>OX451736.1:586670557-589413879 GCA_948472305.1 Vicia faba | reverse complement strand
TAGGCAGACTGACTTTTCAAATAAAAACATATGTGGGAACCCAAAATTATGCTGGGATTTTGAATAATAGAACTGGAGAGTTCAAGTGAGTTACAAAGGTTGTGGTAAACAAGATGCATACAAATGACTATGTTATGATTATTGATATAATTTAAGAAATAAGGAAGCACTACTCTTGTGGCCTGAAGTTGAAGCAAATATTTTAAACCTAAACCAAAGAAACCTAGGTTTAGGGAATTAGGTGAGGGTGATTCAAGACTAAGGAGAGTTGGAGGGACCTACATATGTATCGAGTGTGATAAAATGGGTCATGACCTAGAAGAAGCAAAGAAACAACTCATAATCCAGATGCTTTAAAAAGAAAGGTAATGTTTAATTTTGATTTTTTTGGTGTAATATTTTTTCATGATATGTTGGTAATGTTTATTTTTTAAACTAATACAAAAAACACATTTAACCACGAGCGCGGAGTTGATATAGCATTGGCTACATATGAGAGGTAATAAAAGGCATCATTATAACTTTCCACTTAACCCCTTGGTTTTAGAATAATAGAGGGGATACTTTAATTGGTCGTTGGTTCAATCCCCAAAAATAGATTTTTTATATTTTCAAAACTAGTGGCACATACCTCTAGGTTTATGACCGAATCCGAGAGGAAAGAAAAAATCTTTAAAAAAACAAATTACATTATTTACACTGAACATTAATAATTTAATTTGTTTATAAACTACTTTGTTTACAAAAAATATTACACTGTTTACACATATTATTATAGTAAAAATATATAACAAATTTTGAATTCGATTTATCGTCATCATTGCCAATGAAGATAAGATGTTGGATCTTTGAATCATTGGATTTTAGGGAAGATCAAATGTTGGATATTGCTTGCATTTATTTATGATATAAAATAAAAAATGGTTAAATAAATATTCAATTATATGATTATTTAAGAACAAAAACCTTGAACTCAAATAATTTTCTGCTCTTGCAATCCATCATAGAGAAATCTTCATGGCAAATAATCTTGCAAACCTTAATGATGTTTCAAGCGCTTCATGATGTTTTATTATCAATTTTAGATATCATAATGCTTTTATAATGGAAGTTTTTTAGGTTTTATACGGATCACTAATGGAAGTATATCGAGCGCTGATACTCATGAAATGGATGACATAGATTTGTTTAAGGACGGTGATCAATATCCTCAATTATAACGCAAAATTTTCCCTTTGGTTTTGTTTAAAACCGAAGTGAACAACTTATTTTTTTAGAATACATTGTTTACACAAAATATTAAAACACAATATTATAACAAATACAAATTCTTTGAGAACAATAAATCTTTGCTATATGGACTTATCTACTCCAAACACTGGAAAATGTTATATAGATTGAATGATCCAACTTCTAAAGGATTTATCTGTTCTAACCATTGGAAAATGTCTTTATGCATTTTCAATCCATCATAGATAACTTATTCAAGCTTCTTAAGTTCCAAGATTTTATTATCTTGCAATCCATCCCAAAGAACAATGCTTAAGAGTTAGGATTATGGTAAAAAAAATTTAAGGAGTACTTTTATAGTAAAATCTGATATTTTATCCCTTGGTTATTAAGAAAATCGAAGGGATAGATCATTTAGTTTACAAATAAAAAATATAATAAAAAGAAAAGTTCATGAATTATTTTTCCCCTCGGTTATGAGAAAATCTGAGGTAAGATGCAGTTTTATTTCTCCGCATTGGAATCATATCACTAGAAAATGAATGATCATCCATATTCAAAATGTAACATATCTTTTGCATTTTCAAGGAGGCGTTTGATCTTCCTATTCTCCAGTATTTAAACATTATTCCTATTTTCAATGTCTCATTTCCAACTCTTCGTATCTTCAAACCTAGTTTCAAAGTCTTTTCTCTTATTCAAAAATAGATGAAAATCTTTTGTTTGTTATCAATAAAAAGTTTGTTGATTTTGATGATTTGAAAGACAAAGGTTTTGATCTAAGGAAACTATATTCAAACAAAAGTTGAATAGTTACTTTGACATTCTTCATGGATCCATATACACCAATGTCGTTAAAGAGTTCTGGTTAAATGCATTCGTTGTGCCATCTGTTCATGATGCTGAGTCAATCCAGTCCTATGTCAATGACTCTCCTATCACCAATACTTCATCACTTATTTCTAAGACAATAAATTGTAAAGAGAAAGGTAGTTGTGTTGAACATTATAGATCCAAGAATATCTACTAAACTCGCCTTCACCTAATTTATGCCAATAACAATAAGCTCACCAGTCCTATTACTCTACTCCTAATTGCAAAAGTTTAGCATAAACTTATAGTGTAAAATCTCCGTCCAAGAGAGAAATAACTAGAAATGCTTACTTGGGATGTCAAACATCTCTTATAATTCCTTACCTGCAACGTCGGAGTTAGTCTTCCTCTTGCCATTTTTAACTTCTAAAACAAAATGATAATTATCACTTGGGAGGAAATAAATTTCCTCATACCATATGGAAGAGTTATTTCTGAACTTTTCTATCAGTTATATATAGTTAATAAGGATAATGTTGAAGTTGAGTGGAGTCAAAAGTTTGAATATGTGGAATAGTTATCTATTGTCCTATTTTTTTTGTAATCCATAATTGATTATCAATGAAATATTTCATTTCCTATTATTTCCTATTATTTTTTATTGACAAAAAAGGTTTTGAGAATTACTAATTAACAAAGAGAAAAAAGGAAAAAAAGTAAGAAAAAAGGGAACCTGGAAAGACGCCAAGTGAGAAATCATTGAAAAAACTTTAAATGTAGTAGCAGAGATTCAAAGCGAGAACCCTTATAGTTATATTCCCTCGGTTTTCTAAAAAAAATGAAGGAATAGGTTTATTATTTTTTATGGATAACACATTACGCTCACTTATTTCTATGTTACCTAGGTTTTTGAGAAAATCGAAGGAAAATGTTTATTTTCTTTAAAAAATCAAACATGGCGCTCCCAAGACCTATACTCTCGGTTTTTAGCATGTTTGAGGTGAACGTTTCATTATGAAAAGTGTTATTTATAGTAGTTACATTTGTTATCCAAAACTACATAGTCTTGATTTCCCCATCACACTACATAGGAGTTAAATTTAACATCTCATCAAAAACATTAATAAAAAACCTTTAAAATGTCCCCCTTTCTTTATTTATGTAAATGACGCATAATAATTAGAAGAAAACAAATAACATAAGATAATACTCTTATTCACAAAGCTATCTAAACATTTGCCGTTGAGTAAAGCATATGTGAGGAATGTTAATACATTTCTCTCAAATGATCGACTCCCGAATCCTAATTTGGTCGTGACGTGCATTTTTTGTTCTTTAAGGATTTTATCGATATTTTTCCTTTTCTTTTAGAATAAATATACTTCTATGGTGACTGTTGTACCCCAAAATTTTCCCTCTCACTTATCAAGAATTTGCTCACAGGATCTCCTTGGGCTCAAGACTGCACTAGGGTTTGATCAGCTCCAGACACCTCCTCAAGCACTGATGATCAAAATTAGGGTTTGAGTTTTCACAAAGATTTTTGAACTTTCTATGCCCCATATGATTTTCATGGATCATTATGGACCCCCAATATTACTCATGTCAAGTTTCAACCTTTGAATCACATTTTTTATCAGTCAATTGAGCAATTAACCTAAAAATCAATTGTATTGGGGAAGAAGTCAACCATGGCCAATTTACAGTCAAACTCCATAATTTTTTATCCACATCAACATCTTAAACTCATATGTATCAGTTGATCAATTTTGGACCACATTTCCTCAAGAAATTTGATCAAATCTCCAAAAGGGCAAAATGGTCAAAATTAGGGTTTTGACTGGGAAAGAGCAATTTCTGATTTTTGACCTAGAAATTGGTCAATTGGTTTAAGGAATGATCTCAAGAGTCCAATTTCATATTTTACCTAATGACATGATTCAAATCATTGCAAATCCATTGGATTGACAGATGAATTTTGCAGTCAACTGATCAAAAGTCAACTGTATACTGAAAAGTCAAACTTTGACTTTTTGGTCAAATTCGAGTGCCAAAAATCATAATTAATCAAAAAATATCAAAATATGAAACTTATTCATCAAAAAAATCAAAAAGTCAAGATTTCATTTTGAAAATTCAAAATTTCTAAACTTAGAAATTTTTCTAAGTGTTGAAAATTTCATGTTTTTTCATAACTTTGAGCCAAATTTTTACCATGATGAAAGATGATTCAAGAGAAACTTCCAACATGAAAGTTGTAGATCTCCATGAAGTATACAACTTTTCTTCACACAACTTCTTCCAAAAGTTCTTGGATCTCAAGTTATAATTTCAAGAATGGTATTGGCCAGAATTTTGACCTAACTTCATGGCACTTTTTTCATATAGTTCTAAGGGGAATCTTCAAAAGAAATTCAAAGATGTGTTATAGAGCACATTGCAAGCTTTCCAAAATGTCTAAGAACTCCTTGAGATCATTCTTGAGTAGGGAGAATCAAAGAGATGAAGTTGGTATTTTCTCACTTGAATTATAGGTCATTTTCATGATGAACACAAATGCAATTTCAATGTTAGGCTGCATAATCTTTGCTTTTCAGGCATCAAACTTGTTTGCCACTCCATAATTAATGGATTACACAAACCTTTGAGCTATAATCCAAGTGATTTAAGCTTTGTCCAATTCACATTGCCATTTTGGGAAGAAAGTTAACAATACCATTCTTGTAAAGCAAGCTTTTTGCATAAAGTTCACATTGAGCCTCTAACTTGTGCACTCTGATCACACTCCATCCACAAAGTCAGAAGCAAGCTTGTTTAAAGCATAATCACTCTATCTCAGCAAGTACACAAGACTTTGAAACTTGTTTTGTCAAAAAATCACATGTTTAGCTTAAGGATGCAAATTTGAATTCTGATCAACTAGAGCATCCCAAACTTGTTGCTTATAAATAGAGTCACTATTTGTGAGCTAGAACACGAGTTTGAACACCCTGAAATACACCAAAACTCTCTCAAATCAGAAATTGCCCAAAAACTCCATTATTGCACAGTTTCTTACCTTGAACCTCAAACTCACATTTCCCCCCCTGCGTTTCTTGGCGTTTTAGTTTCTAAAGCTTCCTTGCATCAAGAGTAACTCATCCCTGCACTTGTTCCACTTTTGTAACACCATTTTCCCTTTCTTGCATAACCAAAAACAGAGCATCACAGTTGGACTTCTCCAGACCATTCAAGCCACCCTCAGCTCAAGCCAACCATTGCATTAGCTTCCTAGAGGTCCAAGGAAGCTAACCTGATCATCAGCATTGCCTGAAACAAGCTCAAATCCATTTCACGATTTCTAGTTTTGAGGTATTTTTCTTGAACTTCTATCTCATTACTTAGGCATTGTTAGGCTTGTATTTGTAAAGATAAAATGTAGACATCATTGCCCTGAAGCTGTACATGTCCATAGATTTAATTTATTTTGATTGAGCTAGGAGAATTTTGAGTTTGAACTTTCTGAAATATTTAGGTCAGAATTTGGTACTGTTAAAAATTCTCATTCATCTTTGATTTATAGTTTATGATATTTACATGTTTGGATTCGTGTGACAAAATGGAGCAATTTTCATGTTTACATTTCTGCAAATGGTTGAGAAATGAGCAAATTACAGATCCTTTGGCTGGAGGTTGAAGATGAAGTACAGTCAGGGCGTGTTTTGTGTTATGTATTTATTATTTCATACAAGTTAACTGATGTATAACCACCCCAGTGGTAAAGTGCGCGTCTGTTAACCTATGGGACCTGGGTTCGAGCCCCAGTGGTACCCTTTTGCCCATTTTTCATATTTTTGACTTTCTAACATTTTTTTTGCAGGCGCTGGGCCCTTTGGGCCTGGTATTGTTTTTTTTTGCTAGCTGACCTCCCTGCATGCTTATGCACCCCTGGCCCAATTTATTTTTATTATATTTGCTTTTTCTTAATAATTTTTCACTAATATTAAAAATCATAAAAAATAATGAAAAATTTTATCTTCATTTTAATTTAGTTTATTTTATTTTTTTCTCACCAAAAAAAATATTTTTATTAACTATACTTTATTTAATTTTTACAAATCACCTTGTAAATTTAATTAAAACTAGGTTAATATTTATTTTTCTTTTACACCTATTAAAATATATTATTTTTGATATAAGAAAGACTAAAAATATATCATGATGCCATAAATATTTTCAAGACAAAAATACCAAAAAATACTTTTTTCTAAACTTATTTTCTTTTAATCAACTAAATAGAATTAGGGTTTTATTCAAAAATCTTTTCTTAATGAATTTAAACTTAATTAATTATTTTCTTTAAATTAATTAGGTTAGAACAATTTCCCTCTTTCTCATAAAAAAATCCAAACAAAAAGATCCATTTTCTTTGCATTTACATTCTTACATATTTGTTTTTGTACATTTATTTATTTCAATTATTGTATAAATTCAATATGGTTGTAATAGACTAATTAGGCTTTAAATTCTTTCAATCTCCATTCAATTTGTACACCCCTTCCCACAAATCATGTAATAGCTTAGTATTTTTATTTTCCGCAACTTAAATGCTTTATATTCACATGCTAGTAATTAGGGTTTGTATGGAAAGAACAAAATCAATCAAATAGAAAACCCTAATTCAAGACAAAATCAAGCATGAAAACAATACACTTGCACACAAGCACCCTTAGGGTTATTCCACTTGGTTGCCTTATACAAAATGACCATATTACGCATGTAAGGTATCTTAGCCAAAAAATAAGCAAAATACAAGATCATAGTCCCTCGATGATGCTATCTAAGTTTCCTTACAAATGATCTTAGTCCCTCAAAAAGAATGCTAAGATACCTTGCAATATTGCTAATCATGGTTATACGATGACCCACGCCCGTCCCGTTTACATCCAAAGATAGGGTTGCTTACCAAATCAATGGTAAGACAACCATGTCAAACGAAAAGAAAGTGAACAAGAAAGAAATATGAGTAGGTAGAGTGCTCCTAATTACTTGCTCAATTTCAAACAAAACAACCTTGCTATTTTCAAAAACATCCACATACACTTTCAAACATCTTACAAACTTGAAAACATTTTCAAAAGATCAAACATCTTTGTATACATTCTTACGAGCGAGAATCATTACAAAGATTGCCTAAACAATGACCTCTTTACAAAATACTTTCAAAAACCACACAAAGCACAATTTCAAACAAAAGCAAGTGATCTAGGAAGTAACTAAGAGCCCATGGAAAACCATGGATGAAAAGGGTGCTAATACCTTTCCTTTTCATAATCTACCCCCCGAACTCAAGAAACAATCTCAAAGGTCTTTCCTGTGCTTTTTCACCTTTCCTTTTGGATAAAAGAAAAGTCGGTGGCGACTCTTGCTAACCGCAAAATTTGCAATCAAACGCAAAACCCTCAAGTCATTTCTCCCACCGTATCACAGAACTGGCGACTATGTAGGGGAAAATTCTAAATATGGGGTTACGTTAGGGATAGATCACATTTATTTGCTTACATTGTTTGACTTGTATGCTTTACATTATGGTTCTTTGTTTGGGTTTGAATCCTCTACCCGGATTTGGGATACATTATAGGTAAGTAGCAATACATTGTGGAAGCTATGCGGGGTATACCAACATGGTCTAAGCAATAACTACGTTAGTGCGACATATTTGTGGGTACCGGTAGCCTTTGAGTTAATCAAAGAGAATACGGGGCCGCTGAGTGATGTCATGAAGCACTAATAAACTTTTAGAACCTTTACTTGACCAACTTGGCCTTTAGGATGTAGTGAGATGACCAGCTTTGGTGCAGTCCGAAGTTGGTAGATACTCGATACTACACTCATTGAGGTTTGGTTTCTTGGGATATTTCGGTCGCCATTAAAGAGGCTTGTGCTGAAACAATGACCAAGGAAACAAACCAACGATATTGAGCTCCTTAGAACCTGGTTACTATTACTAGGACATGTTTAATCCAACTAAACTTCAAGAGGGTACTTACCTATAAAACTCCATGCAAGCCTAAACCTAAGGATTTGTTTGTTTTGTTTGTATATGCATACTTGTACATAACATCATGAACATCATGAACATCATGAACATCATATACATCCACTAACCATTTCAAGGATTTTGGGATTCATCTTTGTTCTTGTTTTGTAGGATATGGATTCACTTCGCAGGAAAACTATTCAAGTAAATCTTGTAAGGATCCCTCAACAACTCAAGGAGCTAGCTTCAAGGATTCCTGAAAACTCTCCATTCACCGAGAGACATGGTCGCCTACTCAACTTGGTCACCTCCAACACAAATGAGGATATGATGAAGGTGCTCTTTCAGTTCTTTGATCCTTTACACCATTGCTTCACATTTCCTGACTATCAACTTGTGCCTACTTTGGAAGAATTCTCCAAACTCTTGAGGATTCCCATTCTCAATGAACTACCTTTCAACGGTACGGAAAGAGACCCAAAGCCAGAAGAGATTGCTCAAGCTTTACACTTGCACTCATATGATATCATAACTTATTGGGAAACAAGGATTGGTGTCAAAGGTTTCCTAGCAAAGTTCTTGTTCGAGAAAGCCCAAAGCTGTTGGAACTCCTTGGAATTGCAAGCCTTTGAGGAAATTATGGCTATCCTCATCTATGGGATGGTTTTGTTTCCAAATCCCGACCAACTCATAGATGTCAACACCGTCAAAATCTTCATATCCTGTAACCCGGTGCCTACATTGCTAGGAGATATCCTACACTCTTTTCACACTCGCACAATGAGGAAAAGAGGTGTCCTTATGTGTTGCATTCCTCTCTTGGAAAGATGGTTTATTTCGCATCTTCCCCAATCTGTATTAAAAAATGAGCAACGTTTTAGGTGGTCACAAAGGTTGATGACGCTCAAACATTCAGACATTCATTGGTGCTCCCGATCCAAAGAGAATGTTATCATTGTCGACCATTGTGGAGAATTCCCTAATGTCCCTTTACTTGTAATTAGGGGAGGTATCACGTACAACCCATGCTTAGCCTTAAGACAGTTTGGTTACACCCGAAGGGATGGCCCGTACGAGATGCTGATTCAAGGTTTGGTATTTGACTACGACAACGACAATCAAGGTCTTCGCCAGAGATTTATCCGAGCTTGCAGGATGTTAAACAAGGTGGGCAAGACTTTGGGGCATAAAAATTCCATCCCTCTTGAGCCTTACCTCAAATGGGTACGAACTCGTGCTCATAGTCTTATGATGCCTTACCCCTCCATTCTCCCGGTAATCATTGAGCCTGTCATGGAAGGAGATGTCCCATACACTATCCTACATCCTGATATGCCCACCTCTCTTGAAGACCTACAAAGGGATTGGATACAACTCAAGGGAGAGCGAGATACCTTCGAAACCCAATTCTACGCGAGCGAGAAGAAGGTTTTGGAAATCACTAGGCTACTTCATGAGGAGCAGACTCTCAATGCCTACATCGCGCCAAAGAGGATGCACACTACCTTTTTATCTTACAGTTTTTGTATTATTATTCCCAAGAGGCATTAATGTACTCAAGCTTTAACTTATTAATATAAGGTCTGTTTCCTTTTTGTCTAAAACAAATTTGAATATTTGAAATCCTTGAAATCATTACATATGCATATACCATTCATCATAACATAAGTAGGTATTTTGCAACAAGTCTCCTCATCTCTCTATTGTTTATTTCAGTTAAGATGGATCTCGAGCAAACAGTGAAGGACCTCCAAGCTTAGAATACACAGTTTCAACAGTTGCTCTTGACCATAGCCAAAGGACAAGAAGAGTTGAAGACTTTGTTGGCTGAGGAGAAGAAAAAGAAAACAAAGAAGGTAACCGGAGTCCTAAACATGGGAAGAAGATTTCATGGGCAGACAAGAAGGACCTTAGACTTTGCAATGACATCCGGTGAGAGAGACAATCAAGATGGGAAAGGCAAGGAAACAGTTTTCCCGTCAGAATCAGAAGAGGAAGAGGAAGAAGAAGATTATTCTGAAGAACAATACCCTCCAGCTAATGACAAGTATAAACATCTCGAGGAGAGGTTGAGTGCGATGGAAATCCAAAAAAGTGCCTGGCTTGGACTTTGAGGAATTAGGGTCAGTGTCGGGGATTGTCATTCCTCCCAAATTCAAAGCACCTGTGTTCGCCAAGTATGACAGAGTCTCATGCTCTAAAATGCATCTCCGATCCTATGTAAGGAAAATCCAGCCCCATACCACTAACAAAGACTTATGGGTACACTTCTTCCAAGACAGCTTGTCTGGAACTCAACTTGATTGGTTTTACCAGTTAGAAAGAGCCAACATTCATAACTAGGAAGGTCTTGATGTAGCCTTCTAAAAATAATACCAATACAATGCTGATCTTGCGCCTACCCGTACTCAACTCCAGAATATGGCCATGGCTTCAAATGAAGGCTTCAAGGACTATGCGCAAAAATGGAGATTTAGAAGGAATAGTTTAACCTCCTCTATCTGAGAGAGAGTTGGTAGACATGTTCTTGGGCACCTTGTCTGGTCCCTTCTTCAATCATTTAATTGGAAGTTCATCGGCAGGCTTTACTGAACTAATACTGACCAGAGAAAGGGTAGAAGCCGGGATAAAGAGTGGAAAGATTCAGAAAGATACATCCTCTACTGCTATAAGGAAGCCATTTATCAGAAAGAAAGAAGTGGTTGATGTTTATCCTCAAAGAAATCAAGATAGGGCCGAGCGCCAACCAATGGTGGGGGTTGTGATGATCCCTAAACCTACGCCTGATAAACAAAGAAACAACCAACCGAGGATGGAAAGACCGGTCAGACAGTTCACCAGAATTAACATGACCCCGTCTTAGGTATTACCACATCTACTAAGATCCAATTTGGTGACCTTGAAATAAGATCCAAAGAACCCTAACACAACCTCTCCTCACTATCATCTCAATGCCCGCTGTGCATACCACTCTGAAAGTCCCGACCACGACACTAATAACTGCTGGGCTCTAAAGAACAAAATACAAGACCTCATTGAAGCAAAAGAGATTGAATTCGATGCGCCTGAAAAGCCAAACTTCATTTCTACCCCTATGCCCAAACATGGCCATAATACCAATTCCATTGAAGAAGAAATGCTTATCACTTCAGTTGATGAACTTATGACCCTGCTCTTGACTATTAAAGTGAACTTGTTGAATGCCGGTATGTTCCCAGGCTGTGATGAAGTTTGTCATTTTTGTTTATCCTCACCAACCAGCTGTCCTTTGTTGAAAGCAGGCATTCAGTGCGCAATAGATAACAAATAAATTTTGTTTAAAAAGACTTCTGTTCCTTTTAAAGATGTCTCTATCATTACCATTTCCGCCAATTCTTCCAGGGTCTCCACCAAAAGACCCGTTAGAATTACATTAGTTCCGAAAGCAACTCCTATGATAATTACAATGCTTGGACCAGTCCCGTATTTGTCAGACAAAACCATACCATGGAATTATGGAGGGGATGTCTACTATCACAGTATCAAGCAAGATTGGCCAACCGCCGAAGATTCAAGTTCTGAGAAGGTGGATTCCGACGTCAGTAATATTGCAGGGACTAGTAAGATTACCCGAAGTGGTAGGATCTTCTCTCTAGAAATTGTTCCCCCAAAGGCTGTTTTTGGACCCGTAATCATTCCTATTGCTGTTGCCCCTCCGAAGGTTATTCCCAGTCTTACAATCGTCTCAGCTAATACTCCAACTGACAAAGCTGTTACTACCCCTGTTATCATTCCTACAGACACTCTTGTTGCCGAGTTAACCGAGATTCGAGGTAAAAGTATTTTGATTGAGCCTGTTCGGACAAAGGCTCAATCAATGGCTATCCCCGAGACCTCCCGGAAAGAGATGGAGGAAATTCTGAAAATCATAAAAAGAAGCGACTACGATGTAGTTGAACAACTGGGGTAAACTCCCTCTAAAATTCCCATGCTGGCATTACTACTATGTTCTAAAGCGCATGCAAAAGCCTTGGTAAAATTCTTGAAAACTGCCCATGTACCCCAAGAGACATCTGCCGATCAGTTCCAAGACTGCGTAGCCAGCTTGACTGCAGATAATTGTCTAGGTTTTTCGGATGCTGATTTAACGCCAAGAGGAAGGAAGCATAATGAGGCATTGCATGTCTCATTTGAATGTAGGGGCACAACCCTGGCTCATGTTTTGGTGGACACTGGCTCATCTCTGAATGTATTGCCTAAAAAAGCTCTTTATAGGCTTGGGTGTGAGGGATTGACATTGACGCCAAGTAACATAGTATTAAGGGCTTTTGACGACTCGAAGAGGATGGCACATGGGGAGGTAGACATTCCCATAAAAGTTGGAACACAAACATTTGATTCAACTTTTTACGTAATGGATATTCGTCCCTCATATTCATGCTTGCTAGGCCAACCATGGATTCATAATGCTGGCGCTGTCACTTCTACGTTGCACCAAATGCTGAAATATCCGATTCAAGGGAAGATTATCATCGTTCATGGAGAAGAAGAGTATATGATCAGCCATCTCAATTCCTTCAGATATATGGAATTAGATGATGAATTTATTGAAACTCCATTCCAACACTTTGAAGAGGTCCCGCAAGATGTGGCAGTAACCAAGGCTATTCCAGAGATCACAAGGCTTCCACTCCGGATGTCATCTCTGAAGGATGTCAAAGCAGTGGTGGAAGAAGGTGGGTGCACTATCTGGGGAAAACTCTAAGATATCCCATATAAGTCTGATAAGTTTGGCCTGAGTTTCTCTTCAAGTGCTCTGAAAGTTGTACGCCACGCTCGTGCCGAAGGACCACCCGTAAAGATCAACAACCGCGAGGTCAACACCGTAGAAGATGATGAAAATAGCTGTGACTTGGAGGACTGGATATTCTTGACTGTCAGTGGAGGGCTCAACAACTGGAAGGCTAGAGATTTTGTCCCGATCACTTTTATCCCACAGTAATCTGTCTTTACATTTTGTTGGATCTGTAATATTAAAACAATTCACACTCTTAAAACCTTGTGTCTTACCCGAGGCACAATGGTCCATTTGTAAAGGTTATTATCTCATTTTAATATGACATCAATGAATCATGGACGTTTTCGCATACAAACTTTTGTGCTCATTGTTTTTCTTTTTACATTTTCATTTCTTTCAAAGATAGCTATACCCTTACACACACTCACACTCACAATGCAGGTATACATCCATTCGGGATCCCATGGGTAACGATACTGCTATGGCCTTTTGTGACTCTGAGAATCTAATCTACCAGGCCGAAGACGAAGGTGAGGAAGATTGTGAAGTACCAGGGGAACTTTCCAGACTACTACAACAAGAAGAGAGAACCATTCAGCCTCACGAGGAACCCATGGATACAATCAACCTAGGTACTGAAGAAGACAAAAAAAAGGTCAAGGTGGGCGCCAATCTGGAACCCAGTATCAAGGAGTATCTGATTTAGTTGTTACACGATTATGTTGAAGTCTTTGCCTGGTCGTATGAAGATATGCCGGGACTTGATGCCGGCATTGTGGTACATCGTCTGCCTACAAGAAAGGATTGTCCGCCAGTAAAGCAAAAGGTTCGCCGCATGAGGCCTGATATGTCAGAAAAGATTAAAGCAGAAGTCATGAAGAAATTCAACGCTGGATTCTTAGCTATCACCTCTTATCCCTAATGGGTTTCCAATGTTGTTCTCGTGCCCAAAAAATACGGCAAAGTGAGAATGTGTGTGGACTACAAAGATTTGAATAGGGCAAGCCCTAAGGATGATTTTCCACTCCCTCACATTGATATTCTAGTTGACAATACGGTGCAACATAAAGTGTTTTCCTTCATGGACGGATTCTCAGGTTACAACCAAATCAAAATGGCGCCTGAGGACATGGAGAAAACAACGTTTGTCACGCAGTGGGGCACTTTCTGCTATAAGGTGATGCCATTCGGACTAAAGAATACTGGGGCAACCTATCAACGTGCCATGGTAGCTTTATTTCATGACATGATACATCACAAAATAGAGGTCTACATGGACGATATGATAGCCAGATCTCAAACAGAAGAAGAGCATCTTGATCACTTACAAAAAATGTTTGAGAGACTAAAGAAGTACAAACTGAGGTTAAATCCAAACAAATGCACATTCGGGATACGGTTTGGTAAACTCCTAGGCTTTATCATCAGCAACAAAGGTATCGAGGTTGATCCTGCCAAAGTTAAAGCAATACAAGAGATGCCTGCTCCTCGTACTGAGAAGGAAGTCAGAGGATTCTTGGGACATTTGAACTACATTGCCAGATTCATCTCTCACCTGACAACTACTTGTGAACCAATCTTCAAATTGTTGAAGAAAGATAAAGTAGTCAAATGGAATGACGAGTGCCAAGTTTCTTTTGACAAAATCAAAGAATACTTACAAGAACCTCCTGTGTTGATGCCACCAGTCGAGGGAAGACCATTGATCATGTATCTGACTGTTTTAGAAAACTCAATGGGGTGTGTATTGGGGCAGCATGACGAGTCTGGATAAAAAGAGCATGCTATTTATTACCTGATGTTGTACCCCAAAATTTTCCCTCCTCTTTTCCACAAGAAATCACAGCTTCGGGTTTTCCCTGACTTTTTCAGATTGGTGTAAGAATCAGTCAAACATATTTTTTCTTATCAATCTATCCAAATTAGGGT
This sequence comes from Vicia faba, assembly GCA_948472305.1. Taxonomy (NCBI): domain Eukaryota; kingdom Viridiplantae; phylum Streptophyta; class Magnoliopsida; order Fabales; family Fabaceae; genus Vicia; species Vicia faba. Next base: position 589,399,111 of record OX451736.1, on the reverse strand, counting down.
TTTCATGGCTCTGGAACAGTTCAAGCAAATTATTAGGGTTTGGTTGAGATTGGCTCAAAGTTTGATCAGACAGGCGTTTCTTTGGTGTTAAGTCAAGAATTAGGGTTTTGTCCGTGCATTCTCAGAAAGAATTATTTCTACAGTGCTTTTCAATTTACTCTGGGATATGAGCTGAGGCATTTGGATTGAGAACTGGCAGGGTTTGATTTAATCAGTAAAAGGGATAAGCATATGGATGTTTATTGTGATTGACTGTGCATTGCTTGTTTAATTGAGACGCCGGGTTTATTATTGATTGCAAGACGACAGTGTTTATTAATTATTTATTTATTCATTCTAAGTTAGAATAGTTGGGATTTACTTCCAATTATTTTAATTTAAGAACCTTGAATAATGAAATAAACAGTGAATTGAAAAAGGGAATTAACTGACAAAGAAGGATTTTTTTATTCATCTTTAATTGTTTGTTACAAATTATTATTGGAATACTGTAAATTTATTTACATTTTGTTTACAATAATAATGTTACAATGATTAAAAGGAAAATAAAACTACATCCTAAAATTATCCTAAGTCTTCTGATGCTCCCCTGTGCTCAATTGATTTTACCTGCAAAAAGAAAAGAGAAGTCAATACAGATGAAAAATAAAGGCAGACAAATATTTTAAAATTCATCATTAAAAGTAACTGGCTGGAATCAGTTTGTTTGCCCTCTCTGCAAATCACAAGATTACTCTTGGTTCACAAAGAGGGATAGAAATATGCTTGCAATAAAATATGAAATGCACAAAGCTACAATATTGCACAAATTCAAAATTGTCAAACAGGTTGCATAGTTTCAATTTGCAAAATTCCAAACAGCATGTACAAAATGTCAACAAAGCAATAATCCAAACCAGAGTCCTAACTGAACTGCACATAGCAAACCAAGTCCATTGTCAACTAAAACTGTCCAAGGGCTGTCAAAAAGCTGTCAACAAAGTACACAGTATGCAGGAAATCTGGAAAAGAGATATGCAGAGCAAAACTAATATGCAAGCAATGTTCAAATTCTCATCATTTCCCAAGCCAGTTACTTTTTCAGCATAGTACAGTTTTAAGCAATAAACAAATGCCTTTTAATCTGTAGGGAGAGAGAGAGAGGAAAAGAAGTATAGGCTTACAGTACAACAGGCTTGAAAAAGGGATATAACAAGTTATCAGAACATAGAAAGAAGGAGGCAGAATATCACATAACAAAAAATAACACAAACTGTTATAGAACACCAACAATGGTCTGCCTTCAAAACCAAATGAAACCATCCAAACCTGTGTTCCCAAACAAACCAGAAACACAAGCTTAAACGAACAAAAGCCTAAACCTGCACCAAACATGAAACCATCAAACTGCTCAAGCCTAAACCTGCATCAAACATGAAGCCAACAACCTGCCTGCAAACCTATTCAAACCCTCAAGGCCATACATACTTAACTCATAAATCAAAACCAGCATACAAGCCTGAAGCCTGCCTATACTGATAAACCTCTACACAAGCCATCAACAAACCTGCTAACCTGTTTCAACACAGTCCAAATAACAAGCAAAAGCCTATAACCTGTCTCTAACCTAACAGCCTTCAAACCTTGAAGCCTTGAAGCCAGAAAAAATCCTTTACAAACAAAGCCTGCTATCTAGAAGCCAAGCATCAAAAGCCTCTAAAAAAGGCCATAGCCCTTATTCAAACCAGTCACAAATAACAACCATCATCCATATCCAATCATAGCCAAAATAACCAACCAAACCCTTAGAATCAAATTCCTCATAGGGTTAACAAATCAAAACCAAAATAACCAACAAAGTTCTCAAATGCCAAAGAGAGGAAAAGCAGTATTGTAACTATCTCAGAATAATCATCATTGATCAGAAAGAAGAAGAGGAAAAGAAACAAATAGGCAAGTATTCAAACCAACAAGATATCTCAGAGCTATCATCATTAATATCAGAGCAAGCATTCAAGCAGCTAAAACTCAGCATCAAGCATCATGAAGCAACCACACCCAAGCTCTCAAAACTAAAAGAAGTTCATCATTGAGCAAGTCAACATTCCAACGAAGACAACTCAGAATCAAAAACATCATATTCAGAAGCAAGAACCTCATACAGAGCAAGCAGTCAAGAGAGGAAAAGAGAGTTATACAAAGGTTTTCAGGCAATCATCATAAAACCTAAAAGCAAATACGAGTACCAGGATTTCCAGAGCTAGCTCAGCATCACATTTCCCCTCGCCTCCGGCCGCCCTAGGACGCCACCGTCCTCCTCCTTCTCCAACAAAGGTAGTATTTCTTCTCCCTCCTTTCACACCTCATATGAACAACAACACATAAAATCAGAACCAATACATGAAAAGTAAAACATGCAAGAGAAGTTCAAAAACCCTAAGATTTGAGTCGTTACCTCTTTTTCGTCACTGTCTGGTTCGACCATGGGGAGAAGGAGACGGAAGCGGCGCCTGGTAGCCTAAGGTTGGGAGGAGCGTCAATAAGCTTGGATCATGGAGACGAAGCGAAGAAGAAGGATGGAAGCGGCGCCTCTGTAACCCTATTTCCCAAAGTGAAACAAAGTATTGAAACCCTAACAAACAAATGTGACAAATGCTTGGGCCAGATCCCTCATAACACTCCTTAAGCCCAACCGATTCCTGCGTGCACCCCCCATATCTTCTTCTGATCATTTATTTTGTTTGGGCCCAGCTTTTCCTTTGAGCCCATTCACCTTTTTTTATAGACTAACACTTTTATTTATTTTTCTATAACTTAACTTTTTTTTAATAAATAATACACTAATTTCTCATATAAAAAAAAAGTTATTAATATTTTTTATTATAAATAAAAATACATAGATATTAGATTTTATTAAGATTAAACATTTTCTTTTTTCTTTTATTAAAACCTTTTTCTATTTAAGTTTTGTACATAAAAATACTAACTAAAATACATTAACATTAATACATAAAAAATAGAATTTCTTAAAACATTTTCTTTTCTTTTATTAAAACTTTTGTTTGTACATATTAACAAAAAGCACAAAAAGATTAAATACTTTTTCTTTAAAACTTTTGTTTAATTAGTCTTATACAAGTTTATAAAACATTAACAAAAACACAAAAAAGATAACAATACTTAATAAATACATTTTTACATCACTTGTAAATAATCACATACACTTACACCAATACATTTGCTTGTCTTTTATTCTTGTACATTAATACATTTTACATTGCGATTGCGATTCAATTTGGTTGTAAATATATTTGGACACTACTCTCCTAATAAGTCTCATCCCCATTTGTAAATATTTATACCCCCATCCCCGGACACTCATTTGTAATAGTTTAGGACTTTAAATTCCCGCAATTTATCGCTTTCGAATTATGCCATGTTTAGACCTAGGGTTTGTATGTAAATAAAATCAACCGCTAGATAACCTAATACAAAAACAAATGCATGACAATCAATACACTATTCACACTTGCACCCCCAGGGTAATCCCGCTTGTTGCCTTCCAAAATGGGCCATGCTTGCATGTTGGGTGTCTTTGGCAAAACAAAACAAATCAAAATGATCATAGTCCCTCGATGACGCTTTCGAAAGTTGCCTAAAAATGATCAAGTCCCTTAAAGGAAAATTTGCCAAAGACACTTGGCACCATTGCATTCATGGTCCATACGATGATCCGCGCCCGTCCCGTTAACATCCTAACGCAAGATTGTCCACCAAATACAATGGTGGAACAATACTGTTAAAAGGGTTAAAACATGAGAAAAATCTTTGAGTAAATTTAGGGGTAGACAACTCTTAGTTACTTGATCAAACTTGCAAAACACACTTGCCTACTTTTCAAAACACACTCCACAACACACTTTTAAAATAACTTTCAAAAACATTAAAACATCTTTTCGAAAAGACACACACCTTTGTAAAACATTCGAGTAAAGAATTGTTACAACGGTTGCCTAGACAAGGCATCTTTTTTAAAACATTTTCAAAAACACACACACACACACACACACACACACACCATTTCAAGCAATTGAAAATCAAAGGCAAGTGATCTAAAACAAGTAACTAAGAGCCCATGGATAACCATGGATAGAAAGGGTGCTAATACCTTCCCTTTCTATAATCTACCCCCTGAACCCATGAAACATCTCAAAGGTTTTTCCTGTGCTTTTTAACCTTTCCTTTAGGATAAAATAAAAAGTCGGTGGAGACTCTTGCAAAACCGAACAAGTGCGAATACAAACACAAAACCTCAAGTCAGTTCTCCCACCGTATCACAGAACTGGCGACTCTGCTGGGGAAAAATTTAAAAGTGGGGTTACCTTAGGTTTTAGATCACCTTTACATACTTGTTTTGATTGCCTTAATTGCTTTACTTTTTTGGGTCCTTGTTTGGGTTTGTTGTAAATCCTACACCCGGATTTGGGGCACCTTCTTAGGTAAATAGCAATAAAACTGTGAGGGAACTGTGTGGGGTATATCTACATGGTTGAAGTAGTAAGCTATGTTAGTGTGACATATTTGTGAGTACCGGTAACCATTGAGTTCAATCAAGGAGAGTACGGGGCCGCTGAGTGATGTCGTGAAGCACTAACGAACTCTTAGAACCTTAATTGACCATCTTAGCCTTTTTAGGGGTAGTGAGATGACCGACTTTGATGCAGTCCGAAGTTGGTAGATACTCGATACTACACTCATTGAGGGTTGTTTTCTTGGAATATTTTGGTCTCCAGTTAAGTGGCTAAACCAAAACAATGAACACAGAAAACAATCCAATGATGTTGAGCTCCTGAGAACCCGGTTTCTATTTTAGGACAGGATGAGCCAACTAATTTCAAGAGGGTACTTACCTACAAACCCCATGCAAGCCTAAACCTAAGGACTTGTTTGCTTTGTGTGAATATGATTGCCTGTATATACACTTACTTGCTTCTGCATACATGTACATAACATCATGACATCATACCATAACATTTTCAATAACCATTTCAAGGATCTCGAGGGTCTTTTGATGCAGGGTCACGTTGAACCAGACGTCTACTAAAAGGCAAGAGGATTCTCCTTTAAACAAATGCCATCAAAGATCAAGTGCAACAATTTGAATCAGGGGCTATGACCCACTTGACATGGTGAGCTTGATTCTCGTGGAAAAACATCCACAGATGCAAAGTTCTCCAATCAAAGATCAAAGTTTAACCTCTAACATTCTCTTGTGTTTACCCCAAGAGATACTTGAAAACATGCATTCACATATCATGCATTACATCATGACAGTTTTTCCTTTTCAGGTTTCCTTACTCTCCTACTGTTTATTTCAGTAAGAGATGGCTCTAGAGAGGACTGTCAAGGACATCCAGGACCAAAATGCTCAGCTTCAGGAAAGGTTCTTGAACCTGTCCTTGGGGCAATAAGAAGTGAAGGCTCTCCTCACAACAGGCCTGGTCCAGGGGAATTCAAGCAATGCCAGGAGTGATCAGTTGGAGGCACTACAGTCTGAGCTGACTGCAATGAGGATCCAAATGATGGGGCAACTGGTGGGCCAGATGGCTCTCATCCAGGACTTGTCTCAAAGACAAGAGGAACTCAGAGTTCTCGTCAACCAACTGCTTCGGGACAACCAAGTTGGACAAACATCTGAGGTTGAAGAACAAGTCACCATTCAACCCCCCTCCAGACAAGAAGACAAAGGGAAGGCTCCCCTACTTGCTTCAGGGTCACAAGCCCACCAACAACCTCGCCAGCATCAACGGGGTAATCGGTGTAAGCACAATACGTCGGGAAGACAGTTCATTGAGACTGACATACCGTCATCTCTAATATTGGAGCGCTTGTTGGAGGTCAATCTGACTGCTTTGAGGGATCCTATTCGGAAGCCCAATACCTCCGCTCCTAACTATCATCCCGACGCATTTTGTGTGTACCACTCTTATAGCCCGGGACATGACACCGACGACTGTTGGGCCTTGAAGAACAAGATTCAAGATCTGATTGACCTTGGAGTGCTGAGGTTCATGCCAGACGGCGAGATGAAAATCTTCCGTTAAGGAGTTCTCCACCTGGATTGACAAGGCTCAAACTGAGAGACTTTTTCTTCATTTGAATTTTCAAAGTTGTAATCTCTTTGTTATTCAAACAACTTATCTATTAATGTCAAACTTTGTTTCATTAATGCATTGCATATGTTTGTCTTGAATTCATCCATTCGTTTTCACTACTCTTATGCTTTCTTTATGATATTTAACTCTTGATAAAAAGCTGCAAGCCTTTAGAGGGAGGATGACGAAACAATACCATAATCTCATACAATATGCTTTTGAACAGACCTTGCTGATGATGTACAGGCATTTCTTTCAATTCCCAAACACTAGAGTTATAAGGAAGATAATCCCTAGTCAACCCCTTCGAGCCAAAGAAGTAGGAGTTTTCTGTTCTAAGCAAATAAAACCTTTGATATAAACCTGGGGTAGGGTAGTATCTCAGTTAATTCAAAAAAAAAGGGGTGCGCATTGAAGTCGCAAACTCTCAGTTCGTAATACAACGAACGACATCAAAAGAAAAAGAGAAAAGCATTCCTCTGGAATCAAAAGACAGTGATGGTTCCTTATCTCATAGGCAGTCATTACCTCTCAAAAGAGAAAAGCCCACTTAGCCAAAACCTATAAAGGAGGCTTAAGAAAGCTGGGGCATCCCGCTGACTGTGATCTCGAAAACAGGGACAGTCAGGCAAAAGTTAGGGATAACAAATCAAAAGAAAGAGGTCATTATAAATTCTCAACAAACATGAAAAATGTTGCAAAAGAAAAAGGAGATGATGACTGTCTCCCAAAATTCAACTGGTGGACCATCACCCAAAAGTCGTTCCAAACTCGAATAGAGTGCGACGCACAATTAACTGAGCTTAGGATTGAAGAACATCACGAAGAGCGGGTGGGTATAAATATACTTTGAGCCTTTATCCTTTGTTTCTTAAACCGTGAACCAAGCCACGTTACAACCCTTCAAAAGTCCTAATTGAAGCATGAGTTAGTTCGAAAGCATACTGTTACAAAAGGTATCCTGACTCCTGTAAGGCTTTGCCCTAAAATCTTGTGCTGAATCTGTCTTATGGAAAGTTTTCTGCTAAAAAACGCATTTTTCAAAACTTCGAGACAAACATAAACTTTGCATTGCTTGAATATCACTGTTTGCATTTGGCTATTTGTTTGACAGCGGAGAAATTCACACAACGAATATCCGATGAACGAAAGCTCTCTCAGTGAACAAAATCATTTCAAAAAGGATGACACTTCCAACGACAAATCTCCTATCAACAAGGGGGCATTGACATGTCACCATCCAGCACGCCTGGGGCAGTCCAGTCAAGGTTTCAACAGATCTCTCAAAGTTCAGTTAACCTGGGGCAGTCCAGTCAAGGTTTCGACAGATCTCTCAAAGTTCAGTTAACCTGGGGCAGTCCAGTCAAGGTTTCAACAGATCTTCCAAAGTTCGACACACCTGGGGAAGTCCAGTCAAGATTTCAACAAATCTCTCACTTACAGATTAACCTGGGGCAAGTCTCCGTCACCATCACTTGGGGCATTCGAATGTCAATATCAAGGGTTACGAACAGTCCAAGTTTCCTGGCAATATCACATGCATCTGATACTAGGGGCAGTGATGACACCTCTCTAGCAGACATGCAGTCATGGGTTTGTTTCCCCAGCATTTGTCAAGGATTTATTCTCCAAAACAAATTACATTTCAGCAGCATTCTTAACATATGCAGTCTGATCGACATATTCCTTCATCTTTTGAAGTAGTAATCATCAAGGTTCCTTCATCTTTTGAAGTAGTAATCATCAAGGTTCCTTCATCTTTTGAAGTAGTAATCATCAAGGTTCCTTCATCTTTTGAAGTAGTAATCATCAAGGTTCCTTCATCTTTTGAAGTAGTAATCATCAAGGTTCCTTCATCTTTTGAAGTAGTAATCGTCAAGGTTCCTTCATCTTTTGAAGTAGTAATCATCAAGGTTCCTTCATCTTTTGAAGTAGTAATCAAAGGTTCCTTCATCTTTTGAAGTAGTAATCATCAAGGTTCCTTCATCTTTTGAAGTAGTAATCAAAGTTTCCTTCATATTTTGAAGTAGTAATCATCAAGGTTCCTTCATCTTTTGAAGTAGTAATCATCAAGGTTCCTTCATCTTTTGAAGTAGTAATCAAAGGTTCCTTCATCTTTTGAAGTAGTAATCGTCAAGGTTCCTTCATCTTTTGAAGTAGTAATCAAAGGTTCCTTCATCTTTTGGAGTAGTAATCATCATCAAAATTCCATCATCACCTGTTGGAAATTACAAACCACAAACAAGATAACAGACAACTGAAAATCTGTTTCTCTCAAGAATGAAGACTCTCATCCTTAAAACCTCAGAAGATTGGTATACTCCCAGTTTCTGACCGTTAACAGCATGAAGATTATCATCACCTCAGAAGATTGGCACACTCCCAATTTCTGACCCCCAACAGAATGAAGATTCTCATTCTCAAAGTGGCATATAACCTGAGTTCTCAATTCCCCAAACAGAGTTTAACTTCAGGATCCTCAGTAGAACAAGAGCTTTCTCAAAGCTAATTTCCCCAGCCAGAGAGCCTTGCAGAATCTAATTCCCCTCAGAATCAAAAGATTCTTGCAATCCCCAGCGGAGCTAGAACTTCCAACTATCAATCTCCAAGCAGAATGAAGACTCTCATTCTCAGTTCCTCACAGGATATTCGAATATTCCCCAGTGAAGATCTCCTCAAGACAGGAATCCCCAGTAGATTGGCATACAACCCAAGCTCCTGATTCCCCAACAGCGGTCCCAGGACTTCTTATCCCCAACGATCAAAAGATTCTTGCCCTCCCCTGCAGCAGTCAAGAATTCACTTTCCCCGGCAGCAGTCAAGATTCTATTATCCAGGATTCATCTGTCCTCAACAATACAGCTCATCAGCTTACATGCGCATTCATCACATTCATATCATAAACACTGATATAACATACATTGCAGCATGCATCATGACATTGCATATAACTAACTCTTTACCTTTGCAGGAAAGATCAGTCAACAGACAAAGATCATCATCTTCCGAGGTTCTTTCTAGAAATAGTTCAGATGTGACCCAGACATGGCGACATTCTGATACTTATTCCAGATTCACCCAGAGATAGTTCAGATGTGACCCAGACATGGCGACATTCTGATACTTATTCCAGATTCACTCAGATGCAGTTTTACACGGACTCATCATCAGGAAACCCTACACCGGTTCCTCCTCCACTTCTCAACTTTTGAAAACAGTTTACGGACGCTTCCCAACAACGGATACTGCTCTATTGCTTATTCAATTTCAAGACTTCTGAAAACAGTTTACGGATTCTTCCCAACAACGGATGTTAATCTATTGCTTATTCAATTTCAACTCCTGAAAACAGTTTACGGATTCTCCAAACACGGATGTCAATCTATTGCTTATTCAGACCCCTAGTTCAGAGATGTTCCAAAACAGGGATACCTTTCTGATACTCGTCCACTCACCAATGACTTACAGTTCAACATACATTTCCAGATGGCATCTTTAAGCCCATCCTCCTACCAACATTTCCAGATGGCATCTCTAAGCCCATCCTCCTACCAGCAATTTCCAGATGGCATCTCTAAGCCCATCCCCCGACAAGATTCTGTCACATCCCTAGATGGCATCTTTAAGCCCATCACCAAATAGCATCTTTAAGCCCATTCCCTCTACCATCACATCACCGAGTGCAAATTTTTTGGGCACTCTAGTGTCCAATCTCCTTTTACCCTCGAGTCGCGAAAGGCAAGCTTTCCAATCTATCTCTCCAGGTTCAAGAAGATTGAACAGGGGCAACTGTTGTACCCCAAAATTTGCCCTCCTCTTTTCCACAAGAAATCACAGCTTCGGGTTTTCCCTGACTTTTTCAGATTGGTGTAAGAATCAGTCAAACAGATTTTTTCTTATCAGTCTATCCAAATTAGGGTTTTCATGGCTTTGGAACAATTCAAGCGAATTATTAGGGTTTGGTTGAGTTTGGCTCAAAGTTTGATTAGACAGGCGTTTCTTTGGTGTTAAGTCAAGAATTAGGGTTTTGTGCGCGCATTCTCAGAAAGAATTATTTCTACAGTGCTTTTCAATTTACTCTGTGATATGAGCTGAGGCATTTGGATTGTGAAATGGCAGGGTTTGATTTAATCAGTAAAAGGGATAAGCATATGGATGTTTGTTGTGATTGACTGTGCATTGCTTGTTTAATTGAGACACCGAGTTTATTATTGATTGCAAGACGACAATGTTTATTAATTATTTATTTATTCATTCTAAGTTAGAATAGTTGGGATTTACTTCCAATTATTTTAATTTAAGAAACTTGAATAATTAAATAAACAGTGAATTGAAAAAGGGAATTAACTGACAAAGAAGGATTTTTTTATTCATCTTTAATTGTTTGTTACAAATTATTATTGGAACATTGTAAATTTGTTTACATTTTGTTTACAATAATAATGTTACAATGATTAAAAGGAAAATAAAACTACATCCTAAAATTATCCTAAGTCTTCTGATGCTCCCCTGTGCTCAATTGATTTTACCTGCAAAAAGAAAAGAGAAGTCAATACAGATGAAAAATAAAGGCAGACAGATATTTTAAAATTTATCATTAAAAGTAACTGGCCAGAATCAGTTTGTTTGCCCTCTCTGCAAATCACAAGATTACTCTTGGTTCACAAAGAGGGATAGAAATATGCTTGCAATAAAATATGAAATGCACAAAGCTACAATATTGCACAAATTCAAAATTTTCAAACAGGCTGCATAGTTTCAATTTGCAAAATGCCAAACAGCATGTACAAAATGTCAACAAAGCAATAATCCAAACCAGAGTCCAAACTAAACTGCACATAGCAAACCAAGTCCATTGTCAACTAAAACTGTCCAAGGGCTGTCAAAAAGCCGTCAACAAAGTACACAGTATGCAGGAAATCTGGAAAAGAGATATGCAGAGCAAAACTAATATGCAAGCAATGTTCAAATTCTCATCATTTCCCAAGCCAGTTACTTTTTCAGCATAGTACAGTTTTAAGCAATAAACAAATGCCTTTTAATTTGTAGGGAGAGAGAGAGGAAAAGAAGTATAGGCTTACAGTACAGCAGGCTTGAAAAAGGGATATAACAAGTTATCAGAATATAGAAAGAAGGAGGCAGAATATCACATAACAAAAAATAACACAAACTGTTATAGAACACCAACAATGGCCTGCCTTCAAAACCAAATGAAACCATCCAAACCTGTGTTCCCAAACAAACCAGAAACATAAGCTTAAACGAACAAAAGCCTAAACCTGCACCAAACATGAAACCATCAGACTGCTCAAGCCTAAACCTGCATCAAACATGAAGCCAGCAACCTGCCTGCAAACCTGTTCAAACCCTCAAGGCCATACATACTGAACTCATAAATCAAAACCAGCATACAAGCCTGAAGCCTGCCTATACTGATAAACCTCTACACAAGCCATCAACAAACCTGCTAACCTGTTTCAACACAGGCCAAATAACAAGCAAAAGCCTATAACCTGTCTCTAACCTAACAGCCTTCAAACCTTGAAGCCTTAAAGCCAGAAAAAATCCTTTACAAACAAAGCCTGCTATCTAGAAGCCAAGCATCAAAAGCCTCTAAAAAAGGCCATAGCCCTTATTCAAACCAGTCACAAATAACAACCATCATCCATATCCAATCATAGCCAAAATAACCAACCAAACCCTCAGAATCAAATTCCTCATAGGGTTAACAAATCAAAACCAAAATAACCAACAAAGTTCTCAAATGCCAAAGAGAGGAAAAGCAGTATTGTAACTATCTCAGAATAATCATCATTGATCAGAAAGAAGAAGAGGAAAAGAAACAAATAGACAAGCATTCAAACCAACAAGATATCTCAGAGCTATCATCATTAATATCAGAGCAAGCATTCAAGCAGCTAAAACTCAGCATCAAGCATCATGAAGCAACAACACCCAAGCTCTCAGAACTAAAAGAAGTTCATCATTGAGCAAGTCAACATTCCAACGAAGACAACTCAGAATCAAAAACATCATATTCAGAAGCAAGAACCTCATACAGAGCAAGCAATCAAGAGAGGAAAAGAGAGTTATACAAAGGTTTTCAGGCAATCATCATAAAACCTAAAAGCAAATACGAGTACCAGGATTTCCAGAGCTAGCTCAGCATCACATTTCCCCTCGCCTCCGGCCGCCCTAGGACGCCACCGTCCTCCTCCTTCTCTAAAAAAGGTAGTATTTCTTCTCCCTCCTTTCACACCTCATATGAACAACAACACATAAAATCAGAATCAATACATGAAAAGTAAAACATGCAAGAGAAGTTCGAAAACCCTAAGATTTGAGTCGTTACCTCTTTTTCGTCACTGTCTGGTTCGACCATGGGGAGAAGGAGACGGAAGCGGCGCCTGGTAGCCTAAGGTTGGGAGGAGCGTCAATAAGCTTGGCTCATGGAGACAAAGCGAAGCAGAAGGATGGAAGCGGCGCCTCTGTAACCCTATTTCCCAAAGTGAAACAAAGTATTGAAACCCTAACAAACAAATGTGACAAATGCTTGGGCCGGATCCCTCATAACACTCCTTAAGCCCAACCGATTCATGCGTGCACCCCCCATATCTTCTTCTGATCATTTATTTTGTTTGGGCCCAGCTTTTCCTTTGAGCCCATTCACCTTTTTTTATAGACTAACACTTTTATTTATTTTTCTATAACTTAACTTTTTTTTTAATAAATAATACACTAATTTCTCATATAAAAAAAATGTTGTTAATATTTTTTATTATAATTAAAAATACATAGATATTAGATTTTATTAAGATTAAACATTTTCTTTTTTCTTTTATTAAAACCTTTTTCTATTTAAGTTTTGTACATAAAAATACTAACTAAAATACATTAACATTAATACATAAAAAATAGAATTTCTTAAAACATTTTCTTTTCTTTTATTAAAACTTTTGTTTGTACATATTAACAAAAAGCACAAAAAGATTAAATACTTTTTCTTTAAAACTTTTGTTTAATTAGTCTTATACAAGTTTATAAAACATTAACAAAAACACAAAAAAGATAACAATACTTAATAAATACATTTTTACATCACTTGTAAATAATCACATGCACTTACACCAATACATTTTCTTGTCTTTTATTCTTGTATATTGATACATTTTACATTGCGATTGCGATTCAATTTGGTTGTAAATATATTTGGACACTACTCTCCTAATAAGTCTCATCCCCATTTGTAAATATTTGTACCCCCATCCCCGGACACTCATTTGTAATAGTTTAGGACTTTAAATTCCCGCAATTTATCGCTTTCGAATTATGCCATGTTTAGACCTAGGGTTTGTATGTAAATAAAATCAACCGCTAGATAACCTAATACAAAAACAAATGCATGACAATCAATACACTATTCACACTTGCACCCCTAGGGTAATCCCGCTTGTTGCCTTCCAAAATGGGCCATGCTTGCATGTTGGGTGTCTTTGGCAAAACAAAACAAATCAAAATGATCATAGTCCCTCTATGACGCTTTCGAAAGTTGCCTAAAAATGATCAAGTCCCTTAAAGGAAAATTTGCCAAAGACACTTGGCACCATTGCATTCATGGTCCGTACGATGACCCGCGCCCGTCCCGTTAACATCCTAACACAAGATTGTCCACCAAATACAATGGTGGAACAATACTGTTAAAAGGGTTAAAACATGAGAAAAATCTTTGAGTAAATTTAGGGGTAGACAACTCTTAGTTACTTGATCAAACTTGCAAAACACACTTGCCTACTTTTCAAAACACACTCCACAACACACTTTCAAAACAACTTTCAAAAACATTGAAACATCTTTTCAAAAAGACACACACCTTTGTAAAACATTCGAGTAAAGAATTGTTACAACGGTTGCCTAGACAAGGCATCTTTTTCAAAACATTTTCAAACACACACACACACACACACACCATTTCAAGCAATTGAAAATCAAAGGCAAGTGATCTAAAACAAGTAACTAAGAGCCCATGGATAACCATGGATAGAAAGGGTGCTAATACCTTCCCTTTCTATAATCTACCCCCCGAACCCACGAAACATCTCAAAGGTTTTTCCTGTGCTTTTTAACCTTTCCTTTAGGATAAAATAAAAAGTCGGTGGCGACTCTTGCAAAACCGAACAAGTGCGAATACAAACGCAAAACCTCAAGTCAGTTCTCCCACCGTATCACACCTGAGCAAAAAGTTTACCGACTGTGAAACCAGATATTCACTGCTTAAGAAAACTTGCTGCACTCTGGCATGGGCTGCTCGCCGGCTAAGACAGTATATGCTGACTCATACTACTTTGTTGACATCTAAAATGGATCCGATAAAATACATCTTCGAGAAGCCTACTCTTTCTGGGAGAATAGAGAGATGGCAGATGATCCTGACGGAATATGACATACAATATACTACCCAGAAAGCTATAAAGGGCAATGTACTAGCTGATCACCTTGCTCACTAAACTGTGGAAGACTACCAGCCCATGAAGTTTGAATTCCCAGATGAAGACATCATGACGGTAAATAACTGTGAAGGATTCAGGCCATGTGATGGACCTGAACAAGGATCCCGATGGACCCTGTTCTTTGATGGGGCATCCAATGCACTTGGAAATGGTATCGGTGCTGTACTCATATCTCCGGAAGGGTGTCATACTCCCTTTACCACAAGACTCTGCTTCAATTATACAGACAACATGGCGGAATACGAAGCATGCATCTTTGGTCTCAGATCTGCCATAGACTTGGGGATCAAATCTTTGAATGTATTTAGAGACTCAGCTTTGGTTATCAGCCAGATCAAAGGGGAATGGGACACCAAACACCCTAACCTTATCTCTTATAAAGAACATGTTTTGACATTGCTACCACATTTTGAGAAGATTACCTTCGAGCACTTCCCGGGAGAAGAAAATCAGCTAGCAGACGCACTAGCCACGGTGTTATCTATGTTTAAACTTAATTGGGATAACGAGGCTCCCTAGATCACCATTGAACGATGGATGAACCAACATACTATCACGAGATTAATACTGAAGAAGTAGTGGACCATCCTTGGTTCTACGAAGTCAAGAGGTATCTCGAGGCTCAAGAATATCCAGAAGGTGCTTCAGTTAATGATAAGAAGTTCTTAAGGAGATTCTCTGCTAAATTCTTCCTTAGTAATGACATTCTTTACAAACGCAACCATGACTCTGTGTTACTTCGATGCGTAGATAAGGTTGAAGCTGAAAAGATCATGGCTGAATTGCATGAAGGCACTTTTGGCACCCATTCCAGTGGGTATACGATGGCAAATAAAATACTACAGGCAGACTATTACTGGTCTACCATGGAAGCAGATTGCTATCAACACTCTCGAACCTGCCATAAATGTCAGATTTATGCTGACAAGGTGCACGTACCTCCAGTTCCTCTGAATGTCTTGACGGCTCCTTGGCCCTTTGCTATGTGGGGAATAAATATGATTGGAGAAATCAAGCCAAAAGCCTATAATGGACACAGCTTCATCTTAGTGGCCATTGACTATTTTACAAAGTGGGTTGAGGTAGCCTCCTTCGCTTCCGTCACCAAGAATGTTGTCGCCCAGTTCATCAAGCAGAATCTCATCTTTCGTTATGGTATCTCGGAGAGGATCATTACTGACAATGGTACAAATCTTAACAACACTATGATCACTACCTTGTGCAAGCAATTCAAGATTGAGCATCACAATTCTTCTCCTTACCGGCCGAAGATGAATGGTGCTGTCGAAACTGCAAATAAGAACATTAAAAAGATCATACAGAAAATGACAGTCACATACAAAGATTGGCATGAGATATTACCATTCACTCTCCACGGGTATCGTACTACAGCTCGCACATCGACCGGGGCAAAACCTTATTCTCTGGTTTACGGCATGGAGACTGTCTTGCCTATCGAGGTCCAGATCCCCTCTCTGAGGATTATGAAGGATGCAAGGCTGAACGAAGACGATTGGATCCAGACTCAACTTGATCAACTAAACTTAATTGATGAGAAAAGACTTACTGTTGTCTGCCATGGTCTAATGCATCAAAAACGGATGATCAAGACTTTCAACAAAAAGGTTAGACGCCAAGTGTATCAAGTTGGGGATCTAGTAATCAAACGTATCATACTACCGCAAGGTGATCCCAGGGGAAAATGGACTCCTACATACAAAGGACCATTTATAATCAAAAACATATTCTCTGGCGGAGCAATGATCTTGACTACCATGGATGGTGACGACCTGCCACACCCTACGAACACATAAATATTCAAAAGATACTACGCATAAGAGACCCGCTAGGTTGACATATATAGGCAAAACAAGGGCATTCCGACGAACCAAAAAGGTTTGGGCAAAAATTAGGGATAAAACACAAAAATCTGTACACCCGGCAAGTTGAAAACTCGAAAGGGCGACTTGGGCAAAAAAAGGTTTCCCGGTGGACTGGAAACCCAAAAGGGCGGTCCAGGCAAAAGTTAGGGAATGTAAAGCGTATGACTATGTCCCGTTGGATCACTTTACAGACAACTTGCAAACTCGACATTTCTGACCAATTCAATCATCTTCGAAAAAGGCAACAAATAGACAAAATGCTCTGAGATACAAAGGCTATAGCAGAATGGGAACCCCATGGGATAAATACACATAGCTATCTTTTCTTTGAATTAAAATTTTCATTTTTTCTTACGATGGCTTTCTCCTACTAGAATGTTTGTCTCACTGTATAAAAAATACTTACTCAAAGTCAATACAAAGATATTCCTTTGAAAGTGCAAAACTATCTGTTTTTCTTTACTCTTGTGTTTTGTTTACAAAAACGTCCAATGATTCATTGTTGAACATATGCATTTGAACATAATTACTGTTTACAAATAAACAAAATAAAAGACAATCACTGATGGCTTTAAGAGAAAGGGAAATCTCTCTAAGCTATTTCCATAAATTCCCCATAATTTACAGTTTAATTCCCAGCGGAACAAGCTTCCAATTATCAATCCCCAGTAGAAGTTGTTCAATTTCTCAGGATTTCACAATAGGATTTTACAAGCAGTACACAACATTTCCCTTACAACAGAGTTTGTTTCTCTAAGCGGAAATTCATCAACACTTAGACTTCACAACATGAAGACTTATACTCCATATCCTCAGCAGCAATCAGGGATTTATTTTTCCCAATCCAACAGCAGTGCAACAAACTAGCTCACATACGCATACATTGCATCCATATATCATAAACATTGATAACGCGAATGCATTATACTATGCATTTCATACAACATAACATTGCATATTAGCTAACATCTTATCTTTTTCAGGATAAGGTTAACAGCTACCATTAACAATGTTCAAAGTTTTCAGATATAATTCAGATATGCTCCAGACACGGATGCCATTCTGATACTCATTTAGATTCAACTCTCAGATACAATTCAGATACGCCCCAGACACGGAGGCCATTCTGACACTCATTCAAAACTAGCTTTCAGATACAGTTCAGATACACTCCAGGCACAGATGACATCCTGATACTCATTCAGATTCAGCTCTCAGATACAGTTCAGATACGCCTCAGACACGAAGGCCATTCTGACACTCATTCAAAACTAGCTTTCAGATACAGTTCAGATATGCTCCAGACACAGATGCCATCCTGATACTCATTCAGATTCAACTCTCAGATACAGTTCAAATATGCTCCAGACTTTGAGGTCATTCTGACACTCATTCAAAACTAGCTTTCAGATACAGCTCAGATACGCTCCAGACACGGATGCCATTCTGATAATCATTCAAAATCAACTCCCAGATACAGTTCAGATACGCTCCAGACACGGACGCTATTTTGATACTCGTTCTTTTAGCTTACAAATTACAACACAAATAATCACTTTTAGATGACATCTTTAAGACCATCTCCTACAACTTTCTATCACCTCTCCAAATGTCATCTTTAAGCCTATACCTTCAACCATCACATCATCGAGTGCAAATTTCTGGACACTCTAGTGTCCAATCATCTTCCACCTTCGAGTCACGACTGGCAAAACATGCCAATCTAACTCTTAAGGCTTAAGAAGATTGAACAGGGGAAGTTGTTGTACCCCAAAATTTTCCCTCTCACTTATCAAGAATTTTCTCACAAGATCTCCTTGGGCTCAAGACTGCACTAGGGTTTGATCAGCTCAAGACACCTCCTCAAACACTGATGATCAAAATTAGGGTTTGAGTTTGCACAAGGATTTTTGAACTTTCTATGCCCCATATGATTTTCATGGATCATAATGGACCCCCAATATTACTCATGTCAAGTTTCAAGCTTTGAATCACATTTTTGATCAGTCAATTGAGCAGTTAACCTAAAAATCAACTGTATTGGGGAAGAAGTCAACCATGGCCAATTTACATTCAAACTCCATAATTTTTTATCCACATCAACATCTTAAACTCATATGTATCATTTGATCAATTTTGGACCATAATTCCTCAAGAAATTTGATCAAATCTCTAAAAGGGCAAAATGGTCAAAATTAGGGTTTTGACTGGGAAAGGGCAATTTCTGATTTTTGACCAGGAAAATGGTCAATTGGTTTAAGGCATGATCTCAAGAGTCCAATTGCATCATTTTGACCTAATGACATGATTCAAAACATTGCAAATCCATTGGATTGACAAATGAATTTTGCAGTCAAGTGATCAAAAGTCAATTGTATACTGAAAAGTCAAACTTTGACTTTTTGGTCAAATTCAAGTGCCAAAAATCATAATTCATCAAAACATGTCAAAATATGAAACTTATTCATCAAGAAACCAAAAAGTCAAGATTTCATTTTGAAAAGTCAAAATTTCTAAACTTAGAAATTTTTCTAAGTGTTGAAAATTTCATGTTTTTTCATAACTTTGAGCCAAATTTTCACCATGATGCAAGATGATTCAAGATAAACTTCCAACATGAAAGTTGTAGATCTCCATGAAATCTACAACTTTTCTTCGTACAACTTCTTCCAAAAGTGCTTGGATCTCAAGTTATAATTTCAAGAACATAGGGTCATGAAACTAAACACTTAGTGAAATTTTGCCCTAATTTGGCCAGGATTTTGACCTAACTTCATGACACTTTTTCATATAGTTCCAAGGGGAATATTTAAAAGCAATTCAAAGATGTGTTGTAGAGAACATTGCAAGCTTTCCAAAATATCCAAGAACTCCTTGAGATCATTCTTGAGTAGGGAGAATCGAAGAGATGAAGTTGGTGTTTTGTCACTTGAATTATAGGTCATTTTCATGATGAACACAAATGCAATTTCAATGTTAGGCTGCATAATCTTTGCTTTTCAGGCCTCAAACTTGTTTTCCACCCCATAATTAATGGATTACACAAACTTTTGAGCTATAATCCAAGTGATTTAAGCTTTGTCCAATTCACATTGCCATTTTGGGAAGAAAGTTAACAATACCATTCTTGTAAAGCAAGCTTTTTGCATAAAGTTCACATTGAGCCTCTAACTTGTTCCCACTGATCACACTCCATCCACAAAGTCAGAAGCAAGCTTGTTTGAAGCATAACCACTCTATCTTAGCAAGTACACAAGACTTTGAAACTTGTTTTGTCAAAAAATCACATGTTTAGCTTAAGGATGCAAATTTGAATTCTGATCAACTAGAGCATACCAAACTTGTTGCTTATAAATAGAGTCACTATTTGTGAGCTAGAACACGAGTTTGAACACCCTGAAATACACCAAAACTCTCTCAAATCAGAAATTACCCAAAAACTCCATTGTTGCACAGTTTCTGACCTTGAACCTCAAACTCACATTTCCCTCGTGCATTTCTTGGCCTTTTAGTTTCTAAAGCTTCCTTGCGTCAAGAGTAACTCATCCGTGTACCTGTTTCACTTCTGTAACACCATTTTCTCTGTCTTTCATAACCATAAACAGAGCATCACAGTTGGACTTCTCCAGACCATTCCAGCCACCCTCAGCTCAAGCCAACCATTGCATTATCTTCCTAGAGGTCCAAGGAAGCTAACCTGATCATCAGCACTGCCTGAAACAAGCTCAAATCCATTTCACGATTTCTAGTTTTGAAGTATTTTTCTTAAACTTCTATCTCATTACTTAGGAATTGTTAGACTTGCATTTGTGAAGATAAAATGTAGACATCATTGCCCTGAAGCTGTATATGTCCATAGATTTCATTTATTTTGATTGAGATAGGAGAATTTTGAGTTTGAACTTTTTGAAATATTTAGGTCAGAATTTGGTACTGTTAAAAATTCTCATTCATCTTTGATTTATAGTTTATGATATTTATATGTTTGGATTCGTGTGACAAAATGGAGCAATTTTCATGTTTACATTTTTAAAAATAGTTGAGAAATGAGCAAGTTACATATCCTTTGGCTGGAGGTTGAAGATGAAGTACAATCAGGGTGCGTTTTGTGTTATGTATTTATTATTTCATACAAGTTAACAGATGTATAGCCACCCCAGTGGTAAAGCGCGCGCCTGTTAACCTATGGGACCTGGGTTCGAGCTCTAGTGGTACCCTTTTGCCCATTTTTCATATTTTTGACTTTCTAACATTTTTTTGCAGGCGCTGGGCCCTTTGGGCCTGGTATTGTTTTTTTAAAATATTTTTGCTAGCTGACCTCCCTACCTGCTTATGCACCCCTGGCCCAATTTATTTTTATTTTCTTATTTTTATTTTATTTGTTTTTTCTTAATAATTTTTCACTAATATTAAAAATCATATAAAATAATGAAAAATTTTATCTTCATTTTAATTTAGTTTATTTTATTTTTTCTCACCTAAAAAAATATTTTTATTAACTATACTTTATTTATTTTTTACAAATCACCTTGTAAATTTAATTAAAACTAGGTTAATATTTATTTTTCTTTTACACCTATTAAAATATATTATTTTTGATATAAAAAAGACTAAAAATAATTCATGATGCCATAAATATTTTCAAGACAAAAATACCAAAAAATACTTTTTTCTAAACTTATTTTCTTTTAATCAACTAAATAGAATTAGGGTTTTATTCAAAAATCTTTTCTTAATGAATTTAAACTTAATTAATTATTTTCTTTAAATTAATTAGGTTAGAACAATTTCCCTCTTTCTCATTAAAAATCCAAACAAAAAGATCCATTTTCTTTGTATTTACATTCTTGCATATTTATTTTTGTATATTTATTTATTTCAATTATTGAATAAATTCAATATGGTTGCAATAGACTAATTAGGATTTAAATTCTTGCAATCCCCATTCCATTTGTACACCCCTTCCCACAAATCATGTAATAGCTAGTATTTTTATTTTTCCGCAACTTAAATGCTTTATATTCACATGCTAGTAATTAGGGTTTGTATGGAAAGAACAAAATCAATCAAATAGAAAACCCTAATTCAAGACAAAATCAAGCATGAAAACAATACACTTGCACACAAGCACCCCTAGGGTTATTCCACTTGGTTGCCTTATATAAAATAACCATATTACGCATGTAAGGTATCTTAGCCAAAAATAAGCAAAATACAAGATCATAGTCCCTCGATGACGCTATCTAAGTTTCCTTACAAATGATCTTAGTCCCTAAAAAAGAATGCTAAGATACCTTGCAATATTGCTAATGATGGTTATACGATGACCCACGCCCGTCCCGTTTACATCCAAAGATAGGGTTGCTTACCAAATCAATGGTAAGACAACCATGTCAAAGGAAAAGAAAATGAACAAGAAAGACATTTTAGTAGGTATATTGCTCCTAATTACTTGCTCAATTTAAAACAAAACATCCTTGCTATTTTCAGAAACAAACACATACACTTTCAAACATCTTACAAACTTGAAACCATTTTCAAAAGATCAAACATCTTTGTATACATTCTTACGAGCGAGAATCATTACAAATATTGCCTAAACAATGACCTCTTTACAAAATACTTTCAAAAACCACACAAAGCACAATTTCAAACCAAAGAAAGTGATCTAGCAAGTAACTAAGAGCCCATGGAAAACCATGGATGAAAAGGGTTCTAATACCTTTCCTTTTCATAATCTACCCCCCGAACTCAAGAAACAATCTTAAAGGTCTTTCCTGTGCTTTTTCACCTTTCATTTTGGATAAAAGAAAAGTCGGTGGCGACTCTTGCTAACCGCAACATTTGCGATCAAACGCAAAACCCTCAAGTCAGTTCTCCCACCGTATCACAGTGACTCTATTTTATTTCAAGCATTTGTTACATTCAGGTATTTTTTACACCGCGACAAATATCTGCTTTAATTTTTCAACCTTTTTTGAGCTTGACACTTTGTCATATTCCTTGTCAAACTCCTTCCTAAAATCCTTGAAAAATACTTTAAGATAACCAAGTATATCTTTACAATTGTTGCACTTCACATCTACACTTGTGGACACTACCTTATTTTAATATTTCCATGGCATTTCATGAACTTCATCGTCCTAGATGAGCAATTCACAATTTATATCACTCTACAACTAAAAACAACTAAGACATCAACAAATTATGGAAAACTGAGATTTACAATATCTTGTAACAATTATTTTAAATACCCATATCTTCATCACTAGATTGCAACCCCATCTGAGTATTT
The DNA here is from genome assembly GCA_948472305.1 of Vicia faba. Lineage (NCBI taxonomy): Eukaryota > Viridiplantae > Streptophyta > Magnoliopsida > Fabales > Fabaceae > Vicia > Vicia faba. The sequence goes on along the minus strand of OX451736.1, from coordinate 589,376,292 downwards.
TTCTTCCATTCGAATTCCAAATTGAGGAATTTCATCTACTACACATGTTGAAACCCTAGCTTCATAATCCAAGAAGAAGATCATAAGACGAACCTAGATCAGAGAAACCTCGACCACTACTAACATGCGGTATATGAAGAAGAATAAGCTTTAAGTTTTTCTGAAAATTCTTACTTTTTTCCGAAAGAGGTGACGGGGAAGATGAAGGGCACAAGTACATGTCATCTGAGAATTCTTTAAATTCTCAAAAAATTAAAAATATTTAAAAATAAAATAAAATAACCACTGAGCAGGACACGTAGGCACCTGAAGTGTGTCATTTCACTTAAAGGTATAAAGGAATAGAATATTCTATTGGGGAGTTCACTAGGGAGCATTAATACATAGTGTAGATCTAGATACTTTGTGAGAGACACACCACTTTTCAACCTAAAATCTTACGGAGATAGGTGAATGAGTTCTACCTATTTCCCCACTTACTCACATTTGTATTATTATTATAACACTCTCACTCAAGTGTGAGTCCACAATTCTCCCCCTCAAGTTGAAACTGTTTTATCCACATACACTTGTACCGTCGTTGACACCTTGCAACAGGACACCACTTCCTGGGAATTTTGATATAAGTAAGCTAGTCCCTTTATCAAAACCAAAGGCTCGTGATACCATTTGTTGAGCAAGTTCACTAGGGAGCATTGATACATAATGTAGGACTAGGAACCTTTGTGAGAGACACACCACTTATCCACCTAAAACCTTGTTGGTGCACAAAGAATGAAGATGAAAAAAATGAAGAAGGAAGATATATATATATATATATATATATATATATATATATATATATATATATATATATATATATATATATATATATATATATATTATAACAACTTGTTGAGAAAGAAACTCTATTAACAATTGGATTAACTTTTTTATAAAAAAAACCTAGCTACAAACTTGTTTATACACATAAAATAAACTGCCACATAGGCCCTAAGAAAGTATGATTAGTAGCTAAGCTAACAAATTCTAGAAAAAAATTTACTACTGCTTCTGACTAAATAATTTCATAAGCTTACAACTTCTAGCTAAAATCCTCAGAAGCTACACTGCTTCTGAGCAACACTGCATCTGAGTAGTAGCCTCATAAGCTTCTAACTCTAACAACAACTTTTAAATATGGATTACTTCCAACACCATCCCTCAATTCACATTTAGATAATTAAAATTATATAACACCAATTCCATCCCTCAAATGGATAAAGACTCCAGTCTTGACATCCTTCGTTAGAACATCTACAAGTTGCTTCTAGGTGCTACAGTGTGCAACTTCTAGCACTCCATACAGGACTTTACTTCTCAGAAAATGGAACTTTGTGTAAATGTGCTTGCTTCTCCCATGCAACACTGGATTCTTTGCAAGGCTTATACTTGATTTGTTTTCTCTCACCAACTTCACAGATTTTCTAACCATGATCTTCATATCATGTATCAAATTTATAAGCCAAACAGCTTGACATGCAGACAAAGCACCTGCAATGTATTCAAATTCACAAGTTGACAACGTAACCACATGTTGCTTCTTGGAGGACCAAGAAATTATACTTCCTAGATATTTGAAAAAATATCCAGAAGTACTTCTTCTATCAACTCCTTGTCCATACCAATCAGAGTTTGAATAGCATATCATCTCTGCATTAGTTTTAACACCAGAAAGGAACATTACTTCATACCTCAAAGTCCCTTTAATATACCTCAGAGCCTCAAGTTTTTCTTTCAAGGCATTCAGTTACACTTTTTTCTTGAGAGCTTCTTTAGTACTAGCTGGTTTAGAGTTTACTAACATGGCACACTAAATGACTTCTTCTTCATAGTCTATCTCAGTATCTCGCAACATGTCATACTTTGCAAATCTTATTGGTATTTGTCTGATTCTTTGTGGTCTATGAACTTGTTCAAAATCTTCTTCCAATTCTAGAACAATATTAGATGTTGGAACACCTTTAGAGGCTAGACCACCTCTAGAAGCTCCACTTTCAGAATAATGACCATGTTCAAAAACTCTACCTTCAAAAGCAAGACCGCCTTCACAAATTAGATTACCACCAGATTCTGGATCAAAATCAAAATCTGGATCAGAATCAGATTCACTTTCAGAATTAGACTCGTCTTTAGAGTCATCTTCTGCTTTAGAGCAACCTTTAGACTCTGACTCATCTTCAGAACCTTCAGAATCATATTATGACTCTGACCCATCTTTAGAGTCTTCTTCTGACTGAGACTCATCTTCAGAATATTTAGAAGTTACCCCAAGTGTTAACCTTACACAAGAGTTTTATTGAGACTTGCTCCAGTTCCAAGCTTCTGACTCCTTGATAATGACGTCTCTGCTGACTTCAACTTTAGATTCATCTTTTGATTCTGACTCATCTTCAGAATTAGACTCGACTTCAGATTCATAGTTAACTTCTAACTCTATCTCATAGTCAGAGTCTCCTTCAGAATCAGAAAACGTCAATCGTACAAGTTCCTCATCAGATTCATAAGCCATCAATAACACATTTTCATCATTAGAATATCCTATGTTTGATTTTTCCTTGTTTGACCAACAATCTTTAGCAAAGTTGTTAAACCTATTACAACAGTAACATTGAACCATTATCTTGTCAAGCTTCTCATTTTCCTTATAATGTTTCTTCTTATCAGAGTAGAAGACTTATGAATTCTGAGAACCACCATGTATTTTCTTGGCCTCTGACCAAGACTTCTTCTGGTCCTTCTTGACAAAAGAAGCTTTCAGAGCCTACTCGAACTCTCTCTCATAGTTCCTCTCATTCGGACGTAACTCTTTTGCCTATAAACTACTTTGCAACTCTTCAATTATCATGGTGCTCATATCTTTAGAATTTTTAATAGCTACAACAATGTAATCAAATTAAGGAGTAAGAGATCTCAATACCTTCCCAATGATTACTTATTCAGAAAGAGTTTCTCTACAAGATTTAATCTCATTCCTGATCAGAATCACTCTAGAGATGTAATCTGGTACCTTCTTATTTTTCTTCATGTTGAGATTATCATAATGCTTACATAGGGATTGAAGATTCATCTTCTTCACTGAAGCATCACTAGCGTAGCACCATGTCAGTATAGCCCATGCAACCTTCGATGTTGTCAAATTAGTGATTTTCTTAAACATGTTTGCATCCACGCATTGATGGATGTAGAACAACACTTTCTGATCTTTCTTCCTCGTATCTCTCTGTGCGTTTCTTTGTTCCTCTGTCGCATCCGCTGGAAATAGAACATAACCTTCAGCAACTAGATGCAGAACATCATGAGCATCGAACAACACAAGCATTTGAATCATCCATTGATTCCAATTCTTTCCATGAAACACTAGAAGCTTAGTATTCAAACTGTTTTTGCCACTCATATTCGTTTTGTGAACTGAAACTCAAACTCATATCTCACTAAACACCCATGTTTCCCAATCCTGAAAAATTAAGAAATACAATTCTATTACTATTTCATTCGTGAATTCAACGCGAATTCAAGAAAACTGAAATCAATTACTCACGCCTCACGTACACTCGTGTTTCCCTGTGAATCAAACTGGAGCTCTAGATACCAATTATCGGTGCATAAAGATTGAAGATGAAATAAAATGAAGATGGAAAAAGAGAGAGAAATAAGATATATATATATATATATATATATATATATATATATATATATATATATATATATATATATATATATATATATATATATATATATATATATATATATATATATATATATATATATATATATTAATATATATATATATAGAGAGAGAGAGAGAGAGAGAGAGAGAGAGAGAGAGAGAGAGAGAGAGAGAGAGAGAGAGAGAGAGAGAGAGAGAGAGAGAGAGAGAGAGAGAGAGAGAGAGAGAGAGAGAGAGAGAGAGAGAGAGAGAGAGAGAGAAATATGGTTGTAACAACTTGTTGAGAAAGACACTATATTAACAATTGCATTAATTTAAAAAAAAACCTATCTACAAACTTGTTTATATATATAAAATAAATTTTCACGTAGGTCCTAACAAAAGTATTCTTAATAGCTAAGCTATCTGCTTCTAGAAAAACATTTAACTATTGCTTGTGACTAAATAGTCTCATAAGCTTACAACTTCTAGCTAACACCCTTAGAAGCTACATTGCTTATGAGTAATAGGCTCATGTTGTAACCTAAGTTTTGACCTAAGATACCATATAAATAAGTCATATATATCATCATCTTCATCAAAATCTCATCACATTAGGGATTCATCATGGATTCATCAAATGCTTGAAGAGAATTAGGGTTTTGCACCCTCAACTGAAAAATCACGAATTAGGTTTGAAGGCTATGCTCCAATGAACATTACTCAAGAAGTCATCAATATCACCATATCATATTCCTCAATATGTCTCAATATATTGAAGTTTGCATCATGATCACAAGATTCCATTGAAATTGGAAGATTTGAATTCATGTGGAAAAGTCAACTGCTCAAAGTCAAACTTTGACTTTTGAGATTTTTAGTCAAATATGGACTTCTCAAGACAAATGTCGTGAAAATATGGTTGGTAGTTGAATTTGATCAAGTGAAATCACAAAAATAGAGATAACTTGTAAAAAGGGAAAAGATCAAGAAATTTGAAATTTTTCTAAGTCCACAAACTTGTTTTCAAGTGCATGACTTTCCAAGCTTGTAACTTCTTCCTCAAGCAATCATTTTTCATGCCCAAGGGATGTACTTAAAGATGAAACTACATAATTCAATATTTTAGCAGGAATTGACTCAAAAGCTCCTAAGAATTGAGAGATATGAAGTGTTGAAATTGAGGTCTCAAAGTTGTCAAATTACCAAAGACTTAGAAAAATTCTCTAAGCTTTTCAGCTTGAAACTCCATTTTTGTCGACCAGTTTTTTTATTGATTCAAGATGATTCAATCCAAGTGATAAACATGAAAGTTATAGAGGATGCTCTCATATTTTCAAGGGTACCAAGAGCATGCATTTCTTTTACTTGAGCAAGGAGTTTCGAAGAAGTGAAGTAGCCATGGTGAAGATGTTTTATAAGGAAGATTTTAAGGTTCAAATTCATGCCAAACCTATGCCAAACTATGAGATCTTTCTTTTCAGCCTACGTTGCTTCTAAATCTCAACATAATTGGTGTTTTACTCAAGTCTCAAGTGCATTACACAAATACTTGAGGCTTTATCTAATCTATATCCCATACATGGAGCATTTTGCAAAAAAGTCACATATCCATTTTCATAAAGCTCGCTTTAATGTCAACAAATGTTGCATTAAGCCCATGCTTTGTTCTCCCTAATTGAAACAAGCGATCGGAACCTGTCATATGGATGTAATGAAACATCAATGAAGTCGCCAACGAACGTCTTTTATCCCACCGAAAGGGAAAGGTAATCATCGAGAAAACCTGGAAAGGGAGAAATCACGGTCTTTCAACCGAGAGATTTGGTAAGGGAGTCTGTTAAGCGAGGGGAAGGTGTTAGCACCACACACGTCCGTATTACTCTATGATATCCACTCTTGTTGTCTAATCTAAATGGGTGTGGTCAAATCCTATGTCTATGGCTTAAATCTGAAAAGGGAATGCATGCGAAAGAAAAAGAAAAACAATGTAGGGAAAATAAAAGTTGTGCTCGATTGGGCCCTGCCCCATTGCCTACGTATCCCTTTTAAGGAATCAGAGCAGTCGTAGTTCGGCTTATATATGTTGGTTGGTTTGTGTTTTTTATTTAAGACAACAAAAACAGACAAGATGGCAAAACATCAGATAAAACAACAAACAAATGGGATGTTAAAACATCGGCTAAATAATAACAAAATAACATGTCAAAGATGGCGAAACATCAAATAATGAAATATCACACCTAACAATGACATTGAGAGTCAAAGTAGGATAACAAACATGTGTGATGGTGAAACATCGGCTTCAAACAAGTGCGCGATGGCGAAACATCGGCTAAAAGATAACAAAGTAAAATGGCAAAGATGACGAAACATCAATAAAACGGATGACAAAACATCACACCTAACAATGATATTGAGAATCAAAGTAGGATAACAAACATGTGCGATGGCGAAACATCGGCTAAGAGATAACAAAGTATCATGGCAAAGATGACGAAACATCAATAAAACGGATGACAAAACATCACACCTAACAATGATATTGAGAATCAAAGTAGGATAACAAACATGTGCGATGGCGAAACATCAGCTTCAAACAAATGTGCGATGGCGAAACATCGACTATAAGATAACAAGGTATCATGGAAAAGGTGGCGAAACATCAATAAACGGGATGACAAAACATCACACCTAACAATGATATTGATAATCAAAGTAGGATAACAAACATGTGCGATGGCGAAACATCGGCTTCAAACAAATGTGCGATGGCGAAACATCAATAGAACAGGTTTAAAAGAAAAGCCAAGAGGCACACAAACTAATAGGATTGGTTTGTATCTTTTACTTTGAAGAAGGGTTTGAGTTTATTAGAAATGTCTTATGATTTTCCAAGAAAACCGTTTTTGTTTTAAGATGCGATATGCTAAAGAAAGGAAAAAAACAACTAAGGGAGACTAGCCTAGCACTATCCCTAATGTTATCATTCAATAGTTGACCCTAAGGTTGAGAATAAAGGAAAATACTATCCTAATTAACATATTAAAGGAAGCTTGCCAAAATTATCCTATAGGGAACATGCAATGAGAGCGAAGTCGTGATCTCAATTTATAAATTGAGTGACTCATCGATCAACAATTAAAGAAGAAAAGCAAATAACATCCTATTGGGAACATGCACTGAGAGCGAAGTCGTGATCTCAATTTCTAAATTGAGTGACTCATCGATCAACAATTAAGGAAAAAAAGCAAATAACATCCTATAGGGAACATGTAATGAGAGCGAAGTCGTGATCTTAATTCTTAAATTGAGTGACTCATCGATCAACAACAAACACAACACATGCATCAGACAAAAATCAGAGGGCCTCCTGACATATATCAGCAACAGAGGTCCCATCATGCAATCAGTGAACTATGCAAAATGAAAATGCAAGAAAGGAGATAGTGCAATACCAAATGGATAAATATCCGTAGCAACTGAGCAAAAATAAAAGAAACCCAGAGAACTTCAAGCAAGTTGGCATCAGTAGACAAATCAAGTCAGAAATTACGCCATAAGGATGTAAGTAATGAGATTATCAGATATGAACAGATCCCATGGGCAATGTGTAACATTCACAATCAAATGTATATATCCTGCATGGAATATCAAACATGCCAAACACAATAGCAGTGCTAGTATAATAAGTTGTGTTTCACAAATAAAGTGAAACACAAAAGCTTCAAGCCAAAAGTGGACACTTTCTCAAAGTACCTCGCACATTCAACGACCGAGTTAGTATTCCATAAGGTGAATGATAACTCACATAAGGGATGGATGCAACATGATGAAGGGAGCACAACATGATAACAACTATCAGATATTAGACATGATAGGCAAGGGGAAACAGGCACATGCACAATTAGGTCAAAAGAAATAGAGGAATGTTGCTCCTTTCTATCAACATGTTGAGTTGACAATTGAATATCAATCAAGGATCATAAGAGCTTGAGAGTAATATGATCAAATACCATGAAGGTAAGTAGCAAACACATTTTAACCATTCTCAAATAAATTGTCACAACTCGTAAGCACAATAGAAGAGAGGTTCTACACAATACATTAGAAGGTTCAAACATTCAAACATGAGGCATTTAAATGAAATGGATTGAGCTAACATGGACAATCAGAATCAACATGATCATTAGGTCCCCAATTATAGGCCTCACTCAAGTTCATTAGCCATCAAACAAATTGTAACAAGATTTGCAAACATCAATTGGGTACCTTCACTTCAAAATTACATCAAAAATGGAAATAAGGGTCCATAATTCACACCAAAAAAATATTAGCATCTGTGAAAGGTATAGAAGTCAGAATGTAAGCCCTAAGTTCATGAATGGTTGAGGAGGAGACCAAATGAAGTCTAAAGTTCAAGACTAGTTGGCAAAACTACCAAACTAGACAAGTTTTCAAAATAATTTGTGAAAAAAGGGTGAAACCATGTTGAAAAAAAAATCAAGATAGATGGTTTTCAAATCCTCAATACATTCATGAACCCTAATCAAGACTTGAATTCTATTGAAAATCCAGGGCATAGTGGTTTTGAAAATGAAATTTGCACCATAAGCAACAAATCCCTAATTTTTGACTTTTAATCCTAAATATTGATTAAGTAAGATCAAAATTTAAACAATTTAAGCCAAGATCACACAAATCACCAAGAAACCCTAAGTGTCAGAAAATATATTTTTCACAATTTTTTTGAATTAAGGAAAAGTCAAAAATGAAATTAAATTCAAACAATTAGTCTATTAACAAATATTCACATTTCAAAATAACATTTAAATCAAAAAGTCAGAAAAATGTCCAACCAAAATTATATTCAAATATTAGAACTAAAAGCACACATCCCTGATTTTTGTGGAATTTTTTGAATTAAAGGAAATATTAAAATAAAAATTAAGCAAACAATTAACAATTAAACTATTGTTTAAGGGAAAAAATGCAAACCCTAGCCAAAAAACACCAAAAGATCAAAAATGAAATTATATTCAGACTCCATGATTAAAAACAAGCTTACATGATTTTTTCTGAATTTTTTTTTTGATTAAAGGAAGTATTAAAATAAAAATTATGAAACAAATATTTCAAATAAATTTTCAAATTAAACTTCTAATCAAAAATGGAAAAAAAATGCTAAACCAAAATTAGAATCAAATTCTACATTATTTTATGAGTTCAGAATACTTTTTGTGGATTTTTTAAATCAAAGGAACTATTAAAATAAAAATAAACTTTGAACAATCAATTAATTAAACCTATGAATTTTTTTAACCAAACAAATCATTTTAAAAAAATCCAAAAAAAATATGACAAATTCTAGAAAATAATATTGGCCTATGGTAATTTTTCCATAATTTTTGAAAATGTTTTGCTCACAAAAATAAAATCAGGAAATCAAATATAATCAAAAATATGAAAAATACATTAAAACTCAAATGGACCAATCAGATCCGTCCACATCATCATCTTCAACCTCTGGATCCATTCAAACACACGCGTTTTTCAATGCTAGGGCTCATGTTCAGGTCCACCGTTCATACTCATTTCTCCATCAAAATCAATGATTCCAAACACAAATCAAAGTTCAAATTGCCAACTACATCATGCTTTTTACAAAATTCAAATGATTGACCATGGAAGTAGAAATCAGAGCAAGAAAATTGAAAAAACTCATTGATCCTTGAAAAACTAGAAGTTCATCAAATTGCACATGCTTCAGAATCGAACAAATTTATACATCAGATATAAGATCTGGCCAGCTATGAACATGATTACAAGCTTTATATCCCATGAATCAAGCAAAATTGTGGAGAATCAAGATCTTAAAATTACCTCTCGAGTTGAGAAATAAACTTAACAATGGCCTATGAAATAAAGTGAAAACTCTTGTACCTTGCTTCTAATGCTCCAATGAAGTGAAAATGATCATAAATCGAGCTCTGGAATGGAGAATAGAGAAGCTTCGAAGTAGAATTTTTTTTTTGAGAGAGAGATTATAGTTTCTGATTTCTTCATAGAAAATGAATGCCTCCTCGCGAAAGGGAATGAAATGTGGATTATAAAGAGTGGTCTCTGAGGTTAGAAGGGTCTTTGGAAAGCTCAAGGTCATTAGGAGCAGATTTTGCAAAAAACAGAAAAAAGAAAAGTCCTAATGGTGATGCGTTTTGCTTCCACTTATGCCCAACTTATAAGTCGTTTTGGTGATGTCATGTTGAGTGGCTTTGTGAGAAAAACATGCGCATTTTGTGAGCTGGCTACGTTGACAACAAATAAAACTGAAGTTGTGCAAAATATGCAATCAGGGGCATGGTTTTCTAAAAATCTGACTAGCTGACTTTATGCTTAGGCCATTTGAAATTCCCTCATGCGTTTTGGATGCTTGAGGGGCCTTTCAAAACCTTTCAAAATGTAGAACAAACTAGGGCTTTGAACTTTACAAAATGATGCAAACTTGATGGAAAATAGTGTTGCAAACTTGAGGCAAAGATGCAAATTGGCTTGCATGGTCCGCGCGCGTGCATGGGCATGCATGGTGTGCATGGGACCAGTTTTGAAATACCAACTTTGAAAGATCACAACTGACTCAATTCTTGGCCAAACTGAATGATTCAAAGTTCAATGGGAAGCTCTCATGGAAGACTACAAAATGTTCTTTTTAATTTTTCAAATTAAAGCTTGAATCAACAGAAATTGATTTCACAAAACGCCATGCCAAGTGTTTGATGAAATTACGCGCATGGCTTGCCCAAGAGAAGTCATTTTGGCACTTAGCATTTTTTCTTAAATTTTAAGTTACTTCTTGAACAAGTTACACTCAAATCCAACATTTCTCATGATTAAAAGATGAATTTGGGTATGGAATATGAAAAGAGGGTGCTTAAATTGATAGTTGACCAAAAGTCCACTTGGTCAACTCCTGATTTTACTGATTTTGGTCAAAATGACCAAATTGCCCCTTTTGATCAATTGAACCATTTCCAATCCAAATTGAACCTCCATATTTCAACCCTAAATGCCTAATAACACATGGTGAACCATGGAAACAAGTTTGGGTGAGAAAGTCAAAGAAATCCTGATTAAAACCAAAACCCTAGTTTTGTGCCATGTGTTAGGAGATAGTTGATCAATCTTCAAAACTCTAAATCCACTGGGCACCATGAGAGACTCTTTGATCAAATTTGATTCTAAAGATGATAGGATAATGATGCTTCAAGAATTGGGTCATCTAGACCCCAATTGCTTCAACTTGGACCAAACCCTAAATTTGGTTACTATCTTAGGAGACTGATGAACCATCTTCAAAACTTCAAATCTTCTGGGCATCCTGGACAAATATATGGACAAAGACCTTCCAAATATCAATGAGATGTTGTAACTTCCAAAATTTAGACTTGTAAATTGATTAATAGCCTTGATCAAGCAAAACCCTAATCTGACTGGTGAATCAAAGGAGGAATTATTCTTATAATCAAACACGAACTTCAATCCCCTGATGGTCCAAAGAGATGGATAAAATATCTTGAGATATGTAATAACTTTTGAGCTTGAAAGATCCAGAGGTTTAGATGATAAGGTTCTACTTGAGCGACTTGTCAATGCAATCAACCTTCAAAGCTTGAGGTAGACTTGATAACCAAAGTACTTTGATCCCATGACAAAGTATGAATGCAATGCAATATGATGTTCATGATGAAACATAAGCCTAAATCAAGAGGGTAAATTTTGGGGTGCAACAGCTGCCCCTATTCAAATATTTTCAACATGGTAAGTGAGAATAAGTGACAACTTTGAGCGTACAAGGTTGAAGATGTTTGAATACGAAAGAACCCGAAAATTTACACTCTTGAAGAAGAAAGAAACAGAAGAAGAAAACCCCCAAGTCATGCGTCAGAATGAAGCTGTAACGTAGGTTGCAATAGAACAAAAACAAAAAAAGAGTGGACGTAACTAGACTTTCCGACAAACGTGCCAGGGAAAAACTGGGCTTCAAAAGGGGTGAGATAAAACTCAAACTACAGAGTAGGCGAAACTAAACTCTGGAAGAGAAAGCGTACATGGGTGAGGAGGCGAAACTCTGAGCTCGACCCAAGGCGAAAGTGGCTAGAGTGCGTGATTCTAGGGGAACTTGCTAATCTCAACTAAGATAGACAGTATGAAGGAACTGAAAGAATCTCAGAGATGAGGAATAGAAGCGAGACGAAACTCGAATCAAAAACCGGTTTGAAGAAACTAAACTAGATGAGTACCAGGACGAAAATGGATTTCACGCACGGGTAACAAGGCGAAACTCGACCCAAAGCAAAGTGATGAGAGTGCATGTTTCTCAAAACAATTGCTGGTCTCAGATCAATGGATAAATAGTGACGAAAACTGATAGAAGAATCTAAGGAACAAAAGAGACTGATTTCAAACCAGGGACGCAGTACGAACACTGCACTCGGTAAACGAACACCGTCAAAGGGTCCAAGGTATGAAAACAAAGACGAGTCGAAACTCGATTCAATAACTAGTTAGGCGAAACTAAGCTAGATGAGTACCAGGACAAAACTGGATTTCATGCACAGGCGACGAGGTGAAACTCGACCCAAAGCAAGGAGATTAGGGCGTACACCTAAAAACCTACTAAAAGCGAATATCAGGATGAAACTGGTATTCGGAAAGGTGCATCAATAGACATTGGAATGAATCGGAGAGGGTAGTGAAGACTAAACCCGAGAAGACCGTGCCAGGGAAAAACTGAACTAAAGTCAAAAGTGGACACTCAAATAAACAAAAGATTGACGTCAGAAGGATATTGGTATGGGGAGTAAACTGATATAATGAGGACGAAGAACTCGCTGGAGATTTGATCCGAAGTATTAGCAAAATCACTGGGGATGACGGAGATAAAAATGGCTTATGTTTCGATGCATGTTTGAATTTTTGTATAGCGCAATGCTCCACATGATGGAAATGCTACGCGTTTGGGTGGATGCAATGTAATGATGCATGCTTAAAAGTTCCACTGGGGAATGGCCAAATGAAAAGCCAATAACCAAGAAGTCAGAAACTGACCAGACTTGCAAAAATAAATTGCAAAATTGAAAGGAGAGGATACGAGGAACCACTAGAGAGGGAACCTAGAAGAGATGGAGCTTTGCGGGGAATAACATCCGAGCAACCAGTAGGAACGGGCCACAAAAACTGAGGAACTAAAAAAATAAATCGCAAACACCTAGGGAAGATCAGATCGACACTGCAGCTTCCAGAGAGGGACGCCTATCTGAAGATTAGACATTGAGGGAGAAAATTAGGACAAGACTGTAATCTATGGAAAGGACAACACACGGCCGTGTTGAGGATGATATCAAGACAAACAAAACCTGATGTGAGGGGTGAAAACCTTTGCCAAGGGAACAAAGCTCTGCTGAGGAAGCGAGACTTTACCGGGGACACAAAACCTTGTTGAAGATTTTGTGGAGAGAGCTTTTCTTGGAATGCAACCTTTGGATGAATCATGCAGATAGTCACACAATACCGTCCTCCCTGGGGATAAAAAAATATCTTAACATAAGGATGCCCCTGGCAACAAATTAGCTGGGAAATGAGAGGTCAAGGAGAGGGATCTCTGCTGGAACTTCGGTTAGAGAGTTGAAACCTCTTCCAAAGTGGGAGTTCCCATTTAAACGACTCCACTGGGGATGTGTGACGTATCCAAAATTGAAGTCTTAGAAAGAAGCTTTTGAAAAAAAAGATTCTTGGGGCAATAAAACTTCACCGGGGAGACGAAACTTCACAGGGGATAAGTAGAGTCCTAACCATACATTGGCTCTATCCAAAAAGAAGAAAGCCAAACATTCCCTTCCTGACAATCATTAATCTCTTTACAGGTGTTCAACGTGTAAACTCTTTATGATGTTAAGCAACTATTTTGCATGCAGAAAGATGTTTATTTTGGGAATGAAAGACCTGATGCAACGATTATTTAAGCCTTGAAGTTGAAAACTTTAACGAAATGTTGCATCTCCGTTGTGAGCGAATCACTGGCTAGAGTGCAAAAATTTCAAAACTTTTCTTCCTTTTTTTGAAAAATGAGTCAAGACGCGGGTGATAAGATACCAACACGGCTATACAACACATATTTGGGAGTTTAGGAAATGTTATCCTATTATAGTATGCTTTCGAGTTAAACCATTGTTTTAGTTAGGACTTTTAGAGGTTGTAACGTGGCCTGGTTCAAGGGTTTTTTTTTAGAAAAAAAAAGTTCTTTTTCAAGGCTCAAGTTATTTGGTGCCCACCCCCTTCGTGATATTCTCATGTCCTAAGTTCAGTTGACTTATCACAAGCATTCATCTTTGAAAAGGATTTATAATGGTTGAGTGATCACGACAAATTCTCCAACATGATTGTCACTTAACTTTTGCTGCTTTTGTTTTGATATTATTGTTCCTCTTCTTTTGACGAAAATTTTAGTGGATAATCTTTTTTAGGCCTTTTAGGCTCTCTTTTCCCTAATTTTTGCCCGGACAAAATCTTTTCAACTTTGGGAGTCCAGCGGAATGCCCTAACTTTTTCCTAAGCGACTTGTTTTCAAGTTTCGACTTAGCGGGGCTTTTTGTTTATTTCTTATTCATACTTTCCACTTCGAACAAGTCAATATGACTTTAGGTCTTTGAACCCTCTTTTGTTTCTCTCTTTTTTTTTCTTGAAGAAAACAAATGCCACAGTCCTTGGTCAGTGAGGGATAGCCATTATTGTATCGATTCGATCTCGACCTCAGGACTTTTACAGGAAATGAACATAGTGGTTTAGACATTTTTCCTGATCTCATGATGCGAAAGATAAAATGTGGTGATCCTCAGATGGGATATTCCTTCTGAAATTTGAATGCTTGGGAAAATCAACTGAACATCTACCCTGCCCCTGGTTAAAAAAAATAAGGTTTTTTTTAAAACGGAAAATAAACTTCTACTTCAAAGGCTCAGAGGGGTTAACGAGGGTCTAACTCTCTTATATCGCCGGTGTTTGGGGGTTGAAACAATGCCAGTACATCATCAACTGGGTTCTACTCAAAAGCATACCACTACAGTCATCGTTTTTATCTAAACTCCTTCCTCCAAACTCTTGGCTAAGCAAATGAATTGGCACAGTTGGTATTAAAATGCCCGAAAAAACTATTAAAGAGTGATACTGGACGGATTAAGTAAAATGAAACAATTTATTTTTAAAGCAAAAATATTCAACGCATCAATACAAAATCCTATATGCAGACAAAGCCAAAAAAATCAATCAAGATAACACATGAAAGTGCGGCAAAGAAATGTAATAAAAGCCATTATGGGGAAGAAATATCTCCAACTAGGTTTGCCGATCTCGCCGACCTGCCGTAATCTTGATATTACCCTGACCCATGACCTTTACCAACAACATGACGTTGTGAAACAAAATGGCAAGGCATCCGTCAGTAAAGTGAATGAGAAATCCAATCAATCATAGATCCAAACATGCCCCTTGCACAAGTAGTAGAAATTGTGTTTGTTATCCGTATTTCAAGCGATCAACTAACCATGATTTGTATTACCATTTCCGTATAAGGCCCACGAAGTTTATATGCACATGCTTATAAAAAATATTGGACGTTTTTGCAAACAAAATAGTAATAAAAAAAGAGAAAAGAAGAAGCACGCATATACTTGAAAGAAGACATTCCATTGATTTTTAAGAAATCAGCCTGTGAAAAAGGCGTTTACACTTGGAAGCAAGTAATTACAAAATCAAAACAAACAAATGTTTACAAATGGCAATGTGAACGTGAATATCCATCAAGTCCCGATTCTGCTATAACTCTTATGACTCTCATCCTCCTGCTTTCAGACAGATCATTCTTGGATTAAATTCGAGCTTATGCCAGGTGACGGAATGAAGGAAAGGAACAAAGGATCTCATGCTGAACGTAGTCATTTGCTTTAAGTCCCTAACTTTTTCCTGAATCACCCTTTCGGGTTTTTGATTCACCAGGACACCCTCTTTTTGCCTAAACTGCCCTTTCGGGTTTTCAGTTTAGCGGGTTTTTATTATTTTTTATGTAAAGTATTTTTTAACTACGTCGGCACTCACAGGGAGAGGGAAGTTCTCTCCATCCTTAGTCTCGAGCATCATCGCTCCTCCAGAGAAAACTTTTCTGACCATGAAAGGACCTTCATAAGTTGGAACCCACTTGCCCCTGGGATCTCCCTGGGGAAGAATTATCCTTTTTAGCACAAGGTCACCTGGTTTGTAACACTGAGGCCGTACCCTCTTATCAAAAGCTTTCCTCATCCTTTGCTGATATACCTGACCATGACATACAGCCGTCAACCTCTTCTCGTCAATAAGTTCCAACTGATCCAGCCGATTATGTACCCATTCACTTTCATCCAACTCAACATCCTTCATGATCCTAAGAGAAGGAATCTCGACTTCTACTGGCAAAACCGCTTCCATACCATAAACCAATGAAAATGGGGTTGCCCCAGTCGAAGTACACACAGTAGTGCGATAACCATGCAAAGCGAAAGGCAGCATCTCATGCCAATCTTTATAGGTTACCACCATCTTCTGCACGATTTTCTTGATATTCTTATTGGCTGCTTCGACAGCACCGTTCATCTTTGGTCGGTATGGGGAAGAGTTATGATGCTTGATTTTGAAGGACTCACACAACTCCTTCATCATCTTGTTGTTCAAATTAGACCCATTATCGGTAATGATCTTTTCAGGCACTCCATAGTGACAGATAATATTGTGCTTAATGAACCGAGTTACCACCTGCTTGGTGACATTGGCATAAGATGCAACTTCGACCCATTTTGTAAAATAATCGATGGCAACCAGAATGAAACGGTGCCCGTTGGACGCAGTCGTTTCAATCTTGCCGATCATATCAATTCCCCACATCACAAATGGCCAAGGGGAAGTCAAGACATTCAAAGGTACTGGCGGTACATGCACTTTATCAGCATAGACTTGACATTTGTGGCAAACCCGTGCATGATTCTAACAGTCAGTCTCCATGGTGGACCAATAATAACTTGCTCACAAGATCTTTTTAGCCATGGTATGCCCGTTGGAATGGGTCCCGAAATCACCTTCGTGTACCTCCTCAATGATTCTAGCTGCTTCTTTCTTGTCAACACATCTGAGCAGTAGACCATCATGATGCCTTCTGTACAACACACCACCGCTGAGAAAGAACTTGGCTGAAAATATTCTCAAGAACTTCTTATATGTGACGGATGCCTCTTCAGGGTACTCTTGTGTTTCAAGATATCGCTTAACATCATAAAACCAAGGGTTACCATCTGGTTCCAAACTGGCCTCAAAACAGAAAGCTGGCTCACTTAAACTTGTGATAGTAATGGAGGGTGCCTCATTAGCCCACTTAACCTTGAACATGGAGGACAAAGTTTCCAGTGCATCAGCTAGATTTTCTTCTTCTCTGGGAATGTGCTCAAACGTGATCTCTTCGAAGTACGGAAGCAGCTTCATAACATGCTCACGATAGGGAATTGGGTTCTGATGGCGAGTATCCCAATCTCCATTAATCTGGCTGATAACAAGATTGGAATCCCTGTAAACTTTCAAGAATTTTATGCGCAGGTCGATCGCTGCTTTAATGCCATAAATGCAAGCCTCTTACTCGACCATGTTGTTAGTGCAATCGAAACAAATACGAGCCGTGAAAGGATGTGTTATCCCTCAGGGGAAGTGATAATAGCTCCGACACTGTTGCCCATGGCATTGAAGGCACCATAAAAAACAAGCGTCCAACGTGATCCCAGCTCGGGTCCTTCATTTGGGTCTGGCATATTACAATCCCGAATATACACAATTTCCTCATTTGGAAAATCAAACTTCATCGGTTCATAATCGTTCATGGGCTGATGAGCAAGATGGTCGGCCAATACACTACCCTTAATTGCTTTTTGAGTAGTGTATTGGATATCATATTCGGTGAGTATCATCTGCCAACGGGCTACTCTGCCTGTAAGAGTTGGCTTTTCAAAAATGTACTTGATTGGATCCATTTTGGATATCAAGTAGGTGGTGTGAGTTAACATGTATTGCCTCAAATATTTGGCAGCCCAGGCAAGTGCACAACAAGTCTTTTCCAGCAATGAGTACCTCGACTCGCATTCCGTAAACTTCTTACTCAAGTAGTAAATAGCCTGCTCTTTCTTCCCTGTCTCGTCGTGCTGGTCGAGGACACAACCCATTGAGCTCTCCAACACAGTTAGATACATGATTAGTGGCCTTCCTTCTACTGGCGGCATGAGTATCAGAGGTTCCTGCAAATACTCCTTTATTTTGTCAAAGGCCTTCTGACAATCCTCATTCCATTTCACTGTCCGACTTTTCTTCAACAACTTGAACAAAGGTTCATAGGTGGCTGTAAGATGAGAAATAAATCTGGAAATGTAATTTAATCTTCCAAAGAAACCACGTATTTCCTTCTCTGTCATTGGTTCGGGCATTTCCTGTATCGCTTTTACCTTGGCCGGGTCCACCTCGATACCTTTTTCACTTACGATAAAGCCTAACAGCTTGCCGGATCTCACCCTGAAGGTGAACTTATTCGGATTCAACCTCAGCAAGAACTGCCTCAGTCTCTTGAACAACTTTTCCATATGAACGAGATGTTCCTCTTCCGTGTCAGACTTATCAATCATATCGTCCACATATACCTCAATCTCTTTGTGAATCAAATCATGAAAGAGAGTGACCATGGCACGCTGATAGGTTGCCCCGACATTTTTCAAACCAAACAACATCACATTATAACAAAAAGTTCCCCAAGGAGTGATGAATGTTGTCTTCTCCATATCCTCCAGAGCCATCTTAATTTGATTGTAACCCGAAAAACTATCCATGAACGAAAATACTTTGGAATGAGTAGTATTATCGACCAACACATCAATATGCAGAAGAGGGAAATCATCTTTAGGGTTGGCCCTGTTCAAATCCCTATAATCCACACACATTCTGACCTTACCATCCTTCTTGGGCACAGGCACAATATTTGCAATCCATGGCGAATAATTGACGACCTTTAAGAAATTCGCGTCCAACTGCTTCTGGACCTCCTCCTTGATCTTCTTGGACATCTCAGGATGAGTTCTTTGGAGCTTTTGCTTGATAGGGGAACACCCTTCTCCGAGCGGTAATCGATGCACCACTATGTCCGTATCCAACCCAGGCATATCCTCATAAGACCAAGCGAAGATATCAGAATACTCATGGAGTAACTCAATCAATCTGACCTTTATACTTTCCTCAAGATCTGCCCCTATCTTGACTTCTCTTCTTACCTCCTCTGTGCCGATATTCACCACCTCAATCGAATCCTGATTCAACTATATAACCTTCTCCTCTTGTTTCAACAGTCTTGCTAATTCCTCAGGAAGATCGCAATCCTCATATGCTTCTTCTTCAGCTTGATAAATAGGAGTATCAAAGTTATAATGAGCCATAGCAGAGTTGTTATCAATAGAATCAGTGGTGGAAGTGCATCTGCATGAATGACATTTTGGCGTTTTTTAGTGACAGTGTGTGAAAAGAGAAATATTTCCATTTAAAAATAAAAAGAAGAAGCAAAATTTTGAATGCAAAAACGTCCTTTATTTCATGATAAACTTGAAAAATAAACATGGTGGCCCTACACAATTGATTCAGTACGCCTTGGGAAGAGCGTAGGAATTATGATATGATTAATAAAAGAAACAAGAAAATTACTCCTCAGCGCTTGAAACTTGGATAACATCCACAGAAGTCCAATTGTTGAGCGTCTGGCCTGGAATACTTGGACGAGTCCAATCTTCGATATTGTAGCCATCAACCCTATCGTCGCCAACTGCATTGACGTGTCCTTCTTGAATAGCACAAGGGCGAGAAAACTTCATAGGAATAGATAAACTAGATGCTCTGGGAGTTGAACTCTGCAGACCCGGGCTAAAACCAAGACCAAATTTATTAAACTTTGGAGTAACGTCCAACACCTGACCCCATCCTTCAGGGTTACCACCTTTCACCACAGCTCTCGCATCCTTGAGGGAAGACATAATAGTTTCTGGTTTCCTTTTCTGCTCTGGAGGAGGAAGATTGACAACTTGAACTGTCTCAAACGCCTGAAACGGAGTCTCATGTATCTCGCCTTCAACTTCAACATAGCGGAATGACGTCAAATGACTTACGATGTACTCTTCCTCTCCGCACACAGTTATCACCTTTCCCTCTGCAGGATATTTGAGTTTCTGATGAAGAGTAGAAGTGACTGCCCTTGCTCTATGAATCCACGGCCTCCCCAACAAACAACAATATGCTGGCTGTATATCCATCATGAAAAAGGTAGCCGTGAAGGTGCGAGGACCGACCTTGATTGGTAACTCTACCTCCCCAAATACTGACCTTCGAGACCCATCAAACGCCTTCACCATCAAGTCACTAGGGCGCAACTCCATTCCAGAATAATCAATCTTCATCAATGCTGATTTGGGCAATACATTTAAAGATGATCCGGTATCTACCAAAACCCGGGATAAAGTAGTGCCCCTGCACTCCATTGAAATATGCAACGCTTTTTTATGGTCTGGTCCCTCCGGAGGAAGATCAAAATCTATGAAGCCCAGACCATTCCCGGCAGATATGTTAGCACAAACATTCTCAAATTGATTGACTGTTATCTCATGTGGCACGAACGCATTCTTTAACAATTTCATCAAAGCATTTCTGTGAGGTTCTAAATAAATCAACAGAGACAAGATAGACATCTTAGAAGGAGTATGGCTCAGATGATCAATTATTCTATAATCACTCTTTCTGATAATTCGCATCAACTCTTCAACCTCATCGGGAACCAAAGAAGCCTCTGGTATCGGAATTGATTGAGTCACATTGGCTAGCGTAACCCTGGGATTACCAATCGTTACCTGTTGTTTTCCTTTTTCTCTTGCAGAAGCGTCTACCGTATCTTGCACATTGGAAGGACCAAATACTCTCCCGCTTCTAGTCATTCGACTCACACCAGAAAAGTTATGAACTTCCTCTTCATTATCTTCAACGCATTCTTCCTCAGACGCACGAGTACTTACCTCCTGCTTCACCCCATGGTAATAGACATCGGCACTGTAATGCCATGGGATGGCCTTCTCACTGGTATACGGCATGGGACCAGGTATCGTAATCATCAAAGGAGGCGCCCTAGATGTGGTAGGAATGCACACAGGGGTGTAAGGAATAGATACCACATCAACGTCCTCTTTGGTAA
The DNA here is from genome assembly GCA_948472305.1 of Vicia faba. Lineage (NCBI taxonomy): Eukaryota > Viridiplantae > Streptophyta > Magnoliopsida > Fabales > Fabaceae > Vicia > Vicia faba. The sequence goes on along the minus strand of OX451736.1, from coordinate 589,355,272 downwards.
CCTTGCGGTAGATCGGTTTTCTATCAAACTGAAGGGAACCCTCCTTCATCAACAACTGGATACCCGCTTTTAAATCATTACAACCATTCGGTTGCTCTCCACACTTGGCACACTCTGAAGTACAACCTGGGAAAATAGCATTGTCAAGAAAATACCTCTTAACATACCACAACGGAGTAGTTACTTGTTCCACATCCATGATTAAATTCAACATTTCACCATTATCATCAATCATATTAACGACACCCCTCCATGCCTAGGCACCGGGTTCTGAGTAACCTTCGGACCAGTCACTAGGGTAAACTCAATATCCTTAGCATCCAACAATCTTGTACTTTGCATTTCAACACAAAGAAATTGTCACTAGAATGGCCCACTCCGCCTGAATGGAATTCACATCTTGCATTAGCATCATAGTTAGGAGGAAGTCTTGCGGGTGGTGGTGGAATATTTCTCAAACTGATCAACTTCAAATCAAGCAGGTGGTGGAGTGCTTCAGTAAGATTTACTGGAAAGGGATCAAATTTCCTTGGCTATCTCTGCTGTTGATTATTATACTGACGGGGGGCATCTTGTTGCCTTTGTTGCTGAGGCACTGTATTCGGTCTCTGCTGCGGAGGAGTATTAACATGAATAGAAACAACATTGATTTGTTGATGCTGACGATCCTCTCTTCTTCCTCTATGATAATAAACTGCGCTTGCGTCGCCTTCCCTTTTCTTAGGGTAAGTGTTGAATGGTTTCTTACTTCCCCCTAATGAGCCACTAGAACCTCCAATCTGAATCTTCCCCAATTTCAAACCTACCTCAATTCTTTCACCAGCCATAACCAAGTCTACAAATCCTGCCGAAGTACTTCCTATCATGTGTTCATAAAACGGCCCTTGCAGGGTACTCATAAAAATATCAATGAGTTATCTCTCCATGAGGGGAGGTTGAACCCTCGCAGCCAACTCACGCCACTTCTGAGCGTATTCCTTGAAAGATTCTTTCGGTCCCTGTGACATATTCTGTAACTGAGTGCGATTAGGCGCCATATCCATATTGTACTGATAATGTTTGACAAAAGCCCGAGCAAGATCATTCCAACAACAAATATGAGTTTTCTCCAACTTCATGTACCACTCCAGGGATGCCCCAGATAGGCTATCCTGGAAAAAGTGAATCAAGAGCCCCTGATCCTCAGTATGTACCGACATCTTCCAGAAATAAGCAGTTGCATGAGTAACAGGACATGATGTTCCGTTGTACTTTTCAAATACAGGAGGCTTGAACTTCAGAGGGACTTTCACCCCAGACACTAACCCGAGATCATTAGCATCCATACCCAAGATTCACTACCCTTCCACAGCCTTCAGACGCTCTTCCAATAAACGATACTTCATATCCTCAATCTGAACCTCCGACTCTGAATGCCGAACATAAAACTGATCTTCATCCTGATCAAAGTCATAATCCTGCTCCTGATAATTCCTTACACCGCCTTGGTTAATTCTTCTGTTCCCCACAGGACGAGGTCCAGGAGACAGGGGAAACTGCCCTACATTGTGCACAAAAGGGTTTCCAGACATCCCATGAAAATTTCCAGCAGGCTGATCTTGCACATCCCCAAATCCTACAAAAATATCCTAATAGAGCCCTTGATTTCCACCATCCCTTGGATAGCGGCGCTGGTTGTTGACAATGGCAGCTAGTTCCTCCTGTCGGCGATTCACATTGGTGATGACCTCCATGAACTGAATCATCTGAGTAGCCATCTGGGCCCTCATTTCAGCGATTTCAGCTTGAACTTGTTCCATTTGTCTTGGCAAATTGTTTCTGGTGGAATACCGATGAGTAGTCATCTTGAATTCTGAATAAGAAAAGCAGAGGAATAAGAATACCGCCTTGAGATAACCTGTAATGTTATGAAATGCATGATGTGCATGATATGTTTGTCATTTCCAGGTATTCAAGAGGCCTTTTATTCATTAGTCACGGCGCACGACCATACAATCAAAAGAGAAAGGACAATAAGATGAACACTTCAATTCTTTACAAACAAAAGAAATGATGTTCGAGTGACTTTGGCCAAATAAGAGCATAATGATAAACAACTAAATACATGTCTTACCAAAAAGCAAAACAACTGAATAATAACAACAATCAAATGGTCCCTTCCAACAATTCTGGGGGTGATCAAATACACCAAAAGCAAATAACAGAACTAAATCTCCGAAACTAGACATGCTTCAAGATGTTGACAGTACTCTTCAAGTTTGGCTTTCTCCTTCAAAAGTTGAGATGCGACTATTTCACTTTCTTGGAACCGATCTTCTGCGACACGCTTCTGGGCTACTTCCTTCTTAAGTTGAGCATCTTAGTCTTTGAGCTGTTTCTCCAAATTCTGAATCTTCTTCCTGTAGCTATTCTCAGATACCCGAAGCTTCCGACACTCTTGCTAAGTCCTACTCAATTCTTATTCCATTTCAGCATGAGACCTCTGCCTAAAACTGGTTGCGTCATAAGTTTCCCCTTGAGCTTCTTTAATTTTGCAAGCTAAGTCGGCCCTTTCTTGATCTGCCCAATAAATTTTCATCCCCGCCTCACGGTCTTTTGCACGAAGATGAATGTTCTCAACATGAACCTGGGTGAACATCTCGGTTGATACCGTGTTACTCAGAATAGTAGGAGGTTTCTCATATAGAGGAGCCGACCTTGCAAATGGTAACCGCAAAATCTTAACCCTGGCTCTAATCCAATCCAGGTAAGAAACCCTAGCAATAGGAAACTTCTTGCCCAAAGTAGTTCTATCCTTCTTGTGAGTTCCTTTCCAAGCACTTGTCACTCTTTTCAACATCATAGGATCACTTCCTCTAGCAAAATACACTGATTCAGACACCTCCTCAACCTTTGGCGGCCCATCCATTGCATATCCCAATTAACGATAAGCAAACACATGATTATAGTTGATACACCCCTTAGTTCCTATGAGGGGAACATTAGGGAAATCTTCGCAACTAGTGATAACACTTCGTATTTCCCCATGTCATAATTCCACCAGATATCAAATGAAGTAAGGTAGATAAGCCTTAATGACCATCAGAGAGAATGCCTGGTATCCATGAAAGGGCCACTTACTGGTAGATGCAACTTAAACCATTGATACAACATTGAATGAAATAAGCTTACATTACCTCCTTTTCCATGTCTGGAATGAATGGTGTAAAGAGTATCTTCCAAGAGTGTCGGTACTGGGTTCTTGTTTCTAAAACCACAAATAGCTGTCAAATCCATAAAATTTCTCTTGTGAGGGAAGAGGACGATCCCGTATATCATGAGAGCAAACAGAGAGCTGAAGTCATTCCATTTCCCTTTCTTTGCCCAGTCTTCAGCTTTCTTTACTAAGAAATCCAAATAAAACCTTGTAGTACCCTCACTTGACTTCCAATTGTCTTTCACCTCTTTCCAACTCAAATGAAGAATTTCAGCAATAACTTCGAACTTCAGCTTCTCCGGAACTTGGACAAAAGGAACTTCATCGGACAACTTGATATTAAGTAAGTATGCGTACTCTTTTAGTGTGGGAACCAGTTGATAATATTGAAAAATAAAACACCGTAATTCCTTGTCATAGAACTGGAAGAGAGTGATCAAGGCCATTGGGTCAACTAGAGTGTTAAGGATTAGTAACAAATTGCCATAATTTTTGTTGAAATTATTCAGAACATCACCCTTCAGATAAGAACTCAACCTCTTCAATTCGGCCCCATCAATGGTAGGAATCTGATAAGAGAAAGTATGTCTGGTGGGGTCTTTAACACGAACTGAATCAAACTCATTTGAAGGGAGGCCAGCCATTTATGATAGAAAGAATACTCTTGAATGTCCCTGGAAAATGACACGCGTATGCTAGTTATTTTTTATACATCATTTTTTAGAAATAAATATGCTATGATGCAACATGACAGAATCAAAGTTTCACACTGGATCATGGCTGGACCATTACAGAATAGCACCACTCAATATCAAAAGAAAATCCCAAAGCTTCAAGACTATCATGGGAACCTGAGTCACCTTCGTAACACAAATCACCAACAATACCTGTACCTATAAGAAAAGTTTTCCCGCCCCTCTCACGGGTGTAGTCTAGGTCAAGGTAAGGTTAAAAGCCAAATCAGAGTACAAGAGCTCGAATGTCGGTATCATCATACGTTAACACCTATCTGAACTACCTCTGAAGTCATGGGTCTCATGGTCAGGTCTACTAAGCATCCGCCTCATAGCTGCCATGGCCACTCTATTCCTAGTTCCTATGGAATTCACTCATAGCCTGGGTACGAGGCCTTTTACCTCATGGAACAACCCACCCACCAAAAAATCCAGAATCCAAACAGTCCAGCCAAATCTAGTCTGCAGTAAGTAAAGCGCACATAGGATGCAATGCAAGCAGATAAATATGCAAAGCGGTAAAATAAACACCCAAAAAGAAAATAAACAAAAGCTAGGATCAACTCCGGGATGGACCAGCAAAAGGTCAATCTGTCCCCAGTGAAGTCGCCAGCTGAAACAACGCGGCCGAAACCTGCCATCTGGATGTAATGAAACATCAATGAAGTCGCCACCGAACGTCTTTTATCCCACCGAAAGGGAAAGGTAAACATCGAGAAAACCTGGAAAGGGAGAAATCACGGTCTTTCGACCGAGAGATCGGGTAAGGGAGTCTGTTACGCCAGGGGAAGGTGTTAGCACCCCACACGCCCGTAGTACTATATGATATCCACTCTTGTTGTCTAATCTAAATGGGTGTGGTCAAATCCTATGTCTATGGCTTAAAACTGAAAAGGGAATGCATGCGAAAGAAAAAGAAAAACAATGTAGGGAAAATAAAAGTTGTGCTCGATTGGGCCCTACCCCATTGCCTACGTATCCCTTTTAAGGAATCAGTGCAGCCGTAGTTCGGCTTATATATTTTGGTTGGTTTGTGTTTTTTAGTTAAGACAACAAAAACAGACAAGATGACAAAACATTAGATAAAACAACAAACAAATGGGATGGTAAAACATCAGCTAAATAATAACAAAATAACATGTCAAAGATGGCAAAATATCAAATAATGAAATATCACACCTAACAATGTCATTGAGAGTCAAAGTAGGATAACAAACATGTGCGATGTCGAAACATCAGCTTCAAACAAGTGCGTGATGGCGAAACATTGGCTAAAAGATAACAAAGTAAAATGGCAAAGATGACGAAACATCAATAAAACAAATGACAAAACATCAAACCTAACAATGATATTGAGAATCAAAGTAGGATAACAAACATGTGTGATGGTGAAACATCGGCTTCAAACAAATGTGTGATGGAGAAACATCGGCTAAGAGATAACAAAGTATCATGGCAAAGATGACGAAACATCAATAAAACAGATGACAAAACATCACACCTAACAATGATATTGAGAATTAAAGTAGGATAACAAACATGTGCGATGGCGAAACATCGGCTTCAAACAAAAGTGCGATGGTGAAACATCGGCTATAAGATAACAAGGTATCATGGCAAAGATGGTGAAACATCAATAAACTGGATGACAAAACATCACACCTAACAATGATATTGATAATCAAAGTAGGATAAGAAACATGTGCGATGGAGAAACATCGGCTTCAAACAAATGTGCGATGGCGAAACATCAATAAAACAAGTTTAAAAGCAAAGCCAAGAGGCACACAAACTAATAGGATTGGTTTGTATCTTTTACTTTGAAGAAGGGTTTGAGTTTATTAGAAATGTCTTATGATTTGCCAAGAAAACAGTTTTTGTTTTAAGACGCGATATGCTAAAGAATGGAAAAAAACAACTAAGGGAGACTAGCCTAGCACTATCCCTAATGTTATCATTCAATAATTGACCCTAAGGTTGAGAATAAAGGAAAATCCTATCCTAATTAACATATTAAAGGAAGCTTGCCAAAATTATCCTATAGGGAACATGCAATGAGAGCGAAGTCGTGATCTCAATTTCAAAATTGAGTGACTCATCGATCAACAATTAAAGAAGAAAAGCAAATAACATCTTATTGAGAACATGCACTGAGAGCGAAGTCGTGATCTCAATTTCTAAATTGAGTGACTCATCGATCAACAATTAAGGAAGAAAAGCAAATAACATACTATAGGGAACATGCAATGAGAGCGAAGTCGTGATCTCAATTTCTAAATTGAGTGACTCATCGATCAACAACAAACACAACACATGCATCAGACAAAAATCAGAGGGCCTCCTGACATATATCAGCAACAGAGGTCCCATCATGCAATCAGTGAAATATGGAAAATGAAAATGGAAGAAAGGAGATAGTGCAATACCAAACGGATAAATATCCATAGCAACTGAGCAAAAATAAAAGAAACCCAGAGAACTTCAAGCAAGTTGGCATCAGTAGACAAATCAAGTCAGAAATTACGCCATAAAGATGTAAGTAATGAGATTATCAGATATGAACAGATCCCATGGGAAATGTGTAACATTCACAATCAAATGTATATATCCTGTATGGAATATCAAACATGCCAAACACAATAGCAGTGCTAGTATAATAAGTTGTGTTTCACAAATGAAGTGAAACACAAAAGCCTCAAGCCAAAAGTGGAAACTTTCTCAAAGTACCTCGCACATTCAACGACCAAGTTAGTATTCCATAAGGTGAATGATGAATTCACATAAGGGATGGATGCAACATGATGAAGGGAGCACAACATGATAACAATTATCAGATATTAGACATGATAGGCAAGAGGAAACAGGCACATGCACAATTAGGTCAAAAGAAATAGAGGAATGTTGCTCCTTTCTATCACCATGTTGAGTTGACAATTGAATATCAATCAACAATCATAGGAGCTTGAGAGTAATATGATCAAAGACCATGAAGGTCAGTAGCAAACACATTTCAGCCATTCTCAAATAAATTGTCACAACTCGTAAGCACAATAGAAGAGAGGTTCTACACAATACCTTAGAAGGTTCAAACATTCAAACATGAGGCATTTAAATGAAATGGCTTGAGCTAACATGGATAATCAGAACCAACATGATCATTAGGTCCCCAATTATAGGCCTCACTCAAGTTCATTAGCTATCAAACAAATTGCAACAAGATTTGCAAACATCAATTGGGTACCTTCACTTCAAAATTACATCAAAAATGGAAATAAGGGTCCATAATTCACACCAAAAAAATATTAGCATATGTGAAAGGTATAGAAGTCAGAATGTAAGCCCTAAGTTCATGAATGGTTGAGAAGGAGACCAAATGAAGTCCAAAGTTCAAGACTAGTTGGCAAAACTACCAAACTAGACAAGTTTTCAAAATAATTTGTGAAAAAAGGGTCAAACCATGTTGAAAAAATCAAGATAGATGGTTTTAAAATCTTCAATACATTCATGAACCCTAATCAAGACTTGAATTCTATTGAAAATCCAGGGCATAGTGGTTTTGAAAATGAAATTTGCACCATAAGCAACAAAACCCTAATTTTTGACTTTTAATCCTAAATATTGATTAAGTAAGATCAAAATTTAAACAATTTAAGTCAAGATCACACAAATCACAAAGAAACCCTAAATGTCAGAAAATATATTTTGCAAAATTTTTTTTAATTAAGGAAAAGTCAAAAATTAAATTAAATTCAAACAATTAGTCTATTAACAAATATTCACATTTCAAAATAACATTTAAATCAAAAAGTCAGAAAAATGTCCAACCAAAATTATATTCAAATATTAGAACTAAAAACACACATCCCTGATTTTTGTGGAATTTTTTGAATTAAAGGAAATATTAAAATAAAAATTAAGCAAACAATTAACAATTAAACTATTGTTTAAGGGCAAAAATGCAAACCCTAGCCAAAAAACACCAAGAGATCAAAAATGAAATTATATTCAGACTCCTTGATTAAAAACAAGCTTACATGATTTTTTCTGAATTTTTTTGATTAAAGGAAGTATTAAAATAAAAATTATGAAACAAATATTTTAAATAAATTTTCAAATTAAACTTCTAATCAAAAATGGAAAAAAATGCTAAACCAAAATTAGAATCAAATTCTACATTTTTTTTTGAGTTCAGAATACTTTTTATGGATTTTTCAAATCAAAGGAACTATTAAAATAAAAATAAACTTTGAACAATCAATTAATTAAACCAATGAATATTTTTAACCAATAAAATAATTTTTAAAAAATCCAAAAAAAATATGACAAATTCTAGAAAATAATATTGGCCTATGGTAATTTTTCCATGATTTTTGAAAATGTTTTGATCACAAAAATAAAATCAGGAAATCAAATATAATCAAAAATATGAAAAATGCATTAAAACTCAAATGGACCAATCAGATCCGTCCACATCATCATCTTCAACCTCTGGATCCATTCAAACACGCGCGTTTTTCAATGCTAGGGCTCATGTTCAGGTCCACCGTACATACTTATTTCTCCATCAAAATCAATGATTCCAAACACAAATCGAAGTTCAAATTGCAAACTACATCATGCTTTTTACAAAATTCAAAATGATTGACCATGGAAGTAGAAATCAGAGCAAGAAAATTGAAAAAACTCATTGATCCTTGAAAAACCAGAAGTTCATCAAATCACACATGCTTCAGAATCGAACAAATTTATATATCAGATGTAAGATCTGCCAGCTATGAACATGATTACAAGCTTTATATACCATGAATCAAGCAAAATTGTGGAGAATCAAGATCTGAAAATTACCTCTCCAGTTGAGAAATAAACTCAACTATGGCCTCTGAAATAAAGCGAAAACTCTTGTCCCTTGCTTCTAATGCTCCAATGAAGTGAAAATGATCATGAATCGAGCTCTGGAATGGAGAATAGAGAAGCTTCGAAATAGAATTTTTTTGAGAGAGAGACAGATTATAGTTTCTGATTTCTTCAGAGAAAATGAATGCCTCCTCGCGAAAGGGAATGAAATATGGATTATAAAGAGTGGTCTCTGAGGGTAGAAGGGTCTTCGGAAAGCTCAAGGTCGTTAGGAGCAGATTTTGCAAAAAACAGAAAAAAGAAAAGTCCCATTGGTAATGCGTTTTGCTTCCACTTATGCCCAGCTTATAGGTCGTTTTGGTGATGTCATGTTGAGTGGCTTTGTGAGCAAAACATGCGCATCTTGTGAGCTGGCTACGTTGACAACAAACAAAACTGAAGTTGTGCAAAATATGCAATCAGGGGCATGGTTTTCTAAAAATCAGGCTAGCTGACTTTATGCTTAGGCCATTTGAAATTCCCTCGTGCCTTTTGGATGCTTGAGGGGCCTTTCAAAAGCTTTCAAAATGTAGAACAAACTAGGGCTTTAAACTTTCCAAAATGATGCAAACTTGATGGAGAAATAGTGTTGCAAACTTGAGGCAAAGATGCAAATTGGCTTGCATGGTCCGCGCGCGTGCATGGGTATGCATGGTGTGCATGGGGCCAGTTTTGAAATACCAACTTTGAAAGATCACAACTCACTCAATTCTTGGCCAAACTGAATGATTCAAAGTTCAATGGGAAGCTCTCATGGAAGACAATAAAATGTTCTTTTTAATTTTTCAAATTAAAGCTTGAATCAATAGAAATTGATTTCACAAAACGGCATGCCAAGTGTTTGATGAAATTACGCGCATGGCTTGCCCAAGAGAAGTCATTTTGGCACTTAGCATTTTTTCTTAAATTTTAAGTTACTTCTTGAACAAGTTACACTCAAATCCAACATTTCTCATGATTCAAAGATGAATTTGGGTATGGAATATGAAAAGAGGGTGCTTAAATTGATAGTTGACCAAAAGTCCACTTGGTTAACTCCTGATTTTACTGATTTTGGTCAAAATGACCAAATTGCCCCTTTTGATCAATTGAACCATTTCCAATCCAAATTGAACCTCCATATTTCAACCCTAAATGCCTAACAACACGTGGTGAACCATGGAAACAAGTTTGGGTGAGAAAGTCAGAGAAATCCTGATTAAAACCAAAACCCTAGTTTTGTGCCATGTGTTAGGAGATAGCTGATCAATCTTCAAAACCCTAAATCCACTGGGCACCATGAGAGACTCTTTGATCAAATTTGATTCTAAAGATGATAGGATAATGATGCTTCAAGAATTGGGTCATCTAGACCCCAATTGCTTCAACTTGGACCAAACCCTAAATCTGGTTACTATCTTAGGAGACTGATGAACCATCTTCAAAACTTCAAATCTTATGGGCATCCTGGCCAAATATTTGGACAAAGACCTTCCAAATATCAATGAGATGTTGTAACTTCCCAAATTTAGACTTGTACATTGATTAATAGCCTTGATCAAGCAAAACCCTAATCTGACTGGTGAATCAAAGGAGGAATTCTTCTTATAATCAAACACAAACTTCAATCCCCTGATGGTCCAAAGAGATGGATAAAATATCTTGAGATATGTAATAACTTTTGAGCTTGAAAGATCCAGTGGTTTAGATGATAAGGTTCTACTTGAGAGACTTGTCAATGCAATCAACCTTCAAAGCTTGAGGAAGACTTGATATCCAAAGTACTTTGATCCCATCACAAAGTATGAATGCAAGGCAATATGATGTTCATGATGAAACATAAGCCTAAATCAAGAGGGTAAATTTTGGGGTGCAACACTAATCACACTTTATCTATGAACTCATAAGCAACACCTGAAGCCTCCTTATTGTCCCACAAATCACTCAAGCCATGCACGGGAATCACCATAACTCATGCGACTTCAACTTACATTTCAACCACAACTGTTGTACCCCAAAATTTTCCCTCCCATTTTTCATTCAAGATAATATCCTAGAGTTTCTCAAATACCTAATTTGGCTCAGAAGTTGATCACACAAATTCTCTTTCTAAGCAGTAAGTCATCAATTAGGGTTTTGCATTTCTAAACGAAAGTCGAGTCTTTAAGGTTTCAAATGGTCTTCATAGGTCTTCATGTCTCCTCAAGGTTGTTTAAGTCAGTTTTCAACCCTCGCATTGCAAGTTTTCTTAATCAATGGTCCAGATAACTGAAAACGACTACATTGACTTGAAAATCACCCTTTTGCGAGAACAAATTCAAACGATCATAACTTATTTATTATTCAATATTTTGGAACATTTTTTCTTGCGTATGATTCTCCTTGATGCCATCTCAAATTTATCTTCACAAATCAAGAACTGATTACGCGTAGAGGATCACCAAAAATTCGAATGCGTTGGAAGTCGCATCATGAATTTTGACCTAATTTGAAATAACAGTCGTCTGATTTCTAAGAATTGTGATTTCTTCAAATTACAAGACATTTAGACGATATTTATGTTCACGATCATATGTGATGTTGCTCACGGGTTTATCTTCAAAGAATTGAAAGAAAGTTGTGTTTGGAAGACTTTGAAAGTTATCAAACGTTGCAAGTCATTTGTTTGATTTCGAATGTTCTTAACCATAATTTATTGAGGTTTGTTAATTCTACAAAAATTGACGAATGTTCTTAAAGCATGTTTGTTTGACAACGAAGTCCCATTTTAATCGAGTGTGGCGTACGATTTCATTTTGAATGCCAATTTGATTTAGACAAAATGTGAAGATTGAGATTTTCATTTAAAACAACCATGATTTTGGATTCAAGTTAACCAAGTGGAATTGAGTTCTTAAACATTTATTTTGTTTAGGATTTTGTTTGGAGTACAAGGCGTATGGTTTATTTGATCATTTTGTGATTTCTTGAAGTTCAAGTTACCAAGCCAAGATGTTTTATTCAAAACATTCAATCAAGAATTGTAAAGTTTAAATTAAAACTCAAAGTTTTGTACAACAAATTTCACCATTTACAAATTTACTCAAGTTTTGTGTTCATTACATTTTGTGGGCCATTCACAAAGCAAATTACAAATGGATTACAAGTGAAATACAAGTTATATTTGTCTTTTTACAAGGAAAGAAATGATTCTTCTTCAAGACTCTTTGCTTCATCTTCAAGAATTTCCTTAGTGCTACCCATGGTCTTCTCTTCACCTTGTCTCGCTTGCCATTCAATTGTTTGTACATGTAACAAAAGAAAGAAAAAATTAGCAAACAACCAACATTGAAAAATCCAAGCAAGAATGATTTTCATCATTAGGGTTTGCGACTTGGAATCAGAATGTTTGTTTGTTTCATCACAATCCATTTCCCCCAATTGCAAATCACAAGCAAGTTTCCCTTCTTGGTTAAAAAAAAGGGAAAAAGAGAAATTTGCAAGCAAGGTCAAAACAAATGAGAACAACAAACTTCCAAACAGCATGTAACATAACAAAAAACCATACAGCAAATCTGCAACAAAAGCAAGCCAAGGCAAAATAAGAAAAACTGCCCAAGGCGTGCAAAATAACAACAATCAGCCAGCCAAACTGCCCAAGGCTGCAAATAGCTAACAGCAGGCCTGCAACAAACATAACCAGAACAACAAACTGCCAACAAGCAGCAACATGCAGCAAGTGGCCAGCAGCAAATAGCAGGGTCAGAAATACAAACAAGATGCATAGCAGGCAAACAAAAGCAAAACCTGCAACAATAACAACAACCCTAACACAGCAGTGCTAGCAACAAGGAAAGCTACAAACAAAATAACATCTGGAAGAAAAGTATAGAACAACAGCTGCTAAATAGCTTGACCAAATAAAGGAGCCTCATCATTTTCCTAAACTAGCAAACCCTTCAGAATTTTTTAGAAAGCCATATATGGTTTTTTGTTTCATAGAAAAATGAAAGAGGGAAAGAGACAAGTTTTGGAAAGATATCACCTAGGCCACATAACCAGTCCCAAAACTGTGCAAAATTGCTGTGCACATACAAACAAACTGGCATCCCTGCAAAGCAACCAAAACAACCAGCAAACCAACCTGCAAAAACAAAACATGCCAAGTTCTGCTCCACATACTGTCAAACCTGCCATTAACCTGTCCAAAACAGTCTAGGGTTGCACTAAAATGGCAAAAACATCAACTTGCACTCAAAAGCAATAAATCAGTATCTAATACAGTTTAAATTCATCAAAAATTCTCCCTCAAATACACTTCAAAAACCTTTCTTTCAGATACTGCTGTTTGTTGACTCTAAATAACTGTAACCTTCGACTCTCCAAATTTTTCACACCAAGCTTCTCCTTCCTCACAATCTTCCAATAACAACTTATAATACACAACTCACTTTGAATGATCCAGAACTGGCACAGTTTCATCAGCGTTGACGCTTACGACGGAACACCGGCTTAATGCACAAAACGCATCAGTGACTAATATCAAACACCAATAACAATTTCAAACTCTTGACTAACCTTCATCTACTATCACCCTTTGCTCTGAACCCTACATCCACCGTTCACACTTCATCACTGCTTCATCATCACCTTCTATCCTCATACAAACGCAAATGTCCTCCTTCCGTTCACTCTGTAAACACAGAACATCAACACAGCCCAATCAATTTCCTAAGGGCAGAGACAAAGAAAAACGAGGCAAAGGAAAAAAGAAGACGAGACAGAGCATTGTACCTGAGTTTTCAAGAGATATTCTCTTATCTGTCGGTAAACACTTTTTTCCCTTTTTAATTTCTTCATTCACAATCGAACCAAAACAGATTTTGTCATTTATTTTGAAATCGAACGAGCATGAAATTCGCGAGAGAGTGAAACACTATTATTATTGTTGTTGTATCAAACAAAGAGATTTGTTTTGTTGTTGTTGATTGGAAACATAAAAACTGTGATTAAGACGAGACAGATAGATGTTTTTTCTTTCAAAATTTTCTTAGTTTAGTTTAGATTTTAAACTCAAGTTTTCTTAACTAAATAATTTTCGTAGTTTCCTCAGTTTTAAATATTTGTGTAGGAATTTTATGAATAATAAATATTGTTAGTTAATCATTTTATTCTATAATTAATATTTCTTAGTTTATTTCTACTAAATTGTTTTATTTTCTTCATGATAAAAATCAAATAAAAAATAATAGAATAGAATTTTTCCTTCCAAACTTTTACAAACAAATACTTAGAATCTTATTGCTATACCTTGTTAATTAATTTTTAGACTGTTATAATTTTAATTAATTTTTCTACTCGATTGGGTTGTATTGTTTTCTATTTGGACCTTTTAATCGCATTTGATTCATCCCCATTTGTAAAAATTGTACCCCCATTCCCGAAAGCTCTGTAATAGCGTAGAATTTCCATTTCCGCAATTTACCGCTTTCCTTATACTGTATAGTAATTAGGCGTGTATGGCAAGATTCAAAAACAATCGCTAGATAACCTAATTTCAAAGACAAAATTAACTTGAAACGAACACACTTTTTCACACGCGCACCTCTAGGGTAACCTCGCTTGTTGCCTCGGAAACACAGTCATGTCCCTCGAATATGGGACGTTTTAGCAAAGAACCTTCGATAAAAAAGATTGTAGTCCCTCGATGACCCTCGATGTTGTCTCCGGTAAAACGATCTAGTCCCTTACGAAAAATTTCTAAAGCGTCTCATAAGTTGCTTTCAATGACTATAAAATTGACCCGTGCCTGTCCCTTCACATCTAACGATGGGGATTCTTACCAAATCAATGGTAAGATAGCAACATCTAAAGGAGGAAGAAAAGAACATTTAAAGACCTTTCGAGTAGGTAGATTTGCTCCTAGTTGCTCGCTTGCTCACGAAAAAAACATTTACACCGACACTTTCATCTCAAAACATTTTCAAAAAGACAAAACATTTTGTATACGTTCTTATAGAGACGAGAACCATTTCATAAACATCTTTTCAAAACCACTTTCAAAAACACATTCCACTAACACATCTTTGAACTATTTTTTTCGAAACAAAACTTTGTATGCGTTCTGATAGAAACGAGAACCATTACAAAGAAATTTTCAAAATACTTTCAAGATGCACACCACAAGCACACTGTCAAAACAAAAGTAAGTGATCCAGCGAGTAACTAAGAGCCCATGGAAAACCATGGATGAAAATGGTGCTAACACCTTCCCTTTTCATAATCTACCCCCCGAACCCGAGAAATAATCTTGAAAGGTCTTTCCTGTGCTTTTTTACCTTTCCTTTTGGATAAAAGAAAAGTCGGTGGTGACTCTTGCTATCCGCACAAATGTGATCAAAACACAAAACACCAAAGTCAGTTCTCCCACCATATCACAAAACTGGCGACTCTGCTAGGGAACAATTCTAAAAGCGGGGTTACCTTAGGGTTAGATCACTTTTTACTTATTTCTTTGCATGATTTATATTTTGTTCTTTGTATTGGGCTTGTTTTGATCCTTCAACCGGATCTGGGACACCTTTTTAGGTAAATAGAAATAGATTGTGGAAACTGTACGGTGTAGATCGATATGGTTGAAACAATGGCTATGTTAGTGTGACGCATTTGTGGGTACCGGTATTCCTCATAGTGAATCAAGGAGAATACAGGGCCGCTGAGTGGCGTCATGAAACACTAACTGACTTTAGAACCCTAATTGGACAAAGTTGGCCACTAGGACGTAGTGAGATAATCAGTTTCGGTGTAGAGCTGAAAATTGGTTGATACTCGATACTACACTCATTGAGGCTAGACTTTTGGGATATCTGGGTCGCAAGAAAAGATTGATTGTGCTGAGACAATGCCTAAGAGATAGGTCGTTGATATTGAGATCCTTTAGAACCCGATCACTATTACTAGGACAGCTTGAGCCAACTAAACTTCAAGAGGGTACTTACCGATAAAACCCATGTAAGCCTAAAACATAGGGACCTGTTTGCTGTGTGTGTATATATTTACTTGTACATAACATCATAAACATCATAAGCATCATACGCATGCTCACTAACCATTTCAAGGATTTATAAATTTATCTTTGTTTTTGTTTTGTAGGTCATGAATTCCGTCCGAAGAAACACCATCCGAATCATCTTTGTAAAAGCACACCCTTAACTTTAAGAGTTAGCCTCTAGAGTGCCCAAGGATTCTCCTTTTACCAAGAAATACGGTCGACTCCTCAGTTTGGCTACATCCAGTTTCCAAGAAGAGATGATGTGTGTACTATTCCAATTCGTTGATCTCGTACATCATTGTTTCACTTTCCTGGACTATTAGTTGGTACCTACACTGGAAGAGTTCTCTCTACTCTTAGGGTTGCTCGTGCTTAATCAGATACCGTTCACCGGTCTAGAAGGGATTCCAAAACATGAAGTTATCGCTGAAGCTTTGCATATGAAGAGAGCCGACATCATAGCCAATTGGGAGACAAGAAGTGGGGTTAAAGGCTTCCTAGCCAAATTTCTATTGGAGAAGGCTCGTTCATTCTGGGACGACATGGATTTCCAAGATTTTGAAGACATCCTGGCTCTTCTCATTTATGGTTTGGTTCTGTTCCCAAACTCGGACCAATTCATAGACGTTAACGCCATCAAAATATTTCTCTCTCGTAATCCCGTACCTACCTTACTGGGAGACATCTTGCATTGTCTTCATACCCACACTATGAAGAAAAGAGGTACTCTCTTGTATTGCATCCCCCTACTCTCTAAGTGGTTCACTTCACACCTACCTCAATCAGCATTAAAGAACGAGCAAAGACTAACATGGTCCCAAAGGATGATGTCCCTTACCCATTCTGACATTCGTTGGTGTTCAAGATCCTTGGAAGATGTCTCTATCATTGACCGTTGTGGGGAATTCCCTAACGTCCCCCTACTTGGTATTAGGGGAGGTATCACCTAAAATCCCTACTTAGCTCTTCGACAGTTTGGGTATTCCCGGAGAGACGGCCCTCATGAGATGCTCATTCAAGGTCTGGTGTTCGACTATGACAAAGAAGACCAAGGTTACCGCCAGAGGTTTACACGAGGTTGGAGAATGGTGAACAAGGTGGACAGTAGGACTTTGGGACACAAAAACTCTATCCCTCTCGAGCCATACCTTAGGTGGGTAAGGTCTTGTGCTCAGAGACTCATGATGCCTTATCCTTCCATCCTCCCTGTTATCATAGAGCCTGTTATTGAAGGAGACGTCCTATACACTGTCTTTCATCCTGGCATGCCTACCTCTCTCGAAGACTTGCAGAAAGCTTGGGTTCAATTGAAGGAAGAGCGAGACACCTTTGAAGCCCAATTTTACGCCAGTGAGAAGAAGGTTCTGGAACTCACCAAGCTGCTTCATGAAGAGCGGAATCTGAATGCCTACATCGCTCCAAAGAGGATGCGTTCATCCTTTCTGTCTTAGGAGTTTTTGTTGTATTTTGTTCCTTTCATTGTAAGCCCAAAGAGGCATGATGTACCCAAACTTGGATTTAATATAACGTGTGTTCCTTTTTGTTTGAACAAATTTAAAATCTCTAATTTCCTTAAAATCATAAGCATATTGAATCTTCATTCATCATAACATCATGCAGGTTTCTTACAACATGTCTCCTTATCCTTCTACTGTTTATTTCAGTGAGATGGATATTGAACAGACAGTGAAAGATCTTCAAGCACAGAACGTCCAATTTCAACAAATGCTCTTGACTCTGACAAAAGGACAAGAGGAGTTGAAGACTCTACTGGCCAAAGAGAAGAAGAAGAAAGAGAAGGAACCAACCGGTATTATGATCATGGGAAGAAGGTTCTATGGACAAGCCAGATAGACTTTGGACTTTGAAACATCATCGGGTGAAGAAGATAATCAAGAAGGCAGGACCAAGGAAGTGAACAACAACCCGACATATGAAGAAGAGGAAGAACCTGACTACTCTGAGAAACAATACCCTCCTGTTGATAATAAATACAAAGAGCTAGAGGATCATTTGAATGCTATAGAGGTCCAGAGGGTACCCGGATTGGATTTTGAAGAGTTAGGACTTGTCTCAGGGGTTGTCATCCCGCAAAAATTTAAGGTCCCGACTTTCGCTAAATATGATGGTGTCTCTTGCCCGAAGCTGCATTTAAGGTCATACGTCAGAAAGATTCGACCCCATACGGCTGATAAGAATCTATGGGTGCATTTTTCCAAGAGAGCTTGTTAGGGACACAATTGGATTGGTTCAATCAGTTGGAAGGGACCAATATTCGCAATTGGGAAGATTTGGATGCCGCCTTTTACAAACAATACCAGCATAATGCTAATTTAGCTCCAACTCGGACGCAATTGCAAGGCATGTCTATGGGTGCAGGTGAAGGTTTCAAAACCTATGCTCAAAAATGGAGGGATCTCGCAGGCAGAGTTCAACCCCCTCTATCTTACAGAGAATTAGTGGATATGTTCCTAGGCACCTTGTCAGGTCCATTCTTCAACCACCTGATCGGAAGTTCCTCAGCTGGATTTACTGAACTAATCATGACTGGTGAGCGGGTCGAAGCTGGTATAAAAAGCGGCAAAATTCAAAGAGATGCATCCTCAAGCATGATGAAGAAACCCTTTGTTAGAAAGAAGGAGGTCAGTACTGCATATGACCATAGGAATCAAAACAAAACTGAACATCGCCCGACGGTAGGGGTTGTTATGATTTCTAATCCTGTGCTAAATCAACAGCGAAATTATCAGCGCAAGCCAGAAGCGCCCACGAGACGGTTCACCCGGATCAACATGACCATGTCCCAGGTCTTGCCGCACCTTTTGAAGACCAATCTGGAAACTTTAAGAGAATCTCCCAAGAACCCCAACACCGCTTCTCCTTTCTACAACCCGAATGCTTGATGTGCCTATCATTCTGAAAGCCCGGGGCATGATACAAACGACTGTTAGGCCTTGAAGAATAAGGTACAAGACCTTATCGATGCGAAAGAGATTGAGTTTGATCCCCCAGAAACGCCTAATGTAATAACGGCGCCAATGCCCAGACATGGTCAAGGTGTCAATGCCATTGATGATGATCATTTCGTCTCCTCCATGAATGACTTAACTACTCCTCTGTTGACCATTAAACATAATCTGTTGCAAGCCGTTCTGTTCCCGGGCTGTGATAAGAATTGTCACTCATGAAAGTCTCTACCAAATGGTTGTTTGTTACTAAAGATAGGCGTTCAACGCCTGATGACTAGCAAAGAAATCATGTTTGAAAAGATTCCTCTTATCAGAACTTCTTATTAAGATGTCTCGATAATCACCATTTCCAACAATCCTCCCGGGGTCTCCACCAAAAGACCTGTCAAGATTATATCTGTTCCAAGGTCTGCACCTCTAATTATCACTATGCCTAGACCAACATCATACTCTTCAGATAAAGCTGTTCCCTGGGACTATGGGGCTGACGTCTATTACTATGGCGTCAAGCAAGATCAGTTGGCTGTCAAAGACGAAGTTGCGAGAGATGCTGATCTTGACATTGATAATATCACTAGGACTAGTAAGATAACAAGAAGTGGAAGAGTCTTCTCACCCGAGACTTCTCCAAAGACCGTTTCTACTCCTGTGATCATTCCCACTGCCACTCCTACCAACACTCCCAGTGATACTCCTACTTTTATCCCTGCTACCGAGAGAAGGGGCAAAGAGGTCTTGAATGAGCCTGTCCAAGCGGGAGAGCATCCCGAGATCATCCTTGAAGCTTCTAGAAAGGAAATAGAAGAAATACTGAAGATAATCAAGAAAAGTGACTATAACATTATAGAACAGTTGAGGTAGACTCCCTCGAAGATATCATTGTTGTCCTTACTTTTGTGTTCTGAGGCACATGCCAAAGCCTTGGTAAAGTTTCTCAAGACCGCCTACGTGCCCCAAGAGACCTCCATCGATCAATTTGAGAATTGTGTGGCCAGTCTAACTGTTGATAACAGATTGGGCTTTTCCGACGTTGATTTAACTTCTAAGGGAAGGAAGTACAATGATGCCTTGCATGTTTCCATTGAATGCAGGGGCACCACACTTGCCCACGTTCTGGTGGATACCGGCTCATCATTGAATGTCTTGCCCAAAAAAGCTCTCGACCGACTGGACTGCGAGGGACTCACCTTAAATCCTAGCAACATCATAATAAGGGCCTTTGATGGTTCTAAGAGGATAGTGCACGAAGAAGTTAATATCCCATAAAAGTTGGAACTCAGACTTTTGATTCAACTTTCTATATAATGGACATCGGTCAGTCTTACTCCTGTTTATTGGGTCATCCCTGGATCCATGGTGCTGGTGCCTGTTGGCTTCCAAATTCGACACTTAATATATCTTGCCTTTTAGACCAAATAACTGGAATGAACCAAGCTAGGAAGTATGATTCGACACATGAAATAACTTAAGGAAAAGATCCAAGTTATATTGGAATCTTCGACCAAGGGCTCATTCGACCGAAGAAGACTTATATCAGTCAACTAAGAGAAAGTATTCTCCCTTTGACACATGATACGAGGACTATTTGAATTTTGAATTATTGGAGGGAAAGGCAGTTTCGCCAGCGTTTAAGAAGAGGCAACGTGGCTGAAAGCCATAGGTCGAGGAACATGCAGAAGACACTTGTCTTCATCCTAGCGCAAAATGTTCCCTCGACGGTTACCTATTTTTAGTATAAATTAAGAAACTTGTGTAAATTTCAAGTGTGTTCAACCTATTGTACTAAGTCACTCAAACATTATCCAAGTAACTACTGCGTGAGAAAGGATAAAGCTGAGAAACGTACGTTGGAAACACCTTTTTTCCTTAATGAAAGTATTTTACATTACTTTACTATTATCCTGCAAAGTTATCTTTTTTACTTCTTTTACTTGCATTTCTATACTTCTGCTTACTTTTCAACAATCTCAAACATCCTTTCTCTGGGTCGAACGTGCGTTCTTCCTTCTTACCCATTTTACATAAAAATTAGAATATGTGCTGGGATTAGTTTGATCGATCCCGTAAGTAAACCAACAAAACTTACCTTTTTGGAGATCAGCGGTTGTTTACCAAAAACAACGGTAAACAAATTGGCACATCTGGTGGGACGTTGTTAATTTTCTATGTTATTGTGTTTTTCCTGTACAGTTATAACATTGCATGTTATTAAGAAGTGGTAGAGTAACCAAAAAATATACTGTTATGAAGGAAAATAGAGAGAGTAGTATGGCTAACGAGCCAAACCATGGAGAAATACCTCCACCAATCACAAGAACAACGGTTACTACTGCTGTCGAAGGGAATATCCCAACTTCTGTTGGATCAATTCCAGCGTTAACCACAAATCAAACTGGACCCTTACTTTTGTATGTGGGTCCAAGAGGTCCTTTAGGAACGCCTCCACCAAGGATAAATCTAGGATCTCGATCAACTGTACCCCCAGGCTTTTCGACAACCTAGATGGGTCGAGAACAGCCATATGGCATGCCAACTACTGAAATGGCTAGCCTTATGAATGCTGCGTCCACTTTTTCAGAACCTTTGCTGAATGCAACATTGCCATTACAAGGGTCTGGAGCCAGTAGAAACCAATTTTTGGGAGGGCCATCTCACATGATACCAAGCCTCACAAATGTTTCGGCAGCAATTTTGAGGCAACAAGTGGACGAAAGTAATCATGAAATGGTACAAATGTTAGCACAAACTCTAAGTACAGTACTAAATCCCCTCATTCAGTCTACTACACAATCGAATCAATAGATGACAACGCAAATGATGCGCATGGATGAATTCTTTGGGGTATCCCAAGTTTTTCGACAACCCTAGAGGGTACCAATAAGGGTAAATCAAGGGGTAATTATGGAAGAAGATTTGACCGTTAATCCAAACCCCCAGGTTCCTAGGGTAGAAGTAGAACAACCAAGGATAGAGATACCACGAAACCTTCGAGAAATCAATCAAGGAGTTATTATGGCTAATAGAAACCAAAACACTGACGAATTAATACGGCAAGTTCGACACCAGAACTATGGGACGGACAATAATTTAGCCGCCATGATCGAGAGGATCATGCTTCAAAACGGGTAGAATGTTGGTTTTCACAGACCAAACTTTGCATCCCCATTGTCAGAATATATTCTGCAAACAGACTTACCACCTAGGGGAAAAGTCCCAAAATTCACTAAATTTTCAGGGGATACGACAGAGTCGACTGTCGAACATGTGGCTTGATATTTGATAGAGGCCGGAGAAATAGCAAACAACGAAAACCTTATAATCAAATATTTCCCAAGTTCCATGACAAAGAATGCTTTTACTTGGTTCACTACCCTCCCAGCCAATTTGATCCACAACTGGAACCAATTGGAAAGATTGTTTCATGAACAATTTTACATGGGTCAAACCAAGATAAGTCTAAAAGAATTGGCTAGTGTGAAGAGAAGGTTCACAGAGCCAATTGATGAATATTTAAATAGATTTCGATTACTCAAAGCCATATGCTTTACCCAAGTGCCTGAGCAAGAATTAGTTGAAATAGCAGCGGGGGGCCTGGATTATTCGATTAGGAAAAAGTTAGATACACAATACCTAAGAGATATGGTCTAACTTGCTGATAGAGTTCGACAAGTAGAACGCCTTAAAGCTGAAAAAGCTAAAACTGCCAAAACTCATCGACGAGAAAGGGTAGCTTATGTCGAAATGGATGATAACGATCCAGAGACATACAACGATCCTATAGATGTCGAAGAAGGCGAAATTGATTTAGCAGAATTAAAATAAGGACCACCATACTCTTGTAAATTGCTAGTGCCATCAAATGGGAAAAATCCTGTAGAACTTGAGAAAAACAGTGATAAATTTCCTAAGAAAACTTATAGCTTCGACATATCCAAATGTGATGAAATATTTGATCTGTTAGTTAAAGATGGCCAGATGATAGTGCCTCTAGGGGCTAAATTTCCTCCTTTAGAACAGAGAAAGAAAAGAGGTTTTTGTAAATACCATAATTTTTTGGGACATAAAACCTCACAATGTTTCCTTTGCAGACAGAGGCGCATTATGCCGAACCAGTTGGCATTCATATGGTGGAAGTGTCTGAAGATTTCTTCACAAAACCCATCTTTGGAAGTTTCACTGGAAACATCTCCAGAAAAACTATTGAAGGGGTGAGAAAGGCCACTGAAGGCCTGAATTTAAAAAAATAAGTTAGCCAAGGGTCGAACAAGAAGGCTGCTAGAAGCCTGAAACTGATCAAACGGGTTACTGAAGACCCAAACAAAATCAAAGGAGTTGCTGAAAACTCCAGCAAAAGAACCACCCCGGGTTCTTATTTGGCTGCTGCAAAGGGTTCGACAAAGGACTTGGAGGCCAAAATGCAGAAGATGAACCTGGTTGCCAAAAGTTACATGCAGGTTAACGTGGTTGAAGTCTCTGGAGCCAAAGCTTCAGAGGAAGCCATTCGACAAGAAGAAGTAAACAAAACTGCATTCCCAAAGGAGGATGAAGATTTGGCAGATTTTCTGCATAGGTGCCAAAAGAAGAAATCGGAAGTAATGTTATGCCCTAGATGTAGCTCTATTTTCGATAAGAAAGCCACATACAAGTTATGCGGGTTGTAAAAGCAAAACAGGGCACCAATGCCCAACAGAGAATGGGTTCAGAAATCCGATTTGACCCCAGAAGGGGGCATCAACAAAGACCCATGAATCAGGAAAGGAGGCCACCAACTTTTCGGCCTCCAACTAATGTGCCTACAGATACTTGGCTAAATACCATGGGAAGGAAGAGGCCAAATGAAGAAAGATGGCAGGCATTCGACGTACCAATAGGTTCTTCTCTAGATTACAGAAAGGAGTACCATGCTTCTGCGTCGAACAAAATGACCCATGTGTCGAGCAATTAAAAAGGAAAAAATCCTATGTCTCGTTCGCAGTGGAGAAGGTTCTAAAGACGTCGAAAGGCCGCGAAAGAGGCAGCTGGACCTCATCCAGAAGTTAGCACTAATGTGCAAAAGAAACAAAGGAAACCTATGGAGAGAAATCCTATGCCTTGGGCGGAGGAATGTGGGTCGAATGATGAAGATGACTCTGACTCCAGTGACAGTTTAGACATCATGGTGAATGTCATATCCGTGTTGCCCAAAGAATACAACCGTGAGGTCGAAGTCGAAGAAACTGATCTAATGGTTGAACAAGAACTGGCTAGACACAAGCCAATATGTTACTATATAATGAACAATGGATGCGTAGAAGAACAAAATTCATTTTTTGAACCACCAACAGAGGCAATGAAGAGCCATCTGAAACCCCTGTTCATTAGAGCAAAAGTGGGGGAGGTAACCATAAACAAAATTCTGGTTGATTGTGGGGCAACCATCAATATCATACCACAATTCATGCTGGAAAAGTTAGGCAAAGGAGATGCTGATATAAAGCCACATAATATGGTCTTATCCAACTATGAAGGGGGCATTGCCACCACAAGGGGTGTCATTCAACTAGACCTCAAAGTGGGCTCAATCCTTCGACCCACTATGTTCATGGTTATTTCAGCAAAACCCAACTACAATCAACTCCTTGGCCGGGAGTGGATACATGGCATATGAGTAGTGCCATCTTCGATGCACCAAAGGGTCACATTATGGCATCCCGACGACCATGTGGAGAACATTGAAGCAGATCAGAGTTATTACCTAGGTGAAATCAATAGTGTCGGAAAGAATAGTTTCGACAGAAATTTGGCTCACATAGGGCCATGCCACCCACCTGAGTTTGATTTAACCCCAACTCCTAATGCATTCTGCTCCCTATACCTACACTCTGATAACGGCTTTTAGTGGGATAGAGAAGACTTATCCAACATCGACTTTGGAGGAGTTAGTGATATACGGCCAACAGGCTGGGGAAGCGAGTTTGGTGATGATGACTGAGTTATCAACTCTCCAAAAGATTTCGGCATATGTGGCCGAAAACAGAATGATAGCGGCCTTAGAGGCTAAAGTTAAATATGTGGCTTCCACAACCAATGAACAAGTCCTTTCGAAGACAGGGCCTGGGAAAGATTTCGACCCAAAGCCTCCCGACTTAGGAACAAAAGACTTTTTAGACCAGAGGTTAGACGCCATCTATGACGACGAACCTCTAGGTTTCGAAAAGGACCCGCTGGAGAACAATGTCAGAATGCTGGCTCAAGATCCTCTAGAAGAGGTAAATCTAGGCGAAGGTCCTGTGAACAAGCCCACATACATAAGCACAAAAATGGATCCAGGACTCAGGGTCAAAATGATCGAATTACTAAAAGAGTTCAAGGATTGCTTTGCATGGGACTATGACGAGATGCCTGGTCTCGACAGAAGATTGGTAGAACTGTAGTTACCAATAAATCCTGGAAAGAAACCCGTTAAGCAGACTCCAAGATGGTTTGCACCAGAGATTTTATCAAAAATAAAAACAGAGGTCGAAAGGTTGCTGAGATGCAAGTTCATAAGGATGACCATGTACGTCGAATGGATTGCAAATATTGTGCCTGTTATAAAGAAAAATGGTACCTTGAGGGTGTGCATCGATTTCAGAGATCTAAACGCTGCAACACCCAAAGATGAATATCCAATGCCAGTGGCGGAAATGCTTGTAGATTCTTCCGCTGGTTTCGAGTACATGAGTATGCTTGATGGCTACTCTGGATATAATCAAATCTTCATTGCTGAAGAGGATGTGTCGAAAATGGAATTTCGTTGCCCTGGGGCTTTAGGCACTTATGAATGGGTAGTAATTCCCTTTGGCCTAAAGAATTCAGGGGCAACGTACCAAAGAGCCATGAATTCGATCTTCCATGATTTTATTGACACTTTCATGCAGATTTATATTGATGATATTGTTGTCAAATCTGTTTCAGGGAAGGCTCACATGGATCATTTTCGACAATTCTTTGAGAGGATGAGACGCTACGGCCTGAAGATGAATCCTCTGAAGTGTGCTTTTGGTGTAAAAGCAGGAGATTTATTAGGTTTTGTGGTCCACAAAAAGGGCATTGAGATAAACCAAAACAAGACCAAGGCTATCTTGCAAGCCAAAGCACCAACTAACAAAAAGGAATTGCAATCCTTACTTGGGAAGATAAATTTCCTAAGGAGATTTATATCCAACCTTAGTGGGAAAACGCAAGCCTTTTTGCCATTACTTCGACTCAACAAAGGGGGATTCGAATGGAGGGAGGAACATCAAGAAGCCTTCAATAAAATCAAAGAGTACCTCATTAAACCACCTATTTTGGTGCCTGCTTGTCGAAGTAGAAGAATGAGACTGTACATAGCTGCGTCTGATAAAACTTTAGGGAGCATGCTGGCTCAAGAGGATGAACATGGTGTCGAAAGGCCCATATACTACCTCAGTCGAGTTTTAAATGATGCAGAAACTCGATATAACGAGGTTGAAAAACTATGTTTATGTCTATATTTTTCATGTACAAAACTTAAGCAATATATAAAGCCAGTTAATGTTTACGTTTCGTCTCATTTTGACGTTTTCAAATATATGTTGTCGAAACCCATTTTGCACAGTAGAATTGGAAAATGGGCACTTGCACTAACTGAGTACTCATTAACTTTTATGACTCTCAAGGCTATAAAAGGCAAAGTGGTCAAAGACTTTATAGTCAACCACTCTATACAAGAAAGATCACTGAATTATTTGGAGATCGAACCGTGGAAACTTTACTTTGATGGCTCTAGTTATAAAGATGGAGTTGGAGTTGGAGTCCTTATTATTTCTCCAAACAAAATTCCAACAACATTTAAGTACAAAATAGATGGGGATTGCTCCAATAATGAGGCTGAATACGAAGCGTTAATCGTGGGCCTTGAAATCCTGTTGAAATTGGGGGCAACTCAAATCGAAATAATGGGAGACTCAGAGTTAGTCCTAAAACAAATTATGAAAGAATACAAATGCATAAAAGAAAACCTTATCATGTATTTTGTAATAGCCAGACGGTTGTTGAAAAACTTCGAGGCAGTTAGCATTCGACACATACCCAGATTGGAAAATCAAGCAGCCAACGACTTGGCACAAATTGCTTATGGGTATAAAGTTTCGAAGGATAGCCTACAACAAGCAATCGAAGTTAGAGGGAGAGTAAGTGCCACTAAGTTATCTCCATCAGATTTAAGGACCACAACGTTAGGATACACTGATCATGAAAATTTTGAAATTTCGTTCATAGACAATCTAACAGAGCGAGATTGGAGAAAGCCTGTAGTGAACTATTTAAAAAATCCAGCGGCTTCGACAGAACGAAAGATAAAGTACAGAGCGCTGGGTTATGTGTTGATGGGAAATGAACTATTTAAGAAAACACCGGAAGGTGTGCTTTTGAAATGCTTAAGTGAAACAGAAGCATATATAGCTCTTTCCACCACACACGATGGGGCATGTGGGGAACACCAAGTAGGCCAAAAGATGAAATGGTTATTGTTTCGACAAGGCTTACATTGGCCCACTATGTTAAAGGATTGTGTTGAGTTTGCAAAAGGATGCCAAGAATGCCAAAAACATACAGGCATTCAACATGTGCCAGCAAATGAACTTCACTCGATTATGAAACCTTGGCCTTTTAGAGGATGGGCTTTGGATCTCATTGGAGAAATTCGACCAGTATCTTCTAAAAGTCAGAAGTATATATTGGTGGGCATTGATTATTTTACTAAGTGGATTGAAGCGATTCCTTTGGTCAATGTAGACCAGGAGAATGTCATTTAATTCATTCAAAGGCACATCATATACAGATTTGGAATCCCTGAAACAATAACTACAGACCAAGGGTCAGTCTTTACTGGTCGAAAGATGCAAGATTTCGCTACAGAAATGGGGTTTAAACTTTTAACGTCTACGCCTTATTATGCGCATGCAGGAAATAAATTAGTGATCAGTTTAATAAATAAACATGTGGGAAAGAAACCCAGAAACTGGCACAAGACGCTAGATCAAGTCCTGTGGGCGTGTCGAACTTGTCCGAAAGAAGCCATAGGAACAACACCATTTCGCCTGACCTATGGTAATGATGCAGTGTTACGAGTGGAAATCCACTTGCAGGCGACAAGGATTCAGATACATCATGAGATCCCTTATGAAGTCTATTTGAGTATGATGTCGGATGAACTAGTGGACTTAGAGGAAGAAAGGTTGAAAGCTCTGGATCTTTTGAGACTGCAGAAGAAGCGAGTTGAGAAATCCTACAATCGCAGGGTGAAGTCCAAGACGTTTCAGCCTGAAGATCTAGTTTGGAAAGTAATACTCCCAATGGATCGAAGAGACAAAAACTTGGGAAAATGGTCCCCTAAGTGGGAAGGACCTTTTAGGATTGTGCAAGCATTCTCGGGTGGAGCCTATGAGATCGAAGAATTAAGCGAATATCAAAGACTCTTGAAGGTGAATGGTAAATACCTGAAAACGTATAGACCTATGCTTCAAGAGGTAAAAATAAATAATATATAGTCACTGTTGATAGAGAATGCCAAAATGGAAACTTAAAAATTTCATTAAAAGTGCAAAAATGGCTCTGAAATTGTTACAAACAAGTGATTACATGAATGGGAGAAACAAAATTCAAATGGGAAGATTAGCTTTAATCTGGAGATACTTGATTCTTTGCAATTCTAGCCGTCGATTACATAGAGCTTTCGATTGGTGAAGGGTTTCGAGCTTAGCATCCAGAGATTGAGCTCGATCAGCGTGTCTTAACCCTTCAGCCAATTCTTCTTAGCTTTTTTATTCATTATTCACAGCAAGAAGTTCCTCTTTCTTTTTGTCGTTGGCAGCAATTTTAGCTTCCAACTCTGCAATCTGCATCCTCAGTTGAGCATTATCTCGATCTATCTCCTCGATTGCTTTTTGTCTAGCCTCCTGGGCCTTCGACAAATCCTTTACCCTAGAAGCGGATTCAGTAGCAGCATGCCAAGAAGCAACCACTTGACCATTGGCTTCTTCAATCTCACGATTGAGAGTTCTCTGGCGGTTATAATCCGCTGATACCTGGTCGAAAATGGAGAGTAAATCCAAGATTACATTGGCCACATCCGGAGGAGCAATAAGGAGATCGACGACCTTCAGGATAGTCTTCATAAAGGAAGGAGCTGCTGGTTCCCCTTCTAAAGTTAACATCAAATTTATTTTAAAGATTTGCGCTTTAACTTTCTGAAGAGCCTCGTCGAGAGGAGAAGTAGAAGTAGATCTTCCAGATGCAGTCGAGGCGCTGTGATCAGAGGAACTCTCTCGACCTTCTAGAATTGAAGTCAGATAACCTAACGGATTCTGTTGTTTCAGTAAGGCCAAATCCTCTTTGGTTCTAGATCCCGTCGAAGGAATACTTTCGTTGGCTGTAACAACCACGTTGGCCACTTGACTTGGAATTGTTTCAGTGCCTGGAGGATTTTGGTTTCCTTCAGCAAAACCTTCTTCACCGCCAGCCTCTGGGATCTCTACATTCTCCCTCTCTGTTTCGGTTTCAACTCCAAGGATACCTTCCTCCTCAGTCTCTCGCACATCAACCAGCGGAACCCTAGTCTCCTCTTGGTTTCCTGCAGCTTCTTCTCCATCGGCTTCTTCTATGGTTTCGTGCTGAGGTTCAAAAGCCTGATTTACTTCGTCAGCTGAACTCATCAAAGAGCCTTTCACTGAAGAAGGTCTATAGGTAGGACCCCCTTCACTATTCAAGAGAGTGACCGAATCCTCGACATGAGTAGGAATTCGTGTGGAAGTGCTAGCAGTGTCCTGGAAAATAGAAGGAATTTGTTTCTTTCAGAATCCTCATAAAGCAAAAGGGAGTGGAGGAATAAATAATAAGCAGTCGTAGTAAATACCTGGGCTGGAATTTCAGCACCAGGACTAGAGTTGTCACTTTCACTGGGATTGTTTAACCTAGCGATTACCTCCTGTTCAGTGGGCTCGTTGATGACTACAGGAGGAGGTCTCGCAGCTGTAGTCTTAACCCTGATTTTTAGACGGGGTTCGACGGCAGGGATTGGTTTCTTCAATCTTCGTCTCTTCAAAGGAACAGGAGGAGACTCCTCTTCTTCATCCTAGAGATTTGGATCTCCTGAACCTTCTATTTTTTGGGGGTTGGTTTTTGAATATCCAGGAAACCAAGTCGAAGGGATCAGTACCTATGTCAGATAAAAAATAAATAAGGGTATGAAAAGAAGTAAATACCTTGGGAGAGGGGTTGACAGCGGAATCTCCCCCTTTTGTACTCTTAGCAGTTTTCTTCGAGGTGGTTCTCTTGGCAGCTAAATAGAAGATAAGAAAACTATAGTTAACCGAGTGTCACAAGAAAAATCTGAGGCGAAGAGATGGAGAAGAATAATACCTTTCTTGACCCTGTCGAGAACCAGCTTAAACGCCTCACGTAGGTGGTGGGCAAAGTCCTTCTCATCGAAGAACTCTTCATCGTAATATTGTTTCCACCACTCCTCAAAGGGAACGGAACTCAGAAAATTGAGGTTAAAGTCGAATAGGGTCAGTATAGTTCGACCAGAGTACCTACCAATATGCTTGGTAGCGACATCTTCTGAGTAGTCTGCATTGTAAAAAAGTAGCAGCTTCTCTCAAGGATAAATAGGTGAAGGAAGTGATTGAGCAATACCAAATTGTCGAGAGACAAGATTTGGTTGATAAGAAATTAAGCTCAATTGATTTTTTGAGCTCTTAAATCTCAAAGGCATGATCCTGGGGCGAAGAAACGATTTCCACATGCTCAAGAACTCATCAGTCACGTCATCCTCCTCATTCGAAGGATACGGTCTGGTGAACCATTCCGGACCAACTTTTCGACTGGCAAAGGGAGCCATGGTCGAAAAAAAGCGCTTTCGCTCCGCAAACATCATTACGAAGCTTGTGAAAGCCTTCTGAAACTCTTGGCCTTCATCAGTGGGAGTTAGAAATGCAAGCCTGGTGCCTTCGACTCTCCTGTTCAGGATTTCAGGAGCCTCTTCGTTAATCTTGTTCTTCTGGGGAAGGAAAGATTCAAAGGTGGCATTGAGCCACAACTAGAGAAGCCAAAAGGGACCAGATAACAACAGGCTCCCTCTGTCCCCTATAACCTTAAGTTGAGTCACTGCATTACTGATGGACTCATATAAGTTGGCCAAAAACAATTCAGCCATGCAAAGGGGGTATTTATGGTGAAGCTGCGTCGCAAGCGTCAACATCTTTTTTCTCATCTGTAGTGACTTAGTACAAAAAACAAAATCGAGACAACCACATAGCCAAGAAGGCTATATGCTCCACCTCTGACACAGTACTAGAGGCTTTGTCGTGGAAGTGGTTAATGAAGGTGGTGTAAGTGGGTTTTGTAGCAGCAAACCCAATAGCATCCTCAGACAAGTCTTCAGGGTCGAAATAGTCACCAGTGGTTCGAAGACCAGTGATGGCAGCTATGTCGAATAAAGTGGGGGTCATCATCCCACAAGGAAGATGAAAAGTGAAATATGCGCTATCCCAAAAGTACAATGAAGATACCAGCATGAGGGGACAGTAAGGCAATCCTGTCTTCGACAGCATCACCAAGTCATAAATGCCCATCTCTTTCCAGACAGAAGCTTGCGCCCTCTCCATTTTATTCAACCAGTCTGAATATTCATAAGAGAGGTTAAGGCTTGACCGAAAAATTCGGTTCCCTTTGTTCATGAACTGGAGGTTGATATCCTCTGTAGTTTGAGGATGCTGCTGGTTTGCTAGAGTAGCGTCTTCAGGGTCCTCCCTAGGTTTCTTCGCGCAACCTATGGGTCTAAGCCTTGGGTGAGTAGGAAAGAAGGTGCGGTTTTCAAGGGATTTTCGACGCATGAAGATAACGGACTAGACATGGCATACATGTTTTCACCGTATCTAATGGGAATGAGGAGTTGAGACTCATATGCTTCTCGCCATTCTTTTGTCATGGGTTCAACGATATACCTATCAATCAAGGAAGAGGGAGGGTTAGTGGAAAAGATCTCTGGTGGTTTCTAGATATCGTCAGCGTTTTTGGGTTGAGGATTGTTTGGTGCATTAGAGAGAAAAGCCATTGTTGAGGATTTGAGAGAAAAAACGAAGTTGACGGTACAATGTTGTGAGAAAGCAAGGGATTTGGAAATGCTGGAAATGGTAAAAGTTCCAAATAGAAAGGCTTAGAAGTATTTATAGCCTTCAGAAGAGGGATATGTCTCGTCAAGGCCATTTAATGTTTCACAGGTAGTGGGACACGTGGTGAAGAGCGAAACGGTTACCGTGCAGGCATTGGGAAACGTTTTGACATGCTTGCCTAGGTTATAGGAATATGGTCATCATGGCAAGCGTGGTAACGGCAGTTTGGAGAGACATCTTGGAGAAAAAGTAATGATGGTTTTCTCAAGTGCAGCAGCTGTTGGAAGGCGAAAAGCACACGTCAAAACTTGGTGGACAACTGGGTAGACAGGTGTCGAATGGGAAGTTCAAAGAATGGCTATTTCTTTGAGCGTCGAAATAGACATTCTTGGGGGGCAATTTGTTGGCTCCCAAATTTGAAAATTACTATATTTGGCCTTTTAGACCAAATAACTGGAATGAACCAAGCTAGGAAGTATGATTCTACACATGAAATAACTTAAGGAAAAGATCCAAGTTATATTGGAATCTTCGACCAAGGGCTCATTCGACTGAAGAAGACTTATGTCACTCGACTAAGAGAAAGTATTCTCGCTTTGACACATGATATGAGGACTATTTGAATTTTGAATTATTGGAGGGAAAGGCAGTTTCTCCAGCGTTTAAGAAGAGGCAACGTGGCTGAAAGCCATAGGTCGAGGAACATGCAGAAGACACTTGTCTTCATCCTAGCGCAGAATGTTCCCTCGACGATTACCTATTTTTAGTATAAATTAAGAAACTTGTGTAAATTTCAAGTGTGTTCAACCTATTGTACTAAGTCACTCAAACATTATCCAAGTAACTACTTCATGAGAAAGGATAAAGCTGAGAAATGTACGTTGGAAACACCTTTTTTCCTTAATGAAAGTCTTTTACATTACTTTACTATTATCCTGCAAAGTTATCTTTTTTACTTCTTTCACTTGCATTTCTATACTTCTGCTTACTTTTCAACAATCTCAAACATCCTTTCTCTAGGTCGAACGTGCGTTCTTCCTTCTTACCCATTTTACATAAAAATTAGCATATGTCCTGGGATTAGTTTGATCGATCCCGTAAGTAAACCAAAAAAACTTACCTTTTTGGAGATCAATGGTTGTTTACCAAAAACAACGGTAAATAGTGCCATCACTTCTACCCTGCATCAGGTGATAAAATACCCGATCAAAGGAAAAATTATCACAGTTCACGGGGAGGAGGAGTACATGGTTAGCCACCTAAACTCTTTTAGGTATGTTGAAATGGATGGTGAATTCATTGAGACTCCGTGTGAGAACATTGAGGAGGTTCCAGAAACAGTCACAACAACCAAGTCTACTCCTAAAGTTCCGAAGATTACCTGACCTCCACTGAAAATGGCCTCTTTGAAAGATATTAGAGCAGTAGTTGAAGAAGGCGGGTGTACCATATGGGGTCAACTTCCAGATATTCCTTACAAGTCTGATAAATTTGGTTTGGATTCACTACAGAGGCCCAAAGAGCTATTCGAAGTCCTCGCACCGGGGGACCACCTTTGCGTATCAGTAATCAGGGAGTCAATGCAGTAGAAGACAGTGATGGTAGCTATGATATGGACAAATGGATTTTTCCAACCATCAACGGAGGTCTCAACAACTGGGAGGCCAAAGATTTCATTCCTATTACTTTTATTCAAGAGTAATTGTCTTTTAATGTTTTCAGGCTTGTAATATTTAAACAATTCAGACTTTTTAAAACCTTGTGTCTTGCCCGAGGCACAACGGTCCATTTGTGAGGGTTGTCACTTCATTCTCATATGTCATCAATGAATCATGGATGTTTTTGCATACAAATTTTGTTCTCTCTGTCTTTATTTCTTACATTTTATTTCTTTCAAAGGTAGCTATGCTCTTACACACACTTACATATTAAAATGCAGATCTACATCCACTCAGGATCCCATGGGTAACGGTTCTGCTATGGCCTATTGTGACTTTGAAAATCCAATCTGCCAAGCCGAAGATGAAGGTGAGGAAGATTGTGAGGTGCCAGGGGAATTGGCCAGCTTGTTGCAACAGGAAGAAAGGACCATTCAGCCTCACAAAGAGCAGGTTGAAACAGTTAACTTAGGTACTGAGGAGGACAATAAAGAAGTCAAGGTGGGTGCCAATCTGGAAACCAGTGTCAAAGGGCGTCTGATTCAGTTGCTGCACAATTATGTTGAAGTCTTTGCCTGGTCGTATGAAGACATGCCGGGACTTGATACAGACATTGTGGTACATCGTCTACCTACAAGAGAAGATTTTCCTCCAGTAAAGCAAAAGGTTCGCCGCATGATGCCTGATATGTCAGAAAATATTAAAGAAGAAGTTATGAAGCAATTAAATGCTGGATTCTTGGCTTTCACCTCTTACACCCAATGGGTTGCCAATGTTTTTCCCGTGTCCAAGAAAGACGGGAAAGTGTGAATGTGTGTGGACTACAGAGATTTGAATATGGAAAGCCCCAAGGATGACTTCCCGCTCCCCCACATTGATATTCTGGTTGACAATACGGCATAACACAAAGTGTTTTCCTTCATGGACGGTTTCTCAGGCTACAACCAAATCAAAATGGCGCATGAAGATATGGAGAAAACAACCTTTGTTACACAGTGGGGCATATTCTGCTATAAGGCCATGCCATTCGGACTGAAGAATGCTGGGGAAACCTATCAGCGTGCCATGGTAGCTCTGTTTCACGACATGCTCCATCACGAAATAGAGGTCTATGTGGATGACATGATAGCCAGATTTCAAACTGAGGAGGAACATCTTGACCATTTGCAGAAACTATTTGAAAGGCTAAAGAAATACAAGCTGAGGTTGAATCCAAATAAATGCACGTTCGGGGTATGGTCTAGTAAACTCCTAGGCTTTGTCGTCAGCAACAAAGGTATCGAGGTTGATCCTTCCAAGGTTAAACAATACAAGAGATGCCTGCTCCTTGCACCGAGAAGGAAGTCAGAGGATTCTTAGGACGACTAAACTACATCGCCCGCTTCATATCTCACTTGACTGCTACTTGTGAGCCAATCTTCAAGCTCCTGAAGAAAGATCAAGTAGTCAAATGGAATGATGAATGCCAAGTTGCTTTTGACAAAATCAAAGAATACTTACAAAAGCCTCCTGTGTTGTTACCACCCATCGAGGGAAAACCATTGATCTTGTATCTGACTATTTTAGAAAACTCAATGGGGTGTGTGCTGGGGCAGCATGACGAGTCTGGTCGAAAAGAGCATGCTATTTATTACCTGAGCAAAAAGTTTACCGACTGTGAAACAAGATATTCGCTGCTCGAGAAAACTTGCTGCGCTCTGGCATGGGCTACTCGCCGGCTAATATAGTATATGCTGACCCATACTACCTTGTTGATATCTAAAATGGATCGAATACAATACATCTTCGAGAAGCCTACTCTCTCTAGGAGAATAGCAAGATGGCAGATGATCCTGACAAAATATGACATACAATATACTACCCAGAAAGCAATAAAGGGCAGTGCACTGGCTGATCACCTTGCTCATCAAGCTGTGGAAGACTACCAATCCATAAAGTTCGAATTCCCAGATGAGGACATCATGACAGTAAAAAATTGTGAAGAGATCAGACCATATGATAGACCTGAACAAGGATTCCGATGGATTCTGTTTTTCGATTGGGAATCCAACGCACTTGGCAATGGTATTGGTGTTGTAATCGTATCTCCTGAAGGGTGTCATACTCCCTTTACCGCAAGACTTTGCTTCAATTGTACAAATAACATGGCAGAATACGAAGCGTGTACTTTTGGTCTCAAAGCTGCCATAGATTTGGGAATCAAAACCTTAAATGTATTTGGAGATTCAGCCTCAGTCATCAGTCAAATCAAAGGAGAAAGGGACATGAAGCACCCTAACCTCATCCCGTACAAAGAACATGTATTGACATTAATCCTATATTTTGAGGAAATTACCTTTGAGCATTTTCCACGAGAGGAAAATCAACTAGCAGACGCGCTAGCCACCATGTCATCCATGTTTAAACTCAAAAGGGATAACGAGGCTCCTCAGATCACCATTTAACGGATGGATGAACCAGCTTACTGTCACGAGATTAATACTAAAGAAGTAGTGGACCGGCCTTGGTTTCAAGAAGTCAAGAGGTATCTCGAGGCTCAAGAATATCTAGAAGGAGCTTCAGTCAATGATAAGAAGTTCTTAAGGATATTCTCTGCTAAGTTCTTCCTTAGTAATGGCATTCTCTACAAACACAACCACGACTCTGTATTGCTTTATTGCATAGACAAGGAAGAGGTAGAAAGAATCATGGCTTATTTACATGAAGGCACTTTTGGCACCCATTCCAGTGGGCATACGATGGCTAAAAAGATCCTACGGACAGGGTATTACTGGTTTACCATGGAAGCAGATTGCTATCAACATTCACGAACCTGTCACAAGTGTCAGATCTATGCCGACAAAGTGAATGTGCCTCCAGTTCCTCTAAATGATCGGAGAAATCAAACCTAAAGCTTCTAATGGACACCGTTTCATCTTGGTGGCCATTGACTATTTCACGAAGTGGGTTGAGGCAGCTTCCTTCGCTTCTGTTACCAAGAACGTTGTGGCCCGATTCATCAAACATAATCTCATCTGTCGGTACGGTATACCTGAGAGAATTATCACTGACAATGGTACAAATCTCAACAATACTATGATCACCGCACTATGCGCGTAGTTCAAGATACAACATCATAACTCTTCCCCTTACCGGCCGAAGATGAATGGTGCTGTAGAAGCCTCTCACAAAAACATCAAGAAGATCATACAAAAAATGACAGTGACCTATAAGGACTGGCATGAGATGCTACCATTCGCTCTTCACGGTTACCGTACCACGACGCGCACTTCGACAGGGGAAACTCCTTTCTCCTTAGTATATGGCATGGAAGCTGTCCTACCAGTTGAAGTCCAGGTACCTTCTCTGAGAATCATACAGGATGTAGGGCTAAATGAAGATGATTGGATCCGAACTCGGTTTGACCAGTTGAACTTAATCTTTGAAAAGAGGCTTACAGCTATTTGTCATGGTCAGATGTACCAAAAACGAATGATCAAGGCTTTTAACAAAAAGGTCAAACCTCAGGTATATCGGGTCGGTGACTTGGTAATCAAGCGTATCATATTGCCACAAGGTGATCCCAGGGGCAAATGGACTCCTACATACAAAGGACCGTTTGTGATCAAAAACATATTCTCTGGTGGAGCAATGATCTTGACCACTATGGATGGCGAAGACCTCCCACACCCTGTAAATGCGGATATAGTCAAAAGATACTACACATAAACAAGGACCCGCTAGGTCGACTGACTTAGGCAAAAATTAGGGAATCCCGGCTAACCAAAAGGTTCGGGCAAAAATTAGGGATAAAATACAAAAAAATCTATACACCCGGCAAGCTGAAAACCTGAAAGGGCAGCTTGGGCAAAAAAGGGTATCCCGGTGATCGAAAAACCGAAAGGGCAGTTCAGGCAAAAGTTAGGGAATTAAAGCGTATGACTATGTCCCATTGGATCACCTTACAGACGATCTTCAGCATCGACCGACCAGCTCAAACGGTTCTAATCAATCCAATCAGCTTCACTGATGTGACAAGTAGACAAGACACTAAGAGACACAAAGGCTATAACATAATGGGAACCCCATGGGATTATTTCACATAGCTATATTTTCTTTGTATCAATTTTCATTTTTTTACGACGACATTCTCTTTCAAGAATGCTCGTCTCGTTGTACAAAAAAAAACTTATTCAAGTTAATACAAAGATATCCTTTTTGAAAGTGCAAAACTATTTGTTTTTCTTTACTTCTGTGTTTTATTTACAAAAATGTCCAATGATTTATTTTTGAACATATGCATTTGAACGTAATTTCTGTTTACAAATGAACATAAAATAGAAAGACAATCGTTAATGGCTTCAAGAAACAAGATAATATCTTCAGGCTATTCCATAAAATCCCCGCAGGTACTTTCCCCAGCAAGAGCAGAAACAAAGGCGTCCTACTACAGGATCACTAACGTACCCCCAGTATGCAGCCTAGTGGTATCAAGCGCTCTCACATCCCTGACAGAGAAAAACCTCCATCTACCGCTCCAAAGATTCCCCAACGAAGGATGCCCGACTTCTCAGGTTTTCCCAATAGGATTTCACAAATTCCAAGAGTAATACACGACGTTTCCCTTCCACAACAAAGTTTATTTCTCTAAAAGTGGAAATTCATCCATCAGCACATCAATTTCAAAATATGGAGACTCACACTCCATATTCCCAATAATACACAGGGATTTATTTTCCCCGACTCCAGCAACACTGCGGCAGAACAATTAATATGTCCATACATTTGCATTCATACGTCATAGCATTGACAACACAAGTACATACAGTGCAATCTCATTTATTTTGAGAAAACAGCATCATACCATGCATTGCATACGTCATAACATTGCATACAATTAACTCTCCACCTTTTCAGGAAAAAATCAATCGACAGGAAATTATCATCAACAAATTTACGACAGACAAATATTTTCAATAAGTCAAATACAAATCAGTTCCTGAGAAAAGGCTGACTTCAGTTGGTTCAGATAAATCTCTCAACGATTTATTCTAATTCTTTTCCAGATTCTTGCTGGTTCAGATAAATCTCTCAACGATTTATTCTGATCCTTCTCTAGATTCTTCTGCTGGTTCAGATAAATCTCTCAATGATTTATTCTGATCCTTCTCCAGATTCTTACTGGTTAGATAAATCTCTCAACGATTTATTCTGATTCTTCTCCAGATTCCTGCTGGTTCTATTTAAATCTCTCAACGGTTTATCTTGATTCTTTCCTCTCAGACGTATTCTCTGGTTTAGATGAATCTCTCAACGATTTATTCTGATTCTTCTCCAGACTCCTGCCAGTTCAATTTAAATCTCTCAACGGTTTACCCTGATTCTTTCCCCGCAGACGTATTTCTCTAGTTCAGATAAATCTCTTAACGATTTATTCTGATTCTTCTCCAGACTCCTGCTGGTTCAGTTTAAATATCTCAACGGTTTATTCTGATTCTTCCCCATTGACAATTTTCTCTGGTTCAGATAAATTGCACCAAGATTTATTCTGATGCTTCTCGGTCAAAGTTAATCCAAGACCTCTATTGGTTCAGTTTAAACTGCTCCAAGATTTATTCTAATTCTTTCAAATCAAACAACATTCGAGACTTCTGCTAGTTCCAGTTTAAACCGACCAAAGGTTTATTCTGATTTGTTTTCCATTTGACGTCAAGTTCAGACTTCGTCCATTTTTGATAACAATCACCTTTGGATGGCATCTGTAAGCCCATCTTCGACAACTCTACATCATTTCTCCAAATGGCATCTTTAAGCCCATTCCCTACACAATCAACCAACGCATCATCAAGTGCAAATTTCTGGGCACTCTAGTGTTCAATCATCTTCCACTTTCAAGCTTCGAACGACGAACATGTCGATCTT
Organism: Vicia faba; assembly: GCA_948472305.1. NCBI lineage: Eukaryota > Viridiplantae > Streptophyta > Magnoliopsida > Fabales > Fabaceae > Vicia > Vicia faba. The sequence continues at coordinate 589,315,755 of OX451736.1, read as the reverse complement.
TCTTTTCAAGTTTAAGAAGATTGAACAGGGGCAACTGTTGTACCCCAAAATTCTCCCTCCCATTTTTCATTCAAGATACTATCCTAGGGTTTCTCAAATACCTAATTTGGCTCAGAAGTTGATCAGACAAATTCTCTTCCTAAGCAGTAAGTCAACAATTAGGGTTTTGCATTTCTAAAAGAAAATTGAGTCTTCAAGGTTTAAAATGGTCTTCATAGGTCTTCATGTCTCCTCAAGGTTGTTTAAGTCAGTTTTCAAACCTCGCATTGCAAGTTTGCTCAATCAATGGTCCAGATAACTGAAAACAACTACATTGACTTGAAAATCACCCTTTTGCGAGAACAAATTCAAACGATAGTAACTTCTTTATTATTCAATATTTTTGAATTGTTTTTCTTGCGTATGATTCTCCTTTATGCCATCTCAAATTTCTCTTCACAAATCAAGAACTGATTACGCGTAGAGGATCACCAAAAATTCGAATGCGTTGGAAGTCACATCATGAATTTTGACCTAATTTCAAATAACAGTCATCTGATTTCTATGAATTGTGATTTCTTCAAATTACAAGACTTTTAGACGATTATTTCTATTCACGATCATATGTGATGTCGCTCATGGGTTTATCTTCAAAGAATTGAAAGAAAATTGTATTTGGAAGACTTTGAAAGTTATCAAATCGTTGCAAGTCATTTGTTTGATTTTGAATGTTCTTAACCACAATTTGTTGAGTTAATTCTACAAAAATTGGAGAATTTTTTTTTGACAATGAAGTCCCATTTTAATCGAGCGTGGCGTGCGATTTCATTTTGAATGCCAATTTGATTTAGAGAAAATGTGAAGATTGAGATTTTCATTTAAAACAACCATGATTTTGGATTCAAGTTAACAAAGTGGAATTGAGTTCTTAAACATTTATTTTGGTAAGGATTTTGTTTGGAGTACAAGGCTCATGGTTTATTTGATCATTTTGTGATTGCTTGAAGTTCAAGTTACAAAGCCAAGATGTTTTATTCAAAACATTCAATCAAGAATTGCAAAGTTTAAATTAAAACTCAAAGTTTTGTACAACAAATTTCACCATTTACAAATTTACTCAAGTTTTGTGTTCATTACATTTTGTGGGCCATTCACAAAGCAAATTACAAATGGATTACTGTGATACGGTGGCAGAACCGACTGTTTTGGAAAATGCTGGTTTGTGTTTTGCGTTTGTGTATGCAAAATGTCGTGGTAAGCAAGAGTCGCCACTGACTTTTATTTTATCCAATTGGAAAGGAAAAAAGCACCGAAAAATTCCTTTTTTGAGATTTTGAGTACGGGGGATAGATTATAGAAAGGGAAGGTGTTAACACCCTTTTTATCCATGGTTTTCCATGGGATTTTAGGAACTTTCTCATCTTTTAAAAATTGCTTGTGTGTGTTTGTTTTGAAAAGGTTTGTTTGACTTCGTTTTAACCATTGTATCAGTCCTCAAGAGTGTTACGAAGTTGTTTTTGAAAACTTTGTTTGAAAAGTGTTTGGTGTGAAAAAAGTTTGTTTTGAGCGAGTACCTACTAGCCTCTACCTACTCGAAAAAGGACTGTTTCTATTCTCGTTTCCTTTAGACAATGCTACCCTACTATTGAGAAATAGGACGCACCGTTGTTGGATTTGTAAGGGTCAATTCGAAAGGGACGTACGATCACTAAAGCAATGTTAGGACGTCTTAGTAATTACCCTAGAGTCTTAAGATCATATTCGAGGCAACATTTTCGAGGCAACGTTTCCGAGGCAACATTTCCGAACGGGACATTTAATCTTTGTTTAGACAGAAGGGAAACCAGTAAGACACCCTATACTTAATGACCGTTTACCAAAGGTAACCGAAGTGAGAGTATACCCCAGGAGTGCGCATGTGCGAGTGATTTGATTTCAGTTTATTATCTTTGCACATTAGGGTTCGCTAGCCATTTTAAATTAACATGCAGTCTTGTCATACAATCCTATTAACATACATCTAACAGTTAATATTTGCGAGAATTAAAAGGTGAGAAATAAAACCTACGCTATTACAAGGCTTCGGGGTAGGGATTACATAGCCAAAAAAACCCATAAAAACGATAAATAAAAGAAAATTCTAATTAAACTATTACATACTGTAAGTAGTTACATTAATATTGCGAAAATTATAAAACGCGCGCGATGAATTAAATGAAAAGGAATTAGGGTTTTGACCCCATCTAAACCTAATTAAAACTTAAAAATAAAAATCATTTTTTGTTGTTTTTGATTGTTTTGAGAAAATAAGATTTTAATTGAATAAATAAAAACCTAATTACTAATTAATTTAAAATTTAAGAAAAATAATTAAATCAACCTATTTTTTGTATTTTTGTTTTATTGAGAAAAGAGATAAAAATTAAATCACATGTTAACCCTAATTTTTTCTAATTGATTTTAAATATATGAAAAAGTTAGAATTAATCCTAAATTAAATTAGACTAATATTAAATTAAATTTGGTCAAATAAAATAAAACCTAATTCTAAATTTGTGAAATTTGATATTATGATTTTTTTGTGAAAAAAAATTATTTGTGTTAGAAAACAATTAAATAAAAGAAATAAAAAAGAATGAATAAGAGTGGGCCTGGTATGTTAGCAAATGGGGGGTGTTGATGGCAATTGCTTGGTCCAATAATTCCTGGCCCCATTGACTTTGCTAGATTTTATACGTACGCTTGACTCCAGCGCATGGTGGACCCTCACGTGAGAAGCCTTGGATCTGGCATGCTAGGGATCTGATGGTTGAATGCTGATGACACATGGTAGTCACATGGGAGACTCGTGTACCTGATTATGCAAGGAAAAAATATATGAAGCAATATGGGGACCTGGGGATCGAACCCAGGGCCTTGAGCACTATCACGCTGCATGCTTACCATCTGAGCTGGCCACGTTATTTGTACAAATACCAACAAGCAATCATTATATGATAAAACAAGTAGTTAGACTCAAACAACGCGCGAAATTTGAATGGGCAAGTCATGGAGCGCCATGTTATCCTTCTTCTTCCTTGGCTCTATCGTTTTAGACAAAACCCTTTACCTACGGACACTGGGCGTAGGTACAACCTTTGTCCACTCCAAAACCTTGTCCCTGCATGATAAATCATAACCAGTGGTACCAATCAACTCGTTTCAACCTCACGAGCATCATGGTACCACTATCCATGGTCAATTGTCCCTGTACAAAAAAAACCTAAAAACGAAACAAGAACCCTAACTATGGCATCTTGATGTATAGTCAACAAAAATACAATTAATCACAACCATTAACTTGCAAATAACTCAAGGATTAAGAATATACTAATAAATCATGTTAAAGATGCCAGAATGATCGTATTCGATTTCAAAAAATTATGGAAATCGTGTGACACTTACAATGCGATTCTGGGTGTGAGGAAGCTTGTTAATGATTGAATATTGATCCTTGGATGTCCAGCAATTGATGTGGATGACTAGAATACTTTGAATTGATCTGAAACATGGAAATCAATTTGCCACTTTTCTTCAATTTTTTTGAAAGTTGCTTTCTCTTTTACACGCCTCCAGCCTCTTGTTTTTGATCTGAACATGTTCCTTATATACCCTAGAATGAATTAGGGTTGCAAACTTGTAGCAAATCTTTTCCAATTAAGATCATTGATTCATGATTTGATCCTTTATGCAAATCTTTCCAAATTAAGCAAAATGAAATCTTTTGTGTCCATATGAGCCTTGCACGATTTTATCTCACTTCCAGCTGTATAATAGACCTAAACATGCACAAAATCTCAAGATTTGATTAGTTTTTGATTTTTTTATTATTTTATTTTGATTTTATTTGATTTAATTGAAATAAAATAAAAATAAAAAACAAAAATAAAAGAATAAAAAGTGGAAGATCTCATGGGTCGTGGGTCACATTACAAACTTAGTGCAAGCATAAAAAGTTGGGCCCATTAGACAAAAAATGCAATTTTGGCCACATTTGACTTTTGGCAATTTTGCAAAAAGGGTCAATTTTTGCCAATACATAACTCTCTCAATTTTGACCCTAGAGAGGTATTCTTTGACTTTTTAGAAATCTTAATATGTCCTATAAGCAAAACTTCTGGTCTCATCTCAATTGAGTCTTCCATGTTCATGTATGAAGCTTTGACCCAAAAGGTGTTTTTATTGACTTTTCAAAATGACCTATAATGTCCAAATTTATATCTTCTTTTGAGTGCATATTTTAAACTTGGTAGATGAATATGAATTGTAGGGAATTACATCCTCTTCAAAATGAGCTTTGGATGGGTCATTTTTGATAAAGTATGAGAAAGTTATGCTTGGTCAAAGTTGAGTTGACTTTTCCTGCAAAACCCTAATTTAGCAACATTTGGGTTTTGATGAATTGTGATCAATCCTTGAGGAATCATGATCAACCCTTAATCAAATGATGAATAATACTTCAAAATGAGAATGTTTACCAAAAATCTTGAAGTTTGACTGTATGTGGGCCACAGTTGACTTTTGCCCTAGCATAGTCGATTTCTAGGCCTTTGAGCAATTGACTGAGAAAATTTTGTCTGCAAGGCTTGAACCTTGACATGGATGATCTTTAGAACATATTAGGACAATGGTGAGAATTTGGGACCCTTTGGATTCAGACATCTTGATGCAAACTGAAACCCTAATTTGAGGTAGACTGCCTTAGGAGAGAGCTTGTCTGGCCAACCCTTGGACTTCCTTGAGCAATTTGAGGACCTCACTTGAAATGTATTGAGAAATATGGGAGGGCAAATTTTGGGGTACAACTACTGCCCCTATTCAATCTTAAACCTGAGGATGTAGATTGGCTTGTCTGCCTTTCATGATCCGAAGGTGGAAGATGATTGAACACTAGAGTGCCCAGAAATTTGCACTTGCATGAAGTGGGACTTGTCTTGCGATGTTGAGAATGGGCTTATAGATTCCTTTTGGAGGTTGATGATGGAAGATGGGCTTAAAGATGCCATCAGAAGAAGTTTCGATCGCATAAGAGATTCCTTTGCGAGATCCCGTACACCTGTTGTCGAGGAGGACTACGCTGGGGAATGTTAGTCCCTGTCTTGAGAGAGATAGAGTTTTAGGAACTTCATTTGTCCGTTACTCTACTGGGGAATCATCTCATAGTTGAGGAGGTGAAAATGAACTGCTATCTGGTCGTGCTCCAGGCTTCACAGTGATTTGTTGAGGAAAATAAGACCGACTACTATCTGGTCGTGCTCCAGGCTTCACAGCGACTTACTGGGGAGATGAGATTAAACTTGCTATCTGGTCGTGCTCCAGGCTTTGCAATTTCTCAATTCTTATCTGGTCGTGCTCCAGGCTTCAGAAGGAATCAAGTGGTTATCCGTTCGCATCCGGGCTTCAACTTGAATTTAAGGCTTACTAATATCCGGTAGATTTCTGGGCTTCATAGTAATTGGCCGAGTAAACTGCTATTTGTTCGAATTCCAAGCTTCGCAGTACCTTATATTGTTATCTTGTCGTGTCCCAGGCTTCAGTATCCTTTGCCGCTATCTGGTCGTGATCCAGGCTTCACGGTGTCTTATATTTCTATCTGGTCGATTTCCAGGCTTCACAATAACTCGCTGAGGGTTAAGCTGTTTTCCGATCGATTTTCGGGCTTCATAGCTTAAATTTAAGATATACCACTATCTGGTCGATTCCAGGCTTCGTAGTATTTGGAGAAATCAAGATATTATTCGGTCGAATTCAGGCTTCATAGCTTGAATTTAAGATATACGACTATCTGGTCGATTCCAGGCTTCGTAGTATTTTGGAGAAATCAAGATATTATCCGGTTGATTTCCGGGCTTCATAACTTGAACTGGAATAGAAATCTTAGTATCAATTTGACTGAACGAGCGAAAACTTGTGAGAGTTTGATTGCGTCTTTCCCTGAAAGGTAAAGAGTTAGTCGTATGTAATGTCATGATGTATGAAATGTATTGAGTAATGATGTTCTCAAAATAAATGAGATTGTGCTGTATGATGCATATGCGCATGCTACGATGTGTAGATGTGTAATGTTCTTGCTGTTGGAGAGTATGAGGAGTTGAGTTCTTCATTTCCACCGGGGATAGTGACAGAAGATGGTTAGCTAGAGACTTGCGTATGTTCTGCTCGAGAATATTCTGCCGGGAGAGACTCTGTTTGAGAATAATCCTGTGGGAGAATGACTCTGGAAGAGAGAGAGATACTCTATTGGACGATCTTCTGATTTGGAGAAACAAACTCAGCTGGGGATGAATTATCGTTGCTGGTGATAATGAATCCTGCCGGGGATTGTGTTTCTACTTGAGGAAGAAATAAACTCAGCTGATGGTGAACTTCTATTGCTGATGATAGATAAACTCTGCTTGGGGAGAATTAACACCAATGTCTTTGGAATACTTCCATCTCTGCGGGGAGCGTATGTACATTCAGTTATATTCTCAAACTGGCTCTATCCCTGTACCTGGTGGGTAGAGAAACTGTAAGGTTTGGACACTTCTTGTTTGCCCCTGTTCCTAGAATCGCGAGTAATTGTATTTTGTTTCACATGTAAATATTTATGAGCAGCAATCATTTTCAAATGCATATATAAAAAATGAATCATTGGACGTTCTTGCAAAACAAAAAATAAAAAGAAAAAGAAATCGAAATTTCTTGTGAAAATGAATTGTATTGATTTTGAAGTTGGCCAGTAATAGGAATTTTGTACAAGAGGCTGACGTCCTAGTAAGAGAACACCGCCGAAGGAACAAAAATTATACTATTTGTGAAAAAGAATGAAAAACAGCTATGTGAATCAATCCCATTGGGTTTCAACTCTGCTATTGCCTTTATATCTTTAAGCGTCTCATCACTTTGCTACTTGGTCATAGGTGGGTCAGATTGATTGGCGCCGTCCGAGCTTGATAGTCGATACCGAAGTCTGATTACAAGATGATCCAATGAGACATAGTGTTAAGCTTCAATTCCTAATTTTTGCCTGGACCGCCCTTTCGGGTTTTCAGTCCACCGGGATACCCTTTTTTGCCCAAGCCGCCTTTTCAGGTTTTCGACTTGCCGAGTGTACAGTTTTTTTTCATTTTCATCCCTTATTTTGCCCGAACCCTTTTGGTTCGCAGGGAAGCCCTTATTTTTTCCTAGGCCAGTCGACCTAGCGGGTCTTTGATTAGGTGTAGTATTTTTTCACTATGTCTGCATTGACGGGGTGAGGAAGGTCGTCACCATCCATGGTTGTTAGAATGATAGCTCCTTCTGAGAAAATGTTCTTAACCACAAATGGCCCTTCGTACGTAGGGGTCCATTTGCCCCTGGGATCACCTTGCGGAAGTATGATGCGTTTGATCACCAGATCCCCGACTTGATATTCTTGACGTCTGACTTTCTTGTTAAAAGCCTTGATCATTCACTTTTGATACGTCTGACCATGAAAAATAACAGTAAGCCTCTTTTCATCGATTAAATTCAGTTGATCAAGCCGGGTCTGGATTCAGTCGTCTTCGCTCAAACCCGCATCCTTCATAATCCGGAGAGAGGGTATCTGGACTTCGATGGGTAGGACTGCCTCCATGCCATACACCAGAGAGTAGGGTGTTGCCCCGATTGACGTCCGTGATGAGGTACGATACCCATGAAGAGCGAATGGTAACATCTCGTGCCAGTTTTTGTATGTCACCGTCATCTTCTGCACAATCTTCTTGATATTCTTATTAGCCGCTTCAACAGCCCCATTCATCTTCGGCCGGTAGGGTGAAGAGTTATGATGCTGTATTTTGAACTGTTTGTAGAGCTCGATGATCATCGTGTTATTGGTATTTGTACCATTGTCCGTAATGATCCTCTCTGGTACGCCGTATCGACATATCAAATTGTGTCGATTAAACCACGCCACGATGTTCTTGGTTACTAAAGGAAAAGAAGTTGCCTCAACCCATTTTGTGAAATAATAAATTGCTACCAGAATGAAGCGATGCCCATTAGACGCAGTAGGTCTGATCTCGCCGATCATGTCAATGCCCCACATTGCGAAAGGCGAAGTAGCTGTCAAAACATTCAGAGGAACTGGAGGTACATGCACCTTATCAGCATAGACTTGGCACTTATGACAAGTTTGAGAATGCTGATAACAATCGGCTTCCAAAGTAGACCAGTAATATCTTGCCCGTAGGAATTTCTTTGCCATGGTATGTCCACTGGAATGAGTTCCGAAGGTACCTTCATGTAACTCTGCCATGATCCTTTCTGCCTCGCTTTTGTCCACTCATCGCAATAAGGTTGAATCATGGTTACACTTATAGAGGATTCCATTACTGATGAAGAAATTCGCAGCGAACCTTCTCAGAAACTTCTTAGCATTAACAGATGCCCCCTCGGGGTATTCTTGAGCCTCGAGATACCTCTTCACCTCGTGAAACTAGGGTTTATCTGCTACCTCTTCAGCCTCAATGTCACGGCAATATGCGGGTTCGTCCAACCTCTCGATGGTAATCCGGGGAGCTTCATTGTCCCACCTGACCTTGAACATAGAAGACATGGTAGCTAACGCGTCCTCCAGCTGGTTATCTTCTCTCGGGAAGTGTTCAAAGGTTATCTCCTCAAAATGTGAGAGCAATGTCAGTACATATTCTTTGTAAGGAATAAGATTTGGATGCTTCGTATCCCACTCACCTTTGATCTGACTGATCACTAGAGTAGAATCTCCGAATACACTCAAGAACTTAATCCTCGGGTCAATAGCAGCTCGAAGACCCATGATGCACGCTTCATACTCCGCCATATTGCTGGTGCAGTTAAAACATAATCGGGCGGTGAATGGAGTATGACAGCCCTCAGGAGATATAATCACAGTGCCGATGCCATTACACAATGCGTTAGAGGCTCTATCAAAATACATAGACCATCGGGATCCTTCCTCAGGTCCTTCATCCAGTCCAGGTTTCTCACAGTCGGTCACCAACATGATATTCTCATCCGGGAACTCGAAATTCATGGATTGGTAGTCATCCACGGCCTGATGCATCAAATGATCTTCCAACACACTCCCCTTGATTGCTTTTTGGGTTGTGTATTGGATGTCATACTCGGTTAAGATCATCTGCCATCTTTCTATTCTTCCGGACAAGGCAGGCTTTTCGAAGATATACTTGATTGGATCCATCTTTGATATCAATAAGGTGGTGTCAGTCAGCATATACTGTCTCAGCCGGCGAGCAACCCATGCCAAAGCGAAACAAGTTTTCTAGATCAATGAGTATCGGGTCTCACAGTCGGTAAACTTTTTGCTAAGGTAGTAAATAGCATGCTCTTTTCGGCCAGACTCGTCATGCTGCCCCAACACACACCCGATTGAATTATCCAGTACTATCAAGTATAAGATCAAAGGTCTTCCTTCAACTGGAGGCATCAGAATTGGTGGCTCTTGGAGGTATTCCTTGATCCTTTTGAAAGCGGTATGACATTCATCATTCCATTTTACCACTTGATCTTTCTTCAGCAGTTTGAAGATTGGCTCACAAGTACCGGTCAGATGTGAAATGAATCGGGCGATGTAGTTCAGACGTCCCAAAAAGCCTCTAACTTCTTTTTCTGTGCGGGGAGCCGTCATCTCTTTTATAGCTTTCACCTTTGCAAGATCCACCTGAATACCTTTATCACTGAAGACAAAACCCAACAGCTTACCAGACCTTACCCCGAAGGTACACTTGTTCGGGTTCAACCTTAGCTTGTACGTCTTCAACCTGTCAAACAGTTTCTGGAGATGGTCAAGGTGCTCTTCCTCAGTCTGGGACCTTGCGATCATGTCATCAACATAAACCTCAATCTCATGGTGAATCATGTCGTGGAACAAAGCGACCATGGCGCGCTGATAAGTGGCCCCAACATTCTTCAACACGAAAGGCATTACCTTGTAACAGAAGGTGCCCCACTGTGTAACGAAGGTTGTCTTCTCCATGTCTTTGGGAGCCATTTTGATCTGATTGTAACCAGAAAAACCATCCATAAAGGAGAAGATCTTATGCTGCGCGGTGTTGTCGACCAGAACATCGATGTGAGGAAGTGGGAAGTCATATTTGGGGCTTGCCCTCTTCAGATCTCTATAGTCCACACGCATCCGTACCTTACCATCTTTCTTAGGCACCGGAACAACGTTGGCAACCCACTATGGATAAGAAGTGACAGCTAAAAATCCGGCGTCAAACTATTTCATGACCTCAGCTTTGATTTTCTCAGACATCTCAGGGCGCATACGGCGAACCTTCTGCTTTACCGGAGGGCAATCTTCCTTGGTTGGTAGGCGGTGTACCACAATATCAGTGTCCAAACCAGGCATATCTTCATAAGACCAAGCGAAGATCTCAACATATTCGCGTAGCATCTGTATCAACCGTTGCTTGACACTAGGCTCCAGATTCGCACCTATCTTGACCTCTTTCATGTCTTCCTCTGTACCCAAATTCACTGATTCGACTGTGTCTCCATGAGGCTATATGGCCCTCTCTTCCTGCAGTAACAGTCTAGCAAGCTCTCCAGGCACCTCACAATCATCCTCACCTTCATCCTCGGCCTGGTTGATCGGATTTTTAAAGTCATAACTGGCAGTAGCAGAGTTGTTATCAATGGGATCCAGAGTGCATATGGATCTGCATTATGATACGTGAGTGTGTGTAAGAGAAATAACTGTTTTTGATAAAGCAAAAGACAAAGAAAAGAAAAACAAGGAGCGCAAAATTTGTAATGCAAGAAACGTCCAATGTTTTATTAATGATATATGAAATGACAAATAATAAGCCCTCACAAGCAAAGCCAAGGTGCCTCGGGTAAGGCACCGGGCCATAAAGTTTTAAACTGTTTATTACAAACTTCAAAACAAAAGTCAATTACTGTGGAATAAAAGAAACATGTATGAAGTCCCTCGCCGTCCATTTGTTCAATCCACCATTGGTTGTAGGGTAGATCTAGCTATCGATATCTGAATCTTCGTCACTGTCCTCAATTGCATTAAATTCCGGATTGCTGATGCGTAGAGGAGGTCTTCCAATCCGTGCGCGCCTAATAGCCCTTCGAGCCCCTGTAGTAAATCCCAAACCAAATTTGTCAGTCTTGTCAGTGAAATCAGGGAGCCGACCCTAATTTCCACACCCACCTTCTTCAATTACATCCATGGCATCCTTGAGAGAAGCCATCTTCATCGAAGGTTTGTCAGTAGCAACTTCAGTTGACGCCAAGGTCTGAGGGACCTCTTCAAAGTTCTGACAAGGGGTTTCGATGAATTCCCCATCCATATCCACGTAGCAGAAGGAGTTGAGATGACTCACCATGTACTCCTCTTCACCTCGTACCATGACAATCTTCCCCTTTACCGGATATTTCAACATTTGATGGAGCGTGGAAGTCACTGCCCCAGCCTTGTGAATCCAAGGGCGACCCAGGAAGTAAGAATATGATGGCCGGATATCCATCACATAAAAGGTGGATGCAAAAGTCTGAGAGCCAACCTTAACAGGGATGTCCACCTCCCCGTGCACCATTCTTTTTGATCCATCGAAAGTCCTGACCACAATATTACTCAACTTCAGAATCAAACCCTCACAGTCCAGACGGTCTAATGCTTTCTTTGGCAGGACATTCAATGAGGACCCGGTATCCACCAGTACATGGTCCATAGTAGTGCCCCTGCACTCGATTGAAATGTGCAAAGCATCATTGTGATTTCTTCCTTTAGCAGCTAGATCTGCATCTGAGAAACCCAGCCCATTATCGGCAGTCAAGCTAGCTACACAATCTTTGAATTGATCAGCCGAAGTTTCCTGCAGCACATGTGCAGTTTTGAGGAATGCAATTAAAGCCTTTGCATGGGCTTCAGAACACAATAACAAGGAAAACATGGAGATTTTTGACGAGGTCTTCCCCAGCTGCTCGACTATGTTGTAGTCGCTCTTCTTGATAATCTTCAAAATTTCTTCTATCTCTTGTTTCGAGGTTTCTACAATGATCTTCTTAGGTGCCTCCGTCCGGGCAGGCTAACCTATGATTTCTTTGCCCCGAGTCCCAGATGGCTCGGCGACAGGGGTGATGACTGGAATAGGAACTGGAATAGTAGCTGATGTACTAGCAGATGGAATGACAACAGGTTTGTGAGCAGTCGGAGGGTAAATCTCGGGAGAAAAGAGTCTTCCACTTCTGGTGACCTTGCTAGCCCCGACAATATTGCTGACATCAGTGTCAACTTCTTCACACTTTAATTGTTGCTTAACTCCATGGTAATACACATCAGCCCCATAGTGCCAAGGGACAACCTAATCCGAAGTGTATGGGATAGGACCAGAGACAATAATTATTAATGGAGCAATTCTTGGGACGGATGTAATCCTAACAGGTTTTCTCGAGGAAACCTTGGAAGGATTGGAGGAAATTGTTATGATGGAAACATCTTGAATTGGAGTCAACGAAATCATAGTCTTTTCGAACAGGATTTCCTTATTATCCATCAGGCGCTGAACACCTGATTTCAATAAGTAGCAACCAGCAGGCAGAATTGAACACATGTGGCAACCTTCACCATAGCCCAGAAATAAACCAGCCAACAACAAATTCTTCTTAACTGTTATCAAAGGAGTAGAAATTTCTTCCACGGAGGTCACAAATAAATCATCGTCTATAGCATTTACTCCATGACCATGTTTGGGCATGGGAGCAGTTATGACGTTGGGCTTCTCCGGAGCGTCAAACTCAATCTCTTTGGCTTCGATCAAATCTTGAACCTTGTTCTTCAAGGCCCGACAATTGTTTGTATCATGACCTGGACCTTCGGAGTGATAGGCGCAGCGGGCATTCAGATTATAATGAGGAGAAGTGGTGTTGGGATTCTTCGGGGCTTTCCTCAGAGTTACCAGGTTGGTCTTCAATAATTATAGTAGAATTTGAGACAAGGTCATATTTAGCCGAGTGTACTGCCTCTGAGATCTTTCCACCTTTTGTTGATTGTTGCATTGTGGAGCAACTGTAGGTCTTGATATCACTACTGCATTTACTGTTTGACGGTGTTGAGGCCTGCTTTGGCTCCTCGAGTCGTAGACTGCACTAGCTTCCTTTTACTGGTGAAAGGCTTCTTTACTGCACTTGATGAAGTATCCTTCTGTATCTTACCACTTCGGATACCAGCTTCTACTCTCTCTCAAGTCAATATCAACTCAGTAAACCCAGATGATGAATTGCCGATCAAATGATTGAAAAATGGACCAGATAGCGTCCCTAGAAACATGTCAACCAATTCCCTATCAGACAGAGGGGGTTGGACTCTTCCAGCCAAGTCTCTCCACTTTTGAGCATAGTCCTTAAAACCTTCACTTGCACCCATTGACATACCCTGGAGCTGAACGAGTGGGAGCAAGGTCGGCGTTATACTGATACTGCCTGTAAAAAGCAGCAACAAGGTCTTCCCAGTTTCGGACATTGGCTCCTTCCAATTGATAAAACCATTCAAGTTGAGTCCCTGACAGACTATCTTGAAAGAAGTGTACCCACAAATATTTATCAGCAGTGTGGGGTTGGATTTTCTTGACGTACGAGCGGAGATGGAGTTTTGGGCATGATACTCCATCGTACTTGGCAAAAACTGGAGCTTTGAACTTGTGAGGGATCACCACTCCTGATACCAGTCCCAGCTCTACAAAATCCATACTAGGGATCTTCTGAATCTCCATAGCACTCAGACGGTCTTCTAGTTGTTTGTACCTATCCTCAGCAGGAGGATATTGCTCTTCATCTTAATCCGTATCATTATCAGAAACTGCCGGACTAGGGTCCTTTGTCCTTTATTGGTTCTCCCCGTCCTTGGATGAGGAGGTTAGATCAGCTGATTGTCTTATCCTTTCTCCGAATATTCTACCCATGTTCAGAATACCAACCTTCTTCTTCTTCTTCTTCTTCTTCTTCTCTTTCATAATTAGTGTCTTCAAATCCTCTTGCCTTTTAGCCAAGCTCAAGAACATCTGTTGGAATTGGGCGTTTTGTGCTTGAAGATCTTTGATGGCTTGATCAGAAGACATTTTTGCTAAAATAAACAACGAAGAAGATGAGAAACCTGTAATGGTACTTGTAATGGTGTGCATGATAATGGGATGCGTATGTAATGATTTCAAAGATTTTGGGAGATTTAAATTTGCAAACCAAAAATAACAAACATTATTAGAATAACTGGTAAAAAGGGTCAACAACGCCTTTGAGGCGTTATAAAGAAATAAATGGAAAACAAATCTAAACTAGAAAAAGAAAAATCAGAAATCCCATGGACGCTTCCTCTTTGTGCTGCCGTAGTCATTGATCACTCGTTCTTCCTCGAGCTGCCTGGTGAGCTTCAAGATCTTCCTTTCTTTCTCATGGTACTTCTCCCGGTAAGTATCCATTTCCTCCTTCAACTGAATCCAGGATCTTTGCAATGCCCCAGGATCAGTGGGCATGTAAGGATAAAGAACTATTTAAGGAACGCCCTCTTTGTTGGTGGGCTCCACAATCACTGGCAACACAGCTTCATAAGGCATCCCAAGCTTCTGGGCACGAGCTCGGACCCATTGGAGATAAGGCTGCATATGGAGGGAAGTCCTTGGTCCTAGATCTTGAGGGTCAGATCTGTTCACCATGCCCCAAGCTCGTATAAACTTCTGACGATGCTCGTCGACGTCTTCCTTGTAGTCAAATACAATATCCATAAGAAGTAGCTCATGAGGACCATCTCTCCGAGCGCGACCAAATTGTCGCAAATCTAGACAAGGACTGTAGGTTATACCGCCTCTGATTCCAAGCAATGGGACATTAGGGTATCCCTCACAACGATCAATGACAGTAGTGTCCTCCATAGCCCGGGAGCTCAAAAGAATATCTGTATGGGCAAGAGACATTATCCTGTAGGACCATCCCAAACCTTCTTCATTCATCAACACTGACTTGGGGAGGTGCGAAATACACCACCTCGATAGGAGTGGCATGCAACACATGAGAGTCCCTCTTCTTTGCACAGTACGAGTATAGAGGGCATGCAAGATATCACCCAGTAAGGTAGGCACAGGATTGCGAGAAAGGAATATCTTAACCGCATTCACATCCACGAAGGAGTCCAGATTCGGGAAGAGAACCAAACCATAGATAAGGAGAGCCAAGATATCTTCGAAAGCCTGAAAATCCAAGTTATCCCAGAATAGCTGAGCTCGATCCATCAGAAATTTGGCTAAGAAACCTTCGACCCCGCTTCGTGTCTCCCAATTGGATACTACATCAGCCCGTTTTAGATGTAGAGTTAAGGCAATGTCTTCTGGTCTAGGAGTCTCTTCCATACCTGTGAAAGGCACCTGCTCTAGGATGGATATGCCCAATAAGTGAGAGAACTCTTCCAAAGTGGGAACCAACTGGTAGTCTGGAAAAGTGAAACAATGATGCACATGATCGAAGAACTGGAAAAGCACACTCATCATTTGCTCATCAAGCTTTGAGGTAACCAGGCTAAGAAGCTGACCATGCCTCTTAATAAACATATAAGTCTCAAAAACTCTTGAGGCTAAGTCTTTGAGTTGAGCAGGTATTTGCACAAAGTTAACTAAGATTGTATTTCTGCGCACGGAAGCCATAATCTGTAAAATAGAACAAAGATAAATCCCCTCGGTCTTTAAAATGGTCAGTATAAGGAAGTATGCATGCCATGTTATGATGCATGATGTCATGATGAAAACAAACAACAGGTATAGCAGATAACAAGCATGGTAAAGGAAGACAAGTCACACAAAAGCCCTTAAGTTTAAGGCTTGCATGGGGTTAAAGGTATTACCCTCTTGAAGTTCAGTTGGTTTCAACCTGTCCTAGCAAAAGTAACCGGGTTTTAGAGGTTCTCAATATCACTTACCATCCTCCATCGGTCATGGTTTTAGCTCACACAATCTTTTCTTGCGGCCGAAACTATCTCAAGAGTATGGTCTCAATGAGTGTAGCATCGAGTATCAACCAGTTCTCAGCTTTACACCGAGGCCAGCTATCTCGCTACTTTCTAATGGCCAAGTTGGTCAATTAAGGGTTCTAAAGTCAGTTGATGCTTAACGACACACATAGTGGCCCCGTATTCTCCTCGTTTCTCCACAAGGGATATCGGTACCAACCAATGTGCCACATCAACATAGCTACTGCTTCAACCGTATCGGTCTACGCTGTACAGTTCCCTCACAGTTTATTGCTACTTACCTAAAAGGTGTCCCCACATCCGGGTTAGGATCTATAGTAACTCCCAATACAAAACCCTTAAAAGTAAAGCAACCAAAACAAACAAGAGAAGCAAATAATGATGAACTAATCCTAAGGTATACCCCACTTATAATCCCCATCAGAGTCGCCAGTTCTGTGATACGGTGGCAGAACCGACTTTTTTGGAAAATGCTGGTTTACATTTTGCGTTTGTGTGCACAAAATGTCACGGTAAGCAAGAGTCGCCACCGACTTTTATTTTATCCAACTGGAAAGGAAAAAAGCACAGAAAAATTCCTTTTTTGAGATTTTGAGTATGATGGGTAGATTATAGAAAGGGAAGGTGTTAGCACCCTTTCTATCCATGGTTTTCCATGGGCTCTTAGATACTTGCTCATCTTTTAAAAATTGCTTGTGTTTGTTTGTTTTGAAAAGTTTTGTTTGACTTTGTTTTAACCCTTGTATCAGTCCTCAAGAGTGTTACGAAGTTTTTTTTGAAAACTTTGTTTGAAAAGTGTTTGGTGTGAAAAATTTGTTTTGAGCGAGTACCTACTAGCCTCTACCTACTCGAAAAAGGATTGTTTCTATTCTCGTTTCCTTTAGACAATGCTACCTTACTATTGAGAAATAGGAAGCACCGTTGTTGGATTTGTAAGGGTCAATTCAAAAGGAACGTACGATCACTAAAGCAATGTTAGGACGTCTTAGTAATTAACCTAGAGTCTTAAGATCATATTCGAGGCAACATTTCTGAGGCAACGTTTTCGAGGCAACATTTCTGAACGGGACATTTGATATTTGTTTAGACAAAAGGGCAACCACTAAGACACCCTATACTTAATAACCGTTTACCGAAGACAACCGAAGAGAGAGTATACCCTAGGAGTGCGCATGTGCGAGTGATTTGATTTCAGTTTATTATCTTTGCACATTAGGGTTTGCTAGCCATTTTAAATTAACATGCAGTCTTGTCATACAATCCTATTAACACACATCTAACAGTTAATATTTGTGAGAATTAAAAGGCGAGAAATAAAACCTACGCTATTACAAGGCTTCGTGGTAGGGATTACATAGCCAAAAAATCCCCGTAAAAAAGATAAATAAAAGAAAATCCTAATTAAATTATTAAATACTGTAAGCAGTTACATTAATATTGCGAAAATACTAAAACGCGCGCGATGAATTAAATGAAAAGGAATTAGGGTTTTGACCCCATCTAAACCTAATTAAAACTTAAAAAGAAAAATCATTTTTTGTTGTTTTTGATTTTTTTGAGAAAATAAGATTTTAATTGAATAAATAAAAACCTAATTACTAATTAATTTAAAATTTAAGAAAAATAATTAAATCAACCTATTTTTTGTATTTTTGTTTTATTGAGAAAAGAGATAAAAATTAAATCACATGTTAACCTTAATTTTTTCTAATTGATTTTAAATATATGAAAAATTTAGAATTAATCCTAAATTAAATTAGACTAATATTAAATTAAATTTGGTCAAATAAAATAAAACCTAATTCTAAATTTGTGAAATTTGATTTTATGATTTTTTTGTGAAAAAAAGAAATTATTTGTGTTAGAAAACAATTAAATAAAAGAAATTAAATAAAAGAAATTAAAAAGAATGAATAAGAATGGCTCTGGTATGTTAGCAAAGGGGGGGTGTTGATGGCAATTGCTTGGCCCAACAATTCCTGGCCCCATTCACTTTGCTAGATTCTGTACATACGCTTGACTCCAGTGCATGGTGGACCCTCACGTGAGAAGCCTTGGATCTGGCATGCTGGGGATCTGATGGTTGAATGCTGATGACGCATGGTAGTCACATGGGAGACTCGTGTACCTGATTATGCAAGGAAAAAATATATGAAGCAATATGGGGACCTGAGGATCGAACCCAGGCCCTTGAGCACAATCATGCTGCATGCTTACCATCTAAGATGGCCACGTTATTTGTAAAAATATCAACAAGCAAACATTATATGATAAAACAAGTGGTTAGAATCAAACAACGCGTGAAATTTGAATGGGCGAGTCATGTAGCGCCACGTTATCCTTCTTCTTCCTTGGCTCTGTCGTTTTAGACAAAACCCTTTACCTACGAACACTGGGCGTAGGTACAACCTTTGTCCACTCCAAAACCTTGTCCTTGCATGATAAATCATAACCAGTGGTACCAATCAACTCGTTGCAACCTCACGAGCATCATGGTACCATTATCCATGGCCAATTATCCCTGTACAAAAAAAACCTAAAAACGAAACAAGAACCTTAACTATGACATCTTGATGTATAGTGAACAAAAATGCAATTAATCATAACCATTAACTTGCAAATAACTCAAGGATTAAGAATATACTAATAAATCATGTTAAAGATGCCATAATGATCGTATTCGATTTCAAAAAAGTATGGAAACAGTGTGACACTTACAGTGCGATTCTGGGTGTGAGGAAGCTTTCTAATGATTGAATCTTGATCCTTGGATGTCCAGCAATTGATTGGGATGACTAGAATGCTTTGAATTGATATGAAATGTGGAAATCAGTTTGTCACTTTTCTTCCATTTTTTTGAAACATTCTTTCTCTTTTACACGCCTCAAGCCTCTTGTTTTTGATCTGAACATGTTCCCTATGTACCGTAGAACGAATTAGGGTTGCAAACTTGTATCAAATCTTTTCCAATTAAGATCATTGATTCATGATTTGATCCTTTGTGCAAATCTTTCTAAATCAAGCAAAACGCAATCTTTTGTGTCCATATGAGCCTTGCACGATTTGATCTCACTTCCAGCTGTATAATAGACCTAAACATGCATAAAATCTCAAGATTTGATTAGTTTTTGATTTTTTTATTATTGTATTTTGATTTTATTTGATTTAATTGAAATAAAATCAAAAAAATAAAAAAATAAAAGAATGACAAGTGGAAGAGCTCATGGTTCGTGGGTCACATTACAAACTTAGTGCAAGCATAAAAAATTGGGCCCATTTGACAAAAAATGCAATTTTTGCCACATTTGACTTTTTATAATTTTGCAAAAAGGGTCAACTTTGCCAATGCATAACTCTCTCAATTTTGACCCAAGAGAGGTGTTCTTGGACTTTTTAGAAATCTTAAGATGTCCTCTAAGCAACCCTTTTGGTCTCATCTCAATTGAGTCTACCATGTTCATGTATGAAGCTTTGACCCAAAAGGTGTTTTTGTTGACTTTTCAAAATGACCTATAATGTCCAAATTTATATCTTCTTGTGAGTGTATATTTTGTACTTTGGAGCTGAAGATGAGTTGTAGGGAATTACATCCCCTTAAAAATGAGCTTTGGATGGGTCATTTTTGATAAAGTATGAGAAATATATGCTTGGTCAAAGTTGAGTTGACTTTTCCTACAAAACCCTAATTTAGCAACTTTTGGGTTTTGATGAATTGTGATCAATCCTTGAGGAATCATGATCAACCTTTAATAAAATGATGAATAATACTTCAAAATGAGAATATTGACCAAAAATCTTGAAGTTTGACTGTATGTGGGCCACAATTGACTTTTGCCTTAGCACAGTCGATTTCTAGGCCTTTGAGCAATTGACTGAGCAAATTTTCTCTGCAAGGCTTGAAACTTGACATGGATGATTTTGAGAACATATTAGGACAATGGTGAGCATTTGGGACCCTTTGGATTCAGACATCTTGATGCAAACTGAAACCCTAATTTGAGGTAGACTGCCTTATGAGAGAGCTTGTCTGGCCAACCCTTGGACTTCTTTGAGCAATTTGAGGACCTCACTTGAAATGTATTGAGAAATATGGGAGGGAAAATTTTGGGGTACAACAATTACAAGTGAAATACAAGTTATATTTGTCTTTTTACAAGGAAATAAATGCTTCTTCTTTAAGACTCTTTGCATCATCTTCAAGAATTTCCTCATTGCTAGCCATGGTCTTCTCTTTACCTTGTCTCGCTTGCCATTCAATTATTTGTACATGTAACAAAAGAAAGAAAAAATTAGCAAACAACCAGCATTGAAAAATTCAATCAAGAATGATTTTCATCATTAGGGTTTGCGAATTGGAATCAAAATGTTTGTTTGTTTCATCACAATACATTTCCCCCAATTGCAAATCACAAGAAAGTTGCCCTTCTTAGTTCACAAAAAAAAGGGAAAAAGAGAAATTTGCAAGCAAGGTCAAAACAAATGAGAACAGCAAACTGCCAAACAATATGCAGCATAACAAAAAACCATACAGCAAATCTGCAACAAAAGCTAGCCAAGGCAAAACAAGCAAAACAACCCAAGGCGTGCAAAATAACAACAATCAGCCAGCCAAACTGCCCAAGGCTGCAAATAGCTAACAGCAGGCCTGCAACAAACATAACCAGAACAACAAACTGCCAACAAGCAGCAACATGCAGCAAGTGGCCAACAGTAAATAGCAGGGCCAGAAATACAAACAGGCTTCATAGCATGCAAACAAAAGCAAAACCTGCAACAATAACAGCATCCCCAACACAGCAGTGCTAGCAACAAGGAAAGCTACAAATAAAACAATAGCTGCAAGCAAAGTATAGAACAACAGCTGCTAAATGGCCTTGACCAAATAAAGCAGCCTCATCATTTTCCTAAACTAGCAAACCCTTCAGAATTTTTTAGAAAGCCAGATATGGTTTTTTGTTTCATAGAAAAAATGAAAGAGGGAAAGAAACAAGTTTTGGAAAGATATCACATAGGCCACATAACCAGTCCCAAAACTATCCAAAATTGCTGTGCACATACAAACAAACTGGCAGACCTGCAAAGCAACCAAAACAAACAAACCAACCTGCAAAAACAAAACATGCCAAGTTCTGCTCCACATACTGTCAAACCTGCCATTAACTTGTCCAAAACAATCCAGGGTTGCACTAAAATGGAAAAAACATCAACTTTCACTCAAAAGCAATAAAGAAGTATCCAATACAGTTTAAATTCATAAAAAATTCCCCCTTAAATACACTCCAAAAACCTCTCTTTCAGATACTGCTGTTTGTTGACTCCAAATAACTGTAACCTTCGAATCTCCAAATTTTTCACACCATGCTTCTCCTTCCTCACAATCTTTCAATAACAACTTACAATATAAAACACACTTTGAATGATCCAGAACTGGCACAGTTTCATCAGCGTTGACGCTTACGATAGAACACCGGCTTAATGCATAAAACGCATCAATGACTAATATCAAACACCAATAACAATTTCAAACTCTTGACTAACCTTCATTTACTATCACCCTTTGCTCTGAACCCTACATCCACCATTCACACTTCATCACTGCTTCATCATCACCTTATATCCTTATACAAACGCAAATGTAATCCTTCCGTTCCACCCTGTAAACACAGAACATCAACAAAGCCCAATCAATTTCCTAAGAGAAGAGACGAAGAGAAACGAGGAAAAGGAAAAAAGAAGACGAGACAGAGAATTGTACCTGAGTTTTCAAGAGCTGTTCTCTTATCTGCCGGTAAACACTTTTTTCCCTTTTTAATTTCTTCATTCACAATCGAACCAAAACAGATTTTGTCATTTATTTTGAAATCAAACGAGCATGAAATTTGTGAGAGAGTGAAGCATTATTATTATTGTTGTTGTATCAAACAAAGAGATTTGTTGTTGTTGATTGGAAACATAGAAACTGTGATTAAGATGAGACATAGAGATGGGATCGAGAAGCAGAGAGAACCGCGAAGATATATTAGCAAAAGAATCATTGAACCGTGAGTGAGAGGAATCGAAAGTAAGTTTTGTTTCTAGGTTTTCTTTATTGTTGCTAAGAGATCATAAATGAATAGGAAGAGTGTGCGGGAAGAGAGAGATAGAGACAAACGAGTTTAGAAAGAAAGGCAATTGGATAATGGCAGCCGTTTGATTATTTTGTTCTAGGGTTTCTTTAGTCTCTCTTACTACTATTTTCGAATTGGGCCTAGGAGCACCGACCCGACCCAATCACTCAACATCACCCTTTTTTTTCTCTGACAAAAAACAAGTTGTTCTAGACCAAGTTGTTGGGCCTATCGCCCTTGCTACCTCATCCATAGTATCTTCTGTTTGCAACCTTCTTTTATTTTTATTTTTTTTCTTTCATAATTGTTGTACCCCAAAATTTGCCCTCCCATATTCTTCAAAGATTTGCCAAGTCAAGCCTCAAAATTCCCCAAGGGTTGCACAGTTCAAGGGTCTCCTATACAGTCAAAATTAGGGTTTGTGTTCTGATCAAGAAAATGAAGTTTCCAAAGGTCCAATCAAGTCTCACATGCCTACAAATATGGTCAAGCATCCTCATATCAAGTTTCAAGACTTTCAACACAAAATTGCACAGTCAAAACCCTAAATTGCACTACAGTCAACTGTAGGGGCAAAATGGTCATTTGACAGTGAAAAGTTCAAATTTTTGGTCAACATCTCATTTTGAAGCCACAAACATCATTTGATCAATGCTTGATCATGATTCTCAAAGCTTGGCTCAAAAATCATTAAGATGCAAAAGTTTCCTTATTTGGACAACTGAAAAAGTCAACTGTAAATTGACCAGGGCATAACTTTCACATGGATTATCAGAAAAATTCCATCCAAAGCTCATTTTTAAGAGAAAGACATTTCCTACAACTCATCTTCATACTTCAAGTCCAAGAAATGCTTTCACAAAAAGTTATCAATTTCAACATTATAGGTCATTTTCAAAAGTCAACAAAAAGGGACTTTAAGTCAAAGGCCATAACTTGAGATTGGTAAATCAAAATGACATGGGACCAAAGAAATTGGTTATAGGACTCAAAGACCTGCCCAAAATGTCAAAGAACATGAGCAAATCCTAAAAATTGAGCAAGTTATGCCTTGTGGAAGTTGGGAAATGTTTGGATATTTTGAAAAGTCAACATTGATTCAAATGACCTAAAATTGCTAATGGGCCCATTTTTCTTCCATAATTCATCATCCATGGCATGTGCACGACCACTTGGCCCAAAGGGAAGTTTTATTCATTTTTTATTTATTTATTTGGATTTTTATTAATAATAATTCATTTAAATTAAAGTAAATACATGAAAAATGCTTAACCTAATTTTTCAATCTTTTTGTGCACATTATATCATCAAGATTTCGTGCCTAGCTAAATAAGGAAAGAACCAATGCAATTGGATGAGATTTGAGAGCAAAAGCACATGAAAAAGATTGAAAAAGATCTTTGAAAATCAAATTTCAAAAACCATGAATGAAAGAGATTTTGATCAGAATTGTTGACCTAATTGGTTCATTACATAAGCCTGAACACAAACCTAATCCTAAGGACCACGCAGCTGCTCAGAAAACCCTTGCACAAACTTGCAAATTTTGCCAAAAAACTCAATTCTGAAAACTCACTTGCAGGTTGATTCAAGCTTCCAAACTTGTTCCATTAGCTTCTTGGAGGATTATAGGACATATTCCAATCATTCCCCAAGCCCCGTACTCAAGAAAACGCAAGATCACCATTGAAGTTGGTAAAGAAAATCTCTGAATCGGTTTCTATCATACATGCATTGTTAACATATTTTGTTGTTATTTTTGTGTTTATAATGATGTTTGCAAGCTAATCATGTGCTTTGATTGAAGTTTTACGCACTGTATGCCAAGATGCCATTATTATTTTCTAGGGTTTACAGGACTTGGAATTAGGGGTTTTTGAATGAGGAAAAATTAGAACCCCTAAGTACCACCATTGACACGAGCATGTCTGGACGAAGAAGAAGCTACCCTCGCGCTCAATTTATGAGCATCATAGGGCTAGTCGCTAATTTTCCCAAAACCGGCCTAAGAGAACATCATGAAAACCGTTGCCTGTTTCTTTTGTATTTTCAGGAAAACGAAATCCAACGAAGAAGATGATATCGTGGCTGCCAATGATTGGTTGGTTTAAATTTCGCGTGGAAAACGAAACACTAACGCATATTTATTTTATTATATTTGTTTGTCATATTAATTATAGAAAAGTAAACTGGCACGGTTGGCAAGCATAGTGGTTGGTAAAGTACATGACCTGGGTTCGAGCCCCAGGTCTTCACTCTTTCCATTTGTTTTTTTCCAATTAACATTCACATGTAGTGCCCATGCTGAAGCACACCATACACCCCCAGATCAGGCTTGCCACGTCCATCTCAAGATCAATCACAAGGCTGAGAGTTAGAGAACAGCGTGGACATGAGTCAACACGCCAGCACGTTGCCTGGAAAAGTCAAACGGACCAAGGTTAATGGGCCTGAATTATCAAGAAAAAACCTCCTATTTGGGGTCTGAACCCCCTAGGTTTGCCAATTTATTTTCTTTCTTTATTTTTTTTATTATTTATACTTCTTTTTATTATTGTTTTATTAATTAATTTATTGTTTTCATAAAATAAAAAAAACACACAAAAAATCAGAAAAAAGATAAAAAGATAATAAATATTTTTATTTCTAGTATTTTCATAAATAAATGCATATGATTAAATTTAGTGGAAATTAGGTTTTAATTTTAATACTTTTAATAAAAATCTAAAAAATGTAGAAATAGGGTTTAATTAATATTTTTTCATCCTTTTTATTTTTCTTTCATAAATAATTAAATATTAGATATTTTTGTAATTAAATTTGCATGTAAATTAATTAGGGTTAATATTAGGTTTTAATCTTCTTTTCTTAATAAATTAAAAACAAATAGAATTAGGGTTAGCATTTAATTTCAATTAATTCTTTTTTTTATATATTAAATCCTAAAATACTAAAAAATACCAAAAACATCTCCTTTTCTTTTTTCTTTATTAATTAATTCCATGTAATTTTTAATTTTGCAAAAAGGGTCCAACGCCCTCGTTTTGATTTAATTCTTATGCGCATATTTATTTTATTTCGTTTAAATATTTATGTATCTCTCCCAAGGCCATGTAACCTTTTAATTTTCTCGCACTTTTCTTTACTTTTCTTTATTTCTTTATTTATTTTATGTCAAATCGGGTCCTGGTTTAATTTTGGCGATGTGGACCCGCGCCTTTTGTAATAGTTTAGAACTTTACCTTTTTTCGCACTTTTTGACTGTTAAATAAATGCATGAAAGAATGTATGGACAAAAATAAAAACAAGCGTAGAACACCAATAACATGACAAGATAAAGGCAAATGAACATGACACACGAATCGCACACACCACCCCTAGGGTACGCCTCACTGTTGCCTTGCCTCGAAAGGTGATCGTCGAGTAGAGGATGTCTTAGTAAGTCCTCATGATCCGGGAACCTGGCATGAGGGTAGCTTCTAAGGTATCTTCCCATTGCTCTGGTGATCACCATGTCCCGAACCTCGAATTGACCCGAACACCTCCAACGGTGGTGCTACCTACCTCTCAATGGTGGGATGGCACTACTTTAAAGGACATTTACACAGACGAATTCCTTAGGGTAGGTAGACGACTCGTGGATACTTGCTATAATTCAAAACAAAACAAATCAAAAATACTTTTCACACCAACACATTTTCAAAAAGCTTTCGAAAGCATTTTTCAAACACTCTTGAGGACTGATACAAGAGTCGAACTGAAATTTTTCAAAGAAACTTTTTAAAACCCACAGTTGAAAAGCAAACAAACCATTTTTGAAAACACAAGTGAGCAAGTATCTAAGAGCCCATGGATAACCATGGATAGAAAGGGTGCTAACACCTTCCCTTTCTATAATCTACCTCCCGAACCGAGAGCAATCTCTTTAAGGAATTTTTCTGTGCTTTTGTCCTTTCCATTTGGAGAAAATAAAAGACGGTGACGATTCTTGCTTCCGCGACATTTCGCGAACCAGCGCTAAACAGTCAGTTCCAGATCCACCGATCACAGAACTGGCGACTCTGCTGGGGATAAATTTTAAAGTGAGGTGTACCTTAGGGCTAAGATCACTGTGTTTTCAATTGTATTGACTTGTCCGCTTTAAATTTGTGGGTTGCATGGGAGTTACATAGATCCTAGCCCGAATCTGGGGATACCCTGTTTAGGTAGCATAAGTTGTGAGGGACCTGTCCGGCGTATACCGACATGGGTGAAGCAGTGGCTATGTTGGTGTGGCGCCTTGGTCTGTACCGATATCCCTCGTGTTGAAACGGGGAGAATATGGGTCTTCCAAGGAGTCATTAAGCACCAACAAACCTTAGAACCTTAAATGACCCAACTTGGCCATTAGAACAGTAGCAGTATGCTACGCCCATTGAGGCTAAACTCTCGTGATGGTTCTGGCCGCAAGAAAAGATTGCGATGCTGGAGTTATGACCGATTGAGGGTAGTCAATGATATTGGGATCCCCTAAGAACCCGGTTACTTTGATAGGACAGGTATGAACCCACCAACTTCAAGAGGGTAATACCTAGACCTCATGCTGGCCTAAACTCTAAGGGCTTCTCTTGTGTGACTTGTGTGCCTTCCAACTTGATTACTGGCATGCTTGCTATCTGACACATGGACTACTTGCAGGTTTTGTTCATAGTCCTTAATTGGGACTCATAACAGGGTTTGCTAAGTTTCTTGCAGGTTTTGTTAATAGTCCTTAATTGGGACTCATGACAGGTTTTACCTGAGTTTCTTGCAGGTTTTGGTTTGCAGTCCTTAATTGGGACTCATAATAGGGTTACCTGCATTACCCCATGCATAGCATAACATCATACCATTGCATACATCCTAACCCATTTCAAGGATCTCAAGGGCTTGTGATGCAGGTCATGGTGAATCAACTATCCCAGCAAGGGGTAAAGAGGATTTATTTTCCTCTAGACAAAGTTGTCAGGGGCTATGACCCACTTGATATGGTGAGCTCTGGCTCTTGAAGAAGGTTCCCCTAACCAAGGTTGTCTGGAAACCAAAACCAGACATGATGACTAAAGTCAGGGGCTATGACCCACTAGATATGGTGAGCCTTTGACCCTTAAAGAAGAATCCTCAACAGCATGGGTTTTCTTCAATCACGCTACCGGATCCAAATGCTAACAAATTTTCTTGTTTACCCCACGAGGTCCTTGAAAACATTACATGCATATCATACATATAATTTCATAACAGGTACCCTTGATTGCAGGTCACTTATCCTTGTTCGCTGTTTATTTCAGCAATGGCTCCCCAACCAGATAACCAGGACCTTCACACTCAAGAGACCCAGTTCAAGGAGATCTTCCTGAGCCTATCCAAGGGGCAGGAAGAGCTGAAAACACTCCTCATGGGGACTTTGGTCAGGAACAATGCTGAGTACGACAAGGACGAACGGCTGAAACGTCTACAAGCTGAGGTAGACACATTGAAAACCCAGATGCTGGGGCAAAGGACTCTCATCCAAAGTTTAGCTCAGGAGCAAGGAGAGTTGAGGGCCATGATCAGTCAGCTTCATCAAGACGTGAAGCAACCATCCCAAGTCAGGGACCCAGTCATTAATCAACTTCCAAGAAGTCAAAGGTTTGGGCCTCTCCAAGCTGCTATTACTTCACAAGTCCAACAACGGCCTCGCCGAGAACAACGGGCTGATCAGAGCAAGCCCGACAAACCCAAGAGGCAGTTCACCAAACTCAACGTGTCACCGTCTCAAGCTTTACAACAATTGTTGAGGTTGAATCTGGTGACGTTAAGGGACCCTCCTAAGTATCTCAACACAACCTCCCTAAAGTACAATCCTGAGGAAAGATGTGCATACCACTCTGACAGTCCAGGACATGACACCGACGACTGCTGGGCTTTGAAGAATAAGATTCAAGATCTGATTAATGAAAGAGTTGTGGATTTCACCCAGATGGGCCAGGCTGAATGCTCCTGCCATCCCTACAAGATGCACCAGTCGAAGTAATAAGCCCTGAGACTGGAAGACTTGTGTTTATTAGAATTTTCAAGTTGTAACTTTCTTTTAACTGTTCAAACATTTATTCATGATTAAACGTTGTTAGTTCATTAATGCATCACATATGTCTGTTTTGAAGCAATATATTCGCATTCACTATATGCAAACTGTTTTCATACTTTTTCTGATGTCAACTCTTGATCTAAAAATTCTAAAGCCTCTTGAGGGAGGATGACGAAAACGATACCGCAACCTTTACAGTATGCTTTTGAACAGACCCCGCTGATGAGGTACAGGCATTGTTTCAATCCCTAAACACTGGAGTTATAAGGATGATAATCCCTCGTCAACCCATCTGAGCCAAAGAAGTAGGAGTTTTTCTTTTCGAAATTTAAAACCCTTAAACATAACCTGGGGCAGGGTAGTCTCTCAGTTGATCCAAGTGCATAACGAATGGCACCAAAGAGGTCCTCACAAAGCAAAAAAAAAAAACAGTGATGGTTCCCTATAATCAATAAAGAAAGGCAGTCACCATCTCAAAATAAAAAAACCATTAAGTCAAAACCCATGAAGGAGACTTACAAAACTGGGGCATCCCGCTGACTGTAATTCCAAAAAAGGAAACAGTTCAGGCAAAAAAAAAAACAGGGATAACAAAATCAAAAAGAAAGAGGTCCTACAAACCCTCAGCAAAGGAAATGACTGCCTAGTCAAAATAAACTGTCAATATCCGAACCATCACTGGAGCATCAAAGCAAAGACTCGAACAAGGTCTAACGCACGATCAGCTGAGTTTAGGTTTGAAGAACATCATGAAGAGCGGGTGGGTACAAATAATTTGAGCCTTTATCCTTTGTTTCTTAAACCGTGAACCAGGCCACGTTATAACCCTTAAAAGTCCTAGCTGAAGCATGGGTTAGTTCGAAAGCATACTGTTACAAAAGGTATCCTGACTCCTTAAGGCTCACGTTAAAATACGGAGTTGACATCACGTTTTACAAACATTCACTTGTTTTATGAAAAAGAATGCATTTTCAACACCTTCAAGACAGACATAGGCTTTGCATTTTTAACATAACCTTGTTTGCATATGACTTTTTGTTCGAACAGCAGAGAAATTCGCACGATGAATGCCTAATGAACAGAAGCATCTCCAATCAAGGGGCATGGCATGACCATGGTCCATCATCTGGGGAAATCCAATCAAGATTCGGAGAATCTCTCAAAGGCCAAACAACCTGGGGCAAATCTTCGCCTGAGTCATTTGGGGCACTCCAACAACGAATCTTGCTTGATCAAGCACCTTCTGGTGGCATGACAAAACACTTCTAACAGGGACAACTCCCTACATTCTGAAAGAACGGACATAGTCGAAAAAGTACTACGCATAAACAAAGACCCGCTAGGCTGACATGCCTAGGCAAAAATTAGGGCTTCCCGGCGGACCAAAAGGGTTCGGGCAAAATGAAGGGACGAAATGAAAAATCTGTACACCCGGCAAGTCGAAAACCTGAAAAGGCGGCTTGGGCAAAAAAATGGGTATCCCGGTGGACTGAAAACCCGAAAGGGCGGTCCAGGCAAAAGTAAGGGATCAAAAGCGTACGACTATGTCCCGACATCTCGTCACTGGCCTATCAGAAGAAGAGTTTGTCCATCAACAACTCTCAGCATATCACAGGTCTTCATCTCCCATAGAAACAGGGGCAATGATGAGTTGTCCAAACAATTTAATCGCTCTGTCCACCAAGGTATCAAGGTGAGTTCAGTTAAAGAACATAACCAAATATCTTAATTCCTCAGAGAGTGAGCAAGCAAGACAGTATACTCTCCTCAGGCAGTCATACAATCAAACTTAAGGAAGTTGAGTATCCTCCTGTAGATCTCAACATTCCCCAGCAGCATACATACTCATAACAAGCATCCCCGACAGTCTTGGTCTAAAGATTGTTCCCCGGCGGTATATCAAACATTCAGTGGAGCTTCCCCCGCAGTTCAAAACCTCCCCAGGAGAGTCCAATCTAGTTCCCCAGGAAAGTTGGAATTCATCTCCCCAAGCAATAAGCTTATCCCCAGTAGATTCTGGAAGATTATCCCTCGCAGAGCACGAACGCGTCGCCCAGCTTTATTTAAAGAGTTATTTCCTTAACAGGATATAACTGGGTTATCCTCAGCCAAAAGCCATGGAAAGAGCGTCCCCGACGAAATTTTTCTTATCCCCAGCAAAGTCTATTAATACTTCCAATACAACAAGGATATCCCCAGCAAGCTATTTTCAACTCAGCAAAATATCTCTTTCCCCACAGAGTATTGCTCCCCAGCAAGATCATCAGAGTGCTTTTCTCCCCGCAGAATCTTCCATTTGTCAAGTTTATTCCTCAACAGAGTCATCTTCTCCTACAGGTATTCTTGCAATTATCATCCCCAGCGGAAGCAAAATCTATTCTCCAACATCAGCCCAGGAGCGACTTCTTGGCACGCGTCAAGGATTTACTTTCCTAGACAAAAACATACATTCGTAAACATCACATACATCATTATAGCATGCATAGACGCATCGTATCAGACAAATCTCATTTATATTGAGAACATCATGGCTTGATCCATATCATGCATTGCATATGACTGACCTCTACCTTTCAGGAAAGATTCAGTTAAATTCTCAATCATATTTCAAGACCTAGACAGGTTCGGCTAATCAACTCCAAAGAGTTCTTATCCAGTCCAAGGCCTTCTCTAGTCCAGCTAAATCGACTCCCAACAGATTTTTCTGATGAAGACTCAGTAGAAGTTATTAGGTTTTTCTTTGAGATTATAATTTCCTATTGGTTCTCTCCCCGACGGTGCGTGAGATGATAATTCCATTTTAGGTTTTTCTTTAAGATTATAATTTCCTATTGGTTCTCTCCCCGACGGTGCGTGAGATGTAATTCCCTTTTAGGTTATAATTTCCTATGGTTCTCTCCCCGACGGTGCGTGAGATGTAATTCCCTTTTAGGTTATAATTTCCTATGGTTCTCTCCCCGACGGTGCGTGAGATGTAATTCCCTTTTAGATTATAATTTCCTATGGTTCTCTCCCCGATGGTGCGTGAGATGTAATTCCCTTTTAGGTTATAATTTCCTATGGTTCTCTCCCCGACGGTGCGTGAGATGTAATTCCCTTTTAGATTATAATTTCTTATGGTTCTCTCCCCGACGGTGCGTGAGATGTAATTCCCTTTCAGGTTATAATTTCCTATGGTTCTCTCCCCGACGGTGCGTGAGATGTAATTCCATTTTAGATTATAATTTCCTATGGTTCTCTCCCCGACGGTGCGTGAGATGTAATTCCCTTTCAGATTATAATTTCCTATGGTTCTCTCCCCGACGGTGCGTGAGATGTAATTCCCTTTTAGGTTATAATTTCCTATGGTTCTCTCCCCGACGGTGCGTGAGATGTAATCCCCTTTTAAATTATAATTTCCTATGGTTCTCTCCCCGACGGCGCGTGAGATGTAATTCCCTTTCAGGTTATAATTTCCTATGGTTCTCTCCCCGATGGTGCGTGAGATGTAATTCCCTTTTAGATTATAATTTCCTATGGTTCTCTCCCCGACGGTGCGTGAGATGTAATTCCCTTTCAGATTATAATTTCCTATGGTTCTCTCCCCGACGGTGCGTGAGATGTAATTCCCTTTTAGGTTATAATTTCCTATGGTTCTCTCCCCGACGGTGCGTGAGATGTAATTCCCTTTCAGGTTATAATTTCCTATGGTTCTCTCCCCGACGGTGCGTGAGATGTAATTCCCTTTTAGGTTATAATTTCCTATGGTTCTCTCCCCGACGGTGCGTGAGATGTAATTCCCTTTCAGGTTATAATTTCCTATGGTTCTCTCCCCGACGGTGCGTGAGATGTAATTCCCTTTCAGGTTATAATTTCCTATTGGTTCTCTCCCCGACGGTGCGTGAGATGTAATTCCCTTTCATATTATAATTTCCTATGGTTCTCTCCCCGACGGTGCGTGAGATGATAATTCCATTTGAGATTATAATTGCCTATGGTTCTCTTCCCGATCCTGCGAAGATGGTAATTCCCACCAAGATTTTCTCAACGAGCGTTGTTGAAGTTAAAGTCACCCAAGGTTCTCTTACTGTTCATGCTAAGGTAGTAACCATCCCTGGTTCATTCATCACCGTTTGAAGCTCCAGATCCAACTCCTGTAACCAGTCAGGACACATTTATACAAAGCATCTGAAAACCAGCTCCTGCAACATGTCAGGTACCCCTTTTCTTTTGCAGGTATGCAGGTTCTCGCTAAGGAATCTCTTAGGCGATCAACATCCAGATGGCATCTGTAAGCCTATCACCCTATTCATCAATCTCTAAATGGCATCTATAAGCCCATTTCCATCACACTGCTACTATGTGAGCGCAAATTTCTAGGCACTCTAGTGTTCAATCATCTTCTACCCTCGGATTACGAAAGGCACGTCAGCCAATCTGCATGCTCAGGTCTAAGAAGATTGAACAGGGGCAACTGTTGTACCCCAAAATTAGCCCTCCCATATTCTTCAAAGATTTGCCAAGTCAAGCCTCAAAATTCCCCAAGGGTTGCACAGTTCAAGGGTCTCCTATACAGTCAAAATTAGGGTTTGTGTTCTGATCAATAAAATGAAGTTTCCAAAGGTCCAATGAAGTCTCACATGCCTACAAATATGGTCAAGCATCCTCATATCAAGTTTCAAGACTTTCAGCACAAAATTGCACTACAGTCAACTGTAGGGGCAAAATGGTCATTTGACAGTCAAAAGTTCAAATTTTTGGTCAACATATCATTTTGAAGCCACAAACATCATTTGATCAATGCTTGATCATGATTCTCAAAGCTTGGCTCAAAAATCATTAAGATGCAAAAGTTTCCTTATTTGGACAACTGAAAAAGTCAACTGTAAATTGACCAGGGCATAACTTTCACATGGATTATCAGAAAAATTCCATCCAAAGCTCATTTTGAAGAGGAATACATTTCCTACAACTCATATTCATACTTCAAGTCCAAGAAATGCTTTCACAAAAAGTTATCAATTTCAACATTATAGGTCATTTTCAAAAGTCAACAAAAAGGGACTTTAAGTCAAAGGCCATAACTTGAGATTGGTAAATCAAAATGACATGGTACAAAATACATTGGTTAGAGCACTCAAAGACCTTTCCAAAATGTCCAAGAACATGAGCAAAGCTTAAAAATTGAGCAAGTTATGCCTTGTGGAAGTTGGGAAATTTTTGGATATTTTGAAAAGTCAACATTGATTCAAATGACCTAAAATTGCTAATGGGCCCATTTTTCTTCCATAATTCATCATCCATGGCATGTGCACGACCACTTGGCCCAAAGGGAAGTTTTATTCATTTTTTATTTATTTATTTGGATTTTTATTAATAATAATTCATTTAAATTAAAGTAAATACATGAAAAATGCTTAACCTAATTTTTCAATCTTTTTGTGCACATTATATCATCAAGATTTCGTGCCTAGCTAAATAAGGAAAGAACCAATGCATTTGGATGAGATTTGAGAGCAAAAGCACATGAAAAAGATTGAAAAAGATCTTTGAAAATCAAATTTCAAAAACCATGAATGAAAGAGATTTTGATCAGAATTGTTGACCTAATTGGTTCATTACATAAGCCTGAACACAAACCTAATCCTAAGGACCACGTAGCTGCTCAGAAAACCCTTGCACAAACTTGCAAATTTTGCCAAAAAACTCAATTCTGAAAACTCACTTGCAGGTTGATTCAAGCTTCCAAACTTGTTCCATTAGCTTCTTGGAGGATTATAGGACATATTCCAATCATTCCCCAAGCCCCGTACTCAAGAAAACGCAAGATCACCATTGAAGTTGGTAAAGAAAATCTCTGAATCGGTTTCTATCATACATGCATTGTTAACATATTTTGTTGTTATTTTTGTGTTTATAATGATGTTTGCAAGCTAATCATGTGCTTTGATTGAAGTTTTACGCACTGTATGCCAAGATGCCATTATTATTTTCTAGGGTTTACAGGACTTGGAATTAGGGGTTTTTGAATGAGGAAAAATTAGAACCCCTAAGTACCACCATTGACACGAGCATGTCTGGACGAAGAAGAAGCTACCCTCGCGCTCAATTTATGAGCATCATAGGGCTAGTCGCTATTTTCCCAAAACCGGCCTAAGAGAACATCATGAAAACCGTTGCCTGTTTCTTTTGTATTTTCAGGAAAACAAAATCCAACGAAGAAGATGATATCGTGGCTGCCAATGATTGGTTGGTTTAAATTTCGCGTGGAAAACGAAACACTAACGCATATTTATTTTATTATATTTGTTTGTCATATTAATTACAGAAAAGCAAACTGGCACGGTTGGCAAGCATAGTGGTTGGTAAAGTACATGACCTGGGTTCGAGCCCCAGGTCTTCACTCTTTCCATTTGTTTTTTTCCAATTAACATTCACATGTAGTGCCCATGCTGAAGCACACCATACACCCCCAGATCAGGCTTGCCACGTCCATCTCAAGATCAATCACAAGGCTGAGAGTTAGAGAACAGCGTGGACATGAGTCAACACGCCAGCACGTTGCCTGGAAAAGTCAAACGGACCAAGGTTAATGGGCCTGAATTATCAAGAAAAAACCTCCTATTTGGGGTCTGAACCCCCTAGGTTTGCCAATTTATTTTCTTTCTTTATTTTTTTTAATTATTTATACTTCTTTTTATTATTGTTTTATTAATTAATTTATTGTTTTCATAAAATAAAAAAAACACACAAAAAATCAGAAAAAAGATAAAAAGATAATAAATATTTTTATTTCTAGTATTTTCATAAATAAATGCATATGATTAAATTTAGTGGAAATTAGGTTTTAATTTTAATACTTTTAATAAAAATCTAAAAAATGTAGAAATAGGGTTTAATTAATATTTTTTCATCCTTTTTATTTTTCTTTCATAAATAATTAAATATTAGATATTTTTGTAATTAAATTTGCATGTAAATTAATTAGGGTTAATATTAGGTTTTAATCTTCTTTTCTTAATAAATTAAAAACAAATAGAATTAGGGTTAGCATTTAATTTCAATTAATTCTTTTTTTTTTATATATTAAATCCTAAAATACTAAAAAATACCAAAAACATATCCTTTTCTTTTTTCTTTATTAATTAATTCCATGTAATTTTTAATTTTGCAAAAAGGGTCCAACGCCCTCGTTTTGATTTAATTCTTATGCGCATATTTATTTTATTTCGTTTAAATATTTATGTATCTCTCCCAAGGCCATGTAACCTTTTAATTTTCTCGCACTTTTCTTTACTTTTCTTTATTTCTTTATTTATTTTCTGTCAAATCGGGTCCTGGTTTAATTTTGGCGATGTGGACCCGCGCCTTTTGTAATAGTTTAGAACTTTACCTTTTTTCGCACTTTTTGACTGTTAAATAAATGCATGAAAGAATGTATGGACAAAAATAAAAACAAGCGTAGAACACCAATAACATGACAAGATAAAGGCAAATGAACATGACACACGAATCGCACACACCACCCCTAGGGTACGCCTCACTGTTGCCTTGCCTCGAAAGGTGATCGTCGAGTAGAGGATGTCTTAGTAAGTCCTCATGATCCGGGAACCTGGCATGAGGGTAGCTTCTAAGGTATCTTCCCATTGCTCTGGTGATCACCATGTCCCGAACCTCGAATTGACCTGAACACCTCCAACGGTGGTGCTACCTACCTCTCAATGGTGGGATGGCACTACTTTAAAGGACATTTACACAGACGAATTCCTTAGGGTAGGTAGACGACTCGTGGATACTTGCTCTAATTCAAAACAAAACAAATCAAAAATACTTTTCACACCAACACATTTTCAAAAAGCTTTCGAAAGCATTTTTCAAACACTCTTGAGGACCGATACAAGAGTCGAACTGAAATTTTTCAAAGAAACTTTTTAAAACCCACAGTTGAAAAGCAAACAAACCATTTTTGAAAACACAAGTGAGCAAGTATCTAAGAGCCCATGGATAACCATGGATAGAAAGGGTGCTAACACCTTCCCTTTCTATAATCTACCTCCCGAACCGAGAGCAATCTCTTTAAGGAATTTTTTTGTGCTTTTGTCCTTTCCATTTGGAGAAAATAAAAGACGGTGGCGACTCTTGCTTCCGCGACATTTCGCGAACCAGCGTTAAACAGTCAGTTCCAGATCCACCGATCACAATAATTTTCTTAGTTTAGTTTAGATTTTAAACTCAAGTTTTCTTAACTAAATAATTTTCTTAGTTTCCTCAGTTTTAAATATTTGTGTAGGAATTTTATGAATAATCAATATTGTTAGTTAATCATTTTATTCTATAATTAATATTTCTTAGTTTATTTCTACTAAATTGTTTTATTTTCTTCATGATAAAATTCAAATAAAAAAATAATAGAATAGAATTTTTCCTTCCAAACTTTTACAAACAAATACTTAGAATCTTATTGCTATACCTTGTTAATTAATTTTTAGACTGTTATAATTTTAATTAATTTTTCTACTTTATTGGGTTGTATTGTTTGCTATTTGGACCTTTTAATCGCATTTGATTCATCCCCATTTATAAAAATTGTACCCCCATTCCTGAAAGCTCTGTAATAGCGTAGAATTTCCATTTCCGCAATTTACCACTTTCCTTATACTGTATAGTAATTAGGTGTATATGGCAAGATTACAAAAAAAACGCTAGATAACCTAATTTCAAAAACAAAATTAACTTGAAACTAACACACTTTTTCACACGTGCACCTTTAGGGTAACCTCGCTTGTTGCCTCGGAAATACAGTCATGTCCCTCGAATATGGGACGTTTTAGCAAAGACCCTTTGATAAAAAAGATCGTAGTCCCTCGATTACCCTCGGTGTTGCCTCCAGTAAAACGATCTAGACCCTTACGAAAAATTGCTAAAGCGTCTCATAAGTTGCTTTCAATGACTGTAAAATTGACCTGTGCCTGTCCCTTCACATCCAATGATGGGGCTTCTTACCAAATCAATGGTAAGATAGCAACATCTAAAGGAGGAAGAAAAAAACATTTAAAGACCTTTCGAGTAGGTAGATTTGCTCCTAGTTGCTCGCTTGCTCACGACAAAAACATTTACACCGACACTTTCATCTCAAAACATTTTCAAAAAGACAAAACATTTTGTATACGTTCTTACAGAGACGAGAACAATTGCAGAAACATATTTTCAAAACCACTTTCAAAAACACATTCCACTAACACAACTTTGAACTATTTTTTTCGAAAAAAAACTTTGTACGCGTTCTTATAGAAACGAGAACCATTACAAAGACATTTTCAAAATACTTTCAAAACCCACACCAGAAGCATATTGTCGAAACAAAAGTAAGTGATCTAGCGAGTAACTAAGAGCCCATGGAAAACCATTGATGAAAAGGGTGCTAACACCTTCCCTTTTCATAATCTACCCCCCGAACCCGAGAAATAATATCGTAAGGTCATTCTTGTGCTTTTTTACCTTTCCTTTTGGATAAAAGAAAATTCGGTGGTGACTCTTGCTATCCGCACAAATGCGATCAAAATGCAAAACACCCAAGTCAGTTCTTCCACCGTATCACAACAACCATAAACTTGTAAACTTGAAATCTAACCAGCCATTGATACCTCAAATTTCCCTATAAATAGAGGATCTCTTGTCATTGTAAAACACACAAAAATTGTAAGAACAAGAAGTGTTTCTACATCTGGCCTTAAGATTTCAATGATAACTTTACATGTTATCTTTCTGAATAATTGTATATGCTAATGGTTTATTCTAGTGTGTAGTTATTGCTATAATTTTCTGACTCTGGTATCAAGGCATGTGACGTCATCAGGTTCTGACTATACACTACTGGAAGAAAACTTATGGATACGTGTTATAGTTGAAGTCAAGATTCTGAATACGTCTTCTGCACATGTCATAGGAAAGTTAGTACAAGAGGTTATGATCATGACTTTATGGTTAAGTTTTGGAGGCCTTCTAAAGCTTTACTTCGTGTGTTACAAGTTCTGAAGATTATGAAGACGAGGTTCTGCTGAACAAGTTCTAATGATCTGAAGACAAGCAAGTTCTTACAACCAAGTGCTGAAGACTCTAAAGACAAGGTTCTGATAAGAAAAGTTCTGAAGACTCAAAGACTTAGGTTCTAAGACTTAAAGAAAGCTTCTTCTACAAAAAGCTTCAACGTTCAACATTCAAATGTCTGAAGCCTATGATGATAAGAATAAAGTTCAAATGGTTAACGTGTGATATTGTACAAAAGGTACATAAAGTGTCAGTGACATCTACCCTCTAGGGTGGCGTAAGGAAGGTCCTTTATACTGTATTGTCAACCACTCTTATTGTGACCATTAAGAACAA
Source organism: Vicia faba (assembly GCA_948472305.1). NCBI lineage: Eukaryota > Viridiplantae > Streptophyta > Magnoliopsida > Fabales > Fabaceae > Vicia > Vicia faba. The sequence continues at coordinate 589,277,213 of OX451736.1, read as the reverse complement.
ATGGTTGGATTTACAACTATCTTTCTTTACTCAACGAACTCTGTTTATAAGCTCATTAGAAAAATATTATTCAAAGATAAAAGGTGGAAAGCTATCATTGAACAGTGACAGGATACATAGACTTTTATTTTATATTGTCTAACCCTTACACCTTGTTATATACGTTGGTGCAGGAAATAACATTTCTATCCTCACAACATCTATCTCAAAAGGCTATAAAAGAAGATCAAAGATTTAAAGAAAGCCTACCGATGCCTACGCTGAAGCAAAATCTGAAATGCTAATAGTTGTTGGCCATCAAGCTTCATCCAGTGAAAGGAAAGCAGTGGATGCTGAAAATGTTAAAGCTGCAATCCTACACATTATAAAGACCATAAAAGAAGAGAGAAAATAAAGAACGAATATTTCATCAATATGTTAAACACCTATCACCATATACATCTTGATTGAAATAGAAGAAGCAAGGAGTTGTTGCTCGTAGCTTGCTCGAAGAAGAAGAAGATTCTACAAGATGCTATTCAACTTCCAATCACATACATCTTGGTAGATCTCAGAAAAAGCAAGGAGCTATTTCTCATAAATTGCTTAACATGAAGATGAAAAATAAGAACATTACAAGATGCTACTCAATTTCTCATCATATACATCTTTGTAGAACATTGTAATGAACACTATAGTTATTTCTTGTATAATGTTTATGTTCGAATATCCTCATGTAAATTATTTTAACACTTGAGTTGTTGCTCAAAGAAGTGTTAAATAATATATGCTTAAAACACTTGTGTAATCTTCTTAGAAGAAGCATTCATGTAAACACAAGATCATCATCAACTGTTATTGGTTGATTCTTTGGGAGACTTGGTGAAATTTGGATCTCAAGAAGATAATGGTTATAGCCATTATAGGAAATCCTGATAAGAGACCTTGCGGGATCGGATTCTATTAGGTCAATTGTAGTCATATCTCAAAGGGGATCGAGTGAAGGTCAGACTCTTATGAGACCACTGATGGATATCATTGAAAGGAAATCCTGGTAAAATATCTTGAGGGATCAGATTCTATTGGGTCAATGAACATTATATCCTGCGAGATTCCTGAATGTATCTGTAATACGGTGGGAGAACTGACTTGGGTGTTTTGCATTTTATTGCAATTGTTTCGGATTTCAAGAGTCTCAACCGACTTTTATTTTATTCAATAAAGAAAAGGGTGAAAAGAATAGGAAAGAACTTTTGAGAATTTTCTTGAGTTCGGGGGGTAGGTATTGAAAAGGGAAGGTGTTAGCACCCTTTTCATCCGTAGTTATCTACGAGCTCTTAGTTGCTATCTCACTTTGAAATGCTTTGTTTAAAATATGTTTTGTGATGTTTTTGAAAGTATTTTTGAAAAGTGCCTTCATTTGGCGAACTTTGTAATGATTCTCGTCTCTATAAGAATGTATACAAAGTGTTGACTTTTGAAAATATTTCATTTAAAAGTGTTGGTGTGTTTTGAGAGATGTTATGAAAATGGTTGCGAGCAAGAAACTATGAATGTTCTACCTACTCAAAAAGTCTTAGTTCTTTTCCTCCTCCTTTAGATAATGCTATCTTACCATTGATTGATAAGAATCCCTATTATTGGATGCAAAGGGAAAGACGTGGGTCGTCGTACTGTCATAGAAGGTAACATTGTAGGATACCTTAGTAATTTGTCGTAAGGGTCTATGATCATTTATCGAAGGCAACATTGAAGAGTCATCGAGGGACTACGATCTTGTATTCGAGGGTCATTACTAAAGTATCCCACGTTCGAGGGACATGACTGATTTATCTTTAGGAAACAAGTGAGGTTAACCCTAGAGATGCAAGTGTGAAAAGTGTTTTTGATTTCATACATTTTTCTCTTGGAATTAGGGTTTTCTACTTGTTGATTTTATATCTTGCCATACAAACCCTAATTAATAGTATTTATATTGAAAACGATAAATCACGGAAATATAAAGTCCTACGCTATTACATCATTTAGGGATGGGGATATAATTTACAAATGGGGGAATTAAAGTAATTAAATCCTAATTTACTATTACAACCATATTGAATATTGCAAGATAATACAAGAATATAAAGGTAATGTGAAAAGAAAAAGAAAGTTGTTTTTGTTTTTATGAAAGGTATTGATTTAATTAAACTAAATTAAATAATTAATCTAAGCTAATAAAAACTAAACCTAAATTATATTTAAGAAAAGAAATTAAATTAATTAAGAAAACAAATTTTTTAGGGTTTTTATGAAAGGTTTTTAAATTAATTAGTCAAGCTAAAATGAATGAGAAAAAGGTTAATTAAAATCTTAAGTTCTAAATTAATTAAATTAAAATAAAACTAAGTCTAGATTAAACTAATTAAGAAAAAGAAATTTGTTTAAGAAAATGTTTTTAAGTCTTTTTGTTTTTTGAAAGAAAATAAAAAATAAAAAATACCAAAATTTTAAATAATAAATATAGAATATTTTTGGTATTTTTAATTAATAAAAATAAAAATAATAATAATAGTTATAATAATAATAATAAAGAAAAGAAAAGCAAATAAAATGAAAAAAATGAAAATATAAGTCAGGGGGTGTAAAAGTAAAGAGGGGTGGTAGACGAGTAAAAACAACTTTTGTCGTTAGGCCCAATGGCCAGTTTTTTGAATCAGAAAGGCAATAAGTAAATAAATATAGATGGGCTTAAGGGTAAATAGAGCACAAGGCCCAATAGAGTTTGTTGTTGTGTAGTATGGAAAAGAGAGGGGGGTATATGAGTGGAAATGCGATTGGGCTAGCTGGATTCATATACGGTCCAATAGAGTTGTTGTTTGACAGCATAGTGAAACAAAGGGTGGTGTAAAAGAAAATGGGGGGGGGGGGTGAGTGAGACACGAGATTGGGCCTGAAAGGTTTTGTAGCTGACCCGTAATACTTAACAAAATAAAGACAAACAGATCATTATTCCAAACACACACTCTCTCTCTATTATCTTGATATCTTTCTTCACTCTCTCTGATGTTCTCTCGCTGGAGAAGAGTGAACGGCCGCGTTGGAAATCTCTTGTAGCGGCGACGACAGCGACGAGGCTCCAATCATAATTTTTCTTGCATTTCCTGATTTTCCTTATCCTCCTGGTTACTAATCTACGATTGATTTTTGTAGATCGTAAGTGTTTTCGCGTAGATCTTAAAGGGAAGGGACAAACCCTAGTGGTTCTGATTTGCTTCTGACACTGTTTCAGTGAGATCTTTCTTATTTATTCCTCTCTTTTTAAAATCTGGAGGGTTTTAGGCTTTAGGAAAATGATGAGAATTTAGGGTTTTGTATTGTGTTTGGGACTGAAATTTCTGTATATTTGTGTGAATTATTTTGCGGGCTTGGTTTGTTGATGGTACAAAACTGTTTTTCTTTTAGGGTTTGTGGTTTGGTTTTGCTTCTCTATATTTTTTGTGAAAAGAAAACTTTGAAAGGGTTTTTTCAGTGATGGGAAAAAGAAACAAAGGTTTTGGGCTTGTGTTTTGTTGCTATGGTTTGGTTCTATACCTCTCTTTTTGTATATTTTTCTATGAACAGACTGGAAAGGTTCTTTGTGGCTCTCCCCTTGTATCTGTATATTTATTTGTATGTATCTTTCTGTAAACAAGTGGGAAAAGGTTTATGAAACAAGGGTTTTTGGGTACCGATTCTATCTATCTTTGAACTCTGTTGTTATCCTCTTTTTATACTATGGGTGTGCTTGCTCATTTTGACTTGTTTTATGTAAAATTTTGATGTTGACTTAAGGGAGATGGCTTCGGTTAGACTTGTCACTTTTGCTGATTTATGATAAATCAACTTTGTTGTACATTGCTGTGCTGACTTTGCTTGCTGGCCCTGTTTCTTTGTTGCTGGTTGTACTGGTTGCTTGTTGGCCTCTTATACTTTGTACTGACTATGGTACTTTATTGCACTGGTTTCTTTTGTGCTTGTTGCTTGTGGCTTTGACAAACTCTGGTTTTCTATAATGCCTTTACAACTATGATGAACATTTTTTATGAGTTTTTCCTCTTTACTGATATGTCAAATGCTGACTTTTTATTGAAGTGAAATGTGAAAGCATGTTGAATCTTTTTGAAATTCTGACTTGAAACTTCTTTTAATTGTCTTTTATCTTTTGTCTTTTGTGAACCAATCTTGTGTTTTGCAAAAGACATGTTTCTAGGCCAATGATAGAATAGTTTTGTTTGAGTCTTTGGGCTTGAATTCTAATTTGTAATGCTTCTCGGGCCTTTGAACCTGTGTCTGTTGTAATTGGGCTGTTTTATGATTGCAATTCTGTTTTGAACCTTTTTGCATTTGTTTATTGTGAATCAAGCTTCTTTGTGATTTGTAATAGGCAAAGTTAAAACCCAAAAAATCCAATTCCATAAGCCAAACCCTAATGATGAACTAAAACATTTTATAATTCTTTGCTTATTTTCATGTTTAAGTTGCTAACAAACTTTTTCTTTTGTATATGAGTTTGGAGCGATGATGAAGGAAGTCTTGGAAGATGAAATCTAGGCAATGGCCACGAGGAACTCGAAGATTGAAGAAGAGTCCCCTCTTTTTATGTATCTTTAGAACAAAATAGGAATTTTATGATTCAGATTTGTAAATGAATTTGTAAGATATTTTGAAGCTTATGTGAACCTCTTGAATTTATTCTTGCTTGAAACACTTGAAATATGTATTCTTGTAATCAATGAAGCTTTATAACTTAATATCCTCTCCTCTTTACCATAGTGCTTGTAAAAAAAATTGATATCTTTGATCGTACTTGAATTCATCTTACTGTTCCTTTCAAAACTTCCATCTTTGGAATATGAAATTACTTTAGAAAATTGGATCAAAATACTTACTTTAATGAATACTCCTACAATAACAAATTCACAATGATCCAAATCTTCAATCCCCATCAATAAGTAACAATCTTCAAGATAACAATAAAAAGCCTTGCTCTCAACATATCTCTTGGCATTTGTATTTTAATTCAAACAAAGTTATCTTGATTTAATTATAGTAATTGACGCTTTGAAGAATCCTTCGATGAATGCCTCATTTGAAATATGGGAATGAGAGTGACCATAAGAATCTTTAGCCCACTGAATCTTAGTTGATAATTGAAAGCGTATTCGAACAAAACTTAGGATGATAATGCTTCAAAGATATCATAAAGGATGGCATCACACACTTAAACAATCAAACCCATGCGCCAGAGCCAATAAATAAGGAAAATGTGTTTCATTCCAAAATACTTACAAGTTTCGAATCCTCTGATTAAACACAGAATTCGTTTGAGATGTCACGAAGCCTGAGAAGCCTTGAATAGTTGAAAAACCCTAGAAGAATATTTTAAAGACAAGGGAGGGCAAATTTTTAGGTACAACAGCTGCCCCTGTTCAATCTTCTTAAACTTGAAAAGTGAGATTGGCATGTTCACCATTCATAGCTTGAAGGTGGAAGATGATTGAACACTAGAGTGCCCAGAAATTTGCACTCGCTGTTGCGTAAAGTAATATTGTTGGTTGACTGCGTAAGAAATGGGCTTAAAGATGCCATTTGGAGAGCAATGGAATATTGTCAGTGATGGGCTTATAGATGCCATCCAAAAGTCATGGGGAATTGTCGGAAATGGGCGTATAGATGCCATCCAGGAGTGACTGTTGGTAAGTATAATGCTTGACTGTGACTATTATTTTAACAGATATTGGAAGAAATCTGTGGCGACTACTACTTCAGTAGGTAATGAAGGAATTTGTGATAACTACTACTTCAATAGGTAATGAAGGAATCTCTGACAACAACTACTTCAATATGTGATGAAGGAATCTATGACGACTACTACTTCAATAGGTAATGAAGGAATCTGTGACGACTACTACTTCAATAGGTAATGAAGGAATCTCTAACTACTATTACTTCAATAGGTAATGAAGGAATCTCTGACGACTACTACTTCAACAGGTAATGAAGGAATCTGTGATGACTACTACTTTAACAGGTAATGAAGGAATCTCTAACGACTACTACTTCAACAGGTAATGAAGGAATCTCTGACTACTACTACTTCAACAGGTAACGAAGGAATCAAATATGGGCTTATAGATTCCATCCAAACTTTTGTTGATAGAGATTGGAAGAAATACCAGAATAAATAATTGGTTGACTTACACTGAAACAACAGATGTCTGAATTTGTCTTTGATTGGGTAAGAATCAGAAAAATCTTAGGGTCGACTTGACTGAACCAGGGAAAGCGTGTACGAAAACGGAATCAGGATAAAACACTGGTTGGTTTAAACTGAACCAGCAGAGGTCTTGAATAATCTTTAACTAAATAACGAATCAACATAAATCTTAGAGGCGATTTAACTGAACTAGAGAAAGCGTCTACCGGAATGGAATCAGGGAAAGTCATTGGTCAATTTAAACTAAACCCCAACAGAGGTCTTAAATAATATTTTAACTGGATAACAAATCAGTATAAATCTTTGAAGCAATTTAACTGAACCAGAGAAAGTGTCTACCGAAATGGAATCGGGGTAAATCATTGGTCGATTTAAACTGAACCAATAGAGGTCTTGAAATTGATCTTTAACTGGATAACGAATTAGTATAATTCTTCAGCCGGTTTAACTCAACTAAAGAAAGTGTCTATCAGAATGGATTCAGGATTAATCATTGCTTGATTTAAATTGTACCAGCAGAGGTCTTGAATAATCTTTAACTGGAGAAATAATCAGTATGAATCTTCGGAGCAATTTAACTGAACCATTGAAAGTGTCTACAAAAAATGGAATCAGGATAAATCTTTGATTGATTTAAACTGAAATAACAGAGGTCTTGAATAATCTTTAACTGGAGAACAAATCGGTATAAATTTTAGGAGTGATTTAACTGAACTAGAGAAAGTGTCTATTGGAACGGAGTCAGGATAAATCATTGATTGATTTAAATTGAACCAGCGAAGATCTGTTGATTGGTGACTTCACTGGGGAAATAATTCTAAACATAAGACGTATTTGTCTGCCTATCTTTAATCTGGAAGAAATAAATATAACTAGAAGAGGTCTTTGTCAGCTTGCCTTTAATCTTGAAGAAATAAATCTACCCAGAAGAGGTCTTCGTTCGCCTGTCTTTAATCTGGAAGAAATAAATCTAACCAGAAGAGGTCTTCGTTCGCCTGTCTTTAATCTGGAAGAAATAAATCTACCTAAAAGAGGTATTCGTTCGCCTGTCTTTAATCTTGAAGAAATAAATCTAACCAGAAGAGGTCTTTGTTCGCCTGTGTTTAATTTGGAAGAAATAAATCTACCCATAAGAGGTATTCGTTCGTCTGTCTTTAATCTGGAAGAAATAAATCTAACCATAAGAGGTCTTTGTTCGCCTATCTTTAATCTAGAAGAAATAAATCTACCCAGAAGAGGTCTTCACTCACCTGTCTTTAATCTGGAAGAAATAAATCTAAACCAGAAGAGGTCTTCGTTCGCCTGTCTTTAACTAGAAGAAATAAATCTAAACCATAAGAGGTCTTTTTTTCCTGTCATTAACTGGAAGAAGTAAATCTATCCAGAAGAGGTCTTATGTTTTGTTGATTGACTTTTCCTGCAAGGAAGAAGGTTAGTTGTATGCAGATGTATGCATGGCGTAATGATGTTCTCAAAATAAATGAAACTATTCATTTGTCGTGTATGTGCTATAATGTACGAATGTGAAATATTGAAGTGCATCTTTGTCTGGAAAACAAATCCTTGACAAATTGTTGGGGAGTATTGGGAAGTTGAATCCCAGACTACTGCTGGAGATGAAGAGTATGTGTATATTCAAATTTGTTTAGAATGTTTCCGCTGGGGATTCCGGTTTCGCTGTTCGGAGAAATTCGACGGGGAATGTTGATTTCTTCTTGGGAAGTAGGGTTCATGGATCTTTGGTTGTCCATCACTCTATTGGGGAATTTAATTCTTATTTAACCTGACTGGGGATAAAAGAGATGGTTAAACTTTCGTCTCGGAGAGGATAGTTGACTGGTATCTGGTTGAAATCCAGGCTTTGCAGCATCTTTCTGGGGAGGATGAAGTTAACTGATATCTGGTCAGATTCCAGGCTTCGCATCAACTTACTGGTAGTATGAAGTTAACTGTTATCTGGTCGTATTCCAGGCTTCGCAGCAACTTACTGGGGAGATTGAAGTTAACTGTTATCTGGTCGAATTCTAGGCTTCGCAGTAACTTTCTAATGAGAATGAAGTTAAACTATTATCTGGTCGGATTCCAGGCATCGCAACAACTTACTAGTAGGATGAAGTTAACTGTTATCTGGTCATATTCTAGGCTTCGCAGCAACTTATTGGTAGGATGAAGTTAAATGTTATCTGGTTGGATTCCAAGCCTGGCAACAACTTACTAGTAGGATGAAGTTAATTGTTATTTGGTCAGTTTCTAGGATTTAAAACAACTTACTGGTAGGATTAAGTTAATTGTTATCTGGTTATATTCTAGGCTTCGCAACAACTTACTGGTAGGATGGAGTTATCTTTTATCTGGTCGGTTTCCAGGCTTCGCAACAACTTACTGGTAGGATGAAGTTAACTGTTATCTGGTCGGTTTCCAGGCTTCACAGCAACTTACTGGTAGGATGGAGTTAACTATTATATGGTCAGTTTTCAGGCGTCGCAACAACTTACTAGGGATAGTATCAACTCCGCTGGGGACAAGGGGTTTCGTCCGTTAATTTGTAATGGTCTGAGAAAAGAACCCAAGCTGGGGAATTCGTAGCATGTTGGGGAAATAAACCCCGTTGAGGAAATAACTTTGAAGACCTTATTGGGGAGATGAATTCTTTTTTGGATACGAAACTCCGCAAGGTTTCTCTTGTAGTTTAGGACCAACTCAGCTGGGGAAATGATTGTTAGAAGATTGGAACTTCAGATGGAGACTGTATGAATTCATCTCTGTCGGGATAGTCTTTGTTGAAGTAACTCTTGTGGGGATACCCTGAATCCCTAAGAAAATGTTTATTACTGTTTTTAAACATACATTTGTTAACAATTAATCATGTTCATATGCATATGTTCATTCAATTTTAGTCATTGGACGTTTTTGCACTCAAAACAGAAAAAACAAAAAGTTTGCACTTCAAAGTATATTTATATTGATGTTTTTCCTATAAATAGGCGTTTTTGTACAAGGAGACAAAGGTCCTAGTAAGAGGAAATCGTATAAAGAATACAAATTGAAAACAAAAATAATAGCCATGTGGAAGTGATCTCATTGTGTTCCAACTCCGCTATTGCCCATACGTCTTCGAACATCATCCCTTGTCGTTGAAAGAAGTTGATTGAATTGATCTTACACCCAAGAACTTGGACCTTGGTAATAAATCCGGTTGTAGTGATTTCACGGGACATAGTCATACGCTTTAATCCTTTACTTTTTCCCAAACCGCCCTTTCAGGTTTACAGCCCACCAGGATACCCTTTTTTGCCCAAGCCGCACTTTCGGGTTTTTGACTTGCCGGGTGTATAATCTTTTGTATATATCCCTAATTTTTGCCCGGACCTCTTTGGTTCGCCGGGATGCCCTTGTTTTTGCCTATGTATGTCAACCTAGAGGGTCATTTTTATGCGTAGTATTTTTTTACTATGTCTGCATTCACAAGATGCGGGAAATCTTCGCCGTCCATAATAGTTAGCATCATGGCGCCACCAGAGAATACTTTCTTAACAAAGCCAGTATCTTCTCATCAATCAAGTTTAACTGATCCAACCTAGTCTGAATCCATTCATCTTCGCCTAAATCTTCTTTTTTCATAATCCTTAAGGAAGGAATTTGAACTTCCACAGGAAGGGAAACTTCCATGCCATAGACTAAAGAGAAAGGGGTTTCCCCAGTTGAAGTTTGAGCCGAAGTACGGTAGCCATGAAGAGAAAATGGTAGCATCTCGTGCCAATCTTTGTAGGTCACCACCATCTTTTGCACAATCTTTTTTATGTTTTTGTTGACGGCTTCTACTGCGCCATTCATCTTAGGTCTGTATGGAGAAGAGTTGTGATGCTTGATTTTAAACTGCATACAAAGTTCAGTGATTATAGAATTTTTGAGATTGGTTCCATTATCAGTGATGATCCTTCCAGGGATGCGGTATCAGCAAATGAGGTTATGCTTAATAAACCGGGCTACAACACTCTTAGTGACTGAGGAAAATGAAGCAGCTTTGACCTATTTGGTGAAGTAGTCGATGGCAACGAGGATGAAGTGGTGTCCATCAGAGGAAGTGGGCTTGATCTCTCCAATCATGTCAATGCCCCACATTGCAAATGGCCGCGGAGCAGTCATGACATTCAAAGGAAATGGAGGAACATGAACCTTGTTGGCATATATTTGACACTCATAGCAAGTCCTCGAGTGATGGTGACAATCAGTTTCCATTGTCGACCAATAGTAACCAGCCCTCAGAATCTTCTTGTCTATAGTGTGCCCGATAGAGTGAGTTCCAAATACATCTTCATACATGTCTTCCATAATTTTCTCTGCCTCTTTATTGTCCACACAACAAAGTAGAGTAGAATCATGGTTATGTTTGTACATGATCCCATTCCTTAGGAAGAATTTGGCTGAGAACTTTCGCATGAATTTCTTGTCATTGACTGAAGCTCCTTAAGGGTAATCTTATGCTTCAAGAAATCTCTTTACTTCATGATGCCAAGGTTTCTCTTCATTAATGTCAATATCGTAGTAGTGCGTAAGTTCATCAAATCTGAAGAAGTAAAAAACACAAGAAGGGGGGTTGAATTGTAAAAACTTGAAATCAATTGCAGTCAACACGGTATTTTTATCCTGGTTCGTTTGATCTCAAACTACTCCAGTCCACCCGTCAAGGTGATTTCGCCTCTCTCCAACGAGGTCTTAATCCACTATATTCAACTGAATATTACAACTGCTTTAACAACTGCTAAAGCCTTCTTGAGTCAAACCACAAACTGGTTTCTCAAGGAAATACTTTCTTACAGATAAATGAAATATAAGTGTGTTGAATGTTTTCTACAAAAACTGTTTATCACAACTGTGATACTACACACGTTAAGCTTATGAGAACTAGAGTGCTAAAATAATTGAGTAGAGAATTGAGAGCTTTAGCAAACTGAGAGTGAGGGAGATGATGAATAGCTTTAGGCGTGTAAAGAGTTGTAGAGCATTATCCAATTCAATCTTCACTGACTTGTTTATATAGCATTGGGAAATGGTACGTTGGAGTCAGTTATTTCCGTTTCAATGCCAATAACATTCTTTCCAAATTGAGAAGATCTTTGTCTGGAATAATGCCGTTGATAATTAAGTATCATGAATGCACAGTACCGTTGCCACTTGAGCGTGTTCTGGCTTTGGCTTTTTCTGACGCTGCTAGGTGCTGATGAGTTGTTGTTTTCTTGATCAGAGTTCAGATTGTTACGCGCAGATCCGTTCATCCAGCTTCAGCGTAAGCACATGTTGATCTTCTGATTCTGGCATCTGATATAACATCCTCTAATGCTAATGTTGATATTTCATCTTCTGATGTTGATGATGATATTCTCTTGCTGATGTCCATCAGAGTTTCTGTAAAACAGAATGTAATTTTTAGGTAGCATATATGTCTTACATGAATCATACAATTTATATATCTTTGCATTTTGTTATCATCAAAACTTAAACTTAGGGTAGTAGATTCAAACTTTGTTCTAACAAAATCTTTCGATTGTTATTCTAGAAGCTTAGTTGTCCCAATTGACCTTGAACATGGATGACCTTGTTGCTAAAGCATCTGCCAATTGGTTTTCTTCTCTCGGGAAATGTTCAAAGCTGACCTCTTCGAAGTAAGGGATCAAGGTTGACACAAGCTCTTTTTAAGGGATTAGATTTGGATGCTTTGTAACCCATTCTCCTTTAACTTGACTGATTACTAAAGTTGAATCTCCATACATGCTTAAGAATTTTATTCTTAGGTCAATAGCAACTTTAAGACCCAAGATTCACGCTTCATACTCGGCGATGTTGTTTGTACAGTCGAAGCATAATCTGGCCGTGAAAGGTGTATGGCCACCTTTGGGGGAAATAATTACAGCACCAATTCCGTTACCTAAAGCATTGGAAGCTCCATCAAAAACCATAGTCCATCGGGATCCTTGTTCTGGTGTTTCATATGGTCCAGGATTTTCACAATCAGTTACTAGCATGACATTCTCGTCCGGGAATTCAAAGTTCATGGATTGGTAATTATCAACAACTTAATGGGCCAAATGATTTTCTAGCACACTTCCCTTGATTGCTTATTATATAGTGTATTGGATGTCATATTCGGTCAAGATCATTTGCCATCTAGCTATTCATCCAGAGAGAGTTGGCTTCTCGAAGATATACTTGATGGGGTCCATCTTAGAAATCAATAGAGTGGTGTGAGTCAACATATACCGTCTTAACCTGCGAGCAGCCCATGCCAGAGCGCATCAAGTTTTATCGAGCAGTGAGTATTTTATTTCACAGTCGGTAAACTTTTTTCTCAGGAAGTATATTGCATGCTATTTTCTTCCAGACTCGTCATGATGGCCCAACACACACCCCATTGAATTCTCCAATACAGTCAAGTACATAATCAGAGGTCTTTCTTCAACTGGAGGCATCAAGATGGGAGGTTCTTGCAGATATTCCTTGATCTTGTCAAAGGCTGCTTGGCAGTCATCGTTCCATCTGACTACTTGATCTTTCTTTAAGAGTTTGAAGATTTGCTTCCAAGTAGCAGTCAAGTGAGATATGAATCAAGAAATGTAGTTAAGTTGACCTAAGAAACCACTGGCCTCTTTCTCAGTACAGGGAGCTGGAATTTCTTGTATGGATTTGACTTTTATATAGTTAACCTCAATTCCTTTGCCACTGATGACAAAACCCAGGAGTTTTCCAGACCTCACCCCAAAGGTGCACTTGTTAGGATTTAGTCTTAGCTTATAATTCTTCAATCTTTCAAACAACTTGTGTAAGTGATCAAGGTGTTCTTCCTTAGTCTGCAACCTTGCAATCATATTATTCACATAGACCTTTATCTCACGATGGATCAAGTCATGAAATAAGGTTACCATAGCTCTTTGATAGGCTGCCCCTGCATTCTTCAAATTGAAAGGCATGACCTTGAAACAAAAAGTGCCCCACTGTGTAATAAAAGTGGTTTTCTCCATTTTTTCAGGAGCCATTTTTGATTTTATTATAGCCAGAGAAGCCATCCATGAAGTAGAAGACTTTATATTGAGCAGTGTTGTCGACCAAGACCTCAATATGCGGTAGTGGGAAATCATCTTTGGGGCTTTCCCTATTCAAATATCTATAGTCTACGCACATACGGACCTTTCCATCCTTCTTTGGCACGAGGACCAAATTTTCAACCCATTAGGGATATGACATCACTGCTAGAAAACCTGCATTTAATTGCTTCATCACCTTAGCTTTTATCTTTTCACACATGTGTGGCCGCATACGACGAACTTTTTTCTTGACTGGAGAACAATCTTCCTTTGTTGATAGACGATGAACCACAATATCAGTATCAAGCCCCGACATATCTTCATATGACCAAGCAAACACCTCAACATAGTCATACAACATCTGGATCAATCTGTCTTTGACACCGTCTTCCAAGTCGGCATCGATCTTGACCTCTTTCTTATCTGCCTCAGTACCCAGGTTGATCACTTCAACCGGCTCTTCATGTGGTTGAATGGCTTCTTCTTCTTGCATCAGAAGTCTGGCTAGTTCCCCAGGTATTTCATAATCTTCCCCACCTTCATCTTCAACTTGGTAGATTGAATGTTCAAAGTCATAGGTGACAATAGCAGAGTCATTGTCAATGAGACTCGGAATGGATGAGGATCTAAAAATGTGTGTGTATGCGTGTGCATGTAAGATACATGGCTATTTTGAAGATGTTATAAAATGAAAGAAAGACAATTAGCGCAAAAGTTGAATGCAAAAGAGTCCAATGTTTTTTGATTAAATGATCATATGGGATATGAAAATGAACAAACCCTTAACAAATGGACCATGGTGCCCCGGCTATGGCACATGGCTTAAAGTCTTTGTTTCAATAAAATTACAGACAAAGTTCTTAAATTGATAAAATAGTAAATGGTAATGACTCCTTGTTGAAGGAGATTGGAATGAAATCCTTGGCATGCGAGTTTTTGAGTACTTCGTCGGAAGTCAGGTAGATCCAGTCATCAAAATCAGAGTCATTGTTGGAGTCTTCAAGAGAATTCACTTCATGATTACTGATGCGAAGAGGTGGTTTTGCTATGCGAGCACGTCTGACCTTCTTTTGAGATTTGGAAGTGAAACCAAAACCACTTTTGTCTGATTTAAAAGGGATGTCAGGGAGTTGTCCCCAAATGGTACAACCTCCGTCTTCAATGACAACACGAGCATCTCTGAGGGAAGCCATCCTAGGCACATATTTAACAGCTTTTGGAACATCAGGAGCAGCCTTGGCAGCAACAACCATGGGAGAAACCACTTCGAAGGCTTGCCAAGGAGTTTCTATAAACTCACCATCCATCTCAACATACTTAAATGAATTTAGATGGTTAACCATAAACTCTTCTTCACCACAGACCATAACGATCTTTCCTTTGACTAGATATTTCAATTTTTGATGAAGAGTGGATGTCACCGCTCCTTCCCCATGTATCCAAGGGCGTCCAAGTAAGCAAGAGTAGGTAGGACAGATGTCTATCACATAAAAAGTCGAGTTGAAAGTTTGAGAACTAACTTTTATGGGGAGGTCAACCTCTCCATGTACCATCCTCTTACCACTATGTCACTTGGCATCAACACAAAACCTTCGCAATCCAACTGATCTAGGGCACCTTTGGGTAAGACGTTTTGAGAGGAACCAATATCCACCAATACATGGGCTAGAGTGGTTCCTTTGCATTCAATGGAGACATGCAAAGCTTTATTGTGACTTCTTCTGGATAGAGTTAAATCAGTATCTGAGAATCCCAAACCATTATCGGCAGTTAAACTCGCCACAAAAATTTCAAACTGATCGGATGTAGTCTCTTGAGGAACATGAGCTTCCTTCAGAAATTTTATCAAGGCTTGAGCATGCACATCAGAACAAAGTAATAAAGATAGCATAGAAATATTAGAGGGGGGTTTTCCTCAACTGCTCTACTATCTTATAATTACTTTTCCTTATGATCTTCAAAATCTCCTCCATCTCTTGGGTGGAGGGTTCCTAAGTTGTAATGTCTTTGGCGGGCGCCTCCATTCTGGTAGGCTCAATCATCTTTTCTTTTCCCCTAGCATCAGTACTAGGTTTGTCAACAGTAATGCGAACAGGTATAGTTGTGGTGGTTGGAGGTGAAATATTAGTAGATAAGATTCTCCCAGTCCTTGTCACCTTTCTACAGCCAGCAATGTTGGTAATATCAGTAGTGTTGTCTTCACCAATCCAGGAGTCTTGTATAATACCACGGTAGTATACTTTAGTGCCATAATTCCAAGGTACCTCCTTATCGGAAGAATAAGGGACCGACCCCAGTTTGGTAATTATCAATGGAGCTATCTTTGGTTCATTGGAAATCCTAATAGGACCCTTTAAAGTGATCCTAATAGGTTTGTTGGATATAGTGATGATGGAAATGTATTCAACTTCTTGAGGTATAACTTCAGTCAAACTTTTTATGGACGGTGTTCTTTCGAATAAAATCTCATGGCTATCTATTAGGTGTTGGACACCTTTTTCAGCCATTCACATCCATTGATTTGCACAGCACAACAACAACCTTAAGGCAACCAGGGAAAACCCCAGCTTTCAACAAATTGTTTTTGACAAACTTTAATGGAGTGGTTAAGTCATTAAAAAAGGAAACAAAAGCAGTATCTTTAATAGCGTTGACACCTTTACCATGATTTGGCATAGGTGCAGTGGTTACATTCGGAGTTGGAGGAGGATCAAATTCAATGGTCTTGTTGTCAATGAGGTCTTGGATTCTATTCTTGATAGACCAACAATCATTTGTTTCATTTCCGAGGCTATCCGAATGATAGGACCATTTGCGTTGGGGTTTTATTTTGGAGAAGCAGTGTTAGGGTTGGAAGTAGGGTCTCGCAAAGTCACTAAATCAGCTTTCAAGAGGTGTTGCAGAGCTTGAGATAGTTGCATATTGATTTGGGTAAATTGTCTTCTCTGAACATCCGGTCTTTGTTGATTATTTTGTTGACGAGGTCGTTGAGTTGGAGTTGGATTGGGAATCAATACAACCCCTACAGAATGGTGATGCTCATTCCTAGCATGACTTCTTGACCCATATATAACATCAGTCTATTTTTTGCCAATAAACAACTTTTTCACAACATTTGATGTAGAGGCAGAGGCCATGGGTATCTTTCCACTCTTAATACCGCTCTCGACTCTTTCACCAATCAAGATTAACTCAGTGAAACCAGATGATAAGCTCCCAATTAACAAGTTGAAATTTGGTCCAGTTAATGTTCTCATTAACATATCTATTAATTCCCTGTCAATCAATAGTTGTTGCACCCTACCTGCCAGGTCTCTCCATTTTTGTGCATATTCTTTGAAACTTTCATTGGAACCCATGGTTATTCCTTGTAATTGTACTCTAGTTAGCACCAGATCGACATTGTACTGATATTGATGGTAGAAGGCACTGGCCAAGTCCTCCCAGGTATGTATGTTGGAACCTTTTAACTAGTAAAACCACTCCAATTGAGTCCCAGACAGACTCTCTTGAAAGAAGTGTGTTGTACCCCGAAATTTCTCCTCCCATTCTATTCAAGGCACGCTCGTTGAGGTCCTAAATTGCTCAAGCTTGATCAATAATTGACCAGACAATTTCTCCTCCTAAGCAATGGATTTCCATCTAGGGTTTCATTTCTCACAAAGAATTTTGGTTTGCAAAAACTTCAAATGATTTTCATGGCACCCTATACGCCTCAGCATAATGGCATAACTGAAAGAAAGAATAAAAGTGTAATGAACTTGACGAGATGTAAGTTGAAAGCTAAAAAATTTCCTAAGAGATTTTGGGACGAAGCAGCTTCGATAGAAATATACACTCTGATTAGATGCCCAATGAAGCAGTGTTAGCTGAAAATTTCGATTACACAAGTTTTGAATAAATGACACTATGATCGAAAAAAGAGTAGTTCTAAATTAAGTGTAAGGAGGCCTTTACAAAGTCTTCGATTGATGAAGAGCTAGTAAATAACTTCAAAGGGTTCTGTGGTACGGTGGGAGAACTGACTTGAGTGTTTTGCGTTTGATTGCAAATGTTACAGTTAGCAAGAGTCGCCACCGGCTTTTCTTTTATCCAAAAGGAAAGGTGAAAAAGCACAGGAAAGACCTTTGAGATTATTTCTTGAGTTAGGGGGGTATATTATGAAAAGGGAAGGTATTAGCACCCTTTTCATCCATGGTTTTCCATGGGCTCTTAGTTACTTCCTAGATCACTCGCTCTCTCTCTCTCTCTCTCTCTCTCTCTCTCTCTCTCGTTTCACTCTCTCGCCCTCTGAAGCTTCCTTCGCCGAAGACGAAGAAAACGGTCGCGCCAGAAATCGCCTCACGGAGGTGACGGCGGCGACGATGTTCCAAACTTGATTTTTTTTCTTCTCTTTTCTGATTCCTCTCTCTCTCTCTCTTATTTATTAATCCATGACTGGATTTTGCAGATGTTGTATGGTTATGTGTAAATCTAAAAGGGGGAAAACGAAACCCTAGGGTTGGATAGTTTTACCTTGGTGAGATCTTTCCTCTCTCTTTCTCCTTGTTATTTCTGAAGGGTTTGGTTTTCTGGAAAATGATGATAAAAGTTATTTTAGGGTTTTGTTGTTGTTTACATGCGATTTGTGTTTCTGTTTATGTATATTTTTGATGATGATGAGTTTGGAAAATGGTGGTGTTGGTTGCGTATCTGTATGTTTGTATATCTGGTGAGTTGAACTTCGGGTTGTTGATTCGTGTTTTTGATATGAACAGAATTTGGCTTTTGTTGATTCTATTTTGTATTGAACAAAAATTGGCTTGGTATCTCTGTATATTCTCTTTGCTGGAAAAAAAATGTTCTCTGTGTTGTACTGGTTTTATATTGTGATCTTGGTTCACCTTTTTTTCTGATACTGACTTGAGGGACATTGTTTTATCACTACATTTCTTGAACTTTGGTACTTTGTTTCTTGTATGAACGTTTGCTTACTGCTATCCTTTTATTTGTGATAAGAGATGGCTTTATGGTTGCTTGTTGCCTTTATTGATTTTGTGGCTTTACTGGTTTTTAGGACTGCACCTGCTGTACTTTCTGTACTTTCTCTTTATCTTTACTGTGAACAAAAGCAGGATCTTTGAGATTTGCAGTATAGTTGTTTTGGCCCATGACACGACTTTACAAATTTTGAGGCTTTTTGATTGTTTATTGTACTAGTTTTTTGTTGAGACTAAATTCTGATTTGAAGTAACATGAGGCTTTTGCTTATTGATTTGATATTTTCTGACTTCCTCTTTATCTTTTATGAACTAAATATTTGAGATTTGCAAAAGATTATCCCTAGCCAATGATGTATGATCCCGATTTTTGTGGAACAATCATGTATGAGGCTTTTTGTTTTAAACCATGCTGGGCTGAAATCTTGTTGGGCTTTTGTACCTATGTTGGATTTGAAATTTAGCTTGCAATATTGTGAACCAAGCTTTGTCTTGTGATTTGAAATCAATTGGCCCATGATAAAAATTTACATTGTTTGAGGCCTTAGAACACAAAACCTCCTTTTTCTGAACTCTTGATACTTTGTTCCCCTTTAGGTTTTGTTCTGGCAACTTGCTGCAGCCTGCCCTGCTGTTTTCCCTGTTTGCTACATTTGTTGCAGGTTGCCTTGCTATGCAGTTTGCCTTTGTTTGCTGCTTCTGCAGCTTGCTTTGCTATGCAGTTTGCCCTGTTAGCTGCAGTTTGCCTTGTTATGCAGTTTGCCTTTGTTTGCTGCTTGCTGCAGCTTGCCTTGCTATGCAGTTTGCCCTGTTTGCTACATTTGTTGCAGGTTTTTGGACAGTTTGCAGTATTGCTGGTTTGTTGCTTGTTGTAGCTTATTTATTGCTTGCTGCAGCTTGCTATGCAGCTTCCCCTTTAGTATCTGATCCTAAACATAGACCCTAATGATGGATTTCTCATATCATTTTTTTTAGTTGAAAATCTTGCTAATATTCTTTTCTTTTTTGTTTCATGAACATGAGGCGTGGGCAGCAAGAGAAAATTGGATAGGTTGCTTGAAGACGAAGCAGATGAAGACTTTGAAGAAACAAAATTTCTCCCTTTTGTAAATAAAACAAATCTTTGTAGCTTATTTCATTTGTAGACAAGACAAAATTTGTAATTTCAACTTACTTGCAATGTAATGAACACAATGTCTTTTGAATAAATTTGATGAAATGAAATTATTGTACCAATCTAAAATTTGAACTTTGAAATTCTTATTTGAATGATTTTAGTAAAACACCTTGTTTTGGGTAACTTGTATTTCAAGCAATCAACAAAAAATGATCAAACAAAACAAACACTTTGTACTCTAATCAAACTTCTAAAACAAAATAAATGTTTAAGAATTTAATTCCACTTGATTAACTTGAATCCAAAGACTTATGGTCAGAAAAATCCTAATCTTCAACCCTTGTCCAATGGCTAACTGGTAATCAAAATGAGTTCGCATGTCACACTTGATTCGAACGGGACTTCACTGTCTATCAAACATGTTTTAAGAACATTCGTCAGTCTTGTAGAATTAACAAACTTCAACAAATTGTGTTTAAGAACATTTGAAAATTTGAAGACTCAATTATCTCTGAGAAATCCCAAACCCTAATTATTGATTTGCCGCCTAGGAAGAGAATCTGTCTGATCTACCTTTGAGCCAATTGAGTGTACAAGAAACCCTAGGATAACATCTTGCATGAAAAATTGGAGGGAAAATTTTGGGGTACAACAACTGTCCCTGTTCAGTCTTCTTAAACTTGAAAAGTGAGATTGGCTTGCTTGCCGTTCGTAGCTTGAAAATGGAAGATGATTGAACACTAGAGTGCCCGAAAATTTTCACTTGCTGGTGTACGAAGTAATGCCTTGAATCAATTGTATTGGGAATGGGCTTAAAGATGCCATTTGATAAACTGAGGGATAACTGTCAGGGATGGGCTTGCAGATGCCATCCAAGGGTGACTGTTGACAGAAAATGGACTAAGTCCGACCTTGATTTCAACTGGGAACGAATCAGAATAAAACTTTGGAGTGACTTACTGGAAACAGAAAAAGGACCTACTAGGAAATAATCAGAATAATCGTTAAGAGATTTGTCTGAACCAGAAGGGGTCTTAAATAAGCAAAAGAATAATATTCATAATTAAATTGTATCTGACTTGTATCTGAGATATATACTGAATGAGAGTCAGAATGAAATCCGTATCTGGATCGTATCCGGACTGTATCTGAAAGTTGAATCTGAAAGAGTATCAGGATGACATTCGTATCTGGAGCATATATGAACTGTATCTGAAAGCTGAATCTGAATGAGTATCAGGATGTCATCCGTATCTGGAGCGTATCTGAACTGTATCTGAAAGCTGAATATGAATGAGTATCAGGATGGCATCCGTATCTGGAGTGTATCTAAAATGTATCTGAAAGCTGAATATGAATGAGTATCAGGATGGTAGCCGTATCTGGAGTGTATCTGAATTGTATCTGAAAGCTGAATCTGAATGACTATCAGGATGGCATCCGTATCTGGAGCGTATCTAAACTGTATCTGAAAGCTGAATCTGAATGAGTATCAGGATGGCATCCGTATCTGGAGCGTATCTGAACTGTATCTGAATGAGTATTAGGATGGCATTCGTATCTGGAGCGTATCTGAATTGTATCTGAAAGCTGAATCTGAATGAGTATCAGGACGGAATTCATATCTGGAGCGTACTTGAACTGTATCTGAAAGTTGAATCTGAATGAGTATCAGGATGGCATCCGTATCTGGAGCGTATCTGAACTGTATCTGAAAACTGAATCTGAATGATTATCAGGATGGCATCCGTATCTGGAGCGTATCTGAACTGTATCTGAAAGCTGAATCTGAATGAGTATCAGGATGGCATCCGTATCTGGAGTGTATCTGAACTGTATCTAAAAGCTGAATTTGAATGAGTATTAGGATGACATTCGTATCTTGAGTGTATCTGAACTGTATCTGAAAGCTGAACCTGAATGAGTATCAAGATGGCATCCGTATCTGGAGCGTATCTGAACTGTATATGAAAGCTGAATTTGAATGAGTATCAGGATGGCATCCGTATCTGGAGTGTATCTGAACTGTATCTGTAAACTTTGAACATTGTTAACGGTAGCTGTTAACCTTATCCTGAAAAGGGTAAAATGTTAGTTAAAATGCACAGTCATGTTGTATGAAATGCATGGTATGATGCATTTGTGTAACCAATGTTTATGATATATGGGTGCGATGTATGCGTATGTGAGCTAATTCTACTATACTGCTATTGGATTGAGGAAAATAAATCCATGTCTGATGCTGAGGATTATAAGTCTTCATGTTGTGAAGTTTGAAGTGCTGATGAATTTCCCTTAGAGAAATAAACTCTGTTTGTAAGGGAAATGCCTTGTACTGCTTGAAAAATTCTGGTTTGGGGAATTTTTGAGAAATTTGGATGGCTTCTAGTAAGGATTAATAATTGGAAGCTTTGTTCTGTTGGGGATTAAACTGCTCACTGGGGAATTTTATGGAGATAAATTTAGAGAGATTTCCCTATCTCTTAAAGCCATCAGCGATTGTCTTTTATTTTGTTTACTTGTAAACAGTAATTATGTTCAAATGCATATGTTCAACAATGAATCATTGGATGTTTTTGTAAATAAAACACAAGCGAAAAGAAAAAAAAGATAGTTTTTGCACTTTCAAAGAGATATCTTCGTATTGACTTTGAGTAAGTATTTTTGTACAATGAGACAAACATTCTAGTAAGAGAATGACGTCGTAAGGAATGGCAATTTTAATATAAAGAAAAGATAACTATGTGCAACAATCCCATGGGATTCCCATTATGCTATAGTCTTTGTATCTCTGAGCATCTTGTCTATTTGTTGCTTCGTCCGAAGATGATTGAATTGGTCAGAAATGTCGAGTTTGCAAGTTGTCTGCGGGGTGATCCAATGGGACATAGTCATACGCTTTAATTCCCTAACTTTTGCCTGGACCGCCCTTTCGGGTTTTCAGCCCACCAGGAAACCCTTTTTTTGCGAAGTCACCCTTTCGGGTTTTCAACCTACCGGGTGTACAGATTTTTTTTTGTTTTATCCCTAATTTTATCCCGAACCCTTTTGGTTCGTCAGAATGCCCTTGTCTTGCCTAGGTGTGTCAACCTAGCGGGTCTCTTATGCGTAGTATCTTTTGACTATGTCTGCGTTCGCAGGGTGTGGCAGGTCGTCACCATCCATGGTGGTTAAGATCATTGCTCCACCAGAGAATATGTTTTTGATTACAAATGGTCCTTCGTATGTAGGAGTCCATTTTCCCTCGGGATCACCTTGCGATAGTATGATACGTTTAATTACCAGATCTCCAACTTAATATACTTGGCGTTTCACTTTTTTATTGAAAGCCTTGATCATCCGTTTTTGATACATTTGACAATGACAGACAACAGTAAGACTTTTTCTTATCAATCAAGTTTAGTTGATCAAGTTGAGTCTGGATCCAATTGTCTTTGTTTAACCTTGCGTCCTTCATAATTCTTAGAGAGGGGATCTGGACCTCAATAGGCAAGACAACCTATATGCCGTATACCAGAGAGTAGGGTGTTGCCCCGGTTGATGTGCGCGCTATGGTACGATACCCATGGAGAGCGAATGGTAGCATCTCATGCCAGTCTTTGTATGTGACTGTCATTTTCTGTATGATCTTTTTAATGTTCTTATTTGCAGCTTCGACAACACCATTCATCTTTGGCCGGTAAGGGGAAGAATTGTGATGCTGGATTTTGAATTGCTCGCACAGGGTGGTGATCATAGTATTGTTCAAATTCGTACCATTATTTGTAATGATCCTCTCCGAGATACCGTACCGATAGATGAGATTCTACTTGATGAACCAGGCGACAACATTCTTGGTAACGGAAGCAAAAGAGGCCACCTCAACCCACTTTGTAAAATAGTCAATGGCCACTAAGATGAAGCGGTGTCCATTGGAGGTTGTTGGCTTGATTTCCCCAATCATATTTATCCCCCACATAGCAAAGGGCCAAGGAGCTGTCAAGACATTCAGAGGAACTGTAGGTACGTGCACCTTGTCAACATAAATCTGACACTTGTGGCAGGTTCGAGAGTGTCGATAGCAATCTGCTTCCATGGTAGACCAGTAATAGCCCGCCCATAGGATTTTCTTTGCCATCGTATGCCCACTGGAATGGGTGCCAAAACTGCCTTCATATAACTCAACCATGATCCTTTCAGCTTCAATCTTGTCTACGCACCAAAGTAACACATAATCATGATTGCGTTTGTAAAGAATGCCATTACTAAGGAAGAATTTAGCAGAGAATCTCCTTAAGAACTTCTTGTCGTTTACTGAAGCTCCTTCTGGATATTCTTGAGCCTCGAGATACCTCTTGACTTCGTGAAACCAAGGCCGGTCCACTACTTCTTCAGTATTAATCTCGTGATAGTGTGTTGGTTCCTCCATTCGCTCGATGGTGATCTGGGGAGCCTCGTTATCCCATTTAAGCTTAAACATAGATGACATTGTAGCTAGCGCATCTGCTAGCTGATTTTCTTCTCGCGGGAAATGCTCGAAGGTAATCTTCTCAAAATGTGGGAGCAATGTCAAAACATGTTCTTTGCAAGGATAAGGTTTAGGTGTTTGATGTCCCATTCCCCTTTGATCTGGCTAATAACCAAAGCTGAATCTCCAAATACATTCAAAGATTTGATCCCCAAGTCTATGGAAGCTTTGAGACCAAAGATGCACGCTTCATATTCTGCCATGTTATTTGTACAATTGAAGCAGAGTCTTGCCGTAAATGGAGTATGACATCCTTCCCGAGATATGAGTACAACACCAATACCATTTCCGAGTGCGTTAGACGCCCCTTCAAAAACCAAGGTCCATCGGGATCCTTGTTCAGGTCCGTCATATGATCTGAATTCTTCATAGTTGTTTACTATCATGATGTCTTCATCTGGAAATTCGAACTTCATGGACTGGTAGTCTTCTACAGCATGGTGAGCAAGGTGATCAGCTGGTACACTGCCCTTTATTTCTTTCTGGGTAGTATATTGTATGTCATATTCTGTTAGGATCATCTGCCATCTTGTTATTCTCCCAGAGAGAGCAGGTTTCTCGAAGATGTATTTTATTGGATCCATTTTAGAAATCAATAAGGTAGTATGGGTTAGCATATACTGTCTTAGCCGACGAGCAGCCCATGCCAGAGCGCAGCAAGTTTTCTCGAGCAATGAATATCTTATTTCACAGTCAGTAAACTTTTTGCTCAGGTAATAAATAGTGTGCTCTTTTCGGCCAGTTTCGTCATGCTGCCCCAATACACACCCCATTGAATTTTCCAAAACAGTCAGATACATGATCAATGGTCTTCCCTCAGCTGGTGGCAGCAACACAGGAGGCTCTTGCGGATACTCTTTGATTTTGTCAAAAGCAGTTTGGCACTCATCATTCCACTTGACTACTTGATCTTTCTTCAATAACTTGAAGATTGGTTCACAAATAGCTGTCAGGTGAGAAATGAATCTGGAAATGTAGTTCAAACGTCCCAAGAATCCTCTGACTTCCTTCTCAGTACGAGGAGCGGGCATCTCTTGTATCACTTTCACTTTGGCAGGATCTACTTTAATAACTTTATTGCTGACGACAAAACCTAGGAGTTTACCAGACCTTACTCCAAACGTGCATTTATTGGGGTTCAACCTCATCTTGTACTTCTTTAGTCTCTCAAAGAGTTTCTGTAGATGGTCGAGGTGCTCTTCTTCTGTTTGAGATCTAGCTATCATGTCATCCACATAGACCTCTATTACGTGATGTATCTTGTCGTGAAATAGAGCTACCATGGGACACAAATAGGTTTCTCCAGCATTCTTCAGTCTGAATGACATCACCTTGTAGCAGAATGTGCCCCACTGTGTGACAAATGTTGTTTTCTCTATGTCCTCAGGCGCCATTTTGATTTGGTTGCAACCTGAGAAACCGTCCATGAAAGAAAACACTTTGTGTTGTGTCGTATTATCAACTAGGATGTCAATGTGGGGAAGTGGGAAATCATCCTTAGGACTTGCCCTATTCAAATATCTGTAGTCCACGCACATTTGTACCTTGTCTTCTTTCTTGGGCACGGGAACAACATTGGCAACCCATTACAGATAAGAGGTGATGGCCAAGAATCCAGCATCAAATTGTTTCACGACTTCTGCTTTAATCTTCTCTAACATATCTGGTCGCATTCGACGGACCTTTTGTTTTACTGGTGGACAATCCTCTTTTGTAGGTAGACAATGCACCGCAATATCTGCATCAAGTCTTGGTATGTCTTCATATGACCAGGAAAAGACCTCAACATACTCGTGTAACAACTGAATCAGACGCTCTTTGACACTCGGTTCCAGATTGGCATCCACCTTGACCTCTCTTTTGTCTTCTTTGGTACCCAGGTTGATTGTGTCCACTGGTTCCTCATGGGGTTGAATGGTTCTCTCTTCTTGTTGTAGTAATCTGGCAAGTTCCCCTGGTACTTCACAATCTTCCTCACCTTCGTCTCCAGCTTGGTAGATTAGATTTTGAGAGTCACAGAAAGCCATAGCAGAGCTGTTACCCATGGGATCCTGAATGGATGTAGATCTGCATTGTGAGTGTGTGTAAGGGTATATCTATCTTTGAAATAAATAAAATGTAAAAAGAAAAACAATGAGCACAAAGTTTGTATGCAAAACATCCATGATTCATTGATGTCATATGGAAATGAGATAATAACCCTTACAAATGGACCATTGTGTCTCGGGTAAGACACAAGGTTTTAAGAGTTCAAATTGTTTTAATATTACAGATCCAACAAAATGTAAAGACAAATTACTGTGGGATAAAAGTGATCAGAATGAAATCTCTAGCCTCCCAATTGCTGAGCCCTCCACTGACAGTTAGGAAGATCCAATCCTCCAGGTTGCAACCATCTTCATCATCCTATACCGCGTTGACTTCACGGTTGCTGATCTTCAAGGGTGGTCCTCCAGCACGAGCGTGACGTATAGCCTTCTAAGCACCTGAAGTGAAACCCAGGCCAAACTTGTCAGAATTGTATGGGATATCCTAGAGTTGTCCCCAGATAGTGCACCCACCTTCTTCTATTATGGCCTTGGCATCTTTCAAAGAGGACATATTGAGTGGAGGCCTTGTGATCTTGGGAATTTCCTTGGTCACTGCCACATCTTGCGGGACTTCCTCAAAGTGTTGGAATCGAGTTTCAATAAATTCACCATCTAATTCTATATATCTGAAGGAATTGAGATGGCTGATCATATATTCTTCTTCTCCATGAACGGTGATAATCTTCCCTTAGATCAGATACTTCAGCATTTAGTGCAACGTAGAAGTAACATCGCCAACATTGTGAATCCATGGTCGGCCTAGCAAGCAGGAGTATGAAGGGCGAATATCCATTACATAAAAAGTTAAATCAAATGTTTGGGTTCCAACCTTTATGGGGATATCCACTTCCCCATGTACCATTCCTTTCGAGCTGTCAAAATCCATCACTACTATGTTGCTTGGCTTCAATGTCAATCCCTTACAGTCAAGCCTATCAAGAGCTTTTTTAGGCAATACATTCAGAGATGAGCCAATGTCCACCAAAACATGAGCCAAGGTTGTGCCCCTACATTCAACTGAGACGTGCAATGCCTCATTATGCTTCCTTCCTCTTGTTGTTAAATCAGCATCTGAAAAACCTAGACCATTATCTGCCATCAAGCTGGCTACGCAGTCTTGGAACTGATCGACAGATGTTTCTTGGGGTACATGGGCAGTTTTCAGGAATTTTACCAAGGCTTTTGCATGTGCCTCGGAACATAGTAGTAAATCTAGCATGGAAATTTTGGATGGAGTTTTCCCCAGTTGCTCAACTACATCGTAGTCACTTCTTTTTGTGATCTTTAGAATTTCCTCCATCTCTTTCCGGGAGGTCTCAGGGATAGCCAATGATTGTGCCTTCGTCCGGAAAGGCTCAAATTAGAATACTTTTACCTCGAGTCTCGGTTGACATGGCAGTAGGAATGTCAGTAGGAGTGATAACAGGAGTTGTATCAGCTTTGTCAGTTGGAGTATTAATGGTGATAATGGTAGGATTGGGAACAACTTTTGGAGGAGCAACAACAACATGAATGATTATGGGTCCAGAAACTGCTTTAGGGGGAGCAATTTCTGGAGAGAATATCCTTCCGCTTCAGGTAATCTTGCTAGTCCCTGCAATATTACTAATATCAGAGTCAACTTTCTCATAATTTGAATCTTCGGCAGCTGGCCAATCTTGCTTGATACCGTGGTAGTAGACATACCCTCCATAATTCCATGGTATGGTTTTGTCTGACGAATACAGAACTGGTCCAAGCATTGTAATTATCAAAGGAGCTGCTTTTGGAACTGATGTAATTCTAACTGGTCTTTTGGTGGAGACCCTGGAAGAATTGGCGGAAATGGTAATGATAGCAACATCATTAAAAGGAACAGGTGGAACATAAGTCTTTTCAAACAAAATTTCCTTGTTATCTATTAGAAACTGAACGCTTGCTTTCAACAAAGGACAACTGGTTGGTGAGGACAAACAGAAATTGCAGCTTTCATCACAACCTGGGAATACACTGGCATTTAATAAGTTCTTTTTGATAGTCAGGAGTGGGGTCATAAGTTCATCAACTAAAGTAACAAACATATCTTCCCCAATGGCGTTGGTATTATGGCCGTGTTTGGGCATAGGGGCACAAATGACATTTGGCTTTTCGGGCGCATCGAATTCAATTTCTTTGGCTTTAATAAGGTCTTGTACTTTGTTCTTTAGAGTCCAACAATTGTTAGTGTCATGGCCGGGACTCTCAGAGTGGTATGCACAGCAGGCATTAGGATGATAGTGAGGAGATATTGTGTTAGGATTCTTTGGAGCTTCTTTCAAGGTCACTAGGTTGGATCTTAACAGATGTGGCAATACTTGAGATAAGGTCATGTTAATTCTGGTGAATTGTCTGACTGGTCTTTCCATCCTTTGTTGGTTGTTTCTTTGTTGATCAGGCACAAGTTTAGGAATCATAACAACCCCCACCATTGGACGGCGTTCAGCCATATCTTGATTTCTTTGAGGATAAACAACAACCACTTCTTTCTTTCCGATAAATGGCTTCCATATGGAAGCAGAGGATGTATCTTTTTGAATCTTTCCACTTTTATCCCGGCTTCTACGCTCTCTCCGGTCAATATCAGTTCAGTAAAACCTGTCGATGAACTCCCAATTAGGTGATTGAAGAAGGGACCAGACAAGGTGCCCAAAAACATGTCTACTAATTCTCCTTCAGATAGGGGAGGTTGAACTCTTCCAGCCAAGTCTCTCCATTTTTGCGCATAATCTTTGAATCCCTCACTTGAAACCATGGCCATACTTTGGAGTTGAGTATGGGTTGATGCAAGATCAGTCTTGTATTGGTATTGTTTGTAAAAGGCTGCAGCAAGATCTTCTCAGTTATAAACATTGTCTCTTTCTAACTGATAAAACCAATCAAGTTGAGTTCCTGACAGACTGTCTTGGAAGAAGTGTACCCATAAATCTTTGTCATCGGTATGGGGATGGATTTTCCTCACATAAGACCGGAGATGCATTTTATGGCATGAAACTCCATCATACTTGGCGAGTATAGGTATTTTGAATTTTGGAGGAATGACAATTCCCGACACTAAGCCCAAATCCTCAAAGTCCAAACCAGGCACTTTTTGGATTTCCATTGCACTCAACCGTTCTTCAAGATGTTTATACTTGTCATCGGCTGGAGGGTATTGCTCTTCAGAATAGTATTCTTCTTCCTCTTCCTCTTCTGACTCTAACTGGACAACTATTTCTTTTCCCTTCGCATCTTGGTTGTCTTTCTCTTCGGATGTCGTTGCAAAGTCTAAGGCCCTTCTTGTCTGCCCTTGGAACCTTCTTCCCATGTTTAGAACTTCGGTTATCTTCTTTGTCTTCTTTTTCTTTTTTCAGCCAGCAAAGTCTTCAACTCTTCTTGTCCTTTGTCTAGGGCTAAGAACAAATGTTGAAATTGTGCATTCTGAGCTTAGAGGTCTTTCACTGTTTGCTCGAGATCCATCTCACTGAAATAAACAGTAGAGAGATGAGGAGACTTGTTGCAAGAAACCTGCTTATGTTATGATGAATGGTAAATGCATATGCAATGATTTCAAGGGTTTTTTAAGATTCAAATTTGTTTTAGACAAAAAGGAAACACACGTTATATTAACAATTTAAAGTTCTTGAGTACATTAGTGCCTCCTTTGGCAAAACAAATACAAAAACTATAAGATAGAAAGGTAGTACGCATCCTCTTTGGTGCAATGTAGGCATTCAGAGTCTTCTCCTCATGAAGTAACCTAGTGAGTTCCAAAACCTTCTTCTCGCTGGCGTAGAATTGGGCTTCGAAAGTATCTCGTTCCCCTTTGAGTTGTATCCAATCCATTTGTAGGTCTTAAAGAGAGGTGGGTATGTCAGGATGTAGGATAGTGTATGGAATATCTCCTTCCATGACAGGCTCAAATATTACTGGGAGAATGGAGGGGTAAGGCATCATAAGACTCTAAGTGCGAGTTTGTACCTATTTGAGGTAAGGCTCAAAAGGGATGGAATTTTTATGCCCCAAAGTCTTGATATCTACCTTGTTTAACATCCTCCAAGCTCGGATAAACCTCTGGAGAAGAACTTGATCGTCATTGTCGTAGTCAAATACCAAACCTTGAATCAGCATATCATGAGGGTCATCCCTTCGGGTGTAACTAAACTGTCTTAAGGCTAAGCAAGGGTTGTAGGTGATACCTCCCCTAATGCCAAGTAAAGGGACATTAGGAAATTCCATATACAGTCGATAATAGTAAAATTCTCTATGGATCGGGAGCACCAATGAATGTCTGAATGTTTGAGCGTCATCAACCTTTGTGACCACCTTAAACCTTGCTCATTTTTTAATACAGATTGGGGAAGATGAGAAATAAACCATCTTGCCAAGAGAGGAGTGCAACACATAAGGACACCACTTTTCCTCATTGTGCGAGTGTGAAAAGAGTGTAGGAGAGGCACAATTTCCTCAAAGGCTTGCAAATCCAAGGAATTCCAATAGTTTTGGGCTTTCTCGAACAAGAACTTTGCTAGGAAACCTTTGACACCACTCCTTGTTTCCCAATGAGTTGTGACATCAGATGAGTGAAAGTGTAGAGCTTGAGCAATCTCTTCTAGATTTGGGTCTCTTTCCGTACCGTTGAAAGATAGTTGGTTGATAATGGGAATCCTCAAGAGTCGGGAGAATTCTTCCAAAGTAGACACAAGTTGATAGTGAGGAAATGTGAAGCAATGGTGTAAAGGATCAAAGAACCGAAAGAGCACCTTCATCATGTCCTCATCTGTGTTGGAGGTGACCAAGTTGAGTAGGCGACCGTGTCTCTCGGTGAAAGGAGAGTTTTCTGGAATCCTTGAGGCTAGCTCCTTAAGTTGTGGAGGGATTCTTACAAGATTGATTTGAATAGTTTTTCTGTGAAGTGAATCCATATCCTACAAAACAAGAACAAAGATGAATCCAAAAATCCTTAAAATGATTAGTGAATGTGTATGATGTTCATAATGTTCATGATGTTATGTGCAAGTATGTATATACAAACAAAGAAAACAAATCCTTAGGTTTATGCTTGCATGGAGCTTTATAGGTAAGTGCCCTCTTGAAGATTAGTTGGCTCAAACATGTCCTAGTAATAGTAATCGGGTTCTAAGGAGCTCAATATCACTGGTTTGTTTCCTTGATCATTGTTTTAGCGCAAGCCTCTTTAATAGCGACCGAAATATCCCAAGAAACCAAACCTCAATGAGTGTAGTATCGAGTATCTACCAACTTCGGACTGCACAAAATTCGGTCATCTCACTACATCCTAAATGGCCAAGTTGGTCAAGTAAAGGTTCTAGAAGTTTATTAGTGCTTTATGACATCACTCAGCGGCCCTGTATTCTCTTTGATTAACTCAAAGGCTACCGGTACCCACACATATGTCGCACTAACGTAGCTATTGCTTAGACCATGTCGGTATACCCCACACAATTTCCACAACGTATTGCTACTTACCTATAATGTATCCAAAATCTGGGTAGAGGATTTAAGCCCAAACAAGGAAACGAAATGTAAAGCAATCAAATTAAACAACTAAAGTAAATAAAGGTGATCTATCCATAAGGTAACCCCACTTTTAAGAATTTCCCCAGCAGAGTCTCCAGTTCTGTGATATGGTGGGAGAACTGACTTGGGTGTTTTGCGTTTGATCGTAAATGTTGCGTTTACCAAGAGTCACCACCGACTTTTCTTTTATCCAAAAGGAAAGGTGAAAAAGCATAGGAAAGACCTTTGAGATTATTTCTTGAGTTCGGGGGGTAGATTATGAAAAGGGAATAAGCACCCTTTTCATCCATGGTTTTCCATGGGCTCTTAGTTACTTTCTAGATCACTCGCTTTTGTTTGAAATTGGGATTTGTGTGGTTTTTGAGAGTATTTTGTAAAGAGGCAATTTTTTAGGAAATCTTTGTAATGATTTTTGTTTGTAAGAATGTATATATGTTTGATCTTTTGAATTTTTTTCAAGTTTGTAAGATGTTTGAAAGTGTGTGTGTTTGTTTTAAAAATAGCAAGGATGTTGGTCTTCAAATAGAGCAAGTAATTAGGAGCAATCTACCTACTCAAATGTATTTCTTGTTCATTTTCTCTTCCTTTTACATTGTTGTCTTACCATTGATTTGGTAAGCAACCCTATCTTTGGATGTAAACGAGACGGGCGTGGGTCATCGTATAACCATGATTAGCAATATCGCAAGGTATCTTAGCATTCTTTTTGAGGGAATAAGATCATTTGTGAGGCAACCTAAATAGCATCGTCGAGGGACTATGATCTTGTATTTGCTTGTTTTTGTTAAGACACCTTACATGTGTAATATGGTTATTTTGTATAAGGCAATCAAGTGGGATAACCCTAGGGGTGCTTGTGTGCAAGTGTACCATTTTCATGCTTGATTTTGTGTTGAATTAGGGTTTTCTAATTGATTGGTTTTAGTCTTTCCATACAAACCCTAATCACTAGAAATTGTATATAAAGCGATAAATGGCGGAATTTAAAGTTACTACGTTATTACAACATTTGTGGGAGGGGAGCGTACAAATTACAAATGGGGATTGTGAGAAATTAAAATCTAATTATCTATTACAACCATATTAAATTTGAATAAATAATGTACAAAAAATATGAATGAATATAATGCACAAGTAATGATATAATTTACAAAAATTGAAGTAAATAATATACAAGAAACTAAAGAAATAATGTATAAGGTATTGAATGAAAAAGAAATGAATTAATTGCTTTGTTAAGAAAAAGTTTTCATCTTAACCTAATAAACTAAAAAAATAATTTAAAAAGAAAAGAAATAGATTAACTTAATTTAGAAAGATATTTTTTAGTGTTTTTTACGAAAAGATTTTAATATTAACTAAAATGGCATAAAAAATAATTAAAAGAAAATCTAAGTTAAATTTAACTTTGTTTAGAAAATGATTTTAATTAAGGTTAGTAAAGAAATATTTTTATATTATAGATGGAATGATAAAAATTAATTTAATAAAATAAAAATATTTTTTAATTTAATGAAAATACATTTCTTGTGTTTCTTGGTTTAGGTAAAATAAATTATAAATGAAAAAATAGTAAAATATGGAAAAAGTTGGACAGGGGGTTAAAAAATGGAAATGGGGGTTAAAAACAGTGAAAAGAGCGTTGGGCCCAAAATTGTTGTTTTTGTAAACAAAAAATGGAAGAAAAAAAATGTTGGGCTTGGTTATTCTGAGTAATAGAGGGGGTGCGTGATGAATATGCAATGGGCTGAATGTGTTTTTTTTTATTAAAGCCCAAAAGAAAAAAATGTAAAAAAATTAAAAAAAAGAACCAAACAGAATGACAAAGGGCTTTGTCATTTTCACCAAGAACTCTCTCTCTCTCTCTCTCTCATTTCACTTTCTCTCTCCCCCTCTGAAGCCTCCTTCTCCGGAGACGAAGAAAACGGCCGCGCCGGAAATCGCCTCACAGCGGTGATGGCAGCGACGATGTTCCAAACTTGATTTTTTTCTCTTTTCTGATTCCTCTCTCTCTGCTATTTATTAATCCGTGACTGGATTTTGCAGATGTTGTATGGTTATGTGTAAATCTAAAAGGGGGAAAAAGAAACCCTAGGGTTGGATAGCTTTACCTCGGTGAGATCTTTCCTCTCTCTTTCTCCTTGTTATTTCTGAATGGTTTGGTTTTCTGGAAAATGATGATAAAAGTTGTTTTAGGGTTTGGTTGTTGTTTGCATGCGATTTGTGTTTCTGTTTGCGTATATATTTGATGATGATGAGTTTGGAAAATGGTGGTGTTGGTTACGTATTTGTATGCATGTATATCTGGTGAGTTAAACTTTGGCTTGTTGATTCGTGTTTTTGATATGAACAACATTTGGCTTTTGTTGATTCTGTTTTGTATTAAACAGAAATTGGCTTGGTATCTCTTATGTTCTCTTTGCTGGAAAAAAATGTTCTCTGTGTTGTACTGTTTTATATTGTGATCTTAGTTCACCTATTTTTCTGACACTGACTTGAGGGACATTGTTTTATCACTGCTTTTCATGAACTTTGGTACTTTGTTGCTTGTATGAATGTTTGCTTGCTGCTATCCCTTTATTTGTGATAAGAGCTGGCTTTATGGTTGCTTGTTGCCTTTATTGATTTTGTGGCTTTACTGGTTTTTGGGACTGCACCTGCTGTAGTTTCTGTACTTTCTCTTTACCTTTACTGTGAACAAAAGCAAGATCTTTGAGATTTGAAGTAAAGTTGTTTTGGCCCATGACATGACTTTACAAATTGAGGCTTTTTGATTATTTGTTGTACTGGTTTTCTGTTGAGACTAAATTCTGATTTGAAGCAACATGAGGCTTTTGCTTGTTGATTTGATATTTTCTAACTTCCTCTTTATCTTTTGTGAACTAAATATTTAAGATTTGCAAAAGATTATCCCTAGCCAATGATGTATGATCCTGATTTTTCTGGAACAATCATGTATGAGGCTTTTTGTTTTAAACCATGCTGGGCTAAAATCTTGTTGGGCTTTTGTACCTGTGTTGGATTTGAAATTCTTCTTGCAATATTGTGAACCAAGCTTTGTCTTGTGATTTGCAATCAATTTGCCCATGATAAAAATTTACATTGTTTGAGGACTTAGAACACAAAACCTCTTTTTTCTAAACTCTTGATACTTTGTTCCCCTTTAGGTTTTGTTCTGGCAGCTTGCTGCAGCCTGCCCTACTGTTTGCCCTGTTTGCTACATTTATTGCAGGTTGCCTTGCTATGCAGTTTGCCTTTGTTTGCTGCTTGCTGCAGCTTGCCTTGCTATGCAGTTTTCCCTGTTTGCTGCTTGCTGCAACTTGCCTTGTTATGCAGTTTGCCTTTGTTTGCGGCTTACTGTAGCTTTCCTTGCTATGCAGTTTCCCCTGTTTGCTACATTTGTTGCAGGTTTTTGGATAGTTTGCAGTATTGTTGATTTGCTGCTTGCTGCAGCTTGGTTATCGCTTGCTGCAGCTTGCTATGCAGCTTCCCCTTTAGTATCTGATTC
The DNA here is from genome assembly GCA_948472305.1 of Vicia faba. NCBI lineage: Eukaryota > Viridiplantae > Streptophyta > Magnoliopsida > Fabales > Fabaceae > Vicia > Vicia faba. Next base: position 589,242,181 of record OX451736.1, on the reverse strand, counting down.
CTAAACCTAGACCCTAATGATGGATTTCTCATATCATTTTTATTTGAAAAGCTTGCTAATCTTCTTTTCTTCTTTGTTTCATGAACATGAGGCGTGGGCAGCAAGCGAAAATTGGATAGGTTGCTTGAAGACGAAGTAGATGAAGACTTTGAAGAAACAAAATTCCTCCCTTTTGTAAATAAAACAAATCTTTGTAGCTTATTTCATTTGTAAACAGACAAAATTTGTAATTTCAACTTACTTGCAATGTAATGCACACAATGTCCTTTGAATAAATTTGGTGAAATGAAATTATTGTACCAATCTCAAATTTGAACTTTGAAATTCTTATTTGAATGCTTTGAGTAAGATACCTTGTTTTGGGTAACTTGTATTTCAAGCAATCACCAAAAAATGATCAAACAAAACAAACACTTTGTACTCCAATCAAACTTCTAAAACAAAATAAATGTTTAAGAATTTAATTCCACTTGATTAACTTGAATCCAAAGACTTATGGTCACAAAAATCCTAATCTTCAACCCTTGTCCAATGGCTAACTGGTAATCAAAATGAGTTCGCATGTCACACTTGATTCGAATGGGACTTCATTGTCTATCAAACATGATTTAAGAACATTCGTCAGTCTTGTAGAATTAACAAACTTCAACAAATTATGTTTAAGAAAATTTGAAATTTTGAAGACTCAATTATCTCTGAGAAATCCCAAACCCTAATTATTGATTTGCCGCCTAGGAAGAGAATAAGTCTGATCGACCTTTAAGCCAATTGAGTGTACAAGAAACCATAGGATATCATCTTGCATGAAAAGTTAGAGGGGAAATTTTGGGGTACAACAGGTTCATTTTCGAACTATTGGAAAAAAATAAGCTATTCAAAACATTATAAGGGAAGGCATTTTGACTGTCATGTTGATTTGAATTGGCGCTTCGAAAGGAAGAAATAACATAATGATGCTTCGACAATCACAACTGTCACAACTGTGTTCGAAGAAGATGACCAGAATGAAGCTTCGACTGGTCGAATCGAAGAACCACCTACACAACTATGTTCGAAGAAGATGACCGGAACGAAGCTTCGACTGGTCAAATCGAAGAACCACTTACACAACTGTGTTCGAAGAAGATGACCAGAATGATGCTTCGATTGGTCGAATCAAAGAACCACTTTTGCAGTTGTGTTCGAAGGAAATGAATAAAACGAATCTTCGACAAGTCAAAAGGAAGAAGTTATACTTCGATTGGTTGAATTGAAGGAAAGGAGATCGAAAAGAACAAGAATTGTTCGATTAGGCTGATGTTCCTAGATTACACAATCGAAGTAGATGGTAACTTAATCGAAGAAGCCATAATGATGAAGCCTTGAGCAATTCGAATTGGAATTAAGAGCCATCGAAAAGAACAATGGAAATGCAAATTGAAATGAAAACCTATTGGGATGAAACCTGTCCAGGTTCACTCAAAGTTCAAAATGGCATGAAATATCTCAAAATGGCAACTTTTTAAATCTTTCGATTTTGCTTTCAAAGCCATGGTTAATGGCTGATTCATGCCATATTTGTTCACCACCATACCCATCTATAAATACATAGCCAAAGTGCAAGCAAAAGGGGAGAACATTGCCTATACACACAAGAAATTTCCTCAAAGAGCCAGACGCACACATTGCCTCAGAAAACCATCTCAAAACTCTAAAAAATATCATAAGTTGTCTAAATAAAAAACCAGCTTTGCAAGATCCCTCATCCCAAATGAATACCTGATTCGTTCTCCTGAGAATTCCAAGAATCCATACCCAATCCTTGCATAAGCCATCCCACACTCAGAACTACAGATCGAAGCACCTCCATTTGTGTCCAATTGAAAGTATACCATTGTTAGGGCCTTTGAAGCTGATTGCTTTCGAAACTCATGATATAGGTCGTTTCAAGCCAAACAACCCAGATTCAGACTCAGGGAGTTCAAACTAGGGGGTTCGAATCAAAGGGATGAGACTTGGGTTTGACACCCAAGTCGTGCATTTTCATTTCTCTAACAGTTGTCTTGCAGATCCAATGCTTTCAGATTCCACGCGTACACCATACACCACATGATCATAACCAGTGGATCCCCATCTGATCTAAATATGAAGGCTTCATAAGTATGCCTCACCATGAACCTTCGAATGGTTCCTTCATTGGGTCGAAAGGAAACCCGGGCCTCTTTTCGATCCAGGCCTGCACTCCACCCTCTGTTTACTTTTGCTGCTTGACCCATTTATACTTGTTTACTTTGTTTTTATTTATTTCCTTTAGTTTTTTTTAATCAACATAAAAATCAGAAAAAAAATATATGTAACTTAGAATTAGGTTTTAATTTTTAATGGTTTAATTTAGTTAATTATTTTAACTTATTTTCCTCAATTTTAAAAATCAGTAGACTTAGGATTTATGTAAATTCAATCTTTTTCATAAACTAAAAAATGCAAAAAATATTAGGTTTATTTTAGAGTTAATTTTAATCAATAATTTTAATTAATCATATTTGATTTAATTGAACATTTAGCATTTTTCAAACAAAATAAAACACAAAAAAGATTTCCTTACACTTAGGATTTAGACGTTATTTTCAATTTGCACGCATTTATTGCTTTCGTTATCATTTTCATACTATTGTAACTGCCTACTGGATGTAATAGCATAATTAAGACTTTAAATTTACTTCTTTATTTCACCCCCCCCCCCCCCCCCCAAAGTTTTGGATATGTAATTAATCCCCCTCCCCGAAGCCTTGTAATAGTTTAGAATTTATCTTTCTGCATTTTAAATTCCTGCAAATTATTAACTGCTTATATGCATGATTAATAGGATTGTATGGCAAGAGTTTAATAATCAAATGCTAGCAAACCTAATGCAAAAGATAAATAACTTAATACAATATAATTTCACATATACACCTATAAGGTACCCCACTTTGGTTGCCATCGGAAAAATAGTCACAAATTTCGAAACATGAGAGATTTTAGTGACTACCCTCTGGTTTAAAGGTTACATGTCCCTCGATGACCCTCTCGACGTTGCCTCGGTAAAAATCATCTTAAAACCCTAGGGTAGTTACTAAGATTTCTTACGCAGTTGCATTTGTGACTATAAACGTCCCTTCGAATGTCCCTCAAACATCCAACGACTAGGGCTACCTACTCACTAATAGTAGATAACACTGTCTAAAGGAAAAGAGGAAAAGAGGAAAAGAACAACCCTTTCGAGTAAAAGTAGATAGTTCCTAGATGTTATGCTCAAACAACTTTTACACTTGCACAAAAACTTCTTTCAAAAAACATTTTCAAAATGCTTTATCAACACTCTTGAGGACTGATACAAGAGTTATTGTAAAGCAAGTTGCCTTACTACTGGCATTTCAAAAAAACTTTTCAAAACACACAAAGCACAAGGTATTTCAAATGATCTAAGCATCTAAGAGCCCGTAGATAACTACAGATGGAAAGGGTGTTAACACCTTCCCTTTCCATAATCTACCCCCTTACTCAGAAAACATCTCGAAAGGTCTTTTTCTGTTCTTTTCACCCTTTCCTTTGTTGGATAAAAGAAAAGTCGGTGGCGACTCTTGCTTACCACAACATTTGTGAATGCAAACGTAAAATCAGTATAATAATCGGTTCTCCCACTGTATCACAGAACAGGCGACTCTACCGGGGAAAATGAAATTAACAGTGGGGTTACCTTAGAGTTTAGTTCATCATTTAAACACTTTACATTGTGTGTTTTGTATGCTTTATCTTTGAGGGTTTTGTTTGGGTTGTTACTAAAAGACCCTACACCCAGATCTGGGGCACCTTTTAGGTAAGTAGCAATAAATCGTGGCGACTGTGCGGGTTATACTGACATGGTTGAAATGATAACTACGTTGGTGTGACACACTTGTTGGTACCAGTAGCCCTTGAGTTTAGTCAAGGAGAATACGAGGCCGCTGTGTGGTGTCATGAAGCACCAACTGACCTTAGAATCTTTAATTGAACAACTTGGAAATTACGAAGTAGTGAGATAGCCGAATTTGGTGTAGTCCGAAGTTTATTGATACTCGATATTATGCTCATTGAGGTTGGAATTTCAAGAGGCTTGCGCTGAAACAATCCCCGATGAAGAAAGATCAATGATATTGAGATTCCCTAGAACCCGGTTACTATTACTAGGACAAGTTGAACCAACTATACTTCAAGAGGTTACTTACCTTTGGAACTCATGCAAGCCTAAAACTCAAGGACTTGTTTGTGTGCTTGCATATATTTGTTTGTACATAACATCATGACATCATAACATGGCATGTTGCACTAACCATTTCAAGGATTTTTAGGACTTATCTTTGTGTTTTTTTGTAGGACATGGCTTCCACTCGCTGAAATACTATCCAATCAAACTCGTAAGAGTGCTTTCTCAACTTGAAGAGTTGGCGTTAAGGGTTCCTGAGAATTCTCCATTCACAAATAGATATGGTCGAATCCTCAATTTAGTCACCTTAAGCCCTGATGAAGACCTAGTGAAAGTTCTCTTTCAATTCTTTGACCCTTTACATCATTGCTTTACATTTCCTGATTACCAGTTAGTGCCTACCATGGAAGAGTTTTCTCAGTTATTGGGAGTGCCTCTTCTCAATGAATTACCCTTCAACGGTATGGAAAGAGACCCCAAAACCTGAGGAGATTGCTCGAGCTCTGTTTTCACAACGGTCCGACGTTGTGGCAAATTGGGAAACAAGAAGTGGTGTCAAAGGGTTTCTAGCCAAGTTTTTTTCAGAAGGCTCACTATTTTTGGGATACTTTGGATTTACAAGCCTTTGAATAAGTGTTTTCCCTTCTCATCTATGGGATGAATCTATTTCCTAATCCAGACCAACTCGTAGATGTGAATGCGGTCAAAGTTTTTCTGTCTTATAACCCGGTGCCAAATCTACTTTGAGACATTTTTCACTCTCTTCACACCCGCACCGTAAAGAGAAGAGGGACCCTTATGTGTTGCATTCGTCTGTTGGCTAGGTGGTTTATTTCTCACATACCTCGATCTGTTTTGAAGAATGAGCAAGGCATGATATGGTCTAATAGGTTGATGTCTCTCATGCATTCGGATATTCACTGGTGCCCTCGATCTTTTGAAGATGTTATCATCATTGATCACTGTGGGGAATTCCATAATGTCCCTCTCCTAGGCATTAGAGGAGGAATCACTTATAACCCTTGTTTGGCATTAAGACAGTTTGGGTACGCTAGGAGGGATTGTCCTCATGATTCACTTGTTCAAGCAATTGGATTTGACTATGAGAACGATGTCCAAGGGTACCGTCAGAGGTTCCTACGAGCTTGGGGAATGGTGGAAAAAGTGGATAGCAAGACATTGGGGCATAAGAACTCCATTCCTTTGGAGCCTTATCTTAAGTGGGTGTGAGCACACGCTCAAAATCTCATGATGCCTTATGAGGCCATCCTACCTATCATCATGGAGCCTATTACTGAGAGAGACATTCCTTACATTATTCTCCATCCTAACATGCTGACTACTCTCGAGGAGTTGCAAAGATCTTGGATTCAATTTAAGGAGGAATGAGACACCATTGAAACCCAGTTTTATGCAAGCGAGAAGAAGGTTTTAGAGTTCACAAGACAACTTCATGAAGAGCAGAGTTTGAATGCCTAAATTGCATCAAAGAGGATGTGCTCATGGGAAGCTTGAGTCCTGTTTGTTTTAGGATTTTTATTTTGTATTATCTTTGTTTCTTCCATTTTAAGCCTAAGAGGCGTGGTTGTAACTGTTTAACCTTATGAATTTAATTAATGTTTGTTCTCCCTTTGTCTAAGCAAATTTAAATCTTAAAAATCCTTGAAAACATTGCATAAACATATCATGCATATCATTACATAAGCAGGTGTTCTAAAACAGGTTTCTCATCTTTTCGCTGTTTATTTCAGCAAAAAGAAATGACTCTCGAAAAAACAGTTAAGGATCTGTAAGCACAAAATGCTCAATTCCAGCAGATGTTCCTGGCTCTAGCTAAGGGAGAAGAAGACCTGAAGGATATGATTCTAAAAGACAAGAAAAAGAAGACAAAGAAACCAATGGGTGTCCTGAATATGGGAAAGATATTCAGAGGACCAGCAAAGTGAGCTCTAGACTTCGCAACTCCGTCAAATGAGGGAGACAATCAGGAAGAGAAGCCAATAGAAGAAAACAACAAATCGGGGACTGATGAAAAAGAGGATGATTACTCTAAGGAACAATATCCCCCTGTCGATGATAAATACAAACAACTGGAGGATCGTCTCAATTCAATGGGAATTCAGAGGGTACCTGGTCTGGATTTCAAAGAATTACTGATTGTTTCTGGAGTGGTTATCCCACAAAAATTTAAAATTCCCACTTTCGCAAAATATGAAGGTCTTTCATGTCCCAAGCTTCATCTAAGATCTTATGTCAAGAAGATCCAGCCTCACACTGCTGATAGGAATTTGTGGGTTCATTTCTTCCAGGAAAGTATATCAGGGACCCAGTTGGAATGGTTCTATCACCTGGAGGGAACCAACATCCGCAACTGGCAGGATCTGGATATTGCTTTCTACAAGTAGTACCAATGAAATGTTGACCTTTCTCCAACCCATACCCAACTTCAAATCATGTCAATGGGTTCTAGCGAGGGCTTCAAAGATTACGCTTAGAAGTGGAGGGATATTGTAGGAAGAGTCCAGCCTCCTCTGTCTAATAGAGAGCTGGTAGATATGTTCTTGGGTACTTTGTTTGGTCCATTTTTCAACCATTTGATTGGAACCTCTTCAACTGGGTTTACTGAGCTGATATGGACTGGTGAGCAAGTAGAAGATGGTATCAAGAGCGGTAATATTCAGAGAGATGAATCTTCAAGTACAGTGAAGAAACCATTCTCTGGGAAGAAGGAAGTAAGTGTTACCTACAGTTAGAGGAATCAAACAAGACTGAACACTCTCCAATGGTAGGAGCTGTGATGATCTCCAACCCTGCATCAAATCAACAAAACAGTCAGTGTAGACCGGATGCGCCCAAAAGACAGTTCACCCAGATTAACATGTCCTTATCTCAGGTTTCACCACACCTGCTAAAGTCTAATCTAGTCACTCTAAGGGAGGCTCCTAAAAATATAAATACTACATCTCGCTGCTATAACCCAAATGCTCGATGTGCCTACTACTACGACAGTCTAGGGTATGATACAATTGACTGTTGGGATCTGAAGAACAAAGTTCAAGATCTCATTGAGGCAAAGGAGATTGAATTTGACCCTCCTAAGACCCCCAACGTCATAACTTCACCAATTCCCAAGCATGACCCGGGAGTCAGTGCTATTGATGTGGTTTCTGCTGCAGAAAATGCTGACAGTAATTGTGACATAGACAATTGGATCTTCCTAACTATCAACAGTGGACTCAACAATTGGGAGGCCAAGGATTTTGTTCCCATTACTTTTATCCAGGAGTAATTGTCTTATTGTTTTTGGAATATGTAATATTTGAACAATTTAAACTCTAAAGCCTTGTGCTTTACCCGAGGCACAATGTTCTATTTGTGAGGGTTATTACTTCATCTTCATATGTCATTAATAAATCATTGGACGTTTTGCATGAAAATTTTTCACTCTTTGTATTTTTTTCTACTTTTAGTTTATCAAAACATATATGCTCTCTTACACACACCCACATATCAAACTACAGATCCACGTCCACTCTGGATCCCATTGATAACGATTTTGTTATTACCAATTATGACTTTGAAAATCTGATCTACCAAGTCGAGGACAAAGGTGAGGAAGATTGTGAAGTACCAAGAGAACTTGCTAGACTTTTACAACAGGAGGAAAGAACAATACAACCTCATGAAGAGTCGGTTGAGACAGTTAACTTGGGTACTAAAGAGGATAAGAAGGAAGTCAAGATAGGCTCCGATCTGGAGCATAGTATCAAAGAGCGGTTAATTAAGATGTTACACGACTATGTTGAGGTATTTTCTAGGTCATACGAAGACATACCGGGGCTGGACACTGATATTGTGGTTCATCATTTGCCAGTTAAAGAAGACTTCCCTCCAGTGAAACAGAAGGTTTGTCGTATGCGTCCTGAGATGTCAGAAAAGATCAAGGCTAAAGTTATGAAACAGTTCAATGCCGACTTCTTAGCTGCTACTTCTTATCCATAATGGGTTGATAATGTTGTTCTGGTACCTAAGAAGGATGGTAAAGTACGCATGTGTGTGGATTACAGAGACTTGAATAGGGCAATCCCCAAGGGTGACTTTCCGCTTCCCCATATTGATGTTCTGGTTGACAATATTGCACAGCATAAGGTATTTTCCTTCATGGATGGTTTCTATGGGTATAATAAAATTAAAATGGAATCTGAAGATATGGAGAAAACAACCTTCGTCACGCAGTGGGGCACTTTCTGCTATAAAGTTATGCCATTTGGGTTAAAAAACACCGAGGCAACCTATCAGTGTGTCATGGTAGCTTTGTTTCACGATATGATCCATCACGAGATAGAGGTCTACATCGATGACATGATAGCCAGATCCCAAACTGAAGAAGAGCACCTGAATCACCTGCAAAAGTTGTTTGAAAGACTGAAGAAGTACAAGCTGAGACTGAACTCGAATAAGTGCACCTTTGGAGTAAGATCTGGTAAGCTCGTGGGCTTCATTGTTAGTGAAAAAGGTATTGAAGTAGACCCTACAAAGGTTAAAGTTGTACTCTAAATTCCAACTCCCCGCATTGAGAAGAAGGTTAGGGGATTCTTGGGACGTCTAAACTACATTTCCAGATTCATATCCCATCTAACCGGTACTTGTTAGCCAATCTTTAAATTACTGAAGAAAGACCAAGCTGTGAAATGGAATGAAGATTGCTAGACCGCCTTTGACAAAATCAAGGAATATCTTCAAGAGCCTCCAATTTTGATGTCGTCGGTTGAAGTAAGACCTCTGATCATGTACTTAACAGTATTAGAGAATTCAATGGGGTGTGTGTTGGGGCAGCATGATGAGTCTGGTCGAAAAGAGCATGCAATATACTACCTTAGCAAAAAGTTTACCAACTGTGAAACAAGATACACACTGCTCGAGAAAACTTGTTGCAGTTTGGCATTGGCTGCTCGCCGAATGAGACAATATATGTTGACTCACACTACCCTGTTAATATCTAAAATGGATCCTATCAAGTACATCTTTGAGAAGCCCACTCTCTCCGGAAGAATAGCAAGATGGAAAATGATCCTGAACGAATATGATATACAGTACACGACACAGAAAGCAATCAATGGAACTGTATTAGCTGATCATTTGGCTCATCAGGCTGTGGACGACTACCAATCCATGAATTTTGAATTCTCGGACGAGAATATTATGTTAGTAACTGATTGTAAGAAACCTAGACCGGATGAAGGACATGAAAAAGGATCTCGGTGGACTATGGTTTTTGATGGAGCTTCCAATGCACTGGGCAATGGCATCGGTACTATGATCATATCTCCCGAAGGCTGCAAAACACCCTTCACTGCCAGGTTATGTTTCAATTATACCAACAATATGGTTGAATATGAAGTATGTATCATGGGACTCCAGGATGCTATCGATTTGAGAATCAAATTCCTAAGAATATATGGAGACTCGGCCCTGGTAGTCAGTCAAATCAAAGGAGAATGGGACATGAAGCATCCTAATCTCATCCCTTATCGGGAGCATGTGCTGAAATTGGTTCCATATTTTGAAGAAGTTACCTTTGAGCATTTTACACGAGAATAAAATCAGTTAGCGGACGCGCTAGCTACCATGTCATCCATGTTCAAAGTCAGGTGGGATAACGAAGCCCCTCAGATCACTATTGAGAATTTGGATGAACCGACAATCTGTTATGAGATTGATACTGAAGGATCAGGGGACAAACCTTGGTTCCACGAAGTGAAAAGGTACTTCGAATCCTAGGATTATCCCGAGGGAGCTTCCTTCAATGATAAGAAGTTCCTAAGAAGGTTCTCTGCCAAGTTTTTCCTTAGTAACAGAATTCTCTACAAGCGCAACCACAATTCTACTTTGCTTCGGTGTATGGATAAGAGTGAAGCAGAGAAGATCATGGAAGACCTACACGAAGGCATCTTTGGAACCCATTCTAGTGGGCACACAATGGCTAAAAATATCCTACGGGCAAGATACTACTGGTCTACTATGGAAGCAGATTGTTATCAGCATTCATGAATTTGTCATAAGTGCCAGATCTATGTTGATAAAGTACATGTGCCTCCAGTTCCCTTGAATTTCTTGACTTCTCCCCGGCCTTTCGCAATGTAGGGCTATGATATGATCAGAGAGATTAGACCTACCACTTCTAATGGGCACCGCTTCATCCTTCTCGTCATTGATTACTTCATAAAATGGGTATAGGCAACCCCATTTACTTATGTTACCAAGAATATTGTGGCCCGATTCATCAGACATAACCTTATCTATCGGTAAGGCATTCCAGAAAGAATCATTACAGATAATGGTTCCAATCTGAATAATACTATAATCACTGAGCTCTATACATAATTCAAGATTCATCATCATAACTCTTCTCCTTATCGACCGAAGATGAATGGTGATGTAGAGGCTGCTAATAAAAACATCTAGAAGATCATACAGAAGATTACAATGACATACAAAGACTGACATGAGATGTTACCATTTTCTCTTCATGGTTACCGTACCTGAGTACGTACGTCGATAGGGGAAACTCCTTTCACTCTGGTATACAATATGGAAGTTGTCCTACCCATCGAAGTCCATATCCCTTCCTTGAGAATCATGAAAAATGCAGGGTTGAACGAAGACGAATGGGTTCAGACTCGACTTGACCAATTAAACCTGATTGACGAAAAGAGGCTCACAGTTGTCTGTCATGGTCAGATGTACCAAAAACATATGATCAAATCTTTTAACATGAAGGTCAGACGTCAGGTATATCAGGTTGGTGATCTAGTAATCAAGCGCATTATCCTACCGCAAGGTGATCCCAGTGGCAAATGGACTCCCATATACGAAGGCCCATTTGTGATCAAGAACATATATTCTGGTGGAGCCATGATCTTAACCACTATGGACGGTGACGACCTACTGCACCCTATAAACATGGACATAGTTAAAAGATACTACACATGAACAAAGACCCTCTAGGTCGATTGGCCAAGGCAAAAATAAGGGAATCACGGTGAACCAAAAGGGTTCAGGAAAAAATTTGGGATATATAAAAAAAATCTGTACACCCGACAAGTCGAAAACCTGAAAAGGAGGCTTGGGGAAAAAGGGTATCCCGGTGGACTGAAAACCCGAAAGGGCGGTCCAGGAAAACGTTATCGATTAAAAGCGTATAACTATGTCCCGTCAGATCACCTTACAGATAGAATTCAGTAACAAGTTTCAAGTTCAAATGGTACTAATCAATCCAGTTAGCTTCGGACAAGCAGCAAAGGGATGAGAAGCTCAAAGATATAAAGGAAATAGCAGAATGGGAACCCAATGGGGTTATTTCACATAGCTGTTTTTCTTTGTATACTATTTTGTATAGTTTTCATTCTTACGATGACATTCTTTTACTAGAATGTCGGTCTCTTTGTACAAAAACACCTATTATAGGTAGAATTCTTCAGATTAATACAAAACTATCTCTTTGAAAGTGCAAAACTACTTGTTTTTATTTTTCTGTTTTATTTGCAAAAACGTCCAGTGATTATTTTTAACATATGCAGCTGAATGTGATTACCATTTATAAATACACGCATAAAAATAAAAAGACAATTACTAATGGCTTTCAGAAATGGAACAGTGTCTGAAAGAGGCCTTCTGCAAATCCCTGCAGATACTTTCTCCTGCCGGTACAGAGGCAAAGGCATCCTACTACAAAGTCACTACCATATCCTCAGTATACAACCTAATGATGTCAAAGTTTCTAATATCAACGGTAGACCAAGAAACTCCAATTATTTCCCCGACATCTTTAAAAATCCCCAAGCGGCTTACAGAGTTTCCCTTCCCCAACAAATTTTATTTCTCTAACAACGGAAATCCGTCTCGCAGCAGTTCAACTTCAACAAAATTTGAATACTTACATTTTTCATCCCCACCAATAATCAGGGATTTATTTTCCCTAGTTACACAACACTGCAATAGAACAACTGATACATTCACATATTACATTCATACATCAGTTTACAAACGTCATAGCATATGCAGTACAAATGCGTATATCGTAGTCTCATTTATTTTGAGAACATCGTTACTCAATGCATTTAATGCATCACGACATTGCATACAACTGATTCTTTACCTTTTCAGGAAAGTTCACAAGCAGACAAATATCATCATCAATTTTCAACAGTTCCAGATTAATTCTTGAAACCAGACAGGGCAACTATCTCAACAACCAGAAAACAGTTCCAGATTAATTCCTGAAACAAGACAGGGAAACTATCTGTGAATGACTGATTGTAGATCAACAAGACCAGGTTAGAGATTAATTCCTCAAACCAAGCATGGCAACTATCTCAACAACCAACAAAGACAATTCCAAATTAATTCCTAAAACCAGACAGGGCAACTATCTATAAAAAACTAATTTTAGATCAATTCCCGAAACAAGACGGGGCGACTATCTACAAGACCAGGTTAGATATTAATTTCTGAAACCAGACAGGGCAACTATCTCAACAACCAATAAAGATATTTCTAGATTAATTCCTGAAACCAGACATGACAACTATCTGTGAACAACTAATTGTAGATCAATTCCCGAAACAAGACGGGGCAACTATCTACACGACCAGATGAAGCAACCCTACCCAGGCTCCTTCTAATATATTTCCAGATGCAGCTTTACACGGGCTCATCCTGAAGAAATCTACACAGGTTCCTTCTCATAATATCCAGATGCATCTCTACACGGGCTCATCCTGAAGAAATCTTACACGGGTTCCTTCTCATAATATCCAGATGCAGCTTTACACGGGCCCATCCTGAAACAATCTTACATGGATTCCTTCTCATCCCGAAACAGCCCTACATAGGTTCCTTCTCATACATATCCAGATAGAAATTTACAACACTACAAATCCTGGACCTGACTAGATGATAGTATACCTTATGTTCAAGATGAAGCATGGACCCGACCAGATAACAACTTAATTTATGAAGCCTGGACCCGACCAGATAACTGTTAATTTCATTTTCCCCAGTACGTCTCTCTAAAGCATGGAATATGACCAGATGACAACCAACTTTATTACCCTCGTAAGTTACTGTGAAGTCTGGAATACGACCAGATGACAACCAACTTTATTACCCTCAGCAAGTTACACTGAAGCCTGGATTTCGACCAAAATACAACTAACTTTCATCTTTCCAGTCCAGAGATAACTCCTCAGTAGAGCCATGGAAAACTAAAGCTCCTAGACTCTATTCCCCACAGATTTTTCCTCAAGCAAAAGGAAACAAATTAACATTCCTGAGCAGAGTCCTCCTCAGACAATAGGAACAGGAATTCCCATAAAAAGACCTCTTATAAGGTCAGCATCAACTTTGGATGGCATCTTTAAGCCCATCTCCGATAACACTCAGTCATCTTCTCCAAATGGAATCTGTAAGCCCATTCTTGATATCAATAACCAACGGCGTTACTTCATGTGAGTGCAAATTTCTTGGCACTCTAGTTTTCAATCATCTTCCACCTTCAGGTCATGAAAGGCAGACAAGCCAATCTAAATCTTTAGGTTTAAGAAGATTGAACATGGGAAGTTGTTGTACCCTGAAATTTTACCTCCCATTCTATTCAAGGAATGCTCATTAAGGTCCCCAATTGCTCAAGGTTGACCAAGAATTGATCAGACAAATTCTCCTCCTAAGAAATGGATTTCCATCTAGGGTTTCATTTCTCAAAAAGAATTTTGGTTTGCAAAAACTTCAAATGATTTTCATGGCACCCTATACGCCTCAACATAATGGCATAACTGAAAGAAAGAATAGAAGTGTACTGAACTTGACGAGATGTAAGTTGAAAGCTAAAAAATTGCCTAAGAGATTTTGGGTCGAAGCAACTTCGACAACAATATACACTCTGATTAGATGCCCAACGAAGCAGTGTTAGCTGAGAATTTCGATTACATAAGTTTTGAATAAATGACACTATGATCGAAGAAAGAGTAGTTCGAGAGAAAGTGTGAGGAGGACTTTACAAAGTCTTCGATTGATGAAGATCTAGTAAAGAGCTTTAAAGGGTTTGTTTTCGAACTATTGGGAAAAATAAGTTATTTGAAGCATTATAAGGGAAGGCATTTCGACTGTCATGTTGATTTGAATTGGCGCTTCGAAAGGAAGAAATAACAAAATAAACCTTCGACACAGTCACAACTGTCACAAATGTGTTCGAAGAAGATGACCAGAATGAAGCTTCGACTGGTCGAATCGAAGAACCACCTGGACAACTGTGTTCGAAGAAGATGACAAGAGTGAAGCTTCGACTGGTCGAATCGAAGAACAACCCACACAACTGTGTTTAAAGAAGATGACGAGAACGAAGCTTCGACTGGTCAAATCAAAGAACCACCTGTGCATCTGTGTTCGAAGGAGATGAATAGAATGAAGCTTTGACAGGTCAAAAGGAAGAAGTGATACTTCGATTGGTTGAATTGAAGGAAAGGAGATCGAAAAGAACAAGAACTGTTTGATTAGGTTGATGTTACTAAATTACACAATCAAAGAAGATGGTGACTTAATCGAATAAGCCATGATGATGAAGCATTGAGCAATTCGAATTGGAATTCAGAGCCATTGAAAAGAACAATGGAGATGCAAAGTGAAATAAACACCTAATGGGATGAAAACTGTCCAGGTTCACTCAAAGTTTAAAATGGCATGAAATATCTCAAAATGGCAACTTTTCAAATCTTTCGATTCTCCTTTCAAAGCCATGGTTAATGGATGATTCATGCCATATTTATTCACCACCACACCCTCTATAAATACAGAGCCAAAGTGCAAGAAAAAGGGGAGAAAATTTCCTATACACACAAGAAATTGCCTCAAAGAGCCACACGCACACACTGCCTCAGAAAACCATCTCAAAACTCTCAAAAATCTCATAAGTTGTCTAAATACAAAACCAGCTTTGCAAGATCCCTTGGTCCAAACGAATACCAGATTCGTTCTCCCGAGACTTCCAAGAAGCCATACCCAATCCTTGCATAATCCATCCCAAGCTCAGAACTACAGATCGAGGCACCTCCGTTTGTGTCCAAATGAAAGGATACCATTGTCAGGGCCTTCGAAGCTGATTGCTTTCGAAACTCATGATATAGGCCATTTCAAGCCAAAACAACCCAGATTCGGACTCAGGGAGTTCGAACTCGGGGGTTCGAATCAAAGGGAAGAGACTTGGGCTCGATACCCAGGTCGTGCATTTTCGTTTCTCTAACAATTGTATTGCAGATCCAATGCTTGCAGATTCCATGCATACACCATACACCACATGATCATAACCAATGGATCCCCATCTGATCCAAATCTGAAGGCTTCAGACATATGCCTCACCATGAACCTTCGAAGGATTCCTTTATTGGAATGAAAGGAAACCTGGACCTCTTTTCGATCCAGGCCTGCACTTCACCCCCTATTTACTTTTGCTGCCTGGCCCATTTATACTTGTTTACTTTGTTTTTGTTTATTTCCTTTAGTTTATTTTTTTTTAATCAATATAAAAATAAGAAGAAAAAAATATAAGCAACTTAGAATTAGGTTTTACTTTTTAATGATTTAATTTAGTTAATTATTTTAACTTATTTTCCTCAATTTTAAAATCAGTAGACTTAGGATTTACGTGAATTCAATCTTTTTTATAAACTAAAAAATGAAATAAATATTAAGTCTGTTTTAGAGTTAATTTTAATCAATAATTTTAATTACTTATATTTGACTTAATTGAACATTTATCATTTTCCAAACAAAATAAAACACAAAAAAGATTTCCTTACATTTATGACGTAGACATTATTTTCAATTCGCGCGCATTTATTGCTTTCGTTATCATTTTCATACTATTGTAACTGCCTATTGGATGTAATAGCATAATTAAGACTTTAAATTTACTGCTTTATTCCCCCCCAAAGTTTTGGATATGTAATTAATCCCCCTCCCCGAAGCCTTGTAATAGTTTAGAATTTATATTTCCGCATTTTAAATTCCTGCAAATTATTAACTGCTTAGATGCATGACTAATAGGATTGTATGGCAAGAGTTTAATAATCAAATGCTAGCAAACCTAATGCAAAAGATAAATAACTGAATACAACATAATTTCACATATACACATTTAGGGTACCCCACTTTGGTTGCCTTCGGAAAAACAGTCACAAATCTCGAAACGTGAGAGATTTTAGTGACTACCCTCCGGTTTAAAGATCACATGTCCCTCGATGACCCTCTCGATGTTGCCTCGGTAAAAATGATCTTAAAACCCTAGGGTAGTTACTAAGATTTTTTGCCCAATTGCCTTTGTGACTATAAACATCCCTTCGAATGTCCCTCAAATATCCAACGACTAGGACTATCTACTCACTAATAGTAGGATAACACTGTCTACAGAAAAAGAGGAAAAGAACAACCCTTTTGAGTAAAAGTAGATAGTTCCTAGATGCCATGCTCAAAAAACCTTTACACTAGCACAAAAACTTCTTTCAAAAAACATTTTCAAAACGCTTTATCAACATTCTTGAGGACTGATACAAGAGTTATCATAAAGCAAGTTGCCTTACTACTGACATTTCAAAAAAACTTTTCAAAACATACAAAGCACAAGGTATTTCAAATGAGGTAAGAATCTAAGAGCCCGTAGATAACTACAGATGGAAAGGGTGCTAACACGTTCCCTTTCCATAATCTACCCCCTTATTCAGAAAACATCTCGAAATGTCTTTTTCTATTCTTTTCACCCTTTCCTTTGTTGGATAGAAGAAAAGTCGGTGGAGACTCTTTCTTACTACAACATTTGCGAACACAAACGCAAAACCAGTATAACAGTCGGTTCTTCCACCGTAAAATCTCAAGTGAAGCTTAGGGCACGAGACACCGTCGTACTTGGAAAATATTGGAATCTTGAATTTGTGGGGAATGACTACCCCAGGCACCAAACCTAATTCACCAACATCCAAGCCAAGCACAACTTGAATTTACACAGCCTTGAATCTATCTTCTAGTTGCTTATACTTGTCTTCATCCGGTGGATATTGTTCGTCAAAAAAGTCTTCATCCTCAGAGATTGGATTGTTACCACCCCCAACACGGGTGCTCCTTTTATCTTCATCCAGATTCTCATCTTCCTCGGAGGAGTCTTCTACCACTTGAACTTGTCGAACAGGGCCCTTGAACCTCTTCCCATGTTTACCAAAGCCTTCTTCTTGGTCTTCTTCTTTGCAACCAGAAGTGACATCAGTTCTTGCTGCCCTTTGGCCAAGTTGAGCAAGGTTTCTTGAAATTGAGAATTTTGTGTCTGCAAGTCCTTCACATCCTGCTCAAGATCCATCTTACTGAAATAAACCGCAGAAAGATGAGGAAACCTGTGTCGGAAAACCTTCTTATGTTATGATGCATGTAATGTGAAGGCAAATGTTTTCAAGGACCTTTAAGATTTAAATTTGTTTAGAAAAAGAAGGAACAAACATTAATTGTATTAATAAGTTCAAACGGTTACAACAAATTCCTCTTGGGCTTACAATGGAAGAAGCAAAATAATACAAAATAAACTCCTAAAACAAAAAGGACTCAAGTTTCTCATGAACGCATCCTCTTTGGTGCAATGTAGGCGCTCAAACTTCGTTCTTCATAAAGCTGTCTCGTGAGCTCCAAAACCCTCTTCTCACTTGCGTAGAATTGGGTTTCAAAGGTGTCTCACTCCCCTTTGAATTGAATCCACGATCTTTTCAACTCCTCGAGAGTAGTAGGCATTTCAGGATGAAGAGCAGTGTATGGAACATCTCCTTCGACAATAGGTTCCATGATGATAGGTAGGATGGCCTCATATGGCATCATGAGGTTTTAAGCGCGAGCTCGCACCCACTTGAGATAAGGCTCCAAAGGAATGGATTTCTTATGCCCCAACGTCTTGCTATCAACTTTGTTCACCATGCCCCAAGGTCATACAAATCTTTGACGATAACCTTGGACATTGTTTTCATAGTCAAATACAATTCCTTGGACAAGCGCGTCATGAGGGCCATCCCTCAGAGCATACCCAAACTGTCGTAGAGCCAAACAAGGATTATAGGTGATACATCCCCTAATTTGAAAGAAAGGGACATTAGGGAATTCCCCACAACGGTCAATGATGGTAACATCCTCCAAAGATCGAGAACACCAATGAATATCCGAATGCGAGAGTGACATCAACCTACTAGACCATCTCATGTCTTGCTCATTCTTCAAAATAGACCGAAGAAAGTGATAAATAAACCACCTAGCTAACCAAGGAGTGCAACACATAAGAATTCCCCTTCTCTTAATGGTGAGAGTGTGAAGAGAGTGCAAAATGTCTCCAAGTAAGGTAGGCATCAGGTTACGAGATAGAAAAACATTAACCGTATTCACATCTATGAGTTGGTCCAGGTTAGGAAATAGTACCATCCTATTGTACCCCAATTTGTTCCCCTAAGGTCCCTTCATCATATCATATCAATTCAATCACAATAAGGTCACACACTAGGGTTTGGTTATTCTCCCTATCTTTAGCTTTTGCTTTAGGAGGAATCACCAAGCACCTTGAATTGTATTTTATGATCATCTATGTTTTGTATTGGTTATCCTTTAACTAATAAATACAATGAGTGTTTTCCCTAATTGTTGATGTTGTAGGAGAAAGCACAATACTTTTCATCAAGATTGATCTAGGGATTCATGAGTTCATTTATGTGCCTTCCTCAATAAAGCTTCATTGAGATTTAAGCCTCGTCATTAAAGATGTTTTGAAGTAATATCATGACAAAGTATTTTGTGATTCATCATGTCTCAAGTTGTCAAAATTAGTTCAAAAATATAAGGGTTGATTGAAGAAGTTTGACTCAATTGGATAAGTATTTGATTCCAATGATCACAAGTGCATATCTCCTTAAATTCTCAAGATTTGTAAGTGGTTTTGGTTGCTAGGGTTTCTCCTTGTCATCCTCAAAAACTTATATTCACGTGACAAAGGTATTTGTGCAACAAGGTTGGTCAAAATTGCAAAGGTTTCCCAAGGTATTTTCTTGCTCTAGGAGATAGGGTTTGGAACTTCAAAGGGGTATATATTGCTCATCTTTTGATATTTTTGAGTTTTTCAAAATACATCCTTCTTTTTAAAGGGTTATTAACAAATCACTTCAAAAGTTTCAAAGAAATTTTGTGTGGAAGAAACTTGATGATGAAGAAAGATTACAAGTCCTCTAGATGAACCCTCAAATTCCCTTATGTGACTTCAAATGATCATAACTTGATCATCTTTTATCCCCTTGAACCCATTATTTTTCCACAATGATCTTGAAGGTGTGAACTTTAACCTTTCTTTTATGTGCAAAATGTGAAAATGGATGGAAGATTCCCTAAGGATGCAAAAGATTATAGGCCATTTCATGAATTTTTTTCCAACAAACAACAAGTCATAACTCTCTCAATTTTTGGAGATTTTTAATGGTTCAAGTTTAAAAATGTCATTCAAGAGATCTATTTCATTCCATATTTTTTGGTTAAGAGAAAATTTCAAGTGGAAGGCCATGTTTGAGTGCAAGACATTACAAGTCATTTTTGAAGAAAAACTTAGAAATATTCTAAGTATGGAAAGTCAACCTCTTTTTCTCAACTTTGACTTATTATAAATTTCAGCTCAAACATCCATTTGATCCCATTCTTTTCATATTGTAAAGCTTGTAATCTCCTCTTTCTAAAGCTTCAAGAATCATGTCCTAAGACCCCTGGAGTTAAGAATTCCATGGGTTTGATTTTGGCAATTTGAAACTGAATTTTTCACCAAGTCAGAAATTTGAAACTCTTGTTTTGGCTTCTAATCACAAAATTGTTGCGCGTTTTTGCTCCTAAACATGTTTATTGAACTTCTAGAAGTGATTAGTGCATCAAAATGCAAGGTTTGGATGAGTTTTGATGCAAAATAGATCACACGTTGCTCGTGTATTAGGTTCAGATAATTTGCCTCCAAACTTCATCATTTCACACGCTTAAGAATCCTGTTTGATTCCCTATAAATAGAGAGTCATCCCTCATTCATTTCCTCAAACTTGGAAAGCCAGAATCACCCTGCCAAACTCTGTCTCTTGAACTCAACTTTTTGTAACTTCGAATTTGCTCTTACAACCTTCCTCAATCATTTTTCTTTGTCAGTTCACCTTCCTTGAACCTTACTAAAGCTAACAGAAGAAGAATTAAGCTCTAAAACTCCCTGAATCGTGCTAGCCAAGTCCAGTTTCAGAGCTCTGCAACTTAACTTCAATAGGTAGATTCCTTCACCAATTCTCTCAAACTTTGATACTATAGTGAAGCTCTCATCATCCCGGTTCTAGTCGCAACACTTGTTTTTAACTGGAAGCATGTTTTGACCATGAAATTTCAAATCCCTTTTCAAAACTTCTCTTCCAAATTGTTTGAGCGATAATTCATATAAATTTTTTGGGAAAGTGTGGTTGTCTTTGTCTTGATGAGAGGAAGCAAATGACATAGGTCTGGGCTTCTGATTTTACAGTTTGAGGGACATGTGTTTCACGTTAGCTGGAGGTTGAAGATGACCAACGTGTCACCTTCCAATCAATGATGGCGTGCCATTTGGAATTTTTTGAAAATTTGATTTATATTTGATTCAGTGCTTTATTCAGTAATGACCATGATATGCACAACGTGTCAGATCCCTTAGATTAGATTACTAACGCGTTTTGACTCTCATCCATTGCTCCACATTTTTTGACTTTATTTTATTTTCTGATTTTTATATTTAAATTATTTTAAACATCAAAAATTCATAGAAATTTCATTTTAACTCCAAAAAATCTGAAAAAATTATGGAAAATACTTTTGATTTTTATCTTTTCGATTTTTATTTTTTCACAATTTTATTTTGTGTTTTGGTATTTTTTTATATAATTTTTCACTTTGTTTGAGTTATTTTAATGTTTGAAAATACTTTTCTTTATTTTTAAATTCTGAAAAAAATATGGAAGGATCCAATGACAGTTTGACAAATATTAGTGACGTCATTTATTTTTTATTTTTGACTTTATTACTTTTTATCATTTTTGGTTTATTTTACTTATCTCTTTCAATTTTAAAAATAGTTTGACTTTAAAAAATTACCAAAAAATTTATAAAAATATTTGAGTTCATTCCTGATTTTTCTATGATCTTAATTATTTTTTATTGATTAATTTGAATATAGTTGCTATTTTTCTCTCTTATTTCCATTTTATAATCATTTTAACAAACCTTTTTCTTTTATTTTAAATATAATTTTATTTTATATATATATTCTGGTTGATCTTGGATTAAAATTTTGAATTTTTTTTATTAATAACCATGTATTAAAATAATATTTCGCAAATAACCGGGTTTCGGAAAAAATTACGCAAATAACCATGTTTCAGATAACTCCCCAAAGGAGAAGCCATCTGAATTGGTGCATGCACCTACACTTTTGCCCTAGGCGCCATCTCACTTGGCGCCTCCCTTGGATTTTATCCAAGTGAGATGGCGCATGCTCCTTAAAAGTGAGAGGAGGCGCCATCTCACTTGGCTCCTAGGGCAAAACTAGGACAAAATGCTGTTTTATAAATAATTCGTCCGTTTCTCTGAAATTTCTCACACTTTCTCGCACTGTATTTTTATTTTGTACTTTGTTATTTGCGTCATGACGTCGCCTATGATTTTTAGCAGAGATGGTTACGTTGTCTTCTCCGCCACGAAACCTGCGATGAAAATGAAATTCTGGCACATTCACTCCATGGAGCGTCTGAAGCGGGAGTTGATGCGATGGCTAGATGGAGACATTGCGGAGGGGCAAATAATTCGAAGGATCCAATGAAAACAAACAACAACCTCACATGCGACAGGAAGACCTAATGTGTGGTTTGAGGAAGTCAAAACAAACAGCGATGTAATGTTGATGATGCATGGGTCAGATGAAATTGTGTTAACAGTTGTAATTTCCTAGATGGAATATCGTTAATTATTCTTGTACGCGTTTTATCAATTGTAGCAAAATCTGTTAACGGAAAACCCAAATGTTTACAACATAATTAAGAAAAGATTTTATGTATTACAATATTTATGTGGTCGAGCCAGACGCATGATTCAGACAGTTTTTGCGATTGTGTCCGACCTGACGGCATAAACCACACTTTCTTTCCAACCTGTCAAGATCATCCATTTCTGTTGTGATGCGCTTACTTTTGGGACGACCCTTCTTGTTCCTTCGCATTTGGTCATTGTGCCACACTATTTCGCCGTCGTATACAGGCCAATAATCTGGTTTTGCTACCAAAGGAAAGTTGTTGTTGTAAACGTTGAGCAACGTTTCAGATTTGTAAATGTTTGACAGAAGTTGCAGCGCGTCTTGACGGGTATGAGCACAAGCGACAATGACATGAGAGCAAGGCATACGAAATGCTTGAAACCTGCCAAATCGCACCATTGAGAAGGTAGCATGACCCTATATTCTTGTCTTGGCAGGCCTTCATTGTGGTCGATTGTCTCTTTCACAATGAAGTTGTGGCTGTGTCGGTCAAACTGTATAACCATATGAGTGTTGGCTTTAGCACTTTCAGCCTTAATGTATTTCATGCAGCTTTCACTCCATAGTTGTCCAGATTGCAACACCGCATTCCACATTTCACCTCTTTTGGCAAATAACGCAGCCATCCTAAAATACGTAGATTTTACCAAGGCATTGATTGAGAGGTTTCGTATGCCTTTGAATACCCCATTCATTGATTCAATAAGATTCGTTGTCATATGCCCCCATCTTTGGCCATTATCGTATGACCTAGTCCATTTTTCCACCGGAATATTGTCGATCCACCTACCGGCTTCCGGATTTGACAAACGGATCTCGTTGCGGTAATATTTGAATGTGGGTTGTGTCAATGCATATCCCTCATTCATAACTGCTTTCCTCAATGTTTTGTCCTTGATCTCCCTCGAGAAATTCTGGACGATATGCCTAACGCAATAGACATGCATAGAAGGAGGGTCATGACAACCATTTGCTGGATTATTGTAGGCACTTTCAATGGAGGCATGTCTGTCCGAGATCAAACAGAGATCTGGTTGAGGAGCCACGTGTGTCCGCAGATTTTTCAGGAAAAGGCTCCAAGCACCACCGGTCTCCCCCTCGACAAGGGCAAAGGAAATGGGGAAAATGTTGTTGTTGCCATCTTGTGCAACTGCCATCAGTAGCGTGCCTTTGTACTTCCCATACAACCAAGTCCTATCAATTTGTATAATTGGTTTGCATGATGCAAACCCTGTGATGCATGGTTGAAATGCCCAAAACACGCGACTGAATATTCCGTTGCCATTTAGTAGACTACCATCTTGGGCGTATGCTGGCACTGTTTCCAGAACGTAAACACTACCTGGAGAATACGTCTTGAGTACATTCAGGTAGCGGGGAAGTTCTTGGTATGACTCCTCCCAGTTTCTGTACACCCTTTCAATCGCCTTAGTCTTTGCTAACCACGCATTACGGTAAGACGGAGTGTAGTTAAAAACCATGGTGATGTGGGAGATGATTGTTTTCACCTTCAAAGATGGGTCGTTGCTGACCAGGGGTGGGATTTCTTGACAGATGAGATCATAGTTGAGTTTTCGGTAGTCCTGTGATTGAGTGGAACTTACACAAGTGTGGGTAGTCATGGAACCTATGACCCAGCAGTCACCCCTTAATCTGTATGATGCAGTCAGCTTGAACATATTGTTAGGGTGGACACACTTGATCTTGTACCTTTCCAGGTTGACACGATCCACCTTAAAATCAACCGAGTTGAGCATGTGGAATTTTTTAATGGCCCTGATGCATTCCTCTCTGTTACGAAACTTGTCCTTCTCTTTTAAATTTTCATCCGGCTGCATATACATATTGAAAAATAAGTCAGTAGAAGGTTCATCTCCGCCCATGTTGAAGTTTGTCATGTGCGGAGGTGCTGTGTAGATTTTGTTTGCAGGAATACTAGGGATTCCATCATCATCAAAATCATCATTCACCATTTCATCAAACTCTAACTCGTTATCTTTTCTTCATCATCAACTGCATATACCTCAGCTTGTTCATTCTCCAAAGGATCAACCTCTTGTGTCACCTGAGGCTCTCGCAGCATAACGTACAACTCAATAGAGTCGTACCCAGAATAGACATGGCTGGAAAACATATTCTGGAGATCCTCGTCATCTTGAACTTCAACCTTATAAAAAATTACTTGGTTGTTTCCAAAGAAAACTGGATTCTGATAAAATATCTGGGACACTGGGCCTCGTTCAAGTTTGGCCTCCAATCTTTTTTTGAAGTACGAGAAATTAGCTTTCCCATTTAAGAGAAATCGGATGTTGTCTGTGTCTCTAAACAAAAACCCAGCGGTGGGACAAATGTAAGTCTCACCGTTGAAATGTGCTTTGACGACAAATTATGGTGCAGAGGCCATTGTGTAGAATTGTTTTAAGGTTTGAAGGTTGGAATGTTTGAATTTTATGAGTGATTCAAAGGTTGGAATGTTTGAGGTTTATTGATTGTATGAAGGTTTGAATGCTGTAAGGTTTGAAGGTTGGAATGTTTGAACTTTATGAGTGATTCGAAAGTTTATATGTTTGATTGTTTGAAGGTTTGAAGGTTTGATTGTAAGAACGTTTGAAGGTTGGAAGG
Organism: Vicia faba; assembly: GCA_948472305.1. Classification (NCBI taxonomy): domain Eukaryota; kingdom Viridiplantae; phylum Streptophyta; class Magnoliopsida; order Fabales; family Fabaceae; genus Vicia; species Vicia faba. The sequence goes on along the minus strand of OX451736.1, from coordinate 589,217,219 downwards.
TTTGACAGATTAAGTGAATGAATGTTATGATAAACGTAAGACTAAAAATTTCAATTAAGTAAGGATGCAACCCCCAAGGCTGCCAATAGTGTTACATGCAAGGAATCCCAAAGGCTGTCACGTAGCCTGAGCCTAGCCTGCAACAAAGGACACCTCTTATTCGCCAATTGGGGTGGCGACACCATTCATTTTTATACTCTTTCGCCAAGTCCAATGGCGCCTCCCTTACTGTCTAATCATCATACATGCATGCAGATATGTAACCCCCTAGGCTTCCACCTAGCCTGCGCCTACTCTGCACCTATACTGTATGTTGTAAGTCTCCTCCCATCACCTCCAATGGGCTTACATGCATTCAGGTAAGGAATCCCAAAGGCTGTCACGTAGCCTGAGCCTAGCCTGCAACAAAGGACACCACTTATTCGCCAATTGGGGTGGCGACACCATTCATTTTTGTACTCTTTCGCCAACTCCAATGGTGCCTCCCGTACTGTCCAATCGTGATACATGCATGCAAATATGTAACCCCATAGGCTGCCACCTAGCCTGCGCCTACTCTGCACCTATATTGTATGTTGTAAGTCTCCTCCTATCACCTCCAATGGGCTTACATGCATTCAGGCAAGGAATCCCAAAGGCTGTCACGTAGCCTGAGCCTAGCCTGCAACAAAGGACACCTCTTATTCGCCAATTGGGGTGGCGACACCATTCATTTTTGTACTCTTTCGCCAATTCCAATGGCACCTCCCTTACTGTCCAATCGTGATACATGTATGCAGATATGTAACCCCCTAGGCTGCCACCTAGCCTGCGCCTACTCTGCACCTATATTGTATGTTGTATGTTTCCTCCCATCACCTCCAATGGGCTTACATGCATTTAGGAAAGGAATCCCAAAGGCTGTCACGTAGCCTGAGCCTAGCCTGCAACAAAGGACACCACTTATTCACCAATTGGGGTGGCGACACCATTCATTTTTGTACTCTTTCGCCAAGTCCAATGGCGCCTCCTTTACTGTCCAATCGTGATACATGCATGCAGATATGTAACCCCCTAGGCTGCCACCTAGCCTGCGCCTACTCTGCACCTATACTGTATGTTGTAAGTCTCCTCCCATCACCTCCAATGGGCTTACATGCATTCAGACAAGGAATCCCAAAGGCTGTCACGTAGCCTGAGCCTAGCCTGCAACAAAGGACACCAGTTATTTGCCAATTGGGGTGGCGACACCATTCATTTTTGTACTCTTTCGCCAAGTCCAATGGCGCCTCCATTATTGTCCAATCGTGATACAACCTTAGGCTGCCACCTAGCCTGCAAGAGTGACACCTTTCATTTTTGTACATGCATGCATGCATATATGTAACCCCCTAGGCTGCCACCTAGCCTGCAGGAGTGACACCTTTCATTTTTTGTACATGCATGCATGCATATATGTAACCCCCTAGGCTGCCACCTAGCCTGCAAGAGTGACACTTCACATGCATGCAAGCACCAGCAACCACTATATGAAATTTATTTGCCTATAAATACATACCATATCATACATCTCTCACACCCACAAAAGTCTCACTCTCTACTACGAAATCTTTCATAATCTCTTACACTTTCTAAGTCTTTCATACTCTCTATCTCTTCCTAAGTCTTTCATAATCTCAAGCATTTTAAACAATGGCTCTTCTAACAATGGGCGATACTCACAGAGGCACAAGGGAAAACATTGCCGCATTTGTAAGTTTCTATTTTGGTTATACATTTTTCATACTTCAGATAATGTGTTGTTCGTGTTACTTAATCTTACACATGTTACATTATGAACTCAGGACACAAAAAGATTCAGAATCCGTTCTCACAACTACCTGGCTCCCGACTCATTTATTGTACGATATCTGGAATACGCAGGTTTTGGACATGTCATAAAGATCTCCAACTGCACCATTGACTCGAAGTTCACTCTTGCAATGTGGAAAAGGTGGAGACCAGAGACCCATACATTTCACCTACCAATAGCTGAATGTACCATCACGGTAGAGGATGTGTACATGCTACTAGGTCTCCCTGTCGACGGTAAGGCCGTGAACGGGTCGGTTCAACAACCCAACTCTCAGTGTGAAGAACTGTTGGGAAGGGATATGGTAGATGGTGGTGGTGCGAGAGGTCAGGGAATACTACTCACTGAGATGAAAAGTCATTATGCAAGTTTGGAATTAAACGAAAATTCCTCCGAGAATGACAGGGTAGTAAAAGCCAGAACTTATCTTATGATACTATTTGGTACTTGTGATCGGTGGATCTGGAACTGACTGTTTAACGTTGGTTCGCGAAATGTCGCGGAAGCAAGAGTCGCCACCGTCTTTTATTTTCTCCAAATGGAAAGGACAAAAGCACAGAAAAATTCCTTATAGAGATTGCTCTCGGTTCGGGAGGTAGGTTATAGAAAGGGAAGGTGTTAGCACCCTTTCTATCCATGGTTATCCATGGGCTCTTAGATACTTGCTCATTTGTGTTTTCAAAATGGTTTGCTTGCTTTTCAATTGTGGGTTTTAAAAAAGTTTCTTTGAAAATTCCAGTTCGACTCTTGTATCGGTCCTCAAGAGTGTTTGAAAAAATGCTTTCGAAAGCTTTTTGAAAATGTGTTGGTGTGAAAAGTATTTTTGAATTTGTTTTGAATTTAGAGCAAGTATCTAGAGTCGTCTACCTACCCTAAGGAATTCGTCTGTGTAAATGTCCTTTAAAGTAGTGCCATCCCACCATTGAGAGGTAGGTAGCACCACCGTTGGAGGTGTTCGGGTCAATTCGAGTTTGTAGGGACATGATGATCACCAGAGCAATAGGAAGACACCTTAGAAGCTACCCTCATGCCAGGTTCCCGGATCATGAGGACTTACTAAGACATCCTCTACTCGACGATCACCTTTCGAGGCAAGGCAACAGTGAGGCGTACCCTAGGGGTGGTGTGTGATTTGTGTGTCATGTTCATTTGCATTTATCTTGTTCATGTCAAAGTGATCTATGCGTTTGTTTTTATTTTTTGTCATTCATTCTTGCATGCGATTTAATTAACAGTTAAAAAGTTGCGGAAATTAAAAGTTCTAAACTATTACAAAGGCGCGGGTCCACATCGCCAAATTAAAATCCAGGACCCAATTTGACAGAAAGTAAATAAAGTGCGAGAAATAAAATGTCCGAGTTTACAAGACTTTGAGAGAATTACATTAATATTATAAGAAATAAAATAAAAATGCGCGAATTGGAATTAAAGTTGGAAGCGAGGGTGTTGGACCCTTTTCAATGGAATTAAATTAAATTATTAAATTAATAAAATTAAAATGAAAAGAAATTGTTTTTTTGAGATTTTTTTTGGTATTTATGACTTTTTAATAAGAGAATTAAATGAAATTGAGAAATTAACCCTAATTCTAATTGTTTTTTAATTTATTAAGAAAATATGTTAAAATTAAACCTAAGATTAATCTAATTATTTACATGCAATTTGATTTATGAAAATAAATAGTTAATTATTAGTGAAAAGAAAAGAAAAAGGATAAAAAATTGATACAAACCCTAATTCTACAATTTTTTAATTTATTAAGAAAATATTTGAATTAAACCTAATTTAAAAAGCTAAAATTAATTAATGATATTTATTTACAACAAATATTAAAATAAAATATATTTTGTTTTTTATGACTTTTCTGATTTTTATATTGTTTTTATGTTTTTTATGAAAATATTAAATCAAAGAATTAAAGGAAATTAATAAAAACAAAGAAAAGAAAAATATAAAAGAATGAATAAAAGAAGCAAACCCTAGGGGGTTCTGTCCCCAAATTGGAGGTAAAGTCCAATAATTCTTGCCCAATTGACTTCTGGCCTGATTGACTTTTCTGCTAGCATGCATAGGCGTTGACTCATGTCCATCATGTTCTTCAGATTATGCTCCTTGGATTGATCTTGGTAAGTACGTGGAGGGCCTGGATGTGGAGAGTATGGTGGTCGCTTGCATAGAGACTGCACAGAAGCGTAATTAAGAGAAAAATATAAGGGAAGGGAGGGGGACCTGGGGCTCAAACCCAGGTCCTGGAGATTACCAATGCACATGTCTGCCAACCGCGCTGCTTTGTTTCTTTGTTTATAATATAACCAATAAATAATATAATATAAAATAAGCATTAGTGCTCTTTTTAGCGTGAATTTTCAAATCAACCAATTGCTGCCTTACACCTAGTCTTCGTCTTCCTCGTTTGTGTTTTCCTGAAAATATAAAAAGGTTAGCGGGGGTTTTAAACCCCCCCCCCCCCAAAATATGCAATTCTTAATAATAGCGAACAGGCCATGGTAGCACATAAATTAGGCGCGAGGGTTGCTTTAGAATCGTCCAAGCATGCTGAATTCAACCATGGTATTATGGTGTCTCAATTTTACAGTAGCTAGAAACGCCTAATTTGAAAGTCCTGTAACCCTAACGTCCTTTAATGGTGAAATCGCGTATGGGTGTGGAAAACTTAATTGAACAACACAGTTAGTTTCAGAATGATGAGAGCAACACAAAACAAGTATTAGAATTCAAAATCATGCCATGAATGATAAAATACGATTTATGCAAAAAAGTGAAAAAGCTTGAGTTCTATTCACCGATTCTGGGCGTTAGGGACGTGGAAAACGATTCAAACACGTTTCTTGGTGTCTCAGGAAGGTGATGAGATAATTATTTTGGCTCGAATCGCTTTGGAAGACAGTTTTCAGTATTTGGAATTTTTGTCAAAAACTCAAGTTTGGTTATGGAGGTATGGCGCAGCTGGGAGGTTCTGAGGAGTAGGGTTAGCATGTATATATGTGTATGAGTGATTAGGGTTCAATATTTGGTCCCAAGAATCCTTGAATTGATGGAGAAAATATTTGATTTTCAAGCCATGAGTTTTCAATCTTTTTCATGCTATTTTAGTTCAAATCATGTCCAATTATCAAGATTCTTTCCAAATCTGATTATACACAAAATCTTGAGACTATTTCATGCACAAAAAGATTTAAAAAGTTAGGCTTAGTATTTTCCACATATTTATTTTAATTAAATGAATTATTAGCATTTAAAAATTCAAATAAATAAATAAAAATGATGAAAAACTTCCCTTTGGGCCAAATGGTCGTGCACATGCCTTAGATGATGGATTTTGGAAGAAAAAGAGGCCCATTAGCAATTTTAGGACATTTGAAGCAATGTTGACTTTTCAAAATATCCAAAAAGTTCCCAACTTCCACAAGGCATATCATGCTCAATTTTTAATCTTTGCTCATGTTCTTGGACATTTTGGAAAGGTCTTTGAGTCTTATAACCAATGTCGTTGGTCCCATGTCATTTTGATTTACCAATCTCAAGTTATGGCCTTTGACTTAAAGTCCCTTTTTGTTGACTTTTGAAAATGACCTATAATGTTGAAATTGATAACTTTTTGTGAGAGCATTTCTTGGACTTTAAGTGTGAAGGGGAGTTGTAGGAAATGTCTTTCTCTTCTGAATGAGCTTTGGAGGGAATTTTTCTGATAATCCATGTGAAAGTTATGCCTTGGTCAAGTTACAGTTGACTTTTTCAACTGTCCAAATATGGAAACTTTTACATCTTGAGACTTTTTTTAGCCAAGCTTTGAGAATCATGATCAAGCATTGATCAAATGATGTTTGTGGCTTCAAAATGAGATGTTGACCAAAAATTTGAACTTTTGACTGTCAAATGACCATTTTGCCCCTACAGTTGACTGCAGTGCAATTAGGGTTTTTGACTGTGCAATTTTGTGCTGAAAGTCTTGAAACTTGGCATGAGGATGCTTGACCATGTTTATAGGCATGTGGGACTTGATTGGACCCTTGGAAACTTCAATTTCTTTGTCAGAACCAAAACCCTAATTTTTGACTGTTAGGAGGTCCTTGAACTGTGCAACCCTTGGAGATTTTTGAACTTTGCTCTTTGCAGTTCTTGAAGAATATGGGAGGGCAAATTTTGGGGTACAACAGCTATCCCTGTTCAATCTTCTTAGACCTGAGGATGCAGATTGGCTGACGTGCCTTTCGTAATCCGAAGGTGGAAGATGATTGAACACTAGAGTGCCCAGAAATTTGCGCTCACATAGTAGTGTGATGATGGGAATGGGCTTATAGATGCCATTTGGAGATTGATGGATAGGATGATGGGCTTATAGATGCCATGCTAAGAGATGATGGATAGGTGGATGGGCTTATAGATGCCATGCTAATAGATGATGGATAGGTGGATGGGCTTATAGATGCCATTTGGATGTTGATCGCGTAAGAGATTCCTTAGCGAGAACTTGCGTACCTGCAAAAGAAAAGTGATTACCTGACTTATTACAGGAGCTGGTCTTCAAAATCTTTGTGTAGGTGTGCCCCGACTGGTTACAGGGAGCTGAATCTGGAGCTTCAAAAGGTGATGAATGAACCAGGGGTGGTTACTACCTCAACAGGAACGGTGAGAGAACCTTGGACGATTACTACCTCAACAGGACCGCTGAGAGAATCTTGGGCGACTTCAACCTCAACAGTAATCATTGAGAGAATCTTGGGCGACTTCAACCTCAACAGTAATCATTGAGAGAATCTGGGGATGATTACTACCTCCGCAGTATCGGGGAGAGAACCATAGGCGACTACAACCTCAACAGTATCATTGAGAGAATCTTGGATAACTTCTACTTCAACAGTAACGCTGAGAGAATCTTGGGGCGATTACTACCTCCGCAGTAACGGGGAGAGAACCACAGGCGACTACAACCTCAACAGTAATCATTGAGAGAATCTTGGATAACTTCTACTTCAACAGTAACGCTGAGAGAATCTTGGGGCGATTACTACCTCCGCAGTAACGGGGAGAGAACCACAGGCGACTACAACCTCAACAATAATCATTGAGAGAATCTTGGATAACTTCTGCTGAGTCTTTATCATGGAAATCTGTTAGGGGTCGATTTAGCTGGACTAGAGAAGGCCTTGGACTGGATAAGAAACAGAAAATCTTAGGGTCGATTAACTGAACCGGTCTAGGTCTTGAAATGTCTTCAACTGGATAAGAAACAGGGAGATCTTAGGGTCGATCTGACTGAACCAGAGAAGGCCTTGGACGGGATAAGAAACAGAAAATCTTAGGGTCGATTAACTGAACCGGTCTAGGTCTTGAAATGTCTTCAACTGGATAAGAAACAGGGAGATCTTAGGGTCGATCTGACTGAACCAGAGAAGGCCTTGGACGGGATAAGAAACAGAAAAATCTTAGGGTCGATTTAACTGAACCGGTCTAGGTCTTGAATATAGCTGGGAACTTAACTGAATTTTTCCTAAAAGGTAAAGGTCAGTCATATGCAATGCATGATATGGATCAAGCAATGATGTTCTCAACATAACTGAGATTTGTAAGATATGATGCGTTTATGCATGCTATGATGTATGAAATGCGATGTTTATGAATATATCTTTTCGTCTAGGAAAATAAATCCTTGACGGGTGCCGGGAAGTCACTTCTGGGCTGATGTTGAAGAATAGATCTTTGCTTCCGCTGGGGATGATAGTTGCAAGAATACCGGCAGGAGAAGATAACTCCGTTGGGGAATAAACTTTGGCAAATGGATTACTCTGCGGGGGGAAAAGTACTCTAGCGATATTGCTGGGAAGCAATACTCTGTAGGGAGAGAGATACTTTGTCGAATTGTTGATAATAACTTGCTGGGGATACCATTGTTGTATTGGAAGTGCTAATAGACTTCGCTGGGGATACCATTGTTGTATTGGAAGTGCTAATAGACTTCGCTGGGGATAAGAAGACTTCGTCGAGGACGATCTTTCCGTGGCTTTTGGCTGAGGATAACCCAGTTATATCCTGGTAGGGAAATAACTCTTTGAATAAAGCCGGGAGACGCGTTCGTGCTCTGCGGGGATAAGCTTCCAGAATCTACTGGGGATAAGCTTACTGCTTGGGGAGATGAATTCCAACTTTCCTGAGGAAACTGGATTGGACTCTCCTGGGGAAGTTTTTTGAACTATATTGGAAGTGACTTTGCTGAATGTTTGATATACCGCCGGGGAACAATCTTTAGACTAAGACTGCCGGGGATGCTTGTTAAGAATATGTATACTACTGGGGAATGTTGAGCTCTACGGGAGGATACCCAACTTCCTTAAGGTTTGATTGTAACTGCTTGAGGAGAGTGTACTGACTTGCTGGCTCACTCTCTGGGGACTTAAGATATCTGGTTATGTTCTTTAGCTGAACCTACCTTGGTACCTTGGAGGACAGAACAATTAGATTGCTTAGACGACTCTTTATTGCCCCTGTTTCTAATGTTACCTGTAATTAACCCTTTGTTTCGTATGCAAATATTCATGAGTTAGCAAATTATTGTCAATGCATATATCACAAATTGAACCTTGGACGTTCTTCGCAAGACAAAACAGAAAAGGAAAAACAATTGGCCATTTTAACTGAAAAGTGATTTTGTATTGATTTTTTGAATTTGCCTGTAAATAGGCGTTTTTGTACAAGAGGCTGACGTCCTAGTAAGAGAACGCCGCCGTACAAAAGAGTTTATACAAATTTTGTACAAGAGAAAATAAAGCAGCTGTGTGAAAGGAATGATCCACTGGGTTTCAACTCTGCTACTGTCTTTATATCTCCGAGCATCTCATCACTTGATGACCTTGGTTGAAGATGAAGTTGACTGATCGATGCCATCTGAACTTGATGTAGATACCGGATTCTGGATGCAAAGTGATCCAATGAGACATAGTATTACGCTTTTATCCCTAATTTTTGCCTGGACCGCCCTTTCGGGTTTTCAGTCCACCGGGATACCCATTTTTGCCCAAGCCGCCTTTTCAGGTTTTCGACTTGCCGGGTGTACAGATTTTTTCATTTCATCCCTTCATTTTGCCCGAACCCTTTTGGTTCGCCGGGAAGCCCTAATTTTTGCCTAGGCATGTCAGCCTAGTGGGTCTTTTTCATGCGTAGTATCTTTTTACTATGTCTGCATTGGCGGGGTGAGGAAGATCGTCACCATCCATGTTGGTTAAAATCATGGCTCCTCCTGAGAACACATGTTTAACCACAAATGGCCCTTCGTACGTAGGGGTCCATTTGCCCCTTGGATCACTCTGAGGAAGGATGATTCGCTTGATTACCAGATCCCCAACTTGATACTCTTGTGGTCTGACCTTTTTGTTAAATGCCCTGATCATCCGTTTCTGATACGTCTGACCATGACAGATAGCAGCAAGTCTCTTTTCATCAATAAGGTTTAACTGATCAAGTCGTGTCTGGATCCAATCATCTTCGCTCAGATTTGCATCCTTCATTATCCGGAGAGAGGGTATTTGCACTTCGATCGGTAAGACTGCCTCCATGCCGTAGACCAAGGAGAAAGGAGTTGCCCCGGTTGACGTCCTGGCTGAGGTACGATACCCATGTAGAGAAAACGGTAACATTTCGTGCCAATCTTTGTAGGTCACTGTCATTTTCTGCACAATCTTCTTGATGTTCTTATTCGCCGCTTCTACAGCCCCATTCATCTTCGGCCGGTAGGGAGAAGAGTTATGGTGCTGTATCTTGAATTGCTCGTAGAGCTCAGTGATCATTTTGTTGTTAAGGTTGGTACCATTATCCGTAATGATCCTCTCAGGTACACCGTATCGACATATCAGGTTGTGCCGAATGAACCGTGCCACGACGCTCTTGGTTACGGTAGCGTAAGAAGCTGCTTCAACCCATTTTCTGAAGTAATCAAACGCTACCAGGATGAAGCGATGCCCGTTGGATGCCGTAGGTTTAATCTCACCGATCATGTCTATGCCCCACATTGCAAACGGCCAAGGCACAGTCAGAACATTCAGGGGAACTGGAGGAACATGCACCTTGTCTGCATATATCTGGCATTTATGGCATGTCCGGGAATGTTGGTAGCAGTCAGCTTCCATAGTGGACCAGAAATACCCTGCCCGTAGGATCTTCTTTGCCATAGTGTGTCCACTGGAGTGTGTACCAAAGGTCCCTTCATGTAGCTCTTCCATGATCCTTTCTGCTTCAGTCTTATCCACACAACGCAGTAAGGTCGAATCATGGTTTCTCTTATACAAGATGTCGTTGCTAAGGAAGAACTTTGCTGCGAACCTTCTCAAGAACTTTTTATCATTGACAGACGCACCTTCAGGGTATTCCTGAGTTTCCAAGTATCTCTTCACTTCATGGTACCAAGGCTTCTCAGTCACCAATTCAGTCTCGAGATCACAACAGTATGCCTGTTCGTCCAGTTTCCAGATGATGATCTGGGGAGCCTCATTGTCCCATTTGACTTTGAACATAGAAGACATTGTAGCTAACGCGTCCGCCAGCTGATTCTCCTCTCTTGGAAAGTGTTCAAAGGTTATCTTCGTGAAGTGGGGGATCAAGGTCAACATACATTCTCTGTAAGGAAGAAGATTCGGATGTTTCGTATCCCACTCTCCTTTGATCTGATTGATCACAAGAGCGGAATCTCCGAAGACACTCATAAACTTGATCCTTAAGTCGATGGCAGCTTGAAGACCCATGATGCATGCCTCATACTCCGCCATGTTGTTGGTACAGTTGAAACATAGCCAGGCAGTGAGTGGAGTATGAGTGCCTTGAGGAGATATGATCACAGCGCCGATACCGTTACCCAAAGCATTGGAGGCTCCGTCAAAGTGCATAGACCATCGGGATCCTTCCTCAGGTCCTTCATCCGGTCCAGGTACTTCACAATCAGTCACAATCATGATGCTCTCGTCTGGAAACTCGAAGTTCATTGACTGATAGTCGTCTACGGCCTGATGTGCCAAGTGGTCTTCCAATACACTTCCTTTGATGGCTTTCTGGGTAGTGTACTGAATGTCGTATTCTGTCAAGATCATCTGCCATCTTGCTATTCTCCCAGACAGAGCAGGCTTTTCAAATATGTACTTTATGGGATCCATCTTTGAGATCAACAAGGTAGTGTGAGTCAGCATATATTGTCTCAGCCGGCGAGCAGCCCATACCAAAGCGCAGCAAGTTTTCTCAAGCAGTGAGTATCGGGTCTCACAGTCAGTAAACTTTTTGCTAAGGTAATAAATGGCATGCTCTTTTCGGCCAGACTCGTCATGCTGCCCCAGCACACACCCCATTGAGTTGTCAAGTACTGTTAGGTATAGTATCAGAGGTCTCCCTTCAACCGGTGGCATGAGGATGTGTGGTTCTTGGAGATACTCCTTGATTCTGTCAAAAGCAGCCCGACATTCATCATTCCAACGTACTACCTTATCTTTCTTCAGCAACTTGAAGATTGGCTCACAGGTGGTAGTTAGATGTGAGATGAACCGAGCAATGTAATTCAGGCGTCCTAAAAATCCTCTGACCTCTTTCTCTGTCCTAGGAACTGGCATCTCTTGAATAGCTTTGACTTTGGCAGGGTCCACTTGAATACCCTTATCACTTACAACGAAGCCTAGCAACTTCCCCGACCTTACCCCGAAGGTGCACTTGTTCGGGTTCAACCTCAGCTTGTACAGTTTCAACCGGTCAAAAAATTTCTGCAGATGATCTAGGTGCTCTTCCTCAGTCTGGGACCTTGCGATCATGTCGTCAACATACACTTCTATCTCATGATGGATCATGTCATGAAATAAAGCAACCATGGCACGTTGGTAGGTTGCCCCAGTGTTCTTCAGTCTAAAAGGCATGACCTTGTAGCAGAAGGTGCCCCACTGAGTAACAAAAGTAGTTTTTTTCCATGTCTTCAGGTGCCATCTTGATTTGATTGTAGCCTGAAAAACCATCCATGAAAGAGAACACCTTATGCTGAGCTGTATTATCGACAAGAACATCAATGTGAGGTAGGGGGAAGTCATCTTTGGGGATGGCCCTGTTCAGGTCCCTGTAGTCGACACACATTCTGACCTTACCGTCCTTCTTTGGTACCGGCACCACATTAGCAACCCACTGAGGGTAAGAAGTCACTGCAAGGAACCCAACATCAAACTGCTTCATGACCTCGGCTTTGATCTTTTCAGACATCTCTGGACGCATACGACAGACCTTTTGCTTAACCGGAGGGCAGTCTTCCTTAGTAGGCAAATGATGGACCACAATGTCAGTATCCAACCCGGGCATGTCTTCGTAGGACCAGGCAAAGATCTCCATATAATCATGTAGCATCTTAGTCAACCGTTGCTTCACGCTGAGCTCTAGGTTGGCACCAATCTTTACCTCCTTCCTGTCTGCTTCAGTACCCAGGTTTATTGTTTCCACTGGCTCTTCATGTGGTTGAATTTCCCTCTCTTCCTGAAGTAACAGTCTTGCAAGCTCGCCAGGCACTTCGCAATCATCTTCACCTTCGTCTTCGGCTAAGTTGATCGGATTTTCGATGTCATAACTGGTAGTAGCAGAGTCGTTACCAGTGAGATCCAGAGTGGATTGAAACCTGTATGAGTGAGTGTGTGTAAATACAGCTGTTTTGAAATATATATAAAGGAAGGAAAGACAGAAAAGGAGCATAAGATTTGAAATGCGAGAAACGTCCAAGATTTTTATTTATGATATATGAAATGACAATTTATATGCCCTCACAAATGAAACCACGGTGCCCCGAGTAAGACACCGGCCATCGAGTTTAAATTATTGTTTATTACAAATAACAAAACAAAGAAGTTTATTACTGCGTAACAAAAGTAACAGGAGTATGGTCTTTGGCAATCCAATTGGTCAATCCGCCATCAGTTGTCGGATAGATCCAGCTATTGAACTCAGCTTCGTCCACTTCATCATCCTCCCCAATAACATTCACTCCTGGATTGGTAATGAGCACATGAGGTCTTCTGGTCTTTGCCTTCCGCATAGCTTTCTGTCCCTCTGCAGTAAAACCCAGTCCAAACTTGTCAGTTCTCTGTGTAAAGTCAGGAAGCCTGCCCCAGTTAGTACATTCACCTTTCTGAATCACAGCCCGGACATCCTTCAAGGAGGCCATCTTCAAAGGAACATCCTCTTCGACCGCTGTTTCTGCTGCTGAAATTGGAAGTACCTCCTCGAAATGCTGAAAGGGGGTTTCAATAAACTCCCCGTCTATCTCAATATATCTGAAGGAATTCAAATGGCTCACCATATACTCCTCCTCTCCATGCACAGTGACAATCTTCCCTCTGACGGGGTACTTCAGCTTCTGGTGCAAGGTAGAGGTCACTGCCCCAGCTTTGTGGATCCAAGGTCGACCCAGTAGACAAGAATACGATGGACGGATATCCATCACATAAAAGGTAGAGTCAAGCACCTGAGAACCCACACGAATAGGAATGTCAACCTCTCCATGAACCATCCTCTTGGAACCGTCAAAGGCTCTAACGATAATATTGCTGGGTTTCAGTTCCAGGCCTTCACAATCTAAACGGTCTAAGGCTTTCTTGGGTAGCACATTTAGGGAAGAACCAGTGTCCACCAACACATGCGCCAGAGTAGTGCCCCTGCATTCAATAGGGACATGCAGGGCATCATTGTGGTCCCTTCCCTTTGCAGTCAGGTCAGCATCTGAGAAACCCAAGCCGTTGTCCGCTGTCAGATTTGCTACGCAATCAGTGAACTGGATGGCAGATGTCTCCTGTGGCACATGGGCCGTCTTGAGAAATGAGATTAAGGCCTTAGCATGGGCCTCGGAGCATAGTAATAAGGAGAGCATTGAGATCTTGGAGGGCGTATGCCCCAGCTGTTCCACAACATTAAAGTCACTCTTCTTTATTATTTTTAGATTTCCTCCATCTCTTGTTGGGAGGCCTCAGCATTTATAGGTATTGGTGCCTCCATCCGGGCAGGCTCATCTTCAATCCCTTTGCCCCGAGCATTGGATGACTCGGCAGCAGGGGAAACAACTTGGTCAGAAACAGGAACAGGTATACTTGTAGGTGTTATTGTAAGGGGTCTTCGAATAGCGGGCGGTGCAATGTCAGGCGAGAAGAGCCTGCCACTGTGGGTAACCTTGGCTGGACCAGTAATATTGCTGATACTGGCGCCAGCGTTGAACTCTTGTTTGATTCCATTCACATACACATCTGCCCCATAGTGCCAGGGGACAACTTTATCAGATACGTAGGGGAGAGGCCCCGGAACAGTAATAACAACAGGTGCGACAATCATGATTTGGACAGGCTTCCTTGGGAGAGCCTTGATTGGATTATTAAAGATCGTAACCACATAAACTTCTTCTATCGGAACCAACTGAACAGCGGACTTCTTAAACAGAATCTCCTTGCTATCCATTAGGCTCTGGATGCCCAACTTCAGCAAAGGACAACCAGATAGGGAAACAGCACAGAACAGGCAACCCTCACTGCAACCCAGAAATAAACCGGCCAGCAGTAGGTTCCTCTTGATGGTCATCAAAGGAGTAGCTAAATCATTCACAGAAACAACATAAACATCTTCATCAACAGCATTTACCCCATGCTGGGGCATAGGAGCAGTCACCACATTTGGCCTCTCAGGCGCTTCAAACTGTATCTCTTTTGCGTCAATAAGGTTTTGCACCTTATTCCTTAATGCCCAACAATCATCAGTGGAATACCCCGAGCTATCGGAGTGATAAGCACAGCGGGCATTTGGATTGTATTTGGGGGAAGCAGTGTTCACAACTTTTGGGGCCTCTCTGACAGTCACTAGGTTAGTGGACAGCAACTGCGGCAAGATCTGCGACAAAGTCATACTCAAACGGGTGAATTCTCTTCTAGGTCTTTCAGCCCTTTGAGGATTGTTTTGCCGAGGAGCGGCAGCAGGCTTAGCGATCATCACCGCGTTGACAGATTGGCGGCGCTCAGGTTTCTCTTGCCTTCTAGACCCGTATACAGCACTGGCCTCTTTCTTGAAGGGCTTCTTCTCAGAGCTTGATGATGCACCCTTCTGAATTTTACCAGACTTCAACCCAGCCTCAATTCTCTCTCCAGTCAGAATAAGATCAGTGAACCCAGCAGAAGAATTCCCAATAAGATGGTTGAAAAATGGCCCAAATAGGGTCTCCAAGAACATGTCTACCAACTCCCGATCAGTCAACGGAGGCTGCACCCTGCCAGCCAGATCCCTCCACTTCTGAGCGTACTCTTTAAAACCTTCACTTGAACCTAACGACATACCCTGGAGTTGGGTACGCGTAGGGGCAAGGTCGGCATTATATTGATACTGCTTATAGAAAGCAGTAGCCAACTCCTCCCAGTTACGAACCTTGGTCCCATCCAGCTGATAGAACCATTCGAGATGAGTCCCTGAAAGACTCTCCTGGAATAAGTGGATCCACAAATTCTTGTCCACTGAGTACGGTTGAATCTTCCGCACGTAGGATCTGAGGTGTAGCTTGGGACAAGACGCCCCGTCATATTTGGTAAAAGATGGTGCTTTGAACTTACGAGGAATGATCACACCAGTAGACAAACCCAAATCTCCGAAATCCAGCCCAGGTACTTGTTGTATCTCCATAGCATTCAGTTTGTCCTCCAACTGCTTATATCTGTCTTCTGCGGGAGGATACTGTTCCTCATCAAAATCAGTCTCGTTTTCGGAGACCACCGGACTAGGACCTTTTTCCCCTTGGGGGGTACCCTTGCCTATAGAAGAACCAGCCTCTTCATTCTGCAGAGTATTGCCAAACCTTCGGCCCGAGTTGAAAAGAACAGTTCTTCTCTTCTTCTTCTTTTCCTTCTTCAGGAGCAGAGCCTTCAGCTCTTCTTGGCCCTGAGCTAAACCCATGATTAATTCCTGAAATTGCGCATTCTGCGCCTGAAGAGCCTTGATGGACATCTCAGTTGATGATGAGTCAGGATTCATGATGCTGAAATAAACAGCGAAGAACAGTAAGCAACCTGAAAAGAAGAAAACCTACTATGCACATGATAAATGGAATGCGTATGATTTATGTTTTCAAAGACAATCGGGAATCAACTTTGTAAACAAAAAGGAACACACTTCATTAGATTCAACTTTGAAATTTAAATTGTTCAACGGGTTGCCCTTAGGCGTTACATAAAAGGAAAATACTGAAAAAAGGAAATGAAACTGTAAAAGAACATCCAGAGCTCCTCATTGATCCCATGGTCTCCTCTTCTCGGTACGGATGTAAGCATTTAAAACTCGCTCATTCTCCAACTGCTTTGTCAACTTCTGGATCTTCAACTCCTGCTCGTTGAACTTTTCCCGGTAAGAATCCCGCTCTTCTCGCAGTCACGACCAAGATCTCTTTAATGTCTCATAATCAGTAGGTATCTGAGGAGGAAGGATAGTTGGAGGAACACCATCTTTGTCAGGACACTCAAGAATGACGGGTCTGACAGCTTCGTATGGCATACCTAACTTCTGAGCACGGATGCGAACCCATTTGTAGTAGGCTTCCATAGGTAAAGAAGTCTTTGGCCCCAACTCTTGTGGGTCAGCTTTATGAACTTTGTCCCAAGCCTTGATGAACCTACGACGCAGCTCGTCACTATCCACCTGAAACTCAAAACTGATGTGAGGCACCAACATCTCATGGGGGCCTGCTCTTCTGGCTCTTCCAAACTGACGGAGCGCTAGACATGGATTGTAAGAGATTCCTCCTTGGGTACCAATCAGAGGAACATTAGGGTATTCCCCGTATCGATCAATAACAGCTATCTCATCCAAACCTCTGCAAGTCCAAATGATGTCTTTATCGGTGAGAGACATTAACCTATGAGCCCAACCTCTTCCTTCTTGGTTTTTTAGTACGAACTTAGGGAGGTGCGAAATAAACCACCTCACCAACAAAGGGATACAACACCACAGGGTTCCTCGTCTTCGGGCAGTACGAGCATGAAGTTGTTGTAGGATGTCACCCAAGAGAGTGGGTACAGGATTCTGAGATATAAAGATCCTTATGGAAGTGACATTGATGAAGTTGTTAGGATTAGGAAACAAGACTAGCCCATAGATTAAGAGAGCTAGGATGTCTTCATATGCCCTAAAGTCCAGGTCATTCCAGAAACTGTTAGCTTTACCAATCAGAAACTTGGCCAAGAAACCCTTAACTCCGCTTCTAGTTACCCAGTTGTCCATTACATCTTGATGTGTCAAGGGAAGAGCTGCAGCAACCTCCTCAAGCCTGAGGGTCTTTTCCCAACCAGTAAAGGGAATTTGATCCAAGATAGGGATACCAAGCAAATCAGAGAACTCTTCCAGGGTAGGGACCAGCTGGAAGTCTTGAAAGGTGAAGCACTGGTACAGAGGGTCATAGAACTGGGTCAGCACACTCATCAACTGTTGATCCCGCTTTGCAGTGACTAAACTGAGAAGAGAACCATGCCTCTGAATGAAGGAAGTGGTATTTGGAATTCTGCTAACTAACTCTTTAAGCAACTCAGGTGAATGAACAAAGTTGAACTGGATAGTATTCCTTCGTACAGGCATCATGATGTCCTACAAAACAGAGCAAAGGTGAAACCCTTTTGTCTTTGAAATGGTCAGTCCTTATGCAGGATGCATGCAATGCTCATGATGTTATGATGTTATGATAAAGCACACCACAAATAGATACAAAGGCAAACATGGTAAGGCAAACAAGTCACACAAGGCAAGCCCCTAAAGTTTAGGCCAGCATGAGGTCTAGGTATTACCCTCTTTCAGTTTGTTGGTTCATACCTGTCCTATCAAAGTAACCGGGTTCTTAGAGGATCCCAATATCATTGACTACCCTCAATCGTTCATAACTCCAGCATCGCAATCTTTTCTTGCGGCCAGAACCATCACGAGAGTTTAGCCTCAATGGGCGTAGCATACTGCTACTGTTCTAATGGCTAAGTTGTGTCATCTAAGGTTCTAAGGTTGTTGGTGCTTAATGACTCCTCAGAAGACCCATATTCTCCTCGTTGCAACACAAGGGATATCGGTACAGACCAAGGTGCCACACCAACGTAGCCACTGCTTCACCCATGTCGGTCTATGCCGGACAGGTCCCTCACAGCTTATGCTACCTAAACAGGGTATCCCCAGATCCGGGTTAGGATCTATGTAACTCCCATGCGACCCACAAATTTAAATCAGACAAGTCAACACAATTGAAAACACAGTTATGAACTAACCCTAAGGTACACCTCACTTTATTAGTATTGTCCCCAGCAGAGTCGCCAGTTCTGTGATCGGTGGATCTGGAACTGACTGTTTAACGCTGGTTCGCGAAATGTCGCGGAAGCAAGAGTCGCCACCGTCTTTTATTTTCTCCAAATGGAAAGGACAAAAGCACAGAAAAATTCCTTATAGAGATTGCTCTCGGTTCGGGAGGTAGGTTATAGAAAGGGAAGGTGTTAGCACCCTTTCTATCCATGGTTATCCATGGGCTCTTAGATACTTGCTCATTTTTGTTTTCAAAATGGTTTGCTTGCTTTTCAATTGTGGGTTTTAAAAAAGTTTCTTTGAAAATTCCAGTTCGACTCTTGTATCGGTCCTCAAGAGTGTTTGAAAAAATGCTTTCGAAAGCTTTTTGAAAATGTGTTGGTGTGAAAAGTATTTTTGAATTTGTTTTGAATTTAGAGCAAGTATCTAGAGTCGTCTACCTACCCTAAGGAATTCGTCTGTGTAAATGTCCTTTAAAGTAGTGCCATCCCACCATTGAGAGGTAGGTAGCACCACCGTTGGAGGTGTTCGGGTCAATTCGAGTTTGTAGGGACATGATGATCACCAGAGCAATAGGAAGACACCTTAGAAGCTACCCTCATGCCAGGTTCCCGGATCATGAGGACTTACTAAGACATCCTCTACTCGATGATCACCTTTCGAGGCTAGGCAACAGTGAGGCGTACCCTAGGGGTGGTGTGTGATTTGTGTGTCATGTTCATTTGCATTTATCTTGTTCATGTCAAAGTGATCTATGCGTTTGTTTTTATTTTTTGTCATTCATTCTTGCATGCGATTTAATTAACAGTTAAAAAGTTGCGGAAATTAAAAGTTCTAAACTATTACAAAGGCGCGGGTCCACATCGCCAAATTAAAATCCAGGACCCAATTTGACAGAAAGTAAATAAAATGCGAGAAATAAAATGTCCGAGTTTACAAGGCTTTGAGAGAATTACATTAATATTATAAGAAATAAAATAAAAATGCGCGAATTGGAATTAAAGTTGGAAGCGAGGGCGTTGGACCCTTTTCAATGGAATTAAATTAAATTATTAAATTAATAAAATTAAAATGAAAAGAAATTGTTTTTTTGAGATTTTTTTTGGTATTTATGACTTTTTAATAAGAGAATTAAATGAAATTGAGAAATTAACCCTAATTCTAATTGTTTTTTAATTTATTAAGAAAATATGTTAAAATTAAACCTAAGATTAATCTAATTATTAACATGCAATTTGATTTATGAAAATAAATAGTTAATTATTAGTGAAAAGAAAAGAAAAAGGATAAAAAAATTGATACAAACCCTAATTCTACAATTTTTTAATTTATTAAGAAAATATTTGAATTAAACCTAATTTAAAAAGCTAAAATTAATTAATGATATTTATTTACAACAAATATTAAAATAAAATATATTTTGTTTTTTATGACTTTTCTGATTTTTATATTGTTTTTATGTTTTTTATGAAAATATTAAATCAAAGAATTAAAGGAAATTAATAAAAACAAAGAAAAGAAAAATATAAAAGAATGAATAAAAGAAGCAAACCCTAGGGGGTTCTGTCCCCAAATTGGAGGTAAAGTCCAATAATTCTGGCCCAATTGACTTCTGTCCTGATTGACTTTTCTGCTAGCATGCATAGGCGTTGACTCATGTCCATCATGTTCTTCAGATTATGCTCCTTGGATTGATCTTGGTAAGTACGTGGAGGGCCTGGATGTGGAGAGTATGGTGGTCGCTTGCATAGAGACTGCACAAAAGCGTAATTAAGAGAAAAATATAAGGGAAGGGAGGGGGACCTGGGGCTCGAACCCAGGTCCTGGAGATTACCAATGCACATGTCTGCCAACCGCGCTGCTTTGTTTCTTTGTTTATAATATAATCAATAAATAATATAATATAAAATAAGCGTTAGTGCTCTTTTTAACGTGAATTTTCAAATCAACCAATTGCTTCCTTACACCTAGTCTTCGTCTTCCTCGTTTGTGTTTTCCTAAAAATATAAAAAGGTTAGCGGGGGTTTTAAACCCCCCCCCCCCCCCCCCCCAAAATATGCAATTCTTAATAATAGCGAACAGGCCATGGTAGCACATAAATTAGGCGCGAGGGTTGCTTTAGAATCGTCCAAGCATGCTGAATTCAACCATGGTATTATGGTGTCTCAATTTTACAGTAGCTAGAAACGCCTAATTTGAAAGTCCTGTAACCCTAGCGTCCTTTAATGGTGAAATCGCGTATGGGTGTGGAAAACTTAATTGAACAACACAGTTAGTTTCAGAATGATGAGAGCAACACAAAACAAGTATTAGAATTCAAAATCATGCCATGAATGATAAAATACGATTTATGCAAAAAAGTGAAAAAGCTTGAGTTCTATTCACCGATTCTGGGCGTTAGGGACGTGGAAAACGATTCAAACACGTTTCTTGGTGTCTCAGGAAGGTGATGAGATAATTATTTTGGCTCGAATCGCACTGGAAGACAGTTTTCAGTATTTGGAATTTTTGTCAAAAACTCAAGTTTGGTTATGGAGGTATGGCGCAGCTGGGAGGTTCTGAGGAGTAGGGTTAGCATGTATATATGTGTATGAGTGATTAGGGTTCAATATTTGGTCCCAAGAATCCTTGAATTGATGGAGAAAATATTTGATTTTCAAGCCATGAGTTTTCAATCTTTTTCATGCTATTTTAGTTCAAATCATGTCCAATTATCAAGATTCTTTCCAAATCTGATTATACACAAAATCTTGAGACTATTTCATGCACAAAAAGATTTAAAAAGTTAGGCTTAGTATTTTCCACATATTTATTTTAATTAAATGAATTATTAGCATTTAAAAATTCAAATAAATAAATAAAAATGATGAAAAACTTCCTTTTGGGCCAAATGGTCGTGCACATGCCTTAGATGATGGATTTTGGAAGAAAAAGAGGCCCATTAGCAATTTTAGGACATTTGAAGCAATGTTGACTTTTCAAAATATCCAAAAATTTCCCAACTTCCACAAGGCATATCTTGCTCAATTTTATGCTTTGCTCATGTTCTTGGACATTTTGGAAAGGTCTTTGAGTCCTCTAACCAATGTCTTTGGTACCATGTCATTTTGATTTACCAATCTCAAGTTATGGCCTTTGACTTAAAGTCCCTTTTTGTTGACTTTTGAAAATGACCTATAATGTTGAAATTGATAACTTTTTGTGAGAGCATTTCTTGGACTTGAAGTGTGAATGGGAGTTGTAGGAAATGTCTTTCTCTTCAAAATGAGCTTTGGAGGGAATTTTTCTAATAATCCATGTGAAAGTTATGCCTTGGTTAAGTTACAGTTGACTTTTTCAACTGTCCAAATATGGAAACTTTTGCATCTTGAGACTTTTTTGAGCCAAGCTTTGAGAATCATGATCAAGCATTGATAAAATGATGTTTGTGGCTTCAAAATGAGATGTTGACCAAAAATTTGAACTTTTGACTGTCAATGACCATTTTGCCCCTATAGTTGACTGCAGTGCAATTAGGGTTTTTGACTGTGCAATTTTGTGCTGAAAGTCTTGAAACTTGGCATGAGGATGCTTGACCATGTTTATAGGCATGTGGGACTTGATTGGACCCTTGGAAACTTCAATTTCTTTGTCAGAACCAAAACCCTAATTTTTGACTGTTAGGAGGTCCTTGAACTGTGCAACCCTTGGAGATTTTTGAACTTTGCTCTTTGCAGTTCTTGAAGAATATGGGAGGGCAAATTTTGGGGTACAACAGTACCTTTTTATTTCCCGAAAGTACGGGAAATAGTGTAAATTTTATGTATTTACATTTACTAAGAAATTTTGAAAAAAAAAGAAAATATAGTTGGGGTTCTGCAGTTTTAGCCCACCTATACAGTTCCTTGTGCAAAAATGCAGTCAAGGAAAAATGTATATTTTATGGGTGCGCTTTTTTACTACAAGCCTGGGGTTGGTGGAGGATGGAGTCCTTAAACCCCGTCAACAACAACACTTTCGGTTTCCCGTATGCAACAAAGTAAGTCATCAAGTTATAACATTTATTACTATTCATCTCTTCCCCAAATATATGCTAAGAATAAAATGTTTTTCATTTCCTTTAGGTACTGCGTGAGGGGTATGGATTACGGTAAGAATCCAAGATTCAATGTCGCACTATACCGTAATCTGTTGGATCACTTAGGCCTGGATGACGTACGTCGTAGCTTTTAACTTTTCTTCATTTAAATTATTTATACATTACTTTTGCGTTAACCTGATTTAAATTTTATCGCAGTTCGTCTGGAGACCATATTTGGGTTTGGGCCATGATCAAAACCCGGAGGATGCAGCAACTTGGATCGCAAAGACTGCAATCATTCGGTTCAACATTGTGGAGATGCACCACAACGATCGTGTGAAGATGCAGTTCGAAATGCATCAAGAGATACCAAGTGATCCAACTTGTTTGTCCCCATGGCATCTTAAACGGGTCGACGCCCAGTGGGGTCTTACCAACTGGAAAGACTTCGCTTCGGAATGGTGTAAGATGTGGCAGAGGCGTCACCGCTATGTCTTGTAATTCTCGGTTTTCCTTAATCAAGGTAATATGCGACACACAGATCAATATTTGTCTTGGTACAGGTCGGTTAGTAACCCTGAAATGCACGTGTCTCATCCAAGGTACTTGGTAGACCCACGCACATAATGGGCACAACCCTCGTTTCCCCAACAACAAACCCAAAACCCATCAACCTCCCACCAACCCCCAAGAAGAACCAGACCCACAAACACCCAACCACAGTCCCCACCACAACACAATTACACTCAAATGCCACACAACCAACCACAATCACCACCACACTACCAATACCCCGATATGCCTCACACCCAACCACAATACCAATCCCAATACCAGCACACCTGCATACCCCACACACAATTTTAGTCTTCCGTATATCCCAATATGGGCCCCTCAACATCCAGCCTTAGCCCTGATATGGGAATGTCGGAAGATTACGAACAAACTGACCCAGCCTACCATCAACCACAATATCACCAAACCACCCAACATCCTCAATACCAAACACCCCAAGATTCATTTCCTTTCTACCCACCGTACTCAGACGACCAATGCTACAGACCCACTATGGAACCTCACCCACCGCCAACACGACCAAACTTTGAGGGTATGGGTAACCGACTGTACCAAAGCGGATCTTCTAGATATGGATATCTGACTGATTTTATGGATCCGGACCGCATTGACTTCGCTGGGCCATCGACCTTGCCGCAGCAGGAAACGCGACGACACCCATCACGAGAAAGACGAGGACGGGGATGCGGAACCGGGGGACATTACCGGGTTCCGGGAGATCACTGATTTATCTGGGTTTTTTTTCCTGTATTTTTTTATCCGTTTTTTTATCTGTTTTTTTAATCTGTTATTTTAATGTAATACAGTTGGATGTAATTATTTTTTATTTAATAAAAAGTCCATTTTGTTGATCCTGTATCCAACACGCAACGTACCGGACAAAAAAAAAATCATATTTTGCCCTAAAATAACACCTAGGCGCCATCACACTTGGCTTAGGGCATGCCCTAAGCACATAGGCGCCAAGTGAGATGGCCCCTCCCCTTAAAAGATAGGTGCATGCGCCATTTCAGACGGCTCCTCCTTTGGGGAGTCATCTGAAACATGGTTATTTGCGTATTTTTTTCCGAAACGCGGTTATTTGCGAAATATTATTTTAATACATGGTTATTAATAAAAAAAATTCTAAAATTTTAATCATGAAATTTATTAACATCATTGGATCCATGTTGTTGAGTTTAACTCCATAAAAATGGATAAATGATTTTAATAATAGTTTGATTAAATTTTGGTCAAAATGTTGTTTATTCATTTCCCCTTCCCTCTTCATCTTATCCCATTCTTATTGTATCAAATGTTATTGGAGCATGATTTACATATCATGTCTCAAAACATGAGGTGCATAGATTGCTATTGACTGGCCTCAAAATATATGCGACTTCTATATAAGCCCACTTAAGATTGCTTAACATAGCGCTAAATTTTGTCTCGACTTGAGAAAATGATCATTCGTGGCTCAAACATATGTTTGCAAGCCCAAGTATGTTAATTTGATTCCTTTGATCCAATAACCTTGAGATCCATTGTTAGGAGGCTTTGGTTCTACCAATCCTCAAATGGAACTTCATCAATTTTGGTCAAAGTGGTTAACTTAAACATCATTGATCGTTAAGTGTTATATTGAGAATTCTTAAATGGATGATATACTTGACAAAAAGCAAATGCAACTTGTTTTTGAGAGGATTTGGTTCTACCAATCTTCTAATGAATTCCAAATTCAAGTTTCAAGATAATCATCCAACTAACCACTAATTTTTTAACAATTGACTTTACTTTATGCTTTTATTTTATGCTTTTTACTTTATGTACTGTGATGCGGTGGGAGAACTGAATTGAGGTTTTGCGTTTGTGTTTGCAAATGTCGCGGTTAGCAAGAGTCGCCACCGACTTTTCTTTTGTCCAAAAGTAAAGGTAAAAAAGCACAGGAAAGACTTTGAGATGTTTTCTTGAGTTCGGGGGGTAGATTATGAAAAGGGAAGGTGCTAGCACCCTTTTCATCCATGGTTTTCCATGGGCTCTTAGTTACTTGTTTAGATCACTTGCTTTGCTTTGTTTGATGTGGTTTTGAAAGTATTTTGTAAAAGAGGCCATTGTTTAGGCAATCTTTGTAATGATTCTTGTTCGTAAGAATGTATAAAAAGATGTTTGTCTTTTGAAAATGTTTTCAATGTTTTGTAAGATGTTTTGAAATGTGTGTGTGTTTATTTTTGAAAATAGCAAGGATTGTTTTGAAATTTAACAAGTAACTAGAAGCTATCTACCTACTCAAATGTCTTTCTTGTGCATTTTTATTCCTTTGACATTGTTGACTTACCATTGATTTGGTAAGCAACCCTATCTTTGGATGTTAACGGGATGGGCGTGGGTCATCGTATAACCATGATAGCAATGTTGCCAAGTATCTTAGCATTTTTGAGGGACCAGGATCATTTTGTTTTAGGCAACTTGAATAGCGTCATCGAGGGACTATGATCTTATATTTGTTTTGTTTTGCCAAGTTACTTCGCGTGCGTAACATGGCAATTTTAATTTAGGCAACCAAGTGGGAGAAACCCTAAGGGTGCTTGTGTGCAAAGTGTATCATTTTCATGCTTTTGTCTTGCATTTAGGGTTTTCTATTTGTTTTGTTTTTGTTCTTGTCATGCAAACCCTAATTACTAAGCATATTATATAAAGCAATAAATTGCGTAAAATAATCTAAGCTATTACAACAATTATTATGGGAGGGGGAATACAAGTTTTGAATGGGGATTTTGCACAAATATAAACCTAAATATATTATTACAACCCAATCGAATATTGCGCGAATTAAATAAATATACAAATATTTAAAATGCAATGCAATGTATTTATGTAAAAAATGTTTTGGTATTTGTTTTTTTGTACGAGAAAATAATTTAATTCAAACCCTAAAAAATAAGGAAAAAAAATAATATTATTTTTGGAGGGGTGAAATTCTAATTTTTAATTAAAAGAAAATAATGTTTCCTATCATTATTTTGCACATTTTTTGTATAAGAAAATAATAAATAATATTATATGTAAATATTAAAAATTAAATATGTATAAAAATAAGTATTTATGAGTATAAATAATATAATAAAAATATTAAGTAATTTTAAATATATTTACAAGTTATTTTAAGAAAATAAGTTCTATTCTATTAAATAAATTAATTTTTATGTAAAAAATAATAAAAAAATAAAATAAAATTGCAAAAAATAAATAAATTATTTTTAGGATTTTTATTATTCAGAAAAAATAAAGAAAAGCAATAAATATGAAAATATGAAAACAATATGAAAAATATAATAAATAAGCCAAGGGGATGCAAATAGTAAGTCAGGGGGGTGTGAATATCAAAAACAAAAAGCCCAAGGCGCCAAAAAGCCCAGACTTCATCCTTGTCCTCTGGCTAGCTTCCCTGCGCGCGTTTTCGTTTAAACATGTAACTCTCACATGCTTGCATAAAAACAAAAACTCATAACATGAAAAATGTGGCATTTGAGCTCACGATTCCAGCCATATAAATTATGTGACCTAACTCTAAAAGATCAAGGAGAATTTTGGAATCCCCAATTCGTGACCTAAAAATTTCATGAATTTCAAGCTTCAAATTCTCTCAGCATAGTTAATATAAATGGATAGTAAAGATATGTACAGCTTTGTTATGATATGGACTACATTTTTCCTTCACAAATCGTGACTTGAGGATGCCTATTCAGAGAGATAGAGTTTAAGAAATACACCTCCTTCAGCTGGATTCGAGTAGAGCAATGTAGGGACTTTAATGGGGGCCTGAGGATTGTTTGAGCTTCCTTGAACTTCCCTGAAGCTAATCCAATGCTTATCTTGCTTTGAGGATGGCTGGAAATCTCTAGACAAGTCAAGCTGCAAGCTTCCAAAGTGAAAATGGTGGATGCTGAAACAGGGGTTACAGAACTAGGGTAATGGCTTGGATTGCTTTGGTAGGATGTTTATTAGATGCTTGAAGTGTTTAAACACAAAACACACGAGCCAAATGAGTGTTGGCTATGGTTTTGCAGATTCTGAGTTTTTGGACAGTATTTTGGTGTTTTTGAGTTTCAGAGTGTTTGAGCTTCAAATCAATCGTGCTAAGCCTTGTAACAAGTTTGTAAATATGTAGAGAAGTGATCCAAAGTCAGCCCTTACTAGTTGTACAAGCTTTGGACCTTTTCACCAACTTTCTTGCTTTTGAAGTAAAGTGACATGACCAATGCTACATGCTTGTCCTTGCTTGCTTAAGAGCTGAAATGCACTTGTACAAATTGCTTGAGACCTATGTACTTCCACTACTGCCTTTGCATCCTTTAAAGATGACATCCGAAGCGGGGGTCTTGTGATCTTAGGAATCGAAGATACCGCCTCGGTCGCCGCTACTTCTAGA
Organism: Vicia faba; assembly: GCA_948472305.1. Lineage (NCBI taxonomy): Eukaryota > Viridiplantae > Streptophyta > Magnoliopsida > Fabales > Fabaceae > Vicia > Vicia faba. Next base: position 589,190,030 of record OX451736.1, on the reverse strand, counting down.
GAGACTTCTTCAAAATGTTGGAAATGAGTCTCTATGAAATTGCCATCTAACTCCACATAACGGAAGGAATTCAGATGACCAATCATATACTCCACCTCCCTATGGACAATTATGATCTTTCCTTGGACCGGGTATTTGAGCATCTGATGCAAGGTGAAGGTGACAGCACCGACATTGTGGATCCAGGGGCATCCCAACAGACATGAATAAGAAGGATGGATGTCCATCACATAGAAGGTCGAGTTTAAAACCTGGGTTTCCACCTTTATTGGGATGTCCACCTCCCCGTGGACCATCCTCTTCGAACCATCAAAAGATCTCACCACTATGTTGCTGGGTTTTAGAGTCAGCCCCTCACAATCCAATCTATCAAGGGCTTTCTTCGGCAAGACGTTCAGAGATGATCTCGTATCAACCAAGACATGGGCTAGGGTTGTTCCTCTACACTCCACTGATACATGTAATGCCTCGTTGTGTTTTCTCCCTCGGGGTGTCAAGTCAGCATCAGAGAAACCCATGCCATTATCAACTGTCAAGCTGGCCACACAGTCCTGGAACTGGTCAGCAAACGTCTCTTGCGGCACGTGAGCTGTCTTCAGAAATTTTACCAAAGCTTTGGCATGTGCTTCAGAGCACATCAACAGGGCTAGCCTAGAGATCTTGGAAGGGGTTTTCCCCAACTGTTCAACCACATCATAATCACTCTTCTTAATTATCCTCAGGATTTCTTCCATCTCCTTCTTGGATGTTTCAGGAATAGCTAGTGATTAAGCGTTCATCCGGAAAGGCTCCTCTTGAACGTTCTTTCCTTTATTCTCAGCAGTGGAAGTAGGGATAGGGATTGTATTGTCTTTGTCGGTAGGTACGCTTGCAGGTATAATCACTGGTGCATAGGTAATCTTCGGAATGGCCACGGGTCCAAAGACTGCTGTTGGAGGGGAAATCTCTGGAGAGAAGATCCTACCACTGCGGGTAATCTTGCTAGTTCCAACAATATTGCTAATGTAGGAACTATCCTCTTCGGAGCTTTCTTCTTCGGTAGTCATTTCATCCTGTTTAATACCATGGTAGTAGATTTCTCCACCATAATTCCATGGTACTGTTTTATCTGATTTGTATGGGGCCGGCCCGGGCATTGTAATCTTAAGCGGAGCAGTCTTTGGAGCAAGTGTAATCCTAACGGGTCTTTTAAGGGCCCTGGAAGGATTGGCGTAGATGGTTATAATTGAAACTTCTTTAACTGGAACGGGTGAAACAGGAGCATTCTCGAACAAAATTTCTTGGTTATCCATCAGTCGTTAGATACCTTTTTTCAACAGAGGCAAGTCAAATGATGTGGACAGACAAACATGGCAGTCTTTGTCACAACCTGGGAATATGCCAGCTTTCAACAAATTCAACTTAATAGTCGGGAGCGGAGTTAACAGTTCATCCACGGTAGCAACAAACAACTCTTCCTCAATAGAGTTGGCATTGTGACCGTGTCTAGGCATTGGGGCAGAAATAACATTTTCGGTTTCTCAGGCGCTTCAAACTCAACTTCCTTTGCATCTACCAAGTCCTGAATTTTATTCTTCAGAGCCCAACAGTTGTTGGTGTCATGCCCTGGACTTTCAGAATGGTACGCACATCTGGCGTTGGGATGGTAATGTGGAGAAGCGATATTAGGATTCTTTGGGGCCTCTTTTAGAGTGGCCAGATTCAACTTCACGAGATATGGTAGAACTTGGGCTGGAGTCATGTTAATCTTGGTGAATTGCCGAACAGGCCTTTCTACCCTTTGCTGATTATTCCTTGGCTTGTCTAATGCAGACTTTGGAATCGTAACGGACCCTACCGTTGGTCGGTGCTCAGTTCTTCCCTGATTCCTCTGAATATACAGCATATACTTCCTTTCTTCCAGTGAAGGGATTTTTTACAACTGTTGAGGCAAACACATCCTTTTGAATTTTCCCACTTCTTATACCAGCCTCCACTCTTTCGCCAGTTAAAATTAATTCAGTAAACCCTGCAAAGGAACTCCCAATCAGATGATTGAAGAAAGGACCTGATAGAGTTTCCAGGAACATGTCCACCAACTCCCTCTCAGATAGAGGGGGTTTCACCCTTCCGGATAGGTCTCTCCACTTTTGCGCGTAATATTTAAAGCCCTCATTGGAAACCATAGCCATACTCTGAAGCTGATTACGGGTAGGCGCCAAGTCGACATTGTATTGATATTTTTTTATAGAAAGCAGCGGCCAGGTCTTCCCAATTATGGACGTCAACCCTTTCCAACTGGTAGAACCAATCAAGTTGTGTTCCTGATAAACTGTCTTGGAAAAAGTGGACCCACAAGTCTTTGTCGGCAGAATGTGGCTGAATCTTCCTGACATATGATCTGAGGTGCATTTTAGGACAAGACACCCCATCATACTTGGAAAATAGTGGCACTTTAAACTTTGGCGGGATTATAATTCCTGACACCAGCCCCAACTCTTCAAAATCTAGCCCTGGTACTCTCTGGATTTCCATAGCGCTTAGTCGCTCTTCAAGGTGTTTGTACTTGTCATCAGCTGGAGGGTATTGTTGTTCAGAGTAGTCCTCTTCTTCCTCTTATTCTTCTTCAGAATCTGATGATACTTCCGTTCCTTTTCCTTTTCTTTCCCCTTCATCACATGTTGTTGGAAAATCTAAGGTACTTCTGGCTTGTCCCCGAAATCTTCTGCCCATGATAACCACACCAGTTGGCTTCTTCTTCTTTTTCTCCTTTTCTTTTTCTAGCAGAGTCTTCAGCTCCTCTTTCCCCTTGGCTAAGGTCATGAGCAACTGTTTAAATTGTGAGTTCTGAGCTTGTAAGTCTTTGACCGTTTGTTCGAGATCCATCATACTGAAATGAAAAGTAGAGAGATGAGGAAACTTGTTGCAAAGACCTGTTTATGCTTATGATGAATGATATGTATTCATGCAATGTTTTCAAGGATTTAGGAATTCAGATTTGTTTTAAACAAAAAGAAACACGCGTCATATTAATAAAATAGAATTTGAGTACATCAATGCCCCTTGGGCAAAATAATACAGAATTCTAAGGTTAAAAAGACGTTGTGCATCCTCTTTGGTGCAATGTAGGTATTGAGAGTCTGCTCTTCATGAAGTAGTCGAGTGAGTTCCAAAACCTTCTTCTCGCTTGCATAGAATTGGGCTTCGAAAGTATCGCGCTCTCCCTTGAGCTGTATCCAATCCCTTTGTAGATCTTCGAGTGATGTTGGCATGTCAGGATGTAGGATAGTGTATGGAACTTCTCTTTCCTTAACAGGCTCTATAATCACTGGGAGAATGGAGGGATAAGGCATCATAAGACTTTGAGCGCGGGTTCGTACCCACTTGAGGTAAGGCTCAAGAGGGATGGAATTCTTGTGTCCCAAAGTCTTGCTATCCACCTTGTTTGGCATCCTCCAAGCTCGAATGAATCTCTGACGAAGTCCTTGATCGTCGTTGTCGTAGTCGAAAACCAATCCTTGAATCAGCATATCACGTGGGTCATCCCTTCGGGCATAACCAAACTGTCTTAGAGCTAAGCAAGGGTTGTAGGTGATGCCTCCCCTAATGCCAAGTAGAGGGACATTAGGGTATTCCCCACAACGGTCAACAATAATAACATTCTCTTTGGATCGAGAACACCAATGAATATCTGAATGGTTAAGTGTCATTAACCTTTGTGACCACCTCAAACCTTGCTCATTCTTCAAGACTGGTTGGGGAAGATGATAAATAAACCATCTTTCTAGGAGAGGAGTACAACATATAAGAACACCTCTTTTCCTCATTGTACGAGTGAGAAAAGAGTGTAGGATATCCCCAAGCAATGTAGGCACCGGGTTGCGAGACATGAAGATTTTGACAGCGCTTACATCTATGAGTTGGTCAGGATTAGGGAACAAGACCATCCCATAGATGAGAAGAGCTACAATCTCCTCAAAAGCTTGCAAGTCTAGGGAATTCCAACAGCTTTGGGCCTTCTCAAACTGAAACTTTGACAAGAAGCCTTTGACACCACTTCTAGTTTCCAAATGAGTTGTGACATCAGATGAGTGCAAGTGCAGGGCTTGAGCAATCTCTTTTGGCTTTGGATCTCTTTCCGTACCGTTGAAGGATAGTTGATTGAGAATAGGAATCCTCAGAAGTTTAGAGAATTCTTCCAAAGTGGGCACAAGTTGATAGTCAGGAAATGTGAAGCAATGATGCAAAGGGTCAAAGAACTGGAAGAGAACTTTAACCATATCCTCCTCTATGTTGAAGGTGGCCAAGTTGAGTAGACGACCATGTCTCTCGGTGAACTAAGAGTTCCCAGGGATCCTTGAAGCTAGCTCCTTGAGTTGTGGAGGAATTCTTACAAGGATGATTTGGATAGTTTTCCTGCGAAGTGAATCCATAACCTACAAAACAAGAACAAAGATGAATCTCCAAAATCCTTGAAATGGTTAGTGAATGCATATGATGTTCATGATGTCCATGATGTTATGCACAAGTATATATGTACAAACAAATCAAACAAGTTCCTAGTTTAGGCTTGCATGGGGTTTCATAGGTAAGTACCCTCTTGAAGTTTAGTTGGCTCAACCTGTCCTAGAAATAGTAACCAGGTTCTAAGGAGCTCAATATCACTGGATTGTTTCCTTGTTCATTGTTTCAGTTCGAGCCTCTTTACTGGAGACAAAAATATTCCAAGAAACCAACCCTCAATGAGTGTAGTGTCGAGTATCTACCAACTTTGGACTGCACCAAAGCTGGTCATCTCACTACATCCTAAAAGGCCAAGTTGGTCAAGTAAAGGTTCTAGAAGTTCATTAGTGCTTCATGATATCACTCAGCGGCCCCGTATTCTCTTTGATTGACTCAAAGGCTACCGGTACCCACAAATATGTCTCACTAACATAGTTATTGCATAGACCACGTCGGTATACTCCACACAGTTTCCACAATGTATTGCTATTTACCGATAATGTTTCCCAAATCCGGGTGGAGGATTCAAACCCAAACAAAGAACCATAATTGTAAAGCAAACAAATCAAACAATGTAAGAAAATAAAGGTGATCTAAACCCTAAGGTAACCCCACTTTTAGAATTTCCCCCAGCAGAGTCGCCAGTTCTGTGATGCGGTGGGAGAACTGACTTGAGGTTTTGTGTTTGTGTTCGTAAATGTCGCGGTTAGCAAGAGTTGCCACCGACTTTTCTTTTATCCAAAAGGAAAGGTAAAAAAGCACAGGAAAGACCTTTGAGATGTTTTCTTGAGTTCGGGTGGTAGATTATGAAAAGGGAAGGTGCTAGCACCCTTTTCATCCATGGTTTTCCATGGGCTCTTAGTTACTTGTTTAGATCACTTGCTTTGATTTGTTTGAAATGGTGTTTTATGTGGTTTTGAAAGTATTTTGTAAAAGAGGCCATTGTTTAGGCAATCTTTGTAATGATTCTTGTTCGTAAGAATGTATACAAAGATGTTTGTCTTTTGAAAATGTTTTCAATGTTTTGTAAGATGTTTTGAAATGTGTGTGTGTGTGTGTTTGTTTTTGAAAATAGAAATGATTGTTTTGAAATGTAACAAGTAACTAGAAGCTATCTACCTACTCAAATGTCTTTCTTGTGCATTTTTATTCCTTTGACATTGTTGACTTACCATTGATTTAGTAAGCAACCCTATCTTTGGATGTTAACGGGACGGGCGTGGGTCATCGTATAACCATGATAGCAATGTTGCCATGTATCGTAGCATTTTTGAGGGACCAAGATCATTTTTTTAGGCAACTTTAATAGCGTCATCGAGGGACTATGATCTTATATTTGTTTTGTTTTTCCAAGATACTTCACGTGCGTAACATGGCCATTTTAATTTAGGCAACCAAGTGGGAGAAACCCTAAGGGTGCTTGTGTGCAAAGTGTATCATTTTCATGCTTTTGTCTTGCATTTAGGGTTTTCTATTTGTTTTGTTTTTGTTCTTGTCATGCAAACCCTAGTTACTAAGCATAGTATATAAAGCAATAAATTGCGTAAAATAAACTAAGCTATTACAACAATTATTATGGGAGGGGGGATACAAGTTTTGAATGGGGATTTTGCACAAATATAAACCTAAATATATTATTACAACCCAATCGAATATTGCGCGAATTAAATAAATATACAAATATTTAAAATGCAATGCAATGTATTTATGTAAAAAATGTTTTGGTATTTGTTTTTTGTATGAGAAAATAATTTAATTCAAACCCTAAAAAATAAGGAAAAAAAATAATATTATTTTTGGAGGGGTGAAACCCTAATTTTTAATTAAAAGAAAATAATGTTTCCTATCATTATTTTGCACATTTTTTGTATAAGAAAATAATAAATAATATTATATGTAAATATTAAAAATTAAATATGTATAAAAATAAGTATTTATGAGTATAAATAATATAATAAAAATATTAAGTAATTTTAAATATATTTACAAGTTATTTTAAGAAAATAAGTTCTATTCTATTAAATAAATTAATTTTTATGTAAAAAATAATAAAAAAATAAAATAAAATTGCAAAAAATAAAGAAATTATTTTTAGGATTTTTATTATTCAGAAAAAATAAAATAAAAGCAATAAATATGAAAATATGAAAAAAATATGAAAAATATAACAAATAAGCTAGGGGGTGCAAATAGTAAGTCAGGGGGGTGTGAATATAAAAAACAAAAAGCCCAAGGCGCCAAAAAGCCCAGACTTCATCCCTGTCCTCTGGCTAGCTTCCATGTGCGCGTTTTCGTTCAAACCTGTAACTCTCACATGCTTGCATAAAAACAAAAACTCATAATATGAAAATTGTGGCATTTGAGCTCACGATTCCAGCCATATAAATTATGTGACCTAACTCTAAAAGATCAAGGAGAATTTTGGAATCCCCAATTCGTGACCTAAAAATTTCATGAACTTCAAGCTTCAAATTCTCTCAGCATAGTTAATATAAATAATAAAGTAAAGATGTGTACAACTTTGTTATGATATGGACTACATTTTTCATTCACAAATCGTGACTTGAGGATGCCTATTCAGAGAGATAGAGTTTAAGAAATATACCTCCTTCAGCTGGATTCGAGTAGAGCAATGCAGAGACTTTAATGGGGGCTTGAGGATTGTTTGAGCTTCCTTGAACTTCCCTGAATCTAATCCAATGCTTATCTTGCTTTGAGGATGGCTGGAAATCTCTGGACAAGTCAAGATGCAAGCTTCCAAAGTGAAAATGGTGGATGCTGAAACAGGGGTTACAGAACCAGGGTAATGGCTTAGATTGCTTTTGTAGGATGTTTATGAGATGCTTGAAGTGTTTAAACACAAAACATACGAGCCAAATGAGTGTTGGCTATGCTTTTGCAGATTCTGAGTTTTTTGATAGTATTTTGGTGTTTTTGAGTTTCAGAGTGTTTGAGCTTCAAATCAATTGTGCTAAGCCTTGTAACAAGTTTGTAAATATGTAGAGAAGTGATCCAAAGTCAGCCCTTACTAGCTGTACAAGCTTTGGACCTTTTCACCAACTTTGTTGCTTTTGAAGTAAAGTGACATGACCAATGCTACATGCTTGTCCTTGCTTGCTTAAGAGCTGAAATGCACTTGTACAAATTTCTTGAGACCTGTGTAAATTGCTTGCACCAAAGGGACAGGTCAAAAGCTCAAGATTGACAAAGTTGCAAAAGCTTCTCTTTATGAAAATGGCATTGTGAACTTTATGCCAAAAATGGAAATACAACTTGTACAAAGCTTTAAAAGCAAAGATAAAGCCTTTGTCAACAGAGTTTGCATTTAATTATGGAGTGTAAAGCAAGCTTAGGACCTGTAAAGCAAGATACAACCATCATAGATCTGATTTGCAACTTGATGCTTTGTAAAAATGGCTTGAACAAAAGTGCTAAAATGCCAACTTCCCTTCTTCGATTCTCCCTATTCAAATATGATCTTGGAGAGTTATTGGACATTTTGGAAAGCTTGCAATGTTCTCTATAATCCATCTTTGAAATGCAATTTGAGATATCTTATGGAACTAGGTGAAAAATGTCCATGAAGTTGGGTCAAAAACCTGCCTAAATTAGGGCAAAATTTCACTAAGTTATTTATTTCATGGACCTATATTCACAAATTCATAAATTGAGATCCAAGAATCTTTTGGGAAAAGTTTGTGAAGAAAAGTTGTAGATTTCATGGAGGACTATAACTTTCATGTTGGAAGTTTTCTTTTAATCAAAATGCATCATGGTGAAAAAGTGGTGAAAAGTTGGGAAAAAATAAGAAAATTTTTATACTTAGAAAAATTCTAAGTTATGAAAATTTTCAAATTAAAACCCTAATTTTCAAATTTGAGTTTCTTGGTGAACAAGTTTCATATTTTGACATATCTTGATGAATTATGACCCTTGGCATCTTATTTTGACCAAAAAGTCAAAGTATGACTTTTCAGTGCACAGTTGACTTTTGATCAGTTGACTGCAAAATTCATCTGTCAATCCAATGAACTTGAGATCTTTTGAACCATGTAATTAGGTCAATATGATGCCATTGAACCCTTTAAATCATTATTGAACCCAATTGGTCATTGGCTAGGTTAAAAATCAGAAATTTCCCTTTCTCAGTCAAAACCCTAATTTTGACCATTTTGCCCTTTTGATGATTTGATCAAATTTCTTGAGGAGTTGTGGTCCAAACTTGATCAATTGGTACATATGAGTCTAAAATGTTGATGTGGATAAAACATTATGAAGTTTGACTGCAAATTGGTTATGGTTGACTTTTTCCCCAATACAGCTGATTTTTAGGTCAACTGTCCAATTGACTGATCAAAAATGTGGTTCAAGGCTTGAAACTTAACATGAGCAATCTTAGGGGTCCAAAATTATGTATGGAAGTCACATTAAGCATTGGTTGTCCAAAAATCCTTGTGCAAACTTAAACCCTAATTTTGGGTTATCAGTCCAAGATGAGATGTCTTGAGCTGAACAAACCCTAATCTTGTCTTGAGCCCAAGAAGTCTTGTGAAAAAAATCTTTGATAAATGAGAGAGAAAATTTTGGGGTACAACATGTACCATTTACTTTAGCATTTAGATTTTATGCTATTTTTATCTTTTCTCACTTGAGCCTTTACTTTTATGTCTTTTTATTTTGCTCACTCGAGCTTTTCACTTTCTTTTTGAAGATACCTAATAACCAACTTAAACCCTAAAAAACTTTAATGTTACTTAGACTACTTGGTTACTATCTTTGGAATTATGGAGATTTGGAACTTCTTGGTCTTAGGATTAAAAGTTGTGGCCTATATTGGGACCTTGTGACCACAATTGTTATTTTTTCTGGAGCTCTTAGGGTTTACCCTAAGACATTAGGTTGCTTGTTTGTTTTGTGTGCAGGTTATTGTGGTTACATGCTTTGTCTGTAATATGGAATTCATCTGTGTACAACTGCTACTCTTCCCAATTATTTGTTAGGACTTAATGAAAATTAAAGCTTGGTATTCCTAAGAGGTTTATTAATTGTTTGCTTGGTTTCAAATCCAAAGGATGGAATTCTACATTGACTCATTATGTCAAGTGTTGGCTTCTTGTTGGTTAGATGGTCCTTTTCTCTAGCTTTTACCTTATACTTTAGGACAGTCTCTTCATCTCCTCCCATCTTCTTTAATTTCAAAAATCTTCTCCCTCCTTTTGAAAACTCTTCTTGTTTTAAAACTTGAACCACTTTCATAATAAACTTGGACTTATGTCCATGTATTTTCAAAAATTATTTCTTTATCAAATTTCAATCAACTTATCAATACTTTGACATTTTTGTGAGAAGACTAAAATTCAATAAATCTCATCCAAAGTATTTTTCCATTTTGGATTTTATCTTTAAAAACCTTTCTAAAAATATTGGACTCTTGTCAATCCTTGTAGTGATGCAAACAACTATACTTCTACAATATATAATAAAGTGAGATATTTTCAACTTGGGTGTTGAGTGAGGCATTGTTGATTTTAAAATCCAAGCCATATCTTCCACTTTGAGATGACGCAAATTCTCCTTTCTCATAATTGTGGGTAATAAGTATGTTTTCCACACGGACAATGACACTGATGTCTTGTCTCTTAAAATTAACCAACACACTTGTATTTTTTTTAAAAAAAGAAAGAGGAACTATGTGCACCATGATCCCCTATTGCACGAAAGATGATACATAAGAACTAAAGGTTCGCAACCGCGGCGGGTACAAAAATCATAAAAAATATACTTCTTTCCTCACCACCACAATCTATTTTCATACAACATTTTATAGCCAAAATATACAGATTTTACAAAGAGGTTCATGCGGAGTACCGTAGATGTTTAGGGTGCTAATACCTTCCCTTTGCATAACCAATCCCCTTACCTAGAATATTTCCCCCTTCTTTTGGTTTATTCGCTCTGTTCCCATTCCTTTGGAAATAATAAAGCGCAGTGGCAATTTTTATTTTGATCTGTGTGGGTCAAGTCAAATCCAATGGCTCAGTCTCAACATTTCTATCGCTACAGAAAAAATGGCGACTTCACTGGTAAAAGTTTGACCTCTTGTTGGTCCATCCCTAAGTGGGTTGAGCCTATCTTTGTTTATCTGTATATGTGTTATTATCTATTTTATAGTATGTGTTGTATATATGTTTGTCTGGATTTTCTTGATTTTCAGGGTGCTTGGTGATTTCTCATAAAGTCCTATACCCGGACTTGGGAAAGCTTAAGATAGGAAGGGCGGTATAGTCATGTTAACTTTGAGGGAGTAATCCCAAAAAAGGAGACATGAGATCCCCCACTCAGTGGAGGCCCCTTTGATTGTAGCGTCATTTACCGAGTAATCAGGAAGACGTACTACTTTTGACCTGGGAGCCTGCTGAAACTGAGGACCGTAGAATACCTAACCCATCTTGGCCTTTTAGGTGTAGTGAGGAAGCTATGACAGAGTAATTTGGAAGTGGTTGTCATGCGATACTATGCTCGGACGAGTTTTTCTTGAGAATATTACTAATTACTGAGTTAATTGAGAAGTTGGTAATATCCCAAGGAATGATGTAGACTCTGGGAACCTCTAAAACCCTGTTTCGGTGGGAGATAACTTTTAGACCATACCTTATGGGTAGTAACTTAGACCTCATGCTCGTGATGTTGAACCTATGAACCCTATGTTTGTGATCTTGTATGTGATTGTTGCATCATGCATTCTTGCACCCATGAGCATCTCTTAAAGACATTTTATTTTAAGGGACTTAAAAGTTGAGTCTTTGGAAATATATCAGGTACCTTTTGACCATGGATTCTAGAAAAAGAAAGACTGGAAACTACAGTTTCAAAGATCCCAAGATAGATGAGTTGATGAGTTTGTTTCCCGAGATTGAGTACTTTCAGATTTTTGGAGGAAGAATGGGTCCATCATTTCTCATGAAGCTCGGGATGAAGGAGAGTATTCTCTCGACTTTGGTCCAATTCTATGATCCGTTGTATCAATGCTTTACTTTCCATGATTATCAATTGATGCCTACATTGGAGGAGTATTCTTATCTACTGGGTTTTCCTATTCACGATCGTGTTCCGTTTACTGGTTTGGAGGGGGAGCCAAAATCCCATGCGATTTTTGCTTTGAACCATTTGGGAAAGTCTAAGGTTGAAGCCCACATGACTACAAAAGGAGAGATTAGAGGGTTACCAATTCAGTTCTTATTGGAGAAATCTCTCTATTTTTCTAGGATGAAGAGTATGGTTTCTTTAGAGGCCATCTTTGCTCTACTTGCTTATGGGTTGTTCTTATTTCCCAATGTAGACAAATTTGTTGATATCAATGCCATCAGGATCTTTATGATAGGGAACCCAGTTCCTACATTGTTGGGTGATGCTTATTAATCTATTCATCTTCAGTATTCTTATCATGGAGGGATGATCATCTGTTGCACGCATTTGCTGTATCAGTGGTTTAGTTCTCATTTGCCTCGATCTGATGCTTTCTGGGATGTCAGGAAGGAACCTCATTGGGCTCCAAAGATCATGGCACTTACTCATTCATAAATATTTTGGTATCATCAAGCTTACCATGGTGTAAAGATTATTAACAGTTATGGTAGTTTCCCCAATGTACCTCTTCTCGGTACAAAGGGAGAAATTAACTACAACTCTGTTCTTGCACGACGACATGTTGGATATCCGATGAGGGATAAGCCAAATAGTATTCATTTGAGTAGTTTCTTCCTGAAAGAGGGAGCAGATTGCGAAGGCCTGGCATCACATTCACAGGAAGAGTAGGAAGGACTTGGGACCTAGGGGCTATTTCTTTGGAGCCTTATCTGCAATGGGTACAAGAAAGAGCCATTCGGTTGAAGATGTCGTATTCCAGAGAAGCACTTATGCCTGATATGTTTGTGAAGACCACTCCTCCCCTACTGGATGATGTGTAAGAGCTCCAGCTTGCTTTAGTCAGGATGCAGCAGGGAAAGGAAGCTTGGAAGAATAAATGCCATACTCTAGAGATTTCCAACCGAGCAGACCTGAAGAAGAAAGACGACTTGATTGAGATTCTTAACAGTCGAGCTATAGAGCCGATGGTGAGGCAAGGGGATTTATTTTCTCCTAAGCCTTAATCAGGCACTAGTTGCTCACTTCTTTATTCAGATGATTGGAAGGAGATCAATGCCAGATATGTAGAAGAAAACCAGAGGTTGAAGGCTCAGATCTCTAGACTTACGGGGAAGCATCAGCGTATTTAGTGATCTCCATCAATTTTGATTCTTAGGGTTTTAGACTTTACTTTCATCTCGTACTTGGGATCATTGAAACTTGTAATCCATTTTGAAGTTATTATAATAAAAAATTTTGGTATTTCAAATGTGTTATTACTTTGATATATGCAAAATTGTCTATAAATCTTTAAGCCCCTTTAAATAATAATAATAAAATAAATCATATGCATTTCACATCATGCATCATATTGTGCACACTTCTTGCTTTTTTTTGCATATCCAGGTGTCTTACTAAACTTCTTTACTTCGAATAACAAGATGTCTCACCAGTACAATACTCGAGCTAATTTCAAAAGGAAGATGGATAACCTAGAATAAGAGAATCGTGAGTTGCGCGAGGAAGTTTCTACTCTGAAGGACAGGATGGCCAATCTCACTGCTCTGATGGAATCTTTGGTGGTTGCTCAAAATCAGCCACCAATTATTCAGCCTCAACATACAATGGTTACTACTGAAGCTCCGATTGTTCCTGTTTCTGCTACTCCAACTGTTGTTCAGAATCGTATGCCTCCGGGACACCCTTGTGAATTCCAGAGAACTTTATGCCAGAAGGTTTTAATCAGGATCCTCATATTACTCCGCTTACTCATACTATGGCTGCTTCCGCACCTTCTATGGTGCACGTTACCCCTGCTGCTAGAAATGAGATTCACTATGCTGCACCTCCCTAGGTGAACATGGCCCCGTTTGCTAATGATGAAGTGTATTGCTCTATTCCTCCACCAAGTGAAATCTTGGGTTTATATGATCAAATGGACGATTTTCAAGATCAGTTTGATGTGATGCATAAAGAGTTGAAGGCCCTCATAGGAAAATAGCTGTTTGGGCAGAATGTGAATGATATGTGTTTGGTGCCAAATGTGAAAATACCTGCAAAGTTCAAAGTACCAGAGTCCGAAAAGTACAAGGGAAACACTTGCCCTCGTGCTCATTTCGGGATGTGTGTAAGGAGAATGTCTACTCATACAAATGATCAATGCCTGTTGATTCATTTCTTTCAAGACAGTTTAATCGGTGCAGCATTGAAATGGTACATGAGTCTGGACAATGCCAGTATTCATTCTTTTAATGACTTGGGTGAAGCGTTTATTAGATAGTAAAAATACAATATGGACATGACGCCTAACCATGATCAACTCAGGGCCATGGTCCAAAAGGATAGGGAATGATTTAAAGAATATGCACAAAGATGGGGTGAGGTAGCCGCCCAAGTGATTCCTCCAATGGAAGAAAAGGAAATGACAAAGATTTTTCTAAAGACACTAGGTGCATTCTATTATGAGATAATGGTGGTGAGTGCGCTCAGTGATTTTACTGAAATGGTGGGAATGGGCGTCCGTTTGGAAGAGGATGTAAGAGAAGGTCGTCTGACAAAAATTGAAAGTTCCAGAAATATGAAGAAGCCATCATATAGATTTGTTAAGAAGAAATAGGGGGAAACAAATTATGTTATTCAAGAGAGAAGAGTTAATCCCTCTAGAAGAAATCATCAGCGCCATTAACAGGTTGCCTCGGTAAATCCGGTTGTAAATGCGGCTCCGACTACAGTTGCTTATCAAAGACAAGCCCCTCATGGAAGTCAAGGGCAGAATCAGAGGAGAGAGCCTTTTGACTTTATCCCTATGAGTTATGCAGAGTTTCTCCTATCATTGATCCATAAAAAGTTTGTCCAGACTAGGCCACCTCCTGCTATACCATCCCTTTTACCTTGGTACTACAAGGAAGATCAAACATACACTTTCCATCAGGGTGTCAGTCCTTCAAAGATGTCAGTCCTAATGTAAAATATAATCCTCTACCAAAACATGGAGAAGCGAATGCCGTTAACATGGTTGCTGATTGTCCAGGGTACTTCCACATTTATGATATTAATTTGGTTATAGAAGACTTGGTAAAGATGCATGCATACCTTTGCGATTTTAGTTACTATACTTGTGACCATGCTGGTTGTGATATATGTAGTATTAATATACAAGGTTGCGATAAGATAAAGGCTGATTTGCAAGAGATGATGGATGAGGGCCTCATCCATATAATTAGGTCTAGGGCAGAGTATGAGGAGGAAGTGAACATGGTTTTTGGATGTCCTGGAGAATTCAGGATCTTTGATGTGGAACATATGAATGATGATCTCGTACAATTGCATGCTACTTTTTGCCATATGGCTGGACAGGTTGAGCACCACTATGGATCTTGCCGGGTTTGCTGCAGGGATTCCCGAGAATGTGCAACTGTGAGAAAATGTATTTAGTTGTTGCTGGATACTGGAACTATCAAGGTTTCAAGACAAAGAGATGATTACCATGAGGTTAATGAGATTGAGGTTTGTTTTGCTGAGAAAGAATCAGATGATGAATATGCTTCTACAGATGAATTATTTTCCCCAAATAAGGGTATGTTCTCTGGAGATGATTCTTTGATGTCAAAGTTTTATGAAGAAGGTGTGAATGTGATTGTTCCATGTTTCAGTGATTCTTCCCCTGTTGAAATTGAATACGGTAGCAAGCCAGTTGTTTCCCCTATGGTGATTTGCTTTCCAGTGTCTGTTCCTTACAAATCAGACAAAGTTGTACCATACAAGTATAATGCTACAATTTTTTAGGATGGTTTGGAAGTTCCCACCCAGCCTTTGTCCAATGTTGGAAATATTGATGAGACTAGTAGAGTGACCCGCAGTGGTCGTTTGTTTGCACCAGTTGTTCGAGGAAGTGATAATGCTGGTAAGAAGGATGTGGAAATTGTTAAACATAAGAAGGCTGCAGGGGAATCCAGTGGTACTACCCTGGAGAAGGACGTATATGGTATTTTGAAGATAATCAAAATGAGCGACTACCTAATTGTGGATCAGCTATTGTAGACTCCTTAAAAGATATATATCTTGGCATTGTTGATGAATTCTGCTGCCCATAGAGAATCTTTAATGAGGGTGTTGGACCAGGCCTTTGTAGAGTATGACATGTCATTAGATCAATTCAGCAAGGTGGTAGGTAATATTACATCATGTAATAACCTAAGTGTAATACGGTGGGAGAACTGACTTGGGTGTTTTGCGTTTTATCGCAATTATTGCAGATAGCAAGAGTCACCACCGACTTTTCTTTTATCCAATAAATGAAAGGGTGAAAAGAACAGGAAAGACCTTTTGAGATATTTTCTTGAGTTCGGGGGGTAGTTTATGAAAAGGGAAAGTATTAGCACCCTTTTCATCTGTAGTTATATACGGGCTCTTAGTTGCTTGATCACTTTGAAAATGCTTTATTCGGAATGTGTTTGTAATTGGTGTAAGTTTGAAAATATTTTGAAAACGCCTTTGTTCGGCAAACTTTATAATGATTCTCGTCTCTATAAGAATTTATACAAAGTATTGGTTTTGAAAATAGTTTAAAGAGATATTTGTTTTGAAGATGTTTTGAAAGTGTGAGTGTGGAGATGGTTTTAGTTTGTGAGCAAGCAATTACGAGCATCCTACCTACTCAAAAGGATCTTTGTTCTTTCCCTCCTCCTTTATATATTACTACCTTACCGTTGATTGATAAGAAGCCCTATCTTTGGATGTGAAGGGACGAGCTTGGGTCGTCGTATAGTCATATAAGGCAACTTATGAGACACTTTAGCAATTTTTGTAGGGACTAAGATCGTTTTACCAAAGGCAACATCGAAGGGTCATCGAGGGACTACAATCTTTTTATCGAGGGTCTTTGCTAAAACGTCCCATACTCGAGGGACATGACTATTTTCCCTTGGCAACAAGTGAGGTTACCCTAGAGGTGCATGTACGTGAAGTGTGTTTGGTTGCATACATTTTTGTCTTTTGAGATTAGGGTTTTCTAACGGTTGATTTTATCTTACCATACACACCCTAATTACTAAAAATTATATTAAGGCAGTAAATTGCGGAAATTAAAATCCTAAGTTATTACATCACTTAAGGGATATGGGTACAATTTACAAATAGGGATGAAATAAGCTTAACTATTACAAACATATTGAATAGCAATGAAGAAAATATATAGAAAACATAAAAACAATGTAAAAGAAAGAAAAAATATATTTTTAACCATTATGTGTCGACACATGCATCTTTGCATCGACAAATAACTTTTCTTGTTCTTGTAAAACCAAAATCAACTCAGTATGAGCCGATTCATAATGGTATGTGTCGACTCATTTCTTGTATGTGTCGACACATTAATGTTTTGTGTCAACTCATGCACCTTTTGTCTTTCTGTTTTGGGTCTGGATAACAGTATGTATCGACTCATAATGTCTTGTGTTGACTCATGCCTGGTTCTGTCACCAAAATGAGTCTACTCATGTGAGTATGTGTCGGCTCATGCTGCAGTTTTTTGCCTTAAACATTGTTCTATTGTCTGTACAAGGCAGTTCTAAACATAAAATTGATAAAAATGAACAACAAGTATGTGATTAGCTTCAAGGATAATGATTACTACATTTTATCTTCAAAAATGAATCATTAGTGATGTATGAAAAAATGCAAAGTCAAGAAGACTTACCTTGAGACTGCACTTTATGTTTTGAGTTTGAATACTTTTCCAAGATGGCGCGAGGGCTTCAATGAACCTTCAAAAAATCTGTTGAACCTTCCTTTGTAATGAAATTTGTTGAAACAACTTCAACCCAATCATGTTGAGTAATACTTTCTTTTGTTTGTGTTTGAAAGGTGATGATAATGACACTACAAAAATTTATCTTGTGTTTGAACAATCTCTATTTGATATGAAGTGTTTGGATGGCTGGTTTATGGGAGAGTTTGCAAGATGGAATAATGGGTTGAGGTTTTGTTTGAATGAAAGTAGAGCCGGTTTTTTGAATGAGCAAAGGTTACAAAGAATTCTGTTTTTTCTCTTCTCTCTTTTCTCTCTAAAAGCCAGCCCTTTATATGTTGTGAAAAAAATTTATTTATAGATTAAGTTTGGCTGAGATTTAGGGGGGAAACAAATAAATTTTTGAATTGTTTGAGTATGTTGTCTCATTGCCTTTTAGATGCAGCTCTCATATGCAAATTTGGTGCAAACATGGGACTGATATGATGCAGATTTTTCAGGGTAGCATTGCAGGTTTTGGAGAAGACTGTGATAGTGTTTAGAGGTAACATATCAGGACTATTTTTGTAAAGGGAAACCAATTGTCTTTTAACAAGGTTTTAGGTTGTTATGTGGATAGTATAACAGGCTTGGACTTGGCAGCATATAGGACTTTGGGTCTTTTCTGGGCAGCAACATTTGTAACATGATACAAGTCTGGTTTTGTGGATAACATAGTGGCAAGGTTTGAAGATTTGAGTTAAATGGAAAAGTTCAAACAAGACAAAACTTAGGATTTGTAACTTACAATTTTTAACTTAAAAATGCAACTTTGTTATTTATTTGAAAATTTGAATTATCTTGAATTGTGGTGAAGAAAAATGTCATGAGGTAATGAAATTAATCATGTATAGAAAATACTTAGAAAATTTTTCCAAGTCTTGCAAAGTTTGATTTTTTGACTTTCATGATTTTTGATGATCAAATTCCATATTTTGAATTGTCTTGATGAAATGTGATTTTTGAAACTCAAATTCGACCAAAAAGTCAAAGTTTTACTTTTCAGTATACAATTGACTTTTTCATCAACTGACCAAATTTCATCTGTCAATCAGGGGATGAATTAACATATGCAATTAGGTCAAAATGATGTACTTGAATCCTTGAGATCATATTTCGAACCAATAAGTCATGTACTAGGTCAAAGTCAAAGATTGGTCATTCTCAGTCAAAACCCTAATTTGGGGTCCCAACGCTTCGGAGTTGATTTTGTCTAATCAATTCCTTGAGAATCCTTGAAAAAGAGAGGGAAAATTTCGGGGTACAACACTAAGCTTTTGCGATGATGAATTGCCTGACAAGGGGAGGAATCACAATTTAGCTCTTCACATATCCATGAACTCTAAAAGTGATTCACTATCAAATGTGTTAATCGATAATGGATCCTCCTTGAATGTGATACCGAGGAGTATGCTGATGAAGTTAAAATATCAAGGGGCTCCTATGCATCCAAGTGGTATTATTGTCAAAGCTTTCGATGGGTCAAGGAAGTCGGTTATTGGGGAGGTCAATCTGCCTATTCATATAGGTATACATCTGTTCTAGATCACTTTCCAAGTCATAGATATTGTACCCGCATATAGTTGTTTACTGGGAAGACCATGGATACATGAAGCAGGGCCGTCACCTCCACTTTACACCAAAAGTTGAAGTTCGTGCGGGAAGGCGAAGTGGTTATTATAAATGGAGAGTAAGAATTACTAATATCTCATCTATCATCTTTCAGTATTGTAGAAGAAGATGAAGCTGCTGTGGTGACGCATTTCCAGGCTCTATCTGTTGATAACGTAAGAGAGAATGAGAATTGTATGATTTCGTTCAAGGATGCTCAGAAGGTTGTGCGTAATGGTCCAAGTAAAGTATGGGGACAGGTCATTGATCCTTCAGTGAACAAGAACAAGGCTGGTTTAGGATTCTATGCAAAGAATGACAAAGGCGAAAGTTTGAAGTCAAAGTCTACTATGAGCAACTATCATTATGTTTTATGCAAAAGAGGTTACCTCCATCCAACTGTTTCGGGAGTTAATTATGTTAAGAAGGGTGAAGAAGATCAGAAAATGCTGAATTATGTGACGCCTGGAGTTAGAATCCAGAACTGGGTCACTTATGATGTTCCCTCTTGCATCCATGTCTCAAAGTAATTTGTTTTTTTCTTTGCAAAAAGATTTCATTCTGCCCAAGATGAAAGTTAATATTGTATGGGCTTATCTGTTTGCTTTGATCATTAAAATCATAAATAAAAGTTGTCTTTGATTCTCAAAATTGTGTCTTTTGTTTTTCTGCTTTTTCATGGAAAATGGTAATCAGAAAAAACCTATTTCGAATAAGTAATAACTGTAAATAAATTTGCATGATAACTTGATATATGTGCCAGTTTCTAAAAAGCAATCATAAATCACATGTGCAGATTAACTAATAAACTTGTTGAATAAAATGACCTTGCACCCTCTTCCAACTTTGAATATCCTGTGTTTGGGACGGAAGAAGAAGAATATGATGAGATTCCAGAAGAGGTCTCACGGTTGCTCGAGCACGAGGAGAATGCCATTCAGCCGTATAAAGAGTCTTTGGAAACAATCAATTTTGGTTCAGAAGAGGAGCCAAAGGATGTCAAGATTGGAGTATCGTTGCATCCTGATGTGAAGAACAGGTTGACTGAACTATTGAAAGAGTATGTGGACATCTTTTCTTGGTCTTACCAAGATATGCCGGGTCTATATACTGATATTGTGGAACATCACTTTCCTTTGAAGCCAGAGTGCCTTCCCATCAAACAGAAGTTGAGAAGAACTTACCCTGATATGGCAGTAAAAATTAAAGAAGAAGTCTTAAAGTAGATAAATGCCAGTTTTCTTGTGACATCCGTGTATCCTCAATGGATAGACAACATTGTGCCCGTACTAAAGAAAGATGGAAAAGTCTGCATGTGCGTATGTTGTACCCCAAAATTTTCCCTCCCATATTCTCCAAGATTTATCAAGAATCATCTTCAAATGGTTCAAGATTTCTCAAGGATTGCACAGTCCAAGTACCTCCTAAGACAGCTGAAATTAGGGTTTTGGTTCCCTCAAGGAATTTTAGATTTTCAATGGCTCAATCAAGTCCCATAGGCCCATATACATTCTCAAGCATCCACATGGCAAGTTTCAAGGTTCACAATGCCAGTTTGCACAGTCAAAAGCCCTATTTGCTCTACAGTCAACTACAGGGGTAAAATGGTCATTTTACAGTCAAAAGTCAAAATTTTTGGTCAACATATTATTTTGAGTACACAATCATCATTTGATCATGATTCCACAAGCATGGCTCAAAAATCATCAAGATGCAAAAAGTTACTATTTTTGGATAGTAGAAAAGTCAACTGTATCTTGACCAAGGCATAACTTTTTCATGGTTCATCAGAAAAATCCCATCCAATGCTCATTTTGAAGGGGATGACATTTCCTACAACTCATCTTCACATTCCAAGTCCAAGAAATGCTCTCACAAAAAGTTATCAATTTCTACATTATAGGTCAATTTCAAAAGTCAACAAAAATGCACTTTAAGTCAAAGGCCATAACTTGAGATTGGTAAATCCAAATGACATGGGACCAAAGGAATTGGTTAGAGGACTTCAAGACCTTTCCAAAATGTCCAAGAACATGTTCATAGGATCAAAATTGAGCAAGATATGCATTGGAGAAGTTGGGAAATTTTTGTGAATTTGCAAAAGTCAACTTTGCTCAAAACACTGTTCTTGCTAATGGGCCTCAAATTTCTTCTTGAAACTTTATCCAAGGCCTATGCACGACCCATCAAGCTTAAATTGATTTATTTTCTTATTTTTTATTAATTAATTAGATTTTTAATCAATTTTAATTCATTTAATTAATTTAAATTGTAGGAAATATCAAGATATGGTTTTTCAATCTTTTCATGAAGCAAATATGACCTAATCAAGCTGGAAAACTCGTGTGCACATCAAGGGGACAAGAATCTCCCAATTCAGCAACTTTTTCCAATAAAAAAGATTCAAAATTATTTGATTTTCAATCAAATATTGGATCATCAATTTCATGGATTTCCTTGCAATATTGTAACCTAATTCCATTCTACTATATATACATAAGCTAAACCTAATGCCATGGCCGTGAGAATTGCTGCAGAAAGCCATAGCCAATATTGAAAAAAATCAAGAAAACTTGAAAACTGTTTTACAGGTTCCAGCATGATTCAAAGCTTTTTCTTGTTTCTAATACCTTGCAAGAACTCCCAGGGACCTTTTGCAATCAAAATCATACGCTAGAACTCAAGAAATCCTCAAGAACGAACCCACGGTTTGCATACTTTTGTCATAATCGAAACTCATGATTCATAAGCATTTGATGTGATTTATGGTTTGTTTTGTATTGCTTGTATCCATCTAAAGCTAATGATATTAATTAATTGGATTATAATGCCCAGAATCATGAATCACCATTGAAGAAATTTAGGGTTCTTGAGCCTCCAAATTGGGGCTTTGTTATCCAGGAAAAATTGGAACCTCTAATGCCTATGGTTGAAATCGTTGGAACGAGACGAACACACTGAGACCATCGCGCCATATTTATATTTAGCGTAGGGCTATTCGCTATTATTGGTCGTTCTGCTTTGTGGGGGTTAAAAACCCCCGCTATCTAACATGAATTTTGCAGGTTCAGTGGAGAAGACGATGATGTGTGGGTGTATCATTGGTCCGTTTAAAAAACGCGCGCATTTTTTTGTTTTGTAACATAGGCATTAATTTTGATATATTATATTTCCTTATTACTATAATAACAAATGCAGGCAAGTGGTTCAGTGGATGGTGCGCTGGACGTTGATCATTGGGACCTGGGTTCGATCCCCAGGTCCACCCAAAACTCTATAATATTTTTCATAACATGTTCATGTACAGGTCTCCAAGGGAATTCCACCATGTACTGCAAACCTCCAAGTGCCATGTGTCTCTAAGCCCAGATCTGAAGGCCAAGCGTGAGTGTTCATGGTACTCCTGGTCAATGCATGTGCAGCTGATCTCCAAAGTCAAACGTGGCTTGATTGTTAATGGGCCTCAGATTGCCAAACAAACCTCCAGAATTTGGCCTTCACCCCCCCTGGTTTATTATTTTTCTTTTTATTTTCTTTTCCTTTTAATTTCTTTTAATAACTATTATTATTATTATTTAATTACCTCACAAATTATATTTTCATAATAAATTCAGAAAATGAAATATTAGTATTATTATTATTTATTAATTGCACTATTAATTATTATTTTGTAAATAACTTCTAATAAATTAATTTAGTTTAATTAGGTTTAAATTTTAACTTTTTTACAATAAATAAAATTAGCCTAGAATTAGGGTTTTGACAGTTTTAATTCCTTTTATTTTATTTTCATTAAAACATAAAAAATACTTTTTTCTTGTAATTATTTAATTAATTAATTTTAGGTTAAATATTAATTAAATGCAAAAAAGGACCAAAATTCATTCTTTTCTCAAAAGGGTCAAAACCCTAAGACTTTTCCCGATTCAAATTTTATTTCGTGCATTATTATTTTGATCATATTTATGTATCTGCTCAGAGAATGTAATAGATAATTAGGGCTTTTATCGCTTTCCTTTATTTTCTCGCATTTATTCTTTCAAAGGGTTATGTTTTTGGCGATGTAAATACCCGACGCCTTGTAATAGCGTAGATTCACTTTCTGAAATTTATTTTCCGCACAATTATTAACTGCTAATTATGCATGCAAGACTTGCTTGAAAAATAAAACCAACTCGTAGCTCACAATAATACATGTGCAAAGATAATCTTAAACTGAATTCTGACACACGTGCACATGTCACTCCTAGGGTACACCTTACTTGGTTGCCTCGACGTGGTCATTGAGTATAGGGTGTTTTAGAGGCCGCCCTCCTGTCTAAAGATCCAAGTGAAGAAGTGAAAAACACAAGAAGGGGGGATGAATTGTAAAACTAGAAATCAATTGCAGTCAACACAGTATTTTTATCCTGGTTCGTTTGATCTCAAACTACTCCAGTCCACCCGTCAAGGTGATTTCGCCTCTCTCCAACGAGGTCTTAATCCACTATATTCAACTGAATATTACAACTGCTTTAACAACTGCTAAATCCTTCTTGAGTCAAACCACAAACCGGTTTCTCAAGGTAATACTTTCTTACAGATAATAGAAATCTAGGTGTGTTGAATGTTTTCTACAAAAACTGTTTATCACAATTGTGATACTACACAATTTAAGCTTATGAGAACTAGAGTGCTAAAGTAATTGAATAAAGAATTTGAGAGCTTTAGCAAACTGAGAGTGAGGAAGATGATGAATAGCTTTAGGCGTGTAGAAGGTTGTAGAGCATTAGCCAATTCAATCTTCACTGACTTGTTTATATAGCATTGGAAAATGGTACGTTGGAGTCCGTTAATTCCGTTTCAATGCCAATAACATTCTTTCCAAATTGAGAAGATCTTGTCTGGAATGATGCCGTTCGTAATAAATCATCTTGAATGCACAGTACCATTGCCACTTAAGCGTGTTCTGGCTTTGGCTCATTCTGACGCTGCTTAGGTGCTGATGAACTGTTGTTTTCTAGATCAGAGTTCAGATGGTTAAGCGCAAATCTGTTCATCAAGCTTCAGCGTAAGCACAAGTTAATCTTCTGATTCTGGCATTTGATATAACATCTTCTGATGCTGATGATGATATCTCATCTTCTGATGCTGATGATGATGTTCTCTTGCTGATACCCATCAGAGTTTCTGTAAAACAGAATGTAATTTTTAGGCAGCATATATGTCTTACATGAATCATACAATTAATATATCTTTGCATTTTTGTTATCATCAAAACTTAAACTTAGGGTAGTAGATTCAAACTTTGTTCTAACAATCTCCCCCTTTTTGATGATGACAAAAACTAGATTTTTTCAATTGAAGATTAACGTAAAAAGTATCAGAGATAACCAAATAGTAAAGAGTATCAGAATTTAAATAGGAAGTTATCAAAGATAAGAGGATAAGGGATAAAGAGATATCAGAGTTTAGATCGGAGATACTCCCCCTGAATTTATTACTTCCCTTTTTAATTCCAAGAGTCCTTCAGGATCAGATCTTTATTGACTTTCTTTGAATCATCAGAACATCAGAGCTTCAGTCAGAGCTTCAGTGTGTCAGAGATGATTTAACTTCTTGTACATGTAGGCTTATGCAAAACAAAGAAATTCAAGTATATTAGAGTGTTAGAATGTTTGAGACTTTTTGTCTCAGTAGTCCGTTATTGAAAAATATCATTTTTTTCTCCCCCTTTTTGTCAGCAATCAAAAAGTGCAAGTAAAATAAGCTAAAATGATTAGAGCAGAAAAACTGTTATATTTAATTCAGAGCATAGAAAAGAGTACAGAAAACATGGAAGGAAAATCAATGAAAACATCATGAATGAAAAACTAAGGTTGGGGTGGAAAGCGTGTGAACAGAGCTTCTAGCATGTTCTTTATCTGATCAGTAGTTTCCTTCTGCTGATGCACCATGCTGACAACTATATCAATCTTGCCATCTTGCACATCCATCCTTGTGCCCTAACTTCTTCTGTCAAATCGAATCCATTTTCTTTCAGACTGGAGAAGTCAACAATCAGTTCAGACAGAACTTCCAAGTTCTTCACTGGTGTAAGGAGTGTTCTGAAGGGAATTTGGTATTGTTCAGATGAAGCCTCCTTCTGAGAACCTGCAGAAACATTGCTAGAGGTTGCCATGTTCACACTTAGGGTTTCTTTTAGAAAAGCTTGAAAGAGGGTTTCTTTTGAAAACGATGAACACACAAGTAAAAATGCAGAGAAAATATTTGGATGATTGTAAGAAACGGTAAAAGTTTAATGAATGAAGTTAATGTGCTTAAATAGATTTCAAAAAGTGTTTTGAAAATGTAAACGGTTTTAAGAAATAGAATTATTTCATGATTACATTTTAAAACATGATTACGTGCATTTAATGCTTGCTGATTTTGGGGGATTTGAGAAAGATACTTGGAACGGTTACCAGACATGTGTCTCAATGCATCCAATCAGAGTTTTTCCTTCTAAGAAGCGTGCACGCGTGTTCTGCTTCAGAGATTTGCTGATGATTGGATGACACTTGTTTGATTTAGTGAGCAGCAAGTCTATCCTTGAGCTGAAACGCTCAGATCTTTAAGAATCGAATCTGATACAATCTGCATGTCTATCTTTCTGAAAGAAGATTGATCAGAAGTTCACAGTAAAACAAAACACATTCTGAAGGTTAATATATAAAATTAAAACATTTTCACTCTGGGCAGAACTTCATGCTGAGATGTTTCAGAATGAAGTTGAACCTATCTTCAGAAAGTGGTTTAGTGAAGATATCAGCCCATTGATGGTCTGTATCAATAAATTTTAAGTTCAAAATTCCTTTCTGAATATAGTCCCTAATGAAGTGATGTTTTATTTCTATATGCTTAGCCCTAGAATTCAAAATAGGATTTTTACTTAAGTAAATAGCAGAAGTATTGTCACAGAGTATAGGGATGTTACTCTCAAAAATCTGGAAGTCTTCAAGCTGACTTTTCATCCAGAGCATTTGTGTGCTGCATCCAGCTGCTGCTATGTACTCAGCTTCTGCTGTTGATAGCGCAATTGTGGATTGCCTTTTGCTGGACCAAGAGATCAGATTTTCTCCCAGAAACTGGCAGCTTCCAGAAGTACTTTTACGCTCTACTCTGTCTCCAGCAAAGTCAGCATCGCAGTAGCCTACTAAGCTGTAATCACTAGATTTTCTATAAAATAAACCCAGATTAGTAGTACCTTTCATATACTTGAAAATTCGCTTAACAGCTGTTAAGTGAGATTCTCTAGGATCTGATTGGAATCTAGCACAAATACATACGCTGAATAAGATATCAGGCCTTGAAGCCGTCAGATAAAAGAGAGAACCAATCATACCTCTGTAGACCTTCTGTTCTACCTTTTTGCTTACCTCTTATCTTTCCAGAATGCACGTGGGATGCATTGGAATCTTTGATGACTTACATTCTGAGAGGTCAAATTTCTTCAGAAGTTCTCTGACATATTTGCTCTGATGAATGTAAGTTCCCTCTGGAGTTTGATTGATCTGAATTCCCAGAAAGAATTCCAGTTCTCCCATGAGGCTCATCTCAAATTCTGCCTGCATACACTTAGCAAATTTTCTTCCAAGAGAAGGATTAGTAGATCCAAAAATAATACCATCAACGTAAATTTGACAAACTAAGATGTCATTCTTAACTGACTTACAGAATAAGGTAGTGTCCACCTTCCCTTTGGTGAATTCATTTTCTAACAGAAAGTTACTTAGTCTTTCATACCAAGCTCTGGGAGCTTGTTTCAGACCATATAGTGACTTCTTTAGTTTGAAAACATATTCTGGAATTTTTGTACTTTCAAAACCAGGGGGTTGGTGCACATAAACCTCTTCTTCTATATAGCCATTTAAGAATGCACTCTTGACATCCATCTGATACAGAGTGATGCCTTTATTAACAGCAAACGAAATTAAAAGTCTGATAGATTCTAACCTGGCGACTAGGGCAAAGGTTTCTGTATAGTCTATCCCCTCTTGCTGACTATAACCTTGTGCTACCAGTCGTGCTTTGTTTCTGATAGTGATTTGATTCAGCTCTTCTTGCATTGCTAGAATCCAGTCGTTGTCCAGAAGTGCTTCATCAATAGAAGAAGGTTCAATCAGAGACACAAGTCCCATAAGGGATTCTTCAGAGTTTCTGAAGCTGGCTCTTGTTCTGATTGGATCTTCCTTTCTTCCTAAGATAGTTTCTTCTGGGTGATCCAAGCTGCTTCTGGGTAGTCTTTTCTGAGGTTGTTCAGCAGCTGTTGCTGGATTGTTTGCAGTGCTCCTTTCAGATGTTGAAGGAGTGTCTTTGTTGAGAGCTTCTGATGACTTGTCCTCAGAACCTGTAAATTCAACTTCCATACCTGCAAAAACTTCATTCTGCTTTGACTTTTCAGAGTCAAGCTTATCATCAAAACGAACACTGATTGATTCTTCCACAATCTGTGTTTCTGTATTGTATACTCTATACCCTCTTGAGCGTTCAAAGTATCCTAACATAATACACTTCTGTGCTTTAGAGTCAAACTTGTTCAAATAATTTTTTGTATTTAACATAAAACAAGTACATCCAAATGGATGAAAATATGAAATGTTGGGCTTTCTGTTCTTCCACAATTCATATGGAGTCTTTTCCAGAATAGGTCTTATTGAGATTCTATTCTGAATGTAGCACGCTGTGTTTATTGCCTCTGCCCAGAAGATGTTAGCAACGTTTGTCTCATTGATCATGGTTCTGGCCATTTCTTGCAATGTTCTGTTCTTTCGTTCTACAACTCCATTTTGTTGGGGAGTTCTAGGACAAGAGAAATCATGCAGAATGCCTCTGTCATTAAAGAATGACTCAAAATCTTTGTTTTCAAACTCTCCACCATGATCACTTCTGACTTTAACGATTCTAAGATCCTTTTCATTCTGAACTTGGTTACAGAAGGTGACAAACACAGAGTGTGACTCCTCCTTGTGTCTTAAGAACTTTACCCATGTCCATCTGCTATAGTCATCTAAGATTACTAACCCATACTTCTTGCCACTGACTGAAGCAGTTTTAACTGGTCCAAATAAGTCAATGTGCAGAAGTTCTAATGGCTTAGAGGTAGAAACAACATTTTTAGATTTGAAAGAAGGTTTTGCAAACTTGCCTTTCTGACATGCTTCACACAGAGCATCTGAATTGAACTTCAGATTAGGAAGTCCTCTGACCAGATTGAGTTTGTTAATCTGAGATATTCTTCTCATACTAACATGCCCCAATCTTCTGTGCCAGATCCATTGCTCGTTGTTAACAGACAGAAGACACTTTACATTCTGACTTTTCAGTTCAGAAAGTTTGATTTTATAAATGTTGTTTTTCCTCTTTCCATTAAATAGGATAGTCCCATCTTTCTGACTAACAACTTTACATGATTTTTTATTAAAGATTATATCATAACCATTATCACTTAATTGACTTATGGATAACAGATTATGCATTAATCCATCTACTAGCAGAATATTATTTATAGAGGGAAGATTTCCATTACCTACTGTTGTACCCCAAAATTTGCCCTCCCATATTCTTCAAGAAATTGCCAAGTCAAGTCACAAAATTCCCCAGAGGTTGCACAGTGCAAAGGTCTCCTATACAGTCAAAACTAGGGTTTGTGTTCTGATCAAAGAAATGAAGTTTTCAAAGGCCCAATCAAGTCTCATATGCCTACAAATATGGTCAAGTATCCTCATATCAAGTTTCAAGGCATTCAGCTCAAAATTGCACAGTCAAAAACCCTAATTGCACTACAGTCAATTGTAGGGGCAAAATGGTCATTTGACAGTCAAAAGTTCAAATTTTTGGTCAACATATCATTTTGAAGCCACAAACATCATTTGATCAATGCTTGATCATGATTCTCAAAATTTGGCTCAGAAATCATCAAAGATGCAAAAGTTTCCTTATTTGGACAGCTGAAAAAGTCAACTGAAATTGACCAGGGCATAACTTTCACATGAATTATCAGAAAAATTCCATCCAAAGCTCATTTTGAAGAGAAAGACATTTCCTACAACTCATCTTCATACTTCAAGTCCAAGAAATGCTCTCACAAAAAGTTATCAATTTCAACATTATAGGTCATTTTCAAAAGTCAACAAAAAGGGACTTTAAGTCAAAGGCCATAACTTGAGATTGGTAAATCAAAATGACATGGGACTAAAGACATTGGTTAGAGGACTCAAAGACCTTTCCAAAATGTCAAAGAACATGAGAAAAGCTTAACAATTGAGCAAGTTATGCCTTGTGGGAGTTGGGAAATTTTTGGATATTTTGAAAAGTCAACATTGATTCAAATGACCTAAAATTGCTAATGGGCCCATTTTTCTTCCATGATTCATCATCCATGACATATGCACGACTACTTGGCCCAAAGGGAAGTCTTATTTCATTTTTTATTTATTTATTTGGATTTTTATTAATAATAATTCATTTAAATTAAAATAAATACATGAAAAATGCTAACCTAAGTTTTTTCAATCTTTTTGTGCACATTATATCATCAATATTTCGTGCATATGCAAATTAGGAAAGATTTGGATTGATTGGCATGATTGAAAACAAAATACACTTGAAAAAGATTGAAAAAAGATCCTTAACAAATCAAATCTTCAATTCATGAATACAAGAGATTTGGATCAATATTGTTGACCTAATGCACTCAGTACATAAGCATGATCACAACCCTAATCACAATGGATACAAAGCTGCGCAGAAGGATCAAGAACAAACTTGAAAAAATTTGCAAAAAAGTCAAAACTGTAAACACCTCTACAAGGCGATTTAAAGCACAAGATTTGTTTCAATAGCTTCCTCAAGGTCCCCTGATCACATTCCAATCAGAATCATCCATCAAAACGCCAAGAATTGGTAAAACAGACATGAACTGTGCAGAGAAAAATTGACAATCGTGCATCATGATTCACGCATCTTTTGCATTTTTTATTCATTGATTCATGACCATTATGATATTCTGATGCTAACCAACATATTCAATTGCGTTTTTGTGCTGTGTATACGATTTCACCATGCTTGAATTCTAGGGTTTACAGGACTTTAATTTGGGGCTTTTGAAACGAGGCAAAATTAGCCCTTGAGACCACCACCATCCAACTCATCGCATCTGGACGAAGAAGACGCAACTATCGCGCTCAATTTATGAACGCTTGAGAGCTAATCGCTATTTTTCAATAGCTGGCCTAAGGAAACGCGTCTAAAACCGTTGCTTTATGGTCTTGTTTCAGAAAAAAAAACAAAACACGCGAGGAAGATGATGTGTTGGCTAATGTTGGTTGGTCTGTTTGAAAATTGGCGCGCGGACCCACTAACGTTTTGCTTTTCTTTTATATTATTTATTTGTTACTAATATATCAAACGCGTTGACATGGCTCAGTGGCACAGGTGTTAATTGGTGATGCTAGTGACCTGGGTTCGAACCCCAGGTCTATGTTCTTTCAATATTATTTTTCAATCCATTATCATATGCAGGCACCATACTGAGAACCATCATATTCCCTCATCATCAAGCCAGCCACGTGTCCCTGGAGATCAGATTAAAGGCTGAAAATTGATGAACGCTATAGGCTTGAGTCAACGTGCTAGCAGGTGAATAAAAAAGTCAATAAGGCCAAGGTCAAATGGGCCAGATTACTAAGGCCAAGACCTCCACTTTGGGGACCTCCACTCCCCTGGTTTGCCATTTTCTATTTTTCTCATATTTTATTTTCAATAATTATTTTATTTTCTTTATTGTTTTGATTTAATTAATTATTTTTACCACATATAAAAAATGCCTAAAAATCAAAAAAAGACAAAAAAATATAATAAATACTTTATATTAATTATTTTCTTAAACAAATTGTATATAAATAAATTTAGTATAAATTAGGGTTTTAATATTAATTCTTTTCATAAAAAATCTAAAAAATGTAGAAATAGGTTTAATAATTGTTTTATTCCTTTTGATTTTTCTTTTTCACAATAATATTATTTATCTTATTTATTTTCACAATTAAAATTGTATGTAAAAATTAGGTTTAATTTAGGTTAAATTTTAATACTTTCATAATAAATTTAAAAGCCATTAGAATTAGGGTTTGTATTCAATTTTAATTTTAATTAATTCTTTCTTTTTCTATTAAATCATAAAATACTAAAATACCAAAAACATTTCCTTTTAATTTTAATTTTAATTCCTTATTAATTTAATTTTTGCAAAAGGGTCCAACGCCCTCGTTTCGATTTAATTTCGCATATTTATTTTATGTCGTTTAAATAATTATGTACCTCTCCCGAAGCCTTGTAAATATTACTTCTCGCACTTTTAATTTATTTACTTTCCGTCAAATCGGGTCCTGGTTAATTTTGGCGATGTGGACCCGCGCCATTTGTAATAGCTTTAGAATTTACTTTCCCGCAAATATTTTAACTGTTAAACAAAGCATGAAAGAATGTATGGACATAAATAAAATCAAGCGTAGAACACCAATGACATGACAAGACAAATATCAATGAAAACGACACACAAATCGCACACACCACCCCTAGGGTACGCCTCACTGTTGCCTTGCCTCGAAAGGTGATCGTCGAGTAGAGGATGTCTTAGTAAGTCCTCATGATCTGGGAACCTGGCATGAGGGTAGCTTCTAAGGTGTCTTCCCATTACTCTGGTGATCACCATGTCCCGAACTTCGAATTGACCCGAACACCTCCAACGGTGGTGCTACCTACCTCTCAATGGTGGGATGGCACTACTTTAAAGGACATTTACATAGACGAATTCCTTAGGGTAGGTAGGTTCTCGTAGATACTTGCTCTAATTTCAAAACAAATCAAAAAAATACTTTTCACACCGACACCTTTTCAAAAAGCTTTCGAAAGCATTTTTTCAAACACTCTTGAGGACAGATACAAGAGTCGAACTGGAATTTTCAAAGAAACTTTTTAAAAACCCACAGTTGAAAAGCAAACAAACCATTTTTGAAAACACAAGTGAGCAAGTATCTAAGAGCCCATGGATAACCATGGATAGAAAGGGTGCTAACACCTTCCCTTTCTATAACCTACCTCCCGAACCGAGAGCAATCTCTATAAGGAATTTTTCTGTGCTTTTGTCCTTTCCATTTGGAGAAAATAAAAGACGGTGGCGACTCTTGCTTCCGCGACATTTCGCGAACCAGCGTTAAACAGTCAGTTCCAGATCCACCGATCACACCTACAGTTCCAGAGCCAATGATCTTTCCCCTCTGATTGCCTCCAAAGCCAACGTGGCCTCCAGGCTTAAGTTCCAGGCTTTGGAACATATGCCTTCTTCCCGTCATGTGTCGCGAGCAGCCAGAGCCCAGGTACCATGACTGGTGTTTCTGATTTTCTGCTAAAGATATCTGCAACATGTATTATTTTATCCTTAGGTACCCAGATTTTCTTGGGTCCTGATTTGTTAGATTTACCAAAACTCTGGTTGAATTTTGGTTTCACAGAATACTTGCTACTAGTGTATTTAATATCATGTGTGTGACCATACACAAAATGTGAGTTCAGAGGAGTGTGTTTAATAGTTAAATCCATGGCATTCTTTGGTGTAGGAACCTTACCTTGGTATCCTATTCCCTTTCTACCGTTTCTGCTAACTCCTTAGATCATTGAAGCCATTTTGCTTCTATCTATGCTTTTAGCAAGGAACTTCTGGAAACTATGATCATACTCCTTGATGATCTCATCAGCGCTGCTGGGAGTTTCAGAAATTGTTTCCTTCTGAGAGTTTTGTAACATATTTTCTAACTTTGAAATTTTATTTCTCAGCTCAGAATTTTCCAATTAAGACTCTCAATCTTATCAGAGTCAGATTCAAGATTCCTTTTCAGGTTTCTAAATTTAACTCTAATCTGCTGGTACCTTTCCAGAATTTCGTTAAGGCTTTCAGCAAGTTCAGCCTTAGTAAAATTAATTGCAAAGTCACGAAATACCTCTTCAGTGTCTGATTCAGAAGCTTCACTGTCTTCTGAAATGTTGGCCATGAGAGCTATGTTTGCTCTCTCATCATCTGATTCTGAGTCAGCTTCAGACGAGTCAGAGTCATCCCATGTAGCCATGAGACTTTTCGTCTTTTCTCTTCCAAACTTCTTTTTGGGCTTTTCCCTCTGAAGCTTTGGGCAGTCACTCTTGTAGTGTCCTTGCTCATTGCATTCATAGCAGATGATGTCCTTGATGTTTGGCTTTCTGCTTCCTGAGGAGCCTTCAGATCTTCTGTATCCAGAGGAAGAATCTGACCTTCTGTATCTGGAAGAGGACTCATTCTGATCAGATCTTCTAGGATTCCTGAACTTCCTTTGCCTCTTCTTCCAAAGTTGGTTCACTCTTCTGGAGAGGAGGGAAAGTTCGTCTTCTTCTGATGAGGATCCATCAGATGTTTCTTCAACGACATGCAAAAATTTAGACTCGGATTTTTTGTTAGATTTTAATGCTAAAGGCTTACCTTGCTTCTGAGGTTCATCAACTTCTAGCTCTATCTCATGACTTCTGAGGGAGCTGATAAGTTCCTCCAGAGAAATTTTGTTGAGATCTTTAGCTAGCTTCAGCGCTGTAACCATTGGCCTCCACTGTTTTGGTAAGCTTCTGATGATCTTCTTGACATGATCAGCAGTAGAGTATCCTTTATCCAGAACCTTGAGACCAGCCACCAGAATTTGGAATCTTGAGAACATTGTTTCAATGGATTCACTTTCTTCCATTTTGAATGCCTCATACTTCTGAATGAGCGCAAGAGCTTTAGTTTCTTTGACCTGAATGTTGCCTTCATGCGTCATTCTGAGTGAGTCAAACATGTTCTTTGCTGTGTCTCTGTTAGAGATCTTTTCATATTCAGCGTAAGAGATGGCGTTGAGAAGAATGGTTCTGGACTTGTGGTGATTTTTGAAGTCACGCTTTTGTTGATCAGACATTGCTTTCCTGTCAATCTTTTGACCGCTTGCATTCACTGGGTGTGTGTATCCATCTGTCACCATGTCCCACAGATCAGCATCATGTGTCAGAAAGAAGCTTTCAATTCTGTCTTTCCAGTAATCAAAATTTTCTCCATCAAAGACTGGAGGTTTGCCGCTGAATCTGTCTCTGTCTTCATTGTTGTCATTGTTGGTGTGTTGATAAGTTCCTGCCATTGTGTTTTTCTGACGCTGGATCTTGTACTGACACGGTTAAGTGTTTTAGCTCAGAACCAGGCGCTCTGATGCCAATTGAAGAAGTGAAAAACACAAGAAGGGGGGTTGAATTGTAAAACTAGAAATCAATTGCAGTCAACACAGTATTTTTATCCTGGTTCGTTTGATCTCAAACTACTCCAGTCCACCCGTCAAGGTGATTTCGCCTCTCTCCAACGAGGTCTTAATCCAATATATTCAACTGAATATTACAACTGCTTTAACAACTGCTAAAGCCTTCTTGAGTCAAACCAAAAACCGGTTTCTCAAGGTAATACTTTCTTACAGATAATAGAAATCTAGGTGTGTTGAATGTTTTCTACAAAAACTGTTTATCACAATTGTGATACTACACAATTTAAGCTTATGAGAACTAGAGTGCTAAAGTAATTGAATAAAGAATTTGAGAGCTTTAGCAAACTGAGAGTGAGGAAGATGATGAATAGCTTTAGGCGTGTAGAAGGTTGTAGAGCATTAGCCAATTCAATCTTCACTGACTTGTTTATATAGCATTGGAAAATGGTACGTTGGAGTCCGTTAATTCCGTTTCAATGCCAATAACATTCTTTCCAAATTGAGAAGATCTTGTCTAGAATGATGCCGTTGGTAATAAAGCATCTTGAATGCACAGTACCGTTTCCACTTAAGCGTGTTCTGGCTTTGGCTCATTCTGACGCTGCTTAGGTGCTGATGAACTGTTGTTTTCTAGATCAGAGTTCAGATGGTTAAGCGCAAATCTGTTCATCAAGCTTCAGTGTAAGCACAAGTTGATCTTCTGATTCTGGCATCTGATATAACATCTTCTGATGCTGATGATGATATCTCATCTTCTGATGTTGATGATGATGTTCTCTTGCTGATACCCATCAGAGTTTCTGTAAAACAGAATGTAATTTTTAGGCAGCATATATGTCTTACATGAATCATACAATTAATATATCTTTGCATTTTTGTTATCATCAAAACTTAAACTTAGGGTAGTAGATTCAAGCTTTGTTCTAATACCAAGTTGCCTCGAAATGGTTGCCTCGGATAAAAAAGGATCTAGGACATTAGGGTTACCGCTAAGGCGTCCTACTATTGCTTTGGTGACCAAACATGTCCCTATAATCGAATTGACCCGAATAACTCCAATGACGGTTCTACCTACTTCTCAATAGTGGGATAGTACTGTCTAAAGGACTCTTACACAGCTTAATTCCTTAGAGTAGGTAGATTTCTCCTGGGTACTTGCTCTTTCAAAAACAAAAACAACTTTTCGCACTCACACTTTCAAACAAAAGTTTTCAAACAAACACTTCATACACTCTTGAGGACTGATACAAGAGTTACCTAGAAGTTTTCAAAACGAAACTTTTTCAAAACCCACAAGCATAAGAAAAGCAAACAATTTTTGAAAAACATAGTGAGCAAGTACCTAAGAGCCCGTGGATAACCACGGATAGAAAGGGTGCTAACACCTTCCCTTTCTATAATCTACCTCCGGAACCGAGAAACATCTCGAAAAGGAATTTTGCTGTGCTTTTGTCCTTTCCTTGTTGGAGAAAATAAAAGACAGTGGCGACTCTTGCTTACCGCGACATTTCGCGAACCAGCATTCCAAAATAGTAAGTTCTATTTCCACCGATCACAGAACTGGCTACTCTGCTGGGGATTAATAATAAGTGAGGTGTACCTTAGGATTAGACCACTCTTATTTTCAATTGCTTTCTTTGTTTGCTTTTATATTTGTGGGCTTGCATCGGAGTTTCATAGATCCTAACCCGGATCTGGGGAAAACCCTTTAGGTAGCAAAAGCTATGAGGGACCTGTCCGGCGTAGACCGACACGGGTGAAGCAGTAGCTACGTTGGTGTGACACCTTGGTCTGTACCGATATCCCTTGTGTTGGAACGAGGAGAATATGGGTCTTCTTAGGAGTCATTAAGCACCAACCGACCTTAGAACCCTAAATTGACCCAACTTGGCCATTGAACAGTAGCAGTATGCTACACTCATTGAGGCTAAACTCTCGTGATGGTTCTGGCCGCAAGAAAAGATTGTGAAGCTGGAGTTATGACCGATTGAGGGTAGCCAGTGATATTGAGATCCTCTAGAACCCGGTTACTATTTTCTAGGACATGTCTTAACCCAATGAAACTGAAAGAGGGTAGTACCTAAACTTCATGCTGGCCTGAAATCTAAGGGCTCTTTTGTGTGACTTGTGTGCCTTACCATGTTTTCCTTTTGTGAATACTTGTGGTATGCTTTATCATAACATCATACCATCATAACATTGCATGCATCCTACATAAGGACTAACCTGCATACATCTTGCATAAGGACTAACCCATTTCACGGATCTCAAGGGTCTGTGATGCAGGTCATGATGAACCAACTGTCTAGCAAGGGGAAAAGGGGATTTATTTTCCTCTAGCCAAAGTTGATAACTTGAGTCAGGGGCTATGACCCACTCGACATGGTGAGCTTTGACTCTTGAAGAAGGACTCTCAACAACATGAAGTTCCTTCAATCAAGCTACCATATTCGACTTCTAACAAGTTTCTCTGTTTACCCCGCGAGATCCTTGAAAACATTGCATGCATAAATCATACGCATTTCATGTCATCATATGCATAACAGGTACCCTTTTTACAGGTCACTTATCTTCTTCGCTGTTTATTTCAGCAATCATCATGACTTCTGAACCTACTACTGAACAAGCTATCAAGGCCCTCCAGGCCCAGAACGCCCAGTTCCAAGAGTTGGTATTGAGCCTAGCCCAGGGTCAACAGGAGTTGAAGACTCTGATTCTGAAGAAGAAGAAGAAGAAGAAGAGGACAGTGCTGTTTAACACCAGACGGAGGTTTGAAAATGGACTACAAAATGAGGTTGATCTGGCTACTTCCTCTGTAGGGAAGGACATCCTCCAAGAGAGAAGGGTTCCTAGTCCCGTGGTCTCCGACAACGAGACGGATTACAATGATGAATAGTACCCTCCTGCTGAGGACAGGTACAAACAGCTGGAGGACCGCCTAAGTGTTATGGAGATCCAACATGTGCCCGGGTTAGACTTTGGAGACCTAGGCTTATCCTCTGGGGTGGTGATTCCTCACAAGTTCAAGGCGCCTGCCTTTGCAAAGTATGACGGAGTTTCCTGTCCTAAGCTGCATCTCAGATCATATGTAAGGAAGATCCAACCTTACACTGCTGACAAGAATTTATGGATCCATTTCTTCCAGGATAGTCTTTCAGGGACTCAACTCGAATGGTTCTATCAGCTGGATGGAGCCAGTATTCGTAACCGGGAGGACTTGGCTACTGCATTTTATAAGCAGTATCAGTATAATTCCGACCTCGCCCCTACGCGTACCCAACTCCAGGATATGTCATTAGGGACGGGCGGAGGATTTAAGGAGTATGCGCAAAAGTGGAGAGACCTGGCTGGAAGGGTGCAGCCACCTTTGACGGACCGTGAGCTTGTTGATATGTTCCTGGAGACCCTGTCTGGTCCGTTCTTCAACCATCTGATTGGGAATTCTTCTGCTGGGTTTACAGACCTTATCTTGACTGGGGAGAGAATTGAAGCCGGTATCAAGTCTGGGAAGATACAGAAAGGTGACTCCTCGAACACTAAGAAGAAACCATTCAAGAAAGAATCTAGTGTTGTCTATGGTTCAAGAGGGCAGAATAGGTCCGAGCACCGCCAAGCTGTCAACGCGGTAGTTATTTCAAAACCGGCCAGTGATCCTCAACATCGCAACCAACAAAGGGAAGAGAGACCCAGAAGGCAGTTCACTCGACTCAGTATGACTCTGTCTCAGATATTGCCACAGTTGCTGAAGACCAATTTTGGTAACTCTAAGGGACCCTCCTAAGAATCCGAACACTACACCTTCAAGGTATAACCCCAACGCCCGCTGCGCTTATCATTCTGACAGCCCGGGGCATGCTACAGATGACTGTTGGACTTTGAGGAACAAGGTTCAGGACCTAATCGATGCAAAGGAGGTCGAGTTCGAAGTGCCTGAGACTCCCAATGTGATCATTGCTCCCTTGCCAAAACATGGCTAGGATTGAGAGACTTTTGTTCATTTGAATTCTGATATTGTATTTTTCTTTGCTTATTCAAACAATTATCATGTCAAACTCTCTTATTTCATTAATGCATTACACGTGTCTGTTTTGAAGTAATTGTGTTCATTATGCTTAAAACTGCTTTCATTTTTTGATGTTCAACTCTCGATTAGAAAATTCTAAGCCTTTTGAGGGAGGATGACAAAAAACGATACCACGATCTTTACAGTATGATTTTGGAATAGACCCCACTGATGAGGTACAAGCATTGTTTCAAATCCTAAACAGTGGAGTTATAAGGAAGATAATCCCTAGTCAACCCCTTTGAGCCAAAGAAGTTGGAGTTTTTCTTTTCAAAAATTAAAACCCTTAATCATAACCTGGGGCAGGGTAGTTTTCTCAGCTGATCCATGTGCCCAATGAATGGCATCAAAGGAGTCCTTCCGAAACAAAAGACAGTGATGGTTCCGAATAATCATAAAGACAGGCAGTCATTATTTCTCATAAATAAAAGCCCATTAAGTCAAAACCTATGAAGGAGACTTACAAAACTGGGGCATCCCGCTGACTGTAATCACAAAAACAAACAGTTCAGGAAAAAGACAGGGATAACAAAATCAAAAAGGAAGAGGTCCTACAAACCCTCAACAAAAAGAAATGACTGCCTATTCAAAAAAAAATTTCAGTATCCGAACCATCACTGGAATATCAGAGCAAAGACTCAAACAAGGTCTAATGCATGATTAACTGAATTTAGGATCGAAGAACATCACGAAGAGCGGGTGGGTACAAATAAAATTTGAGCCTTTATCCTTTATTTCTTAAACCGTGAACCAGGCCACGTTATAACCCTTAAAAGTCCTAGCTGAAGCATGGGTTAGTTCGAAAGCATACTGTTACAAAAGGTATCCTGACTCCTGTAGGGCTTGCTGTAAAATCTTGAGTTGACATTACATTTTACAAAAATTCACTTGTTTTATTGAAAACTGCATTTTCAAAAAAAAAAACTTCAAGACAGACATAAGTTTTGCATTCTTAAAATAACATTGTTTGCATATGACTATTTGTTCGAACAACAGAGAAATACGCACGACGAATATATAGTGAACAAAAACCTTTTCAATAAAAGAGTCACCTCAAGCGAAAAAAACACTTCCAATCCAGTGGCATGATCATTGTCTATTATCTGGGGCAGTCAAGTCAAGATTCAAGGAATCTCTCAAGGTGCCAAGTAGCCAGGGGCAAATCTCCGCCTGAGTCACTTAAGGCATTGGATATGAATTCCAACAACGAATCTTGCCTGATCAAACATCTTCTGGTAGTATGGCAACACAACGCTACTGACAGTGACAACTCCCTACACTCTGAGAGCGTGGACATAGTCAAAAAATACTACGTATAATCAAAGACCCGCTAGGTCGACTGGCCTAGGCAAAAATAAGGGCTTCCCGACGAACCAAAAGGGTTCGGGCAAAAATAAGGGATGAAAATGAAAAAATCTGTACACCCGGCAAGTCGAAAACCTGAAAAGGCGGCTTGGGCAAAAATGGGTATCCCGGTGGACTGAAAACCCGATAGGGCGGTCCAGGCAAAAGTTAGGGATCAAAAGCGTACGACTATGTCCTGGCATCTCGTCACTTACCTACCAGAAGAAGAGTTGTCAATCGGCAGTTATCAAGCTCCTCATAGGCCTTCTTCTCCCACAAAAACTGGGGCAATAAGAATTGTCCGAACTGTACAGCTGCTCTGTCTTCCAGGTACAAGGTAGATTCAGTTGAAGAGTATGACCAAGATACCTTCACTCCCCGCAGAGTAAGACAAGATTCAACAATACTCTCCCCAAGCAGAGTTGGACTCCCAAAAAGGCACAGTATCTCCAGTAAGTCAGCAATACTCTCCCCCGAGCAGAGTTGGTCTACCATCAATCCTGGAAAAGTTGAGCATCCCCAGAAGATCTTAATATTCCCTAGCAGAATATACAGATGTTCCTCAGCAAGCATCCCCGGCAGTCTTAATATTCCTCGACAGAGTATAAGAATGTTCCCCGGCGGAATACAAGATACCCTCAGTGGAACCATTTCCCAGCACAGTCTGAAAAGCTTCCCCGCCAGAGTTGGATCATCTCCCCAGTAGATTCTGGAAGCTTATTCCCTGCAAAGTACAAATACCTCTCCCAGCTATATTCAGAGGTTACCCCCATCAGAGTCTAACTGGGTTATCCTCAGCATGTTGCAACGGAAAGATCGTCCCCAGCGAAGTTCTTTCTACCTCCAAGAGGAGTTCATCATCGAAATCCCCAACAAAGCTTATCAATGGAATCCCCAGCGGAGTTATCGTTAAAATCTCAACGAAGTATCTTTTCCCACAGAGTAATCCCCCGCAGAGTAATCTTCACCAAGTTTATTCCCCAACGGAGTCATCTTCTCCTACCGGTTTATTCTTGCAATCATCATCCCCAGCGGAAACGAAGAACTCTACTCTTCAACATCAGCCCAGGATTTAACAAACTCCCAGCATTCGTCAAGGATTTATTTTCCCAGACGAAAATACATTCATAAACATTTCACATTTCATATCTCCTATTTACATACATGATAAAGTGCATGCGACACAATCTTATTTATTCTTGAGAACATCATGACATCATGCATTTCATACATCATGACATTGCATACAACTAATGTTTCGCCTTTTCAGGAAAAAGTCAATCAAAAGATATTACCGTCAACTTTTAAA
The DNA here is from genome assembly GCA_948472305.1 of Vicia faba. Lineage (NCBI taxonomy): Eukaryota > Viridiplantae > Streptophyta > Magnoliopsida > Fabales > Fabaceae > Vicia > Vicia faba. The sequence goes on along the minus strand of OX451736.1, from coordinate 589,148,985 downwards.
GTTCCGGATTCGATACCTGTATCTAGCCGGGGCATATCTGTGAGCGACTGATTAGAGATCTATACCTGTATCCAGCCAGGAAAGCTATCTCGATCAACCTGTTGAAGTTCCAAATTCAATACCTGTATCTAGCCAGGGCATATCTGTGAGCGATTGTTTGTAGATTCGATACTTGTATCTAGCCAGGGCATATCTGTAAGCGACTGATTAGAGGTCTACGCCTGTATCCATCCAGGAAAGCTATCTCGATCAACCTTTTGAAGTTCCAGATTCGATACCTGTATCTAGCCAGGGCATATCTATGAGCGACTGATTAGAGGTCTACACCTGTATCCAGCCAGGAAAGCTATCTCGATCAACCTTTTGAAGTTCCAGATTCGATACCTGTATCTAGCCAGGGCATATCTGTGAGCGACCGATTAGAGGTCTACGCCTGTATCCAGCCAGGAAAGCTATCTCGATCAACCTTTTGAAGTTCCAGATTCGATACCTGTATCTAGCCAGTGCATATCTGTGAGCGATTGTTTGTAGATTCGATACCTGTATCCAGCCAGGGCATATCTGTAAGCGACTGATTAGAGGTCTACGCCTGTATCTAGCCAGGAAAGCTATCTCAATCAACTTTTTGAAGTTCCAGATTCTATACCTGTATCTAGCCAGGGCATATCTGTGAGCGACTGATTAGAGGTCTACGCCTGTATCCAGCCAGGAAAGCTATATCGACCAACCTTTTGAAGTTCCAGATTCGATACCTGTATCTAGCCAGGGCATATCTGTGAGCGATTGATTGTAGATCTATACCTGTATCTAGCCAGGAAAGTTATCTACATGAAGAGTTTGAAGATCAACACCTGTAACAGGCCAGGAAATTATCTTTCTTCCTCAGGTACGCAAGTTCTCGCTAAGGAATCTCTTACGCGATCGACATCTCCAAATGGCATCTATAAGCCCATTCCTGACAAGATTCTGTCACACCCCCAGATGGAATCTATAAGCCCATCCTCCTACCCATCATCTCTCCAAATGGCATCTGTAAGCCCATTCCCGACATCACATTGCTGATACTCCACCATGCGAGTGCAAATTTCTGGGCACTCTAGTGTTCAATCATCTTCCACCTTCGGATCACGAAAGGCACGTAAGCCAATCTACATCCTCAGGTTTAAGAAGATTGAACAGGGGCAACTGTTGTACCCCAAAATTTGCCCTCCCATATTCTCCAAGATTTATCAAGAATCATCTTCAAATGGTTCAAGATTTCTCAAGGATTGCACAGTCCAAGTACCTCCTAAGACAGCTGAAATTAGGGTTTTGGTTCCCTCAAGGAATTTGAGATTTTCAATGGCTCAATCAAGTCCCATAGGCCCATGTACATTCTCAAGCATCCACATGGCAAGTTTCAAGGTTCACAATGCCAGTTTGCACAGTCAAAAGCCCTATTTGCTCTACAGTCAACTGTAGGGGTAAAATGGTCATTTTATAGTCAAAAGTCAAAATTTTTGGTCAACATCTTATTTTGAGTACACAATCATCATTTGATCAAGTCTTGATCATGATTCCACAAGCATGGCTCAAAAATCATCAAGATGCAAAAAGTTACTATTTTTGGACAGCAGAAAAGTCATCTGTATCTTGACCAAGGCATAACCTTTTCATGGTTCATTAGAAAAATCCCATCCAATGCTCATTTTGAAGGGGATGACATTTACTACAACTCATCTTCACATTCCAATTCCAATAAATGCTCTCACAAAACGTTATCAATTTCTACATTATAGGTCAATTTCAAAAGTCAACAAAAATGCACTTTAAGTCAAAGGCCATAACTTGAGATTGGTAAATCCAAATGACATGGGACCAAAGGCATTGGTTGGAGGACTTCAATACCTTTCCAAAATGTCCAGGAACATGTTCATAGGATCAAAATTGAGCAAGATATGCATTAGAGAAGTTGGGAAATTTTTGTGAATTTGCAAAAGTCAACTTTGCTCAAAACACTTTGTTTTTGCTAATGGGCCTCAAATTTCTTCTTGAAACTTTATCCAAGGCCTATGCACGACCCATCAAGCTTAAATTGATTTATTTTCTTATATTTTATTAATTAATTGAATTTTTAATCAATTTTAATTCATTTAATTAATTTAAGTTGTAGGAAATATCAAGATATGGTTTTTCAATCTTTTCATGAAGCAAATATGACCTAATCAAGCTGGCAAACTCGTGTGCACATCAAGGGGACAAGAATCTCCCAATTCAGTAACTTTTTCCAATCAAAAAGATTCAAAATTATTTGATTTTCAATCAAATATTGGATCATCAATTTCATGGATTTCCTTGCAAGATTGTAACCTAATTCCATTCTACTATATATATATATATATATAAGCTAAACCTAATGCCATGGACGTGAGAATTGCTGCAGAAAGCCATAGCCAATATTGAAAAAAAATCAAGAAAACTTGAAAACTGTTTTACAGGTTCCAGCACGATTCAAAGCTTTTTCTTGTTTCTAATACCTTGCAGGAACTCCCAGGGACCTTTTGCAATCAAAATCATACGCTAGAACTCAAGAAATCCTCAAGAACGAACCCACGGTTTGCATACTTTTGTCATAATTGAAACTCATGATTCATAAGCATTTGATGTGATTTATGGTTTGTTTTGTATTGCTTGCATCCATCTAAAGCTAATGATATTAATTAATTGGATTATAATGCCCAGAATCGTGAATCACCATTGAAGAAATTTAGGGTTCTTGAGCCTCCAAATTGGGGCTTTGTTATCCAGGAAAAATTGGAACCTCTAATGCCTATGGTTGAAATCGTTGGAACGAGACGAACACACTGAGACCATCGTGCCATATTTATATTTAGCATAGGGCTATTCGCTATTATTGGTCGTTCTGCTTTGTGGGGGTTAAAAACCCCCGCTATCTAACATGAATTTTGCAGGTTCAGTGGAGAAGACGATGATGTGTGGGTGTATCATTGGTCCGTTTAAAAAACGCGCGCATTTTTTTGTTTTGTAGCATAAGCATTAATTTTGATATATTATATTTCCTTATTACCATAATAACAAATACAGGCAAGTGGTTCAGTGGATGGTGCGCTGGACGTTGATCATTGGGACCTGGGTTCGATCCCCAGGTCCACCCAAAACTCTATAATATTTTTCATAACATGTTCATGTACAGGTCTCCAAGGGAATTCCACCATGTACTTCAAACCTTCAAGTGCCATGTGTCTCTAAGGCCAGATCTGAAGGCCAAGCGTGAGTGTTCATGGTACTCCTGGTCAATGCATGTGCAGCTGATCTCCAAAGTCAAACGTGGCTTGATTGTTAATGGGCCTCAAATTTCCAAACAAACCTCCAGAATTTGGCCTTCACCCCCGCTGGTTTATTATTTTTCTTTTTATTTTCTTTTCCTTTTAATTTCTTTTAATAACTATTATTATTATTATTTAATTACCTCACAAATTATATTTTCATAATAAATTCAGAAAATGAAATATTAGTATTATTATTATTTATTAATTGCACTATTAATTATTATTTTGTAAATAACTTCTAATAAATTAATTTAGTTTAATTAGGTTTAAATTTTAACTTTTTTACAATAAATAAAATTAGCCTAGAATTAGGGTTTTGACAGTTTTAATTCCGTTTATTTTATTTTCATTAAAACATAAAAAATACTTTTTTCTTGTAATTATTTAATTAATTAGTTTTAGGTTAAATATTAATTAAATGCAAAAAAGGACCAAAATTCATTCTTTTCTCAAAAGGGTCAAAACCCTAAGACTTTTCCCGATTCAAATTTTATTTCGCGCATTATTATTTTGATCATATTTATGTATCTGCTCAGAGAATGTAATAGATAATTAGGGCTTTTATCGCTTTCCTTTATTTTCTCGCATTTATTCTTTCAAAGGGTTATGTTTTGGGCGATGTAAATACCCGACGCCTTGTAATAGCGTAGATTCACTTTCCGCAATTTATTTTCTGCACAATTATTAACTGCTAATTATGCATGCAAGACTTGCTTGAAAAATAAAACCAACTCGTAGCTCACCATAATACATGTGCAAAGATAATCTTAAACTGAATCCTGACACACGTGCACATGCCACTCCTAGGGTACGCCTCACTTGGTTGCCTCGACGTGGTCATTGAGTATAGGGTGTTTTAGAGGTCGCCCTCCTGTCTAAAGATCCAAGTTTCCTCGAAACGGTTGCCTCAGATAAAAAAGGATATAGGACAATAGGGTTACCGCTAAGGCGTCCTACTATTGCTTTGGTGACCACACATGTCCCTATAATCGAATTGACCCGAATAACTCCAATGACGGTGCTACCTACTTCTCAATAGTGGGATAGTACTGTCTAAAGGACTCTTACACATCTTAATTCCTTAGAGTAGGTAGATTTCTCCTGGGTACTTGCTCTTTCAAAAACAAAAACAACTTTTCGCACTCACACTTTCAAACAAAAGTTTTCAAACAAACACTTCATACACTCTTGAGAACTGATACAAGAGTTACCTAGAAGTTTTCAAAACGAAACTTTTTCAAAACCCACAAGCACAAGAAAAGCAAACAATTTTTGAAAAACATAGTGAGCAAGTACCTAAGAGCCCGTGGATACCCACAGATAGAAAGGGTGCTAACACCTTCCCTTTCTATAATCTACCTCCCGAACCGAGAAACATCTCGAAAAGGAATTTTGCTGTGCTTTTGTCCTTTCCTTGTTGGAGAAAATAAAACACGGTGGCGACTCTTGCTTACCGCGACATTTCGCGAACCAGCATTCCAAAACAGTCAGTTCTATTTCCACTGATCACAACGTAGATTACAGAGATCTAAATAAAGCTAGTCTGAAAGATGATTTCCCATTTCTGCATATTGATATGTTGGTTGATAGCACAACAAAATTTAAAGTATTCTCGTTCATGGATGGATTTTCCGAATATAATCAAATAAGAATGGCTCCCGAGGACATGGAAAAAATAACATTTATCACACCCTAGGGAACATTCTGTTATAGAGTGATTCCCTTCGGGTTGAAGAACGCTCATGTAACATACCAGAGGGCTATGATAACCATATTCCATGATTTGATGCACAAGGAAATTGAGGTATATGTTGATGACATGATTGCTAAATCACAGACCGAAGAAGGGCATGTTGATGATTTGTTGAAGTTATTCCAGCATTTGAGGAAGTATCATCTGTGCTTGAATCCAAATAAATGCACCTTTGATGTCCGATCAGGGAAGTTGTTGGGTTTTGTTATCAGCCAGAAAGGGATTGAAGTTGACCCAGATAAGGTCAAAGTGATCCAATAAATTCCTGCGCCAAGGATGGAGAAGCAAGTTAGAGGCTTCCTTGGGCGTATGAATTACATTTGAGAGTATTAAAGAATATCTTCTTGAACCTCCTATCTTGCTCCCTCCTGTTGAAGGAAGACCATTGATCATGTATCTGACAGTGTTGGATAATTCTATGGGCTATATTTTGGGACAACAAGATAAAAGAGGAAAGAAAGAATATGCCATATGTGATACGGTGGGAGAACTGACTTGAGGTTTTGCGTTTGTGTTCGCAAATGTTTCAGTTTAGCAAGAGTCGCCACTGACTTTTTATTTTATCCAAAGGAAAGGTCAAAAAGCACAGGAAAGACCTTTGAGATGTTTTCTTGGGTTCGGGGAGTAGATTATGAAAAGGGAAGGTGCAAGCACCCTTTTCATCCATGGTTATCCATGGGCTCTTAGTTACTTGTTTAGATCACTTGCTTTTGCTTTTCAATTGTTTGAAATGGTGCTTTGTGTGTGGTTTTTGAAAAGGTTTTGGAAAGAGGCCATCGTTGTGGAAACCTTTGTAATGATTCTTGTTTGAATGTATACAAAGATGTATTGTCTTTTGAAAAGATTTTAAAGTTTGAAAGTTTGGTTTGGGAAATGTTTTGAAATTGTGTTGTGAAGTGTGTTTGAAAATAGCAAGGATGTTTTACAAGTTTTTGATCAAGTAACTAAGAGCTATCTACCCTATTTTACTCAAAGGTATTTCCTACACATTTTTAATCCTTTTGACAGTGTTGTTTTACCATTGCATTTGGTAAACAATCTTGTATTAGGATGTTAAACGGGACAGGTGCGGGTCATCGTATTGACCATGATAGCAATTGTGCTAAGTATCTTAGTAATTTTTTGTTTGAGGGACTAGATCATTTTTGTATAGGCAACCAAGACAGCGTCATCGAGGGACTATGATCTTTTGTTTTGTTTTTGTTTTTCCAAGATACTCAACATGCATAACATGGCCATTTTAAAGGCAACAAGTGGGTGAAACCCTAGGGATGCAAATGTGCATTGTGTTTGTCATTTTCATGCATTTAGGTCTTGTATTAGGTCAAGCTACTTGTTGATTTTGGATTTTTGCATACAAACCCTAATCTCTAATCATGGCATATTTGGAAAGCATAAATGCGTAAAATAAATCTACACTATTACAACATGATTATGGGGAGAGGGATACAATTTTTGAATGGGGATTATTTGACAAGAAATTAAAACCCTAATTTTACTATTACATCCAAATTGAATCAATGGCATAAATAATAAATGAATAATATTTTAATAAACAAATTAAATAAATACAAAATATTATGAATATTTAAAAATGTTTATGTTTATTTTTTATGTATGTAAAAAAAATATTTAATGCAAAAAGAAAGGAAAAAGATTATTATTATTTTTATTTAAGGTAAAACCCTAATTTTCTTTTAAGAATGTAAATATATTAAATATACTATTTATATACAATAAAATAAAATAATGTATATACAAAAAAATAAAATATATTTAGAAAAAGTATTAATTAAGTATAAATAATAATAAAAATAGAAGTATAATATTTTTATGTTTTCATTCTCAAGTATTTATTAAATAAAAGTATATATATATATATATATATATATATATATATATATATATATATATATATATATATATATATATATATATATATATATATATATATATATATATATATATATATATATATATATATATATATATATATATATATATATATATATATATATATATATATATATATATATATATATATATATATATATATATATATATATATATATATATATATATATATATTATATTAGTTATGTACAATAAAAATAAAATATATACAAAACAAAAATATATTTAGAACAATATTTTTTGAGTGTAAATAAAATAAAGAATAAAAATAAAAGTATAATGTTATTATATATTATTTTCAAGTTTTCAATAAATAAAGTATATACTATTAAATAATTATTTTTATGTCAAAAACAAAATAATAAAATAATAAAAATAAATGTGAAAATTTATGAAAATATTTTTGGATATTTTTTATGTTTGGAAAATATGAAATAAAATCATAAATGAGAAATAAATACAAAAATATAAAATATAAAGAAATTGGGCCAAGGGGGGTGTATTCAGTAAAATGGGGGTGTCAATAGTGAGCCAGGACCAAGCCCAGCCCACCAGACTTCATCTTCAACCTTTGTCTTCAAAATTTCGCGCGCCCTGTACAAATACGAACAACCTGCATACGTGCTCTAATGCAAAAACACATAACATCAAAGTTGTAGAGTTTTCCAAGACGAATTCAACCATATAAAAAACTTGTCCTAACTCTCAAAGACCAGAGAGAATTTCTCTGGCCCTAAATCTTAACCTATTTTTTTCAGGATGTTCATGGACCAAATTCTCTTAGCATGCTTAACTAAAATGAATACTAAGCATATGTACAACTTCATGGCTATGAATACTACATTTCTTATTCACAAACCTAAGCCTAATTGTTCCTAAATAGAGAGATAGGAAGTTGACAAAAACCTGTTTCAGTTGACTTCGTGTCTGACAATGTGGAGCTTTTCAATGAGGCCTGAGATGTTTGGGAGCTTGCTTGAACTTTCCCTGACCTTTTCCAATGCCTAGCTTGCCTTGAATGTGCTTGAACAAGCCTACAGAACTCAGCCTGCACAAGCTGAAATCAAAAATGGCAAACCTTGTAAATGTAGTTACAGTTAGTGTTTAAGGGTTGGGATAACTTGGATATGTTGTATGGAAGGTGTTTGAATAGGTTTGGGACAAAACGCACGAGCAACTTGTGAGATAGAACTCAAGATGCAGATGCTACCCTGTTTTGCCAATGGAAGGTGATTTTGTGCTATGGGAGGTTTGAGGGATCAAATTCTCTTGTTTTAGGTTCAATACAATGTGTAAAAATTGTCTCAAAAGCTTGCACAAGTTGGTTCTATCTGATGTTTTAGTTATGTGATATTGGACAAATTTCTTGGTTATGAAGCAAAACATGAGAAGTGATGGAAGACAAGCCTGTACAAGCTATCTATCAGCTTGCACACTATACCCTTGGCCCCTCAAGGTTGTGGATTTGATTTGCTGCATAATATATGGCTCAATGCTCAAGAATTCAGTTTTGACATAAAGCAAGATTTAAGCAAAAATGGTAATGTACCTTTTACCATTTTTGGATTAATCTAATGTGCAAACCTCTAATGACCAAAATAATGCCTTAGACCAATGGACTTGAATTTAATTATTGAGTATGGAATGGTTTTGAGGCCTGTAATCTAGTGCAAAACAAGCTGATTAGAGTTTGCAACTTGTATCACTATGAACATGCCATGGATAAAAAGTGAGTTTTTGCCAACTTCAAGCCTTCGATTCTCCCTAACCACAAATGAGTTTGGAGAGTTCTTGGACATTTTGGAAAGCTTGCAACATTCTATACAATCCATATTTAAAATTAAATTTTAGATTCCAAGTGGAACTATGTGAAAAATGGTCATGAAGATGGGTCAAAATCCTGCCTAAATTAGGGCAAAATTTCACTAAGTTAAAAGTTTCATGGACCCTTGTTCCAAAAATCATAACCTGAGATCCAAGCTTATTTTGGGAAAACTTTGTGAATCATAGTTGTAGACTTTGTGGAGGACTACAACTTTCATGTTGGAAGTTTTGTTTGAATCCAATTGCATCATGATGAAAATGTTGGGCAAAGTTGGGAAAAATTAAGAAAATTTCATAACTTAGAAAAATTCTAAGTTATGAAAATTTTCAATCTTAAACCCTAATTTGAAAAATTGGGTTTCTTGATGAACAAGTTTCAAGTTTTGACACATCTTGATGAAAACTAACCCTTGGCACTTGATTTTGACCAAAAAGTCAAAGTTTGACTTTTCAGTGTACAATCAAATTTTGATCAGTTGACTGAAAAATTCATTTGTCAATCCAATGCAATTGAGATCTTTTGAACCTTGTGAATAGGTCAATATGATGCCATTGAGTACTTGAATCCATGCTTGAACCCAATTTTCCATTGGCTAGGTCAAAAATCAGAAATTGCCCTTGTGCAGTCAAAACCCTAAAAATGACCATTTTACCCTTTTGATGATCTGATCAAATTTCTTGAAGAGTTATGGTCCAAACTTGATCAAATGGTTCATATGAGTCTATAATGTTGATGTGGGTCAAAAATCATGAGGTTTGACTGTAAATTGGCCATAGTTGACTTTTTCCCCAATACAGCTGATTTATAGGTCAACTGTCCAATTGACTGGGAAAAAATTTGATTCAAGGCTTGAAACTTGGTATGGACAAACTTATGAGTCCAACATGAAGTATGAAAGTCACTTTGAGCATTGAAAGTCCAAAAATATATGTGCAAACTCAAACCCTAATTTCAGGTCAATAGTGCAAGGAGATGTCTTGAGCAGTGCAAACCCTAGCTTGGTCTTGGATCCAAAGAGTATTGTGAGGGGAAATCTTGGTAAAATGAGAGGGAAAATTTTGGGGTACAACAACTGCCCCTGTTCAATCTTCTTGAACCTGAAGAGTTAGATTGGCGAGTTAGCCTTTCGTGACTCGATTGTAAAAGAGGATTGGACACTAGAGTGCCTGTAAATTTGCACTCGTCAAAATGTAGCTGAGGGAATGGGCTTAAAGATGCCATTTGGATATGGTAGAATATTTCTGGAGATGGGCTTAAAGATGCCATCCAAGACTTGTTTGTTGAATGTCAGAATGGTATCCGTATCTGGAACGTATCTGAGTTGTATCTGGAGATTGGATTTGTATGAGCAAAGGAATGGCATCCATGTCTGGAGCGTATCCAAGTTGTTACTGTATTTGATTCTTGAATGAATATCAGAATGACCACCGTGTCTGGAGTGTATCTGTATTGTATCTGAATTCTGAAATCTGAATAAACGATAGAAAGACATTCGTGTCTGGAGTATCTCTGGGCCGGGGAATAGGTTTGAATAAGTGACAGAATGACAACCGAGTCTGGTGCGTATCTGGACTGTATCTGAAGTTGAGATCTGTATGAGTAGTAGAATGACTTCCGTTCCTGGAATATATCCGTATTGTAACTGGGATCTAGCCAAGTGACAGAATGACTTATGCGTCTGGATTATTTCTGAACCTGAAGTTGATAGTTGAATCTGAATGAGAAATAGAATAGCTTCCGTGTCTGGAGCGTATCTAGTCTGTATCTGATTGCTGAAGTCTGAATGAGTGATAAAATGACCGTCGTGTCTGGGGTGTATCCATACTGTATCTTGACTCAAAATTCTGAATGAGTAGTAGAATGACCGCCGTGTCTAGGGTGTATCCGTACTGTATTTGAGATCTTTGAATATTTGTTAGAGGTAGCTTTTAATCTTATCCTGAAAAAGGTAAAATGTTAGCTAAAACACACAAAGTTATGTTGCATGACATGTATGATGCAATCAAATGTGTTCTATCAATGTTTATGACATATGAATGTAATGGATGCGTATGTAAGTTGAGTAGCCGTCTTGATGAGGAAAATAAATCCTTGATAGCTGGAGATAATGAAATCTTTGACTGCTGCCGGGGATAATAAACCCTTGACCGCTGTTGGAGATTCAAGATCTTTGATTGCTGAGAATGAGAAATCCTTTGGACTACTGCTGGGGATTGAAAATCCTTGGTGACTTGTGGGGATTAACAAGAGCTTTGACAACTTCTGCGGGGAATTGAGAATACTTCATGACTTTCCCAGGGAATAAGGAAAACTCTGACGATCTCTACTGGGGAATTATAACCTGGGAGGCTTCAACTGGAGAAATGAGAACAAGAATCTTTGTTCTGCTGGGAAATAACTCTGTGGGGAGAATGCTTATCCTGTTGGAGAGTTTTCAAAAGCTTGGGTTGTATGCCAATCTATTGAGGAAGAAAAAATGAGAATCTTCATTCAGGCGTTTGGGTCAGTAGGTTGGGTGTATGCCAATCTTCTGGGGTTTTAAGAATGAGAATCTTCATTCTGTTGAGGGTATCAGGAGCTTGGGAGTATGCCAATCTTCTGGGGTTTTAAGAATGAGAATCTTCATTCTGTTGAGGGTATCAGGAGCTTAGGAGTATGCCAATCTTTTGGGGTTTTATCCTTGGTTGGGGATAAAAGTTAACTGTTATCTGGTTGATTTCCAGGTTTTAAGATAACTTGCTGGGGATTTGGAGAAACCGGATAATTTCCACTGTGATTTATAGGTTGAAGTTTTGGACTCCGTTGGGGAAGAAAGTTTTATCTTCGCTGAGGGTTTGTATTTCGAAGTCTTTTGGCTCTGCTGGGGATCGGGAGTTTAGAAACTTAGCTCTGACGTAATGGATTTTGAAACTTAACTCCACTGAGGATGTGTGTTTCAAGGTTTTAACTCTGTTGAGGATCTGAATGACATACTGCAGGCGATTTCTTTTGGAATAGCCTAAAGACGTCTTCCTATACTTTCAACCTATAAGTAATTATCCTTTCTCATTTCGTTTTATTTGTAAGCAGTGATTATATTCAAATGCATATGCTCATTTAATAAATCATTGGACGTTTTCAAATAAAACACAAGTGTAAAAAAGAAATAAAAGGCAAACAAATTCCTGCACTTTGAAGTATCTTTGTATTAACTTTGTATAAGTATTTTGTACAAAGGAGACAGACATCCTCGTAAGAGAATGTTGTCATAAAAAATGAGAAAAATTTATACAAAGAAAGATGGCTATGTGTAACAATTCCATGAGGTTCCCATTTTGCTATAGCCTTCATAATTCTGAGTATCTTGTCCATTCGTTTCTTCGTCCGTAGATGATTGGATTGATCAGAAGCTTGGAGCTTGTCCGTGAAGAGATTGTCCTTAAAGTGATCCGACGAGACATAGTCATACGCTTTAATTCCCTAACTTTTGCCTGGATCGCCGTTTCTGTTTTTCGATCCACCGGGAAACCCTTTTTTGCCCAAGTCGCCCTTTCGGGTTTTCAACTTGCCGGTTGTATAGATTTTTTTATTTATCCCTAATTTTTGCCTGAACCGCCCTTTCAGGTTTTCGATTCACCGGGATGCCCATTTTTGCCCAAGTCGCCCTTTCGGGTTTTCAACTTGTCGGGTCGTTTATGCGTAGTATCTTTTGACTATGTCTGTGTTCACAGGGTGCGGCAGGTCATCACCGTCCATGGTGGTCAGAATCATTGCCCCACTAGAAAAGATGTTCTTGATCACAAATGGTCCTTCGTAAGTAGGAGTCTATTTTCCCCTGGGATCACTTTGCGGCAAGATGATTCGCTTGATTACAAGGTCCCCGACTTGATATACTTGTCTCTTGACTTTCTTGTTGAAGGCCTTGATTATACACTTCTGATACGCCTGACCATGGCAAACAGCAGTAAGTCTCTTCTCGTCAATCAAGTTATGTTGATCAAGCCGGGTCTGAATCCAATCGTCTTCACTCAAAACAGCATCCTTCATGATCCTCAAGGAAGGGATCTGAACTTCCACAGGTAAAACCGCTTCCATACCATATACCAAAGAAAAGGGGGTTGCCCCAGTTGAAGTGTGTGTCGTGGTACGATACCCGTGTAGAGCAAACGGTAACATCTCATGCCAGTCCTTGTATGTGACTGTCATCTTTTATATGATCTTTTTGATATTTTTGTTCACAGCTTCGACAACACCGTTCATCTTAGGCCGATAGGGAGATGAATTCTGATGTTGAATCTTGAACTGCTCACACAGAGTGGTGATTATAGTGTTGTTCAAATTTGTACTGTTGTCAATGATGATCCTGTCGGGGATACCATACCGACATATGAGGTTCTACTTGATGAAGCGGGAAACCACATTCTTTGTAACGGAGGCGAAGGAAGCTGCTTCGACCCACTTGGTAAAGTAATCAATGGAAACCAGGATGAAACAATGTCCATTGGATATTGTAGGCTTGATCTCTCCAATCATGTCAATTCCCCACATCGCGAATGGCCAAGGAGCTGTTAAGACATTGAGAGGAACTGGGGGAATATGTACCTTGTCAGCATAGATTTGGCATTTGTGACAAGTACGAGAGTGTTGATGACAATCAGCTTCCATGGTAGACCAGTAGTAGCCTGCCCGTAGAATCTTCTTAGCCATCGTATGACCGCTTGAGTGGGTGCCAAAGGTGCCATTATGTAGTTCAGCCATGATCTGCTCAGCTTCAACCATGTCCACACAACGGAGTAGGACACAATCAAGATTGCGCTTGTATAGGATACCATTGCTCAGAAAGAATTTGGCAGCGAACCTCCTTAAGAACTTTTTGTCGTTGACTGAAGCTCCTTCAGGGTATTCTTGTGCTTCGAGATACCTTTTGACGTCATGAAACCAAGGTCGGTCCACCACTTCTTCGGTATTAATCTCGTGACAATGTGCGGGTTCGTCCATTCGTTCAATGGTGATTTGAGGTGCCTCATTATCCCAGTTAAGTTTAAACATGGATGACATCGTAGCCAGAGCATCTGCTAGCTGATTTTCTTCTCACGGGAAATGCTCGAAGGTAATCTGCTCGAAATGAGGCAACAATGCCAGGACATGTTCTTTGTATGGGATGAGATTAGAATGCTTAGTATCCCACTCTCCTTTGATTTGACTGATAACCAAAGATGAGTCCCCGAATACGATCAAAGATTTGATTCCCAAGTCAATAGCAGCCTTGAGACCAAAGATACAAGCTTCATATTCGGCCATGTTGTTGGTACAGCTGAAGCAGAGTCTAGCGGTGAAAGGTGTATGGCAACCTTCTGGAGAGGTAAGTACTGCGCTGATACGGTTCCCAAGTGCGTTGGAGGCACCATCAAAGTATATAGTCCATCGGGATCCTTGTTCAGGTCCGTCATACAGTCTGTTACCTTTATTGTTGTCCAATGTCATAATATCCTCGTCAGGGAAGTCGAACCTCTTAGATTGGTAATCTTCGACGGCTTGATGAGCTAGATGGTCAGCTAGTACACTCCCCTTTATAGCTTTTTGGGTTGTGTACTGGATATCATACTCAGTCAGGATCATCTGCCATCTAGCGATTCTTCCGGATAAAGAAGGCTTCTCGAAGATGTACTTGATCGGATCCATTTTGGAAATCAGCAAAGTGGTATGTGTCAACATATATTACCTTAGCCGGCGAGAGGCCCATACCAAAGCGCAACAAGTTTTCTCGAGCAGTGAGTAGCGAGTCTCACAGTCGGTAAAATTTTTGCTAAGGTAATAAATGGCATGCTCTTTTCAGCCAGACTCGTCATGTTTGCCCAATACGCACCCCATTGAATTATCCAAAACAGTCAGATACATGATTAAAGGCCTTCCTTCAACGGGTGGCATCAAGATATGAGTTTCCAACAAATACTCCTTGATCTTATCGAAAGCAACTTGACAATCATCATTCCATTCAACCACCCGATCTTTCTTCAACAATTTGAAGATTGGTTCACAGGTAGATGTTAGGTGAGAGATGAACCTTGCAATGTAGTTTAGGCGTCCTAAGAAACCTCTGACCTCCTTCTCAGTGCGAGGGGCAGGCATTTCTTGTATAGCTTTGACTTTGGTAGGATCAACCTTGATGCCTTTGTTACTGATGATGAATCCCAAAAGTTTACCGGACCTGACTCCGAAAGTGAACTTGCTAGGGTTCAGTCTGAGCTTGTATTCTTTTAACCTGACAAACAACCTTTGCAGATGGTAGAGGTGCTCTTCTTCTGTCTGTGAACGGGCTATCATGTCGTCTACGTAGACTTCAATCTCATGATGTATCACGTCATGAAACAAAGCTACCATGGCTCGCTGATAGGTTGCCCCGACATTCTTCAGTCCGAATGGCATCACTTTATAGCAGAAGGTACCCCACTGCGTGACAAAAGTAGTCTTCTCCATGTCTTCGGGGGCCATTTTGATCTGGTTGTACCCTGAAAATCCGTCAATGAAAGAGAATACCTTGTGTTGAGCTGTGTTGTCAACCAAGATGTCAATGTGTGGTAGTGGAAAGTCATCTTTGGGGCTAGCCCTGTTTAAATATCTGTAGTCCACACACATTCTGACTTTGTCGTCCTTCTTAGGCACGAGCACAATGTTAGCAACCCATTGTGGATAGGAAGTAACAGCCAGAAAGCCAGCATTGAACTGCTTCATCACTTCATCTTTGATCTTTTCGGACATGTCGGGCCTCATTCGACGGACCTTCTGTTTGATTGGTGGACAGTCTTCTCTTGTAGGGAGACGGTGAACCACAATATCTGTATCCAGTCCCGGCATGTCTTCATAGGACCAGGCGAAGATCTCAACATATTCATTCAAGAGATGAACTAAGCGCTCTTTGACATTTGACTCCAGGTTGGCACCCACTTTAACCTCTTTTCTGTCTTCCTCTCTTCCCAAATTGATAGTCTCTAACAACTCTTTATGTGGCAGAATAGCCCTTTCTTCCTGTTGCAAAAGTCTAGCCAACTCTCCAGGCACTTCACAATCTTCATCACCTTCGTATTCGACATGATTGACCAGATCTTCAGAGTCACTGAAGGCCATAGCAGAATTGTTACTCATGGAATCCGGAGTGGATGGGTTCCTACATTTTGTGAGTGTGGGTGTGTGTAAGGGATAGCCACCTTTAAACAAAATAAAATGTAAAAAGAAAGAAAATGAACACAAAAGTTTATATATGAAAACGTCCATGATTCATTAAAAATGGCATATGAAAATGAAGAATCAAAACCCTTACAAATGGACCTATATGCCCCGGGTAAGGCATAAGGTGAAAAGAGTGTACGAATTGTTTAATAATTATTACAGACCAAACAGGAAATATTTAAAAGATAAATTACTGATTGATGAAAGTAATGGGAACGGAGTCTTTCGCCTCCTAGTTGTTCAGTACTCCTTCAATGGTTGGAAAGATTCAGTCTTCAAAATTGCTTCCTTCTTCATCATCTTTTAAAGCATGAACTCCGTGATGAGTGATTTTCAGTGGTGGTCCTCCAGCCCGGGAGCGACGCACAACTTTCTGGCTAGCAGCAGTGAAACCCAAACCGAACTTATCTGTCTTGTAAGGAAAATCTGGCAGTTGACCCCATAATGTGCTTCCTCCTTCCTTGATCACAGCCTCCGCATCTTTAAGGGATGACATCCGGGACACTGGCTTGGTAATGATGGGCACATCAGTCATTGTCTTGGCTACCGCAACTTCAGTAGAAACCTCTTCAAAGTGTTGGAAAGGTGTTTCTATGAATTCACCATATAACTCCACGTAGAGGAAAGAGTTAAGGTGGCTTATCATATACTCCTCCTCACCATGAACTGTTATGATCTTACCCTGGACTGGGTACTTGAGCATATGGTGTAGAGAAGAAGTGACTGCCCCAGCGTTGTGGATCCATGGCCTTCCCAACAAGCATGAATATGAAGGACGGATGTCCATCACATAAAATGTAGAGTTGAAAATTTCCGTTCCCACCTTAATTGGAATGTCCACTTCTCTGTGAACCATCCTCTTAGAACCATCGAAGGCTCTAACAATGATATTACTAGGCTTTAAGGTCAAACCTTCACAGTGTAGCCTGTCCAATGCTTTCTTTGGTATGACATTTAAAGATGAACCGGTATCAACCAGAACATGAGCAAGTGTGGTCCCTCTGCACTCTACCGAAACATGCAGCGCATCATTATTCTTTCTTCCCTTAGACGTCAAATCGGCATCAGAGAAGCCAAGACCATTGTCGGCTGTAAGGCTGGCTACACACTCTTGAAACTGATCCGCAGAATTTTCTTGAGGCACGTGCTCCGTCTTTAGGAATTTGATCAAGGCTTTGGCATGAGCCTCGGAGCAGAGCAATAGAGCCAGCATAGAGATTTTTGAAGGGGTTTTCCCCAGCTACTCTACGACATCATAGTCGCTCTTCTTAATTATCTTTAAAATCTCATCCATCTCCTTTTGGGTGGTCTCGGGGATAACCAAAGTCTGAGCCCTCATCCTGACGGGCGCTTTTTGGGTCCCCTTACCTTTATCAGCAATAACAACAGATGGTTTAGCTTCGGGAGCAATAATTTCTTCAATTACTAGACTTCGCACATATATCTTGACTGGCACAAGAGCACTTGAGGGTCCGAAGACTTCCCTTGGAGGAGCAATCTCCGGAGAGAATATTCTTCCACTACGAGTGATCTTACTTGTCCCCGCAATAATTCCTATGTCAGGAGTTTCTTCATCGGAACTTTCTTCAACTGATTCGATCTGCTTAACACCGTGGTAGAAGATCTCTCCTCCATAATTCCTCGGTATCGTTTTGTTGGACTTATATGGGATAGGCCCTGGCATGGTAATCTTCAGCGGTACAAACTTTGGATCGGGTGTAATTTTAACAGGCCTTTTGCAGGTCTTAGAAAGATTGTCGGAAATGGTGATTATAGCAACATCATTGATTGGAGTAACAGGAGTAACATGAGTAATAGTAGCAACAAGAGTTTTCTGAAAGAGGATCTCTTGAGTATCCATCAGGCATTGGATGCCTGACTTCAACAGCGGACAGTCGGATTGCAAGGTCGAATAAAGGTAACAATCTTTTTCACAGCCTGGGAAAATCCCGGCTTTCAACAGATTCATCTTGATCATTGGCAATAGAGTCATTAAGTCATCAACAGTGGTAACATGAAGATCTTCTACAATAGCATGGACATTATGACCATGTTTTGGCATAGGAGAGGATATCACATTAGGTTTTTTGGGGGCATCAAACTCCACCTCCTTTGCATCTATTAAATGTTGGATCTTGTTTTTAAGGGCCCAACAGTTGTTGGTGTCGTGCCCCACACTGTCCGAATGATATGCACATTTTGCATTTGAATGATAATAGGGAGAAGAGGTATTTGGGTTTTTTGGCGCTTCTTTCATGTTGGTAAGGTTTAACTTTAACAAATGAGGGAGGACCTGAGCAGGTGTCATATTGATCCGGGTGAACTGCCGTTGTGGCCTTTCCACCCTATTTTGGTTAGCTCTGGGTTGACTGCTTCGAGGTTGATCGGCTGAAGAGTTCTGGATCATCACAGCCCCTACCGCTGGTCGGCACTCCATTCTTCCTTGATTTCTCTGGGTGTAAACAGCATAAGCTTCTTTCTTGGCTGGGAAGGTCTTCTTGACAGTAGTGGAAGCAGATGCATCCTTCTGAATTTTACCACTCTTAATGCCAGCTTCGACCCTTTCACCTTTCAGAATTAATTCGGTGAACCCTGCAGATGAGCTCCCGATCAAGTGATTGAAGAATGGACCTGACAGGGTCCCTAAAAAATATCAACCAGCTCTCTATCCGACAATGGTGGCTGCACCCTTCCAGCCAAATCCCGCCACTTCTGGGCGTATTCCTTAAAGCCTTTATTAGAGACCATACCCATACTCTAGTTGAGTACGAGTATGCGCTAAATCTGCTTTATATTAGTATTGTCGGTAGAAAGCAGTAGCAAGATCCTCCCAGTTATGAACATCAGATCTCTCAAGTTGATAGAACCAGTCCAATTGCGTACCCGACAAACTATCTTGAAAAAAGTGGACCCACAGATCCTTATCAGAAGAGTGAGGTTGGATCTTTCTGACGTAGGACCACAGATGCATTTTTGGACAAGACAAACCGTAGTATTTAGAAAATGTAGGTACTTTGAACTTGGGGGGAATGACGATCCCAGCAACCAACCCTAGTTCTTCGAAATCAAACCCAGTTACTCTTTGAACCTCCATGGATTCCAGCCGATCCTCCAGATTCTTATACTTATCGTCCTCCGGAGGGTACTGCTGCTCAGAGTAATCTTCATCCTCTTCCTCTTCTTCTTCTTCAGCCTCAGATTCGGAAGGTACCGCATCTCCTTTTCCTTTACCAACCCCTTCGTCAGACGACGAGGGGAAATCTAGAACCCTTCTAGCCTGATTCTCAAATCTTCTTCCCATAGTGGCCACACCAATTCTTTTATTTTTCTTCTTTTCCTTTTCCTTCTCTTTCTCTAACAGTGCTTTAAGGTCCTCTTGACCCTTTGCTAAGGTCCTGAGGAGTTGTTGGAATTGCGAATTTTGTGCTTGTAGATCTTTGACCGTCTGCTCTATATCCATCTTGTTGAAATAAACAGCAGAAAGATAAGGAAACCTGGTGTGAATACCTGTTTATGCATATGATGAATGATGTGTATTCATGTAATGCATTCAAGGATTCAGAAATTCAAAGTTGTTGTAAACAAAAAGAACACACATCATATTAATAAGAAGAAATTTTTCAGTACATAAATGCCCCAGGGCGAAATATTACAAAATTCTTAATGTAAAAAGACGTTGCGCATCCTCTTTGGTGCGATGTAAGTGTTGAGATTCTGCTTTTCGTGGAGTCGACGGGTGAGTTCCAAAACCTTCTTCTCACTGGCGTAGAAACTGGCTTCAAAAGTATTCCGTTCTTCCTTAAGTTGTATCCAACTCTTTTGAAAATCTTCCAATGATGTTGGCATGTCAGGATGTAGGAGGCTGTATGGAACCTCTCCTTCCATAACAGTCTCTTTGATCACAGGGAGAATGTGGGGGTAAGGCATCATAAGACTCTGGGCGCGGGTTCGTACCCACTTGAGGTAAGGCTCAAGGGGGATGGAATTCTTGTGTCCCAGTGTCTTACTATCCACTTTGTTGGGCATCCTCCAAGCTCGGATGGACCTTGGTCGAAGTCCTTGAGCATCATTGTCGAAGTCAAAAACCAAGTCAGGAATCAGCATGTCATGAGGGCCATCCCTTCGGGCATACCCAAATTGTCTTAGACCTAAACAAGGGTTGTAGGTAATGCCTCCCCTAATGCCAAGTAGTGGGACATTAGGGAATTCCCCACAACGATCAATGATGATGACATTTTCTCTGGACCGAGAACACCAATGAACATCAAAATGTGTAAGAGTCATCAATCGTTGTGACCACCTCAAGCCTTGTTCATTCTTCAAGACTGACTGGGGAAGGTGAGAAATAAACCACCTTGCTAGAAGAGGAGTACAACACATGAGAACACCTCTTTTCCTCATTGTTCGTGTGTGAAATGAGTGTAGGATGTCCCCAAGCAATATAGGCACAGGATTTCGAGATATGAAAATCTTGACAGCATTCACATCTATAAGCTGATCAGGGTTTGGGAACAAAACCAACCCATAGATGAGAAGTACTACAATATCCTCAAAAGCTTGTAGATCTAGAGAATTCCAGCAGTCTTGTGCCTTGTCAAACAGAAACTTTGCCAAGAAACCCTTGACACCACTTCTGGTTTCCCAATGACCTTTGATATCAGATGGTTGCAAGTGTAAGGCTTGAGCAACATCTTCAGGCTTTGGTTCCCTTTCCCTACCGTTGTAGGGTAGTTGATGGAGAATAGGAATCCTTAGGAGTTGAGAAAATTCCTCCAAAGTAGGTACTATTTGGTAATCAGGAAATGTAAAGCAATGGTGTAGGGGGTCAAAGAACTAGAAGAGAACTTTCACCATGTCTTCTTCAATGTTAGAGTTGACCAAATTGAGACGTCTACCATGTCTTTCACTAAAGAGAGAATTCTCTGGAATCTTGGAAGTAAGCTCCTTGAGTTGAGGAGGGATTCTCACAAGGTTGACATGAATAGTTTTTTTGCGGAGTGATTCCATGACCTACAAAACAAGAACACAGATGAAGATCCAAACCCTTGAAATGGTTAGTGGATGTACATGATGCTTTATGATGTTTATGATGTATGCACAAGTACATGTACAAGCAAGTCACACAAGATCCTAGTTTCAGGCTTGCATGGGGTTTCATAGGTAAGTACCCTCTTGAAGTTAGTTGGCTCAACCTGTCCTATAAATAGTAACCGGGTTCTAATGAGCTCAATATCACTGGATTATTTTTTGTGTTCATTGTTTCAGTTTAGCCACTTAACTGGCGACCAAAATATTCCAAGAAAACAACCCTTAATGAGTTTAGTATCGAGTATCTACCAACTTCGGACTGCACCAAAGCCGGTCATCTCACTACCCCTAATAAGGCCAAGATGGTCAAGTAAGGTTCTAAGAGTTCATTAGTGCTTCATGACATCACTCAGCGGCCCCATATTCTCTTTGATTGACTCAAAGGCTACCGGTACCCACAAATATGTCGCACTAATATATCTATTGTTTCAACCATGTCGGTATACCCCACACAGTTTCCACAACGTATTTCTATTTACCTATGAATGTTTTACCAAATCCGGGTGGAGGATTTCAAGCCAAAACAAGAGAACCAAATGTAAAGAAATCAAAGCAAACAAGATAAGCATGTAAAGGTGATCTAAACCCTAAGGTTACTCCACTTTTAGATAAGTCCCCAGTAGAGTCGCCAGTTCTGTGATACGGTGGGAGAACTGACTTAAGGTTTTGCATTTGTGTTCGCAAATGTTTCGGTTTAGCAAGAGTCGCCACCGACTTTTTATTTTATCCTAAGGAAAGGTCAAAAAGCACAGGAAAGACCTTTGAGATATTTTCTTGGGTTCGGGGAGTAGATTATGAAAAGGGAAGGTGCAAGCACCCTTTTCATCCATGGTTATCCATGGGCTCTTAGTTACTAGTTTAGATCACTTGCTTTTGCTTTTCAATTGTTTGAAATGGTGCTTTGTGTATGGTTTTTGAAAAGGTTTTGAAAAGAGGCCATCATTGTGGCAACCTTTGTAATGATTTTTGTTTGAATGTATACAAAGATGTATTGTCTTTTGAAAAGATTTTAAAGTTTGAAAGTTTGGTTTGGGAAATGTTTTGAAATTGTGTTGTGAAGTGTGTTTTTAAAATAGCAAGGATGTTTTGCAATTTTTTGATCAAGTAACTAAGAGCTATCTACCCTATTTTACTCAAAGGTATTTCCTACACATTTTTAATCCTTTTGACAGTGTTGTTTTACCATTGCATTTGGTAAACAACCTTGTATTAGGATGTTAAACGGGACAGGCGCGGGTCATCGTATTGACCATGATAGCAATTGTGCTAAGTATCTTAGCAAGTTTTTGTTTGAGGGACTAGATCATTTTTGTATAGGCAACCAAGACAGCGTCATCGAGGGACTATGATCTTTTGTTTTACTTTTGTTTTGCCAACATACTCAACATGCATAACATGGCCATTTTAAAGGCAACAAGTGGGTGAAACCCTAGGGGTGCAAATGTGCATTGTGTTTGTCATTTTCATGCATTTAGGTCTTGTATTAGGTCAAGCTACTTGTTGATTTTGGATTTTTGCATATAAACCCTAATCTCTAATCATGGCATATTTGGAAAGCATAAATACGTAAAATAAATCTACACTATTACAACATGATTATGGGGAGAGGGATACAATTTTTGAATGGGGATTATTTGACAAGAAATTAAAACCCTAATTTTACTATTACATCCAAATTGAATCAATGGCATAAATAATAAATGAATAATATTTAAATAAACAAATTAAATAAATTCAAAATATTATGAATATGCAAAAATGTTTATGTTTATTTTTTATGTATGTAAAAAAAATATTTAATGCAAAAAGAAAGGAAAAAGATTATTATTTTTTTTATTAAGGGTAAAACCCTAATTTTCTTTTAAGAATGTAAATATATTAAATATACTATTTATATACAATAAAATAAAATAATATATATACAAAAAATAAAATATATTTATAAAAAGTATTATTTAAGTATAAATAATAATAAAAATAGAAGTATAATATTTTTATGTTTTCATTCTCAAGTATTTATTAAATAAAAGTATATATACATATATATATATATATATATATATATATATATATATATATATATATATATATATATATATATATATATATATATATATATATATATATATATATATATATATATATATATATATATATATATATATATATATATATATATATATATATATATATATATATATATATATATATATATATATATATATATATATATATTAATTATATTAGTTATGTACAATAAAAATAAAATATATACAAAACAAAAATATATTTAGAACAATATTTTTTGAGTGTAAATAAAATAAAGAATAAAAATAAAAGTATAATCTTATTATATATTATTTTCAAGTTTTCAATAAATAAAGTATATACTATTAAATAATTATTTTTATGTCTAAAAAAAATTATAAAATAATAAAAATAAATGTGAAAATTTATGAAAATATTTTTGGATATTTTTTATGTTTGGAAAATATGAAATAAAATCAGAAATGAGAAATAAATACAAAAATATAAAATGTAAAGAAATTGGGCCATTGGGTGTATTCATTAAAAGGGGGGTGTCAATAGTGAGCCAGGACCAAGCCCAGCCCACCAGACTTCATCTTCAACCTCTGTCTTCAAAATTTCGCGTGCCCTGTACAAACACGAACAACCTGCATACGTGCTCTAATGCAAAAACACATAACATCAAAGTTGTAGAGTTTTCCAAGACGAATTCAACCATATAAAAAACTTGTCCTAACTCTCATAGACCAGAGAGAATTTCTCTGGCCCTAAATCTTAACCTATTTTTTTCAGGATGTTCATGGACCAAATTCTCTTAGCATGCTTAACTAAAATGAATACTGAGCATATGTACAGCTTCATGGCTATGAATACTACATTTCTTATTCACAAACCTAAGCCTAATTGTTCCTAAATAGAGAGATAGGAAGTTGACAAAACCTGTTTCAGTTGACTTCGTGTCTGACAATGTGGAACTTTTCAATGAGGCCTGAGATGTTTGGGAGCTTGCTTGAACTTCCCCTGACCTTCTCCAATGCATAGCTTGCCTTGAATGTGCTTGAACAAGCCTACAGAACTCAACCTGCACAAGCTGAAATAAAAAATGGCAAACCTTGAAAATGTAGTTACAGTTAGTGTTTAAGGGTTAGGATAGCTTGGATATGTTGTATGGAAGGTGTTTGAATAGGTTTGGGACAAAACGCACGAGCAACTTGTGAGATAAAACTCGAGATGCAGATGCTGCCCTGTTTTGCTAATGGAAGGTTATTTTGTGCTATGGGAGGTTTGAGGGCTCAAAGGCTCGTGTTTTAGGTTCAATACAATGTGTAAAAATTGTATCAAAAGCTTGCAAAAGTTGGTTCTATCTGATGTTTTAGTTATGTGATATTGGACAAATTTCTTGGTTATGAAGCAAAACATGAGAAGTGATGGAAGACAAGCCTGTACAGGATATCTATCAGCTTGCACACTATACCCTTGGCCCCTCAAGTTTGTGGATTTGGTTTGCTGCATAAGATATGGCTCAATGCTCAAGGATTCAGTTTTGACATAAAGCAAGATTTAAGCAAAAATGGTAATGTACCTTTTACCATTTTTGGATTAATCTAATGTGCAAACCTCTAATGACCAAAACAATGCCTTATACCAATGGAATTGCATTTAATTATTGATTATGGAATGGTTTTGAGGCCTGTAATCTAGTGCAAAACAAGCTGATTAGAGTTTGCAACTTGTATCACTATGAACATGCCATGGATAAAAAGTGAGTTTTTACCAACTTCAAGCCTTCGATTCTCCCTAACCACAAATGAGTTTGGAGAGTTCTTGGACATTTTGGAAATCTTGCAACATGCTCTACAATCCATATTTGAAATGAAATTTGAGATTCCAAGTGGAACTATGTGAAAATCGGTCATGAAGATGGGTCAAAATCTTGCCTAAACTAGGGCAAAATTTCACTAAGTTAAAAGTTTCATGGACCCTTGTTCCAAAAATCATAACTTGAGATCCAAGCTTCTTTTGGGAAAACTTTGTGAATAAAAGTTGTATACCTTGTGGAGGACTACAACTTTCATGTTGGAAGTTTTGTTGAATCCAATTGCATCATGATGAAAATGTTGGGCAAAGTTGGGAAAAATTAAGAAAATTTCATAACTTAGAAAAATTCTAAGTTATGAAATTTTTCAATCTTAAACCCTAATTTGCAAAATTGGGTTTCTTGATGAACAAGTTTCATGTTTTTACACATATTGATGAAAATAACCTTTGGCACTTGATTTTAACCAAAAAGTCAAAGTTTGACTTTTCAGTGTACAATCAAATTTTGATCAGTTGACTGAAAAATTCATCTGTCAATCTAATGCAATTGAGATATTTTGAACCTTGTGAATAGGTCAAGATGATGCCATTGAGTCCTTGAATCCATGCTTGAACCCAATTTTCCATTGGCTAGGTCAAAAATCAGAAATTGCCCTTGTGTAGTCAAAACCCTAAAAATGACCATTTTGCCCTTTTGATGAGCTGATCAAATTTCTTGAGGAGTTGTGGTCCAAACTTGATCAAATGGTTCATATGAGTCTATAATGTTGATGTGGGTCAAAAATCACGAGGTTTGACTGTAAATTGGCCATAGTTGACTTTTTCCTCAATATAGTTGATTTCTAGGTCAACTGTCCAATTGACTGGGAAAAAATTTGATTCAAGGCTTGAAACTTGGTATGGACAAACTTATGAGTCCAACATGAAGTATGAAAGTCACTTTGAGCATTGAAAGTCCAAAAATCTCTATGAAAACTCAAACCCTAATTTCAGGTCAACAGTGCAAGGAGATATCTTGAGCAGTGCAAACCCTAGCTTGGTCTTGGATCCAAAGAGTATTGTGAGGGGAAATCTTGGT
Organism: Vicia faba; assembly: GCA_948472305.1. Lineage (NCBI taxonomy): Eukaryota > Viridiplantae > Streptophyta > Magnoliopsida > Fabales > Fabaceae > Vicia > Vicia faba. The sequence continues at coordinate 589,122,946 of OX451736.1, read as the reverse complement.
AAAATGAGAGGGAAAATTTTGGGGTACAACAACTGCCCCTGTTCAATCTTCTTGAACCTGAAGAGTTAGATTGGCGAGTTTGCCTTTCGTGACTCAAAGGTAAAAGAGGATTGGACACTAGAGTGCCCGTAAATTTGCACTCGTCAAAATGTAGCTGAGGGAATGGGCTTAAAGATGCCATTTGGAGATGGTAGAATATTTCTGGAGATGGGCTTAAAGATGCCATCCAAGACTTGTTTGTTGAATGTCAGAATGGTATCCGTATCTGGAACGTATCTGAGTTGTATCTGGAGATTGGATTTGTATGAGCAAAGGAATGGCATCCATGTCTGGAGCGTATCCAAGCTGTTACTGTATTTGATTCTTGAATGAATATCAGAATGACCACCGTGTCTGGAGTGTATCTGTATTGTATCTTAATTCTGAAATCTGAATAAACGATAGAAAGACATTCGTGTCTGCAGTATCTCTGGGCCGGGGAATAAGTTTGAATGAGTGACAGAATGACAACCGAGTCTGGTGCGTATCTGGACTGTATCAGAAGTTGAGATATGTATGAGTAGTAGAATGACTTCCGTGCCTAGAATATATCCGTACTATAACTGGGATCTAGCCAAGTGACATAATGACTTCCGCGTCTGGATTATTTCTGAACCTGAAGTTGATAGTTGAATCTGAATGAGAAATAGAATGGCTTCCGTGTCTGGAGCGTATCTAGTCTGTATCTGATTGCTGAAGTCTGAATGAGTGATAAAATGACCGTCGTGTTTGGGGTGTATCCATACTGTATCTTGACTCGAAATTCTGAATGAGTAGTAGAATGACCGCCGTGTCTGGGGTGTATCCGTACTGTATTTGAGATATTTGAATATTTGTTAGAGGTAGCTTTTAATCTTATCCTGAAAAACGTAAAATGTTAGCTAAAACACACAAAGTTATGTTGCATGACATGTATGATGCAATCAAATGTGTTCTATCAATGTTTATGACATATGAATGTAATGGATGCGTATGTAAGCTGAGTAGCCATCTTGCTGAGGAAAATAAATCCTTGATAGCTGGAGATAATGAAATCTTTGACTGCTGCCGGGGATAATAAACCCTTGACCGCTGTGGGAGATTCAAGATCTTTAATTGCTGAGAATGAGAAATCCTTTGGACTACTGCTGGGGATTGAAAATCCTTGGTGACTTTTGGGGATTAACAAGAGCTTTGACAACTTCTGCGGGGAATTGAGAATACTTCATGACTTTCCTGGGGAATAAGGAAAACTCTGACGATCTCTACTGGGGAATTATAACCTGGGAGGCTTCAACTGGAGAAATGAGAACAAGAATCTTCGTTCTACTGGGAAATAACTCTGTGGGGAGAATGCTTATCCTGTTGGAGAGTTTTCAAAAGCTTGGGTTGTATGCCAATCTATTGAGAAAGAAAAAATTAGAATCTTCATTCAGGCGTTTGTGTCAGTAGGTTGGGTGTATTCCAATCTTCTGGGGTTTTAAGAATGAGAATCTTCATTCTGTTGAGGGTATCAGGAGCTTGGGAGTATGCCAATCTTCTGGGGTTTTAAGAATGAGAATCTTCATTCTGTTGAGGGTATCAGGAGCTTAGGAGTATGCCAATATTTTGGGGTTTTATCCTTGGTTGGGGATAAAAGTTAACTGTTATCAGGTTGATTTCCAGGTTTTAAGATAACTTGCTGGGGATTTGGAGAAACCGGATGATTTCCACTGTGATTTATAGGTTGAAGTTTTGGACTCCGTTGGGGAAGAAAGTTTTATCTCCGCTGAGGGTTTGTATTTCGAAGTCTTCTGGCTCTGCTGGGGATCGGGAGTTTAGAAACTTAGCTCTAACGTAATGGATTTTGAAACTTAACTCTGCTGAGGATGTGTATTTCAAGGTTTTAACTCTGTTGAGGATTTGAATGACATACTGCAGGTGATTTCTTCTGGAATAGCCTAAAGACGTCTTCCTATACTTTCAACCTATAAGTAATTATCCTTTATCATTTCGTTTTATTTGTAAGCAGTGATTATATTCAAATACATATGCTCATTTAATAAATCATTGGACGTTTTCAAATAAAACACAAGTGTAAAAAAGAAATAAAAGGCAAACAAATTCCTGCACTTTGAAGTATCTTTGTATTAACTTTGTGTAAGTATTTTGTACAAAGGATGTTAGAACAAAGTTTGAATCTACGACCCTAAGTTAAAGTTTTGATGATAACAAAATGCAAGAAAATATAAATTGTATGATTCATGTAAGACATATATGCTACCTAAAAATTATATTTTGTTTTACAGAAACTCTGATGAGTATCAGCATAAGAATATCATCATCAGCATCAGAAGATGAAACTTCAATATCAGCATCAGAAGATATTATATCAGATGCCAGAATCAGAAGATCAAAACATGTGCTTACGCTGAAGCTTGATGAACAGATCCGCGCGTAACAATCTAATCTCTGATCAAGACCACAACAATTCATCAGTACCTAGCAGCGTCAGAATAAGCCAAAGCCAGAACACGCTTAATTGGCAACGGTACTGTGCATTCAAGATTCTTTATTATCAACGGCATTATTCCAGACAAAGATCTTCTCAATATGGAAAGAATGTAATGGACATTGAAATGGCATAATTGGCTACAACGTATCTCTTCCATATGCTATATAAACAAGTAAGTGAAGAATGAAACGGCTAATGCTCTACAACTCTCTACATGCCTAAAGCGATTCATCTTCATCCTCATTCCTAGTTTGTTAAAGCTCTCAAATTACTTATTCTATTGTTTTTGCATTCTAGTTATCATAAGCTTAATTTGTGTAGTATCACAGTTGTGATAAACAGTTTTGTGGTTTGACTCAAGAAGGCTTTAGCAGTTGTTAAAGTAGTTGTAATATACAGTTGAATATAGTGGATTAAGACCTCGTTGGAGAGAGGCGAAATCACCTTGACGGGTGGACTGGAGTAGTTTGAGATCAAACGAACCAGGATAAAAATAACGTGTTGTCTGCATTTGATTTCAAGTTTTACAATTCAACCCCCCTTCTTGTGTTTTTCACTTCTTCAATTGGCATCAGAGCGCCTGGTTCTGAGCTAAAACACTTAACCGTGTCAGTACAAGATCCAGCGTCAGAAAAACACAATGGCAGGAACATATCAACACAGCAGCAATGACAACAATGAAGATAGAGATAGATTCAGCGGCAAACCACCAGTTTTTGATGGAGAGAATTTTGATTACTGGAAAGACAGAATCGAAAGCTTCTTTCTGGCACATGATGCTGATCTGTGGGACATGGTGACAGATGGATACACGCACCCAGTGAATGCAAGCGGTCAGAAGATTGACAGGAAAGCAATGTCTGATCAACAAAAGCGTGACTTCAAAAATCACCACAAGGCCAGAACCATTCTTCTCAGCGCCATCTCTTACGCTGAATATGAAAAGATATCTAACAGAGACACAGCAAAGAACATGTTTGACTCACTCAGAATGACGCATGAAGGCAACATTCAGGTCAAAGAAACTAAAGCTCTTGCGCTCATTCAGAAGTATGAGGCATTCAAAATGGAAGAAAGTGAATCCATTGAAATAATGTTCTCAAGATTCCAAATTCTGGTGGCTGGTCTCAAGGTTCTGGACAAAGGATACTCTACTGCTGATCATGTCAAGAAGATCATCAGAAGCTTGCCAAAACAGTGGAGGCCAATGGTTACAGCGCTGAAGCTAGCTAAAGATCTCAACAAAATTTCTTTGGAGGAACTTATCAGCTCCCTCAAAAGTCACGAGATAGAGCTAGAAGCTAATGAACCTCAGAAGCAAGGTAAACCTCTAGCATTAAAATCTAACAGAAAATCTGACTCTAATGTTTTTTAGGCAGTTCAAGAAACATCTGATGGGTCCTCATCAGAAGAAGACGAACTTTCCCTCCTCTCCAGAAGAGTGAACCAACTATGGAAACAGAGGCAAAGGAAGTTCAGGAATCCCAGAAGATCTGATCAGAATGAGTCCTCTTCCAGATACAGAAGGTCATACTCTTCCTCTGGATACAGAAGATCTGAAGGCTCTTCAGGAAGCAGAAAGCCAAACACCAAGGACATCACTTGCTATGATTGCAACGAGCAAGGACACTATAAGAGTGATTGTCCAAAGTTTCAGAGGGAAAAGCCCAAAAAGAAGTTTGGAAGAGAAAAGAAGAAAAGTCTCATGGCTACATGGGATGACTCTGACTCGTCTGAAGCTGACTCAGAATTAGATGATGAGAGAGCAAACATAGCTCTCATGGCCAACATATCAGAAGACAGTGAAGCTTCTGAATCAGACTCAGAATCAGACACCGAAGAGGTATTCCCTGACTTTGCAATTAATTTTACTAAGGCTGAACTTGCTGAAAGCCTTAACGAAATTCTGGAAAGGTACCAGCAGATCAGAGTTAAATTCAGAAACCTGAAAAGGAATCTTGATTCTGACTCTGACAAAACTGAGAGTCTCAAATTGGAAAATTCTGAGTTGAAAAATAAAATTTCAAAATTAGAAAATGTTTTACAAAACTCTCAGAAGGAAACAATTTCTGAAACTCCTAGCAGCGCTGATGAGATCATCAAGGAGTATGATTATAACTTTCAGAAGTTCCTTGCTAAAAGCATAGATAGAAGCAAAATGGCTTCAATGATCTATGGAGTTAGCATAAACGGCAGAAAGGGAATAGGATACCAAGGTAAGGTTCCTACACCAAAGAATGCCACAGATTTAACTATTAAACACACTCCTCTGAATTCACACTTTGTGTATGGTCACACACATGACATTAAATATACTAGTAGTATTTATTCTATGAAACCAAAATTCAACCAGAGTTTTGGTAAAGCTAACAAATCAGGACCCAAGAAAATATGGGTACCTAAGGATAAAATAATACATGTTGCAGATATCTTTAGCAGCAAATCAGAAACAACAGTCATGGTACCTGGACTCTGGCTGCTCACGACACATGACGGGAAGAAGGCATATGTTCCAAAGCCTGGAACTTAAGCCTGGAGGCCACGTAGGCTTTGGAGGCAATCAGAGGGGAAAGATCATTGGCTCTGGAACTATAGGTAATGGAAATCTTCCCTCTATAAACAATGTTCTGTTAGTAGATGGATTAATGCATAATCTGTTATCCATAAGTCAATTAAGTGATAACGGTTATGATATAATCTTTAATCAAAAATCATGTAAAGCTGTTAGTCAGAAAGATGGGACTATCCTATTTAATGGAAAGAGGAAAAACAACATTTATAAAATCAAACTTTCTGAACTGAAAAGTCAGAATGCAAAGTGTCTTCTGTCTGTTAACAACGAGCAATGGATCTGGCACAGAAGATTGGGGCATGTTAGTATGAGAAGAATATCTCAGATTAACAAACTCAATCTGGTCAGAGGACTTCCTAATCTGAAGTTCAATTCAGATGCTCTGTGTGAAGCATGTCAGAAAGGCAAGTTTGCAAAACCTTCTTTCAAATCTAAAAATGTTGTTTCTACCTCTAAGCCATTAGAACTTCTGCACATTGACTTATTTGGACCAGTTAAAACTGCTTCAGTCAGTGGAAAGAAGTATGGGTTAGTAATCGTAGATGACTATAGCAGATGGACATGGGTAAAGTTCTTAAGACACAAGGACGAGTCACACTCTGTGTTTGTCACCTTCTGTAACCAAGTTCAGAATGAAAAGGATCTTAGAATCGTTAAAGTCAGAAGTGATCGTGGTGGAGAGTTTGAAAACAAAGATTTTGAGTCATTCTTTAATGACAAAGGCATTCTGCATGATTTCTCTTGTCCTAGAACTCCCCAGCAAAATGGAGTTGTAGAACGAAAGAACAGAACATTGCAAGAAATGGCCAGAACCATGATCAATGAGACAAACGTTGCTAAGATCTTCTGGGCAGAGGCAATAAACACAGCGTGCTACATTCAGAATAGAATCTCCATAAGACCTATTATGGAAAAGACTCCATATGAATTGTGGAAGAACAGAAAGGCCAACATTTCATATTTTCATCCATTTGGATGTACTTGTTTTATGTTAAATACAAAAAATTATTTGAACAAGTTTGACTCTAAAGCACAGAAGTGTATTATGTTAGGATACTCTGAACGCTCAAGAGGGTACAGAGTATACAATACAGAAACACAGATTGTGGAAGAATCAATCAGTGTTCGTTTTGATGATAAGCTTGACTCTGAAAAGTCAAAGCAGAATGAAGTATTTGCAGGTATGGAAGTAGAATTCACAGGTTCTGAAGAAAAGTCATCAGAAGCTCTCAACAAAGACACTCCTTCAACATCTGAAAGGAGCACTGCAAGCAATCCAGCAACAGCTGCTGATCAACCTCAGAAAAGACTAACCAGAAGCAGCATGGATCACCCAGAAGAAACTATCTTAGGAAGAAAGGAAGATCCAATCAGAACAAGGGCCAACTTCAGAAACTCTGAAGAATCCCTCATGGGACTTGTTTCTCTGATTGAACCTTCCTCAATTGATGAAGCACTTCTGGACAACGACTATATTCTAGCAATGCAAGAAGAGCTGAATCAATTCACCAGAAATAACGTATGGGATCTTGTTCCCATACCAAAAGGATTCAACGTCATTGGAACAAAATGGGTGTTCAGAAACAAGCTGAACGAACAAGGTGAAGTTATAAGAAACAAAGCACGACTGGTAGCACAAGGTTATAGTCAGCAAGAGGGGATAGACTATACAGAAACCTTTGCCCCAGTCGCCAGGTTAGAATCTATCAGACTTTTAATTTCGTTTGCTGTTAATAAAGGCATCAGTTTGTATTAGATGGATGTCAAGAGTGCATTCTTAAATGGATATATAGAATAAGAAGTTTATGTGCACCAACCCCCTGGTTTTGAAAGTACAAAAAATCCAGAATATGTTTTCAAACTAAAGAAGTCACTATATGGTCTGAAATAAGCTCCCAGAGCTTGGTATGAAAGACTAAGTAACTTTCTGTTAGAAAAAGAATTCACCAGAGGGAAGGTGGACACTACCTTATTCTGTAAGTCAGTTAAGAGTGACATCTTAGTTTGTCAAATTTATGTTGACGATATTATTTTTGGATCTACTAATTCTTCTCTTGGAAGAAAATTTACTAAGTGTATGCAGGCAGAATTTGAGATGAGCCTCATGGGAGAACTGAAATTCTTTCTGGGAATTCAGATCAATCAAAATCCTGAGGGAACTTACATTCATCAGAGCAAATATGTCAGAGAACTTCTGAAGAAATTTGATCTCTCAAAATGTAAGTCATCAAAGATTCCAATGCATCCCACTTGCATTCTGGAAAGAGAAGAGGTAAGCAAAAAGGTAGAACAGAAGGTCTACAGAGGTATGATTGGTTCTCTTCTCTATCTGACGGCTTCAAGACCTGATATTTTATTCAGCGTATGTATTTGTGCAAGATTCCAATCAGATCCTAGAGAATCTCACTTAACAGCTGTTAAGCAAATTTTCAAGTATCTGAAAGGTACTACTAATCTGGGTTTATTTTATAGAAAATCTAGTGATTACAGCTTAGTAGGTTACTGCGATGCTGACTTTGCTGGAGACAGAGTAAAGCGTAAAAGTACTTCTGGAAGCTGTCAGTTTCTGGGAGAAAATCTGATCTCTTGGTCCAGCAAAAGGCAATCCACAATTGCGCTATCAACAACAGAAGCTGAGTACATAGCAGCAGCTGGATGCAGCACAAAAATGCTCTGGATGAAAAGTCAGCTTGAAGACTTCCAGATTTTTGAGAGTAACATCCCTATACTCTGTGACAATACTTCTGCCATTTGCTTAAGTAAAAATCCTATTTTGCATTCTAGGGCTAAGCATATAGAAATAAAACACCATTTCATTAGGGACTATATTCAGAAAGGAATTTTGAACTTAAAATTTATTGATACAGACCATCAATGGGCTGATATCTTCATTAAACCACTTTCTGAAGATAGGTTCAACTTCATTCTGAAACATCTCAGCATGAAGCTCTTCCCAGAGTGAAAATGTTTTAATTTTATATATTAACCTTCAGAATGTGTTTTATTTTACTGTGAACTTCTGATCAATCTTCTTTCAGAAAGTTAGACATGCAGATTGTATCAGAGTCTATCCATAAAGATCTGAGCGTCTCATTTCAAGGATAGATGTGCTGTTCACCAAATCAAACAAGTGTCATCCAGTCATCAGCTAATCTCTGAAGCAGAACACGCGTGCACGCTTCTGAGAAGGCAAAACGCTGATTGGATGCATTGAGACACATGTCTGGTAACCGTTCCAAATATCTTTCTCAAATCCCCTAAAATCAGCAAACATTAAATGCGTGTAATCATGAGTTAAACTGTAATTATGAGTTAAACTGTAATCATGAGTTAATTCTCTCTCTTAAAACCGTTTATGTTTTCAAAACATCTTTTGAAATCTATTTAAACGCCTTAACATCGTTCATTAAATTTTTACCGTCTCTTGCAATCATCAAAAAAATTTCTGCATTCTTACTTTTGTGTTCATCTTTTTCCAAAGAAACCCTTTTTCAAGTTTTTCTCAAAGAAACCCTAGTGTGAACATGACAACTTCTAGCACTGTTTCTGCAGGTTCCCAGCAAGAGGCTTCATCTGAACAATATCAAATTCCCTTCAGAACTCTACTTACTTCGGTGAAGAACCTTGAAGTTTTGTCTGAACTGATCGTTGATTTCAACAGTCTGAAAGAAAATGACTTCGATTTGACTGAAGAAATTAGGGAACAAGGATGGGAGAAGTATTTTGATAGGTTGGTGGGTCCAACATTCCCCATTCTAGTTAAAGAGTTCTGGATTCATGCTTCTGCCTCAATTCATCAGGTCACATCATATATCATGGGGAAGAAGATAGTGATCACTGAGGATCACATTGCTAGACTGATTAGATACAACAGTGGTGGCATCCGCTGTATTGACATGGCAGAAAGAGCTGGAAACACTGGCATAGTTGCTAGACAGATTTTCACTCATGGGGTTCCCAGCAGCAAGATCAGAGATTTGATGGATCAGCACATAATCTGGGCAAAGATCATCTTGGGCTGCTTCAACCACAGGAAGCCCACAAGCTCTCCTGACTACATCAACATAGATCAGAAATTTCTGCTCTATTTTATTGCAAAGAAGACCAAGATCAACCTTGCTCATCTTCTGTTCAATCATCTGAAGACCAGCGTCAAGAAGACGAGAGAAGAAGAGAAGACTAAAAGGGATTGGATACCCTTCGGAAGATTAATATCAGATATTCTAACTGAGAATAGGCTGATAGAACACCTGACAGAGGCTCGGGAAATAAGCTCTCTGGAACCAGCGGTTGGCAAGCAGTTGAACGCCAAGAATCTGAAAAAGATGAAACTGATAGAGAATATCAGAAAGGAGCCCAGCGTCACTCCTCTTGCTGACATCACCAGCAGAAGAATCCCTCTGAGCGACTTTCCCATATTCTCTGAGATTGACTCTAAACCAGTCATCGTTCTCAGATACTTGGATGCATGTAAAGCTGATGGCACAGATCCTGATTTGAACATCAAAGATCTGCACCAGCAAACACCAGAGGTTACTTTGAAGAAGAATAAGAAGAGAAAGGATGCTTTAGAAGGACCATCCCAGCAGACCCCAAAGAAGAGAGGTAATCTATCTGCTGTTAATGTTTTAAATTCATCTGCTGTTCCAACATTGATTCCAACCCCATCTTCATATGAACTCCCAATTCCCATACCAACTATTGATGACACCGAACCAGAGTTTGACCCTTCTGAGTCACTAACTCTTAGGAGATCCCGAACCAAAAATCCAAAACCCACAACATCAACAGAATCAGAACTTGATAAAGTTCTTTCTGAAATTGATCAACGTTCTTCCGCTCCCCTCTCAGAAAATCCAAACACTCAACCAGAAACTGCCCACTCACCTCAACCAGAACATACACTCTCACCCATACCAGAAATTTCACAACCTCTCTCTCCATAACCAGAAACTCCACCTCCCTCTCCACAACTAGAACTTAATCCACCTTCACCTCAACCATCATCTCCACAACCTGAGTCTCAACACTCTGAAACTCCATCACCTGAACCTCAAACCACTGAACCTCAATCACCTCAATCCTCTGAACCACAACCCTTGGCAATTCAACTGCCTTGTGGTACAACTGTAAACATACCCCAACTGCCATCCTCACCAGAAACTACCCCTCCTAATACTCCAAACAGTCCAATAATCATTTCTGATTCTCCCACTCCATCTCCCAAGCAAAATACAGAAGACCACAGCAAAACCTTCATCGATCTCACAGTCCTTGACCGTTTTGCTGCCATTATCAATAAAACCGCCATTCCAAAACCCAAACAACCAGATGTTGGTTCTGGTATTTTGAATTTTGAAACAGGCATGCAGAATTGGATTGCTTCTCTAAAGCAGGCGTGTCCTGGAATGATTGATCCTGCTGCTTCAGACCAACTCTGGACACGATTCAGAAGTTGGGTACGCGCTGAAACCTTCAAACTGCAGGACATAAACTATGAACAGGCTCAACAGAACTTCAACAAGCTGCTGAAAGAAGTTGAAGGTCCAGTCATGAGTCAGCTGCTGAAGGAGGAAGTGCTCTTTCTGGATAGTGAGCCATGGTCTGAAAAGCGTCCACCTTCAAAAGTTCAACCAGCAGAAGATCAGACAATTCATCTTGTTTCTGACGTCTCTCAAGCTGCCTTGGACATGCAGACTCTTAAAGAGCTGGAGCAAAATGATATTCGTCTGCAGAAAAGAATGGATGAGAATGATCAACGGATGAAGGAAAGGATGGATGTGCAAGACAGTAATATTGATACAGTGGTCAGCATGGTGCATCAGCAGAAGGAAACTGCTGATCAGATTAAGAACATGCTAGAAGCTCCGTTCACATGCCTTCCACCCCAACCTTAGATTTTTTTTTCATTGTTTTCTTTCCATGTTCTCTGTACTATCTTCTAAGCTTTGAATTAAATATAACAAGTTTTTCTGCACTGATCGTTTTATCTTCAATTGCTTGCACTTTTTGATTGCTGACAAAAAGGGGGAGAAAAAGAATGATATTTTTCAATAACGGATTACTGAGACAAAGTCTCAGACATTCTAACAATCTGATATACTTGAATGTTTCCTTGTTCTGCATAAGCTTACAGGTACAAGAAGTTAATTATCTCTGATACACTGAAGCTCTACTCGAGTAAAAGAAAGTTCAAAGAAAGATATGATGTTCAAAGAAAGTCAATAAAGATATGATCCTAAAGAACTCATGGAATTAAAAAGGGAAGTAATAAATTCAGGGGGAGTATTTCCGATCCAAACTCTGATACCTCTTTATCCCTTATCTTCTTATCTTTGATAACTTCCTATTTAATTCTGATACAATTTATTATTTGGTTATCTCTGATACTTTTCTCGTTAATTTTCAATTGAAAAAAAATCTAGTTTTTGTCATCATCAAAAAGGGGGAGATTGTTAGAACAAAGTTTGAATGTACGACCCTAAGTTAAAGTTTTGATGATAACAAAATGCAAGAAAATATAAATTGTATGATTCATGTAAGACATATATGCTACCTAAAAATTATATTTTGTTTTACAGAAACTCTGATGAGTATCAGCATAAGAATATCATCATCAGCATCAGAAGATGAAACTTCAATATCAGCATCATAAGATGTTATATCAGATGCCAGAATCAGAAGATCAAAACATGTGCTTACGCTGAAGCTTGATGAACAGATCTGCGCGTAACAATCTAAACTCTGATCAAGACCACAACAATTCATCAACACCTAGCAGCGTCAGAATAAGCCAAAGCCAGAACACGCTTAATTGGCAACGGTACTGTGCATTCAAGATTCTTTATTATCAACGGCATTATTCCAGACAAAGATATTCTCAATATGGAAAGAATGTAATAGACATTGAAATGGCATAATTGGCTACAACGTATCTCTTCCATATGCTATATAAACAAGTAAGTGAAGAATGAAACGGCTAATGCTCTACAAATCTCTACACGCCTAAAGCGATTCATCTTCATCCTCATTCCTAGTTTGCTAAAGCTCTCAAATTACTTATTCTATTGTTTTAGCATTCCAGTTCTCATAAGCTTAATTTGTGTAGTATCACAGTTGTGATAAACAGTTTTGTAGAAAACATTCAACACACTTAGATTTCATTTATCTGTAAGAAAGTATTTCCTTGAGAAACTTGTTTGTGGTTTGACTCAAGAAGGCTTTAGCAGTTGTTAAAGCAGTTGTAATATTCAGTTGAATATAGTGGATTAAGACCTCGTTGGAGAGAGGCGAAATCACCTTGACGGGTGGACTAGAGTAGTTTGAGATCAAACGAACCAGGATAAAAATAACGTGTTGTCTGCATTTGATTTCAAGTTTTATAATTCAACCCCCCTTCTTGTGTTTTTCACTTCTTCAAAGGAGACAGACATCCTAGTAAGAGAATGTTGTCATAAAAAATGAGAAAAATTTATACAAAGAAAGATGGCTATGTGTAACAATTCCATGAGGTTCCCATTCTGCTATAGCCTTCATAATTCTGAGTATCTTGTCCATTCGTTTCTTCGTCCACAGATGATTGGATTGATCAGAAGCTTGGAGCTTGTCCGTGAAGAGATTATCCTTAAAGTGATCCGACGAGACATAGTCATACACTTCAATTCCCTAACTTTTGCCTGGATCGCCTTTTCTGGTTTTCGATCCACCGGGAAACCCTTTTTTTCCCAAGTCGCCCTTTCGGGTTTTCAACTTTCCGGGTGTATAGATTTTTTTTATTTATCCCTAATTTTTTCCTGAACCGCCCTTTCAGGTTTTCGATTCACCGGGATGCCCATTTTTTCCCAAGTCGCCCTTTCGGGTTTTCAACTTGTCGGGTCGTTTATGCGTAGTATCTTTTGACTATGTCTGTGTTCACAGGGTGCGGCAGGTCATCACCGTCCATGGTGGTCAGAATCATTGCCCCACCAGAAAAGATGTTCTTGATCACAAATGGTCCTTCGTAAGTAGGAGTCAATTTTCCCCTGGGATCACTTTGCGGCAAGATGATTCGCTTGATTACAAGGTCCCCGACTTGATATACTTGTCTCTTGACTTTCTTGTTGAAGGCCTTGATTATACGCTTCTGATATGCCTGACCATGGTGTGATCGGTGGATCTGGAACTGACTGTTTAAAGCTGGTTCGCGAAATGTCGCGGAAGCAAGAGTCACCACCGTCTTTTATTTTCTCCAACATGGACAGGACAAAAGCATAGCAAAATTCCTTATGAGATAGTTTCTCGGTTCGGGAGGTAGATTTATAGAAAGGGAAGGTGTTAGCACTCTTTCTATCCATGGTTATCCATGGGCTCTTAGATACTTGCTCATTTGTGTTTTCAAAATGTTTGCTTTTCAATTGTGAGTGGGTTTGAAAAAAGTTTCGTTTAAAGATTTCTGAATAACTCTTGTATCAGTCCTCAAGAGTGTTTGAAAAATTGTTTTGAAAGCTTTTTGAAAAGTGTCGGTGTGAAAAGAGTTTTGTTTGTTTTTTTGAAATAGAGCAAGTATCTACGAGTCATCTACCTACCCTAAGGAATTAGGCTGTGTAAATGTCCTTAAGGTAGTGCCATCCCACCATTGAGAGGTAGGTAGCACCACCGTTGGAGGTGTTCGGGTCAATTCGTTTGTAGGGACAGTGTGGTCACCGAGCAATAGTAGGACACCTTAGAAGCTACCCTTATGGCATGTTCATGGACATAAGGACTTACTAAAACGTCCTATACTCAACGACCATGTTTCGAGGGGCAAGGCAACAATGAGGCATACCCTAAGAGTGGTGTGTGAATTTGTGTATTGTTTTCAGTTATGTTTTATTTTGTCATGCATTATGGTGATCTACGCTTTGATTTTATTTGGGCCATTCATTCTTTCATGCAAAATTTAGCAATTAAGGGGTGCGGAAATTAAAGTACGGAAAACGTAAATCCTACGCTATTACAAGGCGCGGGTCTATACATCTCCAAATCTTTACAAAGACCCGTTTTAAGTAAATAAGTGCGGAAAATAAAAAAAACAGTAAAAATGTCCTATTTACTATTACATATCCGGAGCAATTACATAATAATCGAACAAATTAAATACGCGCGAATAAAGAAAAGAGAATTAATTTTTTTGTCTTTTTTTTTGGTAATTAAATGAAATTGAAAACTAATTAATTATTTTAATTACAAGAAAATATTTTTTGACCTTTTTTATGTTTTTATGAAATAAAATAAAAAAGAATTAAAAATGTCAAAAGAAAAAGCCTAAGTCTAAATTTGTTTTTATTTATTGTGAAAAAGGTTAAAATTAACTAATTAAACTAATTAATTTGTTAGTATTTTATTTACAAAAATAATTACTAAAGTGAAATTAATAATAATAATAATAATTACATTTTTTTTTTGTTTTTTTTCTGAATTTATGAAAATAATTATTTGTGAACTAACTAAATAATAATAATAATTAATAAAAGGAAAGAAAATAAGAAAAGAAATGCTAAACCAAGGAGGTGAAGGCCGGATTTTGGAGGTTTTACTCAAAATCATCCTTAGGCATCAAAAATTCCATCTAAGCCCATGGTTGTGATCGTCCATGTCTCCTGATCACGTCTATGCTTATGGTTTGTCCCAATTTCACCTGTAGACAAAATATCTAAAAACAAAACCAACGAACCCTAGGCACGGGTATTGTTATACGAAGCCTAAAAATGAAATTGAATATAGCAGTTACATTGGAAATTAGGCATGGAGTATGAATATGCTATTATTTTCCAGAAAAATGCAAGAATGGAGAAACATGATTTCGTGTACAGGGGTGAGTTTGAGACAACTTACAGCGCTTGGTAGTGGACCTTAGGACGCGTTTGTGGTTGCTTCGGCTTCAGGGAGTGGCAAGGAAGAAATCCACGTGCTTGCTTTGATCTGAAAATGTTTGCAACACCGCTTTAGATCTCTCACTTTTTTGGACAAATTTTGAACTTTTCCTCTGGCCGTTTGTGCACACTCTCCTTTTTTTCTAGGTCCTGAATGAGGCTTGCAAGGCTTGTATATATAGGCTTGGATGAGAATCAGTCACATTAAGTAGCTTTTAAGCCTTGCAATGAAGTTTTGATTTTCTCCATAATCACCATTGAAATAACTTGCCATATTTGCTCCAAATTTGATTTTTTTTGCTTGAAATAGGTCTTGAACGAATTTGTTATATGTTTTATGGTGTATCAAAGCTATTCAAACCACAAAATATCCTCCCATTAATTTTCTTGATTTTTATTTGAATTTTAAAGATTTAAAATGAATTAAATCAAATAAAATTAAACAAAAATAGAAAAATTAATTTTTATTCTTGAAATAAAACATGGGACACGTGGGAGGTATGGCAAAGCTGAATCAAGTGGAAAAAGTGGGCCCTTTTTGTCAAAAATGAAGTTTCAAGGATAATTGACTTTGGCCCTTTCACAAAAATTTCCCAACTTCTCCAATGCATATCTTGCTCAATTTTGAAGCTATGAACATGTTCTTGGACATTTTGGAAAGGTCTTGAAGTCCTCTAACCAATGTATTTGGTCCAATGTCATTTTTATTTACCAATCTCAAGTTATGGTCTTTGACTCAAAGTGCCTTTTTGTTGACTTTTGAAAATGACCTATAATGTTGAAATTGATAACTTTTTGTGAGAGCATTTCTTGGACTTGGATTGTGAAGATAAGTTGTAGGAAATGTCTTCCCCTTCAAGATGAGCATTGGATGGGATTTTTCTGATGAACCATGAAAATGTTATGCCTTGGTCAAGGTACAGTTGACTTTTCAGCTGTCCAAAAATAGAAACTTTTGACACCTTGATGATTTTTGAGCCATGCTTGAGGAATCATGATCAAGATTTGACCAAATGATGATTGTGGCTTCAAAATAAGATGTTGACCAAAATTTTTGACTTTTGACTGCCAAATGACCATTTTGCCCCTGTAGTTAATTGTGAAGCAATTAGGGTTTTTGACTGTGCAACTTGACCTTGTGAGCCTTGAAACTTGACATGTAGGTGCTTGACAATGTTTATAGGCATGTGGGACTTGATTGGACCATTGAAAACCTAAACTTCCTTGAAGGAACCAAAACCTTAATTTTGACTTGCTTAGGAGGATGGTTGACTGTGCAATCCTTGGAGTAGCCTTGAACCATTTGAGGTGATGCTTGGCAAAACTTTTGAAGAATATGGGAGGGAAAATTTTGGGGTACAACAGTTGCCCCTGTTCAATCTTCTTAGACCTGAGGATGTAGATTGGCTTGTGTGCCTTTCGTGATCTGAGGGTGGAAGATGATTGAACACTAGAGTGCCCAGAAATTTGCACTCACATAGTAGAGTATCAGCAGTGTGATGTCGGGAATGGGCTTACAGATGCCATTTGGAGAGATGATGGGTAAGAGGATGGGCTTATAGATGCCATCTGGAAGTGTGACAGAACCTTGTCGGGAATGGGCTTATAGATGCCATTTGGAACTGTAATGGATAGTTGAATCTGAATAAGAAATAGAATAGCTTCCATGTTTGGGGCATATCTAGTCTATATCTAATTGCTGACGTATGAACGAGTAGTAGAATGACCACAGGGTCTGGGGTATATCCATACTGCATGAGTAACAGAATGTCATCCGAATCAGGATCGTATCTGGACTGAACAATAGAATAGCATCCGGGATGGAGCATCTCTAAGTTGTCTTTAGAAGTTTGAATCTGAATAAGCAATAGAATAGCGCCCGGATCTGGAGCATCTCTAAGCTATATCTCAAAGGAAATCTGGAATAAGTATCAGAACATCGCCATGCCTGGGTCACATCTGAACTATCTTTAGAAAGAGTCTTGAATAAGCAAGAAAACAGCATCCATATCTGGAGCATGTCTAAGCTATCTCTGAAAGGAAATCTGGAATGAGTATCATAACATCGCCATGCCTGGGTCACATCTGAACCATATCTAGAAGGAGTCTTGAGTAAGCAAAAGAACAGCATCCATATCTGGAGCATTTCCAAGCTATCTCTGAAAGGAAATCTGGAATGAGTATCAGATTGTCGCCATGCCTGGGTCACATCTGAACCATATCTAGAAGGAGTCTTGAATAAGCAAAAGAACAGCATCCATATCTGGAGCATTTCCAAGCTATCTCTGAAAGGAAATCTGGAATGAGTATCAGAACGTCGCCATGCCTGGGTCACATCTGAACCATATCTAGAAGGAGATCTTTGAATAAACAATAGAACAGCCTCCGTGTCCGGAGCATCTATAAGTTATATCTGAGAAGAAATCTGGAATGAGTATCAGAACGTCGCCATGCCTGGGTCACATCTGAACCATATCTAGGAAGGAATTTTGAATAAGCAAAAGAACAGCATCCATATCTGGAGAATTTCCAAGCTATCTCTGAAAGGAAATCTGGAATGAGTATCAGAACGTCGCCATGCCTGGGTCACATCTGAACCATATCTAGAAGGAGTCTTGAATAAGCAAAAGAACAGCATCCATATCTGGAGCATTTCCAAGCTATCTCTGAAAGGAAATCTGGAATGAGTATCAGAACGTCGCCATGCCTGGGTCACATCTGAACCATATCTAGAAGGAGTCTTGAATAAGCAAAAGAACAGCATCCATATCTGGAGCATTTCCAAGCTATCTCTGAAAGGAAATCTGGAATGAGTATCAGAACGTCGCCATGCCTGGGTCACATCTGAACCATATCTAGAAGGAGATCTCTGAATAAACAATAGAACAGCCTCCGTGTCCGGAGCATCTCTAAGTTATATCTGAGAAGAAATCAGGAATAAGTATCAGAACGTCGCCATGCCTGGGTCACATCTGAACCATATCTAGAAAGGAATTTTGAATAAGCAAAATAACAGCATCCATATTTGGAGCATTTCCAAGCTATCTCTTTAATCTTTTTAACGTATACATGCCCTGGCCGGATGCAGGTATCGAATCCACAATCAATCGCTCACAGACTTGCCCTGGCTAGATACAGGAATCGAATCTGGGATTGCGATAGTTGATAGTAATCATCTTTGTATTGACCTTTCCTGAAAAAAGGCAAAACATTAGTTATATGCAATGTCATGGTGCATGGAATATGCGGTGTCATGACGTTTATAACCAATGGGATTGTAGAATGTGATGTTTATATCATGTATGAAAATGTGATGTTTGCGAATGTATTTTTGTCTAGGAAAATAAATCCTTGACGAATGCCGGGAGCTTATCCTGGGCTGATGTTTGAAGAGTAGAGAAATCTTCGTTTCCGCTGGGGATAATGATTGCAAGAATAAACCGGTAGGAGGAGATAACTCCGTTGGAGAATAAGCTTGGAGAGATTACTCTGCAGGGAAAATTACTCTAGCGATCTTGCTGGGGAAAATACTCTGTGGGAAGAGAGGTACTTCACTGAGATGTTGTATGAGAACTCCGCTGGGGATACCATTGTTGAGTTACGTTTGGGAGGTTTGAGGAACTCCGCTGGGGATAGGAATACTTCGCCGAGGACGATATTTCCGTGGCAATTAGCTGAGGATAACCCAGTTATAAGCTCTGGCGAGGAATAACCTTCTGAATAAAGACAGGGAGAGATATGCTCTGCAAAGGATAAGCTTCCAGAATCTACTGGGGATAAGCTTCCTACTGGGGAGATGATTTAACTCTCCTGGGGAGACTTTGGACTGTACTGGGAAGGGCTCCGCTGGATGTCTAGATTCCGCCGAGGAACAATCTTAGATCAAGACTGCCGGGGATGCTTGTTGAGGGTGTTTGTAGACTCTGCTGAGGAATGTTGAGATCCGCTGGGGAGAATCTAACTTCCATAAGGCTGACTGAGTAGGCTAATTCTGCTTGGGGAGAGTATGTTGACTTGCTGGCTCACTCTATGGGGAATTAAGGCATCTTGGTTGTTCTTCAGCTGAACCTACCTTGGTACCTTGATTGACAGAGCAACTAGACCGCTTGGACAACTCATTATTGCCCCTGTTTGTGATGTGGGAAAAGAAGATACCTTGTGGAGGTGCTTGATGACTATCAATTGACAAATCTTCTTCTGGTAGGCGAGTGACGAGGTGACGGGACACAGTCGTACGCTTTGATCCCTAACTTTTGCCTGGACCACCCTTTCGGGTTTTCAGTCCACCGGGATACCCATTTTTGCCCAAGCCGCCTTTTCAGGTTTTCGACTTGCCGGGTGTACAGATTTTTATTTTCATCCCTTATTTTTTCCCGAACCCTTTTGGTTCGCCGGGAAGCCTTTATTTTTGCCTAGGTGTGTCAACCTAGCGGGTCTTTAATTCATGCGTAGTATTTTTTCGACTATGTCCATGCTCTCAGAATGTAGGGAGTTGTCACTGTTATTAGCATTGTGTTGCTATACTACCAGAAGATGTCTGATCATGCAAGATTCGTTGCTGGAATTGATGTCCAATGCCCCAAGTGACTCAAGCGGAGATTTGCCCCAGGCTATTTGGCATTTTGAGAGATTATCTGAATCTTGACTGGACTGCCCCAGATGATAGGCAATGATCATGCCATGCCCCTTGAGTGGAAGTGTTTTTTGTTCACTAGATATTCTTCGTGCGAATTTCTCTGTTGTTCAAACAAAAAGTCATATGCAAACAAAGTTATGTTAAAAATGCACAGTTTATGTCTATCTTGAAGTTTTTGAAAATGCATATTTTTTCATAAAAACAAGTGAATTTTGTGAACTGTGATGTCAACTCGTCATTTTACCGCAAGCCTTAAGGAGTCAGGATACCTTTCGTAACAGTATGCTTTCGAACTAACCCATGCTTCAGCTAGGACTTTTGAGGGTTATAACGTGGCCTGGTTCACAGTTTAAGAAACAAAGGATAAAGGCTCAAATTTATTTGTACCCACCCGTTCTTCGTGATGTTCTTCCAACCTAAACTCAGCTAATCGTGCGTTAGACCTTATTGAGTCTTTGCTTTGATATAGTGATGGTTCGGATACTGACAGTTTATTTTGACCAGGCAGTCATTTCTTTGTTGAGGGTTTGTATGACCTCTTTCTTTTTTGATTTTATGATCCCTATTTTTTGCCTGTACTGTTTCTTTTGTGGAATTACAGTCAGCGGGATGCCCCAGTTTTGCAAGTCTCCTTCATAGGTTTTGACTTAAT
Organism: Vicia faba; assembly: GCA_948472305.1. Classification (NCBI taxonomy): domain Eukaryota; kingdom Viridiplantae; phylum Streptophyta; class Magnoliopsida; order Fabales; family Fabaceae; genus Vicia; species Vicia faba. Next base: position 589,102,684 of record OX451736.1, on the reverse strand, counting down.
GGGCGTTTATTTTGAAAGATAATGACTGCTTGTCCTTATGATTGTTTGGAACCATCACTGTCTTTTTGTTTGGAAAGACTCCTTTGGTGCCATTTATGGTGCACTTGGATCAACTGAGAGAACTACCCTGCCCCAGGTTATGATTAAGGGTTTTAATTTTCGAAAAGAAAAACTCCTACTTCTTTGGCTCAAAGGGGTTAACGAGGGATTATCTGCCTTATAACTCCAGTGTTTAGGAATTGAAACAATGCCTGTACCTCCTCAGCGGGGTCTGTTCAAAAGCATACTGTAAATGTTGTGGTATCGTTTTCGTCATCCTCCCTCAAGAGGCTTAGAATTGTTAATTGAGAGTTGACATCAAAAAAATATGAAAGCAATTTGAATATAGCGAAGGCGAATATATTGATTCAAAACAGACATATGCGATGCATTAATGAGATAACAACATTTAACATGAGTAAATGTTTGAACAAAAGAAAATTACAACTTGAAAAATTCTAATGAACAAAAGTCTTCTAATCTCAGGACTTGTTACTTCGACTGGTGCATCTTGTAGGGATGGCAGGAGCATTCAGCCTGGCCCATCTGGGTGAAATCCACAGCTCTTTCATTAATCAGATCTTGGATCTTATTCTTCAGAGCCCAGCAGTCGTCGGTGTCATGCCCTGGACTGTCAGAGTGGTACGCACATCTTTCCTCAGGATTGTACTTTAGGGAGATTGTGTTGAGATTCTTAGGAGGGTCCCTTAACGTCACCAGATTCAATCTTAACAATTGTTGTAAAGCTTGAGACGGTGGCACGTTGAGCTTGGTGAACTGCCTTTTAGGCTTGTCTGGCTTGCTCTGATCAGCCCGTTGTTCTTGGTGAGGTCGTTGTTGGACCTGTGAAGTGGTAGCAGCTTGGAGAGGTCTATTCATTGGACCAGACCTTTGTCCTCTTGGAAGTTGTTCAATGACCTGGTCCCTGACTTGGGCTGGTTGCTTCATGTCTTGATGAAGCTGACTGATCATGGTCCTCAGCTCTCCTTTCTCCCGAGCTAAACCTTGGATGAGAGCCCTTTGTCCCAGCATCTGGGTTTTCATCGTATCTACCTCAGCTTGCAGACGTTTCAGCTGCTCGTCCTTGTCATCTTCGGGACTTTGCTTGGCCAAATTCCCCATAAGGAGTGTCCTCAACTCTTCCTGCCCCTTGGATAGGCTTAGGAAGATCTCTCTGAACTGAATCTCTTGAACCTGAAGATCCTGGTTATCTTGTTGGAAAGCCATTGCTGAAATAAACAGCGGAGATGGTAAGTGATCTGTCAAAAGGGTACCTGTTATGCAATGATATGTATGTATATATATGCAATGTTTTCAAGGATCTCGCGGGGTAAACAAGAAAAATTTTAGAGTTTGCATTCTGTAGCTTGATTGAAGGAGCTTCATGTTGTTGAGAGTCCTTCTTCAAGGGTCAAAGGCTCACCATATCCAGTGGGTCATAGCCCCTGACAACCTTGTCTAGAGGAAAATAAATCCTCTTTGCCCCTTGCTGGGATTGTTGATTCATCATGACCTGCATCACAAGCCCTTGAGATCCTTGAAACGGATTAGTCCTTATGCGGGATGTATGCAATGGTATGATGTTATGCTATGTATGGGGTAACGTAGGTAAACCCTGTTATGAGTCCCAATTAAGGACTGTAAACAAAACCTGCAAGAAACTCAGTAAACCCTGTTATGAGCCCCAATTAAGGACTATAAATAAAACCTGCAAGAAACTCAGTAAACCCTGTTATGAGCCCCAATTAAGGACTATAAACAAAACCTGCAAGAAACTCAGTAAACCCTGTTATGAGCCCCAATTAAGGACTATAAATAAAACCTACAAGAAACTCAAGTGTCAGATAACAAGCCTGCAAGTAGTCAAGTTGGAAGGCACGCATGTCACACAAAAGAGCCCTTAGAGTTTAGGCCAGCATGGGGTCTGGGTATTACCCTCTTGAAGTTGGTGGGCTCAACCTGTCCTATTAGAAGTAACCGGGTTCTAAGGGTCCCAATATCACTGGATTTCTTTCATTGTTCATCGTTTCGATTTAGCCACTGAACTGGCGACCGAAATATTCCAGGAAAGCAACCCTCAATTGAGTGTAGTATCGAGTATCAATCAACCTCGGACTACACCAAAGTCAGTTATCTCACTACCCTAAAGAGGCCAAGATAGTTCAATTAAGATTCCTAAGGCCAGTTGATGCTTCACGACACCACATGGAGGCCCCGTACTCTCCTTGACTGAACTCAAGGGTTACCGGTACACACCAAAGTGCCACATCAACGTATCAGGCTGTTTCAACCATGTCGGTATACCCCGCACAGTTCCCTCACAGCCTTGTTGCTACTTTCTAAGAAGGTATCCCCAGATCCGGGTTAGGATCTATAGAACTCCCAAGACAGTCCCACAATAATAAAACAAACAAGCCAAAGTAATTGAAAACACAGTTATGAACTATCCTAAGGTACACCTCACTTTAAAAAATTTCCCCAACAGAGTCGCCAGTTCTGTGATCGGTGGATCTGGAACTGACTGTTTAAAGCTGGTTCGCGAAATGTCGCGGAAGCAAGAGTCACCATCGTCTTTTATTTTCTCCAACATGGACAGGACAAAAGCACAGCAAAATTCCTTATGAGATAGTTTCTCGGTTCGGGAGGTAGATTTATAGAAAGGGAAGGTGTTAGCACCCTTTCTATCCATGGTTATCCATGGGCTCTTAGATACTTGCTCATTTGTGTTTTCAAAATGTTTGCTTTTCAATTGTGAGTGGGTTTGAAAAAAGTTTCGTTTAAAGATTTCTGAATAACTCTTGTATCAGTCCTCAAGAGTGTTTGAAAAATTGTTTTGAAAGCTTTTTGAAAAGTGTCGGTGTGAAAAGAGTTTTGTTTGTTTTTTTGAAATAGAGCAAGTATCTACGAGTCATCTACCTACCCTAAGGAATTAGGCTGTGTAAATGTCCTTAAGGTAGTGCCATCCCACCATTGAGAGGTAGGTAGCACCACCGTTGGAGGTGTTCGGGTCAATTCGTTTGTAGGGACAGTGTGGTCACCGAGCAATAGTAGGACACCTTAGAAGCTACCCTTATGCCATGTTCATGGACATAAGGACTTACTAAAACGTCCTATACTCGACGACCACGTTTCGAGGGGCAAGGCAACAGTGAGGCGTACCCTAAGAGTGGTGTGTGAATTTGTGTATTGTTTTCAGTTATGTTTTATCTTGTCATGCATTATGGTGATCTACGCTTTGATTTTATTTGGGCCATTCATTCTTTCATGCAAAATTTAGCAATTAAGGGGTGCGGAAATTAAAGTACGGAAAACGTAAATCCTACGCTATTACAAGGCGCGGGTCTATACATCGCCAAATCTTTACAAAGACCCGTTTTAAGTAAATAAGTGCGGAAAATAAAAAAAAACAGTAAAAAGGTCCTATTTACTATTACATATCCGGAGCAATTACATAATAATCGAACAAATTAAATACGCGCGAATAAAGAAAAGGGAATTAATTTTTTTGTCTTTTTTTTTGGTAATTAAATGAAATTTAAAACTAATTAATTATTTTAATTACAAGAAAATATTTTTTGACCTTTTTTATGTTTTTATGAAATAAAATAAAAAAGAATTAAAAATGTCAAAAGAAAAAGCCTAAGTCTAAATTTGTTTTTATTTATTGTGAAAAAAGGTTAAAATTAACTAATTAAACTAATTAATTTGTTAGTATTTTATTTACAAAAATAATTACTAAAGTGAAATTAATAATAATAATAATAATTACATTTTTTTTTTGTTTTTTTTTTCTGAATTTATGAAAATAATTATTTGTGAACTAACTAAATAATAATAATAATTAATAAAAGGAAAGAAAATAAGAAAAGAAATGCTAAACCAAGGAGGTGAAGGCCGGATTTTGGAGGTTTTACTCAAAATCATCCTTAGGCATTAAAAATTCCATCTAAGCCCATGGTTGTGATCGTCCATGTCTCCTGATCACGTCTATGCTTATGGTTTGTCCCAATTTCACCTGTAGACAAAATATCTAAAAACAAAACCAACGAACCCTAGGCACGGGTATTGTTATACGAAGCCTAAAAATGAAATTGAATATAGCAGTTACATTGGAAATTAGGCATGGAGTATGAATATGCTATTATTTTCCAGAAAAAGTGCAAGAATGGAGAAACATGATTTCGTGTACAAGGGTGAGTTTGAGACAACTTACAGCGCTTGGTAGTGGACCTTAGGACGCGTTTGTGGTTGCTTTGGCTTCAGGGAGTGGCAAGGAAGAAAGCCACGTGCTTGCTTTGATCTGAAAATGTTTGCAACACCGCTTTAGATCTCTCACTTTTTTGGACAAATTTTGAACTTTTCCTCTGGCCGTTTGTGCATACTCTCCTTTTTTTCTATGTCCTGAATGAGGCTTTCAAGGCTTGTATATATAGGCTTGGATGAGAATCAGTCACATTAAGGAGCTTTTAAGCCTTGCAATGAAGTTTTGATTTTCTCCATAATCACCATTGAAATAACTTGCCATATTTGCTCCAAATTTGATTTTTTTTTGCTTGAAATAGGTCTTGAACGAATTTGGTATATGTTTTATGGTGTATCAAAGCTATTCAAACCACAAAATATCCTCCCATTAATTTTCTTGATTTTTATTTGAATTTTAAAGATTTAAAATGAATTAAATCAAATAAAATTAAACAAAAATAGAAAAATTAATTTTTATTCTTGAAATAAAACATGGGACACGTGGGAGGTATGGCAAAGCTGAATCAAGTGGAATAAGTGGGCCCTTTTTGTCAAAAATGAAGTTTCAAGGATAATTGACTTTGGCCCTTTCACAAAAATTTCCCAACTTCTCCAATGCATATCTTGCTCAATTTTGAAGCTATGAACATGTTCTTGGACATTTTGGAAAGGTCTTGAAGTCCTCTAACCAATGTATTTGGTCCAATGTCATTTTTATTTACCAATCTCAAGTTATGGTCTTTGACTCAAAGTGCCTTTTTGTTGACTTTTGAAAATGACCTATAATGTTGAAATTGATAACTTTTTGTGAGAGCATTTCTTGGACTTGGAATGTGAAGATAAGTTGTAGGAAATGTCTTCCCCTTCAAGATGAGCATTGGATGGGATTTTTCTGATGAACCATGAAAATGTTATGCCTTAGTCAAGGTACAGTTGACTTTTCAGCTGTCCAAAAATAGAAACTTTTGACACCTTGATGATTTTTGAGCCATGCTTGAGGAATCATGATCCAGATTTGACCAAATGATGATTGTGGCTTCAAAATAAGATGTTGACCAAAATTTTTGACTTTTGACTGCCAAATGACCATTTTGCCCCTGTAGTTAATTGTGAAGCAATTAGGGTTTTTGACTGTGCAACTTGACCTTGTGAGCCTTGAAACTTGACATGTAGGTGCTTGACAATGTTTATAGGCATGTGGGACTTGATTGGACCATTGAAAACCTAAACTTCCTTGAAGGAACCAAAACCTTAATTTTGTCTGGCTTAGGAGGATGGTTGACTGTGCAATCCTTGGAGTAGCCTTGAACCATTTGAGGTGATGCTTGGCAAAACTTTTGAAGAATATGGGAGGGCAAATTTTGGGGTACAACAGTTGCCCCTGTTCAATCTTCTTAGACCTGAGGATGTAGATTGGCTTGTGTGCCTTTCGTGATCTGAGGGTGGAAGATGATTGAACACAAGAGTGCCCAGAAATTTGCACTCACATAGTAGAGTATCAGCAGTGTGATGTCGGGAATGGGCTTACAGATGCCATTTGGAGAGATGATGGGTAAGAGGATGGGCTTATATATGCCATCTGGAAGTGTGACAGAACCTTGTCGGGAATGGGCTTATAGATGCCATTTAGAACTGTAATGGATAGTTGAATCTGAATAAGAAATAGAATAGCTTCCATGTTTGGGGCATATCTAGTCTATATCTAATTGCTGACGTATGAACGAGTAGTAGAATGACCACAGGGTCTGGGGTATATCCATACTGCATGAGTAACAGAATGTCATCCGAATCAGGATCGTATCTGGACTGAACAATAGAATAGCATCCGGGATGGAGCATCTCTAAGTTGTCTTTAGAAGTTTGAATCTGAATAAGCAATAGAATAGCGCCCGGATCTGGAGCATCTCTAAGCTATATCTCAAAGGAAATCTGGAATAAGTATCAGAACGTCGCCATGCCTGGGTCACATCTGAACTATCTTTAGAAAGAGTCTTGAATAAGAAAGAAAACAGCATCCATATCTGGAGCATGTCTAAGCTATCTCTGAAAGGAAATCTGGAATGAGTATCAGAACATCGCCATGCCTGGGTCACATCTGAACCATATCTAGAAGGAGTCTTGAGTAAGCAAAAGAACAGCATCCATATCTGGAGCATTTCCAAGCTATCTCTGAAAGGAAATCTAGAATGAGTATCAGATCGTCGCCATGCCTGGGTCACATCTGAACCATATCTAGAAGGAATCTTGAATAAGCAAAAGAACAGCATCCATATCTGGAGCATTTCCAAGCTATCTCTGAAAGGAAATCTGGAATGAGTATCAGAACGTCGCCATGCCTGGGTCACATCTGAACCATATCTAGAAGGAGATCTCTGAATAAACAATAGAACAACCTCCGTGTCCGGAGCATCTATAAGTTATATCTGAGAAGAAATCTGGAATGAGTATCAGAACGTCGCCATGCCTGGGTCACATATGAACCATATCTAGGAAGGAATTTTGAATAAGCAAAAGAACAACATCCATATCTGGAGCATTTCCAAGCTATCTCTGAAAGGAAATCTGGAATGAGTATCAAAACGTCGCCATGCCTGGGTCACATCTGAACCATATCTAGAAAGAGTCTTGAATAAGCAAAAGAACAGCATCCATATCTGGAGCATTTCCAAGCTATCTCTGAAAGGAAATCTGGAATGAGTATCAGAACGTCGCCATGCCTGGGTCACATCTGAACCATATCTAGAAGGAGTCTTGAATAAGCAAAAGAACAGCATCCATATCTGGAGCATTTCCAAGCTATCTCTAAAAGGAAATCTGGAATGAGTATCAGAACGTCGCCATGCCTGGGTCACATCTGAACCATATCTAGAAGGAGATCTCTGAATAAACAATAGAACAGCCTCCGTGTCCGGAGCATCTCTAAGTTATATCTGAGAAGAAATCTGGAATAAGTATCAGAACGTTGCCATGCCTGGGTCACATCTGAACCATATCTAGAAAGGAATTTTGAATAAGCAAAATAACAGCATCCATATTTGGAGCATTTCCAAGCTATCTCTTTAATCTTTTTAACGTAGACATGCCCTGGCCGGATGCAGGTATCGAATCCACAATCAATTGCTCACAGACTTGCCCTAGCTAGATACAGGAATCGAATCTGGGATTGCGATAGTTGATAGTAATCATCTTTGTATTGACCTTTCCTGAAAAAAGGCAAAACATTAGTTATATGCAATGTCATGGTGCATGGAATGCGCGGTGTCATGACGTTTATAACCAATGGGATTGTAGAATGTGATGTTTATATCATGTATGAAAATGTGATGTTTGTGAATGTATTTTTGTCTAGGAAAATAAATCCTTGACGAATGCCAGGAGCTTATCCTGGGCTGATGTTTGAAGAGTAGAGAAATCTTCGTTTCCGCTGGGGATAATGATTGCAAGAATAAACCGGTAGGAGGAGATAACTCCGTTGGAGAATAAGCTTGGAGAGATTACTCTGCAGGGAAAATTACTCTAGCGATCTTGCTGGGGAAAATACTCTGTGGGAAGAGAGGTACTTCACTGAGATGTTGTATGAGAACTCCGCTGGGGATACCATTGTTGAGTTACGTTTGGGAGGTTTGAGGAACTCCGCTGGGGATAGGAATACTTCGCCGAGGACGATCTTTCCGTGGCAATTAGCTGAGGATAACCCAGTTATAAGCTCTGGCGAGGAATAACCTTCTGAATAAAGACGGGGAGAGATATGCTCTGCAAAGGATAAGCTTCCAGAATCTACTGGGGATAAGCTTCCTACTGGGGAGATGATTTAACTCTCCTGGGGAGACTTTGGACTGTACTGGGAAGGGCTCCGCTTGATGTCTAGATTCCGCCGAGGAACAATCTTAGATCAAGACTGCCAGGGATGCTTGTTGAGGGTGTTTGTAGACTCTGCTGAGGAATGTTGAGATCCACTGGGGAGAATCCAACTTCCATAAGGCTGACTGAGTAGGCTAATTCTGCTTGGGGAGAGTATGTTGACTTGCTGGATCACTCTATGGGGAATTAAGGCATCTTGGTTGTTCTTCAGCTGAACCTACCTTGGTACCTTGATTGACAGAGCAACTAGACCGCTTGGACAACTCATTATTGCCCCTGTTTGTGATGTGGGAAAAGAAGATACCTTGTGGAGGTGCTTGATGACTATCAATTGACAAATCTTCTTCTGGTAGGCGAGTGACGAGGTGACGGGACACAGTCGTACGCTTTGATCCCTAACTTTTGCCTGGACCACCCTTTCGGGTTTTCAGTCCACCGGGATACCCATTTTTGCCCAAGCCGCCTTTTCAGGTTTTCGACTTGCCGGGTGTACAGATTTTTATTTTCATCCCTTATTTTTTCCCGAACCCTTTTGGTTCGCCGGGAAGCCTTTATTTTTGCCTAGGTGTGTCAACCTAGCGGGTCTTTAATTCATGCGTAGTATTTTTTCGACTATGTCCATGCTCTCAGAATGTAGGGAGTTGTCACTGTTATTAGCATTGTGTTGCTATACTACCAGAAGATGTCTGATCATGCAAGATTCGTTGCTGGAATTGATGTCCAATGCCCCAAGTGACTCAAGCGGAGATTTGCCCCAGGCTATTTGGCATTTTGAGAGATTATCTGAATCTTGACTGGACTGCCCCAGATGATAGGCAATGATCATGCCATGCCCCTTGAGTGGAAGTGTTTTTTGTTCACTAGATATTCTTCGTGCGAATTTCTCTGTTGTTCAAACAAAAAGTCATATGCAAACAAAGTTATGTTAAAAATGCACAGTTTATGTCTATCTTGAAGTTTTTGAAAATGCATATTTTTTCATAAAAACAAGTGAATTTTGTGAACTGTGATGTCAACTCGTCATTTTACCGCAAGCCTTAAGGAGTCAGGATACCTTTCGTAACAGTATGCTTTCGAACTAACCCATGCTTCAGCTAGGACTTTTGAGGGTTATAACGTGGCCTGGTTCACAGTTTAAGAAACAAAGGATAAAGGCTCAAATTTATTTGTACCCACCCGTTCTTCGTGATGTTCTTCCAACCTAAACTCAGCTAATCGTGCGTTAGACCTTATTGAGTCTTTGCTTTGATATAGTGATGGTTCGGATACTGACAGTTTATTTTGACCAGGCAGTCATTTCTTTGTTGAGGGTTTGTATGACCTCTTTCTTTTTTGATTTTATGATCCCTATTTTTTGCCTGTACTGTTTCTTTTGTGGAATTACAGTCAGCGGGATGCCCCAGTTTTGCAAGTCTCCTTCATAGGTTTTGACTTAATGGGCGTTTATTTTGAAAGATAATGACTGCTTGTCCTTATGATTGTTTGGAACCATCACTGTCTTTTTGTTTGGAAAGACTCCTTTGGTGCCATTTGTGGTGCACTTGGATCAACTGAGAGAACTACCCTGCCCCAGGTTATGATTAAGGGTTTTAATTTTCGAAAAGAAAAACTCCTACTTCTTTGGCTCAAAGGGGTTAACGAGGGATTATCTGCCTTATAACTCCAGTGTTTAGGAATTGAAACAATGCCTGTACCTCCTCAGCGGGGTCTGTTCAAAAGCATATTGTAAATGTTGTGGTATCGTTTTCGTCATCCTCCCTCAAGAGGCTTAGAATTGTTAATTGAGAGTTGACATCAAAAAAATATGAAAGCAATTTGAATATAGCGAAGGCGAATATATTGATTCAAAACAGACATATGCGATGCATTAATGAGATAACAACATTTAACATGAGTAAATGTTTGAACAAAAGAAAATTACAACTTGAAAAATTCTAATGAACAAAAGTCTTCTAATCTCAGGACTTGTTACTTCGACTGGTGCATCTTGTAGGGATGGCAGGAGCATTCAGCCTGGCCCATCTGGGTGAAATCCACAGCTCTTTCATTAATCAGATCTTGGATCTTATTCTTCAGAGCCCAGCAGTCGTCGGTGTCATGCCCTGGACTGTCAGAGTGGTACACACATCTTTCCTCAGGATTGTACTTTAGGGAGATTGTGTTGAGATTCTTAGGAGGGTTCCTTAACGTCACCAGATTCAATCTTAACAATTGCTGTAAAGCTTGAGACGGTGGCACGTTGAGCTTGGTGAACTGCCTTTTAGGCTTGTCTGGCTTGCTCTGATCAGCCCGTTGTTCTTGGTGAGGTCGTTGTTGGACCTGTGAAGTGGTAGCAGCTTGGAGAGGTCTATTCATTGGACCAGACCTTTGTCCTCTTGGAAGTTGTTCAATGACCTGGTCCCTGACTTGGGCTGGTTGCTTCATGTCTTGATGAAGCTGACTGATCATGGTCCTCAGCTCTCCTTGCTCCCGAGCTAAACCTTGGATGAGAGCCCTTTGTCCCAGCATCTGGGTTTTCATCGTATCTACCTCAGCTTGCAGACGTTTCAGCTGCTCGTCCTTGTCATCTTCGGGACTTTGCTTGGCCAAATTCCCCATAAGGAGTGTCCTCAACTCTTCCTGCCCCTTGGATAGGCTTAGGAAGATCTCTCTGAACTGAATCTCTTGAACCTGAAGATCCTGGTTATCTTGTTGGAAAGCCATTGCTGAAATAAACAGCGGAGATGGTAAGTGATCTGTCAAAAGGGTACCTGTTATGCAATGATATGTATGTATATATATGCAATGTTTTCAAGGATCTCGCGGGGTAAACAAGAAAAATTTTAGAGTTTGCATTCTGTAGCTTGATTGAAGGAGCTTCATGTTGTTGAGAGTCCTTCTTCAAGGGTCAAAGGCTCACCATATCCAGTGGGTCATAGCCCCTGACAACCTTGTCTAGAGGAAAATAAATCATCTTTGCCCCTTGCTGGGATTGTTGATTCATCATGACCTGCATCACAAGTCCTTGAGATCCTTGAAACGGATTAGTCCTTATGCGGGATGTATGCAATGGTATGATGTTATGCTATGTATGGGGTAACGTAGGTAAACCCTGTTATGAGTCCCAATTAAGGACTGTAAACAAAACCTGCAAGAAACTCAGTAAACCCTGTTATGAGCCCCAATTAAGGACTATAAATAAAACCTGCAAGAAACTCAGTAAACCCTGTTATGAGCCCCAATTAAGGACTATAAACAAAACCTGCAAGAAACTCAGTAAACCCTGTTATGAGCCCCAATTAAGGACTATAAAAAAAACCTACAAGAAACTCAAGTGTCAGATAACAAGCCTGCAAGTAGTCAAGTTGGAAGGCACGCAAGTCACACAAAAGAGCCCTTAGAGTTTAGGCCAGCATGGGGTCTGGGTATTACCCTCTTGAAGTTGGTGGGCTCAACCTGTCCTATTAGAAGTAACCGGGTTCTAAGGGTCCCAATATCACTGGATTGCTTTCATTGTTCATCGTTTCGATTTAGCCACTGAACTGGCGACCGAAATATTCCAGGAAAGCAACCCTCAATTGAGTGTAGTATCGAGTATCAATCAACCTCGGACTGCACCAAAGTCAGTTATCTCACTACCCTAAAGAGGCCAAGATAGTTCAATTAAGATTCCTAAGGTCAGTTGATGCTTCACGACACCACATGGAGGCCCCGTACTCTCCTTGACTGAACTCAAGGGTTACCGGTACACACCAAAGTGCCACATCAACGTAGCAGGCTGTTTCAACCATGTCGGTATACCCCGCACAGTTCCCTCACAGCCTTGTTGCTACTTTCTAAGAAGGTATCCCCAGATCCGGGTTAGGATCTATAGAACTCCCAAGACAGTCCCACAATAATAAAACAAACAAGCCAAAGTAATTGAAAACACAGTTATGAACTATCCTAAGGTACACCTCACTTTAAAAAATTTCCCCAGCAGAGTCGCCAGTTCTGTGATCGGTGGATCTGGAACTGACTGTTTAAAGCTGGTTCGCGAAATGTCGCGGAAGCAAGAGTCACCACCGTCTTTTATTTTCTCCAACATGGACAGGACAAAAGCACAGCAAAATTCCTTATGAGATAGTTTCTCGGTTCGGGAGGTAGATTTATAGAAAGGGAAGGTGTTAGCACCCTTTCTATCCATGGTTATCCATGGGCTCTTAGATACTTGCTCATTTGTGTTTTCAAAATGTTTGCTTTTCAATTGTGAGTGGGTTTGAAAAAAGTTTCGTTTAAAGATTTCTGAATAACTCTTGTATCAGTCCTCAAGAGTGTTTGAAAAATTGTTTTGAAAGCTTTTTGAAAAGTGTCGGTGTGAAAAGAGTTTTGTTTGTTTTTTTGAAATAGAGCAAGTATCTACGAGTCATCTACCTACCCTAAGGAATTAGGCTGTGTAAATGTCCTTAAGGTAGTGCCATCCCACCATTGAGAGGTAGGTAGCACCACCGTTGGAGGTGTTCGGGTCAATTCGTTTGTAGGGACAGTGTGGTCACCGAGCAATAGTAGGACACCTTAGAAGCTACCCTTATGCCATGTTCATGGACATAAGGACTTACTAAAACGTCCTATACTCGACGACCACGTTTCGAGGGGCAAGGCAACAGTGAGGCGTACCCTAAGAGTGGTGTGTGAATTTGTGTATTGTTTTCAGTTATGTTTTATCTTGTCATGCATTATGGTGATCTACGCTTTGATTTTATTTGGGCCATTCATTCTTTCATGCAAAATTTAGCAATTAAGGGGTGCGGAAATTAAAGTACGGAAAACGTAAATCCTACGCTATTACAAGGCGCGGGTCTATACATCGCCAAATCTTTACAAAGACCCGTTTTAAGTAAATAAGTGCGGAAAATAAAAAAACAGTAAAAAGGTCCTATTTACTATTACATATCCGGAGCAATTACATAATAATCGAACAAATTAAATACGCGCGAATAAAGAAAAGGGAATTAATTTTTTTGTCTTTTTTTTTGGTAATTAAATGAAATTTAAAACTAATTAATTATTTTAATTACAAGAAAATATTTTTTGACCTTTTTTATGTTTTTATGAAATAAAATAAAAAAGAATTAAAAATGTCAAAAGAAAAAGCCTAAGTCTAAATTTGTTTTTATTTATTGTGAAAAAAGGTTAAAATTAACTAATTAAACTAATTAATTTGTTAGTATTTTATTTACAAAAATAATTACTAAAGTGAAATTAATAATAATAATAATAATTACATTTTTTTTTTGTTTTTTTTTTCTGAATTTATGAAAATAATTATTTGTGAACTAACTAAATAATAATAATAATTAATAAAAGGAAAGAAAATAAGAAAAGAAATGCTAAACCAAGGAGGTGAAGGCCGGATTTTGGAGGTTTTACTCAAAATCATCCTTAGGCATTAAAAATTCCATCTAAGCCCATGGTTGTGATCGTCCATGTCTCCTGATCACGTCTATGCTTATGGTTTGTCCCAATTTCACCTGTAGACAAAATATCTAAAAACAAAACCAACGAACCCTAGGCACGGGTATTGTTATACGAAGCCTAAAAATGAAATTGAATATAGCAGTTACATTGGAAATTAGGCATGGAGTATGAATATGCTATTATTTTCCAGAAAAAGTGCAAGAATGGAGAAACATGATTTCGTGTACATGGGTGAGTTTGAGACAACTTACAGCGCTTGGTAGTGGACCTTAGGACGCGTTTGTGGTTGCTTTGGCTTCAGGGAGTGGCAAGGAAGAAAGCCACGTGCTTGCTTTGATCTGAAAATGTTTGCAACACCGCTTTAGATCTCTCACTTTTTTGGACAAATTTTGAACTTTTCCTCTGGCTGTTTGTGCACACTCTCCTTTTTTTCTAGGTCCTGAATGAGGCTTGCAAGGCTTGTATATATAGGCTTGGATGAGAATCAGTCACATTAAGGAGCTTTTAAGCCTTACAATGAAGTTTTGATTTTCTCCATAATCACCATTGAAATAACTTGCCATATTTGCTCCAAATTTGATTTTTTTTGCTTGAAATAGGTCTTGAACGAATTTGGTATATGTTTTATGGTGTATCAAAGCTATTCAAACCACAAAATATCCTCCCATTAATTTTCTTGATTTTTATTTGAATTTTAAAGATTTAAAATGAATTAAATCAAATAAAATTAAACAAAAATAGAAAAATTAACTTTTATTCTTGAAATAAAACATGGGACACGTGGGAGGTATGGCAAAGCTGAATCAAGTGGAAAAAGTGGGCCCTTTTTGTCAAAAATGAAGTTTCAAGGATAATTGACTTGGGCCCTTTCACAAAAATTTCCCAACTTCTCCAATGCATATCTTGCTCAATTTTGAAGCTATGAACATGTTCTTGGACATTTTGGAAAGGTCTTGAAGTCCTCTAACCAATGTCTTTGGTCCCATGTCATTTTTATTTACCAATCTCAAGTTATGGTCTTTGACTCAAAGTGCCTTTTTGTTGACTTTTGAAAATGACCTATAATGTTGAAATTGATAACTTTTTGTGAGAGCATTTCTTGGACTTGGAATGTGAAGATGAGTTGTAGGAAATGTCTTCCCCTTCAAGATGAGCATTTGATGGGATTTTTCTGATGAACCATGAAAATGTTATGCCTTGGTCAAGGTACAGTTGACTTTTCAACTGTCCAAAAATAGAAACTTTTGACACCTTGATGATTTTTGAGCCATGCTTGAGGAATCATGATCAAGATTTGACCAAATGATGATTGTGGCTTCAAAATAAGATGTTGACCAAAAATTTTGACTTTTGACTGCCAAATGACCATTTTGCCCCTGCAGTTGATTGTGAAGCAATTAGGGTTTTTGACTGTGCAACTTGACCTTGTGAGCCTTGAAACTTGACATGTAGGTGCTTGACAATGTTTATAGGCATGTGGGACTTGATTGGACCATTGAAAACCTCAACTTCCTTGAAGGAACCAAAACCTTAATTTTGACTAGCTTAAGAGGATGGTTGACTGTGCAATCCTTGAAGTAGCCTTGAACCATTTGAGGTGATGCTTTGCAAAACTTTTGAAGAATATGGGAGGGCAAATTTTGGGGTACAACACATGGCAAACAGCAGTAAGTCGCTTCTCGTCAATCAAGTTATGTTGATCAAGCCGGGTCTGAATCCAATCGTCTTCACTCAAAACAGCATCCTTCATGATCCTCAAGGAAGGGATCTGAACTTCCACAGGTAAAACAACTTCCATGCCATATACCAAAGAAAAGGGGGTTGCCCCAGTTGAAGTGTGTGTCGTGGTACGATACCCGTGTAGAGCAAACGGTAACATCTCATGCCATTCCTTGTAGGTGACTGTCATCTTTTGTATGATCTTTTTGATATTTTTGTTCGCAGCTTCGACAACACCGTTCATCTTAGGCTGATAGGGAGATGAATTGTGATGTTGAATCTTGAACTGCTCGCACAGAGTGGTGATCATAGTGTTGTTCAAATTTGTACTGTTGTCAATGATGATCCTGTCAGGGATACCATACCGACATATGAGGTTCTGCTTGATGAAGCGGGAAACCACATTCTTTATAACTGAGGCGAAGGAAGCTGCTTCGACCCACTTGGTAAAGTAATCAATGGCCACCAGGATGAAACGGTGTCCATTGGATGTTGTAGGCTTGATCTCTCCAATCATGTCAATTCCCCACATCGTGAATGGCCAAGGAGTTATTATGACATTGAGAGGAACTGGGGGAATATGTACCTTGTCAACATAGATTTGGCATTTGTGACAAGTACGAGAGTGTTGATGACAATCAGCTTCCATGGTAGACCAGTAGTAGCCTGCCCGTAGAATCTTCTTAGCCATCGTATGACCGCTTGAGTGGGTGCCAAAGGTGCCATTATGTAGTTCAACCATGATCTGCTCAGCTTCAACCCTGTCCACACAACGGAGTAGGACACAATCAAGATTGCGCTTGTATAGGATACCATTGCTCAGAAAGAATTTGGCAGCGAACCTCCTTAAGAACTTTTTGTCGTTGACTGAATCTCCTTCAGGGTATTCTTGTGCTTCAAGATACCTTTTGACGTCATGAAACCAAGGTCGGTCCATCACTTCTTCGGTATTAATCTCGTGACAATGTGCGGGTTCATCCATTCGTTCAATGGTGATTTGAGGTGCCTCATTATCCCAGTTAAGTTTAAACATGGATGACATCGTAGCCAGAGCATCTGCTAGCTGATTTTCTTCTCGCGGGAAATGCTCGAAGGTAATCTGCTCGAAATGAGGCAACAATGCCAGGACATGTTCTTTGTATGGGATGAGATTAGAATGCTTAGTATCCCACTCTCCTTTGATTTAACTGATAACCAAAGCTGAGTCCCCGAATACGATCAAAGATTTGATTCCCAAGTCAATAGCAGCCTTGAGACCAAAGATACAAGCTTCATATTCGGCCATGTTGTTGGTACAGCTGAAGCAGAGTCTAGCGGTGAAAGGTGTATGGCAACCTTCTGGAGAGGTAAGTACTGCTGTGATACGGTTCCCAAGTGCGTTGGAGGCACCATCAAAGTATATAGTCCATCGGGATCCTTGTTCAGGTCCGTCATACAGTCTGTTACCTTTATTGTTGTCCAATGTCATAATATCCTCGTCAGGGAAGTCGAACCTCTTAGATTGGTAATCTTCGACGGCTTGATGAGCTAGATGGTCATCTAGTACACTCCCCTTTATAGCTTTTTGGGTTGTGTATTGGATATCATACTCTGAGGATCATCTTCCATCTAGCGATTCTTCCGGATAAAGAAGGCTTCTCGAAGATGTTCTTGATTGGATCCATTTTGGAAATCAGCAAAGTGGTATGTGTCAACATATATTACCTTAGCAGGCGAGCAGCCCATACCAAAGCGCAACAAGTTTTCTCGAGCAGTGAGTAGCGAGTCTCACAGTCGGTAAACTTTTTGCTAAGGTAATAAATGGCATGCTCTTTTCAGCCAGACTCGTCATGTTTGCCCAATACGCACCCCATTGAATTATCCAAAACAGTTAGATACATGATTAAAGGCCTTCCTTCGACGGGTGGCATCAAGATAGGAGTTTCCAACAAATACTCCTTGATCTTATCGAAAGCAACTTGACAATCATCATTCCATTCAACCACCTGATCTTTCTTCAACAATTTGAAGATTGGTTCACAGGTAGATGTTAGGTGAGAGATGAACCTTGCAATGTAGTTTAGGCGTCCTAAGAAACCTCTGACCTCCTTCTCAGTGCGAGGGGCAGACATTTCTTGTATAGCTTTGACTTTGGTAGGATCAACCTCGATGCCTTTGTTGCTGACGATGAATCCCAAAAGTTTACCGGACCTGACTCCGAAAGTGAACTTGCTAGGGTTCAGTCTGAGCTTGTATTCTTTTAACCTGACAAACAACTTTTGCAGATGGTAGAGGTGCTCTTCTTCTGTCTGTGAACGGGCTATCATGTCGTCTACGTAGACTTCAATCTCATGATGTATCACGTCATGAAATAAAGCTACCATGGCTCGTTGATAGGTTGCCCCGACATTCTTCAGTCCGAATGGCATCATTTTATAGCAGAAGGTACCCCACTGCGTGACAAAAGTAGTCTTCTCCATGTCTTCGGGGGCCATTTTGATCTAGTTGTACCCTGAAAATCCGTCCATGAAAGAGAATACCTTGTGTTGAGTTGTGTTGTCAACCAAGATGTCAATGTGTGGTAGTGGAAAGTCATCTTTGGGGCTAGCCCTGTTTAAATATCTGTATTCCACACACATTCTGGCTTTGTCGTCCTTCTTAGGCACGGGCACAATGTTAGCAACCCATTGTGGATAGGAAGTAACAGCCAGAAAGCCAGCATTGAACTGCTTCATCACTTCATCTTTGATCTTTTCGGACATGTCGGGCCTCATTCGGCGGACCTTCTGTTTGATTGGTGGACAGTCTTCTCTTGTAGGGAGGCGGTGAACCACAATATCTATATCCAGTCCCGGCATGTCTTCATAGGACCAGGCGAAGATCTCAACATATTCATTCAAGAGATGAACTAAGCGCTCTTTGACATTTGACTCCAGGTTGGCACCCACTTTAACCTCTTTTCTGTCTTCCTCTCTTCCCAAATTGATAGTCTCTAACAACTCTTTATGTGGCAGAATAGCCCTTTCTTCCTGTTGCAAAAGTCTAGCCAACTCTCTAGGCACTTCACAATCTTCATCACCTTCGTATTCGGCATGATTGACCAGATCTTCAGAGTCACTGAAGGCCATAGCAGAATTGTTACTCATGGAATCCGGAGTGGATGGGTACCTACATTTTGTGAGTGTGGGTGTGTGTAAGGGATAGCCACCTTTAAACAAAATAAAATGTAAAAAGAAAGAAAATGAACACAAAATTTTATATATGAAAACGTCCATGATTCATTAAAAATGGCATATGAAAATGAAGAATCAAAACCCTTACAAATGGACCTATATGCCCCGGGTAAAGCATAAGGTGAAAAGAGTGTACGAATTGTTTAATAATTATTACAGACCAAACAGGAAATATTTAAAAGATAAATTACTGATTGATGAAAGTAATGGGAACGGAGTCTTTCGCCTCCTAGTTGTTCAGTACTCCTTCAATGGTTGGAAAGATACAGTCTTCAAAATTGCTTCCTTCTTCATCATCTTTTAAAGCATGAACTCCGTGATGAGTGATTTTCAGTGGTGGTCCTCCAGCCCGGGAGCGACGCACAACTTTCTGGCTAGCAGCAGTGAAACCCAAACCGAACTTATCTGTCTTGTAAGGAAAATCTGGCAGTTGACCCCATAATGTGCTTCCTCCTTCCTTGATCACAGCCTCCGCATCTTTAAGGGATGACATCCGGGACACAGGCTTGGTAATGATGGGCACATCAGTCATTGTCTTGGCTACCGCAACTTCAGTAGAAACCTCTTCAAAGTGTTGGAAAGGTGTTTCTATGAATTCACCATATAACTCCACGTAGAGGAAAGAGTTAAGGTGGCTTATCATATACTCCTCCTCACCATGAATTGTTATGATCTTACCCTGGACTGGGTACTTGAGCATATGGTGTAGAGAAGAAGTGACTGCCCCAGCATTGTGGATCCATGGCCTTCCCAACAAGCATGAATATGAAGGACGGATGTCCATCACATAAAATGTAGAGTTGAAAATTTCCGTTCCCACCTTAATTGGAATGTCCACTTCTCCGTGAACCATCCGCTTAGAACCGTCGAAGGCTCTAACAATGATATTACTAGGCTTTAAGGTCAAACCTTCACAATCTAGCCTGTCCAATGCTTTCTTTGGTATGACATTTAAAGATGAACCGGTATCAACCAGAACATGAGCAAGTGTGGTCCCTCTGCACTCTACCGAAACATGCAGCGCATCATTATTCTTTCTTCCCTTAGACGTAAAATCGGCATCAGAGAAGCCAAGACCATTGTCGGCTGTAAGGCTGGCTACACACTCTTGAAACTGATCCGCAGAATTTTCTTGAGGCACGTGCTCCGTCTTTAGGAATTTGATCAAGGCTTTGGCATGAGCCTCGGAGCAGAGCAATAGAGCCAGCATAGAGATTTTTGAAGGGGTTTGCCCCAGCTACTCTACGACATCATAGTCGCTCTTCTTAATTATCTTTAAAATCTCCTCCATCTCCTTTTGGGTGGTCTCAGGGATAACCAAAGTCTGAGCCCTCATCCCGACGGGCGCTTTTTGGGTCCCCTTACCTTTATCAGCAATAACAGCAGAGGGTATAGCTTCGGGAGCAATAATTTCTTCAATCACTAGACTTCGCACAAATATCTTGACTGGCACACGAGCACTTGAGGGTCCGAAGACTGCACTTGGAGGAGCAATCTCCGGAGAGAAGATTCTTCCACTACGAGTGATCTTACTTGTCCCCGCAATATTTCCTATGTCAGGAGTTTCTTCATCGGAACTTTCTTCAACTGATTCGATCTGCTTAACACCGTGGTAGAAGATCTCTCCTCCATAATTCCATGGTATCGTTTTGTTGGACTTATATGGGATAGGCCCCGGCATGGTAATCTTCAGCGGTACAAAATTTGGATCGGGTGTAATTTTAACAGGCCTTTTGCAGGTCTTAGAAAGATTGTCGGAAATGGTGATTATAGCAACATCATTGATTGGAGTAACAGGAGTAACATGAGTAATAGTAGCAACAGGAGTTTTCTGAAAGAGTATCTCTTGAGTATCCATCAGGCATTGGATGCCTAACTTCAACAGCGGACAGTCGGATTGCAAGGTCGAATAAAGGTAACAATCTTTTCACAGCCTGGGAAAATCCCGGCTTTCAACTGATTCATCTTGATCATTGGTAATAGAGTCATTAAGTCATCAACAGTGGTAACATGAAGATCTTCTACAATAGCATGGACATTATGACCATGTTTTGGCATAGGAGAGGATATCACATTAGGTTTTTTGGGGGCATCAAACTCCACCTCCTTTGCATCTATTAAATCTTGGATCTTGTTTTTAAGGGCCCAACAGTTGTTGGTGTCGTGCCCCACACTGTCCGAATGATATGCACATTTTGCATTTGAATGATAATAGGGAGAAGAGGTATTTGGGTTTTTCGGCGCTTCTTTCATGTTGGTAAGGTTTATCTTTAACAAATGAGGGAGAACCTGAGCAGGTGTCATATTGATTCGGGTGAACTGCCGTTGTAGCCTTTCCACCCTATTTTGGTTAGCTCTGGGTTGACTGCTTCGAGGTTTATCGGCTGAAGAGTTTTGGATCATCACAGCCCCTACCGCTGGTCGGCACTCCATTCTCCCTTGATTTCTCTGGGTGTAAACAGCATAAGCTTCTTTCTTGGCTGGGAAGGTCTTCTTGACAGCAGTGGAAGCAGATGTATCCTTCTGAATTTTACCACTCTTAATGCCAGCTTCGACCCTTTCACCTCTCAGAATTAATTCGGTGAACCCTGAAGATGAGCTCTCGATCAAGTGATTGAAGAATGGACCTGACAGGGTCCCTAAAAAATATCAACCAGCTCTCTATCCGACAATGGTGGCTGCACCCTTCCAGCCAAATCCCGCCACTTCTGGGCGTATTCCTTAAAGCCTTTATTAGAGACCATACCCATACTCTAGTTGAGTACGAGTAGGCGCTAAATCTGCATTATATTGGTATTGTCGGTAGAAAGCAGTAGCCAGATCCTTCCAGTTATGAACATCAGATCTCTCAAGTTGATAGAACCAGTCCAATTGCGTACCCGACAAACTATCTTGAAAAAAGTGGACCAATAGATCCTTATCAGAAGAGTGAGGTTGGATCTTTCTGACGTAGGACCGCATAAGCATTTTTGGACAGGACAAACCGTCGTATTTAGCAAATGTAGGTACTTTGAACTTGGGGGGAATGACGATCCCAACAACCAACCCTAGTTCTTCGAAATCCAACCCAGTCACTCTTTGAACCTCCATGGATTCTAGCCGATCCTCCAGATTCTTATACTTATCGTCCGCCGGAGGGTACTGCTGCTCAGAGTAATCTTCATCCTCTTCCTCTTCTTCTTCTTCAGCCTCAGATTTGGAAGGTACCGCAGCTCCTTTTCCTTTACCAACCCCTTCGTCAGACATCGAGGGGAAATCTAGAACCCTTCTAGCCTAATTCTCAAATCTTCTTCCCATAGTGGCCACACCAATTCTTTTATTTTTCTTCTTTTCCTTTTCCTTCTCTTTCTCTAACAGTGCTTTAAGGTCCTCTTTACCCTTTGCTAAGGTCCTGAGGAGTTGTTGGAATTGCGAATTATGTGCTTGTAGATCTTTGACCGTCTGCTCTATATCCATCTTGCTGAAATAAACAGCAAAAAGATAAGGAAACCTGCTGTGAATACCTGTTTATGCATATGATGAATGATGTGTATTCATGTAATGCATTCAAGGATTCATAAATTCAAAGTTGTTGTAAACAAAAAGAACACACATCATATTAATAAGAAGAAATTTGTCAGTACATAAATGCCCCAGGGCGAAATATTACAAAATTCTTAATGTAAAAAGACGTTGCGCATCCTCTTTGGTGCGATGTAAGTGTTGAGACTCTACTTTTCGTGGAGTCGATGGGTGAGTTCCAAAACCTTCTTCTCACTGGCGTAGAAACTGGCTTCAAAAGTATTCCATTCTTCCTTATGTTGTATCCAACTCTTTTGAAAATCTTCCAATGATGTTGGCATGTCAGGATGTAGGAGGGTGTATGGAACCTCTCCTTCCATAACATTCTCTTTGATCACAGGGAGAATGTGGGGGTAAGGCATCATAAGACTCTGGACGCAGGTTCGTACCCACTTGAGGTAAGGCTCAAGGGGGATGGAATTCTTGTGTCCCAGTGTCTTACTATCCACTTTGTTGGGCATCCTCCAAGCTCGGATGGACCTTGGTCGAAGTCCTTGAGCATCGTTGTCGAAGTCAAACACCAAGTCAGGAATCAGCATGTCATGAGGGCCATCCCTTCGGGCATACCTAAATTGTCTCAGAGCTAAACAGGGGTTGTAGGTAATGCCTCCCCTAATTCCAAGTAGTTGGACATTAGGGAATTCCCCATAACGATCAATGATGATGACATTTTCTCTGGACCGAGAACACCAATGAACATCAGAATGTGTAAGAGTCATCAATCGTTGTGACCACCTCAAGCCTTGTTCATTCTTCAAGACTGACTGGGGAAGGTGAGAAATAAACCACCTTGCTAGAAGAGGAGTACAACACATGAGAACACCTCTTTTCCTCATTGTTCGTGTGTGAAATGAGTGTAGGATGTCCCCAAGCAATATAGGCACAGGATTTCGAGATATGAAAATCTTGACAGCATTCACATCTATAAGCTGATCAGGGTTTGGGAACAAAACCAACCCATAGATGAGAAGTGCTACAATATCCTCAAAATCTTGTAGATCTAGAGAATTCCAGCAGTCTTGTGCCTTGTCAAACAGAAACTTTGCCAAGAAACCCTTGACACCACTTCTGGTTTCCCAATGATCTTTGATATCAGATGGTTGCAAGTGTAAGGCTTGAGCAACATCTTCAGGCTTTGGTTCCCTTTCCCTACCGTTGTAGGGTAGTTGATGGAGAATAGGAATCCTCAGGAGTTGAGAAAATTCCTCCAAAGTAGGTACTAGTTGGTAATCAGGAAATGTAAAGCAATGGTGTAGGGGGTCAAAGAACTGGAAGAGAACTTTCACCATGTCTTCTTCAATGTTAGAGTTGACCAAATTGAGACGTCTACCATGTCTTTCACTAAAGAGAGAATTTTCTGGAATCTTGGAAGTAAGCTCCTTGAGTTGAGGAGGGATTCTCACAAGGTTGACATGAATAGTTTTTCTACGGAGTGATTCCATGACCTACAAAACAAGAACAAAGATGAAGATCCAAACCCTTGAAATGGTTAGTGGATGTACATGATGCTTTATGATGTTTATGATGTATGCACAAGTACATGTACAAGCAAGTCACACAAGATCCTAGTTTCAGGCTTGCATGGGGTTTCATAGGTAAGTACCCTCTTGAAGTTAGTTGGCTCAACCTGTCTTATAAATAGTAACCGGATTCTAATGAGCTCAATATCACTGGATTATTTTCTGTGTTCATTGTTTCAGTTTAGCCACTTAACTGGCGACCAAAATATTCCAAGAAAACAACCCTTAATGAGTGTAGTATCGAGTATCTACCAACTTCGGACTGCACCAAAGCCGGTAATCTCACTACCCCTAATAAGGCCAAGATGGTCAAGTAAGGTTCTAAGAGTTCATTAGTGCTTCATGACATCACTCAGCGGCCCCATATTCTCTTTGATTGACTCAAAGGCTATCGGTACCCACAAATATGTCGCACTAATATATCTATTGCTTCAACCATGTCGGTATACCCCACACAGTTTCCACAACGTATTTCTATTTACCTATGAATGTTTTACCAAATCCGGGTGGAGGATTTCAAGCCAAAACAAGAGAACCAAATGTAAAGAAATCAAAGCAAACAATATAAGCATGTAAAGGTGATCTAAACCCTAAGGTTACTCCAGTTTTAGATGTGTCCCCAGTAGATTCGCCAGTTCTGTGATACGGTGGGAGAACTGACTTGAGGTTTTGCGTTTGTGTTTGCAAATGTTTCGGTTTAGCAAGAGTCGCCACCGACTTTTTATTTATCCTAAGGAAAGGTCAAAAAGCACAGGAAAGACCTTTGAGATGTTTTCTTGGGTTCGGGGAGTAGATTATGAAAAGGGAAGGTGCAAGCACCCTTTTCATCCATGGTTATCCATGGGCTCTTAGTTACTAGTTTAGATCACTTGCTTTTGCTTTTCAATTGTTTGAAATGGTGCTTTGTGTGTGGTTTTTGAAAAGGTTTTGAAAAGAGGCCATCATTGTGGCAACCTTTGTAATGATTCTTGTTTGAATGTATACAAAGATGTATTGTCTTTTGAAAAGATTTTAAAGTTTGAAAGTTTGGTTTGGGAAATGTTTTGAAATTGTGTTGTGAAGTGTGTTTTTAAAATAGCAAGGATGTTTTGCAAGTTTTTGATCAAGTAACTAAGATCTATCTATCCTATTTTACTCAAAGGTATTTCCTACACATTTTTAATCCTTTTGACAGTGTTGTTTTACCATTGCATTTGGTAAACAACCTTGTATTAGGATGTTAAACGGGAAGGACGCGGGTCATCGTATTGACCATGATAGCAATTGTGCTAAGTATCTTAGCAAGTTTTTGTTTGAGGGACTAGATCATTTTTGTATAGGCAACCAAGACAGCGTCATCGAGGGACTATGATCTTTTGTTTTGTTTTTGTTTTGCCAAGATACTCAACATGCATAACATGGCCATTTTAAAGGCAACGAGTGGGTGAAACCCTAGGGGTGCAAATGTGCATTGTGTTTGTCATTTTCATACATTTAGGTCTTGTATTAGGTCAAGCTACTTGTTGATTTTGGATTTTTGCATATAAACCCTAATCTCTAATCATGGCATATTTGGAAAGCATAAATACGTAAAATAAATCTACACTATTACAACATGATTATGGGGAGAGGGATACAATTTTTGAATGGGGATTATTTGACAAGAAATTAAAACCCTAATTTTACTATTACATCCAAATTGAATCAATGGCATAAATAATAAATGAATAATATTTAAATAAACAAATTAAATAAATACAAAATATTATGAATATGCAAAAATGTTTATGTTTATTTTTTATGTATGTAAAAAAAAATATTTAATGCAAAAAGAAAGGAAAAAGATTATTATTTTTTTATTAAGGGTAAAACCCTAATTTTCTTTTAAGAATGTAAATATATTAAATATACTATTTATATACAATAAAATAAAATAATGTATATACAAAAAATAAAATATAATTAGAAAAAGTATTATTTAAGTATAAATAATAATAAAAATAGAAGTATAATATTTTTATGTTTTCATTCTCAAGTATTTATTAAATAAAAGTATGTGTGTATATATATATATATATATATATATATATATATATATATATATATATATATATATATATATATATATATATATATATATATATATATATATATATATATATATATATATATATATATATATATATATATATATATATATATATATATATATATATATATATATATATATATATATATATATATATATATATATATATATATATATATATATATATATATATATATATATATATATATATATATATATATATATATATAATATTAGTTATGTACAATAAAAATAAAATATATACAAAACAAAAATATATTTAGAACAATATTTTTTGAGTGTAAATAAAATAAAGAATAAAAATAAAAGTATAATCTTATTATATATTATTTTCAAGTTTTCAATAAATAAAGTATATACTATTAAATAATTATTTTTATGTCTAAAAAAAATTATAAAATAATAAAAATAAATGTGAAAATTTATGAAAATATTTTTGGATATTTTTTATGTTTGGAAAATATGAAATAAAATCAGAAATGAGAAATAAATACAAAAATATAAAATGTAAAGAAATTGGGCCAGGGGGTGTATTCATTAAAAGGGGGGTGTCAATAGTGAGCCAGGACCAAGCCCAGTCCACCAGACTTCATCTTCAACCTCTGTCTTCAAAATTTCGCGCGCCCTGTACAAACACGAACAACCTACATACGTGCTCTAATGCAAAAAACACATAACATCAAAGTTGTAGAGTTTTCCAAGATGAATTCAACCATATAAAAAACTTGTCCTAACTCTCAAAGACCAGAGAGAATTTCTCTAGCCCTAAATCTTAACCTATTTTTTTCAGGATGTTCATGGACCAAATTCTCTTAGCATGCTTAACTAAAATGAATATTGAGCATATGTACAACTTCATGGCTATGAATACTACATTTCTTATTCACAAACCTAAGCTGAATTGTTCCTAAATAGAGAGATAGGAAGTTGACAAAAACCTGTTTCAGTTGACTTCGTGTCTGACAATGTGGAGCTTTTCAATGAGGCCTGAGATGTTTGGGAGCTTGCTTGAACTTCCCCTGACCTTCTCCAATGCCTAGCTTGCCTTGAATGTGCTTGAACAAGCCTACAAAACTCAACCTGCACAAGCTGAAATCAAAAATGGCAAACCTTGTAAATGTAGTTACAGTTAGTGTTTAAGGGTTAGGATAGCTTGGATATGTTGTATGGAAGGTGTTTGAACAGGTTTGGGACAAAACGCACGAGCAACTTGTGAGATAAAACTCAAGATGCAGATGCTGCCCTGTTTTGCCAATGGAAGGTGATTTTGTGCTATGGGAGGTTTGAGGGCTCAAAGGCTCGTGTTTTAGGTTCAATACAATGTGTAAAAATTGTCTCAAAAGCTTGCACAAGTTGGTTCTATCTGATGTTTTAGTTATGTGATATTGGACAAATTTCTTGGTTATGAAGCAAAACATGAGAAGTGATGGAAGACAAGCCTGTACAGGATATCTATCAGCTTGCACACTATACCCTTGGCCCCTCAAGTTTGTGGATTTGGTTTGCTGCATAAGATATGGCTCAATGCTCAAGGATTCAGTTTTGACATAAAGCAAGATTTAAGCAAAAATGGTAATGTACCTTTTACCATTTTTGGATTAATCTAATGTGCAAACCTCTAATGACCAAAACAATGCCTTAGACCAATGGAATTGCATTTAATTATTGATTATGGAATGGTTTTGAGGCCTGTAATCTAGTGCAAAACAAGCTGATTAGAGTTTGCAACTTGTATCACTATGAACATGCCATGGATAAAAAGTGAGTTTTTACCAACTTCAAGCCTTCGATTCTCCCTAACCACAAATGAGTTTGGAGAGTTCTTGGACATTTTGGAAATCTTGCAACATGCTCTACAATCCATATTTGAAATAAAATTTGAGATTCCAAGTGGAACTATGTGAAAAATGGTCATGAAGATGGGTCAAAATCTTGCCTAAACTAGGGCAAAATTTCACTAAGTTAAAAGTTTCATGGACCCTTGTTCCAAAAATCATAACTTGAGATCCAAGCTTCTTTTGAGAAAACTTTGTGCATAAAATTTGTATACTTTGTGGAGGACTACAACTTTCATGTTGGAAGTTTTGTTGAATCCAATTGCATCATGATGAAAATGTTGGGCAAAGTTGGGAAAAATTAAGAAAATTTCATAACTTAGAAAAATTCTAAGTTATGAAATTTTTCAATCTTAAACCCTAATTTGAAACATTGGGTTTCTTGACGAACAAGTTTCATGTTTTTACACATATTGATGAAAAATAACCTTTGGCACTTGATTTTGACCAAAAAGTCAAAGTTTGACTTTTCAGTGTACAATCAAATTTTGATCAGTTGACTGAAAAATTCATCTGTCAATCTAATGCAATTGAGATCTTTTGAACCTTGTGAATAGGTCAAGATGATGCCATTGAGTCCTTGAATCGATGATTTAACCCAATTTGCCATTGGCTAGGTCAAAAATCAGAAATTGCCCTTGTGTAGTCAAAACCCTAAAAATGACCATTTTGCCCTTTTGATGATCTGATCAAATTTCTTGAGGAGTTGTGGTCCAAACTTGATCAAATGGTTCATATGAGTCTATAATGTTGATGTGGGTCAAAAATCACGAGGTTTGACTGTAAATTGGCCATAGTTGACCTTTTCCCCAATACAACTGATTTCTAGGTCAACTGTCCAATTGACTGGGCAAAAATTTGATTCAAGGCTTGAAACTTGGTATGGACAAACTTATGAGTCCAACATGAAGTATGAAAGTCACTTTGAGCATTGAAAGTCCAAAAATCTCTGTGCAAACTCAAACCCTAATTTCAGGTCAACAGTGCAAGGAGATGTCTTGAGCAGTGCAAACCCTAGCTTGGTCTTGGATCCAAAGAGTCTTGTGAGGGGAAATCTTGATAAAATGAGAGGGGAAATTTTGGGGTACAACACCATATATTACCTTAGTAAGAAATTTACTGATTGTGAGTCACAGTATTCCATGTTGGAGAAGACATGTTGTGCTTTGGCCCGGGCGGCAAAGTGGTTGCAATAATATATGTTAAATATTACTACTTGGTTGATTTCCAAAATGGATCCAATTAAGTATACTTTTTAAAAGCCCGCTCTCGCTGGGAGAATTGCCCACTGTTAAATGTTATTGTCTCAATACAACATTGAGTACCACACTCAGAAGGCCATAAAAAGCAGTGTGCTGGCGGATTATCTTGCTCACCAACCAGTAGATGACTATCAACCCGTCAAATTTGATTCTCCCGATGAGGATGTGATGTTCTTGAAAGCAAAAGATTGTGATGAACCATTACCTGGGGAAGATCCAGATCCTGAATCTCGCTGGGGCATGGTATTTGATGGAGCAGTGAACGCTTTCGAAAAAGGAATTGGCGTTATAATTATCACTCCACATGGATCACACATTCCTTTTACTGCAAGGCTGAAATATTATTGTACAAAATAATATAGCAGAATATGAGGCTTGCATTATGGGTCTCGAGGAGGCCATTGATCTTAGAATCAAGGTTATAGATGTGTATGGTGATTCAGCTTTGGTTGTTAATCAAATTAAAGGAGAATTGGATACTCGTTACCCTGGCTTGATCCATTACAAAGATTGTGCTAGAAGACTATTACCCTTCTTTAACCAAGTTAAATTCCATCATATTCCAAGAGATGAAAATCAGATGGTAGACGCTTTGGCAACTTTGGCTTCTATGTATCAAGTTAATACTTGGAATGATGTGCCTCGTATTATGGTACAATGTTTGGATAGACCGGCTCATGTGTTTACAATAGAGGGTGTGGTAGATGAAAAACCTTGGTATTTTGATATCAAACATTTTATTCAGACTCGAGAATACCCAGTTGGTGCATCAAATAGGGATAGAAAGACATCGAGAATGTTGGCCGGCATATTTTTCCTCAATGAAGATATACTGTATAAAAGAAATCATGACATGGTCTTGCTCAGATGCGTGGATAGACACGAAGCAGACATGTTAATGCATGAGGTTCATGAAGGTTCATTCGGTACCCATGCTAATGGACATTCAATGGCAAAAAGATGCTTATGGAAGGTTACTATTGGTTGACAATGGAATCTGACTTACAAATTTGCGAAGAAATGCCATAAATGCCAGATTTATACTGATAAAATTCATGTACCTCTAACACTTCTCAATGTTATTTCTTCCCCATGGACTTTCTCTATGTGGGGTATTGATATGATAGGTATGACTGAACCAAAGGCGTCAAATGGACATCGTTTCATACTAGTGTCGATTGACTACTTCACCAAATGGGTGGAGGCAACTTCATATGCTAATGTCACTAAACAAGTAGTAGCGTGTTTTATCAAGAACAACCTCATATGTCAGTATGGTGTGCCAAGCAGGATTATTACCGACAATGGCTCAAACCTGAATAACAAGATAATGACGGAACTTTGTGAGGAGTTCAAGATTGTCCATCATAATTCATCTCCTTACAGGCCAAAGATGAATGAAGCTGTTGAAGAAGCCAATAAGAACATCAAGAAGATCATCCAGAAAATGGTTGTTACTTATAAAGACTGGCATAAAATGCTCCCTTTTGATATGCATGGGTATCAGACATCTGTACACACTTCAACAGGGGAAACCCCGTTCTCTCTTGCATATGGCATAGAAGCAGTGCTCCCCATTGAGGTTGAGATTCCCTCTTTCTGTGTAATAATGAAAGCAAAATTGTCGGAAGCTGAATGGGTCCAGAACCGACTTGACCAGTTGAATTTAATATAAGAGAAAAGAATGACGATTTTGTGTCATGTTCAATTATACCAAAAGAGAATGAAGAAAGCTTTTGATAAGAAGGTAAAACCTCATGAATTCAGAGAAGGCAACCTCGTACTCAGGAAGATCATGTCTTTTAACGTTGATTTTAGGGGAAAGTGGACTACCAATTTTTAAGGCCCATACATTGTCGAGAAAGCCTTCCCTGGCGGTGCACTAATTCTTGAAATAATGGATGGTGAGGGGTTCCCACGTCCTGTGAATGCTGATGCAGTCAAGAAATACTTAACCTAAAAAAAGTAAAAGAACAGCTCACTAAGACGAATTCCCGGAAGGGCGGTGTAATACGGTGGGAGAACTGACTTGGGATGTTTTGCGTTTGATCGCAATTTTTGCGGATAGCAAGAGTCGCCATCGACTTTTCTTTTATCCAAATAAAGCAAAGGGTGAAAAGAACATGAAAGACCTTTGAGATTATTTTCTTGAGTTCGGGGGGTAGATTATGAAAAGGGAAGGTATTAGCACCCTTTTCATCCATAGTTATATATGGGCTCTTAGTTGCTTGCTAGATCACTTGCTTTGTTTGAAAGTATGCTTTGTAGTGGTTTTTTTTAAAGTATTTTTGAAAAGGGCCTTCGTTTAGGAAAACTTTGCAGTGGTTCTCATCTCATAAGAACGTATATAAAGTGTTGGACTTTTTGAAAATATTTCATGTTTTGAAAGTGTTTGGTGTATGTTTGCAAGGATGTTTGTTTTGAAAGTGAGCAAGAAACTAGGAACGTTTCTACCTACTTAAAAGTCTTTGTTCTTTTCCCCTCCTTTAGATGTTGCTATCTTACCATTGATTTGATAAGAAGCTTTATCTTTGGATGTGAGGGACGAGCGTGAGTCATCGTATAGTCATGATAACAATGTTGTGAGATATCTTAGCATTTCTCTTTGAGGGACTAAGATCATTTGAAAGGAAATATTTAAAGCGTCATCGAGGGAATATGATCTTGTATTTTGATTGTTTGTCTAAGACATCTTACATGCATAACATGACCATTTTTTAGGCAACAAGTGGAGTTAGCCCTAGGGGTTCATGTGTGAATATTGTGTTTGATTTGTATGCATTTTGTCTTTGATTAGGGGTTGTCTACTTGTTGATTTTATCTTCCCATACAAATCCTACTTTACTAGCATTTATATGAAAGTGATAAATTGCGAAAAGTAAGTATTTTACGCTATTACAATCATTAGGCGGATGAGGTGTACAAATTTACAAATGGGGATTGCAATAAATTACAGTCCTAATCATTTATTACAACCATATTGAAATAGTGTACAAGAAATTTAAAATGGACTTGTTTTGTTTTTGTTAAGAGAAGAAATGAATTGGCTTAAGAAAATATTTTTAGTCTTTCGGTTTTAAAAGAAATAAAGGAAAGTGTATGAATATAAAGTATTTTTGGTGTTTTTGATTAATGAAAATAGAAGTGATATTAAAAAATAATGAAAGGGAAAAGAATCAGAATCAACGCATTGCTGAAAGAGGGGAGAGCAGAAGTTTTGATTCTGGTGCGCTACAAATCAGAAATAACATATTAGCAGCAATAGGGAAGGCCAGAAGTTCTGGATTCGGGCACACTGAAGTTCTAAGGTTGCTGGGAACAAAGGAAAGCCTAGAAGTTCTGATGTCACTGGTAGGTCAAAAGTTTTAGTCGTTTGAGAGAGACTAGAAGTTCTAATGCAACTGGAGACCTAGAAGTTTTGATAATGGGCAAGTGAAGTGTCAATGCTATTGGATGAGAATATCTAGAATTTCTGGTCCAGGGTCACTATTTTGACAAAAAAATGGGAGGGATTTTATCTAGAAGTTCTGGCCCAACTAATGGGGTAAAAATGTTAGGAAACAAACATAAAAAAGGTGTTTATGGGGCTAGAACTCATGACCCTTAACACTAATTCTCATGCGCGCCTTCTCTACCACTAGGGTGGCTATACATCTAGTGTTAGAAGAAAAAACATAAACATGTATCACAAAGTAAGTTCTGATGATGAACTTCATCTCCTTCTCCACGCCAGTCAGAGTATCTGCAACTTAGTCATTTCTCAACAAAAAATGGAAAATGCAAACATAGTAGTTATGGCAAATTTCATCATATTTCAGAAAGCATCAGAATTGTAAACCAGAAGAAAATATGAGTTTTTCTAATCCTAATTCTTAATCCTAATTTCCTCAAGAAGCTCTGATCTAAAATTCTCTCTACTTAGGCCATTTAAATGAAATCTATAAGTCTGTACAAAATCAGAGCCATGATGTCTACATTGTATCTTTGAAATTACAAACCTAACAATGCCTAAATAATGAGATAAGAGGCAGAAGAAACTTAGCTTGCAGATTGAGATTGTTTTGTGAACTAGAGCCTGGTTCGGACTGTTGTGATGTTCTGGTTAGCTTTCTCACGTTCCCGGAAAGCTAAGACAACTCTTAACTTCAGCTGTGAATGGTGAGAAAATTCTGGAGCAGTCAAAGCACAAAGTTTTCTTTTTTTTTAAACGGAGGGTGGTGATGGCTGTTTTACAGTTTGGAAACAGAATTTGGGAAAGCTTCTATGTGTATTCTGGAAACTATATGGATGATTTGATCAAGAAAGACGCGAGAAAAATTATAGTTTGGACGTAAAAACAGAAACTAGCAGGTTTTGTGTTTGTGTTTGCAATTTCAAGTTCTTGGAAATTTCAGCAAAGTTTCCAGGATTTTTCTCAAATTCTCGACCTCTTTAACAATTTTAAATGAAGTTTAATGTATAGAAAAGGACTTAGGAGCTTGGAGAAGCCAAGAGTACAACCATCATATGCTGGGGCGCTGACTTGATCTTGAAGCAAGTTTAAACAAGTATGGTTCAAGGCACTAAGTAGGGTGGTTAGCAACTTTTAGCCGTTCCTAAGCTGGATTTGTAAGCATGATTTATGGAAAAGTACCCTCAGAAGCAAAAGTAAAGCATGGGCCCTACATAAACTTGTACAAAAAAAAAATTTCAAGGACAATAATGGTACTTCTATGCCACACATGGGGAAATCCTTTGGATAAATACTCAAAAGTGGGTGTGAGCATTAAATGATGATGATATTTATCAAAATAGAAAACCTGAAATATGAGATTATGTATCATAGCTTAATTTGGGTCAGAAATTCAGCATCAGCGTAACTTAGAACAAATATCCAACTTCTGATCTTTGAATCTCCCTGCTCTAGCATGTTCTGAAGAAGTTCTCAGACTTTTCAGAAAGCTTGTAATATGCTTTGCAGACCATCTTTGAATTACTCTTGCAAACTCTGACTGAACCTTCATGAAAACTGGTCCAGAAGTTCTAACCAAATTATGTCTTGGATATGTCCAGAATTTACTGAGTGCTTCAGTTTCATGGACGTGTCTTCAAGGATTTATAACTTGAAATCCCAACATTTCTAGGAGAAGTTCTATTCTCCAATGTCTTAGATCTTGTTGAAATCTACAACTCTTATGTCAGAAGTTCTTCCAGAATCAGCTTGCATCATGGTGAAAATCTGGCCATAAGTTATGAACTTATCATCTTTCCTAAACACTTAGAAAAATTTCTAAGTATTTAGAATTTTGACTTTTGACTTTCTTGATGAAACAAACATCAAATTTTAACATATCTTGATGAAAAATGATTCTTGAAACTTGATTTTGATCCAAAAGTCAAAGTTTGACTTTTTAGTGTGTAATTGACCATTTTGCCCTTGTGACAATTGCAAACCTAAATTGATGTATTCAGTGTTGCAAACTTGATGTCATGGAAGATCTTGTGAGAAAATCCTTGAGAAATGAGAGGGAAAATTTTGGGGTACAACAGGCGGCTTAGGAAAAAAGGAGCGCCTCGGTAGGCGAAAACCCGAAAGGGTGGTCTAAGCAAAAATTAAAGACATAAACAGAATAAATTTTCCTGGTAGGTTGAAAACCCGCAAGGGCAACCTAGGAAAAAGTTAGGGATTTTCTGGCAAGTAACTGCATCAGACAAGACCTAATCAATGGAGCAACAATCTACTTGGATCTTACTACTCTTTGACCGAAGTTGCAGCTCAGGAATTCAAAGTTGTTAGGGAGAATAGTGGTCATTGTAATTCAATGTATCTTTTCCAATATATATTACCATGCTCTAAACTTTGTAATTATCTATGGAGTCTTGCCATTTGCAGACCACCATTCCATTAATAAAGTTTGAGCCTTCTGTCCAATTCCTTGCAATTCTTATTTTTATTCAACTTATAAATATTTCATTTATTATTGATAGTAATGATCAAAGTAAATAGATTAAATAACAAAATTAATTTTTTGAAAAGAATTTACAAATTAATTATCGCTTTATATTTTGTGACACAAGGAGAACAAAATTAGTGACTTTAGGGATGGATAAACTCAAAGGTTTGTATGATATGAAGACTCTGTCCAAGGCTTCCTAGTGAAGGCTTCACTCATATAAATAAAAGTCTTTTCTCCCCGTGCATGCTGAGTTAAACTCATTAGCAAAGCATCTCCTTTCGGCAGTACTAGCAAATTGGTTGGTTGCCCAACAGTCAGGAAAGGACAATGTCTTATTTAAGAAATGTTGAA
Source organism: Vicia faba (assembly GCA_948472305.1). NCBI lineage: Eukaryota > Viridiplantae > Streptophyta > Magnoliopsida > Fabales > Fabaceae > Vicia > Vicia faba. The sequence continues at coordinate 589,067,621 of OX451736.1, read as the reverse complement.
ACGGTTATCAACTTTTTGGGTTTCTTCCCGCCAAGTGCTGGTTTGGATTTAAAATCCCCATAAGTTTTCTTACTATAGTGTTTGATTTCTTCAATTCCCCAGGTGAAGTTGAGATGATATACTTCTCTGAAATTGATGTCCCCATGAGGTATAATACTTTCTCCCCTGAGAAGTTGGTGCAATTATTACTCTCAGTATTAAAGAATGTATCTCAATGTCTCCTTTGATGATATAGTATTACCCTCCCCTGCTGAAGTCTGTGTGCTTTTCTCAGTGGAACTTGGAGAATATGCTATATCGCAGTGTTTGTGTTAATTTACTGTTATTGATCTTGGTATTTTTAATTAATAAAAATAAATATAATAATAATAGAAATAATAATAATAAAGAAAAGAAAAGCAAATAAAATGAAAATATGAAAATATAAGTCAGGGGTGTAAAATTAAAGAGGGTGGTAAATGAGTAAAAACAGTTTTTGTTGTTAGGCCTAATGTCCTGTTTTTGAAATTAGAAAGGCAATAAAAAAAGAAATATAGATGGGCTTAAGGAAAATGGGGCGCAAGGCCCAATAGGGTTTATTGTTGTGCAATATGGAAAAGATGGATTCAGATACAGCCCAATAGAGTTGTTGTTTGGCAGCATAATGAAACAAAGGGTGGTGTAAACAAAAATGGGGGGAGGGGGTGCGTGTGTGAGACACGAGATTGGGCCTGAAAGGTTTTGTAGATGGCCCATAATACTTAACAAAATAAATAAAAACAGATCATTATGCCAAATGCTCTCTCTCTCTCTCTTATCATTATATCTCTCTTCGGTCTCTCTGATGTTCTCTCGTCGAAGAAGAGAGAACGGCCGCGCCGGAAATCGCCCTTGCAGCGGCGACAGCGACAGTGAGGCTCTAATCATAATTTTTCTTAAATTTTCTGATTCACCTTGTCCTCCTGGTTACTAATCTACGGTTGATTTTTGCAGATCATAAGTGTTTTCTTGTAGATCTTAAAGGGAAGGGATGGAACTCTAGTGGTTCCGATTTGGCTTCTGACGCTGTTTCGGTGAGATCTTTCTTATTTATTCCTCTCTTTTTAAAATTTGAAGGGTTTTAGGCTAGAGTAAAATGATGAGAATTTAGGGTTTTGTATTTCATTTGGGACTGAGTTTTCTGTATATTTGTGTGAACGATTTTGTGGGCTCGGTTTGTTGATGATTCAAAACTCTTTTTCTTTTAGGGTTTGTGGTTGGGTTCTGCTTCTGTATATTTTTTATAAAAAGAAAACTTTGAAAGGGTTTTTTCTGTGATGGGAAAAAAAAACAAAGGTTTCGGGCTTGTGTTATGTTTCTATGGTTTGGTTTTGTATCTCACTCTTTCTGTATATTTTTCTACGAACAGATTGGAAAGGTTCTTTGTGGCTCTCCCCCTATATCTGTATATTTATTTGTATGTATCTTTCTGTAAATAAGTGGGAAAAGGTTTATGAAACGAGGGTTTTTTGGTACTGATTTTGTCTACTTTTGAACTTTGTTGTTGTCCTCTTTTATACTATGGGCTTGCTTGCTCATTTTGACTTGTTTTCTGTAAAAGTTTGATATTGACTTAAGGGAGATGGCTTCGGTTGGACTTATCACTTTTGCTGATTTTTGATAAATCAACTTTGTTGTACATTACTATGCTGACTTTGCTTGCTGGCCCTGTTGCTTTGTTGCTGGTTGTACTAGTTGCTTGTTGGCCTCTTGTACTTTGTACTGACTTTGGTACTTTAATGTACTGGTTGCTTTTGTGCTTGTTACTCGTGGCTTTGATAAACTCTGATTTTCTGTGATGCCTCTACAACTATGATGAACATTTTTCTAAGTTTTTCCTCTTTACAAATATGTCAAATGCTGACTTTTTATTAAAGTGAAATGTGAAAGCATGATGAATCTTTTTGAAATTCAGAATTGAAACTTCTTTTGATTGTCTTTTATCTTTTGTGAACCAATCTTGTGTTTTGAAAAAGACATGTTTCTAGGCCAATGAAAGAATAATTTTGTTTGAGGCTTTGGGCTTGAATTATGATTTGTAATGCTTCTTGGGCCTTTGAACCTGTGTCTGTTGTAATTGGGCTGTTTTGTGATTGCAATTTTGTTTTGAACCTTTTTGCATTTGTTTATTTTGAACCAAGCTTCTTTGTTATTTGGAATAGGAAAAGTTAAAACCCAAAAAATATGATTTCATAAGCCAAACCCTAATGATGAACTACAACATTTTATAATTCTTTGCTTATTTTCATGTTTAAGTTGCTAACAAACTTTTTCTTTTGTATATGAGTTTGGAGTGATGATGAAGGAAGTCTTGGAAGATGAAATTTAGGCAATATCCAAGAGGAACTCGAAGATTAAAGAATAGTGCTCCCTTTTTTATGTATCTTTAGAACAAAATAGGAATTTTAGGATTCAGATTTGTAAATGAATTTTTAAGATAATTTGAAGCTTATGTGAACCTCTTGAATTCATTCTTGCTTGAAACACTTGAAATATGTATTCTTGTAATCAATGAAGCTTTAGAACTTAAGATCCTCTCCTCTTTGCCATAGTGCTTGTAAAAACAAATTGAGATCTTTGATCGAACTTGAATTCATCTTACTGTTCATTTCAAAACATCCATCTTTGGAATATGAAATTACTTTAGCAAATTGGATCAAAATAATTACTTTAATGAACACTCCTACAATAACAAATTCACAATGATCCAAATCTTCAATCCCCATCAATAAGTAACAATCTTCAAGATAACAACAAAAAGCCTTGCTCTCAACACATTTCTTGGCATTTATATTTCAATTTAAACAAACATATCTTGATTTAATTATAGTAATTGACGCTTTGAATAATCCTTCGATGAATGCCTCATTCAAAATATGGAAATGAGTGTGACCATAAGAATCTTTAGCCCACTGAATCTTAGTTGATAATTGAAAGTGTATTCGAACAAAACATAGGATGATAATGCTTCAAAGATCTCATAAAAGATGAAATCACACACTTAAACAATCAATCCCATGTGCCAGAGCCAATAAATAACGAAAATGTGATTCATTCCAAAATACTTGCAAGTTCTGAAACCTCTGATGAAACAGAGAATCAACTTGAGATGTCACGAAGCCTAAGAAGCCTTGAATAGTTGAAAAACCCTAGAAGAATATTTTAAAGACAAGGGAGGGAAAATTTTGGGGTACAACAATATCATTATGTGTTAGTCATCGGTAATCTCCCGTACATTTGTGATCAGTTTGGTTATAGTAGATTAAGTCCTTGGTAAAGGAGAAATCATCCTTGAGGGGGTGGACAGGATTAACCTTGTTTAAGGTGAACCTGGATAAATCCTCGTGTCCTTTATTCTTCTTTGTCTTTATCGTTATTATCATTTGAGTGCTCTGAATTTCTAAAGAGGAATGTTTTCTATGAACATAATGCAAACCCCAATTTCTTGTGTTTTCTCTACCTTCAATTGGTATCAGAGCCGAAGTCTATTATTGATTTAAGAATCAAACACTTAACTGTGTAGAGAGATCTAGTAATAGAATTTTTTTATAGCTGCCTACTACTCAAATGATAAAAATCTTTTCTGATTTAAAACTCGTTCTGTAGAGGATTCAAAACTCTGGGATAGAATCAGAAATATGAAGACAGAATCCCTGTAACAAGTTCTCAGGATTCTGAAGGCTCAAGTATTGATGGAAAGGGATTTCATCTTCTTAATCAACATAATTTTTCCATCAGAATCAAAGGTCAACAATCGACACTTCATCTCTCCAACGAAAGTTGTCATCCAAATTACAAACCGCTGCAAGCCACAATGGATCCAATCAATGTCACCTCTGGAAGATCCATCAAGAACTCTAAGAAGACCAAAGTTTCTCAAATTTATGCAATCCAAAATTCATAAGGAGGATTCACCTAAAAGCTCCGAAGAAGTGTTGTGTAGAATAATTGGGAGTCGAAAGAAGAAAATTCCTTCCACCAGAAGTCAGAATAATTTGGAAATTTGTGGAAATTCTTTTAGGATCTAAAGAAAATGAAGCAGCTTTTGAAGAACAAAAAGTAAAGAATTCAGAAGATGATCATCCAGAAGATTCTTCTCTTCAAGCTCTGAAGAAGGCATAACTACTTAAAAGAATTCTGCTCAAAGGAAGTCAGCAAGACATGAGGATTCAAGTGAGTTTTTCAGATGAAATGTCTTGAAGTATGCATAGGAAGATCTAGAACCAGACAAGAAGATTTCAGCTGCAGGGAACCATCTGAATATATTGAAGTTACTGCATAAAGCTCAAGAAACGTGGAGATTAGAAAAAAGCATCTCATGACAAGGAATGAAATGCTAGAAGTGTTCAAAAGACTAAAAAATAAAAAACAAGCTCAAATGAAGGTAAACTTGTCACAAGAAAACCCCAGTTTAGTATCTACACGTGTTCTAACAAAAAGTATTGCTAGATACTTCTACTAGTTAGAAGTTGTCCTGTTCAGGAAAATCCACTTGTCTCATATGGAAGAAAAAAAATTTACAGTATCCCTAATTTCGCTTCAACTACGCAATATTATTTGGTCAATATTTTCTGGTTAGCATAATCTCATCTTTAGTCTGAACCAATCTTAATTCATAATGATAAATTTAAACTAGGATAATTAAAATTCTCTTTTCATAAGCTCATCCCTAGCTCTAACAACCATTCGGTTTCTATCATCCTTGAGAGTCATTATTATAAATTAAGTAACCAGTTAAAGAAACTAACATCGTCTTATTGTAAGTATTCAAATAAGAAACTATTTTAGCTTTGAGATCTAATTCATCTCTTAAAAATTGAAAAGGGTAAATACATTAAATATGGTGTTAATAAAGCTAAAGAGTTATGTTTCAAAGACAATTGTCCTTTTGAATCATGCCCGACTTTTAATACAAATAAGAGTTAATTCATGTTAGATTTTGTGGTAAGCTTGACTTTGAAAAGTCAAAGCTAGTTGATAGTTTGCAGTTATGAAGATTACTTCTCAGAATCTGAAAGTAGTAAGAATGGCTGCTGAAGATAAAAAACATGAAGATCAGAAAAAAAATCAATCATAAGCTTCTAATGATCAAACTCTTTTAAAGATGATTCTGCAAAGACTGTGAAACGATACACATAGGATTGGTTACCATCGTAGAATCCATGTCTTCTGATAAATCTCTTGAGGAAAAAGAATGAAAGCTGGCAATTCCAAAAGATTCAAATTAGTTCTACAACTCGCTGAGGAAGGTGATCTTGTCATTTATAACTACATCAGGTCAGTGTGTATATGTCTTTTTGACAAAGTACTTATGGACACTTCTACAAGTTAGAAGTCATTCTATCAAGGAAAAGGTCAATATATCTGGTCAAATACAATTATTTTTTAAGATCTCTGCATATTCAAAAATCTCTTCATTAATTAAAACTAGAATAAAATTATATGTTTTCCCATCTGAATGATGTGTACAATTCAATCTATCTCTTTTCATAAGCTCATCCCTAGCTCTAACAACCATTCGGTTTCTATCATCCTTGAGAGTCATTATTATAAATTAAGTAACCAGTTAAAGAAACTAACATCGTCTTATTGTAAGTATTCAAATAAGAAACTATTTTAGCTTTGAGATCTAATTCATCTCTTAAAAATTGAAAAGGGTAAATACATTAAATATGGTGTTAATAAAGCTAAAGAGTTATGTTTCAAAGACAATTGTTCTTTTGAATCATGCCCGACTTTTAATACAAATAAGAGTTAATTCATGTTAGATTTTGTGGTAAGCTTGACTTTGAAAAGTCAAAGCTAGTTGATAGTTTGCAGTTATGAAGATTACTTCTCAGAATCTGAAAGTAGTAAGAATGGCTGCTGAAGATAAAAAACATGAAGATCAGAAAAAAAATCAATCATAAGCTTCTAATGATCAAACTCTTTTAAAGATGATTCTGCAAAGACTGTGAAACGATACACATAGGATTGGTTACCATCGTAGAATCCATGTCTTCTGATAAATCTCTTGAGGAAAAAGAATGAAAGCTGGCAATTCCAAAAGATTCAAATTAGTTCTACAACTCGCTGAGGAAGGTGATCTTGTCATTTATAACTACATCAGGTCAGTGTGTATATGTCTTTTTGACAAAGTACTTATGGACACTTCTACAAGTTAGAAGTCATTCTATCAAGGAAAAGGTCAATATATCTGGTCAAATACAATTATTTTTTAAGATCTCTGCATATTCAAAAATCTCTTCATTAATTAAAACTAGAATAAAATTATATGTTTTCCCATCTGAATGATGTGTACAATTCAATCTATCTCTTTTCATAAGCTCATCCCTAGCTCTAACAACCATTCGGTTTCTATCATCCTTGAGAGTCATTATTATAAATTAAGTAACCAGTTAAAGAAACTAACATCGTCTTATTGTAAGTATTCAAATAAGAAACTATTTTAGCTTTGAGATCTAATTCATCTCTTAAAAATTGAAAAGGGTAAATACATTAAATATGGTGTTAATAAAGCTAAAGAGTTATGTTTCAAAGACAATTGTCCTTTTGAATCATGCCCGACTTTTAATACAAATAAGAGTTAATTCATGTTAGATTTTGTGGTAAGCTTGACTTTGAAAAGTCAAAGCTAGTTGATAGTTTGCAGTTATGAAGATTACTTCTCAGAATCTGAAAGTAGTAAGAATGGCTGCTGAAGATAAAAAACATGAAGATCAGAAAAAAAATCAATCATAAGCTTCTAATGATCAAACTCTTTTAAAGATGATTCTGCAAAGACTGTGAAACGATACACATAGGATTGGTTACCATCGTAGAATCCATGTCTTCTGATAAATCTCTTGAGGAAAAAGAATGAAAGCTGGCAATTCCAAAAGATTCAAATTAGTTCTACAACTCGCTGAGGAAGGTGATCTTGTCATTTATAACTACATCAGGTCAGTGTGTATATGTCTTTTTGACAAAGTACTTATGGACACTTCTACAAGTTAGAAGTCATTCTATCAAGGAAAAGGTCAATATATCTGGTCAAATACAATTATTTTTTAAGATCTCTGCATATTCAAAAATCTCTTCATTAATTAAAACTAGAATAAAATTATATGTTTTCCCATCTGAATGATGTGTACAATTCAATCTATCTAATATAGTTGGGAAACTATTTTACTGGTAGTGATAATTGTTAGCACTGTATATGTCTTATCTTGCGTCTTGGAACTCGTATTGTACCTCTCTCTTTCTCTCTCTCTCTCTAAATTCTCATTATTGAGTTGCATCCTTCGTGGGGTATCTAGACCGTATCTCTTATACAGTCAGTTACATTTTTCTTTCCTCTATTTAAAGTTTGGTCTCTCTACCCTAATCATTCTTCTTTTGCTCATCATGGATTTAAGAATCCTTTTTGATGAGGATGGTCTTCTTTCAATTATCTGCAAACGACGTCTAATCATTCCAAGGCCAGTCGGTGTTAATCAGGGTATTACTCAAAATATAATCACTCAAGGATGGTCCAACTACTTTGCCATGTTGACTAGACCAATCAATCTTGACCTAGTCAAGGAATTCTGGATGATTGCTGAAGTTAGGTTATTTGACACTTCCATTCACTCTTATGTCTTTGGAAACCCCATTATCATCACTCCAGCATTAATTGCAGTTGCTATTTATTGTGCCCAAGATGGAGTTATTGTAGAAGCCTTCCAAAATAGATACTCTTTTGTTTATATACTCTTCTTTATTCACAATATCCCTGATGATTATGGTCACATCAATCATGCCAATTTTCTTCCAGATGCCTCGATTTGGTTTCAGCTTGTGATATCAAAGTTTAGACCTATAACATCAAAGTTAAACACCCTAACCTATGATGGAAGTGTTTTCATCTACCTCCTCGTCCATCATTTTAGGATCCACTTACCTCAATCCATTTTTAACTACCTAAGAAACTCTATCATTAATTCCATATCTAGACGCCAGATCTTTATACCTTTTGCTAGAGTTCTCTCTATTCTCTTCACAAGGGCTAGGATTATTGAGGAAATTCGTCAAAATGGTCCAGAGGATGTTCTTAAGGAATTTAGTTGTGAAGTTATCCAAGTTTATTTTATTCTCTCGGGGTTGTTCCTACTTGTCGTGTGTCTATTTATTTTGTTTTAGAAATGTTGTGTCGTTGTGTTGTCCCTGTTTATTCAATGATATGCTTTTGTTTTGTTGTATGATTTTATTGGATATATGTGTGTTGAATCAATGTTTTCATTTCCATAAAGTCTTAACAGACATTTCTCTTAAACCTTATGTTTTAAGACAACATAAAACTTGAATTTTATCCAAAATAAATCTCTGGTTTAAAAATGCTATCTTCAAAGATTCATTTTTCCGTCTCTTTATCACCTTTTTTATTTCTGATAAAGGGGGAGAAAGTAAAAGTGATTTTTATAATATGTATAATGTTGTTGCTACTAACTTTTTCTTGATGTTTCAATCTGGGAACTTTGAACAAGTTCACCAAGTATTCTAAGACAGGTTGAAGATGGAGATCCTGATACTAAGGTTGAGAACCTTATGGATGAAATCAACTTTGATCTCATATGGAAGAGGTTGTACACTTTGTGAATATATGAATTTTCAAAAAGATGTACCAAAAACCATTCAAAAGTTATAAACTTAATGAAAGTAAGGTAATCTTGCTTGATATCATAGTGTTCAGAAGTTGTATACTTTCTGAAAGTATGGAATCCAAACTTAAATTTTCAGAAGTTGTGCTCTCCTGAAAAGAAGACAAGTCAACATTCTGATGCATGCTCTCATAAGGAGATGCCACTCAGAAGTTGTTCTATGATACATGTGCTTCTACAATGTATGTTTGTAGGAAAGTGTTACTTCTCTATCTATATTTTATGATAACTCAAAACTTATTATGAGTCTTGGGCTCAAGGGGAGACTCTGAACAAAATTAAATGAAATTTTTGGTTTAACAGATTTAGAGGGAGCTGTGAGCTTAACTCTGAATTTTTCGATTATGGTGATTACCTGTATAAAATGTTCTATCAAAAATGGGGAGATTGTAAGAACAAGAAGTGTTTCTACATCTGACCTTAAGATTTTAATGATAACTTTACATGTTATCTTTATGAAAAATTGTATACTCTAATGGTTTGCTCTAGTGTGTAGCTACTGCTATAATGTTCTAACTCTGGTATCAAGGTGTGTGACGTCATCAGGTTCTAAACATACACTAGTGGAAGAAAACATGTGGTTACGTGTTACAATTAAAGTCAAGATTCTGAATACGTATTTTGTAACGTGTCTTAGGAATGTTAGTACAAGAGGTTCTAATCGTGATTTTATGGTTAAGATTTGGAGGCCTTCTAAAGCTTTACTTCATGTGTTACATGTTCTGAAGATTATGAAGAAGAGGTTCCGCTGATTAAGTTCTGATGATCTAAAGACAAGCAAGTTCTTACAACCAAGTGTTGAAGACTTTGAAGACAAGGTTCTGATAAGACAAGTTCTGAAGACTCCAAGAGTTAGGTTCTAAGACTTAAAGAAATATTCTTCTACAAAAAGCTTTAACGTTCAACATCCAAATATCTGAATCCTCTGATGATAAGAATAAAGTTCAAATCTTTAACGTGTGATGTTGTACAAAAGGTACATAAAGTGTTTGTGACCTCTACCCTCTAGGGTGGGCATATCGACAGTCCTTTATATTGTATTATCAACCACTCTCATTATGACCGTTGGGAACAAACGATTAGCTTTACATTTATCTTTCTTTACTCAAGGATCTCTGTTTACAAGCTTATTAGAAAATTATTATTCAAAGATAAAAGGTGGAAAGCTATCCTTGAACAGTGTCAGGATACATAAATTATTATTTTATACTGTCTAACTCTTACACCTTATTATATCCGTTGGAACTAATCGTTGGTTCAAGAAAGGACTTTTCTATCCTCACAATGTCTCTCTCTGAAGGCTATAAAAGAAGATCAAAGATTTAAAGAAAGCCCATTGATGCCTACGCTGAAGCAAAAGCTGAAATACTAATAGCTTTTGGCCATCAAGCTTCATCCAGAGAAAGGAAAGCATTCGATGTGGAAGATGTTAAAGCTGCAATGCTACACATTCTAAAGACTAAAAAATAAGATAGAAAATAAAGAAAGAAGATTTCATTAATATGTTAAACAACTATCACCATATAAATCTTGATTGAAACGAAAGAAGCAAGGAGTTGTTGCTCGTAGTTGCTCAAAGAAGAAGAAAATTCTACAAGATGCTATTCAACTTCCAATCACATACATCTTGGTAGATCTCAGAATAATCAAGGAATTATTGCTCATAACTTTCTCAACATTAAGATGATAAATAATAACACTACAAGATGCTACTCAGTTTCTTATCATATACATCTTTGTAGAACATTGTAATGAACACTATAGTTGTTTCTCGTATAGTTTTTCTGTTCAAATCTCCTCATGTAAATTATTTTAACACCTGAGTTGTTGCTCGAAGAAGTGTTAAACAATATGTGCTTAAAACACATGTGCAATATGCTTGTAAGAAGCATTCATGTAAACACAAGATCATCATCAACTATTGTTGATTGATTCTTTGGGAGACTTGGTGAAAGTCGGATCTCAAGAGATAATGGTTGCGGTCATTATAGGAAATCCTGATTAGAGATCTTGTGGGATCAGACTCTGTTAGGTCAATTGTAGTCATATCTCAAAGGGGACCGAGTGAAGGTCAGACTCTTATGAGATCACTGATGGATATCATTGAAAGGAAATCCTGGTAGAAGATCTTGAGGGATCACAATCTATTGGGTCAATGACCGTTACATCATGCAAGATACCTGAACGTATCATTGTGTGTTAGTCATCAGCTGTCGCCCGTACATTTGTGATCAGTTTGGTTATAGTGGATTAAGTCCTTGATGAAGGAGAAATCATCCTTGAGGGGGTTGACAGGATTAACCTTGTTTAAGGTGAACCTGGATAAATCCTTGTGTCCTTTATTCTTCTTTGTATTTATCATTATTATCATTTGAATGCTCTGAATTTCTAAAGAGGAATGTTTTCTATGAAAACAATTCAAATCCCCCATTTCTTGTGTGTTTCTCTACCTTCTGATATTTCCATGAAACATTCACCAACTCAGAGAGAAAAAATCACAAACCTCCATTGTTGCACCAAAATCCATTTCTTTGAATTTCTCATTCCTTGCAATCTCTCTAGAAACTAACCACATAAACACCATCTACACACACCGTATACACTTATGTATACCATAGTTTATCACTGGAACACCTCCATTTCTCCATCCAACTTGTGTGCATTCATCATCATAAGTAGACTTGGTCATAATGTTTGAGAAGGTTCTAAGGCAAAGTAGTTGTTGCATTATGTTCCTGAGACTTCAAGGAAGCTAAGAGGATTATTATTTCATCTCTGCAAGCAATGAAATAGGTATCATACCTTGATCCAATATATAAGATTTTGTGTACTTTGAACTTCATATTCCAAGCATCATTATAAACATTTCTTGATAATATTGTGTTTGTTTGAGTCTCATGAACTGAAGCCTTGTGAAGATGTGCATTGGTTGATCGCATGCATCATTTAATTTAACTTTGAAATAATTAGGTTTTTCTAGTTTTGTCCAAAATTCGTTTGATATAGTGGATATAAATTTATGATTTGGACATTTTTGAAATCCTTGTAAAATTTTAAGCAAGTTTGGTTTTTACACTTTTTGTTTTGGTTGAGAAATGAGCAAATACGAAAATCACCATTAATGATGTCTCAAGGTTGAAGATGAAGTCAGGTGGCTCCATTTTTGAATTTTTGAAGTTGAGTTTATAATATATTTAGTTTAAGATGTTTTATTAACGAATTGGCATTGTACCCCAGTGGTTATGCACTGGTATTTGTGTGTTTCTGTGTGAAGCGAAGGGTCTAGGGTTCGAATCCCCCTTGCCCCAAACATTTTTGTTCTATTTTTTTCAAAACCATTTTGAGACTTGTTTTATATTGATCATTGTGAATTTCTGTCGTTGTACCCCAAAATTTTCCCTCTCTTTCCTCAAATCATTTCACACAAGATCTCCAATAGCTCAAGTTTGCACAAGTATTGACTAGGTCAAACCATCTCCTAAACACGGATGCCTCAAATTAGGGTTTTGATTTTCACAAGGATAATTGGACTTCTAATGCCTAAAATGGAATTCATGGATCATTATGGACCCTCAAGAATACTCATGTCAAGTTTCAAGTCTTGAATCACAATTTTGCTCAATCAATTGCTCAGATGAATAAGAATCAGCTGTATTGGGTAAAAAAATCAACTGTGGTCAACCTACAGTCAAACTTCATGATTTTTGGCCAACATCAACATATTAAAGTCCTACACATCATTTGATCAAGTATTGATCACAATCCCTCAAGAAAAGCACTCAATTTACCAAAAGGACAAAATGGTCAAATTAGGGTTTTGACTGTAATTGACTGATCAATGACTTTTGACCTAATGCATGATCTAATGGCTTAAATTATAATCTCAGGTTTAAAAACAACATTTTGACCTAATTTCATGGTTAAAATATTCCTTAAGATCAATGGATTGGTAGTTGAATTTTTGGTCAACTGCTGAAAATTCAACTGATGCATAAAAAGTCAAACTTTGACTTTTGATCAAATTTGAGTTTCAAAGATTACAATTCATCAAGACATTCAAAAATATGAAAATTGATCATCAAAAAATCAAGAAAGTCAAAAGTGAATTTGAAAAGTCAAACTTTTCAACTTTTAGAAAATTTTCTAAGTGTTTTAAACATGATAATTTCACTACTTCATGACATTTTTTCACCAAGATGCAAGATGATTCGAAGAAAACTTTCAACGTGAAAGTTGTAGATCTTGAAGAGATATACAACCTTTCTTTACTGATAAAGTCCTATAAGTTCTTTAATTTTGAGTTATAAATTCATGAAGTCATGCACTTTTTCTAAAACACAGTGAAAATTTGACCTAGTTTTGGCAGATTTTTAACCTAACTTCTTGGCTAATTTTCACCAAGCTCTAAGATGATTTTGTCAAAATGGTCAACATAAAGGTTGTAGAGGATGTTTCAAGCTTTCCAAAATATCCAAGAACTTGAAGAGATCATGCTTGAGCTAGAAGTTTCGAAGAGATGAAGATGGCCTCACAAACTTGAATTATAGGTCATTTTCTTGATGAACACTTGAGCAAATCTCAAACCATGTTGAATAAATCTTGCTTTGAAGGCTTCGAACTTGCTAATTAATTAATAATGAAATGTTTAAAAAACTGTTGGAGCCATTATCCAAGTGTTTAAAGCTTTATCCAAGTTGATTTTCCATTTTTGGCACAAAGTCACCACTTCCATTTTGGAAAAGTGACTTTAATCACAATGTCAACTCTTCTTGAGCCCATACATTGTTGCTTCTGACTCCAAAACATTTCAAGTCAAGAAGCAACATATTTACAACCTGTTAACTACCCTACAAGATCTTGTACTTCACATTAAAACCATGAATTTCAACTTTGCTTCAAAAACAAGTTTCAATATCATAACATGTGATTTCTTGTTTCTGATTATTTCAGTCCCTCAAACCTTTCTAAGAGACGAAATTACAAGCCTTGAAACTCCCTCAAACTCATAATTAGATTCAAACCTCCATAACTTGTCATTTTTCCCAAAAACTTCCATCTCATAATCCACTCGTGCGTCTGCTCTCCAAATAAACCCTAAGGCTTCCTTACATCAAATATAACCCATCCATGTTCCTGTTTTGGAACTGTAACACCTACATCACCATCCTCCATAACCAAAAACAAGGTGCTGCATATTGACTTCTCCAGTATGATTCATCCAAACTAATCATTGCATTAGCTTTCTGGAGGTTCACTGAGGTTATTTTGATCATCACAACACCTTGAAAGGTGCTCTAAATCAAAACACAGATTTCAGTTTCAAGGTAAGTTTTCTTGACTTTAAACTCTTCATACAAGCATCATTAGTGGTTCATTTGTGAAGATAAAATGTAGATATCATTGCCCTGAAGCTAACAATATGCTTACATTTCATTTTTGCTAACCATGTGTTGAGAATTTTAGAACTGAAAATCCAGAAAAGTCAGGTTTTATTTTGGGGCCAAACAAAATTCTCACTCATCTTTGATTTATAGTATGAAATTTATATAGTTGGAATCGTGGTAAAAAATGGAGCAACTTTCATGTTTGTACATTTGCAAATAGTTAAGAGATGAAGAAGTTACAAATTCAAAAAGTTTGTCCATGGAAGCTGGCACGAGGAAGAAGAAGATGACACATTCAGGATTGAGTTTGTAATATAATATGTTGGTTGTGTATAAATGAACGGATGTATAGCCACTCATGTGGTAGAGAGCGCGCGCATAAGGCATTACCCTATAAGGTACTGGGTTCGAAGCCCAGGGACCTTTTGTTTTATTTTCTAATATTTTCTCTTGTTTCTTTTTTTGTTTACAGTGTGTTTGGGATCTTCCAGCATTAGGCCTTTCCTTTTTTTCTTTCTCTTCCCCCCTGTTCACTTTACACCATGCAACCCTTTACACTTCTTTATTTTTTTTATTTTCTAATTACAAAAAAAAAACACTTTTGGACCTAAAACATTTTTGCTATTCTCAAACATCATTTTCACTTTCAAACCCCCTAACCCAATTTTTATATTTTCTTTTCTTTTCTTTTCTTCTCTTTTTTATTTTATTTCTTATTATTATTTTATTAAAAAATACAAAAAAATATATATTTTACTAAATACTTAGACTAAATATTTTTAGATTTTTATTTCACTTCTCTTAAACAAAAACCCTAAAAATTCATTTTCTTTTTTAAAATTAATTAATTAATTTAAAGTTAGGTTTTGATTTATCTTTTAAATTAGCTTGGACTTTAATCAATTAATTTCTTTCTTTAGTTAATTAGGTTTTGATCTTACCGAATCAGAAATGGACCGTCACAGCTGGCTTCAGGCTAGAGTTAAATGAGATGGGGGGGGGGGGGGGTACCTGCAAGACACTCTGATGGTAAAGTGAGAAGCAGAATAAGTAAGCAAGTATGAGTTTTAGATGTATGAATGAATACCTGACCCTCTTGTGAGAGAGGGTATTTATAGCCCTCAACGCTGGGACAAGGTCCCCACTATTGGGCCATGCAGAGGCCCAATAATAGGAACTTCCAGGGTTTACGTGTGTATGAAGTCCAGTGAATAGAGTCCCCCTGGTCAACTGCTCTACGAGAATATGGCTGGACCCGAGATTCTCGAAGGGAATTTTGGGATGTCTGTCAGAAGGTCGTGGGCCACGTCCTCCAACGGTTGGATGGGGAGTTTCCCCATGGTCCCTAACTTGGGCTGTCTTTGGGTTTCCCGTTCGTAGGGCGAACGTAGGCCCAGTCCAGATCAGAATCCCCCCAAGTTATTGTCCCCGAGCTAGAGGGCGGTGACTTGACTTCATCTCCCGCTACCGAAGACTTGGTCGAGGTAGAGGGCCAAAGTTCCTGAAGGGAGAAAGTCGTTGCCCGTGGGGGGCCAGGCTCGAGTACATCGGGGAATATCATGGACAAACATGGATCGGGACCGAAGGGGTCAATCGCTTGCCCGAGAGGGCGTATTGGTGGCGGGGAGCCTCTGCGAGATCCCCTTTGATATGCCCGTCACCTGGGAGTTGTTAGATTGTCGAGCACTTCATCATCCCCGAGATTGTTAAATAGAGGTTCCCCTTTGCACGCTCAAGTGGCGAGCACTTCTTCGTGTAAGTGTTCGCCTCACACATTTGATAGTTGAACCACGTGGCTAGTGCTTTGGGATGCCACCCCTTCAAGGTAAAAGTAAAAGGGGCCAATGAGGTGATGACCCTTCATGAGGGATCCATTAGGGCGTGGGTCGCCTATGAAAAGGGGGCCCTTGGGTCTCATTTGTCACCTTCTCAAGTTTCCTCTCAATCTTTTCTTTACTCGTGGTGTGAAGAGGTTCTCTCAACCTCTCAGTTTCTCCCTCGAAGTTCTTCATCCAAGTAAGTTATAACCTCTCAACACCATGATTCTTGAGCTTTTCTGGATTAAATGTCAAAAATTTGTCTTGATTGGATGAACATTCATGAGTTTTATGATGAATATTCATGAATGTTCATCTAAGTTCATGGGTTCTGTGTCGAGCACTCATGAATGTGCCAGGAACCTATGAACATTCGTGTTATAGTGTCGGGGAGGATTCTTTAGGTTAGGGTGTATCTGGGTTTTTTCTCGGCAAGTGATCCCCCGACTACATGTCCTCGGAATGTAATGACCCGCTTAAACATGTCAAGGGCTTGGGTCGAGTTCGTCGCCCTTTCACTGGATCTGCGGTGGAAGGGTGGATTTAATAATATCGAATTCACTAAATTCCCATGCTTTTCACGTACAATGGCACGTTCAGTTGGGGATGATATTCCGCTTCCCATCACGAAGACGAGCCCCGTAGCGACGAGGACCCTTTGGCTTGGGTTGCTCTGGAGCCCAGGGATAAACAGTCTTGCTTTTCACAGGATGAGACAGACGCGTTCAACTGTCCGGAGGAACGCACATAAGGGGCTCTGGCCAACTGGATGCTTCAAATTCCCCATCGGGACCGAAGGATATGCTCGACGTGTCCGGGAAAACGGTTCCCCATGTACGAATTTGCTTTCAAAAAGGCGGTGGTACGCCTGCCCTTCAATGGTTTCCAGGTCGGGTTTTTCCAATGGCTTCAGTTGGCGCCTTCCCAACTCCATCCAAACGCGCTGGCGTTTATGCGGGTGTTCGAGCTCATATGCCAATACCTGGTGATAGGTGCCACGCTGCCCCTTTTCTTCTGCATATTTCATCTGCAAAGGCAATCTGTCCAAGGGAGGCAGGCGTGGATATCCTTCAAGCAGTTCGAGAAACTCTTTCTGCCTTACCTAGAGTCCGTCCGAAATTTTAAAGGGAGGTACTTCCTCATGAAGCCCCTGACGGAAGCGACCATAGATTCTCTCTATACCCGTGTGGAAGAGGTGGAGAACGGGCAGCCAGTTACCCGAATTATGGCCAGATTCCCGCTCGAGTGGCAGTGGAGGCATTATGAGCAAAGGCTCGAATACTATATGGTGAAACCCGAGGATTTGGAAGCCCAAGATCAGCTTTCATACGAGAAGCTGTCGGCTTATGTTAAAGGTTTCTCCCTGAAACTACGCGGTCGGAACCTATCATCTGGATGTTAATGAAACATCAATGAAGTCACCACCGAACGTATGTTATCCCTCCGAAAGGGAAAGGTAAACATCGATAAAACCTGAAAAGGGAGAAATCACGGTCTTTCGACCGAGATATCGGGTAAGGGAGTCTGTTACGCGAGGGGAAGGTGTTAGCACCCCACACACCCGTAGTACTCTACGGTATCCACTCTTGTTGTTTAATCTAATGGGTGTGGTCAAGTCCTATATCTATGGCTTAAAACTGAAAAGGGAATGCATGCGAAAGAAAAATAAAATAATGTATGGAAAATAAAAGTTGTGCTCGGTTGGGTCCTACCCCTTTTCCTACGCATCCCTTTTAAGGAATCAGAGCAGCCGTAGTTCGGCTTACATATTTTGGTTGGTTTGTGTTTTTTAGTTAAGACAACAAAAACAGTCAAGATGGCAAATCATCAAATAAAGAAACAAACAAATGAGATGGTCAAACATAGCCTAAATGATAACAAGGTAACATGTCAAATATGGCGAAACGTCAGATAAAAAAATGGATGACAAAACATCACACCTAGCAATGATATTGATAATCAAGGCAGGATAACAAACAGATGCGAGGGCGAAACATCGTCTTCAAGATAACAAGATACCATGGTAAAGATGGCGAAACATCAATAAAACAGATGACAAAACATCACACATAACAATGATATTGAGAATCAAAGTAGGATAACAAACAGATGCGATGGCGAAACATCGGCTTCAAGATAACAAGATATCATGGCAAAGATGGAGAAACATCAATAAAACAGATGATAAAACATCACACCTAACAATGATATTGAGAATCAAAGTAGGATAACAAACATGTGCAATGGCGAAACATCGGCTTCAAGATAACAAGATATCATGGCAAAGATGGAGAAACATCAATAAAACAGATGACAAAACATCACACATAACAATGATATTGAGAATCAAAGTAGGATAACAAACATGTGCAATAGCGAAACATCGGCTTCAAGATAACACAGACAAGGTAAGATTGGTTTGTATCTTTTACTTTGAAGAAGAGTTTGGGTTCATTAGAAATGTCTTATGATTGGCCAAGAAACAAATTTTTGTTTTAAGATGAAGAATGCATAGAAAGGGAAAACAACTAAGGGAAACTAACCTAGTACTATCCCTAGTGTTATCATACAAAGGTTGACCCTAAGGTTGAGGATAAAGGAAACTCCTATCCTATGTTTGCATACATGGATTCCTACCTTAATCAGCATGTCAAAGAAAGCTTAACAAAACTATCCTATAGGGAACATGAAATGAGAGCGAAGTCGTGATCTCAATTTCTAAATTGAGTGACTCATCGATCAACAATTAAATAGGAGAAGAAATAAACATCCTATAAGGAACATGCACTGAGAGCGAAGTCGTGATCTCAATTTCTAAATTGAGTGACTCATCGATCAACAATTAAAGAAGAAAAGCAATAAACATCCTATAGGGAACATGCAATGAGAGCGAAGTCGTGATCTCAATTTCTAAATTGAGTGACTCATCGATCAACAATTAAAGAAGAAAAGCAGTAAACATCCTATAGGGAACATGCAATGAGAGCGAAGTCGTGATCTCAATTTCTAAATTGAGTGACTCATCGATCAATAACACAATACATGCATCAGATAAAAAACCAGAGGGCCTCCTGACATATATCAGCAACAGAGATCCCATCATGCAATCAGAAAATTATGCAAAATGAAAATGGGAGAAAGGAAGTAGTATAATACCAAACAGATAACTATCTGTAGCAATCAAGCAAGAATAAAAGAAACACAGGGAAACTTCAAGCAAGCTCAAGGTGAAAAGTGATCTACTGTCTCCTTCACTCCAGATGCAAACAAATGGTGCTAGCTTGATCTACTTGCTTTGGTGAAGCAGAATCCACAAGAATTTTGAAGAAAACACCAAGGAATTTTGAAGAAAACACCAAGGAAAATCTCAGATCTGGAATTCTTGCAAATGGCGCGTTCTCCCTCTCTCTCTTTGCTTGCTTTCACTTATATAGAGTTTGTAGAGAAGGATAGAAGTGGAAGTTTGTCCTTAAAGCCGTTGGAGGGCAGGATTGGGAATTTTGGCCAAAAATGAAGTGCATATTGAATCATGTGTTTTGCTCGTGCATTCTTCTGCCTTTTATGCATTTTGTGAGCCAAATGAATTCAGAAATGCATGCTCAAAATGCCAGTCCACGATTACTTGAAATGAGAGAGTGTTGGTGAATTGGCAATTTTGAGTAAGTTTTGTATTTTTTGTTTCAAGCAAGTTCATGAAGCACATGGGCACGAAATGGTGAGTGTAATGGGCCTCAGCATGTCACAGATTACCAATGGGCTTGATTAGAAGCAAGAGGAATGGCTAAAACTTGAGTTTGCAAGAAATGGCCATTTTGCACATTTGCCAAATTTCAATAAGAAACTTCAAAATTCCAAAGTTCATAACTTACTCATACTTTTGAGTTTTGACACAAATGAGTACAATTGGAAAGGTATTGGAAATATATACAAACCCTTAGTTTAAAGTGTTTGCAAATTAATCCATTAAGGTTCTCAAAATTTAGCTTGAAATTCACTAATTTTGAAAAATGACCTATAATTTTGTGACTTCAAGAGACCATAACTTTTGATTCCTTTCCAATTTGAATATGAGACAAAAAGGAGATGAAATATCATTCTCTTAACTTTCCAATAACATTTCATTTGCATCTTCTTGATCAAGGATGAATAAAATATGAATTTTTGAACTTAAGCCCTTATTTTCCAAAATTAGTAACTTCTAGGGTTTCTTCAAGAACAAGTTTCATCCTAAACTCCAATATCTTTGATCCAATGACCAAAATGGACTTGAAATATGAAAAGTACATCCTTGAATTGATGGTTG
Organism: Vicia faba; assembly: GCA_948472305.1. Classification (NCBI taxonomy): domain Eukaryota; kingdom Viridiplantae; phylum Streptophyta; class Magnoliopsida; order Fabales; family Fabaceae; genus Vicia; species Vicia faba. The sequence continues at coordinate 589,047,421 of OX451736.1, read as the reverse complement.
GCCAAAAATCCCTTGGTCAACTTTGACTTTGACTGATCTTGACCAAAATGACCATTTTTCCCCTCCGAGTCCAATGATCCACGTCTATTCAAAACTGATGATCAAAACATCAAACATATGATCTTCCAAATGTATAGAGGCCATGTACAAAATTTCACTTCAAAATTTTCAAGAAATATTGATAAAAACCCAAACCCTAGTTCTGATCAACATCTCAAGAGACAGATGAATCATCTTCAAAACTTCAAACCCTATGGGTATCATGACCAAATCCTTGTGCAACGACTTTTCAAATACCAATGAGATATTGTAGCATCCAAACCAAGACTTGTACATTGATCAATAGCCTTGCTCAACAAAACCCTAATTTGGATGGTGAATCCAAAGAGTGATTCCCCTTGTAGTCAAACACAAACCTCAATCCTCTGATGATCCAAAAAGATGGATGAAGCATCTTGAGACATGCAATAACTTTTGAGCTTGAAAGATCCAAAGGTTTAGATAATAAGATTTTTCCTTGAGCAACTTGTCAATGCAAATAACCTTCAAGGCTTGAGGAAGACTTGACAACCAAAGTTCTTTGATCCCATCACAATGTATGAATGCAATGCAATATGATATTCATGATGAAACATAAGCCTAAATCAAGAGGGTAAATTTTGGGGTGCAACAGCTGCCCCTATTCAAATATCTTCAACATGATAAGTGAGAAAAGTGACAACTTTCGAGCGTTCAGAGTTGAAGATGATTGAATACGAAAGAACCCGAAAATTTACACTCTTGAAAGAAACGGAAACAAAACCTCCCAAGACATGCGTCAGAATGAAACTGCAACACAGGTTGAGACAGAACGAAAACAAGAGAAGGATAGGCGCAACTAAACTTCTGGGCAAACGTGCCAGGGAAAAACTGGGCTTCAAAAGGAAGGGGTGAGACAAAACTCCACCAACAAAGTATAGGCGCAACTAAACTCTGCAATAGAAAACGTACGCGGGTGAGGAGACGAAACTATGAGCTCGACCCAAAAGCAAAATAGTTAGGGTGCGTGATTCTAGGAGCACTTGCTAATCTTAACTAAGATAGACAGTATGAAGGAGCGGAAAGAATCTCAGAAATGAGGAACAAAAGCGAGACGAAACTCGACTCAATAACTAGTTAGGCGAAACTAAACTAGATGAGTACCAGGACGAAACTGGATTTCACGCACGGGTAACGAGGCGAAACTCGACCCAAAGCGAAGTGATGAGAGTGCATGTTTCTTAGAGCACCTGCTGGTCTCAGATAAATGGATAAATAGTGACAAAAACTGATAGAAGCATCCAAGGAACAAAGGAGACTGATCTCAAGCCAAGGACACAGTACGAACACTGCACTCGATAAACGATCACCGTTAAAAGGTCCAAGGTATGAAAATAAAGAGGATATGAAACTCGACTCAAAACTAGTTACGAGAAACTAAACTAGATGAGTACTAGGACAAAACTGGATTTCATGCACAAGGTGAGGAGACGAAACTCTGAGCTCAACCCAAAGTGAGGAGATTAGGGCGTACACCTAAAAACCTGCTGAAAGCGAAAATCAGGACGAAACTGGTATTCAAAAGGTGCATCAATAGACATTGGAATGAACCAGAGAGGGTAGTGAAGACTAAACCCGAGAAGACCGCGCCAGGGAGAAACTAAACTATAATCAACAGTAGACACTCAAACAAAAGATGATTGACGTCAGAAGGATATTGGTATGGGGATGAAACCGAGATAACGAGGGCGAGCACCTTGCTGGGGATTTAATCCGAGGTATTAGAAAAACACTGGGGATGACGAAAATAATAATTGCTTATGTTCTGATGCATGTTTGAATTCTTTTTTATATAGCACAATGCTCCATATAATGGAAATGTTGTGCGTTTAGGCAGATGCAATGTAATGATGCATGTTTAAGACTTCCACTAGGGAATGGCCAATTAAAAAGCCAGTAACCAAAGAGTCAGGATCTGACAAGACTTGCAAAAATAAATTGCAAAATCCAAAGGAGAGGAGAAAATACGGGAAACCACTAGAGAAGGAACCTTGAAGAGTTGAAGCTTCGTGGGGAATAACAAACGAGCAACCGGCAGAAACGGGCCACAAACACTTGAGAGGAACTGTAAAAAATACATTGCAAATTCCTAGAGAAGATCAGGTCGACACTGCAGCTTCCGGAAAGGGACGAAAACATTTGTTGGGGGAACAAACCCCTGCCGAAGAGATGGGACCTCATCGGGGAGATAGAACTTTGTTGAGGATTATCTTGCTGGAGAGATATTCTCTTGGAACGCAACCAAAGGATGAATCCTGCAGATAGTCACACGGTATCAAAACTTTACTGGGGAATAAGAGAATATCCTTAACATAAAGATGCCCCGGTCAACAGATCGGCTGGGAAATGAGAGGTCAAAGCGAGGGATCTCTATTGGAAATCTCAAAGGGGAGTTGAAACTTCTTCAAAATGTAGGTTCCTGCTTAACGACTCCATTGGGGATAGGCGAAATATCCAAACTTGAAGTCTTGGAACGAGGCTTTTGAAAGAAAATCCCTGCAGTAACAAAACTTTGTTGCGGAAACGAAACTTCACCGGGGAAAGGAAACTTCACTGGGGAAACGAAACTTCACAGGGGATCAGTAAAGTCCTAATCAAACACGGGCTCTGTCAAAACAGAAGAAAGTCGAACATTCCTTTCTTGACCATCATTAAGCTCTTTACAAGTGTTCAACGTGTAAACTCTTTTGATGTCAAACAGCTATTTTGCATACAGAAAAATATTTATTGAGAATGATAGACCTGATGCGATGATTATTTAAACCTTGAAGAACTTAACAAAGTTTCGCATCTCTTTTGTGAATGAATCACTGGCTAGAGTGCAAAAATGTTTTAAAAACTTTTCCTTACTTTTTTGAAAAATGAGTCAAAACGCGGGTGATAAGATACCAACACGGCTATGCAACACATATTTTGGGAGTTCAGGAAACATTATCCCGTTGTAGTATGCTTTCGAGTTAAACCCTTGTTTCAATTAGGACTTTTAGAGGTTGTAACATGGCCTGGTTCAAGGTTCTTTTGGAAAAAAAAGTTTTCAAGGCTCAAGTTATTTGGCGCCCCCCCCCCCCCCACCCTTCGTGATATTCTCCTGTCCTAAGTTTAGTTGATTTATCACAAGAATTCATCTTTCAAAAGGATTTATAATGGTTGAGTGATCACGACAAATCCTCCAACATGATCGTCACTTAACTTCTGCTGCTTAGGGATTTTCTTTGACATTATTGTTCTTCCTTTGATGAAAATTTTATTGAATAATCTCCCCCCCTTTTTTTATTTTTAGGCTCTTCTTTTCCCTAACTTTTTCCTGGACAATATCTTTTTAATTTCCATTTTGGGAGTCCAGCGGGATGCCCTAACTTTTGCCTAAGCGACTTGTTTTCAAGTTTAGACTTAGCGGGGCCTTTTGTTTCTTTCTTATTCATGCTTTCCATTTTGAATAAGTCAATGTGACTTTAGGTCTTTGGACTTTTTCTTTCTTTATTTTTTTTTTTGAAAACAAATGCCTCATTCTTTGGTCAGCGAGGGATAGCCATTATTATATCGATTCGATCTCGACCTCAGGATTCTGTGAGGAAAATGAAAATCACGGTTTAGACATTTTTTTTTATCTTATGATGTGGAAGATAAAATGCAGTGATCCTCAGAGGGGACACTCCTTCTGAAATTTGAATGCTTGGGAAAATCAACTGAACATCTACCCTGCCCCTGGTTAAAAAAGAAGGTTTATTTTTATTTTTTGAACAGAAAGAAAACTCCTACTTCGAAGGCTCAGAGGGGTTAACGAGGGTCTAACTCCCTTATATCTTCGGTGTTTAGGGATTGAAACAATGTTTGTACATCGTTAACAGGGTTCTACCCAAAAGCATACCACTACGGTCACTGTTTTTTAGCTACACTCCTTCCTTCCAATTCTTGGCCATGCAGAAGAATTAGCACGGGTGGTATCAAAATGCCCGAAAAACAATTGAAGAGTGACATTGTAAAAAAAAATTTCCCAAGGAAAAAACATTCAACGCATCAAGACTGACATTCAGCTATAAACAAAATCCTATATGCAGACAATGCTAGAACAATCAATCAAGATAACACATGGAAGTGCAGCAAAGAAACGTAATAAAAGCCATTATAAGGAAGCAGTATCTCAGACCAAGTTCACCGGTCCTACCAACATGCCGTAACCTTGACATTACTCGGACCTACGATCCTTACCAATGGCCTGGAGAGGTGAAACAAAATGGCAAGGCATCCACCAACAGAGTGAAGGAGAGATTCACCAAACATGGAACCAAACATGCCTCTTGCACAACGGTGGTGATGTTTGTTATCCATATTTCAAATGATCAACTAACGATGACTTAGATTGCCATATCTGTGTAAGGCCCACGAAGTTTATATGCACATGCTTATCAAAAATATTGGACGTTTTTGCAAACAAAATAGTAAAAAGAGAGAAAAGAAAAATATGCGTATACTTGAAAGAAGATATTCTATTAATTTTGAGAAATTACTTGCGAAAAAGGCATTTACATTTGGAAGTAAGTAATTACAAAATCAAAGCAAACAAGTGTTTACAAATGGCAATGTAAATGTGAATATCCATCGAGTCCCGACTCTGCTATGACTCTTATGACCCTCATCTTCCTGTTTTCAGACAGATCAAACTTGGATTAGCTTCGAGCTTATGCCAGGTGACGGAATGAAGGAAAGAAACAAAGGGATCATGCTGAGCGTAGTCATTTGCTTTAAGTCTCTAACTTTTGCCTGAATCGCCCTTTCGGGTTTTCGATTCACCAGGACACCCCTTTTTGCCTAAACCGCCCTTTCGGGTTTTCAGTTTAGCGGGTTATTATTATTTTTATGCAAAGTATTTTTTAACTATGTCTGCATTCACAGGGAGAGGGAAGTACTCTCCATCCATAGTTGTGAGCATCATCGGCCCTCCAAAGAAAACTTTTCTGACAACGAAAGGACCTTCATAAGTTAGAACCCACTTGACCCTGGGATCTCCCTGGGGAAGAATTATCCTCTTGAGCACAAGGTCACCTGGTTTGTAACACTGGGGCCGTACCCTCTTATCAAAAGCTTTTCTCATCCTTTGTTGATATACCTGACCATGACATACGGCTGTCAATCTCTTTTCATCAATAAGTTCTAACTAATCCAGCCGATTCTGTACCCATTCACTTTCATCTAGCTCAACATCTCTCATGACCCTAAGAGAAGGAATCTCGACTTCTACCGGCAACACTGCTTCCATGCCGTAAACCAATGAAAATGGGGTTTCCCCAGTCGAAGTATGCAATGTGGTGAGATAACCATGCAAAGCGAAAGGTAGCATCTCATGCCAATCTTTATAGGTTACCATCATCTTCTGCATAATTTCCTTGATATTCTTATTGGCCGCTTCGACAGCACCGTTCATCTTTGGTCGGTATGGGGAAGAGTTATGATGCTTGATTTTGAAGGATTCACAAAGCTCCTTCGTCATTTTGTTGTTCAAATTAGACCCATTATCGGTGATGATCTTCTCAGGAACTCCGTAGCGACAGATAATGTTATGCTTAACGAACTGAGTTACCACCTGCTTGGTAACATTGGCATAGGATGCAGCTTCGACCGGTTTTGTAAAATAATCGATAGCAACCAGAATGAAATGGTGCCCGTTGGACGCAGTCGGTTCAATTTTACCGATCATATCAATTCCCCACATCGCAAACGGCCAAGGGGAGGTCAAGACATTCAAAGGTACTGGCGGCACATGCACCTTATCAATATAGACTTGACATTTGTGGCAAACCCGTGCATGATTGTAACAATCAGTCTCCATGGTGGACCAATAATAACCTGCTCGCAGGATCTTTTTAGCCATGGTATTCCCGTTGGAATGGGTCCCGAAATCACCTTCATGTATCTCCTCAATGATTCTAGCTGCTTCTTTCTTGTCAACACATCTGAGCAGTAAACCGTCATGATGCCTTCTATACAACACACTGTCACTGAGAAAGAACTTGGTTGAGAATCTTCTCAAAAACTTCTTATATGTGACAGATGCCCCTTCAGGATACTCTTGTGTTTCAAGACATCGCTTAACGTCATAAAACCAAGGATTACCATCTGGTTCCAAACTTGCCTCAAAACATAAAGCTGGCTTGCTCAAACTTCTGATAGTAATGGAAGGTGCCTCATTAGCCCACTTAACCTTGAACATGGAGGACAAAGTCACCAGTACATCAGCTAGATTGTTTTCTTCTTTGGGAATATGCTCGAACGTGATCTCTTCGAAGTACGAAATCAGCTTCATAACATGCTCACGATAGGGAATTAGGTTCTGATGGCGAGTCTCCCAATCTCCATTAATCTGGCTGATAACAAGATTGGAATCCCCGTAAACTTTCAAGAATTTGATGCGTAGGTCGATCGCTGCTTCAATGCCATAAATGCAAGCCTCATATTCGTCCATGTTGTTAGTGCAATCGAAACAAATACGAGCTGTGAAGGAAATTTGGTATCCCTCAGGGGAAGTGATAATAGCTCCGACACAGTTACCCATGGCATTAGAGGAACCATCAAAAACAAGCGTCCAACGTGACCCTGACTTGGGTCCTTTGTATGGGTCTGGTATGTTACAATCCCGATTATACACAATTTCCTCATCTGGAAAATCAAACTTCATCGGTTCATAATCGTTCATGGGCTGATGAGCAAGATGGTCGGCTAGTACACTACCCTTAATTGCTTTTTGAGTAGTGTATTGGATATCATATTCGGTGAGTATCATCTGCCAACAGGCTACCCTGCTGTAAGAGCTGGCTTCTCAAAAATGTACTTGATTGGATCCATTTTAGATATCAAGTAGGTGGTGTGAGTTAACATGTATTGCCTCAAACATTTGGCGGCCCAGGCAAGTGCACAACAAGTCTTTTCCAGCAATGAGTACCTCGACTCACACTCCATAAACTTCTTACTCAAGTAGTAACAAGCTTGTTGCTTCTTCCCCGTCTCGTCGTGCTGACCGAGGACACAACCCATTGAGGTCTCCAACACAGTTCCGTACATGATTAGTGGCCTTCCTTCCACTGGCGGCATGAGTATCGGAGGTTCTTGCAAATATTCTTTTAATTTGTCAAAGGCCTTCTGACAATCCTCATTCCATTTCACTGTCTGACTTTTCTTTAACAATTTGAACATAGGTTCACACGTGGCTGTGAGATGAGAAATAAATCTGGAAATATAGTTTAACCTTCCTAAGAAGCCACGTATTTCCTTCTTTGTTCTTGGCTCAGGCATTTCCTGTATCGCTTTAACCTTGGTCGGGTCCACCTCGATACCTTTTTCACTTATAATAAAACCCAACAGCTTGCCGGATCTCACCCCGAAGGTGCACTTATTCGGATTCAACCTTAGCAAGAATTGCCTCAGTCTCCCGAACAATTTTTCCAGATGAACAAGGTGTTCCTCTTCCGTGTAAGACTTAGCAATCATATCGTCTACATATACCTCAATCTCTTTGTGAATCAAGTCATGAAAGAGAGTGACCATGGAGCGCTGATATGTTTCCCCGACATTTTTCAAACCAAACGACATCACTTTATAGCAGAAGGTTCCCCAAGGCGTGATGAATGTTGTCTTCTCCATATCCTCCGGAGCCATCTTAATTTGATTGTAACCCGAAAAGCCATCCATGAATGAAAACACTTTGGAATGAGCAGTGTTATCGACCAACACATCAATATGCGGCAGAGGGAAATCATATTTAGGGTTGGCCCTGTTCAAATCCCTATAATCCACGCACATCCTGACCTTACCATCTTTCTTGGGCATAGGCACAATATTTGAAATCCATGGCGAATAATTGACAACTTTTAAGAAATTTGCATCCAAGTGCTTCTGGACCTCATCCTTGATCTTCTTGGACATCTCAGGATGAGTTCTTCGGAGCTTTTGCTTGACAGGAGAACAACCTTCTTTGAGCGGTAGTCGATGCACCACTATGTCTGTATCCAACCCAGGCATATCCTCAGAAGACCAAGCGAAGATATCAGAATACTCACGAAGTAGCTTGATCAATCTGACCTTTATACCTTCTTCGAGATCTGCCCCTATCTTGACTTCTCTTCTTACCTCTTCTGAGCCAACATTCACCACCTCAATCGAATCCTGATTCGGCTGAATAACCTTCTCCTCTTGTTTCAACAGTCTTTCTAATTCCCCAGGAAGATCACAATCCTCATATGCTTCTTCTTCAGCTTGATAAATAGGAGTATCAAAGTCATAATGAGCCACAGCATAGTCGTTATCGATAGAATCAGTGGTGGAAGTGCATCTGCATGAATGACATTTTTTGCGTTTTTAGTGACAGTGTGTGAAAAGAGAAACATTGCCATTTAAAAAGAAAAAGAAAAAGGAACAAGATTTTGAATGCAAAAACGTCCTTTATTTCATGATAAACTTGAAAGTAAACATGGTTGCCCTACACAAATGATCCACTACGCCTTGGGCATAGCGTAGGAATTATGATATGACAAATAAAAGAAACAAGAAAATTACTCCTCAGCGCTTGAAACTTGGATAACATCCACAAAAGTCCAATTGTTGAGTGTCTGGCCTGGAAAACTCGGACGAATCCAATCTTCAACATCGTATCCATTAACTCTACCGTCGCCAATTGCAATGACGTGTCTTTCTTGAGCACAAGGATGAGAAAACTTCACAGGAGTAGATAAACTTGGTGCTCTAGGAGCTGCACTCTACTGACCTGGGCTAAAACCAAGACCAAATTTGTCAAACTTCGGAGTAACGTCCAGCACCTGACCCCAACCTTCAGGGTTACCACCTTCCACTACATCTTTTGCATCTTTGAGAGAAGACATAACAGTTTCTGATTTCTTTTTCTGCTCTGGAGGAGGAAAATTGACAGCATGAACTGTCTCAAACGCCTAAAGCGGAGTTTCGTGTATCTCGCCTTCAACTTCAACATAACGGAATAATGTCAAATGACTTACGATGTACTCTTCTTTGCCGCATATAGTTATCACCTTTCCCTCTACAGGATACTTGAGTTTCTGATGAAGAGTAGAAGTAACTGCTCTTGCTCTATGAATCCACAGCCTCCCCAACAACCAACAGTATGCTGGTTGTATATCCATCACAAAAAATGTAGCTGTGAAGGTGCGAGGACAAACCTTGATTGGTATCTCCACCTCCCCAAATACTGATCTTCGAGACCCATCAAACGCATTCACCATCAAATCGCTTGGGCGCAACTCTAGTTCAGAATAATCGATCTTTATCAATGCTGACTTAGGCAATACATTTAAAGACGATCTTGTGTCTACCAAAACCTGGGATAAAGTAGTTTCTCTGCACTCCATTGAAATATGCAACACTTTGTTATGGTCTGGTCCCTCTGGAGTAAGATCAAAATCGGTGAAGCCCAAACCATTCCCGGCAGATATATTAGCACAAACATTTTCAAACTGATTGACTATTATCTTATGCGGCACGAACGCATTCTTCAACAACTTCATCAAAGCATTTCTGTGAGGTTCTGAATAAATCAACAGAGACAAGATAGACATCTTAGAAGGAGTATGGCTCAGGTGATCAATTATGCTATAATCACTTTCTCTGATAATTCGCATCAATTCTTCAACCTCATCGGGAACTGAAGAAGCTTCTGGTATCAGATTTGGTTGAGTCACATTGGCTGGCATAACCCTTGGATTTCCAATCGTTACTTGTTGTTTTCCCTTTTCTCTTGCAGAAGCATCAGCCGCATCTTTCACATTGGAAGGACCAAATACTCTCCCGCTTCTAGTCATTCGACCCACACCGGAAAAGTTATGGACTTCCTCTTCATCACCTTCAGCACATTCTTTCTCAGACAAACGATCATTTACTTCCTGCTTCACCCCATGGTAATAAACGCCGACACCGTAATTCCATGGGATGGCCTTCTCACTGGTATACGGCAAGTGACCAGGTACTGTAATCATCAGAGGGGGTGCCCTTGATGGGGCAGGAATGCGTGCAGGGGTGTAAGGAATAGATATCACAGTAACATATTCTTTTCTAACCTTACGGTAGCTCGGTTTTCTATCAAACTGCAGGGAACCCTCCTTTATCAACAATTGGATACTTGCTTTTAAATCATCACAGCCCTTCAGTTGCTCTCTACACTTGGCACACTCTGAAGTACATCCCGGGAAAATAGAATTGTCAAGAAAATACCTCTTAACAAAGCTCAACGGAATAGTTACTTGTTCCACATCCATGATTAAATTCAAAATTTCACCATTATCATCAATCATGTTAACAACGCCCCCTCCATGCCTAGGCATTGGGTTCTGAGTAACATTTGGACCAGTTACCGGAGTAAACTCAATTGTCTTAGCCTCCAATAAGTCTTGTATCTTGCGCTTCAACGCAAAACAATTGTCAGTGGAATGACCAACTCCGCCTGAATGGAATTCGCATCTTGTGTTAGCATCATAGTTAACAGGAAGTCTTGCGGGTGGCGGTGGCATATTTGTCAAACTGATCAACTTCAAATCAAGCAGGTGGTGGAGCGCTTCAGTAAGAGTCACTGGCAAGGGATCAAATTTTCTGGGTTGTCTCTGCTGTTGATTATTATACTGACGGGGAGTATCTTGCTGCCTTTGTTGCTGCGGCACTGCATTTGGTCTTTGCTGCGGAGGAGCATTAACAGGAATAGAAATAGCATTGATTTGTTGGTGCTGACGATCCTCTCTTCTTCCTCTATTAGAGTAAATTGCACTTGCGTCGCCTTCCCTTTTCTTAGGGTAAGCGTTGAATGGCTTCTTACTTCCCCCGGATGAGCCACTAGAACCTCCAATCTGAATTTTTCCCAATTTCAAACCCACTTCAATTCTTTCACCAGCCATAACCAAGTCTGCAAATCCTGCTGAAGTACTTCCTATCATGTGCTCATAGAATGGCCCTTGCAGGGTACTCATAAACATATCAATGAGTTATCTCTCCATGAGTGGAGGTAGAACCCTCGCAGCCAACTCATGCCACTTCTGAGCGTATTCCTTGAAAGATTATTTTGGTCCCTGTGAAATATTTTGTAACTGAGTGCGATTAGGTGCCATATCCATATTGTACTGATAATGTTTGACAAAAGCCCTAGCAAGATCATTCCAGCAACGAATATGAGTTTTTTCCAACTTCATGTACCACTCCAGGGATGCCCCAGATAGGCTATCCTGGAAAAAGTGAATCAAAAGCCCATGATCCTCAGTATGTACTGACATCTTCCGAAAATAAGCAGTTGCATGAGTAATAGGACACGACGTTCCGTTGTACTTTTCAAATGTAGGAGGCTTGAACTTTGGTGGAACTTTAACCCCAGACACCAACCCAAGATCATTAGCATCCATACCAAGGACTCCTTTCCCTTCCACAGCCTTCAAACGCTCTTCCAATAAACGATACTTCATATCCTCAATCTGAACCCCCGGCTCTGAACGCCGCACAGAAAACTGATCTTCATCCTGATCAAAGTCAAAATCCTGATCTTGATAATTCCTTACACCGCCCTAATTATCTCTTCTATTCCCCACAATACGAGGTCTAGGAGACGGGGGAAACTGCCCTAAGTTGCGCACAAAAGGGTTTCCGGGCATCCCGTGAAAATTTCCAGCAGGCTGATCTTACACATCCCCCAATCCTACAGAAACTTTCTGATAAAGCCCTTGATTTCCACCATCCCTTGGATAGCAGTGCTGGTTGTTAACAATGGCATCCAGTTCCTCTTATCGGCGATTCACACTGGTGATGACCTCCATGAACTGAGTCATCTGAGTAGCCATTTGGGCCCTCATTTCAGCGAGTTCAGCTTGAACCTGTTCCATCTGTCTTGGCAAGTTGTTTTTGGTGGAATACCGATGAGTAGTCGTCTTGAACTCTGAATAAGAAAAGCAGCAGAATAAGAAAATCGTCTTGAGATAACCTGCAATGTTATGAAATGCATGATGTGCATGATATGTTTGTCATTCCCAGGTATTCGAGATTCCTTTTGTTCATCAGTCACGGCGTGCGACCATACAATCAAAAGAGAAATGATAACAAGATGAACCCTTCAATTATTTACAAGCAAAAGAAACGATGTCCAAGTGACTCCGGTCAGTTAAGAGTAAAATTATAAACAACTAAATACATGTCTTAACAAATAAAGCAAAAATAACTGAATAGTAACAACAAACAATTGGTCCCTTCCAACAATTTTGGGGGTGACCAAACAAAACTAAATCTCCGGAACTAAACATGCTTCAAGATGTTGACAGTACTCTTCAAGTCTGGATTTCTCCTTCAAAAGTCAAGATGCGACTGTTTTACTTTCCTGGAACCGATATTCTGCAACACGCTTCTGGGCTACTTCCCTCTCGAGCTGAGCATCTTTGTCTTTGAGTTGCTTCTCCAAGTTCTGAATCTTCTTCCTATAGCTATTCTCAGATACCTGAAGCTTCCGACACTCTTGCTGAGTCTTACTCAATTCTTCATCCATTTCAGCATAAGATCTCTTCCTAAAACCGGTTGCATCAGAAGTTTCCCCTTGAGTTTCCTTGATTTTACGAGATAAGTCAGCCCTTTCCTGATCTGCCCAATAAAGTTTCATCCCCGCCTCACGGTCTTTTGCATGAAGTTGAATATTCTCAACATGAATCTGGGTGAACATCTCGGTAGGCACTGTGTTACTCAAAATAGCAAGAGGTTGTTCGTATAGAGGAGCCGACCTTGCAAATGGTAACCGTAAGATCTTAGTCCTAGGTTTAACCCACTCAAGGTAAGGAACCCTGGAAATAGGAACCTTCTTGCCCAAAGTAGTTCTATCCTTCTTATGAATTCCCTTCCAAGCACTTGTCACTCTTTTCAACATCTCAGGATCACTTCCTCTAGCGAAATACACTGATTTAGACACCTCCTCAACCTTCGGAGGTCCATCCATTGCATATCCCAATTGTCGATAAGCAAGCACAGGATTATAGTTGATACACCCCTTAGTTCCTATGAGGAGAACATTAGGGAAACCTCCGCAGCTAGTGACAATAATCCGCACTTCCCCATGTCATAATTCCATCGGATATCAAATGAAGTAAGTTTAACAAGCCTTGATGACCATCAGAGAGAAATCCTGGTATCCATGAAAGGGCCACTTACTGGTAGATGCAACTTAAGCCATTGGTACAACATCGAATGGAATAAACTTACATTACCACCTTTTCCATACTTGGAATGAATGGCGTAAAGAGTATCTGCCAAGAGTGTCGGTATCGGGTTCTTGTTTCTAAAAACACAAATAGCCGTCAAATCCACAAAATTTCTCTTGCAAGGGAAGAGGACGATCCCATATATCATGAGAGAAAACAGAGAACTGAAGTCACTCCAATTTCCTTTCTTTGCCCATTCTTCAGCTTTCTTCACTAAGAAATCCAAATAAAACCCTGTAATACCCTCATTGGACTTCCAATTGTCTTTCACCTCTTTCCAACTCAAATGAAGAATCTCAGCAATAACTTCGAACTTCGGCTTCTCCGGTACTTGGACAAAAGGAACTTCATCGGAAAACTTGATATTAAGTAGGTACGCGTACTCTTATAAGGTGGGAACCAGTTGATAATCTTGAAAAGTAAAACACCGTAATTCTTTGTCATAGAACTGGAGGAGAGTAATCAAAGCCATCAGGTCAATTGGGGTATTAAGGACTATCAACAAGTTGCCATAACTTTTGTTGAAATTATTCAGAACATCACTCTTCATATAAGAACTCAACCTCTTCAATTCGGACACATCAATGGTAGGAATCTGATAAGAGAAAGTATGCCTAGTAAGCTCTTTAACATGAACTGAATCACACTCAACTGACGGGAGGCCAGCCATTTCTGATAGAAAGAAGACTCTTGAATGTCCCTGGAAAATGACATGCGCATGCTAGTTATTTTTTTTACATCATTTTTAGAAATAAATATGCTATGATGCAATATGACAGGATCAAAGTTTCACACTGGATAATGGCTGGACCATTACAGAACAACACCACCCAAGATCGAAAGAGAATCCCAAATCTTCAAAGTTATCATGGGAACCTGAGTCACCTTCGCAACACAAAGTCACCAACAGTACCTGTACCTGTAACAAAAATTTTCCCGCCCCTCTCATGGGTGTAGTCTAGGTCAAGGTAAAGTCAAAATCCAAATCAGAGTACGAGAGCTCGAATGTCGTTATCATCATACGATAACACCTATTTGAACTACCTCTGAAGTCATGGGTCTCATGGTCAGGTCTACAAAGCATCCGCCTCATAGCTGCCATGGCCACTCTATTCCTAGTTCCTATGGAATTCACTCATAGCCCGGGTATGAGGCCTTTTACCTCATGGAACAACCCATCCATCAAGAAAATCCAAAAACCAAATAGTCCAGCCAAATCCAGTATGCAGAAATTAAAGTGCACATAGGATGCAATGCAAACAGATAAATATGCAAAGCGGTAAAATAAACACCCAAAAAATAAAACAAGCAAGAGCTAGGATCGACTCCGAGATGGACCAGCAAAAGGTCAATCTGTCCCCAGTGAAGTCGCCAGCTGAAACTAAGCCTTGGGCAGGAACCTGTCATCTGGATGTTAATGAAACATCAATGAAGTCGCCACCGAACATCTTTTATCCCGCCGAAAGGGAAAGGTAAACATCGAGAAAACCTAAAAAGGGAGAAATCACGGTCTTTCGACCGAGAGATCGGGTAAGGGAGTATGTTACGCGAGGAGAGGTGTTAGCACCCAACACGCCCGTAATACTCTACGGTATCCACTCTTGTTGTCTAATCTAATGGGTGTGGTCAAATCCTATATCTATGGCTTAAAACTGAAAAGGGAATGCATGCGAAAGAAAAAGAAAATAATGTAGGGAAAATAAAATTTATGCTCGGTTGGGCCCTACCCCTTTGCCTACGTATCCCTTTTAAGGAATCAGAGCAGCCGTAGTTCGGCTTACATATTTTGGCTGGTTTGTGTTTTTTAGTTAAGACAACAAAAACAGTCAAGATGCAAAACATCAAATAAAGCAACAAACAAATTAGATGGTCAAACATCGCCTAAATAATAACAAGGTAACATGTCAAGGATGGAGAAACGTCAGATAAAAAAACGGATGACAAAACATCACACCTAGAAATGATATTGAGAATCAAGGCAGGATAACAAACAGATGCGAGGGTGAAACATCAGCTTCAAGATAACAAGATATCATGGTAAAGATGGCGAAACATCAATAAAACAGATGACAAAACATCACACTTAACAATGATATTGAGAATCAAAGTAGGATAACAAACAGATGCGATGGCGAAACATCGACTTCAAGATAACAAGATATCATGGCAATGATGGCGAAACATCAATAAAACAGATGACAAAACATCACACCTAACAACGATATTGAGAATCAAAGTAGGATAACAAACATGTGCGATGGCGAAACATCGGCTTCAAGATAACAAGATATCATGGCAAAGATGGCGAAACATCAATAAAACAGATGACAAAACATCACACCTACCAATGATATTGAGAATCAAAGTAGGATAACAAACATGTGCGATGGAGAAACATCGGCTTCAAGATAACACATACAAGGTAAGATTCGTTTGTATCTTTTACTTTGAAGAAGAGTTTGGGTTCATTAGAAATGTCTTATGATTTTCCAAGAAACAAATTTTTGTTTTAAGATGCAGAATGCATAGAAAGGGAAAACAACTAAGGGAAACTAACCTAGTACTATCCCTAGTGTTATCATACAAAGGCTGACCCTAAGGTTGAGGATAAAGGAAAGTCCTATCATATGTTTGCATACATGGATTCCTACCTTAATCAACATTTCAAAGAAATCTTAACAAAACTATCCTATAGGGAACATGCAATAAGAGAGAAGTCGTGATCTCAATTTCTAAATTGAGTGACTCATCGATCAACAATTAAAGAGGAAAAGCAATAAACGTCCTATAGGGAACATGCACTGAGAGCAAAGTCGTGATCTCAATTTCTAAATTGAGTGACTCATCAATCAACAATTAAAGAAGAAAAGAAATAAACATCCTATAGGGAACATGCAATGAGAGCGAAGTCGTGATCTCAATTTCTAAATTGAGTGACTCATCGATCATCAATTAAAGAGGAAAAGAAATAACATCCTATAGGGAACATGCAATGAGAGCGAAGTCGTGATCTCAATTTCTAAATTGAGTGAATCATCAAGCAACAACACAATACATGCAACAGATAAAAAACCAGAGGGCCTCCTGACATATATCAGCAACAGAGATCCCATCATGCAATCAGAGAATTATGCAAAATGAAAATGGGAGAAAGGAAGTAGTATAATACCAAACAAATAACTATCTGTAGCAATCAAGCAAGAATAAAAGAAACCCAGGGAAATTTCAAGCAAGCTCAAGGCGAAAAGTGATCTACTGTCTCCTTCACTCCAGATGCAAACAAATGGTGCTAGCTTGATCTACTTGCTTTGCTGAAGCAAAATTCACAAGAATTTTGAAGAAAACACCAAGGAATTGAGAGATTCGAATCAAGTTGCAGAGGAAGGAGGAAAATCTCAGATCTGGAATTCTTGCAAATGGCGCGTTCTCCCTCTCTCTCTCTCTTTGCTTGCTTTCACTTATATAGAGTTTATAGAGAAGGATAGAAGTGGAAGTTTGTCCTTAAAGCCGTTGGAGGGTAGGATTGGGAATTTTAGCAAAAAATGAAGTGCATATTGAATCATGTGTTTTGCTCGTGCATTCTTCTTCCTTTTATGCATTTTGTGAGCCAAATGAATTCATAAATGCATGCTCAAAATGCCAGCCCACGATTACTTGAAATGAGAGAGTGTTGGTGAATTGGCAATTTTGAGCAAGTTTTGTATTTTTTTGTTTCAAGCAAGTTCATGAAGCACATGGGCATGAAATGGTGAGTGTAATAGGCCTCAGCATGTCACAAATTACCAATGGGCTTGATTAGAAGCAATAGGAATGGCTAAAACTTGAGTTTGCAAGAAATGGCCATTTTGCACATTTGCCAAATTTCAATAAGAAACTTCAAAATTCCAAAGTTCATAACTTGCTCATACTTTTGATTTTTGACACAAATGAATACAATTTGGAAAGGTATTGGAAAGATATACAAACCTTTAGTTTAATGTTTTTGAAAATTAATCCATTAAGGTTCTCAAAATTTGTCTTGAAATTCCCTAATTTTAAAAAATGACCTATAATTTTGTGACTTCAAGAGACCATAACTTTTGATTCCTTGCCAATTTGAATATGAGACCAAAAGGAGATGAAAGATAATTCTCTTTGCTTTCCAAGCATATTTCATTTGCATCTTCTTGATCAAGGATAAATAAAATATGAATTTTTTAACTTAAGCCCTTATTTTCCAAAATTAGTAACTTCTAGGGTTTCTTCAAGAACACGTTTCATCCTAAACTCCAATATCTTTGATCCAATGACCAAAATGGACTTGAAATATGTAAAGTACATCCTTGAATTGATGGTTGGCCAAAAAATCCCTTTGTCAACTTTGACTTTGACTGATCTTAACCAAAATGACCATTTTGCCCCTCTGCGTCCAATGATCCACTTCCCTTTAAAACTGATGATCAAAAATTCAAACATATGATCTTCCAAACTTATAGAGGCCATGTACAAAATTTCACTTCAAAATTTTCGAGAAATCTTGATAAAAACTCAAACCCTAGTTCTGATTAACATCTCAAGAGACAGATGAATCATCTTCAAAACATCAAACCCTCTAGGTATCATGACCAAATCCTTATGCAATGACTTTTCAAATACCAATAAGATATTGTAGCTTCCAAACCAAGACTTGTACATTGATCAATAGCCTTGCTCAACAAAACCTTAATTTGGCTGGTGAATCCAAAGAGTGATTCCCCTTGTAGTCAAACACAAACCTCAATCCTCTGATGATCCAAAAAGATGGATGAAGCATCTTGAGACATGCAATAACTTTTGAGATTGAAAGATCCAAATATTTAGATGATAAGATTTTTCCTTGAGCAACTTGTCAATGCAAATAACCTTCAAGGCTTGAGGAAGACTTGACAACCAAAGTGCTTTGATCCCATCACAATCTATGAATGCAATGCAATATGATATTCATGATGAAACATAAGCCTAAATAAATAGGGTAAATTTTGGGGTGCAACACTCCATCGTGAAGTGCGTGGACGTGAATGGCGACCTGTTATTTGACGAGGAGGGGGAGTATCTCTTAGTCAATTGGTTGATCAATACTAAGGCCTTGCTAGAGTGCTCCTCCAATGGGGAAGCCATGAGGCTTTTGGGTAAGGCGTAGCCGTTTCTTTGCTCCTTTTTAAGCGGGGACATGTCCGCTCTATTTTTGATTTTTCCATCCGCTCTATTTTTTATTTTTCCAACTCGACTAACAATTCTCTTTGATTACAGGTCAAATGGCGTCTCTTTCCGAGCGTTTGTTGAAACTGAGGCCCAAAAACGCATCCACTTCTGGACCGTGAAGCAGAGTCTCCCAGCTTCAGAAGCAGGCCAAGTCTACCGGTCGGGCCAGTGGTTCCCCCTCCTCAAAAAATCCAGCTTCTTCTGATCCGGCCCAGATTCCAATCAATGAGCCCGTGGCCAAGAGGAAGCGTGCGGATAACGCTGCGGGCGTATCGTCTGAGGGTGACAAAATTTCTATGGCGGTTTTCGTGTTTCCTCCTTGCTATCTAAACCGCGACCTCTTCCGCGAGGAGGACTCCCTCAACATGCACGAGGAGGAGAGGGAGGCCATTTTGACTGAAGACAAGCAGCTTCACCGGAAGCACTTGGCTGAGGAAATGGCCGCTATAATTAGGGTGCTCGAGACGGCCCTTTCGCTTAACAACGAGTCCTCGAGTGCTCAAGCCTCCCTCGACACACCCTACGCCAAAATCCACAAGCTGTAGGTCAAGAATGAAAAGTTGAAGGGTGATATCCTCAACCATGAGTCAAGAGTCGAGGCCCAACTTCAGCTTCTCAAGGATTTAAACGAGCTAAGGCTTCAGCTGGAGATGGCCATAAGGGAGAACGAGCGTCTGGTCGCTCATAATTTGGAGCTAGAAGGGATGACCGCACCGACCGAGGATGAGACCAAGACGGAGAAGAACATGGCGACCAGGGAGGATTTGATTGTTGACATCCGCTTGCTCGAGCAGGACGTGGTTGATACTCCTAGATATGGCTTTAACACTTCCGTCGAGCAATTGAGGATCTTGAATCCTGGGTTCGAGTTAGTGGTCAAGGGGGCGGGGCCATTTAACCAAGTTGTTGACGAGAAGATCCTTTATCCCCCTAGTAGCAGCGACAGGGAGGATGAAGTTTGATTGTATTCATTTCAGGGCCTACGTGTTCGTTGTTGTTTTAGTGCCTACGTGGCCGCTATCATTCTTTTAGTTTTGAGGCCGTCGTGCCTAAATTATAAACTTGAATAGAGTCGGCCTTTGTAGTCGGCATATTATAATTGCGTTGTCTATTAACTGTATTTGATGAGTAATTGGTAACTTTTGGATGTATGTGCCCGACCGCTGTTATGGTCGTTATGAATTCTTCACGAAGTTCATGTTTTCGCGCGAAGATATCTGTTCGACCCTAATATCGGTTCGACACATTTCGAAATGTGTCGAGGGAGCGGAGTGGCGTTCTGTGGGATAGGCGTATAATCGCGATCGGGACCCTACGCTCGTGGCGTGAACTACCCATCGTGAGCTGAGTGTTCTGCCATGTTGGGTTACTTCGACAATATAGCTCAATCGAGGTGTCCCTGTCGGGCAAGGATGTTGCTCGTTAATGTGAGCAACATTATGCTTTCGTTGGTTGGTAGGTTGCGTCTGTACCTCGACACGCCTACGTGGTTGATATTTTCCCTTTGTCGACTAAAGGCGAATATTCGACGGTGAAAGTCCTCAGCTGGTGAGGGACTTTATCTGTAATATTGTTTCAGCTTTGCAGCATTCCAGGGTCGAGTCAGTGGTTCTTCGTTTAATTGATCGAGGTAATATGCTCTGGTGCCCGTAGCTCCCTGGACGCGATAAGGTCCCTCCCAGTTTGCGGCCAGCTTTCCTTCGCGGGAATCCTTCTGGTTTCTTTGCAAGACTAGACTGCCGACCTGAAATTCGTGTCTTACGAACTTGCTGTCATGGCGTAGAGCTACCTGCTGTTTCAGAGTGGCCTCGTGCAGGGCTGCTTTTGACCATATTTCTTCGACAAGGTCGAGCTCGTCTCTCAAGGCCTCGTCGTTCATCTCCTCATCAATGGGCATTTCAATTTGCCTAGATGGCTCCATGATTTCTACTGGGATGACTGCCTCGGTGCCGTAGGTTAGTCGGAATAGGGTCTCGCCATTCGTTGAATGAGGTGTCGTGCGGTAAGCCCATAGAACGCTATGTAGCTCTTCGACCCATCCCCTTTTCACCTTGCCTAACCTACGCTTGAGTCCTTGCAAGATGACCCTGTTTGCGCTCTCGGCTTGCCCGTTGGTTTGGGGGTGCTCGATTGAGGTAAAATGTTGTTTGGTGCCGAGTTTGGAGACGAAGCTTTAAAAGCCCATGTCAGTGAACTGGGTATCGTTATCTGTGACGAGCGCCTGAGGGATCCCAAACTGAGCGAGTACGTTTCATTTGTAAAAACGCAGAATATTGTGTAAGGTAATTTTTGCGAGGGCTTCGGCCTCTATCCACCTTGTGAAATAATCTACGGCCACGATGAGGAATTTGTTTTGGTATGTCCCTTGTACGAACGGTATGAGGATATCCATTCCCCACCAGGCGAATGTCCATGGGAACGACAGTGTGTTCAGCTCGTGTGGCGGGGCGAGGTGCATGTCAGCGTGCCTTTGGCACTTGTCGCATTTCTTAACATGGTCTTTGGCGTCTTGCTGCATTGGCGGCCAGTAGTACCTCGCTCGCAGCACTTTCCTTGCTAGGGACTTACCGCCTATGTGTTGGGCATTAATCCCTTCGTGTATTTCTCGTAGTATCTCGGGGACCGCAGATTCTTCAATGCACTTCAAGAGTGGGATGGAAAATCCCCTACGATATAGTTTGTGCTTGAGCACCACGTAGGAGCATGCTCGTCGTTTGGTCGTGGATGCTTCTCTTTGGTCCAGGGGGAGTTCCCCCTTCATTAGTGTGACACGGTGGCAGAACCGATTGTTTAATACTGGTTTGCATTTTTTCTTTGCAAATGTCGCGGTAAGAAAGAGTCGCCACCGAATTTCATTTCATCCAACAAAGGAAAGGTGTTAGCACCCTTTCTATCTGTGCTTTTCCACGAGCTCTTAGGTACTTGCTCATTTTTAAAATTTCTTGTGTGTGTTTTGAAAAAAAATTTGTTTAACTTCGTGATAACCCTTGTATCTATCCTCAAGAGTGTGACGAAGTTGTTTTTGAAAACTGTTTTGAAAGTGTTTGTGTAAAAGATGTTTTATTGTTTTTAGCAAGTACTTATAATTTTCTACCTACTCAAAAAGATTGTTCGTTCTCGTTTCCTTTAGACAGCGCTATCCTACTATTAAGGAGTAGGTAGCCCCATCGTTGGAGTTTTAAGGGACATTCGAAGGAACAATTACGTTCACAAAAGTAATGGTTAGGAAACCTTAGTAATTACCCTAAAGTCCTAAAGATCTTTCCGAGGCAACATTTGAATGGGTCTTTTTTTTCTTTTGGGATTAGAGGGTGACCGTTAAAATTCCCTATGCTTCATGACCGTTTACCGAAGGCAACTGAAGTGAGGCAAATCCTAGGAGTGAGCATGTGCATGTGTTATTTTTCAGTTAATTATCTTTGCACAATTAGGGTTATCTACCTTTTAATCATTGATTTATCTTTCGCATACAATCATATTATCCATGCATCTAGGCAGTTTTATAGTTACGAAAATTAAAAAGTTCGAGAAATTAAAGTTCTAACTATTACAAGGCTTTTGGGCAGAGTCATAAATATTTGACTGAAAATAAAGATGCAGGAATCAAAACCCTAATTAATCTATTACAAACCTCGAAACAGTTACAATAATTGGAGTTATAAATAGGTAAATGCGCGCGAGACGAATTAAATACGGGAATAAATTAGAAGCCTAAAAATCTAATTAATTAAAAAATATTTTTGTATATTTTTTATTGAGAAAATAATTAAATTGCAAATTAAACCTAATTTCTAGTTAGTTTTATTTAACAAAATAATCAATGTTGAAATAATTAAAATAATTAATTTTCAAAAATTAATTTTAATTATAAAAACCTAAATCTATTTTTTATGATTTTTTAATTTAATAAAAATGTTTTTTTTTTGTTTTTTTGTAAAAATAATCAACAAATAATTAAAAAAAACAAAACAAAAGAAATTAAGAAATGAAATAAATGGGCTTGTTACTAATGAGTAATCTGGGGGGTGTATTACTGATTTTTGCAAAGCCCAAATCCCACAGATCCATCAGCCTCGCCTGGTTTAGTGAGGGCTACGCTTGAGGGTGCACCATAGACCTTGCTTGCATGAGTGCCAGATATGCTTTGAGGATGGATCTAATGGCCAGATACTGAGCTGTAAGATGGACGCGCCTGGTGGGAAGCACGTGGGATCTTGTAAAGAAGTGATGGAAAAATAAAATGTTTGGACCTGGGATCGAACCCAGGTCCTTCCACTCATACGCTCGCCTGCTTTACCATCTGGGCTGGATGGTTTTTTGATAATAATAATGAATAACAAGTAATATATTTAACAATGAGTCAGTGTTATAAGAAAATGCGCAAAATTCAAACTATCTAACCACACCTTGGCACGCCTTCATCTTCTTCAAGAAAGTTGTTGTTTTAGGTAAGGACCTTTACCTACGAACACCAACTTTAACTATAACCCTATAAATCTCAAAAATCAATACCATGCAAGATAAATCAAATCCAAACATATAGATTAACTAGTTTTGATCTCGTGAGTCTGATGGTATCCATCTTTTGCCCTGATTTTACCTGTGTCAAAAAGCCCTAAAACGCAACCTTAAACCCTAACAATGGAAGTTATCTATACATGCGCTAAAACTCATAATTAATCATACAAATACATTCTAAATGATGATACAAACATGAAGGCATGCTTAGAAATTATTTATAATGCATAAATTTTCCGAACCAAATTCAAGAAAAGTGGCAAACTGTGATACTGTAAGGTGATGATTCCTGGAGCTTTTACGTGTGCAAACGATGTTGTTGGCTTTAGGAGGTTCCCAGGAGTGGATTAGTGGCCTTGAATCACCTTGAATAACCCTCTAAATTAGAATTCGAACAACACTTTTCTTGTCAAAAATTGGAGTTTTTTGGACTTCTGGAGGCAGCCTTTTCGTGTCCTTTAGGTCTGGCAACATTGTGTATATGTATTAGAATGCATTAGGTCAACAAAAACATATTTAATCTTGAACAATCATGGAGAAGAGATTTGATTTGTTTTTGCATTATTTGTTTCCAAAATAAGCCAAATCATGCCATTCTTATTCCAATCAGCCTTTGCATGATTTGATCTTGATATGCCAGCTTTTGTTGTCCATTATTTGATGAGAAAAGATTTGGAAATCATATCTTACATATTTCCTATTATTTCTTTATTTAATTTTGACTTTTTATGAATAAAAAATCAAAATAAATAATAAAAATAATAAAATAAAGTATGAATGAGCTCAGGGGTCGTGGGCCAAGTTAGGAACAAGATGCAAGCATAAAAAGTTTGGCCCATTTGAAGAAAAATGCATTTTGGGCATGGTTAACTTTGTGTAAATTCCTAAAAATGGCCAATTTTGACAATGCATATCTTCCTCAATTTTGACCCTAGGAGTGTTTTCTTGGACTTCTTAGAAACTTATGATGTCCTCTAAACAAAACTTTTGGTTTCACCTCAATTGGATCTTCCATGTTCATGTAAGAAGCTTTGACCCAAAAGGTGTTTTTGTTGACTTTTTTAGATGACCTATAATGTCTGAATTCTTATCTTTTCATGAGTGCATTTTTTGAACTTGAGATATGAATATGAGTTGTAGGGAATTGCAGCCTCTTCAAAATGAGCCTTGGATGGGAAATTTCTGATAAAGTATGAGAAAGTTATGTCTGGTCAAAGTTTGGTTGACTTTTCCTATAGAAACCCTAATTTAGCAACTTTTGAGTTTTGATGAATTAGGAGCATTCCTTGAGGAATCATGATCAACCCTTTATAAATTGATAAATATTACTTCAATATGTTGATGTTGACCAAAAATCTTGAAGTTTGACTGTATGTGGGTCACGGTTGACTTTTGACCTAACATAGTTGATTTTTAGGCATCTTAGCAGTTGACTGAGCAAACTTCTTGTGCAAGGCGTGATACTTGACATGGATGATCTTGAGAACATATTAGGGCAATGGAAATCATTTGGTACCCTTGGAACTCAAACATCTTGATGAGGAGTGAAAACCTAATTTGTGGCTCATTGCCTTAGGAGAGAATTTGTCTGGTTAATTCTTGGGCATCCTTGGGCAAGTTGAGGACCTCTAGGAGTTTATTTGGTGTGAAAATGGGAGGGAAAATTTTGGGGTGCAACAGGTGCCCCTGCTCAATCTTCTTAGACCTGAGGATGTAGATTGGTTGATCTGCCTTTCGTGATCTAAAGGTGGAAGATGATTGAATACTAGAGTGCCCAGAAATTTGCACTCGCATGAAGTAATACTGATCGATAATATCGGGAATGTGCTTACAGATGCCATTTGGAAGTCGACAGAGAATCGTCGGATATGGGCTTAAAGATTCCATCCAGAAAAGATATTGGTTGCATAAGAGATTCCTTTGCGAGAATTCTTGTACCTGCCGTTGAGGAGGTCTTCACCGCGGAATGTTGATTTACGTCCTGGAAAATAGAGTATAGGAGATTCGGTTTTCCATTACTCTACTGGGGAATTAACTTCTGATTGAGGAGGTGGAAGTAAATTGCATATCTGGTCAGGGTCCAGGCTGCACTGCGGCTTACTAGGGAAATGTGAAATTGCCCGTGTCGGGTCGGGTCTAGGTCTTACAGTGTTGTAAACTGTTGTCTGGAGATAAGAGAGAAGGAACCTGGATAGTAGGGTTGCTTCGAAATGAAATCCTGGATAGTAGGGCTATGAGAAGGAACCTGGGTCATAGGGTTTCTTCGAAATGAAAGCCTGAATAGTAGGGCTATGAGAAGGAACTTGGGTCATAAGGTTACTTCGATATGAAAGCCTGGATAATAGGGCTATGAGAAGGAACCTGGGTTGTAGGGTTACTTCGAGATGAAAGCCTGGATAGTATGACTTATGGGAAGGAACTTGGGTAAGGTTTCTTCGAGATGAAAGCCCGGATAGTAGGGTTGCTTCAAAATGAAAGCCTGGATAGAAGGGCTTATAGGAAGGAATCTGGGTAAGGTTGCTTCGAGATGAAAGCCTGGATAGTAGGGATATGAGAAGTAACTTGGGTCGTAGGGTTACTTCGAGATGAAAGCCTGGATAGTAGGGCTTATGGGAAGGAACCTGGGTAAGGTTTCTTCGAGATGAAAGCCTGGATAGTAGGGCCATGAGAAGGAACCTGAGTCGTAGGGTTTCTTCAAAATGAAATCCTGGATAGTAGGGCTATGAGAAGGAACCTGGGTAGTAGGGTTACTTTGAAGTGAAAGTCTGGATAGTAGGGCTATGAGAAGGAACCTAGGTCGTAGGGTTTCCTCGAAATGAAAGCCTGGATAGTAGGTCTATGAGAAGGAACCTGGGTTGTAGGGTTACTTCGAGATGAAAGCCTGGATAGTAGGGATTATGGGAAGGAACCTGGGTCGTTGTTGACCCATTTGGCTTCGGGAACTGATTTTTCATTAGCTATCTGTAGATATGACATGTATAACTGCTAGGATTATCGACGATAATTGTCTTTCTTGAAAAGATAGCAAGGTTAGGTGTATGTGATGCATGAAATGTACTGTGTGATGATGTTCTGAAAATAAATGAGATTGTGTTGTATGTGATATGTATGTGCATGTCATGATGTATGAACATGAGATGCTATTGTGACATATCCGAGTCTGGGAAAATAAATCACTGGCTGCTGCTGGAGAGTATTGGAAATAGTATTCCTGACTGTGGTAGAAAATTGTGGTTCTTCTACTTCCGCTGGGGATGGTGAACAGAGATGACTATGCTGGAGATTTGCTCCTTGTTCACGAATATTCTACTGAGAAGAGACTCTGCTTGAGAACAACTCTGTGGGGGAAATAATTCGGTTGGAAGGTGAACTTCCGTTGCTGAAGGGATAAACTCTGTCGGGGATTGAGCTTCTGTATTCAGATGAATAAAATCTGTTTGGGAGAAAACTTTATGACTCGTTTGCGATTATGAAATTTGGTTAGGGAATATATATGTCAGTCTTCTGAAAGAACCTGGCTGGGGAGAGTACTTCCTGTTTTGAGGAAGCTGATATCAATGCTCTAATTACCTCTACTATGTGGGGAGTACAAATGTCACGAGGTCGTATGTACGGTTGTCTCTGTTCTGGTACCTGCTGGACAGAGTAATTCCCGGGTTTGAGATTTTTAGTTTTTTGCCCCTATTTCTTAAGTTACGAGCAATTGTATTTTCGTTTCTTATGTGAATGTGAATAGGCATTATATTCAAATGCATATGTCAAGAATAAATCATTGAACGTTCTTGCAAAACAAAACAGAAAAAGAAAAACAAGTAGTTTTGTAAAAATGACTTGTATTAATTTTCGAAGCTGGTCTATAACAGGCGTTTTTGTACAAGGAAGCTGACGCTCTAGTAAGAGAATGCTGCTATGAAAAGGAAAACTATACAATAATCATGTACAAATAAAAGGAAACATCTATGCGTAATAATCCCATTGGGTTCCAATTCTGCTATTGTTGTTATGTCTTCGAGCGTCTCATCACTTTGCTGCTTGTCCGAAGATGATTAGATGGATCGGTGTCGTTCGAGCTTGACAGTTGATACTGAGGTCTGGTCGCAAGGTGATCCAATGGGACATAGTGATATGCTTTTTATCCATAACTTTTTCCTGGACTGCCCTTTCGGGTTTTCAGTCCACCGGGATACCCCTTTTTGCCCAAGCCGCCTTTTCTGGTTTTCGACTTGCTGGGTGTACAGATTTTTTCGTTTTCATCCCTTACTTTTTCCCGAACCCTTTTGGTTCGCCGGAAGCCCTTATTTTTGCCTAGGCCAATCAATCTAGCTGGTATTTTATCATGTGTAGTATCTTTTCACTATGTCTACATTGATAGGGTGAGGAAGGTAGTCACCGTCCATGGTGGTTAGAATCATGGCTCCACCCGAGAAAATGTTTTTAATCACATATGGCCCTTCGTATGTGGGAGTCCATTTTCCCTTGGGATCACATTGCGGTAGTATGATGCACTTGATCCCTAGATCCCCGACTTGATACTCTTGGCATCTGACTTTTTTGTTGAAAGCCTTGATCATCCGCTTTTGATGCATTTGACCATGACAGACAACAGTAAGTCTCTTCTCATCGATCAATTCAGTTGATCAAGTCGAGTTTGGATCCAGTCGTCTTCGTTCAAACCCGCATCCTTCAAAATCCTTAAACATGGGGATCTGGACCTCAATGGGTAGGACTGCCTCCATGCCATATACCAAAGAGTATGGTGTTTCCCATGTTGACGTCCACGTTGAGGTACGGTACCCATGAAGAGAAAATGGTAACATCTCATGACAGTCGTTGTATGTCAACATCATCTTCTGTATGATCTTCTTGATGTTCTTTTTAGCAGCTTCAACAGCGCCATTCATCTTCGGCCGATAGAGAGAAGAGTTATGATGTTGTATCTTGATTTGCTCACAAAGTTTAGTAATCATCGTATTATTGAGATTGGTACCATTGTCAGTAATGATTCTCTCTGGCACATCGTACCGATAGATCAGGTTATGCTTGATGAACCGCGCCACAACATTCTTGGTAACAGTAGCAAATGAGGCAACCTCAACCCACTTTGTGAAGTAATCGATGGCTACCAGGATGAAGCGATGCCCATTGGAAGCGGTAGGTCTGATTTCTCCGATCATGTCAATGCCCCACATTGCAAAGGGCCAAGGAGTTGTCAAGACGTTCAAAGGAACCGGAGGCACATGCACCTTATCAGCATAGATTTGGCACTTATGACAAGTTCGGGAGTGTTGATAACAATCTGCTTCCATAGTGGACCAGTAGTATCCTGCCCGTAGGATCTTCTTAGCCATGGTATGTCCACTGGAATGGGTTATGAAGGTACCTTCATGTAAATTTTTCATAATCCTCTCTGCTTCGCCCTTGTCTACACATCGTAGTAAGGTAGAGTCATGGTTACGCTTGTAGAGGATTCCATTACTGAGGAAGAATTTTGCGGCGAGCCTTTGAAGAAACTTCTTATTGTTGACAAATTCCCCTTCGGGATACTCTTGAGTCTCGAGATACCTTTTCAGTTCGTGAAACCAAGGTTTATCTGCTACCTCTTCAGTATCAATCTCACAGCAGTGCGCTGGTTCATCTAGCCTCTCAATGGTGGTTAGGGGAGCATCGTTGTCCCACCTGACCTTGAACATATAAGACATGGTAGCTAGTGCGTCTACTAACTGATTCTCCTCTCGTGGGAAATTTTCAAAGGTTACCTCCTCAAAATACGGGAGCAACGTCAGCACGTGCTCCTTATACGGGATGAGGTTCGGATGCTTCGTATCCCATTCGCCTTTGATCTGACTTATCACCAAGGCTAAATACCCGAAGACGTCCAAGAACTTGATCCTCAGGTCAATAGAAGCTTTGAGACCCATGATGCAGGCTTCATACTCCGCCATGTTGTTAGTACAATTGAAGCATAGTCGGGCGGTGAAAGGAGTATGACAGCCCTCAGGAGATATGATTACAACCCCAATATTGTTACCGAGTATGTTTGAAGCTTCGTCAAAAACCATAGTCCATCGGGATCCTTCTTCAGGTCCTTCATTCGGTCCAGGTTTTTCGTAGTTAGTCACTAGCATAATATTCTCGTCCGGGAACTCAAAATTCATGGACCGGTAGCCATCAACAGCCTGATGTGCCAAATGATCATCTAATACACTTCCCTTGATTGCTTTCTGGGTTGTATATTGGATATCGTATTTGGTTAAGATCATTTGCCATCTTGCTATTCTTCCAGAGAGAGCAGGCTTCTCGAAGATGTACTTGATTGGATCCATCTTAGATATCAACAAAGTAGTGTGGGTCAACATATACTGTCTCAGTCGGCGAGCAGCCCATGCCAAACCGTAGCAAGTTTTCTCAAGCCATGAGTATCTTGTCTCACAGTCGGTAAACTTTTTGTTAAGGTAGTATATTGCATGCTCTTTTCGATAAGACTCGTCATGCTGCCCCAACACACACCCCATTGAATTGTCTAGCACCGTTAAGTATAATATCAAAGGTCTTCCTTCAATCGGAGGCATCAGAATTGGTGGTTCTTAAAGGTATTCCTTGATTCTTTTGAAAGCAGTCTGGCATTCGTCATTCCACTTTACCACTTGATCTTTCTTCAGAAGCTTGATTATTGGCTCACAAGTAGCAATCAGATGTGAAATGAACCCGGCGATATAATTTAGGTGTCCCAAAAAACCTCTAACCTCCTTCCCTGTACGGGGAGCCGGCATCTCTTGTATGGCCTTTACCTTTTCGGGGTCTACCTGAATACCTTTGTCACTGATGATGAACCCTAGAAGCTTACCAGACCTTACCCCGAAGATGCACTTATTTGGATTCAACCTCAAATTGTATGTCTTCAACCTGTCGAACAAATTTTGCAAATGGTCAAGGTGCTCTTCCTCGGTTTGGGATCTGGATATCATGTCATCAACATAAACCTCTATCTCATGGTGGACCATTTCATGGAACAGAGCTACCATAGATCACTGATAATTTTCCCTAGCATTCTTCAACCCAAAAGGCATCACCTTGTAACAGAAGGTGCCTCACTGCGTGACAAAGGTTGTCTTCTCCATGTCTTCAGGAGCCATCTTGATCTGGTTGTAGCCAGAGAAACCATCCATGAAGGAGGAGATTTTATGTTGCGCGGTGTTGTCAACCAGAACATCAATGTGGGGAAACGAGAAGTCACCCTTAGGGCTTTCCCTGTTCAGGTCTCTGTAGTCCACACATATATGTATCTTACCGTACTTCTTAGGTACCGGGACAATGTAAGCGACCCACTACGGATAGGAGGTGACAGCTAAGAACCCAGCGTTGAACTGTTTCATGACCTCTGCCTTGATCTTCTCTGACATTTCAGGGTGCATTCGGCAGACCTTCTGTTTAACCGAAGATCAATCTTCTTTAGTTGGCAGACGATGTACCACAATATCAGTGTCTAAACTAGGCATGTCTTCATATGACCAGGCGAAGATCTCAACATAGTTGTGCAACATCTGTATCAACCGTTGTTTGACATTAGTCTCCATATTTACGCCGATCTTGACTTCTTTTCTGTCTACCTCTATGCCCAAGTTTATCGTCTCAACTGGCTCTTCATGAGGATGTATATCCCTCTCTTCCTGCTGTAACAGTCCAACAAGTTCTCCGGGTACCTCACAATTGTCCTCACCTTCGTCCTCAGCTTGGTTGATCGGATTTTCGAAGCCATAACTAGCAATAGCAGAACTGTTATCAATGGGATCCAGAGTGGATACGGATCTGCAGTTTGATATGTGAGTGTGTGTAAGAGCATAGTTATATTGATAAAGCGAAAAGCAGAAAATAAAAACAGAGAGCGCAAAATTTGTATGCAAGAAACGTCCAATGTTTTATTGATGACATATGAAAATGACATATAATAGCCCTCACAAACAAAACCATTGTGCCTCGGGTAAGACACAAGGCCGTAGAGTTTAAATTTTTTATTACAAATTCGAAAACAAGTAAGACAATTACTACTGAACAAAAGAAACTGGTATAAAATCTATGGCCGTCCAGTTATTAGGTCCACCGTTAGTAGTCGGGTAGATCTAGCTATCGATATCAGAATCTTCCTCGTTGTCTTCAATATGTTGACCCCACGATTGTTGATGCGTAGGGGAGGTCCTCCAGCCCGAGTGCGTTGAACAACCCTTTGAGCTCCTTCTTTCATTACTGCTTTGGCGTCCTTGAGAGAAGCAGCCATCTTCAAAGGAGGTTTGGTGCTGGTGATAGTCTCGGTTGATGCCATAATCTGGGGAACCTCTTCAAATTTTTGATAAGGAATCTCTATGAATTCCCCGTCCATCTCCACATACCTGAAGGAGTTCAGGTGGCTCACCATATACTCCTCTTAACCGTGCACAGTGACAATCTTCCCCTTCACCGGATACTTTAGCAGTTGGTGCAGTGTAGAAGTAACGGCCCCAGCTTCATGGATCTAAGGGCAACCCAACAAACAAGATTATGATGGCCTGATGTCCATCACGTAGAAGGTGGACCCAAAGGTCTGAGAATCCACTTTGGCAGGGACGTCCACCTCCCCATGCACCATTCTTTTCAACCCGTCAAAAGCCTTCACCACAATGTTGTTGGGCTTTAAAGTCAAGCCTTCACAATCTAGTTGATCAAGAGCCTTCTTAGGCAGAACATTCAGTGAAGATCCAATGTCTACCAGCACATGATCCATAGTAGTGCCCCTGCATTGATCGAGACATGCAGAGCATCATTATGCTTTCTCCCCTTTGGTGTCAAGTCGGCATTTGAAAAACCCAACCCATTGACAGTAGTCAAACTGCCCACACAGTCTTTGAATTGATCGGCGGAGGTTTCTTGTGGCACATATGCAGTCTTGAGGAATGAAATTAAAGCATTTGCATGGGCCTCGGAACATAACAACAGAGACAACATCAATATCTTTAAAGGGGTCTGCCCCAACTGTTCGACCACATTGTAGTCGCTCTTCTTGATTATTTTTAAGATTTCCTCTATTTCTTGCTTAGAGGATTCTACAACAACATTTCTAGGTACCTCCATCCGGGAAGGCTCACTTATAACTTCTTTGCCCCGAGTCCCAGATGACTCATCGGCAGGGGTAACAACTGGGGTAAGAACAGGAGTAGTAACAAACGTACCGGTTGGAACAATAGACAGAATAACAACACGCTTAGTGATAGTCTTCAGGGAGATCTCGGGAGAGAAAACCCTTCCACTTTGGGTAACTTTGCTGGTCCCGACAATATTACTGATATCGGGATTAGCCTCTTCGGTCTTCAAATCTTTTTTGACGCCATGGTAGTAGACGTCAGCACCATAATTCCAAGGGACAGCTTTGTC
Organism: Vicia faba; assembly: GCA_948472305.1. Taxonomy (NCBI): domain Eukaryota; kingdom Viridiplantae; phylum Streptophyta; class Magnoliopsida; order Fabales; family Fabaceae; genus Vicia; species Vicia faba. The sequence continues at coordinate 589,014,971 of OX451736.1, read as the reverse complement.
TGAGGAGTACAATACGGGACCAGACAAAGTGATTATCAACGAGGCGATTCTTAGAGCAGGTGTAATCCTAACAGGTCTTTTAGAGGATACCTTGGAAGGATTGACAGAAATGGTTATAATGGCAATATCTTCACATGGAACAGTCAGAATCAGAGTCTTTTCGAACAAAATCTCTCTGTTGTCCATCAGGTGTTGAACACCTGCTTTCAACAAATAGCAACAAGAGGGCAGAGATGAACACATGTTACAACCTTCACCATATCCCGGAAATAAACCGGACAACAACAAATTCTTCTTGACAATCATAAGAGGAGTGGAAACTTCATTAACAGAGGTAACAAATAGATCAGTATCAATGGCATTGACTCCACAGTTGTGCTTGGGCATGGGAGAAGTTATGACATTAGGATTCTACGGAGCATCAAACTCAATCTCCTTGGCTTCAATTATATCTTGTACCTTATTTCTCAGAGCCCAACAGTCATTTGTATTGTGGCCAGGACTCTCAGAATGGTAAGCACACTAAGCATTTGGGTTATACCGAGGAGATGTGGTGTTAGGATTCTTGGGAGCCTCCTTCAATTTTTCCAAGTTGGATCTTAGCAGATGTGGTAGAACCCCAGTCAATTTCATGTTAATCCGGGTAAATTGCCTTTGCGGTATTTTCACCCTTTGCTGATTGTTTCGTTGTGGGATAGCCGCAGACCTAGGTATCATCATAGCACCTACTATTGGACGGTGTTCAGCTCTGCTCTGACCTCTTGGGCTATAAATGGAACTGACCTCCTTCTTACTCGTGAAGGGCTTCTTCACTGATCTTGACGAGGTATCTTTCTGTATTTTGCCACTCCGGATCCTAGCTTCTACTCTTTCTCCAGTTAATATCTGCTCGGTGAAACAAGTTGAGGAGCTAACGATCAGGTGTTTGAAGAATAGACCAGACATCATCCCTAGAAACATGTCAACCAACTCCCTATGAGACAAAGGGGGTTGGACTATCCCTGCCAGATCTCTCCACTTCTGCGCATAGTCCTTAAAGCCTTCACTTGCACCAATGGACATACTCTAGAGTTGAGTACGGGTAGGAGCAAGATCAGCGTTGTATTGATATTGCCTATAAAAAGCAGCATCCAAATCCTCCCAGTTGCGGACATTAGTTCCCTCCAGCTGATAGAACCATTCAAGTTGAGTCTCAGACAGACTATCTTGAAAGAAGTGAACCCATAAGTTCCCATCAGTAGTGTGAGGCTGAATCTTCCTCACATAGGAACGGAGATGAAGCTTGGGACAAGACACCCCATCATATTTCAAAAAAACCAGAGACTTAAACTTCTGTGGGATGACTACCCCAGACACCAAACCCAGCTCTTCAAAATCCAGCCTTGGTATTCTCTGAATCTCAATTGCGCTCAACCGATCTTCTAATTGTTTGCATCTATCCTCAATAGGGGGATATTGTTCATTATTGTAGTCAGTGTCATTATCAGAAACTTCAGGACTAAGGTCTTCCTCCCTTGTCTCTCTCTCTTGATTCTCCCCTTCTTTGGACGAGGAGGTCAGATCAACTGGTTGCTTTAACGGTCCCTTGAACCTTCTTCCCAGATTCCGAACACCAGAGGTATTATTATTCTTCTTCTTATTCTTCTTCTCCTTCAGGATAAGGGCCTTCAGATCTTCCTGCCCTTTTGCCAAAGCTACGAACATTTGTTGAAACTGAGCATTTTGTGCCTGGAGATCTTTGATGCTTTGCTCAGAAGACATTGTTGCTGAAATAAACAGCGAAAAAGATGAGAAACATGTAATGGTACATGTTTATGCAATGTCATGGATGGTATGCATATGCAATGATTTCAAGGGTTCTTAAAGACTCAAATTTGTTTAACCAAAATAAACACACATTAATTGTATTAATAAGTTCAAATTGTTACAAAGAGTGCCTTTTAGGCTTACAAAAAAACAAAACTTAAAGCAAAAAGAAAATTAGGTTTCCCAGGAGCGCATCCTCTTTGGTGCAATGTAGGTGTTTATATTCCTCTCTTCATGAAGTAGCCTAGTGAGCTCCAGGACCTTCTTCTCACTGGCATAGAATTGAGCTTCAAACGTATGCCGCTCCTCTTTAAGTTGAACCCAGGATTTCTGTAACTCCTCGTGATCAGTTGGCATGTCAGGATGGAGAACAAGATAAGAAGTGTGTGATACGGTGGCAGAACCGACTGTTAATAATGGTTTATGTTTTGTATTTGCAAATGTGCGGTAAGCAAAAGTCGCCACCAACTTTTATTTCATCCAACAAAGGAAAGGGAAAAGAACAGAAAAAACCTTTTTCGAGAGTTTTTGATTAAGGGGGGGGGGGGGGGGGGTAGATTATAGAAAGGGAAGGTGTTAGCACCCTTTCTATCCATGGTTTTCCACGGGCTCTTAGGTACTTACTCATTTTGAAATTGCTTGTGTGTGTTTGTTTTGAAAATTTTTGTTTACTTCGTGATAACCCTTGTATCTGTCCTCAAGAGTGTGACGAAGTTGTTTTGGAAAGTGTTTGTGTGAAAGAGTTTTTTGTTTTGAGCAAGTACTTAAGAGTTTTCTACCTACTTGAAAAAGTCTATTTGTTTTCCTTTAGACAATGCTATCCTACTATTAAGGAGTAGGTAGCTCCGTCGTTGGAGTTTTAAGGGACATTCGAAGGGACGAAATTGTCACTGAAGGAAATAAGTAAGGATACCTTAGCATTTCGAAGGGACTGTCGTCATAAGATCATTTCTCGTAGGCAACTCGAGGGACAATGAGGGACTATGATCCTTATGAAGACTTTGAACTACGGGTCATTACTAAGATATCCCTAGGTTCGAGGGACACGACCATTATTTCCGAGGCGACCAAGTGAGGCAAAACCCTAGGAGTGAGCATGTGCAAGTGTTTGATTTCAGTTTCATTTATCTTGCGCATTTAGGGTTTTCTACTGTTTTAAATTGATTTATCTTGTCATTCAATCCTATTATCCATACATCTAGGCAGTTTATAATTACGGAAAGTAAAGTGCGAGAAATTAATGAAATTCCGGGAAAGTCACAGACTCAGAATGTCTAATGGAATGTTAAGACATCTGATCTGACATTAAGCGTTGTACAAGTAGAATAGGCTGTACTTTTGATATCTGTTCTACAACAGTCACTGGACTAACATACCAGAGCCTGCAACACCTTTTGATAAACGCAGGTTCTGATTTACTGAAGTTCAGAACGGTTAAGATTAATCATATACATTGATGTTACGAGGAATGCTGTGACATCAAACAAATAACCAATGCAGAAGGTAAATAACACACAGAATTGTTCACCCAGTTCGGTTCAACCAACCTACATCTGGGGGCTTCCAAGCCAGGGATAAAGTTCACTATTAGTAGTATCAATTCAAAGACCCTACAGCCAACACACCCGTTGACAGCCTTCTCACTTAATCACTACCCAATGACACTTTTACCTAAGATCCAATCCTAGATATGAGACCCCTCTCACTCCCCCTCAATCACCGCAGTGATAACTTTCTACAGTACATAAACTGTTCAGAAGATACACTTCCATTACACATCTTGATCATGCTTAAAAGCTTCAATCAAGTATAATGCATACATCCTTTAACCTACAGGTTTCAAGGAGTATGGTGACCATCCCACAGCCCGGGTGGTTCACAACAAAACTAGCCCTAAATGATTACATCTTGTCAATCCCAAAAAGCCCTTTCAAATTAGGTTACAATACTTCTATTTATAACACCTTTTTACCCAACTGGATTTGGGCCTTCATATGACAGCAATGCAGCTTTAACGACCTGCATAAAGTAAGCAGAAAACTTCTGCTACAAGTTAGGTCTTCAATCGAGCTTTTCTCCTTATCCTTAGCTTCTGATTGAATCTTCTAGGGCTCCACGTATGCCTTCAATTTTCGCTACTTGTTATGCATTCTATTTGGCAGAATATTCTGCATAACTTTAGGAACAGAACTGCATCAGACTTGACAGTTCAGTAGCTTGATGTCTGGTATGATGTTATGACATCTCTTGAGACATGTTGTTCCAGATGTTGATCAACATGTTTAGGCATTTACAATATAATTTTCAGGCTGTTCCTATTGTACATTACATTACATTATTGTTGTTGCTATTTGTTTTACAAGAGATGAGCCAATCCCAAACGAAGGCACTTACAATCTCCCCCTTTGGCTAATTTTGGCTAAAACAAATACAACAATAACACTAACCATTCAGGACCTCTTGAAGCACAGGAGGAAGAGGATGCACCTCATTCCCTTCTAGACCACGAACCATTTCTTGTTACTGGTGGTGGAAAAAGAGGACCGTGGGAGATAAACTATCCTTTCAGAGGCATCAGAGAACCTTTAAGGAGTGACCAGAATATCTCCCTTGTAACTCAGAACACAGGTCACAACTGTGTTCATAACTCAGATCACAAGTCACAAAGAAATTCACGCCATTTGAATTTCTGCTGAGTTTGTGACAGGTCTTTGTGATCAAAACTTTGAGTAGCTGCTGCAACGAGGACAGTTTCTAACAGTACTCCTTTCTCCCCTTTTTTGGCCAAAAATTGCCAAAGAAAGCCCTCACAAAACCAGATCCAAGAACAGTTTTCCCAAATCCGTATAAACCCCATGATGGTTGTGAGAGAAAAGAATGTGTGACAGGAGGTTATATAAGGAGATACCAGGTTCAAGAAGATGGTAATATAAAATCTTGGTCAAGGATTCCTGTTAAAGCATGTGCATATTTCAGACTGACTGTGCATGTATTGTTTGTTTCTGCCAATACCACAAAAAGAACCAGTCCTAATACATGCATAAATTTTGGTCAAAGCAATTCCTGAATAAAATCAGCCTTTGACCCATTTTCAGGACTGAAGATTTATTCCTTCTAGGAAACAGAATACCAATGACGTGGCGAAGTTATTTTCCTGTATTCTTCTTGATTTCCCAAGGTTGCAATGTCGTTGGTAATGTCATGACACTTACTTAGACATTACCTTGCATTCTTCAACAACAGCAGCCTTCTTTTTACTTCTCTCATTTAGGCACAGAGAAGGGCACTTTAACCAGCTAGTAGCAAGAGATTAGCAGCATTAAGCATGGCCATCACTCATGCTTTGTGTTGCTGAGATCCAGTACACCAGAAGACTCCAAAATGCTTCACAGGACATCACAGATTAGTTCTAATACACAAATTTAGATGACACTTCTATTTCTTGTAGTAAAAGAACCCCTTGAACATATGCTGAATATATCTGATTTACTTCTTCTGATCTTCCATTCACTAGTAGTTGTTGGAGCTAGTGAAGTCTGATCTGCTAGACCAAGTTGCTATTGATAAGATCTGAATCTTCCAAATTGCTCCAAAAGTATTAAAACTGCCACTTATGATACTTTTAAGAATCTCTGAGATTTTCTTCCTAACCCCAGTCCAATAACAAGAGCAATTCTTCAATCTCCTGTTGTTGAGACATTATCCATGACTTCACTTAGAAGTTCACAATGTCATATTATCAGAACACATAAACATCAGCATACCACTGCCCTCTTCTGACTTCTGATCTTCAGATTAAGTCCAACAATACAGATACAGAGTCTCCCTTCAATGTATATTGTAATTGGGAAAAGTGCAACACTCAGTGACTTCCCTTGTTGAGGCCAATCAAAACAGTGGCGTGGAAACCAGTAGCACTAGCTCTGAGGTGGTAACTTCAAGCACCCTGAACTAGTCTTAGAATAGTAAGGACATCTCTGATTCATGCCCTTGCACTTCCACACTTATCATGACTCTCATGTAGCCATAGTCTGAAACCAACCTCCAACCTTCTTAGTGTGCTTACAAGCTTTGCTAAGATTTAGACTTTCTAGAAGGATTATCCTTTGATCATGTCATTCTTCTGTATAATATATTTACTAGTAGTTGCTAATACTAGTCAATTCTTCAGACCACAACAGTAGTTATGCGTTGTTAAGCATACTACTTAAACACAAGTAGAATCTACTTATTCCAAACCAACAATAGAACTGCCACACTAGAATATTAAGACTCACAGTCCCAAGTCTCTGCCACGGACTTCTAACAATAAATGATGTTACAGCATGAACCTATCTGCTTGGATTCTGAGGTTAACATCCAGGGGATTGATGCCCTTTTATATTCCCCATAAGACAGGTATGATTACTCACCAGAATATTCTTAGAGAGAAATAAACTCTCTACCAAGTTCTGAGTAATAGGTTCAGAATACAGCCTTGCATACATATCAGACAAACAATTAGTCTCCCATCAAAGTGCTTATATATATCTTTATGCAAGATCCTAATGAATACTTAGTCTCCCGTCAAAGTATTCATTATTAGTTAGATTATGCCATCTTCTCAAGGTAGGATAATTATTCTAACAATCTTCTGCTCCATGCATGAAGAACCACAACAACCACACAACCATGCAGCAACTAGCATGGATCACCTTCACCTTGTCTGCTGACCCTTGAACAGTACAAAGGAGTTAATTGTATCATACTCCTATAGACAAGAGCAAACCAAGTTGTTCACATAAATGAACTTTAAGTAAGAAGAGGATCTTCTCAGGAACCCATGATCTTTTGAAGATAACTCCTCCTTGCTACATACAACTAACAAGTTCATCCTAGGTGATGGGGATGACTTGTCAAAGTGCAGATATCCACCATTTGACTTTGGTCCAGGATGTCAAGACATTTTGTATGACATGTCTTCCCAGATCTTCAGGTTAAGGACTCTCCCTAAAACTAAGCTCATAACCTGTTCTATTCCTATCTTCCTTGGAAATCACTAAGATCATGAGAAGTAAACTCAAGCATCTTATAGAACAAGGTAGAATGAACTCCCTTTCACATCAGCTTGATCATACTACTCCCTCTGAACAAAATGTTATCCAACTTTCCTTTTTATGGATACAGTGTAGAGCTCTTTACTTTAGACACATAGTAAGTACTCTTTATTTGGAATTTGCCACAGGTTCCAAATTAAGAGTCCTTAGTTTGCTTGCTGTACAAGTTTCAGGTTGCCATATTCTGTAACTTGTACTAGAAGAAACTTCATTATCAATCATGAGGATGTTCACTAAATCTGGGACTTATCTGTCTTTCCTCAACAACTGATGTCTTCAACAGTTGTGATGTTGTACATTCTTTATCATGACAAGCTTTAGAACTTTTGATTCTGATTTCCACATATTTAACACATAAAGATTCTGCTTCCATCATTTATTCAATTAGAATTATCTAATCACACTAGACTGATTACTTCTTCATGCTTGCTAAGCATATTTACTTGGCTGAAGACACAGAAATGATTTCCATCATCCACAGCTTTAAAGTCCTTTTAAGTGCATTTAGCTCAGCACATATACTCCCTTAAACTCACAACTGGAGTAGATGACCTGTTGATCGTGTCCTGATCAATTATTTCAAAACAGATGTCTCCTCTTCCAGATCAGGAGTAGGTTCCAAACATATGTACTCACATTACATGTGTTTAGCACCCAGAACATCTGTTCTTCAGCTGGCAGTTGCATGATGTTCTAACATCCTTAAGAACATTAGTTCCATCTTCTTGGAACACATCATCCTTGATAATCTTCAAGGTCTTCAAGTAGCTAGCAGACGCATACGAGAATCATTGATCAATTGATACTCATCAACAACATTCTGTTGAAAACAATAGCCCTAGAGTTCTTCTTTCACTTTTAGGGGTTGTATCAGAGGCTATGCAGCGGAATAGCAGTACTTCACCAGAACTTACACAGTGCTTACTCCATATAGCAAGCATGACACATAAGGATTGAAAATAAATCAATCCCACAAGTTGTTTGCTTCTTCACCAAACAGCTTTCTAGACCCAACTCTACAGCCCTGTTAAAAGAAGGCTTTATAAACACATATGATGCCTTATCAATATCTTCACTCCCGCATGAAGATTTTGATAATATTCTTCTCTGTGCTGAATACAGGTTGAACAATGCACTCCAAAATCTTCAATCCCGCATGAGGTCTTTGAATTTGTTCAAACACTTTCATCATAGCTGATCTAGTTTCTCCCAAATTGGTCCATCCTCCACTCCTAGGGACCAAACAATATGAACACTACTGGTTCAAACAATATTCTACCTTGTACACAACCGGAAAGTATCCCCCATGGATCTCATCCAGAGTCAGACAGGATGCCCGCTCTGATACCAATTGAAATTCCGGGAAAGTCACAGACTCAGAATGTCTAATGGAATGTTAAGACATCTGATCTGACATTAAGCGTTGTACAAGTAGAATAGGTTGTACTTTTGATATCTGTTCTACAACAGTCACTGGACTAACATACCAGAGCCTGCAACACCTTTTGATAAACGCAGGTTCTGATTTACTGAAGTTCAGAACGGTTAAGATTAATCATATACATTGATGTTACGAGGAATGCTGTGACATCAAACAAATAACCAATGCAGAAGGTAAATAACACACAGAATTGTTCACCCAGTTCGGTTCAACCAACCTACATCTGGGGGCTTCCAAGCCAGGGATAAAGTTCACTATTAGTAGTATCAATTCAAAGACCCTACAGCCAACACACCCGTTGACAGCCTTCTCACTTAATCACTACCCAATGACACTTTTACCTAAGATCCAATCCTAGATATGAGACCCCTCTCACTCCCCCTCAATCACCGCAGTGATAACTTTCTACAGTACATAAACTGTTCAGAAGATACACTTCCATTACACATCTTGATCATGCTTAAAAGCTTCAATCAAGTACAATGCATACATCCTTTAACCTACAGGTTTCAAGGAGTATGGTGACCATCCCACAGCCCGGGTGGTTCACAACAAAACTAGCCCTAAATGATTACATCTTGTCAATCCCAAAAAGCCCTTTCAAATTAGGTTACAATACTTCTATTTATAACACCTTTTTACCCAACTGGATTTGGGCCTTCATATGACAGCAATGCAGCTTTAACGACCTGCATAAAGTAAGCAGAAAACTTCTGCTACAAGTTAGGTCTTCAATCGAGCTTTTCTCCTTATCCTTAGCTTCTGATTGAATCTTCTAGGGCTCCACGTATGCCTTCAATTTTCGCTACTTGTTATGCATTCTATTTGGCAGAATATTCTGCATAACTTTAGGAACAGAACTGCATCAGACTTGACAGTTCAGTAGCTTGATTTCTGGTATGATGTTATGACATCTCTTGAGACATGTTGTTCCAGATGTTGATCAACATGTTTAGGCATTTACAATATAATTTTCAGGCTGTTCCTATTGTACATTACATTACATTATTGTTGTTGCTATTTGTTTTACAAGAGATGAGCCAATCCCAAACGAAGGCACTTACAATTAAAACCCTAGTTATTACAAGGATTTGGGGAGGGGGATTACATAATCAAAAAAACCGGGGAAAATAGTAAATGCGAAATAGTAAACCTAATTAACTATTACAAACTCTGAGCAATTACATTATTGGTAAAAATAATGAAATAAGTACGCGCGAAAGTAAATTAAATGGGGAATTAAATTCAGAAACAATTAATTGGTGAATAAAGAAAAGTTATTTTTGTGGATTTTTATGAGAAAAAAATAATTAACTTTGCAAATTTACCTAATTTCTATTTAATTTTAATTATGGAAAAAAGTATTTAAGTTAACCTAATTAACCTAATTAATTAATGCAATTAAATATTTTATAAAAAAAAATAATCCTAATGTTTTTTTTTTGTGATTTTATGATTTTCTGATTTAATTAAAAAAACAATGATTTTGTAAAATAATTAAAACAAATAAAGAAATTAAAAAAGAATTAAAGTGGGCCTGATGTTGTTGAGTAATCTGGGGGTGTACTGCCAGAATTTGCAAAGGCCCAAGATGATGGCCCAGTTGTCCAACATGTGGTTCAGCGTAGCTAGCTTCTGAGCATTCACCATGCACCGCTTTCTTGAAGCGTTGGATCTGGCTGGAGATAGATCCCAAGGGTGAGATCTGAGGGCGCATGATGGTCCTCTGAAGGTGAGGTGCATGGAACCTGCAAGGAAATTGGAAGAAAAATAGAAAAATTTAGAGGCAGGGGTCGAACCCCTGACCTCTCATATACAACGCCTTATCAACTTTCCTGCACGCCACTGGGCCATTTGGCTTTTTGTTAACATAAATAAACAACATATAATATAATAAAAACGCATTATGCCCAGAACAAAAATGCGCCAACATTCAAATGGTCCAATGGGACGTTGCCACACAGTCTTCTTCTTCCTCAGCATCGTCGTATTAGGTAAAGGCTTTTACCCACGGTTCAATGCATGTAACAAAAACCTGTTCATCTCATAAAATCTCAAACAAACAAGATAAATGAAATCCAAGTATACCAATCAACCAGGCTTGAACTCGTGAGCATGATGATGCCCATATTTGGCCCTAATTTTACCTGTATAATAAAGCCCTAAAATTCAACCTTAAACCCTAACAATGGCAGATGTCCATACCTGCGTCAAAACTCATAATTAATCATACCAATTCATTCTAAATGATGATACAAACATGAAAGTATGCTTAAAAATAGTTAATCATGCGCGTATAGTCAGAACCAAAATAAAAAATAATGTCAAATTGTGATGTATATGGAACGTGATTCTTGATGCTTCAGAGCTTGGCAAGGGTTGGAAAAGCTTCTGGAGGTGTCCAGGAACGTGTTGCAATCTTCAAATCTCCTTAAGGATGTCTGTAGTATGGAATCCGATTTTAGATTTTTTGACAAAAAGATGCAACTTGTCCTTGCTGTTTCACACGATCAACCCCTGTCCTTGTGCATTGGAATTGTTATGTATATGTAGTAGACTTAATTAGGTTAACAAAAAGCATTCATATCTTTGCAAATTATCAAGATTTGATTTGATTTCCTCTTTGCATTATTTCTTTCTAAATAAAACCAAATCATGACATTCTCATCCCAATCAACCCTTTGCACGATTTGATTTTGTTTGACATCATAATTGGATTGTGATTCTATTCAAAATCACATCAAAAACAAATCTTTACTAATTTATATCATTTATTTGATTTAATTTGATTTTTAAATTATTAAAATCTAAATAAATTAAATAAATAAAGCCAATAATATATGAGAGACTGTTTGGGTCATGGACCATGTTAGAAGTAAGATGCAAGCATAAAAAGTTAGGCCCATTTGACAAAAAATGCAATTTTGGGTATTGTTGACTTTTGATAATTTTCCAAAAATGGCCAACTTTGACAATGCATATATCCTTCAATTTTGACCCTAAGAGGGTGTTCTTGGAGTTTTTAGAAATCTTAGGATGTCCCCTAAACAACCCTTTTAGTTTCATCTCAATTGGATCCTCCATGTTCATGTAAGAAGCTTTGACCCAAAAGGTGTTTTTGTTGAATTTTGAAAAGGACCCATAATGTTTGAATTTAAATCTTTTCATGAGTGCATTTATTAAACTTGAGGGATGAAGATGAGTTTTAGGGAATTGTATTCTATTCAAAATGAGCCTTGGATGAGAAATTTTTGATAAAGTTTGAAAAAGTTATGCTTGGTCAAAGTTTGATTGACTTTTCTTGAGAAACCCTAATTTAGGAACTTTTGAGTTTTGATTAATTAGGAGCATTCCTTGGGGAATCATGATCAAACCTTGATCAAATGATGGATATAACTTCCAAGTGTTGATGTTGACCAAAAATCTTGAAGTTTGACTATACGTGGGCCACAGTTGACTTTTGACCTAATACAGTTGATTTTCAAGCATCTGAGCAGTTGACTGAGAAAACTTCTTGTGCAAGGCATGAAACTTGACATGGATGGTCTTAAGGACATATTAGGACCATGTAAAATATTTGAGACCTTTGGAGTTCACATATCTTGATGAAAGTGGAAACCCTAGTTGAAGGTTTATTGCCTTATGAGAGAATTTGTCTGGTTAATTCTTGGACATCCTTGAGCAAGTTGAGGATCTCAATGAGCATGTGTTGAGTAAGATGAGAGGGAATTTTTTTGGGGTACAAAAACTTCCCCTGTTCAATCTTATTAAACCTGAGGATATAGATTGGCTGGTCTGCCTTTCGTGATCTGAAGGTGGAAGATGATTGAACATTAGAGTGCCCTAAAATTTGCACTCGTCTGAAATGATATTGGTAGTGTAGGTAATATCGGGAATGGGCTTAAAAATTCCATTTGGAAGAAGATGATGAAAGATAGTCGGATATGGGCTTAAAGATGCCATCCAGAAAGGATATCGGTTGCATAAGAGATTCCTTTGCGAGAATTCCTGTACCTGCCGTTTGGAGGGGCTTTACCGGGGAATGTCGATTTATATCCTGGGAGATAGAGTATAGGAGCTTCGATTGTCCACTAATCTACTGGGGAACTAACTCCTGATTGAGGATGTGGGGAGTAAGCTGCATATCTTGTTAGGGTCCAGGTTTCACCGCGACTTACTGGGGAAATGTGAGATCGACCGTCTCTGGTCGGGTCCAGGTCTTACAGTGTTATAAACCGTTATCTGGAGATAAGAGAGAAGGAACCTGGATAGTAAGGTAGCTTCGAAATGAAAGCCTAGATAGTCGAGCTATGAGAAGGAACTTGGATAGTAGGGTTACTTCGAAATGAAAGCCGGGATGGTAGGGCTACGAGAAGGAACCTGGATAGTAGGGTTACTTCGAAATGAAAGCCGGGATAGTAGGGCTATGAGAAATAACCTGGATAGTAGGGTTACTTCGAAATGAAATCCTGGATAGTAAGGCTATGAGAAGGAACCTGGGTCCTAGGGTTACTTCGAGATAAAATCCTTGATAGTAGGGCTATGAGAAGGAACATGGGTCATAGGGTTACTTCGAAATGAAAGTATGGATAATAGGGCTATGAGAAGGAACCTGGGTCGTAGGGTTACTTCGAGATGAAAGTGTGGATAGTAGGGCTATGAGAAGGAACCTGAGTCGTAGGGTTACTTCTAGATGAAACTTGGATAGTAGGGCTTATGGAAAGGAACTTGGGTCGTAGGGTTACTTCGAAATGAAAGCCTGGATAGTAGGGCTATGAGAAGGAACCTGGGTCGTAGGGTTACTTCGAAGTGAAATCCTGGATAGTAGGGCTATGAGAAGGAACCTGGGTCATAGGGTTACTTCAAGATGAAAGCCTGGATAGTAGGGCTATGAGAAGGAACCTGATTCGTAGGGCTACTTTAAGATGAAAGCCTGGATAGTAGGGCTATGAGAAGGAACCTGGGTCGTAGGGTTACTTCGAGATGAAAGCTTGGATAGTATGGCTTATGGTAAGGAACCTGGGTCGTAGGGTTACTTCAAAATGAAAGCCTGGATAGTAGGCCTATGAGAAGGAACCTGGGTCGTAGGGTTACTTCGAGATGAAAGCCTGGATAGTAGGGCTATGAGAAGGAACCTGGGTCGTAGGGTTACTTCGAGATGAATGTTTGGATAATAGGGCTATGAGAAGGAACCTGGGTCGTAGGGTTACCTCATGGGGAGTTTGGGTAAAACTGCATCTAAACCGAGAAGGAACCTATGTAAGGTTGATTCGTGAGGAGTTTAGGTAAAACTGCATCTGAACCGAGAAGGAACCTAGGTAAGGTTGCTTCGTGAGGAGTTTAGGTAAAATTTCATTTGAACCGAGAAGGAACCTAGGTAAGGTTGCTTTGTGAGGAGTTTAGGTTAAACTGCATCTGAACCGAGAAGGAACCTAGGTAAGGTTGCTTCGTGAGGAGTTTAGGTAAAACTACATCTGAGCCGAGAAGGAACCTAGGTAAGGTTGCTTTTTGATGAATTTGTATAAAGCTGCATTTGGTCGCGCAAATAATTACTCTGTTTAGTTTCAGGAGCTAATCTTGGTCCTGCTGGAAATTGTTAACAATAACCATCTTTCCTGAAAAAGGTACATGATTAATTATATGTGATGCATGAAATGCATTTTATGATGATGTTCTCAAAATAAATGAGATTATGTTGTATGCAATATGTGTGTGCATGTCATGATGTATGAACATGAAATGCTATTGTGACACGTCCGAGTCTGGGAAAATAAATCCCTGACTACTGCTGGAGAGTATTGGAAATTGAATTCCTGACCGTCGTAGAAAAAGTGGTTCTTCTACTTCTGCTGGGGATGGTGAACGGAGATGATTATGTTGTAGATTTACTCCTTGTTGTTTGTGAATATTCTACTGGGGGAGAGACTCTACTTGAGAATAAATCTGCGGGGGAATAAATCTGTTGGGGATGAGCTTCTGTATAAACTTTGCTCGGGAGAAAACTATATGAATCGCTTGCGATTTACAAAATTCGACTGGGGAACATAGACGTCGGCTCTTTGAAGGAACTTTACTGGGGAAAGTAACTCCTGTTTGGGGAAGCCGAGATCAAAACCTTTGGTTACCTCTATTCTGTGGGGAGTGCAGATGTCACAGGGATGTATGCTGAGGATACGACAATGAATTCACATCAGGACTTTTCTGCTCCTGTACCTGCTGGAGAAAGTACCTGCGGAGGCTTTATGGATAGCTTGAGTGATATCCCAACTCATGAGGTGCTTGGTAACTGCCGATCAGAATGATAAGTCTTCTACTAATAGGCCAGTGACAAGATGACGAGACATAGTCGTACGCTTTAATCCCTAACTTTTGCCTGGACTGTCTTTTCAAATTTTCATTCCACTGGGATACCCTTTTTTTCCCAAGCCGCCTTTTCAGGTTTTCGACTTGCCAGGTGTATGGTTTTTTCGTTTTCATCCCTTATTTTTGCTCGAACCCTTTTTGGTTCGCCGGGATGCCCCTATTTTTTCCTAGGCCAGTCGACCTAGCGGGTCTTTTTCATGCGTAGTATTTTCAAACTATGTCCATGCTCTCAGGATGTAGGGAGTTGACATTGTCCATAGTGTTGTGTTGTAGTACTGTCAAAAATGTTTTCTTGATGGAATGTGATTCGTTGCTGGAATGCATGCGTAATTCCCCAAGTGATTCAGATGGAGATCTACCCCTGGTTATTTGGCACTTTTGGAGAGACTTCCCCAAGTGTGTTAGACATCATGTCATGCTCCTTGCTTATGGAAGACCTGTTATTGGAAGTGTCTTTCCCGCTGAGGTGATTTTTTCCATTGAGAGGAGGTTTGTTCATTGAATATCCATTGTGCGGATTTCTCTGCTGTCAAACCATTAGTCACATGTAAACAATGTCATTTAAAGAATGCAAAACTCATGTCTGTCTTGAGGAAAAAAATTGAAAATGTGTTTTGTGTAGTAAAACAAAATTTGCAAGAATGTGATATCAACTCAGGATTCGTAACAAGTCCTACAGGAGTCGGGATACCTTTGTAACAGTATGCTCTCAAATTAACCCATGCTTCAGATAAGACTTTTAAGGGTTATAATGTGGCTTGGTTCATGGTTTAAGAAACAAAGGATAAAGGCTCAAAATTTATTTGTACCCACCCGTTCTTCGTGATGTCCTTCCGTCCTATGCTCAGTTGATTGCGTGTTTAGAATCCCAGTTAAATCCTGGAGTACTGTCCTCGATGTTTTGGTGATGGTTCGGATACTGAAGTTTATTCTGAATAGGCAGTAATTTTTGTAATCTTCTTTCTGTTGAGTATTTGTAGGACCTCTCTTTTTTTATTTTACTATCCCTGACTTTTTCCTGAACTATTTCTTTTTGTGATTACAGTTAGCGGGATGCCCCAGTTTTTTCTTAAGTCTCCTTCATAGGTTTTGACTTAATGGGCTTTTATTTTGAGAGATAATGACTGCATGTCCTGATGATTATATGGAACCATCACCGTCGTTTGTTTTGGAAGGACATCTTCGATGCCATTCATTGTGTACGAAGTAGCGGATTGCGACTGAATGTGCGTCTAAATTGACTGAGAAAACAACCCTGCCCCGGGTTATGATTAAGGGTTTTTATTTGCGTGAAAGAAAAAACTCCTACTTCTTTGGCTCAAAGGGGTTGACTAGGGATTATAGTCCTTATAATTCCCCTGTGTATGATTTGAAACAATGCTTGTACATCGTTAGCGAGGTCTGTTCAAAAGCATACTGTAGAGATTGCGGTATCATTTTCATCATCCTCCCTCTAAGGCTTAGAGCTTTTAATCGAGAGTTGGATATCACGAAAAGGAAGTATAAAGAAATTTAAGCATAGTGAAAACAGATTAATTCAAGACAAACATGTGTAATGCATTAATGAAATAACAAAGTTTTAGCATGACAATAATTGTTCGAATAAGAAAAAATACAACTTGAGAATTAAATGAACAAAAATGCTTTCTATCCTAGCCATGTTTTGGCAACAAAGCAGTGATCACGTTGGGAGTCTCAGGAGGGTCGAATTCGATCTCCTTGACGTTAATCATATTCTGAATCTTGTATTTCAGCGCCCAACAATCGTTAGTATCGTGTCCCAGGCTGCTAGAATGGTAAGCACACCTTGCATCCGGCTTGTAGTCAGGAGAGGAAGTCTTGGGATTCGGATGAGGGTTTATCACTATAATCAGATTCATCCTCAATAGGTGTTGCAAAGCTTGAGACAGCGACACGTTGAGTTTGGTAAACTGCCTTTTGGGTATATCCGGCTTACTCTGATTAACCCGTTGTTTTTGGAGAGGTTGTTGTTGGACCTGTGAGGTAGTAGAAATTTGGAAAGGTCCACTCTTCACCAAACTAAACTCTTGTCTTCTTGGAGGTTGATCAATGAATTGGTCCCCAGCCTCGACTACTTGCTTCATATGGTTGTATCCATCTTAATGAAGTTTGTCGATAATGGTTCCCAGCTCTTCTTGTCCCCAGGCTAGGCCTTGGATAAGAGCCATCTTCCCCAGCATATGGGTTCTCATTGCTTCAACCTCAGCTTGCAGTTGTTCCAACTGTTCGTCCTTATTGTCTTCGGTATTTTTCTTGGCCAGGTTCCCAGCGAGGAGTGTTTTCAACTCTTCATTCCCCTTAGATTGGTTTAGGAACATCTCCCTGAACTGAGCTTCTTGAGTTTGAAGATCTCTGTTGTCTTGTTGGAAAGCCATTGCTGAAATAAACAGCGAGAACATGAGAGACCTGTACTGGAAGACCTATTATGCAATGATACGTATGATATATGTATGCAATGTTTTCAAGGATCTTGCAGGGTAAAAATCTTCAGAAGTTGAAATTTTTCCGCTTTGATTGAAGCACTTCGTATCATTGAAGGTCCTTCTACAAGAGTCAAACTCACCATATCAAGTGGGTCATAGCCCCTGACTCAGGTTATCGTGTTTTGATCTTTTGACGGCATTGGCTAGAGGAAAATAAATCCCCTTGCCCCTTGCTAGACGTCTGGTTCATCATAACCTGCATCACAGGCCCTTGAGATCCTTGAAATGGTTAAGGAAATGCTATGATGTGTATGCTATGTATCAAGCAAAAATGCAAGGTAAGAAAGCAATTTATTAGATTTATACAAACAAGGTCCTGCAAGGAATGCAAACAAAGCCCTGTAATGAGTTCAAATTGTTAGGCAAAGAAAGCAAACAAGTCACATAAGTAGCCTTAGGTTTTAGGCCTGCATGAGTTTTAAGGTCATACGCTCTTGAAGCTGGATTGGTTCAACCTGTCCTATAAATAGTAACCAGGTTCTAAGGGATCTCAATATCACCAATTTTTCCCCTAAGCTTCGTTCAATAGGAGATTAACTCGCAACCAAACAAAACTCAAGAGTCAAACCTCAATGAGTGTAACATCGAGTATCTGTCGACCTTGGGAATATACCAAAGCCAGCCATCTCGCTATGTCCTATTGGCCAAGTTGTGCAATTAAAGGTTCTAAGGTCAGTTGATGCTTTATGACACCATGCGGAGGCCCCGTACTCTCCCTGATTGACTCAAGGGTTACCGGTACCAACCAAAGTGCCACATCAACGTAGCTACTGCTTCAACCGTGTCGGTATACCCAGCAGAGTTCCCTCACAGTTTATTGCTACTTAGCTAAAAGGTGTCCCCCGATCTGGGTGCAGGATCTATATAACCCCAACAAAACCATTGAATATAAAGCAGGCAAAGCAAAACAAGAAAGTAATTTTAAAAATGACCTAGATCCTAAGGTATACCCCACTTATTAAGTCCCCAGCAGAGTCGCCAGTCCTATGAAACGGTGGAAGAACCGACTGTTAATATTGGATTGCATTTTGTATTCGCAAATGTGCGGTAAGCAAGAGTCACCATCGACTTTTATTTCATCCAACAAAGGAAAGGGAAAAGAATAGAAAAAACCTTTTTCGAGAGTTTTTGAGTACGGGGGGTAGATTATAGAAAGGGAGGGTGTTAGCACCCTTTCTATCAGTGGTTTTCCACGGGCTCTTAGGTACTTGCTCATTTTGAAATTTCTTGTGTGTGTTTGTTTCGAAAAGTTTTGTTTACTTCGTGATAACTCTTGTATCTGTCCTCAAGAGTGTGATGAAGTTGTTTTGAAAACTGTTTTGAAAAGTGTTTGTGTGAAAGAGTTTTTTGTTTTGAGCAAGTACTTAAGATTTTTCTACCTACTCGAAAAATTTTGTTTGTTTTCCTTTAGACAACGCTATCCTACTATTAAGGAGTAGGTAGCTCCGTCATTGGAGTTTTAAGGGACATTCGAAGGGACGAAATGGTCACTGAAGGCAACAAGTAAGGATACCTTAGCATTTCGAATGGACTATCGTCATGAGATCATTTCTCGTAGGCAACTCGAGGAACAATGAGGGACTATGATCCTTACAATGACTTTGAACTGCAGGTCATTGCTAATATATCCCTACGTTCGAGGGACACGACCATTATTTTCGAGGCAACCAAGTGAGGCAAAACCCTAAGAGTGATCATGTGCAAGTTTTTGATTTCAGTTTCATTTATCTTGCGCATTTAGGGTTTTCTACTGTTTTAAATTGATTTATCTTGCCATTCAATCCTATTATCCATACATCTAGGCAGTTTATAATTGTGGAAAGTAAAGTGCGAGAAATTAAAACCCTAGCTATTACAAGGCTTTGGGGAGGGGGATTACATAATCAAAAAAACCGGGGAAAATAGTAAATGAGAAATAGTAAACCTAATTAACTATTACAAACTCAGAGCAATTACATTAATGGTAAAAATAATGAAATAAGTACGCGCGAGAGTAAATTAAATGGGGAATTAAATTCGAAAACAATTAATCGGTTAATAAAGAAAAGTTATTTTTTTGGATTTTTATGAGAAAAAAAATAATTAACTTTGCAAATTTACCTAACTTCTATTTAATTTTAATTATGGAAAAAAGTATTTAAGTTAACCTAATTAACCTAATTAATTAATGCAATTAAATATTTTATAAAAAAAACTAATTCTAATGTTTTTTTTGTGATTTTATGATTTTATGTTTTAATTAAAAAAACAATGATTTTAGAAAATAATTAAAACAAATAAAGAAATTAAAAAAGAATTAAAGTGGGCCTGATATTGTTGAGTAATCTGGGGGTGTACTGCCAGAATTTGCAAAGGCCGAAGATGATGGCCCAGTTGTCCAGCGTGTGGTTCAACGTAGCTAGCTTCTGAGCGTTCACCATGTGCTGCTTTCTTGGAGTGTTGGATCTGGCTGGAGATAGATCCCAAGGGTGAGATTTGAGGGTGCATGATGGTCCTCTGAAGGTGAGGTGCATGGAACCTGCATGGAAATTGGAAGAAAAATAGCAAATGTTGGAGGCAGGGGTCGAACCCCTGACCTCTCATATACAACGCCTTATCAACCTTCCTACACGCCACTGGTCCATTTGGCTTTTTGTTAACATAAATAAACAACATATAATATAATAAAAATGCATTATGCCCAGAACAAAAACGCGCCAACATTTATATGGTCCAATGGGACGTTGCCATGCAGTCTTCTTCTTCCTCGGCACCGCCGTATTAGGTAAAGGCTTTCACCCATGGTTCAACTCCTATAACTAAAACCTGTTCATCTCAAAAAATCTCAAACAAACAAGATAAATGAAATCCAAGTATACCAATCAACCATGCTTGATCTCTTGAGCATGATGGTGCCCATATTTGGCCCTAATTTTACCTGTATAATAAAGCCCTAAAATTCAACCTTAAACCCTAACAATGGCAGATGTCCATACTTGCGTCAAAACTCATAATTAATCATACCAATGCATTATAAATGATGATACAAACATGAAGGTATGCTTAAAAGTTATTAATCATGCATTTATAGTCAGAACCAAAATCTAAAATAATGTCAAATCGTGATGTATATGGAAGGTGATTCTTGATGCTTCAGAGCTTGGCAAGGGTTGGAAAAGCTTTTGGAGGTGTCCAGGAACGTGTTGCAATATTTAAATCTCCTTGAGGATGGCTGTAGTATGGAATTATATTTAATATTTTTTGATAAAAAGTTGCAACTTGTCCTTGCTGTTTCACACGATCAACCCTTGTCCTTGTGCATTGGAATTGTTATGTATATGTAGTAGACTGAATTAGGTTAACAAAAAGCATTCATATCTTTGCAAATTATCAATATTTGATTTAATTTCCTCTTTGAATTATTTCTTTCTAAATCAAACCAAATCATGCCATTCTCATCCCAATCAACCCTTTGCAGGATTTGATTTTGTTTGACAGCATAATTGGATTATGATTCTATTCAAAATCAGATCAAAAACAAATCTTTACTAATTTATATAATTTATTTGATTTTATTTGATTTTTAAATGATTAAAATCAAAATAAATTAAATAAATAAAGCTAATAATATATGAGAGGATCAAAGAATTGGAAGAGTACCTTCAACATATCTTCATCAGTTTTGGAGGTAACCAGGTTTAGGAGACGACCATGTCTTTCGGTGAATGGAGAATTCTCAGAAATCCTTGATGCTAACTCTTTGAATTGAGGAGGAATCCTTACGAGGTTGACTTGAATGGTTTTCCTGCTGTTGTACCCAAAAATTTGCCCTCCCATTTCTCATTGATTTCTCATCACAAAGCCCTTGAAGCTCAAGATCCAGTTAGGGTTTCATCTGCTCAAGACTTCTCCTTGCACTGTTGACCCAAATTAGGGTTTGTGTTTGCACAAAGATGTTTTGACCAAAAATGCCTAAGATGACTTTCTTGCTTCATATTGGACTCCCAAGTTTATCCACATCAAGTTTCAAGTCTTGATTCCAAGTTTTGCCCAGTCAATTGGACAGTTGACCTAGAAATCAGCTGTATTGGGGAAAAAGTCAACTGTGACCAATTGACAGTCAAATCTCATGAAAATTGACCCACATCAACATTATGAACTCACATGGACCATTTGATCAAGTTTGGATCACAATTCCACAAGAAATTTGATCAGATCACCAAAAGGGCAAAATGGTCATTTTTAGGGTTTTGACTGTACAAAGGCAATTTTTGACTATTTGACCTAGCCAATGGCAAACCAAGCTCACATATGGATTCAAGGACCCCATGGAATTATCTTTACATGCTCAACAAGTTCAAAAGATCCCAAATGCACAAGATTGACAGTTGAATTTCCCAATCAATTGATCAATTTTGACTGTATACTGAAAAGTCAAACTTTGACTTTTTGGTCAAAATCAAGAGTCAAGATTCATTTTTCATCAAAACATGCCAAATTATGAAACTTGTTCACCAAGAAATCAAAAATTGCAAATTAGGGTTTGAAATGAGAATTTTTCATAACTTAGAATTTTTCTAAGTTATGAAAAACCCTAATTTTTTCCCAACTTTGCCCCACTTTCTCACCAAGATTCATTTGGATTCAAGAAAAAGTCAAAACATGAAAGTTGTAGCTTGTTGCATAATCTACAACTTTGATTCATAAAGTTTTCCCAAAAGAGGCTTGTATCTTAAGTTACAATTTTTGGAATAAGGGTACTAAACCATTCTTAACTTAGTGAAATTTTAACCTATTTTGGCAAGGTTTTCTACCTAACTTCAAGACCATTTTCTATACACTTCCACTTGGAATTTCAATTTGAATTTCAAATATGGATTGTAGTACACATTCCAAGATTTCCAAAATGTCCAAGAACTCATCAAACAACCTCATAACTTGAGAGAATCGAATTTTGCAATATGGCAAAAACTCACTTTTGAATTTGGTCATGTACATGTTCATAACTTATGCCATTTTCAAGTCAGCTTGGTTTGTGCTACATTACAGGTCTCTAAACCATCCAACACTCAATAATTTAATGCATGTTCATTGTGCTAAGGCCTTGTTTCATGAGTTTATGCATTACATGTTGGATTAGGCCATAAATGGAAAAAGTGAAATAGCCATTTTTGCAAAAGCAAGCTTTATGTCAAAGTTGCAAATCCACAAGTACAGATCAAATCACTTTGGCACAAGATTATGAGCAAAACACACTGATCAAGACAAGGTTAGCAGCATGTTTAGGGGGCCTCTACCTGCCTAGAAACTCAACTGGCCTTTGTTTGCTTAAGTGTTAAGAAACTTAGCATAACACAACATAACTTTGATCTGAGCACAAAAAAGCCTAAGCAAATATTGTATACACTTTCTAATCATCCAACCCAAGCTAGAACACGAGCAAACAAGGTCTCAAACACTCCCATTCCCAGAATCACTCTCAAACTGCAGAAACAGGGCAGGGTCTGCAGATTGGATCCCATCTCTCATTCCTTTCATTATTTCTTGCCCAAAGCTCATCAAACACATTCCCTAGCATCATTTGAAGCTAACCAAAACACAAAACACGACTTGTAACTCCTCTAACCAGTTCCACCATTTTCACTTTCTTGTTTTTCAGTTGAAAGTCCATAGCTCAATTCAAGGTGTCTCAAAGCAAAGTAAGCATTGGAATAACATCACCACACTTCAGGAAAGCTATACAGATCATCATCTTGCCCTGAAAGCTCCCCCATTGCCAGATAGAACTTCAACTGAACAGGTATCTTCTTGAACTTCTAACTCTTAGTCTAGGCATCATTAGCTCTAAGTTTGTGAATAAGAAGTGTTCTACTCATGCCCCTGAATCTGTACATGCTTTTACTTTTCATTTATTTTGCCTGAGCTATGAGAATTTAAGGTCTGAATATGGAAGAAAAGTTAGGTCATGATTTGGGATTGTCAAAATTCTCTCTCATTTCTGAGAGTTAGGATGAGTTCTTTATATATTTAGAATCGTGATTCAATGCTTAACATTTCTTATGTTGGAAGTTTGTGCAAAAGATCAAAGAATCCAGGTGTTTGAATAAAGGCTCAGGCGCGCGTTTTTTTTTAATATCTTTTGTCTGAAGGTTGAAGAAGAAGCCACATGGGTTGGGCCTGCTTTGTCTTTTCTTTTCACACCCTATTTTCATTTTCATACCCCCTGAGCCCATTTTATTTATTTGCTTGATTTTTTGACTTTTCTTTTTTACTCTGATTTATTTATTTTTGCTAATAATATTAAAAACTTGAAAAATTATTTTTACACCATTTTTGCATTTTTTAGGTATTTATTTGTTTATATGGACATTTATACATAAATATATATATATATACACTATTATTTAGAAAAAACTAGAAAAATAATGTAAATATATTTTATTTCTGATTTCTATTTCTTTTTTTTCTTTTGAAAATATTTTATGTAAAATATACCTTTTTTTTATATAATATTAAATATTATTATTTTTATATACATAATGCATATTGAGAAATTAATACATATATATATATATATATATATATATATATATATATATATATATATATATATATATATATATATATATATATATATATATATATATATATATATATATATATATATATATATATATATATATATATATATATATATATATATATTTATTAGTATATTTAGGTTAAAATACAAAAATACCTACATATTTTTCTTTTATTAATATTTGACTTCAAAAAATACTTTTTATAAATATACTCCATTTTATTTTATTTTTTGTATATAATTATTAAATATTATACATATTAAATAGCCTATATATTTACTTAATAAAATTAGGGTTTTACCCTTAAAACACAAAAACTCCAAAAATGTTACTTTTTTTATTTTATTCATTTTTGTTTATTGGACATAAAAAAAAAATATATCTTTTTTTTCATACATATGAAAACCCTTTTTTGCATTTTGCATTTTTATTTTATTTTCCATTTAATTTATGCAATTAATTATTTTGTAAATATTCCAAAATTGATGTAATAGCTAGGTTTAAATTCCTTGTCTAAATATCCCCCCATTTGAACATTTGTACCCCCCTTCCCATATTGTGTTGTAATAGTGTAGGAATTTTACTTTTCGCACTTTAATGCTTTCTAAATATACCATGCTAGAATTAGGGTTTGTATGCAAATAAAAAGAATAAAATTAGTTTGACCTAATTTCAAGATAATCAAGCATGAAAATGGACAACACATATCACACTTGCACCCCTAGGGTATTCCACTTGTTGCCTTCAATAATGGGCCATATTGCATGTTAGGTTTCTTTGGGTAAAAATAAACAATCAAATGATCATAAGTCCCTCGATGACGCTTTCGAAAAGTTGCCTAAAATGATCAAGTCCCTTTCAAGGAAAAATTGCCCAAAGATACTTAACACTATTGCAATTATGGTCTAAACGATGACCCGTGTCCGTCCCTTTCACCTCCTAACACAATATTGTCCACCAAATGCAATGGTGGAACAAAATTGTTAAAAGGGTTAAAACAGAACAAAAATCTTTGAGAACTTTAGGGTAGATAGCTCTTAAGTACTTGTTAACTTGCAAAACAAAACACTTGCCTATTTTCAAACCACACTTCACAAACACTTTCAAAACAAACTTTCAAAAAAAAAAACCTTGGAACATCTTTTCAAAAAGACAAACACCTTTTGTAAAACATTCGAGTAAAGAATTGTTACAAGGGTAGCCTAGACAAGGCATCTTTTTCAAAACATTTTCAAAACCACACACAAAGCACCATTTCAAACAATTGAAAACCAAGGCAAGTTGATCTAAGCAAGTACCTAAGAGCCCATGGATAACCATGGATAGAAAGGGTGCTAATACCTTCCCTTTCTATAATCTACTCCCCGAACCAAGAAAAATCTCAAAGGTTTTTGCTGTGCTTTTTAAACCTTTCCTTAGGATAAAATAAAAAGTCGGTGGCGACTCTTGCTCAACCGAAACATTTGCGAAAACAAACACAAAACCATAGTCAGTTCTCCCACCGTATCACAGAACTGGCGACTCTGTTGGGGATAATTTTAAAAGTGGAGTAACCTTAGGGCTTAGATCACCCTCTTGCATGACTAATTGTTTGAATTGATTACTTTATATCTTGGCTCTATTGTTTGGGTTTGCAATCCTACACCCAGATTTTGGGAAACATTTCATAGATAACAATACGTTGTGGAAACTGTGCGGGGTATACTGACACGGTCAAAGCAATAGCTATATTAGTGCGACATATTTGTGAGTACCGGTAACCCATGAGTTCAATCAAGGAGAGTACGGGGCCGCTGAGTGATGTCACTAAGCACTAATGACCTAGAACCTTACTTGACCATCTTGGCCTTTTATTTGTGGTAGTGAGATGACCGGCTTTGGTGCAGTCCGAAGTTGGTAGATACTCGATACTACACTCATTGAGGGTTGTTTTCTTGGAATATTTTGGTCGCTAGTTAAGTGGCTAAACCAAAACAATGAACATTGAAAACAATCCAATGATATTGAGCTCCTTAGAACCCGGTTACTATTTATAGGACAGGTTTTTAAGCCAACTACACTCAAGAGGGTACTTACCTGTGAAACCCCATGCAAGCCTGAAACTAGGGTCTGGTGTGATTTGCTTGTACATATGTTTTGTGCATACATCATAAACATCATGAAACATCATATGCATTCACTAACCATTTCGAGGGTTTGGATCTTCATCTTTGTTCCTGTTTTGTAGGTCATGGAAATTCCTCGCAGAAACACCATCCAAGTCAACCTTGTGAGAATTTCTCCTCAACTCAAGGAGCTCACCTCAAGAATTCCGGAAAACTCATCCTTCAGTGAAAGACATGGTAGACTGCTCAGCCTAGTCAACACCAACATTGAAGAAGACATGATGAAAGTGCTATTCCAGTTCTTTGACCCTCTTCACCACTGTTTCACTTTCCCTGATTATCAGTTGGTGCCCACTTTGGAGGAGTTTTCCCAACTCCTGAGAATTCCTATCCTTAATCAACTACCCTTCAACGGTACGGAAAAGGAACCAAAGCCGGAAGATGTTGCTCGAGCATTACATCTACAACCATCCGACATCAAGGGGCATTGGGAAACCAGAAGCGGCGTCAAGGGATTCTTAGCAAAATTCTTGTTTGAGAAGGCACAAAAATGTTGGAACTCATTGGACCTACAAGCCTTTGAAGAAATTGTGGCACTCCTTATCTATGGGTTGGTCTTGTTCCCAAATCCTGACCAATTGGTAGATATCAACGCCGTCAAAATCTTCTTGTCCAGAAATCCAATACCAACATTGCTTGGGGACATTCTTCACTCATTTTACACACGAACAATGAGAAAGAGGGGTGTTCTCATGTGCTGTACTCCTCTCCTTGCAAGGTGGTTTATTTCGCACCTTCCACAATCTGTCTTAAAGAATGACCAGGGCTCAAGGTGGTCCCAACGGTTGATGACTCTTACTCACTCTGATGTACATTGGTGTTCTCGGTCCAGAGAAAATGTCATCATCGTCGATCGTTGTGGAGAGTTTCCTAATGTTCCTTTACTTGGAATCAGAGGAGGTATCACCTACAACCCTTGCCTAGCTTTGAGGCAATTTGGATATGCACGGAGGGATGGCCCTCATGACATGTTGATTCCTGACCTAGTTTTTGACTTCGACAACGATGCGCAAGGACTTCGCCAAAGATTCATCGGAGCTTGGGGAAGACCCAACAAGGTTGATAGCAAGACTCTGGGACACAAGAACTCCATCCCTCTTAAGCCTTATCTCAAGTGGGTACGAGCCCGAGCCCAAAGTCTGATGATGCCTTATCCGCATGTTCTCCCTGTGATTAAAGAGCCCGTCAAGGAAGGAGAGGTTCCCTACACCATCCTACATCCAGACATGCCTACATCGTGGGAGGAAATGTAGAAAAGTTGGATTCAGCTCAAGGAAGAACGGAATACTTTTGAAGCTAGCTTCTACGCTAGTGAGAAGAAGGTTCTAGAGCTTACCCGCGCGTTTTTTTTTTAATATCTTTTGTCTGAAGGTTAAAGAAGAAGCCACATGGGTTGGGCCTGCTTTGTCTTTTCTTTTCACACCCTATTTTCATTTTCATACCCCCTGAGCCCATTTTATTTATTTGCTTGATTTTTTGACTTTTCTTTTTTACTCTGATTTATTTATTTTTGCTAATAATATTAAAAACTTGAAAAATTATTTTTACACCATTTTTGCATTTTTTAGGTATTTATTTGTTTATATGGACATTTATACATAAATATATATATATATATACACTATTATTTAGAAAAAACTAGAAAAATAATGTAAATATATTTTATTTCTGATTTCTATTTCTTTTTTTTCTTTTGAAAATATTTTATGTAAAATATACGTTTTTTTTATATAATATTAAATATTATTATTTTTATATACATAATGCATATTTAGAAATTAATACATATATATATATATATATATATATATATATATATATATATATATATATATATATATATATATATATATATATATATATATATATATATATATATATATATATATATATATATATATATATATATATATATATATATATATATATATATATATATATATATATATTAGTATATTTAGGTTAAAATACAAAAATACCTACATATTTTTCTTTTATTAATATTTGACTTCAAAAAATACTTTTTATAAATATACTCCATTTTATTTTATTTTTTGTATATAATTATTAAATATTATACATATTAAATAGCCTATATATTTACTTAATAAAATTAGGGTTTTATCCTTAAAACACAAAAACTCCAAAAATGTTACTTTTTTTATTTTATTCATTTTTGTTTATTGGACATAAAAAAAAATATATCTTTTTTTTCATACATATGAAAACCCTTTTTTGCATTTTGCATTTTTATTTTATTTTCCATTTAATTTATGCAATTAATTATTTTGTAAATATTCCAAAATTGATGTAATAGCTAGGTTTAAATTCCTTGTCTAAATATCCCCCCATTTGAACATTTGTACCCCCCTTCCCATATTGTGTTGTAATAGTGTAGGAATTTTACTTTTCGCACTTTAACGCTTTCTAAATATACCATGCTAGAATTAGGGTTTGTATGCAAATAAAAAGAACAAAATTAGTTTGACCTAATTTCAAGATAATCAAGCATGAAAATGGACAACACATATCACACTTGCACCCCTAGGGTATTCCACTTGTTGCCTTCAATAATGGGCCATATTGCATGTTAGGTTTCTTTGGGTAAAAATAAACAATCAAATGATCATAAGTCCCTCGATGACGCTTTCGAAAAGTTTCCTAAAATGATCAAGTCCCTTTCAAGGAAAAATTGCCCAAAGATACTTAGCACTATTGCAATTATGGTCTAAACGATGACCCGTGTCCGTCCCTTTCACCTCCTAACACAATATTGTCCACCAAATGCAATGGTGGAACAAAATTGTTAAAAGGGTTAAAACATAACAAAAATCTTTGAGAACTTTAGGGTAGATAGCTCTTAAGTACTTGTCAACTTGCAAAACAAAACACTTGCCTATTTTCAAACCACACTTCACAAACACTTTCAAAACAAACTTTCAAAAAAAAAACCTTGGAACATCTTTTCAAAAAGACAAACACCTTTTGTAAAACATTCGAGTAAAGAATTGTTACAAGGGTAGCCTAGACAAGGCAAGTTGATCTAAGCAAGTACCTAAGAGCCCATGGATAACCATGGATAGAAAGGGTGTTAATACCTTCCCTTTCTATAATCTACTCCCCGAACCCAAGAAAAATCTCAAAGGTTTTTGCTGTGCTTTTTAAACCTTTCCTTAGGATAAAATAAAAAGTCGGTGGCGACTCTTGCTCAACCGAAACATTTGCGAAAACAAACGCAAAACCATAGTCAGTTCTCCCACCGTATCACACCTGCCGATAGAATCCATGTCCTATAAAGTAGAACAAAGATAAATCCCAAGATCCTTGAAATGGTTAGTGAATATGAGTATGATGTTATGATGTTCATGATATTATGTACAAGCAAATATACACAAACAAAGCAAACAAGTCCTTAGGTTTAGGCTTGCATGGAGTTTTATAGGTAAGTACCCTCTTGAAGTTTAGTTGGCTTAAAACCTGTCCTAGCAATAGTAATCGGGTTCTAAGGAGCTCAATATCACTGGTTTGTTTCCTTGGTCATTGTTTCAGCACAAACCTTTTTAATGGCGACCAAAATATCCTAAAAAACCAACCTCAATGAGTGTAGTATCGAGTATCTACCAACTTCATACTGCAATAAAGTCGGCCATCTCACTATATCCTAATGGCCAAGTTGGTCAAGTAAAGATTCTAAAAGTTCATTAGTGCTTCGTGACATCATTCAGCGGCCCCGTATTCTCCTTGACTACTCAAGGGCTACCGGTACCCACAAATATATCGCACTAACATAGCTATTGCTTAGACCGTGTCGGTATACCCCGCACAGTTTCCACAATGAATTGCTACTTACCTATAAGGTATCCCAAATCCGGGTAGAGGATTCAAACCCAAACAAAGAACCTTAATGTAAAGCATACAAGTCAAACAATGAAAGCGAGTAAATGTGATCTAGCCCTAAGGTAACCCCATTTTAAGAATTTCCCTAGCAGAGTCTCCAGTTCTGTAATACAGTGGGAGAACTGATTTGGGTGTTTCGCGTTTGATCGCAATTGTGCAGATAGCAAGAGTCGCCGCTGACTTTTCTTTTATCCAAAAGGAAAGGTAAAAAAGCACAGGAAAGACCTTTAGAGATATTTTCTTGAGTTCGGGGGGTAGGTTATGAAAAGGGGAGGTGTTAGCACCCCTTTCATCCATGGTTTTCCATGGGCTCTTAGTAGCTCGCTAGACACTTGCTTTGTTTGAAAGTTATGCTTTTGTGTTGTGAGTTTTGAAAGTATTTTGAAAATGTCTTTGTAATGGTTCTTGTCTCTATAAGAACGCATACAAAGTATTGTTTCGAAAAATAGTTCAAAGAGGTGTTTGTGTAGTGTGCTTTTTGAAGGAAATTTTTAAAAGATGTTTTTGTAATGGTTCTCGTCTCTTTAAGAACGTGTACAAAGTATTTTGTCTTTTGAAAGTGTTTCAAAGTGAAAGTGTTGGTGTAAAAATGTTTTTGTCGTGAGCAAGCGAGCAACTAGGAACGAATCTACTACTCGAAAGGTCTTAAATGTTATTTTACACCTTTAGATATTGCTATCTTACCATTGATTTGGTAAGAAGCCCCGTCGTTGGATGTGAAGGGACATGCGCGGGACGTTTGTACAGTCATAGAAGGCAACTTATGAGACGCTTTAGCAATTTTTCATAAGGGACTAGATCGTTCTACCGAAGGTAACATCGAGGGTCATCGAGGGACTACGATCTTTTTTATCAAAGGGTCTTTGCTAAAGCGTCCATATTCGAGGGACATGACTGTTTTTCCGAGGCAACAAGCAAGGTCACCCTAGAGGTGCGCGTGTGAATAGTGTTTTAATTCAATTATCTTATCTTGAGGTTAGAGTTATCTAGCGGTTGGTTTTATGTATTTCCATACATGCCTAATTACTATACAGTTATATATACATACAGGCATAGTTATAGGTACAGAAGGTAAAGTGCGGGAAATAAAATCTACGCTATTACAATGCTTCAGGGATGGGGTTACAAACCACGAAAAATGGGGAAAAAGTAAAATCCTAATTTAAACTATTACAAACTGTAAACAGTTACAATGATCGAAAAAATGTGAAAATAATAATTTACACGAAAAAGAAAAAGGGGGTCGTTTTGAGATTTTATCAAGTAAAGAAAATAAAGTAAAAGAATTATGTTTTTGTTGTTTTTTTTTAAAGAAGAAATTAAACCAAATTAAAAAAAAATTAAACCAAATAGGAAGAAGGTCAAAAATGGTCTCTAGGAGTGTTGAACCTAATACCCTTTGGTTTTCAAATCCTAAGTCTCACAACTAAATGGGTTAGGTTGAAGGGAATAAAATTTTCTGGGCTTTATGGAGTAAAATGGAATCTGGGCTCATACGGGTCAAGCCCAACTTGGAAATGCATGTAAGTGGATGGAAAGAGAACATTGTAGATTAAAGAGTGGAGTGGCCACTTATCATTGAAATTTGATCCATCATTAATGTTAAATGATTATTATTACTGCTAATAAAAAATCAAAATTGGCTAATTCCTCCTTTCTCTCTCACTTCTAAGTTCTAACGTAAAACAACAAGAATTTTGTCTATGTTATTCTCTCAACTCACGGCTCTCTCTCTCTCTCTCTCTCTCTCTCTCTCTCTCTCTCTCTCTCTCTCTCTCTCTCTCTCTCTCTCTCTCTCTCTCTCTCTCTCTCTCTCTCTCTCTCTCTCGCTATAATCGACAAAACATTAAAACACAAACTTAAAACCAACAAATAGGATCAAACGTGGTTGCTAGTCAAGAACAAGACGGTGGGGATCAAGAACACACTGTGGCTCTGATGAAGATTCACGGCGGCGGCACCTTGGTGTTTCCAGAAAATAATTTTTTTATCTCTTTAATATCTTTTCTTTCCCCTCTACCTAATCTGTACTCTATTTTGCAGAAAAAACAAATGGGAAGGCAAGATCTTAAAAGGGATTTTTGAAACCCTAACAATATTTTTCAACAAAAAAAATAGCGATGGATAAGAAATAAGAGGAGATTTTAGTGTCATGTGTACACCGATAACAAACTTTAAACGAAGATGGAAAGGAGACGGTAGCGGATGGATCCTCAGCTGCGGTGGAGAATCTATAGAGGCTAACGCTGGCAGCTTCCGCAGAGGTAAGCTTCTTCTTCTATAGTAGCTTTATGGTGGTTTTTATTGTAAAATTACAAGTATGATGTTGTTTGAGGGCTGTGAGATGGATTGGTGGTTGTAAGGTGAGTGTTGAAATCAGTTTTCCGGTTTGTGGAGTGATGTTGCAGAATGATAGTGTAGAGGTATGAAGGTTTTAAGGTTGATTTGAGCAGAGGGAGTATTACAGTGAGGTTGCTATAGGTTTGTGGATAGTTGTTGAGAGTTGTAACAAATTCTGGCTGAAGTGAATGTTATGGTTTTGGTTATCTCTTGCTGGTTCTGTTATCTTGGTTTTGTTTTTTTGACTCTTGGTTTGTTGCCTATGGTTTGTATTTTTTGTTCTGATCCCTTGGTATGCTTGCCCTGGTTTTGTTATATTGTCCTTCGTTCTGCTTATGCTGGCTATCTTTTTTATATACAATCCAATTGCATTTTGGGGGGAAATCAGATAATTTTGAACACTTTTGGTTAACTGACCTTGTGGCCTTTGGGTGCAGAATTTTGGAATGTATTGTTTAGTTGTTTATGCAACAGGTTTTGGCAGATTTTGGGCAGCAGTGTAGGTGATACTTTTGTAATTTTTTCCTTCCTTTTTCATCTTCCTATGATACAAAGCAAACTTGCTTTTTACTCAATTATCTCTGAAGGGTTTGTATATTTAAGAAAATGGTGATATAGGGATATGTGAGCTAACTAGCTTGTTGTTTTTATGAATAATGCTTTGTTGTTTTTTTTGTCTGCTTGCGCTTTACATGCTATTTTGCATTGTTCTGTTTGGCAGCTTGTGTTGCATCATTGCAGCCTACTGTTGCTTGTTCTGCTGTATTGTTATTTTATTTATATTGCTTGTATAGCAGCTGGCTGCTACCTTATTCTTTTTGTGCTGCATGCCTGCTGTTTTGTAGTGTTGCTTGGCTTGCTGCACTGTTTTGTGTCTTTTCTTGTTTTTGCAGTATGAAAACATTGGCAACCCTCTTTTCCTTTTGTGAACCGAAATCTAGGTTTTGTGATTTTCAAAATAGGTGGAGATGGATTATGATTAAAAATGACAAATCTGTTAATTTCTGATTCCAAAATGCAAACACTAATAATGAGATAAAAACTTGCTTTAACCATCAATTCTTGCTTGAATTTTTACGATGCTTGCTAACTTCCTTTTTTTTTTTGTTTCATGAACATGAGGTGTGGATGGCAAGCGAGGATTGGATTGATTACTTGAAGATGAAGCAACAAAGATTTTGAAAAAATAACAAAATTTCTTCCTTTGTAAACAATAGATTTGTAATCCTTTGTAAACAAAACAAAAAAAATTTAATTTATTTTCATTTGTAATGTAATGAACATAAAACCTTGAGAAGATTTGTGAATGATACAATTTGTTGTACAAAACTTTGAGTTTTTTTATTTAAACTTTGCAATTCTCAATTGAATGCTTTGAATAAAACATCTTAGTTTGGTAGCTTGAACTTGAAGAAATCACAAAGGGATCAAATAAACCAATGCGCCTTGTACTCCAATCAAATTTATAAACAAAATAAATGTTTAAGAATTTAATTCCAACTTGGTTAACTCAAACCCAAAGCCATGGTCATCTAAATGACAGTCTTAATCTTCAACTCTCGTCCAAACCAAATTTGCATTCAAAATGAAACTCGCGCGCCATGCTCGATTAAAATTGAACTTCATTGCCAAACAAACATGCTTTGAGAACAATCATCAACCTTATAGAGTTAACAAATTTCAAAAACAATTGTGATTAAGAACACTTGAAATCAAACAAATGACTTGCGACGATTCGATAACTTTCAAAGTCTTCCAAACATAATTTTCTTTCGATCTTTGAAGATAAACTCATGAGCGACATCACTTGTGACCATATGCGGAAATAATCGTCGCACGATCTTGTAATTTGAGGAAATCACAATTACTTAAAATTAGGTCAAAGTCCATGATGCGACTTCTAACGTATTCGAATTTTGGTGATCTTCTACATATAATCAGCTCTTGATTTATGAAGAGAAATTGGAGATGACATTGAGTAGAGTCATACGCAAAAAGAACTACTCAAAAATATCGAATAATGAAGAAGTTACAGTCGCTTGAACTTGGTCTCGCAAAAGGTCAGCTTTTGGGTTAATGGAGTCATTTTCAGTCGTCTGAACCATTGACTGAGCAAACTTATGACGTGAGGTTCGGAACTTGGCATGAACATCCTTGAGGAGACATGAAGCTCTATGAAGACCATTTTAAACCTTGAAGAATCAATTTTCTTTGAGAAACGTCAAACCCTAATCGTTGACTTACTGCCTAGGAAGATAATCTGTCTG
Source organism: Vicia faba (assembly GCA_948472305.1). Taxonomy (NCBI): domain Eukaryota; kingdom Viridiplantae; phylum Streptophyta; class Magnoliopsida; order Fabales; family Fabaceae; genus Vicia; species Vicia faba. Next base: position 588,980,529 of record OX451736.1, on the reverse strand, counting down.
ATCAAACCTCTGTGCCAAATTTAGAATTCGAGAAGACCTAGGATAGTATCTTGAATAAAAAATGAGAGGGGAAATTTTGGGGTACAATAGCTGCCCCTGTTCAATCTTCTTAAACTTGAAAAGTGAGATCGGCATGTTTTCTGTTCGTAGCTTGAAAGTGGAAGATGATTGAACACTAGAGTTCCCAGAAATTTGCACTCGGTGATGTGTTGGTTGATTGTGTAGGGAATGGGCTTAAAGATTCCATTTGTAGAGATGAAGTAAAGTTGTTGGATATAGGCTTAAAGATTCTATTCGGAGGTGATTATTGACAGAAATCAGACCAAGTCTAAGTTTGACTTCAACTGGGGAAATGTGAAATCGACCGTATCTGGTCGGGTCCAGGTCTTATAGGGTTGTAAACTCTTGTCTGGAAATAAGGGAAAAGGAACTTGGATAGTAGGGTTGCTTCGAAAGGAAAGCCTGGGTAGTAGGGCTATAAGAAGGAACCTGGATAGTAGGGTTACCTCGAAATGAAATCTTGGATTTAAATGAGTATCAGGATGGCTTCCGAATCTGGAGAATATCTGAACTATATATGAAAGCTGAATTTGAATGAGTATCAGGATGGAATCCGTATCTAGAGCATATCTGAACTGTATCTGAAATCTGAATCTGAATGAGTATCAGGATGGCATCCGTATCTGGAGCGTATTTGAACTGTATCTGAAAGCTGAATCTGAATGAGTATCATGATGGCATCCGTATCTGGAGCATATCTGAACTTTATCTGAAAGCTGAATCTGAATGAGCATCAGGATGGCATCTGTATATGGAGCGTATCTGAATTGTATCTGAAAGTTCAGATGGTCGTGTAGCCAATTGTCCTCGGCATGTTTCAGGTATTAATCTCTGATTTGTTGATGATAGTCATTGATTAACCTTATCCTGCAAAGGGAGAACGTTAGTTGTATGCAATGTCATGATGTATGAAATGTATGGTACAATGAGATTGTGATATATGCATTTGTGTCACCGATGTTTATGATATATGGATGTGTTTTATGCATATGTGAGCTAATCTGCTATAGTGTTGTTGGATTAGGGAAAATAAATCCATGACTGCTGCTGGGAATGTAGAGTGTAAGTCTTCATGTTGTGAAGTTGAATTGTTGATGAGTTTTCACCTAGAGAAATAAACTTTGTCGTGAAAGGGGAACATTGTGCATTGTTTGTAGACCTGTTGGGGAATCCCGAGAAATTTGGCGACTTCTACCGGGGAGTGATAACTGGAATTTTTGTTCCGTTGGGGATTAAACTGCACTCTATGGGGGATTTTATGGAATAGCTTAGAAATATTTCCCTACTTCTTAAAGCCATTAGTGATTGTCTTTATTTTTGTTCATTTGTAAATAGTAGTTACGTTCAAATGCATTTGCTCAAAAATAAATCACTGGACGTTTTTGTAAACAAAACACAAGAGTGAAGAAAAACAGATAGTTTTTCACTTTCAAAGGGATATCTTTGTATTCACTCGAGTAAATACTTTTGTACAATGAGACAAACATTCTAGAAAGAGAATGCCATCGCAAAAAGAATGAAAATTTGATACAAATAAAAGATAGCTATGTGAAATAATCTCATGGGGTTCCCATTCTGTTATAGCCTTCATGTCTCTGAGCGTCTTATCTATTTGTTGCCTTGTCCGAAGCTGATTGAATTGATCAGAATCGTTGAGTTTGCAGGTTGTCTGTAAGGTGATCCAATGGGACATAGTCATACGCTTTAATTCCCTAATTTTCCTGGACCGCCCTTTCGGGTTTTCAGCCCACCGGGATACCCTTTTTTTCCCAAGCCGTCCTTTCGGGTTTTCAGCTTGCCGGGTGCATAAATTTTTTGTTTTATCCCTAATTTTTGCCCGAACCTTTTTGGTTTGCCGGGATGCCCTTGTTTTTCCTAGGCGTGTCAACCTAGTGGGTCTTTTATGCGTAGTATCTTTTGACTATGTCTGCGTTCACAGGATGTGGCAAGTCGTCACCTCCATAGTGGTTAAGATCATGGCTCCTCCAGAGAATATGCTTTTGATTACAAATGGTCCTTCGTATGTACGAGTCCATTTTCCCCTGGGATCACCTTGCGGCAGTATGATGCGCTTGATCACTAAATCCCCGACATGATACACTTGGCGTCTGACCTTTTTATTGAAAGCCTTGATCATTCGTTTTTAATACATTTGACCATGACAGACAGCAGTAAGCCTTTTCTCATCAATTAAGTTTAGTTGATCAAGTCGATTCTGGATCCAATCGTCTTCGTTCATACCAGCATCCTTCATGATTCTCAAAGAATGGATCTGGACCTCAATAGGCAAGACAGCTTCCATGTCGTATACCAGAGAGTAAGGTGTTGCCCCAGTTGATGTGCGTGTCGTGGTACAATAATTGTGGAGAGCGAATGGTAGCATCTCATGCCAGTCTTTGTCTGTTAAGGTCATTTTCTGTATGATCTTCTTGATGTTCTTGTTTGCGGCTTCGACAGCACCATTCATCTTTGGCCGGTAAGGGGAAGATTTATGGTGATGGATCTTGAATTGTGCGCACAGTGTGGTGATCATAGTATTGTTTAGATTCGTACCATTGTATGTGATGATCCTCTCCAAGATACCATATCGACAGATGAGATTCTGTTTAATAAATCGGGCTACAACATTCTTGGTAACGGAAGCGAAAGAGGCCGCCTCAACCCATTTTGTGAAATAGTCAATGGCCACTAAGATGAAGCGGTGTCTATTAGAGGCTGTTGGTTTGATTTCCCCAATCATATTGATGCTCTACATAGAAAAATGCCAAGGATCCGTCAAGACATTTAAAGGAACCGGAGGCATGTGCACCTTGTCAGCATAGATCTGACACTTATAGCAGGTTCGAGAGTGTTGATAGCAACCTGCTTCCATAGTAGACCAGTAATAACCTACCCGTAGGATCTTCTTTGCCATCGTATGCCCACTGGAATGTGTGCCAAAAGTGCCTTCATGTAACTCATCCATGATCTTCTCCACTTCAACCTTGTCTACGCACCGAAGTAACACGGAGTCATGGTTGCGTTTGTAGAGAATGCCATTACTAAGGAAGAATTTAGCAGAGAATCTCCTTAAGAACTTCTTATCATTGACTGAAGCTCCTTTCGGATATTCTTGAGCCTCGAGATACCTATTGACTTCATGAAACCAAGGCCGATCCACTACTTCTTCAATATTAATCTCGTGACAGTGATCTGGTTCATCCATCCGTTCAATGGTGATCTGTGGAGCCTCGTTATCCCATTTAATTTTAAACATGGATGACATTGTAGCTAGTGCGTCTGCTAGCTGATTTTTTTCTCGTGGGAAATGCTCGAAGGTAATCTTCTCAAAATGTGGGATCAATGTCAACATATGTTCTTTGTAGGGGATAAGGTTAGGGTGTTTGGTGTCCCATTCCCCTTTGATTTGGCTGATGACCAAAGCTAAATCTCTGAATACATTTAAGGATTTGATTCCCAAATCTATGGCAGCTTTTAGACCAAAAATGCACGTTTCGTATTCTGCCATGTTATTTGTATAATTGAAGCAGAGTCTTGTAGTAAAGGGAGTATGACATCCTTCATGAGATATGAGTACAACACTTATACCATTGCTGAGTGCGTTGGACGCCCCATCAAAAACCAGGGTCCATCAGGATCCTTGTTCAGATCCGTCATATGGTCTGAATTCTTCACAGTTGTTTACCATCATGATGTCTTCATCTGGGAATTCGAACTTCATGGACTGGTAGTCATCCACAGCTTAATGAGCAAGGTGATCAGCTAGTACACTGCCCGTTATTGCTTTCTGGGTAGTATATTGTATGTCATATTCTGTCAGGATCATCTACCACCTCGCTATTCTCCCAGAGAGGGCAGGTTTTTCAAAGATGTATTTTATTGGATCCATTTTAGATATCAATAAGGTAGTATGGGTCAGCATATATTGTCTTAGACGGCGAGCAACCCATGCCAGAGTGCAACAAGTTTTCTCGAGCAGTGAATATCTTGTTTCACAGTCGGTAAACTTTTTTCTCATGTAATAAATAGCATGCTCTTTTCAGCCAGACTCGTCATGCTGCCCTAGCACATACCCCATTGAATTTTCCAAAATGGTTAGATACATGATCAATGGTCTTCCCTCGACTGGTGGCATCAAAACATGAGGCTCTTGTAAGGATTCTTTGATCTTGTCGAAGGCAGTTTGGCACTCATCATTCCATTTGACTACTTGATCTTTCTTCAGTAATTTGAAGATTGGTTCACAAGTAGCTGTCAGGTGAGAAATGAATCTGGAAATGTAGTTTAACCGTACCAAGAATCCTATGATTTCCTTCTCGGTACGAGAAGCAGGAATTTATTGTATTGCTTTCACCTTGGCAGGATCTACTTCAATACCTCTACCGCTGATGACAAAGCCTAAGAGTTTACCGGACCTCACTCCAAACGTGCATTTGTTTGGGTTCAACCTCACCTTTTATTTCTTTAGCCTCTCAAATCATTTCTGTAAATGACCCAGATATTCTTCTTCTGTTTGAGATCTGGCTATCATGTCCTCCACATAGACCTCTATTTCGTGATGTATCATGTCGTGAAATAGAGCTACCATGGCATGCTGATAGGTTTCCCCAGCGTTCTTCAGCCCGAACGACATAACCTTGTAACAGAATATGCCCCACTGTGTGACAAAGGTTGTTTTCTCCATGTCCTCGTGCGCCATTTTGATTTGGTTGTAACCTGAGAAACCATCCATTAAGGAAAACCCCTTATGCTGTGTTGTATTGTTAACCAAAATATTGATGTGAGGAAGTGGGGAATCATCCTTAGGGCTCGCCCTATTCAAATCTCTGTAGTCTACGCACATTTGTACTTTTTTGTCATTTTTGGGCACGGGAACAACATTGGCAACCCATTCCAGATAGGAGGTGATGGCCAGGAATCCGGTGTTGAATTGTTTCATGACTTCCGCCTTGATCTTCTCTGACATGTCTAGTCGCATGTGACAGACCTTTTGTTTTACCGATGGGCAATCTTCTTTTGTTGGTAGACGATGTACCACGATATCTGCATCCAGTCCTGGCATGTCTTTGTACGACCAGGAAAAGACCTCAACATAATCATGTAGCAACTGAATCAGACGCTCTTTCACACTGGGTTCCAGATTGGCACCCACCTTGACTTCTCTCTTGTCTTCTTCGGTACCCAGGTTAACTGTGTCCACTAGTTCTTCGTGGGGCTGAATAGTCCTCTCTTCTTGTTGTAGTAACCTGGCGAGTTCCCCTAGCATTTCACAATCTTCCTCACCTTCGTCTTCGGTTTGGTAGATTAGATTTTTAGAGTCACGGAAGGCCATAGCATAATCGTTACCCATGGGATCCTGAATGGATGTAGATCTGCATTTTGAATGTGAGTGTGTGTAAGAGTATAGCTATCTTTGAAAGAAATGAAAATGTAAAAAGAAAAACAATTAGCATAAAGTTTGTATGAAAAAACGTCCATGGTTCATTGATGTCATATGGAAATGAGATGATAACCCTTACAAATGGACCATTGTGCCTCAGGTAAGACACAAGGTTTTAAGAGTCTGAATTGTTTAATATTACAGGTCCGACAAAATTTAAAGACAAAATTACTGTTGGATAAATGTGATCGGGACAAAATCTCTAGCTTCCCATTTGGTGAGCCCTCCATTGACAGTTGGGAAAATCCAATCCTCTAGGTTATAATTGTCTTCATCATCCTCCACTGTGTTGACTTCGCGGTTGCTGATCTTCAAGGGTGGTCCTCCGGCACGAGCACGGCGTACAGCTTCCTGGACTCCTGAAGTGAAACCCAAACCAAATTTGTTAGATTTGTATGGGATATCTAGGAGTTGGCCCCAAATAGTGCACCCACCTTCTTCTATCACTGCCTTGGCATCTTTCAAAGACGACATCTTGAGTGGAGGCCTTGTCTTCTTTGGGACTTGAGAAACAGCCTTGGTTACTGCCACAGTTTGCGGGACTTCTTCAAAGTGTTGGAATGGAGTTTCAATAAATTCACCATCTAGTTCCACATATCTGAAGGAATTTAGATGACTGACCATATACTCTTCTTCTCCATGAACAGTGATGATTTTCCCCTGAATTGGATATTTCAGCATTTGATGCAACATAGAGGTAACAACACAAGCATTGTGAATCCACAGTCGGCCTAATAAGCAGGAATGTGAAGGGTGAATATCCATTACATAGAAAGTTGAATCAAACTTTTGGGTTCCAACTTTTATGGGGATGTCCATTTCCCCATGCACCATCCTTTTTGAGTCGTCGAAGGCCCTCACTACTATGCTACTAGGTTTCAAGGTCAATCCTTCACAGTCAAGCCTATCAAGAGCCTTTTTAGGCAACACATTCAAAGACGAGCCAGTATCAACCAAGACATGAGCCAAAGTCGTGCCACTTCATTCTACTGAGACATGCAATGCCTCGTTATGCTTCCTCCCCCTTGGCGTTAAATCAGCATCCAAAAAACCTAAACCATTATCTGCGGTCAAGTTGGCTACACAGTCTTGGAACTGATCGGCAAATGTTTCTTGGGGTACATGGGCAGTTTTAAGGAATTTTACCAAGGCCTTTACATGAGCCTTGGAACATAACAATAAAGCCAGCATGGATATTTTTTATGGAGTTTGCCCCAGTTGTTCGACTACGTTGTAGTCGCTTATTTTTATAATCTTTAGAATTTCCTCCATCTTTTTTCGGGAGGTCTCAAGGATAGCTACTGATTATGCCTTTGTTCGGACAGGCTCAACCAAAATACCTTTATCTCGAGTCTCAATTGACTCGGCAGTAGGAATGTCAGTATGGATAATAATAGGGACTGCAGCAGTTTTGTCAACAGGGGTATTATCAGAGATGATTGCAGGACTGGGAATAGCCTTTGGAGGAGCAACAATAACAGGAATGATTACAGGTCTGGAAATAACTTTTGGAGGAGCAATTTCTGGAGAGAATACCCTTCCACTTCGGGTTATCTTGCTAGTCCCTGCGATGTTACTGATATCAGAGTCAACTTTCTCAAAACTTGAATTTTCAGCAGCTGGCCAATCTTGCTTGATACCGTAATAGTAGACATCACCTCCATAATTCCATGGGACGGTTTTGTCTGACGAATATGGGATTGGTCCAGGCATTGTAATTATCAATGGAGCTACTTTAGGAACTGATGTAATTTTAACGGGTCTTTTGATGGAGACCCTTGAAGAATTGGCGGAAATGGTCACTATGTGTGATGCGGTGGGAGAACTGACTTGAGGTTTTGCGTTTGTGTTTGCAAATGTTGCGGTTTAGCAAGAGTCGCCACCGACTTTTATTTTATCCAAAAGGAAAGGTAAAAAAGCACAAGAAAGACCTTTGAGATTGTTTTTGGGTTCGGGGGGTAGATTATGAAAAGGGAAGGTGCTAGCACCCTTTTCATCCATGGTTTTCCATGGGCTCTTAGTTACTTTTTTTAGATCACTTGCTTTTGCTTTTCAATTGTTTGAAATGGTGCTTTGTGTGGTTTTGAAAGTATTTTGAAAAGAGGCCTTTGTTTAGGCAATCTTTGTAATGATTCTCGTTCGTAAGAATGTATACAAAGATGTTTGTCTTTTGAAAAAATGTTTCAATGTTTGAAAGTTGTTTGGAAAATGTTTTGAAATGTGTGTGTGTTTGAAAATAGCAAGGATTGTTTTGCAAATGATCAAGTAACTAGAAGCTTATCTACCTACTCAAAAGTCTTTCTTGTACATTTTCATTCCTTTGATGTTGTTGACCTACTATTGTTTTAGTAGACAACCGTATCTTTGGATGTTAAACGGGATGGGCATGGGTCTTCGTATAACCATGATAACAATATTGCCAAGTATCTTTAGCAAGTTTTGAGGGACTAAGATCATTTTTGTTTAGGCAACCAAGATAGCGTCATCGAGGGACTATGATCTTTTTGTTTTATTTTATTTTGTTTTGTCAAGATACTTTGCATGCATACCAGGGTCATTTTGTTTTAAGGCAACCAAGTGGGTGAAACCCTAGAGGTGCTTGTGTGTAAGGTGTTGTCATTTTTCATGCATTTTTGTCTTGAATTAGGTCATGCTATTTGTTTGATTTTTGTCTTATCATACAAACCCTAGTTTACTAAACATGCATATAATACGATAAATTGCGTAATGTAAATCTAAACTATTACAACAATATTATGGGGAGGGGGATACAAGTTTTGAATGGGGATATTTGCACAAAATAAAACCCTAATTTACTATTACAACCCAATTGAATTTATTGTGCAATAAATAAATAAGCAATTATTTAAATATGCAATAAAAATGTAATTATGCAAAATGTTTTTTTGATTGTTTTATGCATGAGAAAATAATATTATCTAAGTCCTAAAAAATAAGAAAAAATAATGTTATTATTTTTAAAAGGGGAAACCCTAATTTTTATTAAAAGAAAAATATATGTTTTCTAATATTCTTGTCCATTTTTGTTTAAGAATAATAATAATAATATTATGTATAAATATTAAAAATTAAAATATGTGAGAAATTAATATTTTATGTGTATAATATAATAAAATAAAATATTTAAGTATTTTAATATTATTTACAAGTTTATTTAAGAAAATAAATTCTATTTAACCTAATAAACTATTTTTATGCCATAAAAATAACAAAAATAATAAAATAAAATGCAAAAAAATAAGAAAATATCTTTTGGGATTTTTTAATGTTCAGAAAAAAAAAATAAAGTCAAAAATATAATAACAAGAAAATTTGAAAAATAACAAAATATGAATCAAGGGGTGCAAAAGCAAAATGGAGGGTGCAAAAAGTAGCAGACCCAAGGCCCTGGCCCAGGACAGCTTCGTACCTGACCTCTAGACAACCAACGCGCGTGCCCTGTGCTTCAACCTGTAACTCTTGCATACGTGTATAAAAACAAAATCTTGCAACATGAAACTTGTAGCATGTTAACTCACGATTCCAATGATATAAAAATCATGCCTTAACTCTCAAAGATCAAGGAGAATTTTATCACCCCTGATTTCTGACCTAAAAAATTCATGAACTTCAAGCTTCAAATTCTCACTACTCAGTTAATATAAATAAAAACTATGCATATGTACAGCTCAAGCATGTTAAGGACTACATCTTTGCTTCACAAACCTAAGCTTAAGGATGCCTAAATAGAGAAATAGAAACTTGACAAATACCTTGTTCAGTTGAGTTTGGATATGGCAATGTGGGAACTTTGAGTGAGGCCTGAAGTTCTTGTGAGCTTCCTTGAAGTCCCCTCAAGCTATCCCAATGCTCAGCTTGCCTTGAAGTTGCCTAAATCTTGCTGCACGAGTCAACCTGCAAACCTTCAAAATGAAAATGGTGAAGTGTGAAACTGTGCTCACAGTTGCAAGACAAAGTCCTGGATAGCTTGGATGTGATGTAGGGAATGTGTTTCAAGGATTGAAAGCAAAACGCACGAGCCAATATTGTTTTGGAAATGGTTCTGCAGAAGATGCCCTGTTTGGGCAGGAACTTGGGTTTTTTGTGTTTTAGAGTGTTTTGGAGGTGGTGAATTCGTGTTTCTTGCTTGTTACAATGTTCTGAGATGGGTTCAAATGATGCTTAGTCTTGCCTTTATCAGATACACAAGTTATATTGACTTTTGCAAATTTCTTGTTTTTGAAGAAAAGTTGGAAGTGACAATGCCAAAGCCTGTACAGGCTTGCTTGCTATCTGCACATAGTTGGTACAAGTTGCCTGATATTTGTGGATATTATTTGCAGCAAAAGATTAGGTCCATGGCTCAAGATTTGCAAAGTTGGAAAAAGAAAGCTTTATCAAAGTAGCAATGTGAACTTTATGCCATTTTTGGATTAATTCAATGCGCAATGCTTCAAAGATCAGAACAAGACCATTATCCAATGTGTTTGCATTAAATTATGGAGTGTATAAAGGATTAGGACCTGTAAAACCAAGTACAAGCATGTTTGAAACTGATTTGCAACTTGAACCATTGTGAAAATGCCTTGCACAAAATTGATAAATTGCCATTTTCATTTCTTCGATTCTCCCTAACCATAAATGATCTTGGAGAGTTCTTAGACATTTTGAAAATCTTGTAACATGCTCTACAATCCATCTTTGAAATGAAACTTGATATTCCTCTTGGAACTAGGTGAAAAGTTGCCATGAAGTTAGGTCAAAAATCTGCCTAAACTAGGGCAAAATTTCACTAAGTTAAAAAGTTTATGGACCCTTATTCACAAAATCATAACTTGAGATCCAAGCATCTTTTGTGAAGACTTTGTGAATAAAAGTTGTAGATTTCATGGAGGACTACAACTTTCATGATGGAAGTTTTGTTTGAATCCAATTGCATCATGGTGAAAAAGTTGTGGAAAGTTGGAAAAAATAAGACATTTTCATAACTTAGAAAATTTCTAAGTTATGAAAAATTTCAATTTAAAACCCTAATTTGCAAAATTAGGTTTCTTGGTCAACGAGTTTCACATTTTGACATATCTTGATGAATTATGACCCTTGGCACTTGATTTTGACCAAAAAGTCAAAGTTTGACTTTTCAATGTACATTTTTTATCAGTTGACTGGAAAATTCATCTGTCAATCCAATGCTTTTGAGATCTTTTGAACTATGTGATTAGGTCAAGATGATTCTATTGGGTCCTTGAAATCATGGTTGAACCCAATTGGCCATTGGCTAGGTCAAAAATCAGAAATTGCCCTTTCTCAGTCAAAACCCTAATTTTGACCATTTTGCCCTTTTGATGATCTGATCAAATTTCTTGAGGAATTGTGGTCCAAACTTGATCAAATGGTACATAGGAGCCTATAATGTTGTTGTGGATCAAAAATCATGAGGTTTAACTTTAAATTGGCTATGGTTGACTTTTCCCCAATACAACTGATTTTTAGGTCAACTGTCCAATTGACTGGGCAAAAATGTGATTCAAGGCTTGAAACTTGGTATGAGCAATCTTAGGGGTCCAAGATGGTGTATTAAAGTCACATGAAGCATTGATGGTCCAAAAATCCTTGTGCAAACTCAAACCCTAATTTCAGGTCATCAGTGCAAGAGGAGGTTTTAAGCTGAGGAAACTTTAATCCTGTCTGGATTCCAAGAGGTCTTGTGAGGAAAAAATCTTGATAATATGAGAGGGAAAATTTTGGGGTACAACACTATGGAAACATCATTATAAGAAACAGTTGGAATAGAAGTCTTCTCGAACAAAATCTCCTTGTTATCTATTAGGCATTGAACGCATGCCTTTAGCAAATGACAGCTGGTTGGTGAGGATAAACAGAAATGACAGCTTTCATCACAGCCTGGGAATACACCGGAATTTAATAAGTTCTGTTTGATAGTCAGGAGTGGGGTCACAAGTTCATCAACCAAAGTAACAAACATATCTTCCTCAACGGTGTTGACATTACGGTCGTGCTTGGGAATAGAGGCAGTGATAACATTGGAGATTTCTGGCGCGTCGAATTCAATCTCTTTGGCTTCAATAAGGTCTTGTACCTTGTTTTTCAGAGCCCAACAGTTGTTAGTGTCTTGTTCGGGACTCTCAGAATGGTATGCACAACGGGCATTAGGGTGATAATGAGGAGAGGTTGTGTTAGGATTCTTTGGAGCTTCTTTCAAAGTCACTAGATTGGATCTTAACAAATGTGGTAATACTTGAGATAATGTCATATTAATTCTGGTGAATTGTCTGACTGGTCTTTCTGTTCTTGGCTGGTTGCTTCTTTGCTGAGCAAGTGCGGGTTTAGGAATCATGACAGCCCCCACCATTGGACGTCGTTCAGTCCTATCTTGATTTCTCTGAGGATATACATCAACAACTTCTTTTTTTCCAATAAATGGTTTTCTTATAGCAGAAGAGGATGCATCTTTTTTAATATTCCCATTCTTTATCCCGGCTTCCACCCTTTCTCCGATCAATATCAATTCGGTAAAACCTTCCGAGGAACTCCCAATTAAGTGATTAAAGAAAGGACCGGACAAGGGTGCCCAAAAACATGTCTACTAACTCTCTTTCAGATAGGAGAGGTTGGACTCTTCCTGCTAAGTCCCCTCCACTTTTGCACATAGTCTTTGAAGCCTTCACTTGAAACCATGGACATACTCTGGAGTTGAGTACGGTGGGAGCCCAGGTCTGTATTGTATTGGTATTATTTGTAAAGGCAGCAGCAAGATCTTCCTAATATGAGCATTGGCTCTTTCTAGCTGATAAAACCAATCAAGTTGAGTTTCGGACAGGCTGTCTTAAAACAAGTGTACCCATAAATCCTTGTCAGTAGTGTGAGGTTGTATTTTCCATACATAGGACCGAAGATGAATTTTGGGATATGAAACTCTGTCCTATTTGGCGAACACCAGTGTCTTGAATTTTGGAGGAATGACAATCCCAGATACTAACCCCAACTCCTCAAAGTCCAGTCCAAGCACTTTTTGAATTTCTATTGCACTTAAACGTTCTTCCAGATGCTTATACTTGTCGTCGGTCGGAGGATATTGTTCTTCAGAATAATCTTCTTCTTCCTCTTCTGAATCTGGCTGGGCAACTGCCTCATTGCCTTTCCCATCTTGATTGTCTTTCTCACCAGATTACGTTGCAAAGTCTAGGGTCCTTCATGCTTGTCCTTGGAACCTTCTTCCCATATTCAGAACTCCGGTTATTTTCTTTGTTTTCTTCTTTTTCTTTTCAACCAACAAGGTCTTCAACTCTTCATGTCCTTTGGATAGAGTTAAGAACATCTGTTGAAATTGAGCATTTTGTGCTTGGAGGTCCTTCACCGTCTGCTCGAGATCCATCTTACTGAAATAAACAGTAGAAATATGAGGAGACTTGTTGCAAGAAACCTGCTTATGTTATGATGAATGGTAAATGCATATGCAATGATTTCAAGGAAATTAGGGATTCAAATTCGTTTTTAGACAAAAAGGAAACACACGTTATATTAATAATTTAAAGCTTGAGTACATCAATGCCTCTTTAGGCTTACACAGGAATACAAAAAATCTAAGATAAAAAAGTTGTACGCATCCTTTTTGGTGCGATGTAGGCATTCAGGCTCCGCTCCTCATGAAGTTTCTTAGCGAGTTCCAAAACCTTCTTCTCGCTAGCGTAAAATTGAGCTTCGAAAGTGTCTCGCTCTCCCTTGAGTTGTATCTAATCTCTTTGTAAGTCTTCAAGAGAGGTGGGCATGTCAGGATGCAGGATGGTGTATGGAACATCTCCTTCTACAACAGGCTCTATGATTACCGGGAGAATGGAGGGATAAGGCATCATAAGACTTTGAGCACGAGCTCGTACCCATTTGAGGTAAGGCTCAAGAGGGATGGAACTCTTGTGCCCCAATGTATTTCTATCTACCTTGTTCAACATCCTCCAAGCTCGGATAAACCTCTGGCGATGACCTTGATTGTCACTTTCGTAGTTGAATACTAACCCTTGAATCAGCATCTCATGTGGACCATCCCTTCGGGCATAACCAAAATGTCTTAAGGCTAAGCAGGGGTTGTAGGTGATACCTCCCCTAATTCCAATTAAAGGGACATTAGGGAACTCTCCACAACAGTCGACGATGATAACATTCTTTATAGATCGGGAACACCAATGGATGTATGAATGTTTAAGCGTCATCAACCTTTGTGACCACCTTGAACCTTGCTCATTCTTCAATACAGTTTGGGGAAGATGCGAAATAAACCATCTTTCCAAAAGGGGAGTACAACATATATAAGGATACCTCTTTTCCTCATAGTGCGAGTTTGAAAGGAATGTAGGATGTCCCCTAGCAAAGTAGGCATCGGGTTACGAGACATGAAGATTTTTCCGGTGTTCACATCTATGAGTTGGTCAGGATTTGGAAACAAAACCATCCCATAGATGAGGAGAGCCACAATTTCCTCAAAATCTTGCAAATCCAAACAGTTCCAACAATTTTAGGCTTTCTCAAACAAGAACTTTGCTAGGAAACCCTTGAAAGGTAGTTGATTGAGAGGTAGTTGATTGAGCAATCTCTTCTGGCTTTGGATCTCTTTCTGTACCGTTGAAAGGTAGTTGATTGAGAATGGGAATCCTCAAGAGTTGGGAGAATTCTTCCAAAGTTGGCACAAGTTGATAATCGGGGAATGTGAAGCAATGGTGTAGAGGATCAAAGAATTGGAACAGCACCTTCAACATATCTTTATCAGTTTTGGAAGTAACCACGTTTAGGAGACGTCCATGTCTTTTGGTGAATGGAGAATTCTCAGGAATCCTTGATGCTAACTCTTTGAGTTGAGGAGGAATCCTTACGAGGTTGACTTGAATGGTTTTCCTGCGGATAGAATCCATGTCCTACAAAATAGAACAAAGATAAATCCCAAGATCCTTGAAATGGTTAGTGAATATGAGTATGATGTTATGATATTAATGATGTTATGTACAAGCAAATATACACAAACAAATCAAACAAGTCCTTAGGTTTAGGCTTGCATGGAGTTTTATAGGTAAGTACCCTCTTGAAGTTTAGTTGGCTTAAAACCTGTCCTAGCAATAGTAACCGGGTTCTAACGAGCTCAATATCACTGGTTTGTTTCCTTGGTCATTGTTTCAGCACAAACCTCTTTAATGGTGATCGAAATATCCCAAAAAACCAAACCTCATTGAGTGTAGTATCGAGTATCCACCAACTTCGGACTGCACCAAAGCCGGTCATCTCACTACGTCCTAATGGCCAAGTTGGTCAAGTAAAGGTTCTAAAAGTTCATTAGTGCTTCATGACATCACTCAACGGCCCCGTATTCTCCTTGACTACTCAAGGGCTACCGGTACCCACAGATATGTCGCACTAACATAGCTATTGCTTAGACCGTGCCGGTATACCCCGCACAGTTTCCATAATGTATTGCTACTTACCTATAAGGTATCGCAAATCCGTGTACATGATTCAAACCCAAACAAAGAACCACAATGTAAAGCATACAAGTCAAACAATGAAAGCAAGTAAATATGATCTAGCCCTAAGGTAACCCCACTTTAAGAATTTCCCCAGCAGAGTCGCCAGTTCTGTGATACCGTGGGAGAACTGACTTGGGTGTTTTGCGTTTGATCTCAATTATGCGGATAGCAAGAGTCGCCGCTAACTTTTCTTTTATCCAAAAGGAAAGGTAAAAAAGCCCAAGAAAGACCTTTAGAGATGTTTTCTTGAGTTCGGGGGGTAGGTTATGAAAAGGGAAGGTGTTAGCACCCCTTTCATCCATAGTTTTCCATGGGCTCTTAGTTGCTCGTTAGATCACTTGCTTTGTTTGAAAGTTATGCTTTTGTGTTATGAGTTTTGAAAGTATTTTGAAAATGTCTTTGTAATGGTTCTCGTCTCTATAAGAACGCATACAAAGTGTTGTTTCGAAAAATGGTTCAAAGAGGTGTTTGTGTAGTGTATTCTTTGAAGGTGATTTTTAAAAGATGTTTTTGTAATGGTTCTCGTCTCTTTAAGAACGCGATCAAAGTATTTTGTCTTTTGAAAGTGTTTCAAAGTGAAAGTGTTGGTGTAAAAATGTTAATGTCGTGAGCAAGCGAGCAACTAGGAACGAATCTACCTACTCGAAAGGTCCTAAATATTCTTTTCGTCCTTTAGATGTTGCTATCTTACCATTGATTTGGTAAGTAAACCCATCGTTGGATGTGAAGGGACAAGCGTGGGACGTTTGTACAGTCATAGAAGGCAACTTATGAGACGCTTTAGCAATTTTTCGTAAGGGACTAGATCGTTCTACCGAAGGCAACATCGAGGGTCATCGAGGGACTACGATCTTTTTTATCGAAGGGTATTTACTAAAGCGTCCCATATTCGAGGGACATGACTGTTTTCCCGAGGCAACAAGCAAGGTCACCCTAGAGGTGCGCATGTGAATAGTGTTTCAATTCAATTATCTTATCTTGAGGTTAAAGTTATCTAGCGGTTGGTTTTATATCTTTCCATACACACCTAATTACTATACAGTTATATATACATACAGGCATAGTTATAGGTGCGGAAGGTAAAGTGCGGGAAATAAAATCTACGCTATTACAATGCTTCTTGGATGGGGTTACAAACCATAAAAAATGGAGGAAAAGTAAAACCCTAATTTAAACTATGACAAATCGTAAACAGTTACAATGATCGAAAAAATGCGAAAATAGTAATTTACACAAAAAAGAAAAAGGGGGTCGTTTTGAGATTTTATCAAGTAAAGAAAATAAAGCAAATGAATTAAAACTCTAATATGTTTTTATTGTTTTTCTTAAAGAAGAAATTAAACCAAATTAAAAAAAAAATTAAACAAAATAGGAAGAAGATCAAAAATGGTCTTTAGGAGTGTTGAACCTAATACCCTTTGGTTTGCAAATCCTAAGTCTCACAACTAAATGGGTTAGGCTGAAGGGAATAAAATTTGTTGGGCTTTATGGAGTAAAATGGAATTTAGGCTCATACGGGTCAAGCCCAACCTGAAATGCATTTAAGTGGATGGAAAGAGAACATTGTAGATCAAAGAGTGAAGTGGCCACTTATCATTGAGATTTAATCCATCATTAATGTTAAATGATTATTATTATTGCTAATAAAAAACAAAATTGGCTAATTCCTCCTTTCTCTCTCACTTCTAAGTTCTAACGTAAAACAGCAAGAATTTTGTCTATGTTATTCTCTCAACTCACGGCTCTCTCTCTCTCTCTATCTATCTATCTATCTATATATTTCTATCTATCTATCTATCTCTCTCTCTCTCTCTCCCTCTCTCTCTCTCTCTCTCTCTCTCTCTCTCTCTCTCTCTCTCTCTCTCTCTCTCTCTCTCTCTCTCTCTCTCTCTCTCTCTCTCTCTCTCTCTCTCTCTCTCTCTCTCTCTCTCTCTCTCTCTCTCTCTCTCTCTCTCTCCTCTCTCTCTCTCTCTCTCTCTCTCTCTCTCTCTCTCTCTCTCTCTCTCTCTCTCTCTTCTCTCTCTCTCTCTCTCTCTCTCTCTCTCTCTAATCTTCTCTCTCTGTCTCTCTCTCTCTCTCTCATCGACAAACCATAAAACGCAAACTTAAATCCAGTAAAAAGGATTCAAACGCGGTTTTCTATTCAAGAACAAGACAGTGGGGATCAAGAACACACGGTGGCTTTGATGAAGATTCACGGCGGCGACACCTTGGTGTCTCCAGAAAATAATTTTTTTTATCTCTTTAATATCTTTTCTTTCCCCTCTAACCTAATTTGTACTCTATTTTACAGAAAAACAAATGGGATGGCAAGATCTTAAAAGGATTTTTGAAACCCTAACAATATTTTTCAACAAAAAAAATAGCGAAGGATAAGAAATAAGAGGAGATTTTAGTGTCCTGTGTACACCGATAACAACCTTTAAACGAAGACGGAAAGGAGACGGTAGCTGATGGATCCTCAGCTGCGGAGGAGAATCTATAGAGGCTAACGGCGGTGGCTTCCACAAAGGTAAGCTTCTTCTTCTTCTTCTATAGTAGATTTGTGGTGGTTTTTATTGTGAAATTGCAAGTATGATGTTGTTTGAGGGCTGTGAGATGGATTGGTGGTTGTAAGGTGAGTGTTGAAATCATTTTTCCCGTTTGTGGAGTGATGTTGCAGAATGATAGTGTAGAGGTATGAATGTTTTAAGGTTGATTTGAGAAGAGGGAGTATTACAGTGAGGTTAATATAGGTTTATGGATAATTGTTGAGAGTTGTAACAAATTCTGGCTGAAGTGAATGTTATGGTTTTGGTTATCTCTTGCTGGTTCTTTTATCTTGGTTTTGGTTTTTTGACTCTTGGTTTGTTGGCTATGGTTTGTATTTTTTGTTCTGATCCCTTGGTATGCTTACCCTGGTTTTGTTATATTATCCTTCATTCTGCTTATGTTGGCTATCTTTTTTTATATACAGTCCAATTGCATTTTAGGGGGAAATCAGATAATTTTGAACACTTTTGGTTAACTGACCCTGTGGCCTTTGGGTGCAGAATTTTGGACTGTGTTGTTTAGTTGTTTATGCAACAGGTTTTGGCAGATTTGGGGCATCAGTGTAGGTGATATCTTTCTGAATTTTTCTTTCCCTTTTCATCTTCCTATGATACAAATCAAACCTTCTTTTTACTTAATAATCTCTGAAGGGTTTGTATATTTAAGAAAATGATGATATAGGGCTATGTGAGCTAACTAGCTTGTTGTTTTTATGAATAATGCTTTGTTGTTTTTTTGTCTGCTTGCGCTTTACATGCTATTTTGCATTGTTCTGTTTGGAAGCTTGTGTTGCATCATTGCAACCTACTGCTGCTTGTTCTGTTGTATTGCTATTTTGTTTATGCTGCTTTCGTAGCAGTTTGCTGCTACCTTGTTCTTTTTGTGCTGCAAGCCTGCTGTTTTGCAGTGTTGCTTGGCTTGCTGCGCTATTTTGTGTCTTTGCTTGTTTTTGCAGTACGAAAACATTGGAAACCCTCTTTTCCTATTGTGAACCAAAATCCAGGTTTTGTGATTTGCAAAATAGGAGGAGATGGATTATGATTAAAAACGACAAACTGTTAATTTCTGATTCCAAAATGCAAACCCTAATGATAAGATAAAAACTTGCTTTAACCATCAATTCTTGCTTGAATTTTTACGATGCTTGCTAACTTCCATTTTTTTTGTTTCATGAACATGAGGCGTGGATGGCAAGCGAGGATTGGATTGATTACTTGAAGATGAATCAACAAAGATTTTGAAAAAAGAACAAAATTTCTTCCTTTGTAAACAATAGATTATAATCCTTTGTAAACAAAACAAAAAATTTGTAATTTATTTTCAATTGTAATGTAATGAACACAAAACCTTGAGAAGATTTTTGAATGATAAAATTTATTGTACAAAACTTTGAGTTTTTTTTATTTAAACTTTGCAATTCTCAATTGAATGCTTTGAAAAAAACATCTTGGTTTGGTAGCTTGAACTTCAAGAAATCACAAAGTGATCAAATAAACCAATGCGCCTTGTACTCCAATCAAATTTATAAACAAAATAAATGTTTAAGAATTTAATTCCAACTTGGTTAACTCAAACCCAAAGCCATGGTCATCTAAATGACAGTCTTAATCTTCAACTCTCATCCAAACCAAATTTGCATTCAAAATGAAACTCGCACGCCATGCTCGATTAAAATGGAACTTCGTTTCCAAACAAACATGCTTTGAGAACAATCATCAACCTTATAGAGTTAAAAAAATTCAAAAACAATTATGATTAAGAACACTTGAAATTAAACAAATGACTTGCAACGATTCGATAACTTTCAAAGTCTTCCAAACACAATTTTCTTTCAATCTTTGAAGATAAACTCATGAGCGACATCACTTGTGACCATATGCAGAAATAATCGTCGCACGATCTTGTAATTTGGGGAAATCACAATTACTTAAAATTAGGTCAAAGTCCATGATGCGACTTCTAACATATTCGAATTTTGGTGATCTTATACACGTAATTAGCTCTTGATTTGTGAAGAGAAATTGGAGATGACATCGAGGAGAGTCATACGCAAAAAGAACCTCTCAAAAATATCGAATGATGAAGAAGTCACAGTCGCTTGAACTTGGTCTCGCAAAAGGTCAGCTTTTGGGTTAATGGAGTCATTTTAAGTCGTCTGAACCATTGACTGAGCAAACTTGTGACGCCAGGTTCGAAACTCGGCATGAACATCCTTGAGGAGACATGAAGATCTATGAAGACCATTTGAAACCTTGAAGAATCTATTTTATTTGAGAAACGTCAAACCCTAATCGTTGACTTACTGCTTATGAAGAGAATTTGTCTGATCAAACCTCTGACCCAAATTGAGTATTCGAGAAGACCTAGGATAGTATCTTGAATAAAAAATGAGAGGGAAAATTTTGGGGTACAACAGCAGGTCTGACCCCATGTATGGTGAAAGGTGAGAGTCATCGAGATGCAGGGTTCTGAACAGCTGGTTGTACATTACGTCGATGGAACTTCCCTCGTCGACCAGGACGCGATGTATGTCGAAGTTGGCCATTCTCGCCCTTATCAGTAGAGGGATGGCCGAATTGGGGGGCCCTCCTAGAAGCTCCTCGAGGTAAAAGGTGATCGGCTCTGATCTTCCTTTCACTCTTTCGAAGGTCACGGTTTGTGGGGGAGCCGCGTCGACCAGTTCGTCCATCTTTCTCTTTTCCGAATTTATGGTCAGATCATTAAAACCTCCGTTGTTGATGACCATGGAGGAGGGTAAGTTTTCCCACCTGCTGTGCATAGACAGAGGCTCTTGTAGATGTTCGGGGACATAGAAGTCCTCGGGTCTTGTCATGGAGAATGCGGTTTAGATGGGAACCAACTCGTCAGATGGTCGGGCATCCTCCTCTACTTCCCTCGTTTCACGGGCATCCTGAAGATGAGCGTTGTTTCGCCGATATTGTGTAAGTCTTCCCCCTTTTATGAGGGTCTCGATGGAGTCCTTGAGGTGGACGTAGTCTTCGGTCAAGTGCCCGTGGCTCCGGTGATACTGGCAGTATTTGCTTCGGTCTACCCCGGGTTTGGCAAGAGTGGGGGCAGGGACGCTTGACACTTCCGTCCTTGAAGTCGGTACTTGTGCACTCCGTTAAGATGCGCTCGCGGGAAGCCGTTAGCGGAGTGTATTCAGTGAACCTCCCCGAGGGCCCCTTTTGTTCCCGGGCGTCTCGGGGTTTATCATCCCTTCTCTTCTCTCCACTTCATCAAGGAGGGGCGATGTCTTGTCGCGGATTACTGCTGGATCTGTGGTTCCTGGGATCTCGGGCTCTGTTGGCCGCTTCTCTCTACTTGTAGTCCATATAGGCCCTGGCCTTATCGAGGAGGGCATCGAACATCCGGGGTGGTTTGATGCCTACGGCTTTTCTGAATTCGGTGCCCGGGAGGAGCCCCCTCTCGAGCAGGTACCTCTTCATATAGTCCGTGCAGGGGACCTGGATGCCCTCCTGGTTGAAGCGGTCAATGAATTCTCTCAAGGTCTCATCATGTCTCTAGACGATGGCCTCGAGAGCTGCTTCAGTCTTCGGGTGTCGTCGCAAAGCAGTGAATAAGCTGATGAACTAGTTCTTCTGATTTCGCCAAGAGGTAATTGACCCTGGGGTTAGACCTTTGTAACAGTCCATAGCCGCTTTCCTCAGAGTCATGGGGAACAATCGGCACTTGATTGGTCCCTTGACGCTGTGGTAGTGCAGCATGGCTTCAAACCCGTCTATATGGTCGACCGGGTCGGCGATGCTGTCGTACTCCTTTAAGTGGGGAGGCTTCTCCATTCCCGGGAGAATGGGTGCCTCCATGATAGCTTGTGACAAAGTACCACGGGTGTCATCCTCGTTACTCTGTTCGGGAGAGCGAGATGGAGATCCGATGTAGTGGAGGTCACGGTGGCCCTGGTCGCACGGAGTGTTCCTTGGGCGGTATGACGGTTGATGGTTTCCCTTGTGCCTGTCTCCGGGGGGGTCTTCATTCTTGCCGCTAGGGGACATGGTCACGCCTTCACGCATTGACGAGTTGTTCCCTCTCCAAAGGGGGTGGTCTCCCGAGTGGTCGGGGTGACGGGCTTCGAGAGATGTCCTGATTCTGTCTCTGCGGGGGAGATTGGGGATGTTCATCCGCTTGTCGAGGGGGAAGAGAATGAGGTCTCCTGTGTCTTCTCGTGGGCCTCCAATCGTCCTCGAGGGCCCTCAGTCTTTCCCCCTGGGCGAAGATTAGATAGTTAGTTTGATTGATTTCCACGAATAGTGCCCTGGTCGTGGCGTCTGCCTCGACGGGGACGGGGACCTCATGAAATTGGACCTGTGGATAATTCAGGGGAGGTTTCCGATCTTATTCAAGTCGAGGAGGCATTAATGAAGATGAAGCAGTGGCTCCGTCCCTATAGTTAGAAGGTCCGGGCATGTTGAATCCATGGACTGTGTTATGGTCGGCGATACCGGTGTTGTCGAGGCCGACATTGTTGTCGGCAATGTTGTTGTTAATGTCGATGACACAGACGTTCAGGTTTCCTGGAGTCTGGTCAGCCATGAAAGTCGAGGATTGTTTAGCTTTGGTCTCAAGTGAATGGAAGACAGGGAAGCTTAGTTTCCCACAGACGGTGCCACTGATCTTACCGGATCAGAAATGGACCATCACAACTGGCTTTGGGCTGGATTTGAATGAGATAGGGGGTACCTGCAAGACACTCCGATGGTAAAGTGAGAAGCGGAATGAGCAAGCAAGTATGAGTTTTAGATGTATGAATGAATACATGACCCTCTTGTGAGAGAGGGTATTTATATCCCCCAACATTGGGCCAAGGTCCCCACTATTGGGCCATGTGGAGGCCCAATAACAGGAACTGCCAGGGTTTACATGTGTATGGACTCCAGCAAATGGACTACCCCCTAGTCAACTGCTCCGCAAGAATAGGGCTGGACCCGAGATTCCCGGAGGGAAGTTTGGGATGTTTGTCAGGAGGTCGTAGGCCACATCCTCCAACGGTTGGATGGGGAGTTACCCCGTGGTCCCTAGCTTGGGTTGTCTTTGGGCTTCCCGTTCGTAGGGCAAACGTAGGCCCAGTTCAGATCAGTTTTTTTAAAACCTTTTAATAACAAAACCATAAAAAAACAATTCTCTTTTACACTATCTCTATATCCTTGAACATTTTACATTCTATTATTCAATATGGTTGTAATAGTAATTAAGTTTTAATTGCTTTCATCCCCATTTATAATTTGTATTCCCATCCCCTAAATGATGTAATAGTGTAGGACTTTAAATTTTTGTAATTTAACGCTTTCAATACTATTACTAGTAATTAGGGTTTGTATGACAAGACTTAAAATCAACAAGTAGACAACGCTAATTCAAGATAAAAATGCATGAAAACAATACACTTGGCACACTTGAACCCTAGGGTAACCCACACTTGTTTCCTCAGATATAAATAGTCATGTCCCTCGAACGTGAGATACTTTAGCAATGACCCTCGAATACAAGAACGTAGTCCCTCGATGGCCCTTCAATGTTGCCTTCGGTAAATGATCTTAGAACCTTACGAAAAAATTGCTAAGGTATCCTACAATGTTGCCTTCTATGACTGTACAACGACCTACGCCCGTCCCTTCACGTCCAATAATAGGCCTTCTTACCAATCAATGGTAATATTACAATATCTAAAGGAGGAGGAAAAGAACCAAGACTTTTTGAGTAGGTAAAACGCTCGTAGTTGCTTGCTCACAAACTAAAACCATTTCCACACTAACACTTTCAAAACATCTTTCCAAAAACAAACATCTCTTTGAACTATTTTCAAAACCAACACTTTGTATACATTCTTATAGAGACGAGAATCATTACAAAGTTTTCCGAAACAAAGGCGTTTTCAAAATATTTTCAAACTTACACAAAACACAAAAATATTTACAAAAGCATTTCAAAGTGAGCTAGCAACTAAAAGCCCGTAGATAACTACGGATGAAAAGGGTGCTAACACCTTCCCTTTTCATAACCTACCCCCCGAACTCATGAAAATATCTCAAAAGGTATTTCCTGTTCTTTTCACCCTTTCCTTTATTGGATAAAAGAAAAGTCTGTGGTGACTCTTGCTAACCGCAACAATTGCGATAAAACGCAAAACACCCAAGTCAGTTCTCCCACCGTATAACAGAACTGGCAACTCTACTGGGGAATAACTTAAAAGTGGGGTTACCTTAGAGACTATATCACCTTTAAATGCTTTTATTGTTTGACTTGCTTGCTTTACATTATGGGTTATGTTTGGGTTTTGTATAGATCCTCTACTCGGATCTGGGAACATTATTAGGTAAGTAGAAAAGATCGTGGAGACTGTACGACATAGACCGATATGGTTAAAGCAATGGCTATGTTAAAGTGACACATTTATTGGTACCAGTATCCCTTGTGGAGAATCGAGGAGAATACGGGACCACTGTGTGGTGTCATGAAGCACTAACTGACCTTAGAACCTTTAGTTGAATAACTTGTCCATTAGGAAGTAGTGAGATAGTTGGCTTTGGTGCAGTCCGAAGTTGGTTAATACTCATTACTACGCTCATTGAGATCGGACTTTTGGGATATTTCGATCTCCAATAAAGAGGCTTGCGCTGAAACAATGCCCAATGAAGAAAGATCAATGATATTAAGATTCCCTAGAACCCGATTACTTTTTAGAACAGGTTGTATCAACTAAACTTTAAGAGGGTGCTTACCTATGAACCCCATGCAAGCCTAAACCTATGGGCTTGTTTGCTTTTCTTGTGTATGATTATTTGTACATAACATCATGACATCATACCATAGTATTTGCACTAACCATTTCAAAGACCTAAAGATTTATCTTTGTTCTGTTTTGTAGGATATGGCTTCCATTCGCAGAAATACCAATCGAATCAACCTTGTGAAAGTGTCTCCTCAACTCAAGGATTTAGCGTCAAGGGTCCCTGAAAATTCTGCGTTCACCAAGAAGTATGGTCGACTCCTCAACTTGGTTACCTCAAACTTTGAAGAAGACATGGTACATGTTCTTTTTCAATTTTTTGACCCTAAACACCACTGTTTTACATTTCCTGATTACCAATTAGTGCCTACCATGGAGAAGTTCTCTCAACGGTTTATTCTGATTCTTTCTCGCAGACATCTTTCTCTGGTTCAGATAAATCGCTCCAAGATTTATTCTGATTTCTTTCCAGTTAAAGAAAATTCAAGACCTCTAATGGTTCAGTTTAAATTTCTCAACGGTTTATCTTGATTCTTTCCCGTAGACATTTTCTTTGGTTCAGATAGATCGCTCCAAGATTTATTTTGATTCTTTCCAGACCTCTGCTGGTTCGGTTTAAATCTCTCAACGGTTTATCCTGATTCTTTCCCGCATACATCTTCTCTAGTTCAGATAAGTTGCTTCAAGATTTATTCTGATTCTTCTCCAGACCCATGCTGGTTTGGTTTAAATATCTCAACTGTTTATCCTGATTCTTTCTCGCAGACATCTTATATGGTTCAGATAAATCACTCCAAGATTTATTCTGATTCTTTTCCAGACCCTTGTTGGTTCAGTTTAAACCTCTCAACGGTTTATCCTGATTCTTCCCCAGTAGACACTTTCCCTGGTTCAAATAAATCACTCCAAGATTTATTTTGTTTCTCTCCAATTAAAAAATATCCAAGACCTCTTTTGGTTCAGTCTAAACCTCTCAATGCTTCATCCTGATTCTTTCCTGGTAGACACTTTCCCTGGCTCAGATAAATCGTTCAAAGATCTATTATGATTCTCTCCGGTTAAAGAATACCCAAGACCTCTTTTGGTTCAGTCTAAACCTCTCAATGATTTATCCCGATTCTTTCCAAATAAGACACTTTCTCTGGTCCAGATAAGTCGCTCCAAAGATTTATCCTGATTTTTCCCAGTTAAAGAATATTCAAGACTTCTTCTAGGTTCAGTTTTAAATCAACCAAAGGTTTATTCTAATTCTTTCCCCTGTTGAAGTTAAGTTTAGACTTAGTCTAATTTCTGTCAACGGTCACCCCCGGATTACATCTGTATGCCCATCTCTGCCAACTCTGCATCATTCCTCCAAATGGAATCTTTAAGCCCATTCCTTACACCTCAACCACAATATCATCGAGCGCAAATTTCTGGGCACTCGAGTGTTCAATCATCTTCTATCCTCAAGTCACGAATGGCAGATTCACCAATCTAACTCTTCAGGTTTAAGAAGATTGAACAGGGGCAGCTGTTGTACCCCGAAATTTGCCCTCTCATTTCTCAAAGGATCATCCTGGACCCCCAGGTTTGCTTCTATCAAGTTTCAAGTCTTGAATCACAATTTTCCAAGAAAATCATTTACAAGGGCAAAATGGTCAAAAGCACACTGAAAAGTCAAACTTTGACTTTTAGATAAAAAAATCAAGTTTCAACAATTATATTTCATCAAGACATGAAATTGTTTCATCAAAAAATTAGAAGTCAGAAATTACTTTGAAAAGTCAAATTTCTAAACATTTAGAAAATTTTCTAAGTGTTAAGAGAATATGATACTTCAGAACTTCTGGGCCATCCTTCACGCAAGTGCAATCATAATTTTCAAACATGGTTCATAACATGACTCATCAATCAGAACATATGGAAACTATGTCTTTCAATCAGAACGTGACTCTTCAGCATATGGAGGCTATGTTCTATGCTTCAATCAGAGCCTCACCCTTCGAATCTCACTTTGGTCTTCTGCGATCAGAACATCACTAAATCCCAAAACCTCATTTGAGCGACCTGTTGCACTGTTGTAGTACAGTCCTGCCACCAGCTGCCACAACACTCCAAGGTGCTGTTGATCCAGTCCACGCCTATGTTTTTCTCAAACCCCGTACTTGCACCAAATTAGCATGCAAAGATTGTGTTTAAAAAGCAATGGAACAGTATGCCAAAAAGGTTAAAAAATTCCATTTGTTTTTCCCCCCAAAACCACAACAAACCCATTTATAAATAAGTTGCTTCATCACACGTTCAAGAGGGCTTTTGGAGAAAGAGAGAATTATCAAAGAGAGAAAAGGAAACAGAAAAAACCTTCGCAAATCCTTAAAAAAAATCTTTGTTCTTCCATTTGAATTAAAGAACATAACCACTATTCCGTTGCTCTCGCTGACTCCAGAACATCTGAAGGCAGCAACTCAAGTTCCAAGCACACGCTCCAGATTCAAGGTAAGTCTTTCTGACTTTGCATCTTTTCATTCAGAACATCATTAAATATGTAAATATCATAGTATTGATGTTGTCCATATCATTGCATAATTAAAGAAAACTATGGACCAGAACTTCTCGAATAAAGCTAGGCTCATAATTAGAATTAGCACTTCTATAAACTATTGTGTTTTTATCCTTTTGATTCGCTGTTAAGAAATGAATAAATTGATGATATGCTGATTAATATGAGGAAAGAGTTGAAATGTAACACAGAACTTGTGAGTTTCTCTTCACTGTTTTAACATGAAAACTTCTAGGATTTCTTGTTGTTTCAACACAGAACTTCAGATTTTCACTCATTGTTTAGCACAACACAGAACTTGAGTTCTTCTCACTGTTTTTAGCACACCAGAATTTCTAGGTTTTTGCACTGTTATGATACGGTAACAGAACTTTTGACTTTTTACTCACTGCTAACACAACACAGAACTTTTAACTTTTCACCCACTGTTTAACACGACATAGAACTTCTGACATTTTTCTCACTGTCTAAACGCCACCCAGAACCTCTGTTTTCTTTCCCTCTAAAGTTTCTTGCAGGACTTCATAGTGTATCAATCTAGAACTTCTGATTCCTACTGACGTTTCTTTCTGAGTCACAGCGCGCCTGGCATCAGAACTTCTGATCCTTTTGTTTTGCTTGCAGCAGCACGCTGATTCTATCTCTCCTTATTTTCCATTTTTTTTATCATTTTCAATATCAGTACTCTTTTTATTAATATAAAAAAGATATAAAAATATTTCCTTTTAATTAATTAATTAATTTCTTTTTTTTATTTCTTTTTATTCATTAAGACAATAAACCACTTTCAAAACAAGTCTTTTTTCTTCTTATATTGTACATTTCAATATGGTTGTAATAGTTAAATAGGATTTAAATTCTTGCAACCCCCCATTTGTAAATTTGTACCCCCATCCCTAAATGATGTAATAGCATAGAACCTTTACATTTCCGCAATTTATTATTCTCAAGTATAAATGCCAATAATTAGGGTGTGTATGACAAGACATAAAATCAACAAATAGATAACCTTAATCAAGATAAAATTCATGTAAATCAAACACACTTACACACTAGGACACTTAGGGTAATCCCACTTTGTTGCCTTTTGGAAAATATTCATGTCCCTCGAATATGGGCATTTTTAGCAAAGACCCTCGATAAAAGATCGTAGTCCCTCGATGACCCTCAATGTTGCCTTCGGTAAATGATCTAGTCCCTAAATAACATTGCTAAAACATCTCATAGGTTGCCTTGTATGACTATACAAACGTACCATACCCGTCCCTTCACATCCAACGATGGGGTTTCTTACCAAAAACAATGGTAAAATAACAACATCTAAAGGAGAAGGAAAAGAACATTTAAGACCTTTTGAGTAGGTAGATTTGCTCCTAGTTGCTCGCTTGTTCACAACAAAAACACTTTACACACCAACACTCTCATATTGAAACATTTTTCAAAAGACGAAACACTTTGTACGCGTTCTTATAGAAACAAGAGCTATTACAAAGACACCTTTTCAAAATCACTTTCACATTCCACAAACACCTCTTTGAACTATTTTCAAAATAACACTTTGTACGTGTTCTTATAGAAACGAGAACCATTACAAAGACATTTTCAAAATACTTTCAAAACCCACACCACAAGTACATTCAAACAAAAGCAAGTGATATAGCAAGCAACTAAGAGCCCGTAAATAACTACAGATGAAAAGGGTGCTAACACCTTCCCTTTTCATAACCTACCCCCCGAACTCAAGAAAAAATCTCAAAGGACTTTCATGTTCTTTTCATCCTTTCCTTTTGGATAAAAGAAAAGTCGGTGGCGACTCTTACTATCCGCAACAATTGCGACCAAATGCAAAACACCCAAGTCAGTTCTCCCACCGAATTACAGAACTTATTAATACAATTAATGTTTTGTTTCCTTTTTTGTTTAAGAAAATTTAAATCTTAAAGGTCCTTGAAAGCATTGCATATGCATAACATGCATCATATTATAATCAGTTTTCCGATACAGGTTTCCTCATCTCTCTACTGTTTATTTCAGTATAAGATGAATCTCGAGCAAACTATGAAGGACTTGCAGACTTAAAACTCTCAGTTTCAAGAAACTCAGCTCAACTTACAAAGGGGCGGTAAGAAATGATGACACTTCTTGTCACAAAAAAGAAGACAAAGAAGAAAGTTGTAATCAATATGGGGAAGAGATTCAAAGGTCCTGTCCGACAAGTTCAAGTTAAAGAAGACTCCTCCGAGGAGGATGAGAGTCAAGATAAAGATGCTAGGAGCACCCGTGCCGGGGTGGAAACAATCAAATCTCTGAAGACGAAGATTATTTTGATAAGCAATATCCACCGGCCGACAACAAGTATAAGCAACTAGAAGACAAATTGAAGGTTGTAGAATTCCAAGTTGTTCCTGGCTTGGACTTTGGTGATTTAGGTTTGGTTCCTAGGGTAGTCATTCCCCATAAATTCAAGATCATTGTTTTTTCCAAGTACGATGGTGTCTCATGCCCGGAGCTTCACCTAAGATCTTATGTCCGCAAACTTCAGCCGCATACCACTGATAAGAAACTATGGGTGTACTTTTTTTCAAGAAAGTCTATCTGGGACTCAGTTGGAGGGGTTTTACCAATTGGAAAGGACTAACATCCATACTTTGGAGGATTTGGCCACTGCCTTTTACCACCAATATTAATATAACACTGATCTTGCGTCAACTAGGGTGCAATTGCAAGGAATGACCATGGGATCAAAAGAGGGCTTCAAAGGTTACGCTAAAAAATAGAGAGACTTAGCTGGAAGGATGCAGTCACCTTTAAATGATAGAGAGTTGATAGATATGTTTATGGGAACATTGATTGGACCATTTTTAACTTGCTAATTGGAAGTTCATCATCCGGATTCACTGAATTGATCTTAACTGGTGAGAGGGTTGAAAGTGGGATCAAAAGCGGGAAGATACCCATGGCCTCCACCTCAAATGTTGTGAAAAATCCGTTTATTGCTAAAAAAGAGACTAATGTTGTGTATGGGTCAAGATGCCATGCTAAGAATGACCATCATCATTCAGTAGGGGTTGTATTGATTTCCAATCCAACTCCAACTCAACGACCTCGTCAACAAAATAATCAACAAAGACCGGATGTCCAAAGAAGACAGTTTACTAAAATCAATATGCAACTATCTCAAGCTCTGCAACACCTATTGAAAGCTGATTTGGTGACCTTGCGAGATTCCCCTTCCAGCCCTAACACTACTTCTCCAAAATACATCCCCAACACCAAATGTGCTTATCATTCGAATAGCCTCGGGCATGATACCAATGATTGTTGGTCTCTAAACAATAAAATCCAATATCTAATTGATAACAAGACAATTTAATTCGACCCTCCATCGAATCCCAATGTGATCACCACACCCATGCCAAATCATGGTAAGGGTGTCAATGCTATTGAAGATGCCTCTTTTGTTTCATATGTCAATGACTTGACCACTCCTTTGAAGACTATTAAAGAGAACTTGTTGAAAGTCATGGTATTCCCTGGTTTCCTTGAAAACTGTTGTTGTTGTGTTGTACAAATTAATGGTTGTGAATGGATGAACAAAGGTGTCCAACACCTGATGGATAGCCATGAGATTCTATTCGAAAGAACTCCATCTGTGAAAAGTTTGACCCAAAGTGTATCTCAAGAATTTGAAGACGTGTCCATCATTACTATCTCAAATAAACCTATTAGGATCACCTCAAAAGGTCATATTAGCATTCCCATTGAACCAAGAATAGCTCCACTAATTATCACCACACCGGGGCCAGTCCCCTACTCTTCTAATAAAGTTGTGCCCTGGAATTATGGGGAGAAAGTGTACTACCATGGTATCAAACAAGATTCGTGGATTCATGAAGATAAAACTGCTGACATTACAAACATTATTGGGTCAAGTAAAGTTACTAGGACGGGGAGGATCTTCTCTCCAGAAATTTCACCTCCGACAAACACTACTACACCCATTCGTATTACTGATGTTAAACCTGTTGCTGATACTCGAGGAAAGGAAAAAATGATTGAGCCTTCACTGACAGAGGCGCCTGAAAAAGATATTACTATTGAGGACCCATCTACCAAAGAGATGGAGGAGATTCTAAAAATCATCAGAAAATGTAATTACAAGATAGTGGAATAGTTGAGGAAAACACCCTCGAATATTTCTATGTTGTCTTTGTTGCTATGTTCGGAGGCGCATGCCCAAGCACTGATAAAGTTCCTGAAAAATGCACATGTCCCACAAGAAACTACGACCGACCAATACGAAAACTGTGTAGCAAGCTTGACTACCGATAATGGTTTAGGGTTCTCTGATGCAGATTTGACCCCGATGGGGAAGAATCACAATAAAGCTCTCCACATCTCCATAGAATACAAGGGCACTACCATGGCACATGTACTAGTGGATACTGAATCTTCTCTCAATGTCTTACCTAAAGGAGCTTTGGATAAACTAGACTGTGATGGACTGGTGTTGAAACCTAGTGACATGGTAGTAAGGGCTTTCGATGGTTCTAAGAGGATGGTCCATTATATGTGATGGATATCCATCCTGCTTATTCTTACCTGCTTGGACGCCCATGAATACATGGGGAAGGTGCGGTGACTTCCACACTACATCAAAAGTTGAAATATCTGGTCAAGGGGAGATTTATTACCGTCTGTGGTGAATAAGAGTTTATGATTAGTCATCTAAATTCATTCAAATATGTTGAAATGGATGGCGAGTTCATTGAAACTCCTTGTCAAGCCTTTGAAGTTATCTCTTCCATGGTTGCTATTGCCAAGGCCACTCCTGACACTTCCAAAGTTTCTAAAGATACACCAAGGATGGCTTCTCTCAAAGATGATGGTGTTGTTATTGAAGAAGAAGGTTGCACCATTTGGGGACAACTTCCTGATTTCCCTTTCAAGTCAGACAAATTTGGATTGGGCTTCACTTCCAAATTTCAAAAGGAGGTTCGACGTGCTCGTGCAGGGAAACTACCTCTTCACATTAGTAACCATGAGGTTAATTCCCTTGAAGACTTTGGTGCTGATTGTGACTTTGAAGACTGGATCTACCCAACTGCTGATGAAGGGCTCAACAACTGAAAGACCAAGGACTTCATCCCAATCTCCTTCAGCCATGAGTAATTTCCATTTACTGTTTTTATTACTTTGAGAACTTTGTCTGTAATTTCCATTAAAACAATGACTTTTAAGCCATGTACCTTGCCCGGAGTACAGTGGTCCATTTGTTAAGGGTTTGTCATTATCATATTCCATATGCTCATTTTAATGAAAAACATTGGACTATTTTGCATTCAAATTTTGTGCTCTTTGCTTTTCTTTACTTTATTGCATTTTCAAATAACCATGTGATCTTACATGCACACACACACACACACATTTGCAGATCCACATCCACTTTGGATCTCATTGACAATGACTCTGTTATTGCCACTTATGACTTTGAAAATACAATCTATCAAGGCGAAGACGAAGGTGATGAAGATTGTGAAATACCTGGGGAACTCACCAGACTTCTGATACAAGAGGAAAAGGTTATTCAACCACACGAGGAATCAATTGAAGTGATAAACCTGGGTACTGAGGCAGACAAAAAAGAAGTCAAGATCGACACCAACTTGGAAGAATGTGTCAAGAGAAGATTGGTCCAAATGTTGCACGACTACATGGAGGTGTTCGCTTATTCATATAAATATATGCTGGGGATTGATACCAATATCGTAGTTCATCATCTGGAAATGAAGGAAGATTGTCCTCCGGTCAAGCAAAAGGTTCGTCGCATGCGGCCAGACATGTCTGAGAAAATAAAAGTTGAGGTAATGAAGCAATTCAATGCAGGTGTTCTAGTAGTAATGACATATCCACAATGGGTTGCAAATGTGGTCCCGTTGCCTAAGAAAGATGGAAAATTTCGTATGTGTGTAGACTATAGGGACTTGAGTAGGGCAAGCCCCAAATATGATTTCCCAATACCTCATATTGATGTCTTGGTCGACAATAATGTTCAACATAAAGTTTTCTCCTTCATGGATGGTTTCTCTGGTTACAATCAAATCAAAATGGCACCTGAAGACATGGAGAAAACCACTTTTGTCACACAGGGGGGCACCTTCTGTTACAAGGTCATGCCTTTAGATTTTAAGAATGCAGGGGTAACCTATCAACAGGCTATGGTAGCTCTATTTCATGATATGATTCATCATGAGATAGAAGTTTATGTTGATGACATGATTGCAAGATTGCAAACTGATGAAGAACACCTTGATCATCTCCCCAAGCTATTTGAGAGGTTGAAGAAATACAAGTTGAGGCTGAATCCCAACAAGTGCACCTTCAGAGTGAGGTCTGGAAAACTCATAGGCTTCAGTGTCAGTGGAAAAGGTATTGAAGTCGACCCTGTAAAAGTCAAAGCCATACAAGAGATGCCAGCTCCATGTACTTAGAAAGAGGTCATAGGTTTCTTAGGTCGACTCAACTATATTTCCCGGTTCATATCTTACTTAACTGCTACTTGTGAGCCAATCTTCAAACTATTGAAGAAAGATCACGTAGTCAGATGGAATGACGACTGCCAAGCAGTTTTTGACAAGATTAAAGAATAATTACAAGAACCTCCCATTCTGATGCCTCCAGTTGAAGGAAGACCTCTAATTATGTACTTGACTGTATTAGAAAATTCAATGGGATGTGTGCTGGGTCAACATGACGAGTCTGGCCGAAAAGAGAATGCAATATACTACCTTAGCAAAAAGTTTACTGACTGTGAAACCAGATATTCATTGCTCGAGAAAACTTATTGTGCTTTGGAATGAGCTTCTCTCTGGGTAAGACAGTATATGTTGACTCATACTACCTTATTGATTTCTAAGATGGATCCCAACAAGTATATCTTCGAGAAGCCAACTCTCTCTGGACGAATAGCTAGATGGAAGATGATCTTGACTGAATATGATATCCAGTACACTACACAAAAAGCAATCAAGGGAAGTGTGTTGGCAGATCATTTAGCCCATCAAGCTGTTGATGAATACCAATCCATGAACTTTGAGTTTCTGGACGAGAATATTATGCTGATAACCGACTATGAAAAGCCTGGATTGTATGAAGGACCTGAACAAGGATCCCAATGGACTATGTTTTCTGGTGGTGCTTCCAATGCTTTAGGTAACAGAATTGGTGTTGTGATCATTTCCCCAGAAGGTTGCCATACGCCTTTCACTGCCAGAATATGCTTTGACTATACAAACAACATGGCCAAGTATGAAGCATTCATCTTGGTCCTAAAGGCTGCCATTGACCTAAGAATCAAATTCTTAAGCGTATATGGAGATTCAGCCCTAGTAATCAGTCAAGTTAAAGGAGAATGGGATACCAAACATCCAAATTTGATCCCCTACAAAGATCATGTGCTAACCTTGATCCCTTACTTCAAAGAGGTCCCCTTTGAACACTTTCCAAGAGAAGAAAATAAGTTGGAAGATGCTTTAGCAACTATGTCGTCTATGTTCAAGCTCAATTGGGACAATGAAGCTCCTAGAATTACTATTGAAAGATTCGACAAATCGTCATACTGTTATAAGATCGACACTGATAAAGAGAAGTCATGGTATCATGAAGTGAGAAGGTACCTTGAAGCACAAGAGTATCCTGAGGGAGCTTCAACCAACGACAAGAAATTCCTGCGAAGGTTCTCATCCAAATTCTTCCTAAGTAATGGGATTCTGTACAAGCGCAACCATGATTCTACTCTGCTCCATTGTATGGACAAAAAGGAGGCAGAGAAAATCATGGAATACATGCATGAAGGTATCTTTGGAACTCACTCTAGCGGTCACACTATGGCCAAGAAGATTCTGAGGGCTGGTTACTATTGGTCGACTATGGAAACTGATTGCTACCATCACTCGAGGACTTGCCGTAAGTGTCCAATTCCTTTGAATGTCATGACTGATTCGTGGCCATTTGCAATGTGGGGCATTGACATGATTGGAGAGATCAAACCCACTTCCTCTAGTGGACATCGTTTCATCCTCGTTGCCATTGATTACTTCATCAAATGGGTCGAAGTTGCTTCATTTGCCTCAGTCACTAAGAATGTTGTAGTCCGACTCATCAAGCCTAACCTCATTTGCCTATATGGCATCCCTAAAAGGATCATCACCGACAACGGAACCAACCTCAACAATGCCATGATTACTGAACTCTGCACGCATTTCAAAATCAAGCACCACAATTCTTCTCCATATAGACCTAAGATGAATGGCGTAGTGGAAACCGCCAACAAAAACATAAAGAAGATTGTGCAAAATATGGTGGTAACCTATAAAGACTGGCATGAGATGCTTCCATTTGCTCTTCATGACTATCGTACCTCAGCTCGAACATCAACCGGGGAAACCCCTTTCTCTTTAGTCTATGGCATGGAAGTTGTTCTACCTATCGAAGTTCAAATTCCTTCTCTGAGGATTATGAAAGAAGCAAGCTTAGGTGAAGATGAATGGGTTCAGACAAGATTGGATCAGTTGATTTTGATTGATGAGAAGAGACTGGATGTTGTCTGTCATGGTCAAATGTATCAAAAGCGTATGGTCAAGGCACTCAACAAGAAGATCAAACCTTGAGTATACCGGGCTGGAGACTTGGCAATAAAGCGCATCATTTTACCACAAGGCGATCCGAGGGGAAAATGGACTCCCAATTATGAAGGGTCATTTTTGTCAAGAAAGTATTCTCTGGCTGAGCTATGATGCTAACCACTATGGACAGCGAAGATTTCCCGCATCTTGTGAACGTGGACATAGTCAGAAAATACTACGCATAAAGAATGACTCACTAGGTTGACATCCCTAGGAAACAATAAGGGCATCCTGATGAACCAAAAGGGTTTGGGCAAAAATTAGGGATATATACAAAAGATTGTACACCCGGTAAGTTGAAAACCTGAAAGGGCGGCTTGGGAAAAAAACGGTATCCTGGTGGACTGAAAACCCGAAAGGACGGTCCAGGAAAAAGTTAAGGATTAAAGCTTATGACTATGTCTCGTTGAATCACTACATCCAACTTTATTACCAAGGTCAAAAGTTCAAATGGTACGAGATCAATTCAATCAACTTCTTTCAACGACAAGAGATGATGTTCGAAGACATATGGGAAATAGCGGAGTTGGAACCCAATGAGATTACTTCCACATGGCTATATAATTTTTTTTTTCACTTTGTTTTCTTTTCATTTTTCGACGAATTCCTCTTACTAGGATTTCCGTCTCCCTATACAAAAAACGCTTGTTTATAGGAAGATTATCAATACAAATATACTTTGAAGTGCAAACTTTTTGTTTTTGCTATTTTGATTGCAAAAATGTCTAATGACTAAAATTGAATGAACATATGCATATCAACATGATTAACTGTTAATAAATGTACGCACAAGAACAGTAATAAGCATTTACTCAAGGATTTGGGGTATCCCCCATAGAGTTACTTCAATGAGATTATCCCCACGGAGTGAATTCATACATCTAGAGTTCCAATCAGCATATTTCCTAGAAATTCTCTTCCCCAACCAAGTAATTCTTTCTGATGAATTTATTTCCCCAGTAAGATTTTCAGAATACCTTCCTCGATAGGGTTTATTTCCCCAACAGACTATAATCTCCCCAGCTTGAGGTTACTCCTCGGACTATTACAAATCAATGGACAACACCCCTTGTCCCCAGCAGAGTTGATACTATCACCAGAAAGTTGCTATAAAACCTGGAATCCGGCCAGATACCAGTTAACTTCGTTCTCCCCAAACAAGTCAGAAAATCATGCACCTCTTTTATCCCCAATCAAGGTATAAACCTCCAGTAGAGTAATGGAAAACCAAGGTTCCTGAACTTTGTTCCCCAAGAAGAAATCAACATTCCCCCCAGAGTTTCATCAAACAACAAACAGGAATTCCCAGAGGAAACACTCTAAACAAGGTTAAAGATACACATACTCTTCATCTCCAACACATGTCAAGGATTTATTTTCCCAGAAAAAGATACACTTCAATAACATTTCACATTCATACATCATGACATATGCATACAAAATGCATATAACACAATCTCATTTATTTTGAGAACATCATCACGCAATGCATGCCTCATGACGTTGCATTACAGCTAATTCTTTACGTTTTCAGGAAAGATCAGTCACCAGATGAATACCATCAGCAACAAACATTTTATCTACTGATTCAGTTTAAATCAACCAATGATTTATCCTGATTTTATTCTGGTAGACACTTTCTCTGGTTCAGTTAAATCGATCCAAAGATTTATACTGATTCGTTATCCAATTAAAGGTTACTCAAGACCTCTGCTGGTTCAGTTTAAATCAACCAATGATTTATCTTGATTTCGTTCCGGTAGACACTTTCTCTAGTTCAGTTAAATCGCTCCTAAGATTTATACTGATTCGTTATCTAGTTAAAGATTATTCAAGACCTCTGCTGGTTCAGTTTAAATCAACCAATGATTTATCCTGATTCCGTTTCGGTAGACACTTTCTCTGGTTAGTTAAATCGCTCCTAAGATTTATACTGATTCGTTATCCAATTAAAGATTATTCAAAACCTCTGCTGGTTTAGTTTAAATCGACCAATGATTTATCCTAATTCTGCTCCAATAGACACTTTCTCTAGTTTAGTTAAATTTCTCCGAAGATTTATATTGATTCGTCATCCAGTTGAAGATTACTTAAGACCTCTATTGTTTTAGTATAGATCGACCAAAGATTTATTCTGATACTTCTTCCAATCCCTATCAACGATCACCTTAGATGGCATCTATAAGCCCATCTCCAACAACTCTTCATCACCTCTCCAAATGGCATCTTTAAGCCCATTTCCGATGCAATCAACTAACACATTACTTCGTGCATCAGCGGGGGAAAATTTATGGGCACTCTAGTGTTCAATCATCTTCTACCTTCAAGTCACGAATGGCGGACTCGCCAATCTACCACTTCATGTTTAAGAAGATTGAATAGATATAGCTGTTTTACCCCAAAATATGCCCTCTCTTTCCTCAAAACATTTCACACAAGATATCCAATAGATCAAGTTTGCACAAGTGTTGACTAGGTCAAACCATCTCCTAAACACTGATGCCTCAAATTAGGGTATTGATTTTCACAAGGATAATTGGACTTCTAATGCCTAAAATGACCTTCATGGATCATTATTTACCTCCATGAATACTCATGTCAAGTTTCAAGTCTTGAATCACAATTTTGCTAAATCAATTGCTCCGATGACTGGAAATCAACTGTATTGGGTAAAAAGTCAAATGTGGTCAACCTACAGTCAAACTTCATGATTTTTGGCCAACATCAACATCTTAAATTCCTATTCATCATTTGATCAAGTATTGATCACAATCCCTCAAAAAAAGCACTCAATTTACCAAGAGGGCGAAATGGTCAAATTAGGGTTTTGATCGTAATTAACTGATCAATGACTTTTGACCTAATGCATGATCTAATGGATTGAATCATAATCTCAAGGTTTCAAATATAACATGTTGACCTAATTTTATGGTTCAAAACACTCCTCAAGATCAATGGATTGATAGTTGAATTTTTGGTCAACTGATGCACAAAAAGTCAAACTTTGACTTTTTGATCAAATTTGAGTTTCAAATATTACAATTCATCAAGAAATTAAAAATTATGAAGTTTGATAATCAAGAAATCAATAAATTCAAAAGTCAATTTGAAAAGTCAAACTTTTCAAGACTTAGAAATTTTTCTAAGTGTTTTAAACATGATAATTTCACTACTTCATGACATTTTTTCACCAAGATGCAAGATGATTCAAAGAAAAGTTTCAACATGAAAGTTATATATCTTGATGAGATCTACAAATTTTCTTTACTGATCTAGTCCTGTAAGTGCTTGGATTTTGAGTTATAAATTCATGAAGTCATGCACTTTTTCTAAAACACTTAGTGAAAATTTGACCTAGTTTAGGCAGATTTTTTACCTAACTTCTTGGCCAATTTTCACAAATCTCCAAGATTATTTTGTCAAAATGGTCAACATGAAGGTTGTAGAGGATGTTTCAAGCTTTCCAAAATGTCAAATAACTTGAATAGATTATTCTTGAGCTAGAAGTTTCAAAGAGATGAAGATGGCCTTATAAACTTGAATTATAGGTCATTTTCTTGATGGACACTTGAGAAAATGTCAAACCATGCTGCATAAATCTTGCTTTTCAGGCTTCAAACTTGATAATCACTCAATAATTAAATGTTTACAAAACTGTTGGAGCTATTATCCAAGTTTTTAAAGCTTTGTCCAAGTTGATTTTCCATTTTTGGCACAAAGTCACCACTTCCATTTTGGAAAAGTGACTTTAGCCACAATGTCAACTCTTCTTGAGCCCATACATTGTTTCTTCTGACTCTAAAACATTTCTAGGAAAGAAGAAACATATCTACAACCTGTTAACCACCCTACAAGCTCTTGTACTTCACATTGAAACCATGAATT
Source organism: Vicia faba (assembly GCA_948472305.1). Lineage (NCBI taxonomy): Eukaryota > Viridiplantae > Streptophyta > Magnoliopsida > Fabales > Fabaceae > Vicia > Vicia faba. Next base: position 588,941,108 of record OX451736.1, on the reverse strand, counting down.
TCAACTTTGCTTCAAAAACAAGTTTCAATACCATAACATGTGATTTCTTGTTTCTGATTATTTCAAACCCTCAAACATTTCCTCTATAAATAGAGAGGCCATTTATAACCTAAGATATGAAATTACAAGCCCTGAAACTCCCTTAAACTCCTTCAAACTCAGAATTGCATTCAAACCTCCATAACTTGTAATTTCTGCCGAAAAACATCCATCTCATAATCCACTCATGCGTTTCTTCTCCAAATCAATCCTAAAGCTTCTTTACATCAAATATAACCCATCCATGTCCCTGTTTTGGAACTGTAACACCTCCATCACCATCCTTCATAACCAAAAACAGGGTATTGCACACTGACTTCTCCATAACGATTCAACCATCCTCAATCCAAACTAATCATTGCATTAGTTTCCTGGAGGTCCATTGGAGCTATTTTGATCATCACAACACCTTGAAAAGTGCTCTAAATCAAAACACAAATTTCAGTTTCAAGGTAAGTTTTCTTGACTTTGAACTCTTCATACAAGCATCATTAGTGGTTCATTTGTGAAGATAAAATGTAGATATTATTGCCCTGAAGCTAACCATATGCTTACATTTCATTTTTATTAACCATGTGTTGAGAATTTTAGAACTGAAAACCCAGAAAAGTTAGGTTTTATTTTGGGGCCAAACAATATTCTCACTCATCTTTGATTTATAGTTAATGAAATTTATACGGTTGGAATCGTGGTAAAAAATGGAGCAAGTTTCATGTTTGTGCTTTTGCAAATAGTTGATAGATGAAGAAGTTACAAATTCAAAAGGCTTGTCCATTCAAAAAGCTTGTCCATGGAAGCTGGCGCGAGGAAGAAGAAGATGACACATTCAGGATTGAGTTTGTAATATAATATGTTGGTTGTGTTTAAATGAACAGATGTATAGCCACCCTAGTGGTAGAGAGCTCGCGCGTAATACATTACCCTATAAGGTCCTGGATTCGAACCCCAGGAACCTTTTGATTTATTTTCTAACATTTTCTCTTGTTTCTTTTTTTGTTTACAACGTGTTTGGGCTCTCCCAGCATTGGGTCTTTCCTTTTTTTCTTTCTCTTCCACCTGTTTACTTTACACCACGCAGTCCTTTGCACTTCTTTATTTTTTTTATTTTCTGATTACAAAAAAAAAGAGTTTTAGGCCTAAAACATTTTTGCTAATCTCAAACATCCTTTTAACTTTCAAACCCCCTAACCCAATTTTTATATTTTATTTTCTTTTCTTTTCTTCTCTTTTATTATTTTATTTCTTATTATTTTTTTATTAAAAGAAATACAAAAAATATATATTTTACTAAATACTTAGACTAAATATTTTTAGATTTTTATTTCATTTCCTTTAAACAAAAACCCTAAAAATACATTTTCTTTCTTAAAATTAATTAATTAATTAAAGTTATATTTTGATTTATATTTTAAATTAGCTTGGACTTTAATCAATTAATTTCTTTCTTTAGTTAATTAGGTTTATTTTAAAACCTTTTCATAACAAAACCATAAAAAATAATTCTCTTTTACATTATCTTTATATCCTTGTACATTTTATATTCTATTATTCAATATGGTTGTAATAGTAATTAACTTTTAATTGCTTTCATCCTCATTTATAATTTGTATCCTCATTCCCTAAATGATGTAATAGTGTGGGACTTTAAATTTTTGCAATTTATCGCTTTCAATACTATTGCTAGTAATTAGGGTTTGTATGGCAAGACTTAAAATCAACAAGTATAAAATCCTAATTCAAGACAAAAATGCATGAAAACAATACACTTGGCACACTTGCACCCCTAAGGTAACCCACATTTGTTGCCTCAAATATAAACAGTCATGTCCCTCGAACGTGGGATACTTTAGAAATAACCCTCAAATACAAGATTGTAGTCCCTCGATGACCCTTTAATGTTGCCTTCGGTAAACGATCTTAGACCCTTACGACAAAATTGCAAAGGTATCCTACAATTTTTCCTTCTATGACTGTACGACGATCCACGCTCGTCACTTCACATCCAATATTAGGGCTTCTTACCAATCAATGGTAAGATAACAATATCTAAAGGAGGAGAAAAATAACTAAGACATTTTGAGTGGGTAGAACGCTCGTAGTTGCTTGCTCACAAACTAAAATCATTTCCACACTCACACTTTCAAAACATCTTTCCAAAAATAAACATCTCTTTGAACTATTTTCAAAACCAACACTTTGTATACATTCTTATAGAGACGAGAATCATTACAAAGTTTTCCTAAACAAAGGCGTTTTCAAAATATTTTCAAACTTACACAAAACACAAAAATATTTACAAAAGCATTTCAAAGTGAGCTAGCAACTAAGAGCCCATATATAACTACGGATGAAAAGAGTGCTAACACCTTCCCTTTTCATAACCTACCCCCGAACTCAAGAAAATATCTCAAAAGGTCATTCCTGTTCTTTTCACCCTTTCATTTATTGGATAAAAGAAAAGTCGATGGAGACTCTTGCCATCTGAAACAATTGCGATAAAACGCAAAACACCCAAGTCAATTCTCCCACTGTATAACACCTGTTATGTCAAGCCATAACGTGTGGCCCAATGGTAATTGTTATGTTTTGTGACTGTAAGGGTGTGTGGGTTCAACTCTCTTGGCTATATTCCCTAATTTTTTAGCACTAATTTTCTCTCTTTTGTTTCTACTTCTTTTTCTTTTCTTATTTTCTTTTTAGTTTTATTTATTTATTTTATTTTCTTCTCTTGATATTTATGGTTTAAAAATTAATATTTAAAAACAACCAAAATATTTTACTCATCTTTGGTTTTATTTGTTAAAAAATATCTCAATTAAAATAAAAAAATAGTTTAGTTGTTTAATTAAATCTTAGTATTTTCTTTTAGACCTTTGTGAATATTTTTATTAAAAGGCTCTCTTTAAACACCATGATACTTTAATGTATTTATCTAAGTGTGGTTTTTAAAGTTCTATACCATAATTAATTGATGCTTAATTCCATGAATATAATTGATTCAAATGATTTGTTGCTTTGCCTTGATAAATTAAGGTTTTGTTTTTGCCTTGTGTATGAGGTTGTGATTAATGCCTTGTTTGAATATGTGAAACCATAATCTATGAAGCTTGCTTGTTCTTTGCTTTGATATCAATCTAAATGTTCATGTGATAATGGTTAATGTTACACTTCATTATGTTAATACTTTGTGTCTAAATTCAAGGAAAGGGATCATATGTTTGACTTGATAGTCATGTGCATACATTTGTCTTAGATTCATCTTTATGTGTTTACCTTTGTAAGTTACCTTTCTGAATGTTTATGTCTATCCTTGTGCACCTAAACCCTAATTTGGATTTCAAATTTAAACCACTTTCATTAAAAAAACTTTACTTTATATCAATGTATTTTCCAACTTTTTTTCTTTAATAAACGCTTCAATATACTTAAGCATATTAAACAATTTCAAAAGACTAAAAGAGATTCAACCTCACCCAAATACTTTTTCCATTTGACTTTTCAATTTAAAACCTTTTCTCAAAGAGATTAGACATGATTCATCTTTATAGTTAATATGTAACCCGCTTATCCCTATATTGATGATTGAAGTAAATGTGATTCTTTCCACTTGGGGGAGCTAGTGACAACTTGTTGATCTTATATCCAAGTTAGGAGCATTTCCTTCATGATGATGCAAGATTCATATTCTCATACTTGTGGTGGAATTAGTTGAGTATTCTTCTTAAGATAACAACTTGTTTCTTCTCTTAAAATCAACCATAACAAATCTTTTTGTTATTTTTACCATGAACTACTAGGTTTTGATCCTTATTGGTACGTAGGTATAAGACTTCATGTCTTTTCAAACAAATATATAATAAAATATATTTCTTTTCTCAGCTCCACACTCTTTTAGCAAACAACCCATTTTAACCAAAAACAAATATTACAAAAGGTTTCTATAGAGTGTTATAGGTTTCTAATACCTTCTCTTTGTATAACCAACCCCTGTGCCTTAGATCTCTTCTTTGTACTTTTCTTTTAGTTTTTTGTTTCTTGCATCGCATGTTAAATATAGGGTTTTGATCTTTTTCCCCTTTCCATTGGAAATAATAAAGTTCGGTGGTGACTTCTTAATTTTACGAGTCAAGTTAGTCAATAGTTTGGTCTCCCGAATTTTCATCGCGACACCTCAGAAGCTTCTAACTCTAACAACAACTTCTGAATATGAATTACTTCTAACACATTCATGTGGCAAGGGTAGAATCACAATTTTTACAGGGGGGTAAACTAGAAGGAAAAATGTTCACGCAAAAAAAAAGATTGAGTGATTGATTCACCTATCATCAACATTATCCATAACATATAGCATTGCAGGAATGACTCAAGCTTTGTTTGGGAGTTTGAAGGGAAGGGGAAGAAAGGACTTTGAAATTCGATTTTTTTTTTAAAGTATAGAGAAATCTTTGACAATTTTTTTGTTTAGAATGATAAAAGAGTGCTTACCACTAACATATTTTTAATTTTTGAAATACTATAACAACATAATACATATTTGAATAATTTGTCTAAGCCTTCCAAAGTCTTTTAAACCCCTCCTCCAATATAATTTTATAATTCTCCCAAATTAGAGAATTTTTTTAACCTTCAAAATTGATATATTTATTTTAATTCAAATGAAAAATTAAGTCAATACAAAATTAAAAGACAAACGGACAACAAACTATACCGCTACAAAATCCTCCAAAAATTTTCTAATCAAAATCTTTTTATTCTTTTCATTTTATCATTCTCTTTTTTCAAAGCCCTCGTTTTACTTCTCCTCAAACTCTCAAAGAAAACTTTAAGGTTAAGAAATCAAAAGTCAATTCATAACTCAATTGTTGCTCTCATCATATCTCAAGTTTCAATAAAAGGTAACTCCACAAAACCAACAACTAGCCCTTCCATTATTGACTTCATCATTCTTAAAGCTTTTAAGGTCAAGACACATCACCCTAATACTCCCAATCATAGAAGTTCACTATCAGCCTTCAGTTCTCAACTAGATTAAATGTAATACAAATGAGAATTCTTAAAAATTGTCTAGTTGTCTTCAAAAAGGCTTTTCTATAGTTAAGAAATGTGTCCTGTGTGATTTGAAATTAATATGGTTTTGCATTATTATAAAAGGTCAAATAAAGAAAATGCTATTGATTGTGATGTCAAAGAAAAATGAAAACAAACCATAAGTTGCAATGTAAAGAAATTCTTACACGAGCATAATTCCAAATATATTTTTTAAAGAAAATACATTTTAGTCACGCTATTTAATTTTTATTATCTTTTTTATTTGTATGTATTTCCAAATAATCTTTTCATTAAAATTGTATTTAAAATACTATCATTAAACCAAGTCAATTGGTAGTAAAATATTCATCTGATTACAAGAGTATGAATTCGAATTTGAGACACTCATCTACAAGTTAATTATACTCATTTTATCTATTTCTTCATTCAATCAATTTCAAAATAAATGATAATCAGTAGAAAACTTATAATAAACTTAGAATAAGTTTTTATGCACGTCATGTAAAGTTTAAACATTCCTTTAACCCTTGACATAAGCAAGATTAATTTGTTAATAAACCATACACAACAAGCTTGTTACTATAGAGAAGATAATGAATGTAAACTCGCTAGCTTCCAAGCAAAAATTAATATAGTTATAGGTTGATATATTGATAAGTGTAAATTTCTAGTATGGTCCCCTCCCAACTTTTTCACAAACAAAAGTATTGTGTAGTTAATTAAATAGTGTTAAGCATGCGATTTTTTAATATTTCTTTTACATTCATAATCTCAAAGTACTAAATTAAAAAAAAAATTGAAAAATAATCACTAATGCTACTTTTTATTTAATACTCTAATTATCATAATTTTATTATTTTAAAACAAATAAGTGATAAGTGAAATTTTTTCTAACACACACCTTTACAATCAAATATATATAATTATCAATTGAGTTGAATTAATAGGATCAATCACTAATACTATTTTAATTAATAAATTTTTTTCTTCGATTTACATTTAAAAAGACATGAAAGTTTTTATAATAATTAATATTTTTTTGAAATTTTTTTGCATATTTAAAAGAGTATTCCACTTATATTGAAAAATAAAGATAACAATTAGATTTAATAAATAAATTTATAGATAAATAAAAAATAAACGGATAACAAGCAGTTTTGAGATAATATTAAATCATGAGAAAAAAAATTAAATGATTGCTTAAATAATAAAAAATTAAAATATCTAAATATTCAACTAATTATATTTTACACAATTAACAATTGCAAATGGTTTGTGAGGGACATCATTAGCTTATTGCTTTTCTTTCCTGGAAAACAGTGGCTTTTTTTAATAAGGGTGTGTTTGATTTAAATATGGTAAGATACAATAATTTTCATTTTGTTTGGTTTACAAATTAAGTAGAGTTTTTAATGGATGAAGAGAGAAAATTTAAATTTTATATTTATGTAATAAAATATTTGTAAATATATTTAAAATTTTATGAATATATGGCAACTAGGGTAGGTGTGGTTAGCAAACATAAGAGTCAATCACAATCTTATGGACAAGCTACCAACAAAGGCCCAACATAGTTCAAATTGCATTAATTTCACTACGTCACTAATTCTTGTATCAGATATTAATTTTGATGTAATGTAAGTGACTTAATCTATGAGTTTTATATACACTATTATTATTATTATTATTATTATTATTATTATTATTATTATTATTATTATTATTATTATTATTATTATTATTATTATTATTATTATTATTATTATTATTATTATTATTATTATTATTATTATTATTATTATTATTATTATTATTATTATTATTATTATTATTATTATTATTATTATTATTATTATTATTATTATTATTATTATTATTATTATTATTATTATTATTATTATTATTATTATTATTATTATTATTATTATTATTATTATTATTATTATTATTATTATTATTATTATTATTATTATTATTATTATTATTATTATTATTATTATTATTATTATTATTATTATTATTATTATTATTATTATTATTATTATTATTATTATTATTATTATTATTATTATTATTATTATTATTATTATTATTATTATTATTATTATTATTATTATTATTATTATTATTATTATTATTATTATTATTATTATTATTATTATTATTATTATTATTATTATTATTATTATTATTATTATTATTATTATTATTATTATTATTATTATTATTATTATTATTATTATTATTATTATTATTATTATTATTATTATTATTATTATTATTATTATTATTATTATTATTATTATTATTATTATTATTATTATTATTATTATTATTATTATTATTATTATTATTATTATTATTATTATTTAATTTTAATATTATATTTTTGTTTTGCATTTAATATTTGTCATTTGATTTTAATAATTTTGTTAAATGTATAGGATTCATTATTTCTTTTTGATTGATGTTAAAACTTGTATTAAAGATGATTTTAGATATGAAATGATGATAAATATAATAATAATTTTTGTCAATTAATATTTTTATTTTATATATATTAGATCGACAATTATACCGTCTGACCAATGATCCACGAATCTGACTAATAATCTAATAACTCAATATTTTGACCGGACTGATCTTCAATTTAAGTTTTAAAACATTGAATATAACATCAATGAAAATATCATTAATTATATTGTTAATTAATTAATTATTATTATGTGGAGCAATAGTAAAAAGAGTATTTTGTTGTGGCATTCTAAACGGAGGTTAGTGCTTATAATGCTGCAACAAAGGGGAACAATCTTATTAAACTCAGTAATTAAAGTTTTATCACTTGATTAGTGGAGACTAAACCTATAGTAAGACATACATGTATATCATGTTCTTTTTATTTGTTAAAAGTAATTAATAGTCTGTTTAGAATGGAGTAGTTTGCAACTAGCCAAAAATCGGAATCAAATAATATATTTTGGGCATAATTATTTCAAAGATTCTTTAAGATATTTTACACTAATAGATTGATCTTTTAAATTTCTTTTTATAGTAATTTAGTTTTTTAAATTTTTTGGTTGAATTAGGATCTGATTCTATATATTTTTAAATGTTATTTTATGTATTTAAGATGCTAATATTTTTTTTTTTTTGCAGTTTTATGTATTTTAAGTAATTGATTTAGTCTAAGGCTGAAAAAAAAGTGAAAATAAGTAATTGAATATACATTTGTTAATTTGAAAGACCAGATTGTAAAAAAAAAAATTAAGAGACAAACTAATCACAATAAAATAGCTTAAAGACACTCGTATAATTATGCCTATATTTTAAAACTATATACAATCAAAATTTCTTAGCCTATTAAAACTGTGTAATTTGTTTTGACAACTCTAATTTTTAATCTCTTCACAATGTATGATTTGAGATAAAATTAGCTCTTAAATAATCTAAAATAAACTCAGAAATTTTTTGATAATTCAATCCAAATTAACATAAATTGTTTTAGTCCTCTAAATTCATTGAACCAATCCTAATTATCATAATACAAGTAAAGAATTTTTTTTTTGAATAATCAGGTATTAAAAAAAAATCATAAATAACCACGTTTTGAAAAAAATTATGCAAATAACCATGTTTCAGATGACTCCCCAAAAGAGGAGTCATCTCACTTGGCGCCTCCACTTAACATTTAGCTCTAGGCGCCATCTCACTTGGCACCTCCTCTCTCTTTTAGCCAAGTGAGATGGCGCATGCACTTTAAAAGTGAGAGGAGGTGCCATCTCACTTGTCTCCTAGGGCAAAATGTTGTTTTTATAAATAATTCGTCCATTTCTCCGTCATTTCTCACACTTTCTCGCATTGTTTTCTTATTTTTTACTCTGTTATTTGCGTCATGACATCGCCCATGATTTTTATCAGAGATGGTTACGTTATCTTCTCCGCCACAAAACCTGCGATGAAAATGAAATTCTGGCACATTCACTCCATGGAGCGTCTGAAGCGGGAGTTGATGCGATGGCTAGATGGAGACATCGTGGAGGGGGAAAAATTCGAAGGATCCAGCGAAGACGAACATCAACCTCACATGCGACAGGAAGACCTAATATTTGGATGGAGGAAGTCAAAACAGACAGCGACGTAATGTTGATGATGCATGGGTCAGATGATATTGTTTTAACAATTGTAATATCGTAGACGGTATCGTGTTTTTTTTCTTGTACGCGTAATGTTTATTGTAGCAAATACTGTTAACGAAAAACCCTAATGTTTACAACATAATTAAGGAAAGATTTTATGTAATACATTTTTTATGTGGTCGAGGCAGACGCCCGATTCGGACAATTTTTGCGATTGTGTCCGACCTGACGGCATAAACCACACTTTTTTTCCAACTTGTCAAGGGAGTCCATTTCGGTTGTGATGCGCTTACTTTTGGGACGACCCTTTTTGTTCCTTCGCATTTGGTTATTGTGTCATACTATTTCGCCGTCGTATGCAGGCCAATAATCTGGTTTTGCTACCAAATGGAAGCTATTGTTGTAAACGTTGAGCAACGTTTCAGATTTGTAAATGTGTGACAGAAGTTGTAGCGCGTCTTGATGGGTATAAGCACACGCGGCAATGACATGAGACAAGGCATACGAAAGGCTTGAAACTTGCCACAATCGCACCAACGAGAAGGTAGTACAACCCTACATTCTTGTCTTGGCAGGCCCTCATTGTGGTCGATTGTCTCTTTCACAATGAAGTTGTGGCTGTGTCGGTCAAAGCGTATAACCATATGGGTGTTGGCTTTGGCACTTTCTGCCTTAATGTACTTCATGCAGCTTTCACTCCATAGTTGTCCAGATTGCAACACCGCATTTCATATTTCACCTCTTTTGGCAAACAACGAAACCATCCTAAAATACGTAGATTTTACCAAAGCAGTGACCGGGAGGTTTCGTATGCCTTTGAATACCCCATTCATCGATTCAATTAGATTTGTTGTCATGTGCCCCCATCTTTGGCCATTGTCGTATGACCTAGTCCATTTTTCTACCGGAATATTGTCGATCCACCTACTGGCTTCTGGATTTGACAAACAGATCTCGTTGCGGTAATATTTGAATGTGGGTTGTGTCAATGCATATCCCGCATTCATAACCTCTTTCCTTAGTGTTTTGTCCTTGATCTCCCTCGTGAAATTTTGGACGATATGTCTAACGCAATAAACATGCGTAGAAGGAGGGTCATGCCAACCGTTTGCAGGATTATTGTATGCACTTTCAATGGATGCATGTCTATCCGAGATCAAATAGAGATCTGGTTGAGGAGTCACGTGTGTTCGCAGGTTTTTCAGAAAAAAGCTCCAAGCACCACCGCTCTCCCCCTCGACTAGGGCAAAGGCAATTGGGAAAATGTTGTTGTTGCCATCTTGTGCAACTATCATCAGTAGCGTGCCTTTGTATTTCCCATACAACCAAGTCCCATCAATTTGTATAATTGGTTTGCATGATGCAAACCCTGTGATGCAAGGTTGAAATGCCCAAAACACTCGATTGAATATTCCATTTCCGTTTAGTTGACTACCATCTTGGGCGTATGCTGACACTGTTTCTAGAATGTAAACAGTACCCGGAGAATAAGTCTGGAGTGCATTCAGGTAGCGAGGAAGTTCTTGGTATGACTCCTCCCAGTTTCCGTACACCTTTTCAATCGCCTTGGTCTTTGCTAACCACGCCCACGCCTTACGGTAAGACGGAGTATAGTTAAAAATCGTAGTGATGTGGGAGATGATGGTTTTCACCTTCAAAGATGGATCGTTGCTGACGAGTGGTAGGATTTCTTGACAAATGAGATCGTAATTAAGTTTTAGATGGTCCTGTGATTATGTAGAACTGACACAAGTGTGGGTAGACATGGAACCTATGACCCATCAATCACCTCTTAATCTGTATGATGCAGTAAGCTTGAAAATACAATCAGGACGGACACACTTGATCTTGTACCTTTCTGGGTTTACACTGTCCACCTTAAAATCGACCGAGTTGAGCATGTGGAATTTTTTTATGGCTCTGATACATTCTTCTCTATTAAGAAACTTGTCTTTATCTTTTAAGTTTTCATCCGACTGCATATACGGATTGAAAAATAAATCAGAAGACGGTTCATCTCCGCCCATGTTGAAGTTTGTCATGTGTGGAGGTGGTGTGTAGATCTCTTTTGTAGGAATACCAGGTATCCCATCGTCTTCGGAATCATCATTGACCATTTCGTCAAACTCTAACTCATCATCTTCTTCTTCATCATCAACTGCATCTACCTCTGCTTGTTCGGTCTCCAAAGGATCAACCACTTGTGTCACTTGAGGCTCTCGCAGCATAATGTACAACTCAATAGAGTCGTACCCGGAATACACATGACTGGAAAAATATTCTGAAGATCCTCGTTATCTTGAACCTCAACCTTATAAAATATTATTTGGTTGTTACCAAAAAAACTGGATTCTGATAAAATATTTGTGTCACCGGGCCTCGTCCAAGTTTTGCCTCCAATCATTTTTTGAAGTACAAGAAATTGGCTTTCCTGTTAAATGAAATCGGATGTTGTCTGTGTCTCTAAATAAAAACTCAGAGGTGGGACAAATGTATGTCTCACCGTTGAAATGTGCACTGATGACATATTAGGGTGCAGAGGCCATTGTGTATGATTGTTTGAAGGTTTGAAGGTTTGAAGGTTGGAAGGTTTGAGGTTTATGAGTTATTCGAAGGTTTGAAAGTTTGATTCTTTGAAGGTTTGAAGGTTTGATTGTTTGAAGGTTTGAAGGTTGGAAGGTTTGAGAGATTAAGTGAATCAGTGTTTTGATAAATGTAAGACTAAATAGGTCATACTGAATTTGAATTAACTAAGGTTGTAACCTCTAAGGCTCCTCCCATCACGTCCAATAGTGTTACCAAGGCTGTCACCTAGCCTGCGCCTACTCTGCAAACCATGCCACCTCTTATTCACCAATGGGGATGGCGACACCTTTCATTTTTGTACTCTTTCGCCAAGTCCAAAGGCGCCTCCCTTCACGTCCAATAGTGTTACATGCATTCAGGGATGCCTTCTCCAAGGCTGCTGTGATCGGTGGGAATGAGAACTGACTGTTTTTGGAATGCTGGTTCGTGTTTTGCGTTTGTTTTTGCAAAATGTCGCGGTAAGCAAGAGTCGCCACCGTCTTTTATTTTATCCAACAAGGAAAGGACAAAAGCACAGAAAAATTCCTTTTTGAGATATTTCTCGGGTTCGGGAGGTAGATTATAGAAAGGGATGGTGTTAGCACCTTTTCTATCCGTGGTTATCCACGGGCTCTTAGGTACTTGCTCAAAGTGTTTTCAAAAGTTTGCTTTTCTTTATGTTTGTGGGTTTGAAAAAGAGTTTTTGTTTGAAAGGAGTGTAAGTGCGAAAAGTTTTGTTTTGTTTTAAAAGGAGCAAGTACTTAAGATCCATCTACCTACTCGAAAAAGGAATTAAACTGTGCAAATGTCCTTTATACAATGCTATCCCACTATTGAGGAGTAGGTAGCCTCGTCGTTGGAGTTTTTGGGTCAATTCGATTAAGGGACGTGTGGTCACTAAAGCAATGTTAGGACGCCTTAGTGGTAACCCTAATGTCTTAGATCATTTTTCCGAGGCAACCGTTTCGAGGCAACTATGATCTATGGACAAGAGGGCGACCTCTAAAACTTCCTATACTCAATGACCACGTTCGAGGCAACCAAGTGAGGTATACCCTAAGAGTGGCATGTGCAAGTGTATTATTTCGGTTAATTTTATCTGTACATGTCAATGGTGAGCTATGTTAATTTTAGGTTAAAGATTTGGTCTTGTCATGCATTGCCTATTTATCAAACATCTAATAGTTAATATTGTGCGGAAGTTAAATTACGGGAAATAAAATCTAAGCTATTACAAGGCGTCGGGTATTTACATCGCCAAAAACAAACCCTTTAATTTAAATTGCGGAAAGTAAAAAATAAGCGATAAATAAATAAAGTCCTAATTAAAAACTATTACATACCGGAAGCAATTCCAATATTGGAAATAAATGGATCGCGTGCAAGAAAATTAAATCGGCGTATTTTTAGGGTTTTGACCCTTCTCGAAAGAAAGCATGTTTTTGTTATTTTGAATTTGTGGAATTAAATTAAACGAACAATTAAATTAAATTAAATTATGAAAATATTTTTTTGGTTTTTTATATTTAAAGAAATAAAATAAAAATGGTTAAAAGTTATTAAAAACCTAATTCTACCTTAATTTTAATTTATTGCAAAAAATATTAAATGTTAAACCTATTTAAAACTAAGTTAATTAATTAATATTTATTTACAAAATAAAATAATGAAATTAATAATAATAATATTTTTTATGTTTTTTGATTTTTATTAAGAAAAATATTAATTATTTGGTCAGTGATTAATTAAGAATAATAAAAATAAATCAAGTAAATAAATAAAATATTAAAAGAAAAGAAATAACCAAAGGGGGGTGCTGGACCCAATCTGGAGGTAGAATCAGCATTGTTTGGGCCACTTTCATTCAAGCCTGCTTTGACTTTCACACTTCCACGCATATGCATTGACTGGAGTGTATGGTGGAGACTCAGTCTGGACCATTGGATTTGGCCTGAAGGCCATCTGGCAGAAGATCAAGTGATGATGCATGGTGTTCTACGCTTCGTACGCTGCATGGAATAATCTGAAACAAAATAATACAAAAGCGTTGGGGGACCTGGGATTCGAACCCAGGTCCCAAGGGGTTTCCCACTCACGCTTCCCCCAACTGAGTTGTGCGTTCTTTTTGTTAATAGAATAAGCATTGAATATTATATGCACAACAAACGACTATGCCTGAATAAAAAAAAACAAGCGTGAATTTTCAAAACTGGCCAATCAGGGGAGGACACCTAGTCATCTTCTCCAATGGCCCTGGTATATTTTCCTGCGGATTTGGATCTGCAACAAAATCCATGGCATCATCCTATAGTCAATTCTAGGTCACAAAAATGCAAACCAAACCCATCATCCTGTTCGCCTCGTTCTCCTAAGTCCATCCATGGCCATAGCTTGTCTTGATTTTACCTATAATCAAAACGTCTAAAAACAAAGAACCAAAACCCTAGCTTCGGGCATGGCTATACAGACTATAAGAATGAAATTAAACATTGCAAAAAGGTTGGAAATTATGCAAAGATCAAGATTATGTCAATATTTTGGCAAAAAAATGCAAGAACATGGATTCACGATTCCATGTTCAGAGCTATGTTCGTGGGCACTTACAGCGCAATTCAGGAGGTCTCAAGGCCTGGTTTTGATTGCTTTAGCTCCACTGGGTGTCAGGCAAGGGAGTAGCGTTGAGATCTTGGGTTGAATCGTGCTCTAACCAAGGTTTTGATCTCACACTTTTGCAAGCTTTTTTCAATTCTGGTTTTGCCGTTTCTGCAGTGCTTAGCTCGTGTTCTTGATGTGTATGGCTTGTGTGTGTATAAGGGAATGAATTAGGTCAAGAGTTGGGCTTTCAATCCATGTGCATTCAAGGTTTGGGATTTGATATGATCACCATTGATAAAGTTTCCAAAATTGTACTAAATCTGATTTTTTGTGCTCAATAATGCTTGATACGAATTTGATTATGTAAATCTTGTTAATTGAAAGCTGTAATGATCAAAAAGATATCATCCCATCAATTTTTGGATTTTATTTGAATTAATATTGATTTAAAATGAATTAAATCAATAAAAATAAAATAAAATAGAAAAATAAATGATTGGTCATGAAATTAAAGATAGGACACGTGTGTGGTGTGATAAGACCAAATCAAGTGGAAAAAAGTGGGCCCTTTTGTAAAAAATTGGAGTTTTGAGGATAGTTGACTTTTGGCACTTTTGGAAAAATGCCCAACTTCAACAATGTATAACTTCTTCAATTTTGAACTTTTGGAGGTGTTCTTAGACTTTTTAGAAACCTTGAGATGTCCTATAACCAACCCTTTTGGTCTCATATCATTTTTATGTTCCATGCTCAAGTTATAAGCTTTGGCAAAAAAGGTGTTTTTGTTGACTTTCAAAAATGACCTATAATGTCCAAATTTGTAACTTTTTGTGAGAGCATTTCTTGATCTTGGGGTGTGAAGATGGATTGTAGGAAATTGCATCCTCTTCAAAATGAGATTTGGATGGGTCATTTCTCATAAAGTATGAGAATGTTATGCTTGGTAAAAGTTGAGTTGACTTTTCCTACAAAACCCTAATTTAGCAACTTTTGAATCTTGATGAATCTTGAGCAATCCTTGATGACCATAGTGTTACATGCATTCAAGGATGCCTTCTCCAAGGCTGCCACCTAGCATACGCCTACTCTGCACCTACACTGTAACCTGTAAGTCTCCTCCCATCACCTTCAATAGTGTTACATGCATTCAGGCATGCCTTCTCCAAGGTTGTCACCTAGCTTGCGCCTACTCTGCAAACCATGTCACCTCTTATTCGCCAATGGGGATGGTGACACCTTTCATTTTTGTACTCTTTCGCCAAGTCCAATGGCGCCTCCCTTCACGTCCAATAGTGTTACATGCATTCAGGGATGCCTTCTCCAAGGCTGCCACCTAGCCTGCGTCTACTCTGCACCTACACTGTAACCTGTAAGTCTCCTCCCATCACCTCCAATAGTGTTACATGCATTCAGGCATGCCTTCTCCAAGGTTGTCACCTAGCCTGCACCTGCTCTGCAAACCATGCCACCTCTTATTCGCTAATGGGGATGGCGACACCTTTCATTTTTGTACTCTTTCACCAAGTCCAATGGCGCCTCCCTTCACGTCTAATAGTGTTACATGCATTCAGGCATGCATTCTCCAAGGCTGTCACCTAGCCTGCGCCTACTTTGCACCTACACTGTAACCTGTAAGTATCCTTTCATCACCTCCAATAGTGTTACATGCATTCAGGCATGCCTTCTCCAAGGATGTCACCTAGCCTGCGCCTACTCTACAACCCATGCCACCTCTTATTCGCCAATGGGGATGGCGACACCTTTCATTTTTGTACTCTTTCGCCAAGTCCAATGACGCCTCCCTTCATGTCCAATCGTGTTACATGCATACAGATATGCCTTCTCCAAGGCTGCCACCTAGCTTGTGCCTACACTGCAAGAGTGACACTTATCATGCATGCATGCACCAGCTACCATTTCACTTACTCTATGAATTTTTTTTGCCTATAAATACAGAGCATAACATACTTCTCTCGCACCCACTACCGTCTCACTCTCTGCTACAAACTCTTTCATAATCTCTTACAATTTCTAAGTCTTTCATAATCTCAGGCATTTTCAACAATGGCTCTTCTCACAATGGCCGATTCTCACAGAGGCAAAAATGAAATCAAGGAAAAATGTACATTTTATGGTTGCTCTTTTTTACTTCAAGCCTGGGGTTGGTGGAGGATGGAGTCCCTAAACCCCGTCAACAACAACACATTCGTTTTCCCGTACGCAACAAAGTAAGTCATCAAGTTATATCATTTATTACTATTCATCTCTTCACCAAAAGATATGATAAAAATAAAATATTTTTCATTTCCTTTAGGTATTGCGTGAGGGGTATGGATTACGGCAAGAATCCAAGATTCAATGTTGCACTATACCACAATCTATTGGATCACCTAGGCCCAGATGATGTACGTCGTACTTTTCAACTTTTCTACTTTTAAATTATTTATATATTACATTTTCATTAACCTGATTTAATTTTATGCGCAGTTTGTCTGGAGACCATATTTGAGTTTGGGCCATGAACCAAACCCCGAGGATGCAACAATTTGGAGCGCCAAGACTGCAATCATACGGTTCAATGTTGTGGAGATGCACCACAGCGACCGTGTGAAGATGCAGTTCAGAATGCATCAAGAGATACCCAGTGATCCGACTTGTTTGTCCCCGTGGCATCTCAAAAGGGTCGACGCCCAATGGGGTCTTACCAACTGGAAAGACTTTGCTCCAAAATGGTGTAAGATGTGGCAGAGGCGTCACCGACATGTCTTGCAATTCCCGGTTTTCCTCAATCATGGTAATATGCGACACACAGATCAGTATTTATCTTGGTACAGGTCGGTTAGTAACTCTGAAATGCAGGTGTCTCATCCAAGGTATTTGGTTGACCCACGAACACAATGGGCACAACCTTCATTTCCCCAACAACAAACCCAACACACATCAACCTCACACCAATCCCCCAGACGAAACAGAACCACAAACACCCAACCACAGTCGCGACCACAATACAATCACCCAAATGCCCCACAACCAACCACAATCACCACCTCAGTACCAATACTCCCATATGCCTCACACCCAACCGCAATTCCAATCACAATACCAACACACCCGCATACGCCACACACAATTTCAGTCTTCTGTATATCCCAATATGGGCCCCTCAACATCCAACCTTAGCCCTGATCTGGGAATGTCGGAAGATTATGAACCAACCGACAAAACTTACCATCAACCACAGTATCACCAAACCACCCAACATCCTCAATACTAAACACCTCAAGATCCATTTCCTTTCTATCCCCGTACTCAGACGATCAATGCTACAGACCAACCATGGAACCCCACCCACCGTCAACACGACCAAACTTTGAGGGTATGAGTAACCGACTGTACCAAAGCGGATCTTCTAGATATGGAGATCTGACTGATTTCATGGATCCGGAACGCATTGACTTCGCTGGACCATCGACCCTGCCACAGCAGGAAACGCGACGACACCCAGCACGGGAAAGGCGAGGACGGGGATGCGGAACCGGGGGTCATTAGTGAGTTCCGGGGGACCACTGATTAATCTGTTTTTTTTATTTAATCTGTTTTTTTTATGTAATACTTATGGGTGTAATCATTTTTTGTAAATAAAAAGTCAATTTTGTTGATCCTATATCGAATACGTAACTCACCGGATTGAAAAATAAAACGCGAAAATTGCCCTAGCAAATGCACTAAGGCGCCATCTCACTTGGCTTAGGGCAAGCCCTAAGCACCTAGGCGCCAAGTGAGATGGCGTCTCCCTTTAAAAAGTAGGTGTAGGCGCCAAATGAGATGGCTCCTTCTTTGGAGAGTCATCTGAAACATGATTATTTGCGTAATTTTTTCCGAAACATGGTTATTTGTGATTTTTTTTTAATACCTGATTATTCCAAAAAAAAATTCTACAAATAAAACACGGTAATTTTTGTTAAAACTAGTTAAAAGCTTCAAGAAAACTAAGTTGTTTACCTTGGACACTTAGCAGCTAAATTATTTTTAGAGAAAGTTGTCATTTATTGTGGTTATTTCCTACTCAAAAAATTGATCTTTGTAGTCTGAATGCAGAGAGTTCTCAATTTTTCCTCGATTTATATCGGAATTTTTTTTTTCAAACATGCATTAGAGTTTTCACAGTTGACACAAGAAAAAACAAACACAATATCTGAAATATAAAATGATTACAAAGCTTTAAATCCAGTACAAGATTGATACATTTTTGGCTCCAAAAAATTACAAATAATTATAATTATACTCCGAATACGACACGACACTGATACGGCAACATCAATAATAATTTAAAAAATAAATAGATTAAACATAATCATAATCGATGTAAGTGTTGGATACCGACACAAAAACATAGACATTTTTTTTCATATACAAACTATTACTATTATTCGAGAAAGAGCAATACAAGAAAATGTAAGTTTCATTGTGTTTCTGTTTGTAGAGAAATAACAGAAAAACTATATGCATCAAAGTTTTTTCTTATATTATATGATGAGATTAAATATGAACAAAAAGTGCCATGTGGTGATCTCAGATGGTAGCACATGGCTTCTCATATTCCAACATTAATAAAACAAATAATAGTACAAACTAGTGGCAAGAGTTTTGGAGGGTTTTTCAATAGTATCACTTAAATTACAAAGGAAACAACCAAATTAGTCTTACTAAATTACTCATTATAATAATCAAAACCCTCTCTTTTTACCCTATTTTTTGCTCCAATGCACAACTTGGGAACTGTGTGTTACTTTCATAACAAGAACTATTTTTCATTACAATGCAAACCCTCTTTTTTCTTCTTTCAAATAGATCATGGAAACAACATTTTCAGTTTCAAATCCTTGTTGAACAACAATATCTAGTATTATTTAATTCTTATATCATTTAGTATATACATTTTCTTTACTCTTGATCTGATCTGATCTAAGTTAAAGTCCTTTATATTAATTATTGTTATTATTTATTAACTAACATCATTATCATAAACTATTTGCATTTGTTTCACTTTAATTAGAGACTTAATTATAGTGTTTAGCCATTTATTATGGAGTGGAAAAGGATAGTTTCTAATCAAATTATGGTTTGTTATGATTTATGTTTATTCATCAAGATTTCACTCTCATATTCATGGATGGCTCTTTTTGCAATCTTGTTGCTTTTTTCCGGTGGTTTCGGTTTTTCATCTTTTCTCTTCACATCTTTGGTAGTGGTTTTTTCAACTTTTCTCTATGTTGTTTCAAAATACAAAGAAGCAAATGTTGAGGAGAAATTAGTACAAGAAAAGTTTCAAGAAGAGAGTTTTTCAGATCAATGCGAACAACAAGAACAAGAACAAGAACAAGAAACTAATGATGATGTTGTTGATCTTTACGCGACAACATCATCAAATTTGTTATCAGAAAGCGAAAGCCGAGAAGATCATTTGTCGAGTTGCGAAGGATCTGAAGAGGATTGGAGATTGAGATTCAAATATGAGAATGATGATTATTACTCAAATAATGGTTCAATCTCTGATGAAGAAAGTCTCATTGAAATTGAACTTCCAAGTGGACATTATGTTGATGTGCACAAAGAAAGATGGATGGAATTGTTATCAGAATTCAATGAAGTGATTGAGGAAGAAAATTTAATAGAGATTGATATATCAATGGGATCTATCAAGTACTCAAGGTTTGAAATTAAAGCATGATTTTGATTAATTATAGAACTATATACTAGTAGCTTTTATTTATTTACTTATATTATGTGTTAGTATAAGTGTTTGAGCTTTTGTTACCCTACAAAACTTTGGATACCTATTAAAGTTATGCATTATTATGACTGTTTTTTGACTTGTGATTGTTCATCATAAAATTATAAAAGTAATAAAGTTAAAGTTGTAAAAGGCTTGTA
This sequence comes from Vicia faba, assembly GCA_948472305.1. Lineage (NCBI taxonomy): Eukaryota > Viridiplantae > Streptophyta > Magnoliopsida > Fabales > Fabaceae > Vicia > Vicia faba. The sequence continues at coordinate 588,920,790 of OX451736.1, read as the reverse complement.
GCTACATAGTTGGTGGAAATTTTTCTTAATTTCTAACTCTATTTCTATTCTTGTATTATTAGTCTAAATTAATAGTAGAAGTTTGATATCACGATCAGGGTTTGTTTGTTCGAAATTAAGTTGCGACAAAAAGTTGTCAGAAAGTGTCGATAATGTTAATTATTGAGAAAAAATTATAGACAAAAAGACGTTATGATTGGGACAAAGCATTGTTATGGTCGTGAAATACCGTTACAATTGCAAAACACCATTTTTATACTATGATGAACATAAAATTTTCATATGAAAGTACGAATAACAACAAATATTATTTATAAAGATTGTAATTGATTCATACAGTGAAATTGTAACCGATATTTAAAACTTTGATCATTATTTGTTTTTTTAAAATCGGAGTGAGTTGCAGTGACTTTATAAAAGCGGCGTGATATCAAACATTCTCTAAGTAGAGTTGAAATTAATCAAGTTTTAATAGAATTATTGGGTTTGTTTTGAAGATTATGTAATTAGAGTCTTCTAATAAGGTATTTAGCTTGAAAAATATAAATTTTGAGCAATATATATAGCAGAGTATTTGATCATCCAAATTCTGTTTATTTTTGTCACTTGTTTTCTTTATTTGGATAATTTTCTTAATTAAGAATTGTTCATGCATGCTTGCATACATAATATCTATGGAACTCATTCAGTAAAAACTACATTAATTGTGATTGCTACACTTCAACTATGTTGCTAGGTGATTTTTCTTTTAAAGGGATAAAATTAAATTGATTGTCTTAGTAAAATAATTTTTTCAACAAAAGTGAGAATAATGCAATGAATTTAAAAAAAAAAAGTGTTGATCATGCATGAATTCATGGTTAAGAAAATCTTATACTATATGATGTTGATTAACATAAGCCCCTTAACTCCGTTTAATGTTTTGTAAATGAGACATGATAAAGTTTATGCACTTACAAATGTCTTATTTCGTGCAATTGCAATTGTTTTGGAAAGGGGATACTTATCTATGAATTTGAGGAGCTTTAATATAGAATGGCTAAAATTCTAAAGTTATTAACAAGATCTCTGAATTTGTGGGATTCAAGCTTTGCAAGGTGGGACTAAATAGGGTGGTTGAGATGCTAATAGTTATAGAAAACAGAAAGATGATAGTGGTTATTAAAATATTATATTATATTATTATTTGATTTATAATTTTTTAAGAGTTTTATTTAATTCATTTTTTTACTACTTTAAAATCGTCAAATATAGATGGTTGGCAAACGGGCATATGCCCAATTCATTTATGTCTGTCCCGTAAAAAAAAACACAAAAAATAAAATAAATAAATATAACAAGTATATATAATAGAGGATGTAAGTTTTAAATCTCGATCTGCCCTAAAAAATGAGAGTGCTATGGGAATCTAAAACCTTGGCCCGTTCTAAAAAAAAAGAGGACATGGTACGTGGCTAAAACTTTGGCACATCTCATAAAAAATGAAGGTGGAACATACATAGTAGATGGTGTGGGCCTAAAATATTAACTCGTCTTGAAAAAAAATGAGGACGGGTAGGGAGGGTCATGTTGACCTTTCAAACATAAAAGTTGTAAAAAGTTATGTTAATGTCTGCGTTCGCAAAAGCCAACAACAAATATAAGGGGCAAATATAGGTGCTGACCTAAAACTTTGGTTGCTCTAACAGAGAACTACGGGAAAAACGAGCATCATCGACAGATCTTTTAGGCCCTCACCTGTAAAAAAGAGATAAATATACAAACATGCGCAACGGGTCAGTGTTAGAAGTAATTCATATTAAGAAGTTGTTGTTATAGTCAAAAGCTTCTGAGGCTATTAGTCAAAAGTATTTTTGAAAGTTGTGTTGTTCAGAAGCTACATGCTTTATAACCTTGCTCAGCGTAGCTGAGAAGTTGTATGTTCAGAACCTTGTTTTGTATTTTATTAGCATAATTAGTTTTGTTTACATGGCATAGTTTGCTTACATGGCATTTGATTTTTTGTGTGTATTTGAACTAGTTTGTTACAGTAAAATCATAACTGAATTTTTCACCGTTGAGAGTTTGTTATGTTTTCTCTCTTCTTTCATCTTTATCTCCATCTTCAACCTTGTGCTCCAACTATTGGTATCTAGAGTTCCGGTTTGATTCATAGGGAAAGACGAGTGTACGTGAGGCCTGTGTGATTGATTTAGTTTCTTGAATTTGTGATCAGAATCGTAATAGAATTGTATTTCTTGAATTTGTGGGATCAGGGAACACGAGTGTTTGGTGAGATCTGAGATCTGAGTGAATTTCAGTGCACAAGAACGAAGATCAATGGCGAAAATAGATTGAATACAAAGCTTCTAGTGTTTGATTGAAAGAATTGGAATTAGTGGATGATTCAGATGCGTGTGTTATTCGGTGCTCAAGACGATCTTGATCTCGTCACCGGCGACTACGTTCCGGTTGTTGCAGATGTGACGGAGGAACGGAGAAACACGCAAAGAGATATGAGGAAGAAAGATCTGAAGGTGTTGTTTAACATCCACCAGTGTATGGATGCGAATGTGTTTGAGAAAATCATTGATTCAACAAAGATGAAGGTTGCGTGGGACAACTGACACGGTGCTACGAAGGTGATACGTCGGTGAAGAAGGTGAATTTTCAATCTCTATGTAAGCACTATGAGAATCTAAACATGAAGAATAATGAGAAGGTACCTGATTACATCTCTAGAGTGATTCTTATCACAAATGAGATGAAGGATTATGGAGAAACGCTCTCTGAACAAGTAATTATTGAAAAGGTACTAAGACCCCTACTCCTCAATTTGGTTATATTGTTGTAGAAATTGAACATTCTAAAGATCATAGCACCATGAGAATTGAAGAGCTGCAAAGTATTCTAGAGGAACAAGAATTGCATCTGACTAAGAGAACCTTTGAAAGAGAGGTGGAGCAGGCTCTAAACGTGTCTTCTAATAAGAAGAGTTAGAAGTAGTCTTAGTCAGAGGCCAAGAAGAGACATGGTGGTTCTTAGAAGTCAAGAGCCTCTAACTCTTATGAGAAGAAACATTAGAAGGGAAATGAGAAGCTTGACAAGAGAAAGGTTCAGTGTTAAAATTGTAATAGGTTTGACCATTTTGCTAAAGATTGTTGGTCAAACAAGGAAAGGAAGTCAGAAGAAGCAAACATAGCCAGAGGAGATTCTGATGATGGACTTGTGCTACTGATGGCTTCTGAATCTGATTGTACGTATTTGGTAGATTGGTGTTATATGAACACTGGTTGCTCAAATCACTTAATTGGAAACAAACAATGACTAGTTAATTTTAACTCTAAAAATAGGACAACGATCACATGTGCTGATAATAAATACCTTAATGCTGAAGGTATGGCAAATGTCAAAGTCAAAGTGAAGAGTGGTAAAATTGTTCTGATCAAGAATGTTTGGTAGGCTCCTGGAATGAAGAGCAATCTAATGAGTGTAGGCCAACTCATTGAGAAAGGTTTCTCAGATACTATGAAGAAAAATCTCTTGAAGTTGTATGATTCTTATCAGAAGCTGGTTATGCAATCTAATGTATGTGGACCATTTTAAGTAACTTCACTTGGAGGAAACAAATATTTTGTGTCGTTTATGGATGAGTTCACTAGAATGACATGAGTAGCACTCATCAAGTTTAAGTATGAGGTGTTTATTGAGTTTCAGAACTTCAAGGTGAAGGTTGAAAAACATAGTGGTTAGAAGCTGAAAGTTCTAAGAACTGACAGTGGAGGTGAGTACCACTCTATAGAGTTCAAGAAGTTCTACGAGGAGAGAAAAATTGAGCATAAGGTGACTGCTCGATACACTCCTCAGCATAATGGTCTTGCTGAAAGAAGAAATGGAACTTTGCTTGATATGACAAGGAGCATGCTGAAAGAGAAAAATTTTCCTCACACCTTGTGAGGAGAAGCTGTTACACAACAACATATGTGCTCAACAGTGGTCCAACAAAGAAGTTGAAGGAAACTATTCCTTTTGATAAATGGACTGGAGATAGGAAAAGTGTGAGTCACTTCAGAGTATTTGGTTATGTGTGTTACATACATGTTCCAAGCGCTACTAGAAAGAAGTTGGATGATAGAAGCAAAGTAATGTTGTTGATTGGGTACCACAATACATGTGAGTGGTAACACGTGAGTTAACTTCTGAAGATACTTTCGAATATGAAGGGAATTCTGCCTCTAAATATGAGTCAGAGTCAGAAGGAGACTCAGAAGCTGAAGGAGACTCTGAAGATGAGTTAGAGCTAGAAGGTGACATAGAAGGTGAATCTGATTCTGACGATGATCCAGACTCTAGGGGTCATGCTTATGAAGGTGGCACTTCTGGAGGTGATTCAACTTCTAAAGTTAGTCCATCATCTAATATTATTCCATAATCAGAAGGAGATTCTGAATAATTTAAGAGGACGCAAAGATAGACTCCGAAGATGAAGTCATTCAATGTTCCATGTTATTAGACTTTGAACCAGTTAGTACTGAAGAAGCTCTCAAGAAGAAAGTGTGGCTGAAGTCCATGAAAGAAGAGCTTGAGGCTATAGAAAGAAACAAGACTTAGGAGCATGAGTATCAAATGGATTTTCAAGGTGAAATTGAAGCCATACGGGTCAACTGGAAAACACAAAGCAAGGTTAGTAGCTAGAGGATTTCTACAAAATTCTGGATTAGATTACTTTGAGGTGTTTGTGCATGTAGCAATGCATGAAACACTCATATTGATGATTGTTATAGCTGCTAATAGAAATTGTCCTCTATTTACCTTGAAATTTGGTAAATAACCGTTGGTCTTCCATATTAAAGAAAAAGATTGGTGACTTCCAGGATCGAACAGATTGATCCTAAGGACATGTATTCTTATTCAAACTTTTGTTCTTGAAAACAATGAATACTTTCGACGACATTCAGAATCTTTTAAACAATACCGATTTAGATTATTACTTTGGAGGTTGTAATGCAATGCTTTAAAGAAAGGACTGGTATGTAAAATACTTTCGATTTAAACTTAAAAGGAATATATAAAACTTCAATTGAAAATGAATAGAAATAAAGATAAAGTTGGTGCATCATACGTACATTCTCACAACTCATTTCTCGAACACTGGTACTTTGAGTAATTTAGAGTAATTTGTACAAAGATGTGAACACACGAATCCTATTGCTAAGACTCCTATTTATACTATTTCGACCCTAACAGTCAATTACTGAAACAATGCCATGTTTGTTATTGCATGCTCCTTCGAACCTTATGCTTCCACGCGTCTTTTTGGATAAGATCAAACTTTCAAATTTGAAAACTTTCTTGTCTTTGAAGCACCAAATAATACAGACGTGACGGCCGAAGTATCTATCCTAATAATACTTCAAATAAATTAAGTTCCAATGGTTCACAAGCAAACCTTTCGCCAATATTTAGCGAAATGAAAATTTTAATAGCTTTTTATCTGTTGAAATCTTCACAAAATCTCCTTCATGTTTCCTTTCGAACTAAATTTCTTCCAAGATGTATCATTTCAACTCAACATTCATATAGTCGAAATTCCCAGTTAACAAATTGCCCTCCAAAAATGTGCATTTCGATATACTTGGAGAAGTATACATTTTTTGCAAGACAACTATATTTCGACGAACAAAAATCCTTCATGGTGAACATTAACTACTATGACGTCAGAAACAATCATGATTCTCTTTTTCAAAATGTATGATCAAGACATACATGATAAAATTTCATCATTGCTACTAAAATTAGGTTCCCAATGTGGCTTTTCAACAAGCAACCTTCTTTATTAACTTATTAAAAACCACCACGTGTCCCACTAACTCAAAAATTTGAAAAAATAAACTGAATAAATTCCAGCTATAAATACCTTCTTCTTCCCCAAACACACTTTTTCCATCTTCTTGACTTCTTATTTCAAAAAGCTTACACTACTTTCAATTTTCCTTCTAAAAAAGTCCTCAATCATCCAACAATTTGAACTCTCAATCATGGCACCAACCAAGAATAGTAGCAAATCCAGCAAGAATGTGAAGAACGTGGAAGCGAAGAACACCAATGATGTTGTATTTCAACCAATTCATCATATCACCAAACCGCCCCTTGTTTGAAATCAAGAACTTGTTCCAACACCTCATGTTTTTGTAGAATAACAAGTTATCTATGCTTCCCAGGTGATAATCCCTTTCATCCTTACTGATTAAACCCTGGAGTATATGGGTCCTATGTTATCCTCTGGGTGTTTAGAACAAATTAGGATGATTTTCCAGTATATCATGATACAAAATCTATTGTTAATAAAGTTGAACCTCCTAAAACGAAGGATAATAATCTTGATAAAAATCTAGCAGAATCGTATGTAGAAAAGATTCAAAAAGAACCTTCCACAGTTCCTATAACTGAGAACAAACCCTTTCAATTCGACTATGTGACTGAGAACTTTAGACCTTTTAGGTCTTATCCCGTAGCAGAAACAATATCTTGCTTGGCTAGCCAAGATCGAAAATAAAAAATCCCAAGCCTGGAAAGACTTAGGTATTTTCGACTTGGTTCAAATTTTGAAAATAGGTTTTAGTTATTGCCAACTTATGTTGATGGCTTCATTACATTTTTGGGATAGTAATTTTAATTGTTTCCACCTCCCTTGTGGAATGATAACTTCCACTTTCTTTGATGTGGCTATCATTACTGAATTCCCGCCAACTGGAGAAACCTTCGATCCTTACCAACAAGAAGAAAACACCATCGACTTCAAAGTCGAAAATGTCGCCTTCACTAAATATATAAGTCTTTTTCATGCTCAAAGAGACAAAGTATCTGATGTCGAGCTGTTGACTGGAAATTTCGACTACATGGGTTTTAGCTGAAATGATATATTTTGGAGAATATAATTCGAAAGAAAGATAAAAGAAGTTTGTGTGAAGATTCTGATAGATGAAGAGATAATAAAATATTTGTTTTTGCTAAGTATTGGAAAAAGGTTCGTACACGAGCCATAGATATTTCAAGTTATTCAAAATGTCATTAAGCATATTTCGACCGTCATGTTTGGCGCTTCGAAGAGAAAGAGTTTTCAAGTTCAAAAATTTGATCTTATCCAACGTAACGTGTGAGGACATAGGATTCGAAGGCGCATGCAAATTTCAAACGTGGCAACATCTTATTTAGAGACCGTTTGGTCAAAATTAGTATAAATAGGGGTCTTAGTGTTAGGATTCAGTGTGTTCATATCTTTGTACAAAATACTCCAAATTATTCAAAGTATTAGCGTTTAGAGAAATGAGTTTGTGAGAATGTACGTATGATGCACCAATTTTATGTTTATTGTTATCCAAATTTAATTGAAAGCTTTATACATTCCTTTAAATTTTAGTCGAAATCTCTTTACATTACAGTCTTTTCTTTAAAAGCATTACTTTACTATTTATGAAGTTACAATTAAAATAATCTTTGTCTAAAAGAATGAAGATGTTGTCAAAAATATTCTTCATTTTAGGAATAGAAGTTTTGAATGAGAACACAAGTACTTAGGATCAATCTGGTCGATCCTGCAAGTTACCAATTTTATTCAATTTGTAAGACCAGCGGTTGTTTACCAAATTTCACGGTAAACAAATTGGCACACTTGGTGGGACTTGTGTTCAATTTTTATATTATTTTTATATTCTAATAAAAAGTTTTTTGAAAATCTTCATTATCTTTCTGTATTTTTCTGTGTTGTATGAGACTTAGGAGTGGTAAATTAGCCACAAACAACAAGGAAATACCCAAAAGAAAGTATGTTAGAAAAATGGCGAATCAAGGCCAGACAGGTAATCAAAATCCTCCTAACAATGATGAATTACCACCCCCAGTCACTTCGACAGGGGGAACTACGGTATCTGCGCCTTCTTCTGAGGCCACACCGTCATTAACAAGTTCGACGCTAATGCTGTCAAACGCTTATACCAGCCCTCTTTTAACTTATATAGGCCCTCAAGGTTCACAAGGAACCCCCCTTCCAGGAGGAAATATTTTTCATAGGCCTCAGGTTCCACCTGGTTTTTCTATGCCTCAAAATGGCCGCGAGCGACCTTATGGCATGTCATCTTCATTTATAACAGGTTTACATAATTCTACTTCAATATATTCAGATCCTCTGATGAACGTCACTTTGCCATTACAAGGTTCTAGATCTACGGTTAATAAAAGGGGTCGAAACGTCCAACCACAAATCGAAGGAGTTTCTTCCCAATTACTAAATTTAACAAATCAATGTGCAACATTAATTAGACAACAAATGGGCAAGAGTAACCATGAAATGGTCCAAATGCTTACATAAACAATGGGTACAATCTTTATCCGTTTGATCCAAAACACTACTAAGGTGAACCAAGAAATGGTTGCGCAAATGATGCGTATCGCTGCTTTATTTGGTGTGCCCCAACCAACAACACATCCTTAGAGGGAGTGGGTTAGGGAAAATCAAGGGGTTCTCTTATAATAATACCCAACAATTAACCAAGTTCAACAGAATAAAAGAAATCCACCCCAGGCGAATGCCTTAAATTAGGGTGGAATGGTCGAAATGCCTAGAGTGGCGAATATCGAAATACCTAGGGTTGAACCTTTTAGGAAAGAACCACAAGTTCTAAGGAAACCAGAGCCTAGGGTTAGGATGGTAAATAGAAACCAAAATGTTTATAAAGTTTCATACCAATTCCGACAGGACAATATGGTAGCAAACAACAATCTGGAAGCCATGGTCGAAAGAATTATGGCACGAAATGGTGTAAATGTAGGCCTTACTAGGCCAAATTAAACTTCTCCCTTATCTGAATATATTCTACAGACTGAATTGCCTAGGGGTTGAAAAGTCCCAAAGTTCACAAAATTCTCTGGTGACACCGGTGAATCAATGGTCAAACATATAGCCAGGTATCTTACCAAGGCTGGAGACATAGCGAACAACAAAAACCTAAGGATAAAATATTTTCCTAGCTCACTGATCAAAAAGGCTTTCACGTGGCTTACCACCCTTGCAACAAATTCTAGCCATGATTAGATGCGTTTAGAAAGGCTATTCCTTGAACATTTTATGTAGGTCAATCGAAGATAAGTCTCAGCGAATTGGCTAGCATTAAGCGCAAGTTTTGTGAGCCAATTGATGATTATCTCAATAGATTCCACCTACTAAAGGCAAGATGTTTCACCCAAGTACCAGAAACATGAATTAGTTGAGATGGTTGCAAGAGGATTGGATTTCTTTATCAGAAAGAAATTGGATTCCCATTACTATGGGATATGGCCCAATTGGCAGATAGGGTTTGACAAGTGGAGCGCTTGAAGGTCAAAAAGTCCAGAGCGAACAAAAGCCATTGAAAGGAAAAAGTGGCATACGTCGAAGTAGAGGAAGAAGAACAAGAAACCTATACTGAAGTCCCTAATTTCAAGGAAGTCGAAGTCGATTTGGCTAAGTTAAAATAGGGACCACCATATCCTTGTAAAGTCTTGGCTCCTTTGAACGGAAAAAATTCAGTCGAGCCTGAAAAGAATGATAAGTTCCCAAAAAGACATATACCTTTGACGTCATGAAGTGTGACGAAATATTCGATTTATTAGTAAAAGATGGTCAAATGATAGTACCACCTGGTGCTAAAACTTCTCTATTAGATCAACAAAAGAAAAGAGGTTTTTGTAAATATCACAATTTTTTAGGGCATTAAACCTCACAATGTTTCCTTTTCAGGGATCTAATTCAAAATGCCATCAAGGAAGGAAGGCTGAAGTTTGGTGACAAAACCAAGCCACAAATGAAGGTTGATGTTTATCCGTTAAATGTAGCGGAAACTAATTGTGTTGAACCAGTTTCTATTGACATGGCGGAGATCATTGGAAAAGTTGATCCAAATGTTGCTATAATAGAGGCTACTAAGGGTCTCTCCAATGAGAAACCTATCAACCAGGCTGCTGAAGGTCTAATGAACCATAAATTCAAAGGCAACACTACTGAAGATGTTGCTCCAAATGCTGAAATGTTGAAGGCCACTGAATGTCTCAAAGTTAAGTTTGAGAAGATTAGGATTACTGATGGTCCTAATTTCGAAGTCCACATGGTGGATTTAAACCAGCCTTCCCCATAAATGGAAGAAGTTAAAAGGCGTCTCCAAAGAGAAGATGCTTTGTTGAACAAAACTTACCCAAAAGCTTGCTGGACTATTTAACTTGTTGCCATAAAAAGAACTTCGAAGGATTGATGTGCCCAAGATGCAATATCATTTATGACCAAAAGGTAGCAGAGGCGTATCAACAAACCCAACAGGCTCGAACTGGAGGTAGTTGGAGGAAGGATGATTCGATGGAGATAATCCACCCAAGAGCTGGAGAAAGTTTGCTAGGTTTTCTTTTCCATTTTCATAAGATGCAATCAGTATGCTTAATATGCCCTAGGTACAACACTTTCTACGACCGAAAAGCGTCAGAGGAGTACGAACGAATCCATTATTCCCAAACTATGGGTAATTGGTGAAGCCAATGTAGCAGTTTCACTTTTGACAAATGGGGAGTTCCAAGAAGGGCTGATAGCCCACATCCTAAAGCAAGTCGAAGGGTTACCTTCAAACTCCCAGCAAATGTCCCTACTGATAAATGGACTAAGCCAAATGAAAATAGAAGAGCAGGACAAGGAAAATGAAAGAGTTACGAGCTAGGAATAGGATCATCAATTGCTTATAAGAAAGAGTTCTAGATATCAAGACAATAAACATCTAGATCTGATAATTATAAGGGAAAGAACCCAACGACCAGGACCCAATGACGTAGGCACCAGAGGATTATGAAGGCTCACAAGGAGTTAGAAAAAAAGCAAATAGGAGAGTCTAGCAGCAATCAGTGTCCCCCAACAAACATCGCTGAAAAGAAACATCCTGTCTAAAGAAGACTTTTTCCCCCAAATAAAGAGATAATTGGAGAAAAAATCCAAAAAATCCAACCAGTGATGATGACGTGATGACATATGATTTCGAATTAGATGGAGAATCTTCACTTAACGTCAATTGTAATGTGGTGTCTGTACTTTCACATGAATATGATCAAGTGATGGAAGTGGAGGATTCTAGAGAAGTGGATGAGGATGAAATGACTAGGAAAAAACCTGTGTGTTACTATATCATGAACAATGGTGTTGTGGAGGAGCATAATGCTTTTTTCAAGCGTCTTGATTAGTCAATGAAGGATCACCTTAAGCCTATATTTATAAGAGGAAAGGTGGAAGGAGTTGGCATCAACCAGATTTTGGTCGATGGTGGGGCAACAGTAAATTTGATGTCTGACTTCATGTTAAAAACAATTGGTATGTTCGACACAGACATTAAGCCACACAACATGGTGTTGTCTAACTATGAAGGGAAGATAGGCCACACATTGGGTGTGGTACAACTAGATCTTACTGTGGGTTTGATCACCAGGCCTACTATGTTCATGGTGATTGAAGAAAAGACAAATTATAACATGTTATTGGGTCGAGAATGGATCCATGATATATGAGCAGTCCCCTCTTTGATGCACCAAAGAATAACAATTTGGAGGAAATATGGGATAGGTGAAAATGTTGAAGTAGATCAGAGTTACTACATGGTAGAAATTAACCATGTAGATAAAATAAACATTGATAGATACTTAGCCAACATAGGTGTTGTACCCCAAAATTTTCCCTCTCATTTTATCAAGATTTTCCTCACAAGACTCTTTGGACTCAAGACCAGATTAGGGTTTGCTCAGCTCAAGACATTTCCTTGCACTGATGACCTGAAATTAGGGTTTGAGTTTGCAAAAGGATTTTTGGACTCCCAATGCCTCATGTGACTTTCATACTTCATATTGGACTTCTAAGATTTCTCATACCAAGTTTCAAGCCTTGAATCAAATTTTTGCCCAGTCAATTGGACAATTGACCTAAAAATTAGCTGTATTGGGGAAAAAGTTAACTGTGGCCAATTTACAGTCAAACCTCATAATTTTTGATCCACATCAACATTATATACTCATATGAACCATTTGATCAAGTTTGTACCACAACTCCTCAAGAAATTTGATCAGATCATCAAAAGGGAAAAATGGTCATAATTAGGGTTTTGACTATAGAAGGGCAATTTCTGATTTTTCACCTAGCCAATGGAAAATTGGGTTCAAGCATGGTTTCAAGGACTCAATGGCATCATATTGACCTAATCCCAAGGTTAAAAAGATCTCAAATGCATTGGATTGACAGATGAATTTTCCAGTCAACTGATCAAAAATCAACTGTACACTGAAAAGTCAAACTTTGAATTTTTGGTCAAAATCAAGTGCCAAGGGTCATTTTTCATCAAGATGTGTCAAAACATGAAACTTGTTCATCAAGAAACCTAATTTTGAAAATTAGGGTTTAAGTTTGAAAAATTTCATAACTTAGAAATTTTCTAAGTTATGAAAATTTCTTATTTTTTCCCAACTTTTTCACCATGATGCAATTGGATTCAAATAAAACTGCCAACATTAAAGTTGTAGTCCTCCATAAAACCTACAACTTTGATTCATAAAGTTTTCCCAAAAGATGCTTGGATCTCAAGTTATGATTTTGTGAATAGGGGTCTATGAAACTTTTAACTTAGTGAAATTTTGCCCTAGTTTAGGCAGATTTTTGACCTAACTTCATGGCAACTTTTCACCTAGTTCCAAGAGGAATATAAAAATTAATTTCAAAGATGGATTGTAAAGAATGTTACAAGCTTTACAAAATGTCCAAGAACTCTCCAAGATCATTTATGGTTAGGGAGAATCGAAGGAATGAAAATGGCCATTTCTCACTTTTGTCCAAGGCATTTTGCACCATGTTACAACTTGCAAATCAATTTGAATCATGCTTGTACTTGCATTACAGGTTCTAATCCTTTTTACACTCCAAAATTGAATGCAAATACATTGGACAATGGCATTGTTTTGATCTTTGAAGCTTTGTACAAGGGTTTAATCCAAAAATGGCATAAAGGTTACAATGCTACTTTGATAAAGCATACTTTTTGCAATTTTGTTTATCTTGAGCCATGGACCTGATCTCTTTGTGCAAACAAGATCCATAAACATCAGGAAAAGTTCACCAACCCTATCCAGACCTTGAGCTAGCCTGTACAAGCCTTTGCCTTTGTCACTTCACCCTTTCTTCAAAAACAAGAAAGCTTGCAAAAGTCAGGTGAACTGGAGTATCTGTTAAAACCAAGTCTTGGCATCATTTCAAACAAGTTCAACATATTGTCTTAAGCCAGAAACACGGTTTGTGAAGCTCTCAAACACCTTAAAACACAAAATCACAAGTTCTTGCCCAAAAAGGGCATCATCTGCAGAACCACTTCCAAAACAAAATTGGCTCGTGCGTTTTGCCTTGAACCACTTCAAACACATTCCCTACAACCCACCTGAAGTATCCAAGCACCTGTCCAGCAACTATAACCTCATTTTCATACTTCACCATTTTCATTTTGAAGCTTTGCAGGTTGACTTCTACAGGGACATTCAAGCCATTTCAAAGCAAGCTGAGCATTGGGAAAGGTTGAGGGAACTTCAAGCAAGTTCACACGATCTTCAGGCCTCACTCAAAGTTGCTACGTTGTCATATTCAACTTCAACTGAACAAGGTATTTTCTAAGTTTCTATCTCTCTATTTAGACATCCTTAGGCTTAGGTTTGTGAAGCAAAAATGTAGTCTTCAATGTGCTTGAGTTGTACATATGCATAGTTCTTATTTATATTAACTGAGCTAGGAGAAATTGGATGATGAACATGTTGAAAATTTTAGGTTAAAATTTAGGGCCATTAAAATTCTCTCCGTCCTTTGAGAGTTAGGTCACAAAATGGATATGGTTGGAATCGTGATTGAAAATGCTATAACTTTCATGTTGTAAATTTTTGATTTCATGCAAGCAATAGAGAGAACAGGATTGGCATGGCAGAAGCACGCGTGTGGCTATCCCAAGGTCAGGGATGAAGTGAAGTGGGCCTGGCGCTTTGGGCTTGGTTCTATTTGCACCCCCCTTTTACTTTCTGCACCCCCTTGGCCCATTTGCTATATTTTGTATATTTTCTCATTTCTTTTATATTTTCTGACTTTATTTATTTTTTCTAAACATTTAAAAACACCAAAAATATTTTCTTTATTTTTTGCATTTTATCATATTTTTTTATTTTATTTTTTGCATAATAAATAGTTTATTAAGTAATAATATACTTTTATTTTCTTAAATAAACTTGTAATTAATATAAAAATATTATATATTTTTATTTTTATTATTTATACACTTAAAATATTATTTTCTCACATATTTTATTTTTTAAACATTTTTGTATATGTTTTTATTTATTTTCTTGTACATAAAATGAAATGAAATAAAATAATATTGGAATATATTTTCTTTAAAAAAACAAAAATTAGGGTTTTCACCCTTTCAAAAGTAATCATTTTTATTTTTCTTATTTTTAAGACATTAAATAAATTTATTTTACATACATAAAACAAATACAAAAATATTTGTGCATATTTACAATTTATTCCATATTTAAATTTTTGCTTATTTATTTATTTGTACAATAAATTCAATATGGTTGTAATAGTTTTAGGGTTTTATTTTGAGCAATATCCCCCTATTCAAAACTTGTATCCCCCTCCCCATAATAATATTGTAATAGTTTAGATTTACTTTACGCATTTTATCGCTTTCATATGCCATGATAGTAAACTAGGGTTTTGAATGCAAAAGACCAAAAATCAAACAAATAGCATGACTAAATACAAGACAAAAATGCATGAAAAATGACAACACCTTGAACACAAGCACCCCTAGGGTTTCATCCACTTTGTTGCCTTAAAATGACCATGGTATGCATGCTAGGTATCTTGGCAAAACAAAACAAAACAAAAGATCATAGTCCCTCGATGACGCTATCTTGGTTGCCTAAACAAAAATGATCTTAAGTCCCTCAAAACTTGTTAAAGATACTTGGCAATATTGTTATCATGGTTATACAATGACCCATGCCCGTCCCGTTTAACATCCAAAGATAGGGTTCTTTACCAAATACAATGGTAAAACAACAATGTCAAAGGGTTAAAAATGTGTAGGAAAGACTTTTGAGTAGGTAGGTAAGCTCCTAGTTACTTGATCAATTTGAAAACCATCCTTGCTGTTTTCAAACACATACACAATTTCAAAACATTTTCCAAACAAACTTTCAAACATTGAAACATTTTTCAAAAGACAAACATCTTTGTATACATTCTTCAAACAAGAATCATTACAAAGATTGCCAAAACGATGGCCTCTTTTCAAAATACTTTCAAAACCACACAAAGCACCATTTCAAACAATTGAAAAAGCAAAGCAAGTGATCTAAACAAGTAACTAAGAGCCCATGGAAAACCATGGATGAAAAGGGTTCTAGCACCTCCCCTTTTCATAATCTACCCCCCGAACCCAAGAAAACATCTCAAAGGTCTTTCCTGTGCTTTTTGACCTTTCCTTTGGATAAAATAAAAAGTTGGTGGCGACTCTTGCTAAACCGAAACATTTGCGAACACAAACGCAAAACCTTAAGTCAATTCTCCCACCGTATCATAGAACTGGAGACTCTGCTGGGGAAAATTCTAAAAGTGGGGTTACCTTAGGGTTTAGATCACCTTTACATGCTTATCTTGTTTGACTTGTATGCTTTACACTTTGGTTTTATTGTTTGGGTTTGAATCCTCCACCCGGATTTGGGAAACATTCATAGGTAAATAGCAATACATTGTGGAAACTGTGCGGGGTATACCGACATGGTCTAAGCAATAACTATATTAGTGCGACATATTTGTGGGTCCCGGTAGCCTTTGAGTTAATCAAAGAGAATACGGGGCTGCTGAGTGATGTCATGAAGCACTAATGGACTTTTAGAACCTTTACTTGACCATCTTGGCCTTTTAGGATGTAGTGAGATGACCGGCTTTGGTGCAGTCCGAAGTTGGCAGATACTCGATACTACACTCATTGAGGGTTGTTTTCTTGGAATATTTCGGTCGCCAGTAAAGTGGCTAAACTGAAACAATGAACACAGAAAATAATCCAGTGATATTGAGCTCCTTAGAACCCGATTACTATTTCTAGGACAGGTTGAGCCAACTAAACTTCAAGAGGGTACTTACCTATGAAACCCCATGCAAGCCTAAATTAGGAACTTGTGTGATTTGCTTGTACATATATACTTGTGCATAACATCATGAACATCATGAAGCATCATATGCATCCACTAACCATTTCAAGGATTTTGGATTTTCATCTTTGTTCCTGTTTTGTAGGTTATGGAATCCCTTCGCAGGAAAACTATTCAGGTCAATCTTGTGAGAATTCCTCCTCAACTCAAGGAGCTTGCTTCCAAGATTCTAGAGTATTCTCCATTCACTGAAAGACATGGTCGACTTCTCAACTTGGTTAACTCCAACACAGAGGAAGACATGGTGAAGGTTCTCTTCCAGTTCTTTGACCCCTTACACCACTGCTTCACATTTCCTAATTACCAGTTGATGCCTACTTTGGATGAATTTTCTCAACTCTTGAGGATTCATATTCTCCATAAACTACCTTTCAATGGTACGAAAAGAGATCCAAAGCCTGAAGATGTTGCTCAAGCCCTGCACTTGCAACCATCAGATGTCACAAGTCATTGGGAAACCATAAGTGGTGTCAAGGGTTTCTTGGCAAAGTTCCTGTTTGAGAAAGCTCAAGAATGCTGGAACTCTCTAGATCTGCAAGCTTTTGAGGATATTATAGCTCTTCTCATCTATGGGTTGGTCTTGTTCCTAAACCCTGACCAGCTTATAGATGTCAATGCTGTCAAAATCTTCATGGCTCACAACCCGGTGCCTACTTTGCTTGGGGATATCCTCCACTCTTTTCACACTCGAACAATGAGGAAAAGAGGTGTTATCATGTGTTGCACTCCTCTTCTAGAAAGGTGGTTTATTTCTCACCTTCCCCAATCAATCTTGAAGAATGAGCAAGGTTTGAGGTGGTCACAACGATTGATGACTCTTACACATTCAGATGTTCATTGGTGTTCTCGATCCCGAGAAAATATTATCATCATCAACCGTTGTGGAGAATTCCCTAATGTCCCTCTACTTGGAATTAGGGGAGGCATTACCTATAACCCCTGCTTGGCTCTGAGACAGTTTGGGTATGCCCGAAGGGATGGCCCACATGACATGCTGATTCCAGACTTGGTTTTTGACTTCGACAACGACGATCAAGGACTTTGACAAAGGTTTATCCGAGCTTGGAGGATGCCAAACAAGGTAGACAGTAAGACCTTGGGACATAAGAATTCCATCCCCCTTGAGTCTTACCTCAAGTGGGTACGAACCCGCACCCAAAGTCTTAGGATGCCTTACTCCTACATTCTCCCTGTGATTATAGAGCCTGTTATGGAAGGAGAGGTTCCATACACCCTCCTATATCCTAACATGCCGACATCACTCGAAGATCTGCAAAGGAGTTGGATACAGCTCAAGGGAGAACACGATACTTTTGAATCCCAATTCTATGCTAGCGAGAAGAAGGTTTTAGAACTCACTCATCAACTTCATGAAGAGAAGACTCTCAACACCTACATTGCACCAAAGAGGATGCGCAACGTCTTTTTACCTTAGAATTTTGTATTATTTTGCCCATGGGGCATTGATGTACTAACAAATTCTATCTTATTAATATGACGTGTGTTTCTTTTTTGTTTAAAATGAATTTGAATTTCTGAATCCTTGAATGCATTACATGAATACATATCATTCATCATATGCATAAACAGGTCTTCACATCAAGTTTCCTCATCTCTCTGCTGTTTATTTCAGCAAGATGGATATTGAACAAACGGTTAAAGACTTACAAGCTCATAATTCACAATTCCAACAGCTACTCATGACATTGGCTAAGGGTCAGGAGGAGCTCAAAACTCTGCTAGAAAAGGAAAGGGAGAAAAAGAAGAAGAAGAGAGTTGGTGTGGCTACCTTGGGCAAAAGATTTGAAGATCAAGCCAGAAGGGTCCTGGATTTCCCATCAACATTTGAAGAGGGTTTAGGAAAGGGTAAAGGAGTTGCAGTGCCTTCTGATTCTGAAGCTGAAGAAGAGGAAGATGAAGATTACTCAGAACAGCAATATCCTCCTGCAGATGAGAAATACAAAAACTTGGAAGAACGTCTGGCAGCTATGGAGATTCAGAGAGTGCCTGGGATGGACTTTGAAGAGTTAGGGTTGGTATCCGGAATTGTAATTCTTCCCAAGTTTAAGGTGTCACTTTTTGCTAAGTACGATGGGGTGTCTTGACCAAAGATGCACCTGCGGTCTTATGTCAGTAAAATTCAACCATATTCTTCTGACAAAGACCTGTGGGTCCACTTCTTTCAGGACAGTTTGTCGGGGACGCAGTTAGATTGGTTCTACCAGCTAGAGAGGTCTAACGTGCATAATTGGGAGGATTTGGTTGCTGCCTTCTACAAGCAGTATCAGTACAATGCGGACTTAGCACCAACCCGTACTCAATTACAGAGTATGGGCATGGTCTCAAATGAAGGTTTCAAAGAGTATGCCCAGAAATGGAGAGACTTGGCGGGACGAGTACAACCACCTCTATCTGAGAGAGCTAGTAGACATGTTCTTGGGGACTCTGCCAGGACCTTTCTTTAATCACCTGATAGGAAGCTCTTCTGCAGGTTTCACCGAGTTAATTCTAACTGGTGAGAGAGTTGAAGCCGGAATCAAAAGCGGGAAAATTCAGAAAGATGCATCTGCTTCCGCTACCATCAAAAAGACTTTTCCAGCAAAGAAAGAAGTCTCAGCTGTCTACTACCAAAGAGGTAAAGGAAGAGTTGAGCACCGGCCAGCGGTGGGGGCCGTAATGATTCAGAAGTCTGCAGCTGATCAGCCCAGAAACAATCAACCCAGAACCAACCAAGCAAGCATGGAAAGGCCTGTGCGAAAATTCACCCAGATAAACATGACTCCTGCTCAGGTTCTACCCCATCTCTTGAAGTTAAACCTTGTCAGTCTGAAAGAGGCCCCGAAGAATCCGAATACAACTTCTCCTTACTACCATTCAAACGCCAAATGTGCTTATCATTCAGGGAGTATAGGGCATGACACCAACAATTGTTGGGCCCTGAAGAATAAAATTCAGGATTTGATAGATGCTAAAGAAGTGGAATTCGACGCCCCTAAAAAGCCGAATGTGATCTCTGCTCCAATGCCAAGGCATGGCCACAGTGCCCATTCTATTGAAGAGGATGTTTTTGTTGCTATAGTTGATGATTTGATGACTCTGCTACCGATAATAAAGTTAAATTTGCTGAAGGCTGGGATTTTCCCAGGTTATGAAGAAGATTGCTGCCTTTGTTCATCCTTACCAACCGACTGTCGATTGTTGAAGTTAGGCATCCAACGCCTAATGGATAACCAAGAAATCCTTTTTGAAAAGACTCTTGTTACACCGACTCCTGCCAATGATATTTCAATAATAACCATATCCGCCAATCTTTCCAAGGTCTCCAAAAGACCTGTTAAGATTACATCTGATCCGAAGATTGCACCTTTGAAGATAACCATGCCCGGGCCCGTCCCGTACAAGTCCGACAAATCAATACCGTGGAACTATGGTGGAGAAATCTACTACCACGGTGTTAAACAAATTGAATCAACTGAAGAGAGTTCTGATGAAGAGACTTCCGACATTGGAAATATTGTTGGAACGAGCAAAATCACCCGCAGTGGAAGAATTTTCTCTCCAGAGATTTCCCCTCCAAAGGCAATCTTTGGACCCTCAGCTGCTCCTAAAGTTACCCCTGCACCGGTAAACATATCTGTGAGAACTCCAATTATTGAGGAAGTTATAACTCCTGTGGTTGTCCCCTCTGCTGCTGCTGATGATAGAGGGAAAGGGATCCAAGAAACGCCCGTCAGGACGAGGGCTCAACCTTTGGTCATCCCTGAGAACTCCAATTTTTGTATATGTTTTTATTTATTTTCTTGTACATAAAATGAAATAAAATAATATTGGAATATATTTTCTTTAAAAAAAACAAAAATTAGGGTTTTCACCCATTCAAAAGTAATCATTTTTATTTTTCTTATTTTTAAGACATTAAATAAATTTATTTTTCATAAAACAAATACAAAAACATTTGTGCATATTTACAATTTATTCCATATTTAAATATTTGCTTATTTATTTATTTGTACAATAAATTCAATATGGTTGTAATAGTTTTAGGGTTTTATTTTGAGCAATATCCCCCTATTCAAAACTTGTATCCCCCTCCCCATAATAATGTTGTAATAGTTTAGATTTACTTTACGCATTTTATCGCTTTCATATGCCATGATAGTAAACTAGGGTTTTGAATGCAAAAGACCAAAAATCAAACAAATAGCATGACTAAATACAAGACAAAAATGCATGAAAAATGACAACACCTTGCACACAAGCACCCCTAGGGTTTCATCCACTTTGTTGCCTTAAAATGACCATGGTATGCATGCTAGGTATCTTGGCAAAACAAAACAAAACAAAAGATCATAGTCCCTAGATGACGCTATCTTGGTTGCCTAAACAAAAATGATCTTAAGTCCCGCAAAACTTGCTAAAGATACTTGGCAATATTGTTATCATGGTCATAGGATGACCCATGCCCGTCCTGTTTAACATCCAAAGATAGGGTTGTTTACCAAATACAATGGAAAAACAACAATGTCAAAGGGTTAAAAATGTGTAGGAAAGACTTTTGAGTAGGTAAGTAAGCTCCTAGTTACTTGATCAATTTGCAAACCATCCTTGCTATTTTCAAACACACGCACAATTTCAAAACATTTTCCAAACAAACTTTCAAACATTGAAACATTTTTCAAAAGACACACATCTTTGTATACATTCTTCAAACAAGAATCATTACAAAGATTGCCAAAACGATGACCTCTTTTCAAAATACTTTCAAAACCACACAAAGAACCATTTCAAACAATTGAAAAAGCAAAGCAAGTGATCTAAACAAGTAACTAAGAGCCCATGGAAAACCATGGATGAAAAGGGTGCTAGCACCTTCCCTTTTCATAATCTACCCCCCGAATCTAAGAAAACATCTCAAAGGTTTTCCTGTGCTTTTTGACCTTTCCTTTGGATAAAATAAAAAGTCGGTGGCGACTCTTGCTAAATTGAAACATTTGTGAACACAAATGCAAAACCTCAAGTCAATTCTCCCACCGTATCACAATAGGGCCATGTAACCCATCCGGTGAAGCCTACTCACCCAAAAAAAAAGCCCTATATTTCTTGACTTTACACCCAACTCATGGGTTCCACTGAAACATGGAAATTCTGGGGGAAGTAGATGAGGTGGAAGGCGTTCCATGATTACAACCAACTGGCTAGACTGACGAAGACATTGACCATGTATGAGTCCAATTTTTTTGGAAAGATTTTGGCTTATCTAGCTGAAAACAAGTTAAGAGTGGCTTTAGAGGCTGAAGTAAAATATATGGCTTTCGAAGCCAAAGATGAAGTCGTCCATGCGAAGGGGCCTGGGGTGCAATTCAAACAAAATCCCCCAGACGGAGAAGCACCTTTCAAAGGGAAAGACCAGAGGCTAGATGCAATCTACAATGACGAGTCTTTGGGATTTGAGAAAGATCATACAACAACAAATGCGAAGATGAGGGCACAAGATCCACTCGAATAAATTGATCTAGGTGATGGGTCCATCAAAAGACCCATGTACGTTAGTGCTAAGCTAAGCCCAAGAGCAAAAGAAAAAGTAATACAATTACTAGAAGAATACAAGGATTGTTTTGCTTGGGACTATGATGAAATGCCTGGTTTAAGCAGAGTTCTGGTCAAACTAAAGCTGCCTATCAAGGATGGAAAGAAGCCCATCAAGCAGGCTCCCAAGAGGTTCGCTCCAGAAGTGCTATCAAAGATTAAAGAAGAGATCGAAAGACTCCTCCGTTGCAAGTTCATCCGGGCCACAAGCTATGTCGAATGGATTGCAAACATAGTTCATTTTATAAGAAAAATAGGTCTTTGATGGTGTGTATAGATTTTTGAAATTTAAATGTAGAAACCCCCAAAGACAAATATCCAATGCATGTGGCAGAAATGCTGATTAGTTCAGCCGCAGGTTTCGAGTATCTTAGTATGCTTGATGGGTATTCTGGATATAATCAGATTTTCATTGCTGAAGAAGATGTACCCAAAACCGCTTTTCGATGCCCTGGGGCATTAGGCACATATGAATGAATGGTCATGCCTTTTGGCTTAAAAATGTTGGGGCAACTTATCAAAGGGAAATGAACTCAATATTCCATGATTTCATCGAAACATTTATGCAGGTTTATATTAATGACATGGTAATAAAATATGTGTCAGAAGAAAGTCACATGAATCACCTTTTCCAATCATTCGAAAGAATGAGGAAACATGGCTTGAAGATGAATCCCCTCAAATGTACCTTTTTTTGTGCAGGATGGAGATTTTTTGGGCTTTGTGGTCCACAAGAAGGGTATAGAGCTTAATCAAAATAAAAAGAAAGTTGTTATGGAGACTAAGGCGCCAACACCAAAGAAAGAATTGCAATCACTTCTTGGGAAGATAAACTTCTTGAGATGATTCATTTCAAACTTGAGTGGGCATACTCAGGCTTTCTCTCCTCTTCTACGCTTGAAATAAGGAGAATTCGAATGGAAGAAAAAGCATCAAGAAGCGTTTGAAAAGATCAAGAAATACCTTGTCAACCCTCCTATACTACTACCTCCTTGTAGAAATAAGTGTATGAGAATGTATATTTCTGCATCTAATGCAACTATATGTAGTATGCTTGCACAGGGGAACGAGAATGGTTTTGAAAGAGCCATTTATTACCCCAGTCGAGTATTAAACGACACAGAAACTAGATATAATACTATAGAAAAATTATGTCTTTGCTTGTACTTATCTTATTCTAAACTGAAATATTATATAAAACATGTTGATGTGTATGTTTTTTCTCATTTCGATGTCATCAAACACATGCTTTCTAAGCCAATTTTGCACATTCGAATTGGAAAACGGGTACTTGCCTTAACTGAGTATTCATAGACTTTCTTACCTTTAAAAGCCATGGAAGGGAAAATGGTCTCTGATTGTATAGTTGATTATGCAATGGTCAAAGCTCCCCAAGATTATGTGGAACTAGAACCTTGGAAACTATTTTTTGATGGTTCAACCCACAAAGAAGGATCTATTATTGGAATCTTGATTATTTCTCCTGATAAAATTCCAACCGAGTTTAAGTACCAAATTGAAGGTCCCCCTTTTTCGAATAACGAGGCTAAATATGAAGCTTTGATAGCAGGGCTTGAAGCTTTGTTGGAATTGGGAGCAATTAGAGTCAATAAGAGGTGATTCTGAATTGGTGATCAAACAGATAACCAAAGAGTACAAATGTATAAAAGAGAAGCTAATCATGTACTTTGGGGTGGCGAATAGATTGCTTAGAAAATTTGAGTATGTTAACATTAAGCATATTCCTAGACTAAGGAATCAAGAAGCAAATGATCTAGCCCAAATTTCATCAAGCTACAAAGTCTCGAAAGAAAGGATGGAGGAATTGATAGAAGTCAGTGGAAAGGTACTAGCCACTAAAATATCTCCAGTAGACTTAAAGGGTTCAAGTTTACAATATGCGAACGAAGAGAGTTTCGAAGTAATGGCTATATATAGCTTAGTGTTATACCCCAAAATTTTCCCACTCATTCCTTAAGGAATCTCTCACAAGGATTCTTAAGATTCAAGCTTGCACAAGTACAATTGGATTTTCCAGTATCAAGTTAAAAAGGAAGCTGTCAAAAAAGAGGGAAAACAAAGGAAAATAATCTTTTTGACAAAATTTGGAGAAAAATAAGCCTCTTTGATTTAGCTCTTTCGATTGTCCTTTTGGCTTCTTTCAATGCAAGTTTGGATTGCATCCTTCGACTGGACATAGGCCTCTGGCGCGTTGGCATTGGTTCACAAGGCAGGAGTTTCCTATACACCACCTTCGATTAAACCTTTGGCCTCACAGGGTTCACCATGCAATGGCTGCCAATGTGTCTGCTTCGATTAGATATTTGATGTGTGCATGCCTATGTTGACTGGACAAATGTTCCCCCATACTTGATTTCATTCACAAGTTGATGACTAGCTACGTACAAACCTTCATTTGAGTCATAACTTCTTTCTTGCACACAAAAGGCTTCCCCCATGCTAGCGTGCACAAGGCACAAAGCCTCCTTTTTGCATCCTTCGATTGCTCAAATTTGCTTCCTACATGCCTCTTTCGTTTGGGCATCTTTGCAAGCCTAGCATGCCTCTTTCTCTTGGGCATGTGCCCCCTTGTTGCAAGCTTTGTTTGGGCATTTGACTCCCTTCATGATTTCTTCGTTTGGGCGTATGAATCCTTCAGTACATGCTTTTGATCACACCTTTCGTTTGGGCATGTGGTTCCCTTCATGCAAGCATTCGTTTGAGCAAGAATATCTTGCATGTTTGCATAAAGTCACAAACAGGGACCCCCTACGTACACTCCTTCATTTGGCCACATGGACCTTTGGCAGACAAGCCTTCGACTGGACAGAACCACCTTCACAAGGTTTTGTTTGTAACTTTGATTCCCTTTGAATCAGCATCTTTCGAACCCAACTCTGGAAATCCCATTCGAAGGACATGCTTGATGGCCCATTTGAAGGATTTACAAAGCCCACCTTAAGGCATGTTTTGGTGACCCATCCAAGGGTCACACATTTGGCTCCTTCAAAGGATGCACAAAGGTAGACCATTCGAAGGACACTTGTTGGAGAAAAATCAAATAATATTGTTGGGAGAAGAATCTGGTCGAAGAATGGTCAAAATGAAAGATTGAAATTTCAAAGATGCTTGCTGCCAAGTTCAGGCCTGGTACACTGGCCAAAACTGTTGCACAGTAGTCCTGAAACACTGCCTCATTCTTGCACCAAAATAGCATTCAAAGCACTGTCCCTTGAAAGCTACAAAAGCAGGTTACTTAAATTGTTCAAACTTTTTGTTATCCCTCCAAAAGCTTCATCCAGCTTAGCCTATAAATAAGAGGCTCTAACACATGTTTAGAAGAGGACTTTTTGGCTAGAGGAATGGATCTTCAAAAATTTCTCAAACACCATAAAGCTCTCAAAAACTTAAACATTTATCAAACTGTGATACATTGGGAGAATTGACTTGGGGGTTTTTCATTTTATCGCAAATGTTGCGGTTAGCAAGAGTCGCCACCAACTTTTATTTTATCCAAAAGGAAAGGCTGAAAAGAACAGGAAAGACCTTTGTGATTGTTTCTTTAGTTCAGGGGGTAGATTATGAAAAGGGAAGGTGTTAACACCCTTTTCATCCATAGTTATCTATGGGCTCTTAGTTGCTTGCTAAATCACTTTCTTTTGTTTGAAAATATGCTTTGTGTGGTTTTTGAAAGTATTTTAAAAAGGCGCCATCGTTTAGGAAAACTTTGTAATAATTCTCGTTCGTAAGAACGTATACAAAGTGTTGAGCTTTTGAAAATGTTTCAAGTTTGGAAGATGTTTTGAAAGTGTCTTTAAAAGTGTTGGTGTTTGTTTTGAAAATAAGCAAGAGTGTTTGATTTGAAATTGAGCAAGCAACTAGGAACAATCTACCTACTCAAAAGTCTTAGTTCATTTCTTCCTTTCCTTTGATATTGCTATCTTACCATTTATTTTGTAAGAAGCCATATCTTTGGATGTAAAGGGACGGGCATGGGTCATCGTATAGCCATGATAGCAATGTTGTGAAATATCTTAGCAATTATCTTTGAGGGACTAAGATCATTTTGAAAGGAAACATTGATAGCGTCATCGAGGGACTATGATCTTGTGTTTTTTATTTCTTTTTGCTAAGATATCCCACATGCATAACATGGTCATTTTTGTAAGGCAACAAAGTGGAATTACCCTAAGGGTTTAAGTGTGCAAGTGTGTTGATTTACATGCTTTGTTTATCTTGGATTTGGGTTTGCTAACTTGTTGATTTTAATCTTTCCATACAAACCCTAATTTACTAGCATTTATATAAAGCGATAAATTGCGGAAAATAAAAATACTAAGCTATTACATAATTAGGGGAGGGGGTATACAAATTTACAAATGAGGATTTTGCAAGAAAATTAAATCTAATTAACTATTACAACCATATTGAATATTGTACAAAAATTGAATAAATAATAATGTACAAATGAAAATGGAAAAGAAACATGATATTTGTTTGGATTTTCATGAAAGGGGTTTTAATCTAAACCTAATTAAGAATATGATTAATGAAAATTAACTGAAATTAACTTAAACTAATTAAGAAAAGAAATTAATTCAAAAGAGTTTTTTAGGGTTTTTTATGAAAAGGTTTTAAATTAAAAAAAAAATATGAAAATTAATTAATCTAAAACAAACCTAAGTTCTAAATTAGTCTTAATTAAGAGAAGAAAATAATATAATAATTAATCTTAAGTCTAAATATTAATTACAAAAAAGGTTAAATTTATTAAGACAATATTTTTTAGTCTTTTTGTTTTTTACAAAGAAATATAAATAAAATGTAAACATAATAATAATATTTTTTGGATTTTTATTAATAATAATAATGATAATAATAATAATAATAATAATAATAATAAAAATAATAAAAATAATATGAAAAAGAAAATAAAATGAAGAAAGAAGAGTGAAATAATAAAAAGGGCAAGGGGTGTAAATATAGTCAGGGTGTTAGAAGATAAAAAAAAAGGAAAAGCCCAACTGAAGGGGCCCAAGCGCTGGCTGAACAAAAAAATGGATTGAAAAAAATATGAAAATGCACAAAGGGTACCAGTGGGGCTCGAACCCAGGTCCCTAAGGTAACGGGCGCGCGCTTTAACCACTGGAGTGGTGATACATCCATTAACTTAAACAAAACAACAAATATATGATATAAGTCTTGCCCTGACTGCACTTCGTCTTCAACCTCCAGCCAAAGGATCTGTAACTTATTCATTTCTCATCCATTCACAAAACTTCCAACATCAAACTTGTTAGAAATTTACTCACGATTATGAATATGTAAGTAACTTAATCTAATTCTCAAAGATGAGCATGAATTTCTAACAGTACCAAATTCTGACCTAAATATTTCCAGAAGTTCAAACTCAAAATTTTCCCTACTCAAGCAACATAAATGAAATATATGGACATGTATAGCTTCAAGGCAATGATGTCTATATTTTATCTTCATAAATGCAAGCCTAATAATTCCTAAATAATGAGATAGAAGTTCAAGAAAAATACCTAAAAACTGGAAATCGTGAAATGAGTTTGAGCTTGGTTCAAGTGATGGTGATGACCATGCTAGCTTCCTTGAACCTCTAGGAAGCTAATGCAACAGCTGGCTTAAACTGAGAGTGGCTGGAAAGCTCTGGAGAAGTCCAACTGCAATGCTCTATTTTTGGCTATAGAATTTGATGAAGATGATGTTACAGTTTGCAAACAGGGATAGGGATAGTTTGTATTTGATGTGAGGAAGCTTTTGAAACGAAAAGGCCAAGAAACACACGAGGGAAATGGAAGTTTGAAGTTCTTGGTCAGAATGTGCAATAATGGTGGTTTGTGATGCAGTTCCGAGTTTTAGGAAGTTTGAGAGCTTATGTATTTGTGTCCTAGCCTGCAAATAACTTGTATGGTCATATGGAAAAGGTTAGAGCACTTGAGGTGGTCATAAGCACAAGATTTAGAGTTATGGCTATGTTACTTGGTTTTGAAGAAAAGTGGAAAACATGGTTTCAAGGCGTAGTACAAGCATGGCCTGAGTTGTTAAAGGCTCTAGACAAGTTTCGTATGGCTTTTAGATTGTGTGTGATCAGAAAAAACAAGTGCAAAGCTCAAGACTAGTTGACTTTGTGATTAAAGCCTCTTTACAAGAATGGAATGGTAACTTTGTGCCGTAAATGGAAATGTAACTTGGATAATGGCTCAAACGCTTGGATCAAAGCTCTAACAGCGTGTACGCATTTAATTATGGAGTAACAAACAAGTCTGAGGCATGCAAAGCAAATATTGTGCAGCCTAGGCTTGGATTTGAATTCTTGTTCATCATGAAATGGCTTGTAATTCAAGTTTGAAAACCCTAACTTCTTGTCTTCGATTCTCCTTGCTCAAACATGATCTCAATGAGTTATTGGACATTTGGAAAGCTTGTAACATCCTCTAGAACCTCTATGTTTGTAATTTTTAATAATTCCTCTTGGAACTATGTGAAAAATTTCCATGAAGTTAGGTCATAATCCTGCCTAAACTAGGGCAAAATTTTACTAAGTTTCCAAGTTTCATGAACATGTATTCACAAAATCATAACCTGAAATCCATGCATTTCTAGGAGAAGTTGTGTTCTACAATGTTTTAGATCAAATTTAGATCTGCAACTTTCATGTTGAAAGTTTACGTTGAATCATCTTGCGTCATGGTGAAAAATTGGCTTAAAGTTATGAAAAAATATGAAGTTTCCAACACTTAGAAAAATTTCTAAGTTTAGAAATTTTGACTTTTCAAAATGAAATCTTGACTTTTTGATTTATTGATGAACAAGTTTCATATTTTGACATGTTTTGATGAATTGTGGTCTTTGACACTTGATTTTGACCAAAAAGTTAAAGTTTGACTTTTCAGTGTATAGTTGACTTTTGATCAGTTGACTGGAAATCAACTATCAATCAATTGATCTTAAGGGAAGTTTTGAGTCATTCCATCAGGTCAAAAAGATGCAATTTAATCCTTGAGATCATGTCTCAAACCAATCAACCATTTTCTAGGTCAAAAATCAGAAATTACACTTCCTCGGTCAAACCCTAATTTTGACCATTTTGCCCTTTTGATGATCTGATCAAATTTCTTGAGGAATTATGGTCCAAACTTGATCAAATGACATATATGAGTTCATAATGTTGATATGGATAAAAAATTATGAAGTTTGACTATAAACTGACCACAGTTGACTTTTTCCCTAATATAGCTGATTTTTAGGTCAATTGATCAATTGACTGAGCAAAAATGTGATCCAAGACTTGAAACTTGTCATGAATAATCTTGATAGTCCAAAATGATCCATGAAAGTCATATGGGACATTAAAATTTCAATTGTCCTTGTGCAATCTCAAACCCTAATTTCCAATCATCAGTGCTTAAGGAGGTGCCTTGAGCTGATTAACCCTAGTGCAGTCTTGAACCAAAGGAGATCTTCTGAGAGATTAATTGATAAATGAAAGGGCATATTTTAGGTTACAACAGCTGCCCCTGTTAAATATTCTTAAACCTAAAGAGTTAGATTTGCGGATCCGCCATTCGTGACTCGAAGGTGAAAGATGATTGAACACTAGAGTGCCCATAAATTTGCACTCGAAGATGGATTGTGAATGGGCTTATAGATGCCATTTGGATGAATGTTGGTAAATACTAGAAGAAGTATCAGTACAAATCTCTTGTTGATTTATACTAAAACTTGATGTTTCACCTGCGAGAAAAAGAGTTACTAA
Source organism: Vicia faba (assembly GCA_948472305.1). Lineage (NCBI taxonomy): Eukaryota > Viridiplantae > Streptophyta > Magnoliopsida > Fabales > Fabaceae > Vicia > Vicia faba. The sequence goes on along the minus strand of OX451736.1, from coordinate 588,891,134 downwards.
AGTGCAAATGTATGCATGATGTTCACCAGATGTGGTATTATGCTAAATGCATTTTGTATGTACATGCTATGATGTATGAACGTGAGGTGTATGTTTTGTCCGAGAAAATAAATCCATGACTGCTGCTGAGGAGTTTTGGGGGGTTGAATCCCTGATTGACGTTGGGGATGAAGAATATACATATCTTCAAACTTTGTTGAAAGGATGCTTCCGCTGGGGAATATCTCTTGAATGTCAGCAGTTATCTGGTCGGATCCAGGCTTTACAACTTGCTGAGAATGAGGAAGTCAACTGCTATCTGGTTGGATCCGGGATTTACGATAGCTTAATGGGGAAGAAAAAAATTAACTGTTATCTGGTCGGATTCCAGGCTTTGTAGAAAATTTCTTGAAATTGAATAGTTATCTGGTCCGATCCAGGCTTCACAACAATTTTCTGGGGATAAGTAAGTTAACTTTTATCTTGTCGGATCCAGGCTTTGCAGTAACTTGAAGTGGTAACTATTATCTGGTCGGGTCTAGGTTTCATGGTTTTTGGAAAGGTGTACTATTATCTGGTCGGGTCCAGGCTTCATAGTGTCTCTCTGGGGATCATAGATAATTGTTATCTGGTCAGGCTCCAGGTTTCACAATAACTTGCTTGAAAATTGACATCTGGTCAGGTCCAGGCTTTGCAGATTTCTGAGGTTGATGAGTTTAATTGTTATCTGGTCGGGTCCAGGTTTCACAATAAACTGTTTGGGGATTTAGTTGTTATCTGGCCGGGTTCCAGGTTTCACAATGAATTTCCAAGGGTAATTTCTATCTGGTCGGATCCAGGATTCACAACAACTTGTTAGGGGTAGAGGCAAACTCTACCGGGGAAAAGAAGTTAAACCTTAGTCTGGTTGAGTCTAGGTTCTTCCATATTTTGAAGAGTTAAACTATTATCTGGTCGGGTCCAGGTCTCATAGTATTTGAAAGATTACACTATTATCTGGTCGGATCCAGGCTCTATAGTGACTTGAGAAGTTGACTATTATCTGGTCGGGTCCAGGCTTCATAGTAACTTGAAAATTGTGCTAATATATGGCCGAGTCTAGGCTTCATAGTATCTTTTGGAGATAGTAAAGGTTTAGTTGACGACTTTATTGGGGATTAGGGGTTGTAACCCTATGATTTGCAAAAGTCTGAAAGGCAAACTCAAGCTGGAGAGTGTAGACTCAATCGGGGAGGACAAACTCAGCTTGGGGAGGATATACTCAACTGGGGGTAACAGGCTCAGCTGGAGAAGATAGACTAAAGCTGGGGAATCTTGTACTCGGCTGGGGAGTTATGCTACTCGTTGTTTGTTGGGGAAATAAACCCTGTTGATAAACTGCTGAAGAGGTGAGTTCTTTTTACGAAAAGATCCACAAGGCTTCTACTTGTAAGATTCAACTTAGCGGGGGAGAGAGCTGCCAAGAGATTAAGACTCTGGCTGGAGATTGGCCTATGCAAAGAAACTTTGTGGGTAACTTTTCTAGAGATGATGTAAATGCAATAATTCTGTGGGGATATTCCATATTCATTAAAGTGGTGCTTGTTACTGCTTAGGTCATACGTGCCAAACAATTTTAATTATGTTCATATGCATATGTTCATTCAATTTTAGTCATTGGACAAGTTTGCATTCAAAACAAAGACAGGAAGTTTGCACTTCAAAGTATATTTGTATTGATATTTTTCCCATGAATAGGCTTTTTTTTTTACAAAGAGACAGAGATTCTAGTAAGAGGAAATCGTCAAAAGGAAAACAAAATTGAAAACAAAAACAAGTATCCATGTGAAATGATCTCATTACCTTCCAACTCTACTATTGCCCCAATGTCTTTGAATGCCCCTTGCTGTTGACAGAAATTGATTGGATTGATCTTTGACCATTTGAACTCGGACCTTGGTGATAAAGTTGATTGTGGTGATTCCACGAGACATAGTCATACGCTTTTAATCCTTAAATTTTGCTTGGACCGCCCTTTCGGGTTTTCAGCCCACCAGGATACCCATTTTTGCCCAAGTCACCCTTTCGGATTTTCAACTTGCCAGGTGTACAATCTTTTGCATATATCCCTAATTTTTGCGAGTGCAAATTTCTGGGCACTCTAGTGTTCAATCATCTTCCACCTTCGGATCACGAAAGGCACGAAAGCCAATCTACATCCTCAGGTTTAAGAAGATTGAACAGGGGCAGCTATTGTACCCCAAAATTTTCCCTCTCATATTTCTCAAGACATTGCAAGAAAAATCTCCAAATGGCTCAAGCTTGTTCAAGAGTTGGACAGAACAGCAATCTCCTAAGGCAGTCAACCCCAAATTAGGGTTTTGTCTTGCACTAAGATCCTTGAGTCCAAATGACCTCAAGTACTCACCAATGTCCTAATATGTTATCAAGATCATCCATGACAAGTTTCAAGCCTTGCAGAGGAAGTTTGCTCAATCAATTGCTCAAAGGGTCCAAAAATTGACTATGCTAGGGCAAAAGTCAACTGTGACCTATAAATAGTCAAACTTCAATATTTCTTGTCAACATTCTCATTTTGAAAGATATTTCATCATTTTATCAAGGGTTGATCATGATTCATCAAGGATTTCTCAAAATTCATCAAGACTCAAAAGTTGCTAAATTAGGGTTTTGCAGGAAGAGTCAACTCAACTTTGACCAAGCATAACTTTCTCATACTTTATGAGAAATGACCCATCCAAAACTCATTTTTAAGAGGATGCAATTTCCTACAATCCATCTTCATACCAAAAGATCAAGAAATTCACTCACAAGAAGTTATAAATTTGGACATTATAAGTCATTTTTGAAAGTTAACAAAAACACCTTTTTTCCAAAGCTTATAACTTAAACATGGAATATCAAAATGATATGATACCAAAAGGGTTGGTTAGAGGACAACTCTAAAAAGTCCACGAACACTTCCAAAAGTTCAAAATTGAAGAAGTTATGCATTGTTGAAGTTTGGCATTTTTGCAAAATTGTCAAAAGTCAACTATCCCCAAAACATCAAATTTTGTCAAATGGGCCCATTCTTTTCCACTTGATTTGAGCTTACATCATTTCACACGTGTCCTAGATTCAACCATAAGCCCATATCTTATTTTTATTATCTTATTTGATTTTTTTATTGAATTATTTCATTTTAAATCAAATTAAATCATATAAAATCCAAGTTTTGATTACCTAAGATCTTTTTGGTTGTTTCAGGTCTTAATTATCATCATGATCATCATCAAACTCGAATCTCATCATACCATGTGCAAAAAGATTGAAAATTGGCAAAATTGGAAAGTTGTAAAGAGGTGAATCAAATCAAATTTCAATGCATTGATGTGGAAGATTCAAGCCATTTTTGTTACCCTAACACATCATATAGTACATAAGCAAGCCACAAGGAACGAATTAAGGGTTGGAGGATGCAAGCATAGACAGAACAAAACTTGAAAAAAGTGACAAAAAGCTTGAATTCGAATTCATACTTAGAGGCAATTTCAGAAGCTTAGACCGGTCCCAATCGATTCCTGGATGATCACACAACCTTCCTGGATCAAAAGCACGCGTCCTCAGGCCTTCAAAAGCGCTGTAAGTATCACGATACCAAGTTCTATTCTTGAAACTGTAAATATCCATTCTTGCATCATTTGAACGAATCATTGATATATTTGTGACCTTCATAATATTTCCAAGCTTTTGGCATTAGTTAATTTTGTTTATCTGACCTGTAAAGCCAAATACCATAGCTAGGGTTCCGTAGTTTTTTTTGGGTGTTTCTCTTTCAGGAAAAATTGGCTATCAAGAAGGGCATGGTTGTGACTGGGATGATGAGACGAGCACAACTATGCCCTTAGATTTCATTTTCATGGCTCACAGCAGATTTTGGGGTATACATGACTTTTAGTGACAGGCTGTGTCCGTGGCTATAGGTTTTACAGGGTTTTAGCCATGGACGTGAGGTAGAAGACGAAGACGTGTCACACTATCAATGGCCAATTCAAAACCACACGCGCATATTTTTGTTCTGACCAATAAATATTTGTTTTATTTTATTATATTTTCTTTGTAGTATATTAACAAACAAGACCAAGTGGCCTAGTGGCAAAGCAAGCGCTCCAAATACCATCAGGACCTGGGTTCGAATCCCAGGTCCCCCACTTTCATTCATAATTTTATTTTTCAGGTGATTTGGTAAATATGCCTAGCTACAGCCCATCATACATCCTCCAGCATCCAGTTGCCAGATGGCCCAAGGCCAAATCTGATGGCCAAGAATTGATGGACCATCATAGTCCAAGTCAGCATATGCACACCTGATCCAAAAAGTCAAACTAGGCCAGCGCTTAATGGGCCACAAGATTGCTATTCAGACACCCTTTTCAGGCCCAAACCTCTTCTCTCTATTTTTTATTTAATATTTGTTTTATTGATTTAATTGATTTATTATTTTCTAACCAATCAAATTTTTTTTCCTTTATAAAATTAAAACCACAAAAAAAAACATTTTTATTTCAAATCAAATTTTAGTATTTTATTTTTATTAACAAATCTATTAATTAATTTAGGCTTTAATTAGAAATAACTTTAACATATTTTTATAAATAATTAAAATTAAACTAGACTTAATTAGGTTTTTACTAACATTCAATTAACTTTTATTTTTTTCTTGAAATACTAAAAAACCCAAAAATACTTTATTTTTATTAATTAATTAATTTAATTTAATTTAGCAATTAATTTAGGTACTTTCTTTCATAAATAAAAAACAACAAAAAAATCATTTCTTTAACAAAAAAAGGGTCAAAACCATAGAACTTTGCGCTCGATTTAATTTCCCGCACACGATTTATTTATCCAATAATGTACTTGCTCCCGTTTTGTAATAGATAATAGGACCTTTATTTATTTTTCCGCTTTTATTTTATTTTCAAAGGGTTTGTCTTTGGCGATGTAAATACCCGACTCCTTGTAATTTAAATTCCGCATTTTATTTCCCGCAAATTATAACTGTTAGATGTTTGATAATAGGAATGCATGAGAAGACTGAATGTTTTAACATAAAATCAACTTAGATCACCCATAACATGTACAAAGACAAAAATAACTGAAAACGACACACTCGCACATGCACACTCTTAGGGTACACCCCACTTGGTTGCCTTCGTACGCGGTCATTAAGTATAGGTCACTTTAGAGGTTGCCCTCTTGTCCAAAGATCATAGTCGCCTCGAAATGATTGCCTCGGATATTGTTGCCTCAAAACAAATGATCTAAGATATTAGGGTTACCGCTAAGGCATCCTAACATTGCTTTAGTGACCGTAAGTCCCTCATTCGAATTGACCCTCAAACTCCAACGATGGTGCTACCTACTCATTAATAGTGGGCTAGCATTGTCTAAAGGAGGATAGCATAGAACGATTCCTTTTTCGAGTAGGTAGATGGTTCTTAAGTACTTTCTCTTAAAAAAAAAACAAAATCTTTTTCACACTTACACTTTTCGAACAAAGTTTTCAAAAAACACTTCATACGCTCTTGAGGACAAAAGCAAGAGTTAAATCGAAGTTTCAAATAAAAACTTTTTCAAACCCACAAGCACAAAGAAAGAAATTTTGAAAACAATTGAGCAAGTGCCTAAGAGCCCGTGGATAACCACAGATAGAAATGGTGCTAACACCTTCCCTTTCTATAATCTATCCCCCGAACCCGAGAAATATCTTGAAAAAGGAATTTTTCTGTGCTTTTTTCCTTTCCTTGTTGGATAAAATAAAAGTCGGTGGCGACTCTTACTTACCGCGACATTTTGCGAAAACAAACGTAAAACGCAAACCAGCATTCCAAAAAACAGTCAGTTCTTTCCCACCGTATCACAGAACTGGCGACTCTGCTAGGGACATTCTTAATAAGTAGGGTGTACCTTAGGAATAGTTCATATTATTTTCAATTGGTTGACTTGTATGATTTATATTTGAGGGCTTGTATCGGAGTTACTATAGATCTTAACCCGGATCTGGGGGATACCCTTTGGGTAAGTAGCAATAAACTGTGAGAGAACTGTACGGTGTAGACCGATACAGTTGAAGAAGTAGCTACGTTGGTGTGGCTTTTTAGTATGTATCGATATCCCTTGTGGCGCAATGAGGAGAATATGGGTCTGCTAAGGGGTCATTAGGCACCAACTGACCTTAGAACCTTTAAATTGACCAACTTGGCCATAGAACAATAGCAGTATGCTACACTCATTGAGACTAAACTCTCGCGATGATTCCGGCCGCAAGAAAAGGTTGCTAAACTGGAATTATGACCGATCGAGGGTGTCATACCCAAAATTTTGACCTAAGATACCACCTTCCATCTGCATTATTACATAGCAAGCGTTCACAAGCAATTTGACCTATTTTTGCCATTTCTCGAGTCAGATTTCAAAAATTCATAACTTCTTCAAATTTCGACATTTTTTTAGTGGTTCTTTTACATATGATTCTCCTTGACAACAACTACAACTTTTCTTTAGAAGTCAAGAGCTGATTATTTTTGAAATGCCACGAAAAAATGAAAACGTTAGAAGTCGCTTTATGAATTTAATGAAATTTGATCATGTCTTATCCAACCTTTACCAAATCGTACATAGCGCATATTTTTCGTCTTTTATTTATCATTTTTGTCTTATTTGAAAAAAATCTAAAAAATGTGTATTTTAGTTCATGTCACTTTTTACCATTGCATTATTAGGAAAATCACAAAAATATTTATAATTAGCATTATAGTATGTTAAATTCGCAATTCTTAATTCAAAAAAAATATAAAAAAATTATTATAGTTTTATTGGTTTCATTTAGATTTTTATTTTAGTATAGATTTTAATCCAAAAAAATCTCAAAAATATAGTTAATATCTTTTTCCTTTATTTTACATTTTTTGATTCTTTTGGGTCATTATAGTTTTAGCTTCTTTTAATCCAATATTGATTTTGATTTGATTCTAATTTTAATTCAATTTTTAAAATTGAATTAATATTAAAATTAAAATAAAATTAATTTTGTTTGCATCTTATTTTTATTATTATTATTATTATTATTATTATTATGTTTTGCATTACTAACCAATTGCCTTTTATCATTGTTTTTACTATTATCTTTGTTTTATTGTTTTATGTCCAATAAAGTTGTGGTCCCAAAACCAATATTTTGTTGCTGCCCATAGTCTGCCAAATCTGCATAAAATATGCCAAAAACAGTCCAAAACAAAGCTAAAAATGTTGATGTCTAAAACTGATTTGCACCCTTCTATTGTCTTGCTGTTACAAACAATTCAAAGAGTCCAAAATAGCCTGTAAAAACCTGCACCGAAACAGCCAAATATTACACTAATTTAGCAAAACCAAAACCTTTATTAGAAAGGCAATAAATCAGAGTATCAAATATGTTCAAGTCTCACCATTTTCCCCCCTAAAAATCCATTATGATTCACTATACAAAGACAACAATACATAGAACAGGGGGGGATTGAAATACGAAAAAGCTTCACTGGAAAAACGGTAGGGGTTATGAATATTGGGGAGGAGAGAAGATTCCATAGAAAACAACAATCTGGAATGTAGAAAATATAACGACTCAGAAGCATACCCATGGCTTTAGGAAGAAAATAAGATTGGAGCATCAAGGAGGAAAAGGGTTACCTGGTTTATCTTCACCTCAAAGAACGATTAAAGTCGGTAATCTCTACTTCCTCTTTCGTTTATTCTTTCATTTATGTTATTCTAGTTGTAAAAGAGCTTTGTTTAAACCTTTTTTTGCTTCTGCATAAAGAGAGTGAGTTTCATCATCTATTACCTGTTTAAATCGATCAAGTGAGAACTGTTAACACCCAAACATAACTGTTGAAGGGTTATCACCCAAATCAACCACAACACATTCAAATAAGCCAAAACAGAATTACTTCCTATAATCCAGTATTACATCAACCATATCAAGAAAATAAATCAAAACAAAGTAGTCCACACTTAATCCATTCATAAACCAAAGAATTAGTTCAAGCAAACTTCAATGCTTTTTCACAAATCTATAAGCCAGTAAAAATAGATCTGCATAACCAGATAAACATTGCCTTGCATCAGGAAAATTAAAATAGAGAAAATGAGAAACTTAAAACAAATCTAACTACCGTTCTTTTTGTGAATGAGGTTCATAGATTTAATAAATCTCAACTTCCTCACACTAATCTCTCCATATCACAGAATTGCCATCGCCATCTCATTACCGCCGATTCAGCCTTCGAATCTTCCTTCCATCAACAAACTACCATCCCATCTATCTCCTTTCGTAAATTTTCGAAAAGCCACCACCAGAATAGCAACTCAGTCCCACAGTAATTCCTTTCGCCTGCCTCACTCTGATCACGCTGAAACAACCTTCCTCTCAAAACCGTCAACTCCTTATGTTCTACACTAACATCACATCTTCCTCTCTTCGCGGCTCGACAACACAACATGCTACTACATCTTCATCGTCTCTGTATTCAATTCACTCGCTTCTACCAAAACCCTAAACAAAAAGCAATCTCTCCATCCGCCTAAATCCCTTGATTCTCAATCTATTCTCAGAAGGTTGTAGTCTGAGCTGATGGCTTTGATGATGGGTGGAGATTCTGGTATATCTGCATTCCCTGAGGAGGATAATATATTGTGTGGGAAAGGAACAATAACAGGAAGAAAAGAGGAAGGTGATGGTGTTGATACTGATGGGAGAGAGAGGATCGATACAACTTTTTAATATTTGTTTCAATTTTCTATTTAATCTATTTTATTGAAAATGATATAATAATAATAATAAATCTGAATTTTCCCTTTCCAATAAAGACAACAATGACGCCTCTTTTAGTTTAGGGTTTCCCAAAATTTTCTCTATCTCTTCCTAAAAGCCGGGTCAGTCCCATTGGGCCTGTTGGCCCAATCACACTATCAATATTCACCTTATTTATTAATTAAAACATAGTCATAACAGATAACAAACATAGCTTAGTGGCAAGGCATGTTTGCTGCAACTTTAAAGACACGAGTTCAATCCCCATGCTGGACATTTTTTTTCGTTTTCAGCTCTTTAGCCTTATTTCCCAATGATATTAATTTAGCTTTAATTTAGCCTATATTAGATATGGTTTAGTACTTTAGAATTAATTTACTTTAGATTAAATTTAGTAACTTTTAGATTTTTAATTTTAATAAATCTTAAGAACTTTAACTTAGTCTAGATATAATTTAGAAAGTTCATGATCTTAGTTTTATTTGTTGTTTAGAATTAATTTAGTAATTTATTTTCTTTAGAAAATTGGATATGTTCTCTTTATTTTTTTAATCGTCTTAATCTTTTCGAATTAAATATTTCACTGCCTTTCTTGGTATTAATTTGTTCGCTTAAATTTATTTCCTTGAGAATCCTTGATTACTTATATTTTGATGTTCATCTTATTTTTGATTTGTTTGCTTCTAATCCAAGAGAAATGATTAAATTTGTTGACTTCATGTCATCAAATACGATCGTGCGAATTCCTTCATTCATTTTGTTTTACTATTTTTTCTAAACTTAAGATAATTTTCCTAAAAAACTCAATTTTCAAACTCACGCCTTTTATGCCAAAACTTCGACACTAGGTCGTCGTATCTTCAAAATATTTTCCAAACAAACCATTTTTACCAAACAAACCATTTTAACCAAACGAACAATTTTAACCAAAAAATAGATATTTCAAAAGGTTCCTATAGAATACTATAGATACATTGGGTGCTAATACCTTCCCATTGTATAACCAACCCCCGAACTCTAGACCTCTTTTCAAAACGCCTTGTATTTTCATTACTTTTAAAGTATTATTTTACATTGCATATTTTAGGGTTTTATTTCGCTCTTTTCCCTTTTTCCTTGGAAATAATAAAGCGCGGTGGCGACTCTTGCTTTTGTGAGACGAATTAATTAATAATTAGATCTCCGATTTACCCCGCTACATTTTTTTATCGCTACAGAAATGGCGACTCTGCTGGGGAAAGATTGACCTCTTGCTGGTCCATCCCTAAGTGGGTTAAACCTAGTTTGTTTTATCTGTTTTATTATTATTTGTTTTGTTTGATTATGTGTTTATATCGGGGTTGTTTGGGTTTTTGCAAAGGACGAATCCTATACCCGGATTAAGTTACACTTAAGAATAGGACGGGCGGTATAGTCATGTTAACTTTGAGGGAGTAATCCCGAAGAAGGAGGCATGAAATCCCCCACTCAGTGGAAGGCCCTTTTGAACGTAATATTGGTTTACCAATTAATCGGGAAGACATTATTATTTTCGACCTGGGAGCCAGAGAAACTGAGAACCGTAGAACCCTAACCCATCTTGGCCTTTTAGGTGTAGCGCGGAGATTATAACGGAGTAATCCGGAAGTAATTGTTACGCGATGCTACGCTTGGACGAGTTTCTCTTGAGAATATTGCTAATTATTGAGTAATCAAGACGTTGGTAATATCCGAAGGAGGAATGTAGACTATAGGAACTCTTAGAACCTTGTCTTACAGGTGCGATTAAACCGTTAGTACATACCTTGGGGTGGGCTTTACCTTTGGCTCCATGCACGAAACGTTGAACCTTTGAACCCCATATTTGTGAACTTGTGTGTAATTGTTGCATTATCATTCATCCATGCGTCCATCAACATTTTTTTGTAAAAAAAACTTGTTTTTCAAGGAACTTAAGAATGATTTTTGCAGATATCTCAGGTACTATTATTATGGAGTTTGGAAGAAGAAACACTCGAAGTTGATTCTAAATGATCTTTAGTTCTTAGTTTTATTTTTTTTGCTGATGTCATTTTGTAAAACTCTGTAAAAGGGCTTCATATTCCAAAGTTGTAATTTACTGCTTTATTATGGGCTTCATGTTCCAAAGTTGTAATTTACTGCTTTTATTATTGGGTTGTTATCCCAAAGTTGTAATTTATTGTTTTGTTGTTCCAAAGTTGTAAGTTGTAATTTACCGCTTTTGATTAATGAAATGAGTTTTTGTTGTTCCAAATTCCTTTACCATTGACGTGTGCAAAATTATTGAAGTTCCTTGGAAAAACTATCAAAACAAATGATCATTTGCATCGCATATCATGCATCATCCAACATTCCACTTCACATGTTTTCTAGAGTCTTATCCTTGTTTCTTTTTCCACTCCGATAGATTGTCAAGCTGTCTCATCGGTACGATACTCGAGCCAATCGTCAGAGGAAGATGGAAGATCTGGAATAGGAAAACCACGAGCTTCGCGAGGAGGTCGTTATCCTTCGTGTCGGTATGGAAAAACTAACTACGCTGGTGGAAAGTTTGATGGCTGCTCAGAATCAGCCATCGACTGCAGCTGCTGAGATTCAGACTTCAACTACAGTGGTTTCTGAGATTGTCACCGTTCCAACGTCTGTGACTCAAATCAACTCTCCGCTTCAACATTAGATGCCAAAAGGTTTTCCGTGGGGAATGCCTTATAACTTTGTGCCAGAAGGGTATCAGCCTGTCGTACAGCCTTTGGTTCAACCTACTATGTCTTTTCCTCAACCAGAGACAACTACTATGCTGCCTGTAATCCCGTCTGTGGCACCTTTCCCTCAACCAGTGATGACAACTGTCGCTCCTGTGGTTCATTCTATGCCATACATGAATGAACCTTCTTATCATGTCGAGCCTGCTGAAAGTCTGGGTCTTTTCGATAGAATGGAAGAATTTCAAGACCAGTTTCAAGAGATGCAGAGGGAGATCAGAGCGTTAAAGGGGAAAGATTTGTTTGGAAAGAATGCTCATGACCCGTGTTTAGTTCCAAATGTAAAGATTCCAGCCAAATTCAAAGTGCCGGACTTTGAAAGGTATAAAGGTGATTCGTGTCCGCGGAGTCATTTAATTATGTATGTGAGAAAGATGTCTACATATTCTGATGATCATAACTTATTAATTCACTACTTTCAAGACAGTTTGACTGGTGCCGCTCTAAAGTGGTATATGGGTTTGGACAACACTCGGATCCGTAATTTCAACGATCTTAGTGAAGCTTTTGTTCGCCAGTATAAGTACAACGTCGACATGGCGCCGGACAGAGATCAACTCTGGGCGATGTCCCAGAGAGACAGAGAGTCCTTTAAGGAATATGCCCAGAGGTGGCGCGAGATTGCTGCTCAGATTTATCCCCCTCTTGAGGAGAAAGAGATGACAAAGATATTCCTGAAGACATTAGGTTCCTTTTATTATGAAAGAATGATTGCCAGCGCACCCAGTGACTTCACCGAGATGGTAAGTATGGGCATGCGGTTGGAAGAAGGGATTCGTGAGGGACGTTTGGTTAAGGAAGGAAGTCCATCTAGCAGTATCAAGAAGTTTGGAAGTGTTTTCCCTAAAAGGAAATAACAAGATGTCAATTTAATTTTCCCTGGGAGACCAAGGAGAGGCTATTCACATGTTGCCGCAGTCACTCCGTCTGTCCGCCCAACAATGGTGACCCCAACTCATCAAACCCCACCAACTCAGCAACAGCCATTTTAGCAGCAGCCTCGATAACAGGCTTATCAATTTAATAACCAGAATCGTTCACCAAGGAAACCGCAATTTGATGCCATTCCCATGACCTACACTGAGTTGTTCCCCGCTCTGATCAGAAAAAACCTCATAACGACGAAGCCTCCTCTTGTCGCACCAAATAGTACTTCTCCGTGGTACAAGGCAGATCAGTTTTGTGAATATCATCAAGGGTCGCCGGGGCACAACATTGAAAATTGTTTTGCTTTAAAGGCGGACGTGCAGAGGTTGATTAAGAACGGTATCTTGTCTTTCAAGGATGTTAACCCAAATGTTAGAGATAATCCTTTGCCTCGACATGGGGCAGCATCAGTGAATATGGTGGAAGGTTGTCCAGGAAAGTTTCGAGTTTTTTAAGTTGAACACATAAGAGATTCGTTGATCAGGTTACATCAGAGCTTAAGAAGACTTGCCTTCTTTAGGCATCAGCATGATTATGATGTTTGTGAATTTTGTTCAAGAGAGGTTGATTGCCCTATTGTGAATGAGGATATTCAAAAATTGTTAGACCAGAGGGTTATCACTATTACACATGATAGAGATCCAGTTAATGAAGTGAATGTTATAATACCGCAATTCAACTTGCCTGAACCAATAGAGATCGTTTACGACAGTCAGACTGCACCTGTTGCTCCTTTGATCATTTATCCACCTGGTCCTGTGCCTTACAACTCAGACCAAGCTATACCGTATAAGTATAATGCCACGATGATTGAGAATGGGGTAGAAGTCCCTATACCAACAATGCCATCTTTTGTTAACATCGCTGATGTGAGCAGAGTTACGAGAAGCGGACGTGTCTTTGCAGCAGTACCTTTGAAGAGACCAGAAGTTCAAGTCAGGAGGCCCATACCGGCAGAAATTCCAGCAAGAAATGTTGAACCAAGGTTTGAGATAGGCCAATCCAATGAACCTATCCCACATCCCGATGATGATGAGATTCTGAAGCTCATCAAGAGAAGTGAATATAAGATTGTGGACCAACTATTGCAAACTCCTTCCAAGATTTCTTTGCTTGCTTTACTGAGAGATTCTGGTGCCCATAGAGAAGCTTTGATGAAGGTATTGGACCAGGCATTCGTGGATCATGATGTGACGGTTGACCAATTTGATGGAATTGTGGGAAATATTACTTCGTGTAATAATCTTGGTTTCAGTGATGAAGAGCTTCCGGAGGAGGGAAGGAACCATAATATGGCTTTGCATATCTCAATAAGTTGTGGAAATGATACTTTATCAAGTGTGTTGGTAGATACAGGTTCGTCGTTAAATGTAATGCCCAAAACTACATTATCTCGACTCTCATATCAAGGTGCTCCCATGAGACCTAGTGGGGTAATTGTCAAAGCGTTTGATGGTTCTAGGAAGACTGTCATTGGTGAAGTGGATCTTCTTATAATAATTGGTCCTCATACTTTTCAGATCACTTTTCAAGTAATGGATATTCGTGCCGCCTACAGTTGCCTATTGGGTCGTCTATGGATCCATGATGCAGGGGCAGTCACTTCCACGCTCCATCAAAGATTGAAGTTTGTAAGGCATGGAAAGTTGGTAATGATTGGTGGAGAGCAGGCTATGGTGGTAAGCCATTTGTCATCTTTCTCTTTTATTGATGCTGATGAGGATGTTGGAACCCAATTCCAAGCTCTATCTGTTGCTAATAATGAAGTGAAGAAGCAAGGGACATCTATTTCTTCTTTTGAGGATGCGCGACGAGTGGTTGAAAGTGGTTCGGCTGAAGGTTGGGGCCAGGTGTTGACTTTGCCCGAGAACAAGTCTGGAGAAGGTCTTGGTTTTCATCCCGTGTCTACAAGAGTCAAGCAGGAAATAGTTACTCGTCCGATACAAGAAGTTTTCCGAAGCGCAGGTTTTATCCATCCGACTCCTCCTGAAGTTGATGCTATAATAGGAGACGATTCTGAAGAGGATTTACCCGATTTCGTAACGCATGGAGTGGTTTGCCAGAACTGGATTGCTGTTGATGTTCCTGTTGTGATGCACATTTCTGAGTAATGTTTTGTTTTATTTTTGAAAAAAATTTTCGCTCTGCCCAAGGCAAAAGAGAAAATGTCTGGGCTCTTTGTTTCAAGTATTGCCCCTCATGAATAAAAATGTTATTTTGTCCACTACTGTTTTATTTTTTTTTCACTTTTTCTGGGAAATAGTAATGAAAATTAATTGGTAGTAATAGGAAAATATAATAACTTTTTGTTTTATTTGTACAAATCGATTTCTAAAATAAAGCATAATCATATGTGCAGATTAATCCATGACTTAACCATTGAAAACAATGATCCTATGCCCCCTCCCAACTTTGAATTCCCTGTGTTCGGAGCCGAAGAAGAGGATAGCGAAGAAGTTCCTGATGAAATTTCCCGTTTACTTGAGCATGATGAAAATATTATTCAACCGTTTGAAGAGCCTATAGAGATGATCAATTTGGGTAATGAAGAAGATAAAAAGGAAGTCAAGGTCGGAGCATTGCTTATCCCAGAGGTCAAAGAGAAAATGTTGGAGCTTCTCAAAGAGTATGTTGATATGTTTGCTTGGTCCTACCAAGATATGCCAGGTTTGGATAACAATATTGTGGAGCATCGTTTACCGTTGAGACCTGAATGTCCGCCGATTAAACAGAAGTTGAGAAGGACTCGTCCCGATATGGCTGACAAGATCAAAGAAGAAGTTCAAAAAACAAATTAATGCAGGTTTCCTTGTTACATCGGTCTATCCTCAATGGTTAGCCAATATAGTGCCTGTTGCTAAGAAAGATGGCAAAGTTCGAATGTGTGTAGACTATAGAGATCTGAATAGAGCTAGCCCAAAGGATGACTTCCCATTACCGCACATTGACGTATTGGTCGACAGTACCGCAAAGTTCAAAGTCTTTTCTTTCATGGATGGTTTCTCTGGTTACAATCAAATCAAGATGGCACCAGAAGATATGGAGAAGACAACTTTCATTACACCTTGGGGAACATTTTGTTATCGGGTTATGCCGTTTGGTTTGAGGAATGATGGTGCAACATACCAAAGGGCCATGACTGCTTTGTTCCATGATATGATGCATAAAGAGATAGAAGTGTATGTAGATGACATGATTGCCAAATCAAAAACTGAAGAAGATCATTTGGAACATTTATTGAAGTTATTCCAACGTTTGAGAAAATATAAACTCCGTCTGAATCCCAACAAGTGCACTTTTGGTGTTTGTTCTGGAAGACTTCTGGGTTTCATTGTCAGTCAGAAAGGTATTGAGGTAGATCCTGATAAAGTCAAAGCTATTCGGGAAATGCCCGCACCCAAGACGGAAAAACAAGTAAGAGGATTCCTTGGGAGACTGAACTATATTTCTAGATTTATATCTCATATGACTGCTACCTGTGGGCCGATTTTCAAGCTTCTCCGAAAGAACCAAGGATGTGTGTGGACAGAAGATTGTCAGAGAGCTTTTGATAGCATCAAAGAATATTTGCTTGAACCTCCCATTTTGATTCCTCCGGTGGAAGGAAGACCTTTGATTATGTACCTGACTATATTGGAAGATTCCATGGGATGTGTGCTTGGTCAACAAGATGAGACTGGAAGAAAGGAAGATGCCGTATATTATCTGAGTAAGAAATTCATAGACTGTGATTCTCGATACTCAATGCTTGAGAAAACCTGTTGTGCTTTAGCTTGGGCTGCTCGCCGTCTGCGCCAGTATAAGATTAACCACACCACTTGGTTGATCTCCAAAATGGATCCGATCAAGTATATCTTTGAGAAGCCCGCCTTATCTGGAAGAATAGCCCGCTGGCAGATGTTGTTATCTGAATATGACATTGAGTATCACACTCAGAAAGCAATCAAAGGGAGTATTTTAGCCAACCATTTGGCTCACCAACCAATTGACGATTATCAATCCATCAAGTTTGATTTCCCAGATGAAGATGTTATGTACTTGAAAGATAAAGATTGTGAAGAGCCGTTACCGGAAGAAAGACCTGATCCCGAATCCCATTATGGTTTAATATTTGACGGAGCTGTGAACTCTTATGGAAATGGAATTGGGGAAATCATCGTCACTCCCCGAGGTACTCATATCCCGTTCACGGCGAGATTGAAGTTTGACTGCACGAACAACATGGCTGAATATGAGGCATGTATTATGGGTCTCGAAGAAGCAGTGGATCTAAGGATTAAGATTCTTGATATTTACGGAGATTCGGCATTGGTAATTAATCAAATCAAAGGAGAATGGGAGACTCGTCATCCTGGTTTGATCCCTTACAGAGACTATGCTAGAAGATTGTTAACTTTCTTCAACAAAGTGGAATTACATCATATCCCTAGAGATGAAAACCAAATGGCTGATGCTTTAGCTACTTTGTCTTTAATGTTTCAAGTGAATGGTTGGAACGATGTGCCTACAATCCGGGTTATGCGCCTCGACAAACCTGCTCATGTGTTCTCAGTAGAAGAGGTCACCGACGATAAACCGTGGTTCTATGACATTAAACGTGTTCTTCAAACTCAAGAGTACCCGCCTGGGGAATCCAATAAAGATAGGAAGACGTTGAGAAGATTAGCAAGAAGTTTCTTCCTCAATGAAGAAGTATTGTATAAGAGGAATTACGACATGGTCTTGCTCAGATGTGTAGACGGACATGAAGCAGACATGCTAATGCAAGAAGTACATGAAGGATCCTTTGGCACTCATGCCAACGGACATGCGATGGCTAAAAAGATGTTGAGAGCTGGTTACTATTGGATGACGATGGAATCTGATTGCTGCAAATATGTGAAGAAATGTCATAAATGCCAGATTTATGCGGACAAGATACATGTGCCACCGACCCTCCTCAACGTTATCTCTTCACCTTGGCCTTTCTCTATGTGGGGCATTGATATGATTGGAATGATTGAACCCAAAGCTTCAAATGGTCATCGTTTCATCTTGGTAGCGATCGATTATTTTACTAAATGGGTGGAAGCAACATCTTATGCTAATGTAACCAGACAGGTGGTAGTCAGATTTATCAAGAATCAGATCATTTGTCGATACGGCATCCCGAGCAAGATCATCACTGATAATGGTTCGAATTTGAATAACAAGATGATGAAAAAGCTTTGTGAGGAGTTCAAGATCGAACATCATAATTCTTCTCCTTATAGACCGAAGATGAATGGGGCAGTTGAAGCTGCTAACAAGAACATCAAAAAGATTGTCCAGAAGATGGTGGTAACTTATAAAGATTGGCATGAAATGCTTCCGTTTGCTCTGCATGGATACCGTACTTCAGTTCGAACTTCAACAGGTGCAACCCCTTTTTCCCTAGTTTATGGCATGGAAGCAGTACTTCCCGTGGAGGTTGAGATCCCATCTACGAGAGTGTTGATGGAAGCTAAACTTTCTGAGGCTGAATGGTGTCAAAGTAGATATGATCAGTTGAATTTAATTGAAGAAAAGAGATTGACAGCATTGTGTCACGGTCAATTATATCAGCAGAGAATGAAGAAGGCTTTTGATAAGAAGGTTCGACCACGCGAGTTCAGAGAAGGTGACCTTGTGCTCAAAAAGATATTATCTTTCCAACCTGATTCTAGGGGCAAGTGGGCTCCGAATTATGAAGGACCGTATGTCGTTAAGAAAGTTTTCTCTGGAGGTGCCATGATTCTCACAAATATGGACGGTGAAGAGCTCCCACGCTCCATGAACGCCGATGCAGTCAAGAAATATTTCGCTTAGGTTTGAGTTGACAGTTTGCTAAGTTGAAAACCTGAAAGGGCGGCTTAGGCAAGCTTTTGGTCAGACCAGTCTTGGCATTTGAGCATATTTCGGAATTCAAAGTGGTTAGGGAGAATAGTGATCATTGTTTTTGTGTAACCTTTTTCTCTCATGTACTATTTCCCAAAAAAATTTTTAAACCATTGGAGTCGCATTGTTAGCGAACTACCATCCTATTAATGAAATTTTGAGCATTTATCTTTTTTGTGGGCAAAATTTCAGCTTTTACGGAAATATTTGAAACAAAGTTATTTAAAGTATTCCTATTTTTAATGTGTCGTTGAATAATGAAAGGAATATTAACAGTTGTTCCGAGGATGGTCAAGCCATGAAATACAAAAGAATACAGTAATTTATCCTTGCATGATGAACATGTTTTCTTTCAAAATCATCATGAGGTGTTGGTTGTGTAACTTGTGTTTCTAGTGGTACTAAGCTTGGTGACTCCCCAGCATTTCCAGTTAAACTTTGTTTCAGTTATCTTTATTTGAGCGATTTCTAAGGTGTGGTACGCGTTGTCTCATGCCAGTGGTCTATTGGTATTAGAAGATTGGATTTGAATACTTTTCTCCTCAGAAGACTTGAGCCTTGTAGCGTGATACGCTCTGACGTTGCTTTATGGTTCCAGTTCCAGCCATTTTCCGTCTTTTTAAGATTGGCCGAGTATCTATTATTTCGTGTCATCTTATCGTCTTCAAGATATTCCATCTGTTTGTTTTGGCAGAATAACATTCATTTACTCATTTACACTTATATCATGCATGCATATTCACATTTGTCATTGATTTTGGGTTGTATACTTTGTTTATTCAAACATCGTACATGATTCTTTCCAAGTAGAATGTTAACTTAGGCAGAAAATGTGCTTCCTTTCTAAATTCACCAACTGAGCTAATCCTCGTAGATGAATTTTTGATTTAGCCTTCCTTGTCCATTTCTGGATAGGATGAATCCCCAATTAAGTTATTTTCTCATTGGGTGGAGTCTTGTTTGACTGTCTTCTCTCTGGTTTATTCCTGGAGGGAGTTTTTTGTCTCTTGCATAGGCTATCTCGTGGTTTTCTCCAAGCTAAACAACCTAGATGAATGGTGTATTTATTTTGCGCATTTAAGTATTTGACCTCCTCAGGAAGGATCTATTCATGATTCCCTTTGAAAAAGAATTTTATTCTCTGGCAGTGTTATCGCAACTTTCTTCTGAAATATTTTTGGAAAACGACAAGCGACGGTCTCTTCATGAGCAACTTGTACATTATTATTTTTGGAAAACGGCAAGGGGCAGTCTCTTCATGAGCAACTTGTACGTTATAGACATCGTTAGAAAACGACAAGCGGCGGTCTCTTCATGAGCAACTTGTGCGTTATTATTATTTTTGGAAAACGACAAGCGGCGGTCTCTTCATGAGCAACTTGGACGTTATAGACATTGTTAGAAAACGACAAGCGGCGGTCTCTTCATGAGCAACTTGGACGTTATAGACATCGTTAGAAAATGACAAGCGGCGGTCTCTTCATGAGCAACTTGCGCGTTATTGATATTTTTTCCGAAATACAGCAAGTGGCAGCTTCTTTATTTGAGCAGCTTGTATGTCATAGTATTTTTGGAAGACAGCAAGTGGCAGCTTCTTTATTTGAGAAACTTGTATGTCATAGTATTTTTGGAAGACAGCAAGTGGCAGCTTCTTTATTTGAGCAACTTGTATGTCATAGTATTTTTGGAAGACAGCAAGTGGCAGCTTCTTTATTTGAGCAGCTTGTATGTTATAGTATTTTTGGAAGACAGCAAGTGGCGGCTTCTTTATTTGAGCAGCTTGTATGTTATTGACATCTTTGAACGACAGCAAGTGTAAGCTTCTTTATTTGAGCAACTTGTGTATCTACAACCATATTATTATTTCAGCATTAATTGGTATCCCTCTGGAAAAATCTCACAGAGAGGCTCGTTATGAAATCTTTGCCTTCAGAAGTTGGTAGTCCATTATCAGCAAATTGATACATCTTTTGTCTATCGTTGACCTTGAGATGTGAACTCACCGTTATTTTGGGTCAATAATCTGTTTTTGTGGCCTATGCAAGATGCCTTCTTTGTTAGGGTCAGAGGTCGTATTCTCTCAAATTTTTATTCGCCGTCAAGAGTCTATCATTTGAAGTTGATGGCTCATTTCCCCAGTAGTGTATAATCTATGTTCATGTGATTTGTTGG
The DNA here is from genome assembly GCA_948472305.1 of Vicia faba. Lineage (NCBI taxonomy): Eukaryota > Viridiplantae > Streptophyta > Magnoliopsida > Fabales > Fabaceae > Vicia > Vicia faba. The sequence goes on along the minus strand of OX451736.1, from coordinate 588,870,563 downwards.
TGTTTGGCTTCTCCAACATTATCTTGTCTCATACAATATCATTCTCTGTGAATTTAAATACTACATTCATATCACAAACATAATGGCGGTATCTTAGGGCAAAAATTGCGTATTATGTATTTAAGTACCTTTAATCTCGTCGAGACGAAGATTTTAATCTTCATATCTCCGGATAGAAGAAACTTAAATAGGGGCAGCTGTCATACCCCAAATTTTGACCTAAGATACCACCTTCCATCTGCATTATTACATAGCAAGCGTTCACAAGCAATTTGACCTATTTTTGCCATTTCTCGAGTCAGATTTCAAAAATTCATAACTTCTTCAAATTTCGACATTTTTTTAGTGGTTCTTTTACATATGATTCTCCTTGACAACAACTATAACTTTTCTTTAGAAGTCAAGAGCTGATTATTTTTGAAATGCCACGAAAAAATGAAAACGTTAGAAGTCGCTTTATGAATTTAATGAAATTTGATCATGTCTTGTCCAACCTTTACCAAATCGTACATAGCGCATATTTTTTCGTCTTTTATTTATCATTTTTGTCTTATTTGAAAAAAATCTAAAAAATGTGTATTTTAGTTCATGTCACTTTTTACCATTGCATTATTAGGAAAATCACAAAAATATTTATAATTAGCATTATAGTATTTTAAATTCGCAATTCTTAATTCAAAAAAAATATCAAAAATTATTATAGTTTTATTGGTTTCATTTAGATTTTTATTTTAGTATAGATTTTAATCCAAAAAAATCTCAAAAATATAGTTAATATCTTTTTCCTTTATTTTACATTTTTTGATTCTTTTGGGTCATTATAGTTTTAGCTTCTTTTAATCCAATATTGATTTTGATTTGATTCTAATTTTCATTCAATTTTTAAAATTGAATTAATATTAAAATTAAAATAAAATTAATTTTGTTGCATCTTATTTTTATTATTATTAGTATTATTATTCTGTTTTGCATTACTAACAAATTGCCTTTTATCATTGTTTTTACTATTATCTTTGTTTTATTGTTTTATGTCCAATAAAGTTGTGGTCCCAAAACCAATTTTTGTTGCTGCCCATAGTCTGCCAAATCTGCATAAAATATGCCAAAAACAGTCCAAAACAAAGCTAAAAATGTTGATGTCTAAAACTGATTTGCACCCTGCTATTGTCTTGTTGTTACAAACAATTCAAAGAGTCCAAAATAGCCTGTAAAAACCTGCACCGAAACAGCCAAATATTACACTAATTTAGCAAAACTAAAACCTTTATTAGAAAGGCAATAAATCAGAGTATCAAATATGTTCAAGTCTCACCATTTTCCCCCCTAAAAATCCATTATGATTCACTATACAAAGACAGCAATACATAGAACAGGGGGGGGGGATTGAAATACGAAAAAGCTTCACTGGAAAAACGGTAGGGGTTATGAATATTGGGGAGGAGAGAAGATTCCATAGAAAACAACAATCTGGAATGTAGAAAATATAACGACTCAGAAGCATACCCATGGCTTTAGGAAGAAAATAAGATTGGAGCATCAAGGAGGAAAAGGGTTACCTGGTTTATCTTCACCTCAAAGAACGATTAAAGTCGGTAATCTCTACTTCCTCTTTCGTTTATTCTTTCATTTATGTTATTCTAGTTGTAAAAGAGCTTTGTTTAAACCTTTTTTTGCTTCTGCATAAAGAGAGTGAGTTTCATCATCTATTACCTGTTTAAATCGATCAAGTGAGAACTGTTAACACCCAAACATAACTGTTGAAGGGTTATCACCCAAATCAACCACAACACATTCAAATAAGCCAAAACAGAATTACTTCCTATAATCCAGTATTACATCAACCATATCAAGAAAATAAATCAAAACAAAGTAGTCCACACTTAATCCATTCATAAACCAAAGAATTAGTTCAAGCAAACTTCAATGCTTGTTCACAAATCTATAAGCCAGTAAAAATAGATCTGCATAACCAGATAAACATTGCCTTGCATCAGGAAAATTAAAATAGAGAAAATGAGAAACTCAAAACAAATCTAACTACCGTTCTTTTTGTGAATGAGGTTCATAGATTTAATAAATCTCAACTTCCTCACACTAATCTCTCCATCTCACAGAATTTCCATCGCCATCTCATTACCGCCGATTCAGCCTTCGAATCTTCCTTCCATCAACAAACTACCATCCCATCTATCTCCTTTCGTAAATTTTCGAAAAGCCACCACCAGAATAGCAACTCAGTCCCACAGTAATTCCTTTCGCCTGCCTCACTCTGATCACGCTGAAACAACCTTCCGCTCAAAACCGTCAACTCCTTATGTTCTACACTAACATCACATCTTCCTCTCTTCGCGGCTCGACAACACAACATGCTACTACATATTCATCGTCTCTGTATTCAATTCACTCGCTTCTACCAAAACCCTAAACAAAAAGCAATCTCTCCATCCGCCTAAATCCCTTGATTCTCAATCTATTCTCAGAAGGTTGTAGTCTGAGCTGATGGCTTTGATGATGGGTGGAGATTCTGGTATATCTGCATTCCCTGAGGAGGATAATATATTGTGTGGGAAAGGAACAATAACAGGAAGAAAAGAGGAAGGTGATGGTGTTGATACTGATGGGAGAGAGAGGATCGATACAACTTTTTAATATTTGTTTCAATTTTCTATTTAATCTATTTTATTGAAAATGATATAATAATAATAATAATAAATCTGAATTTTCCCTTTCCAATAAAGACAACAGTGACGCCTCTTTTAGTTTAGGGTTTCCCAAAATTTTCTCTATCTCTTCCTAAAAGCCGGGTCAGTCCCATTGGGCCTGTTGGCCCAATCACACTATCAATATTCACCTTATTTATTAATTAAAACATAGTCATAACAGATAACAAACATAGCTTAGTGGCAAGGCATGTTTGCTGCAACTTTAAAGACACGAGTTCAATCCCCATGCTGGACATTTTTTTTCATTTTCAGCTCTTTAGCCTTATTTCCCAATGATATTAATTTAGCTTTAATTTAGCCTATATTAGATATGGTTTAGTACTTTAGAATTAATTTACTTTAGATTAAATTTAGTAACTTTTAGATTTTTAATTTTAATAAATCTTAAGAACTTTAACTTAGTCTAGATATAATTTAGAAAGTTCATGATCTTAGTTTTATTTGTTGTTTAGAATTAATTTAGTAATTTATTTTCTTTAGAAAATTGGATATGTTCTCTTTATTTTTTTAATCGTCTTAATCTTTTCGAATTAAATATTTCACTGCCTTTCTTGGTATTAATTTGTTCGCTTAAATTTATTTCCTTGAGAATCCTTGATTACTTATATTTTGATGTTCATCTTATTTTTGATTTGTTTGCTTCTAATCCAAGAGAAATGATTAAATTTGTTGACTTCATGTCATCAAATACGATCGTGCGAATTCCTTCATTCATTTTGTTTTACTATTTTTTCTAAACTTAAGATAATTTTCCTAAAAAACTCAATTTTCAAACTCACGCCTTTTATGCCAAAACTTCGACACTAGGTCGTCGTATCTTCAAAATATTTTCCAAACAAACCATTTTTACCAAACAAACCATTTTAACCAAACGAACAATTTTAACCAAAAAATAGATATTTCAAAAGGTTCCTATAGAATACTATAGATACATTGGGTGCTAATACCTTCCCATTGTATAACCAACCCCCGAACTCTAGACCTCTTTTCAAAACGCCTTGTATTTTCATTACTTTTAAAGTATTATTTTACATTGCATATTTTAGGGTTTTATTTCGCTCTTTTCCCTTTTCCCTTGGAAATAATAAAGCGCGGTGGCGACTCTTGCTTTTGTGAGACGAATTAATTAATAATTCGATCTCCGATTTACCCCGCTACATTTTTTTATCGCTACAGAGGGTAGTCAGTGATATTGAGATCCTCTAGAACCCGGTTACTATTTCTAGGATAGTTTTGAACTAACTAAACTGAAAGAGGGTAGTACCTAAACTCCTTGCCAGCCTGAAATCTAAGGGCTATCTGTGTGACTTGTGTGCCTTTACCATGTTTGCTATTTGTGGATACTTGTGGTGTATTTTCTATCATAACATCATGACATCATGAAATTGCATGCATCCTGTATTGGACTAACCTATTTCAAAGACAGGAGGGGTTCATCTTTGTTCTGTTTTGTAGGTCATGGCACCCATGCGTAGGAACACAATTCAGATCAACTTTGTCCAGATGCCCACTCAGCTCAAGGAATTGGTTGCAAAGATTTCAGATACTACCTCCTTTATCAGAAGACATGGTCACCTCTTGGGTTTGGTCACTTCCAAATTGGACGAGCATATGATGAGTATCCTAGTCCAGTTCTTTGATCCGCTGTACCATTGCTTTACTTTTCAGGACTACCAGTTAGTCCCCACCTTGGAAGAGTTCTCTGATCTGTTTGGTATCCCTATTCTGGAGCAGACCCCGTTCACAGGTTGGGAAAAGATCCTTAGGCCATAAGAGATTTCTTCAGCCCTCCATCTAACAAAGGCTGAAGTGATGTCTAATTGGGAGACTAGAGTGGAGCAAATGGCTTTTTGACTAAATTCTTGGTCGGTAAAGCTAATCAGTTCTGGGACAGTCTAGACTTCCAGGAATTTGAAGACATTCTGGATCTTCTCATATATGGTTTGGTATTGTTTCCTAACTCAGATGCTTTTGTCGACGTGAATGCGGTAAAGATTTTTATATCCGGTAATCCTGTGCTCACTCTCTTGGGTGACATTCTTCATCGGCTTTATGCCTGTATTGCTCGGAAGCAAGGAACCTTGATGTGCTGTGCTCCATTATTGGAGAGGTGGTTTATTTCTCACCTCCCCAAATCAGTTCTGAAGAATAAGGAAGGCATGGGCTGGGCCTATAGGATTATGTCTCTCTCTCATAATGACATCATTTGGACTATTAAGGGTATGGAAAATGTGGCTATTATTGATCGATGTGGGGAATACCCCAATGTTCCGCTGATAGGAACCAATGGAGGAATCACCTATAATCCATGCTTGGCCTTACGTCAAGTTGGGCGAGCTAGAAGGGAAGGACCTCATGAGCCGCTAATGCCAAGTATTGTCTTTGATTTCCAAGGGGATAGCGACGAGCAACGCCGCAGGTTCAAAAGAGCTTGGGATAGAGTACACATGTCTGATCAACACGAGTTGGGTGCAAAGACTTCTCTTCTGATGGAGCCTTATCTCCGATGGGTTCGTATCCGTGCCCAAAAGCTGGGAATGCCCTACGAAGCCTTCTTGCCTATAATTGTTGAAGTTGCTGATGAAGAGGGGGTTCCTCCTACCATCCTTCATCCATACATGCCTACGGACATTGGGGAATTAAAGAGATCACGGATGCAGCTGAGAGAAGAGCGAGATACTTATAGAGAAAAGTATCACGAGCAATTGTTGAAGATTCAGAAGTTGACCAGGCAGCTGGAGAAAGAGAGAATCCTCAATGACTATGTCCGCACCGACAAGAAATGACCATGGGAGCGCTGATTGTCTTTCTGATTATTTCTAGTTTGATTTACTTTTCAGTTTTTCTTTCTTGTAACGCCGTAAAGGCATCTTTTTAACATTTGATTTCAAAGTTTATATAATAAAAGTGTGTTTCATTTCCTGTTTACGAATTTGAATCCCTAAGGTCTTTGAAATCATAACACGCGCATATCATTCCATGCACCTCATAACAGGTACCCATTACAGGTTTCTCATCTTCTTCGCTGTTTATTTCAGCATCATGTCTTCTGAAACATCAACTGAAGAAGCAATCAAGGCTCTACAAGCCCAAAACGTCCAGTTCTAGGAATTGTTCATGAGTTTGGCTAAGGGTCAGCAAGATCTGAAGACCCTTATCTTGAAAGAGAAGAAGAAGAAAAAGAAGAAGATGGTCCTGTTCAATATGGGTCGCAGATTCGGAAACGACTTGCGAGAAGAGGTTGATTTGAACCCCTCATTTGGAGGGAAAGATAATCAGGAAGAAATGAGGGCTCCTAGCCCTGTGGTTTCAGACAACGAGACTGACTTGGACGAAGACCAGTATCCTCCGGCTGAGGATAAATACAAACAACTGGAAGATCGTTTGAGTGTCATGGAAGTTCAGAAAGTACCTGGTCTAGACTTTAGTGATCTGGGTCTGTCATCTGGGGTGGTAATTCCCCACAAGTTCAAAGCACCAGCCTTTGCTAAATACGACAGAGTTTCTTGTCCGAAACTGCACCTCCGTTCGTATGTTAGGAAGATTCAGCCGTACACCGCTGACAAGAACTTATGGATCCACTTCTTTCAAGACAGTCTTTCAGGGACTCAGCTTGAATGGTTTTACCAGTTAGAAGGAGCTAGTATCCATAATTGGGAAGATTTGGCTACTACTTTCTACAAGCAGTACCAATACAATGCCGACCTCGCTCCCACGTGTACCCAACTCCAGGGTATGTCAATGGGTTCGGGTGAAGGATTCAAAGATTATGCTCAGAAGTGGAGGAACCTCGCTGGAAGAGTGCAACCACCTGTTGTACCCCAAAATTTGCTCTCCCATTTCCTCAACATTTTCTCATCACAAGGCCCTTGGAGCTCAAGATCCAGTTAGGGTTTCCTCTGCTCAAGACTTCTCCTAGCACTGTTGACCCAAATTAGGGTTTGTGTTTGCACTAAGATGTTTTGACCTAAAATGCCTAAGATGACTTTCATGCTTCATATTGGACTCCCAAGTTTATCCATATCAAGTTTCAAGCCTTGATTCCAATCTTTGCCCAGTCAATTGGACAGTTGATCTAGAAATCAGCTGTATTGGGGAAAAAGTCAACTGTGGTCAATTGACAGTCAAACCTCATGATTTTTGACCCACATCAACATAATGAAATCATATGAACCATTTGATCAAGTTTGGATCACAATTCCACAAGAAATTTGACCAGATCACCAAAAGGGCAAAATGGTCATTTTTAGGGTTTTGACTGCACAAAGGCAATTTTTGACTATTTGACCTAACCAATGGCAAACCAAGCTCACATATGGACTTAAGGACCTCATGGAATTGTCTTGACATGCTCAACAAGTTTAGAAGATCCCAAATGCAGAGGATTGACAGTTGAATTTTCCAGTCAATTGATCAATTTTGACTGTATACTGAAAAGTCAAACTTTGACTTTTTGGTCAAAATCAAGTGTCAAGATTCATTTTTCATCCAAACATGCCAAATTATGAAACGTGTTCATCAAGGAATCAAAAATCACAAATTAGGGTTTGAAATGAAGATTTTTCATAACTTAGAATTTTTCTAAGTTATGAAAAACCCTAATTTTTCCCTAACTTTGTCCCACTTTCTCATCAAGATGCATTTGGATTCAAGGAAAAGTCAAAACATGAAAGTTGTAGCCCATTGCAAAATATACAACTTTGATTCACAAAGTTTTCTCAAAAGAAGCTTGTAGCTCAAGTTACAATTTTTGGAACAAGGGTACCAAACCATTCTTAACTTAGAAATTTTTTGACCTATTTTAGGCAGGATTTTTGCCTAACTTCATGGCAACTTTTCACATGCTTCCACTTGGAATTTCAATTTGAATTACAAATATGGATTGTATTACACATTCCAAGCTTTCCAAAATGTCCAAGAACTCATCAAACAACCTCATGGTTAGGGAGAATCGAATTTGGCAATATGGGAAAAACTCACTTTGTTCATGACCAATTTACATGTCCATAACCTTGCATTTTTTGAACTCAGCATGCCTTAAGCTAGATTACAGGTCCTTATCTCATTCACACTCATAAATTTAATGCTAACTCATTGTGCCAAGACCTTATTTTATGTGTTCAAGCATTGTATGCAAAATAAAGCCATAAGTAGAAAAAGCAAATTATCCATTTTAGAAAAGTATGGCTTTATGTCAATTTGCAAATCAAGAGGTACACAACAAATCTCTTTGACACAAGTTATTAGGCTAATCCCACTGATCAAGGGCAAGCTTAGCAGCACATTAGAGGGGCCTCCATCAGTCTAGAAAAGGACTTAGCATTTTGTTGCTTAAAGGTGAAGAAAACTTGCATAACATACACCAACTCTCATTTATGCCAAGACAAACTTAAGCAAACTTGTTAAACACATTCTAAACACTAAACTTAAACTGAAACACAAGCCAACCAAGTTCCAAACATCCTCAAACTCAGAATCACCATAAAATTGCAAAAATAGGGCATAAGCTGCAGTTGGACTTCCATAGTTCATTTCCATCGTGCACCTTGGCCAAAAGCACTTCAAACACTTTCCCTACCATCCATACAAACTGTCCAAAGCATTAGAAGCAGACTGTAACACCCCTAACCAACATCACCATTTTCATTTTTCTGTTTTGCAGTTGAAGTGCCATAACACGATTCTCTTGGTTTCAAAGCAAACTAAAGATTGGAATAGCATCCCTGGACATCAAGCAAGCTATCCAAATCATTATCTTGCCCTGAAAGCTCCTCCATTGCCAGACACGATTCCAACTGAACAGGTAAGTTCATGAACTTCTATCTCTCAATGTAGGAAGAATTAGCTCTAAGTTTGTGAATGAAAAATGGCATGCTCATGCCCCTGAAGCTATACATATCTTTACTTTCCATTTATTTTGCCTGTGCTATGAGAATTTGAGTTCTGAACATTGATAAAAAGTTAGGTTAAGAATTAGGAATGGAGAAATTCTCTCTCATTTCTGAGAGTTAAGATGAGTTTTTTATATGTATGGAATCGTGGCTTGATGCTTGACATCTTTCATGTTATGAGTTTGTGCTGAAAGTCCAGGAATCAGGAGTTGTGTTTGAAGCAAGAAAAGGCGTGTGTTTTCAAAGGTTTTGTCTGAAGGTTGAAGACAAAGTCTTCTTGGGCTGGGCCTGAGTTGACTTCTTATTTACACCCTATTTCTGCTTTGGAACCCCCTTGGCCCATTGTGCTTATTTGAAAGATTTTTTGACTTTTTCTTGTTATGTCTGACTTATTTATTTTTTCTCATAATATTAAAAATATAAAAAATATTTTTCAAACCATTTTTGAATTTATTAGGCATTTATTTGTTTAAATTGATATTTGTACATAAATAATACATAAATACTATTATTTAAAATAACTAAAAAATAATACAAACATATTTTATTTCTGATTTTTATTTTATGTTATATCTTGAAAACATTGTATAAAAAATATACTTTTTTTTTAATAATATTAAATATTTTATTTTTTGTACATATTTAATATATTCAGTAAATAATACAAATATATATATTTATTAGTATATTTAGGTTAAAAAATACAAAATATATACATTTTTATTTTATTAATATTTGACATTAAAAATACCTTTTTGACAAATATACTTCTCTTTTATTTATTTTTTGTACATAACTAATAAATATTGTATATATTAAATAATTAATATCATTTTATTTTAGCAAAATTAGGGTTTTGCCCTAAACATGAAAAATACCCAAAAATTAATACTTTTATTTTTGTTTTCTTGACACATAAAAAACACTTTTTACATACACATAAAAAATCATTTTTGCATCTTGCATATTTATCTTATTTTATTTAATTATTGCATATTAATTAATTTATATAATTTCATTTGGATTGTAATAGTTTAGGATTTAATTTCTTGCTAAAATATCCCCATTTGGACATTTGTACCCCCCTTCCCATATATTGTGTTGTAATAACTTAGGAACTTTATTTTTCGTACTTTAAAGCTTTCTAATTATACCATGTTAGAATTAGGGTTTGTATGCAAATCAATTAACCAAAAATAGTTTGACCTAACTTCAAGATAAACAAGCATGAAAATGGACAACACTAATCACACTTGCACCCCTAGGGTATTCCACTTGTTGCCTTCAATAATGGGCCATATTGCATGTTAGGTCTCTTTGGGAAAAATAAAACAATTTAAATGATCATAGTCCCTCGATGACGCTTTCGAAAGTTGCCTTAAAAATGATCAAGTCCCTTAAAGGAAAATTGCCCAAAGATACTTGGCACCATTGCAATTATGGTCTAAACGATGACCCGCGCTCGTCCCGTTAACATCCTAACACAAGATTGTCCACCAAATGCAATGGTGGAACAAAATTGTTAAAAGGGTTAAAACATAGCAAAGATCTTTGAGAACATTAGGGTAGATAGCTCTTAAGTACTTGTCAACTTGCAAAACAAAAACACTTGCCTATTTTTCAAACCACACATCACTACACTTTCAAAACAACTTTCAAAAACCTTGAAACATCTTTTCAAAAAGACAAACACCTTTTGTAAAACATTCGAGTAAAGAATTGTTACAAGGGTTGCCTAGACAAGGCATCTTTTTCAAAACATTTTCAAAACCATGCACAAAGCACCATTTCAAACAATTGAAAATCAAGGCAAGTTGATCTAAGCAAGTAACTAAGAGCCCATAGATAACCATGGATAGAAAGGGTGCTAATACCTTCCCTTTCTATAATCTACTCCCCGGACCCAAGAAAAAATCTCAAAGGTTTTTGCTGTGCTTTTTTAACCTTTCCTTAGGATAAAATAAAAAGTCGGTGGCGACTCTTGCTCAACCGCAACATTTGCGAAAACAAATGCGAAACCCTAGTCAGTTCTCCCACCGTATTACAGAACTGGCGACTCTGCTGGGGATTTTTTTTTAAGTGGAGTAACCTTAGGGCTTAGATCACCCTCTTGCATGACTAATTGTTTGATTTGATTGCTTTATATCTTTGCTATTTTGTTTGGGTTTGCAATCCTACACCCGGATTTGGGGAAACATTCATAGATAGCAATACATTGTGGAAACTGTGCGGGGTATACCGACACGGTTGAAGCAATAGCTATATTAGTGCGACATATTTGTGAGTATCGCTAACCCTTGAGTTCAATCAAGGAGAGTACGGGGCCGCTGAGTGATGTCACTAAGCACTAATGACCTAGAACCTTACTTGACCATCTTGGCCTTTCATTAGGGGTAGTGAGATGACCGGCTTTGGTGCAATCCGAAGTTGGTAGATACTCGATACTACACTCATTGAGGGTTGTTTTCTTGGAATATTTTGGTCGCTAGTTAAGTGGCTAAACCAAAACAATGAACAATGAAAACAACCCAATGATATTGAGCTCCTTAGAACCCGATTACTATTTATAGGACAGGTTTTTAAGCCAACTACACTCAAGAGGGTATTTACCTATGAAACCTCATGCAAGCCTGAAACTAGGGTTTGGTGTGATTTGCTTGTACATATGTTTGTGCATACATCATAAACATCATAAAACATCATATGCATTCACTAACCATTTCAAGGGTTTAGATCTTCATCTTTGTTCTTGTTTTGTAGGTCATGGAAATTCTTCGAAGAAAAACCATCCAAGTCAACCTTGTGAGAATCCCTCCTCAACTCAAGGAGCTCACATCAAGGATTCCAGAAAGCTCATCCTTCAGTGAAAGACATGGTAGACTGCTCAGCCTAGTCAGCACCAACATTGAAGAAGACATGATGAAAGTGCTATTCCAATTCTTTGACCCTCTTCACCACTGTTTCACTTTCCCCGACTACCAGTAGGTGCCCACTTTGGAGGAGTTTTCTCAACTCCTGAGAATTCCTATCCTTAATCAACTACCCTACAACGGTACGGAAAAGGAACCAAAGCCTGAAGATGTTGCTCGAGCACTACATCTATAGCCATCTGACATCAAGGGGCATTGGGAAACCAGAAGCAGCGTCAAAGGATTCTTAGCAAAATTCTTGTTTGAGAAGGCACAAGAATGTTGGAATTCATTGGACCTACAAGCCTTTGAAGAAATTGTGGCACTCCTTATCTATGGGTTGGTCTTGTTCCCAAATCCTGACCAGCTGGTAGATGTCAATGCCGTCAAAATCTTCTTATCCAGAAATCCAATACCAACATTGCTTGGGGGCATTCTTCACTCATTTTACACACGAACAATGAGAAAGAGGGGTGTTCTCATGTGTTGTACTCCTCTCCTTGCAAGGTGGTTTATTTCGCACCTTCCATAATCTGTCTTGAAGAATGACCAAGGCTCAAGGTGGTCCCAACGGTTGATGACTCTTACTCACTCTGATGTACATTGGTGTTCTCGGTCCAGAGAAAATGTCATCATCGTCGATCGTTGTGGAGAGTTCCCTAATGTTCCATTACTTGGCATTAGAGGGGGCATTACCTACAACCCTTGCCTAGCTTTGAGGCAATTTGGATATGCACGGAGGGATGGCCCTCACGACATGTTGATTCCTGACCTAGTTTTTGACTTCGACAACGATGCGCAAGGACTTCGCCAAAGATTCATCAGAGCTTGGAGAATGCCCAACAAGGTTGATAGCAAGACACTGGGGCACAAGAACTCCATCCCTCTTGAGCCTTATCTCAAGTGGTACGAGCCCGAGCCCAGAGTCTATTGATGCCTTATCCTCATGTTCTCCCTGTGATTAAAGAGCCCGTCAAGGAAGGAGAGGTTCCCTACACCATCCTATATCTTGACATGCCTACATCGTGGGAGGAAATGCAGAAGAGTTGGATCCAACTCAAGGAGGAACGAAACACTTTTGAAGCCAGCTTCTACGCCAGCGAGAAGAAGGTTCTAGAGCTTACCCGCCGACTCCATGAGGAAGAGACCCTTAACACCTACATCGCGCCAAAGAGGATGCGCAATGTCTTTTTACCTTGAGAAGTTTTGTAATATTTGGCCCATGAGGCATTTATGTACTGACAGATTTCTTCTTATTAATATGACGTGCGTTCTCTTTTGTTTACAACAATTTTGAATATTATAAATCCTTGAATGCATTGCATACATAAGCATACCATTCATCATGTGCATAAGCAGGTCTCACACCAGGTTTCCTTATTTGTCTGCTGTTTATTTCAGTAAGATGGATCTCGAGCAAACAATCAAGGACTTGCAGGCTCAAAATGCACAGTTTCAGCAACTCCTGATGACCTTGGCTAAGGGTCAGGAGGATCTAAAGGCCCTACTGGGGAATAAAGACCCAGTGAAAAAGAAGAAAAAGAGACTCGGGGTGGCTACTTTAGGGAGAAGATTTGAAGGAGAAGCCAGAAGAGTTCTTGAATTTCCTCCTACTTCTGAGGAGGGAACCAGTAAAGGGGGTGCGGCTGCGGTACCTTCCGAGTCCGATATGGAAGAAGAGGAGGCTGAAGAGGATGAAGACTACTCTGATCAACAATACCCTCCGGATGATGATAAGTACAAAGGTTTAGAAGACAGGTTGGCAGCCATGGAGCTGCAGTGAGTGCCGGGTTTAGATTTCGAAGACTTGGGTTTAGTTGCCGGAATTGTGACTCCCCCAAAGTTCAAAGTACCAGTTTTTGTGAGGTATGACGGGCTGTCCTGTCCAAAAATGCATCTCAGGTCCTATGTAAGGAAGATCCAACCTTACACCGCGGACAAAAACCTTTGGATTCACTTCTTTCAGGATAGCCTTTCTGGGGCTCAACTTGAGTGGTTCTATCAACTGGATGGAGCCAGCATCCGAAACTGGGAAGACTTGGCCGCCGCTTTTTATAAACAATATCAGTACAATTCTGACCTTGCTCCTACGCGTACCCAACTTCAGGGTATGTCACTAGGAACGGGCGAAGGATTCAAAGAGTATGCACAAAAATGGAGAGATTTGGCTGGAAGGGTGCAGCCTCCTTTGACTGTCCGCGAACTGGTTGACATGTTCCCGGGGACCCTGTCTGGTCCATTTTTCAACCATCTGATCGGTAATTCTTCCGCGGGATTTACAGATTTGATCTTAACTGGGGAGAGGATAGAAGCCGGCATCAAGTCAGGAAAGATACAGAAGGGTGCCGCTGCAAGTGTTGAGAAGAAACCTTTCAAGAAAGAAACGACTGTGGTATACTCTCAGAGAAGAGCAGGGAAGACTGAGCGCCGGCCGACTGTGGGGGCCGTAATGATCCAAAACCCTTCAAGTGAGCAGCCTCGCTATAACCAGTCCAGACCAAATCAACAACGGGTGGAACGACCACAACGGAAGTTCACCCGCATTAATATGACGCCAGCGCAAGTGCTTCCCCATCTATTAAAGTTGAATCTCACCACTATCAAAGAGGCACCAAAAAATGTGAATACGTCCTCTCCGCATTACCATCCTAATGCTAAATGCGCCTACCATTCTGACAGTGTCGGGCACGACACCAACGATTGTTGGGCACTCAAGCATAAAATCCAAGACCTGATATAGGCGAAAGAGGTGGAGTTCGACGCTCCAGAGAAGCCGAACGTGATATCTGCTCCGATGCCGAAGCACGGTCGAAATGTCAATGCTATTGAAGAAGATTTGTATGTTGCTGATGTCAATGATCTGATGACTCCGTTGTTAACCATCAAGTTGAATCTGTTAAAGGCCGGGATTTTCTCGGGATGTAAAGAAGATTGCTACTGCTGTTACTCTCTGCCGTTTGACTGTCCGTTACTGAAGAAAGGCATCCAAGGCCTAATGGACAGTCGACAAATTTTGTTTGAAAAAGTTTCTGCTATTCCAACCCATACTGAAGATGTCTCAATTATAACCATTCACGCCAATCTTTCCAAGGCCGTCAAAAAGCCTGTTAAGATTACACCAGCTACGGAGTCTGTTCCTCTAAAGATAACAATGCCAGGGCCTGTCCCCTACATTTCTGAGAAGTCAATACCATGGAACTACGGCGGTGACGTCTACTACCATGGTATTAAACAAGTTGAAGTAATTGAAGGAAGCTCGGATGAAGAGGAAGCCAGCATTGGAAACATTGCGGGCACAAGCAAGATCACCCGGAGCGGGAGAATATTTTCTCCAGAGATTGCCCCTCTAAAAGCAATCTTTGGACCCTCATCTGTTGCCAAAGTTCTTCCCGCACCAATAAAACTCTCCGCTAGAACCCCATTGATTGAAGATGTTATTGTTCCTAGTTTTATCCCTCCTACCTCTGCTGATAAAGGTAAGGGAACCCAAGATGAGCTCGTCAGGATGAGGGCTCAACCCTTGGTCATCCCGGAAACCTCCAAGAAAGAAATGGAAGAGATCTTGAAGATAATCAAAAGGAGTGATTACGACGTAGTAGAACAACTGGGGCAAACCCCCTCGAAGATCTCCATGTTGGCACTACTACTTTGCTCAGAAGCGCACGCCAAAGCTTTGATAAAATTCCTAAAGGCAGCCCATGTGCCCCAGGAAACCTCTGCAGACCAATTCCAAAATTGCGTGGCCAGCCTTACTGCAGACAATGGACTAGGTTTCTCTGATGCCGACCTAACTCCTAAAGGTAGAAACCACAATGATGCTTTGCACATATCAGTCGAGTGCCGAGGAACTACTCTCGCACATGTCTTGGTCGACACTGGTTCGTCGCTGAATGTACTGCCTAAGAAAGCTTTGGACCGACTAGATTGTGAAGGTTTAGAGCTGAAGCCGAGTGATATTGTTGTCAGAGCTTTCAATGGTTCGAAGAGGATGGTCCATGGGGAGGTTGATATTCCCATCAAGGTAGGCACTGAGGTGTTTAAATCTACTTTCTATGTGATGGACATCCGTCCGTCATACTCTTGCTTGTTGGGTAGGCCTTGGATACACAATGCCGGGGCAGTCACCTCTTCCTTACATCAAATGTTGAAGTATCCTGTCAAGGGGAAGATCATAACCGTCCATGGTGAGGAGGAATATATGATCAGCCACCTGAACTCCTTCCGGTATGTGGAAGTAGAGGGTGAGTTCATTGAGACACCATTCCAACATTTCGAAGAAGTCCCTCCTGAAATAACAGTAGCAAAGTTGGTAGCTGAAGTACCAAAGCAGATGGCCAGGATGGCATCTCTGAAAGACGCGAAGGCCGCAATAAAGGAGGGGAAGAATTCAGCATGGGGGCAGTTGCCTGATATTCCACATAAAACAGACAAATTTGGATTAGGATTCACTGCCGCGGGCCAGAAAGCTATGCGCCGTTCAAAGATTGAAAGGGCGCCAATCAAGATTTCTCCTTACAGAATCAACGCTTTGGAGGGTGAAGACGAAGAGGACAACATTGAAGAGTGGATCTACCCAACTATCAAAGGAGGACTATGCAACTGGGAGGCAAAAGACTTTGTCCCCATTACTTTCATTAACCAGTAATTTATCTGTCAAACATTTCTTGTGGTCTGTAATAATTACTTTTGAACAATCCGCACACTACTTTTTTACCTCATGCCTTGCCCGGGGCATGTAGGTCCATTTGTAAGGGTTTTGATTATCTTCATATCCATATGCCATGTTTAATGATTCATTGGACGTTTTTCATTTGATAAACTGCTGTGTTCATTTTCTTTCCTTTTGCATTTTTTGTTTAAGGATGGCTATCCCTTACACACACCCACACTCACAAATGCAGGTACCCATCCACTCTGGATTCCATGGGTGACTATTCTGCTATATCCTTCAATAACTCTGAAGATCTGGTCAATCAAGCCGAGTATGAAGATGACGAAGGTTGTGAAGTACCGGGGGAACTAGCCAGACTTCTACAGCAAGAGGAAAGGGCCATCTTACCTCACGAAGAGTCATTGGAAACTGTCAACTTAGGAACCGAGGAAGACCGGAAGGAGGTGCAAGTAGGTGCCAATCTGGAACCAAGTGTTAAGGAACGCCTGATACAGTTGTTAAATGAGTACGTTGAAATCTTCGCTTGGTCTTATGAAGACATGTCGGGTTTAGACACAGACATCGTGGTTAACCGTCTCCCCACAAGAGAGGATTGTCCACCGATCAAACAAAAAGTCCGCCGAATGAGGCCTGACATGTCTGAAAAGATCAAAGCAGAAGTGATGAAGCAATTCGACGCTGGCTTTCTGGCTGTTACATCTTATCCTCAATGGGTCGCTAACATCGTGCCAGTACCTAAAAAAGATGGCAAAGTCAGGATGTGTGTGGACTACCGGGATTTGAATAGGGCCAGCCCCAAAGACGATTTTCCGCTACCACACATTGACATTTTAATCGACAATACAGCTCAGCATAAAGTGTTTTCCTTCATGGATGGATTCTCGGGTTACAATCAAATCAAAATGGCCCCCGAAGATATGGAGAAAACAACTTTTGTCACACAATGGGGTACTTTCTGTTACAAGGTGATGCCGTTCGGACTGAAGAACGCATGGGCAACTTATCAACGCGCCATGGTAGCTTTGTTTCATGATATGATACATCATGAGATTGAAGTTTACGTAGACGATATGATAGCTCGGTCACAAACAGAGGAGGAGCACCTTGAACATCTAGAAAAGCTGTTTGCCAGGTTGAAGGAATACAAACTCAGGCTGAATCCAAGTAAGTGCACTTTTGGAGTTAGGTCTGGTAAACTTCTAGGATTCATTGTAAGCAACAAAGGCATTGAGGTCGATCCAGCAAAAGTGAAAGCAATACAAGAGATTCCTGCTCCCCGTACTGAAAAGGAGGTTAGAGGGTTCTTGGGGCGCTTGAACTATATTTCCAGATTCATCTCTCATCTGACTTCTACCTATGAGCCAATTTTCAAACTATTGAAGAAAGATCAGGTAGTCGAATGGAACGACGATTGCCAAGCTGCTTTTGATAAGATCAAGGAGTATTATCTAGAACCTCCTATTCTGATGCCACCCGTCGAAGAAAGACCATTGATCATGTATCTGACCGTCTTGGATAACTCAATGGGGTGTGCTTTGGGCCAGCATGACGAGTCTGGTCGAAAAGAGCATGCTATTTATTACCTTAGCAAAAAGTTTACCGACTGTGAGACCCGCTACTCACTGCTCGAGAAAACTTGTTGCGCTTTGGTATGGGCTGCTCGCCGACTAAGGCAGTATATGTTGACTCATACTACCTTGTTGATTTCCAAAATGGATCCTATCAAGTATATCTTCGAGAAGCCTGCTTTATCTGGAAGAATAGCCAGATGGCAAATGATTCTAACTGAGTATGACATCCAGTACACCACTCAAAAAGCTATAAAGGGGAGTGTACTAGCTGATCATCTGGCTCATCAAGCTATCGAAGATTATCAACCCATGAGATTTGACTTCCCATACGAGGACATCATGAATTTAGACAACATTGAAGGTAACGGACCGTATGACGGACCCGAAAAGGGATCCCGATGGACCCTGTACTTTGATGGTGCTTCAAATGCACTTGGAAACGGTATCGGTGCGGTACTTATTTCCCCGGAAGGTTGTCACACACCTTTCACGGCCCGACTTTGCTTCAGCTGCACAAACAACATGGCTGAATATGAAGCTTGCATCTTTGGTCTCAAGGCTGCTATAGACTTGGGGATCAAATCTTTGATCGTATTCGGGGACTCGGCTTTGGTCATCAGTCAAATCAAAGGAGAGTGGGATACCAAGCATCCTAATCTTATCCCATACAAAGAACATGTCTTGACATTGTTGCCTCATTTCGAGCAAATTACCTTCGAGCATTTCCCGCGAGAAGAGAATCAACTAGCAGATGCTCTAGCTACAATGTCCTCCATGTTTAAACTCAACTGGGATAACGAGGCTCCCTAAATCACCATCGAGCGAATGGATGAACCCGCACATTGTCACGAGATTAATACCGAAGAAGTAGTGGAACAACCCTGGTTCCATGAAATCAAAAGGTATCTCCAGACTAGAGATTATCCCGAAGGAGCTTCCGTAAATGACAAGAAGTTCTTAAGGAAATTCGCTGCTAAATTCTTCCTGAGCAACGACATCCTTTACAAACGAAGCCATGATTGTGTTTTACTTCGATGCGTAGACAAAGCTGAAGCAGAGTTAATCATGACCGAGATACACAGCGGCACATTTGGCACCCACTTGAGCGGGCATACAATGGCTAAGAAGATCCTAAGGGCAGGCTATTACTGGTCTACCATGGAAGCTGACTGCCATCAACATTCCCGTACTTGCCACAAATGTCAGGTCTACGCTGACAAAGTTCATATCCCTCCGGTTCCTCTCAATGTTTTGACAGCTCCGTGGCCATTTGCAATGTGGGGCATTGACATGATTGGAGAGATCAAGCCCACGGCATCCAATGGACATCGTTTCATCCTGATTGCCATTGACTATTTCACCAAATGGGTCGAAGCCGCTTCCTTCGCCTCTGTTACTAAAAATGTGGTTGCCCGCTTCATCAAGCAAAATCTCATATGCCGGTATGGTGTTCCAGACAGGATCATCACGGACAACGGTACAAATCTGAATAACACGATGATCACCGCTTTGTGCGAACAGTTCAAGATTTATCATCACAATTCATCTCCCTATCGGCCGAAGATGAACGGTGCTGTTGAAGCTGCGAACAAAAACATTAAGAAGATCATTCAGAAAATGACAGTCACTTACAAAGACTGGCATGAGATGTTACCGTTTGCTCTACACGGGTACCGTACGACGACACATACTTCAACCGGGGCAACCCCATTTTCTTTGGTATACGACATGGAAGCTGTCCTGCCTATGGAAGTTCAGATTCCTTCTCTAAGGATTATGAAGGACGCAGGTTTGAATGAAGATGATTGGATTCATACCCGACTTGATCAACTCAATTTGATCGACGAGAAGCGACTCGCTGCTGTATGCCATGGTCAGACGTATCAAAAGCGGATGATCAAGGCCTTCAATAAGAAAGTCAGACGTCAAGTGTATCAAGTCGGAGATCTCGTAATCAAGCGGATTATCTTGCCGCAAAGTGATCCCAGGGGCAAATGGACTCCTACATACAAAGGACCATTTGTGATCAAGAGCATATTTTCTGGTTGTGCAATGATTCTGACCACCATGGACGGTGACGATTTGCCGCACCCTGCAAACGCAGACATAGTCAAAAGATACTACGCATAAAATAACCCGACAAGTCGAAAACCCGAAAGGGCGGCTTGGGCAAAAATGGGCATCCCGGTAAACCGAAAACCCGAAAGGGCGGTTCAGGCAAAAGTTAGGGATAAAAATAAAAAGAAATCTGTACACCCGGCAAGTTGAAAACCCGAAAGGGCGGCTTGGGCAAAAAGGGGTTTCCCGGTGGATCGAAAAACCGAAAGGGCGATTCAGGCAAAAGTTAGGGAATTAAAGCGTATGACTATGTCTCGTCGGATCACTTTAAGGGCAATCTCTTCATCAACCAGTTCCAAGCTTCTGATCAATCCATCCATCGGCAGACGAAGCATTGAATGGACAGATATTCAGAGTTGTGAAGGCTATAGCGGAATGGAATCTCATGGAATTATTTCATATAGCCATCTTTCTTTTGTATAAACTTTTCAATATTTACGACGAAATCCTCTTACTAGGATGATTGTCTCCTTTGTACAAATATACTCATAGAAAGTTAATACAAATACTTTTCCAGAAATTTGCGTCGTTCCTTTTCTCTTTTCTTTTGCACTTATGTTTTATTTGAGAAACGTCCAATGTTTTGTTAAATAGGCATATGCATTTGAACATAATCATTTCCTTATGAATCAAGAAAGATGATTACTAGTAAGTTGAAGGTACGGTTAGATATCCTGATACCCTTTCAAAGGAAATCCGGAGCAGATTTGGAATCCGCATTCCTCAGTCAGAACTCAATTCCCCTCAGAGTCAAGTTTCAGTATCCCCAGCTGAATCAAGCTGGTGAACCTTTTCCCCACAGAGATGCTTCCCACCAGGCTGAGGATGCTCAGCCCTACCTTCCCATCATGAGCCTATCAGCTTCTGAACTCCCCAGTAGAAATCATCAGAAATTCTCTTACCCTGCAAGTCACCTAGGAAATTCTAATTCCCCGCGGTGGTCCTGAGGCCCCTCAATGATTGAAGATCTGGTATTCCCCAACAACAGCCAAGGAATCATTCTTCCCGGCAGCAGTCAGGATGCTTTTATCTTCAGCCATCTAGGATTCATTTATCCTCTGCAAGACAGCTCTCCAGCTTACATGCGCATTCATCACATTCATAACATAAACATTGGTGTAACATACATTACATCATGCATCATGACATTGCATACCACTAACTCTTTACCTTTTCAGGTAAGATCAGTCGACAGACAAAAGTCATTATCTTCCGAGATTTTTTCTAGAAATAGTTCAGATGTGACCCAGACATGGCAACATTCTGATGCTTATTCCAGATGCATTCAGATGCAGTTTTACACGAACTCATCATCAGGAAACCCTACACCAGTTCCTCCTCCACCTTCAAGACTTCTGAAAACAGTTCACGGGTTCTCCAGTAACGGATGTTAACCTATCACTTGTTCAGATTCTTCTCAAGACTTCTGAAAACAGTTTACGGATTCTTCCCAACAATGGATGTTAATCTATCGCTTGTTCAGATGCAACTTTTGAAAACAGTTTACGGACGCTTCCCAACAACGGATGCTGCTCTATTGCTTATTCGACTTCAAGACTTCTGAAAACAGTTCACAGCTTCTCCAGTAACGGATGTTAACCTATCGCTTGTTCAGACTCTTCTCAACTTCTGAAAACAGTTTACGGATTCTTCCCAACAACGGATGTTAATCTATCGCTTGTTCAGATGCAACTTTTGAAAACAGTTTACGGGCGCTCCCAACAACGGATGCTGCTCTATTGCTTATTCAACTTCAAGACTTCTGAAAACAGTTCACAGGTTCTCCAGTAACGGATGTTAACCTATCGCTTGTTCAGACTCTTCTCAACTTCTGAAAACAGTTTACGGATTCTTCCCAACAACGGATGTTAATCTATCGCTTGTTCAGATGCAACTTTTGAAAACAGTTTACGGGCGCTCCCAACAACGGATGCTGCTCTATTGCTTATTCAACCTCAAGACTTCTGAAAACAGTTCACGGGTTCTCCAGTAACGGATGTTAACCTATCGCTTGTTCAGATTCTCCTCCAGACCTCTGAAAACAGTTTACGGATTCCTCCCAACAACGGATGTTAATCTATCGCTTGTTCAGACTCTTCTCAACCTCTGAAAATAGTTTACGGATGCCTCCAGATACGGATGTCAATCTATTGCTTATTCAGACCCCCAGTTCGGAGATGGTCCAAAACATGGACACCTTCCTGATACTCATTCTAGATGGCATCCTTAAGCCCATCCCCGACAAGTTTCTGTCACTCCTCCAGATGGCATCTTTAAGCCCATCTCCAAATGGCATCTCAAAGCCCATTCCCACATCCATTGCTTTGACAAGTGCAAATTTAAGGGCACTCTAGTGTCCAATCTCCTTTTACCCTCGAGTCGCGAAAGGCAAACTTGCCAATCTAACTCTTCAGATTCAAGAAGATTGAACAGGGGCAACTGTTGTACCCCAAAATTTTCTCTCCCATTTCCTCAACATTTTCTCATCACAAGGCCCTTGGAGCTCAAGATCCAGTTAGGGTTTCCTCTGCTCAAGACTTCTCCTAGCACTGTTGACCCAAATTAGGGTCTGTGTTTGCACTAAGATGTTTTGACCTAAAATGCATAAGATGACTTTCTTGCTTCATATTGGACTCCCAAGTTTATCCATATCAAGTTTCAAGCCTTGATTCCAATCTTTGCCCAGTCAATTGGACAGTTGACCTAGAAATCAGCTGTATTGGGAAAAAGTCAACTGTGGTCAATTGACAGTCAAACCTCATGATTTTTGACCCACATCAACATAATGAACTCATATGAACCATTTGATCAAGTTTGGATCACAATTCCACAAGAAATTTGATCAGATCACCAAAAGGGCAAAATGGTCATTTTTAGGGTTTTGACTGCACAAAGGCAATTTTTGACTATTTGACCTAACCAATGGCAAACCAAGATCACATATGGACTCAATGACCTCATGGAATTGTCTTGACATGCTCAACAAGTTTAGAAGATCCCAAATGCACAGGATTGACAGTTGAATTTTCCAGTCAATTGATCAATTTTGACTGTATACTGAAAAGTCAAACTTTGACTTTTTGGTCAAAATCAAGTGTCAAGATTCATTTTTCATCCAAACATGCCAAATCATGAAACTTGTTCATCAAGGAATCAAAAATCACAAATTAGGGTTTGAAATGAAGATTTTTCATAACTTAGAATTTTTCTAAGTTATGAAAAACCCTAATTTTTTCCTAACTTTGTCCCACTTTCTCATCAAGATGCATTTGGATTCAAGGAAAAGTCAAAACATGAAAGTTGTAGCCCATTGCAAAATCTACAACTTTGATTCACAAAGTTTTCTCAAAAGAAGCTTGTAGCTCAAGTTACAATTTTTGGAACAAGGGTACCAAACCATTCTTAACTTAAAAATTTTTTGACCTATTTTAGGCAGGATTTTTGCCTAACTTCATGGCAACTTTTCACATGCTTCCACTTGGAATTTCAATTTGCATTACAAAGATGGATTGTAGTACAAATTCCAAGCTTTCCAAAATGTCCAAGAACTCATCAAACAACCTCATGGTTAGGGAGAATCGAATTTGGCAATATGGGAAAAACTCACTTTGTTCATGACCAATTTACATGTCCATAACCTTGCATTTTTTGAACTCAGCATGCCTTAAGCAATATTACAGGTCCTTATCTCATTCACACTCATAAATTTAATGCTAACTCATTGTGCCAAGACCTTATTTTATGTGTTCAAGCATTGTATGCAAAATAAAGCCATAAGTAGAAAAAGCAAATTATCCATTTTAGAAAAGTATGGCTTTATGTCAATTTGCAAATCAAGAGGTACACAACAAATCTCTTTGGCACAAGTTATTAGGCTAATCCCACTAATCAAGGGCAAGCTTAGCAGCACATTAGAGGGGCCTCCATCAGTCTAGAAAAGGACTTAGCATTTTGTTGCTTAATGGTGAAGAAAACTTGCATAACATACACCAACTCTCATTTCTGCCAAGACAAACTTAAGCAAACTTGTTAAACACATTCTAAACACTAAACTTAAACTGAAACACAAGCCAACCAAGTTCCAAACATCCTCAAACTCAGAATCACCATAAAATTGCAAAAACAGGGCATAAGCTGCAGTTGGACTTCCATAGTTCATTTCCATCGTGCACCTTGGCCAAAAGCACTTCAAACACTTTCCCTACCATCCATACAAACTGTCCAAAGCATTAGAAGCAGACTGTAACACCCCTAACCAACATCACCATTTTCATTTTTTTGTTTTGCAGTTGAAGTTCCATAACACGATTCTCTTGGTTTCAAAGCAAACTAAAGGTTGGAATAGCATCCTTGGACATCAAGCAAGCTATCCAAATCATTATCTTGCCCTGAAAGCTCCTCCATTGCCAGGCACGATTCCAACTGAACAGGTAAGTTCATGAACTTCTATCTCTCAATGTAGGAAGAATTAGCTCTAAGTTTGTGAATGAAAAATGTCATGCTCATGTCCCTGAAGCTATACATATCTATACTTTCCATTTATTTTGCCTGTGCTATGAGAATTTGAGTTCTGAACATTGATAAAAAGTTAGGTTAAGAATTAGGAATGGAGAAATTCTCTCTCATTTCTGAGAGTTAAGATGAGTTTTTTATATGTATGGAATCGTGGCTTGATGCTTGACATCTTTCATGTTATGAGTTTGTGCTGAAAGTCCAGGAATCAGGAGTTGTGTTTGAAGCAAGAAAAGGCGCGTGTTTTCAAAGGTTTTGTCTGAAGGTTGAAGACAAAGTCTTCTTGGGCTGGGCCTGAGTTGACTTCTTATTTGCACCCTATTTCTGCTTTGGAACCCCCTTGGCCCATTGTGCTTATTTGAAAGATTTTTTGACTTTTTCTTGTTATGTCTGACTTATTTATTTTTTCTCATAATATTAAAAATATAAAAAATATTTTTCAAACCATTTTTGAATTTATTAGGCATTTATTTGTTTAAATTGATATTTGTACATAAATAATACATAAATACTATTATTTAAAATAACTAAAAAATAATACAAACATATTTTATTTCTGATTTTTATTTTATGTTATCTCTTGAAAACATTGTATAAAAAATATACTTTTTTTTAATAATATTAAATATTTTATTTTTTTGTACATATTTAATATATTTAGTAAATAATACAAATATATATATATTTATTAGTATATTTAGGTTAAAAAATACAAAATATATACATTTTTATTTTATTAATATTTGACATTAAAAATACCTTTTTGACAAATATACTTCTGTTTTATTTATTTTTTGTACATAACTAATAAATATTGTATATATTAAATAATTAATATTATTTTATTTTAGCAAAATTAGGGTTTTGCCCTAAACATGAAAAATACCCAAAAATTAATACTTTTATTTTTGTTTTCTTGACACATAAAAAACACTTTTTACATACACATAAAAAATCATTTTTGCATCTTGCATATTTATCTTATTTTATTTAATTATTGCATATTAATTAATTTATATAATTCCATTTAGATTGTAATAGTTTAGGATTTAATTTCTTGCTAAAATATCCCCATTTGGACATTTGTACCTCCCTTCCCATATATTGTGTTGTAATAACTTAGGAACTTTATTTTTCGTACTTTAAAGCTTTCTAATTATACCATGTTAGAATTAGGGTTTGTATGCAAATCAATTAACCAAAAATAGTTTGACCTAACTTCAAGATAAACAAGCATGAAAATGGACAACACTAATCACACTTGCACCCCTAGGGTATTCCACTTGTTGCCTTCAATAATGGGCCATATTGCATGTTAGGTCTCTTTGGGCAAAACAAAACAATTCAAATGATCATAGTCCCTCGATGACGCTTTCAAAAGTTGCCTTAAAAATGATCAAGTCCCTTAAAGGAAAATTGCCCAAAGATACTTGGCACCATTGCAATTATGGTTTAAACGATGACCCGCGCCCGTCCCGTTAACATCCTAACACAAGATTGTCCACCAAATGCAATGGTGGAACAAAATTGTTAAAAGGGATAAAACATAGCAAAGATCTTTGAGAACTTTAGGGTAGATAGCTCTTAAGTACTTGTCAACTTGCAAAACAAAAACACTTGCCTATTTTTCAAACCACACATCACTACACTTTCAAAACAACTTTCAAAAACCTTGAAACATCTTTTCAAAAAGACAAACACCTTTTGTAAAACATTCGAGTAAAGAATTGTTACAAGGGTTGCCTAGACAAGGCATCTTTTTCAAAACATTTTCAAAACCATGCACAAAACACCATTTCAAACAATTGAAAATCAAGGCAAGTTGATCTAAGCAAGTAACTAAGATCCCATGGATAACCATGGATAGAAAGGGTGCTAATACCTTCCCTTTCTATAATCTACTCCCCGGACCCAAGAAAAAATCTCAAAGGTTTTTGCTGTGCTTTTTTAACCTTTCCTTAGGATAAAATAAAAAGTCGGTGGCGACTCTTGCTCAACCGCAACATTTACGAAAATAAACGCAAAACCCTAGTCAGTTCTCCCACCGTATTACACCACCCTTGGCTGATAGGGAGCTAGTGGATATGTTTCTAGGGACCTTGTCTGGTCCATATTTCAACCATCTGATTGGAAGTTCATCGTCCGGGTTTACAGAGCTGATTATGACCGGGGAAAGGATTAAGGCCGGTATCAAATTCGATAAAATACAGAAGGGTACTTCGTCAGGCACCGAGAAAAAGCCTTTTAAGAAGGAGTCTAGTGCTGTTTACAGTTCAAAAAGCCAGAATATACCTGAACGCCGCCAAGCTGTTAATGCGGTGGTTATATCAAGACCTGCTGTTGCACCTCAGCGCAACAATCCGCCAAGGGCCGAGAGGCCGTGAAGACAATTCACTCAGCTCAACATGACTTTATCCCAAATTCTGCCGCAGTTATTGAAAACCAATCTGGTGATTCCAAGGGAGGCCCCGCAATATCCAAATACAACATCACCGAAGTACAACCCTAATGCCCACTGTGCTTTTCACTATGATAGCCCGGGGCATGATACGGATGACTGCTGGGTCTTGAAAAACAAAGTACAGGATTTGATTGATGCAAAGGAGATTGAATTGGAAGCACCTGAAAGACCTAATGTTGTGACTGCTCCCATGCCCAAGCATGGAGTGAATGCTTTAGATGAAGACTTGTTTGTGGTTTCTGTGAAAGACATTATTACTCCTTTAATGACTGTGAAGAAGAACCTTTTGTTAGCCAGTTTATCTCTGGGCTGTGACGAGGGTTGCCGTATGTGTTCTGTCCTACCTACAAGTTGCTATCTTTTGAAGTCAGGTGTCCAACGCCTGATGGATAATAAAGAAATTCTGTTTGAGAAGACTCTTGTTCCTTTGATTCCTACTGAAGAAGTTGCTATAATCACCATTTTCGACAATTCTTCCAAGGCTTCCACGAGAAAGCCTGTTAGAATTACATCTGTTTTAAGAATCGCACCATTGATCATCACTGTTCCAGGGCCTATTCCCTATACATCCAATAAAGCTGTCCCTTGGCATTACGGGGCTGACGTGTATTATCACGGAGTTAAACAAGACTTGGATGCTGATACTGACGTCAGCAATATTGTTGGACCTTCCAAAGTCACCCGCAGCGGAAGACTTTTCTCCCCTAATATCTCTCTACCAACTGCCCGAAAACCTGTTGTTATTACACCTGCCAGTGTACCTGCTACTATTCCTGTTCCAGTTCCCATTCTTACCCCTGTTGCCGAGTCATTCGATACTCGGGGTAAAGGGACCACTGATGAGCCTGCCCGGACAGAGGCACCGAAGACAATTACTGTTGAAGCCTCTAGACAAGAGATGGAGGAAATTTTGAAGATCATCAAAAAGAGTGACTACAATGTGGTCGAGCAGCTGGGGCAAACCCCGTCCAAAATATCTGTTATCTTTGTTGCTATGCTCAGAAGCCCATGCCAAGGCCCTGATTTCTTTCCTGAAGACTTCACACGTACCGCAAGACACATCAGCTGATCAGTTTAAAGATTGTGTGGCTAGTTTGACAGTAGATAATGGGTTGGGTTTCTCTGACGTCGACTTAACTACTAAGGGGAAGAATCACAATGACGCTCTGCATGTCTCCATTGAATGCAGGGGCACTACTCTTGCTCACGTGTTGGTAGATACTGGATCCTCGTTGAATGTGTTACCCAAGAAAGCTCTAGACCGGTTAGACTGTGAAGGGTTGGAGCTGAAACCAAGCAACATTGTCGTCAGGGCTTTTGACGGGTCCAAGAGGATGGTACACGGAGAAGTGGATATTCCGATTAAGGTTGTTTCTCAGGTTTTTGCCTCTACATTCTATGTGATGGAAATTCGGCCATCTTATTCCTGTTTGCTGGATCGTCCGTGGATCCATAAAGCTGGGGCAGTAACCTCAACGCTCTACCAGAAGCTGAAGTACCCGGTCAAAGGGAAAATTGTGACAGTACAAGTAGAGGAGGAGTACATGGTGAGCCACCTCAACTCTTTCCGATATTTAGAGATGGATGGGGAGTTCATTGAGACCCCATTTCAGCATTTTGAGGAAGTTCCCCAGACGCTGGCATCGACTGAGACTGTTGTTGAGGATCCTCCTATTAAGATGGCTTCCTTCAAGGATGCCCCGGCTGTTGTCGAGAAAGGCGGGTGTGCAAATTGGGGACAACTCCTTGATTTTGCACATAGGACTAACAAGTTTGGTTTGGGTTTCACTGCAGAAGCTCAAAGGGTTGTTCGGAATGTACGAATCGGAAGACCTCACCTATTCTTCATCAATTCAGGAATGAATGCCATTGAAGACGATGTTGAAGAGTCTGAGTTCGATAGTTGGATCTATCCTACTACTGATGGTGGACTAAGCAACTGGACAGCAAAGGACTTCATCCCAATTTCTTTTGTTACCCAGTAATGAGACTTTTGTTTTAAATTTGTAACAGACAATGTTTTAAACTTTATGGCCCGTTGTCTTACCCGGGGCACCGTGGCTTCATTTGTGAGGGCTTTATGTGTGTCATCTACATATATCATTAATAAAAGCGTTGGAAGTTTTTTTCATTTCAAAGTTTGCGCTCCTTGTTTTTCTTTTATTATACATTGCAAAACAACTATTTTACACACACTCACATATACAGGTCTACATCCACTCTGGATTTCACTGGTAACGACTCTGCTACTGCCAGTTATGACTTCGAAAGTCCGATCAACTTAGCCGAAGACGAAGGTGAAGATGATTGTGAAGTGCCTGGTGAACTTGCTAGACTGTTACTTTAAGAAGAGAGGGCTATTCAGCCGCACGAGGAGCCAGTGAAATCAGTGAATCTGGGTACAAAGGTAGACAAGAAAGAGGTCAAGATTGGTGCAAATCTGGAGCCTAGTGTCAAGCGATGGTTGATTCAGATGTTGCGTGACTATGTTGAGATCTTTTCCTGGTCTTATGAAGATATGCCCAGGTTGGATACCGACATTGTGGTTCACCGCCTGCCTACCAAGGAAGAATGTCCTCCAGTGAAATAGAAGGTTCGCTGAATGCGCCAGGAGATGTTTGAGAAAATCAAGGTTGAAGTGATGAAACAGTTTGACGTCGGTTTTCTAGGAGTTACTTCTTACCCACAGTGGGTGGCCAATGTGGTTCCTGTGCCGAAGAAGGATGGTAAGGTTCGAATGTGTGTTGACTATAGGGATCTGAACAGGGAAAGCCCCAAGGATGATTTCCCTCTACCTCATATCGACGTTCTGGTTGACAACACCGCTCAGCATAAAGTCTTCTCCTTTATGGATGGTTTCTCCGATTATAATCAGATTAAAATGGCTCCCGAAGACATGGAGAAGACAACCTTTATTACTCAATGGGATACCTTTTGCTACAAGGTCATGCCTTTTGGATTGAAGAATGCTGGGGCAACGTATCAGCGCGCCATGGTCGCCTTGTTCCAAGACATGATCCATCATGAGATTGAGGTATACGTCGATGACATGATTGCAAGATCCCAGACCGAGGAAGAACATCTTGACCACCTTCAGAAGTTATTTGACAGGTTGAAGTTGTACAAGCTGAGGTTAAACCCGAACAAGTGCACCTTCGGGGTGAGGTCTGGTAAGCTGCTGGGTTTCGTTGTAAGTGATAAAGGTATTCAGGTGGATCCTGCAAAGGTGAAGGCTATACAGGAAAGGCCATCTCCCAGAACAGAAAAAGAAGTCAGAGGCTTTCTGGAACGTTTGAACTACATTTCCCGATTCATCTCACACTTGACTGCTACTTGTGAGCCAATCTTCAAGCTACTGAAGAAAGATCAAGTGGTAGGATGGAACGATGAATGTCAGGCCGCTTTCGAAAGGATCAAAGAGTATCTCCAAGAGCCACCTATTCTGATGCCTCCAGTTGAAGGGAGACCTTTGATCTTATACTTGACAGTACTCGACAACTCAATGGGGTGTGTGCTGGGTCAACATGACAAGTCTGGCCGAAAAGAGCATGCTATTTATTACCTTAGCAAAAAGTTTACCGACTGCGAGACCCGATACTCGTTGCTCGAGAAAACTTGCTGTGCATTGGCATGGGCTGCTCGCGAGCTGAGACAGTATATGCTGACTTACACTACTCTATTGATATCAAGAATGAATCCAATCAAGTATATCTTCGAGAAGCCTGCTTTGTCCGGAAGAATAGCAAGATGACAGATGATCTTGACTGAGTATGACATCTAATACACGACCCAAAAGGTAATCAAGGGAAGTGTGTTGGCAGACCATTTGGCATATCAGGCTGTAGATGATTACCAATCTATGAACTTCGAATTCCCGGATGAGAATATCATGATAGTGACTGACTGTGAAACACCTGGACCGGATGAAGGACCCGAGGAAGGATCCCGATGGTCTATGTACTTTGATGGAGCTTCAAACGCTTTGGGTAATGGCATTGGCTCCATGATCATATCTCCTATAGGCTCTCATACTCCATCACCGCCCGACTATGTTTCAACTGCACGAACAACATGGCGGAGTATGAAGCGTGCATCATGGGTCTTCGAGCAGCAATTGACCTAAGGATTAAGTTCTTGAGTGTTTTCGGAGATCCCACTCTCGTGATCAGTCAGATCAAAGGCGAGTGAGATACGAAACACCCAAATCTTATTCCTTATAAGGAGTATGTATTGACGTTGCTTCCACATTTCGAGGAGATAACCTTTGAACATTTCCCTAGAGAGGAGAATCAGTTGGCGGACGTGTTGGCTATGATGTCTTCTATGTTCAAAGTCAATTGGGACAACGAAGCTCCCCGAATTATCATTGAAAGATTGGACGAACCTGCACATTGCTGTGATATTGAGACTGAAGGGGTAGCAGATAAACCCTAGTTTCATGAGGTGAAGAGGTATCTTGAGGCTCAGGAGTACCCCGAGGGTGCATCTGTTAATGACAAGAAGTTTTTGAGGAGGTTTGCGGAGAAGTTCTTCATCAGCAATGGTATCCTTTACAAGCGTAACCATGATTCGACCTTACTGCGATGAAGGTACTTTAGGGACTCATTCCAGTGGACACACCATGGCAAAGAAAATCCTGCGGGGAGGATATTATTGGTCCATAATGGAAACCGACTGTTATCAGCATTCTCGGACGTGTCACAAGTGCCAAGTCTATGCTAATAAGGTGCACATACCTCCAATACCTCTGAATGTCTTTACGGCTCCTTGGCCTTTTGCAATGTGGGGCATTGATATGATCGGCGAGATCAGACCTACAACATCCAACGCGCATCGTTTCATCCTGGTAGCAATTGATTACTTTACGAAGTTGGTTGACGTAGCTTCCTTTGCTACTGTAACCAAGAACGTCGTGGCACAGTTCATTCGGCGCAATCTGATTTGTCGATATGGTGTACCAGAGAGGATCATTACAGACAATGGTATAAATCTCAATAACAAGATGATCACTGAGCTCTGCAAGAAGTTCAAGATACAACATTATAACTCTTCTCCCTACTGGCCGAAGATGAATGGGGCTGTTGAAGTGACTAATAAGAACATTAAGAAGTTTGTGCAGAAGCTGACAGTGACATACAAAGACTGGTACGAGATGTTACCATTTGCTCTTCATGGGTACCGTACCTCAGCGCGGATGTCCACAGGGGCAACCCCCTATTCCTTGGTATATGGCATGGAGGCTGTATTACCCATTAAAGTTCAGATACCCTCTCTTCGGATTATGAAGGATGCAGGTTTGAGCGAAGATGAATGAATTCAGACCCGGCTCGATCAGCTGAATTTAATAGACGAAAAGAGACTTACTGTTATTTGTCATGGTTAGACGTATCAAAAACGGATGATCAAAGCATTTAACAAGAAAGTTAGACGACAAGAGTATCAAGTTGGGGACCTGGTTATCAAGCGCATCATACTGCCACAAGGTGATCCCAGGGGCAAGTGGACCCCTACTTACGAAGGGCCATTTGTGGTTAAGAACATTTTCTCTGGAGGAGCTATGATTCTAACCACCATGGATGGTAACGACCTTCCTCACCCCGTCAATGCAGACAATGTGAAAAGATACTACACATAATCAATGACCCGCTAGGTTGACTGGCCTAGGCAAAAATAAGGGCTTCCCGGCGAACCAAAAGGGTTCGGGCAAAAATAAGGGATGAAAATGAAAAAAACTGTACACCCGGCAAGTCGAAAACCTGAAAAGGCGGCTTGGGCAAAAAAGGGTATCCCGGTGGACTGAAAACCCGAAAGGGAGGTCCAGGAAAAAATTAGGGATCAAAGCGTAACACTATGTCTCATTGGATCACCTTACATCCAGACTTCGGTATCGACTATCAAGCTCGGACGACACTAATCAATCTGATCTACCTTCAACCAAGTAGCAAAGTGATGAGATGCTCGAGGACATAAAGGCAATAGCAGAGTTGGAACCCAGTGGGATTATTCACATAGCTGTTTTGTTTAGTTTTTTCACAAATTGTGTAAATTCTATTGTTCGGCGGCGTTCTCTTACTAGGACGTCAGCCTCTTGTACAAAAAATGCATATTCACAGGCCAAACTTCAAAAATCAATACAATTCATTTTCAAAGAAATTTCAAACTGTTTTTCCTTTATCTGTTTTATTTTGCAAAGAACGTCCAATGTTCATTTTTTGATATATGCATTTGAAATTAATTGCTGCTCATGAATGTTTACATGCGAAACAAGAAGACGATTACTGGTAATATTAGAAACAGGGGCAAATAAGAAGTGTCCAAAATGTACAGCTGCTTTATCCACCAGGTACAAAGGTAGATTCAGCTGAAGAATATGGCCAAGGTACTTTTACTCCCCGCAGAGTGAGACAGTAATGATAGCTCTCCCCAGCTGAGAATTGCAACTATGAATGAATCGGTAATATTCTTCCCAAGCAGAGTTTATTCACCATTAGCACTGAAAAGGCTTAATATCCCCGACAGTCTTAATATTCCCCAATGGAGTATAAGAATGTTCCCCGACAGAATACAAAATATCCCCAGTGGAGTTTGAAATTTTCCCAGCGCAGTCTGAAAAAGCTTCCCCAGTGGAATTTGGAGAATCATCCCCAGTAGACTGTGGAAGATTGTCCCCAGCAGAACTCAAAGGATTACCCCCATTAGAGTCTAAGGGGTTATTCCCAGTGAAGCCGCAACTGAAAGATCGTCCCTAGCAGAGTTCTTTCCTTTCACAAACAAGAATTCAAATCCCCAGCAGGATTCGATATCACCAGCAACGGTAATTCGTCCCCCAACGGAATTTATCGGTGGAATCCTCAGCAGAACATCTCTTCCCCACAAAGTAATCTCCTCATCAGTTTATTCCCCAATGGAGTTATCCTCTCCTGCAGGTTTATTCTCATCAATCATCTTAATTCTCCATCCCCAGCGAAAACGAAGAATTCGGCTCTTTCTCCAGAAGCTATCCGGGATTTATTTTCCCCAGCTAAAAATATTACATTTCCATACATCATGATACATGCATATACGCATCATCCAACACAATCTCATTTGTTTTGAGAACATCATTGCTTGATATATATCATGCATTGCATACGAATGACCTTTACCTTTCAGGAAAGATGCAGTTAAAGTTCTCAGATATGTCGAAGACCTGACCAGTTCTTAAATCTCAACTAAATTATTCTCGGTTGAATTACAAATAAGGTTATCAGTCTCGACAATTTTCCTCCTTTGAAGTGTGGACGAGTTCTAAAATCTCAACAGAATTATCCTCCGTTGAAGACCAGACAGTCCTAGATCTTGATGAAGATGTTTCCCTCAGTCGAAGACCTGATCGGTTCTTAAATCTCAACTGAATTATTCTCGGTTGAATTACAGATAAGGTTCTCAATCTCGATAATTTTCCTCCGTCGAAGTGTGGATGAGTTCTAAAATCTCAACAGAATTATCCTCCGTTGAAGACCAGACAGTCCTAGATCTTGATGAAGATGTTTCCCTCAGCCGAAGACCTGACCGATTCTTAAATCTCAACTGAATGTTGAATTACAGATAAGGTTCTCAATCTCGATAATTTTCCTCCGTCGAAGTGTGGACAAGTTCTAAAATCTCAACAGAATTATACTCCGTTGAAGACCAGACAATCCTAGATCTTGATGAAGATTTTTCCCTTAGTCGAAGACCTGACCGGTTCTTAAATCTCAACTAAATTATTCTCGGTTGAATTACAGATAAGGTTCTCAATCTCGACAATTTTCCTCCATCGTAGTGTGGACAAGTTCTAAAATCTCAACAGAATTATACTCCGTTGAAGACCAGACAGTCCTAGATCTTGATGAAGATGTTTCCCTTAGTCGAATACCTGACCGGTTCTTAAATCTCAACTGAATTGTTCTCGGTTGAATTACAGATAAGGTTCTCAATCTCGATAATTTTCCTCCTTCGTAGTGTGGACAAGTTCTAAAATCTCAACAGAATTATACTCTGTTGAAGACCAGACAGTCTTAGATCTTGATGAAGATGTTTCCCTTAGTCGAAGACCTGACCAGTTCTTAAATCTCAACTGAATTATTCTCGGTTGAATTACAGATAAGGTTCTCAATCTCGACAATTTTCCTCCGTCGAAGTGTGGACGAGTTCTAAAATCTCAACATAATTATCCTCCATTGAAGACCAGACAGTCCTAGATCTTGATAAGATGTTTCCCTTTGTCGAAGACCTGAACGGTTCTTAAATCTCAACTGAATTATTCTCGGTTGAATTACAGATAAGGTTCTCAATCTCGACAATTTTCCTCCGTCGAAGTGTGGACAAGTTCTTAAATCTCAACAGAATTATCCTCCGTTGAAGACCAGATAGTCCTAGATCTTGATGAAGATGTTTCCCTCAGTCGAAGACCTAACCGGTTCTTAAATCTCAACTGAATTATCCTCGGTTGAATTACAGATAAGGTTCTAAATCTCGACAAATTTCCCCCAGTTAAATTACGGACATGTTCTTAAAACTCAGCAGAGATGTTCTCTCGATTGAAGTACAGGCAAGTTCCTAAATCTCAACAAAGATCAGGCTTCCCCAAGCGGAATCTTCGACAACAACAGGTATACAAGCTCTCGCTAAGGAATCTCTTACGCGATCGACACTTCTCCAAATGGAATCTGTAAGCCCATTCCCGACATCACAAGCCTGATACCACTTCACGTGAGTGCAAATTTCTGGGAACTCTAGTGTTCAATCATCTTTCACCTTTGGATCACGAAAGGAACGAAAGCCAATCTACATCCTCAGGTTTAAGAAGATTGAACAGGGGCAGCTGTTGTACCCCAAAATTTGCCCTCTCATATTTCTCAAGACATTGCAAGAAAAATCTCCAAATGGCTCAAGCTTGTTCAAGAGTTGGACAAACAAGCTATCTCCTAAGGCAGTCAACCCCAAATTAGGGTTTTGTGTTGCACTAAGATCCTTGAGTACAAATGACATCAAGTACTCACCAATTTCCTAATATGTTCTCAAGATCATCCATGACAAGTTTCAAGCCTTGCAGAGGAAGTTTTCTCAGTCAATTGCTCAAAGGGTCCAAAAATCGACTGAGCTAGGGCAAAAGTCAACTGAGACCTATAAACAGTCAAACTTCAAGGTTTTTTGTCAACATTATCATTTTTAAAGATATTTCATCATTTGATCAAGGGTTGATCATGATTCATCAAAGATTGCTCAAAATTCATCAAGACTCAAAAGTTGCTAAATTAGGGGTTTGTAGGAAAAGTCAACTCAACTTTGACCAAGAATAACTTTCTCATATTTTATGAGAAATGACCCATCCAAAGCTCATTTTGAATAGGATGCAATTTCCTACAATCCATCTTCATACCCAAAGATCAAGAAATTCACTCACAAGAAGTTATAAATTTGGACATTATAGGTCATTTTTGAAAGTCAACAAAAACACCTTTTTTTCCAAAGCTTATAACTTAAACATGGAATATCAAAATGAGATGAGACCAAAAGGGTTGGTTAGAGGACATCTCAAGATTTCTAAAAAGTCCACGAACACTTCCAAAAGTTCAAAATTGAAGAAGTTGGGCATTTTTGCAAAATTGTCAAAAGTCAACTATCCCCAAAACTTCAAATTTTGTCAAATGGGCCCATTCTTTTCCACTTGATTTGAGCTTACATCATTGCACACGTGTCCTAGCTTAATCCATAAGCCCATATCTTATTTTTATTATTTTATTTGATTTTTTATTGAATTATTTCATTTTAAATCAAATTAAATCATATAAAATCCAAGTTTTGATTACCTAAGATCTTTTTGGTTGTTTCAGGTCTTAATTATCATCATGATCATCATAAAACTCGAATCTCATCATACCATGTGCAAAAAGATTGAAATTTGGCAAAATTGGAAAGTTGTAAAGAGGTGAATCAAATCAAATTTCAATGCATTGATGTGGAAGATTCAAGCCATATTTGTTACCCTAACACATCATATAGTACAAAAGCAAGCCACAAGGAACAAATTAAGGGTTGGAGGCTGCAAGCATAGACAGAACAAAACTTGAAAAAAGTGACAAAAAGTTGAATTCGAATTCATACTTAGAGGCAATTTCAGAAGCTTAGACTGGTCCCAATCGATTCCTGGGTGATCACACAACCTTCCTGGATCAAAAGCACGAGTCCTCAGGCCTTCAAAAGCGCTGTAAGTATCACGATACCAATTCTGTTCTTGAAACCGTAAATCTCCGTTCTTGCATCATTTGAACGAATCATTGATATATTTGTGACCTTCATAATATTTCCAAGCATTTGGCATTAGTTAATTTTGTTTATCTGACCTGTAAAGCCAAATACCATAGCTAGGGTTCCGTGGTTTTTTTGGGTGTTACTCTTTCAGGAAAAATTGGCTATCAAGAAGGGCATGGTTGTGACCAGGATGATGAGACGAGCACAACTATGCCCTTAGATTTCATTTTCACGGCTCACAACAGACTTTGGGGTATACATGACTTTTAGTGACAGGCTGTGTCCGTGGCTATAGGTTTTACAGGGTTTTAGCCACGAACGTGAGGTAGAAGACGAAGACGTGTCACACTATCAATGGCCAATTCAAAACCACGCGCGCATATTTTTGTTCTGACCAATAAATCTTTATTTTATTTTATTATATTTTATTTGTAGTATATTAACAAACAAGACTTGGTGGCCTAGTGGCAAAGCAAGCACTCAAAATACCATCAGGACCTGGGTTCGAATCCCAGGCCCCCCACTTTCATTCATAATTTTATCTTTTAGGTGATTTGGTACATATGCCAGATGGCCCAAGGCTAAATCTGATGGCCAAGAATTGATGGACCATCATAGTCCAAGTCAGCATTTGTTTTATTGATTTAATTGATTTACTATTTTCTAACCAATCAAATTTTTTTCCTTTATAAAATTAAACCACAAAAAAAAACATTTTTATTTCAAATCAAATTTTAGTATTTTATTTTTATTAACAAATCTATTAATTAATTTAGGCTTTAATTAGAAATAACTTTAACATATTTTTATAAATAATTAAAATTAAACTAGACTTAATTAGGTTTTTACTAACATTCAATTAACTTTTATTTTTTTCTTGCAATACTAAAAAACCCAAAAATACTTTATTTTAATTAATTAATTTATTTAATTTAATTTAGCAATTAATTTAGGTACTTTCTTTCATAAATAAAAAACAAAAAAAAATCATTTCTTTAACAAAAAAAGGGTCAAAACTCTAGAACTTTACGCTCGATTTAATTTCCCGCACGCGATTTATTTATCCAATAATGTACTTGCTCCCGGTTTCTAATAGATAATAGGATCTTTATTTATTTTTCCGCTTTTATTTTATTTTCAAAGGGTTTATCTTTGGCGATGTAAATACCCGACGCCTTGTGATTTAAATTCCACATTTTATTTCCCGCAAATTATAACTGTTAGATGTTGGATAATAGGAATGCATGACAAGACTGAATGTTTTAACCTAAAATCAACTTAGATCACCCATAACATGTACAAAGACAAAATAACTGAAAACGACACACTAGCACATGCGCACTCTTAGGGTACACCCCACTTGGTTGCCTTTGTACGCGATCATTAAGTATAGGTCACTTTAGAGGTCGCCCTCTTGTCCAAAGATCATAATCTCCTCGAAACGGTTGCCTCGGATATTGTTGCCTCAAAACAAATGATCTAAGACATTAGGGTTACCGCTAAGGCGTCCTAACATTGCTTTAGTGACCGTAAGTCCCTCATTCGAATTGACCCTCAAACTCCAAGGATGGTGCTACCTACTCATTAATAGTGGGCTAGCATTGTCTAAAGGAAGATAACATAGAACGATTCCTTTTTTGAGTAGGTAGATGGTTCTTAAGTACTTGCTCTTTCAAAAAAAAAACAAAATCTTTTTCACACTTACACTTTTCGAACAAATTTTTAAAAAAACACTTCATACGTTCTTGAGGACAGAAGCAAGAGTTAAATCGAAGTTTCAAATAAATTTTTTTTCAAACCCACAAGCACAAAGAAAGCAATTTTGAAAACAATTGAGCAAGTACCTAAGAGCCCGTGGATAACCACAGATAGAAAGGGTGCTAACACCTTCCCTTTCTATAATCTACCCCCCGAACCCGAGAAATATCTCGAAAAAGGAATTTTTCTGTTCTTTTTTCCTTTCCTTGTTGGATAAAATAAAAGTCGGTGGCAACTCTTGCTTACCGCGACATTTTGCGAAAATAAACGCAAAACGCAAACCAGCATTCCAAAAAACAGTCAGTTCTTTCCCACCGTATCACACACCGCCAGAGAAAACTCTCTTGACAACAAATGGCCCTTTATAGGTGGGAATCCATTTTCCCCTGGGGTCGCCTTGTGGAAGAATAATGCGCTTTATCACCAAGTCACCAGCTTGGTATGCTCGAGGCTTGATCTTTTTGTTGAACGCCTTGATCATACATTTTTGGTAAGTCTGACCATGACAAACAACAGCCAGTAGCTTCTCATCTATCAAGTTCAGCTGATCCAATCTCGTTTGAATCCACTCGTCTTCGCCTAAGCATGCCTCATTCATAATCCTCAGCGAGGGAATTTGAACTTCCATTGGCAAAACAACTTCCATGCCATAGACTAGAGAAAATTTAGTTGCCCCAGTTAATGTTCTAGCTGAAGTGCGGTACCCATGTAGAGAAAACAGAATCATCTTATGCCAAAAATTATAGGTTACTACCATTTTCTGCACAATCGTCTTGATGTTTTATTGGCCGCTTCGACTGCGCCATTCATTTTCGGTCTATATGGAGAAGAATTGTGATGCTTGATCTTAAACTGAGTGCAAAGCTCAGTAATCATAGCATTGTTGAGGTTAGTCCCATTATCGGTGATGATCCTTTCGGGGATACCATAGCGTAAAATGAGGTTGTGTTTGATGAATCTAGCTACCACCTTCTTGGTAACTGAGGCAAACGAGGCGGGTTCGACCCATTTGGTGAAATAGTCGATAGCGACAAGAATGAATCGATGTATGTTGGAAGCGGTGGGCTTGACTTCTCCAATCATATCAATCCCCACATTGCAAATGGCCATGGATCGGTCACGATGTTCAGAGGGACAGGAGGCACATGGACCTTGTCAGCATAGATTTAGCATTGGTGACAAGTCCTTGAGTGTTGATGGCAATCAGTCTCCATTGTTGACTAATAATACCCAGCCCTTAAGATCTTCTTGGCAATCATATGTCCGCTTGAGTGAGTACCAAAGAGACTATCGTGCATGTCTTCCATGATTTCCTCTACCTTATTCTTGTCCACACATCGGAGTAGAGTAGAGTCATGGTTGTGTTTGTACAATATTCTGTTACTTAAGAAGAATTTAGCTGAAAACCTTCATAAGAACTTTCTGTCATTGATAGATGCTCCCTCTGGATACTCTTGTGCTTCAAGGTATCTCATCACCTCATGGTACCATGGATTTTCCGCGCCAGTGTCAAGTTCACATCAATGTGTAGGTTCGTCGAATCTTTCAATTGTAATCATAGGGGCTTCGTTGTCCCATCTGACCATGACCATTGAAGACATGGTTGCCAAGGCAGCCAACTGATTTTCTTCCCTAAAGAAGTGCTCAAAAGCGATCTCTTCGAAATAGGGAATCAGGGATAGCACAAGTTCCTTGTAAGGGATGAGATTAGGGTGCTTAGTGTCCCAATCTCCTTTTACTTGGCTGATCACTAGAACGGAATCCCCAAACACATTCAAATGCGTGATCCTCAAGTCAATGGCAGCTTTCAGACCCAAAATGCATACTTCGTACTCGGCCATATTGTTTGTGCAATTGAAGCATAGTCTGGCAGTGAATGGAGTGTGGAAACCTTCAGGAGAGATGATCACAAACCAATTCCGTTACCCAAGGCATTGGAAGCCCCATCGAATACCATAGTCCATCGGGATCCTTGTTTAGGTCCGTCATACGGTCCAGGTTTCACACAGTCGGTCACCAACATGATGTTCTCATCAGGGAAGTCGAAGTTCATAGACTGATAATCATCCATAGCTTGATGGGCCAAATGAACTGCTAGTACGCTTCTTTTGATGGCCTTTTGCATAGTGTATTGAATGTCATATTCAGTTAAGATCATTTGCCATATGGCTATCCGTTCGGAAAGGGCAGGTTTCTCAAAGATGTACTTGATTGGGTCCATCTTAGAAATCAACAGAGTGGTATGAGTCAACATGTACTGTCTTAGCCGGCGAGAAGCCCATGCCAGAACGCAACAAGTTTTCTCGAGCAGTGAATATATAGTTTCACAATCGGTAAACTTTTTGCTCAAGTAATAAATAACATGCTCTTTTTGACCAGACTCGTCATGTTGGCCCAAAACACACCCCATAGAGCTCTCTAGTACTGTCAAGTACATGATCAAGGGTCTTCCTTCATCTGGAGACATGAGAATAGGAGGTTCTTGTAGATATTCTTTGATTTTGTCAAAGGCATCTTGACATTCATCATTCCATCTAACTACCTGATCTTTTTTCAAAAGTTTGAAGATTGACTCACAAGTAGCAGTCAAGTGAGATATGAAGCAGGCAATGTAATTGAGATGACCCAAGAATCCTCTGACTTTTTTTTCAGAATGAGGGACAGGCATTTTTTGGATGGACTTCACCTTGGCAGGATCAACCTGAATGCCTTTATTGCTGATAACAAAACCTATAAGCTTTCCAGATCATACTCCAAACGTGCACTTGTTAGGGTTTAACCTCAACTTGTACTTTTTCAGCCTTTCGAATAGTTTGTACAAGTGATCGAGATGTTCCTCTTCAGTTTGTGATCTGGCAACATATCATCCATGTATACCTCTATTTCAGGATGTATCGTGTCATGAAACAAAGCTACCATAGCCCTTTGATATATTTCCCCTGCATCTTCAATCCGAACGGCATGACCTTGTAACAAAAGGTGCCCCATTGCGTAACGAAAGTTGTCTTCTCCATGTCTTAGGGAGCCATTCTAATTTGATTATAGCCGGAGAAGCCATCCATGAAAGAGAAGACTTTATGCTGAGCAGTGTTATCAACTAAGATGTCAATTTGTGGTAGAGGGAAATCATCCTTGGGGCTTGTCCTATTCAAATCCCTATAGTCTACGCACATGCGAACATTTCTGTCTTTCTTCGGTACTGGCACTACATTTGCAACCCATTGAGGATAGGATGTCACAACTAGGAACCCTGCATCAAACTGTTTCATTACTTCAGCTTTGATCTTCTCATACATATCAGGCCTCATGCGACAAACCTTTTGTTTAACAGGAGGGCAGTCTTCTTTTGTCGGCAGACGATGAACTACGATGTCGGTATCCAACCCAGACATATCTTCATAAGACCAAGCAAATACTTACACATAATCATTCAACATCTGAACCAACTTGCTCTTGACATTGCTTTCTAAGCTAGCACCGATCTTGATTTCCTTCTTATCTGCCTCAGTACCCAGATTGATGACTTCAACTGACTCTTCGTGTGGCTGAATAGCTTTTTCCTCTTGTAATAGAAGTCTGGCTAGTTCTCCCGGTATTTCACAATCTTCCTCGCCTTCGTTTTTGGCTTGGTTAATTGGACATTCAAAGTCATAGTCAGTAATAGTAGAGTCATTGGGAATAAGATCCAGAGTGGATGAGGACCTGCAAGAATGTGTGTGTGTGTGCATGTAAGATACATGGCTATTTTTTGGAAAAAAATGTATTTGAAAGAAAAAAAAGATAATGAACACAAATATTTGAATGCAAAAATATTCTATTGTACTGAATGATCATATGATTAGATGAACATAAGTAACCCTTGATAAATGGACCAAAGTGCCCCGAGCCAGGAACATGGCTTAAAAGTCATTGTTGAATATTACAGACAAAATATTCTTGAATTGAAAGAAAAGCAATACCAAGTAGATTACTCCTCAATGAAGGAGATGGGCACAAAGTCCTTTGCATGCCAATTCTTCAGCTCCGTTGTAGTTGGATACACCCAATCCTCAAACGCAACTTTTTCATCTGAATCACCTACAACATTAACTTCATGGCTTCCAATGCAGAGAGGTGGCTTTCCAGCATGAGCACGCCTCACTTCCTTCCGAGCTTTGACGGTGAAGCCCAAACCAAATTGTCCGCTTTAAATGTGATATCAAGGAGTTTCCCCCAAGTATCACAACTTCCTTCTTCAATTGCCGCACGAGCATCTTTGACTGAAACCATCTTCGGCACAACCTTAATAGCTTTGGAATCATCAGAGGAACATTTGGTAGCAGCAACCATTGGTGGTACAACCTCAAAGGCTTGACACGGGGTCTTAATGAATTCTCCATCCATCTCTACGTACTTGAAAGAGTTAAGTTGGCTTACCATAAACTCTTCTTCTCCATAGACAGTGACTATTCTTCCCTTGACTGGATATTTAAGTTTCTGATGGAGA
Organism: Vicia faba; assembly: GCA_948472305.1. NCBI lineage: Eukaryota > Viridiplantae > Streptophyta > Magnoliopsida > Fabales > Fabaceae > Vicia > Vicia faba. The sequence goes on along the minus strand of OX451736.1, from coordinate 588,827,187 downwards.
GTTGAGGTTACTGCCCCAGCTTTATGAATCCACGGGCGACCCAACACATAAGAATAGGTAGGACGGATGTCCATAATGTAGAAGGTAGAGTTGAAGATTTGGGAGCCCACTTTGATTGGAAGATCTACTTCCCCATGAATTGTCCTCTTTGATCCATCAAATGCCCTTACAATGATATCACTTGGCTTCAAGACTAAACCTTCACAGTCTAGACGGTCTAATGCCCCTTTGGGTAATACATTTAGAGAAGAACCAGTGTCGAGTAGCACATGTGCTAAGGTAGTCCCTTTGCACTCGACAGAAACATGTAAAGCTTTATTATGGTTTTTCCTAAGTGGTGTTAGGTTAGCATATGAAAATCCCAAGCCATTATCAACTGTCAGGCTAGCCACGCAATTCTCAAATTGGTCCATTGTTGTCTTATGAGGGACATGAGCCTTTTTCAGGAACTTGATTAATGTCCGAGCATGGACATCGGAACAAAGCAGCAATGAAAACATTGAAATTTTAGAGGGGGTTTGCCCTAACTGTTCCACAATCTTGAAGTCACTTCTTTTTATTATCTTCAAGATCTCGTCCATGTCACGAGCAGAGGTCTCTCCATCAGAAACGTCCTTTGCGGGTACTTCAATCACATCAGGCTTAACAACCTTCTCCTTCCCTCTTGTATCGGTACTTGGCTTGGCAGCAATAATGCGGATGGGCGCCTTTGTAACAACTGGTGGCGAGATATTGGGTGAAAATATTCTCCTAGTTCTGGTTACTTTGCTTGAGCCTGCTATGTTACCAACATTGTCATCTTTTTCTTCTTCAATCCAAGCGTCTTGTTTAATCCCATGATAGAACACCTCAACACCATAATTCCATGGTACTGCCTTGTTTGAAGAGTAGGGAACTGGTCCAATATTGATTATTAAGAGAGAAACAGTGGGTTCATTTGAAATCCTAATAGGACCTTTGGAGGTGATCCTAAGAGGCTTGTTTGAGATGGTAATAATGGATAGGTCTTCACATTTGTTAATCAAACTTTTGACAAGCGGACTCTTTTCAAAATAGAATTTCGTGGCTATCTATCAGGCGTTGAATGCCTTTCTTCAGCCCTTCACATCCATTGAGTTGTCTTGTACAACACACACAGTCTTTTACATAGCTAGGGAAAATCCCAACTTTTAAAATATTGTTTTTGATTATATTCAGCGGAGTAGTTAGTTCTTCAACAGAGGCAACAAAAATTGTATCTTCAACGACATTAACACCCTTGTCATGCTTCGGCATAGGTGCGGTGATTACATTCGGAGTTGAAGGAGGACCAAACTCAATAGTCTTGTTATCGATCAAATCCTGGATTTTGTTCTTCAAGGCCCAACGCTGGTCAGTCTCGTTCCTGGGGCTGCTTAAGTGATAAGCATATTTAGCGTTCAGATTATACATTGGTGAAGAGGTATCTGGGTTTGCAGGTGGATCACGCAATGTCACTAAATTATCCTTTAGCAAATGTTGAAGGGCTTAAGACAATGACATGCCTAACCTCGTAAATTGTCTTCTCGGAGTTTCAAAACGTTGATGATTTGTAAATGGTCTTGGAGTAGGAGTTGGATTGGAGATTCAGATTGCATTGACAGACGGGTGATCATTCTTATTGGTATGGGCCCTTGCCCCGTACACATCATTGACTTCCTTTTTTGCAGCAAAAGGTTTCTTGATAGGATTAGAAGTGGAGGTAGATGCCACAGAGATCTTCCCACTTTTGATTCCGCTTTCAACTCTTTCACCAGTTAAGATTAATTTGGTGAAACCAGAAGAAGAGTATCCAACCAACAGATTAAAGAAGGAACCATATAAAGTGCTCATGAACATGTCAATGTTCTCCCTATCAGTCAAGGGTGGTTGAACCCTACTGGAGAGGTCTCTCCACTTTTGCACATATTATTTAAATCCTTCATTCTTTCCCATTCAAGTTGCATTCCAGCCAAGCTCTCTTGGAAAACGTGAACCAATAGCTTCTTATCAGCAGTGTGCGGATGTATCTTGCGTACATAAGATTTCAGGTTAAGTTTTGGATAAGAAACTCCATCATACTTTGCAAATATTGGTATTTTGAATTTGTGGGGAATGACTACCCCAGAGATTAAACCCAAATCATCAATATCTAAATTGGGGACGGATTGGATTTCAATAACTTTCAATCTGTCTTCTAACTGCTTATATTTGATATCGGAGGGTGGATACTACTCATCGAAATAATCATCATCAGATGCTTGATCATTAACATAGTCAGCCTAAGTACTTATGACTTCACTAATATGGTTCTCGTCTTCTTCAGATGAATCTTCTCCTACTGGGATCTAACGGATTGTCTCCTTGAACCTTCTACCCATGTTGAGTAGAGCTTTCTTCTTGGGCTTCTTCTTAACTGCCAGCAATGCCATCATATCTTGCTTCCCTTTGGCTAGGGCCAGTAGATTCTCTTGGAATTGAGAGTTTTATGTTTGGAGATCCTTCACAGTTTTCTCTAGATCCATCTTGCTGAAATAAATAGTAGAAAGGTAAGGAAACCCGTTATGTGAAAACCGGTCATGTTATGATGTATGGAATGTATATGCAAATGCTTTCAAGGATTACTGAAATTTAAATTTGTATAGACAAAAGAATGAACAAACGTCAATTTTTCATTAATCAGTTCAAAAAGGATTACATCATGCCTCTTGGGATTACAAAATAACTTTCTAAGATAAAAAGACTGAACGCATCCTCTTCGGCGCGAGATAGGCGTTCACACTTTGCTCTTCTTGTAGCTGCTTCGTAAGCTCCAAGACCCTCTTCTCACTAGAATAGAATTGAGCCTCAAAAGTATCTTGTTCTTACTTAAGCTAAATCCATCCTTTTCGCAAGTCTTCGATAGAAGTTGGCATGTCGGGGTGGAGGATAATGTAGGGAACATCTTCTTCAACCACAGGTTCCATGATGACCGGTAAGATGGAAGGATAAGGCGTCACAAGTTTCTGAGCACGAGCTCGCACCCACTTAAGGTAAGGCTCAAGGGGAATGGAATTATTGTGTCCCAGCGTCTTGCTATCCAATTTGCTTACCATCCTCTAGGCTTGGATAAACCTCTGACGGTAGCTTTGATCGCTGCTCTCATAGTCAAATACCACTCCTTGGATAAGCATCTCATGTGGAGCATCCCTTCGGGCGTAACCAAACCGTTGTAAGGCTAAGTAGGGGTTGTAAGTGATACCTCCTATAATGCCAAGCAAAGGGACATTAGGGAATTCTCCACAATGGTCGATGATAGTAACATTCTCCAAGGATCGGGTACACCAATGAACATCTGAATGTTTGAGTGTCATCCACCTATGGGAACACCTTGAACCTTGCTCGTTCTTCAACACAGTTCAGGGAAGATGTGAAATAAACCATCTTGCCAAGAGAGGAGTGCAACATATGAGTATTCCTCTCTTCCTCATAGTGCGAGAGTGAAAAGAATGCAGAATGTCCCCCAACAAAGTAGGCATCGAGTTACGAGACATGAAGATTTTGACGGTATTTACATCTATGAGTTGGTCAGGATTTGGAAACAAAACCATCCCATAGATGAGAAGGGCCAAGATTTCTTCAAAATCTTGTAATTCTAAAGAGTTCCAACAATCTTGAGCTTTCTCGAACAAGAACTTGGCTAAGAAACCTTTGACATCACTCCTTGTTTCCCAATTAGTTGTGATATCAGATTGTGGCAAATGTAATGCTTGGGCAATATCCTCAGGTTTTGGATCTCTTTCTGTACCGTTGAAGGATAGTTTATTAAGAATTGGAATCCTCAACAGTTGTGGGAATTCTTCTAGAGTAGGCACAAGTTGATAATCGGGAAAGGTGAAGAAATGGTGTAGAGGATCACAGAATTGGAAGAGAACCTTCATCATATCTTCATCAACGTCAGAGGTAACCAAGTTTAGGAGGCGACCATGTCTTTCGGTGAATGGAGAATTCTCAGGGACTCTTGATGCTAAATCTTTGAGTTGAGGAGGAATCCTCACGAGATTGACTTGGATAGTATTCCTGCGGATAGAATCCACGTCCTACAAAACAGAACAAAGATAAATCCCAATAATCCTTGAAATGGTTAGAATGAGTATGATGTTATGATGTTTAGGATGTCATGTATAAATAAATAAATAAATAAATATATATATATATATATATATATATATATATATATATATATATATATATATATATATATATATATATATATATATATATATACAAACAAGGCAAACAAGTCCTTAGGTTTAGGCTTGCACGGAGTCTCATAGGTAAGTACCCTCTTGAAGTTTAGTTAGCTCAAACCTGTCCTAGAAATAGTAATCGGGTTCTAAAGGATCCCAATATCACTGGTCTGTCTTCTCGGGCATTATTTTAGCACAAGCCTCTTTCACGGCGACCAAAATATCCCAAAAAGCCAAACCTCAATGAGTGTAGTATCGAGTCTCTACCAACTTCGGACAACACCAAAGACGGTCATCTCACTACGTCCTAATGGCCAGGTTGGTCAAGTAAAGGTTCTAAAGTCAGTTAGTGTTTCATGACATCACTCAACGGCCCCTTATTCTCCTTGACTACTCAAGGGCTATTGGTACCCACAAATATGCCACACTAACATGGCTATTGCTTAGACCATGTCGGTATACCCCACACAATTTCCACAATGTATTGCTACTTACCTATAAGGTATCCCAAATCCGGGTAGAGGATTTAAGCCCAAACAAAGCACCAAAATGTAAAGGAAACAAATCAAACAATTAAAGCAAATAAAGGTGATCTAGCCCTAAGGTGACCCCACCATTAACAAAATTCCCCAGTAGAGTCGCCATTTCTGTGATACGGTGGGAGAACTGACTTGGGTGTTTTACGTTTTATCACAAATTTTGCGGTTATCAAGAGTCGCCACCGACTTTTATTTTATCCAAAAGGAAAGGCTGAAAAGAACAGGAAAGACCTTTGAGATTGTTTCTTGAGTTCGGGGGGTAGTTTATGAAAAGGGAAGGTGTTAGCACTCTTTTCATCCATAATTATCTATGAGCTCTTAGTTGCTTGCTAAATCACTTGCTTTTGTTTGAAAATGTGCTTTGTATGGTTTTTGAAAGTATTTTGAAAAGGAGCCATCGTTTAGACAAACTTTATAATAGTTCTCGTTCGTAAGAACGTATACAAAGTGTTGAGATTTTGAAAATATTTCAAGTTTGGAAGATGTTTTGAAAGTGTTTTTGAAAGTGTTGGTGTTTGTTTTGAAAATAAGCAAGAGTGTTTGATTTGAAATTGAGCAAGCAACTAGGAACAATCTACCTACTCAAAAGTCTTAGTTAATTTCTTCCTTTCCTTTGATATTGCTATCTTACCATTGATTTGGTAAGAAGCCCTATCTTTGGATGTAAATGGACGGGCATGGGTCATTGTATAGCCATGATAGTAATGTTGTGAAATATCTTATCAATTCTCTTTGAGGGACTAAGATCATTTTGAAAGGAAACATTGATAGCGTCATCGAGGGACTATGATCTTGTGTTTTTGATTGTTTTTTGCTAAGATATCCCACATGCATAACATGGCTATTTTTGTAAGACAACAAAGTGGAATTACCCTAAGGGTGTAAGTGTGCAAGTGTGTTGATTTACGTGCTTTGTTTATCTTGGATTTGGGTTTACTAACTTGTTGATTTGAATCTTTCCATACAAACCCTAATTTACTAGCATTTATATAAAGCGATAAATTGAATAAATAATAAACTATTAACTATTACTAGCATTTTAAATCTAATTAACTATTACAACCATATTGAATGTTATACAAAAATTGAATAAATAATAATGTACAAATGCAAATGGAAAAGAAACATGATTTTTGTTTGGATTTTCATGAAAGGGATTTTAATTTAAACCTAATTAAGAATATGATTAATGAAAATTAACTAAAATTAACTTAAACTAATTAAGAAAAGAAATTAATTCAAAAGGGTTTTTTATGAAAAAGTTTTAAATTAAAAAAAATAAATGAAAATTAATTAATCTAAAACAAACCTAAGTTCTAAATTGATCTTAATTAAGAGAAGAAAATAATATAATAATTAATTCTAAGTCTAAATATTAATTACAAAAAAAAAGGTTAAATTTATTAAGAAAATATTTTTTAGTCTTTTTTGTTTTTTACAAAGAAAAATAAATAAAATGTAAAAATAATAATAATAATATTTTTTGGATTTTTATTAATAATAATGATGATAATAATAAAAATAATATGAAAAAGAAAATAAAATAAAGAAAAAGAAAGTGAAATAATAAAAAGGGCCAGGGGCGCAAATATAGTCAGGGTGTTTGAAGATAAAAAAAAATGGAAAAGCCCAACTGAAGGGGCCCAGGCGCTGGCTGAACAAAAAAAAGGATTGAAAAAATATGAAAATGCACAAAAGGGTACCACTGGGGCTCGAACCCAGGTCCCTAAGGCAACAGGCGCACGCTTTAACCACTGGGATGGTGATACATCTGTTAACTTAAACAAAACAACAAATATATAATATAAGTCTTGCCCTGACTGCACTTCATCTTCAACCTCCACCCAAAGGATCTGTAACTTATTCATTTCTAATCCATTCACAAAACTTCCAACATCAAACATGTTAGATATTTCCTCACGATTCTGAATATGTAAATAACTTAATCTAATTCTCAAAGATGAGAATGAATTTCTAATAGTACCAAATTCTGACCTAAATATTTCCAGAAGTTCAAACTCAAAATTCTCCCTACTATAGCAACATTAATGAAATCTATGGACATGTATAGCTTCAGGGCAATAATGTCTACATTTTATCTTCACAAATGCAAGCCTAACAATGCCTAAATAATGAGATAGAAGTTCAAGAAAAATACCTCAAAACTGGAAATCATGAAATGAGTTTGAGCTTGTTTCAATTGATGGTGATGATCAGGTTAGCTTCCTTGAACTTCTAGGAAGCTAATGCAATAGATAGCTTGAACTGAGAGTGGCTGGAAAGGTCTGGAGAAGTCCAACTGCAATGCTCTATTTTTGGCTATGGAGGTTGATGAATATGATGTTACAGTCTGCAAACAGGGACAAGGATAATTTGTGTTTGATGTGATGAAGCTTTTGAAATGAAAAGGCCAAGAAACGCACGAGGGAAATGGAAGTTTTAAGTTCTTGGTCAGAATGTGAAACAATGGTGGTTTGTGATGCAATTCTGAGTTTGGGGAAGTTTGAGAGCTTGTGTATTCGTGTCCTAGCTTGCAAATAACTTGTATGTTTATATGGAAAAGGTTAAAGCACTTTAGGTGGTCAGAAGCATAAGATATAGAGTTACGACTATGCTACTTGATTTTGAAAAAAAGTGAAAAACATGGTTTCAAGGCATAGTACAAGCATGGCCTAAGTTGTTAGAGGCTCTAGACAAGTTTCTTATGGCTTTTAAATTGTGTGTGATCAGAAGAAACAAGTGCAAAGCTCAAGGCAAGTTGACTTTGTGATTAAAGCCTCTTTACAAGAATGGAATGGTAACTTTGTGCCATAAATGGAAATGCAACTTGGATAATAGCTCAAATGCTTGGATCAAAGCTCTAAAAGCTGTGTAAACATTTAATTATGCAGTGACAAACAAGTTTGAGGCCTGCAAAGCAAAGATTATGCAGCCTAGGCTTGAATTTGAATTCTTGTTCATCATGAAATGGCTTGTAATTCAAGTTTGAAAACCCTAACTTCTTGTCTTCGATTTTCCTTGTTCAAACATGATCTAAATGAGTTCTTGGAAATCTTGGAAAGCATGTAACATCCTATAAAACCTATATGTTAGTCATTTTTTAAAATTCCTCTTGGAACTATGTGAAAAATTTCCATGAAGTTAGGTCAAAATCTTGCATAAACTAGGGCAAACTTTTACTATGTTTTCAAGTTTCATGAACATGTACTCACAAAATCGTAACTTGAAATCCATGCATTTCTAGGAGATGTTGTGTTCTAAAATGTTTTAGATCTCATTGAGATATACAACTTTCATGTTGAAAGTTTCCTTTGAATCATCTTTCATCATGGTGAAAATTTGGCTTTAATTTGTGAAAAAATATGAAGTTTCCAACACAGAAAAATTTCTAAGTTTAGAAATTTTGACTTTTCAAAATGAAATATTGACTTTTTGATTTCTTGATGAACAAGTTTCATATTTGATATGTTTTGATGAATTGTGATCTTTGAAACTTGATTTTGACCAAAAAGTCAAAGTTTGACTTTTTAGTGTACAGTTGACTTTTGATCAGTTGACTGAAAATCAACTATCAATGAATTGATCTTGAGGGAAGTTTTGAGTCATTCCATTAGGTAAAAATGATGCAATTGAATCCTTTAGATCATGTCTCAAACCAATCAACCATTTTCTAGGTCAAAAATCAGAAATTGCACTTCCTCAGTCAAACCCTAATTTAGACCATTTTGCCCTTTTGATGATCTGATCTAATTTCTTGAGGAATTATGGTCCAAACTTGATCAAATGAAATATATGAGTTCATAATGTTGATATGGATAAAAAATTATGAAGTTTGACTATAAACTAACCACAATTGACTTTTTCCCCAATACAATTGATTTTTAGGTCAACTGATCAATTGATTGAGCAAAAATGTGATCCAATACTTGAAACTTGTCATGAGCAATCTTGAGAGTCCAAAATGATCCATGAAAGTCATATGGGGTATTAAAAGTTTAATTTTCCTTGTTCAATCTCAAACCCTAATTTTTAGTCATCAGTGCTTGAGGAGGTGCCTTGAGCTGATCAACCGTAGTGCAGTCTTGAACCAATGGAGATATTGTGAGAAATTACTTGATAAATGAGAGAGAAAATTTTGGGGTACAACAAAAACACAAACCCAGAATCCAAACACTTGTCCCCTTCGAATCTGAAACATCCCTACACCTTGTTACCCTTCGAATCCAGCAGGAAGAACCTCACATTTGTTCTTCTCTTTCGAATCTAGTATCAAAGGCCTAACCCCTGGTCCCTCCCTTCGAATCCAGAAGCACTCAAGGCAACCACTTCAAGGCCCAACACACGTCCCAACCTCAAAGAAGGTAAGTCATTCTTAACCTTGGATCCTTCGTTTCCATCATAACATGTAAATAAATTTCCTTTTCGTTTCAAACATGTACATAATATTTGTTTCCATTTCGTTTACACCCTTTTTAGTTTGTTTTTATTGCCTCTCCTTTTGGTTTTGTTCTTTGGTTTGTTACAAATGCTTTAAGAACTAACCTGGCCCTAAGGTAATGCTAGCATGGCCTTAGGCCATGTTGCTATTTAATATCTCAAACGAAAGAAACAGGAGACAGGAGTATGAAACAAAGCCTCAAGCTTCCTCATTAATTCTAGGCCCAGCCGAAAGGAACTCCCTCACTGCTTTCAACCCCCATGTGAAGGAGGTAGAAAGGCAGATTACATCTTGCACTGATTCTAGGCCCAATCGAAAGGCACAACATGTTGGCCTCTAGGCCCCTATCAAAAGGCACGCCTACACTGTTTCCAGCTCCCAGTCGAAGGAGGCAGAAAGGAAAATCAAAGGGCATGACTCCACTGACTCCAGACCCCAAATCGAAGGAGGTCAAAAAGTGCAGAATCGAAGGGTGTTTCTGCTTAAATTGAAAGACACATTTTCGTTGCTTTTATTTTATTTTTTCCTTTATATTTTCATTCTATTCAATATGGTTGTAATAGTGTAGGATTTTATCTTTCTGCATTTTATTACTTTTGTATGTTTGCTAGTAAAATAGGGTATGTATGGCAAGATAAAAACAAAGAGTAGACAACCCCTAATCAAAGACTAAATGAATGCAAATCAAACACACTATTCACACATGCACCCTTAGGGTACTCTCACTTGTTGCCTCAGAAAAATAGTCATGTCCCTCGAATATGGGCGTTTTAGCAAAGACCCTCGATAAAATATCGTAGTCCCTCGATGCCCCTCGATGTTGCCTTCGATAAACGATATAGTCCCTAAACGACATTGCTAAAACATCCCATAGGTTTCCTTCTATGACTATACAAACGTCCCAAGCCCGTCCCTTCACATCCAACGATGGGGCTTCTTACCAAATCAATGGTAAGATAACAACATCTAAAGGAGGAGGAAAAGAACATTTAAGACCTTTTAAGTAGGTAGGATGCTCCTAGTTGCTCGCTTGCTCAAAACAAAATCATTTTATGCACCCACACTTTCATTTGAAACATTTTCAAAAGTTAAAACACTTTGTACGCGTTCTTATATAAACGAGAACCATTACAAAGACACCTTTTCAAAATCACTTTCAAAAAACACATTCCACAAACACCTCTTTGAACTATTTTCAAAACAACACTTTGTACGTGTTCTTATAGAAACAATAACCATTACAAAGACATTTTCAAAATACTTTCAAAACCCACACCACAAGCACGTTTTCAAACAAAAGAAAGTGATCTAGCAAGCAACTAAGGGCCTGTAGATAACTACAGATGAAAAGGGTGCTAACACCTTCCCTTTTCATAACCTACCCCCCGAACTCAAGAAAATAATCTCGAAAGGTCTTTCTCGTTCTTTTCAACCTTTCCTTATTGGATAAAAGAAAATTCAGTGGAGACTCTTGCCATCCGCACAATTGCGATCAAACGCAAAACACCTAAGTCAGTTCTCCCACCGTGTTACACTTAGCATATGAAGATTGGAGAAGCCTAATAATAGCCTACCTAAAATATCCAACAACAGATACAAAAAGGAAAGTTAAGTATCGTGCATTGAGTTATATTTTAGTAGGCAACGAATTGTTTAAGAAAACACCAGAAGGAGTCTTATTCAAATGTTTAGGAGAAAGTGAAGCATACTTAGCACTATCTAATTTGCATAGTAGGGCATGTCACTATGTCAATTTGGTTTATCAACTTCTTTAGTATAACACTTGCAGTAGCGTTATCCTTTAAGACTTCAAATAAATCAGCTTTTAAGACTTTCTCTTTGATTTTCTGGAGAAGTTTCTCATTATTCTCAGCTTGAGAACTCCCACTTGAAGTTGTAGTTGGACTGGGGAAAGTTTTTTGGGCAAATGACACCCTTTCCGCCATCATTAGCCTTACATATTCAAGAGGTTTATATTTCTTTAGTGCATCCAATGTTTCTTGAGAGAGTTCTGGTGAAGCATTGCATTGGGTTTGTTGATTTTTTGCATAAGTCATTTTGTCTTGGGAGTTGACTTGGACTAGAGGATATTTGTCTTCTTCTCCTAGATTTTCTTCTTCTTCTTCTGCCATTTCTACATCTTCAATAAAGAATGATGCAATTTCATCATTAGTAAGAGGTTCGTAACCATTAGGAATATCATCAACAAATTTAATCTTTTTGGGTGAAGATTCACTAGGGTTATCATTTTTGTCCCCTCAATCATCACTAGCCCCCTTGGTGCCTTAATGTACCTCTGGGTTATTCTCACTTTGAGGAATGTCTCCTTTTTCAGATTGAGCAGTTTCATCAAGTTTGTTGATTGCAGATGAAGACCCTTTGCTGAATTGTTTATAACTGGACAAAGGATGGTACAAAGCAACACCACTGTCAGAAAAAACACTTTGTTTGTTTCAAGACTCAGCAAGAGTTATTTGATTTTCCCGAAATTTAAAGAATGTTAGTTCGAATAAAGAATGATGTTGATCAAAGTAAAATAACAAGTAAAAGTTATACCTTTTGTCCATCAGGACTTGAGTTGTCACTTTTGACCTGCTCTAGAATAACGTCTCCAGATGGTTGGGACATGGTTTTCTCTTTGGGCATTGGGGTAGATAGTGAGCTCGAGCTTCTACTTCTTGGTTTGTAGAGGAGTGGGAGGAGTATCTTCATCATCTTTGACTTCTGCTAGAGTGTCATGAGTGGACTTTCTTTTGTGCGGAGATTTTGGAGGTAACTTACTAGCCTTAAAGAATAATACTATTAGAAGAAGTAATAAAGTACAAAAAAAAGGTAAAGTTTCGAATCATACCTTTAATGCTTTCGATTTCTTAATATCTGGAGCAGTGCTTTTTGTTGAGACATTGGTTGGTTTGGAGGTTGTCGTTGAAATAGTCTTCGAACTAGGTTGTTCCTTCTTAGTTTTTTTCTTTTTGACGCTTAAAATAGTATACATTGATAAAATTGGTTAGTACCAAGTATGAAGGAAATAATAACAAGATAAATCGAAAGGACCAGGGAAATCCTTTGGTCCCACACCTTCACTTGTCAGAGAAAGAATGGAGATAGTTGACAAGTCATAGTGAAGGAAGCCTTTGAAACTGTCAAAAGTATACTTAGTCGAAACCACTCGATTAACAGGTTTTTAAGATTCTTGTTTTAAAAAGTTTAGGTAATTACCACAAACAATCCATTTTGGTTAAGGAGGATAGAAAGCCAGGGCCAAATCAACATTGGGCAAGTTTGGAAATTTTGGTGGGTGAAGTTTGAAAGCTAAGTCATATCTATGTTCAGATTTGGCACAAGTAAGAATATTTAAACGATGAAGTTTTTTTAGTAAATTTCTCTTTTAAAGTTTGTGTTGAATTAAAAGTGGTTCGACTAAGGTTGGTTGGATCATAGACAGTTTCAAAGTATTTTTGGAACGCTTAGATTTCCTTGATGTGCGTATGTTTACCTTTGTGGCTCAGATCCTGCATAGATGCAAAAGCTTTCGTCAGATGTTGGCTGAGAAATATGGTGTCGAACATATTATTTGAATAAAAGTCTTTCCACCAAATATCAAAGCCCTTCGAGCAGTATAAAGATGAGTAAAAGGGAACATGATTAAATTCTACAAAATTGACATGACGAGCCATGTGTTCTTCCCAATCTAAAAGAGAAAACTTCATTCCTGCTATGTATAGTTCATGTTTTATTCCAAATATAGGCTCAGGAATCAGTTGGCAAAGCCAAAATTTTCGAGACACAAAATTTGGTTGATAAGCAAGCATACATATGTTGTTTTTCACAGGCATGATCCTCGAGACAATTAGCCTAAGGAGTAAAAAAGCTATCAAAATATAAACTATATCCGTATCCTCTGGTGAGATGTCAGAAAGAGATCTTATAAACCATTCAGGGCCATGAGTTTTATTGGCGAAAGGAGCCATCACATGACTAAAGACATGATGTTTCGAAAACGTCATGATGTACTTAGTGAAATACTCCCCAAAATTCTTTCCATCATCAAGAGTCAGTCGAAGTAATCTTTTTCCCTTGACAGTTTGATTTTGGATTTCAGGATCTTCATTGTTCACTGTGCCAAAAGTGCTGTGAGATGGTTTGAATGTTGCATTAAGCTATAATTGGAGCAGTCAATATGGACCGACTAGGAACAAGTTTGTGCCTGGCATGTATTCTTTCAGTTTGAAAGTGGCAGACCTAAGGCTTTCATATAATCCAGTAAGTATTAATTCACTGAGGCACACTTTTTGACCAGAGTGAAATTGGTTTGCTAAGGTAAGGAATCTTCTGGCTACTTGTAAATATTTATAGCAAAAAAATATACCTAGATAGCCAGAGAGTAAGGAAGATTATGTGCTCAACGTCGAACATTTCATCTCCTTCGACATGATAGAGATTTGTGTATTTGGTGAAGGCAGCATTGCCGACATTAAAATTAATGGTGTTTGTATCCTGTTGATAAGGATCAAAAGTTTCTCTAGTAGGGGGAGTCCGGTGATAGCGGCCACATCGAAGAGAGTGGTAGTTATCATCCCACAGGGGAGATGGAAAGTATTGTAAGTACTATCCCAAAAGTACGATGAGGACATTAGCATGGGTTGGCAATAACTGAAACCTATTTTCGACATTTGGATCAAGTCGAAGATGCCTAAGTCTTTCCAGGCTTGGGATTTTACCTTTTCAATTTTATCCAGCCAAGCGAGATACTGTTTATCTGCTACAGGGCAAGACCTAAAAGGTTTGAATTTTTCAGTTACATAGTCAAACTGAAAGGGTTTATCTTCAGTTACAGTAATTAAGGGAGTATCTTTTTGGGTTTTCTCTACAGATGATTCTGCTAGTTATTTATCAGGGTGGCTATCTTTCTTAAAAGGTATGGCTTTGTTGAAAAGGGATTTTGTATCATAATAAACAGGAAAAAATTTCTTGATTTTCTCTAAGCAGTTAGAAGACATCAAATGACCCATATATCCTAGGGTTTTATCAATAAGGGTAAAAGGAATTATTACCTGAGAAGCATAAATTGCTTGTTGTTCAGCAGAAATGTGTGGTGTTAGAACTAGTTCTTGATTTCCAATAAGAATTGGTTTTGTGATATGATGAATCGGCTTGAATGCAACATCGTTCCTGATCTTCACTTCTTTGTTATTCACATTTTTGTCTAATTTTATTCCTTTTTTGGATGGTGGCATGATTGACAGATTCAATTTCTTGATTGTTTGAAGGTTTTTTGAGAAAAAAGAATGTAAAATTTTGAAAACCAGAAGATTGAGAAGATGAAAAAGTGTGTTTGGAAAAGGAGAAGGACATTTATAAGCTGGAAATTGTTCAATTTATATTTTAAATTTTTTGAGTTAGTGGGACATGTGGTGGTCTATGATAAGGTGATATAAGAGGTTGTTTTCTTAAAAACCACATTAGGAACCTACTTTTGTAACAAATGATGGAACTGCTGCATGCACATCTTGATTATACTTTTTGAAAAAATAAGTCATGATTGTTCTGACGTCATAACAGTTATTGTCTATCAGGAGGATTGCATGTTCGTCGAAATATAATTGTTTTGCAAGAAATGTATGTTTCTCCAGGAAATTCGAAGCACGCATTTATTGGGGGCAATTTGTTGACTGAAAATTTCGACTACATGGGTTTTAGATGAAATGGTATATTTTGGAGAATATAATTAGAAAGAAAGAACAAAAAAGTTTGTGTGAAGCTTTCGACAGATAAAGAGCTAATAAAAGCTTTGTTTTTGCTAAGTATTGGAAAAAGGTTCGTACGCGAACCATAGAGATTTTAAGTTATTTAAAATATCATTAACCATATTTTAACCATCACGTTTGGCGCTTCGAAGAGAAAGAGTTTTCAAATTCAACAATTTGATCTTATCCAAAGTAACATGTGGATACATGGGATTTGAAGGCGCATGCACTTATCAAACGTGGCAACATCTTATTTAAAGACTGTTTGGCTGAAATTAGTATAAATAGGGGTCTTAGTGTTAGGATTCAGTGTGTTCACATCTTTGTACAAAATACTCAGAATTACTCAAAGTACCAGCTTTTAGAGAAACGAGTTTATGAGAATGTACGTATGATGCACCAATTTTATATTTATTGATATCCAACTTTAATTGAAAGCTTTATACATTCCTTTAAATTTTAGTCAAAATATATTTACATTCCAGTGTTTTATTTGAAAGCATTACTTTACTATTTATAAAGTTATAATTAAAATAATATTTGTCTAAAAGAATGAAGATGTTTTCGAAAATATTCTTTATTTTAGGAATAGAAGTTTTGAATGAGAACACATGTGCTTAGGATCAATCTGGTCGATCCTGCAAGTTACTAATTTTTATTCAATTTGGAAGACCAACAGTTGTTTACCAAGTTTCATGGTAAACATGAGCATATGACCCTTCTTTCTCTATGGCTACCCATGTGCATCTTTTTCTGTAAATCTCTACAAGTTTCCAAAAGATTTCTCACCTTAGCAAACCAACTTCATTTATCACTGGGTTATATGAAAGCCTTGGGTCTGCCACTTTCAAACTCAAAGGATACAATACATGTATGAACTTACTGCTAGGTGACCCATATTGACTTCTCCAGTTGTGGCTCAATGCAATGTTCGAACTATCTCTCACTACTTCTAGAATAGTGGACGACAAAGATCCTGAAATTCATAATTGAACCATTGAAGGATGAAAACTGCTTTTACTTACTCCTGACGATGATGCAAAGAACTTTGGGGAGTGCTTTACAAATTATGTCATGATGTTTTCCAAACTTCATATCTTCATTCCTTCAATGTGGAAACTGTGCGGGGTATACCGACACGGTCGAAGCGATGGCTATATTGATGCGACACTTTGGTGGGTACCGGTAACCCTTGAGTTAATCAAGGAGAATATGGGGCCGCTGCATGGTGTCATGAAGCATCAACTAACCTTAGAACCTTAATTGAACAACTTGGCCATTAGTACATAGTGAGATAGCCATCTTTGGTGTATCCCCAAAGTCGGTTGATACTCGATGCTATACTCAATGAGATCTGACTCCCGAGTTTTGTTTTGTGACAAGTCAGTTGTCTATCAGAATGAAACTTGTGGGAAAGATCAGTGATATTGAGATACCTTAGAACCCGGTTACTATTTTTAGGACAGGTTGAACCAATCAAAACTTCAAGAGGGTATTAACTTAAAACCCATGCAAGCCTTAAACCTAAGGTTTTTGTGTGATTTTCTTGTGCTTGCTATATCTGTGATTTCTTAGCATAATCATAATATCATAACATGGCATGTCATACTAACCATTTCAAGGATTTTCTAGGGCTTATATTTTTCTTGTCTTATAGGACATGGCGTCCGCTTGCAGGAACACTATCGAAGTCAACCTTGTGAGGGTACCTCCTCAACTCAAGGAATTAGCATCAAGGATTCCTGAAATCTCTACCTTCACTGAAAGACATGGTTGACTTCTCAACTTGGTCACCTCAAACTCTGATGAAGAAATGATAAAGGTGTCATTTCAGTTCTTTGACCCGTTACATCACTGCTTCACTTTTCCAGATTACTAGTTAGTGCCTACTATGGAGGAGTTTTCTCAGTTATTGGGGGTACCTATCCTTAATCAGTTACCATTCAACGGTATGGAAAGAGACCCAAAGCCTGAAGAGATTGCTCAAGCTTTGTCTTTACAATAGTCTGATATAGTGGAAAATTGGGGAACTAGAAGAGGCATCAAGGGGTTTCTAGCTAAGTTTCTATTTGAGAAAGCTCACCATTTTTGGGATACCCTGGATTTACAAGCTTTTGAAGAAGTGTTGTCTCTTCTCATATATGGGTGGTGTTATTCCCTAATCCGTACCAACTCATAGATGTGAATGCGGTCAAAGTTTTTCTGTCTCATAATCCGGTGCCTACTTTACTTGGAGATATTCTACACTCTCTACATACTCTCACTCTAAAGAGAAGAGGGACCCTTCTGTGTTGCACTACTCTGTTGGCTAGGTGGTTTATTTCTCACCTACCTCGGTCTATTTTGAAGAATGAGCAGGGTATGAGATGGTTCATAGATTGATGTTCCTCACACATTCGGATATTCATTGGTGTTCTCGATCCTTGGAGAATGTTACCATAATTGATCACTGTGGGGAATTCCCTAATGTACCTCTCTTAGGCATTAGGGGAGGAATCACTTATAATACCTGTTTGGCATTGCGACAATTTGGTTATGCTAGAAGGGATGGTCCTCATTATGCACTCATCCAAGGAATCATCTTTGACTATGAGAATGATGTTCAGGGTTATCGTAAGAGGTTCATTCGATCTTGGGGAATGGTAAACAAAGTTGATAGCAAGACACTGGGGCACAAGAATTCTATCCCTCTTGAGCCTTACCTCAAATGGGTGCGAGCTCGTTCTCAATTTCTTATGATGCCTTATCCCACCGTCTTACCTGTGATCATGGAGCCAATTGTTGAGGGAGACACTCCTTACATTATTCTTTATCCAGACATGCCAACTGATTTCGAAGAGCTACAAAAATCCTGGATTCAACTCAAAGAAGGACGAGATACCTTTGAAACCCAATTCTATGCCAGTGAGAAGAAGGTTTTAGAGCTCACTAGGTTACTTCACGAAGAAAAGAGTATAAATGCTTACATTGCACCAAAGAGGATGCGCCAGTGGGAAGCTTGAGTCTTTCTTTGCTTGGAGAGTTTATGTTTGCTTTGTTACTTCCTTTGTAAGCCCAAGATGCATCATGGTGACTGTTAAAACTTCTTAATGCAATTAACGTTTGTTCTCTTTATGTTTAAGCAAATTTTAGTCTTAGAAATCCTTGAAAACATTGCATGCATAAATCATACATATCATTGCATAAGCAAGTTTCATAGCATGTTTCTTATCTTCTTCGCTATTTATTTCAGCAGTAAAGAAATGGCTCTCTAACAAATAGTGAAGGATCTACAAACTCAAAATGCTCAGTTTCAACAAATGATCATGGCTCTGGCTAAGGGGCAAGAGGAACTGAAAGCCCTGATTGTTAAAAAGAAGACCAAGAAGCCAAAGAATCCAGATTGTGTGGTGAATTCGGGAAGGAGGTTCAGAGGACCGTTAAGGCAAGTTGTAGAGCTAACATCTTCGTCAAAAGAAGGAGTTAATCAAGAAGGGGAAACGAGAGAGGAAGACCCCAGTCTAAGGGAATCTGATAATGAGACTGACTATAATGAGGAGAAGTATCCTCCGGCCGATGAAAAATACAAACAGCTGGAGGAGCGTCTGAATGCAATGGAAATCCAGAAGGTACCTGGGCTGGATTTTGAAGAGTTGGGTTTGGTTTCTGGGGTTGTCATCCCGCATAAGTTCAAGGTCCCAGTATTCAATAAATATGATGGGGTATCATGTCCCAAGATGCATCTCCGATCTTATGTGAGGAAGATTCAGCCTCACACTACAGACAAGGACTTATGGGTCTACTTCTTTCAAGACAGTCTATCTGGGACTCAACTAGAGTGGTTCTACCAGCTGGAAGGGACCAATATTCATAACTGGGCAGACCTGGCTGCTGCTTTCTACAAGCAGTATCAGTATAATGAAGTATCAATATTCATAACTGGGTACCCTATCTGGTCTGTTTTTCAATATAAAGAGTGGAAGCTCCTCAGCTGGATTTACTGAGTTGATTTTGACAGGAGAAAGAGTGGAAGCTGGGATTAGAAGTGGAAAGACTCATAAGGATGCCTCTTCAAGTGCCGTAAAGAGACCTTTCGTAGGAAAAAAAAGAGGTCAGTGCTGTTTACAATCAACGAAATCAGGGAAGAATCGAGCGTCGTCCAACAGTAGGGGATGTTATGATATCCAAGCCCGCAGCTACTCAACAACGAAATAATCCGCCCAGAGCAGAAAGACCTGTAAGGCAATTCACCTAGATAAATATGACTGTCTCAAGTTTTTCCTCACCTACTGAAATCCAATTTGGTTACCTTGAGGGAAGCTACCAATAATCCCAACACCGTATCTCCTCGCTACAACCCAAATGCTCGTTGTTCTTACCATTCAGAAAGTCCAGGCCACGATACAAACGACTGTTGGGCTTTGATAAACAATGTGCAAGACCTTATTGAGGAGGAGGAAATTAAATTTGATGCTCCTGAGATTCCAGATGTTATAACTGCTCCCATGCCCAAGCAAGGCCGTGGTGTTAATGTTGTTGACGATGATACGTTTGTTACTTCTGTTGAGGAACTTGTTACTCCTCTCATGACTGTTAAGTGGAATTTGTTGCAAGCCATTTTATTTCCAGGCTGTGGTGAAGACTTCCACTTATGTTTATCTCTACCGACTGGTTGTTACTTGTTGAAAGCAGGTGTTCAACACCTGGTGGATGATAAAGAGATTCTATTTGAGAAGACTCCCGTCACAACTGTTTCTTGTAAGGATGTTTCAATCATAACCATTTCTGCCAATCCTCCCAGGGTCTCCACCAAAAGACTCGTCAGGATTACATCTTCTCCAAAGTTGGCTCCCCTGATCATCACTATGCCAGGGCCAATACCATACTCCTCGGACAAGGTTGTTCCTTGGAACTATGGGGCTGACGTCTATTACCATGGCGTCAAGCAAGACTTTGTTGGCTGCTGAAGACCAGGTTGTTGGAAATACTGATCCCGACATTGGAAACATCATTGGGACCAGCAAAATAACAAGAAGTGGAAGAGTATTCTCCCCTGAGATTTCTCCTCCAAAAGTTGTTACTATTCCTGTGATCATTCCTACTGTTGGTCCTGCTGATACTACCACCACAATTCCTGTGATTACCCCTGTTGCCACCCCTATCACCGAGTCGGCCGGGATTCGGGGCAAAGACATATTAATTGAGCCTATCCAGACGAAGGCACATTCAGAGTCTATTCCAGAGGCTCCCAAGAAGGAAATGGAAGAAATCTTAAAGATAATTAAAAAGAGCGACTACAATATGGTCGAACAACTAGGGCAAACCCCTTCTAAGATTTCAATGTTAGCCCTACTATTGTGCCCTGAAGCAAATGCAAAAGCTTTAGTGAAATTTCTTAAAACCGCTCATGTGCCACAAGAAACCTCCGCTGACCAATTTAAAGATTGTGTGGCCAGTTTGACGGCTGATAACGGGTTTTTATGATGCTGATCTGACACCCAGAGGAAGAAAACACAATGATGCACTGCATGTCTCCATCGAATGCAGGGTCACTACTTTGGCCCATGTTCTAGTAGATAATGGTTCATCATTCAACATGCTGCCCAAGAAGGCTCTGGACAGATTAGACTTCGAAGGTTTGACCCTGAAGCCCAACAACATTGTAGTGAGGGCTTTCGATGGTTCGAAAAGAATGATGCACAGAGAGGTGGACATCCCCATCAAAGTTGGTTCTCATACCTTTGACTCCACCTTCTACGTGATGGATATCAGACCATATTATTCTTGTTTATTGGGTTGCCCTTGGATCCACGGGGTGGGAGCTGTCACATCCACTCTGCATCAGATGATGAAGTACCCGGTGAAAGGAAAGATTGTCACGGTACATCGTGAAGAAGAGTACATGGTAAGTCACCTGAACTCTTTCGGATATATGGAAATGGATGGCGGGTTCATCGAGACTCCTTGTCAAAACTTCAAAGAGGTGCCCCAGACCATGGCTGCAACTGAGACTGTTACCAATATGCCCAAGATCACTAGACCTACTTTGAAAATGGCTTCTCTCAAGGACGCCAAAGCGGTTATTGTAGAAGGTAGGTGTACCATTTGGGGCCAGATCCCTGACATTCCATACAAATTTGATAAGTTTGGTTTTGGTTTCTCTTCAGGGGCTTAAAGGGTTGTTCGTCGTGCTCGTGTTGGAAGACCTCCCCTACGCATCAGCAACCATGGGGTTAATGCTTTAGAAGACAATGATGGTGACTATGACATGGATAGCTGGATCTTCCCTACTACCAACGGTGAATACAGTAACTGGACAACAAAGGACTTTGTACCAATTACTTTTATTCATAAGTAATTGTCTTTCTTGTTTTCAGATATGTAATAATTAAACAATATAAACTCTATGGCCATGTGTCTTACCCGGGGAACAATGGCTTATTTGTGAGGGTTATCATGTTTAAATCTCACATGTCATTAATAAAGCATTGGACGTTTTGCATAAAAATTTTGCGCTCTCTGTTTTTCTTTTCTTCTTTTTACTTTGTCAATACAGCTATGCTCTTACACACACTCACGTATAAAACTGCAAATCCATATCTACTATGGATCCCATTGATAACGGTTCTGCTATTGCCGGTTATAACTTTGAAAATCCGATCAACCAAGCCGAGGACGAAGGTGAGGATGATTGTGAGGTGCCCAGAGATTTTACCAGACTGTTAGAGCAGGAAGAAAGGGCTATACAGCCTCATGAAGAGCCAGTTGAGATAGTGAATTTGGGCACAGAAGAGGACATAAAAGAAGTCAAGATAAGTGCAAATTTGGAGCTTAGTGTCAAACAACAGTTGATACAGATGTTGCATGATTATGTCGAGATCTTTTCCTAGTCACATGAAGACATGCCAGGGCTAGACACTGATATTGTGGTCCATCGTCTGCCAACTGAAGAAGATTACCCTCCAGTAAAGAAGAAGGTTCGTCGTATGCGTCCTAAAATGTCAAAGAAAATCAAACAGAGGTTATGAAACAATTCAATATTGGGTTCTTAGTTGTCACCTCTTATCCACAATGGGTTGCTAACGTAGTCCCGGTGCCTAAGAAGGACGACAAGGTACAGATGTGTGTGGACTACAGAGATTTGAACAGGGCAAGCCCCAAGGATGACTTCCTGCTTCCCCACATTGACGTTCTAGTTGACAACACCGCACAATATAAGATCTTTTCCTTCATGGACGGTTTCTCTGGCTACAATCAGATCAAGACGGCACTCGAAGACATGGAGAAGATAACCTTCGTCACACAATAGGGCACTTTCTGTTACAAGGTGATTACGTTTGGATTGAAGACTGCTGGTGCAACCTATCAGCGAGCCATGGTGGCTTTGTTCCATGACATGATTTACCATGAGATAGAGGTCTATGTTAATGAAATGATAGCCAGGTCTCAAACTAAGGAAGGACACCTTGATCATCTATAAAAGTTGTTTTATAGGTTGAAGATGTACACGCTGAGGTTAAACCCGAACAAGTGCACCTTTGGGGTGAGGTCTGGTAAAATCCTAGGTTTCATTGTTAGTGACAAAGGTATTCAGGTAGACCCTACGAAGGTGAAGTCCATACAAGATATGCTGGCTCCTCGCACTGAGAAGGAGGTTAGAGGTTTCTTGGGACGCCTAAATTACATTTCCAGTTTCATTTCCCATCTAACTGCTACTTCTGAGCCAATCTTCAAACTCCTGAAGAAAGATCAAGTGGTAAAATGGAATGACGAATGTCAGAATGCCTTTGAGAGAATTAAGGAATACCTTCAAGAGCCTCCAATTCTGATGCCTCCGATTGAAGAAAGACTTTTGATAATGTACTTAATAGTGTTAGATAATTCAATAGGGTGTGTGCTAGGGAAGCATGACGAGTCCGGTAAAAAAGAACATACAATATACTACCTTAGCAAAAAGTTTACCGATTATGAAACAAGATACTCAATGCTCGATAAAACTTGTTGCGCTTTGGCATGGGCTGCTCTCCGACTGAGACAATATATGTTGACTCACACTACTTTGTTGATATCTAAGATGGACCCGATCAAGTACATCTTCGAGAAGCCCTCTCTCTTCGGAAGAATAGCAAGATGGAAAATGATCCTGACTGAATACGACTTTCAATACACGACCCAGAAAGCAATCAAGGGAAGTGTGTTAACTGATCATTTGGCTCATTAGGCTGTGGATGACTACCAATCAATGAACTTTGAATTCTCGGATGAGAATATTATGTTAGTGACTAATTGTGAAGAACCTGGACCGGATGAAGGACCTGAGGAAGGATCCCGATGGACTATGGTTTTTGATGGAGCCTCCAACGCACTCGATAATGGCATCGATACTGTAATCATATCTCCCGAGGGCTGCCATACTCCTTTCACCGCTAGATTATGTTTCAACTGTACCAACAATATGGCTGAGTATGAAGCATGCATCATGGGTCTCAAAGATGCTATTGACATGAGGATCAGGTTCTTTTAGTGTTTTTGGAGATTCAGCCTTAGTAATAAGTCAAATCAAAGAAAAGTGGGACATGAAGCACCCAAATATCATCCCTTACAAAGAACATGTGCTAACATTACTTCTACACTTTGAAGAAGTCACCTTTGAACATTTTCCACGAGAAGAGAATCAGTTAGCGGATGCGCTAGCTACTATGTCATCTATGTTCAAGGTCAGATGGGACAACAAAGTTCCTCAGATCACTATTAAGAGATTGGATGAACCAGTATACTGCTATGAGATTTCTATTGAAGAAGTAGCAGACAAACCTTGGTTCTATGAAGTGAAAAGGTATCTCGAGGCTCAAGAATATCCTTAGGGGGAATTTGTCAATGATAAGAAGTTTTTGAGAAGGTTCTCCCAAAATTTCTTCCTCAGTAATGGAATCCTCTACAAGAACAACCACGACTCTACTTTACTTCGGTGTGTAGACAAGAGCGAAGAAGAAAGGATTATGGCATATTTACATGAAGGTACCTTTGGCACCCACTCTAGTGGACACACCATGGCTAAAAAGATCCTGCGGGCAGAATACTATTGGTCCACTATGGAAGCAGACTGTTATCAGCATTCCCGAACTTGTCACAAATGCCAAATTTATGCTGATAAAGTACATGTACCTCCGGTTACCTTGACGTCTTGACGGCTCCCTGGCCCTTTGCAATGTGGGGCGTTGACATGATCGGAGAGATTAGACCTACCCCTTCCAATGGCAATCGATTCATCCCAGTGGCCATTGATTACTCCACGAAGTGGGTTAAGGCTGCCTCTTTTTCTACTGTTACTAAGAATATTGTGGCACGGTTTATCAAGCATAGCCTTATCTGTCAATATGGTGTCCCATAAAGAATCATCACATGTAATGGTGCAAATCTCAACAATACGATGATCACCGAAATCTGTAAACAATTCAAGATCCAACATCATAACTCTTCTCCCTACCGTCCAAAGATGAATGGCGTTGTTAAAGCTGCTAACAAAAACATTAAGAAAATCATTTAGAAAATGACGGTGACATACAAAGACTGGCATGAGATGTTACCATTTGCTCTTCATGGGTACCACACCTCAGCACGTACGTCAACAGGGGCAACACCTTATTCTCTGGTGTATGGTATGGAGGTTGTCCTACCTATTGAAGTCCAGATCCCTTCTTTGAGAATCATGAAGGATGCAGGTTTGAACAAGATGATTGGGTCCAGACTCGACTTGACCAACTGAATCTGATTGATGAGAAAAGGCTTACTGCTGTCTGTCATGGTCAGATGTACCAAAAGCGAATGATCAAGGCTTTCAACAAAAAGGTCAGACGTCAGGTATATCAAGTGGGTGATCTAGTAATCAAGCACATCATACTGCCACAAGGTGATCCCAGGGGAAAATGGACTCCCACGTACGAGGGGTCATTTGTAATCAAAAGCATATTTTTTGGTGGAGCCATGATTCTAACAACCATGGATGGTGACGACCTTCTTCACCCTGTGAATGCAGACATAGTGAAAAGATACTACGCATGAATAAAGACCCGCTAGATTGAATGACCTAGGGAAAATAAGGGCATCCCGGCGAACCAAAAGGGTTCGGGAAAAATTAAGGATAAATACAAAAAACTTTGTACACCCGGAAAGTCGAAAACCCGAGAGGGCGGGTTAGGCAAAAAAGGGTATCCCGGTGGACTAAAAACCCGAAAGGGCGGTCCAGGAAAAATTTAGGGATTTAAAGCGTATAAATATGTCCCATTGGATCACCTTGCGACCAGACTTCAGTATCAACTATCAAGTTCGAACGGTACCAATCAATCCAGTCAGGTTTAGACAAGTAGCAAAGTGATGAGACGCTCAAGGGCATAAGGGCAATAACAGAATTGAAACTCAATGAGATTATTACACATAGCTGTTTTCTTTTTGTACACTATTTTTTTATAGTTTTCATTTTCACGGTGGCGTTCTATTACTAGAACATCAGTCTCTTTGTACAAAAATGCCTGTTATAGGCGAACTTCAAAAATCAATACAAATCATTTCTTTGAAAGTGCAAAACTATTTGTTTTCTATTTTTCTATTTTGTTTGCAAAAACGTCCAGTGATTATTTTCGACATATGAATTTGAATGTGATTACTGTTTACAAATTCTTGCATATGAAACAGGAAGATATTTGCTAATGACTTTAAGAAACGGGGCAAAGTCTAAAAAATTCATTTGTAGTCCCGACAGTTACTCTTTCCAGCAGGCACAAGGGCATCCTCCTGTCATATCCTCAACATACGTCCTAGTGATGCTTATGTCCGCACAGATTAAAAACAACCAAAATCCTTACCTTTGCCTCCCCAAGCAGGAATAACCTCCTCCAGCCAAGTTCCCTCAAAGAGTTGAAAGCCGTATTCCCCAGCTGAGTTTTATAATCTCAAACAGTTTATAAAGCCTTATACCCGATAGAGTTTATTTCTCTAGCTGCGGAAGTTTATCTCCCAACAGAGTTTATTTCTCTACATTGGTAAAATCTTCCGACAGAGCATCCTTCCCCCACAAAGTCATTCTCAAGCAGGAGTCAAAGATCCCCGACAGAATATCCTCAAACAGATAGAGGAAATCCCTAGCAAATAATTTCCATTCATCATCCTCAGCGAATATGAAAGAATCACTTTCCTCATCTACCAAGCAGCAGTCCAGGATTCATCTTCCCAGTATTCTCCAGCAGCAGTCAGGGATTTATTTTCCTAGACTAGGAAATATCGCAACAGCATCCCATATTCATACATCATGGCATGCACATTGTGATCGGTGGATCTGGAACTGACTGTTTAACGCTAGTTCGCGAAATGTCGCGGTAAGCAAGAGTCGCCACCGTCTTTTATTTTCTCCAAATGGAAAGGACAAAAGTATAGAAAAATTCCTTAAAGAGATTGCTCTCGGTTCGGGAGGTAGGTTTATAGAAAGGGAAGGTGTTAGCACCCTTTCTATCCATGGTTATCCATGGGCTCTTAGATACTTGCTCATTGTGTTTTCAAAAATGTTTGTTTGCTTTTCAACTGTGGGTTTTTAAAAGTTTCTTTGAAAATTTCAGTTCGACTCTTGTATCGGTCCTCAAGAGTGTTTGAAAAATTGCTTTCGAAAGCTTTTGAAAAGGTGTCGGTGTGAAAAGTATTTTTGATTTGTTTTGAAATTAGAGCAAGTATCTAGAGTCATCTACCTACCCTAAGGAATTCATCTGTGTAGATGTCCTTTAAAGTAGTGCCATCCCTCCATTGAGAGGTAGGTAGCACCACCGTTGGAGGTGTTCGGGTCAATTCGAGGTTCGGGACATGGTGATCACCAGAGCAATGGGAAGACACCTTAGAAGCTACCCTCATGCCAGGTTCCCGGATCATGAGGACTTACTAAGACATCCTCTACTCGACGATCACCTTTCGAGAGGCAAGACAACAGTGAGGCGTACTCTAGGGGTGGTGTGTGATTTGTGTGTCATGTTCATTTATTTTTGTCTTGTCATGTATGGGTGACCTACGCGTTATTTTTATTTTGTCATTCATTCTTGCATGCAATTATTAACAGTTAAAAAAGTTGCGGAAAATTAAAGTTCCTAAACTATTACAAGGGCGCGGGTCCACATCGCCAAATTTAATCCAGGACCCGATTTGACATAAAATAAAGTAAAGTGCGAAAAAATATAAATATCCGAATTACACGGCTTTGGGAGAATTACATAAATATTTAAAAGAAGGAAATAAAGTGTGCGAAACAAATTAATAAACGAAAGAGAGGGCGTTGGACCCTTTTTAATGAAATTAAATTATATTAACAAATTAATTAAATTAAAATGAAAAGAAATTATTTTTTGAGTTTTTGTATTTATGAATTTTTTAATGAGAACTAAATGAAATTACAAAGTTAATTAACCCTAATTCTAGTTTTTTTTTAATTTATTAAGAAAAGCATTTAAAATTTAATCTAAAGTTAACCTAATTAATTAATGCAATTTTATTTACAAAAATATAATAATTAATAATTAATGATGATAAAAGAAAAGAAACAGATAAAAATTGATTAAAACCCTAATTCTACAAATTTTAAGATTATTAAGAAAAATGTCAAAATTAATCCTAGAATTGAAAACTAAATTAATTAATGATTTTTATTTACAAAAACATTAAATAAAATATATTTTAATTTTCATGATTTTTTGGTTTTTTTATTATTTTTAGGTTTTATGAAAATAAATTAATTTAAAGAATTAAAAAAGAAACAATTGAATTAATACAAATAAAATAAGAAAAGAAGAGAATTGCAAAACCTTGGGGGGTTCTGTCCCCAAATTGGAGGTATCTCCAGCACTTTTGGCCCATTGAAACTCAGGCCTCGTTGACTTTTCTGAGCCACATACGCCGGCCTTGACTAATGCTCATGGTGCTCTCAAATCAGGACCCTTGGATTGCCTTCAGTGGCCACGTGGCACATTTGGGTCAGGGGTGTATGGTGATCATTAGGGAGCAAGCTGCATAGAATGACATTAGAAAGAAAAATATTGAAATAATATGGGGGACCTGGGGATCGAACCCAGGTCCCGTTGCTTACCAATTCATATGTTTGCCAACTGATCCAACGAAGCGCTTTGTTTATTATATGACAACAAATCAACATGAGCTAAAACAAGGGTTAGTGGAAGACTTTAGCGCGAAATTCAAATGAACCACTTACTGGCCTACACCTCACCATCTTCTTCAAGGCTTCGCTGTATCTGAAACAAAAACAAACAAGATAGCGGGGGTTTTAAACCCCCACTATATGATATATGCAAAAATAGCGAATAGAAATCCCTGCATCATAAATTAGGCGCGATATGTGTGTTCGATTCGTCCAAGCTTCCCGAGTTTAATGGTCTAAGTCTCGTGTCCTGATTTTTCCATAACTGAGAAACCCCAATTCAAGGTTTCTGAAACCCTAACAATCTTCCATGGTGAAATCGCGTATGGGCAAGCAAAACTTAATTGAACAATACAGTTAGCTTTAGAATGATAAGATTAACACAAAACAAGTATTAGAATTCAAAATCATGGCATGAATGATGAAATACGATTTATGCAAAAAGTGAAACAGTTGGACTGCTATATACCAATTCTGGGCGTTAGAGTTGATGGTTTTGATCTGAAAACCTTCCTTGAAGTCTCAGGAATGTAATGGAATGATTATTCTGCCTTGAAAACCTTTTCAATCGTGATTTCAGTTTTTGAGTTTTCTTGAAAAAATGCAAACTTGGTTATGGCTTTTGGGCGCAGTATTCAGGTCATGAACTTTAGGGTTAGTATCTGGCTTATGTATGGAATGATTAGGGTTGAAAATTGGATCAAAAAACCCTTTGCATTGATGTAGAGAATATTTGATTTTCATGCATAATCTTTCAAATCTTTTCCATGCATATTTGATGCCAATTATGTCCAAATCACATTGATTCTTCCCATATCAGATCATGCACGAATCTTGAGTGTATTTCATGCATAAAAAGATTTAAGAAGTTTGCTTTGGTATTTTCCACATATTTATTTTAATTAAATGAATTATTAGCAATTAAAAATTCAAATAAATAAATAAAAATGATGAATAACTTCCCTTTGGGCCAAATGGTCGTGCACATGCTTTGGATGATGAATTTTGGAAGAAAATATGGCCCATTAGCAATTTTAAGACATTTGAAGCAAAGTTGACTTTTCAAAATATCCAAAAATTTCCCAACTTCCACAAGGCATATCTTGCTCAATATTTAAGCTTTGATCATGTTCTTGGACATTTTGGAATGGTCTTGAAGTCCTCTGACCAATGCCTTTGGTCCCATGTCATTTTAATTTACCAATCTCAAGTTATGGTCTTTGACTTAAAGTCCCTTTTTGTTGACTTTTAAAAATGACCTATAATGTTGAAATTGATAACTTTTGTGAGAGAATTTCTTGGGCTTGAAGTGTGAAGAGGAGTTGTAGGAAATGTCTTTCTCTTCAAAATGAGCTTTGGATGGAATTTTTCTGATAATCCATGTGAAAGTTATGCCTTGGTCAAGTTACAGTTGACTTTTTCAACTGTCCAAATATGGAAACTTTTGCATCTTGAGACTTTTTGAGCCATACTTTGAGAATCGTGATCAAGCATTGATCAAATGATGTTTATGGCTTCAAAATGAGATGTTGACCAAAAATTTGAACTTTTGACTGTCAAATGACCATTTTGCCCCTATAGTTGACTATAGTGCAATTAGGGTTTTTGACTGTGCAATTTTATGCTGTAAGTCTTGAAACTTGGTATGAAGATGCTTGACCATGTTTATAGGCATGTGGGACTTGATTGGACCCTTGGAAACTTCAATTTCTTTGTCAGAACCAAAACCCTAATTTTTGACTGTTAGGAGGCCCTTGAACTGTGCAACCCTTGGGGAGATTTTGAAGCTTTGACTTGGCAAATTTTGAAGAATATGGGAGGGCAAATTTTGGGGTACAACAGTTGCCCCTGTTCAATCTTCTTAGACCTGAGGATGCAGATTGGCTGACGTGCCTTTCGTAATCCGAAGGTGGAAGATGATTGAACACTAGAGTGCCCAGAAATTTGCGCTCACATAATAGTGTGATGATGGGAATGGGCTTATAGATGCCATTTGGAGATTGATGGATAGGATGATGGGCTTATAGATGCCATGCTAAGAGGTGATGGATAGGTGGATGGGCTTATAGATGCCATCTGGATGTTGATTGCGTAAGAGATTCCTTAGCGGGAACTTGCGTACCTGCAAAAGAAAGTGATTACCTGACCTGTTGCAGGAGCTGGTCTTCAAACTCTTTGTATAGATGTATCCTGACTGGTTACAGGAGCTGGATCTGGAGCTTCAAAAGGTGATGAATGGACCAGGGATGGTTACTACATCAACAGGAACGCTGAGAGAACCTTGGACGATTACTACCTCAACAGGAATGCTGAGAGAATCTTGGGCGACTTCAACCTCAATAGTAACGCTGAGAGAATCTTGGGCGACTTCAACCTCAACAGTAACGCTGAGAGAATCTTGGGCGACTTCAACCTCAACAGTAACGCTGAGAGAATCTTGGGCGACTTCAACCTCAACAGTGACGCTGAGAGAATCTTGGGCGACTTCTACCTCAACAGTAACACTGAGAGAATCTTGGATATCTTCTACTGAGTCTTTATCAGAAAAATCTGTTAGGGGTCGATTTAGCTGGACTAGAGAAGGCCTTTGACTGGATAAGAAACAGGGAGATCTTAGGGTCGATCTGACTGAACCGGTCTAGGTCTTGAAATCTTCAACTGGATAAGAAACAGGGAGATCTTAGGGTCGATCTGACTGAACCAGAGAAGGCCTTTGACTGGATAAGAAACAGAGAAACCTTAGGGTCGATTTAACTGAACCGGTCTAAGTCTTGAAATGTCTTCAACTGGATAAGAAACAGGGAGATCTTAGGGTCGATCTGACTGAACCAGAGAAGGCCTTTGACTGGATAAGAAACAGAAAAATCTTAGGGTCGATTTAACTGAACCGGTCTAGGTATTGAAATGTCTTCAACTGGATAAGAAACAGGGAGATCTTAGGGTCGATCTGACTGAACCAGAGAAGGCCTTTGACTGGATAAGAAACAGAAAAATCTTAGGGTCGATTTAACTGAACCGGTCTAGGTCTTGAAATATCTTCAACTGGATAAGAAACAGGGAGATCTTAGGGTCGATCTGACTGAACCAGAGAAGGCCTTGGACTGGATAAGAAACAGAAAAATCTTAGGGTCGATTTAACTGAACCGGTCTAGGTCTTGGAATCTAGCTGAGAACTTAACTGGATCTTTCCTGAAAGGTAAAGGTCAGTCATATGTCATGCATGATATGGATCAAGCAATGATGTTCTCAATATAAATGAGATTTGTGAGATATGATGCGTATAGGCATGCTACAATGATGTATGTGATGTTTATGAATGTATGTTTTCGTCTTAGGAAAATAAATCCTTTGACGGGTGCCGGGAAGTTAACTCCTGGGCTGATGTTGAAGAATAGATTTTTGCCTCCGCTGGGGATGATAGTTGCAAGAATACCAGTAGGAGAAGATAACTCCGTTGGGGAATAAACTTGGCGAATGGAATATTCTGCGGGGAGAAAAAGTATTCTGACGATCTTGCCGGGAAGCCATACTCTGTGGGGAGAGAGATGCTTTGTTGAGCTGTCGATAGTAACTTGCTGGGAATACCCTTGTTGTGTTGGAAGTGTTGATAGAGTTCGCTGGGGATAAGAAGACTTCGTCGAGGACGATCTTTCCGTGGCTTTTGGCTGAGGATAACCCAGTTATATCCTGGTATGGAAATAACTCTTTGAATAAAGCCGGGAGACGCGTTCGTGCTCTGCAAGGATAAGCTTCCAGAATCTACTGGGGATAAGCTTACTGCTTGGGGAAATGGATTCCAACTTTCCTGGGGAACTAGATTGGAATCTCTTGGGGGAAGATTTGAATTGTACCGGAGAAATGACTCCATTGAATGTTTGATATACCGCCGGGGAACAATCTTTAGGTCAGGACTGTCGGGGATGCTTGTTAAGAATGCATGTACTGTTGGGGAATGTTGAGATCTGCTGGAGGATACCCAACTTCCTTAAGGCTTGATAATAACTTTTCTTGAGGAGAGTGTACTGACTTGCTGGCTCACTCTCTGGGGAATTGGGATGTACTGGTTATGTTCTTTAGCTAAACCTATCTTGGTACCTTGAAGGACAGAACAATTAGATTGTTTAGACAACTCTTTATTGCCCCTGTTTCTAATGTTACCTGTAATTAATCCTTTGTTTCGTATGCAAATATTCATGAGTTAGCAAATTATTGTCAATGCATATATCATAAATTGAACCTTGGACGTTCTTCGCAAAACAAAACAGAAAAAAGAAAAACAATTGGCCATTGTGACTGAAAAGTGATTTTTGTATTGATTTTGAATTTGCCTGTAAATAGGCGTTTATATACAAGAGGCTGACGTCCTAGTAAGAGAACGCCGCCGAACAAAAGAGTTTATACAAATTTGTACAAGAGGACATAAAACAGCTGTGTGAAATGAATGATCCCACTGGGTTTCAACTCTGCTATTGCCCTTATATCTCCGAGCGTCTCATCACTTGATGACCTTAGTTGAAGATGAAGCTGACTGATCGATGCCGTCTGAACTTGATGTAGATACCGGATTCTGGATGCAAAGTGATCCAATGAGACATAGTATTACGCTTTATCCCTAACTTTTTCCTGGACTGCCCTTTCGGGTTTTCAGTCCACCGGGATACCCATTTTTGCCCAAGCCGCCTTTTCAGGTTTTCGACTTGCCGGGTGTACATATTTTTTCATTTCATCCCTTCATTTTGCCCGAACCCTTTTGGTTCGCCGGGAAGCCCTAACTTTTGCCTAGGCATGTCAGCCCAGCGGGTCTTTTTCTCATGCGTAGTATCTTTTTACTATGTTTGCATTGGCGGGGTGAGGAAGGTCGTCACCATCCATGTTAGTTAGAATCATGGCTCCTCCTGAGAACACATGCTTAACCACAAATGGCCCTTCGTACGTGGGGGTCCATTTGCCCCTTGGATCACTCTGAGGAAGGATGATTCGCTTGATTACCAGATCCCCAACTTGGTATTCCTGTGGTCTGACCTTTTTGTTAAATGCCCTGATCATCCGTTTTTGGTACGTCTGACCATGACAGATAGCAGCGAGCCTCTTTTCATCAATAAGGTTTAACTGATCAAGTCGTGTCTGGATCCAATCATCTTCGTTCAGATCTGCATCCTTCATTATCCGGAGAGAGGGTATCTGCACTTCGATCGGTAAGACTGCCTCCATACCATAGACCAAGGAGAAATGAGTTGCCCCGGTTGACGTCCTGGCTGAGGTACGGTACCCATGTAGAGTGAACGGTAACATCTCGTGCCAATCTTTATAAGTCACTGTCATCTTCTGCACAAATTTCTTGATATTTTTATTTGCTGCTTCTACAACCCCATTCATCTTCGGTCTGTAAGGAGAAGAGTTGTGGTGCTATATCTTAAACTGCTCGCAGAGCTCAGTGATCATCTTGTTATTGAGATTGGTACCGTTGTCTGTAATAATTCTTTCTGGGACGCCGTATCGACAGATCAGATTATGCCGAATGAACCGTGCCACAACAGTCTTGGTTACCGTAGCTTAGGAAGCTGCTTCAACCCACTTCGTGAAGTAATCAATCGCTACTAGGATGAAGCGATACCCGTTAGATGCCGTAGGCTTAATCTCACCGATCATGTCTATGCCCCCACATTGTAAACGGCCAAGGCGCAGTCAGAACATTTAGAGGAACTGGAGGAACATGCACTTTGTCTGCATATATTTGGCATTTGTGACATGTCCGAGAATGTTGGTAGCAGTCAGCTTCCATTGTGGACCAGAAATACCCTGCCCGAAGGATTTTCTTTGCCATAGTGTGTCCACTGGAATGTGTTCCGAAGGTCCCTTCATGTAGCTCTTCCATGATCATTTCTGCTTCAGTCTTATCCACACAACGCAGTAAGGTCGAATCATGGTTTCGCTTATACAAGATGCCGTTGCTAAGGAAGAACTTTGCTGCGAACCTTCTCAGAAACTTCTTATCATTGTCAGACGCACCTTCAGGGTATTCCTGAGCTTCCAGATATCTCTTCACCTCATGGTACCAAGGCTTTTCAGTCACCAACTCAGTCTCGAGATCACAACAGTATGCCGGTTCGTCCAGTTTCCAGATGATGATCCGGGGAGCCTCATTGTCCCATTTGACTTTGAACATGGAGGACATTGTAGCTAACGCGTCCTCCAGTTGATTCTCCTCTCTTGGGAAATGTTCAAAGGTTATCTCTGTGAAGTGGGGAATCAAGGTCAACACACATTCTCTGTAAGGAATAAGATTCGGATGTTTCGTATCCCACTCTCCTTTGATCTGATTGATCACGAGAGAGGAATCTCCGAAGACACTCATAAACTTGATCCTTAAGTCGATCGCAGCTTGAAGACCCATGATGCACGCCTCATACTCCGCCATGTTGTTGGTGCAGTTGAAACATAGCCGGGCAGTGAGTGGAGTATGAGTGCCTTGAGGGGATATGATTATAGCGCCGATACCATTACCCAAAGCATTGGAGGCTCCGTCAAAGTGCATGGACCATCGGGATCCTTCCTCAGGTCCTTCATCCGGTCCAGGTACCTCACAATCAGTCACAATCATGATGCTCTCGTCCGGAAACTCGAAGTTCATTGACTGATAGTCGTCTACTGCCTGATGTGCCAAGTGGTCTGCCAATACACTTCCTTTGATGGCTTTCTGGGTCGTGTACTGAATGTCGTATTCTGTCAAGATCATTTTCCATCTTGCTATTCTCCCAGACAGAGCAGGTTTTTCAAATATGTACTTTATAGGATCCATCTTTGAAATCAATAGAGTAGTGTGAGTCAGCATATACTGTCTCAGCCGGCGAGCAGCCCATACCAAAGCGCAGCAAGTTTTCTCGAGCAGTGAGTATCGGGTCTCACAGTCGGTAAACTTTTTGCTAAGGTAATAAATGGCATGCTCTTTTCGGCCAGACTCGTCATGCTGCCCAAGCACACACCCCATTGAGTTGTCAAGTACTGTCAGGTATAATATCAGAGGTCTCCCCTCAACCGGTGGCATAAGGATGGGTGGTTCTTGGAGATACTTCTTGATTCTATCAAAAGCAGCCTGACATTCATCGTTCCAACGTACTACCTGATCTTTCTTCAGCAGCTTGAAGATTGGCTCACAGGTAGCAGTCAGGTGTGAGATGAATCGAGCAATGTAATTCAGGCGTCCTAAAAAGCCTCTGACTTCTTTCTCTGTCTTAGGAACTGGCATCTCTTGAATAGCTTTAACCTTGGCAAGGTCTACTTGAATACCCTTATCACTTACAACGAAGCCTAGCAACTTTCCAGACCTTACCCCGAAGGTGCACTTGTTCGGGTTCAACCTTAGCTTGTACAATTTCAACCGGTCAAACAACTTCTGCAGATGATCAAGGTGTTCTTCCTCAGTCTGGGACCTTGCAATCATGTCGTCAACATACACTTCTATCTCATGATGGATCATATCATGAAATAAGGCAACCATGGCACGTTGGTAGGTTGCCCCAGCATTTTTCAGTCCAAAAGGCATGACCTTGTAGAAGAAGGTGCCCCACTGAGTAACAAATGTAGTCTTTTCCATGTCTTCAGGAGCCATCTTGATCTGATTGTAACCTGAAAAACCATCCATGAAAGAGAACACCTTATGCTGAGCAGTATTGTCAACAAGGACATCAATGTGAGGTAAAGGGAAGTCATCTTTGGGGCTGGCCCTGTTCAGATCCCTGTAGTCGACACACATTCTGACCTTACCGTCTTTCTTAGGTACCGGCACCACATTAGCAACCCACTAAGGGTAAGAAGTCACTGCAAGGAACCCGGCATCAAACTGTTTCATAACCTCGGCTTTGATCTTTTCAGACATCTCTGGACGCATACGACGGACCTTTTGCTTAACCGGAGGGCAGTCTTCCTTGGTAGGCAAATGATGGACCACAATATCGGTATCCAACCCGGGCATGTCTTCGTAGGACCAGGCAAAGATCTCCACATAATCATGTAGCAGCTGAGTCAACCGTTGCTTCATGCTGAGCTCTAGGTTAGCACCAATCTTTACCTCCTTTCTGTCTGCCTCAGTACCCTGATTTATTGTTTCCACTGGCTCTTCATGTGGTCGAATTGCCCTCTCTTCCTGGAGTAACAGTCTTGCAAGCTCGCCAGGCACTTCACAATCATCTTCACCTTCGTCTTCGGCTAAGTTGATCGGATTTTCGAAGTCATAACTGGCAGTAGCAGAGTCGTTACCAGTGAGATCCAGAGTGGATTGAAACCTGTATGAGTGAGTGTGTGTAAATACAGCTGTTTTGTAATATATAAAGAAAGGAAAGAAATAAAAGGAGCGTAATATGCGAGAAAACTTCCAAGATTTTTATTCATGATATATGAAATGACAATTTATATGCCCTCACAAATGAAGCCACGGTGCCCCGGGTAAGACACCGGGCCATAGAGTTCAATTTATTGTTTATTACAAATAACAAAACAAAGAAGTTTATTACTGCGTAACAAAAGTAACAGGTAGATTGTCTTTTGCACTCCAATTGCTAGGTCCACTGTCGGTTGCCGGGTAAATCCAGCTATCAAACTCAGCTTCATCCACTTCACCCTCATCCCCAATAGCATTCACTCCATGAGCAGGCAGGGGAGCTGTCACCACATTAGGCTTCTCAGATGCCTCAAACTGTACCTCCTTGGCATCAATAAGGTCCTGCAGTTTGTTCCTTAAGGCCCAACAGTCATCAGTGGAATGCCCCGGGCTATCGGAGTGATAAGCACAGCGGGCATTTGGGTTGTATTTGGGAGAGGCAGTGTTCACAACTTTCGGGGCCTCTCTGACAGTCACTAGATTGGTGGACAGCAACTGTGGCAAGATCTGTGATAGAGTCATACTCAAGCGGGTAAACTCTCTTCTAGGTCTTTCAGCCCTTTGAGGATTGGTTTGCCGAGGAGCCGCAGCAGGCTTAGCAATCATCACCGCGTTAACAGATTGGCGGCGCTCAGGTTTTTCTTGTCTTCTAGAGCCATATACAGCACTGGCCTCCTTTTTGAAGGGTTTCTTCTCGGAGCTTGAAGATGCCCCTTTCTGAATTTTGCCAGACTTCATCCCAGCCTCTATTCTCTCCCCAGTCAGAATAAGATCAGTAAACCCTGCAGACGAGTTACCGATAAGATGGTTGAAAAATGGCCCAGATAGGGTCCCCAAGAACATGTCTACCAACTTCCGGTCAGTCAACGGAGGCTGCACCCTGCCAGCCAGATCCCTCCACTTCTGTGCGTACTCCTTAAAACCTTCACTTGAACCTAACGACATACCCTGGAGTTGGGTATGTGTAGGGGCAAGGTCGGCATTATATTGATACTTCTTGTAAAAAGCAGTAGCCAACTCCTCCCAGTTACGAACCTTGGTCCCATCCAGCTGATAGAACCATTCGAGATGAGTCCCTGAAAGACTCTCCTGGAAGAAGTGGATCCACAAATTCTTGTCCACTGAGTACGGCTGAATCTTCCGCACATAAGACCTGAGATGTAGCTTGGGACAAGACGCCCCGTCATACTTGGTAAAGGATGGTGCTTTGAACTTATGAGGAATGATCACACCAGTAGACAAACCCAAGTCTCCGAAATCCAGCCCAGGCACTTGTTGGATCTCCATAGCATTCAGCCTGTCTTCCAACTGCTTATATCTGTCTTCTGCAGGAGGATACTGTTCCTCATCAAAATCAGTCTCGTTGTCGGAGACTACCGGACTAGGACCTTTTCCCTCTTGGGGACTACCCTTGCCTATAGAAGAACCAGCCTCTTCATTCTGCAGAGTGTTGCCAAACCTTCGGCCCGAGTTGAAAAGAACAGTTCTCCTCTTCTTCTTCTTCTTCTCCTTCTTCAGGAGCAGAGCCTTCAGCTCTTCTTGGCCCTGAGCCAAACCCATGATTAATTCCTGAAATTGCGCATTCTGCGCCTGAAGAGCCTTGATGGACATCTCAGTTGATGATGAGTCAGGATTCATGATGCTGAAATAAACAGCGAAGAACGGTAAGCAACCTGAAAAGAAGAAAACCTGCTATGCACATGATGAATGATATGTGTTTATGCAATGCATTCAAGGGTTCGAAAGTTCAAATTTGTTGTAGACAAAAACGAACACACGTTATCATTAAGGAAATAATTGTTCAGTACATCAAAGCCTCATGGGCACAAATTACAAAGCAAATCAATCCCAAAAGACACTACGCATCCTCTTTGGAGCTATGTAGGGGTTGAGATTCCTCTCCTCATGCAACAGGCGGGTGAGCTCCAGAACCTTCTTTTCACTAGCATGTAGACTGGTCTCAAGAGGATTCCGTTCTTCCTTAAGCTGGATCCAGCTCTTCTGCATCTCTTTCCAGGACGTGGGCATGTCAGGATGTTGAATAGTGTAGGACACTTCTCCTTCCAAGACTGGCTCTTTGATCACAGGGAGCATATGAGGATAAGGCATCACTAACTTCTGGGAGCGGGCGCGTACCCACTTGAGATAAGGTTCCAACGGGATGGAATTCCTGTGCCCCAGTGTCTTGCTGTCTATCCTACTGGGCATCCTCCAAGCTCTGATAAACCTCTGGCGAAGTCCTTGTGCATCGTTGTCGAAGTCAAAAACTATGTCAGGAATTAACATGTCATGAGGGCCATCCCTCCGAGCATAACCAAACTGTCTCCAAGCCAGGCATGAGTTATAAGTAATACCTCCTCTGGTTCCAAGTAAAGGAACATTAGGGTACTCCCCGCAACGATCAATGATAGTGACATCTTCTCTGGACCGGGGGCACCAATGTATATATGCATGTGTAAGAGTCATCAACCGTTGTGACCATCTCAAACCCCGCTCGTTCTTCAAAACTGATTGTGGAAGGTGCGAAATAAACCACCTTCCCAGGAGAGGAGTGCAACACATAAGGACACCTCTTTTTCTCATGGTTCGAGTGTAACATGAGTGAAGGATGTCCCCCAGCAACGTAGGTATAGGATTCTTGGACATGAAGATCTGGACAACACTGATATCTATAAGCTGATCTGGGTTAGGGAACAACACCAAACCATAGACAAGGAGGGGCACAGCTTCTTCAAAAGCTTGTAAGTCAAGGGAGTTCCAACATTCATGGGCCTTTTCAAACAGAAACCTGGCTAAGAACCCTTTGATACCACTTCTAACTTCCCAATGTCCCTTGAGGTCAGATGTTTGTAAGTGCAAGGCTTTAGCAATCTCTTCAAGCTTGGGTTCCTTTTCTGTACCGTTGTAGGGTAGTTGATCAAGGATAGGGATCTTCAGGAGCCGGGAGAACTCCTCCAATGTAGGTACCAGCTGATAATCCAAGAAGGTGAAACAGTGATGCAGAGGGTCAAAGAACTGGAACAGGACCTTTATCATATCTTCCTCAATGTTGGTATTGACCAAGCTGATGAGTCTTCCATGTCTCTCACTGAATGAAGAGCTCTCGGGAATCCTGGATATAAGTTCCTTAAGCTGAGGAGGGACCCTTACAAGGCTGATTTGAATTGTCTTTCTGCGAACAGTTTCCATGTCCTACAAAACAAGAACAAAGATGAAGATTCGAACCCCTGAAATGGTTAGTCAATGCATATGATGCTGGATGATGTCATGATGCTATGATTAAACACACCACAAATATTTACAAAGACAAACATCTAAGGCACACAAGTCACACAAGACAAGCCCTTAGGGTTTAGGCCAGCATGGGGTCTGGGTAGTACCCTCTTGAAGTTGGTGGGTTCAACCTGTCCTATTAGAAGTAACCGGGTTCTAAGGGTCCCAATATCACGGGATTGCTTTCATTGTTCATCGTTTCGATTTAGCCACTGAACTGGCGACCGAAATATTCCAGGAAAGCAACCCTCAATTGAGTGTAGTATCGAGTATCAACCAACCTCGGACTGCACCAAAGTCAGTTATCTCACTACCCTAAAGAGGCCAAGATAGTTCAATTAAGGTTCCTAAGGTCTGTTGATGCTTCGCGACACCACGCGGAGGCCCCGTGCTCTCCTTGACTGAACTCAAGGGTTACCGGTACACACCAAAGTGCCACATCAACGTAGCAGACTGTTTCAACCATGTCGGTATACCCCGCACAGTTCCCTCAAAGCCTTGTTGCTACTTTCTAAGAAGGTATCCCCAGATCCGGGTTAGGATCTATAGAACTCCCAAGACAGGCCCACAATTTAAAGCAAACAATTCAGAAAATTGAAAACACAAGTGATCTTAGTCCTAAGGTACACCTCACTTTATAGGGTTTCCCCAGCAGAGTCGCCAGTTCTGTGATCGGTGGATCTGGAACTGACTGTTTAACGCTAGTTCGCGAAATGTCGCGGTAAGCAAGAGTCGCCACCGTCTTTTATTTTCTCCAAATGGAAAGGACAGAAGCACAGAAAAATTCCTTAAAGAGATTGCTCTCGGTTCGGGAGGTAGGTTTATAGAAAGGGAAGGTGTTAGCACCCTTTCTATCCATGGTTATCCATGGGCTCTTAGATACTTGCTCATTGTGTTTTCAAAAATGGTTTGTTTGCTTTTCAGCTTTGGGTTTTTAAAAGTTTCTTTGAAAATTTCAGTTCGACTCTTGTATCGGTCCTCAAGAGTGTTTGAAAAATTGCTTTCGAAAGCTTTTGAAAAGGTGTCGGTGTGAAAAGTATTTTTGATTTGTTTTGAAATTAGAGCAAGTATCTAGAGTCGTCTACCTACCCTAAGGAATTCTTCTGTGTAGATGTCCTTTAAAGTAGTGTCATCCCTCCATTGAGAGGTAGGTAGCACCACCGTTGGAGGTGTTCGGGTCAATTCGAGGATTCCGTAGAAGCTACCCTCATGCCAGGTTCCCAGATCATGAGGACTTACTAAGACATCCTCTACTCGACGATCACCTTTCGAGAGGCAAGGCAACAGTGAGGCGTACTCTAGGGGTGGTGTGTGATTTGTGTGTCATGTTCATTTATTTTTGTCTTGTCATGTATGGGTGACCTACGCGTTATTTTTATTTTGTCATTCATTCTTGCATGCAATTATTAACAGTTAAAAAAGTTGCGGAAAATTAAAGTTCCTAAACTATTACAAGGGCGCGGGTCCACATCGCCAAATTTAATCCAGGACCCGATTTGACATAAAATAAAGTAAAGTGCGAAAAAATATAAATGTCCGAATTACACGGCTTTGGGAGAATTACATAAATATTTAAAAGAAGGAAATAAAGTGTGCGAAACAAATTAATAAACGAAAGCGAGGGCGTTGGACCCTTTTTAATGAAATTAAATTATATTAACAAATTAATTAAATTAAAATGAAAAGAAATTATTTTTTGAGTTTTTGTATTTATGAATTTTTTAATGAGAACTAAATGAAATTACAAAGTTAATTAACCCTAATTCTAGTTTTTTTTTAATTTATTAAGAAAAGCATTTAAAATTTAATCTAAAGTTAACCTAATTAATTAATGCAATTTTATTTACAAAAATATAATAATTAATAATTAATGATGATAAAAGAAAAGAAACAGATAAAAATTGATTAAAACCCTAATTCTACAAATTTTAAGTTTATTAAGAAAAATGTCAAAATTAATCCTAGAATTGAAAACTAAATTAATTAATGATTTTTATTTACAAAAACATTAAATAAAATATATTTTAATTTTCATGATTTTTTGGTTTTTTTATTATTTTTAGGTTTTATGAAAATAAATTAATTTAAAGAATTAAAAAAGAAACAATTGAATTAATACAAATAAAATAAGAAAAGAAGAGAATTGCAAAACCTTGGGGGGTTCTGTCCCCAAATTGGAGGTATCTCCAGCACTTTTGGCCCATTGAAACTCAGGCCTCGTTGACTTTTCTGAGCCACATACGTCTGCCTTGACTAATGCTCATGGTGCTCTCAAATCAGGACCCTTGGATTGCCTTCAGTGGCCATGTGGCACGTTTGGGTCAGGGGTGTATGGTGATCATTAGGGAGCAAGCTGCATAGAATGACATTAGAAATAAAAATATTAAAATAATATGGGGGACCTGGGGATCGAACCCAGGTCCCGTTGCTTACCAATTCATATGTTTGCCAACTGATCCAACGAAGCGCTTTGTTTATTATATGACAACAAATCAACATGAGCTAAAACAAGGGTTAGTGGAAGACTTTAGCGCGAAATTCAAATGAACCACTTACTGGCCTACACCTCACCATCTTCTTCAAGGCTTCGCTGTATCTGAAACAAAAACAAACAAGATAGCGGGGGTTTTAAACCCCCACTATATGATATATGCAAAAATAGCGAATAGAAATCCCTGCATCATAAATTAGGCGCGATATGTGTGTTCGATTCGTCCAAGCTTCCTGAGTTTAATGGTCTAAGTCTCGTGTCCTGATTTTTCCATAACTGAGAAACCCCAATTCAAGGTTTCTGAAACCCTAACAATCTTCCATGGTGAAATCGCGTATGGGCAAGCAAAACTTAATTGAACAATACAGTTAGCTTTAGAATGATAAGATTAACACAAAACAAGTATTAGAATTCAAAATCATGGCATGAATGATGAAATACGATTTATGCAAAAAAGTGAAACAGTTGGACTGCTATATACCAATTCTGGGCGTTAGAGTTGATGGTTTTGATCTGAAAACCTTCCTTGAAGTCTCAGGAATGTAATGGAATGATTATTCTGCCTTGAAAACCTTTTCAATCGTGATTTCAGTTTTTGAGTTTTCTTGAAAAAATGCAAACTTGGTTATGGCTTTTGGGCGCAGTATTCAGGTCATGAACTTTAGGGTTAGTATCTGGCTTATGTATGGAATGATTAGGGTTGAAAATTGGATCAAAAAACCCTTTGCATTGATGTAGAGAATATTTGATTTTCATGCATAATCTTTCAAATCTTTTCCATGCATATTTGATGCCAATTATGTCCAAATCACATTGATTCTTCCCATATCAGATCATGCACGAATCTTGAGTGTATTTCATGCATAAAAAGATTTAAAAAGTTTGCTTTGGTATTTTCCACATATTTATTTTAATTAAATGAATTATTAGCAATTAAAAATTCAAATAAATAAATAAAAATGATGAATAACTTCCCTTTGGGCCAAATGGTCGTGCACATGCTTTGGATGATGAATTTTGGAAGAAAATATGGCCCATTAGCAATTTTAAGACATTTGAAGCAAAGTTGACTTTTCAAAATATCCAAAACTTTCCCAACTTCCACAAGGCATATCTTGCTCAATTTTTAAGCTTTTGTCATGTTCTTGGACATTTTGGAATGGTCTTGAAGTCCTCTGACCAATGCCTTTGGTCCCATGTCATTTTGATTTACCAATCTCAAGTTATGGTCTTTGACTTAAAGTCCCTTTTTGTTGACTTTTAAAAATGACCTATAATG
This sequence comes from Vicia faba, assembly GCA_948472305.1. NCBI lineage: Eukaryota > Viridiplantae > Streptophyta > Magnoliopsida > Fabales > Fabaceae > Vicia > Vicia faba. The sequence goes on along the minus strand of OX451736.1, from coordinate 588,783,652 downwards.
TTGAAATTGATAACTTTTTGTGAGAGAATTTCTTGGGCTTGAAGTGTGAAGAGGAGTTGTAGGAAATGTCTTTCTCTTCAAAATGAGCTTTGGATGGAATTTTTCTGATAATCCATGTGAAAGTTATGCCTTGGTCAAGTTACAGTTGACTTTTTCAACTGTCCAAATATGGAAACTTTTGCATCTTAAGACTTTTTGAGCCATACTTTGAGAATCATGATCAAGCATTGATCAAATGATGTTTATGGCTTCAAAATGAGATGTTGACCAAAAATTTGAACTTTTGACTGTCAAATGACCATTTTGCCCCTACAGTTGACTGTAGATCAATTAGGGTTTTTGATTGTGCAATTTTATGCTGTAAGTCTTGAAACTTGGTATGAGGATGCTTGACCATGTTTATAGGCATGTGGGACTTGATTGGACCCTTGGAAACTTCAATTTCTTTGTCAGAACCAAAACCCTAATTTTTGACTGTTAGGAGGCCCTTGAACTGTGCAACCCTTGGGGAGATTTTGAAGCTTTGACTTGGCAAATTTTGAAGAATATGGGAGGGCAAATTTTGGGGTACAACACACATATATATTGCATACAGTTTAATCTCATTTATTTTGAGAACATCATTACACAATGCATTTCATACATCATGACATTGCATACAACTAACTCTTTACCATTTCAGGAAAGATCAAATCAACAAACACTGTTGACTACTTATACGACTTGGCAGTCTTCTCAAAGGCTACGTCTGACGAAGGGCTATTTCAGCATTTTCCTCAGAAAGATTATTCTCAAAAGACCTTCCTCTGGTTCAGTTAAATCGATACTAAGATTTTTCTGATTTCTATTCCAGTTAAAGACAATTCAAGACCTTTCTCTAGTTCAGTTAAATCGCCACTAAGATTTTTTCTGATTTATATTCCAGTTAAAGTTAATGCAAGACCTTTCTCTGGTTCAGCTAAATCGACACTAAGATTTTTCTGATTTCCATTCCAATTAAATTTAATTCAAGACCTTTTTCTGGTTCAGCTAAATCGAAACTAAGATTGTTCTGATTTCCATTCCAGTTAAAGTTAATTCAAGACCTTTCTCTGGTTCAGTTAAATCGACACTAAGATTTCTCTGATTTCTATTCTAGTTAAAGTTAACTCAAGACCTTCTTTAGTTTAGTTAAATCAACACTAAGATTTTTCTGATTTCTATTCCAGTTGAAGATAATCCAAGACCTTTCTTTGATTCAGTTAAATCGACACTAAGATTTTTCTGATTTCTATTCCAGTTAAAGTTAACTCAAGACCTTCCTCTGGTTTAGTTAAATGGACAATAAGATTTTTCTGATTTCTATTCCAGTTGAAGATAATTCAAGACCTTTCTTTGGTTCAGCTGAATCGACACTAAGATTTTTCTGATTTCTATTCCATTTAAAGAAACTGCAAAGCCTGGAGTCCGACCAGATAGCAGTTAATTCCATATTCCCCAGTAAGTTGTTATGAATCCTGGAATACAACCAGATAGTAGCCAGCCTTACTATTCTCAGCAAGTCGCTGTGAAGCCTGGATCCTGACCAGATAGCAGTTCACTTCTATTTCTCCAGTCAAGAGATGACCCCCCAACAGAGTAATGGACAACTGAAGCTCCTAAACTCTATTTCCAAAAACAGAGACCAATATTCCTCAGCGGAGTCCTCCTCAACAAAAGGAATAGGAATCCCCACAAAATAATGTCTCATAAAATCCACATTGTTCTTTAGATGGCATCTTTAAGCCCATCTCTGACGACTCTCCGTCATATTCTCTGGATGGCATCTTTAAGCCCATCATTGATGATCTTCCATCATCTTTTCCAAATATCATCTATAATCCCATTCCCGATATTATCCACCAATATTATCACTTTAGACTAATGCAAATTTCTTGGAACTCTAGTGTTCAATCATCTTCCACCTTCAGATCACGAAAGGCAGACCAGCCAATCTACATCCTCAGGTTTAAAAATATTTAACAGGGGAAGTTGTTGTACCCCAAAATTTTCCCTCTCATTTTACTCAAGACATGTCCATTGAGATCCCTAACTTGTCCTAGGATGACTAAGAATTGACCAGACAAATTCTCCTCCAAAGGCAATAAACCTCTAACTAGGGTTTCAGTTTTCATCAAGATGTGTGAGATCCAAGGGGCTCAAATGTTTTCCATGGCCATAATATGTCCACAAGAACATCCATTCCAAATTTCATGCCTTGCACAACAAGTTTGCTCAGTCAACTGCTCAAATGCCTAAAAATCAACTATACTAGGTCAAAAGTCAAAAGTGGCCTATATACAGTCAAACCTCAAGATTTTTGGTCAACATCAACATTTAGAATTAATATCCATCATTTGATCAAGGGTTGATCGTGATTCCTTAAGAAATGCTCCTAACTCATCAAAAGTGAAAAATGGCAAATTAGGGTTTCTATAGAAAAGTCAACCAAACTTTGACCAGACATAACTTTCTCATACTTTATTAGAAATTTTTCCACCAAAGCTCATTTTGAAGAGAATCCAATTCTCTACAACTTCAATTGATCCCCCAAGATCAAGAAATTCCCCAGTTCAAAGATACAAGCTCAGACATTATAGGTCCTTTCAAAACGTCAACATAAACACCTTTTAGGTCAAAGCTCCTTACATGAACATGGAAGACCCAATTGAAATGAAACCAAAAGGGTTGTCTATAGGACATCCTAAGATATCTTAAAAGTCTAAGAACACCCTCTTATGGTTAAAAATGAGAGAGATATGCATTACTAAAGTTGACAAATTTTTGGAAAAGTCAATGAAACCAATATTGACCAAGTTTGAATTTTTTCCCAAATTGGCCCATCTTTTCATGTTTGAAACTTGTTTCTAGCATGGTCCAGGACCTCTAAATCCATTCTCACCTTGCCATGATTTTTATTTTTATTTATCTTAATTTTTATTCAATTAAATACAAAATAAATAAAATAAAATATCAAGTAAATGGTAAAAGGCGCATGGATTGGATTTTCAATCATCATTAAAGCCCAAAGATTGTACAATCAGCTTAAGAAACCGTGTGGAATATTTTTTAATGAAATCTTGGCTTAAAATGGAAAGAATGCATGTAACTCCAAATAAAATATTATACTTGATTACATATGATATGGTACCATATTTGTTACCCTAATTGGGTCCCATATATATGTACAAACTATTCATACCTAACAGACACACGCAGTTGCCTCCACAAACCCAACATTTCTTCCAAAAATTCAAAGAGAAAGTGAAACTCGTATCAAACAATCCCAACCCTTTTCAAGGAAAACTAAGGACTCCAATCTATTCCAGAAGACTCCAGGAGTCAATCCCTGTCAATCTCCAAGCTTGTAGCACTCCCAAATGCCCAGACCACACATCACCAGATTGGTATTTTTTTTTAATTAAAAAATATTACATACTCTGATATAAATCGTTTCTATGTTCATATCCATGTTTTCACTGATGATTGTGAATGTTTAGAGCCACCGCATGGTTAGTTTGACGCAGGGATAAAGCTTTACCATTGTTAGGGAAAAGTTTCAGTCGAGCTTCGTATCTCCCTGTACAGGGACTTTCACACCAAACGGATACCACCACTGGATTCGTAGCCTATGGTTTAGGAGGGGGGGGGGGGATAGGTCAAATTTCTGGACCGGAAACGTGCTATTTTACAGGTTAGGGTTTTGAAGGTACCAAAGACAATGGTGGTCAACCACCGTGAGGGGTGGTTTGACCCTTCCTGCACTGGCGTGGCTGGACAATGTTCCTTGATTGGTTCATTTAAACTTCAAGGGCCCATTGAAGATGCGCGCGTTGACAACTCAACAATAATATTGTTATAATATTATATTATTTTGTTTATATGTACGAATGAGCAGCATGGTCCAGTGGCAAGAACAAAGGGTGTTGAGGCATTATATGTGTGGGAGGTCAGGGGTTCGACCCCTGCCTCTTGCATATTATTTTTCTGATTTGTGCATGCAGATCCAGTGCTCCAAGTCCTAGCGTCACCACCATGCTCTACTATCTCCATACTATAGGATCTCATCAATACCATATCAAATGTTCCAGATCCAGACGCCCATGGTAAGTCCTCAAGGAAGGGCGACATGGGATCTCACGTAGTGGTGGGCCAACAGATATGGGCCTTGCAAATTCATCCATCACCCCCCAATTGGTTTCTTACTCTAGGCCCATTTCTCTTTTGTTAATTTACTTTATTTTTCTTTTTTTAATTAGTTTATGTTTTTATTTATTTTTTTAATCATAAAATCAACAAAAATCACTAAAAATAGATTTAGGTTTTTTAATTAAAATTAATTCTTGCAAATTAATTTAATTGAATTTATTTTAACTTGTTTTCTTTAATTTAAAATTAAATTAGAAATTAGGTTAAATCTCTAAAAAAATTTCATAAATATAATAAAAAACTATTTTTATTAAGCAGTTAGATTTTTAGGGTTTCAAACTTGCTCCCATCTTAATATTCGCGCGCTTATTATTTTCTGTTTTATCATTTTGCAATTTATTGTAACTGTTTCCCAGTTTGTAATAGCCTAATTAGGATATTTACTTCCCGCACTTTACATTTCATTCAGATATAACTGTAACTGCCCCGAAGCCTTGTAATAGCTGTATGTTTCACTTTCTGCACTATATTGTATGCCTGTATATAAACTGCTAGTAATTAGGCGTGTATGGCAAGAACTAACCAATCAATCTTAGATCACTAACATCAAGATAAAAATACCTGAAAAAAAGAACACTATTGCACACTTGCACCCCTAGGGTATCTCCCACTTCGGTTGCCTTTGGAAATGGTCATGTCCCTCGAACGTAGGGATACTCTTAGCAAAAACCCTCAATTTAAAGCTATCATAAAGATCATAGTCCCTCAATCTCCCTCGAGTTGCCTACGAGAAATGATCTTGTCCCTCGATGTTGCCTACGAATATATGATGACAGTCCCTTCGAACTGCTAAGGTATTTCTACATGTTGCCCTCAATGACCGTAAAACGTCCCTTTCGATAGTCCCTTAACATCCAACGGTAGGGCTACCTACTCACTAATAGTAGGATATCACTATCTAAAGGAAAGGAGGAAAATAACGCCTTTTTCGAGTAGGTAGATAGTTGTTAAGTACTTGCTCAAATCTAATTCATTTTCACACCACACTTTCAAAACTCTTTTCAAAAACGCTTTATCACACTCTTGAGGACTGATACAAGAGTTATCATAAAGCAAACAAAACTTTTCAAAACACACAAACACAAAAGAAATTTTCAAAAATGAGAAAGTACCTAAGAGCCCGTGGAAAACCACTGATGGAAAGGGTGCTAACACCTTCCCTTTCCATAATCTACCCCCTTACTCAAAAAATCTCGAAAAAGGTATTTTTTCTGTTCTTCTCACCATTTCCTTTGTTGTATAAAAGAAAAGTTGGTGTTAACTCTTTCTTACCCTACATTTGCGAATACAAAATGCAAACCAGTATAACAGTCGGTTTTGCCACCGTATCACATAACTGGAGACTCTGTTGGGGATATGAAATAAAAATGGGGTTTACCTTTGGGTCTAGTTCATTTCTAATTTGTTTTCTTTATTTTTTTTTTGCTTTACTTTTAAGGGTATTGTTTGGGTTACTATAGATCCTACACCCGTATATGGGGAAACCTTTTAGGCAAGTAGCAATAGATCGTGGAAACTGTGCGGGGTATACCGACACGGTCGAAGCGATGGCTACGTTGATGCGACACTTTGGTGGATACTGATAGCCCTTGAGTTAATCAAGGATAATACGGGGCCGATGCATGGTGTCATAAAGCATCAACTGATGGTAAATATATTTCTACTGGAAGAACTGCATTGTGACCAAAAGTCAAACTAAATAGAGTTGTGTTCGTCACTTCTTTTGGAGATGTTCGATAAGCCGACAAGTTTAATCCAAGGTCTTATGCCAATTTTTTACCTTTCTTCCTACATGTATTTTTACCAAAACAATAATTACCTTGTTTGTGGCTTCGACTTGTCCATTCTCCTGGGCATAATAAGGCGTAGAAGTCAATAATTTTAATCTCATTTCTTTAGCAAATTCCAGCACCTTTTCGACTAGTGAAGTCTGATCTCTGATCAGTTGTAATTGTCTCTAAGATTCCAAACTTGTAGATTATGTACCTTTGGATGAATTCCATAATACTCTCTTGATCCACACTTACCAAAGGTATTACTTCAATCCATTTTGTAAAATAATCAATTCCTACCAGGATGCATTTCTGTCCTTTGGATGAAGTTGGTCGAATGTCTCCGACTAAATCAAATGCCCAACCTCCTAAGGGTCATGGCTTAATGATTGAATGAAATTCACTTGTGTAGCGGTAGAAATGTTCAAGACTAAGCCATTGGATTGACTAGACTTTATACAAATCAAAATAAAAATCGCCACCACGCTTTATTGTTTCCAAAGGAATGGGAAAAGAGCGAATAATCCAAAAAAGGGGAAAGATTCAAGGTAAGGGGGTTGGTTATGCAAAGGGAAGGTATTAGCACCCTAAACATCTACGGTACTCCACAGGAACCTCTTTGAAAAAAAATCTATATATTGTGGTTATGAAAATGTGTTGTATATAAAATGGATGGTGGAGGTGAGGAAAGAAATATTTTTGTGATTTTTGCACCCGCCGCGGTTGCGAACCTTTAGTGCCTACGTACCACCTTTCGTGCAATAGGGGATCAGGGTACACATAGTTCATCTTGAAAAGTCTTGTCTGTTGATTGATTTTAAACAAGGAGACAAGTCGTCATTGTTAGGAGAGAAATCTCGACTAACGCCCACAAGGTGTAAGAAAGATGGACCATGCGTCAGCAAGAGTGAGGGTTTGAGAACGCCTCTAGTACTCAAGTGGAAAATTCGACACCTTTATAATCATAGGGATAGGAGAATGTTACTCGACTATCAATGAATCATGTCTCATCTTGAAAAAAGGTTTTAAGGGAAAAGGTGCTCGGGTGCACAAAAGAGTTTGAATGAGTTGAAGTGTTTTTGTTAATTTTGAAAGAAATGTCAAAGTATGATTAAATGTATTGAAGTTTGTTTAAAGAAAAGAAGTTTTGAAAGAAAAGGCACTCGACAAGGTCTAGGTTTATTATGAAAGCGGTTCGAATTTATAAACAAAGAAGGTTTTGAAAGAAAGATGAGAAGATTTTGAAAATTAAAGAAGACGGGAGGGGATGAAGGGACTATCCTAAAGCATAAGGGTAAAAGCTACGGAAGAGAACCGTCTAACCAACATGAAGCTGATACTTGACATTATAAGCTAATGTAGAATTCCCATTCTTTAGAGTGAAACCAAGCAATAAAAGATACTAAACCTCTTGAGAGAACCAAGCTTCAAGTGTACCAAGTATTCGAAAAATTGGGCAGAGTAACAGCTGCATACGGGTGAATTCCAGATTACAAACAAAGTATGTAATCACAATAACCTGCACACAAAACAAACAAACAACCCAATGTCTTGAGGTAAACCTCAAGAGCTCCAGACAAAATTTCGAATAAAGTCACAAGGTCTCCAAGATAGGCCAAGGTCTCTAATCCTAAGTCCAAGAAGTCTATCACTCTAAAATGCAAAGGATAGTAACCATGTAATCCAAGTATCATTAATGTCTTTTATGGTTCATGTTGATTATTAAGTTTCTTTAAAAGGAAAAGAAAAGCTCAAGTGAGCAAAATGAAAATGACATAAAAGTAAATGCTCAAGTGAGCAAAATAAAAGAAGGCATGAAATGTAAAATGCAAAAAGTAAATGGTACATAAAGTATAAAAAAATATATAAGCATAAAGTAAAGTCAATTGTTAGTAATTAGTGGTTAGTTGGATGACCATCTTGAAACTTGCATTTGGAACTCATTAGAGGATTGGTAGGACCAAAGCCTCCACACAATGAATTGCATTTGCTTTTTGTCAAGTATATCATCCATTTTGGAATTCTCAAAAGTAACGTGTAATGATCAACGATGTTTAAGTGATCCGCGTTGACCAAAGGTTTTGTAGATCCATTAGACGATTGGTAGAACCAAAGCCTCAACACAATGAATTTTAAGGTTATTGTATCAAAGAGATCAAATTAACATACTTGGGCTTGCAATCATAAGTTTGGGCCATGAATGATAATTTATTTGAATCAGGACAAAATTTAGCGCTATGTTAAGCAATCGTAAGTGGACTTATGTAGAAGTCACGCCTATTTTGAGGCCGGTCAATAGAAATTTATGTACTTCATGTTTGGATAAATGATATAGAGATCACCATCCTTTAACATGTAGCACAATAAAAAAGAAAGGGATAAGATGAAGAGGAAGGGGAATGATAAGTTAATTTGGATTACCATTTCAAAATTCTTTCATCTTTAAAATCAACCACTCCTCTAGATGGATTAAAGTACTAAATATATCATTAATCCAAAGCACCAAGAATGAATTAAATAATTCACTCTTTGATAGATTTGAATTGATGAACATTTATCCAACTTCATCTACATCACAAAGTTCATTGAGTTTAAAGGCAAATTGGAAATTTAAAAGTGCAATATAAATTATCCATCAAAGAGAGTGTGCATAAATTTTGAGTCAAAACAGCCCCAAAAATAAGGCAGCAAAAAATATTTTTGGCAAATTCTTGTTCCAACTTTTCATCAAACATCTTATGATCATGGATCCAATTGAGCATGAAAATTCCAGCAAATTTGAGAAAATTACACCAATGGAGTTATAAAAATAGTGCTCAATGAATCAAAACCAGAGATCCACAAGAGATCACATTGTAAAAGATGATGATCCAACTTACCACAAGTAGAATTTGAGAATTATCAAACAACTTCAGAATTTCTGCAATTTGATCACAAGAATCAACTACCAAAGCTTGGATGTAGATAATTAATGGAGAAAAAGTGTTTGGGTAGAGGTTTATCTCAAAGATTAGCAAGCTTCAATGCAAAGCTTACTATTCTTTTTGAAAATAGAGCTTTGAGTGAATTTGGTAAAATGGAGAGAATTGAGAGATTTTTTACCAAGATGATTTTGGCTATCCAAAGCTTGTCATTTGAAAGAAATGAGGTCTCTATTTATAGAGTTTAGAATTGGGATTAGTGGTAATTGATTCTTGGAGCCAAATTTGAATTAATGATGTAATTTCAAATTATGCAGAAAAAATTGGAGCCAAAATGATGACAATTTGAATTTGCTGGCTTTTTTCAAAAAAACACGTGCATTTTGCCATTATGTGTCGATACATAGGTGGTATGTGTCGATACATCCTAGCAATATAACACATCATGTGTCGATACATGCCTCTATGTGTCGATGCATACTGTTTTTTTCAGCTCGTTACAGAATGCAACAAACTGCATGTGTCGATGCATAACACGTATGTGTCGACACATGCAAGTTTTTTCAAACAAGATGAGTCGATACATACATGCATGTGTGGACACATGCTGGTTCTGCACAACAAAATGAGTCGATACATACCTTTATGGGTCGATGCATGCTGATTTTTTTTTTGAAGGCAGAAATCCTTATTTGTTAGATGCTTCGACTCGGTACCTGCAAAACACAATTTTGCAAAGACAAAGGAAAATATTTTTGTATTTTGAATAGAAATTAATCAATAACACAAGAGAAAACTTTAAATATAGGATGCAAATGTGATGAATGATCCTATTGATTAATGATTGTGACTGAATGACAAAGTATGGTATGAAAGTGCGACTGAAAAAGTTAGGGGCAAAATTTAGGGTACAACAACTTGCAAGAGCATGTTTAATACTTGCATTAACTTGACACTCTTTACATCCGCTGGAAAACTCTATGCAATATTTCAGCATGGTGGGCTAATGCATGCCATATCAAAACAAGAGCCACTTCATCTTATGACCAATTTGATGTGCTCCACATTCCCCACCATGTATATTCGACAGCACCAAGTATGCTTCACTTTCTCCTAAACATTTGAGTAAAGCTCCTTCTGGTGTTTTCTTGAATAATTTGTTACCTACTAAAATTTAGCTTAACACGTGATACTTAATCTTCTTTTCAACATTTGCTGATGGATTCTTTAAATAATCTATTATTGGGCTTCTCCAATTTGTATCTTCTAAGCTATCTAGGGCCAATACTTTGAAATGCACTTCATTTGCGTATCCTAAACTTGTATTTTTAAATCTACTGGAGATTATTTAGTATCTAGTACCTTTCCATAAACTTCGACTAATTCTTCCAGCTTCTCCTTTGATACTTTGTATCCTGAAGTAATTCGGGCTAAGTCATTTGCATCTTGGTTCTTCAGTCTAGGGATATGCTAGATATTAACATACTTAAATCTTAGAAGCAATCTATTGTACCCAAAAATTTTCCCTCCCATTTTTCTTCTATACATTCTCCTAAGGTCCTCATATGCTCAAGGTGGCTCAAGAATTAATCAGACAAATTCTCCTCCTAAGCAATGGATCCACAACTAGGGTTTGTTATTTCTCAAGGAAGATTGGGTTTCCAATATCTCAAGTGGTTTTCATGGGTCCTCATATGTATTCAAGGATGCTCATATCAATTTTCAAGCCTTGCATCATAAGTTTGCTAAGCCAATTGCTCAGATGACTGAAAATCAACTATATTAGGTAAAAAGTCAACCATGGTCAACATACAGTCAAACCTCAATATTTTTGGTCAACATAAATATTTTGAAGTAATATTCATCATTTTATCAATGTTTGATCATGATTCCTCAAGAAAAACCCTCAAATCATTAAAAAGTAGGGGCACTACCTTGGCGCATGTGTTGGTTGAGACAGGTTCCTCATTAAATGTATTACCAAAAGGTGTTTTAGATAGACTGGACTATGAAGGGGTTGTGCTGAAACCCAGTGATATTGTGGTAAGAGCCTTTTATGGGTCAAGAAGAATGGTATAAGGAGAGGTTTATCTTCCGATCAAAATGGGATCTCAGGTCTTCGACTCTATCTTCTATGTAATGGATATTCATCCGGCCTATTCCTATTTGCTTGGACGCCCCCAGATTCATAGGGCAGACGTTGTTACCTCTATCTTGCATCAAATATTGAAGTATCCGGTAAAAGGGAAAATTGTTACTATTTATGGAGAAGAAGAGTATATGGTGAGCCATTTGAATTCATTCAAATATGTTGAGATGGATGGTGAATTCATTGAGAATCTATGCCATACCTTTGAAATAATTCCCCTAACAATTGTCGTTGCTAAAGATAATCCTACTACTCTTAAGATTACCAATGATCCACCAAGAATGGCTTCTCTGAAAGATGTTAGGGCTGTGGTAGAAGAAGGTGGTTGCACTATTTGGGATAAGCTTCCTGACATTCCTTACAAGTCCAACAAATTTGGTTTTGGTTTCACCTCAGAGGCTCAGAAGGTGGTTTGTCGTGCTCGTGCTGGAAGACTACCTTTCTGCATCAACAATAATGAAGTCAATGCTATAGAAGACACTAATAGTGACTGTGATTTAGACAACAAGATCTTCCCTACTACTGGCAGTGGAATTAACAACTGGAAGGCTAAAGACGTTATACCAATCTTCTTTAGTCCAGGAGTAATTGCCATTTCCTGTTTTATTGCTTTTAAGTTTTTGGGATATGTACTTTTAAACTATAAATATAAGCCTTGTGCCTTACCCGGGGCACAATGGTCCACTTGTTAGGGTTATTATCTTTCATCCGCAAATGTTCATTTAATAAACCATTGGACGTTTGGCATTCAAATTTTATGCTCTCTGTCTTTTCATTACTTTGTTGCTTTCATTATAGTTATGTGTTTCTTACACACACCCACATAATAAATTGCAGATCCACATTGTGATACAGTGGCAGAACCGACTGTTTGACGCTGGTTTGCATTTTGCGTTTTGTGTTTGCAAAATGTCGCGGTAAGAAAGAGTCGCCACCGACTTTTATTTCATCCAATCGGAAAGGAAAAAAGTACAGAAAAAAAATCCTTTTTCGAGATATTCTGAGTACGGGGGGTATATTACAGAAAGGGAAAGTGTTAGCACCCTTTCTATCCATGGTTTTCCATGGTCTCTTAGGTACTTGCTCATCTTTTTAAAATTGCTTGTGCATGTGCTTTATTTTTGAAAATGTTTTACTTCGTGATAACCCTTGTATCAGTCCTCAAAGGTGTGACAAAGTTGTTTTGAAAATTGTTTTGACATGTGTAAGTGTGAAAAGTTTTGATTTGAGCAAGTACCTACTAGCATCTACCTATTCGAAAAAAGATTGTTTCTATTCTTGTTTACTTTAGACAGTGTTATCCCACTATTGAGAAATAGGTAGCACCATCGTTGGAGTTGCAAGGGTCAATTCAAAAGGGACGTACGATCACTAAAGCAATATTAGGACATCTTAGTAATAACCCTAGTGTCTTAAGATCATATTCTAGGTAACATATCCGAGGCAACATTTCCGAGGAAAAATTCGAACGAGACATTTGATCTTTTTAGACAGGAGGGCAACCACTAAGACACTGTATACTTAATGATCGTTTACTGAAGGCAACCGAAGTGAGAGTATACCCTAAGAGTGATATATGCGAGTGATTTGTTTTAATTATTTATCTTTGCACATTAGGGTTTTCTAACCGTGTTAATTTGTCATGCATTCTTGCCATACAATCCTATTAGCATACATCTAAACAGTTTAAATATTTCCGGAAATTAAAAATGCAAGAAAGTAAATCTACGCTATTACAAGGCTTCGGGGAGGGGGATTAATTACATAGCCAAAAAACTCGGGAATTTAAACAGTAAATAAAGCCCTAAATTAAACTATTACAAACCATGAACAGTTACAACAATATTGTCAAAATAAATAATAAGCGCAATGCGAATTAAATACGAAACGACTAGGGTTTTGAATCTTGACTAAACCTATTGACGATTTGATTTAAAAAAATGGTATTTTTGTTATTTAAGAAAATAAGGAAACCATTGAATTAAAAAGAAAATCCTAATTCTAATTAATTTAAAATTAAGAAAAATAAATTAATTTTATTCTAAAAACCTATTTTTTGTATTTTTATATTTTTATTTGAGTAAGGAAGAAAAAATAAATCAAGAATTAACCTAATTTTCTAATTGAATTTTAATTGTGAAAGAAATTAAAGTTGCCCTAAATTAATTAAACTAATTAATTAAAAAACATTTATTAAGAAAATAAATCTTTTTTGTGATTTTTGATTGGTTGATTTAAAATAAAATAATTTTTATGTTGATTAAAAAAAACATAATAATTAAAGAAAAAGAATTAAAGGAAAATAATGGAAATAACCGAGTGGGCCTGCTATCAGCAGATCTGGTTCTGGCTGATGGGTCCAGAAGATGGTGGCCTTCAGAAGGTGAGGCGCGTTGGACCTGGTTCTGGCTGGTGGGTCAGAAGATGCTGCTCTTCAGAAGATGAGGTGCACTAGATTTGATTATGTTTGGTGGATCCAGAAGGTGATACGCTGCATCTGGTCCTGGCTAGTGGATCAGAAGATGTTGATCCTCAAAAGATGCACGTGCTGGATCTGGTGAAAACAAAGGAGAAAATACCAAAAGCTCACGCCTGGGATCAAACCCAGAATAATGAACTTCTGACTTCCTTCTTCTGACCAACTGCACTGGATGTTAACTTGTTAATTCAATAAAAACAAACAGTATATCAGAAAAAACCAGTTTCTGGCCAGAATAACACGCCAGAATTTGAATCAGCCAATCAGGTTGTTACACGCTATTGCCTTCTTCCCTGGAACCATCGTTTTAGACTCTGAACCTTTACCTACAGATGTAGTCCTATTGCTACAACCTGTGAAATTCAAGAATCAAGCATATGCAATGTAAATTCAATTGGGGACCATGAATTAGTTGGGTTTGAAATTCTGATCGTCATAACATCCATTATCAGGCCTAATTCTGCTTGAAACCCAAAACCCCAAATTGGAACACGAAAACCTAACAATGGAAGAAGCTTGTTCCTGCACTATGAATTAAATCAAACTATCCAGAAAGATTGCAAACACGATAATGAACACAAATATGTAATTTAAACATGTTGAATATGCAATAATTACAGTAATTGAATTTGAATAATAGTACAAATCGTGTGAATGATAGGAGGAGATTCTAGATGTTCTGACGCCTGCAAATGATTGGGAATGCTCGCTGAAACACCAAGTAATTGATTTCTGGCCTTGAATTGCTCTTAAATATCCTTTATTCTGAAATTAGAACTTCACTTTTTGCCAAGATTTTTGAGTTTTGTTCTTACAGTCTTACGCCTCCAGCCTCTTTCTTTTGATCTGCCAAGCTTTCTTATATAACCTAGAGTGAATTAGGTTAACAAATTTGGATTGAATCTTGAAGCTTTAATGAGATTTGATTTGATTTTCAATGTATATGATATCTTTCTATTTTCATGCCAATCATGCCTTTCTTGTACCAATTCCCATTGACATGATTTGATTCCTATACGCCAGCACTATGAGCTCGTGATTCTGTTCACAAATCCAAACAAAGAAAATCTTTGCTATTATTTACCAATTATTTGATTTAATTCAATTTTAATAAATAAAAAATCAAAATAAAATAAATAATGAAGCAAATAACATGTGAATGCACATTTGGGTCGTGGACCACATTATAAGTGAAGGGAAAGCATAAAAAGTTGGGCCCATTTAGCAAAAAAATGCAAATTTGAGCATATTCTACGTTTGGTAATTTTGCAAAAATGGTCAACTTGGCCAATGCATAACTCTCTCAATTTTGATCCTAGAGAGGTGTTCTTGGGATTTTTAGAAAGCATAAGATTTCCTCTAAGCAACCCTTTTGGTCTCATCTCAATTGAGTCTTCCATATTCATGTATGAAGCTTTGACCCAAAAGGTGTTTTTGTTGACTTTTCAAAATGACCTATAATATCAAAATTCACATCTTTTTGTGAGTGCATATTCTGAATTTGAATGCTGAAGATGAATTGAAGGGAATTTCATCCTCCTCAAAATGAGCTTTGTATTGGTCATTTCTTATAAAGCATTAGAAAGTTATGCTTGGTTAAAGTTGAGTTTACTTTTCCTGTGAAACCCTAATTTAGTAACTTTTGGGTTTTGATGAATTGTGAGCAATCCTTGAGGAATCATGATCAACCCTTGATCAAATGATGAATAATACTTCAAAATGAGGATGTTGACCAAAAATCTTGAAGTTTGACTGTATGTGGGCCACAGTTGACTTTTGGCCTAGCACGGTTGATTTCCAAGCATTTGAACAATTGACTGAGCAAACTTCTTCTGCAAGGCTTGAAACTTGACATGGATGATCTTGAGAACATATTAGGACAATGGTGAGCATTTGAGTCCTTTGTGGTTCATATATCCTGATGAAAAATGAAACCCTAATTTGAGGTAAACTGCCTTAGGAGAGAGTTTGTCTGGTCAACTCTTGAACTTCCTTGAGCAATTTGGGGACCTCCCTTGCCATTTGTTGAGAAATATGGGAGGGAAATTTTTTGGGTACAACAGCTTCCCCTGTTCAATCTTCTTAAACCTGAAGATGTAGATTGACTGTCTGCCTTTCGCGATCTGAAGGTGGAAGATGATTGAACACTAGAGTGCCCAGAAATTTGCACTCGCATGAAGTGATACTTGATTTGTGATATGGGGAATGGGCTTATAGATTCCATTTGGTAGTTGCTAGAGAATTTTCGGAGATGGGCTTAAAGATGCCATCCAAAGAAGTGTCGATCGCATAAGAGATTCCTTTGCGAGAACCTGTATACCTGTTGTTGAGGAGGACTTCGCTGGGTAATGTTGGGCTCTATCTTGAGAGGAATAGAGTTTTATGAGCTTCAGTTTTCCGTTACTCTATTGGGGAATAATTCCGGTTTGGGGAGCGGAAGTGAACTGCATGTTTGGTCGGGGCATATGCTGCACCGCGACTTCTGGGGAAATGTGAAATCAATTGTGTTTGATTGGGTCCCGGTCCTACAGTGTTGTGGACTATCGTCTAGGGATAAGAGAGAAAAACCCGGATAGTAAGGTTATGAGAAGGAACCTGGATAGTAGGGTTACTTCGATACAAAAGCCTGGATAGTAAGGCTGTGAGAAGGAATCTGGATAGTAGGGTTACTTCGATATGAAAGCCTGGATAGTAGGGCTGTGAGAAGGAACCTGGATAGTAGGGTTACTTCGATATGAAAGCCTGGATAGTAGGGCTGTGAGAAGGAACCTGGATAGTAGGGTTACTTCGATACGAAAGCCTGGATAGTAGGGTTATTTCGATACGAAAGCCTGGATAGTAGGGTTGTAAGAAGGAACCTGGATAGTAGGGTTACTTCAACATGAAAGTATGGATATTAGGGCTATGAGAAGGAACCTGGATAGTAGGGTTACTTCGATATGAAAGCCTTGGTAGTAGGGCGGTGAGAAGGAACCTGGATAGTAGGGTTACTTTGATATGAAAGCCTGGGTAGTATGGCTGTGAGAAAGAACCTGGATGGTAGGGCTGTGAGAAGGAACCTGGATAGTAGGGTTACTTCGATATGAAAGCCTGAATAGTAGGGTTGTGAGAAGGAAACTGGATAGTAGGGTTACTTCGACATGAGAGTCTTGATAGTAGGGCTGTAAGAAGGAACCTGGATAGTAGGGTTACTTCGATATGAAAGCCTGGGTAGTAGGGCTACTTCGGAATGAGTTTGGGTAAAACTGCAGAGGGAACCTGGGTAAAGTTGTTCTTATCATGCCGATGATTACCCTGTTTAGCTTCGAGTGTTGATCATGGACCTGCTGGAAATTGTTGATAATAAATGTCTTTCCTGAAAGAAATACATGGTTAGTTATGTGCGATGCATGAGATGCATTGTATGTTGACGTTCTCAAAATAACTGAGATTATCTTATATGTAATGTATGCACATGTCATGATGCATGAACATGAAATGCTGACGTAATAATCTGAATCCGGGAAAATAAATCCCTGACTGCTATAAAAAACCATAGTTCCTCTACTTCTGTTGGGGATGGTGAACAAAGATGACTGTGTTGGGGATTTTCCCCTTGGCTGGCGAATATTCTGCCGGAAGAGACCCTGTCTGAGGATAACTCCGCGGGGAATAACTCTGTTGTAGAGGAGACACTCTGTTGATAGATCTGCTGATTTGGATAAATAAACTCCAATGGGGATGAATTTTCGTTGCTTGTGATAATGATTTATGTTGGAGATTGAATTTCTGCTTGTGAGAGAAATAAACTCTACTTGGGGAACAATTTACTGACTCACTCTCGATGGTGAACCTCAGCTGGGGAGAGTTGTGTCCTGTTCAGAAAAGCTAACACCACTGTCTTTGGACACTTTTTACTCTGTGGGGAGTGTATGTACCACTGCTTATGTTCTCAATATGGCTCTATCCTTGTACCTGATGGGCAGAGTAACTGTGAGGTTTGGGCACTTCTTGTTTTCCCTGTTCCTGGAATTACGAGTAATTGTCTTTTGTCTTTCATGTAAATATTTATGAGCAGCAATTATTTTCAAACTCATATATCAAAAATGAATCGTTGGACGTTCTTGCGAAACAAAACAGAAAAAAAAAACAATTTGAAATTTCTTGTAAAACTGAATTGTATTGATTTTTGAAGTTGGCATGTAATAGGCATTTTTGTACAAGGAGGCTGACGCTCTAGTAAGAGAACGCCACCGAAAAATAGCAATTATACAATTTGTGTAAAAGAAATAAAAACAGCTATGTGGAACAATCCCATTGGGTTCCAACTCTGCTATTGCCCTTATATCTTCAAGTGTCTCATCACTTTGCTACTTGGCTGAAGGTTGATCAGATTTATTGGCACTGTCCGAGCTTGATATTCTATACCGAAGTCTAGTTGCGAGATGATCCAATGAGACATAATGTTACGCTTCAATCCATAATTTTTCTTGGACCACCCTTTCGGGTTTTCAGTCCACCGGGATACCCTTTTTTGCCCAAGCCGCCTTTTCAGGTTTTCGACTTACCGGGTGTACAGTTTTTTTTCATTTTCATCCCTTACTTTTGCCCGAACCCTTTTGGTTTGCCAAGAATCCCTTATTTTTGCCTAGGTCAGTCAACCTAGCGGGTCTTTGATTATGTGTAGTATCTTTTCACTATGTCTGCATTGACGAGGTGAGGAAGGTTGTCACCATCCATGGTGGTTAGAATCATAGCTCCTCTCGAGAAAATGTTCTTAACCATAAATGGCCCTTCGTATGTAGAGGTCCATTTGCCCCTGGGATCACCTTGCGGTAGTATGATGCATTTGATCACTAGATCCCCGACATGATATTCTTGATGTCTGACTTTCTTATTAAAGGCGTTGATCATTCACTTTTGATACGTTTGACCATGATAGATAGAAGTAACTCTCTTTTCATCAATTAGATTCAGTTGATCAAGTCGGGTTTGGATCCAGTCGTCTTCGTTCAAACTCGCATCCTTCCTAATCTTGAGAGAAGGTATCTGGACTTCAATGGGTAGGATTGCCTCCATGCCATACACCAAATAGTAGGGTGTTTCCCCTGTCGACGTATGTGCTGAGGTACGGTACCCATGAAGAACGAATGGTAACATCTCGTGCCAGTCTTTGTATGTCACCGTCATCTTCTGTATAATCTTCTTGATGTTCTTGTTAGCTGCTTCAACAGCCCCATTCATCTTCGGTCGGTAGGGAGAAGAGTTATAATGCTAAATCTTGAACTGTTTGCAGAGCTCGATGATTATTGTGTTGTTGAGATTTGTACCATTATCAGTAATAATCCTCTCTGGTACACCATATCCATAGATCAGATTATGTCGGATGAACCGCACAATGAAGTTCTTGGTTACTGTAGCAAAGGAAGCTGCCTCAACCCACTTTGTAAAATAATCAATTGCTACCAGAATGAAACGATGCACATTATACGCAGTAGGTCTGATCTTGCCGATCATGTCGATACCCCACATTACAAAGGGCCAAGGAGCTGTCAATACATTCAGGGGAACTGGAGGTACTTGCACCTTATCAGCATAGACTTGGCACTTATGACAGGTTCGAGAGTGCTGATAACAATCGGCTTCTATAGTAGACCAGTAATATCCTGCCCGTAGGATTTTCTTCGCCATTGTATGTCCACTGGAATGAGTTCCGAAGGTGCCTTCATGTAACTCTGCCATGATCCTTTCTGCCTCGCTCTTGTGTATGCACCGCAGTGAGGTTGAATCATGGTTACGCTTATAGAGGATACCATTACTAATGAAGAACTTCACAGCGAACCTTCTCTGAAACTTCTTATCATTAACGGATTCCCCTCGGGGTATTCTTGAGCCTCAAGATACCTCTTTACCTCGTGAAACCAGGGTTTATCTGCTACCTCTTCAGTCTCAATGTCACAGCAATGTGCGGGTTCATCCAACCTCTCAATGGTAATCTGGGGAGCTTCATTGTCCCACCTGACTTTGAACATGGAAGACATAGTAGCTAGCGCATCCGCCAACTGGTTCTCTTCTCGTGGGAAATGTTCAAAGGTTACCTCCTCAAAGTGTGGGAGCAATGTCAGTACATACTCTTTGTAAGGAATAAGATTCAGATCCTTCGTATCCCACTCGCCTTTGATCTGACTTATTACCATAGCAGAATCTCTGAATACACTTAAGAACTTAATCCTCAGGTCAATAGCAGCTCGAAGACCCATGATACACACTTCATACTCCGCCATATTGTTGGTGTAGTTGAAACATAATCGGGCGGTGAACGGAGTATGACAGCCTTCAGGAGATATGATTACAGTGCCAATGTCGTTACCCAATGCGTTCGAGGCTCCATCAAAATACATAGACCATCGAGATCCCTCCTCGGGTCCTTCATCCGGTCCAGGTTCTTCGCAGTCGGTTACCAACATGATATTCTCATCCGGGAACTCGAAATTCATGGACTGGTAGTCATCCACGGCCTGATGTGCCAAATGGTCCACCAATACACTCCCCTTGATTACTTTTTGGGTTATGTATTGGATGTTGTACTCAGTTAAGATCATCTTCCATCTTTCTATTCTTCCGGATAAGGAGGGCTTCTCGAAAATATACTTGATCAGATACATCTTAGATATCAACAAAGTGGTGTGAGTCAGCATATACTATCTCAGCCGGTGAGCAGCCCATGCCAAAGCGCAACAAGTTTTCTCGAGCAATGAGTATCGAATCTCACAGTCGGTAAACTTTTTGCTAAGGTAGTAAATGGCGTGCTCTTTTCGGCCAGACTCATTATGCTGCCCCAGCACACACCCCATTGAATTGTCTAGCACTGTCAAGTATAATATCAAAGGTCTTCCTTCCACTGGAGGCATCAAAATTGGTGGTTCTTGAAGGTATTCCTTGATTCTTTTGAAAGCGGTTTGGCATTCATCATTCCACTTTACCACTTGATTTTTCTTCTGCAGCTTGAAGATTGGCTCACAAGTAGCAGTCATATGTGAAATGAACCTGGCGATGTAATTCAGTCATCCCAAGAAACCTCTAACTTCTTTTTTTGTGCGGGGAGCCGGCATCTCCTGTATGGCTTTTACCTTTGCAGGGTCTACCTGAATACCTTTGTCACTGAGAATAAAACCCAGGGGCTTACCAGATCTTACCCCGAATGTACACTTGTTCGGATTCAACCTCAGCTTGTACGTCTTCAACCTGTCAAACTGTTTTTGAAGATCATCAAGGTGCTCTTCCTCAGTATGAGACCTGGCTATCATGTCATCAACATAAACCTCGATCTCGTGGTGAATCATATCGTGGAACAAAGCGACCATGGCACGCTGATAAGTTGCTCCAACATTCTTCAACCCAAAAGGCATCACTTTGTAGCAGAAGGTTTCCCACTGTGTAACGAAGGTTGTCTTCTCCATGTTCTCAGGAGCCATCTTGATCTGGTTGTAGCCAGAAAATCCATCCATGAAGGAGAAGATCTTGTGCTGCGCGGTGTTGTAGACTAGAACATCAACGTGAGGAAGTGGGAAGTCGTCCTTGGGGCTTTCCCTATTCAGATCTCTATAGTCCACACACATTCGTACCTTACCGTCCTTCTTAGGTACCGGAACAACGTTGGCAACCCACTATGGATAAGAAGTGACAGCTAAGAATCCTACATCGAACTGTTTCATAACCTCTGCCTTGATTTTCTCTGACATTTCAGGGCACATACGGCGGACCTTCTGCTTTACCGGAGAGTAGTCCTCTTTAGTCGGCAGACGATGTACCACAATATCAGTGTCCAAACTAGGCATGTCTTCATAGGACCAGGTGAAGATCTCAACATAGTCATGTAGCATCTGCATTAACCGTTGTTTGACACTAGGCTTCAGATTCGCACCTATTTAAACCTCTTTCCTGTCTTCCTTTGTACCCAAATTCACCGACTCCACTGGCTCTTCATGAGGTTGTATGGCCCTTTCTTCCTGCTGTAACAGTCTAGCAAGTTCTCTAGGCACCTCACAATCATCCTTACCTTCGTCCTCGGCTTGGTTGATCGGATTTTTGAAGTCATAACTGGCAGTAGCAGAGTTGTTATCAATGGGATCCAGAGTGGACACGGATCTGCAGTATGATACGTGAGTGTGTGTAAGAGAATAGCTGTTTTGATAAATTGAGAGATAGAAAAGAAAAACAAGGAGCGCAAAATTTGTATGCAAGAAACATCCAATGCTTTATTGATGATATATGAAATGGAAAATGATAGCCCTCACAAGCAAAGCCAAGGTTCCCCGGGCAAGGCACCGGGCCATAAAGTTTCAAACTGTTTATTATAAATCTTAAAACAAAAGTCAATTACTGCGGAATAAAAGAAACAGGTATGAAGTCCTTCGTCGTCCAGTTGTTCGGTCCACCGTTGGTTGTTGGGTAGATCCAGCTGTCGATGTCAGAATCTTCTTCACTGTCCTCAATTGCATTAACTCCTCGATTGTTGATGTGTAGAGGAGGCCTTCCAATCCGCGCGCGCCTAACAGCCCTTTGAGCCCCTGTAGTAAAGCCCAAACCAAATTTTTCAGTTTTGTGAGTGTAATCAAGGAGCCGACCCCAATTGGTACACCCATCTTCTTCAACTACAACCCTGGCGTCCTTGAGAGAAGCCATCTTCAGCGGAGGTTTGTTGGTAGTAACTTCAGTTGACGCCAAAGTCTGAGGGACCTCTTCGAAGTTTTGACAAGGAATTTCTATGAATTCCCCGTCCATCTCCACGTAGCGGAAGGAATTGAGATGACTCACCATATATTCTTCTTCACCTCGCACTGTGACAATCTTCCCCTTCACCGGATACTTCAACATTTGATGGAGTGTGGAAGTAACTGGCCCAGCCCTATGGATCCAAAGACGACCCAGGAAGCAAGAATATGATGGCTTGATGTCCATTACGTAGAAGGTGGACCTAAAAGTCTGAGAACCCACTTTGACAGGGATGTCCACCTCCCCGTGCACCATTCTTTTTGATCCATCAAAATTCCTTACCACAATGTTACTCGGCTTTAGAATCAAACCTTTACAATCCAGACAGTCTAACGCTTTCTTTGGAAGGACATTCAGTGAGGACCCGGTATCTACCAACACATGCGCCATAGTGGTGCCCCTGTATTCAATCGAGACATGCAGAGCATCATTATGATTTCTTCCTTTCGGCGTCAGATACGCATCTGAGAAACCCAGCCCATTGTCAGCAGTCAGGCCGACCATGCAATCTTTGAACTGATCTGCTGAAGTTTCCTGCGGCACATGCGTAGTTTTGAGAAATGC
This sequence comes from Vicia faba, assembly GCA_948472305.1. Lineage (NCBI taxonomy): Eukaryota > Viridiplantae > Streptophyta > Magnoliopsida > Fabales > Fabaceae > Vicia > Vicia faba. The sequence goes on along the minus strand of OX451736.1, from coordinate 588,760,786 downwards.
AATCAAAGCCTTCGCATGGGCTTCTGAACACAAAAGCAGAGACAACATGGAGATCTTTGATGGGTTCTGCCCCAGCTGCTCGACCACATTGTAGTCGCTCTTCTTGATAATTTTTAGTATTTCCTCTATTTCTTGTTTAGAGGCTTCCACAACGATTTTCTTAGGTGCCTCCGTCCGGGCAGGCTCACCTATAATTTCCTTGCCCCAAGTCTCAGATGGCTCAGCAACAGGGGTGATAACTGGAGTAAGAATAGGAATAGTAGCAGGTGTAATAACTGGAGTAGGAGCAGGAGGAATGTCAGGAGTGCTGGTTGGAGCAGCAGTTGGAATAACAGTAGGCTTGATGATAGTCTTCGGGGAAATCTCGGGAGATAAGACCCTTCCACTTCGGGTAACTTTACTAGTCCCGACAATATTACTGACATCAGTATCAGCTTCTTCATTCTTCATATCTTGCTTAACACCATGATAATACACGTCAGCACCGTAATGCCATGGGACAACCTTATCTGAGGTGTACGGGATGGGACCAGGAACAGTAATTATTAGCGGAGCAATTCTTTGAACAAGTGTAACCCTAACAGGTCTTCTCGAGGAAACCTTGGAAGGATTGGAGGAAATGGTTATAATGGCAACGTCTTCAGTGGGAACAATGGGAATCATAGTCTTCTCGAATAAAATCTCTTTATTATACATCAGGCGCTGAACACCTGACTTCAACAAACGGCAACCAGTAGGCATAATTGATCACATGTGGCAACCTTCACCACAACCCGGAAATAAACCGGCCAACAACAAATTCTTCTTAACTGTCATCAGAGGAGTAGAAATTTCTTCAATAGAGGTCACAAACAAATCAATGTCAACAACATTAACTCCCCGACCATGTTTGGGCATGGGAGCAGTTATAACATTCGGCTTTTCTGGAGCATCAAACTCTATCTACTTGGCTTCGAGCAAATATTTCACTTTATTCCTCAGAGCCCAGCAATCATTTGTATCGTGGCCTGGACTCTCAGAATGGTAGGTGCACCACGCGTTGGGATTGTATCTGGGAGAAGTAGTATTCGTATTCTTGGGAGCCTCTCTCAAGGTTGCCAAGTTGGATTTCAGCAGATGAGGCAGAACTTCAGCCAAAGTCATGTTGATGCGGGTAAACTACCGTTGTGGTCTTTCCACCCTTTGTTGATTGTTGCATTGTGGAGCAACTGTGGGTCTTGGTATCACTACAGCATTTACCGTTTGACGGTGTTCAAACCTGCTTTGGCCCCTCGGGCTATAGAATGCACTAGCTTCCTTCTTACCAGTGAAAGGCTTCTTTACCGAACTCGAAGAGACATCCTTCTGTATTTTACCACTTCGAATGCCAGCTTCTACTCTTTCTCAAGTCAAAATCAACTCAGTGAAACCAGATGACGAGTTTCCGATCAAGTGATTGAAAAATGGACCAGATAGCGTCCCTAAGAATATGTCAACCAACTCCCTATCAGAAAATGGGGGTTGGACTCTTCCAGCCAAGTCTCTCCACTTTTGAGCATAGTCCTTAAAACCTTCACCTGCACCCATGGACATACCCTGGAGCTGAGTACGAGTGAGAGCAAGGTCGGCATTATACTGATACTGCTTGTAAAAAGCAGCAGCATGATCTTCCCAGTTTCAGACACTGGCTCCTTCCAACTGGTAGAACCATTCAAGCTGAGTCCCTGACAGACTATCTTGAAAGAAGTGCACCCACAAATTTCTATCAGCTGTGTGGGGTCGGATTTTTCTGACATACGAATGGAGATGGAGTTTTGGACAGGACACTCCATCATACTTAAAAAAAACCGGAGCCTTGAACTTATGAGGGATGACCACTCCCGATACCAGTCCCAATTCTCCGAAATCCAAACCAGGTATTTTCTGAATCTCCATAGCGCTCAGACGATCTTCTAGCTGCTTGTACCTATCCTCAGCAGGAGGATATTGCTCATCATCGTAATCAGTATCGTTGTCAGAAACTGCAGGACTAGGGTCCTTTTCCCTTTCTTGGTTCTCCCCGTCTTTGGATGAAGAGGTCAGACCAGTTTGATGCTTCAACCTTTCTCTGAATCGTCTACCAATATTCAGAATACCAACCTTCTTCTTCTTCTTCTCTTTCAGAATAAGGGTCTTCAGATCCTCTTGCCCCTTAGCCAGACTTATGAATATCTGTTGGAACTGGGCGTTCTGCTCCTGAAGATCTTTGATGGCTTGATCGGAAGACATTTCTGCTGAAATAAACAGTGAAGAAGATGAGAAACCTGTAGGGGTACCTGTAATGATGTGCATGATAATGGGATACGCATGTAATGATTTCAAAGACTTTGGGAGATTTAAATTTGCAAACAAAAATAAATGAAAACTTTATTAGTTTAAACTTGAAGGGTTCAACAATTCCTTTAAGGCGTCACAAAGAAGTAAATAAAACAAATCTAAAACTAGAAAAAGCAAAATCAAAAGTCCCATGGTCGCTTCCTCTTTGTGCTGATATAGTCATTGATCACTATTTCCTCCTCGAGCTGCCTCGTGAGCTTCAGAACCTTCCTTTCTTGCTCATGGAACTGCTCCCGATAAGTATCCCGCTCGTTCTTCAGCTGAATCCAAGACCTCTGCAACTCCCCAGGATCAGTGGGCATGTAAGGATTGAGAACCGTGTAAGGAATGCCTTCTTCATTAGTGGGCTCCACAATCATTGGTAATACGGATGCATAAGGCATCATAAGCTTCTGGGCACGAGCTCGGACCCATTGGAGGTAAGGCTGCATAGGAAGGGAAGTCTTCGGTCCCAACTCTTGGGGGTCAGATCTGTTTACCATGCCCCAAGATCTTATAAACCTCCGGCGATGCTCCTTAACGCCATCCTTATAGTCGAATACAATGTCCTCGAGAAGTAACTCATGGGGACCATCTCTCCGAGCATGACCAAAATGTCGCAAAGGTAGACAAGGATTGTAAGTGATACCCCCTCTGATACCGAGTAATGGGACATTAGGGTATCCCCCACAACAGTCAATAACAACAATGTCTTCCATATCCCGAGAACACCAAAGAATATTTGTATGAGCAAGTGACATTAATCTGTACGACCAACCCAAAACTTCTTCGTTCTTCAGCACAGACTTAGGGAGGTAAGAAATAAACCACCTTGACAGCAACGACATGCAGCACATAAGAGTCCCCCTTCTCCTCATAGTACGAGTATGGAGGGCATGCAAGATATCTCTAAGCAAGGTAGGCATTGGATTTCAATAAAGGAAAATCTTGACAACATTCACATCTACAAAGGAGTTCGGGTTAGGGACGAGAACCAAACCATAGATAAGAAGAGCCAAGATATCTTCAAAAGCCTGAAAGTCCAAATCATCCCAAAATAGTTGAGCATGGTCTATCAGAAATTTTGCTAGAAAACCTTCGACCCCGCTTCGAGTTTCCCAATTGGATACCACATCGGCCCGTTTTAAATGCAAAGCTGAGGCAATGTCTTCTGGACTAGGAACTTCTTCCATACCTGTGAAGGGTACTTGTTCAAGAATGGATATGCCCGATAGATGAGAAAACTCTTCCAAGGTGGGTACCAGCTGGTAATCTAGAAAAGTGAAGCAGTGATGCTCGGGATCGAAGAACTGAAACAGTACGCTCATCATCTGTTCATCAAGGTTTGAAGTAACCAGGCTGAGAAGTTGACCGTGTCTCTTAATGAACATAGAAGTCTCAGAAACTCTTGATGCTAGCTCTTTAAGTTGGGCAGGTATTTGCACAAAGTTGACTCAGATGGTATTTCTATGCACAGAAGCCATGATCTGCAAAACAGAACAAAGATAAATTCCCTTGGTCTTTGAAATGGTTAGTGTAATGAAGCATGAATTCCATGTTATGATGCATGATGTCATGATAAACCACAGGTATAGCAAACACAAATATTGCAAACACAATTAAATCACACAAAGCCCTTAGGTTTAAGGCTTGCATGAGGTCAAAGGTAGTACCCTCTTGAAGTTAAGTTGGTTTCAAGCTGTCCTAGAAATAAGTAACCGGGTTCTAGAGGATCTCAATATCACTGACCATCCTCCATCGGTCATGGTTTCAGCTCACGCAATCTTTTCTTGCAGCCGAAATTATTCCGAGAGTATGGTCTCAATGAGTGTAGCATCGAGTATCAACCAGTTCTCAGCTCTACACCGAGACCGACTATCTCACTACTTTCTAATGGCCAAGTTGGGCGATTAAAGGTTCTAAGGTCAGTTGATTCTTAGAGACACCACGCAGCGGCCCCGTATTCTCCTCGTTTCTCCACAAGGGATACCGATACCAACCAAAGTGCCTCACCAACGTAGCTACTTCTTCAACCGTATCGGTCTATGTTGTACAGTTCCCTCACAGTCTATTGCTACTTACCTAAAAGGTATTCCCCTAGATCCGGGTGTAGGATCTATAGTAACCCCAAACAAAACCCTTAAAAGTAAAGCAAACAAAGCAATCAAGAGAAGCAATTAAGATGAACTAGATCCTAAGGTATACTCCACTTATAACTGTCCCCAGCAGAGTCCCCAGTTCTGTGATACGGTGGCAGAATCGACTGTTTGACGCTGGTATGCATTTTGCGTTTTGTGTTAGCAAAATGTCGCGGTAAGCAAGAGTCGCCACTGACTTTTATTTCATCCAATCGGAAAGGAAAAAAGTACAGAAAAAAAATCCTTTTTCGAGATATTCTGAGTACGGGGTGTAGATTATAGAAAGGGAAGGTGTTAGCACCCTTTCTATCCATGGTTTTCCATGGGCTCTTAGGTACTTTCTCATCTTTTTAAAACTGCTTGTGTATGTGCTTTGTTTTTTAAAATGTTTTACTTCATGATAAACCTTGTATCAGTCCTCAAAGGTGTGACGAAGTTGTTTTGAAACTTGTTTTGAAATGTGTAAGTGTGAAAAGTTTTTATTTGAGCAAGTACCTACTAGAATCTACCTACTCGAAAAAATATTATTTCTATTCTTGTTTCCTTTAGACAGCGCTATCCGACTATTTAGAAATAGGTAGCACCGTCGTTGGAGTTGTAAGGGTCAATTCGAAAGGGATGTATGATCACTAAAGAAATATTAGGACATCTTAGTAATAACCCTAGAGTCTTAAGATCATATTCGAGGTAACATCTCCGAGGCAACATTTCTGAGGCAACATTCGAACGAGACATTTGATTTTTTAGACAGGAGGGCAACAACTAAGACACCCTATACTTAATGATCGTTTACCAAAGGCAACCGAAGTGAGAGTATACCCTAAGAGTGATATGTGTGAGTGATTGGTTTCAATTATTTATCTTTGCACATTAGGGTTTTCTAATCGTGTTAATTTGTCATGCATTCTTGCCATACAATCCTATTAGCATACATCTAAACAGTTTAAATATTTGCGGGAATTAAAAATGCAAGAAAGTAAATCTACGCTTTTACAAGGCTTCAGGGAGGGGGATTAATTACATAGCCAAAAAACCCTGGAATTTAAACAGTAAATAAAGCCCTAAATTAAACTATTACAAACCATGAACAGTTACAACAATATTGTCAAAATAAATAATAAGCACGCGGCGAATTAAATACGAAACGACTAGGGTTTTGACCCTTGACTAAACCTATTGACGATTTGATTAAAAAAATGGTATTTTTGTTATTTAAGAAAATAAGGAAACCATTGAATTAAAAATAAAATCCTAATTCTAAATAATTTTAAATTAAGCAAAATTAATTAATTATTTTCTAAAAACCTATTTTCTGTATTTTTATATTTTTATTTGAGAAAGGAAGAAAAATTAAATCAAGAATTAACCTAATTTTCTAATTGAATTTTAATTGTGAAAGAAATTAAAGTTGCCCTAAATTAATTAAACTAATTAATTAAAAAAACATTTATTAAGAAAATAAATCTTTTTTTGTGATTTTTGATTGGTTGATTTAAAATAAAATAATTTTTGTGTTGATTAAAAAAAACAGAATAATTAAAGAAAAGGAATTAAAGGAAAATAATGGAAATAACTTAGTGGGCCTGCTGTCAGCAGATCTGGTTCTGGCTGATGGGTCCAGAAGATGGTGGCCTTCAGAAGGTGAGGCGCGCTGGACCTGGTTCTGGCTGGTGGATCAGAAGATGCTGCTCTTCAGAAGATGAGGTGCACTGGATTTGATTTTGTCTGATGGATCCAGAAGGTGATGCGCTGGATCTGGTCCTGGCTAGTGGATCAGAAGATGCTGATCCTTAGAAGATGCACGTGCTGGATCTGGTGAAAACAAAGGAGAAAATACCAAAAGCTCACGCCTGGGATCGAACCCAGAACAATGAGCTTCTGACTTCCTTCTTCTGACAAACTGTGTTGGATGTTAACTTGTTAATACAATAAAAACAAACAGTATATCAGAAAAAACCAGTTTCTGGCCAGAATAACGCGCTAGAATTTGAATCAACCAATGAGGTTGTGACACACTATTGTCTTCTTCCCTGGAACCATCGTTTTAGACTCTGAACCTTTACTTACAAACGTAGGCCTGTTGCTGCAACCTGTGACATTCAAGAATCAAGCATATGAAATGTAAATTCAATTGGGGACCATGGATCAGTTGGGTTTGAAATTCTGATCATCATGACATCCATTATCAGGCCTAATTCTGCTTGAAACCCAAAACCCAAAATTGGAACACGAAAACCTAACAATGGCAGAAGCTTGTTCCTGCACTATGAATTAAATCAAACTATCCAGAAACATTGCAAACACGATAATGAACACAAATATGTAATTTAAACATGCTGAATATGCAAGAATTACAGTAATTGAATTTGAATAATTGTGCAAACTGTGTGAATGATAGGAGCAGATTCTGGATGTTCTGACGCCTGCAAATGATTGGGAATGCTCCCTGAAATGCCAAGGAATTGATTTCTGGCCTTGAATTTCTCTCAAAGATCCTTCATTCTGAAATCAGAACTTCACTTTTTGCCAAGATTTTTGTGTTTTGTTCTTACAGTCTCATGCCTCCAGCCTCTTTCTTTTGATCTGCCAAGCTTTCTTATATAACCTAGAGTGAATTAGGTTAACAAATTTGGATTGAATCTTGAAGCTTTGATGATATTTGATTTGATTTTCAATGTATATGACATCTTTCTATTTTCATGACAATCATGCCTTTCTTGTACCAATTCCCATTGACATGATTTGATTCTGATGCGCCAGCACTATGAGCTCGTGATTCTGTTCACAAATCCAAACAAAGCAAACTTGTGCTATTATTTACCAATTATTTGATTTAATTCAATTTTAATAAATAAAAAATCAAAATAAAATAAATAATGAAGAAAATAACATGTGAATGCACATTTGGGTCATGGACCACATTATAAGTTAAGGGCAAGCATAAAAAGTTGGGCCCATTTAGCAAAAAATGCAAATTTGAGCATATTCAACGTTTGGCAATTTTGCAAAAATGGTCAACTTGGCCAATGCATAACTCTCTCAATTTTGACCCTAGAGAGGTGTTCTTGGTATTTTTAGAAAGCTTAAGATGTCCTCTAAGCAACCCTTTTGGTCTCATCTCAATTGAATCTTCCATGTTCATGTATGACGCTTTGACCCAAAAGGTGTTTTTGTTGACTTTTCAAAATGACCTATAATGTCAAAATTCACATCTTTTTGTGAGTGCATATTCTGAATTTGAATGCTGAAGATGAATTCTAGGGAATTGCATCCTCCTCAAAATGATCTTTGTATGGGCCATTTCTGATAAAGCATGAGAAAGTTATGCTTGGTCAATGTTGAGTTGACTTTTCCTATGAAACCCTAATTTATGAACTTTTGGGTTTTGATGAATTGTGAGCAATCCTTGAGGAATCATGATCAAACCTTGATCAAATGATGAATAATACTTCAAAATTAGGATGTTGACCAAAAATCTTGAAGTTTGACTGTATGTGGGCCACAATTGACTTTTGGCCTAACATAGTTGATTTCCAGGCATTTGAACAATTGACTGAGCAAACTTCTTCTGCAAGGCTTGAAACTTGACATGGATGATCTTGAGAACGTATTAGAACAATGGTGAGAATTTGATTCCTTTGTGGTTCATATATCCTAATGAAAAATGAAACCCTAATTTGAGGTAGACTGCCTTAGGAGAGAGTTTGTCTGGTTAACTCTTGAGCTTCCTTGAGCAATTTAGGGACCTCCCTTGCCATTTGTTGAGAAATATGGGAGGGCAAATTTTGGGGTACAACACACATCCACTATGGATCCCATTGATAACAATTTTTCTATTGCCAATTGTTGTACCCCAAAATTTTCCCTCATGTTTTTCCAAGATTTTCCTCTTGCATAGGTGGTTATAAACATTTGCCTAAAGACAAGGAAATTTTTCAATTGATGGTTAAGTATCCTTCGATTGGCACCTACAAAATGCCCTTCGATTGGCATCTCCAAAGTGCCTTTCGATTGGCATCTCCAAAATGCATTTTGATTGGCATATCCAAAATACTTTTCGATTGGCACCTATAAAATTCCCTTCGATTGGCATGGACAAAGGTCCTTCGGTTGGCCTGTTAACAAGGCTCTTCAATTGGCAGTTTAACAAGTACCTTTCGACTGGCATTCTAACAGTGTCCTTTAATTGGCAGTTTAACAAGTATCTTTTGATTGGCATTGTAGCAGTGGCATTCGATTGGTAGTTTAGCAAGTATCTTTCGATTGGAATTTGTAGCAGTGGCCTTCGATTGGCATTTTAACAAAGGCCCTTTGATTAGCATTCCAAAAGGTCCTTCGACTGGAACTTCAGAGTTTCCCTCAATCGGAACATCTGAATGAAATGACCTTTGAGTGGCATTTCAGTATAGAGTTTTCCTTAATCTAAGATGCTCTGATGAAGGAAGTTCTGAATACTTCGAATCAGAACTTAGACTCATCACAAGGCCAAGAGCTGGTCGAAGTTGCCTAATAGGAAATTTTCTTCAAAAGGACATGAGATTGAAGCAAAGGTTGGTTCAATCGAAGGAGCCCTAGTATTGAAGCTGGCACAATTAGACTCAGAACCATTAAGGAGAGCAAGGTTCTACTAGGGAAAGTTGGCTTGAATGGGACTTCGAAGCTGGCAAAGAAGGCAGATTCGAAGAAATGAAGTAGGCTGGCATGACTAAGCAAAAACACATATCCTAACCTGTCCAGGCCAGATTCTTTCCTTATTTGTTCACAACTGCACAAGAGCTGATTCGACCAGGGGATTCTTTTCGAATCAAGCAATTGAAGCAGAGGGAGGCAATCGAAGGGGCTATGCAATCGAAGCTAGAGTAATTCTAATTGGACTTTGAAGCCATCGAAGAAAGCAAATTCAAAGGGAAGTGGACCTGCAATGGCAGGTCAACTTTCGATTTTTATCATGTTGGAGGCCTAAACAGCTCATAACAGGCTGGCAGTAACGCATGAAAGCAGATTGGCACGTGATTGAATCAAAAATAGAAAGTCTTTATGAAGAAATCAAATCAAATTCGTGTAAAGGCATGGTGTGGACAAAAAGATTGAATTAGGCTATTTTTGGAATGATATTCAAAGTGAATCAAATCAAGAATCAAGACATTGATAGAGGAAGATTGATGCCAGGTTTTCAACCCTAATCTATTCCTCAATACATATAGAATGTGTGCAGACCAAAGAGGCTAGAAAAAGAGGCGCATGAACCAGAAACAAAAGCTTGGAAAAATCAAGAAAAAGTGGTGAATCGAGTTCGTACTTAGAGGCCAATTAAAAACCCTTGGAAGATTCCAATCGATTCCTGTGAGTGTAGGCACGCAAAATCCACCCAGAACAAGCGTTTCCAGGCCTTATATCACGCTGTAAGTCACCCACGACATAGCTTCTTTTTTGAAATCGAATAGCATCATTCTTGCACTTGTAGCATAAAATAAATGTATATTCTTGATCACCATCATGTTTGCAAGATTCCTGTAACATTTGATTGCATTTTCATGACTTGTATTGGATTTCACCATAGCTAGGTTTTATGGTTCGATTTAGGAGTTTTGTTTATAGGAAAAATTGGGCCATGAAAGGGATACCAATGAATTCAGCAGATCAAGACGAAGATGTCCATGGCCTTCATTTTTATTTTTCACGCTTGTGTTGAGTTTTAAGATTTGTAAGACTTGTAGCTACGGACAAACGTCCGTAGGTAAAAGTTTGGAACTTTTACCAACAGATCCAAGGAGGAAGATGACCAGCTGGCGAATAACCATTGGCTTGTTCAAATTTCTGTGCGAGTTTTTCATATTATGCTTGTTTATAATGTAATAATTGTTTTGTATTATTTGACAACAAAAGCAAGCAGCGCAGTTGGTTACAAGGCGAAGGCAAAACGCTTCAGGACCTGGGTTCGAATCCCAGGTCCCCCAATTTCTTCATATGTTTTCCTTTCAGGCAATCCAGCGTGCACCAAGGACTAAGGACCATCATGCACTATCACCATCCAATATGCCAAGTGGCCAGATGGCCAAATCTGATGGCCATCATCTGGAGGAGCACCATAGGCCACATTCAGCATGCAACATTGGATCCAAAAAGTCAAACGGACCTCCATCTTTTAGGCCAAAGCTTGCTATTCACACCCCCTTCAGAATTTCTATTGCAGGCCTAAAATTCTTTTCTTTATTCTTTTATATTTTATTTCACTTAATTTATTTATTTTTATTTTACTAACCAATCAATTATTTTCTTTTATAAAAAAACCATAAAAATAATGCTTTTCACAAATTAGATTTAGATTTTATTTTTTTAAATTAATTTATTTAATTAGGTTGTTAATTTTAGATAACTATGATCCTTTTTGTACATAATTAAAAATAATTAGAACAAATAGGTTTTATTACTAACTTAATTATATTTTATTTTTTCTTAAACTAACAAAAACACAAAAATAGGCCATGTCATTATTTTCACTAATTAATTAATTAACTAATTAACTTTTGTATTTAGTTTAGAAAACTTAACTCTTTTATTAAAAACAACAAAAACATTTTCTCTTTTAATTAGGATAGAAGGGTCAAAACCCTAATTCGCATTCGTTCTAATTTTCATCGCGCGCTTTATTTTATTATTTTTACCCTATTATTGTAACTGCTCACAAGGTTGTAATAGTTTAAATTAGGACTTTATTTTCATTTACCGCTTTACTTTTCAAGGGTTTGTTTTTGGCTATGTAAATACCCGAAGCCTTGTAATACCGTAGTTTAATTTCCACATTTTAAAGTCCGCAAATATTTAACTGTTAGATGTATGATATTAGGATGCATGACAAGAATGTATGTGAAAAACTTTAAAACAGTTAGATAACCCTAACATGTGCAAAGATAAATAATCTAATATTGAATCAATCGCACATGCGCACTCCTAGGGTACACTCCCACTTGGTTGCCTTCAGTAAACAATAATTGAGTATAGGATGCTTTAGTGGTCGTCCTTTCATCCAAAGAACAAAGTTGCCTCGGAAAGGTTGCCTCGGATATTGTTGCCTCGGATAATTGATCTAAGACATTAGGGTTATTACTAAGACGTCCTAATATTGCTTTAGTGACCGTACGTCCCTTTTGAATTGACCCTCAAAACTCCAACGACGGTGCTACCTACTCACTAATAGTGGGATAGCGCTGTCTAAAGGAAACAAACATAAAACGATTCTTTTTTTGAGTAGGTAGATTAGTTCTTAAGTACTTGCTCAATCAAAACAAACTTTTTTCACACCTACACTCCTTTACAAACAAAGTTTTCAAAACACTTCATTACACTCTTGAAGACAGAAGCAAGAGTTAAATCGAAGTCAAAACAAAAACTTTTCAAAGCACACAAACACAAAGAAACAAATTTTGAAAATGATGAGCAAGTACCTAAGAGCCCGTAGATAACTACGGATAGAAAGCGTGCTAATACCTTCCCTTTCTATAATCTACCCCCCGTACTCAGAAATATCTCTAAAAAGGAATTTTTCTGTGCTTTTTTCCTTTCCTTGTTGGATAAAATAAAAGTCGGTGGCGACTCTTGCTTACCGCGACATTTTGCGAACACAAATGCAAAACGCAAACCAGCATTCCTAAAAAACAGTCCCGGTTCTGGCCACCGTATCACACCAATTATGACTTTGAAAATCCAATCTACCAAGCTAAGGACAAAGGTGAGGAAGATTATGAAGTACCGAGAGAGCTTGGTAGACTACTACAACAAGAATAAAGAGCAATACAGCCGCATAAAGAGCCAGTCAAGGTGGTGAACTTGGGTACTGAGGAGGATAAAAAATAAGTCAAGATAGGTGCCACCTTAGAAGACAATGTCAAACAGAGATTAATCCAGATGTTGCATGACTATGTTGAGATCTTTGCTTGGTCATATGAAGACATGCCATGGCTTAATACTGGCATCGTGGTTCACCATCTGCCAATGAAACAAGGTTTCTCTCCTATAAAGCAGAAGTTTATTGTATGCGTCTGGACATGTCTGAAAAGATCAAGACTGAAGTTATGAAGCAATTGACGCATGTTTCTTAGCTGTTACATCCTGTCCATAATGGGTTGAAAATGTGGTGCTAGTGACTAAGAAGGATGGATACATGCGTATGTGTGTAGATTACATAGATCTGAACATGGCTAGCCCCAAGGATGACTTCCCGCTTCCACATATTGATCTTTTGGTCAACAATACCGCTCAACACAAGGTATTCTCCTTCATGGATGGTTTCTCAGGATATAATCAGATCAAGATGCCACCTGAAGACATGGATAAGACTACTTTTGTCACACAATGGTGCACTTTCTGTTACAAGGTTATGCCTTTTGGGTTGAAGAACGTCGACACAACATATCAGCAAGCTATGATAACTTTGTTTCATGACATGATTCATTACAAGATAGAGGTTTATGTCGATGACATGATAACCAGATCTCATACTTAAGAGGAACATCTTGACCATCTACACAAGCTATTTGAGAGGTTGAAGAAATACAAGTTGAGACTGAATTCGAACAAGTACACCTTTTGGGTAAGATCTAGTAAACTCCTGGGTTTCATCGTCAGTGGTAAAGGTATTAAAGTAGCTCCCGCCAAGGTCAAATCCATTCGAGAAATGCCTGATCCCTATACTAAAAAGGAAGTTAGAGGTTTCTTGGGACGATTAAACTACATTTCCCGATTTATTTCCCATTTGACTACTACTTGTGAGCCAATCTTCAAGTTACTAAAGAAATATCAAGTAGTGAAATGGAACGACGATTGTCACATAGATTTTGACAAAATTAAGGAGTAACTTCAAGAACCTATGATTATGATGCCACCAGTTGAAGGACGACCTATAATCATGTACTTAACCGTGTTAGAGAACTCAATGGGGTGTGTACTAGGCCAACATGACGAGTCTGGTCGAAAAGAGCATGCAATATACTACCTTAGGAAAAATTTTACCGACTGTGAAACAAGATACTCACTGCTCGAGAAAACTTTCTATGCTTTGGCATGGGATGCTCTCCGACTAAGACAATATATGTTAACTCATACCACTTTGTTGATCTCTAAAATAGATCCAATTAAATATATATTTGAGAAGCCCAATCTCTCCGGAAGAATAGCCCGGTGGAAAATTGTCTTAACAAAATACGACATTTAGTACACCACTCAGAAAGCAATCAAAGGAAGTGTGCTGACAGACCATTTGGCTCATCAAGCCGTAGACAACTATCAGCCTATGCATTTTGAGTTCCCGGACAAGAATATGATGATGGTTACTGATTATGAAAAACCTGGACCATACGAAGGACCTGAGCCAGGATCCTAATGGACTATGGTTTTCAATGGAGCTTCCAACATGCTTGGTAATGGAATTGGTTTTGTGGTTATTTCACCAACATGTTGCCATACGCCTTTCACCACCAGATTATACTTTAAATGTACCAACAATATGGCTGAATACGAAGCGTGCATCACGGGTATCAAAGCTGAAATTGATATGAGAATTAAATTTTTGAATGTATATGGGACTCAACCCTAGTGATCAGTCAAATTAAGGGAGATTGGGATACTAAGCACCCAAACCTTATTACTTATAAAGAGCGTGTATTGGTGATGGTCCCTTACTTCAAAGAAATTACCTTTAAACACATTGCTCGAGAAGAGAATCCATTGGAAGACGCGTTAGCTACCATGTCATCTATGTTCAAAGTCAGATGGGACAATGAGGCTCCCCGGATCACTATCAAGAGACTAGACGAACCGACCCATTGTTATGAAGTTAATACTGACATAGTAGAGGAAAAGCCTTGGTTCCATGAAGTGAAAAGATACCTCAAGGCTCAAGAATATCCTGATGGGGCATCTATCTATGACAAGAAGTTTCTAAGGAGATTCTCTACCAAGTTCTTCCTAAGTAACAAAATCCTGTACAAGCGCAACCATGATTAAACTTTACTTAGTTGTGTGGACAAGAAGGAAGCTAAAGAAACCATGGAAGATATTCACGAAGGAGTTTTTGGTACTCACTCTAGTGGACATACAATGCCCATAAAAGATTCTGAGAGCGGGTTACTATTGTTCCACCATGGAAACTGACTGTCGCCATCATACCAGAACTTGTCATAAATTCTAGATTTATGCTGATAAGGTGCATGTGCCTCCATCTCCATTAAATATCTGGACTGCTCCTTTGCCATTCACAATTTGGGGCATTGATATGATTATAGAAATAAAGCCTACTACTTCCAATGAGCATCGCTTCATCCTAGTTGCCATTGATTATTCCAAGAAGTGGGTTGAAGCAGCCTCGTTTGCCTTTGTTACTAAGAATGTGGTTTCCCGATTCATTAAGCATAATCTTATTTGTCGGTATGGCATCCCCGAAAGGATTATCACAGATAATGGTACTAATCTCAACAACACTATGATCACGGAACTCTGCACACAGTTTAAGATCAAGCACCATAATTCTTCTTCGTATCGATCGAAGATGAATGGCACAATGAAATCTGCTAATAATAACATTAAGAAGATTATGCATAAAATGGTTGTGACCTACAAAGCTTGGAACTGGTTACCATTTTCTCTTCATGGCTATCACACTTCAGTACGCACGTCAACTGGGGAAACCCCATTCTCTCTAGTATATGATATAGAAGCTGTCTTACCTATTGAAGTCCAGATCCCCTCTCTAAGGATTATGAAAGATACAAATTTGGACAAAAATGAGTGGATTCAGACTAGGCTGGACCATATAAATCTGATTGACGAGAAAATACTTGCGGTTGTTTGTCATGGGCATATGTATCAGAAGCGTATGATTAAAGCCTTCAACAAGAAAGTCAAACATCGGGTTTATCAGGTTGGTGACTTGGTAATAAAGCATATCATTATTCCACAAGGTGATCCCAGGGGAAAGTGGACTCCCACATACGAAGGGTCATTCATAATTAAGAGGATATATTCTGGCGGTGCAATGATAATTACCACTATGGACGATGAAGATTTTCCGCACCCTGTGAATACGGACATAGTAAAAAAATACTACGCATGAAAGCGACCCACTAGATTGACTGGTATAGACTAAAATAAGGGCATCCCGATGAACCAAAAGGGTTCGGGCCAAAATTAGGGATATATATATATATATATATATATATATATATATATATATATATATATATATATATATATATGTATATGTGTGTGTGTGTGTGTGTGTGTGTGTGTGTGTGTGTGTGTGTGTGTGTTTGTGTGTGTGTGTGTGTAAAGATTGTACACCTGGCAAGTCGAAAACCTGAAAAGGCGTCTTGGGTAAAAAAAGGTATCCCGGTGGACTGAAAACCCGAAAGGGCGGTAATGTACCCCAAAATTTGTCCTCTCACTTATCAAGAATTTTCTCACAAGATCTCCTTGGGCTCAAGACTACACTAGGGTTGATCAGCTCAAGACACCTCCTTAAACACTGAGGACCAAAATTAGGGTTTGAGTTTGCACAAGGATTTTTGAACTTCCAATTCCCCATATTACTTTCATGGATCATTATGGACCCCCAAGATTACTCATGTCTAGTTTGAAACCTTGGATCACACTTTTGCTCAGTCAATTGAGCAGTTGACCTAAAAATCAGTTGTATTGGGGAAAAAAGTCAACTATGGCCAATTTACAGTCAAACTTCATAATTTTTGATCCACATCAAAATTATAAACTCATATGTATCATTTGATCAAGTTTGGACCACAACTTCTCAAGATATTTGATCAAATCTCCAAAAGGGCAACATGGTCAAAATTAGGGTTTTTGACTGAGAAAGGGGAATTTCTGATTTTTGACCTAGAAAATGATCAATTGGTTTAAGGCATGATCTCAAGAGTCCAGTTGCTTCATTTTTACCTAATGACATAGTTTAAAATATTGCAAGTCCATTGGATTGACAGATAAATTTTCAGTCAACTGATCAAAAGTCATATGTATACTGAAAAGTCAAACTTTAACTTTTTGGTCAAATTCAAGTGACAAAGATCACAATTAATCAAAACATGTCAAAATATGAAACTTATTCATCAAGAAATAAAAAAGTCAAGATTTCATTTTGAAAAGTCAAAATTTCTAAACTAAGAAATTTTTCTAAGTGTTGAAAATTTCTTAATTTTTCATAACTTTGAGCAAAATTTTCACCATGATGCAAGATGATTCAAGAGAAACTTCCAACATGAAAGTTGTAGATCTCCAAGAAATATACAAATTTTCTTCACACAACTTCTTCCAAAAGTTCTTGTATCTTAAGTTATAATTTTATGAACATGTGGTCATAAAACAAAACACTTAGTGAAATTTTGCCCTAATTTGGTCAGGATTTTGACACGACTTCATGGGACTTTTTCATATATTTCCAAGGGGGATATTCAAAATAAATTAAAAGATAGGTTGTATAGAACATTAAAAAATTTCTAAAATGTCCAAGAACTCCTTGAGATCATTTTTTAGTAGGGAGAATCGAAGAGATGAAGTTAGAGTTTTATCACTTGATTTACAAGTCATTTTGTGATGAACCAATTTCAAAATTCAAACTATGCTGCATAAACACTACTTTGCAGGTCCCAAACTTGTTAGGCACTCCATAATTCATGGTTTACACAGCTGTTAGACATCTTACTTCAAGCATTCAATGCATGGACATGCTTTATATCCATTTTTGGAAGAAAGGTTACATTGCCATTTTGATAAAGTGACTTTTTATACAAAATTTGTTCTTGAGCCTTGCACTTGTTCTCTTATGATCAAACAAGTCCTATAACCCATAAGAAATGGTTTAGACACTTACAATCACCCACCCCATGCTTGTACCTCCTCTTGAAACTTGTTTCCCTCTTTTCTTTAAAATCAAGTAACCTAGTCAAAGGCTAAAAACTTGTACTTCTGATTGTCCAAAGCTCTCAAATGTTTTGTTTATACATACACAAACCTTGGACCATAAACACACGAATGCTCATTCTCTAAAAACACCTAGAACTCAGAAACACATTTCATACTTCCATTTTCACACAAACTGACCAAAAACTTGAAACTCATAATCTACTCGTGTGTTTCTTGGCCTTTTGGTTTCTAAAGCTTCTAAACATCATCAAGAATTGACCCCACACCCTGTTACAGAACTGTAACACCATTAACACCATCCTCCATTTTCAAAAATAGAGCTTTGTACATTAACTTCTCCAGACCATTTCAGCCATCCATTGCTCCAACTAATCATTGCATTAGCTTCCTGGGACCTCAAGGAAGCTAACCTGATCATCACCACAACTTTAAACAAGCTCAAACTTAAAACACGATTTCCAATTTTGAGGTAAGTTTTCTTAACTTTGAACTCTTCATACAAGCATCATTAATGATTTATTTTTGAACAAAACATGTAGATATCATTTCCCTGAAGCTAACCATGTCCATAGTTTCCATTAATTTTGCTTGAGCATATAGAATTTTGAGACTGAAATTTCTGAGATTTTTAGGGTTCAGATTAGGGCCATTAAAATTCATGCTTATCTTTGATCTATAGTTTTAATGTTTTACCTTTTTGAAACCGTGAGGAAATTTGCTACAAGTTTCTTGTTTACAGTTTTCATTTTGATGTGAAATGAGCAAGTTACAGTTGGTCTGGCTGGAGGTTGAAGGTGAAGTAGTCAGGGCGCGTTTTGTATCATATACTTTTTGTTTTGCTTATGTTAATGAATGTATAGCTACCCCAGTGGTAGAAGCACGCACATGTAACCTTTGGAACCTGGGTTCGAGTCCCAGTGGTACCCTTTTGATTTTTTCATATTTTTGCTTCCTGACTTTTGTTTTTTTTGCAGGCGCTGGGCCTCTTTGGGCATGGATCATTTTTTGTTTTTGCTGGCTAACACCCCCCCCCCCCCCATTTCATTCATACGCCCTTGGCCCAATTCTATTTTATTTTCTTATTTTCTGTTATTTGTTTCCTTAATTATTTTCATAATATTAAAAAATCATGAAAAATATAAAAAAATATTAGTTTTTTTATTTAATTTAGTTTATTTATTTTTCTCAAACAAAAAATTATTTTATTAATCATACTTTATTTATTTTTATTTATTATCTTGTAAATTTAATTAAAACTAGGTTATTAGTTATTTTCTTTTACAACAATTAAAATACATCATTTTAATATTAAAAAAGGCCAAAATTTTTTTATAATACTATAAATATTTTCAAGACAAAAATACCAAAAAAAAAATACTTTTTCTAAACTTATTTTCTTTAATCAATTAATGAATTAGGGTTTTATTAATTTCTTTTCTTAGTGAATTAGGTTTACTTTTAAGTTTAATTAATTATTTTATTTAATAAATTATATTAAGACAAAATCCCTTTTCTCTAAAAAATCCAAACAAATATCCATTTATTTCACATTTTGCATTTTTGTACATTTATTCATTTTGTACATTGTATTTATTTAATTCCTTGTACATTAATACCAATTGAATATGGTTGTAATAGACTAATTAAGTTTATATTCTTGCAATCCTCATTTACAATTTGAACACCCCCTCCCACAAATGTTGTAATAGTGTAGTAACTTTAAATTCCGCAATTTATCGCTTTTATATACAAATGCTAGTAATTAGGGTTTGTATGGAAAGACTAAAACCAATACTTAGAAAACCATAATTCAAGACAAAAACAAGCATGAAAACAATTCATTTGCACACAAGAACCCCTAGGGTTATTCCACTTGGTTGCCTTATATAAAATGGCCATATTACGCATGTAAGGTATCTTAGCAAAAACAAGCAAATACAAGATCATAGTC
This sequence comes from Vicia faba, assembly GCA_948472305.1. Lineage (NCBI taxonomy): Eukaryota > Viridiplantae > Streptophyta > Magnoliopsida > Fabales > Fabaceae > Vicia > Vicia faba. The sequence continues at coordinate 588,741,433 of OX451736.1, read as the reverse complement.
CCTCAATGACACTATCTAAGTTTCCTTTCAAATGATCTTAGTCCCTAAAAGAGAATGCTAAGATACCTTGCAACATTGCTAATCATGGCTATACGATGACCCACGCCCGTCCCGTTAACATCCAAAGATAGAGTTACTTTCAAACATCTTACAAAATTAAAAACATTTTCAAAAGATCAACATCTTTGTATACATTCTTACGAATGAGAATCATTACAAAGATTTCCTAAACAAGGGGCCTCTTTACAAAATACTTTAAAAAAACCACACAAAGTACAATTTCAAACAAAAGCAAGTGATCTATCAAGTAACTAAGAGCCCATGGAAAACCATGGATGAAAAGGGTGCTAATACCTTCCCTTTCATAATCTACCCCTCGAACTCAAGAAAAAAATCTCAAAGGTCTTTCCTGTGCTTTTTCACCTTTCCTTTTGGATAAAAGAAAAGTTGGTGGCGACTCTTGCTAACCTCAACATTTGCGATCAAATGCAAAACACTCAAGTCAGTTCTCCCACTGTTTCACAGAATTGGCGACTCTGTTGGGGAAAGTTCTAAAAGTGGGGTTACCTTAGGGTTAGATCATATTGAATTTCTTTCTTTGCTTGACTTGTTTGCTTTACATTATGGTTCTTTGTTTGGTTTTGAATCCTCTACCCGGATTTGGGATACCTTATAGGTAAGTAGCAATACGTTATGGAAAATGTGCGGGGTATACCGACATGGTCTAAGCAATAGCTACGTTAGTGCGACATATTTGTGAGTACCGATAGCTCTTGAGTTAATTAAGGAGAATACGGGGCCACTGAGTGATATCATGAAGCACTAATGAACTTTTAGAATCTTTACTTGACCAACTTGGCCTTTAGGACGTAGTGAGATGTCTGGCTTTGGTGCGGTCCTAAGTTGGTAGATACTCGATATTACACTCATTGGGGTTTGGTTTTTTGAGATATCTCAGTCGCCATTAAAGAGACTTGTGCTGAGACAATGCTCAAAGAAACAAATCAGTGATATTGAGCTCCTTAGAACCTGGTTACTATTGCTAGGACAGGTTCGAGCCAACTAAAATTCAAGAGGGTGCTTACCTATGAAACCCCATGCAATCCTAAGCCTAAGGACTTGTTTGCTTATGAACATCATAACATCATAATCATTCACTAACCATTTCAAGGATCTTGGGATTTATCTTTGTTCTGTTTTGTAAGACATGGATTCTATTCGCAGGAAAACTATTCAAATCAATCTTGTAAGGATTCCTCCTCAACTCAAAGAGCTAGCTTTAAGGATTCCTGAAAATTCTCCATTCACCGAAAGACATGGTCGCCTACTAAACTTGGTCACCTCCAACACTGATGAAGACTTGATGAAGGTGCTCTTCCAGTTCTTTGATCCTTTATACCATTGCTTCACATTTCCCGATTATCAACTTGTGCCAACTTTGGAATAATTCTCCCAACTCTTGAGGATTCCAATTCTTAATCAACTACCTTTCAATGGTACGGAAAGAGACCCAAAGCAAAAAGAGATTGCTCAAGCTCTACACTTGCAGTCATCTGATGTCACAACTAATTGGGAAACAAGAAGTGGTGTCAAAGGCTTTCTAGCAAAGTTATTGTTTGAGAAAGCCCAAAACTGTTGGAATTCTTTGGATTTGCAAGCCTTTGAGGAAATTGTGGCTCTCCTCATCTATGGGATGGTTTTTTTCCCAAAACCTGACCAACTCATATATGTGAACGCCGTCAAGATCTTCATGTTTCGTAATCCGGTACCTACTTTGCTAGGGGATATTCTACATTCTTTTCACACTCGCACTATGAGGAAAAGAGGTGTCCTTATGTGTTGCACTCCTATCTTGGCAAGATTGTTTATTTCGCATCTTCCTTAATCTATATTAAAGAATGAGCAAGGTTCAAGGTGGTCACAAAGGTTGATGACGCTCAAACATTCAGACATCCATTGGTGTTCCCGATCCATAGAGAATGTTACTATTGTCGACCATTGTAGAGAATTCCCTGATGTCCCTTTACTTGGCATTAGGGGAGGTATCACCTACAACCCCTGCTTAGCCTTAAGACAGTTTAGTTATGCCCGAAGGGATGGCCCGCACGAGATGCTGATTAAAGGTTTGGTATTTGACTAGAGAATGACGATCAAGGTCTTCGCCAGAGATTTATCCGAGATTGGAGGATGTTGAACAAGGTAGATAGCAAGACTTTGGGGCACAAAAATTACATCCCTCTTAAGCCTTACCTCAAATGGGTACGAACTCGTGCTCAGAGTCTTATGATGCCTTACCCCTCCATTCTCACGGTAATCATTGAGCCAGTCATGGAAGGAAATATTCCATACACTATCCTACATCCTGACATGCCCACCTCTCTTGAAGACTTACAAAGAGATTGGATACAACTCAAGGGGGAGCGAGATACTTTCGAAGCCCAATTCTACACAAGCGAGAAGAAGGTTTTGGAACTCACTAAGCAACTTCATGAGGAGAGGAACTTGAATGCCTACATTGCACCAAAGAGGATGCATACTACCTTTTTATCTTAGAGTTTTTTGTATTATTTTGCCCAAAGAGGTATTGATGTACTCAAGCTTTAATTTATTAATATAACGTGTGTTTCCTTTTTGTATAAAACAAATTTGAATCTTTAAAATCCTTGAAATCATTGCATATGCATTTACCATTCATCATAACATAAACAGGTTTCTTGCAACAAGTCTCCTCATCTTTCTACTATTTATTTCAATAAGATGGATCTCGAGCAAACGGTGAAGGACCTCCAAGCTCAAAATGCGCAGTTTCAACAGATGTTCTTAACTCTAGCCAAAGGACAAGAGGAGTTGAAGACCTTGCTGGTTGAGGAGAAGAAAAAGAAGACAAAGAAAATAACCGGAGTTATGAACATGGGAAGAAGATTCCAAGGGAAAACAAGAAGGGCCTTAGACTTTGCAACGACATCCGGTGAGAAAGACAATCAAGACGGAAAAGGCAAGGAAACAATTGTTCAGTCTAATTCAGAAGAGGAAGAGGAAGAAGAAGATTATTCTGAAGAACAATATCCTCTAGTCGGCAATAAGTATAAGCATCTAGAAGAGCAGTTAAGTGCAATGGAAATCCAAAAAGTGCCTGGATTGAACTTTGAGGAATTGGGATTAGTATCAGGGATTATCATTCCTCCCAAATTCAAAGAACCGGTGTTCGCCAAATATGACGGAGTTTCATGTCCCAAAATGCATCTCCGGTCCTATGTGAGGAAAATCCAGCCCCATACTGCTGACAAGGATTTATGGGTACATTTCTTCCAAGACAGTCTATCTGGAACTCAACTTGATTGGTTTTATCAGCTAGAAAGAGCCAATGTTCATAACTGGGAAGATCCGGCCTCTGCCTTTTACAAACAATACCAATATAACGCTGATCTTGCACCCACCCGTACTCAACTCCAGAGTATGGCCATGGCTTCAAGTGAAGGCTTTAAAGACTATGCGCATAAATGGATGGACTTGGCAGGAAAAGTCTAACCTCCCCTGTCTGAAAGAGAATTAGTTGATATGTTTTTGGGCACCTTGTCCAGACCTTTCTTCAATCACTTAATTGGGAGTTCATCAGCAGGATTTACTGAATTGATATTGACCGGAGAAAGGGTGGAAGTCGGGATAAAGAATGGAAAGATTCAAAAAGATGCATCCTCTGTTGCTGTAAGGAAACCATTCATCGGAAAGAAAGAAGTGGTTGCTATATATCCTCAGAGAAATCAAGATAGAGTTGAACTCCGTCCAATGGTGGGGGTTGTCATGATTCCTAAACCTGCACCTGATCAGCAAAGAAGCAACCAGCCAAGAGTGGAAAGACCAGTCAGACAGTTCACTCAAATTAATATGACACTATATCAAGTTTTACCACATTTGTTAAAGTCCAACCTAGTGACTTTGAAAGAAGCTCCAAAGAACCCTAACACAACCTCTCCTTACTATCATCCTAATGCCCACTGTGCATACCACTCTGAGAGTCCCAGCCATGACACTAAGAACTGTTGGGCTCTAAAGAACAAAGTACAAGACTGTTTACCTTGGGTTTTGGTAAACAACCGCTGATCCTCCAAATGGTTACTTATTTGGTTACTCGCAGGATCGATCAGATTGATCCTAGGACATAGGTTGATTTTGAAGTTTGATTAAATTGGATAAGGCTTTAAATAAAGAGATTTCAAGTAAATTGCATGAAGAAAGGACTTGGTAAAATAAACAAGGCTTAAAGTAAAAGGCTTCGACAGGAATGTAAAGAGGAAAGCAAGTAAATTTCTGGAAAAGTAAATGACTTTGATTAATAAAATTGGTGTTTCACACATACATTTCTCAACAATTCTTTCTCACACGCTGGGTACTCGAATCTATATGAGTGACTTTGTATAGAATTGTGAACACACGCGAGAAACTACATGACTACTATTATTTATACTAAAACATCCCAAGTAACCGTCGGGCAGTTACACTGCTTCGAGATCAATCCACTTGGCACGCTCTCCACGTTCGACGCTCCAGATCCTTGCACGTTTGCACGTAGTAACTGCTGGAAACCGTTTTCCCTCCAAAAGCTTGAATTTCAAACTGCTCCACTCTGAACCATCGAACACTTTCGTCGAGAGACATCTTCGACGAGAAACTCCTTCGACGTCGAAGGCAACCAACTTCTCCTTTGGAAGAAATCTTCTAAGTACTTTGCCAATCTTTCGACGGGCCTTTCGACAGACTTAGCCAGTCGAAAACATCTTCCAGCTTTAATGGCTGACATCAATAAAACAAGAGTGTCGAATTTAGGAGCCAACAAATTGCCCCCCAAGAATGCCTTATTTCGACTCTGAAAGAAAAAGGCATTCTTTGAAACGCCATTCGACACCTGTCTTTCCACGCTTAGTCACAAATTAACTTGTGCACTTTTTGTTGTTTTCTACCAACTATTGGCAATCCCAAGAAAACCATCATTGTTCCGTACCTAGGACGTCACTTTCAGTACGGCGTGCAGTACCAAACGTCATTTCAGAATTTGTCATTATGACAATTCCCAAAAACGAGGACGCACGCTGCGTCCCTCTATTTCTGCAGAAACGGCTAAAACAACAGGGGGCTGCCACGCGTCCCACTAACTCCTGCAGCATTAAATGGCATTTAATGTCCTCGTTATTAGGGATTTTCCCCACTACTATAAATAGCAGTAAGTACCCCATTGTGGGACTTTTTACGCCATCTAGCCTTTCAAACTTCTCTGTTTTCATACAAGCTTGTTACCTTTGCAGAAACTCTTCTTCTTTCACTTCGTCTTCAACCTCATTTCAAACTCAACACTAATCCATGGCATCTGGTTCTACTGCTCCTAGTGCTAACGCACCAACTGAGAATGCTAAACCCAAGGTTTTCGTCACTGCCCCGGTAGTAAATTCTACAGGCAAACGAAGAGTTCCTGAACCCTCGGATATCACCGTTCGCGATGCCTACTCACGCCATCTTATGATCCCGGTTGGATACTCCAACCAGATCTTTGCAATGTCTGGCCCCATGTATCCAAGTATCTCTGAGGCTTTGAAGATCAAGAGCTATTTCCCGATAGTCGAGAAACTCAAACCAGTCGCATGCGCCAAGAAAGACGCAGAAGACAATGAAGACCCTGCACATGAAAAAATCGACCTCCGCTTCTTCAACAGAGGTGTTAGGGCCTTCAGGTCTTGCCCTAACCTTACCCCAGATTACGTTGCTTGGCTAGTAAAGATGGAGAAGCACCAAACTTCGATCTGGAAGTATATGGGGATCTTCGACCTAGTGATGCTGTCGAAGACAGGTTTGAACTATTCCCCGGAGATGCTGATAGCCTCTCTGCTGTTCTGGGACTACTCCCACTTTACTTTCCATCTTCCCTGTGGGATGCTAACCCCCACACTCTTCGATGTGGCCGCTATTACTGGCCTTCGACCCACCGGGGATTACTTCGATCCGGAGGAGATGTCGGAGGACCAAATTGGCTTCTCTGAGACCAAACCAACATACACCACTTTCATCAACCATTATCATGACAGGTCGACAGATGCTGTGTCGGATGTCGAACACATAGCGTTTCTAGCCTTATGGCTGACTCGCTTTGTATTTTGCTCGAAGTCTCTACAGGTGACCAAAAAGATGGTCACTCTTGCTACTCAACTGCATCATCGCCAAAACATCTGTTTGGCAGAACTGATTCTGGCTAGCCTCTATGATTCGATCAGCAATGGGGCAACTCTTCTGAAACATATCGAGGACAGGGCCAGTTTGCTACTTGCTGGGCCTTTTTGGCTGCTCCAACTGTGGCTCAACGCCACTTTCGAATCTTTCTTGCCCAAGAAGGTTCAGATAAATGAACAGGCTCCAGCGATAGCGAACAGGCGCGTCGAAGGAACCAGGCTGGCTCTGCTGACACCTATGGAAGATGGACTGGAGTTTCAGCAAACCTTCACCAACTTCGTTCTAATGTTTGCTCGAAGGAAGGAGTTTGTTTCAACAATGGCTCCATTTTCTCGATGGCAGGTAGGCCCAGCATGGTTCACAAGGCCACATCCAAGGGCGTCGAGTGGTCCCAATGTCGACGAACATACAATACTGTGGGAGGCGTTCCTTACACCAAGGATCATGCCTCTTCGATTCAGAAGCTCTAAGACTCATTTGAGTCTGATTGCATACCAACCAAACCTGGTATCTCGCCAGTTTGGTATTATCCAAACCCTACCTTCTCCGATTTTTCAAAGAGAGAAGTCCATGCTGTACTTCTGCAATGATTACACAGAAGAAGCTGCCATCAAGCATATCGGAAGATATGCTGGTCGAACAGTTCTCTCGTTGTTTGACTACCAGCTCAATTTTCTTTGTTCACCATCCTTCGAGGAGTGGTGGAAAAGCTATTATGCTGAGTACTTCTTCGATGAGAAGGACTTCATGGATGAGCTGCAGAAGTCTTTTGTCCTTGTGTTGGACAAAATAAAGAAATGTAAGTTCATGCTCTCACATTACTTTTTGTCTTTCTCTTCGACTACTAGCCTGTTAACTTTTTATTTGCTTTCAGTTGTTCGAAAGCCTGTAGCCAAAAAGGCTACAGAAGGCCAACAGGGAGGGGGCCCTTCAACAAAACCTCCACCGCCGGCGAAGACTACAGCGCCGGCGAAGACCACAAGCAACCAACAAGGGGAAGGCTCTTCGAAGAAGCCTTCTATATCGGTAACCAGACTTTCATTATTTCCTTCTGGCTTTCGATTTTTGACTTTCGATACAATTGCTAAGTCGAATTCCCATTGGTCTTTTAGGCACCTTCGCCCAAGAAACGGCCAGCACTGGTGGTCGAATCTGGGAGCGATGAAGAAAGCGATTCTCCTCCTGCCCCCTTAAAAAGGCGAAAGTTGACGAAGGATGCTCCTGTTCCAGCTCCTGCTCCTGAAGGTCGAACCGTCAGAATAAAGGTTGCTGTGAGAAAGCCTAGGCCACCTCCAGTGATCATTGAGGAGCCAACTGAGGAGGAACTAAACATTCTCCTTAACAAGCCTGTCGAAAGCGACAATTCCAGCCCTGGGGCTGAAGCTAATCCACAGGTAATCTCTTAGACCCTTTTATAACTTAGGTATAAATACCCATATTCGATTGTGTCTCTTTCGTCCTCTAAAGATTTGTCTTCTTTCCTTTTTCAGGACACCACTGAAAGTTCTCCGCCAAGGACCTCTGAAACGCTGGAGTCTGCTGAACTCAGCAGGCCACAAGAAAAAGGCTTAGGAAATGACAAAGCCCATACTGAGAATGAGGCCAATGCTGAAACAGTAGAAAAACCAACAGAGGAACCTCTGGTGGAGGAACACCAGCCAGAAGCGGTTCAGGTGGTGGATCTGTCAGAAGAGAATCATGAAGAAAGGGACCAAGGCAATGCTGGCGAAGAAAATCAAGATGCTGCTGACGAAGAGAACCAAGGTGGCACTGGCGAAGGACACTAGGGTAACGCTAGCAAAGAGCACCAAGATGACGCTGGCGAAGGGCACCAGGGTGATGCTAGCGAAGAACCACAAGTCGACGCTGGTACTGCCCCAGTCCGAGTCGAAGAGCAACCAGTCGAGGCACCTAACACTCAACAACCTCAAGCCCAAGATAATGCTGTTGCAAGGGTTACCTCAACGAAGCACATGTCTAAAGAGGACTTGGAACTCTTGAAACAAACTGACCCTGTTAGCTACCTCAACGCAATCAACGAGAGCAAGAGTTCGTCTGACGCTAGTCAGGAAGTTCCTACCCTGTCGGGGAAGTCTTCTGAAACTTCTCCCCTTGATGATGCTTTGGCGAAGGTTAAGGCCCAGTTCTTCAAGAGGGACTTGATGAAGACTTTAGAGGGGGACCCCACTGCTCCATCATGCTTGAAGGATGTCTTGAATGCTGTCGACTTTGAAGCTGTAGCCCCAGAAATTTCAAGCTTGATCATGGAGTTACACTCTATGATTGATCAAGTCTCAGCAGATTACAGGCGCCAAAGGGGGTTTAACAGTCAGCTTGAGGTGTTGTATGGCAAAAGCTCCTCTGCATGGACTGCTGTCTCGGATTCGACTTCTCGAATTGTGGAGTTGTCGAAACAAAAAGCATCTACGCAGGAAAAAGTCGATGCCATTGATCGAGAGAATGCTTCCTTCCGGGCGCAAATCGCAGAGATAGAAGCGAAGATAAATGCCAACACTATACGCAAGGAGGAACTTCTTTCGACCATCTCAGACACCGAGAGCCAAACTGAAATCAAACAAGGCTTGGAATTCGCAGAGAGGGCCCAAGGCCTCGACGCTCAAATTGCCAAACTAGTGCAGGAGAACGCCTGGTGCAAGAAAAGGTTGGAGCTGCAGCAAGCCAAGTATCTTCGACTCAAGAACTCTCTTTCCTTTTGATTGATTCTCTTTTGTAACCATATTTTGTAATCCATATTCGACAACAATTGCCATCTTGGCTGAAATTTATAAAATTTCCATTTTGGCATTTTTATGGTTAATTTAGTCTTGTTCTTTTATTATTTTATTTTTATCTCTTGAAGTATAGGTTTGTATTTTTTCAAATATTTACCATTTACTCTCAAGAGCCTTTTATCTCCACCTAACTCTTCGACTTCATAGGCTCCACCAGAAAAAGTTTGGACAACTCTGAAGGGTCCTTCCCATTTGGGTGACCATTTCCCCATGCTTCGATCTCTTCGATCCATGGGAAGAATTACCTTCCAAACTAGTTCTTCAGGCAAAAATACCTTAGGTTTTACCTTTCTATTATAAGAGTCTTCTACTCTTTTCTTCTGAAGCCTGAGTAGGTCGAGAGCGCGTAATCTCTCTTCGTCTAAATCCACCAGTTCGTCTAACATCATGTTCCAATAGACTTCAGAAGGAATATCATAATGCCTCTGAACCCTTGCAGATTGAAGACAAATCTCTGCTGGCAACACTGCATCATGGCCAAAAGTTAGCCTATACGGTGTTGTACCAGTGGCTTCTTTTGGGGACGTTCGACAAGCCCATAAAATCTGGTCTAACGTCTTGTGCCAATTCTTTGGTTTCTTCCCAACATGTTTCTTTATCAAGCCAATCACCACTTTGTTAGCTGCTTCGACTTGACCATTCGCCTGTGCATAATAAGGCGTTGATGTTAGGAGTTTGAAACCTGTTTCCTGAGCAAATTCCTGCATCTTTCGACCAGTGAAAACTGACCCTTGATCAGTTGTTATCGTCTCAGGGATCCCATACCTATAGATAATGTTCTTTTGAATAAATTCAATGACATTTTCTTGGTCTACATTGACTAAAGGGACAGCTTCGATCCACTTAGTAAAATAATCAATGCCTACCAATATGTATTTCTGACTCTTTGATGATGCTGGTCGAATCTCTCCAATGAGATCCAACGCCCATCCTCTAAAGGGCCAAGGCTTCACTATCGAGTGAAGTTCGCTTGCTGGTACATGTTGGATGCCTGTATGAACTTGACATTCTTGACAACCCTTGGCGAACTCAACACAATCTTTCAGCATAGTGGGCCAATATAGTCCTTGTCGAAACAACAACCATTTCATTTTATGGCCTGCTTGGTGAGCCCCACATGCCCCAGCATGCGTCGTCGAAAGGGCTATGTATGCTTCAGTTTCACTTAGACATTTCAGCAACACCCCTTCAGGCGTCTTCTTGAATAACTCATTACCCATGAGTACATAACTCAACGCCCTGTATTTTGTTTTTCGTTCTGTCGAAGCTCCTGGATTTTGAAGATAGTCCACAATGGGTTTCCTCCAATCTTGCTCTGACAAATTATCAATGAACGAAATCTCGAAGTTACTGTGATCAGCATATCCTAGTCTCGTCGATTCCAAGTCTGATGGTGATAGACAAGTTGCTTTTATCTTTTCTCGAACTTCGATTGCTCTTTGTAATCTCGTTTTTGAAATCTTATACCCAGATGCAATCTGTGCCAAGTCGTTGGCTATCTAATTTTCGACTCTGGGTATGTGTCGAATATTGACTGCTTCAAATTTTTTCAATAAACGATTTGCTATCACAAAGTACATAATGAGATTTTCTCTTATGCATTTATATTCCTTTGTGACTTGCTTAATGACTAACTCTGAGTCTCCCATTATTTCGACTCGAGTTGCCCCTAATTCCAACAATATCTCAAGGCCAGTAATTAGAGCTTCATACTCAGCCTCATTGTTCGAACAAGAACCTGCTATTTTGTACTTGAATGTTGTTGGAATTTTATCTGGAGAAATAATCAAGACTCCTACCCCTGTTCCATCTTTATGGCTGGAACCATCGAAGTAGAATTTCCAAGGCTCTATCTCCACATAATTAATATCCTCGACTTGAATTGAGTGGTCGACTATGAAGTCTGCAACCACTTGTCCTTTTACTGCCTTAAGAGGCATAAAAGTCAAGGAGTATTCAGTTAATGCTAATGCCCATTTGCCAATTCGACTATGCAAGATAGGTTTCGACAACATATATTTGAAAACATCAAAATGAGACGAAACATAAACATCAACTGGTTTTATATATTGCTTGAGTTTTGTACAAGAAAAATACAGACATAGACACAAGTTTTCAACTTCGCTATATCTAGTTTCTGCATCGTTCAAAACTCTACTGAGATAGTAAATGGGTCTTTCGACTCCATTCTCATCCTCTTGGGCTAACATACTTCCCAGAGTTTTGTCAGATGCAGCTATGTACAATCTCATACTCCTATTGCTACAAGGAGGCACCAAAATAGGTGGCTTAGTGAGGTACCCTTTGATTTTGTCGAAGGCGTCTTGTTGCTCTTGCCCCCATTCGAACCCCTCTTTATTCAGTCGAAGTAAGGGTGAAAAGGCCTGAGCTTTCCCACTTAGATTAGATATAAACCTCCTTAAGAAATTTATCTTGCCTAAGAGAGATTGCAATTCCTTCTTATTCGATGGCGCTTTCGCTTCCAGAATTGCCTTCGTCTTGTTCTGGTTGATTTCGATTCCTTTCTTGTGGACAACGAAGCCCAAGAAATCTCCAGCTTTCACGCAGAACGCACACTTCAAAGGGTTCATCTTCAGACCATGTTCTCTCATCCTTTCGAATGATTGTCGAAGGTGGTCAATATGATTCTTCCTGGAAACAGATTTTATAACAATATCATCAATATACACTTGCATAAACGTGTTAATAAAATCATGGAAGATAGTATTCATTGCTCGCTGGTATGTTGCCCCAGCGTTTTTTAGGCCAAAAGGCATCACTACCCATTCGTAAGTGCCTAAGGCCCCAGGGCATCGAAAAGCTGTTTTCGACACATCCTCTTCAGCAATGAAAATTTGATTATATCCTGAATAACCATCGAGCATACTCAGGTATTCATAACCAGCGGCAGAATTGACTAGCATTTCCGCCACAGGCATAGGATATTCATCTTTGGGGGTGGCAGCATTCAAATCTCTGAAATCTATGCACACCCTTAACGTATCATTTTTCTTAATTACTGGCACAATATTTGCAATCCATTCGACATACCTTGTAACACGAATGAATTTGCATTTCAGAAGTCTTTCGACCTCCGTTTTGATCTTCGACAGTATTTCTGGAGCGAAGCGCCTTGGATTTTGCTTGATTGGCTTCTTCCCAGGTTTGATTGGCAACTGAAGTTCTACCAATCCTCTGTCGAGACCAGGCATTTCGTCATAATCCCATGCAAAACAGTCTTTAAACTCTTTCAGCAATTGGATTACTTCCAACCTAAGTTCTGGATCGATTTTGGCGCTGATGTAAGTTGGCCTTTTCTCTGATCCTTCGCCTAAGTTGATTTCTTCTAAAGGGTCTTGTGCTAACATTTTAATGTTGTTCGCCAAGGGATCCTTCTCGAAGCCCAAAGGCTCATCGTCATAGATGGCGTCGAGCCTCTGTTCCTGCATTTCTTCTGGCATGATATCAGGAGGTTTTGGATCGAAATCCTTTCCTGGGCCTACAGCAGATAATTGTTGATCATTGGCCTGTGTGGCCATGTACTTTACTTCGGCTTCGAGAGCCGTTATCATCTTGGTTTCGGCTACATAAGCCGAAATTCGCTTCAAAGATTGTGACTCAGTCATTATCACTGAATTCACTTCCCCAACCAGTTGGTTGGATATCAGTTAACCCACTGAAGTCTATGTGGGACAAGTCTTCTCTGTCCCATTGGAAACCATGCTCAGGATGCAGGTATAGGGAACAAAAGGTGTTTGGCGCTGGCGCCATGTCGAAGTCAGGTGTTGGACATGGCCCTATGTGAGCCAAGTTTTTGTCGAAATCTGCCACACCCAAGTGATTCACTTCGCCAAGGTAGTAGCTTTGATCTGCCTCTATGTTTTCGACCATCCCATCTGGGCGCCATAGCAGCAGCCTTTGGTGCATTGATGAAGGCACAGCGCCAACACCATGAATCCATTCACGGCCTAACAAAAGATTGTAGTTAGGTTTGGCCGATATGACCATGAACATCGTTGGTCGAAGGATCGACCCTACTTTGATGTCTAGCTGGATCACTCCCATGGTGGTCCCTATGCCGCCCTCATAGTTCGACAAGACCATGTTGTGAGGCTTAATGTCCTCATCCCTTTTGCCAATTTTCCTTAGCATAGAGTGAGGGATAATATTGATGGTTGCCCCATAATCGACCAATATTTTATTCACAGTAGTTTCTTCGAGTTTAGCCCTTATGAATAAAGGCTTGAGGTGATTTTTCATCGCCTCTGTAGGTGGCTCGAAGAAGCCATTTTGTTCCTCAGTAGTGCCATTGTCCATGACAAAATAGCACACTGGCCTATGTTTGGCCATTTCTTGCTCCACTTCCCAGTCACTTGCTTCGACTTCTACCTGTCGATTGAATTCTCTGGGCAGCACTGAAACGATATTCACCATTATGTCCAAAGTATCGTCAGACTCAGCATCGTCTTCGTCTTCGACTTCACTTTGGTTAGGCCAAACTAGCCTGTTGGTTACTGGCTCTCTCTCTAGAGGCTTCCTTTGTTTCCATTGAGGAACATTCGAACTAGTTTCTGCCTTAGGTTCGTTGGCAGCCTCCCTTTCAGCTTTTCGTCTCCTTTGATATCTCCTCCATTGAGATCGAGACATAGGATTTTTACCCTTGTAGTTGCTGGACACTTGTGTAACCTTAGGTGCAGCAACTTGAGGCTCTTTCTTTTGAGTCAAAGAGGAACCTCTTGGCACATCGAAAGAATGCCATTTCTCCTCACTTGGCCTTTTCCGGCCAGAGGTTTTGTACCAAGTGTCTACTGGCACATTTGTTGGAGGCCTAAAAGTCAATGGCCTCTTGTCTTGGTTAGAACCCCTTCTGGGATCATGTCGAAGGTCAACATTCTCCCTTCTCTTATTCGCTGCTCTTACGCCTTGAATGTGCTCAGCAGCTTTTTTATCAAAGATCGAACTGCATCTTGGACACAGCATCACCTCTGATTTCTTTTTCTGGCATCTTTGTAGAAAATCTGCCAAGTTTTTGTTTTCCTGAGGGAAAGCAGTCTTATTAGCTTGCTCTTGCCTCATGGCCTCTTCTGATACTTTTGGGTCAGACAGTTCAACCATGTTGATATTCATTGTATCTTTGTTAGCAAGATTTAACTGCTTCATTTGTACCTCCAGATTCTCCGTCTGGCCTTGAACAGTGGCCAAGTGGGAACTGGGTTTTGATCCAGTTTTTTGTGCTTCAGCGGTCTCCGACTTCGGGTTTTCGACCACTTTCTGGACAGCTTCAATTGTCTTCCTGGATAAATTTCCAGAAAAACTGCCAAAGATTGGCATGTTGATGTGGTCCTTTGAGACTTCGACCATGGTAATTCCTGGCTTCTTCGACTGGACCCTGGTTGCCTCTATCACATTCACCTCAGAGGGTTCAGCATAGTGGGCTTCAGCCTGCAATGGATTTGAGTCGACAGCCATGGGGGATTTGTCAGCAAACTTTAATCTCCCTTCTTCGATAACGTCTTGCACAAGATTCCTGAAAAGAAAACATTGAGAAGTTTTATGGCCCAAAAAATTATGATATTTGCAGAAACCTCTCTTCTTTCTTTGATCAAGAGGAGGCAGTTTTACCCCTGGGGGTACTATCATTTGGCCATCTTTAACTAGCAAGTCGAATATTTCATCACATTTTGTGATGTCAAAACTATAAGTCTTTTTTGGGAACCTATTGTTGGTCCTTTCTGGACCCATGGGATTTTTCCCATTTGAGGGGACTAACTGTTTACAAGAATATGGTGGCCCTTGTTTCAGTTCTGCTAAATCGACTTCTCCTTCTTCGACAGCTAAAGTATCGTCGAAGGATTCTAGATCTTCGTCATCAATCTCAACGTACTCTATCCTTTCTCTCTTGTGAGTTTTCGTTGCCTTAGCTTTTTCAGCTTTGAGGCGTTCTACCTGTCGAACTCTATCGGCCAGTTGGGCCATGTCTCTTAGGTACTGGGTGTCTAGCTTCTTCCTAATGGAATAATCTAAACCGCCTGCGGCTATTTCGACTAACTCATGTTCTGGCACTTGTGTAAAACATCTCGCCTTGAGCAACCTAAACCTATTCAGATATTCGTCTATAGGTTCAGTGAAACGTCTCTTCACACTGGCCAGTTCTTTCAGGCTTATCTTGGTTTGCCCCATGTAGAATTGTTCATGGAACAATCTTTCCAACTGGGTCCAATGATGGATCGAATTGGGGGGGAGAGTTGTAAACCAAGTAAAAGCGTTCTTGGTTAAAGAACTTGGGAAGTACTTGATCCTTAGGTTTTCGTTATTCGAAATGTCTCCTGCTTCGATCAAGTATCTCGCCACATGCTCGACAGTAGATTCTGTCGTGTCCCCAGAGAACTTGGTGAATTTGGGGACTTTGCATCTAGGAGGTAAGTCCGTTTGTAACACATATTCTGACAATGGAGATGTAAAGTTGGGCCTTCGAAAGCCCATGTTCATCCCATTCTGAGTCATGATCCTTTCAATCATGGTTGCCAGATTGTTTTCCAAACCCATGTTTTGGTATTGGATATGCTGAACCACTTCGTCAGCATTTTGGTTTCTGTTAACTAACCTTACCTCTGGGGTTATTACCCTAGGTTCCTCGACAGGTTATTCCAATCGTGCCCTAAGGTTTTCTTCGACAGGCTGTTGAGCCTGGTTAATGGTGGTTTCTTCCTCTAAAAATATCCCCTGATTTCCCCTTATTTACGCCCTTTGGGGCTGTCGAATAGGTGGGGGTACTCCAAAGAAGTCATCCAAACGCGTCATTTGCGCTGTAACTTGCTGATTCGATTGAGTAGTGTTTTGTATTAGAGGGTTTAGCACTGTACTCAAAGTTTGTGCCAACATTTGCACCATATCATGGTTGCTTTCGTCCATTTGTTGCCTCAAGACTGCTGTCGAAGCATTTGTAAGGCCATGGGCTACTTGGGACGTTCCTCCTAAGAGTTGGGTCCTATTTCTATTCGCCATGCCTACTCCGGAGCCTTGGAGTGGCGAAGAGGCACTCACTAAAGGGTCTGACACAGTGGACGCAGCATTCGTCAGGCTTGCCACTTCAGAAGTTGGCATACCATAGAATGGAATAAATCCTGGGGGAACCAAAGGCCTTGTGCCTAAATTTCCCCTTGGTGGGGGGGTTCCCAAAGGCATCCTGGGGCCTGTTAACGAAGTTATTGGCCCCGTGGTTGTGACCGATACTGCTGGTATCGAACCAACATTTGTCGCTTCACTTACGGTCATACTAACCGTTGCTCCCACACTCGTTTGTGGGATTTCGTTAGTGTTTGGCGAATTCGCCATCTCTTCCCCTCTTCTGGCAGTATTGTTATCGTTAGTGTATATTCTACCACTTCTCAATAACATACAACTCGAAAAGATGAGATTATTTTCAACAATCAACACACAGTCCCACCGGGTGTGCCAATTTGTTTACCTTGGGTTTTGGTAAACAACCGCTGATCCTCCAAATGGTTACTTATTTGGTTACTCGCAGGATCGATCAGATTGATCCTAGGACATAGGTTGATTTTGAAGTTTGATTAAATTGGATAAGGCTTTAAATAAAGAGATTTCAAGTAAATTGCATGAAGAAAGGACTTGGTAAAATAAACAAGGCTTAAAGTAAAAGGCTTCGACAAGAATGTAAAGAGGAAAGCAAGTAAATTTCTGGAAAAGTAAATGACTTTGATTAATAAAATTGGTGTTTCACACATACATTTCTCAACAATTCTTTCTCACACGCTGGGTACTCGAATCTATATGAGTGACTTTGTATAGAATTGTGAACACACGCGAGAAACTACATGACTACTATTATTTATACTAAAACATCCCAAGTAACCGTCGGGCAGTTACACTGCTTCGAGATCAATCCACTTGGCACGCTCTCCACGTTCGACGCTCCAGATCCTTGCACGTTTGCACGTAGTAACTGCTGGAAACCGTTTTCCCTCCAAAAGCTTGAATTTCAAACTGCTCCACTCTGAACCATCGAACACTTTCGTCGAGAGACATCTTCGACGAGAAACTCCTTCGACGTCGAAGGCAACCAACTTCTCCTTTGGAAGAAATCTTCTAAGTACTTTGCCAATCTTTCGACGGGCCTTTCGACAGACTTAGCCAATCGAAAACATCTTCCAGCTTTGATGGCTGACATCAATAAAACAAGAGTGTCGAATTTAGGAGCCAACAAAGACCTCCTTGAAGCCAAATAAATTTAGTTCGACGCGCCAGAAAAGCCTAATGTCATTACTGCCCTTATGCCCAAACAAGGCCATAATGCCAACGCTATTGAAGAAGATATGTTTGTTGCCTCAGTTGATGAACTTATGACCCCACTCCTGACTATCAAAAAGAACTTGTTGAATGTCGGTGTATTCCCAAGCTGTGATGAAAGTTGTCATTTCTATTTATCCTCACTAACCAATTGTCCCTTGTTGAAAGCAGACGTTTAGTGCCTAATAGATAACAAGGAAATTTTGTTCGAGAAGACTTCTATTCCAACTGTTTCTTATAATGATGTTTCCATAGTGACAATTTCCGACAATTCTTTCAGGGTCTCCACCAAAATACCCGTTAGAATTACATTAGTTCCTAAAGTAGCTCCTTTGATAATTACAATGCCTGAACCAATCCCGTATTCGTCAGACAAAACCGTGCCATGGAATTATGGAGGGGATGTCTACTACCACAATATCAAGCAAGATTGGCCAGCTGCTGAAGATTCAAGTTCTAAAAAGGCTGACTCTGATATTAGTAATATTGTGGGGACTAGCAAGATTACCCGAAGCGGAAGGATATTCTCTCCAGAAATTGCTCCCTCAAAAGCAGTTTTTGGACCCGTAATCATTCATGTTACCGTTGCTCTTCCAAAGGCTATTCCCAATCCTGCAATCACCTCTGTTAATACTCCTGTTGACAAAGTCGTTACAATCCCTGTTATCACCCCTACTGACATTCCTGTTGCCGAGTTAACCGAGACTCGAGGAAAAGGTGTTATGTTTGAGTCTGTCTGGACGAAGGCACAATCAGTGGCTATCCCTGAGACCTCCTGGAAAGAGATGGAGGATATTCTAAAGATCATAAAAAGAAGTGACTACAACATAGTCGAGCAATTGGGACAAACTCCATAAAAAATTTCCATGCTACCTTTATTACTATGTTGTGAGGCTCATGCAAAAGCCTTGGTAAAGTTCCTGAAAACTGCCCATTTACCCCAAGAAACATTTGTCGATCAGTTCCAAGACTGCGTGGCCAGCTTGACTGTAGATAATGGTTTAGGTTTTTCAAATGCTGATTTAACGCCAAGAGGGAGGAAGCATAATGAGGCATTGCATGTCTCATTCGAATGCAGGGGCACGACTTTGGCTCATTTCTTGGTTGATAGTGGTTCGTCTCTGAATGTGTTGCCTAAAAAGGCTCTTGATAGGATTGACTGTGAAGGATTGACGTTGAAACCTTGTAACATAGTAGTGAGGGCCTTTGACGGCTCAAAAAGGATAGTGCATGGGGAAGTGGACATTCCCATAAAGGTTGGAACCAAAACATTTGATTCAACTTTTTATGTAATGGATATCCTCCCTTCATATTCCTTCTTGCTAGGCCGACCATGGATTCACAATGCTGGTGTTGTTACTTCTACATCGTATCAAATGCTGAAATATCCAATTCAAGGGAAGATCATCACCGTTCACGGAGAAGAAGAGTACATGGTCATCCATCTAAATTCCTTCATATATGTGGAATTAGACGGTGAATTTATTGAAACTCCTTTCCAGCACTTTGAAGAAGTCCCACAAGATGTGGAAGTAACCAAGGTTGTATCTCAAGTTCCCAAGATCACAAGGCCGCCACTCAAGATTTCGTCTTTAAAGGATTCCAAGGCAGTGATAAAAGAAGGTGGGTGCTTTATTTAGGGTCAACTCCCAAATATCCATACAAATCTGACAAGTTTGGTCTGGGTTTCACTTCAGGTGCCCAGAAGGCTGTACGCCGCGATCGTGCCGGAGGACCACCCTTGAAGATCAGCAACCACAAGGTCAGCACTGTGGAGGATGATGAAGACAGCTACAACCTGGAGGATTGGATTTTCCCAACTGCCAGTGGAGGGCTCAGTAACTGGGAGGCTAGATATTTCGTCCCGATCACTTTTATCCCACAGTAATTTGTCTTTACATTTTGTTGGATTTGTAATATTAACACAATTCAGACTCTTAAAAACTTGTGTCTTACCCGAGGCACAATGGTCCATTTGTAAGGGTTATTATCTCATTTCCATATGACATCAATGAATCATGGACGTTTTCGCATACAAACTTTGTGCTCATTGTTTTTATTTCTAAATTTGTTCCAAATTTAGCTATACTCTTACACACACTCACACTCACAATGCAGGTCTACATCCATTCAGGATCCCATAGGTAACGGTTCTGTTATGGCCTTTTATGACCCTGAAAATCTAATCTACCAAGCCGAAGACGAAGGTGAGGAAGATTGTGAAGTACCAGGAGAACTTGCAGATTACTACAACAAGAAGAGAGGACCATTCAGCCTCACGAGGAACTAGTGGACACAATCAACCTAGGTACCAAAGAAGATAAAAGAGAAGTCAAGGTGGGTGCCAACCTGGAACCCAGTGTCAAAGAGCGTCTGATTTAGTTGTTGCACGAGTATGTTGAGGTCTTTGCCTGGTCGTATGAAGACATGTCAGGACTTGATACTGATATTGTGGTACATCGTCTACCAACAAAAGAAGACTGTCCATTGGTGAAACAAAAGGTCTATCGCATGCGACCAGATATGTAGGCGAAGATTAAGGTAGAAGTCATGAAATAATTTAATGTTGGATTCTTGGCTGTCACCTCCTATCCGCAATGGGTTGCCAATGTTGTTCTGTGCCCAAAAACGACGGCAAAGTACGAATGTGCATGGACTACAAAGATTTGAATCGGGCGAGCCCTAAATATGATTTCCCACTACCCCACATTGATGTTCTAGTTTACAATATGGCACAACATAAAGTGTTTTCCTTCATGGACGGTAT
Source organism: Vicia faba (assembly GCA_948472305.1). NCBI lineage: Eukaryota > Viridiplantae > Streptophyta > Magnoliopsida > Fabales > Fabaceae > Vicia > Vicia faba. The sequence continues at coordinate 588,721,348 of OX451736.1, read as the reverse complement.
CTCGGGATACAACCAAATTAAAGTGGCGCCTGAGGACATGGAGAAAATAACCTTTGTCACACAATGGGGCACATTCTGCTACAAGGTTATGGCATTCAGACTGAAGAATGCTGGGGAAACCTATCAACGTGCCATGGTAGCTCTATTTCACGACATGATACATCACGAAATAGAAGTCTTTGTGGACAACATGATAGCTAGATCTCAAACAGAAGAAGAGCATCTTGATCACTTACAGAAACTGTTTGAGAGGCTAAAGAAATATAAGTTGAGGTTGAACCCAAATAAATGCATGTTTGGAGTGAGGTCTGGTAAACTCATAGGCTTTGTCATCTACAATAAGGGTATTGAAGTAGATCCTACCAAGGTGAAAGCGATACAAGATATGCCTGCTCCTAGTACTGAGAAAGAAGTCAGAGGATTCTTGGTACATTTGAACTACATCGCCAGATTCATTTCTCACCTGACAGCTACTTGTGAACCAATCTTCAAATTACTGAAGAAAGATCAAGTAGTCAAATAGAATGAAGAATGCCAAACAACTTTCGACAAGATCAAAGAGTACCTGCAAGAGCCTCCTGTTTTTATGCCACCAATTGAGGGAAGACCGTTGATTATGTATCTGATTGTTTTGGAAAATTCAATGGTGTGTGTGCTGGGGAAGCATGATGAGTCTGGCCGAAAAGAGCATGCTATTTATAACCTGAGCAAAAAGTTTACCGACTGTGAAACAAGATATTCACTGCTCGAGAAAACTTGCTGCACTCTGGCATGGGTTTCTCGCCAGCTAAGACAGTATATTCCGACCCATACTACCTTGTTGATATCTAAATGGATCCAATAAAATACATCTTCGAGAAACCTTCCCTTTCTGGGAGAATAGCGAGATGGCAGATGATCTTGACAGAATATGACATACAATATACTACCCAGAAAGAAATAAAGGGTAGTGTACTAGCTGATCACCTTGCTCACCAAGTTGTGGAAGACTACCAATCCATGAGGTTTAAATTCCCAGATGAAGACATCATGATGGTAAACAACTCTGAAGAATTCAGACCATATGACAGACCTGAACAAGGATCCCGATGGACCCTGGTTTTTGATGGGGCGTCCAATGCACTCGGCAATGGTATAGGTGTTGTACTAATATCTCCTGAAGGATGTCATACTCCCTTTACTGCAAGACTCTGCTTCAATTGTACAAACAACATGGCAGAATACGAAGCGTGCATCTTTGGTCTCAAGACTGCCATAGATTTGGGGATCAAGTCCTTAAGTGTATTTGGAGATCCAACTTTGGTCATTAGCCAGATCAAAGGGGAATGGGACACCAAACACCCTAACCTTATCCCTTACAAAGAACGTGTTTTGACATTGCTCCCACATTTTGAGAAGATTACCTTCGAGCATTTCCCGCGAGAAGAAAATCAGCTAGCAGATGCACTAGTCACAATGTCATCTATGTTTAAACTTAAATGGGATAACGAGGCTCCCCATATCACCATTGAAAGAATGGATGAACCAGCACACTATCACGAGATTAATACTGAAGAAGCAGTGAACTAGCCTTGGTTTCACAAAGTCAAGAGGTATCTCGAAACCTAAGAATATCCAGAAGGAGCTTCAATAAACGATAAGAAGTTCTTAAGGAGATTATCTGCTAAATTCTTCCTTATTAATGGCATTCTTTATAAACGCAACCATGACTCTGTGTTACTTCGGTGCGTAGACAAGGTTGAAGCTGAAAGGATCATGGTTGAATTACATGAAGGCACTTTTGGCACGGTGCACGTACCTCCGGTTCCTCTGAATATCTTGACGACTCCTTGGCCCTTTTCTATGTGGGGAATTGATATGATTGGGGAAATCAAGCCAAAAGCCTCCAATGGACACCGTTTCATCTTAGTGGCCATTGACTATTTTATAAAGTGGGTGGAGGCAGCTTCTTTCGCTTCCGTTACCAAGAATGTTGTCGCCCGGTTCATCAAACAGAATCTCATATGTCGTTACGGTATCCCAGAGAGGATCATTATAGACAATGGTACAAATCTAAACAATACTATGATCATCATCCTGTGCAAGAAATTCAAGATCCAGCATCACAGTTCTTCCCCTTACCGACCAAAGATGAATGTTGTTGTCGAAGCCGCGAATAAGAACATAAAAAAGATCATACAGAAAATGACAGTCACACACAAAGACTGGTAGGAGATGCTACCATTCGCTCTCCAAGAGTATTGTACCACAACTTGCACATCAACCGGGGCAACACCCTATTCTCTGGTATATGGCATGGAGGCTGTCTTTCCTATTAAGATCCAAATTCACTCTCTGAGAATCATGAAAGATGTAAGTTTGAGTGAAGATGACTGGATCCAAACTCGACTTGATCAACTGAATTTGATTGATGAGAAAAGACTCACTGCTGTCTACCATGGTCAAATGTATTAAAGATGGATGATCAAGGCTTTCAACAAAAAGGTCAGATGTCAAGTGTATCAAGTCGGGGATCTAGTGATAAAGCGCATCAAACTACCGCAAGGTGATCCTAGGGGAAAATGGACTCCTACATAAGAAGGACCGTTTGTAATAAAAAATTCTCTGGTGGAGAAATGATCTTAACCACCATGGATGGCGATGACCTGCCGCACCCTGCGAACTCAGACATAGTCAAAAGATACTACGCATAAGAAACCCGCTAGGTTGACACACCTAGGAAAAACAAGGGCATCCTGGTGAACCAAAAAGGTTCGGGAAAAAATTAGGGAAAAAATAAAAAAATTTGTACACCCAGCAAGTTGAAAACCCGAAAGGGCGGCTTGGGCAAAAAAGGGTATCCTGGTGGACTGAAAACCTGAAAGGGAGGTCCAGGAAAAAGTTAGGGAATTAAAGCGTAAGACTATGTTCTGTTGGATCAATTTACGGACAACCTGTGGCTTCAACTGACAAACTCAGAGGTTCTGATCAATTCAATCATCTTCAGACGAGGCAACAAATAAACAAGATGCTCAAAGATACAAAGGCTATAGCAGAATGGGAATCCCATGGGATTATTACACGTAGCTATCTTTTCTTTGTATCAAATTTTCATTTTTTACGACGACATTCTCTTACTAGAATGTTTGTCTCATTGTACAAAAATACTTACTCAAATTCAATACAAAGATATCCCTTTGAAAGTGCAAAACTATCTGTTTTTCTTTACTCTTGTGTTTTGTTTACAAAAACGTCCAATGATTTATTGTTGAACATATGCATTTGAACATAACTACTGTTTACAAATAAACAAAAAAGAAAGACAGTCACTGATGGCTTTAAGAGATGGGGAAATCTCTCTAAGCTATTTCCATGAAATCCCACATAGTGTGAAGTTTAGTCCTCAGCGGAATAAAACTTCCAGTTATCACTCCCCGGTAGAAGTCGCCAAATTTCTCGGGATTCTCCAACAGGATTTCACAAGCAGCATACAACATTTCCCTTACAACGAAGTTTATTTCTCTAAACGGAAATTCATCAACACTTCAACTTCAAAATATGAAGACTTACACTCCATATCCTCAGTAGCAGTCAAGGATTTATTTTCCCCAATCCAACAGCAGTGCAGCAGATTAGCTCACATACGCATACATCGCATCCATATATCATAAACATTGATAACACGAATACATTACAATATGCATTTCATACAACATGACATTGCATATTAACTAACATTTTAACCTTTTTCAGGATAAGGTTAATTAACAGTTACCATTAATAATGTTCAGAGGTTTCTCATATACAATTCAGATACGCTCCTGACACGGATGCCATCCTGATACTCATTCAGATTCAGCTTTTCAGATACGGTTAAGATACACTCCATACACGGATGCCATTCTAATACTTATTCAGATCCAGCTTCTCAGATATAGTTCAGATACGCTCTAAACACGGATGCCATCCTGATACTCATTCAGATTCAACTTTCAGATACAGTTCAGATACGTTCCAGACACGGATTCCATTCTGATACTCATTCAGATCCAGCTTCTCAGATAAAGTTCAGATATGCTCCAGACACGGCTTCCATCCTGATACTCATTCAGATTCAGCTTTCAGATACATTTCAGATACGCTCTAGACACGGATGCCATCCTGATACTCATTTAGATTCAATTTTCAGATACTGTTTAGCAATCATTTCTGGATGGCATCTACAAGCTCATCTCCAGCAACTTCCTATCATCTATCCAAATGGAATCTTTAAGCCCATTCCCTCTACCATCACATCACCGAGTGCAAATTTCTTGGCACTCTAGTGTCCGATCATCTTCTACCTTCGAGTCACGAATGGAAAAAATATCCAATCTAACTCTTCAGGCATAAGAAGATTGAACAGGGGAAACTGTTGTACCCCAAAATTTGCCCTCTCACTTATAAACAATGTTGCTCACAAGATCTCCTTGGGCTCAAGACTACACTAGGGTTGATCAGCTCAAGACACCTCCTTAATAACTAAGGACCAAAATTAGGGTTTGAGTTTGCACAAGGATTTTTGAACTTCCAATGCCCCATATAACTTTCATGGATCAATATGGACCCCCAAAATTACTCATGTCTAGTTTCGAGCCTTGGATCACACTTTTGCTCAGTCAATTGAGGAGTTGACCTAAAAATTAGATGTATTGGGGAAAAAGTTAACGGTGACCAATTTACAGTCAAACTTCATAATTTATGATCCACATCAATATTTTAAACTCATATGTATCATTTGATCAAGTTTGGACCATAACTCCTCAATAAATTTGATCAAATCTCCAAAAGGGCAAAATGGTCAAAATTAGGGTTTTTGACTAGGAAAGGGAAATTTCTGATTTTTGACCTAGCAAATGATCAATTGGTTTAAGGCATGATCTCAAGAGTCCAATTGCATCATTTTGACCTAATGACATGGTTCAAAACATTGCAAGTCCATTGGATTGACAGATGAATTTTTAGTCAACTGATGAAAAGTCAACTGTATACTGAAAAGTCAAACTTTGACTTTTTGGTCAAACTCAAGTGCCAAAAATCACAATTCATCAAAACATGTCAAAATATGAAATTTATTCATCAAGAAATTAAAAATTCAAGATTTCATTTTGAAAAGTCAAAATTTCTAAACTTAGAAATTTTACAAAGTGTTGAAAATTTCTTGTTTTTTCATAACTTTGAGCAAAATTTTCACCATGATGCAAGATGATTCATGAGAAACTTACAACATGAAAGTTGTAGATCTCCATGAAATCTACAACTTTTCTTCACACAAATTCACACAACTTCTTCCAAAAGTTCTTGGATCTCAAGTTATAATTTTATGAACATGTGATCATGAAACAAAACACTTAGTGAAATTTTGCCCTAATTTGGTCAGGATTTTGACCCAACTTCATGGCACTTTTTCATATGGTTCCAAGGGGAATCTTAAAAATAAATTCAAAGATAGGTTGTAGAGAAAATTACAAGCCTTCCAAAATGTCAAAGAACTCCTTGAGATCATTTTTGAGTAGGGAGAATCGAAGAGATGAAGTTAGGGTTTTATCACTTGATTTATAAGTCATTTTGTGATGAACCAATTTCAAAATTCAAACTATGCTGCATAAACACTACTTTGCAGGCCTCAAACTTGTTAGTAATTCCATAATTAATGGTTTACACAGCTGTTAAAAGTCTCACTTCAAGCATTCAATGCATGGACATGCTTTATATCCATTTTTGGAAGAAAGGTTACATTGCCATTTTGATAAAGTGACTTTTTGTACAAAATTTGTTCTTGAGCCTTGCCTTGTTCTCTTATGATCAAACAAGTCCTATAACCCATAAGAAATGGTTTAGACACTTACAATCACCCACCCCATGCTTGTACCTCCTCTTGAAACTTGTTTCCCTCTTTTCTTTAAAATCAAGTAACCTAGTCAAAGGCTAAAAACTTGTACTTCTGATTGTCCAAAGCTCTCAAACATTTTTGTTTATACATACACAAACCTTGGACCACAAACACACGAATGCTTATGCCATGAAAACACCTAAAACTCAGAAACACATTTCATACTTCCATTTTCACACAAACTGACCAAAAACTTGAAACTCATAATCTACTTGTGCGTTTCTTGGCCTTTTGGTTTCTAAAGCTTCTAAACATCATATAGAATTGATCCCACACCCTATTACAAAACTGTAACTCCATTAACACCATCCTCCATTTTCAAAAACAGAGCTCTGTACATTGACTTCTCCAGACCATTTAAGCCATCCATTGCTCCAGCTAATCATTGCATTAGCTTCCTGGGACCTCAAGGAAGCTAACCTGATCATCACCACCACTTGAAACAAGCTCAAACTCAAAACACGATTTCCAGTTTTGAGGTAAGTTTTCTTAACTTTGAACTCTTCATACAAGCATCATTAATGATTTATTTATGAACAAAACATGTAGATATCATTGCCCTGAAGCTAACTATGTCACTAGTTTCCATTAATTTTGCTTGAGCTTAGAGAATTTTGAGACTAAAATTTCTGAGATTTTTAGGGTTCAAATTAGGGCCATTAAAATTCATGCTTATCTTTGATCTATAGTTTTAATGTTTTACATTTTTGAAACTGTGAGGAAATTTGCTACAAGTTTCATGTTTACAATTTTTATTTTTGATGTGAAATGAGCAAGTTACAGTTGGTCTGGCCGTAGGTTGAAGATGAAGTAGTCAGGGCGCGTTTTGTATCATATACTTATTGTTTTGCTTATGTTAAGGGATATATAGCCACCCCAGTGGTAGAAGCGTGTGCCTGTAACCTTTGGGACCTAGGTTCGAGCCCTAGTGGTACCCTTTTGATTTTTTTTCATATTTTTGCTTCCTGCCTATTGTTTTTTTTGCAGGCGCTGGACCTCTTTGGGCCTGGATCGTTTTTTTTACTGGCTAACCCCCCCCCCCCCCCCCCCCCCCCCCCATTTCATTCATACGCCCTTGGCCCAATTCTATTTTATTTTCTTGTTTTCATTTATTTGTTTTCTTAATTATTTTCATAATATTAAAAAATTATGAAAAATACAAAAAAATATTAGTTTTTTTATTTAATTTAGTTTATTTATTTTTGTGACACAAAAAATTATTTTATTAATCATACTTTATTTATTTTTATTTATTATCTTGTAAATTTAATTAAAACTAGGTTATTAGTTATTTTATTTTACAACAATTAAAATACATCATTTTAATATTAAAAAAGCCAAAAATATTTTATAATACTATAAATATAAGACAAAAATACCAAAACAAATACTTTTTCTAAACTTATTTTATTTAATAAATTAATGTATTAGGGTTTTATTAATTTCTTTTCTTAGTGAATTAGGTTTACTTTTAAGTTTAATTAATTATTTTCTTTAATAAATTATATTAAGACAAAATCCATTTTCTCTAAAAAATCCAAACAAATATCCATTTACTTAATATTTTGCATTTTTGTACATTTATTCATTTTGTACATTGTATTCGTTTAATTCCTTGTACATTAATACCAATTCAATATGGTTGTAATAGACTAATTAAGTTTATATTCTTGCAATCCCCATTTACAATCTGAACACCCCCTCCCACAAATGTTGTAATAGCGAAGTTACTTTAAATTCCGTAATTTATCGCTTTTATATACATATGCTAGTAATTAGGGTTTGTATGGAAAGACCAAAACTAATACTTAGAAAACCCTAATTAAAGACAAAAACAAGCATGAAAACAATGCACTTGCACACAAGCACCCCTAGGTTTATTCCACTTGGCTGCCTTATATAAAATGACCATATTACGCATGTAAGGTATCTTAGCAAAAACAAGCAAATACAAGATCATAGTCCCTCGACGACGCTATCTAAGTTGTTTTCAAATGATCTTAGTCCCTAAAAGAGAATGCTAAGATATCGTGCAACATTGCTAATCATGGCTATAAGATGACCCGCACCCGTCCCGTTAACATCCAAAGATATGGTTACTTACCAAACTAATGGTAATATAACAATGTCAAAGGAAAAGAAAAATTAACAAAAAAGACTTTTTGAGTAGGTAGAATGCTCCTAATTACTTGCTCAATTTCAAACAAGACATCCTTGCTATTTTCAAAAACAAACACTTACACTTTCAAACATCTTACAAAATTGAAAACATTTTCAAAAGATCAACATCTTTGTATACATTCTTACGAACGAGAATCATTACAAAGATTGCCTAAACAAAGGGCCTCTTTACAAAATACTTTAAAAAAACCACACAAAGCACAATTTCGAACAAAAGCAAGTGATATAGCAAGTAACTAAGAGCCCATGAAAAACCGTGGATGAAAAGGGTGCTAATACCTTCCCTTTTCATAATCTACCCCCTGAACTCAAGAAAAAAATCTCAAAGGTCTTTCCTGTGCTTTTTCACCTTTCCTTTTTGATAAAAGAAAAGTCGATGGCGACTCTTGCTAACCGCAACATTTGCGATCAAACGCAAAACCCTCAAGTCATTTCTCCCACCGTATCACAGGCGGTCCAGGAAAAAGTTAGGGATTAAGGCGTATGACTATATCATGTTGGATCATCTACCTACAACAAGCTTTGTTACCAAACGTCAAAGTTCAAATGGTACAGATCAATTCAGTCAACTTCTTTCGACAGTGAGGGATGAGATGCTCCATGGCATAGGGGCCATAGCATAGTTGAAAATTGATGGTACTATTTCCACATAAGTGTTTTTTACTTTGTACTCTTTTGAGTTTTGACGACTTCCTCTTACCAAGATTTTTGTCTCTTTGTACAAAAATGCTCGTTTATAGGCAAACTTTCAATACAAATATAATTCAAAATTCAAATTTATTCTTACTTTCTTTGTTTTGTTTTCAAAAACATCCAAAGACTAAACTGAATGAACATATGCATATGAATATTATTACCATTAAGTAATATATGCATAAAAACAGGAATAAGCATTTACTAAAGACTCTAGGAGTTGGGACAAGTTCAAGTTATCCACAAATCCCCATAGAGCTACCTTCACAAGCTCATCTTCAACAGAGACACATTCCCCAGTAAGCCTAAATATGTAAGTCAGACCGAAAATGGGACATCTTCCAGCAGTTCACTTCCATATCCCCGATGGACAGCTTGACATGACCATCTTCCCTAAGAGGTTCCCCAACAGATGGGAAGATTCAATCATTTCCCCTAGCATTCGATGAAAACTTCCTTAACACAGCCTATAAAATACTAATCCCCGACAGAAATTATTTCCTTAACACGGTTTATAGGAATTTCATTCCCCAGTGGAGTCTATTTCTCCAACATCATGGAATCTTGTCCTTCCCTCCAGTAGGGTCTAACCAAAGTTGCTATCCCCAGAGAAATTGCTACAATGACAAAAGCTTAATCAGATAGCATCTATCTCTCTTGTCCCCAGCCAGGATATGCAAAAATAAATTCCTTCAGTGAACAGTGAGCAACCGACTCTCCTTGATAATTTCTATCCTCAAGCAGAAGTCTAAGATCCCTAGCGGAGTATCCTTAAACAGAAGAGAGAAATCTCCAGCAAAATTATTCCTAGAAGAAACTGAAGAATTACTTTCTTCATCTCCAGCGACAGTCAAGGATTCATTGTCCCCAGCAAGAATGTCGTTATAAGAAGCCACTGATAAACTCTCCACTAGTATGTTGCACCCATACATCATTTACATAACATATGCATAACAAATGCGTGTAACATTCTCATTTATTTTGAGAGCATCATTACACAATTCATACATCATGACATTGCATAAAGATAACTTTGTTTTTCAGGTTAAATTCACATATAGACGAATATTATCAACAATTTACAGACAAGATGCAGATCAATTCCAGAAACTGGAAGGGGCGACTATCTACATAACCAACTTTCTCATAAAATCATGTGTAGATTCCTTCTAATATTCTTTTGGACAAAGTCAGGCATAAACTCATTCCAAATTTATCTTCTAGATAAAGTCAGACATAGACTCATTCTAGTATATCATTCTGATGAAGTCAAGCGTAGATTTCCTTCTGATATTCTTTTGGACAAGGTCAGGCATAGACTCGTTCCAATATCTCTTCTAGATGAAGTCGGGCGTAGACGTCTTCTAGTACATCATTTAGATAAAATCATGCGTATATTTCCTTCTGATACTCTTTTGGAAAAAAGTCAGGCATAGACTCCTTCCAATACCTCTTCTAGAGGAAGTCGAGCATACACATCTTCCAGTGCATCATTCATATGAAGTCGGACGTATATTTGCTTCTAATACTCTTTTAGGAAAAAGTCAGGCGTAGACTCCTTCCAATACCTCTTCTAGATGAAGTCGGGCGCAGACGTCTTCTAGTACATTATTCAGATGAAATCAAGCGTATATTCCTTCTGAAACTCTTTTGGACAAATTCGGGCGTAGACTCACTCCAAATACATCTTCTAGACAAAGTCGTATGTTAACTCATTCTGGTACATCATTCAAACAAACTCAGGCATAGATTCATTCTAATATTCTTATCAACAGTTACTCTAGATGGCATCTATAAGACCATCTCCTACGACTCTCTGTCACTCTCCAAATGTCATCTTTAAGCCCATTCCCGGTACAATCAACCAACAATGTTACTTTGTGCACATGCGAGTGCAAATTTTTGGGCACTTAAGTGTTCAATCCTTTTCCACCCTCAGACCACGAATGGAGAGCGTGCCAATATAACCCTTCAGGTTTAAGAATATTGAACAGGGGCAGCTATTGTACCCCAAAATTTTCCCTCCCATTTTTCCTCAAGACATTCTCCTAAAGTCCTCATATGCTCAAGATGGCTCAAGAATTGATCAAACAAATTCTCCTCCTAAGCAATGGGTCCACAACTAGGGTTTTTTATTTCTCAAGGAAGAATGGGTTTCCAAGATATCAAGTGGTTTTCATGGGTCCTCATATGTGTTCAAGGATGGTTATATCAAGTTTCAAGCCTTGCATCATAAGTTTCCTCATCCAATTGCTCAGATGACTGAAAATCAACTATATTGGGTAAAAAGTCAACTGTGGTCAACATACAGTCAAACCTCAATATTTTTGGTGAACGTTAAGATTTTGAAGTAATATTCATCATTTTATCAAGGGTTGATCGTGATTCCTCAAGAAAAACCCTCAAATCATCAAAAAGTTAAAAGTTTCCAAATTAGGGTTTCCTTAGGAGAAGTCAACTGAACTTTGATCAAGCATAACTTTCACATGCTTCAGCAGCTTTTCCCCAACCAAAGCTCATTTTGAAGGAAATTCATTTATATACAACTTTGTCTCTCTAAGCTCAAGTCCAATAAGTGCTTCATTTGAGAGATATTGACCAAAATATTATAGGTCATTTCAAAAGTCAACAAAAAGACACTTTTTATCAAGGAAACTTACATCAAGTTAAAGTTTTCAAATGGAAAAATTATCAACATAAAGATTGTAGAGGACATCTTGAAATTTCTAAAAAGTCCAAGATCACCTTCAAAAGATAAAAATTTAGTGAGATATGATTGGTTCAAGTTGAGCAATTTTTGAGAAATACATGAAACTTACATTGACCAATTTTGAAATCTTGGGCTAATGAACTTAATTTTTCAGGTTCAAACATGTTTATGACTTGTTAGAAGACCTATAAATCATTTAATACATGCTAATTTTTTATTTATTATTATTTAATTTATTTTAATTTTATGCAAATATTATTAAAATAAATCAAATAAAATAATAAACTAATGAGCAAGGACACATGGGCTTGGCATTGGATCAGCTTGAGGCCCAAAAACACGTGAAAAACATTCCTAAAATCGTGTGATTTTTGTTTTATTTTGGCCATGATTGCATGATATTATGCCATATTTGTTGACTCAATCCCTTGCCCTATAAATACCACAATAACTCAGACCAATAGTACACTCGAAGCTACTCTTAAAACAGACAAGCTACTCTTAAAACAGACCCAAACTCTCCAAACTTTTACTAAAGATAGGGCAGAAGCAAACCCTTGTTTCAAGCCACTCTAAAGCAAAATTAAGCAGTGCATTAGTCCCTTGGGAGTCTCTGGGATTTATTCCAGTTATTGACTCAAGTTCAAACACGCCAGAACTCACCGACCACGTTACTCCGGTTGGCTCATATCCTTAGATATAAAACTTTATATTTATGTCATATAAATTATTTGTGTGCATTGATATGTGTTTGTTAGACCATTTAGAGCAGGTTGGGACGACCACATGTGAAGATACATTCCCCACACGCTAGATGCCATTAATAGGGCATGAAGTTTCTGTTTGCTTATATCTCTGTTTGCAGACACTTTCAGAGAAAGGGGACACCCCAATTGAATTCTCAATGTCAGAATTAGGTGGATAGGGTAGCGATAAAAAATGTAGCGGGGTAAATCGGAGATCGAATTATTGATTAATTCGTCTCACAAAAGCAAGAGTCGCCACCGCGCTTTATTGTTTCCAAGGGAAAAGGGGAAAGAGCGAAATAAAACCCTAAATATGCAATGTAAATAATACTTTTTAAAAGTAATAAAGATACAAGGCGTTTTTGAAAAGAGATCTATGGTTCGGGGGTTGGTTATACAATGGGAAGGTATTAGCACCCAATGTATCTATATTACTCTATAGGAACCTTTTGAAATATCTGTTTATTAAAATTGTTCGTTTGATTGAAAAAAATGAATCGTTTTGGCCGAAAAGGGGTACGGACGGGTTTTGAAGAGGCGACGACCTAATGTCGAAGTTTTTGCTTAAAGGGTATAAGTTTTGAAAAGATGGAATATTTAAGGAAAAATTATCCTAAGTTTTAATGAAATCCGAATGTTCGCGCAATTAGACTTGAGGACATGAAGTCGGCAAATTTAATCGTTTTTCCCTCGGATTTAAACGCACACAGAATAAACAAGTAAATATGAAATAATTAAACAGAAAAAATTATGCGGATAATGATTAAATAACAACAGTTAAATAAATGACCAAATGGTGTAAATATGCATTTTTGGATTTTTATTTAATATTAATGAAAAGAAAATGTTTTTAATAGTTTCCATTTTTTACGCATTTTTTATATGGATAAAAGTAATGAGAATTAATTAGGGAAAAACAAAAATATTTTTAAGTTTTTAAGTTTCTATTTTTTATATATTTTTAGAGTTCTATATAAGGTATTATTTTTAAAGAAATATTAAATAATCAAAACTAAATGAATACCTAAAAGTTACTAACTTAAAACTAATTAATCAAAAAGGGAATATTTAAAATTACTAAATAGACCTAAATTTAATAACCAAAAGGTAAAATGATTAAAAGTTTTAATTAAATTTATTAATTGATTAAACTACTAATTAATTTAAACTAAGTTGGTAATGTTTCTAAAAGCTAACAAAAAAGAGATAAATAGAAAAGTGTATTAAAAAGCTAGAAGGACAATTTAAATATGGGCCAAAGGTGTCTAAGAGGGCCTAATCAAAATTAAAACAGGGGGGTGCACAAAGAGGACGTTGGGCTTTAGGCAGAAAGGCTGGTCCAAATAATGTTTCATAATTTTGTTTCAAGGGTTAAACACATTTGGTAATTGGGATTAGGGTTTCTGGTTACTGAACGGCGCTCATTCCTCTTGTATCATCTTCTTTGTTTACGCTCTTCTTCTTCCTGCTTCTGAATCCCTGAGTTCGGCTTCCGATTTCTTTGCCATGGCTACCAGCTTCTATACCTCCTTCTTCCCTCCAATGGACGCTAGGGGGCGAGGATTTACGGTAAGTTCGTTTTCGTATTCAGTGTTTTTGTTACAATTTGCATGTGTTGATTTTGGTTTCATTTGATTCTGACTCCAACATGTTAATGGTTATCTGAGGTTTTGAAAGGGAAAGAAGAGAAGGTTACCTTTGGAGACGGATGAGGGAGATTGGACGGGGCTAGGAGGCCAAGGCAAGGAAGGACGGCGGAGGCGCGTGCGGCTTGATCCGGACTACCGGTATTTCGTTCCTTTTGTCCCTTTTACTTGGTGATGATGATGAACTGAGCCTTTGATATTCACTTATTTCTTCTTCTCGTCCACTGTATGCTGAACCTGCTTGATGTTCTTTGAAATGTTTGTTGCCTTTGGGTTGCCCTTGAACGTTTTGAATGCTATGTTGAAAAAAGTATTTTTTGACTAGTTTCTCTTCTTCTCTTTCTGGCCTTGCTACTGCTTTCTTGATGTTGGCTTATGATGGTATAGTCTGAGGATTTAGTATTGGACATGGTTTGATATTGTTTGATGCTATGTGGTTATGGTTGATGGTCTTGAATGGTTTTATGTTGATGGACATTGGTTTGATATTGTTTGATGCTATGAAATCAGTTTTGGTTTTGAGGCGTTCTACAGGTCATATGTTGGTTTGGTAATAGCCATAAGGTTCTTGCAAATGGTTCTGGTTTTTTGATGGTACAGGTTTTGATAATGCAGTAGGCAGGTTTGGTAATGCAGTAGCAGGTTTTGGTAATGCAGTAGCAGGTTTGAACGTTAAGCCATATGATTTTGATATGGTTATGTGTTTCTGGTTTTTTGTGGTGGAGGAAAATGGTTTCAGGCCAAGGTTGTGGTTTTGGCGTGCTTTGACATGGCTTGTTGGTTATGCTGGTTTAGCAGTAGGCAGGTTTAGGTTGTGTATGGTTTAGGTTGTGTATGGTTTAGGTTTATGCAGATAGCAAGTTTGGTTGTTATGCCATATGATTTTGATATGGTTATGTGTTTCTGGTTTTTGTGGTGGAGGCCTTTTAGCAGGTTGTGAACTGGCTTTTGAAGTGGTTTATGCAGTAGGCTATATTGTTTTTTTTTTAATGCCCAGGCAAGTTGTTTTTTGCTTTTGAAGGGATTTGTGTTATGTTATACAATTTGCTTGGGATCCTTGTGTACGTTACAGGCTTAGGTTTATGTTACAGGTTGGAGATTTGAATATTTTACAATATTCTTGGCCTTCTGCATATTACTGTTACATCAGTTTTGTTGGTATTCTATTCTTGTGCTTCTTTTTTTACTGAGTTACTGCTGTAGCTTTGTTTTGTAATTCCTTCTGCCTAAACCAAAACCTGCAAAACCATATTTCTTTCTCTCTTCTCTCTCCTAAGTACATTAATGCATAAAAATGATGTGTACTTACTGTTCTGAAATTGCAAACATGCTGGAAAATGATGAAAGAGGAAATATACTTTCTTGCAAAATGATTTTGAACTGCATATTTCTTTTTTGACTTGCAATGGCACAGCATGGAGCCTATTTGTTTTGGCTTCTTCTATGTGCATGGCATAGGTTTACGTTGGCTTTTGTTTGGAATTGAAATGTTTATGCATATGCTGTTGCTTTTTGTATGCTGTGTATATTTTGAAATATGCATTTTTTGACAAAAGAAATTATGCATATGCAGTTTTGAAAAAAATAGAATGAATTTGTGCATTCATTTATGAAAATAAAAATTCCCCCCTTTTTTTGTGAACCGGGAGAAATCCCGTGATTTGCAAAAAAGGGTAAACTGATTCCAGCCGTTTGCTTTTAATGATGAACACTAATAAATAATTTTCTACTTTTAATTATTTATTCAATTCTGACTTTTCTTTTAATTGTTTTTGCAGGTAAAATTAAATGAGCAGACAAAAGCATTGGATAGAAGATTAGAATTAGAATCTTAGAAAAATAGTTCTATTTTACTTTAACTTTTATGTAATTGGTTATTATAAATATTTTGTAAATAATACAATATTTAAATAACAATTATAATAAAATAGAATAAAGTGAAATAAAATTCTATTATTTCCCCGTCAATTCTTTTCTTTCCAATTATTTTATTTATCGTTTATAATTCTTTAAATTGTATAATAATTGAAAATCAATTTCAATCACTTAAATTCAGAATAATAAACGCATAAATAAACATCATTGATCAATTAATAATTCCAATTATTTAATTCGTTATTCATAATTTTCTAAATTATAATAATTAAAATAGAATTTCAATTATTTAACTTAGAATGATAAATAATTAAATAATCATTATTGACCAATTAATGAACTTCTTTTCAAATATTTATTTTATTATCTATAAATCTTTAAATTATGTAATAACTGAAAATAAATTCCAATTATTTAA
Source organism: Vicia faba (assembly GCA_948472305.1). Lineage (NCBI taxonomy): Eukaryota > Viridiplantae > Streptophyta > Magnoliopsida > Fabales > Fabaceae > Vicia > Vicia faba. The sequence continues at coordinate 588,705,168 of OX451736.1, read as the reverse complement.
ATTTAAGACAATAAATAATAAATAAACACTGTCTGAACAATTAATATGCCTCTTTTCAAATATTTATTTTATTATTTATAGATCTTTGAATTACATAATAACTGAAAATAAATTCCAATTATTTAAATTTAAGATGATAAATAATTAATAAACATCATTTAAGTCTTGATCAGTTAATAAGTTTAGCGTTCAAAAATAAATAGCTCTCGACCTGAAAAAAGTTATGAATTTTTAAAAAAATCAAAAGATCAAAACGCTTGCAATGTAATGATGCAGATGGGAGATGGTATCTTAGGTCAAAATTTGGGGTACAACAGCTGCCCCTATTTAAGTTTCTTCTATCTGGAGATATGAAGATTGAAATCTTCGTTTCGACGAGATTGAAGGTACTTAAATACATAATTACGCAAATTTTGTCCTAAGATGCCGCCCTTATGTTTGATATGAATGCAGTGATTGAATTCACAGAGAAAGATATTGTATGAAACAAGACAATGTTGGAGGAATCGAACACCAACAAAACACAGAGACGTGGATTATACATTACTGGGGAAACACGCTATCGACTTCAAATGAAAGACTCCTGACAGCGAATAAAATTGAGGGAATACGACCTCTGACCCTAACAAAGAAGGCATCTTGCATAGGCCATAAAACAGATTATTGACCCAAAACAGTGAGTTCACAACTCAAGGTCGAAGATAGACGAAAAGCAAACAATCTTGCTAATGACGGATTACCAACTTCTGAAGGTAATGATTCATGACAAGCTTCTCTGCGAGATTTCCGTAGATATACTCATTAATGCTGATATAATAATATTGTAGATACGCAAGTTGTTCAAATAAAGAAACTGCCACCTGTTGTCGTCCAAAGAAAATATCGATAACATACAAGCTGCTCAAATAAAGAGGCTGCCACTTGCTGTCGTCCAAAGAAAATACCAATAACATACAAGCTGCTCAATTAAAGAAGCCGCCGCTTGCTGTATTCCAGAAAAATAATAACGTACAAGTTGCTCAAATAAAGAGACTGCCGCTTGCCGCTTTCCGAAATGAAAATAACGCACAAGTTGCTCGTGAAGAGCTGCCACTTGTCGTTTTCCGAAATAATGATAACGCACAAGTTGCTCGTGAAGAGATGCCGCTTGTCGTTTTCCGATGTCTATAACGTACAAGTTGCTCGTGAAGAGCTGCCGCTTGTCGTTTTCCTCAAGATAATAATGACGTACAAGTTGCTCGTGAAGAGTTGTCGCTTGTCGTTTTCCGACGTCTATAACATACAAGTTGCTCGTGAAGAGCTGCCGCTTGTCGTTTTCCAAAAATAATTCAGAAAGGAATTGCAAAGACACTGGCAGAGAATAGAATCTTCGCCAAAGAAAATCATGAATCAAACCTTCCCGAGGAGATCACATATAAATGTGCAAAATAAATGCACCATCCGTCTAGGTTGCGATTTCACTGGGGAAAATCATGAGATAACCTATGCAAGAGGCAACAATTTCATCCAGGAATAACCAGAGAGAAAACAGTCAAACAAGACTCTTCCCAATGAGAAAGCGACTCGATTGGAGAATTCATCCTATCCAGAAATGGGCAAGGTGAGCTAAATCAAAAGTCATCCACGAGGATTAGCTCAGTTGGGGAATTTTAGAAAGGAAACACATTTTCTACCTAAGCTAACCTTCTACTTGGAAAGAAACATGTATATTGCTTTAATAAACAAAGTACAACCCAAAAGTCAACGGCAAATGTGAGTATGCGTGCATGATATAGGTGTAAATGAATAAATGAATGTTATGCTGACAAAACGAACAGATGGAATGTCTGAAGATGCTAAGATGTCACGAAAAGATAGATACTCGGCCAATCTTTAAAAAGACGGAAAATAACTGGAACTGGAACCACACAACGTCAGAGCGTAACACGCCACAAGGCTCAAGTCTTCTGAGGAGAAAAGCATCCGAATCCAATCTTCTAATACCAATAGACCACTGGCATGAGAAAAAGCGTACCACGCTTCCGAAATCTGCTCAAACAGAGGTAACGAAAACAACGCTTAACTGGAACAGCTGGGGAGTCACCAAACTTAGTACCACCAGAAACACAAGCTTACACAACTAACACTTCATGATGATTTTGAAAGAAAACACGCTCATCATGCAAGGATAAATTACTGTACTGTTTTGCCTTCCACGGCTTGACCATCTTCGGAACAACTGTTAATATTCCTTTCGTTATTCACGACACATTTTTTTAAAATAAGAATACTTTAAGTAAATTGGTTTCAAGTATTTCCACAAAAATTAAAATTTTGCCAACAAAAGGTAAATGCTCAAACTTTATTAATAATGTGGTAGTTCGCTAACAATACGACTCCAACGGTTTACAAAAGTCTGGAAAATAGTTCATGAAATAAAAGGTTACACAAAAACAATGATCGCTATTCTCCCTAACAACTTCGAATTCCAAAATGTGCTCAAATGCCAAGAATGGTCTGACCAAAAGCCTGCCTAAGCGAAATACTTCTTGACTGCATCGGCGTTCATGGGACACGGGAGTTCTTCACCGTCCATATTGGTGAGAATCAAGGCACCTCCAGAGAAAACTTTCTTAACGACATACGGCCCTTCATAATTCGGAGCCCACTTGCCCCTTGAATCAGGTTGGAAAGATAATATCTTCTTGAGCACAAGGTCACCTTCTCTGAACTCGCGCGGTCGAACCTTCTTATCAAAAGCCTTCTTCATTCTCTGCTGATACAATTGACCGTGACACAAAGCTGTCAATCTCTTCTCTTCAATCAAATTCAACTGATCATACCTACTTTGACACCATTCGGCCTCAGAAAGTTTAGCTTCCATCAACACTCTCAGAGACGGAATCTCAACCTCCACGGGGAGTACTGCTTCCATACCATAAACCAGGGAAAATGGAGTTGCACCTGTTGAAGTTCGAACTGAAGTACGGTACCCATGTAAAGCAAACGTAAGCATTTCATGCCAATCTTTATAAGTTACTACCATCTTCTGGACAATCTTTTTGATATTCTTGTTAGCAGCTTCAACAGCCCCATTCATCTTCGGTCTGTAAGGAGAAGAATTATGATGTTCGATCTTGAACTCTTCACAAAGCTCTCTCATCATCTTGTTATTCAAATTCGAACCATTGTCAGTGATAATCTTGCTCGGGATGCCGTAACGACAAATGATCTGATTCTTGATGAATCTGACTACCACCTGTCTGGTTACATTAGCGTAAGATGTTGCTTCCACCCACTTAGTAAAATAATCGATCGCCACCAAGATGGAACGATGACCATTCGAAGCTTTGGGTTCAATCATTCCAATCATATCAATTCCCCACATAGAGAAAGGCCAAGGTGAAGAGATAACATTGAGGAGGGTCGGTGGCACATGTATCTTGTCCGCATAAATCTGGCATTTATGACATTTCTTCACATATTTGCAGCAATCAGATTCCATCGTCATCCAATAGTAACCAGCTCTCAACATCTTTTTAGCCATTGCATGTCCATTGGCATGAGTACCAAAGGATCCTTCATGTACTTCTTGCATCAGCATGTCTGCTTCATGTCTGTCTACACATCTGAGCAAGACCATGTCGTAATTCCTCTTATACAATACTTCTTCATTGAGGAAGAAACTGCTTGCTAATCTTCTCAATGTCTTCCTATCTTTATTGGATGCCCCAGGCGGGTACTCTTGAGTTTGAAGAACACGTTTAATGTCATAGAACCACGGTTTGTTGTTGGTAACCTCTTCTACTGAGAACACATGAGCAGGTCTGTCAAGGCGCATAACTCTGATTGTAGGCACATCATTCCAACCATTCACTTGAAACATTAAAGACAAAGTAGCTAAAGCATCAGCCATTTGGTTTTCATCTCTAGGGATATGGTGTAATTCCACTTTGTTGAAGAAAGTTAACAATCTTCTAGCATAGTCTCTGTAAGGGATCAAACCAGGATGACGAGTCTCCCATTCTCCTTTGATTTGATTAATCACCAATGCCGAATCTCCGTAAATATCAAGAATCTTAATCCTTAGATCCACTGCTTCTTCGAGACCCATAATACACGCCTCATATTCAGCCATGTTGTTTATGCAATCAAACTTCAATCTTGCCGTGAACGGGATATGAGTACCTCGGGGAGTGACGATGATTGCCCCCAATTCCATTCCCATAAGAATTCACAGCTCCGTCAAATATCAAACCCCAATGCGACTCAGGATCAGGTCCTTCTTCAGGTAACGGCTCTTCACAATCTTTAGCTTTCAAGTACATAACATCTTCATCTGGGAAATCAAACTTGATGGATTGATAATCTTCAATTGGTTGGTGAGCCAAATGATCGGCTAAAATACTCCCTTTGATTGCTTTCTGAGTGTGATACTCAATGTCATATTCAGACAACAACATCTGCCAACGGGCTATTCTTCCAGATAAGACGGGCTTCTCAAAGATATACTTGATCGGATCCATTTTGGAGATCAACCAAGTGGTGTGGTTAATCATATACTGGCGCAGACGGCGAGCAGCCCAAGCTAAAGCACAACAGGTTTTCTCAAGCAATGAGTATCGAGACTCACAGTCTGTGAATTTCTTACTCAGATAATATACAACATGTTCCTTTCTTCCAGTCTCGTCTTGTTGACCAAGCACACATCCCATGGAATCTTCCAATATAGTCAGGTACATAATCAAAGGTCTTCCTTCCACCGGAGGAATCAAAATGGGAGGTTCAAGCAAATACTCTTTGATGCTATCAAAAGCTTTCTGACAATCTTCCGTCCACACACATCCTTGGTTCTTTCGGAGAAGCTTGAAAATCGGCCCACAGGTAGCAGTCATATGAGATATAAACCTAGAAATGTAGTTCAGTCTCCCAAGGAATCCTCTCACTTGTTTTTCCGTCTTGGGTGCGGGCATTTCTCGAATAGCTTTGACTTTATCAGGATCTACCTCAATACCTTTCTGACTGACAATGAAACCCAGAAGTCTTCCAGAACGAACACCAAAAGTGCACTTGTTGGGATTCAGACGGAGTTTGTACTTTCTCAAACGCTGGAATAACTTCAACAAATGTTCCAAGTGATCTTCCTCAGTTTGTGATTTGGCGATCATGTCATCCACATACACTTCGATCTCCTTATGCATCATGTCATGGAACAAAGCAGTCATGGCCCTTTGGTATGTTGCGCCAGCATTCCTCAAACCAAACGGCATAACCCGATAACAGAAAGTTCCCCAAGGTGTAATGAAAGCGGTCTTCTCCATATCTTCCGGCGCCATCTTGATTTTATTGTAACTAGAGAAACCATCCATGAAAGAGAAGACTTTGAACTTGGCGGTACTGTCGACCAATACGTCAATGTGAGGTAATGGGAAGTCGTCCTTCGGACTAGCTCTATTCAGATCTCTGTAGTCTACACACATCCGAACCTTGCCATCTTTCTTTGCAACAGGCACTATGTTGGCTAACCACTGAGGATAGACCGATGTAACAAGGAAACCTGCATTAATCTGCTTCTGAACCTCCTCTTTGATCTTGTCAGCCATGTCGGGATGAGTCCTTCTCAGCTTCTGTTTGATCGGCGGACATTCAGGTCTCAACGGTAGACGATGCTCCACAATATCGTTGTCCAAACCCGGCATATCCTGGTAGGACCAAGCAAACACATCAACATACTCCTTGAGGAGCTCCAACATTTTCTCTTTAACTTCCGGGATAAGCAATTCTCCGACTTTGACTTCCTTTCTATCTTCTTCATCACCCAAGTTGACCAACTCTAAAGGTTCTTCAAACGGTTGAATGACCTTCTCATCATGCTCAAGCAAACGGGAAATCTCAACAGGAATCTCTTCACCATCCTCTTCTTCGGCTCTAAACACAGGGAATTCAAAGTTGAGAGAGGGCATAGGATCATTGTTTTCGATGGTTAAGTCATGGATTAATCTGCACATATGATTATGCTTTATTTTAGAAATCGATTTGTGCAAATAAAACAAAAGGTTATTATATTTTCCTATTACTACCAATTAATTTCATTACTATTTCCCAGAAAAAGTGAAAAATAAAACAGTAGTGGACAAAATAACATTTTTATTCATTAAAGGGAAATACTTGAAACAAGGAGCCCAGACATATCTCTTTTGCCTTGGGCAGAGCAAAAGGAATTATTTTCGTAGCCCGACACAAAATATTTTTCACCTTGGGCAGAGCGAATTTTTCAAAGAAAAACAAAACAAAACATTACTCGGAAATGTGCATAACAACAGGAACATCAACAGCTATCCAGTTTTGGCAAGCCAATCCAGGTGTCACAAAATCGGGCAAATCTTCCTCGGAATCATCTTCTATGATAGCATCAACCTCAGGATGTATAAACCTTGCACTTCGGAAAACCTCTTGAATCGGACGAACAACCAACTCCTTCTTGACTCTTGCAGACACTGGATGAAAACCAAGACCTTCCCCAGACTTGTTCTCGGGCAACGTCAACACCTGGCCCCATCCTTCGGCCGAACCACTTTCCACCACTCGCCGCGCATCCTCAAAAGAAGAGATGGATGCCCCTGGCTTCTTCACTGCATTCTTAGCAACAGAAAGACCTTGGAACTGGGTTCCAACATCCTCGTCAGCATCAATAAAAGAGAATGATGATAAATGGCTTACCACCATAGCTTGCTCTCCCCCAATCATCACTAGCTTCCCATGCCTTACAAACTTCAGTCTCTGATGGAGCGTAGAGGTGACTGCCCCCGCATCATGGATCCACGGACGACCCAATAAGCAACTATAGGCAGCACGAATATCCATCACTTGGAAAGTGATTTTAAAAGTATGGGGACCAATTACTATAGGCAGATCCACTTCACCAATGACTGTCTTCCTAGAACCATCAAACGCTTTAACAATTACTCCACTAGGTCTCATAGGAGCACCTAGATATGAAAGCCGAGATAATGTAGTTTTGGGCATCACATTCAACGACGAACCTGTATCCATCAACACACTTGATAAAGTATCATTTCCACAACTTACTGAGATATGCAAAGCCATATTGTGGTTCCTCCCCTCCTCCGGGAGTTCTTCATCACTGAAACCAAGATTGTTACACGAAGTAATATTTCCCACAATCCCATCAAACTGGTCAACCGTCACATCATGATCCACGAACGCCTGGTCCAAGACCTTCATCAAAGCTTCTCTATGGGCACCAGAATCTCTCAGTAAAGCAAGCAAAGAAATCTTGGAAGGAGTTTGCAAAAGCTGGTCTACAATCTTATATTCACTTCTCTTGATAAGCTTCAAGATCTCATCGTCCTCAGGGTGAGGGATAGGTTCACGGGATCGGCCTATCTCAACCCTTGGTTCAACATTTCTCACTGGAACTTCTGCAGGTATGGGTCTCCTGACTTGAACTTCTGGTCTCTTCAAAGGTACTGCTGCAAAAACACGTCCACTTCTCGTAACTCTACTCACATCAGCAATGTTAACAAAAGACGGTCTTGTTGGTATAGGGACTTCTACCCCATTCTCAATCATTGTGGCATTATACTTATACGGTACAGCTTGGTCTGAGTTGTAAGGCACATGACCAGGTGGGTAAATAATCAAAGGATTAACAGGTGCAGTCTTACTGTCATAAGCGATCTCTACTGATTCAGGCAAATTGAATTATGGTATGATAACATTCACTTCATCCTCCGTATTTCTGTCATACGTAATAGTGATAACTCTCTGGTCTAGCAACTTCTGAATATCCTCCTTCACAATAGGACAATCAACCTCTCTTGAACAAAATTCACAAACATCATAATCATGCTGATGTCTAACAAAGGCAAGTCTTCTCAAACTCTGATGTAACCTGATCAACGACTCTCTTATGTGTTCAACTTGAAAAACTCGAAACTTTCCCGGACAACCTTCCACCATATTCACTGATGCTGACCCATGTCGAGGCAAAGGATTATCTCTAACATTTGGATTAACATCCTTGAAAGACAAGATACCATTCTTAATCAACCTCTGCACGTCCGCCTTCAGAGCAAAGCAGTTCTCAAGGTTGTGCCCCGGCGACCCTTGATGATATTCACAAAACTGATCCGCCTTGTACCACGGAGAAGTACTGTTCGGTGCGACAGGAGGAGGCTTTGTCGTTATGAGATTCTTCCTGATAAGAGCAGGGAACAATTCAGTATAAGTCATAGGAATGGCATCGAACTGCGGTTTTCTGGGTGAACGGTTCTGATTGTTGAATGGATAAGCCTGTTGTCAAGGCTGCTGCTGAAATGGCCGTTGTTGAGTTGGCGGGGTTTGATGAACTGGGGTCATCAAAGCTGGGCGGACAGCCGGAGTGACTGCCGCAACGTGAGAGTAACCTCTCCTTGGTCTACCTGGGAACAAAGCGCTGGCATCCTGCTCTTTTCTTTTCGGGAACACACTTCCAAACTTCTTAGTACTGCTAGACGGACTTCCTTCTTTAACCAAACGCCCTTCACGAATCCCTTCCTCTAACCGCATGCCCATGCTTACCATTTCGGTGAAGTCACTGGGTGCGCTGGCTATCATTCTTTCATAGTAAAAGGAACCTAAAGTCTTCAAAAATATCTTCGTCATCTCTTTCTCCTCAAGAGGTGGATAGATTTGAGCAGCAATTTCATGCCACCTCTAGGCGTATTCCTTAAAAGATTCTCGGTCTCTCTGTGACATCGCCCGGAGTTGATCCATGTCCGGTGCCATGTCAACGTTATACTTATACTGGTGGACAAAAGCTTCGCTAAGATCGTTGAAGTTGCGGATCCGAATACTGTCTAAACCCATATACCACTTTAGAGCAGCACCCGTCAAACTATCTTGAAAATAATGAATCAACAAGTCATGATCATCGGAATACGTAGACATATTTCTCACGTACATTGTCAAATGGCTTCTAGGACACGAATCACCCGTATATCTCTCAAAGTCTGGCACTTTGAATTTTGTTAGAATCTTGACATTCGGAACTAAACAAAGGTCATGCGTGTTCTTCCCAAACAAATCTTTCCCCTTTAATGCTCTAAGCTCTTTCTGCATTTCCTGGAACTGATCCTGAAACTCTTCCATTCTATCAAAAAGACCCAAACTCTCAGCAGGCTCGGCAGGATAAGTAGGTTCATTCAAGTATGGCACGGAATGGACCACGGGAGCGACAGTTGTCATAATCGGTTGCGGAAAAGGTGTTACAGACGGAATTACCGGCGGCATGGCAGTTGTCTCTGGCTGAGGAAGAGACAAAGCAGGTTGAAACAAAGGTTGTACGGCAGGCTGATACCCCTCTGGCACAAAGTTGTAAGGCATCCCCCACGGAAAACCTTTCGGCATCTGATGTTGAAGCGGAGAGTTGATTTGAGTCACGGATGTAGGAACGGTGACAATCTCGGAAACCACTGGAGTTGAAGTCTGAATCTCGACAGCTGTAGTCGATGGCTGATTCTGAACAGCCACCAAACTTTCCACTAACGCAGTTAACTTTTCCATCTCGACACGAAGTGTAGCAACTTCCCCACGAAGCTCATGGTTTTCCTGTTCCAGATCTTCCATTTTCCTCTGACGATTGGCTCGAGTGTCGTATTGGTGAGACAGCTTGACAACCTTTATGGAGTGGAAAAAGAAACAAGGATAAGACTCTAGGAAACATGTGAAGTGAGATGTTGAATGATGCATGATGTGCGATGCAAATGATGATTCATTTTAATAGTTTTTCAGGGAACTTCAGTGGTTTTGCACATATCAATGGTAAAGGAATTCAGAACAACAAAAACTCAATCCATTAATTGAAAACAGTAAATTACAACTCACAACTTGGAATAACAAAACAGTAAATTACAACTTTGGGATAACAACCCAATAATAAAAGCAGTAAATTACAACCTCGAAACATGGAATCCATAATAAAGCGATAAATTACAATTTTAAAAACATGAAGTCCAAAATAAAGCAATAAATTACAACTTTGAAGCATGAAGCCCAAAATAAAGCAATAAATTACAAATTTGGAGCATGAAGCTCTTTTACATAGTTTTACAAAATGACATCAATAAAATAAAACTAAAGATCACTCTGAAACATCAGATGAGGGACCAAACACCAACTGTAACCGGAGCTTCTTGATCTTCTCTTCATAGAAGTCTTCCATCTCTTTCTTTTCAGCTACCAGTCGATCAATGATTTCCTTCTGCGGATTAGGAACGAGAGCCACGCTTACCGAACCTTCCTTCTTTCTCTTCCTCTCACTAGCATACTTCTTCAGTAAAGCATCCTTTTGACGAAGCTTCTCATCATGATCAATGAACCAGCCGTCTTGAATAAACAGCAACTCCTCCTTTTCCTTTAACTGTCGAGTCAGGACTCGATTATCATATTCAGACATATGGTACTTTTCTTTCCAAGCATCCCTCTCGGACTTCATCCTAGCCAAATTTCCTTGGTATTCTCCTATATTCGCGATAGGGATAACAACAGATGATGGTGCAACGGCGGGGAATAAAGGTTTCTCAAGTTTATAGGGCATCTTGAGAGCACAAGCCCTAGCACGGACCCACTGTAGGTAAGGCTCCAAAGAAACGGCACCTCTATGTCCTAACATATCTCTCCCTTTCCTATGGATGTGGCGCCAAGCTCCTTCGATCTCCCTCTTAGCTGCCTGATGATCTTGTCCTTCCTGTAGAAAGAAACCACTCACATGGATGTTGTTTGGTTTATCTCTCATCGGGTACCCGAACTGACGTCGCGCGAGAACAGGGTTATAGTTAATTCCACCTCTCGTACCGAGAAGAGGCACGTTAGGAAAAGCACCACAGCTATCGATGATCTTCACGTCGTAGTAAACTCGATTATACCAGTCAATGTCGAAATGAGTGAGAGCCATGATCTTTGGCGCCCAACGCGGTTCCTTCTCGAGATCCCAGAAAACATCAGACCCAGGTAGATGCGAAACATACCACTGATACAACAGTGGTGCGCAACAAATAATCATTCCTCCTTGATAAGAGTTTCGAAGATGGATGGAGTAGTAAGTATCTCCGAGCAGCGTAGGGACCGGATTTCCAATCAAGAAAATTCTGATGGCATTGATATCCACAAACTTATCAACGTTAGGGAACAAGAATAGACCATAGGCGAGTAAAGCAAAGACGTCTTCAAAGGCAATAGTATCTTTTATCTCAGCAAAATGACGAGCTTTCCTCAACAAAAACTGCGCAGACAAGCCTCGGATTCCCCCTTTTGTAGTCATGTTCTCCTCTATCTCTGACTTCTTCAAGTGGGTGATGGTCGATATCTCGTGAGATTTGGGTTCTTCTTCTAAGCCAGAAAAAGGAACGCAATCGGTGATCGGCAAACCAAGTATGTAGGAATACTCTTCTAAGGTGGGCATCAACTGGTAATCCGGAAAGGTGAAACATTGGTACAAAGGATCGTAGAATTGAACCAACGTATTAAGAATGCCTTCCTTCATCTTGCGCTTCAAGAGAGGTACAATGGACCCATACTTCTTCTGAAAATCCGTCGGGTTCTCGATCTTCGGAATCAAACTCTTCAGTTCTTCAATCTCGGGCTCCTTAAAACTAAAACTTCGAGTGTTTCTCCTTCCGAATTCCATGATAACCTGAGATGTCTGCAAAAATCATTCTGAAGTTCCTTGAAAAACAAGTTTCTTACAAAGATGTTGATGAATGCATGAATGAATGATAATGCAACAGTCACACACAAGTTCACAAACATGGGGTTCAAAGGTTCAACGTTCGGCATGGAGTTAAGGGTAAAGCCCACCCAAAGGTATGTACTAACGGTTCAATTGGACCTGTAAGACAATGTTCTAAGAGTTCCCAGAGTCTACATTCCTCCTTCGGATATTACCAACGTCTTGATTACTCAATAATTAGCAATATTCTCAAGAGAAACTCGTCCGAGCGTAGCATCGCGTAACAACTACTTCCGGATTACTCCGTTATAGTCTCCGCGCTACACCTAAAAAGGCCAAGATGGGTTAGGGTTCTACGGTCCTCAACTTCTCGGGCTCCTAGGTCGAAAATAATAATGTCTTCCCGATTACTCGGTAAACAAATATTAAGTTCAAGAGGGCCTTCCATTGAGTGGGGGATCTCATGCCTCCTTCTTCGGGATTACTCCCTCAAAGTTAACATGATTGTACCGCCCGTCCTATTCCTTAAGTGTTACTTAATCCGGGTATAGGATTCGTCCTTTGCAAAAACCCAAACACCCCAATTTAAACACATAATCAAACAAATCAAATAATAGTAAACAGATAAAATAAATTAGGCTTAACCCACTTAGGGATGGACCAGCAAGAGGTCAATCTTTCCCCAGCAGAGTCGCCAATTCTGTAGCGATAAAAAATGTAGCGGGGTAAATCGGAGATCGAATTATTGATTAATTCGTCTCACAAAAGCAAGAGTCGCCACCGCGCTTTATTGTTTCCAAGGGAAAAGGGGAAAGAGCGAAGTAAAACCCTAAATATGCAATGTAAATAATACTTTTTAAAAGTAATAAAGATACAAGGCGTTTTTGAAAAGAGATCTATGGTTCGGGGGTTGGTTATACAATGGGAAGGTATTAGCACCCAATGTATCTATAGTACTCTATAGGAACCTTTTGAAATATCTGTTTATTAAAATTGTTCGTTTGATTGAAAAAAATGAATCGTTTTGGCCGAAAAGGGGTACGGACGGGTTTTGAAGAGGCGACGACCTAATGTCGAAGTTTTTGCTTAAAGGGTATAAGTTTTGAAAAGATTGAATATTTAAGGAAAAATTATCCTAAGTTTTAATGAAATGCGAATGTTCGCGCAATTAGACTTGAGGACATGAAGTCGACAAATTTAATCGTTTTCCCTCGGATTTAAACGCACACAGAATAAACAAGTAAATATGAAATAATTAAACAGAAAAAATTATGCGGATAATGATTAAATAACAACAGTTAAATAAATGACCAAATGGTGTAAATATGCATTTTTGGATTTTTATTTAATATTAATGAAAAGAAAATGTTTTTAATAGTTTCCATTTTTTACGCATTTTTTATATGGATAAAAGTAATGAGAATTAATTAGGGAAAAACAAAAATATTTTTAAGTTTTTAAGTTTCTATTTTTTATATATTTTTAGAGTTCTATATAAGGTATTATTTTTAAAGAAATATTAAATAATCAAAACTAAATGAATACCTAAAAGTTACTAACTTAAAACTAATTAATCAAAAAGGGAATATTTAAAATTACCAAATAGACCTAAATTTAATAAACAAAAGGTAAAATGATTAAAAGTTTTAATTAAATTTATTAATTGATTAAACTACTAATTAATTTAAACTAAGTTGGTAATGTTTCTAAAAGCTAACAAAAAAGAGATAAATAGAAAAGTGTATTAAAAATCTAGAAGGACAATTTAAATATGGGCCAAAGGTGTCTAAGAGGGCCTAATCAAAATTAAAACAGGGGGGTGCACAAAGAGGACGTTGGGCTTTAGGCAGAAAGGCTGGCCCAAATAATGTTTCATAATTTTGTTTCAAGGGTTAAACGCATTTGGTAATTGGGATTAGGGTTTCTGGTTACTGAACGGCGCTCATTCCTCTTGTATCATCTTCTTTGTTTACGCTCTTCTTCTTCCTGCTTCTGAATCCCTGAGTTCCGCTTCCGATTTCTTTGCCATGGCTACCAGCTTCTATACCTCCTTCTTCCCTCCAATGGATGCTAGGGGAGAGGATTTACGGTAAGTTCGTTTTCGTATTCGGTGTTTTTGTTACAATTTGCATGTGTTGATTTTGGTTTCATTTGATTCTGACTCCAACATGTTAATGGTTATCTGAGGTTTTGAAAGGGAAAGAAGAGAAGGTTACCTTTGGAGACGGAGGAGGGAGATTGGACGGGGCTAGGAGGCCAAGGCAAGGAAGGACGGCGGAGGCGCGTGCGGCTTGCTCCGAACTACCGGTATTTCGTTCCTTTTGTCCCTTTTACTTGGTGATGATGATGAACTGAGCCTTTGATATTCACTTCTTTCTTCTTCTCGTCCACTGTATGCTGAACCTGCTTGATGTTCTTTGAAATGTTTGTTGCCTTTGGGTTGCCCTTGAACGTTTTGAATGCTATGTTGAAAAAAGTATTTTTTGACTAGTTTCTCTTCTTCTCTTTCTGGCCTTGCTACTGCTTTTTTGATGTTGGCTTATGATGGTATAGTCTGAGGCTTTAGTATTGGACATGGTTTGATATTGTTTGATGCTATGTGGTTATGGTTGATGGTCTTGAATGGTTTTATGTTGATGGACATTGGTTTGATATTGTTTGATGCTATGAAATCAGTTTTGGTTTTGAGGCGTTCTACAGGTCATATGTTAGTTTGGTAATGGCCATAAGGTTCTTGCAAATGGTTCTGGTTTTTTGATGGTATAGGTTTTGATAATGCAGTAGGCAGGTTTGGTAATGCAGTAGTAGGTTTTGGTAATGCAGTAGCAGGTTTGAACGTTAGGCCATATGATTTTGATATGGTTATGTGTTTCTGGTTTTTTGTGGTGGAGGAAAATGGTTTCAGGCCAAGGTTGTGGTTTTGGCGTGCTTTGACATGGCTTATTGGTTATGTTGGTTTAGCAGTAGGCAGGTTTAGGTTGTGTATGGTTTAGGTTTATGCAGATAGCAAGTTTGGTTGTTAGGCCATATGATTTTGATATGGTTATGTGTTTCTGGGTTTTGTGGTGGAGGCCTTTTAGCAGGTTGTGAACTGGCTTATGAAGTGGTTTATGCAGTAGGCTATATTGTTTTTTTTTTGAATGCCCAGGCAAGTTGTTTTTTGCTTTTGAAGGGATTTGTGTTATGTTATACAATTTGCTTGGGATTCTTGTGTACGTTACAGGCTTAGGTTTATGTTACAGGTTGGAGATTTGAATATTTTACAATATTCTTGGCCTTCTGCATATTACTGTTACATCAGTTTTGTTGGTATTCTATTCTTGTGCTTCTTTTTTTACTGATTTACTGCTGTAGCTTTGTTTTGTAATTCCTTCTGCCTAAACCAAAACCTGCAAAACCATATTTCTTTCTCTCTTCTCTCTCCTAAGTACATTGATGCATAAAAATGATGTGTACTTACTGTTCTGAAATTGCAAACATGCTGGAAAATGATGAAAGAGGAAATATACTTGCTTGCAAAATGATTTTGAACTGCATATTTCTTTTTTGACTTGCAATGGCACATCATGGAGCCTATTTGTTTTGGCTTCTTCTATGTGCATGGCATAGGTTTACGTTGGCTTTTGTTTGGAATTGAAATGTTTATGCATATGCTGTTGCTTTTTGTATGCTGTGTATATTTTGAAATATGCATTTTTTGACAAAAGAAATTATGCATATGCAGTTTTGAAAAAAATAGAATGAATTTGTGCATGTTTGAAATTGTGCATTCATTTATGAAAATAAAAATTCTCCCCTTTTTTTGTGAACCGGGAGAAATCCCGTGATTTGCAAAAAAGGGTAAACTGATTCCAGCCGTTTGCTTTTAATGATGAACACTAATAAATAATTTTCTAGTTTTAATTATTTATTCAATTCTGACTTTTCTTTTAATTGTTTTTGCAGGTAAAATTAAATGATCAGACAAAAGCATTGGATAGAAGATTAGAATTAGAATCTTAGAAAAATGGTTCTATTTTACTTTAAGTTTTATGTAATTGGTTATTATAAATATTTTGTAAATAATACAATATTTAAATAACAATTGTAATAAAATAGAATAAAGTGAAATAAAATTCTATTATTTCCCCGTCAATTCTTTTCTTTCCAATTATTTTATTTATCGTTTATAATTCTTTAAATTGTATAATAATTGAAAATCAATTTCAATCACTTAAATTCAGAATAATAAACGCATAAATAAACATTATTGATCAATTAATAATTCCAATTATTTAATTCGTTATTCATAATTTTCTAAATTATAATAATTAAAATAGAATTTCAATTATTTAACTTAGAATGATAAATAATTAAATAATCATTATTGACCAATTAATGAACTTCTTTTCAAATATTTATTTTATTATCTATAAATCTTTAAATTATGTAATAACTGAAAATAAATTCCAATTATTTAAATTTAAGACAATAAATAATAAATAAACACTGTCTGAACAATTAATATGCCTCTTTTCAAATATTTATTTTATTATTTATAGATCTTTGAATTACATAATAACTGAAAATAAATTACAATTATTTAAATTTAAGATGATAAATAATTAATAAACATCATTTAAGTCTTGATCAGTTAATAAATTTAGCGTTCAAAAATAAACAGCTCTCGACCTGAAAAAAGTTATGAATTTTTAAAAAAATCAAAAGATCAAAACGCTTGCAATGTAATGATGCAGATGGGAGATGGTATCTTAGGCAAAATTTGGGGTACAACAGGTCTTTCTTTTGTTTTTATTTTTCATATTTCACAAGTTCCATTTTCTTGCTCGTCGGAGAAGATAAAGTTGACCACCGTGAGGGGTGGTTGGACTCGCCTGAGGGCATGCGTGGCACAATGGTGCATCTTGATTCGTCCATTAAAAATCATTTGGACCCCACCCTCAGCGTGCTTTTTGTACCCCCTAAAATTTTCTCTCCCTTTTCTTCAAGACATTTCTCTCAAAGGTTCTCAAATGCTCAAAGATGCTCAAGAGTTGATCAGGCAAGCTCACCTCCTAAGCATTGAGTCCACAATTAGGGTTTTGGTTTAATCACATAAAATTGGACTTGTAATGCCCCAAGTGACATTCATGGTTCATTATAGGTCTCCAATAATGCTCATACCAAGTTTCAAGTCTTACATCACAAATTTGCTCAATCAATTGCTCAGATGACTGAAAATCAACTGTATTGGGTAAAAAGGTCAAATATGGACAACATATAGTCAAACTTCAAGATTTTTGGACAACATCAACATTTTGAAGTTATATTCATCATTTGATCAATTTTTGATCATGAGTCCTCAAGAAAAGCACTCCAATCATCAAAGGGGCAAAATTGTCAAAATTAGGATTTTGGTTGAGAATGACTGGTCATTGACTTTTGACCTAGTACATGAACTAATTGCTTGGAGCATGATCTTAAGGACTCAAACACAATATCTTGACCTAATTTCATGGCTCAAATAATTTCTAAATATCAAGGGATTGATAGTTGAAATTTGGATCAACTGATGAAAAGTCAACAATTACACAAAAAGTCAAACTTTGACTTTTTTGGTCAACATTGAATTTCAAAGATCAAGAATCATCAAGACATTCAAAAATATCAAAATAGATCATCAAGAATCAAGAAAATCAATAAAAGTCAACAAAAAATCAAGATTTCCAATACTTAGAAAAATTCTAAGTGTTTTTAACCGTGATAAATTCATTACTTCATGATTATTTTTCACTAAGACGCAAGATGATTCAAGGAAAACTTTCAACATGAAAGTTGTAGATCTTGATGAAATCTACAACTTTATCCTTGAGGGTTGATGTCCAAAAAATGCTCAGATTAGGAGATATAGGCCCATAAAGTCATGACATTTTAACAAAACACTTAGTGAAATTTTCAACAAGTTTGGTCAGATTTTTGTCCCAACTTCTTAGAAAATTTTCACCAAGTTCCAAATTGATTTAGCCAAAGTGGTCAACATGCAGGTTGTATACAATGTTTCAAGCTTTCCAAAATGTCCAAGAACACATTTTTATCACGCTTTAGCTAAAAGATTCGAAGAGAAGAAGTTGGGCATCCATTCTTGGATTATAAGTCATTTTCATGAAGAACACATGACCAAATCTCAAACCATGCTGCATAAATCTTGATTTGCAGGCTTATAACTTACAAATCACTCCATAATTAAATTTTTACACAGCTGATTGAGCCATTATCCAAGTGCTTGAGCCATTGTCCAAGTGATCATTCTATTTTAGAACAAAGTTCATACTTCCATATTGGAAAAGTGACTTTAATCACAAAGTCCACTCTCCTTGAGCCTTGCATTTTTTATTCTGAACATACACAATGTCAAAGCCATAAGTAACATGTCTAGAGCCTCTAGCCATCTCAGATCCTTTTGTACTATGCATTGGAACAAAGTTATTTCAAAGTTGCTTCAAATCTAAGTAACCAAACCATAACATGTGACTTTGTAAACCAAGTCATCACATCCTCTAAAACCTCCCCTATATAAATAAAGAAAGTATTTGCAAGCTAAGACACGAATGACATGCCTCTTAACCCTCTCAAACACTTTGAAATCAGAATTGGCATTCAAAACCTCCATTGTTGCACATTCTGGCCTTGAACTTCAAACACATGATCCACTCGTGCGTTTTTACCTTAAATTATTCACAAAGCTTCTATAACTCATATAGAAGCTATCCAAACACTTGCCACTCCACTGTAACACCATCTTCATCATCCTTCATTTCCAAAAACAACCACATGCAACTTGACTTCTCCAGAAGAATCCAGTCACTCTCAATCCAAAGTAAGCATTGCAATAGCTTCCTAGGAGTTCAGTGAAGTTATCCAGATCATCACAACACCTCCAGGAGTGCTCAAACTCCAAACACGATTTCCAGTTTTGAGGTAACTCAACTTTGAACTTCTTATACACGCATCATTAATGGTTACTTTGTGAATAAAAAATGTAGACATCATTATCCTGAAGTTAACCATGCGCTTACATTTCATTTATCTTGCCTGAGTGATGTGAACTTTGAAGTTGAAGTTTCAGAAAAATTAAGTTTTTATTTGGTACCAACAGAAATTCATGTTCATCTTTGAATGTTAGCTTAAGTTATTTACATGGCTGAATTCGTGGTGAAATTTGGAGCAAGTTTCATGTTCACACTTTTAAAAATGGTTGAGAAATGAGCAAGATCAGAATTTCAAAAAAAATGGTGTTGTTGTTCTGGCGCGGGGTAGGGGATGAAGTGCAATTAGGAATAAGTTTATAACAAATTTAGTGCAAGTTGTGTTATGAACGGATGAAACATCCACCCCAGTGGCAGAACATGCGCGCGCTAAGTCATTTGTCTATAGGGACCAGGGTTCGAGCCCTAACGGTACCCTTTTAATTTTCACAATTTTGTTTTCATGAGATCATATGCAGGCAAGTATAGGAAGAGTATGTGTTATACCCCAAAATTTTCCCTCTCATTTTATCAAGATTCTCCTCACAAGACTTCTTGGACTCAAGACCAGATTAGGGTTTGCTCAGCTCAAGGCATCTCCTTGCACTGATAGCCTGAAATTAGGGTTTGAGTTTGCACAAGGATTTTTGGACCATCAATTCTTAATGTTACTTTCATACACCATATTGGACCCCTAAGATCACTCATACCAAGTTTCAAGCCTTGAATCACATTTTGGACCAATCAATTGGTCAGTTGACCTAAAAATCAACTGTATTGGGGAAAAAGTCAACCATGGCCAATTTACAGTAAAACCTCATAATTTTTTATCCACATCAACATTATAGACTCATATGAACCATTTGATCAAGTTTGGACCACAACTCCTCAAGAAATTTGATCAGATCATCAAAAGGGCAAAATGGTCAAAATTAGGGTTTTGACTGAGAAAGGGAAATTTCTGATTTTTAACCTATCCAATGACCAATTGGGTTCAAGCATGATTTCAAGGACTCAATAGCGTCATCTTGACCTAATCACAAGTTTCAAAAGATCTCAAATGCATAGGATTGACAGATGAATTTTACAGTCAACTAATCAAAAGTCAATTGTACACTGAAAAGTCAAACTTTGACTTTTTGGTCAAAATCAAGTTCCAAGGGTCATATTTTATCAAGATGTGTCAAAACATGAAACTTGTTCACCAAGAAACTTAATTTTGGAAATTAGGGTTTAAATTGAAAATTTTTCATAACTTAGAATTTTTCTAAGTGTTGAAAAATTCTTATTTTTTCCCAACTTTTCCAAACTTTTTCACCATGATGAAATTGGATTCAAAGAAAACTTCCAACATGAAAGTTGTAGTCCTCCACAAAATATAAAACTTTTATTCACAAAGTTTTCCCAAAAGATGCTTGGATCTCAAGTTATGATTTTGTGAATAAGGGTCCATAGACTTTTTAACTTAGTGAAATTTTGCCCTAGTTTAGGCAGATTTTTGACCTAACTTCATGGAAATATTTCACCTATTTCCAAGAGTTATCTCAAAATGCATTTCAAAGATGGATTGTATATCATGTTACAAGCTTTCCAAAATGTCCAAGAACTCTCCAAGATCATTTATGGTTAGGGAGAACCGAAGAAATGAAAATGACAATTTATCACTTTTGTACAAGGCATTTTCACAATGTTACAAGTTGCAAATCAGTTTCAAACATGCTTGTACTTGGTATTATAGGTCCTAATCCTTTCTACACTCCATAATTTAATGCAAACACAATGGATAATGGTATTATTTTGATCTTTGAAGCTTTGTACATTGAATTAATCCAAAAATGGCATAAAGTGTACAATACCATTTTCATAAAGCTAGCTTTTTACATCTTTGTTTATCTTGAGCCATGGACCTAATCTTTTGCTGCAAACAATATCCACAAATATCAGGCAACTTGTACCAACTATGTGCAGCTAGCAAGCATGCCTGTACAGGCTTTGGCATTGTCACTTCCAACTTTTCTTCAAAAGTAAGAAACTTGCAAAAGTCAAGTAAGCTTGTGTATCTGATAAAGGAAAGACTTTGTATCATTTCAAACAACCTCAGAACATTATAACAAGCCTAATCACGAATTGCAAACATCCCAAACACTCTCAAACACAAAAAAACCACATTTCTGCCCAAAACAGGGCCGCTTCTGCAAATCTCAAGCCAAATCAATATTGGCTCGTGCGTTTCTTGATTCAACCCTTGAAACACCTTCCATACATCACACCTAAACTGTCCAGGCCGTTGTCTTGCAACTGTGTGCCCTGTTTCAAGCTTCACCATTTTCATTTTGAAGGTTTGCAGGTTGACTTCTACAGGGAGATTCAAGCATCTACAAGGCAAGATGAGCATTGGAAAAGGTTGAGGGAACTTCAAGGAAGCTCACACGATCTTCAGGCCTCACTCAAAGTTCACACATTACCATATCCAAACTCAACTGAACAAGGTATTTGTCAAGTTTCTATCTCCTTATTTAGGCATCCTTAAGCTTAGGTTTGTGAAGCAAAAATGTAGTCCTTAACTTGCTTAAGCTATACATATGCATAGTTTCCATTTATATTAACTGAGCTAAGAGTATTTGACTATTGAAGTTCATGAGAAAACTAGGTCAGAAATTAGGGCCATTAAAATTCTCTCTATCCTTTGAGAGTTAGGTCACAAAATGGATATGGTTAGAATCGTGATTAAAAATGCTATAAGTTTCATGTTGTAAGTTTTTGATTTCATGCAAGCATGAGCAAGAACAGGATTTGAAGAAGAACGCGCGCGTTTGGAGAGACAAAGGCCAGGGAAGAAGTTGTCTGGGCCTGGCGCTCTTGGGCCTTGCATTTCTGACTTTTTGCACCCCCATTTTACTTACGCACCCCCCTTGGCATATTTTTATTTTTTTTTGTATTTCCTTGCATATTTTATATTTTTGACTTTATTTTTTTTTCTGAACATTAAAAAATCCAAAAATATTTTCTTAATTTTTTGCATTTTATTTTTTTATTTTTTTATTATTTTTTTGGCATAAAAATAGTTTATTAGGTTTTATTTTCTTAAATAAATTTGTAAATAATAAAAATACTTAAACATTTTTTATTTTTATTATTTATACACTTAAAATAATATTTTCATACATATTTCAATTTTTTTTAACATTTTGTATATATTATTATTATTATTCTTAAACAAAAAATGAATAAAATAATAATAGAAAACATATTTTCTTTTAAAACAAAATTAGGGTTTTCCCTTCTAAAAATAATATTATTATTTTTTTCTTATTTTTAGAACTTAAATAATTTTATTTTCTCATATATAAAACAATTACAAAAACATCTCTTGCATATTTACATTTTTATTGCATATTTAAATAATTGTTTATTTATTTATTTGTACAATAAATTCAATTTGGTTGTAATAGTTTTAGGGTTTTATTTTGAGCAATATCCCCCTATTCAAAACTTGTATCCCCTTCCCCATAATATTGTTGTAATAGTTTAGGTTTACTTTACGCAATTTATTGCTTTCATATACCATGATAGTAAACTAGGGTTTTGAATGAAAAGACCAAAAATCAAACAAATAGCATGACTTAATACAAGACAAAAAATGCATGAAAAATGACAACACATTGCACACAAGCACCCTCTAGGGTTTCACCCACTTTGTTGCCTTAAAAATGGCCATGGTATGCATGCTAGGTATCTTGGCAAAACAATGCAAAACAAAAGATAATAGTCCCTCGATGACGCTATCAAAAGGTTGCCTAAAAACAAAATCATCTTGGTCCCTAAAACTTGCTAAGATACTTGGCACCATTGATATCATGGTCATACGATGACCCATGCCCGTCCCGTTTGACATCCAAAGATAGGGTTGTTTGCCAAATACAATGGTAAATCAACAATGTCAAAGGAATAAAAATGTACAAGAAAGACTTTTGAGTAGGTAGATGAGCTTCTAGTTACTTGATCAATTTGCAAAACAATCCTTGCTATTTTCAAACAAACACACACACAATTTCAAAACATTTCCAAACAACTTTCAAAACATTGAAACATTTTTCAAAAGACAAACATCTTTGTATACATTCTTACGAACGAGAATCATTACAAAGATTTCCAAAACGATGACCTATTTCAAAAATACTTTCAAAACCACACAAAGCACCATTTCAAAAAATTGGAAAAAGCAAAGCAAGTGATCTAAACAAGTAACTAAGAGCCCATGGATAACCATGGATGAAAAGGGTGCTAGCACCTTCCCTTTTCATAATCTACCCCCCGAACTCAAGAAAACATCTCAAAGGTCTTTCCTGTGCTTTTTTACCTTTCCCTTTGGATAAAATAAAAGTCGGTGGCGACTCTTGCTAAACTGAAACATTTGCGAACACAAACGCAAAACCTCAAGTCAGTTCTCCAACCGTATCACAGAACTGGCGACTCTGTTGGGGAGGATTATAAAAGTGGGGTTACCTTAGGGTTTAGATCACCTTTATTTGCTTACAATTGCTTGACTTGTTTGCTTTACACTTTGGTTCTATTGTTTGGGTTTGAATCCTCTACCCGGATTTGGGAAACATTCATAGGTAAATAGCAATACATTGTAGAAATTGTGCGGGGTATACCGACACGGTCTAAGCAATAGTTATGTTAGTGTGATATATTTGTGGGTATCGGTAGCCTTTCAGTCAATCAAAGAGAATACGGGGCCGCTGAGTGATGTCATGAAGCACTAACGAACTTCTACTTGACCAACTTGGCCTTTTAGGATGTGGTGAGATGACCGGCTTTGGTGCAGTCCAAAGTTAGTAGATACTCGATACTACACTCATTGAGGGTTGGTTCCTTGGAATATTTCGGTCGCCAGTAAAGAGGCTGAATTGAAACAATGAACAAGGAAGCAATTCAGTGATATTGAGCTCCTTAGAACCCGGTTACTATTTCTAGGACAGGTTGAGCCAACTAAACT
This sequence comes from Vicia faba, assembly GCA_948472305.1. Lineage (NCBI taxonomy): Eukaryota > Viridiplantae > Streptophyta > Magnoliopsida > Fabales > Fabaceae > Vicia > Vicia faba. The sequence goes on along the minus strand of OX451736.1, from coordinate 588,681,452 downwards.
TCAAGAGGGTACTCACCTATGAAACCCCATGCAAGCCTAAAACTAGGAACTTGTGTGATTTGCTTGTACATATATACTTGTGCATAACATCATGGACATCATGAAGCATCATATGTGTTGTACCCCAAAATTTGCCCTCGTATCTCTCCACAAGAAATCACAGCTTCGGGCTTTTCCTGATTTTTTCAGACTGGCTCAAGAATCGGTCAAACAGACTTTTCTCGTCAGTCAGACAAAATTTAGGGTTTTCATTGATTTTAAAGCAGTTCAAGCAGATTGCTAAGGTTTGGTTGAGTTTGGTTCAAAGTTTGATCAGACAGGCGTTGCTTTGGTGTCAAGTCAAAAATCAGGGTTTTGTGCGCATATTTCTCAGAAAGAATTAATTCTATCAGTGCTTCTCAATTTACTCTGAGATATGGACTGAGGCTGTTGATTGAGAATTTGCAGTGTTTGGATTTAATCAGTGAAAAGAGAACATGTGGACGTTTGTTGTTTAGCTGTGCAACGCTTCGATTATTCGGAACGATGGACGTTTATTGATTATTTATTATTCTGAGTTAGAATAGTTGGGATTTATTTCCAGTTATTATAATTTTAAGAACTATAAATGATTAAATAAACAGTTGAAGAAGAAAAGGAATTAACTAATAAAAAGACTTTTTATTTATCTTTAATTATTTGTACAATTGTTATTTAAATACAGTAATTATTTACAAAGTATTTACAATAACAATGTTACAATGGTTAAAGATGAAATAAAATTGAATCCTAAATTTCCTAAATCTTCATTCTTCTACTGATGCTCTTTTGCTCCATTGATTTTATCTGCAAAACAAAAAAAGAAGAAAAGTCAAAAGCAGATGGAATGAAATTAAAGAGCAGACAGATAAAAAATGAATTCATCATTAAAAGCAACTGGCCGGAATCAGTTTGCCCTCTCTGCAAATCACAAGATTTCTCTTGGTTCACAAAGAGGGATGAAAATAGTACTTGCAATAAAATATGAAATGCACAAATAACAATATTGCACAAATTCAAAGTTTGTCAAAAGCTGCATAATTCCAAAAGTTTCCAACAGCATGTACAACTATGAAGTCCAAACTGAATTGCCTAACCAAACCAAAAAGGCAAACTGAAATTCACAAGTTCAAACTATCTAAGATGTCAAAAGTTGTCCAAAAGGATATGGAAAGATATCAAACAAGTACAAAAGGCTATCCAAAAGCTGTCAAAGAAGTACAATATGCATAAAATCAGGAAAAAAGAGATAAGAAGTATGCAGAGCTAAACCACAAGTGCAAGCAATGTTAAAATACATCATTTTCCAGCAGCTACTTTTTCGGAAAAGTACATCTAAAGCAATAAAAAATGCTTTAATCTAGGGTGGAAGAGGAAAAGAAGTGTTCAGAAGCTGTTAGCCAACAAGTCTCAAAAGCTCAAATATCATAAAGAAGCAAGCGTTTCATACAAGCACACAAGCAAACAGAAGAGGAAAAAAGAGATATACGAAAGTTCTCAGGTAATCATCATCAAACCAAAAAGCTAAAGCAAGATACTAGACAAACCGAAGCAAGCCACAGCATCGCGCCCCTCCGTCCGGCCGCCTAAAGCGCCTCCTTCTCCACCTCTCCTCCGTCTCCAACAAAGGTAGTATTTCTACTCCTTTTTTTCATATCTCACATGAACAACAATGCAAATAATCAAGAATCAGAAATGAATAAAAACATGCAAAACGGAAAACTCGAAACCCTAACGCAATACAACAAGGAAATCAAACCTTGTAATCACCGCCTGGAGCAACCATGTGGAGAGAGGAGAAACGGAGGTGACGCTCGGTGGTCCTGGGCGAAGGACGTTGCTCAGAAAAGTTTGGCATGAGAAGATGAAGGTGAAGGAGAAGGTGAACGGCGCCTCTGTGATTCAGCAAACCCTTATTCCAATTGAAACAAATCATTGAAACCCTAAAAAAGTTTGTCAAAGAACCTTGGGCCTGTCCCCAACGAAATTGCTTAAGCCCATATACAAATTCCAGGCGCACCCCCTTTTTATGAAACCTGCCTATTCTGATTGGGCCCAAATAAATCCCTTAACCCATTAATTTCTCTTAGCTTATTTCTTCTATATTTTTGAAAACCAATAATCTTTTTTCACTTATTTCTTTATTTTCCTTTTTTTAAACTTATACTAATATTTTGTTTAAATAAAAAATGACACATTAATTTCTTTTTTATCACACTTAAATGTAAGTATTAGATTTCTTATTAGGTTTAAACAATTTTCTTTTTAGAACCTTTTTTAATTAAAAAACGTTTGTTTATATAAAATTAACTAAAATACATAAAACATTAATTTTTCTTAAAAACATTTCATTTTCTTTTATTAAAATCTTTGATTTGTACATATTTAACAAAAACATACAAAAGAAATAAATAAAATACTTAATTATACATTAAGTTGACATTTCCCTTGTAAATAAATCACTTACACATTTACATTGCTCTATTCTTATAAATTTGCTTATTAATACATATTACATTTGAGATCGCAATTCGATTTGGTTGTAAATTATTTGGACACTACTCTCCTATTAAGTCTCATCCCCATTTGTAAATATTTGTACCCCCACTCTCGGACACCTATTTGTAATAGCGTAGACTTTAAATTCTCGCAATTTATCGCTTTCAAATATACCATGGTTAGACCTAGGGTTTGTACGTACATAAAATCAAACGCTAGATAAACTAATACAAAGACAAATACATGAAATCAATACACAATCACACTTACACCCCTAGGGTAATCCCGCTTGTTGCCTTCCAAAATGGACCATGCTTGCACGTTGAGTATCTTTGGCAAAACAAAACAATTCAAATGATCATAGTCCCTCGATGACGCTTTCGAAAGTTGCCTAATCAAAATGATCATAGTCCCTTCAAGCAAAATTGCCAAAGACACTTGGCACCATTGCATTCATGGTCCATACGATGACCCGCGCCTGTCCCGTTAACATCCTAACGCAAGATTGCCCACCAAATTCAATGGTGGAACAAAATTGTTAAAAGGGTTAAAACATGAGAAAAAACTTTGAGTAAATTTAGGGGTAGACAACTCTTAGTTACTTGATCAAACTTGCAAACACACTTGCCTACTTTTCAAACCACACTCCACAAACACACTTTCAAAACAACTTTCAAAAACATTGAAAACTTTTCAAAAGACAAGTACACCTTTGTATAAATTCAAACATGGATCATTACAAAGGTTGCCACAACAAATGGCCTCTTTTCAAAACATTTTCAAAACACACACACAAAGCACCATTTCATACAATTGAAAGCACCATTTCAAACAATTGAAAATACAAGGCAAGTGATCTAAGCAAGTAACTAAGAGCCCATGGATAACCATGGATAGAAAGGGTGCTAATACCTTCCCTTTCTATAATCTACTCCCTGAACCCAAGAAAACATCTCAAAGGTTTTTGCTGTGCTTTTTACCCTTTCCTTAGGATAAAATAAAAAGTCGGTGGCGACTCTTGCTCAACCGAAACATTTGAGAAAACAAACGCAAAACCCAAGTCAGTTCTCCCACCGTATCACAATAAGCATCCACTAACCATTTCAAGGGTTTTGGATTTTTCATCTTTGTTCCTGTTTTGTAGGCTATGGAATCACTTCGCAGGAAAACTATTCAAGTCAACCTTGTAAGAATTCCTCCACAACTCAAGGAGATAGCTTCAAGGATTCTTGAGAATTCTCTGTTCACCGAGAGGCATGGTCGTCTTCTCAACTTAGTCACTTCCAACACAGAGGAAGACATGATGAAAGTTATTTTCCAGTTCTTTGATCCTCTGCATCACTGCTTCATATTTCCTGACTACCAGCTTGTGCCCACTTTGGAGGAATTTTCTAAACTCTTGAGGATTCCTATTATCAATCAACTACCCTTCAACGGTACGGAAAGAGATCCAAAGCTAGAAGAGATTGCTCAAGCCTTACACTTGCACTCATCTGAGGTCACAACCCATTGGGAAACTAGAAGTGGTGTTAGAGGCTTCTTGGCAAAGTTCTTGTTTGAGAAGGCCCAAAGATGCTGGGATTCTTTGGACTTACAAGCTTTTGAGGAGATTGTATCTCTTCTCATCTATGGGATGGTCTTGTTCCCTAACCCTAACCAACTCATAGATGTGAATGCTGTCAAAATCTTCATGGCTCGCAACCCGGTGCCTACTATGCTTGGAGATATCTTACACTCTTTTCACACTCGAACAATGAGGAAAAGAGGTGTTCTCATGTGTTGCACTCCTCTACTGGCAAGATGGTTTATTTCTCATCTTCCCCAATCAATCTTGAAGAATGAGCAAGGTTTGAGGTGGTCACAATGATTGATGACTCTTACACATTCAGATGTTCATTGGTGTTCTCGATCCAAAGAGAATGTTATCATCGTCGACCATTGTGGGGAATTCCCTAATGTCCCTCTACTTGGCATTAGGGGAGGCATTACCTACAACCCCTGCTTAGCTCTGAGACAGTTTGGGTATGCCCGAAGGGATGACCCACATGACATGCTGATTCCAAACTTGGTTTTTGACTTCAACGACGACGATCAAGGACTTCGACAAAGGTTTATCCGAGCTTGGAGGATGCCAAACAAGGTAGACAGTAAGACCTTGGGACACAAGAATTCTATCCCCCTTGAGCCTTACCTCAAGTGGGTACGAACCCGCGCCCAAAGTCTTATGATGCCTTATCCCTCTATTCTCCCAGTGATTATAGAGCCTGTTATGGAAGGAGAGGTTCCATACACCCTCCTACATCCTGACATGCCAACATCACTCGAAGACCTGCAAAGGAGTTGGATACAGCTCAAGGGAGAACGCGATACTTTTGAAGCCCAATTCTACGCAAGCGAGAAGAAGGTTTTGGAACTCACTCGTCAACTTCATGAAGAGCAGACTCTTAACACCTACATTGCACCAAAGAGGATGCACAATGTCTTTTTACCTTAGAATTTTGTATTATTTTGCCCATGAGGCATTGATGTACTAATAATTCTATCTTATTAATATGACGTGTGTTTATTTTTTGTTTAAAACAAATCTGAATTTCTGAATCCTTAAAAGTATTACATGAATACATATCATTCATCATATGCATAAACAGGTCTTCACACCAAGTTTCCTCATCTCTCTGCTGTTTATTTCAGCAAGATGGATATTGAACAAACGGTCAAAGATTTGCAAGCTCATAATTCACAATTCCAACAGCTACTCTTGACCTTGGCCAAGGGGCAGGAGGATCTCAAGACTTTGCTAGAGAAAGAAAAAGAGAAAAAGAAGAAGAAGAGAGCTGGTGTGGCTACCATGGGCAAAAGGTTTGAAGGTCAAGCCAGAAGGGTTGTTTACCAAATACAATGGTAAATCAACAATGTCAAAGGAATAAAAATGTACAAGAAAGACGTTTGAGTAGGTAGATGAGCTTCTAGTTACTTGATCAATTTGCAAAACAATCCTTGCTATTTTTAAACAAACACATACACAATTTCAAAACATTTCCAAACAACTTTCAAAACATTGAAACATTTTTCAAAAGACAAACATCTTTGTATACATTCTTACGAATGATAATCATTACAAAGATTGCCAAAAGGATGGCCTCTTTTCAAAATACTTTCAAAACCACACAAAGCACCATTTCAAATAATTGGAAAAAGCAAATCAAGTGATCTAAACAAGTAACTAAGAGCCCATGGATAACCATGGATGAAAAGGGGACTAGCACCTTCCCTTTTCATAATCTACCCCCCGAACTCAAGAAAACATCTCAAAGGTCTTTCCTGTGCTTTTTTACCTTTCCCTTTAGATAAAATAAAAGTCAGTGGCGACTCTTGATAAATCGAAACATTTGCGAACACAAACGTAAAACCTCAAGTAAGTTCTCCCACTGTATCACAGTATGCTACACTCATCTCCATCACCATCTAATCATTAGGAAATCAGATCAAACGCCCCAGAGCAAGTGACCATGATACACTCTCAAAAGCTGGCCATACTGGATCAATACAGCATTGGGCCTCCCTGATTTGGGCCCTTTTCTTTTTGTTTTTGCTAAGTTCTCACCCCGATTTTACTTGTTCAAACGCAGTCCCACTCTAGTATTTTTATTTCTATTTTTAACATCAAACAAAAAAAATGTTGGGCCTATCAAAAATGTTTTTCTCACCCTTTTTTTACTTCTCAACACCCAGGCCCAATATATTTTATTTCTTTATATTTTCTTTATTTTCATTTATTTATTTATTTTATCTAACTAATATATATATATATATATATATATATATATATATATATATATATATATATATATATATATATATATATATATATATATATATATATATATATATATATATATATATATATATATATATATATATATATATATATATATATATATATATATATATATATATATATTCTTAAATAATTAGATTAAAAATAGTTTTACTTCAATAATTTTTTATTATTTTATTTTATTTTTCCAAACAAATAAAAATATCAAAATTATTTTCTAATAATTATTTCCTAAACAATTAAAAATTAATAGACTTAGGTTTTATTTTATTTAATTTAACTTAGATTTTTAGGTTTCATTCAAAATATTAGTTAATTTTTTTCTTCAAATTAATTAGTTTAATTAGGTTAATTATCAAACCTTTTCCATCAAAAATCACCAAAACAAATTTGTTCTATCTACTTTACTTACTTGTGCATTTTATTATTTCTCATTATTAACTATTCAATTGTCTGTAATAGATAATTAGGCTTTATTGCTTTCCTCCCCTCATTCATAAGATTTGTACCCCCCATTTCCAAAGTGTTGTAATAGCGTAGAACATTTAAATTCCGCAATTTATCGCTTTCCTTATTATTGTTAGTAATTAGGGTTTGTATGGCAAGATTTAAAAACAAACCTAGAAAAACCCTAATCAAGACAAATTAAACATGAAAACAAAACACTTTCCACACATGCACCTCTAGGGTTAACCTTACTTGTTGCCTCGGATAAAAAAATAGTCATGTCCCTCGAACGTGGGATGCTTTAGCAAATACCCTCGATTAAAAGATTGTAGTCTCTCGATGACCCTTAGATGTTTCCTTCGGTAAACGATCTTAGTCCCTTACGATAAAATGCTAAAGTATCTTAGAAGTTGTCTTCTATGACTGTACGATGACCTACATCTGTCCCTCACATCCAATGATATGGCTCTCTACCAACCAATGGTAAAGTAACATTATCTAAAGGAGGAGTAAAAGAACATAGACTTTTTGATTAGGTAGATTGCTCGTAATTGCTTGCTCACAAACTAAAACAATTTTTACACCTCACACTTTCAAAACAACTATTTTCAAAACACTTTTCAAAGAACAAACATTTTTTATACATTCTCAACGATATGAGAATCATCACGAAATTGCCTTACATTGGCATTCTCTAAACACTTCCTTTAAATAAATATTTTCAAAACAAACATTTTTGTATACATTCTCAACGATACGAGAATCATTGCAAAATTGTCGTACTTAGGAATTTTCAAAATATTTGTAAATATACACAAACACAAAGCATTTTCAAAGTGATCAAGCAATTAAGAGCCTTTAGCTAACTATGGATGAAAAGGGTGATAACCCCTTCCCTTTTCATAACTTACCCCCCGAACTCAAGAAAAAATCTCAAAAGGTATTTCCTGTTCTTTTCACCCTTTCCTTTATTGGATAAAAGAAAAGTCGGTGGCAACTCTTGCTATCCGCAACATTTGTGATAAAATGAAAACACTAACTCAGTTCTCCCACCGTATTACAGACGTGGCGACTCTGTTGGGGAGAAACTAAAAGTGGGGTTACCTTAAGAGCTAGATCACATTTATTGCTTTACTTGTTTGCCTTGTTTGCTTTACATTTTGGGTTATGCTTGGGTTTATTTCTTGTATAGATCCTATACCTGGATCTGGGGAATTTTAGGTAAGTAGTAATAGATTGTGGAAACTGTATGGTGTAGACCAATATGGTTTAAGCGATGGCTAAGTTAGTGTGACATGTTTGTGGGTACCATTGTCCCTTGAGTTGAATTAAGGAGAATACGGGGCCAGTGTGTGGTGTCATAAAACACTAACTGACCATAGAACCTTAGTTAAACAACTTGGCCATTAGAAATTAGTGAGATAAATGGCTTTGGTGTATACTAAAATTGGTTGATACTCGATACTACACTCATTGAGATCATACTTTCAGGATATTTCGATTGCAGTTCGATGCTTGTGCTGAAACAATGCCCGGTGGAGAAAGATTAGTGATATTGAGATTCCTTAGAACCATATTACTTCTTTTAGGACAGGTTGAACCAACTAAAACTTCAAGAGGTTACTTATATATAAACCCCATGCAAACCTAAAACCTAACGCCATGTGTGTTTTATTTGTGTATGATTATTTGTTCATGACATCATAACATCATGCCATAGCATTTTCACTAACCATTTCAAGGACCTAGGGATTTATCTTTGTTCTGTTTTATAGATTATGGCTTCCTCTCATAGAAATACCATCCGAATCAACTTCGTAAAGGTTCCTCCTCAACTCAAGGAGTTAGAATCAAGGGTTCCTAAAAATTCTCCATTCACCAAAAGATATGGTCGACTTCTCAATCAGGTTACCTCAAGTTTTGAAGAAGACATGATGTGTGTTCTCTTTTAGTTCTTTGACCCTATACATCATTGTTTCACCTTTCTCGATTATCAATTGGTGCCCATATTGGAAGAGTTATCTCAACTATCGGAAGTACTCGTTCTTGATCAAATGCCCTTCACCGGTTTAGAGAAAGATCCACAACCTAAAGAGATTGCATCAGCCTTACACTTGAAGCGGTCCGAAAGTGTTGCTAATTGGGAAACAAGGAGTAGAGTCAAGGGTTTTCTAGCTAAGTTTCTGTTAGAGAAGGCTCGGTTATTCCTGGATGCGTTGGATTTGCAAGCTTTTGAAGAAGTCTTGGCTCTTCTAATCTATGGTTTGGTATTGTTCCCTAATCCGGACCAACTCATAGACGTGAATGCTGTTAAAATCTTCCTTTCTCGTAACCTTGTGCCTACTTTTCTTGGAGACACTTTGCATACTCTTCACACTCGTACTATGAGGAGAAGAGGGGCTATTATGTGTTGCATACAGTTGCTATCCAGGTGGTTTATTTCACACCTTCCCGAACAGTATTGAAGAATGAACAAGGTATGAGGTGGTCTCAAAGGAAGATGTTGCTCTCTCGTTCAGATGTTTATTGGTGTTCCTGATCTCTGGAGGATGTTACTATCATTAACCGCTATGGGGAATACCATAATGTTTCTCTCCTTGGCATTAGGGGAGGTATTACTTACAACCCTTCTCTGGCTCTACAAAAATTTGGTTATGCTCGAAGAGATGGTCCTCGTGATGCGCTTATCTAGGGTATTGTGTTTGAATACGAAAACAATGTTCAAGGTTATCGTCAATGGTTTGTACGAGCTTAGGGCATGGTGAAACAACCGGATGAAAATCATCAAACAATGAAGTCGCCATCGAACGTCTTTTATCCCACATGTAGGGAAAGGTAAACATCGAGAAAACCTGAGAAGGGAGAAGTCACGGTCTTGCGACCGAGAGATCGGGTAAGGGAGTCTGTTACGCGAGGGGAAGGTATTAGCACCCCACACGCCCGTAGTACTCTACGGTATCCACTCTTGTTATCTATCTTATGGGTGTGTTTAATCTATCCTTACTGTCTACTATACTACTGGAGGGAAAATGCATGTAAAAGAAAGGAGAAAAGAATGTAGGGAAAATAAAATTGTGCTCGCTTGGGCCCTACCCCAATGCCTACGTATCCGTTTTGAGGAATTAGAGCTACCGTAGTTCGGCTCATATTTTTTTGTTTGTTTTGTGTTTTTTATGGACGAAGTTAATTCCGCCTTCTGCCGCAGCTCGACCTTTGGAGACTTATGCGTTGGCACAGAAGTAAATTAATCATGTCCTTCCCTGAAAAGGGTTTTTTAAATAAATGGTGCTCGAGCGCACAAAAGATTTGAATTTGATTTGTATTTTTGTTGTAGATGTTTTTTGTGGACGAAGTTAATTCAGCCTTCTGCCGCAGCTCGACCTTTGGAGACTTATGCGTTGCCACAGAAGTAAATTAATCGTGTCCTTACTTGAAAAGGGGTTTTTTTTTAATGAAAGGTGCTCGAGCGCACAAAAGATTTGAATTTGTTTTGTATTTTTGTTGCAGATAATGACTAGTCGACCTCAAGAGAGAGATATTAGCCATTTTTCTACTTAGTCATGAAAGGAGTCTTTGAGAATTGAACCACACCTATGCTTGAGATGAAGAACAATAAGATCGAGAAGAGACCCGCTTATCATTTCTCGTACTAAGCAAAAGCATGATTCTCATCAATAGTTTTAAAGTGTTTTGAATTTTGAAAGAAAAAGAAGTTTTTGTTTTAGATGCGTATGCGAAAGGAGAAAGAAAAGTCAAAAGGAGACTAACTTACTTCTAAACCTAATGCTATTATGTATTGTTAGACCTAAAGTTAGAATTTTGAGGGAATTCTACCTAATGTTAGCATGTTTGAATTTGAAAGCCTAATGTCTAATTTTAGTTCAATTAAATCGACGATTAAATTTGAACCAAAATCTCCTAAGGAATCATGAAACAATATACGAACAAGTAAAATTAGGCAGCAAGTATCAAAATACCGCATATAATCCATACCAAAAATCGCAAACGAAACCCATGACATAAAAATGAGTAAAACTAATGATTAAAATTGAAAAGAAAAAAAAGTGAGAGAAGTGAAAATAAATCTCTTTTATTTACCAATATCGCCAAAGAAAATAAATCACCAAAATTAATGGCGAACGCAATCGAAATAAGTATTGAAAATAAGACCCTAGGAGGTGCAAGATGGATTCAATATATGCTGCAAAAAATAGAATGACATTAGGCCCATCAAAATAAACCCAAAAGAAAATATTTTTTTATAGTAAATAAACCAAAAAGCAACCAGAAAAATTCGTTAGGCCCAGGAATCGATTGGTTTGGTCCATCCATAGCATCCCTCAACCCATTCTAAATTCCATTAATCATCAGAATATTCTATTATAATTATATTTATTTGAATTAAAAAAATTAAAACATAAAAAAAGAAAGTAAAAAAAGAAAAAGGGAGCTGAATGAAAATAAAAAAGGGAATTTAGGGTTGAAAGATAGAGTTGTTCTCTTCTTCTCCGTAGAGCGGCACCGTGAACTCGTTCCTCCGCTGCCGTACTCCTTCATCCAATCTTCGATGCTCTCATCTCTTCTCCAATCTACACCGGAACAAACCTCCATGCTCACTCTCTTCGTTCTCCGTCTCCATCTCCGTCGCGAAATGGTTTCTGATTCCATCTCCGCTGCGCCGGTAATCGCCCCTGACAGCGGCAAACCCCGATCCCGGCCGCGATTCCTTCAGGTAATGATCTCTTTTCTTCTTATCGTTCTTCTTCGTGCGGTTTTTGAATTGCTCAGTTATCATGCGTGTTGATGTTGTTGATGATTTTGTGGGTGAAAATTATTGTTGAAGAATGAAGGTTGACGACAAAGAGCGAAGCGGTTGCAATGATTGTGATTCGGTTCAGAGAGAAAGATGATTGTTGGAGGTTGTTGAGGTTGACGGATTGAAGAAGATGGCGATGCTATGAAGAACGTGAGATTGATGGTGATGATTGTAGATGAAGAATGATGAATAGCGATTTTGAGAGAGTTTGATGGAGATTTCTTGGGAGTTCTATAACTGATTTCTCTGTGTTTGTAAAATAAAGAATAAATCTCAAAACTCAATCCCCTATGCCCTCTTCTTCTTTTCTCATTTCTGAATTGGTTGCATTTTGACACATGACTTGTTATCGCATCTTTGTCGTTGAAACAGATTGTGGATTCTTGATGATAATGATGATGAAGATGATTTGTTGAAGAATCAAGATTGATTGCACAGAGAGAAAGTTGAAAGGTGAGTGTTGAAATTTTATGTAATTCTTCTTATGAATGAATCGTGTGTAGAGGATTTGTTGATGAAATTGTTCTTGATGCAGAAATCGTGATGGTGATGTTGATGAATGATGAAGCTGCAAGCGGAATCGTGAAGAGGAAGCAGTTATCCACGAAGATTAAAGAGAAAATTCAGATTCAGCCTAGTTCTTGTTGAAGGTTATTGAGGCTTGAAGGTGACTGAAGCAACTTTCAGAGAGAGAGAGAATACAAATTTTCTTGGTGAGTTTTCTATCTGATTTTTTTGTGAATCAATAAATTGTGAATCTTTATGAATGAGTTCTCCTTGTGACTTTGGGTGAAGGAATCATGTTATGTTCAGAGGGGTGAAAAAGATGAAGGAGAATTGAGAAGGTCGTGAGTTTATGGTGATTTTCTATGTGAAAGTAAATAAAATAAAATCTAAAAACTGAATCCCCTCTGCCCTCTTTTTTTAGATCTATTTGTGATCTCTATTACCTATATGCCAGAAGTTTGTTATGGTTTGTTAAGTTAGTTATGGTTTGGGAAATGGAAAGTTGGTTATAGTTAGAAGTTAGGAAAAAGTTAATTATGAATATGTTAGTTTTGGTTGGTTAATGAAGAAATCAGTTAGCAGTTAGTTATAGATTATGGTGCAGTAAGTTACTTTGTTATAAAATTTATGTGCAGGGCTGCCTTTAGAGAATGGTTAGGGAAAATTCTGTTTGAAGTTTTTGGATTCAGTTGAGTTCTGTTATGTGTTGTTCGACAGTTAGTTTGGTTTTCTGTTTGAAGTTTTCTTGATTTTCTGTTACAGGTTATGGAGTAGTTATGGCAGGAATGAACTGGCTGGAGTAATGCTGAGGTTGTTAGTCGCGAATCTGGATGAGGCATGAAGATTGATTATGAAGATCACGCGAATGGTTACGAAGATTAGAAAAATGTAAAGCTTAGAGCCTTAGGTTTTAGTATATGCTTAGAACTGAACTTGTAATGTCTAACATGTTGTATATTTGTAATGTTTTCAGATCATGAATGACCTTGGCATATGATGATTTATTAGAATGAAATGCTTCAGACTCTAATTGGACTTTGAATGAATTTGGATAAGATTTTATCGATACTTGAATAACATTTCAAACGGAACTTCAAGTTTGAAGCTTGCCATGACAAAAAGATCCATACTTTATTTCCATCACTCAGAAATCCATGTTTATTATTCTTTAATGTTCGAATGAATAATGAGAAATTTGAACAAGCTTTTGTTGAATGATAATGATGAATGATGGATTTGGAAATGATTTAGTTTGGATAAACTTGGATAAAGGATGATGAATTTACGGATGAAGAGTTTGAACAATGTCGAACTTTGTGCGAATGCCTTTGTGTCTTAGCCCTTATATTTCGCATCTTGCTTTCAAAAACATCCTTATGATCGAATACTTACCAAATTTTCATAATGGAACCACTTGAATCGACTTCAAATCCAAGTTATCTTGCATTCTCAATGAACCTCTAATTTTAATTCTCCAAATTCGAGCCAGATTTAACTTGCATGATAAGTAACTGATATCTAACAGAGTGATGATGTTTTGAATCCACAAACCATATCTTGTACCATGTATCCCGAGCAACCAAAGCATCACCCAAGCATCCTCAAACTCATAGACTCCTATCAGGAATCTGACCCTTGCAACGATGAAGATAAGTACAAAAACCTTAATTCAAAGCATTCTCATTTGAATCCGAGTCATTGAGAAGGTAGTAAACACTTGATGCTTTTGAAGGGACCTTAAAGATGGATGTCTTATAATATCCCGATGCAGGAAATTCTCAATGAATCATGCACACAAAAACCCTAGCTCCATAAGCCAAAGATTGTTAAGTAAATAACATGAATCGGCCTTGAATGAAAGTGAGACTCTTAAAGCCAAAGAGAAACCATACACCTCAAAATATTTGATCCTATGCCAAGTTATGTTGTTAGCGAATGTATGCAATGTTAAATGACCTAATGGAGTTATGTACATGAGAAAAGTGCGACAATGCGTAAACCAGATAAAAGTAGAAGGGTAGGACAAATTTGGGGTATTACAACTGCCCCTATTTAATCGTCTTAATCCTGAAAGTACGATTGGCACATGCCTTTCGGAAGTTCAAGGTTGAAGATGATTAAATATCAATGCCAAAAATTTGTCCTGAGAGAGGGAGTAAGTGTTTTCTTTACTTATTTATTTGTGTTATCTGCTGGGGAAAAGAAATTTGTTTTTTTTTTCAATGAAGAGACAGGGATTGGACTTGTAACGTGGCTTGATGCCAATACAAGACAAATGGTTGGTATGAAAAGACAGCGGACGAGGTCTACGGGCGACCTACGATCCTAAGGTTACACATGAGAGTGATTTGACAGAGAACCTAGCCAAAGGGCGATCTCAGGTTCGACGATGATTTGAAGGAAGAACCTAGCCAAGAGGAAATCTCAGGTTCGACGATGATTTGAAGGAAGAACCTAGCCAAGAGGCGATCTTAGGATCGACGATGATTTGAAGGAAGAACCTAGCCAAGAGGCAATCTCAGGTTCGACAATGATTTGAAGGAAGAACCTAGCCAAGAGGCAATCTCAGGTTCGACGATGATTTGAAGGAAGAACCTAGCCAAGAGGCAATCTTAGGTTCGACGGTGATTTGAAGGAAGAACCTAGCCAAGAGGCGATCTCAGGTTCGACGGTGATTTGAAGGATGAACTTAGCCAAGTGGCAATCTCAGGTTCGACGGTGATTTGAAGGAATAACCTAGCCAAGAGGCGATCTCAGGTTCGACGGTGATTTGAAGGAAGAACCTAGCCAAGAGGCGATCTCAGGTTCGACGGTGATTTGAGGGAAGAACCTAGCCAAGAGGCAATCTCAGGTTCGACGGTGATTTGAAGGAAGAACCTAGCCAAGAGGCGATCTCAGGTTCGACGATGATTTGAAGGAAGAACTTAGCCAAGAGGCGATCTCAGGTTCGACGATGATTTGAAGGAAGAACCTAGCCAAGAGGCAATCTCAGGTTCGACGGTGATTTGAAGGAAGAACCTAGCCAAGAGGCGATCTCAGGTTCGACGATGAAAACATGGGTTACGACATGATGATTGTTTAGATAAACGACACGGACGAGCATCAAGAAAGTTTCAACACGGACGAGTGTTTGAATCAATACGGACGAGTATTGAAAGAAGATACGGACGAGTATCCAAGGTTAAACACGGACGAGTGTTTGAATCAATACGGACGAGTATCAAAGGTTAAACACGGACGAGTGTTTGAGTCAATACGGACGAGTATTGAAAGAAGATACGGACGAGTAATAAAAAGTATAAACACGGACGAGTGTTTGAATCAATACAGACGAGTATTGAAAGAAGATATGAACGAGTATCAAAAAGTTAAACACGGACGAGTGTTTGAATCAATACGGACGAGTATTGAAAGAAGATACGGACGAGTATCAAAAAGTTAAACACGGACGAGTGTTTGAATCAATACGGACGAGTATTGAAAGAAGATACGGACGAGTATCAAAAAGTTAAACACGGACGAGTGTTTGAATCAATACGGACGAGTATTGAAAGAAGATAGGGACGAGTATCAAAAAGTTAAACACAGACGAGTGTTTGAATCAATACGGACGAGTATTGAAAGAAGATACAGACGAGTATCAAAAAGTTAAACACGGACGAGTGTTTGAATCAATACGGACGAGTATTGAAAGAAGATACGGACGAGTATCAAAAAGTTAAACACGGACGAGTGTTTGAATCAATACGGATGAGTATTGAAAGAAGATACGGACGAGTATCAAAAAGTTAAACACGGACGAGTGTTTGAATAACTGACCCGGGTGGGTGTTTAGGAAAGGACACGGACAAATGTTTAGGGAACCAACTACCAGACAAGAACTGGGTTTAGAACGGCAAAGTGTATTGATTTTGTTTGGCATTGAAAAGGTGAAGGTCACCGACTGGGGACTTCGGGCATGATATCCTTCTGTAGGGATGTATTGTTGTTCTTGAATAATTCAGGTATTTCGTGTAAGGTACCTGGTCTGGCTTATGCTTTGTATGCATGTTTGAATTTCTTTTGATGCAAAGATCCACTCTGATGGATCAGCTACGCGCTTTTAAGGATGCAATGATATGTAATGATAAATATATGCAATGCGAAGAAATAAACTTCATGGGGATAAAAGAAGGCTTGCTGGGAGCCATTACTCATCACTGGGGATGTCAATACATATCGACGTTGGAAGCCTGTATTATCAAAGGTTGTTGGGGATACTGATAAAAATTTTCCCTGGGGAGACCATGATACCGAAGATTGTTGATGACTCTGTTGGAGATTGAATTTCCGATGAAACGAGTCTTCAGGTACGATGCTGGATTCTGAATCATACCGTTGGGAAGAGATAACCTGGCCAGACTTCCAATCATCCTGAACTAGTGAATATGTCGAAATGGATAATGAACACCATGTGGATCTCTCTGAATACATGCCCCAAGTTTACGCACACTAGGGAATTATCTCTTGAATCACTTGAGGAATAAGAGATGGGCACAGACACTTACGAGTACCCCGGTTGAACTCTGCGAATGCCCCGATTTAGCTTCGCGAATGCCCCGGTTTAGCTCCATTGGGGATGTTCTTGATTAACTCCACTGGGGATGCACTTGCACGTGCCGAGTCAAAAGACGATTCTAGACTTTCTGAGTTCACTTGGGGAATCAGATCCGAAGTTGTCTGTAGTAGATGGAGGCAGCTTTGTGCACTGGCTAGGTCAGGGTGACCGTTATGGTGCTTTTAGCTTGATCGTAGTCTCGTACAACATAATTGACTTGAACAACTAAGTACGGATGAGGAATGCCCCTGTCTGGAGGATCTCTGGGAAGATCTAGGTTGAATAGAAGACCAGAAGGTTCGTGCCACAATACGATATGAGGTGGCCTGCCCCAATGTTTTGAGCCACGAAACAAACTGCTCTTGATTATAACTTTTTTGGAGAGATTTGTCGAATCTCGACGTAACTGCCCCAGGTTGAATGAATTCTGAATAGATCTCTCGACGTGATAGCCTCTGATTGATCGAGCTTGAAGAGATTTATCAACGTGATGGCCTCTGATTAACAGCTTGAAGAGATTTATTGACGTGATAGCCTCTGATTGATCGAGCTCTGAGGGAATGCCCCAGATTTGGCTGAGCTTGGAGAGATTGATTCTCGACTTGATTTCCCCAGATTGACAGGCTCTGCTAACTTCATCCCTGAATTGTGCTCAGATTGTGAAGTACCAAGATGATTTCTCTTGACACAATCACCGGTCAACATGCTACTGGATAAGTCATTTCTCTTGTGGCAGTTGACTCTTGCTTCCACAGGGTATTCAAGCCTCTCTTCTCTGACAAGATTGAGCTCTTCACCGATTATTCATTGTGCAAACTTACTTGATGTCAATCAGTTGTTTTGTATGCAGAGGAATGTTTTTTATTAGAATGATAATTCTAATGTAACACATATGTAAGTCTTGAAGTTTGAAAAAACTTTGAATGAAATGACGTCACAACTCTGTTGTGAACGAGTCACTAGCTAGAGAGAAACATTTGAAAATTCTTTTTTCATGAAAGATAATGCAAGCATATGATGCCAACACAGATATTGGAACGTACCTCTTAGGAGTCAGTTAAACGCTATCTCGCTGTAGCACGCTTGCGAATTGACCCATGCTTCAATTAGGACTTTTATGGGTTGTAACGTGGCCTGGTTCACGGTTTTTAGAAAAAAGGATTTAAGGCTCAAAATTATTTGGTGCCCACCCATTCTCCATGATGTTCTCCATTCCTACGTTCAGTTGACCCGATACAAGCATTCGTCTCTCGAGAAGAGTTTGTGATGATTGAGGAACCACTGAGGTTTCTTGGACACGACAGTCACTAACTTCTTTTGCTTTTGGTGTTTGATCACACGACTTTGTTCTTTGATGAGGATTTTCATTGGTAATCCTTTTCTCGCCTTTTAGGCTTTTCAATTTCTTTCTTGCTTTCCCTAATTTTTGCCTAGACAAATTCTTTTGAATTTCGATTTGGATGTCCAGCGGGATGCCCCAATTTTTGCCTAAGTGACTTGTTTTCATGTTTCGACTTAGCGGGGATTTTTGTTTCTTTCTTATTCGTATTTCCCATTTTGAACAAGTCGTTGATCTTTGCGTTGTTTTTGATTTGTCGGAAGTGATCGTGACTGCCTGAATCTCTAGTGGATGATGGATAGCCATTATTGTATCGTCATTTGTTGACCTTTTAACGTGCGAGGGATACTCATTGGGGTATCGTTAATAGACGCACATTATTGTTAGATGAGGATTAACCATTGTGGTTTTGACTTTTCTCAATCTTTTGATGGATAACCATTGTCGTATCCTTGGATGCACACTCTTGATGAGTTCTGAATGCTTGAACAGATTAGCTGAACACTACCCGCCCCAGGGTTGAAATGAGGGTTTTTTCTGAATAGAAAGAAAACTCCTACTTCGAAGGCTCAGAGGGGTTGATGAGGGTCTATCTCCCTTATATCTCCGGTGTTTGGGGATTAAAACAAGGCCTGTACATCGTCAGCAGGGTCTTACTCAAAAGCGTACCAACCAAAGATTTTGCGTTTTCAGATTGTCATCATCCTCCTTTGAATCTTTACCTAAGCATAAGACTAGGAAATCTGGCATCAATATGCAAGCAAAACATTTAAAGAGTGATAACAAATGGATGAGTAAAAATGAAAGGAACACTTCAAGACAAGCATACTTATTGCATTAAGATTTTCGTTCAAAAATAGACAAGTTTCTATATACAAGCGATGTTTAAACAAACAAGCAAGAATGCAAATGAAAATGCAGTAAAAAAACCAATGATTGCCATTGTTGAGGAGACTTGACTCCGTATGGACTTGCTAATTTTGACGACTTTCTGTAGTCTTGATGCTCAAGTGGGCGACAGAATTCCCTTTCAGATCATGTGAACACAGTAGTCTCTGGATTGAGCCTGTCTTGGACTTGGTCTCTGGATGACATACCATCTTCAATCGATTGGCCAGGTGCCCCAGTATAATATGCATCACCAAGCACATCATGTATTAAAGAAATAATAGACATCACCATCAGAGTTTCCATGAACTGACTTATCTGAGTCTTTAATCCATTATCTTCCCGCTTGAAGAAGTTTTTGACTACGAGCCAAAGCTTGCATGTACCACTCGGAGTTATTCCATCACTGATCTCTGAGCATGTGTGGAGAGAAATCAGGTTGAACCTTTGAAGAGAACCCCAGGTCTGAATAAGAATCCCCAATCTTCGGATACCTGTAATGAATGCATGAATATGCATGGGGTGCATGAATGAATGTCATGTCATGTTCTGTCATTTCTAAGGAAATAACAGAACATGTATGTTAAGCATGTGGTTAGCCATGTTATGTATGCAAAGGCATGGGATCAAAGAGGACCAGGGTTCCATCATTCCTGAATAAGATTGCTGCACTGCTCTGAATCATGTGAGTATCATCATATTAAAGGTCTGACATAGCTTCCGCATATAAGAACCAAGTACCCTGTGGATCTCCCATTGTACGGGGTCAAGGCTTCTTGAACATCGGATACTATTGAGCATTTTATGAATATGCTGGGAATACCAAGATTGAAGGATTGAATGAACCTCCAGGTAAACAAGTCAGGATCTCAGAAAATAAATCTGAGAACCACACGGTCACCAACAAGATATAGCATCTGCATCAAGTCATAACAAAAATCCAGAATATAGCCATCAGAACCAGTAGTCATTGTCTAAGCATAGTTACCATCTGAACACGAGTAACCATCTATACATAGTCACCATATGCACCTGTGATAGAAATTCCCTCCCCACTCACGGGTGAAAACTAGGTCCGGGTAAGATAATGGTAACTCGAAAATCACGGGTTCGCCTGAAAGTGCTATGGGCTTGCCCACAGACGTGGGTGCCGATAGTAATTCATTTGAACCTCATCCGAGCGTGGTATATGACATGACTGCACTAATCGGACCACGTCCTATAGCCGTCATGCCCCCACTCTATTCCTAGGTGTCCTAGTGCACTCTGGCCTGGGTACTGGGCCTTTTACCTCAATAGTAGCATCCCCACCCAACATAGAGAACAAAGTCTAGCATAATAGATAACAAATATGGAAAGCCATAAAATGCAATGCAAACTTATGCTCAGATAAACATGTACAAATGAGTAAACCGAAAGCATAAAAATAAACACCCTAAGGAAAGAAAAGAAGAGCTAGGAGCGACTCTGGGATGGACCAGCATTTGGTCGACCTATTCCCCAGTGAAGTCGCCAGCTGAAACAACCGGCTGAAAATCATCAAACAATGAAGTCGCCATCGAACGTCTTTTATCCCACATGTAGGGAAAGGTAAACATCGAGAAAACCTGAGAAGGGAGAAGTCACGGTCTTGCAACCGAGAGATCGGGTAAGGGAGTCTGTTACACGAGGGGAAGGTATTAGCACCTCACACGCCCGTAGTACTCTACGGTATCCACTCTTGTTATCTATCTTATGGGTGTGTTTAATCTATGCTTACTGTCTACTATACTACTGGAGGGAAAATGCATGCAAAAGAAAGGAGAAAAGAATGTAGGGAAAATAAAATTATGCTCGTTTGGGCCCTACCCCAATGCCTACGTATCCGTTTTGAGGAATCAGAGCTACCGTAGTTCGGCTCATATTTGTTTGTTTGTTTTGTGTTTTTTATGGACGAAGTTAATTCCGCCTTCTGCCGCAGCTCGACCTTTGGAGACTTATGCATTGGCACAGAAGTAAATTAATCATGTCCTTCCCTGAAAAGGGTTTTTTAAAGAAATGGTGCTCGAGCGCACAAAATATTTGTATTTGATTTGTATTTTTGTTGTAGATGTTTTTTTATGGACGAAGTTAATTCCGCCTTCTGCCGCAGCTCGACCTTTGGAGACTTATGCATTGTCACAGAAGTAAATTAATCGTGTCCTTACCTGAAAAGGGTTTTTTTTTAATGAAAGGTGCTCGAGCGCACAAAAGATTTGAATTTGTTTTGTATTTTTGTTGCAGATAATGACTAGTCGACCTCAAGAGAGAGATATTAGCCATTTTTCTACTTAGTCATGAAAGGAGTCTTTGAGAATTGAACCACACCTATGTTTGAGATGAAGAACAATAAGATCGAGAAGAGACTCGCTTATCATTTCTCGTACTAAGCAAAAGCATGATTCTCATCAATAGTTTTAAAGTGTTTTGAATTTTGAAAGAAAAAGAAGTTTTTGTTTTAGATGCGTATGCGAAAGGAGAAAGAAAAGTCAAAAGGAGACTAACTTACTTATAAACCTAATGCTATTATGTATTGTTATACCTAAAGTTAGAATTTTGAGGGAATTCTACCTAATGTTAGTATGTTTGAATTTGAAAGCCTAATGTCTAATTTTAATTTAATTAAATCGAAGATTAAATTTGAACCAAAATCTCCTAAGGAATCATGAAACAATATACGAACAAGTAAAATTAGGCAGCAAGTATCAAAATATCGCATATAATCCATACCAAAAATCGCAAACGAAACCCATGACATAAAAATGAGTAAAACTAATGATTAAAATTGAAAAGAAAAAAAAGTGAGAGAAGTGAAAAGAAATCTCTTTTATTTACCAATATCGCCAAAGAAAATAAATCACCAAAATTAATGGCGAACGCAATCGAAATAAGTATTGAAAATAAGACCCTAGGAGGTGCAAGATGGATTCAATATATGCTGCAAAAAATAGAATGACATTAGGCCCATCAAAATAAACCCAAAAGAAAATATTTTTTTATAGTAAATAAACCAAAAAGCAACCAGAAAAATTCGTTGGGCCCAGGAATCGATTGGTTTGGTCCATCCATAGCATCCCTCAACCCATTCTAAATTCCATTAATCATCAGAATATTCTATTATAATTATATTTATTTGAATTAAAAAAATTAAAACATATAAAAAGAAAGTAAAAAAAGAAAAAGGGAGCTGAATGAAAATAAAAAAGGGAATTTAGGGTTGAAAGATAGAGTTGTTCTCTTCTTCTCCGTAGAGCGGCACCGCGAACTCGTTCCTCTGCCGCCGTACTCCTTCATCCAATCTTCGATGCTCTCATATCTTCTCCAATCTACACCGAAATAAACCTCCATGCTCACTCTCTTCGTTCTCCGTCTCCATCTCCGTCGCGAAATGGTTTCTGATTCCATCTCCGTCGCGCCGGTAATCGCCCCTGACGGCGGCAAACTCCGATCCCGGCCGCGATTCCTTCAGGTAATGATCTCTTTTCTTCTTCTCGTTCTTCTTCATGCGGTTTTCGAATTGCTCAATTATCATGCGTGTTGATGTTGTTGTTGATTTCGTGGGTGAAAATTATTGTTGAAGAATGAAGGTTGACGACGAAGAGCGAAGCGGTTGCAATGATTGTGATTCGGTTCAGAGAGAAAGATGATTGTTGGAGGTTGTTGAGGTTGACGGATTGAAGAAGATGGTGATGGTATGAAGAACGTGAGATTGATGGTGATGATTGTAGATGAAGAATGATGAAGAGCGATTTTGAGAGAGTTTGATGGAGATTTCTTGGGAGTTCTATAACTGATTTCTGTGTTTGTAAAATAAAGAATAAATCTCAAAACTCAATCCCCTCTGCCCTCTTCTTCTTTTCTCATTTCTGAATTGGTTGCGTTTTGACACATGACTTGTTATCGCGTCTTTGTCGTTGAAACAGATTGCGGATTCTTGATGATAATGATGATGAAGATGATTTGTTGAAGAATCAAGATTGATTGCACAGAGAGAAAGTTGAAAGGTGAGTGTTGAAATTTTATGTAATTCTTCTTATGAATGAATTGTGTGTAGAGGATTTGTTGATGAAATTGTTCTTGATGCAGAAATCGTGATGGTGATGTTGATGAATGATGAAGCTGCAAGCGGAATCGTGAAGAGGAAGCAGTTCTCCACGAAGATTAAAGAGAAAATCCAGATTCAGCCTAGTTCTTGTTGAAGGTTATTGAGGCTTGAAGGTGACTGAAGCAACTTTCAGAGAGAGAGAGAATACAGATTTTCTTGGTGAGTTTTCTATCTGATTTTTTTGTGAATCAATAAATTATGAATCTTTATGAATGAGTTCTCCTTGTGACTCTGGGTGAAGGAATCATGTTATGTTCAGAGGGGTGAAAAAGATGAAGGAGAATTGAGAAGGTCGTGAGTTTATGGTGATTTTCTATGTGAAAGTAAATAAAATAAAATCTAAAAAATGAATCCCCTTTGCCCTCTTTTTTTAGATCTATTTGTGATCTCTATTACCTATATGCCGGAAGTTTGTTATGGTTTGTTAAGTTAGTTATGGTTTGGGAAATGGAAAGTTGGTTATAGTTAGAAGTTAGGAAAAAGTTAGTTATGAATCTGTTAGTTTTGGTTGGTTAATGAAGAAATCAGTTAGCAGTTAGTTATAGATTATGGTGCAGTAAGTTACTTTGTTATAAAATTTATGTGCAGGGCTGCCTTTAGAGAATGGTTAGGGAAAATTATATTAGAAGTTTTTGGATTCAGTTGAATTCTGTTATATGTTGTTTGATAGTTAGTTCGGTTTTCTGTTTGAAGTTTGCTTGATTTTCTGTTACAGGTTATGGAGTAGTTATGGCAGGAATGAACTGGCTGGAGTAATGCTGAGGTTGTTAGTCGCGAATCTGGATGAGGCATGAAGATTGATTATGAAGATCACGCGAATGGTTACAAAGATTAGAAAAATGTAAAGCTTAGAGCCTTAGGTTTTAGTATATGCTTAGAACTGAACTTGTAATGTCTAACATGTTGTATATTTGTAATGTTTTCGGATCATGAATGACCTTGGCATATGATGATTTATTAGAATGAAATGCTTCAGACTCTAATTGGACTTTGAATGAATTTGGATAAGATTTTATCGATACTTGAATAACATTTCGAACGGAACTTCAAGTTTGAAGCTTGCCATGACAAAAAGATCCATACTTTATTTCCATCACTCAGAAATCCATGTTTATTATTCTTTAATGTTCGAATGAATAATGAGAAATTTGAACAAGCTTTTGTTGAATGATAATGATGAATGATGGATTTGGAAATGATTTAGTTTGGATAAACTTGGATAAAGGATGATGAATTTACGGATGAAGAGTTTGAACAATGTTGAACTTTATGCGAATGCCTTTGTGTCTTAGCCCTTATATTTCGCATCTTGCTTTCAAAAACATCCTTATGATCGAATACTTACCAAATTTTCATAATGGAACCACTTGAATCGACTTCAAATCCAAGTTATCTTGCATTCTCAATGAACCTCTAATTTTAATTCTCCAAATTCGAGCCAGATTTAACTTGCATGATAAGTAACTGATATCTAACAGAGTGATGATGTTTAGAATCCACAAACCATATCTTGTACCATGTATCCCGAGCAACCAAAGCATCACCCAAGCATCCTCAAACTCATAGACTCCTATCAGGAATCTGACCCTTGCAACGATGAAGATAAGTACAAAAATCTTAATTCAAAGCATTCTCATTTGAATCCGAGTCATTGAGAAGGTAGTAAACACTTGATGCTTTTGAAGGGACCTTAAAGATGGATGTCTTATAATATCCCGATGCAGGAAATTCTCAATGAATCATGCACACAAAAACCCTAGCTCCATAAGCCAAAGATTGTTAAGTAAATAACATGAATCAGCCTTGAATGAAAGTGAGACTCTTAAAGCCAAAGAGAAACCATACACCTCAAAATATTTGATCCCATGCCAAGTTATGTTGTTAGCGAATGTATGCAATGTTAAATGACCTAATGGAGTTATGTACATGAGAAAAGTGCGACAATGCGTAAACCAGATAAAAGTAGAAGGGTAGGACAAATTTGGGGTATTACAGCTTCCCCTATTTAATCGTCTTAATCCTTAAAGTACGATTGGCACATGCCTTTCGGAAGTTCAAGGTTGAAGATGATTAAATATCAATGCCAAAAATTTGTCCTGAGAGAGGGAGTAAGTGTTTTCTTTATTTATTTATTTGTGTTATCTGCTGGGGAAAAGAAATTTGTTTTTTTTTTCAATGAAGAGACAGGGATTGGACTTGTAACGTGGCTTGATGACAATACAAGATAAATGGTTGGTATGAAAAAGACAGCGGACGAGGTCTACGGGCGACCTACGATCCTAAGGTGACACATGAGAGTGATTTGACAGAGAACCTAGCCAAAGGGCGATCTCAGGTTCGACGATGATTTGAAGGAAGAACCTAGCCAAGAGGCAATCTCAGGTTCAACGATGATTTGAAGGAAGAACCTAGCCAAGAGGCGATCTTAGGTTCGACGATGATTTGAAGGAAGAACCTAGCCAAGAGGCAATCTCAGGTTCGACGATGATTTGAAGGAAGAACCTAGCCAAGAGGCGATCTCAGGTTCGACGATGATTTGAAGTAAGAACCTAGCCAAGAGGCAATCTTAGGTTCGACGGTGATTTGAAGGAAGAACCTAGCCAAGAGGCGATCTCAGGTTCGACGGTGATTTGAAGGAAGAACCTAGCCAAGAGGCAATCTCAGGTTCGATGGTGATTTGAAGGAATAACCTAGCCAAGAGGCGATCTTAAGTTCGACGGTGATTTGAAGGAAGAACCTAGCCAAGAGGCGATCTCAGGTTCGACGGTGATTTGAGGGAAGAACCTATCCAAGAGGCGATCTCAGGTTCGACGGTGATTTGAAGGAAGAACCTAGCCAAGAGGCGATCTCAGGTTCGACGATGATTTGAAGGAAGAACCTAGCCAAGAGGCTATCTCAGGTTCGACGATGATTTGAAGGAAGAACCTAGCCAAGAGGCGATCTCAGGTTCGACGGTGATTTGAAGGAAGAACCTAGCCAAGAGGCGATCTCAGGTTCGACGATGAAAACATGGGTTACGACATGATGATTGTTTATATAAACGACACGGACGAGCATCAAGAAAGTTTCAACACGGACGAGTGTTTGAATCAATACGGACGAGTATTGAAAGAAGATACGGACGAGTATCCAAGGTTAAACACGAACGAGTGTTTGAATCAATACGGACGAGTATCAAAGGTTAAACACGGATGAGTGTTTGAATCAATACGAACGAGTATTGAAAGAAGATACGGACGAGTATCAAAAAGTATAAACACGGACGAGTGTTTGAATCAATACGGACGAGTATTGAAAGAAGATATGGACGAGTATCAAAAAGTTAAACACGGACGAGTGTTTGAATCAATACGGACGAGTATTGAAAGAAGATACGGACGAGTATCAAAAAGTTAAACACGGACGAGTGTTCGAATCAATACGGACGAGTATTGAAAGAAGATACGGACGAGTATCAAAAAGTTAAACACGGACGAGTGTTTGAATCAATACGGACGAGTATTGAAAGAAGATACGGACGAGTATCAAAAAGTTAAACACGGACGAGTGTTTGAATCAATACGGACGAATATTGAAAGAAGATACGGACGAGTATCAAAAAGTTAAACACGGACGAGTGTTTGAATCAATACGGACGAGTATTGAAAGAAGATACGGACGAGTATCAAAAAGTTAAACACGGACGAGTGTTTGAATCAATACGGACGAGTATTGAAAGAAGATACGGACAAGTATCAAAAAGTTAAACACGGACGAGTGTTTGAATAACTGACCCGGGTGGGTGTTTAGGAAAGGACACGGACAAATGTTTAGGGAACCAACTACCAGATAAGAACTGGGTTTAGAACGGCAAAGTGTATTGATTTTGTTTGGCATTGAAAAGGTGAAGGTCAACGACTGGGGACTTCGGGCATGATATCCTTCTGTAGGGATGTATTGTTGTCCTTTAATAATTCAGGTCTTTCGTGTAAGGTACCTGGTCTGGCTTATGCTTTGTATGCATGTTTGAATTTCTTTTGATGCAAAGATCCACTCTGATGGATCAGCTACGCGCTTTTGAGGATGCAATGATATGTAATGATAACTATATGCAATGCGAAGAAATAAACTTCATGGGGATAAAAGAAGGCTTGATGGGAGCCATTACTCATCACTGGGGATGTCAATACATATCGACGTTGGAAGCCTATAGTATCAAAGGTTGTTGGGGATACTGATAAAAATTTTCCCTGGGGAGACCATGATACCGAAGATTGTTGATGACTCTGTTGGAGATTGAATTACCGACGGAACGAGTCTTCAGGTACGATGCTAGATTCTGAATCATACTGTTGGGAAGAGATAACCTGGCCAGACTTCCAAACATCCTGAACTAGTGAATATGCCGAAGAATGGATACTGAACACCATGTGGATCTCTCTGAATACATGCCCCAAGTTTACGCACACTGGGGAATTATCTCTTGAATCACTTGAGGAATAAGAGATGGGCGCAGACACTTACGAGTACCCCGGTTAAACTCTGCGAATGCCCCGATTTAGCTTCGTGAATGCCCCGGTTTAGCTCCATTGGGGATGTTCTTGATTAACTCCACTGGGGATGCACTTGCACATGCCGAGTCAAAAGACGATTATAGACTTTCTGAGTTCACTTGGGGAATCAGATCCGAAGTTGACTGTAGTAGATGGAGGCAACTTTGTGCACTGGCTAGGTCAGGGTGACCGTTATGGTGCTTTTATCTTGATCGTAGTCTCGTACAACATAATTGACTTGAACAACTAAGTACGGATGAGGAATGCCCCTGTCTGGAGGATCTCTGGGAAGATCTAGGTTGAATAGAAGACCAGAAGGTTCGTGCCACAATACGATATGAGGTGGCCTGCCCCAATGTTTTGAGCCACGAAACAAACTGCTCTTGATTATAACTTTTTTGGAGAGATTTGTCGAATCTCGACGTAACTGCCCCAGGTTGAATGAATTATGAATAGATCTCTCGACGTGATAGCCTCTGATTGATCGAGCTTGAAGAGATTTATCGACGTGATGGCCACTGATTAACAGCTTGAAGAGATTTATTGACGTGATAGTCTCTGATTGATCGAGCTCTGAGGGAATGCCCCAGATTTGGCTGAGCTTGGAGAGATTGATTCTCGACTTGATTGCCCCAGATTGACAGGCTCTGCTAACTTCATCCCTGAATTGTGCTCATATTGTGAAGTACCAAGATGATTTCTCTTGACAGAATCACCGATCAACATGCTACTAGATAAGTCATTTCTCTTGTGGCAGTTGACTCTTGCTTCCACAGGGTATTCAAGCCTCTCTTCTCTGACAAGATTGAGATCTTCACCGATTGTTCATTATGCAAACTTACTTGATGTCAATCAGTTGTTTTGTATGCAGAGGAATGTTTATTATTAGAATGATAATTCTAATGTAACAAATATGTAAGTCTTGAAGTTTGAAAAAACTTTGAATGAAATGACGTCACAACTCTGTTGTGAACGAGTCACTAGCTAGAGAGAAACATTTGCAAATTCTTTTTTCATGAAAGATAATGCAAGCATATGATGCCAACACAGATATTGGAACGTACCTCTTAGGAGTCAGTTAAACGCTATCTCGTTGTAGCACGCTTGCAAATTGACCCATGCTTCAATTAGGACTTTTATGGGTTGTAACGTGGCCTGGTTCACGATTTTTAGAAAAAAGGATTTAAGGCTCAAAATTATTTGGTGCCCACCCATTCTCCATGATGTTCTCCATTCCTACGTTCAGTTGACCCGATACAAGCATTCGTCTCTCGAGAAGAGTTTGTGATGATTGAGGAACCACTGAGGTTTCTTGGACACGACAGTCACTAACTTCTTTTGCTTTTGGTGTTTGATCACATGACTTTGTTCTTTGATGAGGATTTTCATCGGTAATCCTTTTCTCGCCTTTTAGGCTTTTCAATTTCTTTCTTGCTTTCCCTAATTTTTGCCTAGACAAATTCTTTTGAATTTCGATTTGGATGTCCAGCGGGATGCCCCAATTTTTTCCTAAGCGACTTGTTTTCATGTTTCGACTTAGCGGGGATTTTTGTTTCTTTCTTATTCGTATTTTCCATTTTGAACAAGTCGTTGATCTTTGCGTTGTTTTTGATTTGTCGGAAGTGATCGTGACTGCCTGAATCTCTAGTGGATGATGGATAGCCATTATTGTATCGTCATTTGTTGACCTTTTAATGTGCGAGGGATACTCATTGGGGTATCATTAATAGACGCACATTGTTGTTAGATGAGGATTAACCATTGTGGTTTTGACTTTTCTCAATCTTTTGATGGATAACCATTGTCGTATCCTTGGATGCACACTCTTGATGAGTTCTGAATGCTTGAACAGATTAGCTGAACACTACCCGCCCCAGGGTTGAAATGAGGGTTTTTTCTGAATAGAAAGAAAACTCCTACTTCGAAGGCTCAGAGGGGTTGACGAGGGTCTATCTCCCTTATATCTCCGGTGTTTGGGGATTGAAACATGGCCTGTACATCGTCAGCAGGGTCTTACTCAAAAGCGTACCAACCAAAGATTTTGCATTTTCAGATTGTCATCATCCTCCTTTGAATCTTTACCTAAGCATAAGACTAGGAAATCTGGCATCAATATGCAAGCAAAACATTTAAAGAGTGATAACAAATGGATGAGTAAAAATGAAAGGAACACTTCAAGACAAGCATACTTATTGCATTATGATTTTCGTTCAAAAATAGACAAGTTTCTATATACAAGCGATGTTTAAACAAACAAGCAAGAATGCAAATGAAAATGCAGTAAAGAAACCAATGATTGCCATTGTTGAGGAGACTTGACTCCGTATGGACTTGCTAATTCTGACGACTTTCTGTAGTCTTGATGCTCAAGTGGGCGACAGAATTCCCTTTCAGATCATGTGAACACAGTAGTCTCTGGATTGAGCCTGTCTTGGACTTGGTCTCTGGATGACATACCATCTTCAATCGATTGGCCAGGTGCCCCAGTATAATATGCATCACCAAGCACATCATGTATTAAAGAAATAATAGACATCACCATCAGAGTTTCCATGAACTGACTTATCTGAGTCTTTAATCCATTATCTTCCCGCTTGAAGAAGTTTTTGACTACGAGCCAAAGCTTGCATGTACCACTCGGAGTTATTCCATCACTGATCTCTGAGCATGTGTGGAGAGAAATCAGGTTGAACCTTTGAAGAGAACCCCAGGTCTGAATAAGAATCCCCAATCTTCGGATACCTGTAATGAATGCATGAATATGCATGGGGTGCATGAATGAATGTCATGTCATGTTCTGTCATTTCTAAGGAAATAACAGAACATGTATGTTAAGCATGTGGTTAGCCATGTTATGTATGCAAAGGCATGGGATCAAAGAGGATCAGGGTTCCATCATTCCTGAATAAGATTGCTGCACTGCTCTGAATCATGTGAGTATCATCATATTAAAGGTCCGACATAGCTTCCGCATATAAGAACCAAGTACCCTGTGGATCTCCCATTGTACGGGGTCAAGGCTTCTGGAACATCGGATACTGTTGAGCATTTTCTGAATATGCTGGGAATACCAAGATTGAAGGATTGAATGAACCTCCAGGTAAACAAGTCAGGATCTCAGAAAATAAATCTGAGAACCACACGGTCACCAACAAGATATAGCATCTGCATCAAGTCATAACAGAAATCCAGAATATAGCCATCAGAACCAGTAGTCATTGTCTAAGCATAGTTACCATCTGAGCACGAGTAACCATCTGTACATAGTCACCATATGCACCTGTGATAGAAATTCCCTCCCCACTCACGGGTGAAAACTAGGTCAGGGTAAGATAATGGTAACTCGAAAATCACGGGTTCGCCTGAAAGTGCTATGGGGTTGCCCACAGACGTGGGTGCCGATAGTAATTCATTTGAACCTCATCCGAGCGTGGTATATGACATGACTGCACTAATCGGACCACGTCCTATAGCCGTCATGCCCCCACTCTATTCCTAGGTGTCCTAGTGCATTCTGGCCTGGGTACTGGGCCTTTTACCTCAATAGTAGCATCCCCACCCAACATAGAGAACATAGTCTAGCATAATAGATAACAAATATGGAAAGCCATAAAATGCAATGCAAACTTATGCTCAGATAAATATGTACAAATGAGTAAACTGAAAGCATAAAAATAAACACCCTAAGGAAAGAAAAGAAGAGCTAGGAGCGACTCTGGGATGGACCAGCATTTGGTCGACCTATTCCCCAGTGAAGTCGCCAGCTGAAACAACCGGCTGAAAATCATCAAAAAATGAAGTCGTCATCGAACGTCTTTTATCCCACATGTAGGGAAAGGTAAACATCGAGAAAACCTGAGAAGGGAGAAGTCACGGTCTTGCGACCGAGAGATCTGGTAAGGGAGTCTGTTACGCGAGGGGAAGGTATTAGCACCTCACACGCCCGTAGTACTCTACGGTATCCACTCTTGTTATCTATCTTATGGGTGTGTTTAATCTATGCTTACTGTCTACTATACTACTGGAGGGAAAATGCATGCAAAAGAAAGGAGAAAAGAATGTAGGGAAAATAAAATTGTGCTCGCTTGGGCCCTACCCCAATGCCTTCGTATCCGTTTTGAGGAATCAGAGCTACCGTAGTTCGGCTCATATTTTTTTGTTTGTTTTGTGTTTTTTATGGACAAAGTTAATTTCGCCTTCTACCGCAGCTCGACCTTTGGAGACTTATACGTTGGCACAGAAGTAAATTAATCATGTCCTTCCCTGAAAAGGGTTTTTTAAAGAAATGGTACTCGAGCGCACAAAAGATTTGTATTTGATTTGTATTTTTGTTGTAGATGTTTTTTTGTGGACGAAGTTAATTCCGCCTTCTGCCGCAGCTCGACCTTCGGAGACTTATGCGTTGGCACAGAAGTAAATTAATCGTGTCCTTATCTGAAAAGGGTTTTTTTTTAATGAAAGGTGCTCGAGCGCACAAAAGATTTGAATTTGTTTTGTATTTTTGTTGCAGATAATGACTAGTCGACCTCAAGAGAGAGATATTAGCCATTTTTCTACTTAGTCATGAAAGGAGTCTTTGAGAATTGAACCACACCTATGCTTGAGATGAAGAACAATAAGATCGAGAAGAGACCCGCTTATCATTTCTCGTACTAAGCAAAAGCATGATTCTCATCAATAGTTTTAAAGTGTTTTGAATTTTGAAAGAAAAAGAAGTTTTTGTTTTAGATGCGTATGCGAAAGGAGAAAGAAAAGTCAAAAGGAGACTAACTTACTTCAAAACCTAATGCTATTATGTATTGTTAGACCTAAAGTTAGAATTTTGAGGGAATTCTACCTAATGTTAGCATGTTTGAATTTGAAAGCCTAATGTCTAATTTTAGTTCAATTAAATCGAAGATTAATATTGAACCAAAATCTCCTAAGGAATCATGAAACAATATACGACCAAGTAATATCAAGCAGCAAGTATCAAAATATCGCATATAATCCATACCAAAAATCGCAAACGAAACCCATGACATAAAAATGAGTAAAACTAATGATTAAAATTGAAAAGAAAAAAAAGTGAGAGAAGTGAAAAGAAATCTCTTTTATTTACCAATATCGCCAAAGAAAATAAATCACCAAAATTAATGGCGAACGCAATCGAAATAAGTATTGAAAATAAGACCCTAGGAGGTGCAAGCTGGATTCAATATATGCTGCAAAAAATAGAATGACATTAGGCCCATCAAAATAAACCCAAAAGAAAATATTTTTTTATAGTAAATAAACCAAAAAGCAACCAGAAAAATTCGTTGGGCCCAGGAATCGATTGGTTTGGTCCATCCATAGCATCCCTCAACCCATTCTAAATTCCATTAATCATCAGAATATTCTATTATAATTATATTTATTTGAATTAAAAAAATTAAAACATATAAAAAGAAAGTAAAAAAAGAAAAAGGGAGCTGAATGAAAATAAAAAAGGGAATTTAGGGTTGAAAGATAGAGTTGTTCTCTTCTTCTCCGTAGAGCGGCACCGCGAACTCGTTCCTCTGCCGCCGTACTCCTTCATCCAATCTTCGATGCTCTCATATCTTCTCCAATCTACACCGAAATAAACCTCCATGCTCACTCTCTTCGTTCTCCGTCTCCATCTCCGTCGCGAAATGGTTTCTGATTCCATCTCCGTCGCGCCGGTAATCGCCCCTGACGGCGGCAAACTCCGATCCCGGCCGCGATTCCTTCAGGTAATGATCTCTTTTCTTCTTCTCGTTCTTCTTCGTGCGGTTTTCGAATTGCTCAATTATCATGCGTGTTGATGTTGTTGTTGATTTCGTGGGTGAAAATTATTGTTGAAGAATGAAGGTTGACGACGAAGAGCGAAGCGGTTGCAATGATTGTGATTCGGTTCAGAGAGTAAGATGATTGTTGGAGGTTGTTGAGGTTGACGGATTGAAGAAGATGGTGATGCTATGAAGAACGTGAGAGTGATGGTGATGATTGTAGATGAAGAATGATGATGAGAGATTTTAAGAGAGTTTGATGGAGATTTCTTGGGAGTTCTATAACTGATTTCTCTGTGTTTGTAAAATAAAGAATAAAACTCAAAACTCAATCCCCTCTGCCCTCTTCTTCTTTTCTCATTTCTGAATTGGTTGCATTTTGACACATGACTTGTTATCGCGTCTTTGTCGTTGAAACAGATTGCGGATTCTTGATGATAATGATGATGAAGATGATTTGTTGAAGAATCAAGATTGATTGCACAGAGAGAAAGTTGAAAGGTGAGTGTTGAAATTTTATGTAATTCTTCTTATGAATGAATCGTGTGTAGAGGATTTGTTGATGAAATTGTTCTTGATGCAGAAATCGTGATGGTGATGTTGATGAATGATGAAGCTGCAAGCGGAATCGTGAAGAGGAAGCAGTTCTCCATGAAGATTGAAGAGAAAATCCAGATTCAGCCTAGTTCTTGTTGAAGGTTATTGAGGCTTGAAGGTGACTGAAGCAACTTTCAGAGAGAGAGAGAATACAGATTTTCTTGGTGAGTTTTCCACCTGATTTTTTTGTGAATCAATAAATTGTGAATCTTTATGAATGAGTTCTCCTTGTGACTTTGGGTGAAAAAATCATGTTATGTTCAGAGGGGTGAAAAAGATGAAGGAGAATTGAGAAGGTCGTGAGTTTATGGTGATTTTCTATGTGAAAGTAAATAAAATAAAATCTAAAAACTGAATCCCCTTTGCCCTCTTTTTTTAGATCTATTTGTGATCTCTATTACCTATATGCCGGATGTTTGTTATGGTTTGTTAAGTTAGTTATGGTTTGGGAAATGGAAAGTTGGTTATAGTTAGAAGTTAGGAAAAAGTTAGTTATGAATCTGTTAGTTTTGGTTGGTTAATGAAGAAATCAGTTAGCAGTTAGTTATAGATTATGGTGCAGTAAGTTACTTTGTTATAAAATTTATGTGCAGGGCTGCCTTTAGAGAATGGTTACGGAAAATTCTGTTAGAAGTTTTTGGATTCAGTTGAGTTCTGTTATGTGTTGTTCGACAGTTAGTTCGGTTTTCTGTTTGAAGTTTTCTTGATTTTCTGTTATAGGTTATGGAGTAGTTATGGCAGGAATGAACTGGCTGGAGTAATGCTGAGGTTGTTAGTCGCGAATCTGGATGTGGCATGAAGATTGATTATGAAGATCACGCGAATGGTTACGAAGATTAGAAAAATGTAAATCTTAGAGCCTTAGGTTTTAGTATATGCTTAGAACTGAACTTGTAATGTCTAACATGATGTATATTTGTAATGTTTTCGGATCATGAATGACCTTGGCATATGATGATTTATTAGAATGAAATGCTTCAGACTCTAATTGGACTTTGAATGAATTTGGATAAGATTTTATCGATACTTGAATAACATTTCGAACGGAACTTCAAGTTTGAAGCTTTCCATGACAAAAAGATCCATACTTTATTTCCATCACTCAGAAATCCATGTTTATTATTCTTTAATGTTCGAATGAATAATGAGAAATTTGAACAAGCTTTTGTTGAATGATAATGATGAATGATGGATTTGGAAATGATTTAGTTTGGATAAACTTGGATAAAGGATGATGAATTTACGGATGAAGAGTTTGAACAATGTCGAACTTTGTGCGAATGCCTTTGTGTCTTAGCCCTTATATTTCGCATCTTGCTTTCAAAAACATCCTTATGATCGAATACTTACCAAATTTTCATAATGGAACCACTTGAATCGACTTCAAATCCAAGTTATCTTGCATTCTCAATGAACCTCTAATTTTAATTCTCCAAATTCGAGCCAGATTTAACTTGCATGATAAGTAACTGATATCTAACAGAGTGATGATGTTTTGAATCCACAAACCATATCTTGTACCATGTATCTCGAGCAACCAAAGCATCACCCAAGCATCCTCAAACTCATAGACTCCTATCAGGAATCTGACCCTTGCAACGATGAAGATAAGTACAAAAACCTTAATTCAAAGCTTTCTCATTTGAATCCGAGTCATTGAGAAGGTAGTAAACACTTGATGCTTTTGAAGGGACCTTAAAGATGGATGTCTTATAATATCCCGATGCAGGAAATTCTCAATGAATCATGCACACAAAAACCCTAGCTCCATAAGCCAAAGATTGTTAAGTAAATAACATGAATCAGCCTTGAATGAAAGTGAGACTCTTAAAGCCAAAGAGAAACCATACGCCTCAAAATATTTGATCCCGTGCCAAGTTATGTTGTTAGCGAATGTATGCAATGTTAAATGACCTAATGGAGTTATGTACATGAGAAAAGTGCGACAATGCGTAAACCAGATAAAAGTAGAAGGGTAGGACAAATTTGGGGTATTACACATGGTAAACAAGGTTGATAGTAAGGCTTTGGGACACAAGAATTCTATCCCCTTGGAGCCTTATCTCAAATGGGTGCGAGCTAGCACTCAAAGCCTCATGATTCCATATCCAGCTATCCTACCAATAGTTGTGGAGCCTTTTGCTGAGGGGGATATCCCTTATACCATTCTCCATCTTGATATGCCTAGTGACCTCGAAGAGTTTGAAAAGTTGTGGATTCAACTCAAAGGAGAATGAGACACCTTTGAAGCTCGATTCTATGCAAGCGAGAAGAAAGTGTTGGAGATCACAAAGCAACTCCGTGAGGAGTAAAGCTTGAATGCCTACATCGACACGAAGAGGAAACATTTGTGGGAGGCTTGAGCTCTTTGTTTTAGGAGTTCATTTTGTTGTCTCTTCAAGACCTTTTTGCTCTTTAATTGTAAGCCCAAGGGGAAATTGTAATTTTTGAACCTATTAATGCAATTTTTGTTTTTGTTTTCCTTTTTGGCTAGCAAATTTAAATCTCCTAAGGTCCTTAAAAACATTTCAGTCACATATCATGCATCATTTCATAAGAAGGTTTTCCAATACGGGTTTCCTCATCCTTTTACTGTTTATTTCAGTATAAGATGGCTCTAGAGCAAACCGTCAAAGATTTGCAAACTCAACACGCAAAGTTTCAAGAGACCCTCCTGAACTTATCCAAATGACAATAAGAAATGATGGTGCTCCCCGATACAAAAATGAAGACTAAGAAATGGACTGTTATCCTCAACAGGGGAAGAAGGTTTAATGGTCCTGCCCAACTGGCTCAAGTAGAAGATGTTTCCTCTGAGGAGGACGACAATTAAGAAGAGGATGTAAAAAGCACTCGGGCCAGGGCTGGAAATAACCAGATTTCAGAGGATGAAGACTACTCCAACGAGCAGTACCCACCGGAGGATGATAAATATAAATAGCTGGAAGACCGACTCAAGGTTGTGGAAATTCAAAAAGTGCCTGGTTTGGACTTTGGAGACTTAGGTTTGGTCCCTGGGGTGGTCATTCCTCATAAATTCAAGGTTCCTTTCTTTTCCAAATATGATGGAATCTCTTGTCCGAAAATCCATTTAAGTTCATATGTCTGCAAGATTCAACCACACACCGCCGATAGGAAGTTATGGGTTCATTTCTTCCAAGAGAGCTTATTTGGGACACAGTTAGAGTGGTTCTATCAACTAGAAGGTATTAATATCCACACATGGGAGGATTTGGTTGCTGCCTTCTACAGACAATACCAATACAATGTTGACCTTGCACCAACTCGCATGCAATTACAAAGTATGACTATGGCTAGAACAAAAGCTTTAAGGAGTATTCCCAAAAATGGAGGGACCTGGCTGGAAGGGTGCAACCCTCTATGATTGACCGAGAATTGGTGGACATGTTCATGGGCACTCTGACGGGTCCATTCTTTAATTTTTTGATTAGGAGTTCTTCGTCAGGGTTTACTGAGATAATTTTGACTGGCGAATAAGTTGAAAGTGGAATCAAAAGTGGGAAGATTCAGATGGCTGCATCCTATAGTACTGTGAATAAACCAATTGTTGGTAAGAAGGAAACTAATGTTGTTTATGGCTAAAGGAGTTGTATTAATAATGATTGTCATTAGTCGGTATGAGCAGTATTAATTTCTAACCCGACCCCAGTTCAACGACCATAACAACGAGGAAATTAGTGTAGGTCAGACGCTCTGAGGAGACCATTCACCAGGATCAATATGCAATTGGCTCAAGCATTACAACATCTGTTGAAAGCACAATTGATAACATTGTGGGATCCTCCTCAAAATCCCAATACATCATCTCCGAAGTATAACCCAAATGCAAGGTGTGCATACCATTCCAATAGTTCTAAGCACGACACCAATGATTGTTGGGCCCTAAAAAGCAAAATCCAAGATTTAATTGACAATAAATAGATTGATTTTGACCCTCCAGAAACCCCTAACGTGATTATTGCGCCCATGACCAGTTATGGTAAAGGTATTAATGATATTAACGATGTTTCCTATGTCTCCACCATAAGTGACTTGACAACTTCGTTGATGACCGTTAAGAAAAATCTGTTAAGAGTTGGTTTATTTTCGGGTTGTCCTGAAAATTGTTACCATTGTGCTTCCCAAACTAATGGTTGTATGAGGCTGAAGAAGGGTATTCAAAGCCTGATTGATAGCCATGAAATTTTGTTCGAGAAAACTCTGTCCATGAAGAGTTTTCCTGAATGTATACCTCAAGAATTGAGACTTGAAGATGTTTCCATAATCACCATTTCCAATACTCCTATAAGAATCACCTCTAGAGGCCCTATAAGGATTCCTGCTGAGCCAAGAGTGGCTCTCCTGATTATCACCGCACCGGGGCCAATCCCCTATTCATATGACAAAGATGTGCCTTGGAACTATGGGGCAGCAGTTTATTATCATGGTGTCAAGCAAGAGCCATGGATTACTGAAAATGAAGATCCTGAAATTACAAACATTGTCGGAACTAGTAAGGTCACTAGGACATGAAGGATCTTCTCTCTGGAGATCTCTCCTCCAACCACTACTACAACAGTTGTTCATATTCGTGTTATTGGGTCAACTGTTGATTCCCGAGAAAAAGAGAACGTAACTGAGTCTGCCCAGACGGAGGCACCCTCAAAAGATATTACAATTGAAGACCCTTCAAGACAAGAGATGGAAGAAATTATAAAGATCATTCGTAAAAGTGACTACAAAATAGTTGAACAATTGGGGCATACACCCTTAAAAATATCCATGTTGTCCTTGTTATTATGCTCCGAAGCACATGCCCAAGCTTTGTTGAAGTTCCTGAAGAATGCCCATGTACCACAAGAGACCATTGCTGATCAATTTGAGAACTGTGTAGCAAGCCTAACCGCTGATAATGGTTTGGGCTTTTCTGATGCAGATTTAACTCCAGTGGGGAAGAATCATAACAAAGCTATGCACATATCTATTGAATGCAAAGGCACCACCCTGGTGCATGTGTTAGTAGATACAGGGTCCTCCCTAAATGTTTTACCCAAAGGTGCTTTTGATTGACTGGATTGTGATGGGTTGGTGCTGAAACCCAGCGATGTTGTGGTAAGAGCCTTTGATAGTTCCAAGAGAATGGTACACCGAGAGGTTGATCTTCTGATCAAGGTGGGATCTCAAGTCTTTAATTCAACACTTTTTGTAATGGATATCCGCCCGGCCTATTCCTGCTTGCTCGGACGCCCATGGATTCATGGGGCAGGTGCGATTACCTCTACATTGCATCAAAAGTTGAAATACCCAGTGACGGGGAAGATTGTCACAGTCTGTGGAGAGGAAGATTATATGTTCAGCCATTTGAACTCTTTCAAATATGTTGAAATGGATTGTGAATTCATTGAAACTCCCTGCAAAACATTTGAAGTAATCCCTCCAACAATTGATGTTCCTAAAGCTACTATTCCTAAGATGTCTAAGGACATACCAAGAATGGCCTCTCTGAAGGATTCTAGTGTTGTGGTAGAAGATGGAGGCTGCACTATCTGGGGACAACTTCCTGATATCCCCTACAAATCTAACAAATATCGTTTGGGTTTTACTTCAAAGGCTCAAAAAGAGGTTTGTCGTGTTCGTGTTGGAGGACCACCTCTCCGTATTAGCAGCAATGAAGTCAACACTCTGGAAAACACTCATAATGATGGTGACTTGGACGACTGGATATTCCCTACTTTTTATGGTGGACTCAACAACTGGAAGGCCAAATACTTTGTATCAATCTCCTTCAGCCAGGAGTAATTGTTATTTCCTATTTTTATTGCTTTAAGAAGTTTGTCTATATAATTTCTTTTAAAACAATGACTTTAAAACCTTGTGCCTTTCCCGGGGCACAATGGTCCATTTATTAAGGGTTGTCATTTCATATATCATATGCTCATTTAATGAAAACATTGGACGATTTTGCATTCAAATTTTGCGCTCCTTGTCTTTCTTTTACTTTACTGCATTTTCAAATAGCCATGTGACCTTACACGCACACATATACATTTGTAGATCCACATCCACTCCGGATCTCATTGAAAACAATTTTGCTATTGAAGTTTATGACTTTGAAAATCCAATCTATCAAGACGAAGGAGAAGGTGAAGAATATTGTGAGATGCATGGGGAACTCGCCAGACTCCTGATACAAGAGGAAAAGGCTATCCAACCGCACGAAGAACTTGTCGAAGTGATAAATTTGGATACTGAGGCAAATAAGAAAGAAGTTAAGATTGACGCCAACCTGAAAGACAGTGTCAAGAGCAAATTTGTTCAGATGTTGCACGACTATGTTGAGGTATTCGCATGGTCATACAAAGACATGCTAGGGCTCGATATTGATATCGTGGTTCATTGTCTGCTAATGAAAGTGGGTTATTCTCCAATCAAATAAAAGGTACGTCGCATGCGTTCGTACATGTCAGAGAATATCAAGGTTGAGGTAATGAAACATTTCAATGCAGGTTTCTTGGCAGTAATTTCGTATCCCCCAATGGGTTGAAAATGTTGTTTTAGTATCGAAGAAAGAAGGTAAGGTCCGTATGTATGTAGACTATAGGGATCTGAATAGGGAAAGCCCCAAAGATCACTTCCCATTATCACATATTGATGTTCTGGTTGACAACACTGCTCAACATAAGGTATTTTCTTTCATGGATGGATTCTCAGGGTACAACCAAATCAAAATGGCGCCTGGAGACATGGAGAAAACTACCTTTGTCACACAGTGGGGACCCTTCTGTTATAAGGTCATGTCTTTTGGGCTGAAGAACACATGCACAGCTTATCAACATGTTATGGTGGCTTTATTTCATGACATGATTCATCATGAGATAGAAGTCTATGTTGATGACATGATAGCGAGATCACAAAATGAGGAAGAAAATCTTGATCATTTGCATAAGTTGTTTGAAAGGCTAAAGAAATACAATCTGAGGTTGAATCCAAACAAATGCATCTTCGGGGTAAGATCTGGAAAACTCCTAGGTTTTGTCATCAATGGTAAAGGTATTGAGGTTAACCCCTTAAAAGTCAAAGCTATCCAATAAATTCAATCTCTCCGTACTGAGAAGGAGGTGTGAGGTTTTCTAGGACGATTAAACTACATTGCCCGATTCATCTCTCACTTGACTGCTACTTGTGAACCAATTTTCAAGTTGCTGAAGAAATATCAAGTAGTCAAATGGAACGACGACTGTCAAATAGATTTTGATAAAATAAAGGAATACTTACAAGAACCTCAAATCCTTATGCCACCCGTTGAAGGAAGACCTCTGATCATGTACCTGACTGTGTTAGAGAATTCAATAGGGTGTGTGCTGGG
Source organism: Vicia faba (assembly GCA_948472305.1). Taxonomy (NCBI): domain Eukaryota; kingdom Viridiplantae; phylum Streptophyta; class Magnoliopsida; order Fabales; family Fabaceae; genus Vicia; species Vicia faba. Next base: position 588,640,114 of record OX451736.1, on the reverse strand, counting down.
GAAGCATGACGAGTCTGGTCGAAAAGAGAACGCAATATACTACCTTAGAAAAAAGTTTATTGACTGTGAAACAAGATATTCACTGCTCAAGAAAACTTGATGTGCTTTGGCATGGGCTGCTCGCCGACTAAGACAATATATGTTGACTCATATCACTCTGTTGACAACTATGATGGATCCTATCAAGAACATCTTCGAGAAGCCAGCTCTCTCTGGAAGAATAGCCTGTTGGCAAATGATCTTAACAGAATATGACATCCAGTACACCATACAAAAAGAAATCAATGGAGTGTATTGGTAGATCATTTGGCGCACCAAGTTGTAGATGACTATCAGTCTATGCACTTGGAATTCTTGGATGAGAATATCATCCTAATTACAGATTGTGAAAAGCCTGGAATATATAAAGGACCTGAGCAAGGATCCCAATGGACTATGGTTTTTAATGGAGCTTCCAAGCACTGGGTAACGAAATTGGTGTTGTGATCATTTCCCCCAAAGGTTTCCATACGCATTTCACTGCCAGAATTTGCTTTGGTTGTACCAACAACATGGTTGAGTACGAAGCGTGCATCTTGGGTCTTAAAGCTACTATTGACTTGAGGATCAAATTCTTGAGCGTATACAGGGATTCAGCCTTGGTAATCAGTCAAGTCAAGGGAGAATGGGATACAAAACATCCAAATCTTATCTCTTATCGAGAACTCATGCTAACCTTGATCTCGTACTTTGAAGAGATTACCTTTGAACATATTCCAAGGGAAGAGAATCAGTTAACAGATGCCTTAGCTACCATGTTATCCTTGTTTAAGGTCAAATGGGACAACAAAGCTCCCAGAATTACTGTCGAAAGATTTGACGAAACGGCACACTGCTATGAGATTGACATTGATGGAGTAGAGGAGAAGCCTTGGTTTCATGAAGTGAAAAGATATCTTGAAGCTCAAAAGTATCCTGAAGGGGCATCAATCAATGACAAGAAATTACTGCGAAGGTTCTCAGCTAATTTCTTCCTGAACAATGGGATTTTGTATAAGCGCAACAATGATTTAACCCTGCTTTGTTGTATGGACAAGAAGGAAGCAGAGAAAATTATGGAGGATAAGCATGAAGGCATCTTTGGTACTCACTGCAGTGGACATACTATGACCAGGAAGATTTTGAGAGTTGGTTACTATTGGTCGACCATGGAAACCGACTGTCATCACCACTCGAGGACTTGCCATAAGGGCCAGATTTATGTTGATAAAATTCATGTACCTCCAGTTCCTTTGAATGTCATGAATGCTCCTTGGCCATTTGCAATGTGGGGCATTGATATGATCATAGAAATCAAGCCTACTTCTTCTAATGGACATTGCTTTATTCTCGTTGCCATTGACTACTTTACAAAATGGGTCAAAGCGGCTTCATTTGCATCGGTTACCAAGAATGTTGTATCTTGGTTCATCAAACATAACCTTATATGTCAGTATGGTATCCCTGAGAGGATCATCACTGACAATGGTACCAACCTCAACAACACCATGATCACTGAACTCTGCATGCAATTTAAAATCAACATGGGCTTACAAATACACTTCACAACAGATTTATACGTCATAACATATGCATACGAAATGTATGTAGAACAATCTCATTTATTTTGAGAACATCATTACGCAAGGCATTTCAGACATCATGACATTGCATACAGTTAACTCTTTACCTTTTCAGGAAAAATGAATCGACAGACCAATATCATCAACAAATCCTCAAAACAGGTTATCAGTCATTCCCTGAAACAAGACAGGGAAAATATCTACATGATGGACACTCCCTTCAAACATCTGTTGGCTCAGATTAAATCGACCAAAGATTTATTCTAATACTTCTCTCAATAGACATTTTCTGGCTCAGATTAAATCGACCAAAGATTTTTTCTGATACTTCTCCCAGTTAAAGATTTAAAGACCTCTGTTGGCTCAGATTAAATCGATCAAAGATTTATTCTGATGCTTCTCTCAGTAGACCTTTTGTGGCTCAGATTAAATCAACCAAAGATTTATTCTGATACTTCTCCTAGTTAAAGATCTAAAGACCTCTGCTGGTTCAGATTAAATCGACCAAAGATTTATTCTGATACTTCTCTCAGTAGACCTTTTCTGGCTCAGATTAAATCAGCCAAAGATTTATTCTGATACTTATCCCAGTTAAAGATCTAAATACCTCTTCCGGCTCATATTAAATAGACCAAAGATTTATTCTGATACTTCTCTCAGTAGACCTTTTCTGGCTCAGATTAAATCGACCAAAGATCTATTCTGATACTTCTCCCAGTTAAATATTTAAATACCTCTGCTGGCTCAGAATAAATCGACCAAATATTTATTCTGATACTTCTCTCAGTAGACCTTTTCTGGCTCAGATTAAATTGACCAAAGATTTATTCTAATACTTCTCTCAATAGACCTTTTTTGGCTCAGATTAAATCGACCAAAGACTTATTCTGATACTTCTCCCAATTAAAGATTTAAAGACCAATGCTGGCTCAGATTAAATCGACGAAAGATTTATTCTTATACTTATCTCAATAGACCTTTTCTAGCTCAGGTTAAGTCAACCAAAGATTTATTATGATACTCCTTCCAACAGACATTTTCTAGCGCAAATTAAATCGCCCAATGATTTATTCTGATACTTCTCCCAGTTAAAATCGAGCATAGACTTAGTCTAATTTCTCTATCAACAGTTACTTTGGATGGTATCCATAAGCCCATCTCCTACAACTCTTCATTTCCTCTGAAAATGGAATCTTTAAGCCCATTCTCGGCATAATCAAGCAACAATATTACTTCGTGCACAAGCGAGTGCAAATTTATGGACACTTATGTGTTCAATCATCTTCCACCTTCAAGTCACGAATGGAGGACATCCCAATCTATCTCTTCAGGTTTAAGAAGATTGAACAGAGGAAGCTTTTATACCCAAAAAATTTCCCTCCCTTTTCTTCAAGAAACTTCTCACAAAGGTTCTCAAATGCTCAAGAGTTGATCAGACAAACTCACCTTCTAAGCACTGAGTCCACAATTAGGGTTTTGGTTTTCTCAACGAAAATTGGACTTATAATTCCCAAAGTGACTTTCATGGTTCATTATAGGTGTCCAAGAATTCTCATACCAAGTTTCAAGTCTTGCATCACAAAATTTCTCAGTCAATTGCTCAGGTGACTGGAAATCAGTTGCATTGCATAAAAAGGTCAATTATGGTCAACATACAGTCAAGGTTCAAGATTTTTGGCCAACATAAACATTTTGAAGTTATATTAATCATTTTATCAAGGGTTGATCATGACTCCTCAAGAAAAGCACTCAAATCATCAAATGGGCAAAATTGTCAAAAGTAGGGTTTTGACTAAGAATGACAAATCATTGACTTTTGACCTAGTACATGACCTAATGGAGCATGATCTTAATGACTCAAACATAATATCTTAACCTAATTTCATGTCTCAAATGATTTCTAATGATCAAGTGATTGATAGTTGAAATTTGGATCAACTGATGAAAAGTCAACAACCACACAAAAAGTCAAACTTTGACTTTTTTGGTCAATATTGAATTTCAAAGATCAAGAATCAGCAATACATTAAAAAATATCAAACTCGATCATCAAGAATCAATAAAATCAAAAAAAGTCAACAAAAAATCAAGATATCCAATACTTAGAAAAATTCTAAGTGTTTTTAACCGTGATAAATTCACTACTTCATGATTATTTTTCACTAAGATGCAAGATGATTCAAGGAAAACTTTTAACATAAAAGTTGTAGATCTTGATGAATTATAAAACTTTATCCTTGAGGGTTGATGTCCAAAAAATGATTGGATTAGGATATATAGGCCCATAAAGTCATGACATTTTAACAAAACACTTAGTGAAATTTCTAACAAGTTTGGTCAGATTTTTGTCCCAACTTCTTGGAAAATTTTCACCAAGTTCCAAGTTGATTTAGCCAAAGTGGTCAAAATAAAGGTTATAGACAATGTTTCAAGCTTTCCAAAATGTCCAAAAACACATTTTAATCACGCTTGAGCTAAGAGAATCAAAAAGAAGAAATTGGGCATCCATTCTTGGATTATAGGTCATTTTCATGAAGAACACATGATCAAATCTCAAGCCATGCAACATTAATATTGCTTTGCAGGCTCTAACTTGCAAATTACTCCATAATTAAATGTTTACAAAACTGATTGAGCCATTATCCAAGTGCTTGAGCCATTGTCCAAGTGATCATTCTATTTTTGGAACAAAGTTCATACTTCCATTTTGGAAAAGTGACTTTAATCACAAAGTCCACTCTCCTTGAGCCTTTCAATTATTTCTTCTGAACATACACAATGTCAAATCCATAAGAAACAGGTCTATAGCCTCTAGCCATGTCAGATCCCTTTGGTAATATGCGTTGGAACAATGTTATTTCAAAGTTGCTTCAAATTTAAGTAACCGAACCATAATATGTGACTTTGTAAACCAAGCCATCTCAGCCTCTAAAACCTTCCCTCTATAAATAAAGGAAGTATTTTCAAGTTAAGACATAAACTGACAAGCCTTCTAACCCTTTCAAACACTCTAAAATCAGAATTGGCATTCAAAACCTCCATTGTTGCACATTCTGACCTTGAACTTCAAACACATAATCCACTCGTACGTTTTCACCCGAAATCATTCACAAAGCTTCTATAACTCATATAGAGGATATCCAAACACTTGCTACACCATTGTAACATAATATTCATCATCATCCATTTCCAAAAACAGCCATCTGCAAGTTGACTTCTCCAGAAGAATCCAGTCACTCTCAATCCAAAGTAAGCATTGCAATAGCTTCCTAGGAGTTCAGTGAAGCTATCCAGATCATCACAACACCTCCAGGAGTGCTCAAACTCCAAACACGATTTCCAGTTTTGAGGTAAGTTTTCTCAACTTTGAACTTCTTATACAAGCATCATTAATGGTTACTTTATGAATAAAAAATGCAGACATCATTATCCTGAAGTTAACCATGCGCTTACATTTCATTTATCTTTCCTGAGTGATGTGAACTTTGAAGTTGAAGTTTCAGAAAAATTAGGTTTTTATTTGGTACCAACAGAAATTCATGTTCATCTTTGAATGTTAGCTTAAGTTATTTACATGGATGAATTCATGGTGAAATTTGGAGCAAGTTTCATGTTCACACTTTTAAAAATGGTTGAGAAATGAGCAAGTTCAGAATTTCAAAAAACAATGGTGTTGTTGTTCTGGCCCGAGGTAGGATATGAAGTTCAATCAGGAATGAGTTTATGATAAATTTAGTGCAAGTTGTGTTATGAACGGATGAAACAGCCACCCCAGTGGCAGAACATGCGCGCGCTAAGTCATTTGTCTATATGGACCTGGGTTCGAGCCCCAACGATACCCTTTTAATTTTCACGTATTTGTTTCCATGAGATCATATGCAGTAAAGTCTAGGAAGCGCATGCTACACTCATCTCCATCACCATCTGATCATTAGGGAATTAGATCAAACGCCCCAGAGCAAGTGACCATGATAAACTCTCAAAAGTTGGCCATATTGGATCAATACAGCAGTGGGCCTCCCTGATTTGGGCCCTTTTCTTTTTTTTTCTTTCTAAGTTCTCACCCCAATTTTACTTGTTCAAAAGCAGGCCCACTCCAGTATTTTTATTTCTATTTTCAGCATCAAACAAAAAAAACTATGTTGGGCCTATCAAATATATTTTTCTCACCGCTTTTTTACTTCTCAACACCCAGGCCCAATATATTTTATTTCATTATATTTTATTTATATTTATTTATTTATTTATTTATTTTATCTAACCAAAAATACAAAAATATATTTTCTTAAATAATTAGATTAAAAATATTTTTAATTTAATCATTTTTTTATTTTTTATTTTATTTTTATTTTTATTTTTCCAAACAAATAAAAATCTCAAAATTATTTTCTAATAATTATTTCATAAACAATTAAAAATTAATAGACATAGATTTTATTTTATTTAATTTAACTTAGATTTTTTGGTTTCATTCAAAATATTAGTTAATTTCTTTTTTTTTTCAAATTAATTAGTTTAATTAGGTTAATTATCAAACATTTTCCATCAAAAATCACCAAAACAAATTTCTTCTCTCTACTTCACATACTTGTGCATTTTATTATTTCGCATTATTAACTATTTAATGGTCTGTAATAGATAATTAGGCTTTATTGCTTTCCTCCCCTCATTCACAAGATTTGTACCCTCATTCCCAAAGCGTTGTAATAGCGTAGGACATTTAAATTCTGCAATTTATCGCTTTCCTTAATATTGTTAGTAATTAGGGTTTGTATGACAAGATTTATAAACAAACATACCAAAACCCTAATCAAGAAAAATTAAACATGAAAATAAAACACTTTGCACACATGCACCTCTAGGGTTAACCTCACTTGTTGCCTCGGATAGAAAACAGTCATGTCCCTTGAACGTGGGATGCTTTAGCAAAGACGCTCGATTAAAAGGTCGTAGTCCTTGAATGACCTTTCAATGTTGTCTTCGGTAAACGATCTTAGTCCCTTACGAAAAATTGCTAAAGTGTCTTACAAGTTTCTTTCTATGATTGTACGATGACCTGCGCATGTCTCTCACGTCCAATGATATGGCTTTCTACCAACCAATGGTAAAGTTACATTATCTAAATGAGGAGGAAAAGAACATATACTTTTGAGTAGTTAGATTTCTCGTAATTTCTTGCTCACAAACTAAAATAATCTTTACACCTCACACTTTCAAAATAACTATTTTCAAAACACTTTTCAAAGAACAAACATTTTATATACATTCTCAAGGATACGAGAATCATTAAAAAATTTCCTTACATTGGCATTCTCCAAACACTTCCTTTCAACAAATATTTTCAAAACAAACATTTTTGTATACATTCTCAACGATACGAAAATCATTGCAAAATTGTCGTACTTAGGCATTTTCAAAATATTTGCAAATATACACAAACACAAAGCATTTTCAAAGTGATCAAGAAATTAAGAGTCTGTAGATAACTATAAATGAAAAGGATTCTAATACCTTCCCTTTTTATAACTTACCCCCCCGAACTCAAGAAAAATTCTCAAAAGGTTTTTCCTTTTCTTTTCACCCTTTCCTTTATTGGATTAAAGAAAAGTCGGTGGCGACTCTTGCTATCCGCAACATTCGCGATAAAATGCAAAACACCAAGTCAGTTCTCCCACCGTATTACAACGTGTGTTTCACGTTTTTTTTATATTTATATTTTTAATTCATTTTATATTATATTTATTTATTTGTGTTAAATGACCAGGTGAGAGCGTAGCACCGCTGGTCAAGGAGAAGGTTTTTAAACGTAGGGGCGTGGGTTCGATCCTTGCGTTTGCAATATTTTTTGCTCTTTTTTCTAAATTGTTGCAGGTTTAGATTATAATGATTCAATCCTGTTTTTCTACACCAAGCGCGCATGGCTTAGATGGCAAAGGGTGAAGGTTGTAAAGGGAAGGGCGTGGGTTCAAACCCCAGCGCCTGCACTTTTTTCCCTTCAACATTCTCTGACTTTTCTCCTTTTTTATTTTTGTTTTGTTTATTTAATTTTAATTTTCTTTTAATTATTTTTCTTTAATCATTAAAAATAATAAAAAAGTATAATAAAAATCAGATTTAGACTTTTAATAAGTTAATTTAATCTTTGACAATATTTTCTTAATTAATTAATTAGACTTTTTTTTTACAATTAATTAAATGTTTAATTTAAGTTTTAAAATCTATTTATTTTATCATTCAAAATCATTTTCAAAATATCAAATTAGATTTGTTATATTTTTTCTAAAATCTTTTTCTAACATTTTCTTATTTATTTTCTATTTAAATTCTAGAAAACAAATGTATAGGTCATGCGAGTAACTTTGTAATAGTCGTAGTTTTACATTTTCGCAATTTTTCCCTATTATGTAACTGCCCATGGGATGTAATAGTCTAGTTTTATTTTTTCCGCACTTTTACTTTCCACACCTATGCATGTATGTATGTATGTATGTATGTATGTATGTATGTATGTATGTATGTATGTATGTATGTATGTATGTATGTATGTATGTATGTATGTATGTATGTATGTATGTATGTATGTATGTATGTATGTATGTATGTATATAATTGTATAGTAACTAGACATGTATGACAAGATCTAAAACAAAGCGTTAGATAACTCTAAATAAACAAGATAAATAATTGAACAAAATCATTTGCACATGCACACCTCTAGGGTAACCTCCCTAGTTGCCTTCGAAAAAATAATGGTCATGTCCCTTGAACGTAGGAATACCATTAGCAAACACCCTCGGTTAAAGTCATCATAAGGATATAGTCTCGCAATGTCCCTCGAAGTTTCCTATGATAAATTATCTTGTCCCTCGATGTTGCCTACAAATATATGATGAAAGTCCCTTCAAATTGCTAAGGTATCCCTATATGTTGCCTTATATGACCATAACAACGACCCTACGCCTGTCCCTTCACGTCTAATGAATGGGGCTACCTACAAACTATTGGTATGGATAGCACCATCCCTAACAGAGAAGGAAAAGGATAACGAAAGACCTTTCAGTGGGTAAGATACCATTAATTGCTATCTCACAAACTAAAATAATTTTCACACCTCACACTTTCAAAATAATTACTTTCAAATGCTTTATAAACACTCTTGAGGACTGATACAAGGATTATTATAAAGAAGACTGCCTTACATTGGCATTTTCAAAACCTTTTCAAAGCACACACAAAGCAAATTAAAGTGAGCTAAGAAATTAAGAGCCCGTAGATAACTATAGATGAAAAGGGTGCTAACACCTTTCCTTTTCATAAATTACCCCCCGAACTCAAAATCTTAAAATGTTTTTCCTGTTCTTTTTACCTTTCCTAAGTATTGGATAAAAGAAAATTCAGTGGCGACTCTTGATACCTGTAACATTTGCGATAAAATGCAAAACTAAGTCAGTTCTCCTACCGTATTATAGAATCTATTTGCTATCACGAAGTACATTATCAGATTCTCTTTTATGCATTTGTAATCCTTGGTTATTTTTTGATCACTGGTTCAGAATCACTACTTATTTAGACTCTAGTTGCCCCCAATTCCAACAAAGCTTCAAGTCCTTATTTCAAAGCTTTATATCTTGCTTCGTTCTTCGAACAAGGAGGAGCTTCAATCTTGTACTTGAACTTGGTTATAATTTTACCAGGAGAAATAATCAGTATTCCAACTCCAGTTCCATTTTATGAGTAGAACCATCGAAGAATAATTTCCAAAGTTCTAATTCCACAAAAGTTTGAGGAATTTTGACCACTTCATGGTCAACTATAAAGTCAGACACTACTTGCCCTTTCATAGCTTTTAATGGCATGAAAGTCAAGGAATACTCAGTTAAATCAAGTGCCGACTTTCTAATTCGACTGTGCAGGATTGCTTTAGAAAGCATATGTTTAATAACATTAGTATACGAAGAAACATAGACATGATCTGGCTTTATATAGTATTTTAACTTAGTGCACGAAAAGTACAAACAAAGACATAACTTTTCTACAGTACTATATCTAGTTTCTGCATCATTTAGTACTCGACTGAGGTAATAGAGGGATCTTTCGATGTCATTCTCATCCTCTTGTGCAAGCATACTTCCTATAGTTGCATCTGATGCAGATATATACAATCTCATACAAATATTTCTACAAGGAGGTGTCAAGATAGGAAGGTGGACAAGGTATTGTTTAATATTGTCGAACGCCTCTTGATGCTCTGACTTCCAGTCGAAACCACCTTGTTTTAGATGCATAAGGGGAGAGAAGGCTTGAGTGCATCCACTTAGGTTCGAAATAAACCTTCTTAAGAAATTTATTTTCCCAGGAGTGACTGTAACTCTTTTTTAGTTGATGGAACTTTCGCTTCCATGATATCCTTTGTCTTATTTTTATTAATCTATATTCCCTTCTTGTGGACCACAAAGCCCAGCAAGTCACCAGCCTGCACAAAAAAAGGCACATTTAAGAGGATTCATCTTCAAGCCATTCTTCCTCATTCTTTTGAATGATTGGCGAAGGTGATCCATATGACTTTCATCTGATACATATATTACCACTATGTCATCAATATAAACATGCATGAAAGTCTCAATAAAGTCATGAAATATAGAGTTCATTTCTCTTTGATATGTTTCCCCATCATTTTTTAAACCAAAAGGCATGACTACCCATTCATAGGTGTCTAATGCCCCAGGGCATCAAAAAGCTGTCTTGGGTACATCCTCTTCAGTAATGAAAATTTGATTATATCCAAAGTATCCATCAAGCATACTAAGATACTCGAAGCCTATGAATGAATCAATTAGGTTGAAGAATTCAAATCTCGAAAATCTATGCAAACACTAACAGACCCATTTTTCTTAATAACAGGAATAATATTTGCAATCTATTCGACATACCTTGTGTTTCGGATAAATTTGCATAGAATGAGTCTTTTGATCTCTTCCTTTATCTCCGAGAGAATCTATGGTGTGAACCTCCTTGGAGTCTACTTGATGGGCTTTTTTCCATCCTTGATAGGCAGCTTCAGTTCGACCAATTCTCTTCTTAAACCAGGCATCTCGTCGTAATCCAAAGCGAAATAATCCTTGTACTCTTTTAGCAATTGAATCACTTTGGCTTTCATTTTTGGGTTGAGTTTTGCACTCACGTAGGTGGGTCTTTTTATGGATTCTTCACCCAAATCCACTTCTTCGAGAGGGTCTTGCGCCATCATCTTTGTGCTTGATGTTGTTGGATCTTTCTCGTATTCCAGAGGCCCTTCATCGTATATTGCGTCTAGCCTCTGGTCTTTTTCCTCGAAGGGTATTTCTTTGTCAAAGGGATTTGGTTTGAAATCCACCCCATGTCCCTTCACATGTATTGCTTCATCTTTGGCTTCGACAGCCATGTGCTTCACTTCGGCCTCTAGAGTCATCTTTAATTTATTTTCAGCTAAATAAGCAGAAATTTTTTCGAATAATTGGGACTCAAACATTGTCAATGTCTTCGTCAGCCCAGCCAGTTGGCTGTATTCCTAGGACTCCTTCTATATAAGCTTCTTCTCCCATAATTTCTCTATCCTATTGGAATCCATGGGTTGGGTGTAGAGTCAGGAAGTGGAGAGAGTTCTCGTTATGTGAATATGCGTCATCAGCAGGGTTGCATGGCCCAGTGTTGACCAAGTTCCTATCGAAGTTCCTTATATCCACATGGTTAAATTCTGCCATGTAATAGCTTTGGTCAGCTTAAATGTTCTTGAAAATCCCATCTTCCCTCCATATTGATATTCGTTGATGCATTAAAAAAGGCACTGCTCTTATACCATGGATCCACTCACGTCCTAGCAACAAGTTATAATTTATCTTTGCTGCAATGACCATGAACATGGTGGGTCTTGTAATCGAACTCACGTTGAGATTCACTTGCACTACACCCAAAGTGTGGCCTATTTTACCTTCATAGTTTGAAAGTACCATGTTGTGGGGCTTGATATCAGTGTCGAATATGCAAATTCTTTTCAACATGAATTGGGGAATTAGATTCACCATAGCTCCACCATTTACCATAATTTTATTGATTCCTACACTTTCCACCTTCCCCCTTACGAACAGAGGTTTGAGGTGATTCTTCATTCCATGAACACGCCGCTCGAAGAATGCATTTTGTTCTTCATCAGCTCCATTATTCAGAATATAATAACACACTGGCTTATGTTTTTCCATCTCAATCTCGCCAGCTTCTTCTGATTCTTCGACCTCAGTTTTGATCATACTCATAGGGAAGCACTGAGACCATATTGCAGTTGATGTTGAGGGAAGACTCTCTGTCTGATTCAAATTCATAAGTCAGCATGTGTTCGTCATTCACTGGGTCCTTTGATCCTTTTCTCCAGGTTCATCTTTCTTTGGGGAAAATAGTTTTCTCCCCACAGGTTGCTTCTATTCGACCATGATGGTTGAGGGAATTTGGTTACTATTGGAATCTCCCACTTATTTTTCTGCCAATTCTTGTTGCACCTTTCTTATCCTTTGGTGTCTTTGCCATTGAGACCTAGACATTGATTTTTTCCCTTTGTAATTTTTTGACATGTATGCTTGTTTCTTTGACACTTGGAATTACTTTTGATATGTTATGGATGTCCTTCCTCCTGCTTCGAAACTCCTCCATTTTCCCTTTCCTGCCCCTTACCTTTGTTTAGGTTTATCCATCTGTCAGTTGGGATATTCGCAGGTGGTTTGAAGGTAGCTCTTCGACTCCCTTTAGGATAAGGGCTATCAGGCCTTCTAGGAATTCCCCTTTTGTCGAATGTGAAATTGCTCCTAGGCCCCATTTGGTTGTCCCAACAACGAGCATATGGGATTCTCTCAAAGGCTTCTTATATATTTCGATCATAAACCGCACTGCACCTTGGGCACATCAAGCACTCTGATTTTTTTTGTGGCAATGGACAAGGAAACCCAACAAACTTTCTTCATCCTTTGAGTAGACAACTTCTATTTGATCATCTTTCCTCCAATTTCCCCCAGTTCGAGCATATCATCTTTTTTCATAAATGTATGCTTCCTTTCAATCATAAATTAGGCTGCATTTGGGACACATTAGCCCCTCAGAATTATTTTTATGGCAGCGAACCAAGTAGTCTAGCATACTTTCTCCAGCCTTTGGGTAACCATTCCTCATGTAATCATCTTCCATTCTGAGGCACCTTTCGACTTCCTCCATCTCAAGAGAAGGATGGTTCAAGTCTACCATGTTAACTTCAAGGTTATGAATTTTAGTAATCCTGACCTTTTTAAACTTGACTCTAAGACCTTTAGTGGCCTTTGTTATTCCAACAATTGTGGTAATATCATCAACAATCTTGCCTTTGATATCTTTGTTGATTAGACCTTCGTTAGTCTTTTGCACTTTGATACATGCAACAAAATCATCAGTAATCTTGTTCGAGGTATTAGCAAGGCCTTCAGTAGCCTTCTTTTCTTTAACGTTTGCAACAAAAATCTTCAGTGATCTTGTCTTCAGGGTGTTGGTTAATGTCGAAACCAATAACTTCTAGCATATGGATATCCGCAGGTTCGGCATAATTGGTTTCTGCTACATGGAGAGGGTCAGTATCAACCTTCATTTGGCCTTTGGTCTTTTCGCCAAACTTTATCCTCCCTTCCTTGATAGCATTCTGAATCAAATCCATGAAAAGAAAACATTGTGATGTTTTATGTCCTAAAAAGTTATGATATTGACAGAAACCTTTTTTCTTCTATTGGCCTAACGAAGGGATTTTGACACCAGGTGGCACTATCATTTGGCCATCCTTTACCAACAAATCAAATATTTCATCACATTTTGTTACGTTGAAAGTGTAAGTTTTCTTAGGAAACTTATCGTTCTTTTCTGGTTTTACAGAATTCTTCCCATTCGAAGGGGCTAAAGCTTTGCAAGGATATGGTGGCCCTTGCTTTAATTCAGCCAGGTCTAGTTCAAATTCTTCGAAGTCTAAAAAATCATTGCAGGCTTCTTGTTCATCTACACTAGTTTTGACATATAAGACTCTTTCTTTTCTATGGCTTTTGTTTTCTCTAGCCTTTTTTACCTTTAGGCGCTCCACTTGTCAAATCTTGTCAGCCAATTGGGCCATATCTCTTAAGTAGTGAGGATCCAACTTATTTCTAATGGAGAAGTCTAATCCTCTTGTGGTCACCTCAACTAATTCATGTTCAGGCACTTGGGTAAAACATATTGCCTTTAACAGGAGGAATCTGTTGAGGTAATCATCAATTGGCTCGATAAACTTGCGCTTGATGTTGGCTAATTCACCTAGGCTTATCTTCATTGACCTACATAAAATTGTTCATGAAACAGCCTTTCTAAACTAGTCCAATCTTGGATAGAATTCACTAAAAGGGTAGTAAACCATGCGAAAGCATTTTTGGTTTGTGAACTAGGAAAATATTTTATCCTTAAGTTTTCATTACTCGTTATATCCCCAGCCTCGATAACATACTTGCTTATATGTTCAGAAGTTAATTCGTTGGTGTCACCAGAGAATTTTATGAACTTTGGGACTTTTCAACCCCTAGGCAATTCAGTTTGCAAAATATATTCAGACAAAGGAGAAGTGTAATTTGGCCTACTAAGGCCAATATTTACACCATTTCGTGCCATGATTCTTTCGACCATGGCGGCCATATTGTTATCTCCTGCCACATTGTCTTGTTGAACTTGATATATGACTTCATTAACATTTTAATTTCTATTTACCATCATAAACCTATGTTCCGGTTTTCTTAGAATTTATGGTTCTTGCCTAAAAAGGTTCAACTATAGGTATTTTGACATTCGCAACCCTAGGTACTTCGACTATCTCTCCTTGATTTACCACATTCTCCTGGGGTGAATTTCTTTGGTTCTGTCGAACTTGGTTAATTGTTGGGTCCTCTTCTAAGATTTCCCCTTGATTTTCCTTAACCCACTCCCTCTGAGGATGTGTTAGGGGTTGAGACACACCGAAGAATTCATCGATGCGCGTCAATTGCACATCCATTTGTTGGTTTGTTTGAGTGGTTTTTGAATCAAAGGGTTAAAGATTGCACCCCTTGTTTGTGCAAGCATTTGGAGCATTTCATGGTTACTTTCGTCCATTTGCTGTCTAATCACCATTGCAGATTGATTTGTTAAGTTCGACATTTAGGAAGAAACTCCTTCTATCTGTGGTTGGACATTTTGACCCCTGTTATTAACAGCAGATCCAGAACCTTGTAATGACGAAGTAACGTTCATCACAAGATCTAGGTATGTTGAAGTGGAATTATGTAATTTCATCATAAATGGAGATGACATGCCATAAGGCCGCTCTCGGTCATATTCAGGCATGGAACAAACAGGCGGCCCCTAAGGCCTATGGAAAATATTTCCCCCAGAGGGGGGTCCCTTGTGGACCATGCAGTCACATATAGGTCAAAATAGGGCCAATATAAGCATTCGACTGTGTTGGCGTCGAACTTGTTGAAGACTGTATAGACTCCATCATTATTAGGAGGGTTTTGATTGCCTGTCTGGCTTTGGTTTTCTATTTTACTAACGTACTTTATCTTAGATATTTATTTGTTGTTTGTGGATAATTTACCATTTCTAAGTCTCATACAACGCATAAAAATACAAAAGGATGATGAATATTTTCAAAACTTTTACTAGAACTGAAAAATTTATTTATTGAACATAGGTCCCACTGGGCGTGTGCTGAAGCGGTAAAACGGCAAGCAAAAGTAAGTATTTTTATAGGGTATATCATATCGTCTCCATAGGGATTAGTGCATACTGGATTTCCGTTCGACAATTTCTAGGGTTTATGAGTTTGGAAATTGAATGGGTTTAAAGATGGTAAATGCATGAGTTAAAGTTATGAACATAAAAGAATTTCATTTTTCAAAATGGATAGAAATATCAGAATTGAATTTCACATACCCGTTAAATACTTAAATTTACTACTCAGTTGCAATCAACCTAAACTACTCATCAATATCATCACGTATCTCTCACACATAGGTTATTTCTAACACAAAGCGAGATAACAACCGTATTGCTCGCGTCAGTGATCTCTCAACACAACACAAAACAACACAGAAGCATTAAGAATCGATAAAACATGAATACTAAGCCTTAATCTATCTCTAGAATCAAAACCCAATAGATGTTCTTCCTAAATCCGGATTTGAACCGCCTATTTCTACAACAACCCAAACCCAAATAAAGCAAGCAATCACCAATATTAATTTGTAACAAAATCTTCATACAACACCATGAGTAATAAATATACATGCAAAACAAAGTATACTTACATACAAAACCCCAATAAATGAGGTTACAAAGAGAAGAAATAAGAAGATGAACAATAATTGCTCAATTTGTTACTCTGATTGAAGTAAACCCACCTCTGATCATCAAAATGCAACCCCAATTGATGTTTTCTAAGCTCTCTCTACCAAAAAATGATGTTGATGGTGTTGGAACTCAAAAATACCCAACCTATAACCTAAAATTATGATTTCACCTATTTAATGACTCTGAAAATCGAAGACCGCGCTTAGCCCCAAATCGGGAGCTTAGCGCGCTCTGTGTTTTCATAAAAATATCAGCACTTGTTTTTGCCATAACTTGAGAACCGTAACTTCGATTTACGCACGATCGGAAGCGTTAAAAAGCTTATTCAATGCTCTATCTAACAATGCATAAATATAAATGCTTGAATACCTACAAAAATGAGATAAAATCAATTAAACTCAATGATATTTATACGATAATTCAATATATACACTATAACATAAACTATATTAAATATATACTAAAGTTAAGATTTGTTGATAAAAAGAAAACAAATTAAGTCGATAAATGTTAATTATTCACACTTAAATTCACAACAACTTAGCACTATATCAAACTCTCCCCAACTTAGAACATTGTTTGTCCTCAAACAAACTCAAACAACCTAAAGAAATAAAAGACGATAATCCAAGAATCACGAATCAACAGGTTTTGAAAACGAAAAACAAATTCAATAGTTCAAATAAAAATTGTACAATCAAAGTAAACACTTACCACTAAACTACAACAATAGCATAATTACGAAACAAAATCTAAGTACAAGAGTCATGCCAAACTTTTTAAAACAACACAAGTTCACTCATGAATCACACCTAACAAAAACAATCACCGGTAGATGAAAAACTCACAAAATAAGGGATTTTCACACACAACAATTTTACAAACAAAAGAGTAAATTATGCAATCATCTAAAAACTCATATTGACAACATAAAAGCAAGAAAATCAAGGGATTTTCAAGGTTTTAATGTGATCGGGTAAACAAACAAGGGGAAATTTCTAAAACTAATCGAAACCAAAACTTGTCTAAATCTAAGGGAGTGATAAACTCACAAAGTTTCAAGCAAAACATTCCAATCAAATTTTTCCACATTCCCAAATTGTCAAACCAAAACACCATACTTATTTGCACAATTATTTTAACTCTTTTTGTTTTTCTTTTTCAAAGCTTTTTCATTTTTTTTCTTTCTTTTTCTTTTCTTTTCTTTTTCATTTTTTTCTTTTTCACATTTTTATTTTATTTTTTAAACCTCATAGTAATCAACCAATAAGTAAACAATAATCCTCTCCCCAACTTAAATTTAACCACATCATCATGTGAATACTCCCTACTTTCTAAGTCAAGGTAAAAATTCATGCAACAACACAAAGTTGAGGGTTCGAGAAAAAATCAACAACCAAAATTCATACAAAAAGTGAAATTAATACTTATAGACAAGCATCAAGTTCAATCAACATGGATAATGACCAAAGGCTCAAAGGGGTTACAAATGATCACACACTCACAAGGTGAATTGACTATTTAGATAAGGTAGTTATGCTCAAAATGAAACAAAAATTCTTTGATCCTTTTCATGCTTTCATATAATCAACACAAACAAAAGATTAAGTATAATAAAATCCAATTAGAACAAGAATGTTGGTACTTCGTGCATATGGTAAATAATGGAAAGCTTCTTCACAATGGGAGGGGGATCTAAAGTGATTCACATCATGAACAAGTATACAAAAGAATGAATGGCATGGAAGTTGTAAAAGCCTAAGTATCATGTATATGCTAAAGTCTAGAAAGCGATAAACACATACCTTGGACGTGTACAAAACTTTAAACACTATCATTACCATGCATTCGCAAGTTGAAACGATAAAAAATTGACAAACGCCTCATGCGACTTCAAATAATCAGAAAAAATTGGAGTCCAAACAACAAATAAAAACATTAGAAAATACTACTATTATGTACTCTATAAATAGCCGAGATGATAGTGGGAAAATGGCTGAGTGAAACAAAATTCCACAGGATAAACTGCAGAGCACGTTTAGCCCGCAGACCTGCGCTTAGCGCGCTACACCAGAATACTCACGCTTAATGCGCACAGACCCGCGCTTAGCGCACACAGGTCTGTGCGGAAATACCAGGTGAAAATGGATTAAACAAGTTGTAAAGTGACGGTTTGAGAATTTTACGAACAATCTGAGTACAACATGTTTAATGAATGTTCTCTATACTACCTAAGCTAGAATGAAAAAGTAATAACGAAACAAAAAACGAGAAAACATGCTTGTTTTACGTCTTAAGCTCGATGCATGTTATTTATACACACTTCACCAAGTTACCTCTTTACACAGTTAGTGCTCACCGACGGTGAAACCTAACTAAACACTTAGCAAACGTGAAGAGAAACAAACATATACACTAAATTTAGAAATATACAAAACATGTAAAATTCACAATTATGGTAAACATATACAAGTATCAATATAAACAAATGAAAATAGATAATATATACGATATCTACATAACTCAAAAACAAAAAACTATCGCGATGCGATCCAATAAAAACACGAATCCCCAGTAACGACGCCATTTTACTAAAGTGGTAATGGACAGTTCGAATGCAGGTTTGAAATTCTGGTATCAGATATGTGATGTCGAATGAGTTCCACGACACAAATATATGTTTACAAGTAAAGAGCAGTAATAACAAAAGCAGTAAAAACACAAGAGATTGTTCACCCAGTTCAGTATACAACAACACCTACTCTGGGGGATACCAAGCCAGGGACAAGTCCACTAAATAGTATCAATTCATAGACCCTCAGTAAACAACTAGTTTATGATTTAATCACTTAATCACTACCCGTGTTATACTTCTACCTAAGACTCACCTAGGTATGAGGCCCTCCTCAAATCCCTTCAATCACTTACAGTGAAGAAACAACAGCAATAATAAGTTTAAAAACTTCAATCATTCAATGCTTAAAAGCTTATGAATGATACATAATTAACAACCCAAATAACAACACAAGTATTCAATCAATACTAGAGTGTTTGACAATTAAAAGACTTAGACTTTTTAAAACAGAAAGAAAGTATTCTTCTTCAAAAGTTGCAGTAGTTTGAATAAGGAAGCAAGTCCTTATATATGCGCAGCTGTAGGCTTTGGCTTTAAAACCCAATATTCAATTCTTTTGAATATTTCCATAAAAACAAGTCAAGATGAAATCCATGTATTTTGAAAAATATTCCTCCATATTTTTTGCTGCCTATGAGTTACAAATCTTGAATTATGGAGCGCTGGAAATCAAGAAACAAAAAAACATATATTGATGTTGGCTGAGATCAATTCAGGAGGAAGATGTCAAGACATCTACTTTGACATCATTCAAAACAGTTTGCTACAAATGTCAATACATTTAGCAAAACATTAATAGCATATTGTTTTACCAAAATTGCTGCCAACGAACACTTACAAAATCCCCCTTTGGCAAATTTTGGATAAAACATTATCAGAGCATATTATCAGAGCAAAAACAGATTAGTAGCATAAGCAAAGAAAGCATAAACTCAGTTAGCAGTTAGCTGTTAGAAAAAGGAAGATGTCAAAACATCTTCTAAGACATGAGGCTCCCCCTCAAGTATTAAGCTCCCCCTCAATCAGATGTTACTCAGTGGTCAGTGGTCAGTCAGTCACTCTCCCCCCCCCCCCCCATTTTTAATCATAATATGTCAAATAAAAGGATGCATTCAAGAGTGTATCAGTAATTTAGGTACAGACCATAGAAATCAAATGTCAAGCATATTAAAGTGCTAAAAGGAAACAAAAGGATCATATAAAGAAACACCAATTAGTCTAACTGTCATCAGGACCAGTTGACTTGTCTGAGCCAGAAATTTCTTCCTCACTAGAGTCTTCACCTTCAGAGTTCACTATATCATCAAGGTTGTTGTCCTTTTACAGGTCCTTGATCATCTTTTCAAAGGTTAGCTCCCTTGCTGAGCTAACTCTGATTACATCATCCAACTCCTTGTAGGCTTATCTTAATTCTTTGATCATATCACCAGCAGGTGCAGATGTCAAAACAATGTATGGGACATGTTTTCCTGAAAAAAGCTTAAAATGAAGGGTCAAGGCACACTCCCTCTTGCATACTACATCATTTCCACTTAGGATTCCAGGATGCTGATTAAGGATAATTCCATAGAGGAGGGAAAGAAAATCAATTGGCATCTTAATGGCACAAGTTCCTTCATCTTTAATGGTCTGATCAAAGATGTAAGTCCCATAATCAAAATATTTCTAGTGGGAACCCAATTTACAGCTCTAATCCTATGCAAAATAGCAAATTTCACACTCAATTTGCTGACAGGAAGTTTATTTTTCATGTGCCACTCACATACTTTATTAGCAGTGATGGCTCTGCACACTTGATTCTCTGTAACTTCCAGCTCACAGTAGACATCTTCAGACCTGTCTAGAAATCTATTTATGATGGCAAGAGAAAATTCTACACACTTTCCTCTAACAAAAACCTTTCTATACTCCTTACTTTTATGGGCAGCACGATCAACATTAAATTAACAATAAACTCCTTAACAAGAGTTTCATAGCAATTGGCAAACCTGGTAACTATTTTCATCAATCCAGCATAAGATATCAGCTCCATGATTTCTTTACATTTCAAAGCACAAGCTCCTAGTTCTCTCTCAAGGGAAATCCTTCTTTGATACACATACTTCCACTTTTTAACATTCCCAACAGAACAGAAGGAGATGTTGTCAAGTGGGGCATTAGGAACCCTAACGGAAATCTTCTTGCTTGAAGACTTTTTGATAGGAGAGATGTCCTGGATATCTTTCTTAATATCATAGTATGAGTCAACTTCTTCAAAAACCACAACTTTCTTCTTAATATTGGATCCTTTTACAGCATCCTCATCATCATCTGTGGAGCTAACATGTCTAGCTTTTCTTTTTCTAGAGGGAGGAACCACTTTACTTCTTGTCTTTGGGGGTCCATACATGATTTTCTTCTTGGTTGTTTTGGCAGGGGGTGTGACATTTGCATCCTTCACTTTCCTAGATTTAAGTCTTCTTGCAATACCAGACAGAACATTAGTAATGAGCTCATTGTCAGTCAGCTCTTATACATTGACTATATTTTCAACATTTTGACCTTTTGCATCCTTGGAGGCAGTAGCATCTTGTTCAACATTTTCCTCAGGATCTTGTTCAACATTTTCTTCTTCCACTTCTTTTATAGCAGAGATAGCAAGCTTCTCAAGTTTTCTTTCAGCAACACCTTTCTTGAAGGTGGATGGTTCAACAGTAGCACTTTTAGGATCATTTCTTTTGTCAGCGGGAGGAGGCATACGAGCAAGAGGGGTTGAAATCCCAGGAACAACAAAGCCTTCATTTAACACTTTGTCTACTAGCCTTCTAATTCTTCTATCAACATTAACAATTTCTTCTTTTGTCCTATTGTCAGTAGAAGTAGAAGAGTTACCTTTATCATCTTTGGATTTCTTAGCAGGTGATGATATAGGTTTCTTGACCTTCTTATCAAGAGGTGGGATGGTTGTTATAGGAGTAGCATCAAGTACTTTGTCAAGGGAGAGATTCTCATTGGCAGATTTTGAGGAAGACGATGTATGATGTTGAGACATCTTTGAAGATTTTTGAGCAAGAGCATGAAGAATGACTAGGATTCTTTTTCTGTAGAGGAGAATGAAAAGTTTGTGAAAGTAGAAGGATGTTATTTCTTAGCGTGTGGAAAACACTTTGAGGCAGTCCTGCAATGACTGCTTTCGAAATTTTATTTGTTGGAAACACAAATAATATAATATCACTTTAATGATATTCCGACACGCCTTTAATTGCTACAAAACTCTCATATAGGAAAATCCATAACTTTCCTCTTAAGATATCAAACTGATTAGCATCCAAAGCCTTAGTGAAAATTCCATCCAGTTGCAATTCAGTGGCTACATGTTTTAAGACAACAATCTTTTCTTCAACAAGCTCTCTTATAAAGTGATGATGGATATCAATATGTTTGGTCTTGTTGTGTTGAATGGGATTCTTTGATATGTTAATGGCACTTAAATTGTCACCGAATAATGTCATGACATCTTATTTGACATTGTATTCTGTTAACTTTGTTTCATCCAAACCAATTGAGAACAACTGCTTCCTGCAGCAATATACTCAGCCTTTGCAGTGGACAGAGACATACAATTTTGCTTCTTACTGAACCAAGATATGAGATTATTTCCCAGAAAGAAGCATCTTCCTGATGTACTTTTTCTATTTGTGCCCAATAAGCATCACAAAAACCAGTTAAGGCAGAATTAGATACATGAGAGTATAGCATACCATAGTAACTTGTCCCATTCATATATTTAAGAATTCTCTTCACATGGTTGGCATGGCTAAATTTAGGATCAGCATGATATCTTGCACACACTCCTACATCAAAGGAAATGTTTGGTCTGCTAGCTGTGAGATATAGAAGACTGCCTATCATACTTCTGTAAAGACTTTGATCTACACTTACTCCTTTTTCATCTTTAGTCAACTTCAGATGTGTGGGAGTAGGGTTCTTTTGTGGCTGGCCTTTTCCATCCCAAATTTCTTAAATATATTCTTGGCATACTGGCTCTGATATAAAAATATGGAATCTTCCATTTGTTTAACTTGCAGACCCAGAAAATAGGTTAATTCACCGACAAGACTCATCTTAAATTCTGACTCCATTTGCTTGAAAAAATGTCGAACCATCTCATTTGACATCCCACCAAACACAATATCATCAATATAAATCTGTGCAATCATGATCTTCCCTTCTTCTTCCTTGACAAAAAGAGTTTTGTCTATGCCATCTTTCCTGTATCCATTCTCAACAAGAAATTCTGTTAATCTCTCATACCAAGCTCTTGGATCTTGCTTTAATCCATACAGAGCTTTCTTTAGTTTGTAGACATGTTTAGGAAAACTTATATCAAAAAATCCCTTTGGTTTTTCCACATAAACTTCTTCATTCAAATATCCATTTAAGAAGGCACTTTTTACATCCATTTGAAACAATTTACATTTTAGTATGCATGCAACTCCCAAGAGTAGTCTGATTGATTCAAGTCTGGCCACAGGGGAAAAAGTTTCATGAAAGTTACCTCCTTCAATTTGAGTATACCCTTGTGCTACTAACCTTGCCTTATTTCTAGTGACCACTCTTGTTTCATCAGACTTATTCTTGTACACCAATTGTGTGCCAATTATATTTGTCTCTTCAGGTATGGGAACTAGATCCCAAACTTTATTTCTACTGAATTGTTCTAGCTCTTCCTGCATAGCATTAATCCAGAACTCATCAGTTAGGGCCTCTTTGACATTCTTAAGCTCAACCTTTGACACAAAGCAAGAGTTTGATATTCCATCTCTTCATCTGGTAGTAACTCCTTTATTTAGATCTCCTATGATAAGCTCCTTAGGATGATCTCTATGGGTTCTAATTGAATGTCCTTTATTGAGATGACTAGGCTCAGGATCTTCTTGTGGTGGATTAGAATCAACACTTCTGTCATTTGATTCTGTTGGAATATCAGAAACAGATGTTCCACCATCTTCTGAGACATCTTCTTCAGCACTCCATCCTCTATCATCAATAATAACATTTATTGACTCCATCATAACTTTAGTTTTGGAGTTAAACACTCTATAAGCTCTGTTATTTATAGTATAACCCAGGAATATTCCTTCATCACTCTTGAGATCCATCTTCCTCCTTTGTTCACGATCAGCTAAGATGTAGAATTTACTTCCAAAAACATGAAAGTATCTAACATTTGGTTTTCTTCCCTTCCATATTTCACACAAGGTGGCTGAAGTGCCTTTCCTTAGAGAGACTTTGTTATGGATATAGCATGTAGTATTCATAGCTTCAATCCAAAAATGGAAGGGTAACTTCTTAGCATGAATAATGGCTCTAGAAGATTCTTGGAGAGTTATATTCTTGCGTTCCACAATCCCATTTTATTGAGGAGTAATAGGATAAGAGAATTCATGGTTGATTCCTTCAGAGAAGCAAAAATCAGCAAATTTATTATTCTCAAATTCCTTTCCATGATCACTTCTGATTCTTATGACATGACTTTCCTTTTCCCTTTGAAGTTTTTGACAGAGATCTTTAAACACTTCAAAAGTTTTTGATTTTTCTCTAATAAAGCTTATACATGTGTATCTAGAAAAATCATCTACAACAACATAGGCATACTTCTTACCACCAAGACTTTCAACCTGCATAGGTCCCATCAAGTCCATATGAAGAAGTTCCAAAACTTTTGATGTAATGAGATGTTGGATCTTCTTATGTGACATCTTAGTTTGCTTTCCAATCTGGCAATCACCACATATTCTATCTTGAGCTTAGGAATCCTTCTCACTGCTTCTTCAGATATAATTCTTTTCATACCTTTCAGATGCAAGTGCCCCAATTTTTGATTCCATATGTTAACTTCATTCTCTTTGGCAAAAGCACATGTCGAGGAGAGATTCAACTCTTGAGGAACCCATAGATAACAATTGTCTTTAGATCTGATTCCTTTCCTAATAACTTCATTCTTTTCATTTCACACAAGACATTCTTCCTTGGTGAAGTTAACTTTGAATCCTTGATTACACAATTGGCTTATACTTATCATGTTAGTTGTTAACCCTTTAACATGTAACACATCATCAAGCTTAGGGACTCCTGAATAATTAAGCTTGCAAACACCTTTGATTTAGCCTTTTGCTCCATCACCAAAAGTAACATAACTGGTGGAATGAGATTTGACATCTACCAACAGATTCTTGACACATGTCATGTGTCTAGAGCTACCACTGTCAAAATACCAGTCATATTTGGTTGATACTCTGAGGGAGGTGTGAGCTATGAAACTAGAAACATTAGACTTGGGAATCCACTGTTTCTTCTTTTTGCTATTTTTTGGACACTTATCAGTATTAGGAGAAGGAGTAGTCTTAGGATACCCATACAAATTGAAACAGAAGGGCCTTATATGACCAAGCTTTCCACAGTGATGACATCTCCAAGGCTGGGGATTCTCCTTGGTGTATTTAAACTTCTTCTTACCCTGATGTTTGCCATGATGTCCTTTCTTGCTATGATGTTTAGACATTTAATTTGACATCTTAGGTTTAGATTTGACCTGAGTGGAATGTGATGAAGGTTATTTCGAGTTAGGTTTATCTTTCTAATTAAACCTTAGACCACTCTTGTCTCCAGTCACTCTCCCCACTTGAAGAATTTCATCTAGTTTGTCAGATCCATTATTTAACATCTTGGGAGATTTGACCATTCTATCATGGTTTGAGGTCAAGGAAGTCACTTCACTTTCCATATTAGAAATAGTTTTTAAATGTTCTTCCCTTTTTGCCTTCAACTGAGTTATGATGAATTTCTGTTTCTCCCCTTCAAGGAACACTTCTGCACTTCTGAGACATAATTCTTTGTATGAAGCAACTAACTCATCAAAGGTTAGTTCCCCTTCACTAGACTCTTCATCAGATACATATTTTCCTGTCAATGCTTTAACATATTTGGCAGATTCTTCAAGATCACTCTCTGAGTCCTCTTCAGACAAAGTAACAGATAGATTATTCTTCTATTTCTTAAGATATGTAGGACATTCAGCTCTAATATGACCAAAGCCTTCACATTCATGACATTGTACTCCCTTCCCTTGAGTGGATTTTTCTTCAGCCCTTTTTCTTCCAAACTCATTTGACTTATGAGTGTTAGATGAGATGTTCTTGACATTTGATCTTTGGTTTCTATCCATTATTTTTATCACTTTGTTAAATTGTCTTCCAAGCATAGCTAAGGCATTTGATATTCCTCCATCTGTATCCAAATCACAGTCTTCCTCTTCATCTTCAGTATTTAATACAATGGCTATGCTTTTATTCTTCTTTTCAGATCTTTCATTGATGCTTAGTTCAAATGTTAGAAGGGATCCAACAAGTTCATCCACTTTCATTTTGTCAATGTCTTGAGCTTCTTCTATAGTAGTCACTTTCATATCAAATCTCTTGGGAAGAGACCTGAGCATCTTTCTCACCAATTTGTCTTCAGGTATTTTCTCTCCTAAAGAACTGGAGGCATTAGCAATTTCAAGAATGTTCATATGGAAGTCATTTATACTTTCATCATCATTCATTCTAAAATTCTCAATTTTGTGGTGAGCAACTAAAGTCTTGACATCTTAACTTTAGATGTGCCTTCATGAGTAGATTGAAGAATTCCCCATGCATCCTTAGCTACATCATATGTGTTCACTAATCTGAAAATGTTCTTGTCAATTCCATTGAATATAGAATTCAAGGCTTTAGAATTTCCAAGAGCAATTTCATCTTCTTCTTTAGACCAATCTTCTTCTGGTTTTAACTCAGAAGTAGGTTCTCCATTTTCTCCCAATTTGACAGGGTGTTTCCATCCTTTTAAAACAGCTTTCTAAGCCCTGCTGTCCAAAGACTTTAAAAAGTCAACCATATGTGGTTTCCAGTAGTCATAATTACTTCCATCCATAATGGATGGTCTATTTACAAATCCTCCTACCTTGTCCATAGTACCAGAAAGCATCTTCCCTGGATCTCACCCAAATAAAGAGTAGGATGCCTTCTCTGATATCAATTGAAATTCTGGTATGAGATATGTGATGTCGAATGAGATGTCACGACACAAATATCTGTTTACAAGTAAAGAGCAGTAATAACAAAAGTAGTAAAAACACAAGAGATTGTTCACCCATTTCAGTGTACAACAATACCTACTCTGGGGGCTACCAACTAGGGACAAGTCCACTAAATAATATCAATTCATAAACCCTCAGTAAACAACCATTTTATGATCTAATCACTTAATCACTACCCGTGCTATACTTCTACATAATACTCACCTAGGTATGAGGTCATCCTCAAATCCCTTCAATCACTTACAGTGAAGAAACAACAAAAATAGTAAGTTTAAAAACTTTAATCATTCAATGCTTAAAAGCTTATGAATGATACATAATTAATAATCCAAATAACAAAATAAGTATTCAATCAATACTAGAGTGTTTGACAATTAAAAGACTTAGACTTTTTAAAACAGAAAGAAAGTATTCTTCTTCAAAAGTTGCAGTAGTTTGAATAAGGAAGCAAGTCCTTATATATGCGCAGCTGTGGGCTTGGGCTTTAAAATCCAATATTTAATTCTTTTGAATATTTCCATAAAAACAGGTCAAGATAAAATCCATGCATTTTGAAAAATATTCATCCATATTTTTCGCTTCTTGTGAGTTATAAATCTTGAATTATGGAGCGTTGGAAATCAGGAAACAGAGAAACATATACTGATGTTGGCTGAGATCAGTTTAGGAGGCAGATATCAAGACATCTGCTTTTACATCATTCAAAACAGGTTGCTACAAATGTCAAGACATTTAGTAAAACATTAACAGCACATTGTTTTACCAAAATTGCTGCCAACGAACACTTACAGGATTTAGGAAGAACATCTATTTGGTTTTGATTCTAGAGATAGATTAAGGCTTAGTATTCATGTGGGTATCAATTTTGTAGCGTGCTAAGCGCGGGCCTGCGGGCTAAGTGCGGTTTGCAATTTGTCCTGTGGAATTTTGTTTCACTCAGCCATTTTCCCACTTTCATCTCATCTATTTATAGAGTACATATTAGTAGTATTTTCTAATGTTTTTGTTTGTTGTTTGGTCTCCAATTTTGGTCCATTTATTTGATGTCGCATGCGCGAAATCGCCTCCGCGAGTGATACAATTGATTTATCGCTTTGCATTAGAGATAACCTCTGCGTGAGTGGTATGTGATGGTGTTGACAAGTAATTTAGGTTGATTGCAACTGGGTAGTAAGTTTAAGTTTTTAACGAATATGTGAAATTCAATCCCGAGAATCTCCACTTTTTGAAGAATAAATTCTTTTTTTGTTAATAACTTTTAATTCCCGCATTTACCTTTTATACAATCCAATCCAATTCAACCCCAAACTCATAAACGTGAGAAATTTTCCGTTCGACAAGTCTCCCGTTTATGAGTTTGGGATTGAATTGGGTTGGTTTGTATAAAAGGTAAATGTGGGAATTAAAGTTATTAACACAAAAAGAATTCATAATTCAGAGAGTAGAGAACTCTCGGGTTTACATTTCATCTACCCTATCAAATACTCAAACTCACTACCCAGTTGTACTTAACCTAAACGACTCGTCAATACCATCACGTATCGCTCACACTAAGGCTATTTCTAACACAAAGTGATTCATCACCCATATTACTCTCTGAGGCGATTTCGTGCGCAACTTAAACAATTCAGATGATTTTCATAACCGATACCCACATGAATATTAATCCTTAATCTATTTCTAGAATGTAGAACCTAATAGTTATTCATTCAAGAGAGAGATTCATAAAGCACATGTTTATGACAAACCAAACCTCCACGATAAAGAAAAAATCAAGAACAAACACTGATATTAATTCGTAAAAGAGATTTCATATAACACCGTGAGCAATAAATGTACATATAATCAAGATAAATATACATACAAACTCCAACAATTAAAGATTACACAGAGAAGAGAATAAAAGGAAACAAACATTTCTTGGTTTGTCAACACCAATCGATGAGAAATTCGACTTTGGATCATCCGATTGCAACCTCTAAATATTGTTTCTAAGTATGTCTCTACCAAAAAATGAAGGAAATGTTGTTGTGACTTAAAAATACCCAAACCATAACCAAAAAATACATTTTTCTCACCTACTTAATTAGTCTGAAAATCGCAGATCGCGCTTAGCCCCAAATCGGGCGCTTAGTGTGCTCTGTGCTATCATAAAAAAAATCAGCACTTATTTTCGCTATAACTTAAGAACTGTAACTCTGATTTATGCACGGGAAGAAGCATTGGAAAGC
This sequence comes from Vicia faba, assembly GCA_948472305.1. Classification (NCBI taxonomy): domain Eukaryota; kingdom Viridiplantae; phylum Streptophyta; class Magnoliopsida; order Fabales; family Fabaceae; genus Vicia; species Vicia faba. Next base: position 588,611,137 of record OX451736.1, on the reverse strand, counting down.
TTATTCAATGATCTATATAGAAATTCCTAAATATCAATGCTTGGACACCTACAAAAATGAGATAAAATCAATTAAACTCAATGATATTTACACGATAACGCAATATATACACTATAAATATACTAAAGTTGAGGTTTATTGACAAAAAGATAACGAATTAAGCTGATGAATGATAATTATTCGCACTTAAATTTACAACAATTTAGAACTCATCAGCGTGTTAATTGGTTTACCTTGAAATTTGGTAAACAACTATTGGTTTTCCAAATTAAAGAAAAAGATTGGTGACTTGTAGGATCAACCAGATTGATCCTAAGGACATGTGTTCTTATTCAAACTTTTGTTCTTGAAAACAATGAATACTTTTGATAGCATTCAGAATCTTTTAAACAATTCTGATTTCGATTATTACTTTGAAGGTTATAATGCAATGCTTTAAAGAAAGGATTGGTATGTAAAAGACTTTTTATTTAAACTTAAAAGGAACATATATAATTTCAATTGAAAATGAATGGAAATAAACATAAAGTTGGTGAATCATACGTATATTCTCACAACTCGTTTCTCGAACACTGGTACCTTGAGTAATTTATAGTAATTTGTACAAATATGTGAACACACGAATCCTATTGCAAAGATTCATATTTATACTATTTTGACCCTAACAGTCAATACTGAAACAATGACGAGTTCGTTGTTGCATGCGCCTTCGAACCTTATGCTTCCACGCGTCTTTTTGGATAAGAGCAAACTTTCAAATTTGAAAACTTTCTTGTCTTTGAAGCGCCAAATAATACAGACGTGATGGTCGAAGTATTTATCCTGATAATACTTTGAATAAATCAAGTTCCAATGGTTCACAAACGAACCTTTCGCCAACATTTAGCGAATGAAATTTTACTAAATTTTTATCTATCGAAATCTTCACAAAATCTCCTTCATGTTTCCTTTCAAACTAACTTTCTTCTAAGATGTATCATTTTAGCTCAACTTTCATATAGTCGAAATTCTCAGTTAATAGCCTTAGATGCATCTGGATGTGAATTCTACATTTTTGAATGGTCTATTATAAGAAGAAGTATATGTGTCACAACCTCCTAGATTTTTCTGCACAAATTGTCCTCGATATTTTTCAAGTTAATATCTTAAGTGAACTAAACTCGTTATTGTTTACTAAAAACACCAGTAAATAGTATGTTGATGTTTTTGTTGAGGTATGTTGTTGTTTTGTTAAAGTAAATTGTTATTTTTGTTGATAAAAGTTGTTGGTGGTGTTCTGGGAGATGTTCTTCTTGAGTTATGTTGATGTTTATATTGAGGTAAATAGTTTTTTTAGGTAAGTATTTTTTTTGTTGATATATTTTTGTGTTATTGTTTATGTGTTTGTTGAGGTGTGTCATTGCTAATGTTATTTCTTCTACATTGCAGCTTTTATTTTATTTAACCAACAAGTCATAGAAGATAAGTTTATTATATCATATATGGTTTGAGTGTTTTACCAACCCCTCACTGAATATATAGTCTTTCAAATTGAATTGAAAATTAATAAGATGAAAAATTAAGTTATACTAAAAAACAACTTACATTAATCGCTGATATTCAAGATTCATGCAACGCATTATCCGTATCTCGCTCTTTAATAGTTAGAACTTGGTTCAATACTTCTAGTTCTTCGGCCATCACTTTATTTTCTATTAGTTATGTCTGCAAAGTTAATAATTTGCATAGTGAACTAGTAGAGAAACAAGTGTTTGTTGAAGAATTAAAAGCATTGAAATAAGTTCTAATTTTTAAAGAGTGAGATACAGATAATGAATTGCAGAAATCTCAAAAATTATTGATTAGTGTGACTTGTTCTTCTAATATAACTTAATTTTCCGTATTATTATTTTCTAAATCAAATTGAAAAAATATGTCTAGTGAGAAGTTGTGAATAAGTATACCACATAACTTATAATAAACTCAAATATATATATCACAATGGGTGAAAGCTATAAATATGGTGTAATGTAGTGATTTTCCATTTGAAAATGTAAAAATGTTGTTGTTAGGTATTGAATTAACCAATAAACATTTAATTTTTCACCACGGTTGAATTTTACAACAGTGTTTATATGTTGCAGTATATTATTTTTATCATGACTACTTACTAATGGTGGAATGTAGAACACTTAATATCAGACACTTAGTTCCATAATCAATTAACTGTTGTTTGATCTAAATTATTTATGCACAACAACTACCTACAACAATATAAAAAGGACAAATCCCAAAGTTTAAACAGTGTATCAAGTCTAAAAATTCTATTTACAATCTTTGATCTCTAATTAACCACTATTTTATCATCACACAATGTTTCTAATTTTTCTCTAAGACATTATTTAAGAAATTTTACCATGCATGTCACTTATGGATATTATAAAAAATTGGGTTAAATAAGTTTTTGGTTCCTCTAAATATTTCAAACTTTTTTTTAGTCCCTCAAATATTTTCCTTCAAGAGATGGTCCCTTCAAAATTTTCCGTCAGAATAATTGGTCCCTAACGTTAAATTTCACTAACGGTTGCTTATGTGGCAAGATAGGTGGGTTAAATAATATTTTTTTACTGAGATGAAATTCATTAACTTAATTGGCATTTCTCATGTTTCAAAACCCTTTGTGTTTCACAATCCTGATTCCTTCAGAACCCCTAGTTCACCTTCGATAGTGGTCCCTCTCTGAAAAAAAAGCATTCATGTATCTCCATGCTTGTGGTCCCAACATTGAAGAATCTTGAGCTGGTTGTTACGGTCCCAACAATGATTAGGTAAGTTCTACTTGCTATAGTTTATTCATTTCGAGTATTTATTGTATGTTCCATGCCCCAATTGTTGGTCCCAAAATATAGGATTTTTGGTTTGAATTTGATGGTAATGTCTGATTTCCCTTGTTTTTTCTTGAAATGTGTATGAAATAGGGTTATTTAAGGTTGTCTTTTATACCAAAGGATCACTTGTAAAGGATTAAAGGTTAAGATATGAAGGGGGGATGTTTATGTTGTATGTGGGCAAGACCCTGATTTCTGGTCATACTTTGAAGCATGTGACTTAATTAAGGGTATAAATTCATTGTTTAAAATTGAAAATGTGAAAATCTGGTGGAAGTATGAACATGGCTCACTTGAAAATGATCTAAAATACCTTGTTAATGATGAGGGTGCAACAATGTTATCTATGTGCGTTGAGGAGGCTTAGTGTGATGTTAAGATATATACAGAGGAAAAATTATCTAGTGTGTGAGAAGAATTATATGGAGAGGTTAAAAGAGAAAGAAAAAGGTCATGTTAATGTTGAGGAAAATGAAGATGGTGAGGACAGTGAATCATCTAAAGATTCTTTGGATGGTATACACTTTGAAGATAGTGAAGAGGAGAGGATTCACGATTTTGATGAAGACATAGGTGAAGGGTTAAACAATGGAGTGGATAACGGTGCCGGTACATGTGGAGTGGATAATGGTGATGGTACATGTCAAATGGATAATGGTCAAGGGATACACAAAGGGATGACTACAGTTGAGATGGATAAGGAACATGTAATTAATGATTATTACATCACATATGAGCTTGATAGTGGGACAAATGATGATAGTGATGATGGTAGGCCTTAAGTGATAAGGTTTAATGAAGATGAAAACCTTAGAAAAGAATTTAAATTCAAGGTGGGAATGGAATTTTCTTCTCTGATGCAATTTAAAAAGGCTGTACTGGAACACAATATGTTGAATGGTAGCGAGGTTAGGTTTTCCAAAAATGATGGGACAATGTCTAAGGTTGTTTGTAAGGACAAACAACAATGTGATTACACAGTTTTATGCGGCAGGGTTTTGAGAACAACATCATTCGGGATCAAAACTCTATTTCAAAATCACAAATATGGAAGAAAGTTATTCAACAAGAATGCTAATGCTGATTGGGTATCTAGAGTGATTGTTGACAAGTTGAAGATTAATTCAGGTGTGAAATTGAATGAAGTTGTAGCAGATGTGAGATTGAGGTTTGCTACAGAAATTACTGGATGTAGGGCTTTCAAAGCAAGGAAGCTAGGTAGAAAGGTTCTTGAAGGGGACTCAGCCAAGAAATATAGTATGATATGGTCATATGGAGCTAAATTGAGGAGGGCATCCAAAGGAAACACATTTAAGTCTGGTTTTCCACCTAGGTTTGAAAGGTGCTACATGTGCTTTGATGGTACAAAGAAAGCATTGAAGGTTGGATGTAAACCATTCATAGGATTAGATGGATGTCACCTAAAAAAATGGTGGAATCTTGTTGATAGTTGTCAGTAGGGATGCCAATGACCAGTATCTTTCACTTGCCTTTGGGGTTATGGAGAATAAAACTAGGTACTCTTGGAGTTGCTTTGTTAAGTTACTTCTTGAATACATTGGTTCTGATTGTAGGTGGTGCTTCATGTCTGATTAGCAAAAGGTATTCTTAATGTTACTTGTTATTTTAGTGTTTAATGTTACGTGTTGATTACATTTTCATGTATATGTAGGGACTGGTGAATGTATTTGAGGAAGAACATCCTGAGTTTGAACACTGGTTTTTCTTAAGGCATTTATATGCTAACTTCAAGAAGAAGTTTTGAGGTGGTACACTATATAGAGATCTCATAATGACTGCAGCATAGGCAACCTATTTTGAAGCTCACAAGGATAAGAAGAATCAGATTAAGGAGGTAAGTCCAAATGCTTTTGGATGGCGAAATTCTATTCCCAAGAATAAATGGTGTAAACATGCCTTTCCCTTGTACTCTAAGTGTGATGTTCTTATGAACAACCTAAGTGAATCATTCAATGCTACTATTTTGATGCAAAGGGATAAACCTATAACTACCATGTTTAAGTGGATTAAGAACTATCTTATGGGTAGGTTTGCCAATCTTAGGGAGAAGGTAGAAAATTACAAAGGAGAGATCATGTCTAAACCACTTAGAAGGTTATATAGGGAGATAAAAACTACTAATTGGCTGCCCACATATGGAGGTAGATTAAAATTTCAAGTAAGTCATGTAATGTTCAAAGATAGTTATGTTGTAGACTTGGAAAAACATACTTATTCTTGTAACTTTTGGGACTTGGTTGGTGTTGTACCCCAAAATTTGCCCTCTTATTTCTCAAGATATTTCCTACAAAGATCTTTAATGACTTAAGTTTGCGCAAGTATCGACTAGGTCAAACAATCTCCTCAACATTTATGCCTCAAATTATGGTTTGAGTTTGTATGAAGGCTGTTGGATTTCTAATGTTTCAAATGACTTTCATGGATCATTATGGACCCTCAAGATTACTTCTGTCAAATTTTCAAGTCTTGGATCACAATTTTCCAAGAAAGCCATTCAAGTTATCAAAAGGGCAAAATGGGCAAAATTAGGGTTTTGACTGGAAATGACTGAACCTTGATTGTTGACATAATACCTAACTTATTGGTTGGAGGCATGATCTCAAGGATCCGAGCGCATCATTTTGACCTAATCGCATATTCCAATTCATCTCCTGAGATCAGTGGATTGATAGACGAAATTCGGTCAACTGGTAGAAAAAGTCAATTGTACACTAAAAGGTCAAACTTTGACTTTTAAACCAAAATTGAGTCCAAAAAATCACACTTCATCAAGACATCCAAAATATGAAATTTGATCATCAGAAAATCAAGAGATTCAAATATCCAACTTTGCAAGACTTGGAAATTTTTCTAAGTATTTTTTATACTTGTTAATTCCACTGCTTCATGACATATTTTCACTACAATTCAAAATAACTCAAGATGTTACAAATAATTCAAGATGTTACAAATAATTCAAGTTACTACAAAGTGGCATTTTTGCAAGATTACAAATTCTAAACTTTGTCTTGGTTGAACTTTTCCCTTTGACTTAAAGCCTGCCACTATGTTGCCCACAAAACTAAACTAGTGCCATGCTACAAACAATGATGTCCAAACTACTACTGAACAAAGCCCTATATGCTGCCAAATCCAAGCCTGCTGTGTTGTCCATATAACAGCCTAAAATCATGTCAAAAATAGTCTGTTGTACTACTATAAAACAGCCATGCACCAAGCTTCCACAACAATCTAAAACTACTGCAAAACAGCCCTGTTATGCTACTACCAACCCAATCCAAGCCTGCATTATCTCAGTCTCATGTTTGCACCAAATTTGCATATGAGAGCCGCATCTAAAAGGCAATGACACAACATACCTAAACTGTTCAAATTGTTATTTGTTTCCCTCCCAAAATCCCAGCAAAACTCATCTACAAATAGACTGTTTTCACAACACACAGAGGAGGTTGGCTTTTAGAGAGAAAAAGAGATAATAGAAAAAAATAGCATTCTTTGTAAACTCTGCTGATTTCACAAAAGATCCTTGCTCATACTCATCTTTATTCTCAGTCACAAAAGCAGAACCTCAATCCATTTTACAAACTCTCCCATAAACCAAACACCTTATCACATAGAGATTGCTCAAACACAAGAACAGTTTTTGTATTGCTATTATCTTTACCCTCCAAACACAAAAAACAGTAATGTACAACTTGACCGAGTTAGTGTGATTCAATAGTTTGGAACAGCTTCCTGGAGATTCATTGGAGCCATCACAGTATCTTGAAAAGTATTCAATATTAAAACACCAAGTGCAGTCTCAAGGTAAGTCTTCTTGACTTTGCATTTTTTTCATACATCATTAATGATATATTTTCTAAGATAAATTGTAGTAATCATTGCCCCTTTGAGCTAACCATTTGCTTGTTGTTTATGTTTATCAATCATATGCTGTAAACTGACCTGTACAGACAATAAAACAATGTTTAAGGCAAAAAACTGCAGCATGAGTCGACACATACCCACTTGGGTTGAATCATTCTAGGGAAAAAACAGGGTATGAATCGACACATGGCCTTATGCATTGACTCATACTGTTACCCAGGCCCCAAAATAGAAGGATGAAAGGTGCATGAGTCAATACAAAACCCATATGTGTCGACACAAATAGGTGCATGAGTCGACACATCCCATTATGCATCGACTCATACTGAGTGGGTTTGGTTTTACAGTAGCAAGGAAAGTTATATGTTGATGCATAGCAGCATGTGTTGACACATAACAATTCAAAATGTAATTTTTCCTTTATTTTACATTGTTTTTACATTGTTTTCATTATTATTCGATATGGTTGTAATATTTAAGTTTTTACTTCATCCCCATTTGTAAATTGTACTCCACTCCCCTAATGATGTAATATCTTAGGATTTTAATTTCTGCAATTTACCGCTTTAATATAAATTGTTAGTAATTAGGGTGTGTATGGCAAGATAAAATCAACCCCTAGAAAACCCTAATCTCAAAGATGAAAATGCATGCAATCAAACACAATATTCACACGTGCACCTCTAGGGTAACCTCACGTGTTGCCTCGGAAAATAGTCATGTCCCTCGAATATGGGCGTTTTAGCAAAGACCCTCGATAAAAAATATCATAGTCCCTAGATGTCCCTTGATGTTGCCTTCGGTAAATGATTTAGTCCCTTATGGAAATTGCTAAAACATCTCATATGTTGCCTTCTATGACTATACGATTGACCCATGCCTTTCCCTTCACATCTAATGATGGGGCTTCTTACCAATCAATGGTAAGGTAGAAATATCTTAGGGAGGAGGAAAATAATAAAGACCTTTTGAGTAGGTAGGACGCTCGTAGTTTCTTGCTCACAAACTAAAACTATTTCCGCACTCACACTTTCAAAACACCTTCAGGAACAAACATCTCTTTAAACTATTTTCAAAACCAAGACTTTGTATACATTTTTATAGAGACGAGAAACATTACAAAGTTTTCTGAAACAAAGGCGTTTTTAAAATACTTTCAAAAACCCACCACAAACACATTTCAAACAAAGCATTTTTCAAAGTGATCTAGCAAGCAACTAAGAGCCCGTAGATAACTATGGATGAAAAGGGTGCTAACACCTTCCCTTTTCATAACTTACCCCCCGAACCAAGAAAATATCTCAAAAGGTATTTCTTGTTCTTTTCACCCTTTCCTTTATTGGATGACAGAAAATTCGGTGGCGACTCTTGCAATCCACAACATTTACGATAAAGCGTAAAACATCCCGGGTCAGTTCTCCCGCTGTATGACAGTTGAGATCCCATGTAGACATGTTGTTGCAGTCACAAATAGGAAGGTAGATAATCCCATTAAGTATGTACATAATTGTTACCATAAGTCTACTCATGTATCATGTTACAATGTAGTTATCAGTCTCATTAATGGCCAAAACAAATGGCCAAGGACTACTAACCCTAACATCTTATCACCAAGTTACAAGAGAGGTCCAGGTAGACCAAAGAAACTCAGAAGAAAAGAGCCAAATGAGGCAAGTAAAACAAGGTGGCAAAGGAAAAACACAAGCCACAGATGCAAGACTTGCTTGGAATATGGACAAAATATAAGGACATGTAAGAAAACAAACAACTAGCAGTTGTTGAATGTCAACTGCCAAGAGATGTTGCATCCACCCAAGGAAGCCAAACACAAAATGTGGCTATTGCAGGATCTAAAAAAAGGGTTAGTAACTCAAAATTAACACAAAATTTACATTATAAATTTATATATAATTTACAATGACTTGTTACAATTATATTGGTTGCAAGGTAGGCCAAAAGGTACAACCAAATTATGAGGCACGTCTAAGAAATCAAAGGCTACTGCAGGAAATAGGAGCCAGGCTACTGCAGGAAATGAGAGTCAGACTACTGCAGGAAATGTCCATCAAGCTACTACAGGAAATGTGAGTCAGGTTACTGTAGGAAATGAGGCCAAAACATCAACTGCGAGAAATATGAGTCAGGCTACTTAACCTGGAGAAAACCCTGCACCAACTAATATGGAACCTACTCAATCTGGGGTAAACCTTTCACAAACTTATGTTACCTCATCCGAGGCAATGAGAATGTACTATGGTATAGATCCTGATGAATTAGAGGCATTGTTGAATGATGATGACATACTAGATATTACACCATTAAGAATTGATACTAGTCCTGCAAAGAATAATAGGTCTGGTCCCAAAACCTTTATTGGTAAATGTCCTAAGGTATCAAAACCTGCTAAACCTGATGTCAACCCAACTATGAGTGACCCTGTAAGTTTGTAACTTGTTCTGATAGACTTATTTGGCATGTTATGTTTTTTTTACCTTAATAACTCTATGATATCATAACATGTGAAAATAATGATATCACCAAGGAAAAATTCAAAGATTGTTGCATCTATAAGTAGAAAGAGTGATAGACTTAGGACTTTGATGACAAAGAATATAAAGGGACCTGGAAGGGATCCAAATGATCCATTTGTAACATCTGAAGAAGACTCAACTATTGGCAGTGCTAGGGGGAAGAAGAAATGGGATGACATCTAGAAGAGCGTGACTCAGTGAAGACTCAAGAGTGACACAAATGTGTTTTGGTTAAACCTTTTATGTGTTATGAACCTAGTGTTTTGTTATGTACTATGAAACAAATGTATAATATATTATGAACCAAGTGTTTTGGTGTGTATTTTATTATGTACTTTGTTATGCACTTTGAACCTTATGTCTCAGTATGTATTTTGGTATGTACTTTGTTGTGCACTTTAAATCTTTTATGAACCAAGTGTTTTGTATGTTGAATATAAAATTATCTTACCAATTACAGTCAGATTACAAGCTTTTTATACCAAATATTGCAAATTATGTCAACTTAATCATAACAAATAATATTGAAACAATCACATTGCATAACATTAACCAAGTACATTTATCAAGTACATTGAAGCAAAACCTACATTGAAATCCATTACATTAAATAATTCAGCAATTACACTTGATAACAAAATACATATTTATCATAAAAGACACAACATCTTTAATCTTCCATGAAATTTCTCAGTTTTCAACTTGGTTTTCAAGTTCTTTATCTTCTTCCTTGAATCTTCATACAAGGACTTCATATATCCCACAGATGCCATGGCTTCCAACTCTGAGTTCCTAATGATAACATTTTCATTTCCAAAATTTTCGCCAAGATCTTCATCCCATATGAATAGATTACACGTATCAGAACTCTTCCAATAAAGACATCTCCAAAATAACCTACCCTTATTTGGTCTGTTCTTTTAATGATACGATACCATTCAAACCTGACATCCACAAAACTTCCCAACTCGTGATTTCACTGAAGCAAAAGACAATACGTTATCATGTCGCGGGAGGACGGAGATAAAAGAAGGAAGAAGATGAACAAATGGACCAAGTTTGGTGCGAATTTTCACGATGGAGGAAGAAGAAGGTGAACGAAGAGGAAATAAATTAGGTCAAATGAATTGTGATTTATCTTTAAGAAGGGGCAGTGTACACGCTGTATTTCATGGAAATATAGAAAATAAATTATTTAGCCCACCTATCTTACCACATAAGCAGCCGTTAGTGGAATTTCACGTTAGGGACCAATTATTCAGATGAAAAATTTTGAAGGGACCAATTCTTGAAGGAAAATATTAGAGAGGCTAAAAATAAAATTTGAAATATTTAGAGGGAGCAAAAACTTATTTAACCCTAAAAAATATTTTATAATTATTTAACTAATCAGAAAGTGTATCATTCGAGAAAATTTCACATCGACATTCGTTTTCATTTTTTTTAAATTGATTGAGTCGAATAAGATAATACTCCCTCCGCCTCACAATATGTGGCCTCTTTAATATTTTTATTTGTCTCAAATTATTTGTCCCTTTAGAATATCAATGTGATATTTATTATTTCTTTCCACTAACTTACCCTTATTTATTGTATTTTAATTCATATAATTACTCCACTATCTATTATTAATAAGATTATTTTAGTAAATAAAATTTATTTTATCATTCAAATCAACATGATTAATCATTATCTTAAAAAAATATGAATATTTAAAAGATGATACCTATTATGAATCAGAGAGAGTAGTGAAAAGAAGTTGTTTTAAAATACAATTCAACGTATGTCTTCACCAACTGTTCAATTCAAAAATATAAATCACGTAAGTAAGTGGTCCAACTAAGGATGTTCGCGGTTCAGTTTGAATCAGTTTTAAAGCAAAAACTCATTTGATCCAAAGATAAATTCATTTGCGGTTCGATTCAATTTTGGATGATATATTTAAAAAAATACAATTCGATCTGATCCAATTTTATGCAGTTTAATTTGGATCGGTTTTTGGATATTCAAATTACACATTATATTTTAATTAATATTATAAAACTAGTAATAAATCATAGATTTGATATAATATATAACATATAGTATATTAAAATGTTAATATTACAATATGAGAGTGATCGATTATGGTTGAAATAATAAAAATAAATAGATTATACCAAGCTAATAAATATTATTAAATAAATTATTATCATCTAATAATAAATTCACATAACATATCATACTAATAAAAAGTAAATAAGTATAAAAATATATGTATACGGTTCGGTTTGATTTGGATCGATTTTGAAAAATTCATCTGAAATCCGATCCAAACCGATCAGTTTTCATAAAATGACATCCAAACACATCCAATAAATTTCGATTTTTGGCAGTTTTTAGTTTTTTGAATCGATTTTCGACTTTTTATTTGGATTGATTTGAATTTGAACACCTCCAACTCAAACTATTTTTCGCGCATGTAATCAATTTTTTCTTGTTTTCAAGAAAAACATCTTCAATAGTCTTAGTCAATTATATGATTTAAGATTTTTTTTTTAAAATCATTTAGTACCTATAATTGTATAGTCTTTAGTAACTATAATTACACTATATTTGAAATATACACCATATTTTTATACGTAATGTCTATTTATTTTATTAATATTATTTTTTTAAAAATTGAAACTTGTGCCATGAATAAAATCAATCATAAGGAATATTTCCTTCGCCTTATAATAGATGTTCTCTTTTTTTATTTTAAATTATTTGTTTATTTATAATACTAATGTAATAATAATTATTTTTTTCTACTCATTTATTCTTATTTATTGTATTTTAATTTATATAATTATTGTTGGTGCACAAGGAGAGATGAAAGACAAAATGAATATATTTAATAACAGTTATAAAATCAAGAATAATGAATTTACAATTAATTACAATGGCCTACCTACTACTAGGCTGTTTATACACAAAATTAGGGTATAATAAAATACTAAAATACCCTCTAACAAAGATATAAAAAGATATAAAAAGATATTCCTAGATATTCTTAAAATATAAATTACTTCCAACAGCATCCCTTAATTTATATTTACACAAAACTAATAATACCAATTTCATCCCTCAAACGAAGAAATTGATCAGTCTTGATAGCCTTTGTTAGAACATCTGTCAGCTGCTTATGGGTGCTACAATGCACAACTTCTAATATTTCACTCTGAACTTGATTCCTCAGAAAGTGATACTTGGTCTCAATATGCTTGCTTCTCCCATGCAACACGGAGTTCTTGGCAAGATTGGTTGCATACTTGTTATCAATCATCAGCTTCAGAGGCTTGTCTACCTCAATCTCCAAATCTTGCAGCAAGTTCAGAATCCACACAACTTGGCATGCAGTCAGAGCGCCTGCAATATATTCAGGTTCACATGTTGATAGCACAACAACAAGTTGCTCTTTAGAACACCAAGAAATAGGACCTCCCAGAAATTTGAATAAGTACCCAGAAGTATTTCTTCTGTCAACTCTGTCTCCACATTAATCAGAGTATGAATAACTCAGAAGTTCTGATTCGATCTTTCTTCCAGAAGGAAATAATACTCCATACTTCAGAGTTCCCTTCACATACCTCAGAATCCTGACAACAGCTTGGTAATGAGACCACTTTGGTTTACTCATAAATCTGCTAACCATTCCAATTTCATAGCAAATATCAGGTCTGGTATTACACAAATACCTCAGAGAACCAACCAATTGTTTGAAGGTTGTAGCATCCACATCCTCTCCATCAGAATCAGATTCCAACTTCTGATTCGTATCAGCATGTGTGATAGCAACTTTGTAGTTCTCTAGCTCAAATCTCTTTAGAAGCTCAAGTTCATACTTCATCTGATGTAAAACGATTCCTTTCTCAGAGTACATAAATTTCATCCCTAGAAAGAAACTTATTTTCCTAAGATTTGTCATCTCAAACGCATTCATCAGAACCTTCTTGAACTCATCTATCTCTTGTTCAAAACTTCATGTGAGTAATATGTCATTAACATACAAACAGACCAGAATTATATTACCTTCTAAAGTATGCTGAACATAAACACCATACTCCATCTCACACTTCTGAAACTCTTGTCCCTTGAAAAATGAATCAATCTTCAGATTCCTGGCTCTGGGAGCTTGCTTCAATCCATACAAGGCTTTGTGTAATTTGAACACCATCCCTTCCTGATTCCTTCTCTCAAATCAAGGAGGTTGTGACACGTATACCTCTTTTTGTAATGGACCATTCAGAAATGCAAATTTTACATCTAAATGCATCAGATGCCAATTCCTGTTAGCAACAATTGCAATCACTAGTCTGATTATTTCATGTCTTGCTATAGGTGAAAACACTTCAGAGTAATCCAACTCAGGCTTCTGTAGAAAGCATATTGCTACTAATATTGTTTGTGTTTGCCAATTGATCCATCTGGCTTTACCTTCTGCCTGAAAACCCATTTAACGCTGATGGCTTTCTTGCCTTTTGGAAGTTCTATCAGCTTCCAAGTCTTGTTTCTCTCTATAGCATCAAGTTCTTATTTCATGGCCTACAAACAGACTTGCTGCTTAAGAGCCTCTTCCGTACCCACGGGTTCAGAGTCTACTAACATTGTACATTAAATAACTTCTCCTTCAGGGGTCTACTTCAGTGTCTTGTAACATGTCAAACTCTTCAAATCTTCTTGGGATGCTTATGACTCTTTTTTGCCTCTAAAATTGAACTTCAGAGCCTCGGACACCAGAACTTTCACCTTCAAAAGCTCTTGCTTCAGAAATTAGAATTTCTCCAGAACCTTGATTGTCTTCAGAGTCTAGAAAATTCCCAGAGTCTGAATCATCATTGGAGTCAGAGTCAGAATCATCTTCACCTTCTGAATCTTCTTCAAAGTCAGAGTCTTCAGAAACATGTGTTTCTGACTTTTCTTCAGAAGTTTTCTCATTAGAGTCAGGACGAGACCTTTCCCAATTCCAGACTTCTGATTCTTTTACAATGATGTCTCTGCTGAACTTAACTTTTTTAGTTTATGGACAATAAAGTTTGTACGAACTTGTACTATAGTACTCTACTAGTAATATTACTTTACTTCTATCATCCATCTTCTGTCTTCTGGCTTCTGGGACATGTTTATAACATACAGAACCAAACACCTTCAGATGACTAACACTTTACTTATCTCCAGTCCACTTCTGAATAGGAACTATTTCCTTTAGCTTCTTCATTGGACATCTGTTAAGCACATAAGATGCAGTGGCAACAACTTCTTCCTACAGTGTATGAGGAACCTTCTTCTCTTTCAGCATGCTTCTCACCATATCAAGCAAAGTACGATTTCTTCTTACAGTAAGACCATTTTTTTAAGGAGTATAGGGAGCATTAACCTCATGCTCAATTCCATTCTCCTCACAAAATCTTTTGAATTCTGTGGAGTTATACTCACCACCACTATCAGTTCTAAGAATCTTCATAGCCTGGCCACTTTGATTCTCAACCTTCAGTCTGAACTTCTTGAACTCAGCAAACACCTCGTGTTTGAACTTTATGAGAGATACCCATGTCATTATGGTGAACTCCTCAACAAATAACACAAAGTATTTATTCTCTCCAGTTGATGCTACTGGAAATGGACCACATACATTAGAATGCACTACTCCCAAGGCATGCTTTGCTCTTGGAGCTACTTCTGACGCAAATGGTAATCTTGGTTTCTTCCTGTTGTACCCCAAAATTTGCCCTCCCATTTCCTCAACATTTTCTCACCACAAGACCCTTGGAGTTCAAGATTCAGTTAGGGTTTCCTCTGCTCAAGATTTCTCCTTGCACTGTTGACCCAAATTAGGGTTTGTGTTTGCACAAAGATATTTTGACCTAAAATGCCTAAGATTACTTTCATGCTTCATGTTGGACTCCCAAGTTTATCCATACCAAGTTTCAAGTCTTGATTCCAAATTTTGCCCAGTCAATTGGACAGTTGACCTAGAAATCAGCTGTATTGGGGAAAAAGTCAACTGTGGCCAATTGACAGTCAAATCTCATGAAAATTGACCCACATCAACATTATGAACTCATATGAACCATTTGATCAAGTTTGGATCACAATTCCACAAGAAATTTGATCAGATCACCAAAAGGGCAAAATGGTCATTTTTAGGGTTTTGACTGCACAAAGGCAATTTTTGACTGTTTGACCTAGCCAAGGGCAAACCAAACTCACATATGGACTCAAGGACCCCATGGAATTGCTTTTACATACTCAACAAGTTCAAAAGATCCCAAATGCACAAGATTGACAGTTGAATTTCCCAGTCAATTGATCAATTTTGACTGTATACTGAAAAGTCAAACTTTGACTTTTTGATCAAAATCAAGTGTCAAGATTCATTTTTCATCAAAACATGCCAAATCATGAAACTTGTTCATCAAGAAATCAAGAATTGCAGAATTAGGGTTTGAAATGAAGATTTTTCATAACTTAGAATTTTTCTAAGTTATGAAAAACCCTAATTTTTTCCTAACTTTGTCCCACTTTCTCACCAAGATTCATTTGGATTCAAGGAAAAGTCAAAACATGAAATTTTTATTCCATTGCAAAATCTACAACTTTGATTCACAAAGTTTCCTCAAAAGAAGCTTGTAGCTCAAGTTACAATTTTTGGAACAAGGGTACCAAACCATTCTTAACTTAGAGAAATTTGACCTATTTTAAGCAAGGTTTTTGCCTAACTTCATGGAAACTTTTCACATACTTCCACTTGGAATTTCAATTTGAATTTCAAAGATGGATTGTAGTACACATTCCAAGCTTTCCAAAATGTCCAAGAACTCATCAAACAACCTCATGGTTAGGGAGAATGGAATTTGGCAAGTTGGGAAAAACTCACTTTTGATTTGGTCAATTTACATGTTCATACACTTGTGCCATTTTGAACTCAGCTTGCATTCCTTGATTAAAGGTCCTATATCCCATTTGAACTCAATAATTTAATGCTAACTCATTGTGCCAAGGCCTTGTTTTATGTGTTTAAGCATTACATGAAAGATTAAGCCATTTTTAGAAAAAGCATAATATCCATTTTTGAAAAGTATGGCTTTATGTCAAAAGCAAATCCAAGCAAGTACAGTGCAAATCCTTTTGGCACAAGTTTATGAACTAATTACACTGATCAAGGCCAAGGTATGCAACAC
Organism: Vicia faba; assembly: GCA_948472305.1. Lineage (NCBI taxonomy): Eukaryota > Viridiplantae > Streptophyta > Magnoliopsida > Fabales > Fabaceae > Vicia > Vicia faba. The sequence goes on along the minus strand of OX451736.1, from coordinate 588,594,649 downwards.
ATTAGAGGGGCCTCTATCAGTCTAAAACTCAAGTGGACACTTTGTTGCTTAAAGTTGAAGTAACATAGCATAACAAGACACAACTCTCATTCCTGTGAACCAGAGCTTAAGCAAAGTTATCAAACACTTTCTAATCATCAAACCTAAGCTGAAACACGAGCCAACCATCTCCATTGCCTTCTCAAATACATAATCACCCTCAAACTGCCAAAACAGGGTACCTGCTGCAGATTGAGTTCCATAGCTCAATCCTTTCATGCATTCTTGCTAAAATCACTTCAAACACATCCCACATCATCCCTTGAAACTATTCCAAGCCTCAAACACGACCTGTAACACTCCCAATCAACATCACCATTTTCATTTTTCTGTTTTGCAGTTGAAGTTCCATAACACGATTCTCTTGGTTTCCAAACAAAGTAAAGCTTGGAATAGCATCCCTGGACATCAAGGAAGCTGTACCAATCATCACCTTGCATTGAAAACACCTCCATCATCAGATACGATTCCAACTGAACAGGTAAGTTCATGGACTTCTATCTCCCTATCCAGGCATTGTTAGCTTTAGGTTTGTGAATGAAAAATGTTCTACTCATGCCCCTGAAGCTGTACATATCTTTACTTTTCATTTATTTTGCATGTGCTATGAGAATTTAAGGTCTGAACATTGATGGAAACTTAGGTCAAGAATTAGGGATGGAGAAATTCTCTCTCATCTTAGAGAGTTAAGTCAAGTTCGTTATATTTCTGGATTCGTCTCTTAATGCTCTAAATTTTTTATGTTGTGAGTTTTGCTTGAAAGTCCAGGAATCTGGAGATAGAAAACGCGCGTTTTGTTCATGTTCAAACAGTCTGGAGGTTGAAGAAGCTCCACGTGGACTGGGCCTGATTTGTTATTTCTGTTTACACCCCATTTTTACTTTTACACCCCCTAGGCCCATTATGCTTATTTTTATGATTTTTTGACCTTTTCTTTTTTGTTTTGACTTATTTATTTTTTCTTATAATATTAAAAATATAAAAAATATTTTTCACACTATTTTTGAATTTATTAGGCATTTATTTGTTTAAAATAACGTTTGTACATAAATAATACCTAGATATACTTTTATTTAAATAATACTAAAAATAATGCAAATACATTTATTTTCTGATTTTTATTTCATTTTATCTTTTCAAAATATTTTATGAGAATATGTTTTTTTTATAAAAATTAAATATTATTATTTTGTATATATTTAATATATTTGGTAAATAATACAAATACATATATATATATATATATATATATATATATATATATATATATATATATATATATATATATATATATATATATATATATATATATATATATATATATATATATATATATATATATATATATATATATATATATATATATATATATATATATATATATATATATATATATATATATATATATATATATATTAGTATATTTAGGATAAAAAATACAAAATATATACATTTTTATTTTTATTAATATTTAACATTAAAAACACCTTTTTGACAAATATACTTCATTTTTATTTTATTTTTGTACATAACTAATAAATATTATACATATTAAATAATTAATACCTTTTATTTAATAAATTAGGGTTTTGCCCTAAACATGAAAAAACTCCAAAAATTAATACTTTTTATTTTGTTTATTTGACATATAAAAAAAACACTTTTTTGCATACATATAAAAAACATTTTTGCATCTTGCATATTTATTCCATTTTTATTTAATTTGTGCAATTAAATACCTTGTAAATTCTCAATTTGATGTAATAGCCTAGGTTTAAATTCCTTGTCAAAATACCCCCATTTGAACATTTGTACCCCCCCTTCCCATATATTGTGTTGTAATAACTTAGGAACTTTATTTTTCGCACTTTAATGCTTTCTAATTATACCATGCTAGAATTAGGGTTTGTATGCAAATCAATTAACCAAAAATAGTTTGACCTAAATTCAAGATAATCAAGCATGAAAATGGACAACACTAATCACACTTGCACCCCTAGGGTATTCCACTTGTTGCCTTCAATAATGGGCCATATTGCATGTTAGGTCTCTTTGGGCAAAACAAACACAATTCAAATGATCATAGTCCCTCGATGACGCTTTCGAAAGTTGCCTAAAAAATGATCAAGTCCCTCCAAGGAAAAATTGCCCAAAGATACTTGGCACCATGGCAATTATGGTCTAAACGATGACCCGCGCCCGTCCCTTTCACATCCTAACACAAGATTGTCCACCAAATGCAATGGTGGAACAAAATTGTTAAAAGGGTTAAAACATAGCAAAGATCTTTGAGAAATTTAGGAGTAGACAACCTCTTAGTTACTTGAATCAAACTTGCAAAATAAAACACTTGCCTATTTTCAAACCACACATCACTACACTTTCAAAAACAACTTTCAAAAACAAATGAAAACCTTTTCAAAAGACATACATCTTTGTATACATCCCAACATGGATCATTACAAAGGTTGCCACCACATTGGCCTCTTTTCAAAACATTTTCAAACCCACACACACAAAGCACCATTTCAAACAATTGAAAACCAAGGCAAGTTGATCTAAGCAAGTAACTAAGAGCCCATGGATAACCATGGATAGAAAGGGTGCTAATACCTTCCCTTTCTATAATCTACTCCCCGAACCCAAGAAAACATCTCAAAGGTTTTTGCTGTGCTTTTTAACCTTTCCTTAGGATAAAATAAAGAGTCGGTGGCGACTCTTGCTCAACCGAAACATTTGCGAAAACAAACGCAAAACCTCAAGTCAGTTCTCCCACCGTATCACAGAACTGGCGACTCTGCTGGGGAATTCTTTAAAAGTGGAGTAACCTTAGGGTTTAGATCACCCTCTTGCATGATTAATTGTTTTTCTTGATTGCTTTATATCTTGGCTCTCTTGTTTAGGTTTGCAATCCTACACCCGGATTTTGGGAAACATTCATAGATAGCAATACATTGTGGAAACTGTGTGGGGTATACCGACACGGTCGAAGCAATAGCTATATTAGTGCGACATATTTGTGAGTACCGGTAACCCTTGAGTTCAATCAAGGAGAGTACGGGGCCGCTGAGTGGTGTCACTAAGCACTAATGACCTAGAACCTTACTTGACCATCTTGGCCTTTTATTATGGGTAGTGAGATGACCGTCTTTGGTGCAGTCCAAAGTTGGTAGATACTTGATACTACACTCATTGAGGGTTGTTTTCTTGGAATATTTTGGTCGCTAGTTAAGTGGCTAAACCAAAACAATGAACAATGAAAACAATCCAGTGATATTGAGCTCCTTAGAACCCGATTACTATTTATAGGACAGGTTTTTAAGCCAACTACACTCAAGAGGGTACTTACCTATGAAACCCCATGCAAGCCTGAAACTAGGGTTTTGTGTGAATTGCTTGTACATATGTTTGTGCATACATCATAAACATCATAAATCATCATATGCATTCACTAACCACTTCAAGGGTTTAGATCTTCATCTTTGTTCTTGTTTTGTAGGTCATGGAAATTCCTCGCAGAAAAACCATCCAAGTTAACCTTGTGAGAATCTCTCCTCAACTCAAGGAGCTCACCTCAAGAATTCCGGAAAGCTCATCCTTCAGTGAAAGACATGGTAGACTGCTCAGCTTAGTCAACACCAACATTGAAGAAGACATGATGAAGGTGCTATTCCAGTTCTTTGACCCCCTTCACCACTGTTTCACTTTCCCTGACTATCAGTTGGTACCCACTTTGGAGGAGTTTTCTCAACTCCTGAGAATTCCTATCCTTAATCAACTACCTTTCAATGGTACGGAAAAGGAACCAAATCCAGAAGATGTTGCTCGAGCATTACATCTACAGCCTTCTGACATCAAGGGGCACTGGGAAACTAGAAGCGGTGTCAAAGGCTTCTTAGCAAAATTCTTGTTTGAGAAGGCACAAGAATGTTGGAATTCATTGGACCTACAAGCCTTTGAAGAAATTGTGGCACTCCTTATCTATGGGTTGGTCTTGTTCCCAAATCCTGACCAGCTTGTGGAGATCAACGCCGTCAAAATCTTCTTGTCCAGAAATCCAATACCAACACTACTTGGGGACATCCTTCACTCATTTTACACACGAACAATGAAAAAGAGGGGTGTTCTCATGTGTTGTACTCCTCTCCTTGCAAGGTGGTTTATTTCGCACCTTCCACAATCTGTCTTGAAGAATGACCAAGGCTCAAGGTGGTCCCAACGGTTGATGACTCTTATGCACTCTGATGTACATTGGTGTTCTCGGTCCAGAGAAAATGTCATCATCGTCGATCATTGTGGAGAGTTTCCTAATGTTCTTTTACTTGGAATCAAAGGAGGTATCACCTACAACCCTTGCCTAGCTTTGAGGCAATTTGGATATGCACAAAGAGATGGCCCTCACGACATGTTGATTCCTGACCTAGTTTTTGACTTCGACAACGATGCGCAAGGACTTCGCCAAAGATTCATCAGAGCTTGGGGGAGGCCCAACAAGGTTGATAGCAAGACACTGGGGCACAAGAACTCCATCCCTCTTGAACCTTATCTCAGATGGGTACGAGCCCGAGCCCAGAGTCTAATGATGCCTTATCCTCATGTTCTCCCTGTGATTAAAGAGCCCGTCAAGGAAGGAGAGGTTCCCTACATCATCCTACATCCTGACATGCCTACATCGTGGGAGGAGATGCAGAAGAGTTAGATCCAACTCAAGGAGGAACAGAACACTTTTGAAGCCAGCTTCTACGCCAGCGAGAAGAAGGTTCTAGAGCTCACCCGCCGACTCCATGAGCAAGAAGCCCTCAACACCTACATTGCGCCAAAGAGGATGCGCAACGTCTTTTTACCTTGAGAAGTTGTTTTTGTAATATTTGGCACATGGGGCACTTATGTACTAACAAATTTCTTCTTATTAATATGACGTGCGTTCTTTTTGTCTGCAACAATTGTGAATTTCCAAAATCCTTGAATGCATTGCATAGACAGCATCTCATGCATCATGTGCATAACAGGTACCCTTTTTTTTACAGGTTGCTTAATCTTCTTTGCTGTTTATTTTGAACAGTCATCATGAATCCAGAATCATCCAGTGAGCAAGCAATCAAGGCCCTTCAGGCCCAAAGTGCCCAGTTTCAAGAAATGGTCATGAGCCTGGCCCAAGGTCAGCAAGAGTTGAAGGCTCTGCTCCTAAAGAAGAAGAAGAAGAAGGGGACTGTGTTGTTCAATACTGGACGCAGGTTTGGGAACACACTCCATAACGAGGCTGATCCAACTACTTCCTCTGCAGAGAAAGACAGTCCCCAAGGGGGAGGAGCTCCTAGTCCTGCAGTCTCTGACAACGAGACGGATTACAATGACGAACAATACCCTCCCGCTGCTGACAGATACAAGTAATTAGAAGACCGCTTGAGTGCCATGGAGATTCAGAATATGTCGGGGCTGGATTTCGGAGATTTAGGGTTATCTTCTGGGGTGGTAATCCCACACAAGTTTAAGGCGCCTGCCTTTGCCAAATATGACGGGGCTTCATGTCCAAAGCTGCATCTCAGGTCGTACGTAAGGAAGATCCAACCTTACACGGCAGACAAAAATCTTTGGATCCACTTCTTCCAAGATAGCCTTTCGGGGTCACAACTTGAGTGGTTCTATCAGCTAGATGGAACCAGTATCCGACATTGGGAAGATTTGGCTACCGCATTCTATAGACAATATCAATACAATTCTGACCTTGCTCCTACGCGTACCCAACTTCAGGGTATGTCTCTAGGAACAGGCGAAGGGTTCAAAGAGTATGCACAAAAATGGAGAGATTTGGCTGGCAGGGTGCAGCCTCCATTGACTGATCGTGAGCTGGTTGACATGTTTCTAGGGACCTTGTCTGGTCCATTCTTCAATCATCTGGTTGATAATTCCTCCGCTGGGTTTACGGATTTGATCCTAACGGTGAAAGGATAGAAGCTGGCATCAGGTCAGGAAATATACAGAAAGGCGCCTCCGTGAGTATTGAGAAGAAACCTTTCAAGAAGGAAGCTAGTGCAGTCTATGGTCCTAGAAGACAAGTCAAGCCAGAAAGCCGTCAATGCTTTGGTCATTTCAAAACCTGTTGCTGCTCCTCAGCAGTACAATCAACAAAGAGGTGAGAGGCCCAAGAGGCAATACACTCGGCTGAGTATGACCTTGTCACAAATCTTACCGCAACTGTTATCAACCAACTTGGTGACCATCAAAGAGGCTCCGAAGGTCGTGAATATGGCATCTCCTAAGTATAACCCAAATGCCCGTTGTGCTTATCATTCTGATAGCCCCGGGCATACTACTGATGATTGCTGGGCCCTGAGAAACAAAGTTCAAGACCTTATCGATGCGAAGGAAATTCAGTTTGAGGCGCCTGAGAGGCCAAATGTTGTAACTGCTCCTATGCCCCAGCATAGAGTAAATGCCGTCGAGGAAGATTTGTATGCTGTTTCGGTGAATGATGTTGCTACCCCTCTATTGACTGTTAAGAGGAACCTACTACTAGCCGGTTTATTTCCGGGTTGTAGCAAGGGTTGCCTCTTGTGTGTTGTTATCCCTACCGGTTGTCCGCTGCTGAAATCAGGCATCCAAAGCCTGATGGATAGCAAAGAAATTATGTTCAAGAAAACTGTTGTTTTGTCTGTTTCCACTGAAGAAGTATATGTCGTCACAATTTTCAACAATCCTACCAAGGCTCCCCCGAGGAATCCAGTCCAAATTATGTCTGTTGCACCCATTACCATTACTGTTCCGGGGCCCCTCCCCTATGAATCTGACAAGGCTGTCCCATGGCACTATGGGGCAGACGTGTATGTGCTTGGAGTGAAGCAGGAGTTCAACACCGATACCAGTATCAGTAACATCACTGGTCCCGCCAAGATTACTCGCAGTGGCAGGCTTTTCTCGCCTAACATTGCACCACCAGTTATCCGAAAACCTCTTATCATCACACCCGCAAGTGTGCATGTTTCAAATCAAGTTCCTGTGTCTACTACTGCCGCCGAGTCCTCTGATGCTCGGGGCAAAGAAGTTGCTACCGATTTTCCTGCCCGGGCGGAGGCACCAAAAAAGACTGCTGTTGAAGCCTCCCAACAAGAGATGGAGTAAATCCTTAAAATCATTAAAAAGAGTGACTTCAATGTCGTTGAACAGTTGGGGCATACCCCCTCCAAAATCTCTATGCTATCATTGCTGCTGTGCTCAGAGGCCCACGCCAAGGCCCTGATTTCATTTCTGAAAACGGCCCATGTGCCGCAAGAGACCTCTGCAGATCAGTTCACTGACTGTGTGGCTAATTTGACAGCTGACAATGGCTTGGGTTTCTCAGATGCAGACCTTACCGCCAAAGGAAAAAATCACAATGATGCCCTGCATGTCTCTATAGAATGCAGGGGCACTACTCTCGCACACGTGTTGGTGGATACCGGTTCTTCCCTGAATGTACTGCCCAAGAAGGCCTTAGACCGTTTGGATTATGAGGGCCTGGAATTGAAGCCTAGTAACATCATTGTTAGAGCCTTCGATGGTTCTAAGAGGATGGTGCACGGTGAGGTAGACATTCCTATCCGTGTGGGTTCCTAAGTCTTCAACTCAACATTCTACGTAATGGATATTCGTCCATCTTATTCCTGCTTGTTGGGTCGACCCTGGATTTACAAGGCTGGGGCGGTAACATCCACTCTACACCAAAAGCTCAAATACCCTGTCAAAGGGAAGATTGTTATTGTGCAGGGTGAGGAGGAATACATGGTTAGTCACTTGAATTCATTCCGGTATATCGAGATGGACGGGGAGTTTATTGAAACCCCCTTTCAACATTTTGAGGAGGTTCCTCCAACGTTGGCGTCAGCTGAGACAGTGGTTGAAGAAGACTTTCCTCTGAAGATGGCTTCCTTGAAGCATGCCCGGGCTGTAATCGAGAAAGGCAAGTGCGCAAACTGGGGTCAGCTTCTTGACTTCACTCAAAAGACCGACAAGTTTGGGCTGGGCTTCACTGCAGAGGCTCAGAGGGTTGTTCGCAAGGAAAGGATCAGAAAGGCTCCGGTGTTCATCACCAACTCAAGAGTGAATGCTATCGAGGAGGACGTAGAGGAAGCAGAATTTGACAGTTGGATCTATCCAACCACCAACAACGGACCAAGCAACTGGACGGCAAAAGATTTTACACCTATTACATTTGTCACGCAGTAATTAACTCTTTTATTTTCAATTTGTAACAAACAATATGTTGAAACTTCTATTGGCTCGGTGTCCTACCCGGGGCACCGTGGCTCCATTTGTGAGGGCTTTTTGTATGACATTTCCATATATCATTAATCAAAACATTGGACGTTTGTTGCATTTCAAATCTTGTGCTCTTTTTCTTTGTGTTATATATTGCAAAACAGCTATATTTACACACACTCACTTATACAGGTTTCAATCCACTCTGGATCTCACTGGTAACAGCTCTGCTACTGCCAGTTATGACTTCGAAAATCCGATCAACTTGGCCGAAGACGAAGGTGAAGATGATTGCAAAGTGCCTGGTGAACTCGCAAGACTGCTACTCTAGGAAGAGAGGGCCATTCAGCCGCATGAAGAGCCGGTGGAAACAGTGAACCTGGGTACTGAGACAGATAGAAAAGAAGTCAAGATTGGTGCCAATCTAGAGCTCAGCGTGAAGCAACGATTGATCCAGATGTTACATGATTACATGGAGATCTTTGCTTGGTCTTACGAAGACATGCCTGGTTTGGATGCCGACATTGTGGTTCATCACCTGCCTACCAAGGAAGACTGCCCTCCGGTAAAGCAAAAGGTCCGCCGTATGCGTCGAGAGATGTCCGAAAAGATCAAAGCTGAGGTTATGAAGCAATTCGATGTCGGGTTTCTAGCAGTGACTTCTTACCCTCAGTGGGTTGCCAACGTGGTGCCAGTGCCGAAGAAGGACGGTAAGGTCAGAATGTGTGTCGATTACAGGGATCTAAACAGGGCAAGCCCCAAAGATGACTTCCCCCTACCTCACATCGCCGTTCTTGTTGACAATACTGCTCAACACAAGGTGTTCTCCTTCATGGATGGTTTTTCAGGGTATAATCAGATCAAGATGGCTCCCGAAGATATGGAAAAGACTACCTTTGTCACTCAGTGGGGCACCTTCTGCTACAAGGTCATGCCATTCGGGTTGAAAAATGCTGGGGCAACCTACCAACGTGCCATGGTTGCTTTATTTCTTGACATGATCCACAATGAGATAGAAGTGTACGTCGATGATATGATTGCAAGGTCCCAAACTGAGGAGGAACACCTTGACCATCTGCGGAAGCTGTTTGACCGACTGAAGTTGTACAAGCTGAGGTTGAACCCAAACAAATGCACCTTCGGGGTGAGGTCTGGAAAATTGCTAGGTTTCATTGTAAGAAACAAAGGTATTCAAGTGGACCCTGCCAAGGTGAAAGCCATACAAGAGATGCCGACTCCCAAGACAGAGAAAGAAGTCAGAGGCTTTCTGGGACGACTGAATTACATTGCCCGATTCATCTCACATCTAACTGCTACCTGTGAGCCAATCTTCAAATTGCTGAAGAAAGATCAAGTATATGCTGGAACGATGAATGTCAGGCTGCTTTCGAAAAGATAAAGGAGTATCTCCAAGAGCCACCCATTCTTATGCCTCCGGTTGAAGGGAGACCTCTAATACTATACTTGACAGTACTTGACAACTCAATGGGGTGTGTGCTGGGGCAGCAAGACGAGTCTGGCCGAAAAGAGCACGCTATTTATTACCTGAGCAAAAAGTTTACCGACTGTGAGTCTCGGTACTCACTGCTCGAGAAAACTTGTTGCGCTCTGGTATGGGCTGCTCGCCGGCTGAGACAGTATATGTTGACTCACACTACTCTATTGATTTCAAAAATGGATCCAATCAAGTACATATTCGAAAAGCCTGCTCTGTCTGGAAGAATAGCAAGATGGCAAATGATCTTGACACAATATGATATTCAGTACACAACTCAAAAAGCAATCAAGGGAAGTGTACTGGCAGATCATTTGGCACACCAACCTGTGGACGATTACCAATCATTGAACTTTGAATTTCCGGACGAAGATATCATGGTAGTAACTGATTGTGAAGTACCTGGACCGGATGAAGGACCTGAGGAAGGATCCCGATGGTCTATGCATTTTGACGGAGCCTCGAACGCCTTGGGTAATGGAATCGGCGCTGTAATCATATCCCCTAAAGGAACTCATACTCCATTCACCGCCCGGCTGTGTTTCAACTGCACCAACAACATGGCAGAATATGAGGCGTGTATCATGGGTCTTCAAGCTGCAATCGACTTAAGGATCAAGTTTCTGAGTGTCTTCGGAGATTCCGCTCTCGTGATCAATCAGATCAAAGGCGAGTGGGATACGAAACACCTAAATCTTATTCCTTACAAGGAGTATGTGTTGACTTTGCTTCCCCACTTTGAAGAGATAACTTTTGAACACTTCCCCGGAGAGGAGAATCAGTTAGCGGACGCACTAGCTACGATGTCTTCAATGTTCAAAGTCAAATGGGACAACGAGGCTCCCCGGATCATTATCTGGAAGTTGGACGAACCTGCATACTGCTGCAATCTTGAGGCCGAAAAGGTGACTGAAAAACCCTGGTATCATGAGGTGAAGAGATACTTGGAAGCTCAGGAGTACCCTGAAGGCGCATCGGTCAATGACAAGAAGTTCATGAGGAGGTTCGCGGCAAAATTCTTCCTCAGCAACGACATTCTCTACAAAGGAAATCATGATTCAACTCTACTACGTTGTATGGATAAGACTGAAGCAGAAAAGATCATGGTAGAGCTACATAAAGGTACATTCGTAACACATTCCAGTGGACACACCATGGCAAAGAAAATCCTTAGGGCAGGATATTTCTGGTCCACAATGGAAGCCGACTGTTACCAACATTCTCGAACTTGCCATAAATGCCAGATCTATGCGGATAAGGTGCATATCCCTCTGGTTCCTCTGAACGTCCTAACGGCACCTTGGCCTTTTGCAATGAGGGGCATTGATATGATCGGCAGGATCCGACCGACGGCATCCAACGGGCATCGCTTTATCTTGGTAGCGATTGATTACTTCACGAAGTGGGTTGAGGCAGCTTCCTACGCCACGGTAACCAAGAGCGTCGTTGCACGTTTCATTCGGCATAACCTGGTCTGTCGGTACGGCGTCCTGGAAAGAATCATTACAGACAATGGTACCAATCTTAATAACAAGATGATCACTAAGCTCTGCGAGCAATTCAAGATACAGCACCACAACTCTTCTCCTTACCGGCCGAAGATGAATGGGGCTGTAGAAGCAGCTAATAAGAATATCAAAAAGATTGTGCAGAAGATGACAGTGACCTATAAAGATTGGCACGAAATGTTACCATTTGCTCTTCATGGGTACCGTACCTCAGCAAGGACGTCAACCGGGGCAACACCCTTTTCCTTGGTCTATGGCATGGAGGCAGTCTTGCCAATTGAAGTCCAGATACCCTCTCTCCGGATAATGAAGGATGCAGATTTGAGTGAAGATGACTGGATCCAGACTCGACTTGATCAATTAAACCTAATCGATAAAAAGAGACTTACTGCTATCTGTCATGGTCAAACGTATCAAAAACGGATGATCAGGGCATTTAACAAGAAAGTCATACCACAAGAGTATCAAGTTGGGGACCTGGTAATCAAACGCATCATCCTTCCTCAAAGTGATCCCCGGGGAAAACGGACCCCTACGTACGAAGGGCCATTTGTGGTTAAGCATGTGTTCTCAGGAGGAGCCATGATTCTGACCACCATGGATGGTGACGACCTTCCTCACCCCGCCAATGCAGACATAGTAAAAAGATACTACGCATGAATAAAAGACCCGCTAGGTTGACATACCTATTCAAAAATAAGGGCTTCCCGGCGAACCAAAAGGGTTCGGAAAAAAATAAGGGATGAAATAAAAAAAATCTGTACACCCGGCAAGTCGAAAACCTGAAAAGGAGGCTTGGGCAAAAATGGGTATCCCGGTGGCCTGAAAACCCGAAAGGGCGGTCCAGGAAAAAGTTAGGGATAAAGCATAACACTATGTCTCATTGGATCACCTTGCATCCAGAATTCGGCATCAACTATCTGGCTCAGACTTCGGCATCGATCAATCAGCTTCATCTTCAACCAAGCAGCAAAGTGATGAGACGCTTGAAAACATAAAGGCGATAGCAGAGTTGGAACCCAGTGGGAATATTGTGCACATAGCTGTTTTGTTTCCTTTTCAAAGTTGTATAAACTTTATGTTATTCGGCGGTGCTCTCTTACTAGAACGTCAGCCTCTTGTACAAAAAACGCCTATTTACAGGCAAATTTCAAAATCAATACAAGTTCACTTGTTCAAACAAATTGCCCATTGTTTTTCCTTTTTCTGTTTTGTCTTGTGAAGAACGTCCAATGTTCATTTTTTATATATGCATTTGACATTAAATTGCTGATTCATAAATATTTGCATATGAAACAAAAGACTAATTACAGGTGACATCAGAAACAGGGGCAATGTAGAGTTGTCTGATGCAGTCTAGTTGCTTTGTCCACCGAAGTATCAAGGTAGGTTCAACTGAAGAATATGACCAAGTTGCCTCAACTCCCCACAGAGTAAGACAAGATTCAGCAACACTCTCCCCAGGAAGAGTTAGTCTATCGTCAGCCCTACAATAGGCACCCTATTCCCATAGCAAGTCAGCAATACTCTCCTCCAGCATAGTTAGTCTACGGTCAGCCTGAAGGAAGTTGCGTATCCCCAGAAGATATCAACATTCCCCAGCGAAGTATAGGCATTCATCAGCAAGCATCCCCGGCAGTCTTGATCTAAGATTGTTCCCCGGCGGAATATAGACACCCCAGTGGAACCATTTACCAGTACAGTCTGAAGGTTTCCCCAGGAAAATGGAATTCATATCCCCAGCAGGTCTTGAAGCTTATCCCCTGTAGATTCTGGAAGCTTATCCCCTGCAGAGTACGGACGTCTCTCCCGAGCTTTATTAAAGGTTATTCCTCACAAGGGCTTATAACTGGGTTATCCTCAGCTAATTGCCACGGAAGATCGCCCTCGGCGAAGTTCTTTCATTCCCTAGCGGAGTTCATCAAAGTTCCCCAACGTAACTTATCAACAGAATCCCCAGCGGAGTTTAACATTGTCATCCCCAGCGGAGTCCATCATAGAAATCCTCGGCGGAGCTCCCATCAAAACTTCAGCGAAGTATCTCTTCCCACAGAGTAATTCCCCTCAGAGTAATCTCTCCAACAAGTTTATTCCCCAACGGAGTCATCTTCTCCTACCGGTGTATTCTTGCAACCATCATCCCCAGCGGAAGCAAAGAGCTCTACTCTTCGATGTCGGCCCAGAATTTATCTTCCTAGACGAAAATGCATTCATAAACATTTCATATTTCATACATCTTGCTTACATACATGATAAAGTGCATACAACACTATCTCATGTTGAACATCATGACATCATGCATTTCATACATCATGACATTGCATACAACTGATGTTTTACCTTTTCAGGGAAAAAGACAACCCAAAAGACAACTACCTACAACTGTCACAGTTTCCAGACTCGATTCCTGTATCCAGCCAGGGCACGTCTGAAGAGTTTGAAGATTCAATTCCTGTATCCAGCCAGGGCATATCTATCAACTGTCACAATTCCGGATTCGATTCTTGTATCTAGCCGGGGCACGTCTGAAGAGTTTGAAGATTCGATTCTTGTATCCAGCCAGGGCATATCTATCAACTGTCACAATTCCGGATTCGATTCCTGTATCTAGCCAGGGCACGTCTGAAGAGTTTGAAGATTCGATTCCTGTATCCAGCCAGGGCATATCTATCAACTGTCACAATTCCGGATTCGATTCCTGTATCTAGCCAGGGCACATCTGAAGAGTTCGAAGATTCGATTCCTGTATCCAGCCAGGGCATATCTGTTGACGACTATTTCCAGATTTGATTCCTGTATGCAGCCAGGGCATATCTGTGAGCAACCGATTGTAGACTCGACACCTGTATCTAGCCAGGGCACATCTGCATGAAGAGATTTAAGATCAACACCTGTAACAAGCCAGGAAAACATTTGTCTTTCTCAAAATAAACAAGTTCTCGCTAAGGAATCTCTTATGCGATCAACACTTCCAAATGGCATCTATAAGCCCATTCCCGACAAGGTTCTGTCACACCTTCAGATGGCATCTATAAGCCCATCTCACTATCCACCATCTCTCCAAATGGCATCTATAAACCCATTCCTGACATCACATTTGCTGATACTCCAACATGCGAGTGCAAATTTCCGGGCACTCTAGTGTCCAATCTCCTTTTACCCTCGAGTCACGAAAGGCAAAACTTGCCAATCTAACTCTTCAGGTTCAAGAAGATTGAACAGGGGCAACTGTTGTACCCCAAAATTTGCCCTCCCATTTCCTCAACATTTTCTCACCACAAGACCCTTGGAGCTCAAGATTCAGTTAGGGTTTCCTCTGCTCGAGATTTCTCCTTGCACTGTTGACCCAAATTAGGGTTTGTGTTTGCACAAAGATATTTTGACCTAAAATGCCTAAGATGACTTTCATGCTTCATGTTGGACTCCCAAGTTTATCCTTACCAAGTTTCAAGTCTTGATTCCAAATTTTGCCCAGTCAATTGGACAGTTGACCTAGAAATCAACTGTATTGGGGAAAAAGTCAACTGTGGCCAATTGATAGTCAAATCTCATGAAAATTGACCCACATCAACATTATGAACTCATATGAACCATTTGATCAAGTTTGGATCACAATTCCATAAGAAATTTGATCAGATCACCAAAAGGGCAAAATGGTCATTTTTAGGGTTTTGACTGCACAAAGGCAATTTTTGACTGTTTGACCTAGCCAAGGGAAAACCAAACTCACATATGGACTCAAGGACCCCATGGAATTGCTTTGACATACTCAACAAGTTTAAAAGATCCCAAATGCACAAGATTGACAGTTGAATTTCCCAGTCAATTGATCAATTTTGACTGTATACTGAAAAGTCAAACTTTGACTTTTTGATCAAAATCAAGTGTCAAGATTCATTTTTCATCAAAACATGCTAAATCATGAAACTTGTTCATCAAGAAATCAAGAATTGCAGAATTAGGGTTTGAAATGAAGATTTTTCATAACTTAGAATTTTTCTAAGTTATGAAAAACCCTAATTTTTTCCTAACTTTGTCCCACTTTCTCACCAAGATTCATTTGGATTCAAGGAAAAGTCAAAACATGAAAGTTGTAGTCCATTTCAAAATCTACAACTTTGATTCACAAAGTTTCCTCAAAAGAAGCGTGTAGCTCAAGTTACAATTTTTGGAACAAGGGTACCAAACCATTCTTAACTTAGAGAAATTTGACCTATTTTAAGCAAGGTTTTTGCCTAACTTCATGGAAACTTTTCACATACTTCCACTTGGAATTTCAATTTGCATTTCAAATATGGATTGTAGTACACATTCCAAGCTTTCCAAAATGTCCAAGAACTCATCAAACAACCTCATGGTTAGGGAGAATCGAATTTGGCAAGTTGGGAAAAACTCACTTTTGATTTGGTCAATTTACATGTTCATACACTTGTGCCATTTTGAACTCAGCTTGCATTCCTTGATTACAGGTCCTATATCTCATTTGAAAAGTATGGCTTTATGTCAAAAGCAAATCCAAGCAAGTACAGTGCAAATCCTTTTGGCACAAGTTTATGAACTAATTACACTGATCAAGGCCAAGGTATGCAGCACATTAGGGGGGCCTCTATCAGTCTAAAACTCAAGTGGACACTTTGTTGCTTAAAGTTGAAGTAACATAGCATAACAAGACACATCTCTCATTCCTGTGAACCAGAGCTTAAGAAAAGTTATCAAACACTTTCTAATCATCAAACCTAAGCTGAAACACGAGCCAACCATCTCCATTGCCTTCTCAAATACATAATCACCCTCAAACTGCCAAAACAGGGTACCTGCTGCAGATTGAGTTCCATAGCTCAATCCTTTCATGCATTCTTGCTAAAATCACTTCAAACACATCCCACATCATCCCTTGAAACTATTCCAAGCCTCAAACACGACCTGTAACACTCCCAATCAACATCACCATTTTCATTTTTCTGTTTTGCAGTTGAAGTTCAATAACACGATTCTCTTGGTTTCCAAACAAAGTAAAGCTTGGAATAGCATCCCTGGACATCAAGGAAGCTGTACCAATCATCACCTTGCATTGAAAACACCTCCATCATCAGATACGATTCCAACTGAACAGGTAAGTTCATGGACTTCTATCTCCCTATCCAGGCATTGTTAGCTTTAGGTTTGTGAATGAAAAATGTTCTACTCATGCCCCTGAAGCTGTACATATCTTTACTTTTCATTTATTTTGCATGTGCTATGAGAATTTAAGGTCTGAACATTGATGGAAACTTAGGTCAAGAATTAGGGATGGAGAAATTCTCTCTCATCTTAGAGAGTTAAGTCAAGTTCTTTATATGTCTGGATTCGTCTCTTAATGCTCTACATTTTTCATGTTGTGAGTTTTGCTTGAAAGTCCAGGAATCTGGAGATAGAAAACGCGCGTTTTGTTCATGTTCAAACAGTCTGGAGGTTGAAGAAGCTCCACGTGGGCTGGGCCTGATTTGTTATTTCTGTTTACACCCCATTTTTACTTTTACACCCCCTAGGCCCATTATGCTTATTTTTATGATTTTTTGACCATTTCTTTTTTGTTCTGACTTATTTATTTTTTCTTATAATATTAAAAATATAAAAAATATTTTTCACACCATTTTTGAATTTATTAGGCATTTATTTGTTTAAAATAATGTTTGTACATAAATAATACCTAGATATACTTTTATTTAAATAATACTA
This sequence comes from Vicia faba, assembly GCA_948472305.1. NCBI lineage: Eukaryota > Viridiplantae > Streptophyta > Magnoliopsida > Fabales > Fabaceae > Vicia > Vicia faba. The sequence continues at coordinate 588,577,654 of OX451736.1, read as the reverse complement.
AAAATAATGCAAATACATTTATTTTCTGATTTTTATTTCATTTTATCTTTTGAAAATATGCTTTTTTTATAAAAATTAAATATTATTATTTTGTATATATTTAATATATTTGGTAAATAATACAAATACATATATATATATATATATATATATATATATATATATATATATATATATATATATATATATATATATATATATATATATATATATATATATATATATATATATATATATATATATATATATATATATATATATATATATATATATATATATATATATATATATATATATATATATATATATATATATATATATTAGTATATTTAGGATAAAAAATACAAAATATATACATTTTTATTTTTATTAATATTTAACATTAAAAACACCTTTTTAACAAATATACTTCATTTTTATTTTATTTTTGTACATAACTAATAAATATTATACATATTAAATAATTAATACCTTTTATTTAATAAATTAGGGTTTTGCCCTAAACATGAAAAAACTCCAAAAATTAATACTTTTTATTTTGTTTATTTGACATATAAAAAAACACTTTTTTACATACATATAAAAAACATTTTTGCATCTTGCATATTTATTCCATTTTTATTTAATTTGTGCAATTAAATACCTTGTAAATTCTCAATTTGATGTAATAGCCTAGGCTTAAATTCCTTGTCAAAATACCCCCATTTGAACATTTGTATCCCCCTTCCCATTTATTGTGTTGTAATAACTTAGGAACTTTATTTTTCGCACTTTAATGCTTTCTAATTATACCATGCTAGAATTAGGGTTTGTATGCAAATCAATTAACCAAAAATAGTTTGACCTAAATTCAAGATAATCAAGGATGAAAATGGACAACACTAATCACACTTGCACCCCTAGGGTATTCCACTTGTTGCCTTCAATAATGGGCCATATTGCATGTTAGGTCTCTTTGGGCAAAACAAACACAATTCAAATGATCATAGTCCCTCGATGACGCTTTCGAAAGTTGCCTAAAAAATGATCAAGTCCCTCCAAGGACAAATTGCCCAAAGATACTTGGCACCATTGCAATTATGGTCTAAACGATGACCCGCGCCAGTCCCTTTCACATCCTAACACAAGATTGTCCACCAAATGCAATGGTGGAACAAAATTGTTAAAAGGGTTAAAACATAGCAAAGATCTTTGAGAAATTTAGGAGTAGACAACCTCTTAGTTACTTGAATCAAACTTGCAAAACAAAACACTTGCCTATTTTCAAACCACACATCACTACACTTTCAAAAACAACTTTCAAAAACAAATGAAAACCTTTTCAAAAGACATACATCTTTGTATACATCCCAGCATGGATCATTACAAAGGTTACCACCACATTGGCCTTTTTTCAAAACATTTTCAAACCCACACACACAAAGCACCATTTCAAACAATTGAAAACCAAGGCAAGTTGATCTAAGCAAGTAACTAAGAGCCCATGGATAACCATGGATAGAAAGGGTGCTAATACCTTCCCTTTCTATAATCTACTCCCCGAACCCAAGAAAACATCTCAAAGGTTTTTGTTGTGCTTTTTGACCTTTCCTTAGGATAAAATAAAAAGTCGGTGGCGACTCTTGCTCAACTGAAACATTTGCGAAAACAAACGCAAAACCTCAAGTCAGTTCTCCCATCGTATCACACTTCCCTTCCATGCACACCTTGCATGAATTCTCAGGCTTCTTGATTGTAGGAATTCCATGTACCAGCTTCTTTGATTTCAGATGCCCTAAGCTTCTGAAATTCAGATGACCAAATCTTTTGTGCCATAACTCACTCTCCTTGACAGCACTTATTGCACTAAGACATTTAGAGTCTACAGGTCTAACATTCACCATGAATGTTCTGTTCCTTCCCTATTTTGACTCCATAATCAGTTTCTGATTATAGTCATACAACTTCAGAAGATTGTCCTTCATGGTAACTAAAAAACATTTCTCAATCAGTTGTCCCACACTCATCAGATTGCTTTTCATGCCAGGTACATACTTTTTTACCCCAAAATTTTCACTCTCATTTTAATCAATACATACTCCTAGAGTTCTCAATTTGCTCAAGTTTTCCCAAGAGTTGACCAAACAAACTCTCTCCTAAGGCAGTGTGTCTCAAATTAGGGTTTCCATTTTCATCAAGATAGGTGGATTCCAAAGACCTCATATGCTCTCCATGGTCCTAATATGTTCTCAAGACCCTCCATGTCAAATCTCATGCCTTGCACAAGAAGTTTGCTCAGTCAACTGCTCAGATGCTTGAGAATCGACTATATTAGGTCAAAAGTCAACTGTGGCCCACATACAGTCAAACTTCAAGATTTTTGGTCAACATCCACATTTTTAAGTGTCTTTCATCATTTGATCAAGGTTTGATCATGATTCTTCAAGGAATGCCCTAAATTCATCAAAACCCAAAAGTTGCTAAATTAGGGTTTCTCAGGAAAAGTCAACCAAACTTTGACCAAGTATAACTTCTTCATACTTTATCAGAAATTTTCCATCCAAGGCTTATTTTTAAGAGGATGCAATTCCCTACAATTCATTTTAATCCCACAAGTTTAAAATATGCACTCATCAAAAGATATGAATTTCTACATTATAGGTCCTTTTGAAAAGTCAACAAAAATACATTTTGGGTCAAAGCTTCTTACATGAACATGGAAGATCCAATTGAGATGAAACCAAAAGGTTTGTTTAGGGGACATCCTAAGCTTTCTAAAAAGTCCAAGAAAACCCTCTTAGGGTTAAAATTGAGGGAGATATGTATTGTCAAAATTAACCAATTTTTGGAAATGTGCATGAAGTCAATATTGATCAAAATGACTTTTTTTTCCAAATGGGCCCACGTTTTATTGTTTGAAACTTGTTCCTAATATGGCCCATGACCCCTGATCTTATCCACCTATTATTTTATTATTTTTATTATTTATTTTGATTTTTATCCATTTAAATCAAAATAAATCAATTTAAATAGTAGAATAATCAAAGATTTGATTTTATGAGCATATTATGAGTCCATGAACAACTAGCAAATCAAAAAATTCGTGCAAGAGCCAATTGATTGAAAAAGATCTTAATTTGGTCTATTTTGGAAACAAATCATACAAGGCAATGAATGATATCAAATCTCCATATTTGCAAAGATATGATCAGTTTTTGTTGAACTAAATCATTCTATCATATATACATAACATCCCTAAAGCATAGAAAAGGGTTTGGGGTCGTGAAAACAAGGGAAGAAGTTGCAAATTTTGGAAGAAAAAGTGCAGATCGTATTCTCTTCCATAGGCTGTTTCAAGTAATTCCAAAGCCAGCAATATGTTCCTGGACGTGTTCTGAAGCTATTCCAATCATCCTCAAGGCCAAAAACATCAAGAAACGTGACTTACAGACCCACGGGTTATAGCTATGGAAACGACTGTAGGTAAAAGTGTGGCAAAAAATAACAGTTATGGGGAAGAAGACAATTAGGTGGCAGAATCCTATTGGGTGATTTGAATCACGCGCGCGTTTGGGAAAGACCACTTTATTTCCTTTATATTTTATTTATGTTATTATATATACAACTAACCATCCCAGCAAATTTTGTTTTCTTACTTTGTTTCTACATATTCAATGCATCATCATCCAAAACGTCTACCATGCGCTACCATCATTTGGCCATTGGATGTATCAATAATTCAGATCCAACGCCTCAAACATTGAAGGACTATGGTGCACTCTCAAGTTGGCACAACACATGCCCATTGTTTTCTTTTCTATTTTAATTGCTTTTCTAATTATTTTCTTTTTAAAAAAATAACACAAAAATCATTACTTTTTTATTTAATAAAAAAAATCATAAAAATATTAAAAATCTTTTTCATAAAAAACATCAAAAATCTTTTTCATAAAAATATTTTTGTTTCTTTAATTAATTAGTTTAATTAAATTAGGGAAATTAAATCTTATTTTTCATAATTAAAAACTAACCTAAATCTTTTTTCAATTAGATTTTTTAGGTTTCCTAAATTATTCTCGCATTTAATTCGCCGCGCGCATTTTTTAATTTCCTTTTATTATTATTGTAACTGTTTCGAGGTTGTAATAGTAATTAGGGTTTAAATTCCGCATTTTCATTTTCAGTCCCAAATAATTATGTATCTGCAAAAGCCTTGTAATAGCTAGGACTTTAAACTTTCTTGCTTTTAATTCCACAAACTATAAACTGCTTAGATGTATGTTAATAGGATTGTATGGAAAGAAAAACTGAAAATTAATACGGTAGAAAACCCTAAATGTGCAAAGATAAATTAACTGAAAATTACACTCGCACAAGCTCACTCCTAGGGTTTGCCTCACTTGGTTGCCTCGGAAATAATGGATGTGTCCCTCGAACGTAGGGATATCTTAGCAAAAGACCCTCAATCTAAAAGTCATCATAAAGATCATAGTCCCTTAATGTCCCTCGAGTTGCCTACGAGAAATGATCCTGTCCCTCGATGTTGCCTACGAATATATGAAGACAGTCCCTTCGAACTGCTAAGGTATCCTTACATGTTGCCTTCAATGACCATTTTGTCCCTTTCGATAGTCCCTCAAACTCCAACAACGGTGCTACCTATTCCTTAATAATGGGATAGCATTGTCTAAAAGGAAAACGAACAGAGCTTTTTTCGAGTAGGTAGAAGATCTTAAATACTTCCTTAAAACAATAAAAACTCTTTTACACAAACACTTTCAAAATAGTTTTCAAAAATAACATTGTCACACTCTTGAGGACAGAAACAAGGGTTAAAACGAAGTAAAATAAAACTTTTAAAAGCACAGCACACAAGAAATTTCAAAATGAGCAAGCACCTAAGAGCCCGTGGAAAACCACGGATGGAAAGGGTGCTAACACCTTCCCTTTCTATAATATACCCCCGTACTAAGAAACATCTCGAAAAAGGTTTTTTCTGTTCTTTTTCCTTTTCCTTTGTTGGATGAAATAAAATTCGGTGGCGACTCTTGCTTACTGCGACATTTTGCAAACAAAAAACGCAAACCCGTATTAACAGTCGGTTCTGCCACCGTATCACAGAACTGGCGACTCTGTTGGGGAAACTAAATAAAGTGGGGTATACCTTAGGATCTAGGTCATTTCAAATTGCTTCCTTATTTGTTTGCTTTATTCTTAAAGGGTTTTTTCTTGGGTTACTATAGATCCTACACCCGGATCTGGGGGCACTTTTTAGGTAAACAGCAATAGATCGTGGAGACTGTACGGCATAGACCGATATGGTTTAAGCAATGGTTATGTTGGTGTGGAACTTTGGATGGTACCGGTATCCTTCGTGGGGAAACAAGGAGAATACAGGGCCGCCGCGTGGTGTCTTGAAGCACTAACGGACCTTAGAACCTTAGTCGAACAAACTTGGCCATTAGAAAGTAGTGAGATAGCCGGCCTCGTTATAGAGTTGAGGGTTTGTTGATACTCGATGCTATACTTATTTAGATCAGACTTTCGCGATATTTCGGTCGCAAGAAAAGATTGCTTGAGCTGAGACAATGCCCGATAAAGGAAGGTCAGTGATATTGAAATCCCTTAGAACCCGGTTACTATTTATAGGACAAGATGAACCAATCCAACTTCAAGAGGGTACTACCTTAAACTCAGGCAAGCCTTAAACCTAAGAACTTGGTGTGATTTGTTTGTGCTTGTTATACCTGTGATTTCTCAACATAATTATGACATCATGACATCATAAACATGGCATATCATACTAACCATTTCAATGATCTCAAGGGTCTGTGATGTAGGTCATGGCGAACCAGACGTCTAGCAAGGGGCAAATGGATTTATTTTCCTCTAGCCAATGTTGTCAAAGGATCTTGAGTCAGGGGCTATGACCTACTCGATATGGTGAGCTTGACTCTTGAAGAAGGACTCTCAACGACACAAAGTTTCTTCAATCAAGCTGCAATCAAATTCTAACAGTTTCTTGTTTACCCCACGAGATCCTTGAAAACATTGCATGCATATCATACACATCATTACAGGTACCATTACATGTTTCTCATCTTCTTCGCTGTTTATTTCAACACAAATGTTTTCCGAACAAAGCATCAAGGACATACAGACACAGAACGCCCAGTTCCAACAAATGTTCTTAAGTAGTTGCTCAAAACAATAAAAACTCTTTTACACAAACACTTTCAAAATAGTTTTCAAAAACAACTTTGTCACACTCTTGGGGACAGAAACAAGGGTTAAAATGAAGTAAAACAAAACTTTTCAAAGCAATGGACACAAGCAATTTCAAAATGAGCAAGTACCTAAGAGCCCGTGGAAAACCACAGATGGAAAGGGTGCTAACACCTTCCCTTTCTATAATCTACCCCCCCCCCCCCCCCCCCCCCCGTACTCAGAAACATCTCGAAAAAGGTTTTTTCTGTTCTTTTTCCTTTTCCTTTGTTGGATGAAATAAAAGTCGGTGGAGACTCTTGTTTACCGCGACATTTTGCGAACAAAAAACGCAAACCCGTATTAACAGTCGGTTCAGCCACCGTACCACACATACCATACATTCTAGATCACTGCTACTTTCCCATTGTTTAGAATGATTCTGACATTTCCCATACCTTTTGTATTGAGGTATTTATCATCAACACATATGATCTTTGTACTCTTCCCAGAGTCAAAATCAACCAACCATTTCTTGTTTCCAGTAAGATGACTTGAACACCCTGTATCCATATACCATCATACTGATGGATTCATATTATCAGGTTCAGAAGCCAACAATAGCATAGGTTCATTATCATACTCTCCTCTGGATACATTTACTTCTCCTGACTTCCTTTCTTTGTTCGACCAACAATCTTTGACATAGTGACCAAAGTTCTCGCAACAGTAACACTGAACATTCTTCTTGTCATACTTCTCTTTTCCCTTCTGTCATACCCCAAATTTTCTCGCCTTAGTGATACCGTCAAAGTTATTTTCGAACTTGGGTTTTACAGGGTAAAATTCCTTTGGTTTAATTGTATTAATATTTTGGGGTTTTTAATAAATATTCGCTTTCAAGTCTGTGTAAATATATAATAATTATTTGTATTTTTAAAATAGCAAATAATCGCTCGTCTTCATATACTTTCAATTGGCTTCTTATTTCAAACAAATAACATAACACAATTGGTAAGGAAACATAGCTTGAAAGAATAAGGTCGCGAGTTCGAATCTCTCATGGTGCACTTTTTAACATTTTTTATATTTCTCTGTTTATTGTTATTAATTTTATTTCCATTTATAAAAATCATTAAAAAATCATTTTTTAAATATTTAAATATTAAATTTCGTATTTTTAATTAATGAATTTTTAAAAATAGTTATTTTTATATTTTTTTAACTTTTTATTCTAAAAATAACCAAAAAAATCTAAAATACAAAAAGATTTAAAAGTATTTTGTTATCTTTTGTATTTTAGGTAGTAATATTTGTTTTAGGAAAGAATCAATCTAATTGGTTACAATAATTATAAATCCAAAAATTTGATTTCTTTTTGGATTTTAATTATTTGGATTGATGATTTATTTTATTCTATTTTTGTTAATTTCATTTCAATTTCAAATTACATTCAAATCTTCCCAAAAATCATGTTTTTTATTATTTAAATATTATTTTCGTTTTCTATTTTAGGTAATTTTTAATAAGAACATTTAATTTATTTTATACATTTTTCATCAAAAAGTGTTTAAATTCACTAAAAAAATCAAATCTAAAAACTAAAGTAAATCCAATCTCAGTAAAACAATATCAGTATCAATCAAATTCAAATCTCTACAAATCTCAATCTCTATTATAGTGAATTGGAAACAGAATTCAAGCTCTATTACAGTACAAAAATCTAATTCTTCTACAAAATCAAATCTTCAATTAAAGTATTACATAATCAATCTCCATTACAAAATAAATCTAGCAACAAAATCAATAACAATACCAGTACAAATCTCAATCAATACTATATCAATTACAGTATTTTCTCAATCAATTAGCAATCCCTAAAATTAATTATAACAGCAAATCCAATCCATAATCTATGCTAATTCTCACAAGCCCTAAATTCACATCCCTATATATATTGGCAGAAAGAACAAAAACAGGGGAGGATACAAAGAAGACAAAAAAGAAAAGAACGGAGAAGGGCTTGCGTGAAGAATATCGAAGAGAAAATAAACTTGTTGTTGGTTGAAGATCTGAGAGAAGGACGATTGGGGTTTCATTATCTGAAACCACAATCTCTGTTGACCTGCCACTGCACCACCTTCAAGCTCCACCGCAACCTGCAAAAGCAAAGAAGAGTATGGATCAATACTAAATCCAAAACATTCAAAGGCAGAGAGCAAGGGAAATCGCGAAAGGGTAACTGGACTTAGCGTTTTTATTTGGTTGATTTATTGTTATTTTTGGGATTTAGGGGGTTTTAGGGGTCGGATTCGTGTTGAGGTTTTGGTAGAGCACTGTCGGTGGTGGTTTGGGAATTAGGGTTAAAGTGAGAGAGAGTGAAAGGGTTTGTTTATACGAGAGAGACAAAGATGAATAAGTAGAGTTTTCTATAACAACAAAACAATGTAAATGAATAAAAACAAAATGTAATATGTTTCAATTCCATGCATGCTGGCTCATAATAATTATCATACTCCCTCGTTATCCTCCGTATGATTGTGATCGGACGGCCGTAGGTCAAGCCCTACCTTATTTTCCATACACTCTCGCCCATGTAATTCAGCCTCTTAAAGGCACCTCTATGATTTGCTTGTTAGTTCAAAATCGCACCCCCTAGATTTAACTTAATTAAACCATTTTTTTCTTCTATTATCACTTATTTTCTATTTTTTATAATTATTATATTTTAATATTTTTTATTATTATATATTATTATAATTACTTAGTTTCTTATTATTATTTATAACATATTATTATTATAAATTTTATTTTCCACTTATTATTATTATATTTCATTTGATATGTAAAGTTATTTATTTCTTACCCTTGTATGAATAATATTATTATTATTTATATATTAATATATGAATTATTTTTATGAACATTATTTTCTATTATTGCATTAAATCTTTTTTCAATCATGCATTAATTAAGATATTTTCGCAATTGATACGATTAAAAAAACACAAACCGAGTATCAAACTATTTTCGCAATAAACTAAGCTAATCAACTGTTTTAGTAAAAGGTTTCAAACTAGTTTTGACTTACTATGCACTCAGTTAAAATCTCGGCAATCACTACTCCCGACTGAGTGCGAAGTGATTCAAAATATGTTTGCAAACCCCTAAAAAACACTAACTCATACGAACTACAAATTGGGACTCTGATTCCTCTTAAGAGGATACGTAGGCATACGATCAAAAATTATAGTGAGTTCCCCTATTAAAAATTTAAACCATTTCCCCTATTAAAAATTAAAACTCTTTTACCTTAATAATATTTAAAGCCCTGTTTACCCCAACTCAAACCTAAAACCTAGTATTCTTGTGAACAAGGTAGATGAAAGGTGCCTAACACCTTCGTTTCGTCTGAAGAAGTCTGAAACCTAGAATCTTTGTCTGCAAATTAAGATTTTATGTTAGATTCCCTTCCCTAGGATAAAAACTAATACTGGCGGCTGTGATTAAAAAACCAGTCGCAACAGTTGGGGACTCTCCTTAACCCTAGGTTTTAGGTTTTACTTTGGGATTTTTTTATTTATTTATTGCATTATTTATTTATTACATTATTTAATTATCGTCAATTATTTTTATCATATACTTACTGTGTGGCGGGAACTTTTATCTCAAAAAATTATTCTCAATATAACCTTTAGAAAGAAGGTTCGTCTATTAGCTTAGGGGGTACATCATCCTTGTGAGTTTATGTGACGACTTCGCCTAGAGTCGGTGAACTTTCGAAAAAGTAATACTTATCGAGAGATATCCTCTTGACGAGTAGGACTTTAGAAGGTCACCTATGACTCTTTGTAACGAACTTAACCTAAAATCTCATGACGAGACCTTTCACGACTTTGAGATGAAAGTTTCAGTCCATAAAGAGGATCCACCTAAGGGAGGCCCTTGTGCCTTTTCCCTCTGGTGTTATTCATGACACCCTTAAGGAAGCCACCTTTTGGGAGGGTAGATCAACTGTAGGTCAAGATTCAGGAACCTACCCTATAGGGGTACTTATTACAAAAAGTCCCGTCACTCAACCTGACACCCACGCATTCATATATTTCATGTATTTGTCATACTTTCATCATATATTCATCACCCGTTTCTTTGTCTTATTCACGGGGTATAAAAATAATAAAATCAAGATCTCAGTGACTGTCTTTAAAAATGGACACCGAAGGAAACAACTTGCCCGTGTCAACATGTCAAACATGTCTGAAATCAAGGCCAAGAAGGGGAGATAATGTGTTGAAGACTTTCTCAAAGCTTTGTCAAGCAAAGGTGGATGGTTTCAAGAGCAGATATCTGCAGGCGCACCTAGAAGACTTATTTCCCTTTGGTTGATTTCACGCAAATAAAGTTTTGGCTTAAGATTGTAATATTTTTCAATATCTTAATTACATTACTTTCAATAAAAGCATTTTGTTTTCACATCTCGTTTGCATATCTATTTTAAAGATAGTCGCTAAGTAAAATAATAAGCAAAATACGGGTACATACCCAAGTGAATAAGACAGTAACCATTTCACATTCATACATATTCATTCACACGCATGCATTCACGAACACTCACATAACATGTCAAAACTCATTTTTCAAAAACATCTCTTCAGTTGAACCATTGGTAGAAGAAGGTCTCCACCTCCTTGGCCTCCATATCAAACAAGGGCCTACCAACAGAAAGTAATGGAGAAAATCGAGGAAACTCGGGATGCATTCAAAGAGGATCTCGACCAAGTGAAGGGTGATGTCACTTTAATGAAAGGGGATCTGAGTCAAGTTCTCCTAGCTTTGAAAAACATTATTGACAGGCAAGACAAGATTCTCGGGGCAGCTTTCGATGAAGTAGCCAAGACTATTGGTGCATCAAGCGGTCACCAACTAAGGAAAGAGTCAGAGGCATGACCCCAGAAGTCTGTCATGGCCCAACAAGAAGATAAAATTGAAGGGTTTGTCCTACCGCCGCCAAAAGCAGGGGCATCTCGTACCCTACAGATTCTAACCAATAATGCAGACAACTACTGGGACATGCAATATAGAGACCACGACCCAGAGGATGCCAACCAAGCGCCATTAAAGACGATTGGTACTCATTCTATTGGTAATCCATTAGTGAGGAATCAGTACAAATTTCTGGAAGAAAGATTAAAGTATGTGGAGGGTTTTGACGCTTTCGAAGTGGACACTCTCGAAATGGGCCTAGTTCCTAATGTGGTGATCTCACCGAAGTTCAAAGTTCCTGACTTTGAAAAATACAAGGGGCTCACTTGTCCATGAAATCACCTCTGTATGTATTGCAAGAAGATGCATGCCCATGCCCATGATCAGAAGCTAATGATCCATTATTTCCAAGATAGCCTGAGTGGGGCATCTTCAGATTGGTATATGCAATTGGAGAAAACGCATATTTGAACCTGGGCAGATCTTGCTAATGCTTTTCTAAAGCATTACAAATATAACCTGGACATGATGCCTACCCGCATGCAACGCCAGAACCTGTCCCAGAAGAAAGAAGAGTCCTTCAAGGAGTATGCTCAGAGATGGAAGGAGTTGGCATCCCGTGTGAAACCACCACTGTTAGAGAAAGAGTTAGTAGACACGTTCATCGGAACTTTGCACGGGTTGTATTATGATATGATTGTTGAAAGCATCTCTTCGGGGTTTTCAGAACTAGTAACCATCGGAGAAAGAATCGAGACTGAGATAAAAAGTGGGAAGATATCAGGGGGACCATCAAATGCTCCCTACAATTCAAAACGGTTTGCTTCAAGCGACCCCAAAGGAAAAGAGGGAGAAATTAATGTTGCAGCATCACAATCCAGGGTACAACAACCATTAATGATCCCACTAGGGCAGCAGCAAGGCAGAAGGACACACAGGAAATTTGATCCACTCCTTATGCCACCTAGCCAGTTATTGCAACAGCTAGTTAAGACATCCTTAGTGGAACTCAAGCCTCTAACTCCTCCAGTCGGGCCACTCCCACGAAGATACGACGCCAACACCAGATGCGAGTATCATGCTAATTCTCTTGGACATACCATAGAACAGTGTTGGCCATTCAAACACATGGTGCAGGATTTGTTGGAATCTCAAGACATCACCTTCGAGAAGCCCAACATCAAATCAGACCCTACGCCTTCGCACGATGGGTTGACAATAAATGCAATTGAAGTAGTCACGGACTCTAGGGAAAGCAGACAAGCAAAAACCCCAACCAACTCGCTGAAAGAATATCTGTTGGGATATGGACTCCCGCTAGGACACAATGAAGCTTTCGAAAGAGATCTACAAAGGCTAAGGGACCAGGGGATATTCCAATTCGGACAATACCCTGAAGAAAAATATAAAGCTACTCTGAAGGGCGAAGCACATTTTCCTCCGATCCAAGAGACTTTTGTCAATAATGGAGTAGTGCATGGCAGACATGGGGCAAAAATATTCAACAAAGCCAACACCAAAGGGGAAACCGAATTCATCCAAGAATGCGCCCCAGGAGAAAAAAACTCAAAAGATGGACGACCATGGAGATTCCTGAGATCTTTTTCTTTCCTAATTAATTTTTCTTGTTTTTGAAAGAACCTATGTCAATCCTGAGGCATAAGGGTTGCTTGTAAGGGTTTCCCTGTTTTGTTCCAGAAAATATTTAAGATTAATAAAAGTTATATTTTGTTTTCTATTAAGATCCCTTCCTTTCTCTTGCATTTATATCTTAAATTTAAAAATGGCAATACTTTCTCTGCATATGCATTTTCAAATCTCATATACTAAATCTGCACCAAAACATGATAAGTGTGCAAATTCATGCCCAAAACCACCGATAATTCTATTGCAGTGATCTGATATAATTTTGATGCTCCTATTAACCAAGCTAAAGAGGAAGATGATAAAGATCTTGAAATCTCTAAGAAAATGGCGAGGGAAATAAAAGGAAAAGCTAATGATACACAACTATATCAAGAGGCTATTAAGACCATTAACCTGAGCACAGGGGAAGACCCAGAAGAAACCAAGCTAAGGGGCAATGTTAGAGAGGAGCCATAAAGAATTTGATCAAGTTATTGCGCATATCTATAGAAACAGGCCAAGGTCAAATACAGACGGTGCGATAAAAATAAGCAACTACAAAATACCAAGACCTGACGGAGAACTCGAGCCAGGGGCACTTTGGATATCCACGTTCGACGAGGCTTCAAATGCACCTGGGCATGATATATGGGCAATACTGACTTCTCCAAAGAATTCTCACAAGCCATATACCAAGTCAACAGCGAATGGGATACTATACGTCCAAAACTGATTCCATATCGGGGTCATGTTTTGAAAATTGACTGCGAAATCCACAAAGATCCCTTTCAGTGACACCCCACGAGAAAAAAAATCAAATGGCAGATGCACTGGAAACTGTATCAGCTATGTAACTTGGTCAAACCACGAATCACGCATCACAAACAGACACAATCAATAGCCTGCACTTTGTCTTGCTATCAAAGAAATACCGGATGACAAGCCTTGGTTTTATGACATCAAGGAGTACCTGGAAAAACAACGACATCCCGAAAATGCCTCTAGCATTGGAAAATAAACCCTACGAGAATTATCCACAGAATTCTTTAAAAGTAACGGTATACTGTGCAAGATGAACCACGGCATGGTCTAGTACGCAAGAAGATTATTCTACCTCGCCTTGACTCACGTGGTAAATGGACACCCAATTACGAAGGTCCATACGTAGTCAAAACAACATTCTCCAGTGGTGGTCTTATCCCCACAACAATGGATGGGGAAGAACTACCGCAACCGACAATTTCAGACGCAGTAAAAAATACTACGTATAATAACCTCGCGAAGCTCGAACCTTAAACAGGCGACTTAGGCAAAAAGGAGCATCCCGGTGGATCTAAAACCATAAAGGGTGATCCAGGAAAAAATTAGGGGCATATAAACAAAAAAAAAAACTTATCCCGGTGGATTGAAAACCAGAAAGGGCAATCCAGGCAAAAATTAGGGATCATTCAAAAAGAAATAAAGAACAAAAAGACTGGGATCTAAGAACTTTAATTACGAACCATGAGGGGAGAGATAGATTTGGATCATACAACTCAGAAGCAAAGGAGATGGGATCATCAAAAGGATATTGGATACCAGCAGTAGCAATTATCATTTTTATTACCATTTACAGTTTTAAAACCTTTTGTAATTACCTTTTTCTAGGAATTGCATCTTGTATTCTCGCCTATTCAGAAGCATATCAATAAAACTTTTCTTTCTTCGCATCTTTTCGAATTGCTCTTTTTTCTTTTCTCAGACCTGTTTACAAAATACTGCGATCATTACTTGTGAATATTGTCTTGAAACCTTTTCGGGGGATTAACAAAATAAAATCATTTGACAAAACATCGAAAAAACATTTTTGGTTAGGAAAATATCAAAAGAAAACTCATGTCTACGTCCACGCACATGGCTATTCCTACGTCTTGCAACACAAAAATCTATAGACATGTTTGCGCCTGTATCTATGCATATCTACGCCTACGTCCATACACATGTTTGCGCCTATACTTGCACTTAACAATACAAAGTATATACATATATCTACGCGTCCCTACGCAAAGTCTATGTCCATGTCAGTTCCTATGCCTACACTTGCAACACTAAGTCTACGTCCGTACATGCGTCCACGCACATGTGTGCTCCTGCCAATTCTATACATACGTCTACAGTTACGCCTACGCCTATGACATACGAATCTATGTACGTCTACGCTTACGCCTGCGCCTACAACATATGAATCTACATACGTCTACGCTTACATCCGCGCTTACAGAGACCACATACATACGTCTACGCCTACATACAAATTTATGCATAGGCCATTACCTACAACTATGTCTACATCTACGCCGGTAATACAAAATCAATGCTCAACTTTTGATAACATTACCCACCGCGTTCAAGTTCAAAAATGCTATGACGACACAACATACAACACCAGGAATTGGTAACTCTAAGCCAATGGTTTAAAGGAGAGAATGCCGGAAATAGTCTTCATAACATTTCAAGGCACATACGCATCTTACACACATTTCACACATACATTTTGCATATCAAAGGAATACATACCCTATACATTTCAATATTAAATACACTCAGGGTTCCATACCAATGTCAAACATCATACATTTAGCATACACATAACATTTAATATACATGCATACGCATGTATACACATGTATCACATAGCAAATAGATAAATAATCTCACCCTCGATTCAACTATCTAAGGGTCGACCAACGCAATACTTCTCCTACACATTCAACCCGTCACCTCAGTCTTCATGCCGTGACACATTCAGCCCATCACCTAAGTCTTCCTGCAGTTATGAGTGCCTTACAAACCTAGTACATTGCCGCTAAGCTGCAAATTTATCCGCAAAACTCATAACATTGCCTCTAAGCTGCAATGTATTCTCAAAACTCAGTGTGTTGCCTCTAAGCCGCAACATATTCTCAAAACTCATTACATTTCCTCTAAGCCGCAATGTATTCTCAAAACTCAGTATATTGTTGTTGTACCCCAAAATTTTCCCTCTCACTTATCAATAATTTGCTCACAAGATCTCCTTAGCTCAAGACTGCATTAAGGTTGATCAGCTCAAGACACCTCCTTAAGCACAAATGACCAAAATTAGGGTTTGAGTTTGCACAAGTATTTTTGAACTTTCTATGCCCCATATTATTTTCATGGATCATTATGGACCCCCAAGATTACTCATGTCAAGTTTCAAGCCTTGGATCATATTTTTTATCAGTCAATTGAGCAGTTGACCTAAAAATCAATTGTATTAGGGAAAAAGTCAACTATGGCCAATTTACAGTCAAACTTCATAATTTTTCATCCACATAAACATTTTAAACTCATATGTATCATTTGATCAAGTTTGGACCACGACTCAAGAAATTTGATCAAATCTCCAAAAGGGCAAAATGGACAAAATTAGGGTTTTGACTGAAAAAGGGCAATTTCTGATTGATGACCTAGAAAATAATCAATTGGTTTAAGGAATGAAATCAAGAGTCCAATTTCATCATTTTGACCTAATGACATGGTTCAAAACATTACAACTCCACGGGATTGGTAGATGAATTTTGCAGTCAACTAATCAAAAGTCAATTGTATACTGAAAAGTCAAACTTTGACCTTTTAGTCAAATTCAAGTGCCAAAGATCACAATTCATGAAAACATGTCAAAATATGAAAATTATTCATCAAGAAATAAAAAATTCAAGATTTCATTTTGAAAAGTTAAAATTTCTAAACTTAGAAATTTTTCTAAGTGTTGGAAATTTCTCATTTTTTCATAATTTTGAGCAAAATTTTCACCATGATGCAAGTATAAAAGTTCAAATTGCCAAACAAAGTCCAATGTCAAACTGTCCAAAAGGCTATTCAAAAGGCTATTCAGATGCAGCACAAAGTATGGAAAAGAGATAAAGTATGCAGGTTAAGACCACATATGCAAGCAAGCTAGTCATTTTTCATCATTTTCCAGCCTGTATGCCTTTTCAGAAAAAGTACACTTAACATTATTTAAATGTTTTAACTGTACTAGAGAGAGAAGGAAGAGAGAAAAGAAGTTAGGCTTACTGGCTTTTGGCTTTAGGCATAAAGATATAAAACAAACTGCAATGAAACAGTAAAGGAGGCAGAAAACACAAGAAAATAGATAAAACTGTCAAAAACCTGGAAGCTCAAAAAAAAACCAGTATAAACTGCACAAGCCTGAAGCATAGCCTCACCAAGCCTTAAACCAGTAAAGCTTAAACCTGTAAACCTTACCATTCAAAACTGAAACAGCCATGCCAAGATGAAGCATAAACATAAAACCTGCAGACCAAACCTTACAACCTGCTGGAACCACAAACCATCCAAACCTCACGCAAAAAACATAAAACTGTCAAAAACCTGGAAGCTCAAAAACCAGTATAAGCTGCAACACAACCAGTAAACCAAAAAAGGCCTAAACACCCAAATAACCTGCTGAAGCCACAAGCCTGAAGCAAAGACCACTGTCAACAAAACCTGTAAGTTCACACATAAACCCTCAACCTGTTGAAGTCCCATAAACCTAAAACCTGTGATTTCAAACACACTGCATAAACAGAACCTAAAGGCCTCCCAAACCTGAACCAAGCTAACAGCCTGCTGAAGCCAACAAACATGAACTAGAAACCTAAGCATTCAAGGCAACACAAGGCCTCAGAGAACTCTCATCATAGGCGGACATAACAGACAACTCAAAGGGCAACAGAAGCGAGGCAGAAAGAAGATAGGGAAAGTTAGTCAAAACCAATGTTCCAACAATAGCATATCAGATACAACATATCAATCATCATTCAAGCAAACAACTCTGACCAACAAGCATTCAAAGGAAACCGATACAAACCCTCAGAACCTAGGGTTCATCACTGGGCAAAAGACATCCGGCACATAGCAACAGAAGTACATAGCAACAGAAGCATGCACAAGTAAAAGCGAGGCAAAAAGATATAGAAGAGAAAAAAGTTGTACAGAGGTTTTCAGAAATGCATCACAAAACCTAAAGGTAAAACACGAAGTACCAGGATTCCAAGCTAACGCTCAACACTACTTCCTCCGCCGTCAAAACCTCCACGCGCCTCCTAATCCCCTCCTCCTCCGTCCCCAAGAGGTAGTCTTCTCATCCCCTTTGCATGCATTTCAAAATGACAAACAAAATACTTAAATCAGAACTCAAATCAAAACATGAAATCAAACAATAAAGAAAACCCTAAACAAGATTGAAACAGGAAATCTACCTTTTAAACTGTTGCCTGGATGCTCCATGGAGGGAAGAGGAAGGATGGTTGCGCTGGTGGCTTGGGCGAAGGAAACTCAGGCGAAGGCGAACGAGAAAGACGAACGACATGAGCAACGGCGCCGCTTCTGTAAACCCTAGGCTTTTCCCAAATGGAATAAACATTGAGAAACCCTAACAAAATGTATTGAGACCCATGGGCCTTGCCCATTTCCAGCATACAAGCCCATTAAACGCGTTCCAATTCACACCCCCTCCCTAAGGCCCATTCTTGTTTCTTTTCTTAAAAAGCTTAAAACATTTTTTTTCTTTTTTATTTAATTTTGTTTATACACAAAACATACTGTTTTTTTATATTAATTAAAACTGTGTATATAAAAAGATTAGTTAAAATACATGAATTAATATAAGACATTAGTATATTCTATTTTTGTACATAAAAAATACTAACATAAAATACATAAGAATTAGAATTATTTAAAACACCTATTTTTTCTTTAAAAAAACTTATTTTGATTTATACATAAATACATAATTTTTCTTTAAGTTAATACATTTCTTTTCTTAAAAATAATTTGTACATAAATAAATCAATACATAATTTTTTCTCAAATTTAAAGCATTTTCTTTTCTTTTAATTAAACTTTCTTGTTTGTACATTAATACTAAAAAATACATAAAAGAATAGAATTTAAAAACATTTTCCTTTCTTTAACTAAATTTTCTTACTTTGTACATACTTTACAAAAAGATATAAAAATACAAATTAAATCAAACACACTTAATAATACATTTACACATACACTTACACATACACAATACATTTTACATTGATACATTATACATTTGCTTATTTTTGTATATTCGATACATTTACATTTGAGATCACAATTCGATTTGGTTGTAATTATTTAAGTCTCATCCCCCTTTGTGAATTTGTACCCCCACTCTCGGATACTATTTGTAATAGCGTAGACTTTAAAATTCCCGCAATTTACCGCTTTCGAATTATACCATGATTAGACCTAGGGTTTGTATGTACATAAAATCAAACGCTAGATAACCTAATACAAAAACAAATGCATGAAATCAATACACAATCACACTTGCACCCCCTAGGGTAATCCCACATGTTGCCTTCCAAAATGGGCCATGCTTGCACGCCGAGTTTCTTTGGCGAAACAATTCAAATGATCATAAGTCCCTCGATGACGCTTTCGAAAGTTGCCTATCAAAATGATCATAGTCCCTTCAAGCAAAATTGCCAAAGACACTTGGCACCATTGCATTCATGGTCCATACGATGACCCACGCCCGTCCCGTTAACATCCTAAACGCAAGATTGTCCACCAAATTCAATGGTGGAACAAAATTGTTAAAAAGGGTTGAAAACATAGAGAAAACCTTTGAGTACAATAGGGGTAGACAAAACTCTTAGTTACTTGAAATCAACTTGCAAAAACACTTGCCTCCTTTTCAAAAACCACACTTCACAAACACTTTCAAAACAAACTTCCAAAAACACTTTGAAACATCTTTTCAAAAAGATACACACCGTTGTATATACTCAAACACGAGTCATTATAATGGTTGCCGAAACAAAGGCGTCTATTTCAAAACATTTTCAAAACACACACACACACACACACACACACACACCATTTTTCAAGCAATCAAAAATCAAGGCAAGTGATCTAAAAACCAAGTAACTAAGAGCCCATGGATAACCATGGATGAAAAGGGTGATAATACCTTCCCTTTTCATAATCTACCCCCCGAACCCACGAAACATCTCAAAAGGTTTTTCCTGTGCTTTTTAACCTTTCCTTTAGGATAAAATAAAAAGTCGGTGGCGACTCTTGCTAAACCGAACAAGTGCGAATACAAACGCAAAACTCAAGTCAGTTCTCCCACCGTATCACACTGATCATCACCATCACTTGAAACAAGCTCAAACTCAAAACACAATTTCCAATTTTGAGGTAAGTTTTCTTAACTTTGAACTCTTTATACAGGCATCATCAATGATTTATTTGTGAGAAAAACATGTAGATATCATTGCCGTAAAGCTAACCATGTCCATAGTTTCCATTAATTTTGCTTGAGCTTAGAGAATTTTGAAACTGAAATTTCTGAGATTTTTAGGGTTCAGATTAGGGTAATTAAAATCATGCTTATCTTTGATTTATAGTTTTAATTCTTTACATTTCTGAAACCGTGAGAAAATTTGCTACAAGTTTCATGTTTACAGTTTTCATTTTTGATGAGAAATGAGCAAGTTACAGTTGGTTTGGCTGGAGGTTGAAGATGAAATCATCAGGGCGCATTTTGCCTTGTATATTTATTTATTTGCCTATGTTAACGGATGTATAGCCACCCCAAGGATAGAAGTGCGCGCCTGTAACCTTTGGGACCTGGGTTCAAGCCCCAGTGGTACCCTTTTAATTTTTTCACATTTTGCTTTCCGATTTTTGTCTTTTTGGCAGGCGCTGGGCCTCTTTGGGCCTGGCTTGTTTTTTTATTTTTGCTAGTAACCCCCTGCAGGCTGTTTGCGCCCCTGGACCAAGTTTATTTATTTTTCTATTTCTATTTTTATTTATTTCATTTTTATTTTTTTAAATATTTTTCCAAATATTAAAAAATCACAAAAATTTAGATTTTCATTTTTACTTAGTTTATTTTATTTTTCTCACAAAAAATATTTTATTTAAATATAATTTATTTATTTTTATTAACTAGTCTTGTAAATTTAATTAAAATTAGGTTAGTATTTATTTTTCTTTTACACCTATTAAAATATATTTATTTATATATAAAAGAGGCCAAAATATTTTATATTGTTATAAATATTTTCAAGACAAAAATACCAAAAAATATTTTTCTTAAACTTATTTTCTTTTGATCAATTAATAGAATTAGGGTTTTATTTAAAATCTTTTCTTAATAAATTTAAGTTTAATTAATTATTTTCTTTAATTAATTAGGTTAAGATAATTTCCCTTTTTCTCATGAAAATCAAACAAAGATCCATTTTCTTTACATTTTGCATTTTTGTACATTTATTCATTATGTACTTTGTATTTATTTAATTCCTTGTACATTGATAAAAAGTTAATATGGTTGTAATAGACTAATTAGGTTTACATTCTTGCAATCCCCATTCAATTTGTACAACCCCTCCCAAAATGTTGTTATAGCGTAGTAACTTTAAATTCTGCAATTTATCGCTTTTATATACAAATGCTAGTAATTAGGGTTTGTATGAAAAGACTAAAATCAATACTTAGAAAACCCTAATTTCAAGACAAAATCAAGCATGAAAATAATACACTTGCACACAAGCACCCCTAGGGTAAATCCACTTGGTTGCCTTTACAAAATGGTCATATTACGAATGTGAGGTATCTTAGCAAAAACAAGCAAATATAAGATCATAGTCCCTCGATGACGCTATCTAAGTTGCCTTTCAAATGATCTTAGTCCCTTAAAGAAAATGCTAAGATACCTTGCAACATTGCTAATCATGGTTATACGATGACCCAAGCCCGTCCCGTTTACATCCAAAGATAGGGTTGCTTACCAAATCAATGGTAAAACAACAATATTAAAGGAAAAGAAAATGAACAAGAAAGACTTTTGAGTAGGTAGAATGCTCCTAATTACTTTCTCAATTTCAAACAAACATCCTTGATATTTTCAAAACAAACACCTACACTTTCAAAACATTTTACAAAACTTGAAAACATTTTCAAAAGATCAACATCTTTGTATACATTCTTACGAACGAGAATCATTACAAAGATTGCCTAAACAATGGCCTCTTTACAAAAATGCTTTCAAAAACCACACAAAGCATAATATCAAATAAAAGCAAGTGATTTAGCAAGTAACTAAGATCCCATGGAAAACCATGGATGAAAAGGGTGCTAATACCTTCCCTTTTTATAATCTACCCCCCGAACTCAAGAAATAATATCAAAGGTCTTTTCTGTACTTTTTCACCTTTCCTTTTGGATAAAATAAAATTCGACGCCGACTCTTGCTAACCGCAACATTTGCGATCAAACGCAAAACCTTCAAATCAGTTCTCCCACCGTATCACAGAACTGGTGACTCTGCTGGGGAAAATTTTAAAAGTGGGGTTACCTTAGGTCTAGATCACATTTACTTTATTTCATTGTTTGACTTATATGCTTTACATTATGTTTTTTTGTTTGGGTTTGAATCCTCTACCCTAATTTGGGATACCTTATAGGTAAGTAGCAATACGTTGTGGAAACTCTGTGGGGTATACCGACATGGTCTAAGCAATAGCTACGTTAGTGCGACATATTTGTGGTTACCGGTAGGTAGCCCTTGAGTTAATCAATGAGAATACAGGGCCACTGAGTGATGTCATAAAGCACTAATGAACTTTTAGAACCTTTACTTGACCAACTTGGCCATTTAGGATGTAGTGAGAAGACCGGCTTTGGTGCAGTCCGAAGTTGGTAGATACTCGATACTACACTCATTGAGGTTTGGTTTCTTGAGATATTTCGGTCACCATTAAAGAGGCTTGTGCTGAAACAATGACCAAGGAAACAAACCAGTGATATTGAGCTCCTTAGAACCCAATTACTATTACTAGGACAAGTTGAGCCAACTAAACTTCAAGAGGGTACTTACCTATGAGACTTCATGCAAGCCTAAACCTAAGGACTTGTTTTCTTTGTTTGTATATACATACTTGTACATAACATCATGAACATCATAACATCATACACATTCACTAACCATTTCAAGGATCTTGGGATTTATCTTTGTTCTGTTTTATAGGGTATGGATTCTCTTCGCAGGAAAACTATTCAAGTCAACCTTGTAAGGATCCCTCCACAACTTAAAGAGCTAGCTTCAAGGATTCCTGAAAACTCTCCATTCACCAAGAAATATGGTCGCCTACTCAACTTGGTCACCTCTAACACAGATGAGGACATGATGAAGGTGCTCTTTCAGTTCTTTGATCCTTTACACCATGTCTTCACATTTTCCGATTATCAACTTGTGCCTACTGTAACACCCCTTCTAAAATACCCCGAATAATATTAATTATATCAATGATTAAAGACATGTTCCATCAGAGTTAACACGGAACAAGGGATGTCACAATTATAAAATAAATAAAACTTCCAATAAAACAGTAGTCATGCTACACTGAGGGTCATTATTCAAATAATTCAATCAAATTAAGACCATGTCTTACACAGCGGAAAAATACCATAACCAAAACGGAATAAACCAAAACATAATTATTCCCAATGAAATTCAAAGAAACAATTGAATAATAACTAATTCCTCAACTAAATGTTCCCCAGTGTTACAACCTATCAGAGCACGACACTGACACGCGGACTTAAAGTAACATAGCTCTAGAGCCGTCCTCACCAACTCCTGAGCTGCTAAATTTAATCTGAAATTGTTAAAGTAAGGGTGAGATTTCTCATAATTAACATGCATTATAAGCTTCTCAATCAACATTATATCACAAGCATATTATTTCACCCATTTTAGCATAAATTCAGATTCAACACGCAGTTCCAATCATACAAGTCATTATGCACAAATCAATAATCAACCAAAGAATTGTAACACTGGAAGACATCCTAACATGTTACAATTCCATGAAAACACAAATGCAGACACAATGCATGTGGTACCAACACGTGACCAAGTCACCCAACACTGATCCATCATCAACCGGATACAGCAACCATCGATTCGTCCATAAACACCCGGACACGAATCCAACCTAACCACCCATCATCACCCGGGTATCGCTTAACGGCAATACAAGTAAAATTCCATACAATGGGAATTAACTTCACCAAAACAATGCATATGCACGCACATCACTAGCATGCAGCATCAAATCAGTCTATGAAATACATCAATTTATCATAACTGAACCAAAACCAAAAACATGATATCATTATTTATCATACACACATCAAATAGCATAAACATGCACTTCATCCACCAAGACCTTATACAATCAATTATCATGGATACACCATGGCATATACACCAAATATGAACATAATAACAAACCGCATAATCGGAAAGTCAACACATTTTCAAAATAAAATCAAGTTACAGTTATTTTCTTCATTTTATAAAATAGAGTATTTAATTTAAGAAACAACGTCCAAAACGGCGACTAAAATGGAATTACGGTTTGAAAGTTACGGATTTTTAAAGTTTAATATTTTTCAAAAAGTTACAGCAGAACCCGGTTCCTACATATGCAGAAACCGGTTCCTGCGAAGTTCAAAAATAACGCTTCTGGAAAATGTATGGGAACCCAGTTCCTACCTATACAGGAACCGGTTCCTACGTGCATTTTCGTCAGTTTTTATAAATTCGCACAGTGGAACCCGATTCCTCCCCACTGGGAACCGGTTCCCACGACCTGCAGAATCAAATTTTGCACTTTTGACAGCATTTTACTACTCCAATCCCATCCAATTCATACCCATTTGAATCCAACTCACAGCAATGTCAAAATAAGTTATAATGCATGATTTCAATGAGATTGTAACACACCATAACATCATATAATTTCCTCATAATATCAAATTGAAACAAAACACAAAAATTCATGGAATTGGGGTTTGAATTTCATAAACCTAACGATCCTAAATTTGGATTCCTAACATGCTTAATCAATCCTATTGATTCCAAAACCTATAAGGCATATTAACTAAATGAAATCACCCCTTACCTCGCGATGATCCTTCGAATTCACGGCGTTTGGCTTTTTTCCTCTCTTCTCTTCTCTTCTCCAATTTCACGTATAATGACTTTTCCAAATAACCTTCTTTTTCTTTTCCTTTTTATCCTTCTTTTTATATTCCTTTTATTATCTGCCAAATAATAGTAGTAAATTAGTTATTATTTAGTAGAGCTTTTTACTTCACACACCTCTAATTCAACCTTACACCCCCTCGGTCTTCCTTTTTAATTTCATAATTAATTCATCCATTTAATCCAAAATATTATTAATTAAGCCTTTAATTAATTTAATAATTAAATTCCTAATTATTTAACACTTGAATAAATTTGGGGTGTCACAACTCTCCCCTACTAAAAGAGTTTTCGTCCTCGAAAACATACCTTAGACGAACAGTTCAGGATACGAGTCCTTCATCTGGCTCTCCAGCTCCCAAGTGACATTTCCATCTGCTGGTCCTCCCCAAGCCACTCTTACCAACGCGATCTCCTTGCCTCGCAACTGTTTCAACTTCCGATCCTCAATTCTCGCAGGTACCGCTTCCACAGTCAAATTCTCTCGTACCTGTATATCGTCTACCCGAATCTCATGAGACGGATCAGCAATGTACTTCCTTAGCTAAGATACATGAAAAACATCATGCAAATTTGCAAGTGACGGCGGCAAAGCAATCTGATAAGCAACTTTCCCAACTCTCTTGGTAATCTGAAACGGACCAATAAAACGTGGAGTCAACTTCTTTGAATTCAAAGCTCAACCAATACCAGTCATCGGAGTAACTCGCATAAAAACATGTTCTCCTTCGCTAAACTCAAGATCTTTCCTCCTCTTATCGTGATAACTTTTCTGACGACTCTGAGAAGTCCTCATCTTCTCCTGGATCATCTTAATCTTTTCCGAAGTCTGTTGGACAATTTCCGGTCCAATCACAACACTCTCTCCAGATTCATACCAACACAACAGTGTCCGACACCTCCTACCATACAATGTCTCAAACGAAGCCATACCAATGCTCGAATGAAAACTATTGTTGTAGGTAAACTCAATCAATGGTAGATAACTATCCCAAGCTCCACCTTTCTCCAACACACAAGCTCTTAACAAATCTTCCAACGACTGAATCGTTCTCTCCGTCTGACCATCTGTCTGTGGATGATAAGCGGAACTCAAACGCAACTTAGTACCCAAAGCTTCTTGCAATCCCGTCCAGAATTTAGATGTAAACCTCAGATCTCGATCCGACACAATACTAGAAGGAATACCGTGCAAACTCACAATCTTCTCAACATACAATTCTGCCAACCTTTCCATCGGATAATCCATTCTTATCGGAATAAAGTGAGCAGATTTCGTCAACCGATCAATAATAACCCAGATAGAATCACAATTCTTCGATGTCCTTGGCAAACCAGACACAAAATCCATAGAGATTCCATCCCATTTCTATTCCGGAACAAACAACGGTTCCATCAATCCTGACGGTTTCTGATGCTCAATCTTCGACTTCTGACAAACCAAACAAGCATACACAAACTCAGCAATTTCCTTTTTCATTCCCGGCCACCAAAGCAACTTCTTCAAATCATGGTACATTTTAGTAGCACCAGGATGAATACTCAATCCACTACGATGTCCTTCTTCCAAAATACTCTTCCTAATCTCTGCAACATCCGGAACACACACCCTATTACCAAATCTCATAACACCATTCTCATCAATCCGGAACTCGCCTCCTTGACCTTGGTTGATCAATGTCAATTTATCAACTAACCCAACATCGGACTTCTGTCCATTCCGAATTTCTTCCAGAATACCACTAGTCAGTTTCAACATACCCAATTTCACACTATTCGGAGTAGTTTCACATACCAAACTTAAATCTCTGAACTGCTCAACCAAATCTAACTCATGGACCATTAACATTAACATATGCAAGGACTTCCTACTCAAGGCATCCGCAACAACGTTTGCCTTACCAGGATGGTAATTCAAACCGAAATCATAATCCTTTAGAAATTCTAACCATCTCCTCTGCCTCATATTCAACTCTTTTTGATCAAAGAGATACCTCAGACTTTTGTGATCACTGAACACCTCAAACCGAGAACCATATAAATAATTCCTCCATAACTTCAAAACAAACACAACATCTGCCAACTCCAAATCATGAGTCGGATAATTCCTTTCATGTACTTTCAATTGTCTCGAAGCATAAGCCACCACCTGCTTATCTTGCATCAACACACCACCTAATCCCATTAATGATGCGTCACAATACACAACAAAAGACTTAGTCGGATTTGGCAAAATCAAGATCGGAGCACTTGTCAACCTCCTCTTCAGCTCTTGAAATCCTTTCTCACATTCAACATCCCAAACAAACATTTGACCCTTCCTGGTCAACTTAGTCAACGGTAACGCTAATTTGGAAAATCCTTCTATAAACTTCATGTAATAACCTACAAGACCCAGAAAACTACGGATCTCAGAAGAATTCTTCGGCGCTTCCCACTGAGATATTGCTTCTACCTTCGTAGGATCCACAGCAATTCCATTCTTGGAAATTACATGGCCAAGAAAACTTACTTCACTTAACCAGAATTCACACTTGGACAACTTCGCATAAAGCTTCTTCTCTTTCAACAATTCCAACACAACTCTGAGATGTTCTACATACTCTTCATCGCTCTTCGAATAAATTAGAATATCATCAATGAACACCACCACAAACTTATCAAGATACGGATGAAATATCATGTTCATATACTCCATGAAAACACCAGGTGCATTAGTAACTCCAAACGGCATAACAGAATACTCGTAATGTCCATACCTCATTCTAAATGCAGTTTTCTGAATATCTTCCGACTTCACACGAATCTGATGATATCCAGATATCAGATTAATCTTACTAAATACACAAGCTCCAACTAGTTGATCCATCAAATCATCGATCCTCGGCAAGGATACCGATTCTTGATTGTAACTTTATTCAACTGTCTGTAATCAATACATAATCTCATTGAACCTTCTTTCTTCTTAACCAACAACACCGGAGCACCCCACGGCGAAACACTCGGACGAATAAACTTCTTCTCAAGTAACTCCTCCAACTGTTTCTTTAACTCCGCTAATTCAGATTCCGACATACGGTAAGGCGCCATCGACACCGGACTAGTTCCAGGAATCAAATCTATAGTAAATTCTACCTCCCTCTCAGGTGGCAATTCACTAACGTCTTCCGGAAACACCTCTGGAAATTCATTCACCATTGGCAATCCATCACTCTTTGCTTTTCCCTCCGCTTCTATTGCAGAATACAACATAAATACCACAACACCATCTTTCACAGCTAGGTTCATCTCTTTAACCGACATAGTCACATCTCCGACACCAACCTCTTCAGGAAAAATAACCGTCTTCACAAAAACAGTTGATGTGAACCTGGTTGAATTCCAACCAGTTTATTCCAAGGATGATATCAAGTTGTTCTAACGGTAGGCACACTAAATCCATACCGAAACCCCTACCAAAAATCACAATAGGACAATTCCTACAAACATACGAAGTAGTCACTGAACCTGACGCAGGAGTATCAATAACCATACTTCCATCCATATTAGAAATTTCCAAATTCAATCTTTTAGCACAATCCAAAGCAATAAAAGAATGCGTAGCTCCAGTATCAATAATCGCAATCAAAGGTATGTCATTAATAAAACATGTACCTTTAATCAGCCGATCATCTGGCTTAGTCTCTGACCCAGACAATGCAAACACTTTACCACCAACTTGCTCCTTCTTGGGTTTTGTACACTGAGGACGAGTATGACCTTCTTCACCACAGTTGTAACAAGTCACCACTCTTACTCTGCAATCATTGGCCACATGGCCGAGTTTCCCACACTTGAAACACTTCTTATCATTACTTTTGCAATCTACCATACGATGTCCTGTCTCACCACACTTGTAGCACTTAATGGAAGAACTAGAATCTCCTCCACCAAACTTCTTCCAACCACCGGGTCTCTGATTACTTCTATCATAAGGCTTACCACGATCCATCTGTTGCTTACCCTTCCTATCAACATACCCTCGAGCATTCGACTTAGTGATAACAAGATCCTCCTCTAAAATTCTACTACAGTCAATCAGATCAGGAAATCTTCGGATACGCTGATACCGAATACCCTGCTTAATCTCATCACGAAGACCATTCTCAAACTTGATACATTTGGAAAATTCTCCATCTGCATCGTTAGTATAATGAGCATAATACTTCACTAACTCAGTAAACTTCGAAGCATACTCACTGACAGTCTTGTTACCCTGCTTGAGTTCTAGAAACTCAATCTCCTTCTTGCCTCTGATGTCCTCAGGAAAGTACCTCCTCAGAAAAGCCCTCCTGAACACAGCCCAAGTCAATGCAATACCATCTTCTTCCATTTCAGTTCTGGTAGCAACCCACCAGTCATCATCTTCCTCTGCTAACATGTGAGTTCCGTATCTCACCTTCAGCTCTTCAGCACAGTCAATTACTCTGAAGATCCTCTCGATCTCCTTCAACCACTTCTGAGCACCTTCGGGATCATGTGCACCCTTGAACAACGGAGGATTATTCCTCTGAAAATTCCCCAATTGTCGGTCAGCACCAATCACAGCTCCCTGCTGGTTCCCTCCGAGTACTCCAGCCAACATTCCCAATGCTTCAGCAATAGCATGGTCGTTTCTTCCGTTACCTCTTTCGGCCATTGTTCTGTAACATTACAAAACAACCTCATCAGCACACAAGTATCGACAGTGTCATCTTACACTAGTCGCATACAAAAGGGATAACGACACAAGACAAGACCGACTATGCTCTGATACCACTATTGTAAAACCCTTCTAAAATACCCCGAATAATATTAATTATATCAATGATTAAAGACATGTTCCATCAGAGTTAACACGGAACAAGGGATGTCACAATTATGAAATAAATAAAACTTCAAATAAAATAGTAGTCATGCTACACTGAGGGTCATTATTCAAATAATTCAATCAAATTAAGACCATGTCTTACACAGCGGAAAAATACCATAACCAAAACGGAATAAACCAAAACATAATTATTCCCAATGAAATTCAAAGAAACAATTGAATAATAACTAATTCCTCAACTAAACGTTCCCCAGTGTTACAACCTATCAGAGCACGACACTGACACGCGGACTTAAAGTAACATAGCTCTAGAGTCGTCCTCACCAACTCCTGAGCTGCTAACTTTAATCTGAAATTGTTAAAGTAAGGGTGAGATTTCTCATAATTAACATGCATTATAAGCTTCTCAATCAACATTATATCACAAGCATATTATTTCACCCATTTTAGCATAAATTCAGATTCAACACGCAGTTCCAATCATACAAGTCATTATGCACAAATCAATAATCAACCAAAGAATTGTAACACTGGAAGACATCCTAACATGTTACAATTCCATGCAAACACAAATGCAGACACAATGCATGTGGTACCAACACGTGACCAAGTCACCCAACACTGATCCATCATCAACCGGATACAGCAACCATCGATTCGTCCATAAACACCCGGACATGAATCCAGCCTAACCACCCATCATCACCCGGGTATCGTTTAACGGCAATACAAGTCAAATTCCACACAATGGGAATTAACTTCACCAAAACAATGCATATGCACGCACATCACTAGCATGCAGCATCAAATCAGTCTATGAAATACATCAATTTATCATAACTGAATCAAAACCAAAAATATGATATCATTATTTATCATACACACATCAAACAGCATAAACATGCACTTCATCCACCAAGACCTGATATAATCAATTATCATGGATACACCAGGGCATATACACCAAATATGCACATAATAACAAACCACATAATCGGAAAGTCAACACATTTTCAAAATAAAATCAAGTTACAGTTATTTTCTTCATTTTATAAAATAGAGTATTTAATTTAAGAAACAACGTCCAAAACGGCAACTAAAATGGAATTACAGTTTGAAAGTTACGGATTTTTAAAGTTTAATATTTTTCAAAAAGTTACAGCAGAACCCGGTTCCTACATATGCAGGAACCGGTTTCTGCGAAGTTTAAAAATCACGCTTCTGGAAAATGTATGGGAACCCGGTTCCTACCTATACAGGAACCGGTTCCTACGTGCATTTTTGTCAGTTTTTATAAATTCGCACAGTGAAACCAGGTTCCTCCCCACTGGGAACCGGTTCCCACAACCTGCAGAGTCAAATCCTGCACTTTTGACAGCATTTTACTACTCCAATCCCATCCAATTCATACCCATTTGAATCCAACTCACAGCAATGTCAAAATAAGTTATAATGCATGATTCCAATGAGATTGTAACAAACCATAACATCATATAATTTCCTCATAATATCAAATTGAATCAAAACACAAAAATTTATGGAATTGGGGTTTGAATTTCATAAACCTAACGATCCTAAATTGGGATTCCTAACAGGCTCAATCAATCCTATTGATTCCAAAACCTATAAGGCATATTAACTAAATGAAATCACCCCTTACCTCGCGATGATCCTTCGAATTCACAGCGTTTGGCTTTTTTCCTCTCTTCTCTTCTCTTCTCCAATTTCACGTATAATGACTTTTCCAAATAACCTTCTTTTTCTTTTCCTTTTTATCCTTCTTTTTATATTCCTTTTATTATCTGCCAAATAATAGTAGTAAATTAGTTATTATTTAGTAGAGCTTTTTACTTCACACGCCTCTAATTCAACCTTACACCCCCCCGGTCTTCCTTTTTAATTTCATAATTAATTCATCCATTTAATCCAAAATATTATTAATTAAGCCTTTAATTAATTTAATAATTAAATTCCTAATTATTTAACACTTGAATAAATTTGGGGTGTCACACCTACTTTGGAATAATTCTTCCGACTCTTGAGGACTCTCATTCTCAATCAACTACCTTTCAACGGTACGAAAAGAGACCCAAATCCAAAAGAGTTTGCTCAAGCTTTACACTTGCACTCATCTGATGTCATAACTCATTGGGAATCAAGGAGTGGTGTTAAAGGTTTCCTAGCAAAGTTCTTGTTCGAGAAAGCCCAAAACTGTTGGAACTCCTTCGATTTGCAAGCCTTTGAGGAAATTGTGTCCCTCCTCATTTATGGGATGGTTTTGTTTCCAAATCCTGACCAACTAATAGATGTGAACACCGTCAAAATCTTCATATCCCGCAACCCGGTGCCTACTTTGCTAGGGGGTATCTTACATTCTTTTCACACTCGCACTATGAGGAAAAGAGGTGTCCTTATGTGTTGCACTCCGCTCTTGGCAAGATGGTTTATTTCGCATCTTCCCCAATCTGTATTAAAAAACGAACAAGGTTCAAGGTGGTCACAAAGGTTGATGATGCTCAAACATTCAGACATTCATTAGTGCTCCCAATCCATAGAGAATGTTCCTATTGTCGACCGTTGTGGAGAATTTCCTAATGTCCCTTTACTTGGAAATAGGGGAGGTATCACCTACAACCCCTGCTTAGCCTTAAGACAGTTTGGTTACGCCCGAAGGGATGGCCCGCACGAGATACTGATTCAAGGTTTGGTGTTTGACTATGAGAACGACGATCAAGGTCTTCGCCATAGATTCATCCGAGCTTGGAGGATGTTGAACAAGGTATATAGAAAGACTTTGGGGCACAAGAATTCCATCCCTCTTTATCCTTACCTAAAATGGGTACGAACTCGTGCTCAGAGTCTTATGATGCCTTATCCATCCATTCTCCCATTAATCATTGAGCCTGTCATGGAAGGAGATGTTCCATACACAATCCTACATTCTGACATGCCCACCTCTCTTGAAGACTTACAAAGAGATTGGATACAACTTAAGGGGGAGCGAGATACTCTCGAAGCTCAATTTTATGCAAGCAAGAAGAAGGTTTTGGAACTCACTAAGCAACTTCATGAGGAGCAGACTCTGAATGCCTACATTGCACCAAAGAGGATGCGTACTACCTTTCTATCTTAGAGTTTTTGTGTTTGTTTTTCCCAAGGAGGCATTGATGTACTCAAACTTTAATTTATTAATATAACGTGTGTTTCCTTTTTGTCTAAAACAAATTTGAATCTTAAAATCCTTGAAATCATTGCATACGCATTTACCATTCATCATAACATAAGCAGGTTTCTTGCAACAAGTCTCCTCGTCTTTCTACTGTTTATTTTAGTAAGATGGATCTCAAGCAAACGGTGAAGGACCTCCAAGCTCAGAATGCACAGTTTCAACAGATGTTTTTAACTCTAGCCAAAGTACAAGAAGAGTTGAAGACTTTGCTGGTGGAAGAGAAAAAGAAGAAAAAGAAAATAACCGGAGTTCTAAGCATGGGAAGAAGATTCCAAGGGCAAACAAGAAGAGCCTTAGACTTTGAAACGACATCCAGTGAGAAAGACAATCAAGATGGTAAAGGCAAAGAAATAGTTTTCCAGTTATAGTCAGAAGAGGAAGAGGAAGAAGAAGACTATTCTGAAGAACAATATCCTCCAACCGATGACAAGTATAAGCATCTAGAAGAGTGGTTAAGTGCAATGGAAATCCAAAAAGCGTCTGGATTGGACTTTGAGAAGTTGGGATTAGTATCGGGGATTGTCATTCCTTCAAAATTCAAAGCACCTATGTTCACCAAATATGACAGAGTCTCATGCCCCAAAATGCATCTTCGGTCCTATGTGAGGAAAATCCAGCCCCATACTGCTGACAAGGATTTATGGGTACACTTCTTCCAAGATAGTCTGTCTGGAACTCAACTTGATTGGTTTTATCAGTTAGAAAGAGCCAATGTTTATAAATGGGAAGATTTGGCCGCTGCCTTTTACAAACAATACCAATACAACGTTTATCTTGCGTCTACACGTACTCAACTCCAGAGTATGGCCATGGTTTCGAGTGAAGGCTTCAAGGACTATGCACAAAAATGGAGGGACTTGGCCGGACGAGTTTAACCTCCCCTATCTGAAAGAGAATTGGTAGACATGGTTTTAGGCACTTTGTTTGGTCCCTTCTTTAATCACTTAATTGGGAGCTCATCGGTAGGTTTTACCAAACTGATATTGACCGGATAAAGGGTAGAAGCCGGGATAAAGAATGGAAAGATTCAAAAAGATGCATCCTCTGCTGCTGTAAGGAAGCCATTCATCGGAAAGAAAGAAGTGGTTGATGTATATCCTCAGAGAAATCAGGATAGGGCCGAACTTCGTCCAATGGTGGGGGTTGTTATGATTCCTAAACATGTGCCTGATCAGCAAAGAAACAACCAACCAAGAATGGAAAGACCAGTCCGACAATTCACCAGAATTAACATGACACTATCTCAAGTATTGCCACATCTGTTAAGGTCCAACCTAGTGAATTTGAAAGAAGCTCCAAAGAACCCTAACACAACCTCTCCTCACTATCATCCTAATGCCCGTTGTGCATACCATTCTGAGAGTCCCAACCATGACATTAATAACTGTTGGGCTCTAAAGAAAAAAGTACAATACCTCCTTGAAACCAAAGAGATTGAATTCGATGCGCCAGAAAAGCCCAATGTCATTTATGCCCCTATGCCCAAGCATGGCCATAATGCCAACGCCATTGAAGAGGATATGTTTGTTACTTCAGTTGATGAGCTTGTGACCCCACTCCTAACTGTCAAAAAGAACTTATTGAATGCCATTGTTTTCCCAGGTTGTGATGAAAGCTGCAATTTCTGTTTATCCTCACCAACTAGTTGTCCTTTGTTGAAAGCAGACGTTTAGTGCCTAATAGATAACAAGGAAATTTTGTTCGAGAAGGCTTCAATTCCAACTGTTTCTGATAATGATGTTTCCATCATGACCATTTCTGACAATTCTTCCAGGGTCTCCACCAAAAGACCCGTTAGAATTACATCAGTTCCAAAAGTATATCCTTTGATAATTACAATGCCTGGACCAATCTCGTATTCGTCAGACAAAACCGTACAATGGAATTATGGGGGGTGTCTACTACCACGATATTAAGCAAGATTGGTCAGCTGCCGAAGATTCAAGTTCCAAGAAAGTTGACTCTGATATCAGTAATATCACAGGGACCAGTAAGATTACCCGAAGTGGAAGGATATTCTCTCCAGAAATTGCTCCCCCAAAAGCAGTTTATGGACCTGTAATCATCCCTATTGTTGTTTCTCCTGTTGACAAAGCTGTTACAATCCTTTTTATCACCCCTAGTGACATTCCTGCTGCCGAGTCAGCTGAGACTCGAGGTAAAAGTATTCTGATTGAGCCTGTCTGGACGAAGGCACAATCATTGGCTATCCCTGAGACCTTCCGGAAGGAGATGGAGGAAATTCTAAAGATCATAAAAAGAAGTGACTATAATGTAGTTGAGCAACTGGGGAAAACTCCATCAAAAAATTACATGCTGGCTTTATTACTATGTTCCGAGGCTCATGTAAAAGCCTTAGTAAAATTCCTGAAAACTACCCATGTACCCCAAGAAACATCTTTCGATCAATTCCAAGACTGTGTATCCAGCTTGACTGCAGACAATGGTTTAGGTTTTCAGATGCTGTTTTAACGCCAAGAGGGAGGAAGCATAATGAGGCATTACATGTCTCAATGGAATGCAGAGGCACGACTCTGGCTCATGTCTTGGTTGACACCGGTTCATCTCTGAATGTGTTTCCTAAAAAGGCTCTTGATAGGCTTGATTGTGAGGGATTGACATTGAAACCAAGCAACATAGTAGTGAGGGCCTTTGACGGCTCAAAAAGGATGGTGCATGGGGAAGTGGATATCCCCATAAAGGTTGGAACCCGAACATTTGATTCAACTTTTTGTGTAATGGATATTCGCCCTTCATATTCCTGCTTGCTAGGCCGACCATGGATTCACAATGTCGGCGTTGTTACTTCTATGTTGCACCAAATGCTAAAATATCCAATTCAAGGGAAAATCATCATCGTTCATTGAGAAGAAGAGTATATGCTCAGCCATCTTAATTCCTTCAGATATGTGGAATTAGATGGTGAATTTATTGAAACTCCATTCTAGCACTTTGAAGAAGTCCCGCAAGATGTGGCAGTAACCAAAGTTGTGTCTCAAGTTCCCAAGATCACAAGGCCTCCGCTCAGGATTTCGTCTTTGAAAGATGCCAAGGCATTGATAGAAGAAGGTGGGTGCACTATTTGGGGACAACTCCCAGATATCCCATACAAATCTGATAAGTTTGGTCTGGGTTTCACTTCAGGTTCCCAGAAGGCTGTACGTCGTGCTCGTACCGGAAGACCACCCTTGAAGATCAGCAACCACCAAGTCAGCACTGCGGAGGATGATAAAGACAGCTACAACCTGGAGGATTAGATTTTCCCAACTGTCAGTGGAGGGCTCAGCAACTGGGAGGCTAGAGATTTCGTCCTGATCACTTTTATCCCATAGTAATTTGTCTTTACATTTTGTTGGATCTGTAATATTAAAACAATTCAGACTCTTAAAACCTTGTGTCTTACCCGAGGCACAACGGTCCATTTGTAAGGGTTATTATCTCATTTCCATATGACATCAATGAATCATGGACGTTTTTGTATACAAACTTTATGCTCGTTGTTTTTATTTTTATATTTTCATTTCTTTCAAAGATAGCTATACTCTTACACACACTCACACTCACAAATTTAGGTCTACATCCATTCGAGATTCCATGGGTAACGGTTTTGCTATGGCTTTTTGTGACTCTGAAAATCTAATCTACCAAGCCGAAGACGAAGGCGAGGAAGATTGTGAAGTATCAGGGAAACTTGCAAAATTACTACAACAAGAAGAGAGAACCATTCATCCCCACGAGGAACCAGTGGACACCATCAACCTAGGTACCGAAGAAGACAAAAGGGAAGTCAAGGTGGGTGCCAATCTGGAACCCAATATCAAGGAGCGTCTGATTTAGTTGTTACACGAGCATGTTGAGGTCTTTGCCTGGTCGTATGAGGACATGCTAGGACTTGATGCAGATATTGTGATACATCGTCTACCTTTAAAATAGGATTGCCCACCAGTAAAACAAAAGGTTCATCGTATGCGACCAGATATGTTGGAGAAGATTAAAGTAGAAGTCGTGAAACAGTTCAACGCAAGATTCTTGGCCGTCACCTTATATCCTCAATGGGTTGCCAATGTTGTTCCCGTGCCTAAAAAGGACGACAAAGTATGAATGTGTGTGGACTACAGAGATTTGAATAGGGAAAGCCCTAAGGATGATTTCCCGCTTCCCCACATTGACATTCTAGTTGACAATACGGCACAACACAAAGTGTTTTCCTTCATGGACGGTTTCTCAGGCTATAACCAAATCAAAATGGCGCCTGAGGATATGGAGAAGACAACCTTTGTCACATAATGGGGCACATTCTGCTACAAGGTTATGTCATTCGGACTGAAGAATGTTAGGACAACCTATCAGCGTGTCATGGTAGCTCTATTTCACGACATGATACACCACGAAATAGAGGTCTATGTGGAAGACATGATAGCTAGATATCAAACAGAAGAAGAGAATCTTGATCATTTACAGAAACTGTTTTAGAGGCTAAATAAATATAAGCTGAGGTTGAACCCAAATAAGTGCACATTTAGGGTGAGGTCTGGTAAAGTCCTAGGCTTTTTCGTCAGTAATAAAGGTATTGAAGTAGATCCTGCCAAGGTGAAAGCGATACAAGAGATGCCTTCTCCTCGTACTGAAAAGGAAGTCATAGGATTCTTGGGACGTTTAAACTACATAGCCAGATTCATTTCTTGCCTGACAGCTACTTGTGAACCAATCTTTAAGTTACTGAAGAAAGATCAAGTAGTCAAATGGAATGATGAATGCCAAACTGCTTTCGACAAGATCAAAGAGTATCTACAAGAGCCTCCTGTTTTAATGCCACCAGTCAAGGGAAGACCATTGATCATGTATCTGACCGTTTTGGAAAATTCAATGGGGTGTGTGCTGGGGAAGCATGACGAGTCTGGCCGAAAAGAGCACGCTATTTATTACCTGAGCAAAAATTTTACCGACTGTGAAACAAGATATTCACTGCTCAAGAAAACTTGTTGCGCTCTGGCATGGGTTGCTCGCCGGCTAAGATAGTATATGCTGACACATACTACCTTGTTGATATCTAAAATGGATCCAATAAAATACATCTTCGAGAAACTTGCTCTCTCTGGGAGAATATCGAGATGGCAGATGATCCTGACAGAGTATGATATACAGTATACTACCTAGAAAGAAATAAAAGGCAGTGTACTAGTTGATTACCTTGCTCACCAATCTGTGGAATGCTACCAGTCCATGAAGTTTGAATTCCCAGATGAAGACACCATGATGGTAAACAACTATGAAGAATTCAGACCATACGACGGACCTGAACAAGGATCCCGATGGACCCTGGTTTTTTATGGGGCATCTAACGCACTCGGAAATGGTATTGGTGATGTACTCATATCTCCGGAAGGATGCCACACTCACTTTACGACAAGACTCTACTTCAATTGTACAAATAACATGGCGAAATACGAAGCGTGCATATTTGGTCTCAAAGATGCCATAGACTTGGGGATCAAATCTTTGAATGTATTCGGAGATTCAGATTTGGTTATCATCCAGATCAAAGGGGAATGGGACACCAAACACCCTAACCTTATCCCTTACAAAGAACATGTTTTGACATTGCTCCCACATTTTGAGAAGATTACCTTCGAGCACTTCCCGCGAGAAGAAAATCAGCTAGCAGACGCACTAGCCACAATGTCATCTATGTTTAAACTTAAATGGGATAATGAAGCTCCCCATATCAGCATTGAACGAATGGATGAACCAGCACACTGTCACGAGATTAGTACTGAAGAAGTAGTGGACCAGCCTTGGTTTCACGAAGTCAAGAGGTATCTCGAGGCTCAAGAATATTTAGAAGGAGCTTTAGTAAACGATAAGAAGTTCTTAAGGAGATTCTCTGCTAAATTCTTCCTTAGTAATGGCATTCTTTACAAACGCAACCATGACTATGTGTTACTTCGGTGCGTAGACAAGGTTGAAGCTGAAAGGATCATGGTCGAGTTACATGAAGGCACTTTTGGCACCCATTCCAGTGGGCATACGATGGCAAAGAAAACCCTACGGGCAGGCTATTACTAGTCTACCATGGAAGCACATTGCTATCAACACTCTCGAACCTGCCACAAGTGTCAGATTTATGCTGACAAGGCACACGTACCTCCAGTTCCTCTGAATGTCTTTACGGCTCCTTGGCCCTTTGTTATATGGGGGATTGATATGATTGGGGAAATCAAGCCAACAACCTCTAATGGACACCGCTTCATCTTAATGGCCATTGACTATTTTACCAAGTGGGTGGAGGCAGCTTCTTTCGCTTCTGTTACCAAGAACGTTGTCGCCCGGTTCATCAAGCAGAACCTCATATGTCGTTATGGTATCCCGGAGAGGATCATTACAGACAATGGTACGAACTTGAACAATACTATGATCACCGCCTTGTGCGAGCTATTCAAGATCCAACATCATAATTCTTCCCCTTATCGGCCAAAGATGAATGATGTTGTCGAAGCTGCGAATAAGAACATTAAAAAGATCACACAGAAAATGACAGTCACATAAAAAGACTGGCGTGAGATGCTAACATTCTCTTTCCATGGTTATTGTACCATGGCACGCACATCAACCGGGGCAACACCTTACTCTCTAGTGTACGACGTGGAGGTTGTTTTGCCTATTGAGGTCCAGATCCCCTCTCTAAGAATTATGAAGGATGCAGGGTTGAGTGAAGAAGATTGGATCCAGACTCGACTTGATCAACTAAACTTAATTGATGAGAAAAGGCTTAATGTTGTTTTCCATGGTCAAATGTATCAAAAATAGATGATCAAGGCTTTCTACAAAAAGGTCAGACGCCAAGTGTATCAAGTTGGAGATCTGGTGATCAAATGTATCATATACTGCAAGGTGATCCCCGGGGTAAATGGACTCCTACCTACAAAGGACCATTTGTAATCAAAAGCATATTCTCTGGTTGAGCGATGATCTTGACCACCATGGATGGCGACGACCTGCCGCACCCTGCGAATGCAGACATAGTCAAAAGATACTATGCATAAGAAACCCGCTAGGTTGACACACCTAGGAAAAACAAGGGAATCCCGATGAACAAAAAAGGTTTGGGCAAAAATTAGGGATAAAACAAAAAAAATCTGTACACCCAACAAGTTGAAAACCCGAAAGGGCGACTTGGGCAAAAAAGGGTATCCTGGTGGAATGAAAACCCGAAAGGGTGGTCTAGAAAAAAGTTAGGGAATTAAAAGCGTATGACTATGTCCCATTGGATCACCTTACGGACAAACTAGAAAACTCAGAGGTTTTGATCAATTCAATCAACTTCGGACAAGGCAGCAAGTGGATAAGATGCTCAGAGACACGGAGGCTATAGCGGAATGGGAACCCCATGGGATTTTTACCCATGGCTATCTTTTCTTTGTATCAAAATTTTCATTTTTTTACGACGGCATTCTCTTACTAGAATGTTTGTCTCATTGTACAAAAATACTTACTCAAACTCAATACAAAGATATCCCTTTGAAAGTGAAAAACTATTTGTTTTCTTTACTTTTGTTTTGTTTACAAAAATGTCCAATGATTTATTTTCGAACATATGCATTTGAACATAATTACTATTTACAAATAAACAAAATAGAAAGACAGTCACTGATGGCTTTAAGAGATAGGGAAATCTCTTTAAGTTATTTCCATGAAATCCCCCGCAGTGTACAATTTAATCCTTGCCGGGACAAAAATTTCCAGTTATCAATCCCCGGTAGAAGTCGCCGAATTTCTCAGGATTTCCCAACAGGATTTTACAAGCAGTACACGGAATTTCCCTTACAACAGAGTTTATTTCTCTAAGTGGAAATTCATCAACACTTCAACTTCATAACACGAAGATTTACACTCCATATCCTCAAACAACAGTCAGGAATTTATTTTTCCCAATCCAACGGCAGCGCAGCAGATTAGCTCACATGCACATACATCGCATCCATATATCATAAACATTGATAACACGAATGCATCATACCATGCATTTCATACAACATGACTTTGCATTTTAGCTAACATTTTACCCTTTTCAAGATAAGGTTAACAACTACCATTAACAATGTTCAAAGTTTTCAGATACAGTTCAGATACGCTCCAGACACGGATGCCTTTCTGATACTCATTCAGATTCAACTTTCAAATACGGTTCAGATATGCTCCAGACAAGGATGCCATTCTGATACTCATTCAGATTCAACTTTCAGATACAGTACAGATAAGCTCCATACACGGATGCCATTATGATACTCATTCAGATTCAACTTCTAGATACATTTTGGATATGCTTCAGACACGGATGTCATTCTGATACTCATTCAGAGTCCACTTTTCAGATACAATTCAGATATGCTTCAAACACGAATGCCATTATGATACTCATTTGGTTTCTCTTTCGGATTCATCAATCAATTTTGAATGGCATCTTTAAGCCCATTCCCTCAACCATCACATCACCGAGTGCAAATTTCTGGGCACTCTAGTGTCCAATCATCTTCCACCTTCGAGTCATGAATGGTAAAACTTGCCAATCTAACTCTTCAGGCTTAAGAATATTGAACAGGGGAAGTTGTTGTACCCAAAAAATTTCCCTCTCACTTATCAAGAATTTGCTCACAAGATCTCCTTAGCTCAAGACTGCATTAGGGTTGATCAGCTCAAGACACCTCCTTAAGCACAAATGACCAAAATTAGGGTTTGAGTTTGCACAAGGATTTTTGAACTTTCTATGCCCCATATGATTTTCACGGATCATTATGGACCCCCAAGATTACTCATGTCAAGTTTCAAGCCTTGGATCGCATTTTTGATCAGTCAATTGAGCAGTTGACCTAAAAATCAATTGTATTAGGGAAAAAGTCAACTATGGCCAATTTACAGTCAAACTTCATAGTTTTTGATCCACATCAACATTTTAAACTCATATGTATCATTTGATCAAGTTTGGACCATAACTCCTCAAGAAATTTGATCAAATCTCCAAAAGGTCAAAATGGTCAAAATTAGGGTTTTGATTGGAAAAGGGTAATTTCTGATTGATTACCTAGAAAATGATCAATTGGTTTAAGTAATGATCTCAAGATTCCAATTGCATCATTTTGACCTAATTACATGGTTCAAAACATTGTAAGTCCATGGGATTGATAGATGAATTTTGCAGTCAACTGATCAAAAGTCAATTGTATACTGAAAAGTCAAACTTTGACCTTTTAGTCAAATTCGAGTGCCAAAGATCACAATTCATCAAAATATGAAACTTATTCATCAAGAAATCAAAAATTCAAGATTTCATTATGAAAAGTTAAAATTTCTAAAGTTAGAAATTTTTCTAAGTGTTCGAAATTTCTCATTTTTTCATAACTTTGAGCAAACTTTTCACCATGATGCAAGATGATTCAAGAGAAATTTCCAACATGAAAGTTGTATATCTCCATGAAATCTACAACTTTACTTCACATCACTTCTCCCAAAAGTACTTGGATCTCAAGTTATAATTTTAAGAACTTGTGGTCATGAAACAAAACACTTAGTGAAATTTTACCCTAATTTGATCAGGATTTTGACTCAACTTCATGGCACTTTTTCATATAGTTACAAGGGGAATCTTCAAAAGCAATTCAAATATGGGTTGTAGATCACATTTCAAGCTTTCATAAATGTCCAAGAACTCTTTGAGATCTTTCTTTAGTAGGGAGAATCGAAGAGATGAAGTTAGGGTTTTATCACTTTAATTACAAGTCATTTTAGTGATGAACAAAATTCAAATTCAAAGTTGTGCTACATTAACTCTACTTTTCAGGCCTCAAAATTGTTAGGCACTCCATAGTTAATGATTTACACAGCTGTTAGATGCCTCACTTCAAGCATTCAATGCATGGGCATGCTTTATATCCTATTGTGGAAGAAAGGTTACATTGCCATTTTGATAAAGTGACTTTTTGTACAAAACTTGTTCTTGAGCCTTGCACTTGTTCTCTTCTGATCAAACAAGTCCTATAACTCATGAGAAATGTTTCAAACACTTACAATCACCCATCCCATGCTTGTACCTCTTCTTGAAACTTGTTTCCCTCTTTTCTTCAAAATCAAGTAACCTAGACAAAAGCTAGAAACTGGTACTTCTGATTGTCCAAAGCTATCAAACACTTTTGTTTATACATACACAAACCATTTGACACAAACACATGAAGGCTTGACCATTGAAAAGAGCTAGAACTCAGAATCACACTTCACACTTCCATTTTCACACAAACTTACCAAAAACTTGAAACTCATAATCTACTCGTGCGTTTCTTGGCCTTTTGATTTCCAAAGCTTCTAAACATCATATAGAGTTGATACCACACCCTGTTACAGAGCTGTAACACCATTAATACCATCCTCCATTTTCAAAAACAGAGCTCTGTACATTGACTTCTCCAGATCATTTCAGCCATCCATTGCTCAAGCTAATCATTGCATTAGCTTCCTGGGACCTCAAGGAAGCTAACCTGATCATCACCATCACTTGAAACAAGCTCAAACTCAAAACACGATTTCCAGTTTTGAGGTAAGTTTTCTTAACTTTGAACTCTTCATACATGCATCATCAATGATTTATTTGTGAACAAAACATATAGATATCATTGTCGTAAAGCTAACCATGTCCATAGTTCCCATTAATTTTGCTTGAGCTTAGAGAATTTTGAAACTGAAATTTCTGAGATTTTTAGGGTTCAGATTAGGGACATTAAAATTCATGCTTATCTTTGATCCATAGTTTTAATGCTTTACATTTCTGAAACCGTGAGAAAATTTGCTACAAGTTTTATGTTTACAGTTTTCATTTTTGATGAGAAATGAGCAAGTTACAGTTGGTCTGGCTGGAGGTTAAAGATGAAGTCATCAGGACGCGTTTTGCCTTGTATATTTATTGATTTGCCTATGTTAACGGATGTATAGCCACCCTAGTGGTAGAAGCGCGCGTCTGTAACCTTTGGGACCTGGGTTCGAGCCCCAGTGGTACCCTTTTCATTTTTCACATTTTGCTTTCTGATTTTTGACTTTTTGGCAGCTGCTGGGCCTCTTTAGGTCTGGCTTGTTTTTTTATTTTTGCTAGCTAACCCCCTGCAGGCTGTTTGCGCCCCTGGCCCAAGCTTATTTATTTTTCTATTTTTATTTTTATTTATTTCATTTTTATTTTCTTAAATATTTTTCCTAATATTAAAAAATCACAAAAAATTAGATTTTCATTTTTACTTAGTTTATTTTATTTTTCTCACAAAAAATATTTTATTTAACTATACTTTATTTATTTTTATTAACTAGTCTTGTAAATTAAATTAAAATTAGGTTAGTATTTATTTTTCTTTTACACCTATTAAAATATATTTATTTATATATAAAAGAGGCCAAAATATTTTATAATGCTATAAATATTTTCAAGACAAAAATACCAAAAAATACTTTTCTTAAACTTATTTTCTTTTGATCAATTAATAGAATTAGGGTTTTATTTAAAATCTTTTCTTAATAAATTTAAGTTTAATTAATTATTTTCTTTAATTAATTAGGTTAAGACAATTTCCCTTTTTCTCATGAAAATCAAACAAAGATCCATTTTATTTACATTTTGCATTTTTGTACATTTATTCATTTTGTACTTTGTATTTATTTAATTCCTTGTACATTGATAACAATTCAATATGGTTGTAATAGA
This sequence comes from Vicia faba, assembly GCA_948472305.1. Classification (NCBI taxonomy): domain Eukaryota; kingdom Viridiplantae; phylum Streptophyta; class Magnoliopsida; order Fabales; family Fabaceae; genus Vicia; species Vicia faba. The sequence continues at coordinate 588,532,938 of OX451736.1, read as the reverse complement.
CTACTTAGATTTACATTCTTGCAATCCCCATTCAATTTGTACACCCCCTCCCACAAATGTTGTAATAGCGTAGTAACTTTAAATTCCGCAATTTATCGTTTTTATATACAAATGCTAGTAATTAGGGTTTGTATGGAAAGACCAAAATCAATACTTAGAAAACCATAATTTCAAGACAAAATCAAGCATGAAAACAACACACTTGCACACAAGCACCCCTAGGATAAATCCACTTGGTTGCCTTTACAAAATGGCCATATTACGCATGTGAGGTATCTTAGCAAAAACAAGCAAATATAAGATCATAGTCCCTCGATGACGCTATCTAAGTTGCCTTTCAAATGATCTTAGTCCCTTAAAGAAAATGCTAAGATACCTTACAACATTTCTAATCATGGTTATACGATGACCCACGCCCGTCTCGTTTACATCCAAAGATAGGGTTGCTTACCAAATCAATGGTAAAACAACAATATCAAAGGAAAAGAAAATGAACAAGAAAGACTTTTGAGTAGGTAGAATGCTCCTAATTACTTGCTCAATTTTAAACAAACATCCTTTCTATTTTCAAAACAAACACCTACACTTTCAAAACATTTTACAAAACTTGAAAACATTTTCAAAAGATCAACATCTTTGTATATATTCTTACGAACAAGAATCATTACAAAGATTGCCTAAACAATGGCCTCTTTACAAAAATACTTTCAAAAATAATACAAAGCATAATTTCAAACAAAAGCAAGTGATCTAGCAAGTAACTAAGAGCTCATGAAAAACCATGGATGAAAAGGTTGCTAATACCTTCCCTTTTCATAATCTACCCCCCGAACTCAAGAAATAATCTCAAAGGTCTTTCCTGTGCTTTTTCACCTTTCCTTTTGGATAAAATAAAGGTCAGTGGCGACTCTTGCTAACTGCAACATTTACGATCAAACGCAAAACCTTCAAGTTAGTTCTCCCACCGTATCACAGTTGCCTCTAAGCCGCAACATATTCTAAAAACCTAACACATTTCCTCTAAGCCGCAATGTAACCTCAAAAATCAACACATTTCCTCTAAGCCGCAATGTATTATCCAAGCCAACACATTGCCTCTAAGCCGTAATGTATCCTCAAAACCCATTGCATTTCCTCTAAGCCACAATGTATTATCCAAACCAACATATTTCCTAAGCTGCAATGTGTTCTCAAAACTCAGTACATTGCCTCTAAGCCGCAATGTATTCTCCAAACTTAGTACATTTCCTCTGATCTGCAATGTATTCTCACAACTCATTACATTGCCTTTAAGCCGCAATGTTTTCACAAAACCTAGCTTATCGCCTCAAACTTCACGCAGCGACTTGCGAACCTAATCCATTGCCTCAGACTTTAAGCAACAATGTGTTTCGTTATGACAAATTCCAAATCATTGTCTCAGACTTCATGCAGCGATGTTCGAAGCAATAAATTTAGCTTATCACATCAGAATTCATACAATGATTCACGAACTTAACCCATTACCTCAGGCTTCATGCAGTAATGTGTTCCAAACTCCAGACCATCGTCTCAGACTTCATGCAGCGATGTTCGAAACAACCAATTTAGCTTATCACATCAGACTTCACGCAGCAATTTGCGAACCTAATCCATTGCCTCAGACTTCATGCAGCAATGTGTTTCGTTATGCCAAGTTCCAGATCATCGTCTCAGACTTCATGCAGCGATGTTCGAAACAACCAGTTTAGCTTATCACGTCAGACTTCACGCAGTGATTTACAAACCTAACCCATTGCCTCAGACTTCATGCAGCAATGTGTTTCTTATTCTGTGACACAGATCATCGCCTCAGGCTTCACGCAACGATGTCCGAAAACCAAACTTAGCTTATCACATCAGACTTCACGCAGTGATTCGCGGAACTAACCCATTGCCTCAGACTTCATGCAGCAATGTGTTTCGTAAAGTTCCCGATCATCGTCTCAGACTTCATGCAACGATGTTCAAAACAATAAATTTAGCTTATCGCCTCATGCTTCACGCAGCGATTTGCGAACCTAACTCATTGCCTCATACTTTATGCAGCAATGTACATCTCTCTACTACGTAACACAAACCATCGCCTCAGACTTCATACAGCGATGTTCGAAAACCAAATCTAGCTTATCGCCCCAGACTTCACGCACCAATTTGAGAACCTAAGCTCATTGCCTAAAAACATCATACAACAATGTATTTCTTTATTTCGCGACACTGATTATTGCCTCAGACTTCACGCAGCGATGCTCGAAAAACAAAAAAATATCTAGCCAATCGCCTCAGACGTCATGCAGCGATTCACGAGCATAACCCATAGCCTCAGTCTTCAAGCAGCCATGCATCATTAATTATCGTTGTATTCATCCTCCAAATGGATGAATAAGCTAAAGCAAAACCAAGACATACAAGATTGCTCTCTCAAGCTCAAAATCATCGTCCTCATCTTTATTTAAATCCTGGTAAGCGATACATCATCAGCTTTGCCTATTCTCTTCAAAACTCTCAGGGGTATGCTATATCAGCGCAACCCTATCTAGTCAACCATTGGTCAAATTTCGGGGTCTTCTATTATTTAATAAATCTCTAATTCGAATGAACAAAGACCTACACATTCTTGCACCATTCAATCGAAGAGTTATTAAATAGGGGCAGTGGTCATACCCCAAATTTGCCCGTCTTAGTGTTACCGTCAAAGTTATTTTCGAACTTGGGTTTTACAGGGTAAAATTCCTTTGGTTTAATTGCATTAATATTTTGGGGTTTTTAATAAATATTCGCTTTCAAGTCTGTGTAAAAATATAATAATTATTTGTATTTTTAAAATAGCAAATAATCGCTCGTTTTCATATACTTTCATTTGACTTCTTATTTCAAACAAATAACATAGCACAATTGGTAAGAAAACATAACTTGAAAGCATAAGGTCGCGAGTTCAAATCTCTCATGGTGCACTTTTTAACATTTTTTATATTTCTCTGTTTATTGTTATTAATTTTATTTCCTTTTATAAAAATCATTAAAAAATCATTTTTTAAATATTAAATTTCGTATTTTTAATTAATGAATTTTTAAAAGTTAGTTATTTTTATTTTTTTTTCACTTTTTATTCTAAAAATAACCAAAAAAGATCTAAAATACAAAAAGATTTAAAAGTATTTTGTTATCTTTTGTATTTTAGGTAGTAATATTTGTTTTAGGAGAGAATCAATGTAATTGGTTACAATAATTATAAATCCAAAAATTTGATTTCTTTTTTGGTTTTAATTATTTGGATTGATGATTTATTTTATTCTATTTTTGTTAATTTCATTTCAATTTCAAATTACATTCAAATCTTTCCAAAAATCGTGTTTTTTATTATTTAAATATTATTTTCATTTTTCTATTTTAGGTAATTTTTTATAATAATATTTATTTTATTTTATGCATTTTTCATCAAAAAGTGTCTAAAAATTCACTAAAAAAATCAAATCTAAAAACTAAAGTAAATCCAATCTCAATAAAACAATATCAGTATCAATCAAATTCAAATCTCTACAAATCTCAATCTCTATTACATAAATTGGCTACAAAATTCAAGCTCTATTACAGTATAAAAATCTAATTCTTCTACAAAATCAAATCTTCAATTAAAATATTACAGAATCAATCTCCATTACAAAACAAATCTAGCAACAAAATCAATTATAATACCAGTATAAATCTCAATCAATACTATATCAATTACAATATTTTCTCAATCAATTAGCAATCCCTAAAATTAATTCTAACAGCAAATCCAATCCCTAATATATGTTAATTCTCACAAGCCCTAAATTCCTATCCCTATATATATATATTGGCAAAAAGAACAAAAACATGGGAGGATACAAAGAAGACAAAAAAGAAAAGAACGGAGAAGGGTTTGTGTGAAGAACACCGAAGAGTAAATAACCTTGTTGTTTGTTGAAGATCCGAGAGAAGGACGATTGGGGTTTCATTATCTGAAACCACAATCTCCGTTGATCCGCCGCCGCACCACCTTTAAGCTCCACTGCAACCTGCAAAAGCGAAGGAGAGCAGGGATCAATACTAAATCCAGAACATTCAAAGGAAGAGAGAAAGCGAAATCGCGAAAGGGTAACTGGACTTAGTGTTTTTATTTGGTTGATTTATTGTTATTTTTGGGATTTTGGGGATTTTGGGGATCAGATTCGTGTTGGGTTTTGGTAGAGCGCCACCGGTGGTGGTTTGGGAATTAGGGTTAAAGTGAGAGAGAGTGAAAGGGTTTGTGTGTACGAGAGAGAGGAAGATGAATAAGTTGAGTTTTCTGTAACAACAAAACAATGTAAATGAATAAAAATAAAATGTAATCCGTTACAATTCCATGCGCGCTGGCTCACAATAATTATCATACTCCCTCGTTATCCTCCGCGTGATTGTGATCGAATAGCCGTAGGCCAAGTCCTACCTTATTTTCCATACACCCTCGCCCGTGTAATCCAGCCTCCTAAAGACACCTCCATGATTTGCTTGTTAGTTCAAAATCGCACCCCCCAGGTTTAACTTAATTAAATTTTTTTCTTCTATTATCACTTATTTTCTATCTTTTATAATTGTTATATTTTAATATTTTTTATTATTATATATTATTATAATTACTTAATTTCTTATTATTATTTATAACTTATTATTATTATAAATTTTATTTTCCACTTATTATTATTATATTTCATTTGATATGTAAAGTTATTTATTTCTTACCCTTGTATGAATAATATTATTATTATTTATATATTAATATATGAATTATTTTTATGAACATTATTTTTTATTATTGCATTAAATCTTTTTTCAATCATGCATTAATTAAGATATTTTCGCAATTGATACGATTAAAAAAACACAAACCAAGCATCAAACTATTTTCGCAATAAACTAAGCTAATCAATTATTTTTCAAAAGGTTTCAAACTAGTTTTGACTTACTACGCACTCAGTCAAAATCTTCGCAATCACTACTCCCGACCGAGTGCGAAGTGATTCAAAATATGTTTGCAAACCCCTAAAAAACACCAACCTATACGAACTACGAATTAGGATTATGATTCCTCTTAAGAGGATACGTAGGCATACGATCAAAAATCGTAGCGAGTTCCCCTATTAAAAATGTAAACCCTTTCCCCTATTAAAAATTAAAACTCTTTTCCCTTAATAATATTTAAAATCCTGTTTACCCCAATTCAAACCTAAAACCTAGTATCCTTGTGAACAAGGTAGATGAAAGGTGCCTAACACCTTCCTTTCGTCTAAAGAAGTCTAAAACCTAGAATCTCTGTCTGCGAATTAGGATTTTCTATTAGATTCCCTTCCATAGGATAAAAACTAATAGTGGCGGCTCTGATTAAAAAATCAGTCGCAACACCTTCTGGATATTCTTCTGCCTATCATAGTTTAAAGCTTCTGACCTTTGACCATCATTAGTTTTCTTCCTGACTTCTGACCAAGTCTGCTTCTGATACTTCTTACCAGAAGTTACTTTCAGAGCCTGCTGCTCTACTTTCCTCTCAGAAGTTCTCTCAGTCATACGTAACTGATGTGCCTCTAGACTTCTTTGCAGCTCTTCAACTCTCATGATGCTCAGATCTTTGGAATATTCAATTGCTACCATAATGTAATCAAACTAAGAAGTTAAAGATCTCAATACCTTCTCAATGATTACTTGTTCAGAAAGAGTTTCTCCACAAGCTTTCATCTCATTAGTGATCAGAATCACTCTAGAGATGTACTCAGAAACCTTCTCGTTGTCCTTCATGTTGAGACTCTCATATTTCTTTTTGAGAGACGGAATCTTCACCTTCTCCATTGATGCGTCACCACCGTAACATATGACCAGTGTGTCCCGCGCAGCCTTTGCTATTTTAGAGTTAACAATCTTCTCAAACACGTTCGCATCCACACATTGATGGATATAGAACAACGCCTTTTAATCTTTCTTCCTTAGCGCCTTCTGCGTAATCTTCTGAGTCTATGTTGCGTCTGCTGCTAACAGAGTATACCCATCCGTGACAAGATCTAACACATCTTGAGAATCAAACAGCACGCGCATCTGGATCTTCCAACGATTCCAGTTTTTGCCATCAAATGCTGGAAGCTTGGAATTTATATCGTCGTTTTCATTCATCTTCAACCTTGTGCAATTCACTCAAAAATTCACTAAAAGTGTTTTCCAAATCCCACAGAATCAGAAAAACGATTCTCAATAATACCTCATTGTTCACTCGTGTTTCCCGTTTCCCCGTGAATTTCGAACCGGAGCTCTGATACCAATTGTTGGTGCACAAGGAGAGATGAAAAACAAAAGGAATATATTTAATGACAGCTACAGAATAAAAAATAATGAATTTATAATGAATTACAATGACCTATCTACTATTACGCTATTTATATACAAAATTATGGTATAATAAAATACTAAAATACCCTTTAACAAAGATATAAAAAAATATTTCTAAAATATAAATTATTTTCAATAATTATAATTACTCCACTACCTATTATTAATAAGATTATTTTAGTAAGTGAGATTAAAAATCATTATAATCAATTATTATGTTAAAAAATGGAAAAATTTTAAAATAAACACCTATTATAAAACCGAAGGAGTACGTAATAAAGTTATGGTGTAAAGCTACGGTGTAAACGTTTCAGTGTTATCATAGCATGACTGTTTAAATAATTGAAGTTAGTCTGACATTCTATTAAAGTAAACACTTAAATTGAGGTTATTTGGACAATTTATTAGTACTAAATGTAACTTCATTTTAACTTTATGGTAAAACAATATCATCAGTCTCGAACCAATAATAAATTGGCATAAAAAAATTATATATCAATGTGGTTTTGTTTGTTTCTCTAAATCAGGACACTTTTGTACTGTCTGTCTACTGATCTATCCTATAGTACAATAGATATGAATTTTTTTACAAATATTCACATAATAAAAATAAAAATCTAAAATATATCATAGTTGTGGGCACATGATATAGAATATTAGGAGTGACCAACATGTATATCCATTCCGTTTAGGTCTATTCTATAAAAATCCATAAAAAAATATGATGGAACGGGGCAAAGCGGATATAATAGAAGATGATAGTCTAAAATTTAGGTTTGTAGTTTTGCAAAAAAATGAATGTAGGATGGAGAAAGTCCGCAAATACGATATTTTTTAAGTCTAAAAATACAAAATTTAATACTAATATTAATGTCCGCAAAAACCCGCATAAAAAATGAAACATAACGAAACGGTTATATTAGAGGACGAGAGTCTAAACTCCTGATCACTTATCTCACACTAAAATGTGGACAAAACAGATATATCCAAGAAACCGGACTCGTTTTAACACCTCTATGTACCAGAGGTAATAAATTTTTTTAAGTTGTAATACTTGTTTTTTATTGGTTGTTTTGTTGAGTTGCATATTACCAACATGGATTTTTTGTGTTTCTTTTGTGATTCAATAGCTTATTGCTTGTTCTTCTCATCTTCATAGTTTATTAGTATTAGACATCTTTTTCATTTAATGGAAAACTTAAAACGAAATTGATAAAATTTTAAAATAATTTCACTGTCACAAGTTAAGTTAAACATTGAAAATAAGGTATCATTTAGCATGAACATGTTAAGTTTAAACTATTAATATAATTAATGAGTACATTTGCATGAATATTGATATAATACACATGTTTTTGTTTTCAAAATAATATTATAGAAAGAGAAAATTATTTAATCAATTTTTTTTATTTTAAAAAAAAGATATATTTTAATTTATATATCGATCATAAATAAATTTATTTCATATGAATTTTTTTTTTTGGATAAACGGAATGATTTTATATTTTTTTAAGTATGTAATATTATATTTATTTTGAAATTATTGTAAAAATAGATAAAAAAGTTATTTTTGTTTAAAAATAACATTTGACATTAATTATATATATATATATATATATATATATATATATATATATATATATATATATATATATATATATATATATATATATATATATATATATATATATATATATATATATTGAAATGTTTATATCAATAATATATAATTCATTTTTTTATGTATTACCTTGAAAAATATCGTATCTTAAATTAAAATTAAAAATATCAGTAACATAAATAATTTAAAAAATAACATATTTTTCTTGTGTTTGAATTCATACATTATTTTTAATATATTTACTTGTTGTTTCTTTAATGATACAAAAAGTGTAATAACACGTGCGTTCGCATGGATTTTGGTATTGTTATTTGTGCGTTCATATGATACGGGTGTGTTACTCGTGCTTTCGTACGGGTACTGACGTGATACATTGTAATCATGATTATTGGGAAAAAAATTAATTGAATGTATAATTGATTCAGTATTTTAATCAGTAACTTCATGTTCTCGTTAATATTTAATATTTTGATCAATAATTTCATTTTTTCATTAATATTCAATATTTTATTAATAGTGTATTTTTTGAATATCACTATATAAAAATATGAATAAAATTAAATTACACTAAGTATAATTTGTTGCTAAAAACTAAAATCATATGTGTGCCGAATGTTTTATCATTGATCAATTAGATGAAAACTTTCATGGATCATCAGTAAAGGAAAATATCTATTTAATTAACGTGTTTCTTCAATATCTTTTAGATACAAATTTTCAAAAGAACATTAATCATAGCATATTGTATATAAATAAATGTTTGATATTAAAATATAGTCTTTTATGAGTTATATAGGTAAAGGAGAAATGTATTTTTTTTTAATTAATTGAATAGCATAGCATGCATCTGGAATACTTTTTAAATATATTCTCATTATATTTTAAAATAATTTAATAACATGCAAAAACAACCTTCTACGCTTAGAAGAAAACAACCTTCTTGCTGATATGCAAAATTAATCCATATGACAATTAGTGATAACAACCCCCATCCATCATTCAAGCATACCAAGCTATAATTACAGGTAGCCGTGAGACAACATAAATTTTTAATATAAAATCATATTGAAATATGTTAGTTAAGTTATGTATCACAAATTTAATTTTGATGTTGTCATAATCCTTGAATTACAATACAGATGTTATGCAAAACCATATATACTACTCTAAATTCCACTAAGATATAACACCGTTACAACCACAAAAAAATAATTATTTCATGAAAGTGTTATGAACATGTAGAAAAATTACCACTTTATCGACCCATTAGCTTGACGACATACTAACATCTCTAACACCTGCATAAAATCAGAGAACAAAAACAATACTTTAGGAGATGCATCTAATCAGGAGAACAACCAGCTGCCATTACTTTCTCAACTTCACCAATTTTGAAAACACAATCCTTGTAAGAAGAGTTAAGAAGCTTCAGATCAGGAGAACAACCAACTGTCATGTATCTAATCCATTCCAACACAATGACAAGTCAAAAGCATTACTCTCAATAGCAGTCATGCATCATATATTTGACAAATAACCAGCCGTTGAAACAAATAGTCGTGGAAACATATAACAAACAAATAACAAAAGTAAGGTTTATGAAATGTCACCTCAAATGAATCCGAAGTACCTGCACGTATCACTTCACCATTTCGATCTGCTGTCAAAAACACAAACTATTTTGAAGAAAGAGTTTTATATGAAGGTAGAGAAAACACAAGAAAGAGAGAGTTTAAATTATGTTCATAGAAAACATTCTCCATTAAAATTCTAAGCATTCAAATGATAATAGCTAAAGATAAAGGACAAAAGTATTTTATCCAGATTCGCCGTTAACTAGGTTACTCGTGTCCATCCTCGCAATGATGATTTCGCCTTATCCAATGACTTAATCCACTATAACCAAAATGATTACAATCGCACGGACAACCGTCAGTGATTAACACACAATAACACATTTAGGGATCCAATCGGATATAACATTCACTGACACAATAGAATCTGATCCCTCAAGATCTCCTACCAGGATTTCCTTTCAATAATATCATCAGAGATCTCACAAGAGTCTGACCTTCACTCGGATCCTGTCACTGTTTAATGATGGTTTTCCACCTTTTCCTTTCAATAATATTTTTCTATTAAGCTTGTAAACATAGATCTGTTAAGTAAAGAAAGATAGTTGTAAATCCAGCCGTTTATTTTCAACGGTCACAATGAGAGTGGTTGACAATACAGTATAAAGGATTGTCCTTACGCCACCCTAGAAGGTAGAGGTCACAAACACTTTATGTACCTAATACACAACATCACACATTAACCATTTGAACTTTCTTCTTATCTTCAGAGGCTTCAGATATTTGAATGTTAAATGTTGAAGCTTGTTGTAGAAGAATTTTTCTTATGAGCCTTAGAATCTAAGTCTTGGAGTCTTCAGAAGTTAACACATAGAACCTTGTTCTTCACAATCTTCAGCACTTGATTGTAAGAACTTCCTTTTCTTCAGTATATCAGAACTTGTTCAGTAGAACCTTGTTATTCATAATATTCAGAACTTGTAACACATAAGTAAAGCTTTAGAAGGCCTCCAAAGCTAAACCACAAAGTCACAATCATAACTTCTTGTACTAACGTTCCTAAGACACGTTGCAGAAGATCAGTTCAGAAACTTGACTTTAACGAAACATGTAACCACATGTTTTCTTCTAGAGTGTATGTTCAGAATCTGATGACGTCACACGCCTTGTTCCAGAGTCACAATATTATAGCTGCAGCTACACACTAGACGAAACTATTGGTGTATACAATTGTTCTCTAAGATAACATGTGAAGTTATCATCAAAATCTCAAGGCCAGATGTATGAAACACTTCTTATTCTTACAATCTCTCCCTTTTTTGATGATGAGAAAATCATGTATTTTGATAGAACAATTTATATTGGGTAATCACCATAACTGACAAATTCAGAGTTAAGCTCACGGCTTCCCCTGAATCTGTTAAACCCAAAATTTCATTTAAGCTTGTTCAGAGTCTTCCCCTGAGCACAAGACTCAAAAAATAAATTTTGAGCATTCAGAACATAAGAATAGAGAAGTAAAACTTCCCTACAGCAACTCATTAGAGTTTGACTAGAACACCTGATCTTCATCTCAGAACTTGGTTTCTATCAGCACTTGATGAAGAATCAAAACTTGATTTGAGCCTTATTGCATAATGCCACGTATTATGTATCAGCGCTTCTAGACCATGATTATGATATCACAACCAAAACACTATGCTTCTCAAGCATCATCATTTAATCTGATATTCTCCATAGTATCAGACATTCAGACAGTTTACAACTTCTGAATAGAGCGTACGTTGTTGAAGCACACGTATCAGAGTACAAATTCTGAGTGACATCTCTTTATGAGAGTATGCATCAGAATGTTGACTTGACTTCCTTTCAGGAGAGCACAACTTCTAAGCTTTGAGTCTGAATTTCATACTTTCAGAAAGTTAACAACTTCTGAATACTATGATATCAAGCAAAATTACCTTACTTTCAGTAAGTTTATAACTTGTGAATTGTGTTTGGTACATCTATTTGAAAATTCATATATTTACAAGATGTACAACATCTTAGATATAAAATCAGAGTTGACTTTATCATTTATAAGGTTTTCAACATTAGCATCAAGATCTTCTTCTTCAACCTGTCTTTGAATACTTAGTGAACTTGTTTAGAGTTCTAAGATTGAAACATCAAACAAATAGTTAGTAGCAATAACATTATACATGTTTGTTATTTGTTATCAAAATCATATTTTACTTTCTTCCCCTTTGTTAGAAATTAAAAAGGTGATAAGGAGACAAACAAATAAACTTAAAAAAACATATTCAAGCCAGAGAATTGTTTGGATAACAGTTAAGTTAAGATTTGTCTTTAAACATGAGATACTTAAAAGAACTTGTTTGGTTAGACTTTTATGGAAATATTGATTTATCACACATATATCCTAATGTAATCATGCAACAAAATAATTTTATTGATTAACAAGGGAAAAGTATTGAAATACTAGATCAAGGAAATAGGTGATAGAGAGACTGGATAATAATTGCAGCAATATGCAAATAGAATTTAAATCGCACAAATTAAATTGAAAGAATAGAAAGGTAATAAAGGTAGAGAAAATTTAAACAGATAAGATAATCAACAAAGGAAACATTATTCATTAATTTAAAGGGAAATTACAGACAAATAGGGCAAACAGACATAAGGAAACTTAAACACTAAGCAGATATCATTCAACCCTCGAAGACTTCACACTTTTTCTTCACCAGACCATTTGCAGGACTAGTTCTTCGGGTAACCAAAATGAGTCCTTTTCTAAAGAAGAATTCAGATAGAGCTATTCTAAAAGGTATAAAGTTTAGATACATATATTCCTATTTCAGACGATAACAAATGACATACAAGCAATAACATGATACAAGAAGGGATAACTATGATGAGGGGTTTGAACCAATCAACCTATCTTAACATGCATGACAAAGGTTTAGGGTAAAGGATTGTCTTAGTTATTTTGATCAAACTTCCTAATAAACTCCTTAATTAAGTTATTAAACTCCATTTGTTTTGCAATAAACTCTTTGACCGATTCTTGTTCCTTCTATATCTCCTCTAAAGACTTTAGAAGCTTGGGAAATGGGCCAGAACTTTTACTGGAGAGTTCTTCTATCTCAACTTGATCATTTCTGGCAGCTTCTCTTTCTGCAACCATCTTTTTAGTTGTTTCCTTTTCAGATTCTCTTTGAGCTTTCAGGGCTATAGCTTTTTCTGTTGTCTCAGTCAAATACTCTTCATTGGTCTGATCATAACATTCTTGTAATCTTAGAAATTCAACATTCATGCATTTGTTGAACTCATTGTAGTTGTTTCTTATAAAAGATGAGCCCGTGCTTGAGCCAGATAGGTTTCGAAGCTTCCTAATTTGTGTTAAAACATCTTTTGTGAATAATGAGATGCTTTCTTCAAGATCTAGTCCTGGTACATTGGAACTTTGATGGAGTGGGGAGGTAATAATGGTTTTAGGGAACACTATGGAGGATGATGGAAGAGGTAAGACAATTTTCCTAGGTTCAAAGCTGGATCAAGGGACATTAGATTCATTCATTTCAGTAGATGAATTTGTCCTTTTATTTTTCTTCATTTTCTTCTGAGATGTTTTAGGTTCTTGAAACATGGCATTTATGGTTGACCTTTTCTTGCTGGATAGATTCTCTTCTGGTGAAAAGAGATGTGGTTTCTTAAAACATCTTCTTCTTTCTTCTTCACCATCTACTTCCATGCAGGAGTTTCTAAAGTGAAACATAGTCATTAGACTTTCATTTTGATTCTGAATTTTAAACTGGGGAGTTTTTTATGGTAGGCTGGCGTTCATAGCCTTTTCTTCAGGTGGTTTAGATGCCTTTTTCAGAATTCCCATTTCTACCAGGTTTACAGAGTTGAAGGGTTCACCGATGGTCATCTTAAGGGTTTTTTCCATCTAGATCCTTTAGATCGATACTCTCAGTGATAATACTGGATAAGACTCTTTCTAGAGGAATATAAATTTTCCTTCTCTCACTTCCGTCTCTGGTTATTCTCACATTATCTCTCTGATGATGGAAAATAAGAGAGGGGAGATTTATATAGACGCCTAAGGAAATGAAGTACAATATGTATAACAAATCTCCAGGAACATTTGATGCATGCTTCCTTTGAGGTACTTGGATTATTGATGATTCAAAGATTTTGGCCCAAATCTTTAGATAATCATGAAGACCATCACTCTTCGAGGCTTTTTGTGACTTGAAGATGACTTGATAGACTTCCAGCATTTCTGACCATCGATTGTTTTCTTCATAGCATCTTATTCCTTTTCCATCAAGATTAAGAACTTTGGCGATGATTTGTTCATTAATGATAACCTTCTTTCCTTTAACAAATGATACCACTTGGAAGGTTGGTGACTTTACATGTTTCCAGAAGTATTTCACAAGGTAAGGAAGAACAGGTCTGTTGAGAAGGTTGAAGTAGTTTTCCCATCCTTGGTTTGTAACATCAGTCAAAAGATCAAAGCCATTATCTTTGATGTTTTGAAAATCTACTAAGGGTTCACAAAGAACATTTAAGAAATCCAACTCTGTAGACAGAGTAATCTCAGGAAAATCATATTGTTTTTCTTCTAAACTCTTTTGATCATATCCATGTGATAAATAGAGAAGATGAGGAAAGGATTTTTGTTTGGGAGGAGAGAGTCTTTCAAGAGCAATTTTGATTTGAGAGTTCATAACTGATTTTGGGAGCTTAAGGTTTGAACTAGAACTAGAAATGAAACTAAGTAAGTGATAAACGAGGGGAAGGTTTTAAAAAAACATATAGAGAAAGTTATGTAAATGTGTACGCAAAGAAAGTAATGATGACCTATTCCTATTTTCAAGAAAACGATATAGCGTATGTGTGACATATTACGGAGAAATGAAGAGACAACACAAATAAATGTATAATAAAAAACATAATAAGATATATATATATATATATATATATATATATATATATATATATATATATATATATATATATATATATATATATATATATATATATATATATATATATATATATATATATATATAGAGAGAGAGAGAGAGAGAGAGAGAGAGAGAGAGAGATTTTAGATGACACCTGTTGACGCTTTATGAATTTGATATTACATCTTTCTTTAAGGGATTCTTTGAGAATCATGAGATTCTATTTATACTTCTCACAACTTGTAACTTCTTAGTCTGTGTCTTCTCGAGATCTTGAAAGTAAGAATTTTCTGGATGATCATCTTGTGAATTCTTCACTTCTTGTTCTTCAATAACTGCTTTATCTTCTTCAGAATGTGAAGGTAGTTTCCATATACTTCAGAGATGCTCTGATTTGATCTACTCCCTGGTGAGTGGAGTTTTCTCCTTTTGACTTCCAAATCTTCTGCACAACATTTCTTCGAAGCTTTTTAGGTGACTCATTTATCTGTCTTTTAGAGTTCATATTTGAGATACAACAGTATTCTTGATGGATTTCCATAAGGTCACATTAAATATATCTATTTCAGCTTGCAGCATATGTTATTTAGATGATAGCTTAAGTTGAGTTGAAGTGCTGAAAGTTGACCTTTGCCTCTGATGGAAAACTTTTGTTGATTGAGAAGATAAGTACATTTCCATCATGTACTTGAGCCTTCAGAATCCTGAGAACTTATTTCAGAAATGTCGTCTTCAAAATTTATGATTCTAGCCCAGAGTTTTGAATCCTCGACAGAACGGGTTTTGAATCATAAAAGCTTTCTATCGTTTGAGTAGCAGACAACTGCATAATTTTCTCTAACCGAATCTCTCTACATGGTTAAGTGTTTGATCTTAAATCAATAACAGAGCTGGGCTCTGATACCAATTGAAGGTAGAGAAAACACAAGAAAGGGGGGTTTGAATTGTGTTCATAGAAAATATTCCCCATTAAAATTCTAAGCACTCAAATGATAATAGCAATAAATACAATGAAGATAAAGGACACAAGTATTTTATCCATATTCTCCGTTAACTAGGCTACTCATGTCCAACCTTGCAAGGATGATTTCTCCTTATCAAAGGACTTAATTAACTATAACAAAAATGATTACAATCGCACGTGCAACAGCCAATTACTAACACACAATGACACATTCAGGGATCCAACCAGATATAACGTTCCCTGACCCAATAGAATCTGATCCCTCAAGATGTCCTACCAGGATTTCCTTGCAATGATATCCATCAGGGATCTCACAAGAGTGCGACCTTCACTCGGTCCTCTTTGAGATATGACTACTGTTGTACCCCAGAATTTTCCCTCCCATTTTTGAAGACAATTGATTCAAGACACCTCCTCATGCTCATAGGGTTCTCAATTGCTCAAGAATACTCAACGGTTTGAGCATACAAGCACCTCTCCTTAGCAATTGACCTACAACTAGGGTTTTGTGTTTCTCAAAGAAAATTGAGCTTATAATGCATGCATCAAGTGAGTTTCATGGTTCCTCATATACTTCAAAGAATCCATGTGTCAAGTTTCAAGTCTTGCATCACAAGTTTCCTTAGTCAATTGCTTAGATGAGTAAAAGTCAACTATATTGAACAAAAAGTCAAGTGTGGTCAACATACAAGAAAACTTTAAGATTTTTGGTCAACATCAATATTTTGAGGTCACATCATCATTTGATCAAGGGTTGATCAGGATTCATCAAGAAAACTCTCAATTTATCAAAAGTCAAAAATTACCAAATTAGGGTTTTCTTAAGGAGAAGTCAACTGAACTTTGACCAAGCATAACTTTCACACGCTTCATCAGATTTTTCTCAACCAAAGCTCATTTTTAAGGAAATTCAATTCTCTACAACTCTGTTTCTCAAAGCTCAAGTCCAAAAAATGCTTCATTTGAGATATATGGGCCAAAACATTATAGGTCATTTCAAAAGTCAACAAAAAGACATTTTTTGTCAAGACAACTTACATCAAGATAAATTCTTAAAATGAAAAAATGATCAACATAGAGATTATAGAGGACATCTTGATCTTTCCAAAAAGTCAAAGATCACCTTCAAATGATGAAATTTTAGAGAGTTATGATTTGTGTAAGTTGAGCAAATTTTGAGAAATACATGAAATTTACATTGATCAATTTTGAAATTATGGACTAACGGGCCTAATTTTTCAAGTTCAAACATGTTCATGACATGATAAGAGACCCGTAAATCCACTCATACCTTATCTTTTATTTTCATTTCATTTATTTTGTTTTGTATTCAATTAAATACAAAATAAATTAAATAAAATAGTAAATGATGGACCAAGGCACATGGGTCTGGTTCTTGGATCAAATTTGAGGACCAAAGACCCTTGGACAGCCATGCAAATCGTGGGAGACAAGAGTTGAGACATAATCCTCTTAAATTGGAATGTTTGAAAATATGTTTTTTTTTTGTGTTTTGGAAAGACAAAGGATACTTGATCTTTTCCTCTTTTGTCTTGATCCATTCCTTCCTCTATAAATACATGTAACACTCAGTTGCAAAGGACACACGAAGCTACTCTCAAAACAGACCCAAACTCTCCAAAAAAATTTTAAATCTAGGGCAGAAGCAAACCCTTGTTTCCAGTCCCTCTAAAGAAAAATCAAGCAGTGCATTAGTCTCCTGGGAGTCTCAGGGATCTGCTTCAGTCATTGACTCAAGTTCAAACGCGCCAGAACTCACCAACCACGTTACTCCGGTTGGCTCATATCCTTGGATCTCAAACTTTATATTTATGTCATATAAATTATTTTTGTGCATTAATATGTGTTTGTTAGACCATTTATAGCAGGTTGGGACGATCACATGTGAAGATAAATTCCCCATACGCAAGATTCCATTGATAGGGCACAAAATTTCTGTTTGCTTGTATCTTTGTTTGCAGGCACTTTCAGAGCAAGGGGACACCGCCATTGAATTCGTAATGTCCGAATTAGGTGGATATAGTTTTTCTTTTGTTTTGGTTTTTCATATTTCGCAGGTTCTATTTTCTTGCTCTTCACAGAAGATGAAGTTGACCACCGTGAGGGGTGGTTGGACTCGCCTGAGGGCATGCGTGGCACAATGGTGCATCTTGATTCGTCCATTCAAAATCATTTGGACCCGGCCCTCAGCGCGCGCGTTTCACTTTTTTTATTTATATTTTTAATTCATTATATATTATATTTATTTATTTGTGTTAAATGACCGGATAAGAGCGTAGCACCGCTGGTCAAGAAGAAGGTTTGTAAACGTAGGAGCGTGGGTTCGATCCATGCGTTTGCAATATTTTTTGCTCTTTTTTTCAAATTATTGCAGGTTTATATTATAATGATTCAATCCTATTTTTCTAACATCAATCGTGTATGGCTCAGATGGCAAAGGATGAAGGCCCTAAAGGAAAGGGCGTGGGTTCAAACCCCAGCGCCCGCACCCTATTTTTTTCCCTTCAACTTTTTTCCTATTTTCTTTTTCTTTTGTTTATTTAATTTTAATTTTCTTTTAATCAATAAAAATCATAAAAATATATAATAAAATCAGATTTAGACTGTTAATAGGTTAATTTAATTTTTGACAATATTTTCTTAATTAATTAATTAGACATAGATTTTTTTACAATTAATTAAATGTTCAATTTAGGTTTAGAATCAATTTATTTTATCATTAAAATCAAACCAAAAATGCACAAAAAAATTATTTTCTAATCTTTTAGATGTTAAGACTTAAAGAAATAATTTTTTGCAAATATTTTGTTTACTTTCGTCATTTATTTTATTAGAAATCATTGTATAGGTCGCATAAGTTTTTTTGTAATAGCTTAGCGTTTAAAATTCCCGCAAAATTATAAATATTGTAAATCTCCTAAAGCCATGTAATAGTTGTAGGTCTTTACTTCCCCGCATTTTATTTTCTCGCATTTATGCTTTATATGCTCTGTATATATGCAACTATTAGTTAATAGGATTGTATGGCATGATAATAATCAAACGCTAGAAAACCTTAATGCAAGATAAAATAACTGAATCAATACACTTGAACCTCTACGGTAACCTCCCTTTGTTGCCTTCGGAAAAACAAATGATAATATCCCTCGAACGTAGGGATGCTTTAACAAAGACCCTCGAATAAAAGATCATAGTCCGTCGATGCCCCTTCAATGTTGCCTTTCAAAAAATGATCTAGTGCCTTACGAAACTGCTAAAACATCCTTATAAGTTGTCTTAATGACCTGTACGGTGACCCTTCAGTTGTCCCTTCACATCCAACGATAGGGTTTTCTACTAAATAATGATATGAATAACATTATCTAAAGGAGAAGGAAAAGTATAAGAAAGACCTTGAGTTGGTAGAATGCTATTAATCCCTTGCTCACAATTTTCAAAACAAAAGCATCTCACACAAACACTTTCAAAGATATTTTCAAAACACTTTGTATGCATTCTTGAGGACCGATACAAGAATCATTACAAAGTTCGCCTTATATTGGCCTTTTCAAAATATTTTCAAGCACACACACAAGAAGCAAATTTTCAAAGTGAGCTAAGCGATTAAGAGCCCGTAGATAACTACGGATGAAAAGGGTGCTAACACCTTCCCTTTTTATAACCTACCCCTCGAACTCAAAATCTTTAAAGGTCTTTCCTGTTCTTTTCACCCTTTCCTTATTGAATAAAAGAAAAGTTGGTGACGACTCTTGCTAACCGCGACATTTGCGATAAAACACTAAACAAGTCAGTTCTTCCGCCGTATTACAACTACCATTGACCTAACAAAATCTGATTTCTCATAATCTCCTATCAGGATTTTCCATAGTGACCAGCAGCCATTATCTTCTTGTACCTTCACTCACTCTCTCAAGGAACTAATCAATAACAGATGATGGGGTTTTTTGTGTTTACATGAATGCTTCTTCTAAGAAGATTACACAAGTGTTTTGGGCACATATTATTTTACACTTCTTCGAGAAAAAACTCAAGTGTTAAAACAATTGACATGAAGAGATATGAACAGAAACACTATCCGAGCAACAACTGTAGTGTTCATTACAATGTTCTATAAAGACGTATATGATCAGAAGTTTGGTATCATCTTGTAGTGTTTTTTATTCTTCATCTTCTTTGAGCAAGCTACGAGCAACAACTCCTTGCTTCTTCTATTTCATCCAAGATGCATATGATGATAGTTGTATGACATTTTGTTGAAATACTATTTCTTTCTTTTTATCTCTTCTTTAGTGGTCTTCAATATGTATAGTATTGCAACTTTAACATCTTCAGAATCCACTATTTTCCTTCAACAAGATGAAGCTTGTTGACCAATGGAAACAGTTAAATTGCTAACCGACAATTTATCTTTGAAGCTTTGATCTTTTTTTACAGCCCTTGACAGAGAGAGACATTAGGAGGATATAACATATTTTTCATGCACCAACGGTTAGTTCCCAATCGATAGAATAAGGTGTAAGAGTTTAGACAGTATAAAACAATATTTATGTATCATGTCATTATTCAATGATAGCTTTCCACCTTTTCCTCTGAATAATATTTTTCTATTAAGCTTGTAAACAGAGATCCGTTAAGTAAAGAAAGATAGATGTAAATCCAATCGTTTGTTCCCAACGGTCACAATTAAAGTGGTTGTCAATACAATATTGTTCTGGACTGAGCTTGCACTTGGCCCAACTTCATACTAGGCCCAATCCAACTGTGCTGCTCGAGTAGGCCCACTGATCGAGCCTACCCTCAACTATGTCGGTCAGTAGCCTCACCCGTCGGGAAAACACGGCTTCGGCATACGGAGATAAGTCCATGAATCACGAGGAGGCTCATCGCCGATCAGGAGGACCTCGCGAGCATCCTCCACTCCTCTTGTCGACCAAGAGAAGCCTCCTGGACAACCCCACAGCTGACGGGGAGGGACCACAACGACACAAAGGCGTCGCGAACACCCTCATCGTATGGTTGACTCACCACACCCCCGAATATCACAAAGTCTTCTTGGTCCCGAAAAGACCACATCCATATCCTCTTGACTATTCGGGGGAATCCATCTAGGTTGGAGACCATGCACTGGCCCCACTACACACGTAGAACCTGACAATCTTCATTTTGGACCTGCTTGCTCATCCCAACGATGGGGACCTTGGCTCAGTGCTAGGGGGCTATAAATACCCTCTCTTTTGAGAGGGTCAGGTATTCATTCTTTCACACTCACTCTCATACTTACTCGCACTACTCTGAACCTTACTTTGGCATCAGAGTGTCTTGCAGGTATCCCCCCAGCTCACATCTAGTTGTTGCTCAACTCACAGCTCGTAGGCCTTGACGATCCACTTTGGTCAGGTACGATCAAGTATAAAGGACTATCCTTACGCCATCCTAGAGGGTAGAGGTCACAAACACTTTATGTACCTTTTACACAACATCACACGTTAACCATTTGAACTTTCTTCTTATCTTTAGAGGTTTCAGATATTTGAATGTTGAACGTTGAAGCTTGTTGTAGAAGAATCTTTCTTATGAGCCTTAGAACCTAAGTCTTGGATTCTTCGAAACTTGTCACATAAAACCTTGTTCTTCAGAGTTTTCAGCACTTGGTTGTAAGAACTTCATTTTCTTCAGATTATGAGAACTTGTTCAGTAGAACATTGTTCTTCATAATCTTCAGAACTTGTAACATAGAAGTAAATTTTTAGAAGGCCTCCAAAACTAAACCACAAAGCCACAATCAGAACTTCTTGTACTAACGTTTCTAAGACACGTTGCAGAAGATCAGTTCAGAATCTTGACTTTAACGAAACATTTAACCACATGTTTTCTTCCAGAGTGTATATTCAGAACCTGATCGCGTCACACGTCTTGTACCAGAGTCAGAACGTTATAAAAGCAGCTACACACTAGACGAAACCTTTAATGTATATAATTGTTCTCTAAAATAATATGTAAAGTTATCATCAAAATCTTAAGGCTAGATATAGGAAACGCTTCTTATTCTTATGGTATATATCCTAAAATTTCGATAACATATTAAATCACATGCAGGAACAATTCCGTCAAGAGAAGCACTTAGTAGGAAATTATTATTTGTCATAAAATGCAGAACTATAACATTATTAGTGTGTTTAAAAAACGAAAGAAAACAAAAGCAGTAGGAAACACTCCAAACCTGTAGCAGATAAGTGTAAAAACACCTATTTATTTAGCTTCTTTAAATAAAACATGTATGTTTCATCAAGCCTGTCAATTTTAACTAGTCCATCAGTAATAGAATCATACGTTACAACAGTGAGTTGTAGACCAAACATGTCACTAAAATCATTTTCAATCATCAAAATCGTTGATAGGAAAGCATAATATTCAAAGCGTCACATCTATACGAAACTTGACACACATTCCAAAAATAAATGAGAGTATCCTTAACACAGAAAATACAACATAAATATGATTTTGTTTGTTTCTCTAAATCAAGACACTGTCGTACTGTCTGTCTACTGTCTACTGATCTATTCTATAATACAATGGATATGAAATTTTTTACAAATATTCGCATAATAAAATGTGATATAGTTGTGGACACATGAAATAGAATACTACACATAAAAAACAGGTATTTATCATGATTGTCCAAAACATCTTCGTCGTCATATTCTTATGTCGGATATGAATGGGAGTATTTTTGATAGAGTTGTGTTAGTGTGGTTGTTTTTTTTTGGTACCTTTAATCCTCTTATTAATAAAAATAAATAAAAAAGTTCATTGTATTTGTTTTTAGCTAATTCTTACATCTAGTCGATCATGTGAGATATAAAATTTATGAGAAAACAAAAGAAAATTACATTTTTTATAAGATAATGAAAAATTTAGAAATATATTAATTAGTTATTAAAGTATATAAAACATGTTAACTTAATTTTTAAAATACATAAAAATCTGTCAGTTTTTAATTGTAATGTTTAAATTGATAAATTTTATATACCTTAGAGCATAAATATCGCTGTGGCTTATGTCTATGTGTACTACTGTAGTCAGAGTAGTATTGATAATAGAAGACAAATGATAGTAGTATTAATTGGCACCGTATCCAAAAAAGGGATCGTAGCTTTTAATAAATATATTAGCTTGTAGCATGTATAGCTGTTGGATTAAATTTTCAAATAACATGTTATTGTTGGATTAATTTTGTGGGATCCATGTTAGAGTTTTAAGTAAGTAGTATGGATATTTAGAAAATATAATTAAGTGGTTTAAATAATTGAGAAGTGTAAAGTAATATATTATATTAGATGGGACTCACTTATACTATTAATATGAATAGTATGGATGTGAATGCTCTTAGAGACTACTTAATATTTGATATAGTTTAAAGATAAAATTAAAATAGAGTAATAATTTAAAGACAATTAATAATATAAAATTATTTGATATTCATTATTTGTGAGTAAATGTAATCTCATTCATTGTCAACAACGCAAATAAAGTGAACTCACAATATTGTTAGCAACAAAATAAAAATGTACACTCCTTCGTACTTAGTTCACTACAAAATAAGTTGTGTTTTGCCACGTGAATTCCACGTCGTTAACACCAAAATCACGTCACAACTTTATTTTTGTCACCTGAAGAAACACGTCGCTGGAGAGCGCGTGGCAATGTTGTTGCGGCGTGGAAAACATGTCACAACGTTGCCACGTGACATTTACGCCGCAATAAATTTTATAGGGTCAAAGGAAGTCAGAGCAGAGCAGAGGTCAGAGCAGATTTTATATTTACTTTTACGTTGTGCGTTGCGGCGTGTTTTTCATGTCACTAATTAGTGACGTGGAAAATACGTCGCAACTTATTTAAAAAAAAAATTCTGTTTTAAATATATTAATTATGATATAATAATTAATATTATTTTCTGTTTCATTAAATTTATAAATTAAATATTATAATTTATTTATTAAATACAATATTATAAATTAAATTATGAAAAATAAAACTAAATATCTCAAAACGTATAAATTAATATACTTAATATAATAAATTTAATAAGCTAAAATTTAAATTTAATACTTTTAAATATACAATATGATTATAAATTTATATTACACAAATAAAAAACTAAATAGAAAATAAAAATAAAACTAAGCAGAAGGATCATTCGAGTCGTCGGAAAAGTCGCGAAGAAAATCATCATTATTTTGGTGGTTATTATTTTTGCCACCATTGTTGGGATTTCCACCAAATGCTTGCATAAATTGTCGCATTTGCTCCTCCATATCACCCTGCCTCTTTGCCATTGCCTCCATTTCTCTATTATGTTCACCCCTCATTGCCTCCATTTGGACCTTCAATGCCGCCTCCATTTGGGCCTTCAATGCGGCCTCACGTTCTTCGGACTCGCGTCTAGCCAATTGTCTTATCATTTCTAACTGATCTGGTGTCAAATTTGTTTGACGTGACCCTCCTTCACCGTCTGCAGCTCTCTGATACAGAGTTCTATCCCCACTCCTCAAGGTGCCCGCCAAATTTCCACCACCAAAAAAACACCCGTTAGGCCCCTTTCCCCCAACAACTTGACTCCAAATATAGAAATCCACATCTGGATGAACCGATTTTCCCAGAGGAGGAGTATACTGAGGATTATGAGTCAGAAATTCTACAAGCAATGCCTGATAATCCTCCTACACATACAATAAAAAAATCAAGTTAAATATATAAGTAAAATTAATGAAATTAAATTAAATAAAAATAATAATAAAAAACATATAGCCACATGATTGTAACGCCACAACTTATCAGTTGCCACTCAATTTTCGCGCCACAACATCTCACTTGCTACGTGAAAATCACGTCACAAAATTGCTTAAAAAATAAAAAATATATATAAACATAAATTTACTTACCAGGGATTTTTTTGTACGCTCGTCAATAAATCTTCCTGATTTCTTTGTCCGAGTTTCGGTAATCAGCTCAGTCATCAATGGTTGTCTCCCCAAACGCTTAGCCTAAATAAAAAAATTAACTTAAATTAATAATATATGTTATAAATCCAAATATGACTTTAAAAAGTGGTAATAATTACCATGCGTCGAGCATGCTTAGCAGTACTAATACTTCCAACAGCATTAAGGCAACCCCTTTTTCCGATGCCCTCATCTTCTTTGCATTTTCAGATTTAGCCTTAAATTCATCTGATTCCCAATACTTAAGAAGTTGTTCAAAAACTTCTTTTCCTATCCATTTGGGGCGAATGCCCAAAAGTTGCCAATTCTCTCTAACACGTCGTAGCATGTCAGAAAGTCGTCTTGAACTCCTGTCAAAATAATTTTTTTTTACTTTATTATTGTTCAGTGGATCCCAAACACATTTCGCCTGCAATGTTGTATGACATTAAAATAAATAGTTAGATAAATTATAACAATAATGAAAAAGTCATTTAAATAAAAATAACTTAAGAAATAAATTAATTATACCTGAAATTGCTTAAACCATTCGTCTTTATCGGAAACTTCTCTAAAACTCTTCAAAAATTTTGTATAATTCTGCTGAATTATATAATTTATAACCCTAGCAGCAGTCCGACTCGGCCCGAAACTAAAACAACAATAATTGAATTAGCATAATTAAGTATATAAAGTTATATTAAAAATGGAAATGTGTACTTATAAATAAAAATCAATAAATAAGAAACATACGAGTTCCCTTCAGGCAAAATCCAAAATCTCCCATCAATGGTATAAATCTCACTCGGATCATCATCCCCTCGAAGATATCTCCCATCTATCTGATCATCGTCCACACCAAGATCGTCATCATCTGACTCTGCATGATCATCGGATACAGGTACATGTGTGGGATGTGGGGTGCGACCAGTCTGTGTGGACCGTGAAGAGGTGGATCCTCCAAGCTGCTGGATGGATGGGGGAATCTGTGTAGGAAGTGGGGTGCTGGATCTTACAGGCTGCTGCACGAATGAGGGTATCTGTGTGGGAAGTGGAAAATTGTGCTGGAAGGATGAGGGCACCTGTGTCTGCTAGAATGGTAAACCCGGTGGGGCCCTAGATGGACTAATAAAACATGGACTCCAAGATGGGAACTGAAGAGGACTCTGAGAAGATAATAATGGTGTAAATGGCATAGTACTGTCCATGGACATATGATGAACCTGACTCTGCGGGGGAGGACACGTGGCTGAGTGAGGTGACTGGCATACTACTACCCTTGGACGCCTGGGCTTCCTACCACTATCACTAGGACCTTTACCCTTATTATCCTTGGGTGGCATTTTTACTTATTTATAGAAAATACAAGTTAACATATAATATATTTGAAAAGCACATTTCTCATGAATACATATTCGTTAACTCATTCAATAGATGGTTTATTAAGTAAAATTATAAGACACAATTCTCATTAATATAGGTTCACTATTCTAAATCGTCATGCTCGTCATCCATATCATCCTCGTCATCTGATGTGATATTGTCCTCGGATCTAGAATCTTCATGATCTTGATCCTCATTAACTTGATTCCCCTCAACCATTGTATCAGACAAACTTGTAGTGTTCATCTGGAATCACATCATTAACTTCAACTTCATCAACTTGGTAAGCAACATCTTCCACTAGATCGTCAATTTCAATATGACCCAATGGTTTTGTTTTTATTACAACACAACACCGTCGCTTACGTTGCACAAATGAAGGATAAGGAACATAATAAACTTGCCTAACAATATTTGACATTATGAAAGGGTCATACTCTTTGTACCTCTGGTCCATTTGAATCTCAACAGTACCATATGTCTTATCTATTTTTGTGCCTCTAGTTGGATCATACCATTCACAATAAAACAAGACAACTTTATTTTCCGAGTCCAAGTAATTGTATACTAACTCGTAGATATGTTTAACAAAACCATATAAGTCATCTTCACCACCATCTGTAACTCCTTTCACAAATACGCCACTGTTTATGGTTTTTTTCCCTTCAGTCCATTCATGAGTGTGAAATTTATATCCGTTCACGAAGTATGTGTGCCATTTGTTTTCACTTTGACGAGGTCCATTTAGACAATTTTCTCAAATGGAGTATTTCTGGAGTCGGTGCAACAACCCTATACAATTTCTCCTTGAACCATGTTGGAAATTGGGCATGAATGACACCGGATGTTGATTGTTCACCGGTACTATCAAAATAGGAGTTGTTAAATTCCCTAAAAAGAAACACACTATAAGTTTCAAGGTAATCAATTTTATATTCACACTGTAAAGAAAATTAAAAAGTTGGATTATTCTTACTCAAGATATGGTTTAACTTCAATGCAGTTGATCAAGACATGAACATGTGCAGATTGCATTTCTTGTTGGGTCAACCAATGCCCACCCTTATTTCCAGAGGGACGACCTAGAATCCCGAAGACTGATAAGGTGTACTGACTTCTTTCGATAACATTTACAGGATTCCTTATGATTATTGGAGTTAACATCAAGTGCTTGAAATAGTGACTGCAAAAATGTGAAGTTTCTCGATGCAAGTAATGTGCACATATTGATCCTTCAACTCTAGCTTTATTTTTCACTGATCGCTTTGAATCACCCATGAACCTTTCAAACGGATACATCCACCTATATTGAACAGGTCCTCCTAGATAAGCCTTGTATGCAAGATGCACAGGTAGATGTTCCATGGAGTCAAAAAAACCAGGCGGAAATACTTGTTCCAACTTACAGAGAATGACTGGAATATTTTGGTCCAACTTAATGATGTCATCCACTCTTAAAGCTGACGCACAAATATCTCTAAAAAATTGACTAATTTCAGTGAGTGGATTAAGCACATGTTTGGGTAGAGAATCGAACGCAATTGGTAGCAATTGTTCCATAAAAACATGGCAATCATGACTTTTCATACCATGCAACTTCCCAGTGTTAGCATCAACACACCTTGTTAAATTTGAAGAATACTCGTCGGGCATTCTCAAACCTTTTAGCCATCCACAAACCGCTTTAGCTTCTTGGGGGGTCAGACTGAAACAAGCTTTGGGTTTAAATAATTTTCCATTTGGTTGAGGCTTCAATTCCAACTCTTTAAGATTACACCAAATTTCCATGTCTTGTCTAGCCTTAACATTATCTTTTGTTTTGTCTTTAACATCCATCACTGTGTTAAATACGTTATCAAAAAAATTCTTCTCAATATGCATAACATCAAGATTATGGCGCAACAAATTATCTTTCCAATACGGGAGATCCCAAAATATACTTCTTTTTGTCCAATTATGTGTGACCCCATATCCTTCAATTCTACATGCTTTGCCAGTATCTGTAAACTTTGGAAGTTCACAAACTTGAATCCATATAGCAACTGGTGACAATCAAGGCGGGGGCAGATCTGTTACCCGTTCGTCCTTTTAGAAATTTATCTTGTTTTTTCTAAAGGGATGATTTGATGGTAGGAATCTGCGGTGACAGTCAAACCACGATCTTTTCCCCCCTTTTTCCAATGTAAACGCCTTAGTGCATTCCATGCAATGCGGACAACCCATTCTGCAATGCGTACCCCAACCAGACAACATGCCATATGCTGGAAATTCGTTAATGGTCCACATCAAGGCAGCTCGCATAGAAAAGTTTTGTTTACGGGATATATCATAAGTCCATTCTCCATTATTCCACAACCTCTTCAAATCATCAATTAAAGGTTGTAAGTACACATCAATTCTGGTTTTTGGACTCGACGGTCCTGGAATGACGCACGTCAAAAACATGTATGGTTTTGTCATGCACATCTCAGGAGGGAGATTGTAAGGGGTTACAATAACTGGCCAACAAGAATACGCACTTCCAGACGCTTGGACATATGGAGCAAAACCATCAGAGCATAATCCAAGCCTGACATTTCTAGGTTCTGCGGCAAAATCAGGATGTACCTCATCAAAGTGCTTCCATGCATGGCCGTCAGATGGGTGTCGCATATTGCCTGGGCTTGTTTTTTTTGTATGATGCCATGTCATTTGACTTGCACTGTGCATTGAAGAAAACATTCTTTTTAACCTTGGTATTATTGGAAGATAAAACATGGACTTTACTGCTACACGTTTTTGCTTACTGTTAATGGCTCTATTGCGAACTTTATATCTTGGACTCTGACAAAACTTACATTCCTCCGACGATCCATCTTGAGTACCAAACTCGTTGTCATAAAATAACATGCAGCCATTAATGCAATAATCAATCTTTCTTACTCTTAAACCCAACTTCGACACCAACTTCTTTGCATCATAGAAACTCGCAGGCAAGTTGTCTTTTGTTACAGTTGAGTCCAACATCATTTTTGGAAAGTGCTTCAAACACTGATCAGGAATATTCCAATTTGACTTGGCGGCCAATAATCTCACACACATTGATAGCTTTGAGTCTGACGACCCCTCAAACAACGGCGTATTCATCTCATTCAACAACTGATAAAATCTTTGCGCTTCCTCATTCGACAACTCTTACCCGTTAAAATCTTCTGGTTGATCATAGGTCACGTTAACACCAAAAGCATCACCAACCATGTCACCTATCAGATTAAAGTTTTCCTCAAATTCCATAGGCGGTTGCATAGCCGGTTGACTACTTGAAGCATTTGTGTTGCTAGTCTCTGGTACATTACTCGGCAGTGTTTCACCATTATACGTCCAAACCCAATAATTTTCAATGAAACATTTTCTATGCAAATGGCGTGTTATTTTCTCTGGGTCACTAATTATATATCTACATCTACATTTAAGACAAGGACACCTAACTCCTTCTTCACTTCGACAACGTTCCTGAGCAAACGTCCACGTGATAAAACCATTAACTCTGTCTATAAAATTGGGTTTAAGTGCGCGTCTTCCTGGATATAGTCTATCGTACATCCAACTACGATAATACCTATAATATTCCATTTACTGAAAATTTATATAATCAAAACCTTTTTAATTAGAAATATTAATTAATCAACTTAATAATAATCCTAAACATATACTATTAAACATAAATATATGCTTTTACTTTAACTATTTTTAATATATAATATTTTTTATTATATACTATTAAATATACTATATATTGATATAGTTTATTAAATATATAATAATTAATAAAAAAAATTTTATTGACATATAATATAGTTTTTATAAAACAATTTTTAATTATAAAACCGTTTTTATTAACATACATATAATATATAATAATTAAATACATAAACCAATTTTTTTATATATAATGTTTCATAACATACTATATATAATGTTTGATTGACATATAATGTTTTTTATTATATACTATTAATATAGTTTATTAAACATATAATAAACTCAGATTCAATATTATAAATGAAATAAAATCAGATTCAACCAAATTCAATGAAAATTACAATATTATAATTTAACCAAATTCAACCTAAAATTTAACTAAATTCAGAAAATATCTATTATAAATCTATAAAAATGATAGTCCCTGGAAATTACCACAACACCACAGCTGAAAAAATCCATTTTTGGTCTATTGTATTGGGGTAAAATTGGAAACTCCAAAATATCTTGCACCATATTGATTTGAATCTGATGTGGCACTCCCACAATTTTTCACCACATTTTCAATTTTTCTTTTTCAAATAAATCCCACATATTATACTGTTTTTTAAAATAAAGAACCAATTCAATTTATTGTGCAGGCAGCGTGAGAAACCCAACCATGGGGAATACCAATTCATTATTCCTTGCCATTCATTGTGCCTCTCTTCCTCTTCCCCATGCCAAACCATTATGCCTCTCTTAATCAGAATTCAAATTCAAATAGAACACCAAAAGTTTTTCACTCTTCCTTCAATCCTTCCCCAATGTGTACTTATGTATAACCTCCATTGCTTAACACCTTCCAGTCGTTTTCATTCACGCAAGCCATTGCTACAGACGTCCCTTTCGTTTTCATTCATGCAAGGCTCTCTGCGCTGTTACGAATCGCTGCGTGACGATGGCGCGCCCAATCGAGTATATCAGTAGCATTGACGATTCGAAGGATTTGTGGAAGGTTGCTGTTAGATGTAAGCATCTGCGGTCTGTTACCAGTTCTCAGAATAGAGAGCACTTAGAGCTTATTCTGTTTGATTCAAAGGTATAATACAATCTAAACGTTTCTGCTTTTCCATTCTGATTTTGTTGTAACAGTACTGGTATATGATACTGATTTCAAGATGTTTGTATTTTCACAGTTGGATTTGATTCAAGCCATTGTGCCATCTTATTTGGTATCAAAATTCAAAACACAGCTTGAACTTGGTTGTTCCTACATAATGCAGAATTTCAAAGTTTCCAGCAATGATTTCTCCTTCAAATCCACTTATCATAAGTTCAAATTGATTTTCTGTGGTTCAACTTCCGTCAAAAAGGTCCAACTTGCGGACATACCTCTGAACCACCTCAAGTTAATTGGAATAAATGCTATTATTGAGGGTAAATACATAACGAATTTGTTATATGGTGAGTTACATTTTTACTGTTATAATAGAACGCATTGTATTATGACTTCTCCGTTATACATAACTGTCTGTGGTGAACTTTTGTGCAGATATAATTGGTGGGGTTACTGAAATATCCCAAGCCCAGATAATTCCTGATAACAACAAAAGCAAGGTTGTGTTTTCATTAACTGATCTGAGGTAGGTGTTTCATTTTGTTTGTTAACATTGATGCTGATAAATATAAAAGTCTAACATGTTCATGTTGTTTGTTTTGTAATTCCTGTCAATCAGCAAACATCATGTGCAATGTACTCTTTGGGGTAAATTAGCTGTGCAACTGAATGAGTATTATACGACTCATAAGGCTGATGGTAGTATTGTTCTCCTACTTATGAATGAAAGGATCAAGGAACCTCAAGGTATGCTATGTGACTATTTCTTATTATATCCAATTATTATATCCAACTTTAAGTGTTGTCATTTATAAATATCTCAATTTTCAGGAAATTATCCTTTAAATGTATCAAATGCTTGGAACGGCACAAAACTGCTCATCAATGATTTGTCTATTGAGGAGGTTAAAACCCTTAAAGAGAAGTAAGTGATTTTATTATGAAGTTATGAATTAGCAACCTATGATTACTAACAGCCTGTTTTCATTCTGATCTATGTACATCAGACTTAAAGATGATCTGCCGACGCTCTCATCCTCGAGCATGCAAATGGAAACCACAAATACCTCTGTTTTTTCTGATTTGGACAAATTTGTATGGAAAGCTGAAGTGTTGAGTCTGTCTGATATTGCATATCTGCAGACTGTAAGTTGCTCTTTAATACATGACTGTCTTAGATTGAGGAATTACACAGACTGGGTTCTAATCCATTTTTTGAGACATCATCCCATCTTTCTGTTTCAGGAAACTACATGTGTGACTGTTGCGACTCTGGAGAAGTTTGAATGTGGGCAGTCAGGATGGTATTATGATGGATGTAGTGAATGTACCAAAAGTGTGACTTTGAAGGATGGAAAATTCATGTGTTATTCCAAACACATCAGTTCTGAGCCAGTCCTAAGGTAACTTCTAAGTATTGCATATCAATGATTATCATCATATAACCAAACGCTTCATTACTGACAATTTCTTATTTTGATCACGCATGGTACAGATTTAAGCTTGAAGTGCTTGCCTCCGATGGAAAGTTAAAATACAAGTTCGTATTTTGGGATGTAGATTGTGTAAAGTTTATTGGGAAGTCCGCCCTTCAGATGAAGTTGGATTTGATGGAGGTATTTTCCATTTGGATAATATGTAAGTTAGATAATTACCACATAAATAACATATATTGTTTTAATCATTTAGACTGGAGATTTTGATCCCCTTGAATTCCCTTATGAACTTGATGTGATGCTGAAGAAGGAGTTGGCTATAAGAGCAGTGTTTCAACCAAACAAGGCCAGTCTTTCTGTAATCGGATTTAAGGCAGATGAAGTGCTACGTACCAAAATAAAGGAGAGGTTTAAATGTGAAGAGGTACTGCTGTACTCATGTTTTACTGTTGTTAAAATCAGTATCATGTGCATTGGATTTTTTTAACAATTGTTTAAAACTTGCAGCACACTTCAAAGATTGTCGTCTCAACAGATGACACTCGGGATGATATGCGTACAGCATCGGTATGTTTTAAATAGGAACGACCTATTACTCTTGCCATCACATTTTGAACAATTGTCTAACGTTTATTTCTTGCGTTTTTTAACTTGCAGTGTACTCCGACCATCACCACCTCGGAAAAACAGTCTCATGATGATCCACAAACAGTTTCAGTGCGTCTTTTTTTAGCTTTCAACATTAACAAATTAGCCTATTAAACAATGTCTTACTTCCTTTTTATGCTACTGATTTTGTAATGACTCTTTAATGGAAGGATCCGTTATCAATCACTGCAGATTATGACCCTTCAGTTGCCAACTCTGCACTTACATCGTCAAAAAGATCTATTCCTGAGACAGTTGAAGAACTCGACAATGCCCAACTATCGTCCACCAAGATAATAAGGGACATCAAGCTGGAGAAATGATGCAGTCAATTATCGTCGACGATTTATTTTTACTTTAAGCTGTTTTGGACAACATTGCACACCTTATTTTGATTGATGTAATGAAATATTTCTGGTTTACATTTTGTTTATTCTGGTTTATGAGGATTTGATTTGTCATTATTGCTTTTTGTTTGATCCTTTTGACATTGTATATGAAAGAATGATATGATTTTAGTCATTTAAGCTGCAAAAAACTATGTATAATTTACACTGCAAAAAGCAATATGATGTTGGTAATTCCTTATTTTGTTTAATATAATAAATTTATTCTGTTTTCTTTTGGAAAATCAGTGGCCAACTGTGTATGCAACGGAGTGTTTTTGGTTACCCCACACAACATCCTTTTCTTTTTTCATTTACATATTTGGAAACCTTTGAAAAACATTATCACACCTAATGATTTGTTTTACCTTACACAATTGTTACATATTTTTTCTCCGTAATTCTAAACCATTAAAATATAATCCCACAATTTGCCATTTCAAAATTCTTTTTGATGACGGATGTATATTTGTTATGAATTGAACTTTGATATAACTTTAATGTTGTATTTAGTGGCGCTTTAAATTACACTGTCATCTAATCTGTTGAGTTGTTAACTTAGTGTCTTTGAAAGGAAAAAAATGTTTCTCTTTATGTCTTGATGCTGGACAATCCATATTGTTTTGCATACTTTATGCATAATACACGGTAGTATATCAGCATACTGTACATTAATCTAAAAAACTAATACATGAATAACAGATTATGCATAGCAGAAATCCATGACACTTGATTAATATAAATTGTTACCGGATAATACCGGAAATTATATGCAAATATCTCATCAACGCAAGATATGGAACTAATTTCGTATCATCCCATTTAACAAATCATAAGCAGATTGTACATTGAGCCGTAGCCCAACAATATCAAATAACAAAACTAATAACAAAGACAAATGGGCATCAAATAGATTTTCAAAACAAATAGTTATGCATTTCCGCCCATACAAAAATAATCCCTCCTTTTTGCCATGATGCTTCCCATGTAATCCAATCAACAACTCCTTTCAATGCTGCCCTCTCTCAACTTTGACCAATATACGTTCCACAGGAGGATGCTCTACACTGAATAAGAGAACGTCACCTTTCGACAGCTCTTTGTCCTTTGCAAATTTAAACCATCCCCTTGACAGAAACTTCTCGGTCATGTTCTCCCTGGATTTGAAAACACATTGGTACGTAATACCCGAGTCTGTGTCATGAAGATCAATATATGATCTTGGTTCCATGAAGATTTCCTTGATGACTGCTGCTGGAAAGTGCTGCAACATTAAAACTTTATTAGCTATGTCTATTCATTCAATGTTATGCATCCTTACGAACTGTAACAGCAAACAGATCAAGAGCTTACAAGAACTTGATTTTTTATCTGGCTGCTGCTCTTAACAACTTTCTGCCATCTGCAAACAAGTTTCTCTTGCATGGCAGGAGGTTGTACAACATCAGCAGCATCAGTAGTGTTGTTCTCCTCGCTGCATTAACAAACACGATTATTTAAACTACTAATTTGCAAAGTCAAATATTCAAATGTATATATGTAACCTAAAAGCCCTTGCCTGTCCAACACATCGCCCGCTTATTCCATTGCTTCATCAGTGGAATTCTGTTCAGGCTCATCGTCTGATATGTCAACAAGCCATCCCTCCTCTTTGGCTATTTCAAAGTACTTTTCCACTGATAGATAGCTTCTCACCTTTCCTGTTCTCAGTTCGTAGGATTCCTCTCTTTCGACATACTCATAGTATTTGTCCATAGTTCAGCACGTGTAAAATTTATGCAACTCCTGCTGCTTAATAAAAAAAACAACAAACATCATGCATTCAGTTTTTTGTTTTTTTCACTATCAATATGAAAATACACTCATTCCAGAATACTGTTTTACCTTGAAGAACTTCCAGCTTCCTCATTCCTCCTCTTAGCCTCTACATGCAACTTTCTCCATTCTTCTACTCTGTCCCGCTTATCCTCTGATTGCTTTCAAACCTTTTGGATAGCCAGATTTTTCCATTTAGGATTAGGAGTCGTGGTTGTGTGACTTCTACCAACGAATCCCCTGCATATAAATTCATTCATGCCCATCATGCACACAGACATCTTTGTATAAACCCTAAATGATCTCATTGCAAGTTTAGAAACATGTGTGTCAAAACGGAAGAACTTACCCGCGGGAACACCAACGTAGATACTCTTTCTTCATCGTATTGGTTGGCCGGCGCTGTCTGGAGCAAAACGTTGTTTCAAAGGTGTACCGTCTTCTTGGAATGTTGTTTCTGATGGAAAACCGAAGAGACAGGGAGATGGAGTAAAACTGACGTTAGACAATAACTTTTGTTGGCCCAACAAGCAAGCATTAGTTACATAAGACACTATACATGACATGTAGAATACAAACAGTTTCTGATCATTCCATTTTATATCCCTTGGAAAATGTATATTTTTGGAAGTACTTTTAATTTTACACATTTACATCAAACCATGGTTACATGTTACAAACAAAAATAAAATGATGATAGTATAGAATACAATAGGAATAACCTTTGGTTTCCAATGGCAATTTTGTGTTTCCAACATAACAGTATTTAATGTCATATTATAATATTTGGTGTTCTAATAATTGTTTAAAGTTTGGCCAACATATGGTATTGATGTGACATTAACTTTTTTAACCTCTACCCATAATTGTTAAGCTTTGGTAGCATATACTGTAATGATGAAACACAATTAATGTTATATAGCAACTTCACTGATGCAATGCACTGTACCCTATCTCATATCCAATGTACAAATAAAGTATCTGAGTACACTTAAAAATTAGAATACAAATGTTATGAACTGCAAAACCAAACAATTCCATATAGGTTTGTTACTCTTGCATTCATTATGTTATACTTATGAAGAGTTGTAAGTTATCAACCATATTCTCTTTCAACTATGAACAACCATTTTGTAGATAGGAAATACTCTGCATCACTTGCAAGACAAAAGAGGAAGCATGTTCTTGATGAAATAAGATTTAAGAAGAATAGAGTTAATGAAAATTCAACTGAGCACAACCATGACCTAAATAATTCAAGTTATGTAAGCAGACATCATACAAGACAGCCACTGTCTGATATCAGTTCTGTTTTTGTCAATGGCCATGGAGATGTTTCTGCACGAACAGAGTGTGTAATGCTTAATTCCCAACAAAGGAGAAGGAGTGTTGGTTTTAACCAGTGCACAACCCCAACACCTGCATCTTCCCCCAGCTTCTCATGCATTTCTACTGATATAATTTCTCCCAAACAAATTTCTGCTTCAGCACGTCAAAGAAGGAGGTCAATAATGAAGCGTAAGAGTCCCCAAAACAACAGCCATCGTGGTCATCTGTAGATCAAACTCGCTGATAGAATGCCCTTTTGTTCCCCTTTACCGTTTGATGCTAACACACCTCTGAGTGGCGTTACCTCCTCATCAAGTATTAAATGCAAAAATAATTCATATGGACTACCGACTTCCTATGCATCTTCATCCAACAAACATCTTGATCCAAATCTAATTCGTTCAACGACTGCGAATCTATTAAAAACCTTTTCAAGTGTTACAAAAACGACGTCAACTTCCCTTAATACCAATCTGTTCAGAAGTGCTGACTCAGTGAACCCAGTTCAACAATCAGTTGCAGACTATTCATCCGATGAATCTTTAACCGATAGTTCGTGTGAATTCATAAATGAAGATCCGGATTATGATACAAGTTCAAGTCTGGACAACGACGAAGATCATTCTGCAAATGTCCCAACAATTGATTTCACAAATGCTGGTATGTATTGCTGGAATTATTATTAATAGCAAACCATAACTTAAATTCACTGTCATGCAGTTTGGTGTCTATGAATATACTGATGTGTATAAGATATATGATGTTTCGTTCTATCTGATAAATACAGGATATTCAGATATTGGTGATCCTTCCATTGAATGCACTCAGTGTGGAGCACAAATGTGGTATCAGGAGAAGGTTGTCAAGAGAAAACATAGTGCAGTGCCTAAGTTCCAATTATGTTGTGGAAAGGGTAAAGTTGTGTTGCCACTTCTGAGAACACCACCACCGTTTCTTAAGCATCTTCTGTCGAATGAAAACGATGTACTATGTAGAAATTATCAGCAGAATTGCAGACTGTACAACATAATGTTTGCATTTACGTCTCCTGGAATGAAAATTGACAATAGATTCAATAATGGAAATGGACCACCTAACATGATAATTCAAGGGCAGGCTTGCCATAGAATTGGTAGCATGATGCCTGTGCATGGCGAAAAACCGAAATTCGCTCAGCTTTATATATACGATACTGACAATGAGATTCATCATAGGATGCAAGGAATAGGGTTATGTTTCTTAAGCCAACTGAGATGCCTACTTTATATTACCTTTGTTATTATCGTGCATGACATGTGTCTAATTTTTTAATGCAGCAACAACCAGAATATTATTGAAGAAACTGTTAGCCGAATACAGAACATGCTTGACGAATTCAACACACATGCTAAATCTTTTAGAATGGCATCAGCTAGACTAAAGGATTGTCCTGTACCTGACCTTAAGTTGAAGTTAATATCTGATAGATTAAAGGACGGACGAATTTACAACCAACCCACCGTGTCTGAGGTTGCAGCCCTCATTGTTGGTGATGTTGATACAGGCTCAAAAAGGGATATTATCCTTGAAAGACAAAGCGGTAGACTAAAACGAATAAGTGAGTTTCATCCGAGCTATCTTGCATTACAATATCCACTTCTGTTTCCGTACGGGGAAGATGGATTTAGACTTGGTGTTCTACACAGAGAGACAGTTCCCAAAAAAAAGGAAAGATGAACAAACTTACTATTAGAGAATGGCTGGCCTTTCGCATTCAGACCAGACAACGTGAAGCTCACACACTGCTCAGGTCAAGGAGATTGTTTCAGCAATTTTTGGTTGATGGATTCACTATGATGGAGTCACAGCGACTCAATTACATACGTAAGCATCAAAAAAAATTACGAGTATCCAAATACTCCAATTTGTCAGGAGTACACCAACAATCTTCAAATGAAGGAGCCCACAAAGGCAAAAGAGTGGTGTTGCCGTCAACATACGTTGGAAGTCGCAGATACATGGAACAATTATACTTTGATGGAATGGCAATTTGTAGTCAAATTGGATTTCCCGATCTATTCATTACCTTTACTTGCAATCCATGTTGGCCAGAGATTCAGAGGTTACTTAACAACATGAATTTACAACCTCAAGATCGTCCTGATATAATCTCAAGGGTTTTTAAAATGAAATTTGACGAATTACTGTATGATATAACAAAGAAGCATGTCTTGGGCAGAGTTGTTGCATGTGAGCCACATGAAATTAAATATGTAATACTTAATTCTTCCCTATTCTATACCAATGATTTTAAATTAATGTTTTACTGTATTTTAATTTCTTCCAGATATATACACCATTGAGTTCCAAAAGAGAGGTTTGCCCCATGCACACATTTTACTTTTCATGCATCACCAGAACAAGTTTCCCACTCCGGATGACATCAACAACATTATTTCAGCAGAAATACCGGCAGAAACGGATGATAAACAATTAAATCATTTGGTAAAGACACATATGATTCATGGTCCATGTGGGTTGGCTAACAGATCTTCCCCTTGCATGAAAAATGGTAAATGCTCTAAATTCTTTCCCAAAAATTGGCAGCCTCAAACCATTATCGATCAAGATGGCTATCCCGTCTATAGGAGAAGGGATACTGGCATTACTGTTCTGAAAAAAAGTATTGTTCTTGATAATAGGTATGTAGTTCCTTATAATGCATATCTTCTAAAGAAATATCAGGCGCACATTAATATGGAATGGTGTAACCAAGGTACTTCTGTCAAGTACTTATTCAAGTATATTAACAAAGGTTACGATAGAATAACTGCAGCGATTGTTCGGACCGAATCAGAAGGAAGTTTATTTGGTACAGATGTTGATGAAATCAGACAGTACCTTGATTGCAGGTACGTTTCCCTGAGTGAGGCGTGTTGGAGGATTTTTTCATATCCTATCCATGGTAGATCTCCTTCTGTCGAAAGGTTGTATTTTCATCTGGAAGGCGAAAATCCGGTTTACTACACTGACTATGATTTCATAGACAATGTTCTTGAAAAACTAACTGTAAAGGAATCAATGTTTACAGCTTGGATGGAGTCAAACAAAAAATACGAAGATGCAAAGACTTTAACATACACTGCGTTTCTTTCCAAGTTCGTTTACGATAAAAGGTACCGTTTATGGAGACCTCGAAAAAGAGGTCGTACGATTGGCAGGTTAATTTGGGTTCCTCCAAGCACTGGTGAGCTCTATTACCTTAGAATGATGTTGACGGTTGTCAAGGGACCGACTTGCTATGACGATATAAAAAAGGTTGGTGGAGTAGTCCGCGACAGTTTTAGAGATGCATGCTTTGAGATGGGATTTCTTAACGACGACAAAGAATATGTTTCAGCCATAAATGAGGCCAAAGATTGGGGTTCCGGTAATTTTTTGAGGAAGCTATTTGTCACGATGCTGTTGTCTGGTACTGTTAATCGACCGCGACATGTTTGGCAACAGACTTGGAAGTTGCTATCTGACGGTATTCTTCATCAACAGAGAATTGTCACTGGAATAAGGGGTACACTTAACAAATACCTAAATACTTCTGTTAAATTTCATACAATTACAAACCGTACGAAACTATTATAATGAGTTTTTCTTCTTATAATACCTTTTAAACTACTTTGGATGCAATAATTTCAATCCTTTTATACTTCCATATATCTGTTACATATCATATAGTTCAAACCATACTTAAGTCTTTTGACAGGTTCTCATTGTCGTAATGTAATTTCAACTCATGTAGATAGGGTCTTAACTTAAGAATTTCAATTGTTACCAAATTGGTTCTGCCATAAAATTTTTCGACAGTTCTGCCCATACACAAACTTTCCTGTTCTTATGCCATAATGCTTCACATCATTTCCATTCAACAACACCTTTCAATGCTGCCCTTTCAAAGAATCATAAGTTCCAGTAAGCAAGTCCTTTCAATGCTGCTATTTCATCAGTAATAAAAATATCTAATGCAATCTGATATTACTCACCACCAACACAGAACAGAATAATTCTGTGATTTATCTTTTACCTTCAACCACCTTTTGTCACAGCTACTGATCAAAAACATAACATTTTTAATGAACCCGAATGTCTGATGCTCTTGCATTATACTGAACTTTTCCATGATACTGCCATTTTAAGGTTAACAATCCTTTTGCATATCTATCTTCATCAACACTGTGATTTCTATTGTACATAATAGTTATATTTTATTTTGGTTTGTATTTGTGTTGGAAGACATGCAATTGTCAACTGCAGAACTGACAAACCTCACATTAATTGAGATTGAGAATATGATGCAATCAAATAGAAGAAGCTTGCGTGAATTCAAAGATATGCCGTTTCCAGATTTGTATATAACGCGACATGTCGGCAATAGACTGATTTTTGATGAACGTGATTACGATGCTGATTTAGAGCGACAAAACTTCCAGAATCTATTTACATCTCTAATAGGTATTTCCTCATTATTCAAATCATCGATGTTTTAATTAAACTACTGT
The DNA here is from genome assembly GCA_948472305.1 of Vicia faba. NCBI lineage: Eukaryota > Viridiplantae > Streptophyta > Magnoliopsida > Fabales > Fabaceae > Vicia > Vicia faba. Next base: position 588,492,033 of record OX451736.1, on the reverse strand, counting down.
TGTATTGATTCTTTTCATTTGAACGTCAAGATGAGCAACGTGCAATCTTTGAAACCATAATGGACGCCGTCAAGAAACAAAACAGAGGGGTGTTTTTTTTACATGGATACGGCGGAACCGGTAAAACGTTTATGTGGAGGACATTATCAAGTGCACTTCGTTCAGATAAAAAAATTGTTCTGGCTGTTGCTTCAAGTGGCATAGCTTCCTTATTATTGCCAGGTGGTAGAACAGCCCATTCGAAGTTCAAAATTCCCATTCCAACGCTTGACAACTCTACTTGCAATGTTGACAAAGACTCTGAGCATTCACAGTTATTCGAAGCTACTGATGTCATAATATGGGACGAAGAACCCATGGCTCATAAGAATTGTTTTGAGGCCTTGGATAAGACCCTTAAGGATGTCATGAGCGATAAGGGTTTTGCAAATACAATTTTTGGTGGCAAGGTAGTTATATTTGGAGGAGATTTTCGACAGATACTTCCAGTTGTTCCAAGAGCAGGCCGTTCTGATATTGTTCATGCTTCCATTTGTTCTTCTTATGTGTGGGACTATTTCCAAGTCTTAACACTAACCAAAAACATGAGACTAAAGAATGGGAGGGACGGTACAACTTCTGATGAACTTGCAGAAATCTCTAAATGGATATTAAATGTTGGCGACGGTAAAATATGTGAACCTAACGATGGATTAGCTGATATAGAAATTCCTCCGGATTTGTTAATTTCCAATTTTGAGGATCCAATAAGAGCTATAGTTGAAAGCACATACCCAAATTTGCTTGCCGACTTTCAAAATGTAGAATTTCTACAAGGAAAAGCAATACTTGCTTCAACCATTGAAGTTGTTGATAAAATTAATCATTACGTGTTAGACATGATACCGGGTAAACTATTTTTTCTTTTGATGTTTATTTTCGTGTAGATGTTTCGTTATTAAATTATTCTTGAAAAAATATTATGGATTGATTCGCGTTTTCCCATTTCTTAGTTGAGGACAAAGAGTATTTGAGTTTTGATTCGATTGATAGAACTGATTCAAGTTACACCGAAGCCTATGAATGTCTTACTCCAGAATTTCTTAGCAAGCTTCGGACTTCAGGTGTCCCAAATCACAAACTCAGATTAAAGGTTGGTACACCAATAATGCTTATGAGGAATTTGGACCAAAACGATGGTTTGTGTAACGGAACTAGACTAATTGTTACAAGGTTGGCAAATCACGTTATTGAGGCAAAGATCATGTCTGGTAAGAATGTTGGCAACATCTTTTACATCCCTCGAATGTCTATGTCATCTTCCGAGTCACCGTGGCCATTTAAGTTGATTAGGAGACAGTTCCCAATTATTATGTCGTACGCAATGACAATTAATAAGTCTCAAGGCCAATCACTTGATACAGTTGGATTGTATTTGCCTACTCCTGTATTCAGTCATGGCCAGTTGTATGTAGCCATTTCAAGAGTTACAAGCAAAAGTGGTCTAAAGATCTTAATACATGATAGTATGAATGTATCAACATCTATCACTACAAATGTTGTATACAAAGAAGTTTTCCAATCTCTTTGTTGATCGGTAAGTACATAATAACAAATATTTTTCTTTAATATAAATTGTTTCCGTAAATGCTGTCTAATTTTTGCATAATTTATTGTGCAGGTCAAAAAGTTGAAAACATCGTTTCCAAGCTGGTTGTGTTGTATCTGAAGACTCGTGATAGTTTCTTATTTTGAAGAGTCATCACAGTTTCTTATTTTGTTACACAATCATGATTTCAGTTTACATTTTTTAATGTTGTCAAATAAGTTTGATACACTAAATTTGGCCGAATTAGATGAACTTTTATTGAATTACATAAAAACGAATTTACTGTTACATGACAACATTAGTTCCACGTTTTATGAATTCTCGACCGGCCCCGTGCGACAGCACGGGTTATCGACTAGTACTAAATTAAAAAAAATTCCAAGAAATACCTCTTATCTTCTAACTCCTTCAATCTTCTTGTCCAACCATTTTGCAATCTACTTCTATCAATCTTCTTCTATTCAAAGAAAAATTAAAATAAATTACAATCTCATAATACAATAAATAAAAACTTGTAAACAAAATAGAGACAAAAATGAATTTAACTTACCTGAAAACAAGGATTAATGGAGATTGAAGAGATTTTATATTGGAGAAGAAGAGATTTTATGAAGAAGAAGATAGTTAATGGAGAGATGGAATGAGAAGAGGGTTGATGAAGAAGAGTTTTTATGTTAGATAACAATACTGTCTGTTGTGGAGCGTGATGGAATTAAATATATATAGCATTTAGCGACGTGAAAATCACGCCGCAACATTGCCACGTGATTTTCACGTCGCAACCATCCCAACAGTCATATTCTCTTTCTTCACATACCTGCAAAACTTGATCACGCCAGTCTGTAATGATTTGATTTTTCCCTCTTAAATGTTGCGACGTGAATAACACGTCGCAACTTACTTTTTCAAAATTTCAAAAGCACAACCATCTGAACGTTAGACAGTTTAAAATATTTTTTATTGTATTTTTACTAGCGACGTGAATCCCACGTTGCAACATATTTTTTTTATAAAAAAATTCAGACAACCATCAGACTTCTTTCTTTTATTAATAAAATATGTTGCCACGTGATTTTCACGTCGCAACTGGCTTTTTTTAGCCACATGAATATCACGTGGCAAAAACACGTGGCTGGAGATGATATTTCTTGTAGTGGTTGCAGGAATGCATTTTCGAAATTTTTACTGTCTTGTCATCTTTTTGCATATTAAATTCTAATATACCATCTTCTTTACTCAATAATCTCAATCTATCACATTTTCAAATAAATTTTATATGCGTTGTTGACCATGAATATGCTTTCTTGCTAATATTATTATATTCATACGAAATAATATTATTATATGTTTACAAAAGACAAAACTTATATCATTTAAATGCAGCTCTTATTTCTACAATTTTTCATCAACTCAACACATTTCAAAATATTTGTTCACAAAAAAATCGTCATGTCTCAAACACCTCAATATATAGTTGATGCTCATTACAATGGAGAGATCCTTGTCTCTGATGATATGGGCATTATATTCGAAAACACGGATATATATATCGGTTCAAATTAAGTAGAAATGCGAAGTTCAAATATTTGAGAGATAGGATACAAATAACAATGTAATCTGGAGCTGTCTCACAAACTATATATCGAAATGCTCTTAATTTCAGTGTGAACCACGTGAAATATGTTCCATTGAAAATCCGAGATGATGATGATGTGGAAATGATGTTTTACAATCATGAATTATCTGGGTTACATGCGATAGATTTATACATAAAATTTCAAATTTGCCAATAATCTCAAATTTCACAAGTGACCAATCCCACTGAGGCTGAGCCCGTCTCCATAATTCCCAATGAAGTTATTGTCGAAGATGACGAAGAAGAAGAGTCTGAGTCACAAGCTGATGATTTGTTCACAACCTTATTTGAAGAGGGCGGCTGTGACGAGGCGAATGCAATCAACAAAAGTGAACAACACATTCCACTTGAGAATGTCTATTTTCCACCTGCCCACATGACTACTCTGGGAACAACTGGAGACGAATCATCATTTGAATGGCCCCACAATCCCCGTCTTCCACTTGAGGATGACATAGCTGTTGGAAACCAGTTCAAAAACAAATCTGACTGTGTGTTTGCGATATCCAAGTATCACATGAAACATGTCGTTGATTTCAGGGTAACATATTCTGACACGAAGAGATATATTTGTTGTAAGCGTAGTGGTTGCAATTTCCGTCTAGTGGCATCCTATAAGAAAAAGAGCGACCTATAGGATATAGGAATCATGGAGCCCCACACAATTGTTCAACGGCCATCTTTAATCAGGATCATCGACAACTAAGCTCTCGATTGATGAGTGAACGATTAATACCTATTATTAATAAGGATCCCTCTATCAAGGTGAGTGTATGTATTAATGAAATTGTTTCTTTTTTCAAATACACTCCATCTTATAATAAATCATGGATTGATAGAAATAAAGCAATCGAACAAGTGTATGTTAATTGGGAAAAGTCATACAATGAACTTCCAAATTACTTGTTGGCCCTTATGAAGTTTGTTCCAGGCACTGTAGTAGAAATGCAAACACTATCGTTATATACAGATGACGAAACTGTTGTTGCTGGGAAACAAATCTTCCACTTACTATTTTAGACTTTCCAACCATGCATACATGGCTTTGCATATTGCAAGCCTATACTACAGATTGGTGATACCTGGTTATATGGAAGGTACAAAGGTACACTACTAATGGTGGTAGCACGATATGGAAACATCAATATTTTCCCAGTTGCCTTTGCCCTAGTGGAAAGTGAGACAGCAGATGGTTGGGGTTTCTTTTTAAAAAACTTGAGAATGCATGTAGCTCCTCAACCTGACTTGTAATTGATTTCTGACTGACATGCATATATCGAAAGGGCTTATAGCAATCCTGAAAATGGTTAGCATAACACTACATTTGTCCATGTGTATTGTATCAGGCATATTGTGCAAAATTGTATGAAGGATATCAAGGACCGTAACCTCCGAAAAAAATAATTAACATGGGTAAGTGTTGGTTCCCAAATTCGACACTTGCTATATTTGGTCTCTTTGACCAAACAACTGGAAATGAACTACACCAGGAGGTGTAATTCGACGCATGAGATAAATTAAGGAAAAGGATCCAAGGTATAATAAGAAAAGCTTCGACCAAAGGTTCATTCGACCGAGGTAGATGTAGGTTGTTTCGACTGAAGGGAAGTGTTCGCGCCTTGGCACATGGGACGAAGACCATTTTGAAATTTGAATTATTGGAGGGAAAGGTGGTTTTTATCAGCGTCTAAGGGAAGGAAACGTGGCAAAAGGCTATGGGTCGAGAGGCATGCAGGAGACACTTGTCTTCATCCTAGCGCAGAATGTCCCCTCAACGGTTACCTATTTTTAGTATAAATTAAGAAGTTTGTGTAATTTTTAGTGTGTGCAACTTATAGTACAAAGTCTCTCAAATATTATCCAAGTAACTACTGCGTGAGAAAGGATAAAAAGCAGAGCAATGTACGTTAGAAACACCTTTTTTACTTAATAAAAGTCTTTTCACTTTACTTTACCATTATCTTGCAAAGTTATCTTTTACTTCTTTTTACTTCTTTTACTTGCATTTTTATGTTTTCATTTACTGTTCAACAATCTTAAACATCTCTCCCCTAGGTCGAACGTGCGTTCTTCCTTCTCACTCATTTTACATAAAGATTAGCATATGTTCTGGGATTAGTTTGGTCGATCCCGCAAGCAAACCAAAAACTTACCTTTTTTGGAGACCAGCGGTTGTTTACCAAAAACAATGGTAAACAAATTGGCACACCTGGTGGGACGTTGCTAATTGTCTATGTTATTGTGTTTTTTTTCTCCTGTACAGTTATAACATTGCATGTTATTACGGAGTGGTATAATAACCAACAAATATACTGTTAGGAAAGAAAGCGGAGAGAATAGTATGGCTAATGAGCCAAACCATGGAGAGATACCTCCACCGATCATAGGAACAACAATTACTACTATTGTCGAAGGGACTATCCTAACTTCTGTCGGATCCATGCCAGCGTTAACCATGAATCAAACTGGACCCTTACTTACGTATATGGGTCCAACAGGTCCTTCAGGAACACCCCCACCAAGGATGAACCTTGGGTCTCGATCAACTGTACCCCCAGGCTTTTCGACAACCTGGATGGGTCGAGAACAGCCATATGGCATGCCAACTACTGAAATGGATAGCCTTATGAATGCTGCGTCTACTTTCTCAGAACCTTTGGTAAATGCTACATCACCATTACAGGGATCTGGAGCCAGTAGAAACCAATTTTTAGGAGGGCCATCTCATATGATACCAAGTCTCACAAATGCTTCGACATTAATTTTGAGGCAACAGATGGACGAAAGTAACCATGAAATGGTACAAATGTTAGCACAAACTCTAAGTACAATACTAAATCCCCTCATTCAGACTGCCACGCAGTCGAATCAACACATGACAACACAAATAACGCGCATGGCTGAATTCTTTGGGGTGCCTCAAGTTGCTAAACTACCCCAAGTTGTTCGACAGCCCCAGAGGGTACCAATAAGATTAAATCAAGAGGTAATCATGGACGAAGATTTGACCATTAATCCAAACCCCCAAGTTCCAAGGATCGAAGTAGAATAACCAAGATTAGAGATACCTCGAAACCATCGAGAAATCGATCAGGGGGTTATTCTGCCAAATAGAAACCAAAATGCTGACGAATTAATACAACAAGTTCGACACCAGAACTATGGGGCGAATAATAATTTAACCGCTATGATCGAGAGAATCATGCTTCAAAATGGGATGAATGTTGGTTTCCATAGACCAAACTTTACATCCCCATTGTTAGAATATATTTTGCAAACAGACTTACCACCTAGGGGAAAAGTCCCAAAATTCACTAAATTTTCGGGGGATACGACAGAGTCGATTGTCGAACATGTGGCTAGGTATTTGATAGAGGCGGGAGAAATAGTAAACAATGAAAACCTTAGAATCAAATACTTCCCAAGTTCATTAACTAAAAATGCTTTTACTTGGTTCACTACCCTCCCAGCCAATTCGATCCACAACTGGAACCAATTAGAAAGATTGTTCCATGAACAATTTTACATGGGTCAAACCAAGATAAGTCTAAAAGAATTGGTTAGTGCAAAAAGAAGGTTCACTGAGCCAATTGATGAATATCTAAATAGATTTTGACTACTCAAAGCCAGATGCTTTACCCAAGTACCTGAGCATGAATTAGTTGAAATAGCAGCAGGTGGCCTGGATTATTCGATTAGGAAAAAGTTGGATACACAATACCTAAGAGATATGGCCCAACTTGCTGATAGGGTTCGACAAGTAGAACGCCTTAAGGCTGAAAAGGCCAAAACTACTAAAACTCTTCGACGAGAAAGGGTAGCTTATGTCGAAATGGATGATGATGATCCAGAGACATATAATGATCCTGTAGATATCGAAGAAGGCGAAATTGATCTAGCTGAATTAAAAAATGGACCACCATATGCTTGTAAATTGTTGGTGCCATCAAATGGAAAAAATCTTGTGGAACCTGAGAAAAGCAGTGATAAATTTCCTAAGAAAACTTATAGTTTCTCCATATCCAAGTGTGACAAAATATTCGATCTATTAGTTAAAGATGGACAGATGATAGTGCCCCCAGGGGCCAAATTGCCTCCTTTAGAACAGAGAAAGAAAAGAGGTTTTTGTAAATATCATAATTTTTTAGGACATAAGACCTCACAATGTTTCCTTTTCAGGGATCTCGTTCAATAGGCACTGAATGAAGGAAGGCTGAAATTTGCTGATAAACCAGCAATGAAAATCAACACCAACCCACTACAAGAAGAAGCTCATTATGCCGAACCAGTTGGCATTCATATGGTAGAAGTGTCTGAAGATTTCATCACAAAACCCATCTTCAGAAGTTTCACTGGGAACATCTCCAGGAAAATAATCGAAGGGGTGAGAAAGGCTACTGAAGGCCTGGATTTGAAAAAAGAAGTTGACCAAGCGTCAAATGAAAAGGCTATTGTTGGCCTGAAATCGATAAAAGGAGTTACCGAAAGCTCCAGCAAAAGAACCATCACAGGTTCTTATTTGGATGCTGCAAAGGGTTCGACAGAAGCCTTGGAGACCAAAATGCAGAAGATAAACCTGACTGCCAAAAGCAACCTGCAGGTTAATGTGGTCGAAGTGTTTGGAGCTAGAGTTTCAGAGGAAACCCTTCGACAAGAGGAGGTAAACAAAACTGCATTCCCAAAGGAGGATGAAAATTTGGCAGATTTTTTGCATAGATGTCAAAAGAAGAAATCAGAGGTTATGTTATGCCCTAGGTGTAGCTCTATTTTTGATAAAAAGGCCGCTGAACACATATAGGTGATGCGGGCTGTAAAAGCAAAACAGGGTACCAATGCCCAACAAAGAATGGGTCCAGAAATTCGATTTGACCCCAGAAGGGGACATCAACAAAGACCCATGACTCAAGAAAGGAGGCCACCAACTTTTAGGCCTCCAACTAATGTGCCTACTGATACCTGGCTGAATACCATGGGAAGAAAACAGCCAAATGAAGAAAAGTGGCAGACATTCGACGTACCTAGAGGTTCCTCTCTAGATTACAAAAAGGAATACCATGTCTCTGCATCGAACAAAATGACCCATGTGTCGAGCAACTATAAAGGAAAGAATCCTATATCTCGTTCACAATGGAGGAGGTTTCAAAGACGGCGAAAAGCTGAGAAAGAGGCAGTTGGGCCTCATCCAGAAGTTAGCACCAATGTGCAGAAAAGACAAAGGAAACCTCTGGAGAGAAATCTTATGCCCTGGGCGGAAGAGTGTGGGTCGAATGATGATGACTCCGACTCTAGTGACAGTTTGGACATCATGGTGAATGTCATATCTGTGCTGCCCAAAGAATATAACCGAGAGGTCGAAGTCGAAGAGACTGACCTAATGGTTGAACAGGAACTGGATAGACATAAGCCAGTATGTTATTATATAATTAACAATGGATGCATGGAAGAACAAAACGCATTCTTTGAACCCCTAACAGAGGCAATGAAGAGCCATCTGAAACCACTGTTCATTAGAGCTAAAGTCGGGGATGTAACCATAAACAAAATTCTGGTTGATTGTGGGGCAACCATTAATATCATACCACAATTGATGCTGGAAAAGTTAGGCAAAGGAGATGCCGACATAAAGCCACACAACATGGTCTTATCCAACTATGAAGGGGGCATTGGCACCACGATGGGTGTCATTCAACTCGACCTCAAGGTGGGCTTAATCCTTCGACCCACCATGTTCATGGTTATTTCAGCAAAGCCCAACTACAATCTACTCCTTGGTCGAGAGTGGATACATGGAATTGGAGTAGTGCCATCTTCGATGCACCAAAGGGTCATAATGTGGCGCCCAGATGGCATTGTGGAGAACATTGAAGCAGACCAGAGTTACTACCTGGGTGAAATAAATAGTGTCGGAAAGAATGATTTCAACAGGAATTTGGCTCACATAGGGCCTTGTAACCCACCAGAGTTTGATTTGACTCCAACTCTAAATGTGTTCTGCTCTCTATACTTGCACTCTGATTATAGTTTCCAGTGGGATAAAGAAGATTTATCCAACATAGACTTTGGAGGAATCAACGATATACGGTCAACAGGTTAGGGCAGCGAATTTGATGATGATGACTGAGTCATCAACTCTCCAAAAGATTTCGACCTATGTGGCCGAAAACAGAATGATAACAGCTTTAGAGGCTGAAGTTAAATATGTGGCTTCCAAGGCCAATGAACAAGTTATGTCGAAGACAGGACCTGGGAAAGACTTCGATCCTGAGCCTCCCGACTTTGGAACGAAAGACTTTGTAGACCAGAGGTTAGACGCCATTTATGACGACGAACCTCTTGGTTTCGAAAAGGACCCGCTGGCGCACAATGTCAGAATGTTGGCCCAAGATCCTCTAGAAGAGGTAAATCTAGGCGAAGGTCCTGTGAACAGGCCCACATACATAAGCGCAAAGATGGATCCAGGACTCAAGGTTGAAATGATTAAATTACTGAAAGAGTTCAAGGATTGCTTCGCGTGAGACTATGATGAAATGTCTGGTCTCGATAGAGGATTGGTCGAGCTGCAGTTACCAATAAAGCCTAGAAAGAAACCCGTCAAGAAGACTCCAAGACAGTTTGCACCAGAGATTTTATCAAAAATCAAAATGGAGGTCGAAAGGATGCTGAAGTGCAAGTTCATTAGAACAACCAGGTATGTCGAATGGATTGAAAATATTGTACCTGTTATAAAGAAAAATGGTACCTTGAGGGTGTGCATTGATTTCAGAGATCTCAATGCTGCGACCCCCAAAGACGAATATCCAATGCCAGTGGCGGAAATGCTTGTGGATTCTGCCGCTGGTTTCGAATACATGAGTATGCTGGATGGCTACTCTAGCTACAATCAAATCTTCATTGCTGAAGAAGATGTTTCGAAGACGGCCTTTCATTGCCCTGGGGCTTTAGGCACCTATGAATGGGTAGTGATGCCTTTTGGCCTAAAAAATGCAGGGGCAGCGTATCAAAGAGCCATGAATTCGATCTTCCATGACTTTATTGACACTTTCATACAAATTTATATTGATGATATTATTGTCAAATCTGTTTCAGGGAAGGCTCATATGGATCATCTTCGACAATCCTTTGAGAGGATGAGACGGTATGGCTTGAAGATGAATCCTCTGAAATGTGCTTTTGGTGTAAGAGCAGGAGATTTCTTAGGTTTTGTGGTCCACAAGAAAGGTATCGAGATAAATCAAAACAAGACCAAAGCTATCTTGCAAGCCAAAGCGCCAACTAATAAAAAGGAATTGCAATCCCTACTTGGGAAAATAAATTTCCTAAGGAGATTTATATCCAACCTTAGTGGGAAAACGCAAGCCTTTTCGCCATTACTTCGACTCAACAAAGGAGGATTTGAATGGAAGGAAGAACATCAAGAGGCCTTCGACAAAATCAATGAGTACCTCACTAAACCACCTATTCTGGTGCCTCCTTGTCTAAGTAGAAGTATGAGGCTGTACATAGCTGCGTCAGATAAGACTTTAGGGAGCATGCTTGCTCAGGAGGACGGACATGGTGTCGAAAGGCCCATATACTACCTCAGTAGAGTTTTAAATGATGCAGAAACTAGATATAACGAAGTTGAAAAACTGTGTTTATGTCTATATTTTTCATGTACAAAACTTAAGCAATATATAAAGCCAGTTAATGTTTATGTCTCGTCTCATTTTGACGTTTTCAAGTATATGTTGTCAAAACCCATTCTGCATAGTAGAGTTGGCAAGTGGGCACTTGCATTGACTGAATATTCATTAACTTTCATGCCTCTTAAAGCTATAAAAGGCCAAGTGGTTGCAGACTTTATAGTCGACCACTCTGTACAAGAAAGATCACTAAATTATTTGGAGATCGAACCATGGAAACTCTACTTCGATGGATCTCGTTACAAAGATGGAGTCGGAGTCCTTATTATTTCTCCCAATAAAATTCCAACAACATTTAAGTACAAAATAGATGGAGATTGTTCGAATAATGAGGCTGAATATGAAGCATTAATTATAGGCCTTGAAATTTTGTTGGAATTGGGGGCAACTCGAGTCGAAATAATGGAAGATTTGGAGTTAGTCCTAAAACAAATTACGAAAGAATATAAATGCATAAAAGAAAACCTTATTATGTATTTCGTAATAGCTAGACGGTTGTTGAAAATTTTTGAGGCGGTTAACGTTCGACACATACCCAGATTAGAAAATCAAGCAGCCAACGATTTGGCACAAATTGCTTCTGGGTATAAAGTTTCGAAAGAGAGGCTGAAACAAGCAGTGGAAGTTAGAGGGAGAGTAACTGCCACCAAATTATTTCCATCAGACTTAAAGACCACAAAGTTGGGGTATACTGATCAGGAGAATTTTGAAATATCGTTCATAGACAATCTAACAGAGCAGGATTGGAGAAAGCCTGTAGTGGATTATTTACAAAATCCAGCAGCTTCGACAGAACGAAAGACAAAGTACAGAGCACTGAGTTATGTGTTGATGGGAAACGAACTATTTAAGAAAACGCCAGAAGGTGTACTCTTGAAATGCTTAAGTGAAACAGAGGCATATGTGGCCCTTTCTACCACACACGCTGGGGCATGTGGAGCACACCAAGTAGGCCAAAAAATGAAATGGTTATTGTTTCGAAAAGGCTTATATTGTCCCACTATGCTAAAAGATTGTGTTGAGTTTGCCAAAGGATGCCAAGAATGCCAAAAACATACAAGCATTCAACATGTGCCAGTAAATGAGCTTCACTCAATTGTGAAACCTTGGCCTTTTAGAGGATGGGCTTTGGATCTCATTGGAGAAATTCGACCAGCATCTTATAAAGGTCAGAAGTATATATTGGTGGGCATTGATTATTTTACTAAATGGATCGAAGCGATTCCTTTAATCAATGTAGACCAAGAGAATGCCATTGAATTCATTCAAAAGCACATCATATACAGGTTTGGGATCCCTGAGACAATAACTACAGACTAAGGATCAGTCTTCACTGGTCGAAAGATGCAAGATTTCGCTGCAGAAGTGGGGTTTAAGCTATTGACGTCTACGCCTTATTATGCACAAGCTAATGGTCAGGTCGAAGCAGCAAACAAAGTGGTGATCAGTTTAATAAAGAAACATGTGGGAAAGAAACCTAGAAACTGACACAAAACACTAGATCAAGTCCTGTGGGCATGTCGAACGTGTCCCAAAGAAGCTACAGGGACAACACCATTTCGCCTAACCTATGGTCATGATGCGGTGTTACCAGTGGAAATCCACTTGCAAGCGACAAGGATTCAAATACATCACGAGATCCCTTCCGAAGTCTATTGGAACATGATGTTGGATGAGCTAGTAAACTTAGACGAAGAAAGGTTGAAAGCTTTAGACCTTTTGAGACTACAAAAGAAGCGATTCGAGAAATCCTACAATCGAAGGGTGAAATCCAAGACGTTTCAGCCTGAAGATCTAGTTTGGAAAGTAATACTCCCAATGGATTGAAAGGACCGAAGCTTGGGAAAATGGTCCCCTAAGTGGGAAGGACCTTTTAAGATTGTGCAGGCTTTCTCAGGTGGAGCCTATGAGATCGAAGAGTTAAGCGGAGATCGAAGACTCTTGAAGGTAAATGGTAAATACTTGAAAACGTATAGACCTATGCTTCAAGAGATAAAAATAAATAATATATAATCACTAATTATAAAGAATGCCAAAATGGAAACTTAAATGATTTTCATTAAAGAGGCCAAAATGGCTTTGAAATTGTTACAGAAAGTGATTACATAATAAAGAGGAACAAGATTCAGAAGGGAAGATTAGCTTTAATCTGGAGGTACTTGATCCGTTGCAATTCTAGCCTTCGATCATAGAGAGCTTTTGATTGGTGAAGGGTTTCGAGCTTAGCATCCAGAGATTGAGCTCGGTCGACATGTCTTAACCCTTCAGCCAATTCTTCTTGGCTTTCTAACTCAGTGTTCACAGCAAGAAGCTCCTCTTTCTTTTTGTCGTTGGTAGCGAGTTTTGCTTCCAACTCTGCAATCTGTGCTCTCAACTGAACACTGTTTTAATCAATCTCCTCGACTTCCTTTTGCCTAGCCTCCTGGGCCTTCGACAAGTCCTTTACTCTAGAAGTGGATTCAGTGGCAGCATGCCAGGCAGTATCCACTTGGCCATTGGCTTCCTCAATATCACGATTAATGAGTCTTTGATGATTGAAGTCTGCTGATACTTGCTCGACGATAGAAAGTAAATCTAGGATTACACTGGCTACATCTGGAGGGGCAACAAGAAGATCGACAACTTTCAAGATAGTCTTCAGATAGGAAGGCGCTGCTGGTTCCCCCTCTAAAGTTAACATCAAATCTCTTTTAAAGATTTGTGCTTTAACCTTTTGAAGAGCTTCGTCGAGAGGGGAAGTCGAGGTACTGCCAGATGCAGTCGAGGCGCTACGATCAGAGGAGTTCTCTCGACCCTCCAAGATTGCAGTCAAATAACCTAACGGATCTTGTTGCTTCAGTAAAGCCAAATCCTCTTTGGTTCTAGACCCCTTCGAAGGGATGCTTGCGTTGGCTGCAATAACCATGTTAGGTACTTGAGTAGGAATTGCCTCAGTACCTGGAGGATTTTGGTTTCCTTCAGCAAGAGCTTCTTCACCCCCAGCTTCTGGGATCTCCCCATGTTCCCTCTCTGTCTCAACTTCGACCATAGGAATCCTAACCTCCTCTTGATTTCCTTCAGATTCTTCTTCATCAGCTTCTTCTATGGTTTCATGCTGGGGTTCAGAAGTCTGATTCACTTCGTCAGCTGAACTCACAAAAGAGTCTTTTGCTGAAGAAGGTCTGTAGGTAGGAATCCCGTCACTATTCAAGCAAGTGGTCGAGTCCTCGACATGAGTAGGATTTCGTGTCGAAGTGCCAGCAGTGTCCTGAAAAATAGAAAGAATTTATTGCTTTTAAAAGCGTCACAAAGTAAGAGAGAGTGAGAAGTACATAACAAGCAGTTGAAGTGGATACCTGTACTGGAATTTCAGCACCAGGACTATAATTGTCACTTTCACTAGGATTGTTTAATCTGGCGATCATCTCCTGCTCAGTGGGTTCATTGATGATGACAGGAGGTAGCCTCCTCGCCGTAGTTTTAATTCTGATTTTTGGACGGGTTTCGACAACAGGAGTTGGTTTTTTCAATCTTCGTCTCTGCAAAGGAACAGGTGGAGACTCCTCTTCCTCATCGCTAGAGATTTGGATCTCTTGAACCTTCCGCTTTTTTGGGGTTGATTTCTAAGCATATAGAAAACCAAGTCGAGAAGATCAATAACTACGTCAGATAAAACTAAGGGTAAAAAAGGAAAGGTAAGTACCTTAGGAGAGGGATTGATGGCAGAGTCTCCCCCTTTTGTACTCTCAGCGGTTTTCTTCGAAGCAACCCGCTTGACAGCTAAACGAAAGGAAAAACAGCTATGGTTAGTTAGGAGTTGGTAAAACAAATCTAAAACGAAGGGATGGAAAAAGGAATACCTTTTTTTACTCTGTCGAGAACCAGCTTGAATGCCTCACGCAGATGGTGGGCAAAGTCCTTCTCGTCGAAGAACTCTTCCTCATAATAATGTCTCCACCACGTCTCATAAATGGTAGAGTTCAGAAAATGAAGGTTAAAATTGAACAGGGTCAGTGTAGTTCGACCAGAATACCTACCAATATGCTTGGTAGCGGCATCCTCTGAGTAATCTGCATTATAAAAGAGTAGCAGTTTCTCTCGAGGGTATATAGGCGAAGGAAGCGATTGAGCAATGCCAAACTGTCGAGAGACAAGATTGGGTTGATAAGCAATCAAGCTCAATTGGTTCTTCGAGCTCTTAAATCTTAAAGGCATGATCCTGGGGCGGAGAAATGCTTCCCACATGCTCACGAACTCATCAACCACGTCATCTTCTTCTGAAGGATATGGTCTAGTAAACCATTTCAGGCCAACTTTTCGACTGGCAAAAGGAGCCATAGTCGAATCAAAGCTTTTCCGCTCTGCAAACATCATTACGAAGCTTGTAAAGGCTTTTTGAAACTGTTGGCCTTCATCAGTAGGAGTTAGCAATGCCAACCTGGTGCCTTCGACTCTCCTGTTTAAAATTTCAGGAGCTTCTTCATTGATCTTGTTCTTTTGAGGGAGGAAGGATTCGAAGGTGGCGTTAAGCCACAGTTGCAGAAGCCAGAAGGGACCAGATAGCAGCAAGCTTCCTCTGTCTCCTAGAACCTTAAGTTGAGTCACACAATTACTGATGGACTCATATAAGTTGGCCAGAATCAATTCGGCCAAGCAAAGAGGGTATTTGTGATGGAGCTGTGTTGCAAGCGTCAACATCTTTTTCGTCACCTACAGTGATTTAGTGCAGAAAACAAATCGAGACAACCACATGGCCAAGAAGGCTATGTGCTCCACCTCCGACACATTATTTGAAGCCTTGTCATGAAAGTGGTTTATGAAGGTGGTATAAGTAGGTTTGGTAGCAGCAAACCCAATGGGATCCTCAGACAGGTCTTCAGGGTCGAAATAGTCACCAGTGGGTCGAAGACCAGTAATGGCAGCTATGTCGAACAAGGTAGGGGTCACCATCCCATAAGGAAGATGAAAGGTGAAATATGCACTGTCCCAAAAGTACAATGAGGATACCAGCATAAGGGGGCAATAAGGTAACCCTATCTTCGACAGCATCACTAAGTCATAGATGCCCATCTCCTTCCAAATAGAAGCTTGCACCCTCTCCATTTTATTCAGCCAGTCGGAGTATTCAGAAGAAAGGTTAGGGCTTGATCAAAAGATGCGATTCCCTTTATTCATGAACTGGAGGTTGATATCATCAGCAATTTGAGGATGTTGCTAGTTAGCCAGTGTACCATCTTCAGCATCTGCCCTAGGTTTTTTTGGCACAACCTATGGGTTTAAGTCTTGGATGTGTAGGGAAAAAGGCACTGTTTTTTAAGGGATTTTCGGCACATAAAGATAATGGGACGGACATAGCATACATCTTTCCGCCATATCTGACGGGAATAAGGAGTTGAGAATCATAGGCTTCTCGCCCTTCTCCCATAGGTTCAACAATGTACCTGTTAGTCGAGGAAGAAGGAGGGTTGATAGAAAAAATCTCTGGTGGTTTCTGAACATCATTGGAATTCTTTGGTTGTGGATTGTTTGGGGCATTAGAGAGAAAGGCCATTGGTAAAGACTTAAGAGAAAGAGCGAAGGTGACAATACAGTGTTGTGAGAATGCAAGGGGTTTGGAAAATCTGAGAATGATAAAAGTTCTAAATAGAGAAGTTTGGAAGTATTTATAGCCTTCAGAAGTGGGAAATGTCTCGTCAAAAGCATTTAATGTTTTTCAGGTAGTGGGGCACGTGGAGAGACAGGAAACAATTACCGTGCAGGCGTTGGGAAACATTGGGACATGCTTGCCTAGATTAAAGGAACGAGGCCATCATGGCGAGCATGGTAACGACAATTTTGAAGAGACATTTTGAAGAAAAAAAGTAATGATGGTTTTATCAGATATAGCAGCTGTTGGAAGGCGAAAGGTACACGTCAAAGCCTGGTGGATAACTGGTAAGACAGGTGTCGAATGGGAAGTTCAAAGAATGACTATTTCTTTGGGCGTCGAAATAGACATTCTTGGGGGGCAATTTGTTGGCTCCCAAATCCGACATTTGCTATATTTGGTCTCTTTGACCAAACAACTGGAAATGAACTACACCAGGAGGTGTAATTCGACGCATGAGATAAATTAAGGAAAAGGATCCAAGGTATAATAAGAAAAGCTTCGACCAAAGGTTCATTCGACCGAGGCAGATGTAGGTTGTTTCGACTGAAGGGAAGTGTTCGCGCCTTGGCACATGGGACGAAGACCATTTTGAAATTTGAATTATTGGAGGGAAAGGTGGTTTTTATCAGCGTCTAAGGGAAGGAAACGTGGCAAAAGGCTGTGGGTCGAGAGGCATGCAGGAGACACTTGTCTTCATCCTAGCGTAGAATGTCCCCTCGACGGTTACCTATTTTTAGTATAAATTAAGAAGTTTGTGTAATTTTTAGTGTGTGCAACTTATAGTACAAAGTCTCTCAAATATTATCCAAGTAACTACTACGTGAGAAAGGATAAAAAGCAGAGCAATGTACGTTAGAAACACCTTTTTTACTTAATAAAAGTCTTTTCACTTTACTTTACCATTATCTTGCAAAGTTATCTTTTACTTCTTTTTACTTCTTTTACTTGCATTTTTATGTTTTCATTTACTGTTCAACAATCTTAAACATCTCTCCCCTGGGTCGAACGTGCGTTCTTCCTTCTCACTTATTTTACATAAAGATTAACATATGTTCTGGGATTAGTTTGGTCGATCCCGCAAGCAAACCAAAAACTTACCTTTTTTGGAGACCAGCGGTTGTTTACCAAAAACAACGGTAAACAGTAAGTATATTTTATGCAAACATTAAATACTCGTTGATAGTATACCATTATATTAACCAATATTTTTTGTAACATGTAGGGCGTGCGCTGAACCAACCAACATTTAAATATTATCATAATCAAATTGGGATGGCTAATGGTGATGCTTTGAGGTGGATAGACAAAATTCCAGTTGAAAAATGGACGAGGGCATTTGACGAGGGTCGTCGTTGGGGGCACATGACAACAAACCTTGTCGAGTCACTAAACTCTGTATTTAAAGGCACTCGCAATCTACCCATCACAGTGTTAGTAAGTGCAACATACTATAGGATGGAAACGCTCTTTGCCGAAAGGGGTACAAAGTGGAGTGCAGTTTTGAATTCTGGACAAACATTTACAGAGCGGTGCGTGAAGGTGATGAAAGAAGAGACATCAAAATCCGCCACACATCAGGTAAGCATTTTTTACTGCAATAATAACACTTTCAGTGTGAAGGAGACAATTAACCACAGTGAGGGGAAGTCATTGGGACGTTACAAGGTCAACCTAATGGATGGATGGTGTGACTGCGGAAAGTTTCAAGCATACCGTATTCCTTGTTCACATGTTATCGCTACATGTTCTGTGGTGCGCCAAGACGTCTTTCTTCTATTGTCCGACGTTTACAAGATGTCGAACTTACTTGGGGTTTACAGCATGAGCTTTCCATTTCTACCATACGATGAGTATTGGCCCACTTATGAGGGAGCTCAAATTTTCCATTATCCAGTCATGTGAAGGAACAAGAAAGGTCGTCCTTTGAGCACCCATATTACAACAGAAATGGACGCGTATGATAAGTTGGAGAGAAAATGCACATTATGCCGTCTTCCAGGTTACAACCGAACACGATGCCCCAATGTAGGAACTAGTAATAATTAGTTATTCATTTTGTTATCAATCTTCAAAGTTGTATGTATAATGACGCCAAGAAATTATGTTTCATTCCACTAATACTTTTGCATTTAATATAAATAACAATTCTAAAAAACAACACATAAATTAAAATATTTAGACAAATAGTAGAACTTAGCAACAACATTAAACCTAAACAACATCAACATGTTCAAACAAAGACATATGCATTTCTAGGATATTACAACCAGCAACACAATATCTTTTTGTTGAAGCATCGTCATAAAAACACATGCATTATTGTGAACAAGTCTCCAAGAACGAGTGAGTCCATTTAAGTCGGGAACCGTAACTAGTCTCTCAATTTTCCGGATCTTTTCACCTTGAGAAATATCTTCCCCTAACCATCCCTCCAAGTGCCTATGCAAATGCTCAAATGTCTGCGTGTTCAATAATTTGATCTTCATCGAAGACTTTACAGGAGAAAAAATCGTTTGGCGTCTCTTTTCATATATGGAAAAGTTGGAAACTCTCTGGATGTTGAAGATATTTTTAATATAGAACTAAAGAAAAATATTTTAAGTGTAGCTAGGATCATTCAACATCAATGGTATTTATAGTTCACAACAAAAATTTTAAAATAATAAAATAATAAAACCCTCCGCCCATTGCAGTGGCGGAGCCATACTTAGATAATAAAATAACGAGAGCCTCTGCTCATTGCACTGACAGAACCGTACTTAAATAATAAAATAATAAAACCATCTGCCCATTACAGTGGCGGAGCCGTACTGAAATAATAAAATAACAAGAGTCTCTTCCCATTGCAGTGACGGAACCGTACTTAAATAATAAAATAATAAAACCATCTGCCCATTGCAGTGGCGGAGTCGTACTGAAATAATAAAATAATGAAAGTCTCCGTCCATTGCACTGGCGGAACCGTACTTAAATAATAAAATAATAAAACTCTTCGTCCATTGCAGTGGCGGATCCGTATTGAAATAATAAAATAATGAGAGCCTCCGCCCATTGCACTAGCGGCCCATTGCAGTGACGGAGCCGTACTGAAATAATAAAATAACGAGAGTCTCTGCCTATTGCACTAGCGGAACCGTACTTAAATAATAAAATAATAAAACCCTCCTTCCATTGCAGTGGCAGAGCCTTACTGAAATAATAAAATAACGAGAGCCTCTGGCCATTGCACTGTCAGAACCGTACTTAAATAACAAAATAACGAAATAACAAAATATTCCGTCCATTAGACCGGCAGAGCCGTATTTATTTATTATTATGATTAACATTTATTTTAATTTAAACTTATTTTTAAATATTGATTTTAATATTGATTTTGAATTTAATGGTGATTTTTATTTATTTTTAATATTATATTAAAAAAACGATATATAAACAGATCCGTCAACCCAATAGATAGAAACTGTATAAAATTCCGTCAATCCATTAAGCAGAACCTCCTATTTTATTTTTTTATATTTAAAATATGGTATATTGAAAATATTAATTGAAATGAATAGTAATATGACAATTGAGTAGTAATTTCCTTCTATAACAACATTTTCCCCACTTTTATTGTTAAAGAGAAAGTACTACCCAAATTCATGCAAACTCTCACGCTCTTATGATAGCCTCTTTATGATAGTTACAAACATGCAAAAAAAAATTGAACCACAACGTATATTTTTTTCTTTGTCTGTCCGCTTTCACCCTTTTTTTTGCTATTTCTATGCTTCAATATCAAACTCTCCAACACCTACAACTTTATCCCTT
Organism: Vicia faba; assembly: GCA_948472305.1. NCBI lineage: Eukaryota > Viridiplantae > Streptophyta > Magnoliopsida > Fabales > Fabaceae > Vicia > Vicia faba. Next base: position 588,471,688 of record OX451736.1, on the reverse strand, counting down.
CTTTATAACCCCCTCAAACCCCCCTCTCTCTCTCTCAAAAAGAAGAAGTTAACAAAGCCTTTTTTCACTGCATTTTTCTCTCCGTTTCTTCATACACTAGCTTCTTCACTGCACTTTTCTCACCGTTTCTTCATACTATTCTTAATTATTTGCATAGGAAAAAGAAACTTACATGAAACTACAAACCCTAATAAACTAGGTTCACTGGCTCAGGCTACCGTAAAAGACCTGTTTAAATCACACTGAGCAAGCTTGCGTTTCTGAAGGTTTTTTGTTTTTTTTAAATATGTAGTAGAAATTATTAATTTCAGAAAAATAAAAACTCTCATAAAATAATAATGAATGGTATATTCTTTTGATGAATAGTAAAAATAAATAGCTGAAATTGTTTTTTGGTTCAAAACCCCGGGTAAATCAGTTGAAAAATTAAAGTCTCTCACGGTACACAGAGTCAGGTTCACTTCAATATTATTGTTGGTGGGGATAGAAAACTGAGCTTTGCTATTTATTACAAGAATAACATACAAATCTCTTAAAAAGAAAGAAATTGGAACAAGTATGGTTTTCAAGTTGAAGTATTAAACTTTCTATTGTTTTCACAAATATGGTTGGATTAGGGTACTCACCCAGAAAACAAAGACCTGATCTCATAATAAGAACTAGCTTGAGTTGAGTTGAAGAGGATAGAGAACAACAAGATGAACATATAAGTTATATTTGCAAAAAATTTACCTCAAAATCTTTTGATGATATATTACCTAAATTATTGTTGACTTACTGTTAATTTTGGAATAAACTCATAGTTTTCATTATGATTTGGAATGTACAAAACAACATTATTTATACTGTTAAAGTAACAAACTGTTTAGTAACAAACTAAACAAAATTGTAACAAACTATAACAAACTAAAACTAACTGTTTAGTAATAAACTAAACAGTATTATTTTCATCATGTAATAGCCCCCCACAAGTTGGACTATGGATGTCTAATAGACCAAGCTTGGAAACAAGAGAATCGAAAGAGGGAGCTGCCAAAGGCTTGGTGAGAATATCTGCCAGTTGAGCAGCAGAAGAAACTGGTAAAAGATGGATGAGACCAGTTTGGATTTTCTCACGAATGACGTGGCAGTCAATTTCGATATGTTTTGTTCGTTCATGAAAGGTGGGGTTGTGAGCAAGGTAGATAGCACTTTTGTTGTCACAATAGACTGAGGTAGGTTGATCGAAGGAGATGTGGAGATCCTTGAACAAATATTGCAGCCATTGCAATTCACAAGTCAAGCTTGCCAAGGCCCTGTATTCTGCTTCTGAACTGGATTTGGATACTGTAGACTGCTTTTTGGATTTCCAGGATATGAGGGAATTGCCAAGGAACACACAATATCCAGTTACGGATCTGCGGGTAGCATGGCAACTTGCCCAATCTGAGTCTGCGAAGCTAGAGAGTTTGAGTGGAGAGGAAGATGAATAGAACAAACCCTTGGCAGGAGCACCTTTGAGATACTTGAGTACTCGAATTGCTGCAAAATGATGAACTTGCATAGGATGTGAGATGAATTGGCTGAGCTGTTGAACGATGAATGCAAGGTCAGGTCTGGTGGTAGTCAGATATAGAAGTTTTCCAACAAGCCTTCGATAAGCTGTGACGTCTTCAAAAGGTTGTGAGTTATCATCATGAAGCTTTAAGGAGGAATCGAAGGGAGTGGAGCAAGGTTTAGTAGCCAATAAGCCACTGTCTTCGAGCAATTCCAAAGCGTACTTTCTCTGATTGAGAAAAATGCCGTGAGTGGATCTGGCAACTTCTAGACCAAGAAAATATTTTAGCCTACCAAGGTCCCTGATTTTGAAAGTGGAATCAAGGAAGCATTTGACATATTCGATTTCCTGCAAATCATTACCGGCTAAGACAATATCATCAACATAGACTAATAAAACAGTAAAAGAAGAGTCATGTGATTTTGTGAAAAAGGAATGATCAGCAGAAGAATATGAGTAGCCAAGAGAGATAAGGGCAGTGGATAATTTCGAAAACCACTGTCTGCTAGCCTGCTTCAGGCCATATAGTGACTTATGTAGTTTGCAAACTTTGTTGGTCGAAGAAGTGCCAACTTTGTTGGTCGAAGAAGTGCTAACTTCGTTGGTCAAAGAGGTGCAAACTTCGTTGGTCGAAGGAGTGCAAACTTTGTTGGTCGAAGGAATGCAAACTTTGTTGGTCGAAGAAGTGCAGAATTCGTTGCTCGAAGTGCAAACTTTGTTGGTCAAAGAATTGTAGACTTCGTTGGTCGAAGAAGAAGGAAGCATGAATCCAGGAGGCAGATCCATATACACTTCCTCATGTAGATCACCATGAAGGAAGACATTGTTGACGTTAAGTTGTTCCAAGTGCCAATTCTTAATGGCAGCCACTGAGAGAAGGGTTCGAATAGAAGTAAGCTTCGCAACAGGTGAGAAAGTGTCAAAATAATCCACCCCCTCCAGCTGAGTATATCCTTTCTCTACTAAACGTGCCTTGTATCGTTCGATGGATCCATCAGCATGATGCTTGATTTTGTAGACCCATTTGCAACCAATCGATTGTTTGCCTGCAGGCAAATCAACAACAGACCAAGTATTTGTAGATTCAAGAGCATCTAACTCAGATTTCATAGCATTGTTCCAACAATCAAATTTGCATGCTTGTTTATAGGTTTTTGGTTCTGTGAAAGAACTTATGGATAGACAAAATAATTTGTGATCAGGACTACATTGGCTATAAGATAATACAAAAGAGAGAGGGTAGTTAGAGGAACCTGAGTCAGATGCTGGCAGCATGGGGGATAGCAAATTGCAATGATAATCTGAAAGATAAGCTGGAGGTTTACTATTTCGATTGGATTTTCTGGTTGGCACAGGAGGGGAGGGGCAAGGGGAGTTGTTAGTGTCATTCGAGGAAGAAGAGAGGTTAGTGGGAGATTCTGGATGGGGGAGAGAGGTAGGAGAGGAAGGTTCATGTGATGGTGGAGGTAAGTTGGGTGGAATGTTGGTGAAAATATCAGGTGAATCAATCGAAGGAGGGTCAGGAGTAGGAATTATAGGATTAGGTGCAGGTGGGATGGATACAAAAGGGAACACAGTTTCATAAAAGAATACATTCCTTGAAATGTAAAATTCATGTGTGATAGGATCATATAGAAGGTAGCCTTTTGTGCCTTCCCTGTAGCCAAGGAAAATAGATTTCCTTGCTCTTGGTTCGAATTTAGTGCGATGGTTAAGCAAGGTCGAAGAATAGGCAAGACAACCAAAGACTCTCATATGGCTAAGGCTGGGAGGAATAGAATGGAGTGTTTGGTATGGAGAGTGGTTGTTTAAAAGAGGAGTGGGAAGACGGTTTATAATATGAATGGCATGTTGTATGGAAAGGTGCCAACGGTTGTGAGGGAGGTGAGAGTGGAAAGAGAGGGCACGGGCAACATTCAAAATGTGTTGATGTTTTCTTTCCACTATACCATTCTGTTGAGGCGTTTCCACACAAGACCTTTGATGAATGATTCCTTTAGAAAGGTAGAAAGTGGTCATAAGAAACTCAGGGCCATTATCACTTCGAATGCACTTGAGTTTCTTGTTAAATTGAGTTTCGATAAAGGATATGAAGTGAATTAAATGGTTTCTGGTTTCACTTTTGTTGGCCATAAAAATTGTCCAAGTAAACCTGCTGTAATCGTCTACAAGCGTTAAAAAATACTTGTGGCCACATATCGAAGGTGTGGAAAGAGGGCCCCAAATATCAACATGAAGTAAATCGAAGATGGCAACAAACTTAGTATTACTGTGAGTAAAGGGCAAATGTTTTTGCTTAGCCAAATGACAAGTGTTACAGGGCTTATGATTGTCATTGTAGGTGACAAAAGGAAATTGAGAGGAAATACATTTGTGTATGTAGGGACTTAAGTGTCCAAGCCTAAGAGGCCAAATAGTAGCAGGATCAAATTGGGGAGAAGAGGAGGTGTTGACAGATCCAGATGTGGGAGAGATGGTTTTAGGTGGGGTGGCATCAAGAACATACAATTTGCCAATCCTCCTAGCTATAAATCCAGACATCTTGAATTGGGGCAACTGCATAATTTGACAGCAATTAGGAGAAAATTTCACATCATATAAAGTGGAGTCAAAAAGAGTGGTGACAGAAATAATATTGACATGAAATGAAGGAAAGTAATAAACATTGTGAAGGACAAGTGAACCACATAGTAAAACTGAACCAGCAGTAGTTGTAGTGACAGAGTCACCATTAAGCATTGTCATAGATTTAGGTGCAATGTGATATGTGGAAACGAAACTGTCAAAGGTATGAGTGATGTGATCAGTGGTACCTGTGTCAATGATCCACCAGTTATGACAAGGAAGATTTGAGGAATTCTTACCAGAGGAATTCTTACCAGAGGTATTGGACACAGAATTAGCAGTATACACTGAATTAATCGAGGGAAGTGAAGGAGATTGCAAATTAGATTGTTGGAGGAGCTGCAGAATCTGAGTGTATTGCTCTTGAATTGTAGACAAAGCACTTGGACTGGTGTTTGATGTGGATGTAGCATCTTGAATCGAATTCACTGTAGAATCAGTAGAATTCCCCACAGATGTAGTAGGCTTGCGTTGTTGAAATCCAGGGGGATAGCCATGTTTCAAGAAGCAAGTCTCAATGGTGTGATTGGTGCGGTTGCAATGGGTACATAGCCTGTTTCCACGGCCACCACGGCCACGTCCATGACCAGTGTTGTGAGAAGAACGAGAAGGTGCTTGAGAAAGGTGATTCACAAATGATTGAGACTCAATCGAAGAAGCAGAAGGTGAAAGAAGGTCGAATTGACGTTCTTATTGAAGAACCAGATTAAACACATTGTCAAGAGTTGGTAGTGGTTTCATCAGCATAATTTGGGATCGGACATTAGCGTATTGGTCACCAAGGCCCTTCAAGAACTTGATAACTTTATCTTGTTCTTTGAATTTGCGTAAGTCTGAAGCAGCACCACAAGAGCACGGTATAGCGCAAGTACAATCACGAATTGGCCGGAAGTTCTCAATTTCTTCCCAAAGCGTCATCAATTTTGTGAAGAACGAAGAGACATCAAGAGTTCCTTGTTGAAGACGAGCAACACTTTCTTGAATGTTAGCAATTCGAAAAATATCTCCCTGAGAAAAACGATTTTCCAAACTTTTCCATACAAGAGAAGCACGATCATACCATAGAAGAGATTTGGCAATTTCCTCAGAAATCGAGCGTTGATGCCATGAGAGGACGAGATTGTTGCATCGCAGCCAAGGTTCGTATAAAGAATCAGAGGTAGGGGGAGGAGAAAGAGTGCCATCAACGAATTTGATCTTGTTCTTGGAGATAAGAGCTACTTTTATTGATCTAGACCAGATCTGGTAGTTCTTGGTATCAAGAACAGGTTGAACAAGAACAAGAGAGGGATTTTCATTAGGGTGCATGTAGTAAAGATTGGAAGGATTGGTAGCAAAATCAGAGTAAGGAAGCGCCATAACAAACACTGAAACAACAAGGGAAGAAGAGGGGAAACGTTGAAACAGCAAGGGAAGAAGAAGAAGAAGGCGCGAAGAAGAAAGGCGCGGAAAAGAGAATTCAAACTGATACCATGTTAATTTTAGAATAAACTCATAGTTTTCATTATGATTTGGAATGTACAAAACAACATTATTTATACTGTTAAAGTAACAAACTGTTTAGTAACAAACTAAACAGAATTGTAACAAACTATAACAAACTAAAACTAACTGTTTAGTAATAAACTAAACAGTATTATTTTCATCATGTAATAATTACCTCATATTGTGTAACTTGCAGACACCACCTTGGACAACTAAAGAGAAAGACCTGCATTTGGGAGGCTTGTCGAGGAACTACAGAGACAAAAAATGATTAAAAATGTTCATGTATGTTTTGTTCTTATTCTTAGTTTTTTCTTCCAATATATTCATTAGCTCCTTCCCAACATGACATAGACTCTAGATTCAAATAGAAAAGAGAAAAATCTAGAAGTAGAGAAAATGTTGGGTTTAGAGTATTTAGAGTTTTTTTAGAGAAAAAAACAAAGAGAGGAAAATAATTTAGGGTAAGAGGGAAATTCAAGTGGTAGGGTACGGTTTATTTAGCTTTAATAAATGCAATTCTATTTTAGATGCTCAAAACTTAAATTCAATAGGTCTCTTAGGGTAGAAATGCACTTTTATCTATTATTAATATATAAACTTTAAAGTATTTGGAAATTCAATATATGTCTTCTAATTATAATTAATTTTTAATCTAATTATTAAGGGTATATTAGTCTTTTTGATATATTCCTATTACCATATTGTTTTGGCATTTAATGTCGCTGATGTGTCGACACAATAGATTTTCCTATCATTTTCAAATTTTTTTTAATCACTAATCACTAATTATTTTGTTACATTTTTCATTTATTTTATTTCAGATTTTAAGCTTTTAAGTTATAATTTAATGAAAACTTGGTTTACTGGAAAATCATATTGAAAAGCTGCAAAGCCTCTTTCATCTTATGGGAAGCTGCAAGCATACCGTTACAGTTACAGAGGCCACAAAAGTGGGTGATATCCATTGTAACCCTTTTTGAAAATGAACAACTCCCAACTTCCAATCATCTCACCCTTTGCACTTTCTATCTCTTTCAGCAGCACCCATAAATATACAAAGGAAAATCTCTTCAAATCCTAAATTATTCTTCCTTCAAACTGCAATCAGGTTCTCTGCTTTGAGATACATGTATGGATAACAACAATCCTTTACCAAAGAGGGATAAATAAATGAAGAGAAAATGATAGTTGAGCAAGAAGAAGAAGAAGAAGAAGAAGACAATGATCGCTGAAGTGTGTAAACGGGTAATTTGCATCTGAAAATCCTAGTGCAAATCGATCTTCTAAATTACCGATTTAGGGTTCGTTTTTGTTCAACTTCTCAAATTTTCAATTTTCTAAACCTTTCCCAATTGATTAACTTTGTGTTTGTTGAATTACAGAAATGGCTAAGTGGAAGAATCACACCGCTCACAACCAGTCTTACAAGGCTCACAAGAATGGCATCAAGAAGCCAAAGAGACATCGCCACATTTCCAATAAAGGGGTATTCGTTCTTATCTTTAATTCTTAATTTTCAATTTTAACTAGATTTGAAATGTTCAATTTTAGATTAATGGTTTATTTTTGTTGATAACTATAGATGGATCCAATTTTTTTGAGGAACCAGAGGTATGCCAGGAAGCACAACAAGAAACATTGGGAAGTTGTTTCTGATGCAGAGTAAAGTTTTTGTATTTTCATCCCAGATCATGTCAAATCTCGACTCTGATATTGTTTTGAAGGTTTTTTAATTTAGACAAATTACACAACTCAGTTAGTATTTGTTAAGTTTTTATCATGAATATTTATTTTATGTATTTTGAGTAACTACCATAGTCACTATCCTCAATGTCATAATTTATTTGTAGTGAATTTTGTTAAATTGCAGTGTAAGCATGATTTTGTAAAAGCTTCAAACAATAGCTTTTAATAAAATAAATATGGTTCAATTTGGTTAAATTGCAATATAAGCATGATCTTGGCACAATTGAACTTATGTTGCATTTTGAAGAATAACATCAACAAGTTTTCCCTTTTATACTTTATGTACAAATACTGAAGTTAAAGATGTTTGTTATGATTCCATAGTCTGCACTTTTCACAATTTATATCCAATTTTTTAGAGAAAAATTAAAATATTACACTTCCTGGGTTTTGCGATTACACCATTGCTCAGTAGGTGGATTTTTTTGGAGCATTAAGACTTTATTCTATGATGCAGCCTTTTAATTTCAATATATGGTTTGGACTTTGGATCTCATAACTCTATGATTTAGTTTGTTGTCTTAGTTGTATGTGTTAACAAAATCTATGAAAATATAATACTATGTGATTCAATGTTGAGTATAAATTTTCAGATACTTTATGCTTAACATGTTATACTAATTGATTCAATACTAATCATAATATGCTAAGCATATTATTTGTTTTGCTTTGTAATTTTCGTGTAGGCTTCTTTAAATGTGAAGTTGAATAAAACAAGAGTTGGAAATCCATGGTTCTTTTTCGGTGGCTCATACGCTGGAACATTCAGTGCATGGTTCCATCTTAAGTTTCCCCATTTAACATGCAAAAATCTTGCAACTTCTGCAGTTGTTTATGCTATACAATACTTCACAGAATTTGATCAACAGGCGAACATACTTATTTTTAGTAGAGTTCAGAGTTCCTTCTTATTTAAGTTATGACAAATTAAGTCACGAGTTCATGCAGATGTCTGAGTCGGTTGGTCCTGAGTATAAAGAGATTACGCCAAGAGATTTCAGCCAGGTCACTATTGAATTGCAGAGCATTACGCCAAGAGATTGAACGTTCTTACAGCGACTTCAATGATTGATTATCATTAGTGCGGAATCACAACTTCAATACAAGTGTTGATGCATCCATGAAAAGATAAGTAATTATCACATTTTCTATGGTCTAATCATAATTGATTGTTGTTTATCAATGAAATTACTTCATGTGTCATGATAGTTTACTTAAGTTATGAGCGTTGAGAACTATTCTTTTAATGTTTGATTCTTATTACAGCCTATTTAAGCCATAATTCTTACGCTTAATGACCAATTTCGAATTGTATACGGTCATTAATGGAAGTATGCGTGATTGATGATTTTAAGGCTGAATCATTTGATGCAGGACCTTTAGGGCACATAAAAATTTCTCTATCGTTTGATTATATGTTAGGGAAAAGAATTATTAGGGAGCAGGAAATTAGTTAAAAGTAAATAGGCTATTAGAACTTGGTTAGGCTACTATTAGAAGATTTGTTAGGGCTGTTTGGAAAACTGTTAGTCCAAATAGGAAGGCAACTATGACCATTAATGTTAGTAATTTTGTTATGGCAAGAATTAATCAGATGCGGCTAAACTGCATTGAAGGTCTCGATCGAAGGCTCAAGCTCCACAGAAAAATGGAAGCGAAGGTAACAGCAGGAAAAATGCGAATTTAGAATGGACAATGTTTGACATACCGGTACCGCGATGGCAACGACATTAGAAGTGGTTGAAGGTCATGGATTAGTTTTGTGTTCATCGATGTGAACTGTTTTTATGTTTGTATTTTTCTGTTTCAGGTTGGTGGCTTGTAGAATATTGCTTCCATTCTTCAAGTTATTTCATAGAGAACCAACAGCTGCCATTCCTTCGGTACCATTCATCTGCGAAGACATCATCATCTCCTGTATGATTTTCTGGACTGATCTTTGAGCATCATTGTGGCACTCGTATCTATATAAGCATTAGAAATCAGCCACTTAAATTATTAACTTGTCCATAGGTCCCGTGACTGTTTCTCTATTGTAATCCATAAAGTCTTTCAAGCTATTTACCACTTCTGATGTGTGTATTCCATGACAGTCAGTCACCACAAAAAATACAAAAGACAAGTCCTCTCTTAAGAGAAGACCCTGCTAAGAGATTGATTCAGGAAAATATAGTACACAAAATTTATAGAGACTGTTATATTTTGCAGTCATATTAAGCCATAGAAACCCAAGCAAGTATTCCCTATTCAAAACAAGCAAGGATGAGTTGGGTGATTTGTTCGTAAATATCCCATATAAGCATTTCAAATAAGGTTGGTGATGGAATATGTGCCTGCGACGATGTACAGAGTTCTAAATCACTACAATAACAGCAACCAAAGAATGCCCCTAATTTATGCTTAATTATATACATATCAGTTATGAAGTCTTTTCTATTTTCATTTTGGGTTGGGTATGTTGTTACTCTCTTACTGATGTGAAATTATGTATTGATTTTGTTGGGACGTGGTGTTTAGATCGTTAGAGGACTAGCATATATTCACACTGTAATAAATGTTCCAAATTCTCCATGCAAAATAGATATTTTTTACCCATATTTATGTAACAACAAAGCTTGAGGTATGATCTATACGCAGTTGTTGTGAATTAGGTACTTTAAGAATTATGGTTTTTAGTGATGATGGTTCTTATTTGTCTGGTTATAAGTGAGTTTATGAAAGCTTAAAAATGCAGAAAAATAAAGATACACGGGCGATATATCCTGGTTCCCTTCACAGTCTGAGAGTACTCCAGTCCCATTTCAACATTAAAGAGATTTCCTTATTGTTGCAAACTTAAATGAGAACTACCAACCAAACCAAGAACAATCCTCTTGGATTTTCACTAAGTTACCTATGAGAACAATCCTCTCAATGTAACTACACTTGTATCCAACAACTTGGAAAGACAAGATTTCAACAAAAACACTTAAACTTAATTCCAACAATCTTGGAAAATAAGTAAGTAAATATCAATTTGTGAGTTTGAGTGAGTAGAGTAATATTGATCACTTAGAGTGATTTGACAATGTATAATCTTCTTCTTTCAATAATAATATTGTACAAAGACTCAAGATATATTTGCTCAAAGTTTTCTGTTTGTTAATGTATGAAAATGTGCAGAAAACTTATGCATGAAAATGAAGAATGCTTGAGTTTGTATTTTGAAAGTTCAGAAAATATTTATGAAAGAAGGTGTTAGATCTAGATTTGAAATTGAATATTTATATGTTAATAACACCCTTTTGAAACATCATGAAGATTTGGAAATGTATCATGAACAAATGCCAAGTTTGAGTGAAAAGATGTAATGAAAAGGCATGATGAAAAGGCATGAACAAAGCTGTTATTTTTCAAATTCGTGCAGTATGCAATCGATTGCACCCTTGGTGTAAATCGATTGCACAAGGTTTTTAACAGCTATTTTTTCAAAATCTTTAAGAGTGCAATCGATTGCACTAACAATGTAATCGATTGCATGCAAAGTCAGTAGTAAAAAGTAACTGAGTGCAATCGATTGCACTTGTAATGTAAATCGATTGCATGAGAGACATAAGCAAACATTTTGAAAATTTTAAGTATGCAATCGATTGCATAGTTAATGTAAATCTATTGCACATAGAAACAGAAGCAAAAGATCTGAAATTTTGAAGTGTGCAATCGATTGCACTAAGATGTAAATCGATTGCATGCAGAAGAAAAATGAAATTTTATCTTTGAAAAGCTTGAGTAATGATTCTTAAACATTTCTTTTTCATTTTTGAGCATCTATATCTTAAGATCAAAGTAGATAATATTATTATACCTTTAAAGTTGTTGAGAGCTTTGAATGAAGATATTATCCTTGGATGCTTAGATGCTTGATCATAAATCTTTGCCTTCTTTGTTAGCCATGATTTGTCTTCATCTAAACAAAAGCTTATTTGTGAAGCTTGATTTTACATTCTCCCCCTTTTTGATGATGACAAACAATCTTGCTTTATGCGATGTGCTTTCCGGAAGAGCTTCTCGCCCTAAGATGCAAAACTCCCCCTATGTAGGAGAGGGTTGGAATCCTTTGCAATTCTTCATCTTGATTGGAGAGTACCTTGAAAGTTAAGACACAGAAAATACAAGTATAAAGTACCATACATCTTTCTCCCCCTTTAACATTATCAAAAAGAAGGGAAAGATGCCTAAAGCAAATAATAATAGAGCAATATATTTGAGAAAATTATAGAATTAAAACAGTAACACAAATTGTTTAAGAGTTACACAGAAAATTGAACAAATGAAATATTGAAATATCAAGACAATAACATAACAGAAAAAAACAGTCAGCCAAAACATTAAGGGTGATGCATGTCTGGATGGTTGTAAGACCATGAGCCTTGGTTCGGGAATTGTTATTGAAGTGGAGGTTCTGTGTAATGTGGAGGAGGTGTGTGATACGGTGGGAAGAGAACTGACTGTTTTGGAATGATGGTTCGCGTTTTTCATTTGTTTTCGCAAAATGTCACGGTAAGCAAGAGTCGCCACCGTCTTTTATTTTATCCAACAAGGAAAGGAAAAAAGCACAGAAAAATTCCTTTTTTCGAGATATTTCTCGGGTTCGGGAGGTAGATTATAGAAAGGTAAGGTGTTAGCACCCTTTCTATCCGTGGTTATCCACGGGCTCTTAGGTACTTGCTCAAAGTGTTTTCAAAATTTGCTTTTCTTTGTGTTTGTGGGTTTGAAAAGAGTTTTTGTTTGAAAGGAGTGTAAGTGCGAAACGTTTTGTTTTGAAGAGAGCAAGTACTTAAGAACCATCTACCTACTCGAAAAGGGAATTAAATTGTGCTAATATCCTTTAGACAATGCTAGCCCACTATTGATGAGTAGGTAGCATCGTCGTTGGAGTTTAAGGGTCAATTCGATTAAGGGACGTGTGGTCACTAAAGCAATGTTAGGACGCCTTAGCGGTAACCCTAATGTCTTAGATCATTTTTCTGAGGCAACCGTTTCGAGGCAACTATGATCTTTGTACAAGAGGACGGCCTCTAAAACTTCCTATACTCAATGACCACGTTCGAAGGCAACCAAGTGAGGTGTACCCTAAGAGTGCGCATGTGCGAGTGTGTTATTTCGGTTAATTTTATGTTTGTACATGTCATGGGTGAGCTATGTTGATTTTAAGTTCATACATTTGATCTTGTCATGCATTCCCTATTATCAAACATCTTACAGTGTATAGTTGCGGAATTTAAATTTACGGAAATTAAATCTAAACTATTACAAGGCGTCGGTTATTTACATCGCCAAAAACAACCCTTTAATTTAAATTGCGGAAAGTAAAATAAAGTGATAAATAATTAAAGTCCTAATTAAAAGCTATTACATTCCGGAAGCAATTACAATAATAAGACAAAATTGATCGCGTGCGAGAAAATTAAACCGGCGTATTTTTTAGGGTTTTGACCCTTTTTATGAAAGAAGGAGATTTTTTTGTTATTTTTTGAATTAAAAGAAATTAGATCTAAATTAACAATTAAATTAATTAATGAAAATATTTTTGGATTTTTGAATATTAAAGGAAATAAAATAATTTTAATCAAAGTTAGTAAAAACCTAATATTCTATATTGATTTTAATTTTTTTTTTTGCAAAAAAATCATTAAAAGTTATATCTATTTAAAACTAAATTAATTAGGTTAATATTTATTTACAAAAATAAAGTCAAATTTAATTTTAATAAATAAAAATAACATTTTTTGTATTTTCTGATTTTATGAGGAAAGATAAATTATTTGGTTAATTAAATAATAATGATAATAATTAAGTAAAACAAATAAATAAAAAGAAAATATAAAGAGAAAAGAAATAACCCATTGGGGGGTTTGGGCCTAAATCTGGAGGTGGAATCAGCATGTTCAAGGTCCACTTGCTGCAAGCCTGCGTTTGACTTTTCCAATTCCCTGTGACAATGTTGACTGGGCACTATGGTGGTCTTTCATTCCTGGACACCAGATTTGACTTGGAGGCCATCTGGCATGTTGAGATTTGAAGGCATATGGTGGACTACATTTGCTGAGACGCGTTGGAGCATCTGAAACAAAATAACACAAAGTTTTGGGGGACCAGGATTCAAACCCAGGTCCCATTGGCCAATGCACTAGCGCCTTCACCAACTGAGCTGTTGTGTTCAATTGTTAATGGAATGAATAAAGAATATTATATATGAAAAGCAATCAATATGGTGGAATTAAAAAAAAACGCGCCAATATTCAAAACCAGCCAATCCAGGGAAGGCACGTGGTCGTCTTCTTCAACGAAAAGCCTGGTTATTTACCTGCGGATTTCATCCGCAGCTAAATCTATGGCTCACTCCTAAAATCTTCTCTAGGCTGTAAAAATCAGTTCCAAAACCATGGTTCGATTTGTCTGGGTCTTGTGAACACATCCATATCCATCAATTGGCTTGATTTCACCTGTAACAAAAATACCCAAAAAACAACCTTCCCAAACCCTAGGTTCGGTTACAAGGTTACAAGCTACCAAAACAAAATCAAATAATGCAGAAACGTCCTAAATGGAACGATAAACATGATAGTGTCAAGATTTTGGCAAAAAGATGCAAGAATCAGAGGTTATGTTTTCGTGTACAGGGCCATGTTCAAGAAGACTTACAGCGCGATTGGGGATGTTTCAGGGCTTGATTTTGATTCCTATCGCTTCAGTGGATGGCAAATAATAGGATAGCGTGGAGTTTTTGTCTTGAATTGGACTCTAGATGTGATTTCAATTTCACACTTTTCAAGCTTTTTCTCAAGTTTTGTTTTCCAGATTCTGCAACCTCTAGGTCGTGTCCTTTGTGCCTTTGCCTTGTGTGAGTATAATAGAGTGAATTAGGTTTAGTTTTGGGCTTTCAATCCTTGTGTATTGATGATTCAAGATTTAATATGAACCACCATTAAAAAGCTTCCAAAATTGTCCCAAATCAAATATTTTGTGCATGATATAGCTTGATACGAGTTTGATTGTGTCCATCATGATAATTGAAAGCTGTATCAATCAAAAAGATCTCATTCCATCAATATTTGGATTTTATTTAGATTAATATTGATTTAAAATGAATTAATTCAATAAAAATAGAAAAATTAATGAATGGACATAAAACTGAAGATAGGACACGTGTGTAGTGTTACAATATCAAATCAAGTGAAAAAAGTGGGCCCATTTGTCAAAATTTGAAGTTTTGGGGATAGTTGACTTTTGGTAATTTTGGAAAAATGCCCAACTTCAACAATGCATAACTTCTTAAATTTTGAACTTTTGGAAGTTTTCTTGGACTTTTTAGAAACCTTGAGATGTCCTATAACCAACCATTTTGGTATCATCTCATTTTGATATTCCATGCTCAAGTTATAAGCTTTGGCAAAAAGGTGTTTTTGTTGACTTTTAAAAATGACCTATAATGTCCAAATTTGTAACTTCTTGTGAGTGCATTTATTGATCTTGGTGTGTGAATATGGATTGTAGGAAATTGCATCCTCTTAAAAATGAGCTTTGGATGGGTCATTTCTCATAAAGTATGAGAAAGTTATGCTTGGTCAAAGTTGAGTTGACTTTTCCTGCAAAACCCTAATTTAGCAACTCTTGAATCTTGATGAATCTTGAGCAATCCTTGATGAATCATGATCAACCCTTGATAAAATGATGAGTTATCCTTCAAAATGAGAATTTTGACAAAAAATCTTGAGGTTTGACTATATGTAGGTCACAGTTGACTTTTGCCCTAACATAGTCGATTTTTGGACCTCTTGAGCAATTGACTGACCAAACTTCCTATGCAAGGCTTGAAATTTGACATGGATGAACTTGAGAACATATTAGGACATTGGGGAGCACTTGAGGTCATTTGGATGCAAGGACCTTGATGCAATACGAAACCCTAGTTTGAGATTGACTGTCTTAGGAGATGATTTGACTGTCCAACTCTTGAGCAATCTTGAACCATTTGGAGATTATTCTTGACATGTCTTGAGAAATATGGGAGGGAAAATTTTGGGGTACAACAGTTGCCCCTGTTCAATCTTCTTAAACCTGAGTATGTAGATTGGCTTTTAGGCCTTTCGTGGTTCGAAGGTGGAAGATGATTGAACACTAGATTGCCCAGAAATTTGCACTCGCATGGTGTAGTATCAGCATTGTGATGTCGGGAATGGGCTTACAGATGCCATTTGGATATTGTTGGTAGGTGGTCTGAACTTCGACCAGATCGCCGTCTGAAAAATCTTTAGGAATCGATTTAACTGGACCGGAGGGGTTTTGTCTCTTTTGACGGCGTTCGCATCAGAAAAATCTTTAGGAATCGATTTAACTGGTTTTGTCTCCATTGACTGCGTTCGCATCAGAAAAATATTTAAGAATCGATTTAACTGGTTTTGTCTCCATTGATTGCGTTCGCATCAGAAAAATCTTTAGGAATCGATTTAACTGGTTTTGTCTCCATTGACGGGTTGGCCTCAGAAAAATCTTTAGGAATCGATTTAACTGGTTTTGTCTCCATTGACTGCGTTCGCATCAGAAAAATCTTTAGGAATCGATTTAACTGGTTTTGTCTCCATTGACTGCGTTTGCATCAGAAAAATCTTTAGGAATCGATTTAACTGATTTTGTCTCCGTTGACTGAATTGGCCTCAGAAAAATCTTTAGGAATCGATTTAACTGATCTTTGTCTCCATTGACATAGTTGAGAATTTAACTGCATCTTTTCTGAAAGGTAAAGGTCAGTCATATGCAATGCATGATATGGATCAAGCAATGATGTTCTCAACATAAATGAGATTGTATGGTATGATGCGTCTATGCATGTATTATGATGTATGGAAATGTGATGTTTTAGATGGGGAAAATAAATCCCGGAGCTGCTGGAGAGTAGAGTTGGATTCTTCGTTTCCGCTGGGGATGATGAACGAAGATGATAAACTTGCAGGAGAGGATAACTCCGTAGGGGATTAAACTGATGAGGAGATTACTCCGAGGGGAATTACCTTGTGGGGAAGAGATGCTTTGCTGAGGATTTTAACGATAAAATCCACTGGGGATTCCGCTGATAAGCTCCGCTGAGGATTTCAATGATAAACTCCGCTGGGGATGGATTACCGTTGCTGGTGATATTAAATCTGTTGAGGATTGAATTCCTGCTTATGAAAGGAAAGAACTTCGCTGGGGATGATCTTTCAGTTGAAACTTGCTAGGGATAACCCTGTTAGACTTTTGTGGGGATAACCTTTCTGAATTTGGCTGGGGAGATTTATTTGTGCTATGTAGGGGATAAGCTTCCAGAGTCTACTGGGGATGATGATTCAACTCCGTTGGGGAAGCTTTTCAGACTGCGCTGGGGAAATTAACTCCACTGGGGTATATTAAGACCCTTTTAGTGCTGATGGTAGACTAACTCTGCTTGGGGAGAGTATTGCTGATTCGTTCGCAGTTGCAAGTCTCAGCTGGGAGAGTTACCATCATTGTCTTACTCTGCGGGGAGTAAAAGTATCTTAGCCATATTCTTCAGCTGAATCTACCTTTGTACTTGGTGGACAGAGAAACTATACAGTTTGGACAATTCTTACTGCCCTCTGTTTCTGATATTACCAGTAATTCATCTTTCGTTTCGCATGTAAATATTCATGAGTAGCAATTAATGTCAAATGCATATATCAAAAATGAACATTGGACGCTCTTTGCAAAACAAAACAGATAAAGGAAAAACAGTTTGAAATTTGTCTGAAAATGATTTGTATTGATTTTGAAGTTTGGCCTGTAAATAGGCGTTTTTTGTACAAGAGGCTGATGTCCTAGTAAGAGAACCCTGCCGAACAAATATAATTTATACAATTTGTGAAAATAAAACATAACAGCTATGTGAATAATCCCACTGGGTTCTAACTCTGCTATTGCCTTTATATATTCGAGCATCTCATCACTTTGCTATTGGTTGAAGGTGAATCAGATTGATTGGTGTCGTTCGGGCTTAATAGTCGATACCGAAGTCTGGATGCAATGTGATCCAATGAGACATACTGTTACGCTTTGATCCCTAATTTTTTCCTGGACCGCCCTTTCGGGTTTTCAGTCCACCGGGATACCCTTTTTTACCCAAGTCTCCTTTTCAGGTTTTCGACTTGCCAGGTGTACAGATTTTTTTCATTTTCATCGCTTATTTTTTCCCGAACCCTTTTGGTTCGCCGGGAAGCCCTTATTTTTGCCTAGGCCAGTCAACCTAGCGGGTCTTTGATTATGCGTAGTATTTTTTCACTATGTCTGCATTGACGGGGTGAGGAAGGTCGTCACCATCCATGGTGGTTAGAATCATAGCTCCTCCTGAGAAAATGTTCTTAACCACAAATGGCCCTTCATAAGTAGGGGTCCATTTGCCCCTGGGATCACCTTGAGGTAAGATAATACGCTTGATTACCAGATCCCCAAATTGATACTCTTGTCGTCTGACTTTCTTGTTAAATGCTTTGATCATCCGTTTTTGATACGTCTGACCATGACAAATAGCAATAACTCTCTGTTCGTCGATTAGGTTCAGCAGATCAAGCCGGGTCTGAATCCAGTCATCTTCACTCAAACCTGCATCCTTCATGATCCGAAGAGAGGGTATCTGAACTTCAATGGGCAAGACTGCCTCCATGCCATAAACCAAGGAATAGGGTGTTGCCCCTGTTGACGTTCGTGCTGAGGTACGGTACCCATGAAGAGCAAACGGTAACATACCGTGCCAATCTTTGTATGTCACTGTCATCTTCTGCACAATCTTCTTAATATTCTTATTAGCCGCTTCGACAACCCCATTCATCTTCGGCCGTTAGGGAGAAAAGTTATGATGCTGTATCTTGAATTGCTCGCAGAGCTTAGTGATCATCTTGTTGTTGAGATTGGTACCATTGTCTGTAATGATCCTATCTAGTACACCGTATCGACAAATCAGATTGTGCCGAATAAACTGTGCCACGACGTTCTTGGTTACAGTAGCAAAGGAAGTTGCTTCAACCCACTTTGTAAAGTAATCAATAGCTACCAGGATGAAACGATGCCCGTTGGACGCCGTAGGTCTGATCTCGGCGACCATATCAATGCCCCATATTGCAAAAGGCCAAGGTTCCGTCAAGACGTTCAGAGGAACCAGAGTTATGTGCACCTTATCAGCATAGACTTGGCACTTGTGACATGTCCGAGAATGCTGATAACAGTCAGCTTCCATTGTGGACCAATAATATCCTGCCCGAAGGATTTTCTTTGCCATGGTATGTCCACTGGAATGAGTTCCGAAAGTACCTTCATGTAACTCCGCCATGATCCTTTCTTCTTCATTCTTATCCACACAACGCAGTAAGGTCGAATCATGGTTACGCTTATAAAGAATGCCATTGCTGATGAAGAAATTTGCCGCGAACCTTCTCAGAAACTTCTTGTCATTAACAGATGCACCCTCGGGGTACTCCTGAGCCTCAAGGTACCTCTTCACCTCATGATACCAGGGTTTATCTGCTACCTCTTTAGTCTCAATATCACAGCAATGTGCAGGCTCGTCCAGTCTTTCAATGATGATCCGGGGAACTTCACTGTCCCAATTGACTTTGAACATAGAAGACATTGTAGCTAGTGCGTCCGCCAACTGATTCTCCTCTTTGGGGAAGTGTTCAAAGGTTATTTCCTCAAAATGGGGAAGCAACGTCAATATATACTCCTTGTAAGGAATAAGATTTAGGTGTTTCGTATCCAACTCGCCTTTGATCTGACTGATCACAAGAGTGGAATCTCTGAAGACACTTAGAAACGTAATCCTTAGGTCAAATGCTGCTCGAAGACCCATGATGCACGCTTCGTACTCCGCCATATTGTTGGTGCAGTTGAAACATAGTCGAGCGATAAACGGAGTATGAGAGTCTTTAGGAGATATGATCAAGGCGCCAATGCCGTTACCCAAAGAATTCAAAGCTCCATCAAAGTACATAGACCATCGGGATCCTTCCTCAGGTCCTTCATCCGGTCCAGGTGTCTCACAATCTGTTATCAACATGATATTCTCGTCCGGAAATTCAAAGTTCATAGACTGATAATCATCCACGGCCTGATGTGCCAAATGGTCTTCCAACACACTTCCCTTGATTGCCTTTTGGGTCGTATATTGGATGTCATACTCAGTCAAGATCATCTTCCATCTCGCTATTCTTCCGGACAAGGCAGGCTTTTCGAAGATATACTTGATTGGATCCATCTTTGATATCAACAGAGTAGTGTGAGTCAACATATACTGTCTTAGCCGACGAGAAGCCCATGCCAAAGAACAACAAGTTTTCTCGAGCAGTGAGTATCGGGTCTCACAGTCGGTAAACTTTTTGCTAAGGTAATAAATAGCATGCTCTTTTCGGCCAGACTCGTCATGCTGACCCAGCACACACCCCATTGAGTTATCGAGTACTGTCAAGTATAAGATCAGAGGTATCCCTTCAATTGGTGGTATCATAATAGGTGGCTCTTGGATATACTCTTTGATCCTTTCGAAAACGGACTGACATTCATCGTTCCAACGTACCACTTGATCTTTCTTCAGCAGCTTGAAGATTGGTTCACAAGTAGCAGTCAGGTGTGAGATGAATCGGGCAATGTAATTCAGACGTCCCAGATAGCCTCTGACTTCTTTCTCTATTCTGGGAGCTGGCATCTCTTGTATGGATTTCACTTTTGCAGGGTCAACTTGAATACCTTTGTCGCTCACGATGAAGCCCAGTAGCTTACCAGACCTCACCCCGAAGGTGCACTTGTTTGGGTTTAACCTCAGCTTGTACAACTTCAACCTGTCAAACAGTTTCTGCAGATGGTCAAGGTGTTCCTCCTTAGTTTAGGACCTTGCAATCATATCGTCGATATATACTTCAATTTCATGATGGATCATGTCATGAAAGAAAGCAACCATGGCACGCTGATACGTTGCCCCAACATTCTTCAATCCAAAAGGCATGACCTTGTAGCAAAAGGTACCCCACTGAGTAACAAAGGTTGTCTTCTCCATGTCTTCGGGAGCCATCTTGATCTGATTATAGCCGGAGAAGCCATCCATGAAGGAGAATACCTTGTGCTGAGCAGTATTGTCAACCAGAACGTCGATATGAGGTAGAGGGAAATCATCCTTGGGGCTTGCCCTGTTCAGATCCCTATAGTCAACACACATTCGAACCTTACCATCTTTCTTCGGAACAGGAACCACATTGGCCACCCACTGAGGGTAAGACGTAACTGCTAGAAAACCGGTGTCAAACTGTTTCATAACCTCAGCCTTGATTTTCTCAGACATCTCTGGGCGCATTACGGCGGACCTTCTGTTTCACTGGAGGACAGTCTTCCTTGGTAGGTAGGCGGTGAACCACAATATCGGTATCCAACCCAGGCATATCTTTGTAAGACCAGGCAAAGATCTCAACATAGTCGCGCAGCATCTGAGTCAATCGTTGCTTCACCCTAAGCTCCAGATTGGCACCAACCTTAACTTCCTTCTTATCTGTCTCAGTACCCAGATTCACTAATTCTACCGGCTCTTCATTTGGCTGAATAACCCTCTCTTCCTGGAGTAACAGTCTTGCAAGTTCACCAGGCACTTCGCAATCATCTTCACCTTCGTCTTCGGCTAAGTTGATCGGATTTTCAAAGTCATAACTGGCAGTAGCAGAGTCGTTACCAGTGAGATCCATAGTGGATGTTGACCTGTATACGTGAGTGTGTGTAAAATAGCTGTTTTGCAATATATAATAAAGAAAAACAAGGAGCGCAAAATTTGAAATGCAAGAACGTCCAATGCTTTTATTAATTATATATGAAAATGACACACATAAAGCCCTCACAAATGAAGCCACAGTGCCCCGGGTAAGGCACCGGGCCATAAAGTTTAAAACATTGTCTGTTACATATTCAAAACAAAAAGTTTCATTACTGGATGATAACAGAAACGAGCATAGAATCCTTCGCTATCCAGTTGCTTAATCCACCACCGGCAAGTGGGTAGATCCAGCTGTCAATGTCAAATTCTTCATCATCGTCATCTCTGATAGCATTCACCCCTGCATCTTGTTTAGGCTTCTCTGGTGCTCCGAACTCAATCTCTTTTGCATCGATCAAGTCTTGTACCTTGTTCTTCAAAACCCAACAATCATCCGTATTATGCCCTGGGCTATCAGAGTGATAAGCGCAATGGGCATTAGGGTTATACTTTGGTGACGTTGTATTTGGATTCTTCGGAGCTTCTTTTAGAATCACCAGATTGGTCTTCAGCAATTGTGGCAAAATCTGAGATAAGGTCATGCTGAGACGAGTGAATTGCCTTCGAGGTCTCTCGTCCTTCTGTTTATTGTTGTACCGAGGAACACCAGCAGGTTTTGAAATAACAACCGCATTGACAGCTTGGCGATGTTTAGGTTTATTCTGTCTTCTCGCACTGTAGACAGCATTGGACTCTTTCTTAAAGGGCTTCTTCTCGGTGCTCGATGAGGCACCCTTCTGTATCTTGTCAGCCTTAATACCAGCCTCAATCCTCTCACCAGTCAAAATAAGATCTGTAAACCCAGATGAAGAGTTTCCAATTAAGTGGTTGAAAAATGGACCAGACAAGGTCCCTAGAAACATATCAACAAGTTCCCGATCAGCTAAGGGTGGTTATACTCTTCCGGCGAGGTCCCTCCACTTTTGAGCATAATCTTTGAATCCTTCACCCGTTCCCATTGACATACCCTGGAGTTAGGTATGCGTGGGAGCGAGTTCGGAGTTATACTGATACTGCCTGTAGAATGCAGTAGCCAAATCTTCCCAACTGCGGATACTGGCTCCGTCCAACTGGTAGAACCACTCAAGTTGAGTCCCTGAGAGACTGTCTTGAAAGAAATGGATCCATAGGCTTTTATCAGCGGTGTAAGGCTGAATCTTCCTTACATATGACCGAAGGTGCAACTTCGGACAAGAAACTCCGTCATACTTAGCAAAGGCCGGTGCCTTGAATTTGTGGGGAATCACCACCCCAGATGATAGACCTAGATCACCAAAGTCCAGACCATGCACCTTCTGAACTTCCATAGCATTCAACCGGTCTTGCAGTTTCTTGTATCTATCATCAGCAGGAGGGTACTGTTCTTCATCGTAGTTCATCTCGTTGTCAGAGACCACAGGGCTAGGAGCCCTCCTTTCCTCTTGACTACCTTTCCCTCCAGATGAGGTGGTCAGATCAACTTCATTCTGTAGCCTGTTTCCAAACCTGTGTCCTATGTTAAACAGGATGGTCCTCTTCTTCTTCTTCTTCTTCTTCTTCTTCTTCTTCTTCTTCTCTTTCAGAATCAAGGTCTTCAGGTCCTGCTGACCCTTAGCTAGATTCATGAACAGCTCATGAAATTGGGCATTCTGGGCCTGGAGGGCCTTGATAGCTTGCTCAGTTAAAGGTTCAGCAGACATGATGAGTGCTGAAATAAACAGCGAAGAAGATAAGAGACCTGTAATGGGTACCTGTTTATGAAATGCATGAGATGAAATGCGTATGATTATGTTTTCAAAGACAATCGGGAGATTCAAATTTGTAAACCAGAAAGGAAATACACTTTATTAGGTAAACTTTATAATTCAAATTGTTCAACAAGTTGCCCTTAAGGCGTTACAAGAATGGAAATACTGAAAAGTAAACAAAAACTGGAAAGGAAATCATCAAAGGTCAATCAACGCTCCCATGGTCTCTTCTTATCAGTGCGGACATAGTCGTTGAGAATCCGCTCATTCTCTAAATGCCTAGTTAACCTCTGGATCTTTTGCTCTTGCTCATTGAACTTCTCTCGTTAAGAATCCCGTTCTTCCCTCAGTTGCATCCAAGATCTCTTTAATTCCCCAATGTCAGTGGACATATAAGGATGGAGAATGGTTGGAAGAACCCCTTCTTCATTAGCAACTTCAAGAGTGATAGGCCAGATAGCTTCATATGGCATACCTAGCTTTTGGGCACAGATACGGACCCATATGAGATATGGCTCCATCGAAAGTGAAGTCTTTGCCCCCAGCTCATGTGGATCCGATTGGTGAACTCTATCCCAAGCCTTTATGAATCTGCGATGTTGCTCGTCACTATCCCCTTGAAAATCAAAGAT
The DNA here is from genome assembly GCA_948472305.1 of Vicia faba. Lineage (NCBI taxonomy): Eukaryota > Viridiplantae > Streptophyta > Magnoliopsida > Fabales > Fabaceae > Vicia > Vicia faba. The sequence goes on along the minus strand of OX451736.1, from coordinate 588,448,114 downwards.
AATACTAGGCATTAGCATCTCATGAGGTCCTTCTCTTCTGGCTCTCCCAAACTGACGTAAGCATGGGTTGTAAGAAATTCCTCCATGGGTTCCTAACAATGGCACATTGGGGTACTCCCCACATCGATCAATAACAATCACCTCGTCCATACCCTTGAGAGTCCAGATAATGTCATTATGAGAAAGAGACATAACCCTATAAGCCCAACCCATGTCTTCTTTATTCTTCGGCACAAATTTGGGAAGGTGCGAAATAAACCACCTTGCCAATAACGGAGCACAGCACATCAAGGTTCCCCGCTTTCGGGCAGTACAAGCATAGAGCTGATGAAGGATGTCACCCAAGAGCGTGGGCACAAGATTGAGAGAGATGAAGATCTTTATCGCATTCACATCAACAAAGGAGTCGGAGTTTGGAAACAATACCAAGCCGTATATCATAAGGGCCAGAATATCCTCGAATGTCTTGAAATCTAGACTATCCCAGAAATAGTTAGCCTTACCAACCAAGAACTTAGTCAGAAAGCCCTTTGCTCCATTTCTAGTCTCCCAATTAGCCATTACCTCCTCTTTGGTCAAATGAAGGTCTGCAGCAATCTCTTCGGGCCTAAGCATCTTTTCCCAACCAGTAAACAGGGTCGGTTCCAGAACAGAGATACCGAGCAACTCAGAGAATTCTTCTAGGGTGGGAACCAGCTGATAGTCTTGAAAAGTAAAACAATGGTACAACGGATCATAGAATTGGACTAGGATACTCATCATCTGCTCGTCCAATTTGGAAGTGACCAAACTAAGAAGATAACCATGCCTCCTGATGAAGCAAGTAGTGTAAGGCATCTTTGCAACCAACTCTTTAAGCAAGGTGGGAACCTGGAAATAGTTAATCCGGATGGTATTCCTACGCATGGGCATCATACAAAACAGAATAAAGATAAATCCATCCTGTCTTTGAAATAGGTTAGTCCAATGCAAGATGTATGCAATGTCATGATGTCATGATGTCATGATAGTAAGCACACCATAAGTATCCACAAATAGCAAACGTGGTAAAGGCACACAAGTCACACAGAGAGCCCTTAGATTTCAGGCTGGCAAGGAGCTTAGGTACTACCCTATTTCAGTTCAGTTGGTTTAAACCTGTCTTAAAAATAGTAACCGGGTTCTAGAGGATCTCAATATCACTGACTACCCTCAATCGGTCATAATTCCAGTTTAGCAACCTTTTCTTACGGCCGTAATCATCGCGAGAGTTTAGTCTCAATGAGTGTAGCATACTGCTACTGTTCTATGGCCAAGTTGGTCAATTTAAAGGTTCTAAGGTTAGCTGGTGCTTAATGACCCCTTAAATGACCCATATTCTCCTCGTTCTAACACAAGGGATATCGGTACAATCTAAAGTGCCACACCAACGTAGCTATTGCTTCAACCGTATCGGTCTATGCCATACAGTTCCCTCACAGTTTATTGCTACTTACCTAAAGGGTACCCCCAGATCCGGGATAGGATCTATAGAACTCCGATACAAGCCCACAAATTTAAAGCATACAAAGCATACAATTGAAAACACAATGATCTACCTCACTTATTAATTCCCCAGCTGAGTCGCCAGTTCTGTGATACGGTGGGAAGAGAATTGACTGTTTTGGAATGCTGGTTCGCGTTTTGTGTTTGTTTTCACAAAATGTCACGGTAAGCAAGAGTCGCCACCGTCTTTTATTTTATCCAACAAGGAAAGGAAAAAAGCACAGAAAAATTCCTTTTTTCGAGATATTTCTCGGGTTCGGGAGGTAGATTATAGAAAGGGAAGGTGTTAGCACCCTTTCTATCCGTGGTTATCCATGGGCTCTTAGGTACTTGCTCAAAATGTTTTCAAAATTTGCTTTTCTTTGTGTTTGTGGGTTTGAAAAGAGTTTTTGTTTGAAAGGAGTGTAAGTGCGAAAAGTTTTGTTTTGAAGAGAGAAAGTACTTAAGAACCATCTACCTACTCGAAAAGGGAATTAAACTGTGCTAATGTCCTTTAGACAATGCTAGCCCACTATTGATGAGTAGGTAGCATCGTCGTTGGAGTTTAAGGATCAATTCGATTAAGGGACGTGTGGTCACTAAAGCAATGTTAGGACGCCTTAGCGGTAACCCTAATGTCTTAGATCATTTTTCCGAGGCAACCGTTTCGAGGCAACTATGATCTTTGTACAAGAGGACGACCTCTAAAACTTCCTATACTCAATGACCACGTTCGAAGGCAACCAAGTGAGGTGTACCCTAAGAGTGCGCATGTGCGAGTGTGTTATTTTGGTTAATTTTATCTTTGTACATGTCATGGGTGAGCTATGTTGATTTTAAGTTCATACATTTGATCTTGTCATGCATTCCCTATTATCAAACATCTAAGAGTGTATAGTTGCGGAATTTAAATTTGCGGAAATTAAATCTAAACTATTACAAGGTGTCGGGTATTTACATCGCCAAAAACAACCCTTTAATTTAAATTGCGGAAAGTAAAATAAAGGGATAAATAATTAAAGTCCTAATTAAAAGCTATTACATTCCGGAAGCAATTACAATAATAAGACAAAATTGATCGCGTGCGAGAAAATTAAACCGGCGCATTTTTTAGGGTTTTGACCCTTTTTATGAAAGAAAGAGATTTTTTTGTTATTTTTTGAATTAAAAGAAATTAGATCTAAATTAACAATTAAATTAATTAATGAAAATATTTTTGGATTTTTGAATATTAAAGGAAATTAAATAATTTTAATCAAAGTTAGTAAAAACCTAATATTCTATATTGATTTTAATTTTTTTTTTTGCAAAAAATCATTAAAAGTTATATCTATTTAAAACTAAATTAATTAGGTTAATATTTATTTACAAAAATAAATTCAAATTTAATTTTAATAAATAAAAATAATATTTTTTGTATTTTCTGATTTTATGAGGAAAGATAAATTATTCGGTTAATTAAATAATAATGATAATAATTAAGTAAAAAAAATAAATAAAAAGAAAATATAAAGAGAAAAGAAATAACCCATTGGGGGGTTTGGGCCCAAATCTGGAGGTGGAATCAGCATGTTCAAGGCCCACTTGCTGCAAGCCTGCGTTTGACTTTTCCAATTCCCTGTGACAACGTTGACTGGGCACTATGGTGGTCTTTCATTCCTGGCCACCAGATTTGACTTGGAGGCCATCTGGCACGTTGAAATTTGAAGGCATATGGTGGACTACGTTTGCTAAGACGCGTTGGAGCATCTGAAACAAAATAACACAAAGTTTTGGGGGACCGAGATTCGAACCCAGGTCCCATTGGCCAATGCACTAGCGCCTTCACCAATTGAGCTGTTGTGTTCAATTGTTAATGGAATGAATAAAGAATATTATATATGAAAAGCAATCAATATGCTGGAATTAAAAAAAATGCGCAAATATTCAAAACCAGCCAATCCAGGGAAGGCACGTGGTCGTCTTCTTCAACAAAAAGCCTGGTTATTTACCTGCGGATTTCATCCGCAGCTAAATCCATGGCTCACTCCTAAAATCTTCTCTAGGCTGTAAAAATCAATTCGAAGACCATGGTTCGATTTGTCTGGGTCTCGTGAACACATCCATATCCATCAATTGGCTTGATTTCACCTGTAGCAAAAATACCCAAAAAATAACCTTCCCAAACCCTAGGTTCGGTTACAAGGTTACAAGCTACCAAAACAAAATCAAATAATGCAGAAACGTCCTAAATGGAATGATAAACATGATAGTGTCAAGATTTTGGCAAAAAGATGCAAGAATCAGAGGTTATGTTTTCGTGTACAGGGCCATGTTCAAGAAGACTTACAGCGCGACTGGGGATGTTTCAGGGCTTGATTTTGATTCCTATCGCTTCAGTGGATGGCAAACAATAGGATAGCGTGGAGTTTTTGTCTTGAATTGGGCTCTATATGTGATTTCAATTTCACACTTTTCAAGCTTTTTCTCAAGTTTTGTTTTCCAGATTCTGCAGCCTCTAGGTCGTGTCCTTTGTGCCTTTGCCTTTTGTGAGTATAATAGAGTGAATTAGGTTTAGTTTTGGGCTTTCAATCCTTGTGTATTGATGATTCAAGATTTGATATGAACCACCATTAAAAAGCTTCCAAAATTATCCCAAATCAAATATTTTGTGCATGAGATAGCTTGATACGAGTTTGATTGTGTCCATCATGATAATTGAAAGTTGTATCAATAAAAAAGATCTCATTCCATCAATATTTGAATTTTATTTAGATTAATATTGATTTAAAATGAATTAATTCAATAAAAATCAAATAAAAATAGAAAAATTAATGAATGGACATAAAACTGAAGATAGGACACGTGTGTAGTGTGACAAGATCAAATCAAGTGGAAAAAAGTGGGCCCAGTTGTCAAAATTTGAAGTTTTGGGGATAGTTGGCTTTTGGTAATTTTGGAAAAATGCCCAACTTCAACAATGCATAACTTCTTCAATTTTGAACTTTTGGAAGTGTTCTTTGACTTTTTAGAAACCTTGAGATGTCCTATAACCAACCCTTTTGGTATCATCTCATTTTGATATTCCATGCTCAAGTTATAAGCTTTGGAAAAAAAGGTGTTTTTGTTGACTTTTAAAAATGACCTATAATGTCCAAATTTGTAACTTCTTGTGAGTGCATTTCTTGATCTTAGGGTGTGAAGATGGATTGTAGAAAATTGCATCCTCTTCAAAATTAGCTTTGGATGGGTCATTTATCTTAAATTATGAGAAAGTTATGCTTGGTCAAAGTTGAGTTGACTTTTCCTACAAAACCCTAATTTAGCAACTTTTGAATCTTGATGAATCTAGAGAAATCCTTGATGAATCATGATCAACCCTTGATAAAATGATGAATTATCCTTCAAAATGAGAATTTTGAAAAAAAATCTAGAGGTTTGACTATATGTAGGTCACAGTTGACTTTTGCCTTAGCACAATCAATTTTTGGACCTCTTGAGCAATTGACTGACCAAATTTCCTCTGCAAGGCTTGAAATTTGACATGGATGAAATTGAGAACATATTAGTACATTGGGGATAACTTGAGGTCATTTGGATGCAAGGACCTTGATGCAATACCAAACCCTAGTTTGAGATTGACTGTCTTAGGAGATGATTTGACTGTCCAACTCTTGAGCAATCTTGAACCATTTGGAGATTATTCTTGACATGTCTTGAGAAATATGGGAGGGCAAATTTTGGGGTACAACAAGGTGCAGCTGAGTTATTTGGGTCGTATGGTTGGATATGAAGGTGAGAATAAAGGTACGATAATTGTTGGTTCACATCCGAGCGAAAATCATTTATCCGGGTTGTAGTGGAGTCATTGATTGCACTCCATTGATTGTTGATGTTGGTGTTCATAAAAGAAAACTGTTGAGACATGTAGTCCATGAGCTCTTGATTACTTCGACCAGAGGGGGCAGTAGGAGGAGGAGGCACAGCTTCACCGCCTTCAACTTCTTGGTCATTATCTTCATTTACAACAATATCTTCACCAATGTAGGTGATGGTCTTTGGCTTAAAATTAAAATGTACGCCCATTCTTGAATAAACATTCTTAATTGAAATTTTGTTTAGATTAAGATCCATATCCACCTTTTCAAAACCATGAAAATCCACACCAAATTCCTCCATAATCAAAGTGACAAAGTAAGCAAATGGAAGGAATTTAGACTTTTCATCCACTCTCAGCATATGCATCATGATCATTCTTGCCCAGTTTACATTTACTCCTTTCTTCCTTGCATAAATAAGCTGCATCTCGAAGTCGATGACTGTGCAATGGTTTCCTGCTCTTGGAAACAGTATATAGACCAAAAAATAATGATATAAGTGATCGTCTATATGGAGGTTACCTGCACTCCAGAAGTCTCTAGATGGAATTACTCCGCCAAGACCACAAATCCGTTTGGCGCGAAATTCAGCTTCACTTAACCGCCCAATGTTGTAAAAGAATCCCTTTTTTTGATAGCCATCCCATATCTCGTTTTCAGGATCATATAGGGAGCTTCCAGTGAAAGGAATATGCAAGATCTCACCAACAACCTGAGGAGTTAGAAAGATACGAGTGCCTAACACATATGTGACCATTTTGCCTTTTTGGGGTGTTAGATTACTGAAAAACGTTCTTACCAAATCCGGATAGTATAGACCGTACGAAGAAATCAAGGGTTCCAGACCATAAGCAGCTAGATTATTCTGAAAGGAAAAAACATTCTTGAGGAAATGAGGAGAGTATACCATACTTGGGGTTGGATACAATTTTCCTTTGAAAGTCTTTGATAAATCTGGCTTCTTGCTCTTCGGTGAGAGTTGAGAGCAGTGGATTAGATGTTGAGTCAACCTTCTTTTTCCCTTTATCTGAAACTGAAGCCTTTCTCTTTGTTCTTGAAGCCATGGATATGGAGTTTTAGGGTTTTGGGGTTTTTAGGTTTTGTGAGAGAGAAAGATTTTGTGAGATGAGATTTGGAAGTGATTTAGGTAGGTAGGGAATGAGTTATTAGAATTGAAGTGTATTTGGCTTGGGAATATGAGAGAGGAATTCTGACCTACATTAATTTTCTCTCATAAAAGCTAATTTCAGTACGTGCAATCGATTGACATACCATGTGCAATCGATTTGCACACAAACATAATCAAAAATTAAGCAAAAATGCACATAGTGCAATCGATTGCATTAAAGGTACAATCAATTTGCACATGAAATAGAATGGACAAAATTGAAAAAACTCTTTGTGCAATCGATTACACTCTTTGTGCAATTGATTTGCATCATCAAAAATTGCCCAAAACCAAATTTTTCTTGAAAATTTAAATATCTTATAACATAGATTCATATATAGAATGTATAAAACATATATAAAAGTTATATCAAGGGTAGAATGCACCTTATAAGTTGAGTTCGTCAAGTATGTCGAGCTCTCGACGAATTTTGTAGAAAGGTTCTTTCGCCAAAGGTTTGGTGAAGATATCGGCAAGCTGATTATGAGTATCTACAAAGGTTACCTCGACATCTCCTTGAAGAACATGATCACGGAGAAAATGATGTTGAATGTCTATATGTTTAGTCCTTGAATGCATGACGGGATTCTTTGTAATGTTAATTGCACTGGTGTTGTCGCGTCTTAGAGGAATGCACCCTAGATCGAGTCCGTAGTCACGAAGTTGTTGTTTTAGCCACAAAATATGAGCGCAACCACTACCCGCTCCAATATATTCAGCTTCGGTCATGCTTAGAGCAACACATGCTTGTTTCTTGCAGGCCCATGATACTAATGCATTACCAAGAATGTGACAAGTGCCACTTGTGCTCTTTCTATCTGTTTTACATCCTGCATAATCCGCGTCAGAATAACCAATTAAGTTGCATACACTACCTTTAGGATACCATAATCCGACATTTGTTGTTCCTTTGAGATACTTCATGATCCTCTTTACCGCCATGAGATGAGATTCCTTTGGGTTAGCTTGAAAGTGGGCACAGAGACAAACACTAAACATTATGTCAGGACAGCTTGCTGTCAAATATAATAAGGAGCTAATCATACCTCGATATTTAGTGATGTCGATGGAAACACATGATTCATCTTGATCAACATAAGAACCAGAACCCAATGGTGTAGACATTTCCTTACAATTATCCATGTCAAACCTTTTCAAGAGTTCCTTGCAATATTTGGATTGGTTGATGAAGATGCCATCTTTTAGTTGTTTGATTTGAAGTCCAAGAAAATAGTTCATTTTACCCATCATGGACATTTCAAATTCTCCTTGCATCATTGATGAGAATTCTTCACACATTTCTTGATTTGAAGAATCGAAGATGATGTCATCAACATAGACTTGTGCTAGCAAAGTGTCGTCATTGATTTTCTTGATAAATAGAGTCTTGTCAACTTTGCCTTTTTCGAAACCTTTTTCGCATAAGAAATTGCTTAAACGATCATACCATGCCCTTGGTGCTTGTTTCAGTCCATAGAGAGCTTTTCTTAATTTAAATACATGAGATTGATTCTTGAATTCTTCAAAACCCGAGGGTTTCTTAATGTATACTTCTTCAGTGATATATCCATTCAAGAATGCGCTTTTGACATCCATTTGGAAAAGCTGAAAGTTTAATGAACAAGCATAGGCAAGTAAGAGACGAATAGCTTCTAACCTTGCAACTGGAGCGAAAGTTTCTTCAAAGTATATTCCTTCTTCTTGATTATAGCCTTGTGCTACCAATCTTGCTTTGTTGCAAACAATTATTCCATTCTCGTCAAGTTTGTTTTTGAACACCCATCTTATTCCAATAATGTGTTTGTTGCTTGGCCTAGGAACGAGTTCCCAAACTTGATTCCTTTCAAATTGATTCAATTCTTCTTGCATAGCTATGATCCATTGGTCATCGCCTAAAGCTTCATCAACTTTAGAAGGTTCAATTTGAGAGACAAATGCCATGTTTAGGTAAGCATCCTTAAGATTTAATCTTGTAGACACGCCTTGACTTATATCACCAATCACTTTATCAATAGTATGATCTCTATGAGTTCTCCATTCTTTTGGTAGATCGTTGAGATTCGATTCTTGTTGAGGTGATTCTTCTAGTTGAATGGGTTGATCCTTGGAAGAATTTTCTTGAGGACCTTCTAAAATTTCATCATCATCATCACAAACAATATTATCCCCCTTGGAGGGGTTAGATTCATCAAAAGAAACATGCATAGATTCTTCAATAGTCAAAGTTATTTTGTTGTATATTCTATATGCTTTACTAGAGAGTGAGTAACCAAGAAATATACCTTTATCGGATTTCTCATCGAACTTATCCAAATTATCTTTGTCATTGTTTAGGAAAAAACATTTGCACCCGAAGATATGAAAGAAAGAAATGTTTGGTTTTCTCCCTTTGAAAAGTTCATATGGAGTTTTCTTTAAGATTGGTCTAATGTTAACTCTATTTCTAACAAAACATGCCGTGCTCACCGCATCCGCTCAAAAGTATTTTGGAAGGTTTGAGTCGCTAAGCATTGTTCTAGCAAGTTCCACAAGAGACCTATTCTTTCTTTCAACCACTCCATTTTGTTGTGGAGTCCTCAGTGTCGAGAAGTTGTGAGATATTCCATGTTCTCCACATAATTCTTCAAATAGAGCATTTTGGAATTCTCCGCCATGGTCACTTCTAATTGAGGCAATTGTTAGAGACTTCTCATTCTGAATTTGTTTAGCATACTTCTTGAACGCCTTGAATGCATCACTTTTCTGCACTAAAAAGAATGTCCAAGTATATCTAGAGAAATCTTCAACAATAACCAAAGCATATACATTACCTCCGAAACTCCTTGTTCTCGATGGACCAAATAGATCCATATGTAACAATTGTAGTGGCCTTGTAGTGGACACCACATTCTTATATTTGAAAGTTGATCTAGTTTGTTTCCCTTTTTGACAAGCATCGCATGTCTATCTTTGACGAAATTTCTCTTAGGCAATCCAATGATAAGATCATGCTTGATTAATTTATTCAAGTGTTCCATATGAATATGAGTAATTCTTTTGTGCCAAACCCATGAATCATCGTTGTTCGCCATGAGACATTTAACCTTCAAAGATGGATCATCAAGGGAAATCATGATATATTATTGATTCTTTTACCTTTAAGTATAACCTCATGAGTGACTTCGTCTTCTATCAAACATTCATCCTTGGTGAACTTGATTTTGAAGCCTTTGTCACAAAGTTGGCTAATACTTAGAAGATTATGCTTTAGTCCTTCAACATAAAGAACATCTTCAATGGATGTGAAATGTGGATCACCAACTTTGCCTTTGCCTAGGATTCTACCCTTATTATTGTCTCCATAAGTGACAAAACCCTTGGCCTTTAGCGCTAGATGTGAAAATTGGTTTATGTCTCCCGTCATATGCTTTGAACAACCACTATCAAGATACCAAAGATTGCATGTGGTCTTCAAGCATACCTGTAAAACAAATTAAGTTTTGTTAGGTACTCAAGTTGCTTTGGGTCCTTCATAATTAGTGCCTTTCTTTACCCATACATAATGCCCACTTGCCACACTGAAGTTTCTTACATACCAAGCATTAGGTGTATGGCTTTTAATACCATAATAAAAACAAGTAGGTTCAAAGTTACTTCTATATCTAGAAGGATAAGATTTCTTCTTAGGAAATGTTTTCTTTTTCGGAGAGTGACGAACTATTTTAGGTTTGTTCACTTTCTCTTTGGAAGATTGATCACTTGCCTTAACAAAGATAGTTTTGTTAGAACTTGGTTTTGAAAACTTTGAATATTCAAGTCCACTTTTATCATTGGAGTATCTTTGTTGGCTAAGAACACCTTCCAGTCCAATTTTCCCCTTTTCATATCTTTCAATGACTCTTTTTAATTGGACAATTTGGAAAGAGAGTGAATCACAATTTTTGCATACAAAATTCTGTTTTTGTTCATCACTTGATTTTCGGTTTTCTTCTTTGAAATCTTTTTCCATTGAAACATATTTTTATTCTAAGGATGAAATTTGTTTCTTTTATGATGAAATGGTTTTATACAGAATTTTGCATTCATTCAATAGTTCATCTATAGCACCTTGTGCATCACTATCAAAAATATAAAATTCATTACTAACCTCATTGTCTTCATCATCGGAATGGTGTGAGGCCATCAATGCTAGATTTGCACTTTCATCACTATCAGAATCGGATGAGGAACTTATTTCATTGTCCTCCCATGTGACATAAGCCTTTTTGTTCTTGAATCCCTTCTTGCTTTTGAAGCCACCTTTCTTAGAGAGTTTTGGACAATCCGACTTGATATGACCTTGCTTACCACATTCATAACATGTGATTTCTTGTGTGGATGTGGATCCTTCCTTTTTCTGAAAATGTTTCTTTCCTTTTGAATGAGAAAAAGGTTTGTCATTTATACCGAAGAACTTACCAAGTCTTTTAACAAGAAGCATGAAGTTTTCATCTTCTTTTGGATTGTTTTCCTTTTCAACTTCCTTGGAGTCTATCTTCAAAGCAATATTCTTGGATTTCTTTTCTTGATTTTCATGTTTTTCGAGTCTTCTGAGTTCTGTTTCGTATTCTTAAAGTTTTCCAAATAATGTTGCGGATGTCATGTTGGATAGACTTTTCTTTTATGATATTGTCGTTACCTTTTATTGCCATTCCCTAGTTAAGGACCTAAGTGCTTTCAGATTCAATTCATCATTCGTCAAAGTTTTACCAAGAGCACTTAGATGATTTGTCAAGTGCACAAATCTCTTTTGTAAGTCAAGAATGGTTTCTCCGGGCTGCATTCAAAATAATTCGTATTCTTGACTTAGGGTATTTAGTCTTCATCTTTTTACTTCAACCGTTCCTTCATGAGTTTGTACCAAGGTATCCCATATTTCTTTTGTTGTTTTGCATGCCGAGACACGGAAGAATTCGTCCATGCTAAGTGCACCTTGAAGAAGGTTTATTGCCTTTTTGTCATAGAGAACTTTCTTCTTATCATCACCGTCCCATGTAGTTTTAGGCTTTGATGAGCCAACACCATTGATTACCGTTATAGGGATAAATGGACCATTTTCGATGGCATCCCATATTTCTTCTCCTTGTACTTCTAGATGCACCTTCATGCGTATTTTCTAGAAGTCAAAATATTCACCACAAAATAGAGGAGGCTTGTTGTTACTACCACCATCTCTGAAAACGGGATTATGATTTGCGAAAGCCATTATGGATCTTTTAGGAGCAGGTTACCTATAACCTGCTCTGATACCAATTGTAAGTACGAAGTGCGCCTCAGAGGCGGGGGGGGGGGGGGGGGGGGGGGTGAATTAGGTACTTTAAAAATTCTGGTTTTTAGTGATGATGGTTCTTATTTTTCAGGTTATAAGTGAGTTTAGGAAAGCTTAAAAATGCATAAAAATAAAGAGACACGGGCGATATATCCTGGTTCCCCTCACAGTCCGAGAGTACTCCAGTCCCCTTTCAACATGAAAGAGATTTCCTTATTGTGGCAAACTTAAACAAGAACTCCCAACCAAACCAAGAACAATCCTCTTGAATTTTCACTAAGTTACCCATGAGAACAATCCTCTCAATGTAACTACACTTGTATCCAACAACTTGGAAAGACAAGATTTCAAAAAAAACACTTAAACTTAATTCCAACAATCCTAGAAAATACGTAAGTAAATATCAATTTGTGAGTTTGAGTGAGTATAGTAATATTGATCACTTAGAGTGATTTGACAATGTATAATCTTCTTCTTTCAATAATAATATTGTACAAAGACTCAAGATATATTTGCTCAAAGTTTTCTGTTTGTTAATGTATGAAAATGTGCAGAAAACTTATGCATGAAAATGAAGAATGCTTGAGTTTGTATTTTGAAAGTTCAGAAAATATTTATGAAAGAAGGTGTTAGATCTAGATTTGAAATTGAATATTTATATGTTCATAACACCCTTTTGAAATATCATGAAGATTTGAAAATGTATCATGAACAAATTCCAAATTTGAGTGAAAAGGTGTAATGAAAAGGCATGATGAAAAGGCATGAACAAAGCTGTTATTTTCAAATTCGTGCAGTATGCAATCGATTGCACCCTTGGTGTAAATCGATTGCACAAGGTTTTTAACAGCTATTTTTTCAAAATCTTTAAGAGTGCAATCAATTGCACTAACAATGTAATCGATTGCATGCAAAGTCAGTAGCAAAAAGTAACTGAGTGCAATCGATTGCACTTGTAATGTAAATCGATTGCATGAGAAACAGAAGCAAACATTTTGAAAATTTTAAGTATGTAATCGATTGCATAGGTAATGTAAATCGATTGCACATAGAAACAAAAGCAAAAGATCTGAAATTTTGAAGTGTGCAATCGATTGCAATAAGATGTAAATCGATTGCATGCAGAAGAAAAATGAAATTTTATCTTTGAAAAGCTTGAGTAATGATTCTTAAACATTTCTTTTTCATTTTTGAGCATCTATATCTTAAGATCAAAGTAGATAATATTATTATACCTTTAAAGTTGTTGAGAGCTTTGAATGAAGATATTATCCTTGAATGCTTAGATGCTTGATCATAAATCTTTGCCTTCTTGGTTAGCCATGATTTGTCTTCATCAAAACAAAAGCTTATTTGTGAAGCTTGATTTTACACATGTGACTTACTTTCATGTTTGTTCTTGAATCTATAGTGTTCACGTGCTTCCATTTCCCGACGTGTTTATTAATGTTATGCCATTGTTGTTTGATCCTATCTTGTTCAGTTTTCACAATGAGCCAAAAGAGAAGCTTGCAAAGTGAAACTATCTAGAAGAAAAGGTAGAGGAACAACAACAAGATGACATTGGGAATGCCATATACGAATACTATAATCCAAATAAAAATAGCAGTGGCAGCAAAGACAATGTTGATTCAGCCAAAAGAAGTCGACGGTATTGGTGTTGCTTAGTGCATTATAACCAATATTTTTCCTTCACATTTCTTATTGGTCTTATTATTTTTATCAGGTAGTAATTGCATTTCCAAATGACGGTGCCCGGAAGTGATTGCATAAGTTATTCGACAATTATTTAGGGGTTGATCTCCAATAAGAATCTCTATATCTAATTTATGTTTTATTTATAGTTGTCTAATTGTTGGAGTGGCAGATTGTATGTACGAAGGTACTTGAAGGTGACAAGAGGATAGTTTGGCTCAAGGAAGACAATGTCTATGGCCATCATGTTGTGATTCTTGATCATTTGATCCAATCTGGAGTAATTGAGTGTTAGGTGAATTATTAATTGTGAAATTATAAAAGTTATATATATTTTCAAAAGAATTTTATATATCTATGAAGATTATTTTACTTTGGATGATAGTTCTTTGTCATTTGAAATCAATAGAAAAAATTTCAACTGTGCTATGAAATACAAGTGTGGGAGAGATTGTAAGCAATACAAATTATTTGTTTGTGGACATGTCATAAGATTCTTTTAGAAATTACAGATGTATTTAACCATTAATAGTAAAAATGCTTATGTGATGAGATAAAAATAGTAAATAAAGTGTTGTATACATTTCCTAAAGTTTAAAGACGAGTAGATAGGTAGAAAAATGGTGGTACATATGATAGCCGTGATTGCTATCCTTATTAAATGCCTCTTATTATCTCTTGAAAAAATACAAAGTAAACAAAATTCATGTGTTTTTTTAGTTCATTAAGATAAACTTGATAACAAATACTCATAAAATAAGAAATATTGAAAGAATCATATGAAACTTAGTCCTCAAAATGAAATCTCTAACTATATATTTAAAATTTTGATTTAATTTAAAATAAATTATTTTAAATAAATGACATGCTATAGAGAAGTGGATGATGATGGATAAGTAGTATTCAACCAAATTATAAGATTAGTATTCACCTTTTTTTTATTTAAATCTTTGATTAAAGTAAATTGGTAACAACAATAATAATGAAATAATAGTATTTTACCTATCAAATTATAAAAGCTGGTCAATGCGCTTGAGAAGTGATAACAATAGAAGAATACTCTGTAATTTTTTTTATCAGAAAGGAACTTAATGGTGAAAACAAGGTCAGCTAATGCTTACAAAAGATTATGATAAAGGAAATGAGATCTATTTCAATGATAAATTAATAGTTCATAAAGTAAGCACTCCAAAACAAACAATATTTACATGGTTAGGATTGAATTGAACTGTATTCCCTCCGTTTCTTTTTAAGTGTCATTTTAGAATAATTTTTTTGTTTCTATTTAAGTGTTATTTTTATAGTTTAATGTTATTATTTGTTAATTATATTCCTACTTTCTCAATAACTCTACTTCACATTTTCCATAAAATTAATTATTTTCTCAATTAGTTAATGGAAAAAGAGAGATGGTGTATGATTGAATTTATTTGAAAAAAGAAAATAAATGAGGGTATAATAGGAAAAATAACTCTAATAATCCACTATCTTAGTTGAAGAGCTGTATGCTAAAATAACACTTAAAAAGAAACGGAGGGAGTATTACATTACATTTTTTAAATAACATTACATTTTTTGATAATTTAATCAAACCTTGAATGAAGATGATTTAAAAAACAATATTACACATTTCTCTAATCATACTTTATTAATTAAGATAATTTAAAAAATAATAACATTACATTCAAAAATAATAAAATATAATTAAATAATAAAAAGTGATACCAAAAAATATTTAAAATAAGTTCAATAATTCTTTTGCCAAAATACTTGATTTATCTAGAATATGAAAAACTATATTATAATTTTAATCTTCAATTTTATTTGGTTCACGAAAGTAGTCTGTCTATTTTAAATTTAAAAAGTTTTGGTCCGCTCTCACGTTTTTAATAGAAAATTGATGATATTTTTTTTTACTTTTTTAACTTATATTTTTTTTTGTAAAATTTTACAACAAATTTATATATGATACATTTTTTTAAATTATTTTGAAGGTTAGGTTATAGTTTGATTTTAATCTTCATGTTGAATTTGCATGAGCATATTTTACAAAGTTTATTATATTTTGATGAGGGTGTCGTCATACATTTTATGTTTATAAAAAATGTAAATACAATCTAATAAGAAGATTTTAGGTTTGTAATTTAACGAAGAGTTGTCATATATCGTAGGTTGTAAAATAATGTAAATATAATATAATAAAAAAGTTTTAAAACTCAAATTTGATGAGGAGATGTCATATATTTTAAGTTTGGAAAATGGGCTAATATCTAAAATATGTTTAATAAATTTTTAGAATTAACTCATATGGATTCAACTAGAGTTTATTAACTCATCTGAATTCACGGGTAGATATGAACGTATTTATGAGATACCAGCTATAGACTGTGAATTTTATGTCCATCTTTTAAATCTTTCTTTTACTACTGTTTAATATAATTGAAGTTAGAGAATCAGTTGTCCAGCGCTTTTTTTGGCCTTTAAAAACGCTTTCTATGGTGGCGCTGCTATAGGTTTTAGCAGCGCTTTTTGTTTAATGAAAAGCGCTCTCATAAGTTTTCTTTTAGCAGCACTTTTTTATGGAAAAGCGTTGTCTTAGGTAGGCTTTTAGCAACACTTTTTTCTGGAAAAACGCTTTCATAGGTGGTCTTTTAGCAGCGCTTTTGCCTGGAAAAGCGTTGTCATATGTTTACCTTAGACAGCGCTTTTTGTGAAAAAGCGCTTTCATAGGTTACCTAAGGCAGCGTTTTTCTTGAAAAAGCACTTTCATAAGGTGTTTTTTTTAGAGGTATAATTTATATAATTCATATACCTGCATTGTTTGCAGCATATTATTTATATAAACCAGTTGCCATAACCTGTAATTCATAAACCGCGGTAATGCATTGTATACCATTGTAATCTAAAATATATATACACCATTTTTGTACCTCAAAATATATAAAAACCATTGTTATCAACATTGTAACTCAAAATCAGTCTTACAAAATCAACCCTAACAACAAGAAGATGTGGCTCAAACTAAATAGTACTCAATAATCTAAAGATAACTGATACACTTACAAAACCTTCCTCAAATATCCAAATCAAATATAACAATAATTAAGGACGTACAAGAGTTTCTGCAATAACTTTGAAAACAAAAAATAACAAAATTGTAATACTGCTTCCTTTCTAACTCTCAGTCTGCTCCCTCAACCTTCGGATGGTACTCCGAAAAGTCACAACACTGGCAGTACTGTCAAAATAATAAGCCCAAAGAAAATCACAAGGTTAGCAACTATATACAAGCAATTAATCAATTGAGAAAACATGTTTTTTGAGCAAGATTCTTACTTCAAAGTGTAAGCACCACCAGCCTTGACCTTCCCACAATCTTTGCAGCCCCAAATACCAACAACCTTTCTCTTAACAGCATACTACATACAACAAATTGAGAACATAATCAACCAATGCAGATCGAAAAAACTCGTCACAAAACACCTTAAAAAACAGAAATCCAACAATCATCAAGAACAGAAATCCAACATAACCAGCCCAGAAAATCAACAATCATCAAGAACACAAATCCAATTCAATTCAATAAAAAAAAAGGATAAAAACCCTAACCTGGAGAGCAGACAACTTCTGAGCATGAAATTGTTCAACACTATCTTTCCCAAACTTGGCTTGAAAATCCTCACAAACCTTCCCGGACACCAAACAGCTTCTAATCCTTTTCCAATTATCCCCATCTGTAACCTTATTCTGCAACCAATTCGAATAATCCCCAAGCTTATACTCCTTATACCCGCGATTGGAGACCGCTTCACCCGCCCCTTTATTAGTAACAACAAATGCAAAGATGGTGAAATCAAAAAGAAGAACGATGAGTAAGAACATGACGAGGAGGTAGAACCAGAGAAGCCACGAAACTCTGCAACAAGCACCGATTAATCCCATGAGAGAAACCACCAAGAGGAAAACGCCGAGGGAGATGATTGGCTTCTCGAGGAAGCGTTCGCATTCGGTGGTGGATTGTTTGTGGAGCCATACGCCCATCACGAGGATGGGGATTGAGAGGAGCAGGGTTAGGAAGTTGAGGAGTCCGATTAGGTTGTTGCTGAATCGAGACATGGTTGAATGTTGATTAAGAATGTGATTTAGGGTTTGTTTTTATAGTGGAAATAATTGAAATTGTATTTTTATATTTATTATAAAACTACCTACGAAAGCACTTATAAAAGCGCTTTCTAAAGGTCATCTATAACAGTGCTTTTACATCAAAAAGCACTTTCGTAGCATATCCTATAGCAGCGCTTTTAAAAGCGCTTTCTAAAGGCCAGCTTTAGCAGCGCTTTGAAAAAGCGCTTTCTAAGGCTGACCTTTAGCAGCGCTTTTGAAAAGCACTTTCTTAAGGTATCCTCTGAAAGGCCAGCTTTAGCAGCGCTTTCTAAGGGTGACCTTTAGAAGCGCTTTTGAAAAACGCTTTCTTAAGGCACCCTTTGAAAGCGCTTTTTTAAGAAAAAAAATTTTAAAACCTACAGCAGCGCTTTTTTCCAAAAGTGCTTTCTTTTATGTGCTGTTAAAACTTATTTTTGGCGTAGTGTGTACAGTTTATTATAAATACGAATCAATGCTTAAAAAGCAAGTGCATATCATTAGTCTATATTTATAATTATGTGAATGTCAATCAATTAAAAAATGAATTGATACTTTATAAATGATTGTTTGATAGACGTGTAATGTGAACCCAGATGAGACCCGTGCGATAGCACGGATTTTTTACTAGTTTTTAAGTAATGCTAACATTAACATGTGTCATAAGAATAAACTTTAAAAAATTTATATTTAAAAAGTTTATCTTGAATAAAATAAAAATAAAATTAATTATATATTATAATTAATGCAATATATAATTATCAAGATAAAAGCACTGTTTATTGGGCTGGTCAAGCAGGCCCAACGTAGAGACTGTCAGGTTCTACGTGAGTAGTAGGGACCCGCACGTGGTCGCCTACCTAGATGACATCCTCCGTAAAGTCAGGAGTGCGATCTTTCCGGGGCCACGAAGACTCTGTGATATCCGGAGACGTTGGTAATCAGCCCTATGAGGAGGATGGACGGGGAGGAGTATCTGCTCGTCATGGGTGATCCCCTCCATACGCGAGGTCAACTGAGGGGACCAGCCTTGGTCGACGAGCTAGTCGGGGTGTCCTCGAAGTCTCTATGGGCGGAGGTGACTGTCCTTAGTCTACTCGGGGTGTTGTCTCCTTGTGGGGAAAAGGTGGTAATTGCACGCCATATTCGAGGACATAACCGATCAGTGGTGCCAGTTAACACTTGGATTGGGCCTCATTGGGAGTTGGGCCAAGGGCAGGCCCAATCCATAACAGGAGCCCCCAAAGTTATTGCTTCGGATGAAAGAGTTATGACTTAGTTCTAGTTCGTCCCTTCACGAGGTGCGCTGCTCGACATAGAGCTTTATACCATAGACGGGGAACGTCATCGGTTCAAGATTCTACCCCGATCAGCAGTCAGAGTGGGCTCGAGGAGGACTCGCAGGGAGAAGGCGATACACTTGTCAGATACGTGGCGTGGCTCTTGGGAATAGTAATGATGACCTAGGAAGTATAGGCCGTCATTGACTAAGCATGTATGTGTCGAGGAGAAAGGCGGCTTGTGAGCTTCCCGACGTGACGTTTCATATTCCACGCCATCTTTATAAATAGGGCTCCAGGGCTCATAATTTACTTTCATATTTTCGTGCTTTGCGCTTTCTCCACTGTCAACATCGTGCCGTCTTCCAGAATCCTTGAATCCGCCGCACATTTTGCCGCGTACTCTTCCTCAACCACCGTCGTTTTTCATATATTCTTCAAGTAAGTGTTCCTTTTCCTTGATATCTTGTGTGTAGATAGCTTTTGATGATGTTTAGTAATAGGATTTCGTATCTAGGGGGTTCTGCCCGGGGAATTCATGCGTTTAGGCATATGATTTGTGATTTTGCCTGTGATATTCATCCTTTCGCCAGTACTTAGGGTTAGTATTCCCCGTGATCTCCATGTGTTTGGCTAACAAATTTATGAACTTGGTCGTGATATTCATAATCTGCTCGCAATATTATTCCTGTGCCTAGTATATTTATGAAAAATAGGTGTTCGTCGTTAGGATCGTCGTGTGATTTTAGAGGATTGGCATGATTTTTATGCGTCGGTCGAGGTCCCCGTATTTCCCCTTTTTGTGCGGATGACTGTCGACTTGGTCTGGTCATTGCTTAGCCTTTACATCTGTGTTTTCGGAAAGGGGGATTTGGGTTTGCTATCGAATTTACCCGTTTCCTCTGCTTTGTAGGTAAATGGTCGATGCTCCCAAATCATCAGAAAACATAGAGACTGAAGGGACTAGCATCGCCGAGGAGAACATTAATCTGGTCAATGTAATCGACGACCCTGAATTCGATTAGGTCGGTGCCGAGCCCCGAGGGATAGCATCGGCCTACAGTCACGGCCAGAGGCAAGCCTTCACAGTCGTCGAGTATGGGGCTGGCCAGGAAGGTTTCCAGAGAAACTTCAAAATCCTGAGGACACCTTCCCCATGTATGAGGTTGTGTTTAAAGACCTTAGGCTTCAGATTCCTTTTAACGACTTCCAGATGGGGGTGTTCAGCCATTTGAACTTGGCACCCTCCCAGCTTCATCCTAACGCGATCGCCTTTATCCGAACATTCGAACTTACATGTTGATTTCTGAGGATTGGGGTGACCATTCCCCTGTTCTTTAGGGTTTTTCAGTTGTAACGGCAGTTCCGAGGAGGGAAACATAGTTGGGTATCCCTTAAACAATCGAATAGGCTATTTAGGATGTATATGGATTCTGTCTGGGACTTTAAGGACAAGTGGTACATCTTGCAACCATCTACCCAAACAACCTTGGATTCTTCATTCGACCCAGTTACTGTTGTGGACGAGGATGGGGAGCTGTGCTTGGACGCCGAGGGCAATCCTGAGATCGGGAAGATCTCTAAGTTTCCGATCTACTGGTGTTTGGGCCACTACGATCATGGTCCCGGGCACTATCACACTTCTGCCGCTGGTATGAGTGTCAAAGAAGAAGAGGCATATGGTGTCCTCAATCGTTTTATCGATGGTTTCTTCCCCACCATATGGGTCACGCGGGAAGGGCATAATATCCTGGATGAAGATGGCGAGCCGACCTTCGAGGCACGCCCGATCAATACGAAAGCGCTCGTCGAGTGTCAATCTTACGAGAATTCCGTGGATCTATTAGGTTTTTCTTGCTTTTACTATATTGTTTGTCTTGTTCTGGACTGGGCCTGCCATTGACCCAACTCTCAGTGAGGCCCAATCCAAGTGTCAATTGGCACCACTGACCGGTTTTGTCCTTGAATACGGCAGGAAACTACCACCTTTTCCCCATAAGGAGACAACACCCCGAGTAGACTAAGGATTGTATCCTCCAACCATGGAGACTTCAAGGACACCCAACTAGCTCGCCGGCCAAGGTTGGTCCCCTCAATCGACCTCGCGTATGGAGGAGATCACCCACGACGAGCAAATATTCCTCCCCGTCCATCCTCCTTGTATGGCTAATTACCAACGTCTCCGGATATCACAGAGTCTTCGTGGCCCCGGAAAGATCACATCCATATCCTCTTGGCCTTGCGGAGGACGTCATCCAGATAAGGGACCACGCGCGGGTCCCCATTACTCACATAGGACCTAGCAGTCTCTATGTTGGGCCTGCTTGACCAGCCCAATGAAGAGACCTTGGCCCAGCACTGGGGCTATAAATACCCTCTCTTTCGAGAGGGTCAGATATTCAACACTTCCTAACTCTCACGCTTGCTTGTTCGTTTTGCAACTTACTTTGGCATCGGAGTGTCTTGCAAGTACCCTTCCACCTCACTCAACTTCAGCTCGAGCTAGCTGTGACGGTCCATTCTGATCAGGTACGATCAGTGGCGCCGTCTGTGGGAAACTTGCTTCCTCGTCTTCAGTTTACTCAAGAGTAAAGCTAAAACACTCTTCCGACTATCATGGCTGATAAAACAGCAGAAAGCAACATGAACGACTGCATCGCCGACGTCAACAACAACGTCGTAAACAATAATGTCGGCATCGACAATGCTGGTACTGCTGGCCACCACACGACCCCCACCGTTAATATGCCTGGTCCTTCAGAGTATAGAGATGAAGCAACTTCCTCGTCATCATCACTATCTCGACGGCTTGAAGATGATCGACCACCTCCTCATAACTACCAACCCAACCAGTTCCTGGAGGTCCCCGTTCCCGCCGGAGCAGATGCCACGACCAGGGCACTATTCGCGGTGATAAACCAAACAAATTATCTGATCTTCTCCCAAGGAGAAAGATTAAGGATGCTCGAAGATGCTCGAAGAGCCCCCAGAAGACATAGGAGGCACCATTCTCCTCCTCCTCGCCAAGTAGAGGAACATCCCCAATCTCCCCCGCGGAGACGCAGGCGAGACGTCTCTCGAAGTCCCTCTCCCTGACCAATCGTGCGATGCCCCGCATTGGAGAGGGACCAGCCCGTAGACATGGGAAGATGCAACCACATTCCCCCGTGTTAAGAGCAAATACCCCTTGGAGAGAGTAACAAGAGAGATAACGAGCGACAATACTGCCCGAGGAACGCTCCGCGCGACCAGGGCCACCATAACCACCACCAAAACAGATCTCCTTCTCGCTCGCCAGACAGGAGTGATGAAGACGACCCTCGCGGTCCCTTGTCACAAGCCATCATGGAGGCACCCATCCCCCCGAGCATGGAGAAGCCTCCCCATTTGAAGGAGTACGACGGTATTGCCGACCTATTCGATCACATAGACGGGTTCGAGGCAATGCTACATTATCACAATGTCGGGGGACCAATCAAATGTCAGTTGTTCCCCAGGACTTTAAGGAAAGCTGCGATGGACTGGTACAAGAGTCTCGCCCCGGGGTCAATCACCTCTTGGCAAAATTTAAAGAACCAGTTCATCAGTTTGTTTACCGCTTCATGGCGATACCCAAAGACTGAAGCAGACCTCGAGGCTATCGTCTAGAGACATGACGAGACTCTCATGGAATTTATTGATCGGTTCAACCGAGAAGCCATCCAAGTCCCCTGCACCGATCACATGAAGAGATACCTGCTCAAGAGGGGACTCCTCCCGAGCACGAAATTCAGAAAGTTCGTTGGCATCAAACCACCACGGACATTCGATGCCCTCCTTGAGAAAGCCAGAGCATACATGGACTACGAGGAGAGGGAAGCGGCCAATAGAGTCCGAGATCCCAGGAATCATGGATCAACCAGCAATGCGCGACAACAAGACTCTGGCCCTCCTCGACGAACTAGCGAGAAGAGGAGGGATAACAAACCCCGAGACCCTCGTGAGCAAAGAGGTCCCTCGGGGAGGTTTACTGAGTACACTCCTCTAACGAATTCTCACAAGCACGTTTTGGCAGAGTGTGCGAACACAGGATTCAAGGACGACGGCGTCAAGCGTCCTCGCCCCGCTGTTGCTAAGCCCGAGGCAGATTAGAGCAAATACTGCCAATATCATCGAAGCCATAGACACTTGATTGAAGAGTGTGTCCATCTCCAGGATGCAATTGAGACCCTCATAAAAGGGGGAAGACCCGGGAAATATCGGCACAACGACAACCCATGTCGAGATGCCCACAAAACAAGGGATATAGAGGAGGATGCCTGACCATATGACGAGTCGGTTCCCATCCAGATCGCATTCTCTGTTACGAGATTAGAGGACTTCTACATCCCTGAACATATGGACGAGCCTTTGTCCATGCACAACAGGTGGGAAAGCTTCCCCTCCGCCATGGTCATAAATGGTGGAGGGTTCAATGACATAACTATAAATCCAGCAAAGAGGAAGTTGGACGAACTGGTCGACGCCCCCCCCCCCCCCCCCCCCCCCCCCCCGCAGATGGTGACTTTCGAGAGGGTAAAGGGAAGATCGGAGCCAATTACCTTTTACCTCAAGGAGTTTCTTGGAGGGGCCCCCAATTCAGCCATCCCTCTTCTGATCAGGGCGAGAATGGCTAACTTTGATGTTCATCGCGTCTTGGTCGACGAGGGAAGTTCTGTCGACGTGATTTACACCTAGCTCTTCAAAACTTTGTAGCTCGACAACTCTCACCTTTTACCATACGTGGGGTCCGACCTGCAGGGCTTTAACGGCTCAACCTCCAAGCCATGGGGGTACGTAGAGCTCATGGTCACCTTCAGCGAAGATACCACCACCAGGAAAGTCAAGGTGCGCTTCCTAGTTATTGACTGCCTGTCTCTCTACAACTATAACCTAGGGAGACCGACACTGGCAGAGTTGACCGTGGTACCCTCCACCGTCCATCTGAAGATGAAGTTCTACACAAAAAAGGCATGCATTGCCAGCATTCAGGACGACCTAGCAGCTGCCTGAAGATGCTTCAATGCGGCAACTAGGGAACAAAGCACAATGGACACTGGGGAACGGCCCGCCAAGAGGGATGCAGCAGCACGACTAGAGCCACAACAATCAGAGCCACAACCCACGGAAGCACAAAGGGCTCCTCCAAAGGTCGACACAATCTCGTTGGACACCTGCTTCGACCAAGACGAAGCACCTGACGGTGAGCATGGGCTCCTCCGACAAATTCTGTATGGGGACTTCGAGCTTGTCCCTCTCGGTGAAAACTCGAACAAAGGGGTGAAGATCGGCACCGAACTCCTCGGCCTGGCGAGGAAGCAGATCAAGGCTTGTTTGGGGGAGAATGCAGATCTGTTCGCGTGGAGCGCCGCAGAGATGCCCGGTCTCGACCCCGAGGTCACCTGTCATCAACTCGCCATTGATCCAGTCGCTAGGGAAGTAGTACAACGTAGGCGTAGGCAGTCCCTCGGGAAAACGGAGGCTGCTGAAAAAGTTGTAAAAGACCTCCTAGAGGCAAATTTTATTTCTGAAGCCCGGTATTCAACCTGGTTGTCAAATGTTGTACTCGTTAAAAAGAATAATGGAAAATAGCGTATGTGTGTTGACTATACCGATCTTAACCATGCATGCCCCAAAGATACATTCCACTTGCCTAATATTGACATGCTGGTCGACAACTCGGTCGGCTATAAAATTTTATCTTTCATGGATGCCTATTCGGGGTATAACCAAATCCCAATGGCAATGAGCAACAAACACTGCACTGTCTTCATGACCAGCTCAGGCAATTACTACTACAACGTAATTCCCTTCGGTCTGAAAAATGCAGGAGCAACATACCAGCGGATGATGAACAAATTCTTCTGTAACGAGATTAGAGATATGCTCGAGGTATACATGGACGACATGATCGTCAAATCTCGAGTAGACACCGACCATGCTATTCATCTTAGAAAATTCTTTACCCAAGCAAGGCAATATAGAATGAGGTTCAACCCCAAGAAATGCACCTTCGGGGTGAAGGCGAGCAAGTTCCTAGGGTTTTACCTAACAGAACGGGGAATCAAAGCCAACCCCGACAAGTGTCGGGCATTCTCCGACCTCCCTACACCCAATTCAAAAAAATCCATACAAGTCCTGAATGGTATGCTCGCCTCGCTCTCCCGTTTCGTCGCAAAATCCTCTCAACATGCCCTTCCATTTTTCAAACTCCTACACAAGGAGGAAGCTTTCGAGTGGACCGAGGAATATGATCAAGCCCTCCTCCATCTCAAGCAGAGCCTTTCATAGTCGCCTGTACTATCACGACCACTAGATGGGGAGACGTTATTCCTGTATCTATCTGCGGCCCTCATTCGCGAGACTCTTGACGGTCAAAAACCCATGTATTTCACGAGCAAAGCGCTTTAGGGACCCGAGGTCAGATGCCAACAAATCGAGAAGGTGGCTTTTTCCCTCGTCAACTCAGTGAGAAGGTTGTTGTTCTTAGCCTGGTATCCCCATTGAACTTGAGATGCGACAAGTTTGGAATTAGTGAAAAATTTTATCTCACGAGCTCCCAAATCCTCAGCCAGTCTTAGACCTGCAAGAAGAGCCTCATATTCTGCCTGGTTATTTGAGGTCGGGAAGGAAAGAGTGAGAGAGTCTTCGATCATGACGCCTTCCTTGTTTTCGAGGAATATTCATGCTCTACTCCCAATCCAGCTAGATGCTCTGTCTACAAAGATGGTGCACTTGTGCTCCTTCCATGCGGGAGAGGGGGGGGGGGGGGGTTGTGAGCGGTCATCTCTGCGATGAAGTCGGCCAGAGCCTGGGCCTTTAAAGCCTTCACGCTTTCATACTATATGTCTAATTACAAAATCTCCAAGGACCACTTTAGCATTCGACATGCGATGTCTGGTCGGCCTAAGAGATGTCTCACGGGCTAGTCTATTTGTACGACGATCGTGTGCGTGAGGAAATAGCGTCTGTGCCTTCTCTCCGTATTGATGAGGGCCAAAGCCACCTTCTCGATCTGTTGGTATCTGACATCGGGTCTCTGAAGCGCTTTTCTTGTGAAATACATGGGTTTTTGACCGTCAAGAGTCTCGCGAATGAGGGCCGAACTGACGGCTTCGATGGAGACGGACAGATACAGGAATAACGTCTCCTCGTCTAGTTGTCGTGATAGTACGGGTGGATGTGAAAGGCTCTGCTTGAGATGGACGATGGCTCAATCGCATTCCTCGGTCCACTCGAAAGCTTCCTCTTTGTGTAGGAGTTTGAAAAATGGAAGGGCATGTTGAGCGAATTTCGCGACAAAACGGGAGAGCGAGGCGAGCATACCATTCAGGACTTGTATGGATTTTTTTGAATTGTGTGTAGGGAGGTCGGAGAATGCTCGACACTTGTCGGGGTTGGCTTCGATTCCACGTTCTGTTAGGTAACACCCGAGGAACTTGCCCGCCTTCACCCCGAAGGTGCATTTCTCGGGGTTGAACCTCATTCTACATTGGCTTGCTTAGGCAAAGACTTTTCTAAGATGAACAACATGGTCGGTGGCTACTCGAGATTTGACGATCATGTCATCCATGTATACCTCGAGCATATCTCTTATCTCGTTACGGAAGACTTTGTTCATCATCCACTGGTATGTTGCTCCTGTGTTTTTTAGACCGAAGGGCATTACGTTGTAGTAGTAATTGCCCGAGCTGGTCATGAAGGCAGTGCAGTGTTTGTCGCTCATTTCCATTGGGAATTGTTTATAGCCCAAATAGGCGTCCATGAAAGATTAAATTTTATAGCCGACCGAGTTGTCGACCAGCTTGTCAATATTAGGCAAGGGGAATGCATCTATGGGGCATGCCCAGTTAAGATCGGTATAGTCAACACACATACGCCATTTTCCATTATTCTTTTTAACGAGTACAACATTTGACAGCCAGGTTAAATACCAAGCTTCAGTAATAAAATTTGCCTATAGGAGGTCTTTTACAGCTTTTTCAACAGCCTCCATTTTCTCGGGGGACTACCTATGTCTATGTTGTATTACTGCCCTAGTGGCTAGATCAATGGCGAGTTGATGACAGGTGACGTCGGAGTCGAGACTAGGTATCTCTGCGGCGCTCCACGCGAACAGATCTACATTCTCCCTTAAGCAAGCCTTGATCTGCTTCCTCTCCAGGTCGGGGAGCCCCTGCTCACCGTCGGGTGCTTCGTCTTGGTCAAAGTGGGTGTCCAACGAGATTGATTCGACCTTTGGAGGAGCCCTCTATGCTTTTGCGGGCTGTGGCTCTGATTGTTGTGGCTCTGGTCATGCTGCTGCAACTATCTTGGCGGGTTGTGCCCCAGTGTCAATAGTGCTTTGTCCCTTGGCCTCCACTTTGTAGCATCGGGAAGCTGCTAGGTCACACTGGATGGTGGCGACGCGTGCCCTTTTTGTGTAGAACTCCATCTTCAGATGGACGGTGGAGGGTACCGCAGTAAACTCTGCCAGTGTCGATCTCCCTAGGATGCAGTTGTAGAGAGACGGGAAGTTGATGACTAGGAAGTGCACCTTGACTTTCCTAGTGGCGGTATCTGCGCTGAAGGTTACCATGAGCTCCACGTACCCCCATGGCTTGGAGGTCGAGCCATTAAAGCTATGTAGGTAGGACCCCACGTATGGTGAAACGTGAGAGTCATCGAGCTGCAAAGTTTTGAAGAGTTGGGTATACATCACGTCGACAGAACTTCCCTCGTCGACCAAGACGTGATGAACATCAAAGTTAGCCATTCTCGCCCTGATCAGAAGAGAGATGGCTGAAATGGGGGCCCTTCCGGGCAACTTCTCGAGTTAAAAGGTAATTGGCTCCGATCTTCCCTTTACCCTCTCGAAAGTCACTGTCTGCGGGGGGCCGCATCGAACAGTTTGTCCAACTTCCTCTTTGCTGAATTTATAGTTATGTCATTGAACCCTCCACCATTTATGACCATGGCAGAAGGGAAGCTTTCCCACCTGCTGTGCATGGACATAGGCTCTTCTATATGTTAAGGGACGTAGAAGTCCTCCGGTCTCGTAACGGAGAATACGGTCTGGATGGGAACCGACTCATCAGATGGTCGTACATACTCCTCTATCTCCCTTATTTCGCAGGCATCTCGACGGGGGGCGTTGCGGCGCCGATATTGTTTGAGTCTTTCCACTTTTATGAGGGTCTCAATAGCATCCTTGAGATGGACATAATCTTCAGTCAAGTGTCCATGGCTTCGATGATATTGGAAGTATTTGCTTCAATATGCCCCGGGCTTAGTAGGAGCGGGGCGAGGACACTTGACGCCGCCGTCCTTGAAATCTGTGTTCGCACACTCCGCCAAAATGCGCTTGTGGGAAGTTGTTAGCGGAGTGTACTCAGTAAACTGCCCCGAGGGTCCTCTTTGCTCACGAGGGTCTCAGTGTTTTCCATCCCTCCTCTTCTCACTAGTTCGTCGAGGAGGGTCATAGTCTTGTTGTGGCGGATTGCTAGTTGATCCATGATTCTTTGGGTCCCGGGATCAATTGGCAGCTTTCTCTCCTTGTAGTCCATGTATGCTCTGGATTTCTCGAGGAGCATTGAATGTTCGGGGTAATTCAATGCCAACTGCCTTTCTGAATTCCGTGCCCGAGAGGAGTCCCCTCTCGAGCAGGTATCTCTTAATATGATCGGTGCAGGGGACTTGGATGGCTTCCCGGTTGAACCGATCAATAAATTCCCTGAGGGTCTCTTCGTGTCTCTGGACGATAGCCTCGAGGGCTGCTTTAGTCTTTGGATGTCGACGTGAAGCGGTAAACAAACTGATGAACTGGTTCTTTAAATTTTGCCAGGAGGTGATTGACCCCGGGGAGAGACTCTTGTACCAGTCCATCGCAACTTTCCTTAAAGTCGTGGGGAACAACCAAAATTTGATTGGTCCCTCGACATTGTGATAATGCAGCCTTGCCTCGAACTCGTCTATATGATCGACCGGGTCAATAATACCGTCATAATCTTTCAGATGGGGAGGCTTCTCCATGCCCGGGGGGATGGGTGCCTCCATGATGGCTTATGATAAGGGACCGCGGGGGTCGTCTTCCTCACTCCTGTCTGACGAGTGAGAAGGAGATTTGTTGTGGTGGTGGTTATGGTTTCCCTGGTCACACGGAGCATTCCTCGGGCGGTACTGTCACTCGTTACCTACCATGTTCCTTTCTCCAAGGGGTCTTTGCTCTTGACGCGGGGGAATATGGTTGTGTCTTCCCGTGTCTACGGGCTGGTCCCTCTCTAATACGGGGCATCATCTGATTGGTCGGGGAGAGGGACTTCGAGAGGCATCCCGCCTGCGTCTCTGTGGGAGAGATTGGGGATATTCCTCTGCTTGGCAAGAAGGAGGAGAATGGGGACTCCTATGTCTTCTGGGGGCTCTCCGAGCATCTTAGAGTGCCCTCAATCTTTCTCCTTGGGAGAAGATCATAGAATTTTTTTGGTTTATCGCCGCGAATATTGCCCTGGTCGTGACATCTGCTCCAGCGGGAATGGGGACCTCCAGGAACTGGTTGGGGTGGTAGTTCTGAGGAGGTGGTCGATCGTCTTTAAGTCGTCGAGATAGTGATGATGACGAGGAAGTTGATATGTATCTATACTCTAAAGGACCGGGCATATTAATGGTGGGGGCCGTGTGGTGGCCAGCAGTACCACCATTGTCGATGCTGACATTATTGTCGGCGACGTTGTTGTTGATGTCGATGATGCGGACGTTCATGTTATTTTCTGCAGTTTGATCAGCCATGGCACTCGGAAGAGTGATTTAACTTTAGTCTTGAGTAAATGGAAGACGGGGAAGCAAGTTTCCCATAGACGGCGCCACTGATCGTACCTGATAAGAATGAACCGTTACAGCTAGCTCGAGCAGACGTTGAGTGAGGTTGAGGGGTACCTACAAGACACTCTGATACCAAAGTAAGTTGCGGAATGAACAAACAAGCGTGAGAGTTAGAAAGTGTTGAATACCTGACCCTCTCGAAAGAGAGGTTATTTATAGCCCCCATCACTGGGCCAAGGTCTCTTTATTGGGCTAGTCAAGCAGGCTCAACGTAGAGACTGCCAGGTCCTACGTGAGTAGTGAGGACCGACACGTGGTCCCCTACCTAGATGACGTCCCCCGCAAGATCAGGAGGATATGGATGCGATCTTTCCGGGGCCACGAAGACTCCGTGATATCCGAAGATGTTGGTTATCAGCCCTACGAGGAGGATGGACGGGGAGGAGTATCTGCTCGTCGTGGATGATCCCCGCCATACGCGAGGTCGATTGAGGGGACCAACCTTGATCGACGAGCTAGTCGGAGTGTCCTCGATGTCTCCATGGTCGGAGGTGACTGTCCTTAGTCTACTCGGGGTGTTGTCTCCTTGTGGGGAAAATATGGTAGTTGTCTGTCGTATTCAAGGACAGAACCGGTCAGTGGTGCCAGTTGACACTTAGATTGAGTCTCACTGAGAGTTGGGCCAAGAACATGACCAGACTAAAACAAAAGGTAAGTAGAAAAGTAAGATGATCATGAAAAAAATCATATGTCACTATCTTCCCTGCGAGAATGTTCCTTGTTGTAGATTATAAATAATCTTTTACTCTAAGTGAATATAAGATGAATAATCTACGGTGTGGAATTTAGTGACATGAGAAATAGTGAATGACGATTTTCTCTGAACACGTTATTTTTCCTCTAAATACCTTTGATGACTCTATTCGAATATAATTTTTTTTAAATTATATGAGTTATTATTATTATTTAAGTTGTTAAGGTTTCTCGTAATTCTTTTAACTTAGGATTTTAGTAATTTAGTATTTAATATTTTAGAATTTGATTAGATTAGACTTTCATTGATTATTAGATTATATTAAATATTGAATATTGAAACTAAATTCCAATTAACAATGTAAAGTGGAAATGCAAGGTTATGATTAGAGAGAATCAGGTTCACACTACCTCTTATGTTAGTACACTCCTGTAAACTATAGATGAATAATCTACAACGCCGAATTTACTTTCATGAGAGGTAGTGAGTGATGATTCTCTATGATCACATTATTTTTCTTCTAAATACCTTTGATGACTTTTTTCGAGTATAATTTTTCACTCATTATTTGGGTTATTGCTATTTAGTTAAAGTTTCTTGTAATTCTTTTAACTTATGATTTTAGTGATTTAGTATTTAATGTTTTAAAATTTGATTAGATTACACTTTTAGTGATTATTAGGTTACATTTAATATTGAATAATAAAATATAAAATACTAATTAACAATGTAAAGTGAAAAAAATAAGCTGGTGATCAGAGATAAACATTATTTATTATGAGTGGCGGACCTACAACTAACTCAGGGTATGCAATTGCACTCCATCGTTTTTTTGAATTATATGTGATTAATTCAGTTTATTTTATATTAAATTAGGAGTGATAAACGGGCATGTCTGTCTAGTTAACGTCCGTTCTGCAAAAATTTATAAAAAATAGGATGGGACTGAACGGTCAAAGTAATAGATGCAAATTCATTTATTAGAACCTCTCCGTTTAATGGCAGGCATGTGGGCATGTCCACTACTCTCTTTAAAAAAAAACTTTTTTTTTCTATTCATGCTATAAATTAAAAATATACATCATTAATAAAAAAATATAGGTAAAAATAAAAACACACTTGTAATATCCTACATTCAAATACAATAATTAAATTCAACATAATTAAGTAGTTCAACAAGCATTACATCAAAACAAACATAAGTAGTTCAACAAGCATTACATCAAAACAAACATAAGTAGTTCAACATAAGTTCAATAATTAATCTTCATCTACATCATAAACACATGATGCTCCAGTTGTAATACTTTTCGCCAAGCTTCCATCATCATTATCTTCACCATCATCCACTACAACTATAAAACAATTTAAATGTAAGCAATTAATATAACAAAATATCAGGAAAAAACACAAAACCAAGACAACAAGCGACTTCTATATTCTACGATAACAAGCGACTTCTATATTAAAACCGTGAAGCCAATTGCAAGTACAAATCAATGATTCTACATTCTTCGGCAACAAGCGACTTCTATATTTGTTTAGAATGATTGAACCAATATCGAAAGCAGATTTAGATGCAAAGGTAGTAATAGAGATGCCTAACAAATCACGAGCCAATAAAGATAACTCTTTAAATCTATTCCAATTCTTCTTCCACCATTGAAGAACATTCAAGTCGTCAAAATTTTGATAACTTAAATCCACTCTTGCCTCCTCCAAAGAAATATCAAGTTGAGACTTTCTAATCTCTGTTGCAATTTGTTGTTTATGTACTTTCAAATCCTATTATAAAGTAAAACATTAAAGTAAAATCACTAAAAGAAAAACCTTGTTTAATCAGTGGATATTTGTCAGGGGTAATGCCCCTCACTAATTTAATATGTTGCTTGGGGTTAATCCTCTCGCAACACAAAAAAACAAAAACAAAAATATGGCAAGCATTTGTCAGGGGAAGCCCCTAGCAAATTATTTTTGTCATTATTGCTTTTTCATTTGTCACGGGTAGCTCATAGAAAATTGTTTTTGTCATTATTGCTTTTTTATTTGCCACGAGTATCCCCTAGCAAATAATTTTCTGAAAAACATAACGTACATCAATTTTTCTCTCACTTTCTCTTTTCTTTCTCACTTTCTATTTCTCTTTCTTACTTTTTCTCTTTCTCACTTTCTCTTTATCTCATCTTCTCTCTCTCTCTCTCTCTCTCTCTCTCTCTCTCTCTCTCTCTCTCTCTCTCTCTCTCTCTCTCTCTCTCTCTCTCTCTCTCTCTCTCTCTCACACACACACACACACACACACACACACACACACACACACACACACACACACACAAACACACTTTCTATTTCTCTTTCTCACTCTTTCTCTTTCTCAACTATATAAAAGCAAAAAAATAAATGAAGAACATGGAAAAATGGTGGAAGAGTGTTTCAGATCTATAGATGGTGTGCGAAAGTTGAATCGTCGATGCAAAAAAAGTATTTCGGATCTGTTGCAGTTCTTCTTCTAACTTCTTTTATTTTTTTACTCTTCTCTGTGTTTGTGATATTATTGTGTTTTGTGTTGGGTTGATGTCATTAGTTGGGTTAATGTTGTGTTTTGTGTGGTTGTTGTGTTAGATGTTGTAGCAATATTTTGTGTTAGATGTTTGTAGTTAAAAAACCATTTAAATATATAGTTTAAAAATAGTATTTTTTTAATACGAACTTTTTAAAATATTTATTTAAAAAACATTTTTTATAAATTAGTAGATATAATTAATTAAAAAATCAGTTATTTTTAAAGAAAAAACATAATTAAAAATATTATAAAACTATTATTTAAAAAAATAGTATTATTAAAAATAATATTATTAAAAACAATTATTAAAAAAAATATTAAAAACAATTATATTAAAAACAATATTATTAAAAATAATATTATTAAAAAAATATTATTAAAAAGAGTTATATTAAAAATAGTATTATTAAAAACAATATATCCTAAATAATATTTTTTTGTAAGAACAAAATTGTTAAACTATATTATAATTATTGTATTATTATCATTTTTATTCTATTAATATTATTTTTTTATAATTATAAATTACAATTTGTCAGGGGATAAACTCCTAGGTAAATGTCAATGATTGCATTTTGTCACAGGCTAAACCCCTAACAAACAAAAAAGCATTTGCATTTTACTAGGGGCATAACTCCAAGCAAAAGTTCGGACACACTACAGCACTAGTTGATCCCCTAGCATGCAGCTACGTCTGTGTGTGACAGCGTGCAAAATATATTTTTGCATTTTGTGAGGGGGTATGCCCCAGGTAAAGTGGCAACGTTGGAAGCCCCTCGCAAATACATTTACGACCCCTTGTTTTGCTAGGGGATCAGTCCCCTCGCAAATTTTGTATTTGTGAGGGTTTTTTTTCATTTGTGACGGGGTTATCCCCTGACAAATAACATTTTTTCTTGTAGTGAACATTATGCGGTTAATTAGCATTTTATATATTTGACAATATGTAACTATTTAAAACAATCAAATTTAGATAGCATTTACAACATAATAGACAACATGTTTGTTACATTTAACAACTGCGAAATTTGCAACATATAACAGCATACAACAATCCTACTCTTTAAATGCCAATTAGAATAGACATAATGAGCAGTCAAGCAAATATAACCTTCACTTATACAAGCTGTCCACAAATCAGAAGTCAATGAAATTCTAGAGGGAAAATTATCTAACTCTTTCTTAAGAGCTTCTTTCTCTGTCTTGAATAATTCATCAACATCAGCCGTAGCGGTTGTAATGCGATGGGAGAACTGACTTAGGTATTTTGTGTTTTAAAGTAAATGTTGCGGATATCAAGAGTCGCCACCGACTTTTCTTTATCCAATTAAGGAAAGGGTGAAAAGAACAGGAAAGACCTTTTGAGAATTTTTCTTGAGTTTGGGGGGTAGGTTATGAAAAGGAAAGGTGTTAGCACCCTTTTCATCCGTAGTTATCTATGAGCTCTTAGTTGTTTGATCACTTTGAAATACTTTATTTGAAATGTGTTTGTGATTGGTGCAAGTTTAAAAATATTTTGAAAACGCCTTTGTTGTGGCAAACCGTGTAATGATTCTCGTCTCTATAAGAATGCATACAAAATGTTGGTTTTGAAAATATTTCAAAGAGATGTTTGTTTTTTTGAAGATGTTTTGAAAGTGTAAGTGTGGAAATGGTTTTTATTTGTGAACAAGCAACTACGAGCGTCCTACCTACTCAAAAGGTCTTTGTTCTTTTCCTCCTCCTTTAGATGCTTCTATCTTACCATTGATTGGTAAGAAGCCCTATCATTGGATGTAAAGGGACGGGCGTGGATCAAACGTATAGTCATAGAAGGAAACTTATGATACGTTTTAGCAATTTTCGTAAGGGACTAGATTGTTTACCGAAGGCAACATCGAGGGACATCAAGGGACATCAAGGGACTACGATCTTTTTTATCAAGGGTCTTTGCTAAAACGCCCATATTCGAGGGACATGACTATTTTCCGAGGCGACAAGCGAGATTAACTTAAAGGTGTGCGTGTGTGAAGTGAGTTTGATTGCATGCATTTTTGTCTTTGATATTAGGGTTTTCTAACGGTTGATTTTATCTTGCCATACACACCCTAATTACTAACAATTTATATGAAAAACGATAAATTTGTGGAAATTAAAGTCCTACGCTATTACATCATTAGGGGGATGGGGGTACAATTTACAAATGGGGATAAAGTAGAAGCTTTAATCATTACAACCATATCGAATAAATGGACAACAATGAAGAAAATCTGTGAAAAATGTAAAGACAGTGTAAAAAGAAAGAAAATTTGCATTTTGAACTATTATGTGTCGACACATGCTGCTATGCATCGACACATAACTCTTCTTGCTCCTGTAAAACAAAATCAACTCAGTATGAGTCAACGCATAATGGGATGTGCCGACTCATTCCACTCCCTGTTTCTAAAAAATCCTAAATCAACTCAGTATGAGTCGATGCATAATAGGATGTGTCGACTCATACACCTGTTTGTATCGACACATACACATTTTGTGCCGACTAATGCACCTTTCATCCTTCTATTTTTGGGCCTGGATAATAGTATGAGTCGAAGCATAAGGCCATGTGTTGACTCATACCCTATTTTGTCACTAGAATGAGTCGACCCATGTGGGTATGTGTCGACTCATGCTGCATTTTTTTGCCTATATCATCATTCTTTTGCATGTATCAGTCAGTTTTCAACATATATTTGATAAAAATGAACAACAAGTAAATGGTTAACTTCAATGGGCAGTGATTACTACATTCTATCTTCACAAATGAACCAAATATGATGTATGGAAAATGAGAAGTCAAGAAGACTTACCTTGAAATTGCACTTTATGTTTTGAGTCTGAACACTTTTCAAGATGTTGTGTGGACTTCAATGAACCTCCAAAAACCTGTTGAACCTCCTTCTGTGTTGAAAGTTGTTGAACCAAACTCCAAACTGTCAAGTTGTACAATACTGTCTTTTGTTTAGAAGGTGAAAATAAGGGCACCACATAAACTTTCTTGTGCTTGAACAATCTCTATGTGATATGAAATGTTTAGCTAGTTTATGGGGGTGTTTGTAAGATGGAATAATGGGTTGAGGTTTTTCCGTTTAGTGAATGAAAATAGAGCTGTTTTTTTTAATGAGAAAATGATACAAAGACTTCTGTTTTTTTTCTCTCGTTTCTCTCTTTTCTCTCTAGAAGCCACCCTTTTGTGTGTTGTGAAAAACAGTTTATTTGTAGATGAAGTTGGCTGAAGTTTGGTAGGGAAACAAAATGAATTTTTGAACTTTTTGGGTATGCTATTTCATAGCCTTTTTGGGTGCAACTCTTTATATGCTAACTTGGTGCAACCATGGGACTGATATGATGCATATTTTCAAGGTAACATTACAGGTTTTGGAGCAAACTGTGACAGCATAGCAGGTCTGTTTTTGTGGATTTGAGTCAAAGAGAAAAGTTCAAACAAGACAAGGATTTAAGATTTGTAACTTAACAATATCTAACTTAAAAAATGCAGCCTTGTAATAACTTGAATTATTTGTAACATCTTGAATTATTTGTAACATCTTGAATTATTTGAATTGTAGTGAAAAGATGTCACGAAGCAATGAAATTAACAAGTATACAAATACTTAGAAAATTTTCTAAGTCTTGCGAAGTTTGACTTTCCAAAATGACTCTTAACTTTATTGATTTTTGATGATCAAATTTCATTTTTTGAATGCCTTGATGAAATGTGATCCTTGAAACCCAAATTTGGACAAAAAGTCAAAAGTTTGACTTTTCAGTGTACAATTGACTTTTTTTTAAATAGCTGATTTTAGGCCATCTGATCAATTGACTGGGAGATTTTGTGATTCAAAGCTTGAAACTTGACAGGAGCAATCTTGAGGGTCCATAAATGATCCACGAAAGTTATTTGAAATATCAGAAGTCCAACTGCCCTTGTGCAAACTCAAACCTTAATTTGAGGCATTAGTGTTTAGGAGACGGCTTGACATAGTCAATACTTGTGCAAGCTAGAATCATTGATGATCTTTGTAGGAAATGTCTTCAGAAATGAGAGGGAAAGTTTTGGGATACAACAACGGTATTTCTTGAAATAGGAGAAAATTCAGGGTTCAAATATTTCATCCAATCCCTAATGTTTTTGAAACTCCATAAACTTATACGGAAAATCATGTGCAATGATTGCAGCATCACCCATTGACTTAGAATTATTTTTACCTATTATAAGATTCTTGAGTCTACCTTGCAAGTCGATCATTACTTGACCTACATCGTCATATTTGACTTTAGTTCACTTCTTCGTATGATGATTCAAAGTCGTGGTACCATAATTCCTATCGTCGTCCTTCAAAATCTTTGAACAACCATTGCACTTAGCGAATTGATTCCCATCTTTATCCACCCCAAATTTAGTAAACACTTTCCAACAATCGGCACTTGAAGTTTCTTCCTTCTTAGACTTAGGTGAAACACCATCTTCGGTATTTCCTAACATTTCCACCTTGAATAGTTTCATTCTCCAAATCAGCCACATTCAAGTTCACTTCATCTACAACATCATTACCAACAATTTGTGAATCCATTTTAAGTTATCACCTATGTATCTAAATAAAAACAACTTTAAATGTATTCAATCATATTGAAAAGGTAACACATACAAGGAAAAGTTTACAACAACATAGAGAGATGGTTAACGTATATGTTGTAACAATAGGTAAGAGATATAACAACTATGATATAACTTATGATTTAACAGAAGGTAAGAGATATAACAGAAGACACGTTAAACCTGATTATTTGCGGTAAGAAAATGATTATTTCGAAGCAGTTTCAATTAGTAACATTTAAGATTTAGAACAGGTTAACAAATGAAAAGTTTCTTCATCAACCATCGACAATGAGATATAACAGTTGCAGAATTTCAAACTCAAAAATAGAGACAAACAACAATAAGATACATAGAGAGACAAGCAATAGAGATTGATAGAAAGAGTTAGGTTTTAAAACTTAAAACTTGTTCTAACCAACAGATGGAGATTCGATGCCTACAGAGTGAGGGAGGCACACGCGGCCGGCAAGAGAGGGAAGAGGACATATGCTTTTGTTGTGCGGAAACCGAGAGAATGAGTGAAAGTGAAACTCAAAAGTAGGAAAGCAGAAGGAAGAACACATTGCTTTTGTTTTGTGAATTGTAATGTTAACCCTAATTCAATTTATAATGGGCTTTTTTTTAATTGGCCATAAAGTAACATAAGAATATCATAAAATAAAATTATGAAAAACAATCCAGTTCTACCCGCGGGCTGCCCGTAACCGCACCATGTCTGCCTCATTTTTTTTGCGGAGCGAGCATAGTTAAATATGTAGGTTCAAAATCCAGGCTCAACCTGCAAAAAATGAAGGGTTAAACAGGCTTTCCCCGTGGTTCGGGCTCAATTTTCCACCACTATGTTAAACCCCTTCAACGTTGTATTTTGCATCCAATTTAAAGTCTTGCAAACTTTTGACAGATATTGAACTTAATCTGTTTTCCTACACTAGCTTATATTAATTATAGTTATATTATTCTAAACCTATTACATATTTTCTGGTCTAGGTTTCACTTGATTGGTAATTTCATCATTCTGAGTCTTAATCTCAATATTTTGTAAGCAGGTTCGAGTACTCATAATACTCGATTTCTAATGAATTTTTACTTATAAAAAATCCTTATATAACTATTATAATATTAATTATTATTGTAATCAATATTATTATTTCTTTAACTTAAAAAATTTAAAAACAACAAGTGAATATATCAAACACTGGGCCACCATCATACTAGAACAGTAGTTACAATAGATTTACAACATATGAATGTATCAATACCTTCAAACAAATTTTTGGAATATTTTATTTGATTGTATATATTTTAATTAAATGTATGACATATTTCCTATTAAATACATGACATATTTCCCATAAAACGTATATATTTATATTAAAAATAAGTCAATTAATAGAATGAAAAGTTAAAAAATTTACAAAGACATGTTTGGTATCACCATGAATATGTAAGAATCAAATTGAACCATCTTCCTTTTAGCATATACAAATACAAAATGATGTAAAAATGCAATTTTATAACTATGGCAAGCGGAAGATTATGCCTAGATCAAAACAACTCGTCTAAACTGAATCGGTTACTAGAAACTCGGATATGCGTATATATCAATTGATATAGAGAATGATGATAAGAGATTAATACAACTAATTCTCAATTAATAGTTATACAATAAACACAATAGTAAACTAATTCCTAATGAAAGTGATGATAAAATGTAAAGAATCAAATATTCGAACACTTGGTGTGCGATTGATTTATCAGATTTTTCCTACTGATTTTGTTGATATACAATACCGTTTACAATCAAATTGATTGTAATGCAATCAACAACCAATGTTTCACACTAGGAATATGTCTATACGAATCAATTTCACAATCAATATAATTAAAAATGTGCTTACTAAAAGTAAATGAGATAGATATATATATAGAGAGAGAGAGAGATAGAGAACGACACAAGGATTTGTTTAGTAAGTTCATCAATTGTCCTCTTTATGGCTACGTCTGCCCCTAATTCGGTTTGGAATTGAGATAAGAATTCTTACTACGCAAAAAATCATTTATAAGAGAAATGTAGCAATCCAACCATACATACCCTATGTTTAATATTGATCATAGCAATTTCTCTTCCCTTGACCTGATTTTGATCAAGTCACCCAACAATACCAATATCCACTGTCTCACGCTACGACCTTTGCAAGACACCACCATTCTTCTAAGCTTTTACTCGGTCGAATCCAATATTGAAAATTGTTGTCACCCAAGATTTCTAAACGATTCATTGTCCTGTGCTACTCTTTTGCGAGAAACTCTCGTTCTTCAAAGCTCTTCACTCGATCGAATCCAATATTTGTGAGATCTTGTAAAAACCCCAAATCCACACTTTTATCTTGGGAGAAAAACCTTCACAGTTTTTCCGATGAAACTCCCAAAATGTTTCCACCCAATCTTAGGTTACAACCAACCTAAATTGAACGTCATCAACACAAGCCTATATGGCATCCAAATAATGAATGATTAGGTGTAATTTGTTTATGTGTATGAATAGATGGGAGGTTGAAGTTGAAGAGCAATTTCTGTATGTGTTTATAGTTTCATCAAATTGAAAATGATGCATGTATGAGGTATATATATGTATGCAATTTGGAGGCAAATGGGAAATCTAAAAGTTTGAAAAAGAATGCAATTTTTTTATAAGAGCTATAGGATGTGCTGACACATATAAGTCACGTGTCGACATATCTTGGCACATGTATTGACCTGTTGTACGTCATGTGTCGACATAAAATTCTAGAAACTTTTAGGCTTTAAAAATGGGTCACATGTGTCGATCTGAAAGTCGTATGTATCGACACATGCAAGTGACTTTTTAGAATGTGTCGACCTGAAATGATGTATGTGTCAACACATGGTTACATAACCTACAAGCTTTATTATTAACCCACATGTGTCGACGCATAGAACGTATATGCCAACACATGTAACTGATTTTTATGCAAAAATTAATTTTTAGTGCATGATACCTATTGCCAACCTTTTCCAAACATCTTCTAGATGCATTCTAAGATCCCTAATGCAAGGGTGCACATAATGGCTCAGGGATATCGATCAATACACAAAAGATAAATTTATCCTAGTTTTGACATCATACAAAACATCTAAAAGGCAAATGCATTCACATACTCCCCCTTTTTGAGGATGACAAAACTTCAAAACTTGCGATGATGCTTTTTGTATCTTTACGAAAGCTCCCAATAAATATGTGCATCAAATAATAACTTTATCTCATATGTTTCCCCCCTCTTTGAAAACATCAAAAAGAGACAAAGGAAATCATGAGAAGTATCATTTATCACACGAGTACGAGTATATCACACAAAGACGTTTCACAGAGAAAGAACATGCACTCACATATACCCATATACATGGAGTGATGCAAAGTTTGAACATAAATAACTAGCAAAAGAGATTACCACAATAACATAAACAAAGGCACGAAGTATGAAGAATGTAATGTGTAAGTGTTTGTTGGCAGCAATTTTGGTAAAACAATGACTTGTTAATGTTTTGCTAAATGTATTAACATTTGGTGCAAAACTATTTTGAATGATGTCAAAGCAGATGTCTTGACATTTTCCTACTGAACTGATCTCATCCCAAAATCAGTTAAGTCTTTTGTTTCCTGATTTCCAGCATTCTATAAT
Organism: Vicia faba; assembly: GCA_948472305.1. Lineage (NCBI taxonomy): Eukaryota > Viridiplantae > Streptophyta > Magnoliopsida > Fabales > Fabaceae > Vicia > Vicia faba. Next base: position 588,406,733 of record OX451736.1, on the reverse strand, counting down.
TCAGGATTGTGATCTACAGGCTGCAAAAAATATGGAGGAATATTTTTCAAATTGAAAAATTATATCTTGGCCTGTTTTTATGGAAATATTCAAAAGATTTGAATATTTGTTTTCAAGCCCAAGCCCAAAGTTGCGCATATATAAGGACTCGCTTCCTTATTCAAAGATAAGCAACTTCTGAAGAAGAATACTTTCTTTCTGATTAGAAGTTTAGGATTTTTATATGTAATACACTCTAAGTATTAGTTTAAATACTTGAGTTGTTATTTGGGTTGTTAATTGTGTATCATTCATAAGCTTTTAAGCATTGAATGATTGGAGTGTTTCAAACTTATTACTTCTGTTAAGTTCTTCACTGTAAATGATTGAAGGGATTGGAGGATGGCCTCATACCTAGGTGAGTCTTAGGTAGAAGTTTATCCTGGATAGTGATTAAGTTATTAGATCGTAAACTGGTTGTTTACTGAGGGTCTATGAATTGATACTATTTAGCGAACTTGTCTCTGGCTTAGTAGCCCCTAGAGTAGGTGTTGTTGTACACTGAACTGGGTGAACAATCTCTTGTATTTTTACTACTTTTGATTTTACTGCACCTTACTTGCAAACAGATATTTGTGTCATGACATCTCTTTCGACATCACATATCTGATACCAGAATTTCAATTGGTATCAGAGCAAGCATCCTGCCCTTTATCTGGGTGAGATCCACGGAAGATACTTTCTGGTACTATGTGTCGTACCCCAAATTTGCCATATCTCTTTATTTTTGGTCTAGCTTCAAACTTTGCATTCCATTTGCATCATTTTATTATTCAGTCATTTGCATATCCCGCATCTCATGGAATCAGGCGCTTTGGTTTAAAGTTTTAGGGCTGCACCCTCTTTATGTCTCATCTTGTTTTGAGGTTTTCTTATCAGGTAAAAGGGGAACGCATCTGGTTCTCAATTAATGGATCACGGAATGAATTTTGTCATCACGTTGCAAGGTTGGTTCTCGCTCAAATTTATCAGAGCCTGGTTTAGGGTTTATTTCCCTATGTGTTCTAGTCAAGATGCTAGAGTTTTCAGATCTTTGGTTTCTAGGAAGATGTCTCTCTCGCCTGCCTCGAGGATGGCCCAAAGCTCAGTGCATTAGGTCAAAAATCTCACCTCCTCGCATTTCAAGTTTCTTCTTAAAGCCTCTAAGCCGTTGAGTCGAGAGTTTGAAGTTTGAATTGGCAAATGTGGAGTTCGAGCACTTCAGGAAATGAGGTTAAAGGTTCATGATAATCAAGACTTATTTTTGTTGCTTAAGTTTCAAGTTATTGTGAGCTGAATGTCAAAGTCAGAGTTCTGTTCGAGAAGTGCGAGTGTGGTTCAGGCATGATTTGAAGATCAAGGTTCAAGCGACCGGTGTTTTGGGGTTCGAATTAATCAGTGGAATTAAATTCTTAAGCATTTATTTTGTTTGAGAGTTTGATTGGATTTTGAAAGATAAGACGCGTGTTTTGTTTGGAATACAAGTTATAACCATTATTCATGATTTCTTGAGATTTAAGTTACAAAGTTGAGATGCGCATTCGAATTATTCGAGAGGAAATCTTAGAATTCAAACAAATTCACGAGTCATTTGATTTCCACAACAAGATTCATCATTGATAAGTTCGTTCCAATTTGTGCTCATTACATTTTTGAGACAATGTTACAAGGCATATTACAGTATGAAATACAAATCACATTGGTTTGTTTACAAAAAAAAGAGAGAAATAATTTGTGTTTCTTCAAGTCTTCATCTTCAAGTCATTCATCCTCGCCTTGGTATTTTCATCGTTCAATCTCGCTTTGGATCGTCCAATAATCGTGCTCATGAAACAAGGAAAAAGAAAAGTTAGTGATCAAACACATGGAAAAAATTCAAACAAGAATTATTTGATTAATGTCATCATAAGGGTTTGCCTTTTGGAATCAGTCAGGGAGTTATTTTTATCATGGTTTATTTTCTCCCAGTTGCAAATCACAAAAATAGTTTTTCTCTTTGGTTCACAAAAAGAAAAAAAGAAAAAAATTTCCAAATGAACAAACTGTCAAAGCAAGCAGTAACATAATGCGCGGGCCAAGGCAAAACAAACAGAACTGGCAATGCACAGAAGCAAGGCAGCAAACGAAGCCAAGGCAGCATGGCAACCAACAAGCCAAAACAACAAGCGTAGCACACAAGTCACAAGAAAACAATAACAAACACAAATGGTATCAAAACAAGCAAACAATGCAGCATCACATTAAATCAAACAAGACAAATAAAATAGTGCAAACTAGCAAGCAGCCTAACACATCTATGTCATCATTTTCCACAAGAGGAAAACCCTTCAGAACTTTAATAAAAAAAAGCAATAGCTTTACATCATTGAGAGGTAAGAGAGAGAAAGAAAAAACCTGCACATTATTGTGCAACAAAACTGTCAAAACCTGTTCAAAACTTGCACCAAATAGGTAAGCTAAAAGCAGCATAAAAAAGTGACCAAGCAGGATAGCAAAAGAGTTCAAAAATCATGCTATGGTTTCCCCCCAAAATCTTTTCTCTGGGATATATAACAGATGCCAAAACATACAGTGAGGGGGGGATTGAAATACTGAGAAAATTTTCAAAGATAGAAAAAAAGACAAAAGAAATCACACACAAAAAACCTCCGTTTTATATTCATCCAAAAATTATGCTCATAACTGATTTTTAAAAGACTTTCTGCAATACAACCCCCTTCACACTTCTCAATCCACAATTTCTTCACAAGAATATTAGGCATAATAACATTTGGATTTTCACCAACAAGACTTAGTTTTCTATTCATAGAACACAGTTTCACTTCTCTCACGTTGTACCTATACCTGCAACCTTAAAGAATTCAAAAGGATTTGGACCTTCACCAAAGAAAAAGAAAAAGACAGTCAAGAATCTCAAAAAGAAGAAGAATGGAGGAAATTAGAGCAAAGAAGAAGTAGGCAAGGAGAAGGAGGATTTACCTCAAGAATTTATTTTTTTACAGTAGCTTTCATATTGGCTCCAAATACATCTCCTGCAGATTCAACAAAAGATAATTCAAATTCAGGTAAACCTTGTTTTCTCCATTTTGATATAGTGTGCACAATCTCTTTTGTTGCTTCAGTCTTTTTTGCACCAAGCACCACCGATACATGGATTCATTAGATTAATGTAAAAGGAAGTATATATAAAGAAGTGTGAGATAAAATGATACATGTCTAAAAACATCCAACAAACCTTGAACTGAAAAATAATCATTTTTGTTTAGTGAATCCCATAAGTCTTGTGTAATTGATGAATAAGAAGTTATATTAGCAAGATAAAAACAATGGATGACTGAAACAACTAGTTGGAACAACTTACCAGATGGCTAGAAAACTTGCCATTTTTGTGGATTAACGTCCATAACAGATGTTCATGCCAGAACCAATTCTGATTTCCAAGGAAGTAGCATGAATTTCATAACCTTAGTCCATTTTGTTTCATCCTCGATTCTGTCTCAAATCAAATCGAAGGAAATCAATGGATACACCAAATGTGCAAAAAAAAGAAAAGAGTAGAGAAAACCCGTTTTCACAAGTGGGTCAGATGAAACCCGGAACCAGCGGCCACACTCTGATCGCTAATGTTTTACCCTCTGAAACCGTCTTCCAAGAAGGACCAAGACCCTCTTCGTCTTCATCTTCCCGTGGTATCATTCGTCCCACTCTCATCTCCGAGTGTCTCATCGGTGACGAAATTAGTTCCATCTTTTTCACCGCTCACAGTGAATAGGACGAGTTGATGAAGGCTGGAAACACCGTAATCATTCGCAACGCAAAGTTTGACATGTTTAAGGGATCGATGAGGCTGGCTGTTGACAAATAGGGGGGGGGGAGAGATTTGAGATAACTGTTCCTGCTGGGTTCGTTGTCAAATGGAGCTGTTGAAGAATGTTCGATTAGTGTAGGAACCGAAGAGAGAGAGAGAGAGACGTTTCTTTTTCCTTTGACTTGTTATTTATTTGTTTCTTTAAATTAAAATAACCCTTTTCTCTCATAGATGTACCAGCCGCCGCACCCCCCATGCGCAATTAGGTTTTTTTCTTTCAAATTTGTTGTCTTGTCCCTTTTCAAAGCGGGTCGGTCCACTGGGCCTTTTGGCCCAATCTAACTACTGTTTTTAGCTTTTATATTAATTAAACCATTGTTATAATGAGTAAACAGCGTAGTTCAACTGGCAGAGCACCTAACCATAAATCTTGAGGACCCGGGTCCAACCCCTGCTGGGGCATTTTCCAGATTTTTTTCAGTTCTTTAGGCTTTATCTTTATATACTATACCATATAACAAATATTTATTTAATTTCTTTTCTTTACATAGTTATTACATGAGAAAAAAATACAAAAAAACATGTTTGTTTTAATTAATTTTTTCATTTTGTTATTTACTTAATATTTTGTTTAATTTTCTTTAATTCAATTTGTTTTATTTAATATCCAAAATAAGTTAAAATCAGGTTTTGATACTCATTTCACAATAAGTTGTAAAAATATTATAGTACTGTTTTTCTTAAAACAATAAATATTTAGGGTCTTAGTTCCTTTATTTGCTCGCTAAACTTCGGTATCATATTCCCTTAGGTACCTCCATGAGGCGATTAAACCCTGTTTCGATCGCCTTATGTCGAAATAGACTTTTAGCTCACTAGTACATAACAAACAATTAGGTTTCCAGTCTCCCTCTTAACCCTTTCCTTTTGTAATTAAAACTTAACATTCACAAATCAAAAATCCAAAAACGCTTTTAATCATTACTTAAATTTATTTTAAAACTCGCAAAAACACTCAACAAATCAAAACTCCCCCCAAGGGCATGTTATCTCCGTTCTACCGCGATACCGGCCATGCTTATTGCTAGAATGCGTGCATTAACATCGCCCACTAAAAAACACAAACAAACCCATCATTTTTATAGAGGAACTACGATGTTCTGATTCCTTCATTGGATACGTAGGCAAAGGGTCACGAAACCCTCACGAACGCAATAATAAAAAACCATCCATTTCCCTTTAAGCAAGTATAGTTATAGATAAATACACCCTTTAAGATAAACAAACAAAATGGATCCTGTTGAGTACAACGGATGCGAGGGGTGCTAATACCTTCCCCTCACATAACCGACTCCCTTACCCTTTCTCTTGGTTGCAAGACCATCTTATCCATTCCCTTGTGGTTTTATCGATATTTCCCCTTCCTTCGGGATAAATAAAGTTCGGTGGCGGCTCTGTGTTTTCTGTCGGTGGCTTCAACTGGCGACTCTGCTGGGGACCTTTAGCGAGTCTCTCCTAGTTTTATTTATTTTTCTTTTTGGGTGTTTATTTATTTGTTTTATCTTGCTTTACTGTTTTATTTCTTTATTTATTTTTATTCTTTTGTATATATTGCATATATTGTTGCTGCTCACATATTCTGGATACATTGTGATGTTGGGTTTGGTGTTTACTTTTGATAAGTCTTATACCCGAACTTGGGTTACACATAGGATTAGGAAGGGCGGTATAGTCATGTTAACTTTGAGGGAGTAATCCCGAAGAAGGAGGCATGAAAATCCCCCACTCAGTGGAGGTCCCCTTGAAAGTAGTGATGTTTACTGAGTAATCGGGAAGACGTCGTTGCTTTCGACCTGGGAGCTCGAGAAGCTGAGGGCCGTAGAACCATTAACCCATCCTAGCCTTTTAGGTGCAATGCGGAGACTGTAACGGAGTAACCCAGAAGTAGTTGTCACGCGATATTACGCTCGGACGAGTTTTTCCTGCGAATATTACTGATTACCAAGTAATTGGGACGTCGGTAATATCCAAAGGAAGAGCGTAGACTTCGAGAACTCTTTAGAACCTTGTTCGGAAGGTGATAAACCCCTAGCACATACCTCGTGGGTGGTTACTTTGACTCCATGCCTGTGACGTCAAACTTTTGGTCCTGTTACTTTCAGCCTGTGCAACGGACTACGCAATGGTTATCCAGAATATGTGGAGCTGAGACTTCATGCCATAGCATACCATGACATCATATCATCATATACATATCATATCTAGGGAAATCCAATGACAAGTCTCGTTGATATAGCTTTTCAAAAAAAGGAAATTTTAAAAGATAGATGAGTCTTTGGGTCTCCTTAGAAATGAAGATAAAGCATTCATCCATACTACCATGCATTCATTTTTCACAACAAAAACTCATTGGGATCCATTTTCTCAGAATCCAGTAAACAGCAAAGACGACTCATCCACATCCTTACCGTACTAGAGGCAACTAGCAAAGGCTAATGGATCTTTTTGAAGAAAATCAGAATGCACTCCGTCGGGATATGGACACTATGGGTACTCGCATGGATCAACTCATGGAAACTTGCATGCCGTGATTAAGGGTTAAGAAGAACTACACCAGAGTGTTTCCAAGCTTACTACTGCTGCTCCTTCCACTTCTGCTAATGGGAGAAATGACAATGCTAATGTTGAGACTCCTACCGGTGCTCCTAGGAATGATGTCGATGATCATCATGATGTTATTGATCTCGATGAACCCCAAGTGAATCTTGTTGCCGGGGTTTCCGAAATTGTGAAAATGTATCATGCTCTCGAGGAGCGACTTAGAGCCATGGAGGGTATCAAGGCTTCCGGATTCAATACTGCTGCAATGTGCCTCGTGCCTGGGGTAGTTATTCCTCCCAAGTTCAAAGTCCCAGAGTTTGACAAATACAAAGGCACTTCTTGCCCAGAGACACATCTCTGTTCCTATTGTCGCAAAATGGCGGCCTATGCTGGAAATGAACCTTTGCTCATGCATTTCTTTCAGGACAGTTTGACCGGGGCATCATTAGATTGGTATATGAAATTGGAAAGATATCATGTCAGTACTTGGGGAGAGCTCGCTGATGCTTTTTTGAAACATTACCATTACAATACTGCCATGGCTCCTAGCCGTACTCAGCTCCAGGGGATGGTGCAAAAGTCTGAAGAGTCTTTCAAAGAATACGCTCAGAGGTGGCGTGAACTAGCTGCAAGGGTCCAACCTCCTCTCTTGGATCGTGAGTTGATTGATCTGTTTATGGGTACTCTACGAGGCCCTTATCTCTAGCATATGCTCAGTAGCACTTCTACTTCATTTTCTGATATGGTCATCATTGGTGAACATGTTGAGACGTGTATTAAGGCTGGAACGATTCAAGGTGTTCCTAATAATGCTAACAACAATGCAGGCATTAATAGGAAACCATTATCTGGTTTTGTTAAGAAGAAAGAGGGCGAGACTAGTGCCCTCACCGTCAACCAAGGAAGAGCTCCCATATTTCCTCAAGTTTGATTCCCTTATTTTCCTACACCTGCTGGTGTTCCCAACCAATTTGTTCCTCAAGTATACGCTGCTACAACTCCAGCACCCTGGATGTCCCAACAACGGCCTTTCTCTCCGCAACCACATTATGTTCTGCAACAACAGTTTGGACCTCCTACAACTTATCAACAACCGAATCAACATCTCCAAGGCCCGAGATCTCCTCAAAGACAGAGAGCCTCTGAACAAAGATTTGATCTCATTCCCATGTCCTACGCTCAGCTTCTCCCATAGTTACTTGCTAGTCAAATGGTTCAATTGCGCAAACTCGGTCCACCGCCAAATCCTCTCCCTAGGGGATATGATAGTAATGCTCATTGTGAATTCCATTCTGGTGCCCCAGGCCATACAATTGAAAATTGCAGAGCTTTCAAGTGCAAAGTTCAAGATCTCATCGATGCGAAAGCCATCAACTTCAACCCTGTTGGTCCAAATATTCAAAATAATCCCATGCCTTCTCATCAAGGGGGAACAGTCCATGCTATTGAAGAAGTTAATGAATGGGTTTTGGTATCAAAGGTTGATTAAATTAAGATATCTTTGGAAACTGTCAGAGAACATTTGTTGAAGCATGGAGTGCTATAAGAACTCCATGACTTCTGCTTAACCTGTTCCTATAAACCAGAAGAGTGTGCTAAGTTGAAGATGGCCATCCAACAATTGATCGATGAAGGTGTCTTACAGATATAGAAAGTATTCCGAGAAGAAGAAATTATGTTCTGGAAATCCCCTACTATCCAAGAAGCTTTTCAGCCACCCCTAGTATTCCATTAACAATTCAGGTTCCTATTACCCCCACAATGATTCAAGCTCCTATTCCTCCTACAAGCAACGACTCGAAGGCAGTTCCATGGGAGTATAATGTAGTATATATTCATGGAAAGAGGTATGAGTGCCCTCCGGTTGGTGACAAGAATGTTACCAACATTGCGGGAACAAGCAACATGACTCGCAGTGGTCGGATCTTTTCTCCTCCACCACCACCTCCTAAGGAAACTAACAGTGAAACTCTAGCTAAGGCCAGGGGAAAGCAAGTAATGGATAATCAACTCGAACTTTCTGTAGGACAAGAAGCGGAGTAACTTTTGAGAATTCTCAAGAGGAGTGATTACAAAGTAGTGGACCAGTTAAATCAGACACCATCCAATATTTCCATCTTGTCTCTTCTTTTGTGTTTAGAGGCCCACCGCAACGCCTTATTGAAGACCTTATGTTCTGCTCATGTTACCCAAGACATATTTGTGGCCCAGTTTGAAGGGATCGTCACTAATATTGCTGTGGGAAATAGTTTAGGTTTCTGCGATGATGAACTCCCAATTGAAGGCAGATCCCACAATAAAGCGTTGCATGTTTCTATGAAGTGTTTGGACACTGTTTTATCTCAAGTTTTGGTGGATACAGGTTCTTCACTCAATGTGATGCCTAAGGTTACCTTGTTTAAGCTGAATATGGATGGAGTAATGATGAGGCCCTCCACTCTAAATGTTCGAGCGTTTGATGGTTCGAGAAGATCGGTGGATGGAGAAGTGGATTTTCCTATCAAGATTGGTCCCCACAGTTTCTATTTGTCATTCTATGTTATGGACATTCGTCCATCCTATACTTGCCTTTTGGGTCGTCCATGGATTCATGTAGCTGGGGCTGTGACATCTACTCTTCATCAACGCCTGAAGTTCATTGTGAATGACCAAGTTGTCGTCGTTTGCGGGGAAGAAGACATAATGATTAATAATCTGACTACCTACCGTTACGTGGAAGTGGAAGGCGAGGTACAAGAGTTGCCCTTTCAAGCTCTTGAGATTGTTACTGTTGACAAAGTCCTCGTCGTGGAATGTAAGAAGTCTGAGATACCCCTGGCCTCTTTGAAGGATGCCAAAGCCCTCGTAGAAGCTAGACCTCCCCATGACAATTGGGGCAAATTGATTGAAGTTCCAGAGAAGAAAAATCGTTTTGGTCTTGGGTATCATCCATCATCCTTTGTGCAAGCTGGTTGGGTTCCTCTCAAAGGGCAGCAAGTTCCCCTAATTTCTGAAGTGTTCGTCAATGCTGGTGTAAGCAAAGAAGGACAGGTACTCTCCATAGATTCTGAAGGTAATGATGAGGATATTTCAAGATTTATCTATCAAGTTGCACCGGACCAGGAGCTCAGCAATTGGAATTCCGTGGACATCCCTAAAGTTGTTTTCCTTGATGTGTAATTTTCTGTTTCCATTTTAAGTCGTATGTCCTGCCCAAGGCATACTGACAGCTTGTAGAAGGGGCCCCTTATGTTTCAATCTCCGTTTAACATTGAATGAAAAATCGCACTTTCGCATGCAATTTTGTTCCCTGTCTTTTCTTTAACTTTAACTTTTTCAAAATAAAAATGGCAATACTTTTCTTTTCATGTTCTAAATATTCTTTTGCACTTTCTAAAAATAAAACATAAAATCATCGATCATGCAGATCCATCTCGGACTCCGTTGGAAATGATAATGCTATGGCTCCTTATATCCTTGAGAATTCAGTTGATCATGCTAACGAAGATAGTGAGGAAGATTGTGAAGTCCCTGAAGAAATAGCCAGGCTCTTGAGACAGGAAGAGAAGGTCATCTAGCCGTATCAAGAAGAAATAGAAGTCGTAAATCTCGATACTCAAGAATTAAAGAGAGAAGTCAAGATAGGGGCCGCCTTGCAAACTGAGGAAAAGAAGGGGTTGATCGAATTGCTTCAAGAGTATGCTATGGGTCATGGTATTGGGGCAGTTCTGACCTCTCCACGCAACACTCACATACCTTTCACTACCAGATTATGTTTTGATTGCACGAATAATGTCGTTGAGTACGAAGCTTGTGTGATGGGCCTTAAAGCCGCCATTGATTTGAAGATCAAGATCCTTGAAGTTTATGGGGACTCTGCCTTAGTGATACATCAAGTACGGGGTGATTGGGATACACGACACCCTAATTTAGTTCCATACAGGGATTACATAATTGAGTTGTTGTCCGCTTTCGATGAGGTCACCTTTGAGCATATTCCTAGAGAAGAGAATCAATTGGAAGACGCTCTGGCCACTCTAGCAGCGATGTTCAAAGTCAATTACCTGAATCATGCACCCAGTATAAGGATCTGCCGTTACAAAGATCCATCACATATTTTCCCTTCTCATTGTCTCGCCACTAAAGATGTATCAGACGAAAGGTCGTGGTATTTCGACATCAAAAGATATCTTGAGAAGCAAGAGTACCCCGAAGGTGCTACGATTTGTGATAAGCGGACTCTCAGAAGGTTGGCATCTAAGTTTTTATTGTCAGGAGATGTTCTGTACAAGAGAAACTATGATTAAGTTCTTCTCAGATGCGTGGATAGACACGAAGCAGAATCCATTATACGAGAAATACACGAGGGCTCTTTTGGTACTCTAGCCAGTGGGCATTCCATGGCCAAGAAAATCCTACGAGCAGGTTATTTCTGGATGACGATGGAAAGTGATTGTTGTGTATATGCCAAAATGTGCCACAAATGTCAGGTTTACGCAGATAGGATACATGTTCCTCCCACTCCTTTGAATGTGATGACTTCACCATGGCCCTTTGCAATGTGGGGTATCGATATGATTGGACGCATTGAGTTGAGCGCTTTGAATGGAGACAGGTTTATCCTTGTTGCTATTGACTACTTCACTAAGTGGGTGGAAAAAGTATCGTACAAAAATGTGACCAAGCAAGTTGTCACTCGTTTCATCAAAAGATAAATCATATACCAGTATGGAACTCCCAACAAGATCATCACTGATAACGGGTCAAATCTCAACAATAAGATGATGAAGGAAATGTGTGAAGAGTTCAAGATTGAGCACCATAATTCATCCCCTTATCGGCCAAAGATGAATGGGGCATTCGAAGCCGCTAACAAGAACATAAAGAAGATCGTCCAGAAAATGGTGAGAACATACAAAGATTGGCATGAGATGTTGCCTTTTTCCCTGCATGGCTATCAAACTTCGGTGCGTACTTCCACTGGGGCAACTCCATTTTCACTAGTCTATGGTATGGATGTGGTACTCCCGGTCGAAGTGGAGATTCCTTCGTTAAGGGTTCTAATGGATACTAAAATTGATGAAGCAGAATGGATTCAAATGAGACTCGACCAACTCAATCTCATCGAAGAAAAGTGCCTGGCAGCCATTTGTCACAGTCAGTTATACCAACAGCGTCTCAAGAGGGCATTTGACAAGAAGATTCGACCTCGATAGTTCCACTCAGGTGATCTGGTCTTAAGAAAGATTCTCCTAATCCACGCTGATCCAAGAGGCAAGTGGACTCCCAACTATGAGGGACCGTACATCGTGAAGAAAGTTTTCTCAGGAGGTGCTCTAATCCTGACAAACATGGATGGGGAAGACGTTCCGCTTCCAGTCAATTCAGACTCAGTCAAAAAATACTACGCATGAAAGGACCCGCTAAGTTGAAAACCTGAAAGGGCGGCTTAGGCAAAAATTAGGGCTAAAAAAAGAAAAAAAGAATAACCCACTAAGTCGAAAACCGGAAAGGGCGACTTAGGCAAAAATGGGTGTCCCGGTGGATTGAAAACCCGGAAGGGCGATCCAGGCAAAAATTAGGGACAGAAAAGCGAGAGACTGCAGTCTGAAGACTCTTCACGTACACCCTCCTAATGCGGGATGGATCGATCTAACTATTATCCTTTGGAAGCACGACACTAGGACGACCCAGGATGCGAGAATTATAACAATATCAATTTCAATGGAAATTCGAGATTTTATTATTGCCATTTTACTCGTTGTATTTCTTTTCCGCAACTTCCTCATTTAGGAGTTGTTTCTATTTATTAATGCCCATTCACGGGCCAAACTAATTAATAAAATTTGCCCTTCCATTAAAAAATCTTTGTCATGTTCTTTTACTTTATTTTTCGTATGCGAATTGTGATTTAAATTCTTTGTTAAGCATTGCATTGAAAACAATAAGTCAATAATAATCACGAGCTAAGATGTGAAACACTACATTACGTGGATATGGAGGCATCCCAAGAGAATGTTGTGGCGTTCAAGTGTTCGTTCTTCTGTGCAGGTAGCAAGTCATGACGGTCACCTTGATCGAGATTTCATCCATATTGCCTCCTTACAGTTGACCGAGCGCCCGATTCTCCCACACATAGAGACTTGGGGCATTGTTTAGGATCAACGTCTCTTTTCAGTTATTCACAAAACCCAACACTTGAAGGAAGTCAGATCAAGTCTTTTCTCCTCAGCAAGATTTAATTCCCCAGTGAACTCGGGAAGGCTAACTCTTTCTTCTCAAATTTCAAGCACCAGTCCATATTGGTACCTCAAGATAACGAGCATTAGATCCCAATGAGTTTTTGGCATGTTGCATACAATAATCATCACGACATATTGCATTGCATCCTCAAACGCATAACATATCCATGGATCATCATGTCACACTTCAAATGCATATGAAGCATGAGCCAGGTCAATCTCAAATCAATCCCAAGTCAACAAAACATCCTCACAAAAAATTTCATCCTCATAATTCCCAGTTAGCATCTGTTATTACACTACCAACTAAAATAAACCAGGGTGTTAGTACTTCATGCTCCCCAACTCTCAATACTCACTTTATCTCTCTTAGGGTCGTAGGTCGTCCATAGACTTTACCCTCTCATCATCTTTTTATTTTAAGGTCGTAGATCATCCGTAGATCTTACCGTTGCTTTATCTTTCTAGGGTCGTAGATCGTCCGTAGATCTGACCTTCGTTTTATCTACCTAGGGTCGTAGGTCGTCCGTAGACTTTACCCTCTCATCATCTCTTTTTAAGGTCGTAGATCATTCGTAGATCTTACCGTCAAGTTATTTCTTAAGGTCGTAGATCATCCGTAGATCTTACCATAATGGTGTCTTCTTAGCGCCGTAGATCGTCCATAGATCTTACCTTCACATTTTAGGGTCGTAGATCATCCGTAGATCTTACCTTTGCTTTATCTTTCCTAGGGTCGTAGGTCATCCGTAGACTTCACCCTCTCATCCTCTTTCAAGGTCGTAGATAATCCGTATATTTTACCGTCGCGTCATCCTTTTAAGGTCGTAGATCGTCCGTAGATCTTACCTTCGCGTCATATTTTTTTAGGGTCGTAGACCGTTCGTAGATCTTACCATCGCGTTATGTTTTTAAGGTCGTAAATCGTCCGTAGATCTTGCCGTTGCACCGTATTCTTAGGGTCTTAAGTCTTCCGTATACTTTACCTTCGTGTTATCCTTAAGTTTCTTACCTCCAGTCACCGCGATATTGTCAACCATATCCTTTCAGTCACTATACCACTCACTCCCTCAAGAACCTTATATTGGTGCCATTACCCCAGTACAAGCTACCTTATTTCAACCATGTTTTATCCATCATGATCAGTCCACCAGAAGACCAGTTTGTCTTTCCCCAAGCAGACATTCACACTAGTGAATAACACTCACACCATCTCTCCAAGGCAAATTTCGGGTCCTGGTATTTAATCATCTTCCACCTTGAACTTACGAAAGGTCGACGCCAATCTCGCATTCAGGTTTAAGATGATTAAATAGGGGCAGCTGTCGTACCCCAAATTTACCCTATCTCTTTATTTTTGGTCTAGCTTTGAACTTTGCATTCCATTTGCATCATTTTATTATTCAGTCATTTGCATATCCCGCATCTCATGGAATCAGGCGCTATAGTTTAAAGTTTTAGGGCTGCGCCCTCTTCATGTCTAATCTTGTTTTGAGGTTTTCTTATCAGGTAAAAGGGGAACGCATCTGGTTCTCGATTAATGGATCGCAGAATGAATTTTGTCGTCACGTTGCAAGGTTGGTTGTCGCTCAAATTTATCAGAACCTGGTTTAGGGTTTATTTCTCTATGTGTGCTAGTCAAGATGCTAGAGTTTTCGGATCTTTGGTTTCTGGGAAGATGTCTCTCTCGCCTGCCTCGAGGATGGCCCAAAGCTCAGTGCATTAGGTCAAAAATTTCCCCTCCTCGCATTTCAAGTTTCTTCTTAAAGCCTCTAAGTCGTTGAGTCGAGAGTTTGAAGTTTGAATTGGCAAATGTGGAGTTCGAGCACTTCAGGAAATGAGGTTAAAGGTTCATGATAATCAAGACTTGTTTTTGTTGCTTAAGTTTCAAGTTATTGTGGGCTGAATGTCAAAGTCAGAGTTCTGTTTGAGAAGTGCGAGTGTGGTTCAGGTATGATTTAAAGATCAAGGTTCAAGCGACCGGTGTTTTGGGGTTCGAATTAATCAGTGAAATTAAATTCTTAAGCATTTATTTTATTTGAGAGTTTGATTGGATTTTGAAATATAAGACGCGTGTTTTGTTTAGAATACAAGTTATAACCATTATTCATGATTTCTTGAGATTTAAGTTACAAAGTTGAGATGCGCATTCAAATTATTCGAGAGGAAATCTTAGAATTCAAACAAATTCACGAGTCATTTTATTTCCAAAACAAGATTCATCATTGATAAGTTCGTTCCAATTTGTGCTCATTACATTTTTGAGACAATGTTACAAGGCATATTACAGTATGAAACACAAATCACATTGGTTTGTTTACAAAAAAAAAAGAGAAATAATTTGTGTTTCTTCAAGTCTTCATCTTCAAGTCATTCATCCTCGCCTTGGTATTTTCATCGTTCAATCTCGCTTTGGACCGTCCAATAATCGTGCTCATGAAACAAGGAAAAAGAAAAGTTAGTGATCAAACACATGGAAAAAATTCAAACAAGAATTATTTGATTAATGTCATCATAAGGGTTTGCCTTTTGGAATCAGTCAGGGAGTTATTTTTATCATGGTTTATTTTCTCCCAATTGCAAATCACAAAAAGGGTTTTTCTATTTGGTTCACAAAAAGAAAAAAAGAAAAAAATTGCCAAATGAACAATCTGTCAAAGCAAGCAGTAGCATAGCGCGCAGGCCAAGGCAAAACAAACAGAACATGCAATACACAGAAGCAAGGCAGCAAACGAAGCCAAGGAAGCATGGCAAAAAACAATCCAAAACTACAAGCATATCACACAAGTCAAAAGCAAACAATAACAACAACAAATGGTATCAAAACAAGCAAACAATGCATCATCATATTAAATCAAACAAGACAAATAAAATAGTGCAAACTAGCAAGCAACCAAACACCTCTATGTCATTATTTTCCACAAGAGGAAAACCCTTCAGAACTTTAAGAAAAAAAAGCAATAGCTTTACATCATTGAGAGGTAAGAGAGAGAAAGAAAAAACCTGCACATTGATGTCCAACAAAACTGTCAAAGCCTGTTCAAAACTTGCACCAAATAGGCAAGCTAAAAGTAGCATAAAAAAGTGACCAAGCAGGATAGCAAAAGAGTTCAAAAATCATGCTATGGTTTCCCCCCAAAATCTTTTCTCTGGGATATATAACAGATGCCAAAACATACAGTGAGGGGGGGGGGGGGGGGATTCAAATACTGAGAAAAATTTCACTGATAGAAAAAATGACAAAAGAAATCACACACAAAAAACCTCCGTTTTATCTTCATCCAAAAATTCTGCTCATAACTGATTTTTCAAATACTTTCTGCAATACAACCCCCTCCACACTTCTCAATCCATAATTTCTTCACAAGAATATTAGGCATAGTAACATTTGGATTTTCACCAACAAGACTCAGTTTTCTATTCATAGAACACAATTTCACTTCTCTCACGTTGTACCTATACCTGCAACCTTAAAGAATTCAAAGGGATTTGGACCTTCACCAAAGAAAAAGAAAAAGACAGTCAAGAATCTCAAAAATAAGAAGAATGGAGGAAATCAGAGCAAAGAAGAAGTAGACAATGAGAAGAAGGATTTACCTCAAGAATTTATTTTTTTACAGTAACTTTCATATTGGCTCCAAATACATCTCCTGGAGATTCAACAAAAGATAATTCAAATTCAGGTAAACCTTGTTTTCTCCATTTTGATATAGTGTGCACAATCTCTTTTGTTGCTTCGGTCTTTTTTGCACCAAGCACCACCGATACATGGATTCATTAGATTAATGTCAAAGGAAGTATATATAAAGAAGTGTGAGATAACATGATACATGTCTAAAAACATCCAACAAACCTTGAACTGAAAAATAATCATTTTTGTTTAGTGAATCCCATAAGTCTTGTGTAATTGATGAATAAGAAGTTATATTAGCAAGATAAAAACAATGGATGACATAAACAACTAGTTGGAACAACTCACCAGATGGCTAGAAAACTTGCCATTTTTGCGGGTTAACGTCCATAACAGATGTTCATGCCAGAACCAATTCTGATTTCCAAGGAAGTAGCATGAATTTCATAACCTTAGTCCATCTTGTTTCATCCCCGATTCTATCTCAAATCAAATCGAAGGAAATCAATAGATACACCAAATGTGCAAAAAAAAGAAAAGAGTAGAGAAAACCCGTTTTCACAAGTGGGTCAGATGAAACCCAGAACCAGCGGCCACACTCTGATCGCTAAGGTTTTACCCTCTGAAACCATCTTCCAAGAAGGACCAAGACCCTCTTCGTCTTCATCTTCCCGTGGTATCATTCATCCCACTCTCATCTCCGAGTGTCTCATTGGTGACGAAATCGATTCCATCTTTTTCACCGCTCGCAGTGAACAGGACGAGTTGATGAAGGCTGGAAACTCCATAATCATTCATAATGCAAAGTTTGACATGTTTAAGGGATCGATGAGGCCGGCTGTTGACAAATGGGGGGGGGCAATTTGAGATAACTGTTCCTGCTGGGTTCGTTGTCAAATGGTGCTGTTGAAGAATGTTTGATTAGTGTAGGAACCTAAGAGAGAGAGAGAGGTTTCTTTTTCCTTTGACTTGTTATTTATTTGTTTCTTTAAATTACAATAACCCTTTTCTCTCATAGATGTACCATCCGCCGCGCCCCCCAGGCGCAATTAGGTTTTTTTCTTTCCAAATTTGTTGTCTTGTCCCTTTTCAAAGCGGGTCGGTCCACTGGGCCTTTTGGCCCAATCTAACTACCGTTTTTAGCTTTGTATTAATTAAACCATTGTTATAATGAGTAAACATCGTAGTTCAACTGGCAGAGCACCTAACCATAAATCTTGAGGACCCGGGTTCAACCCCTGCTGGGGCATTTTCCAGATTTTTTTTAGTTCTTTAGGCTTTATCTTTATATACTATACCATATAACAAATATTTATTTAATTTCTTTTCTTTACATAGTTATTACATGAGAAAAAAAATACAAAAAAACATGTTTGTTTTAATTAATTTTTTCATTTTGTTATTTACTTAATCTTTTGTTTAATTTTCTTTAATTCAATTTGTTTTATTTAATATCCAAAATAAGTTAAAATTAGGTTTCGATACTCATTTCACAATAAGTTGTAAAAATATTATAGTACTGTTTTTCTTAAAACAATAAATATTGAGGGTCTTAGTTTCTTTATTTGCTCGCTCAACTTTGGTAGCATATTCCCTTAGGTACCTCCATGAGGCGATTAAACCTCGTTTTGATCGCCTTATGTCGAAATAGACTTTTAGCTCACTAGTACATAACAAACAATTAGGTTTCTAGTCTCCCTCTTAACCCTTTCCTTTTGTAATTAAAACTTAACATTCACAAATCAAAAATCCAAAAACGCTTTTAATCATTACTTGAATTTATTTTAAAACTCGCAAAAACACTCAACAAATCAAAACTCCCCCCAAGGGCATGTTATCTCCGTTCTACTGCGATACCAGCCGTGCCTATTGCTAGAATGCGTGCGTTAACATCGCCCACTAAAAACACAAACAAACCCATCATTTTTCTAGAGGAACTACGATGTTCTGATTCCTTCATTGGATACGTAGGCAAAGGGTCGCGTAAACCTCACGAACGCAATAATCAAAAACCATCCATTTCCCTTTAAGCAAGTATAGTTATAGATAAACACACCCTTTAAGACAAACAAACAAAATGGATCCCGTTGAGTACAACGGATGCGAGGGGTGCTAATACTTTCCCCTCGCATAACTGACTCCCTTACCTTTTATCTTGGTCGCAAGACCATCTTATCCATTCCCTTGTGGTTTTATCGATATTTCCCCTTCCTTCGGGATAAATAAAGTTCGGTGGCGGCTCTGTGTTTTCTGCCGGTGGCTTCACTATGGACAAGGAAGGGGGATTTGTGAACATACCACCCATTTTGGTTGGAAGCAATTATGACTACTGGAAACCGCATATGGTTTCCTTTTTAAAGTCCTTAGACAACATGGCCTGGAAAGTTGTTTTAAGAGGATGAAAATACCTTGTCAAATTGGGAGAGAATGAAGAACCTACTTTTGAATTAAAACATGAAGAAGATTGGTCTAAGGAAGAAGATGAAATTTCTATTAGAAATTCTAAAGCCTTGAATTTTATATTAAATGGAATTGACAAGAATATTTTCAGATTGGTGAATACATGTGAAGTTGCTAAGGATGCATGGGGAATTCTTCAATCTACTCATGAAGGCACATCCAAAGTTAAGATATCAAGAACTCAGCTGGTCACCATAAAATTTGAGAATTTGAGGATGAAAAATGTTGAAAGTATAAATGACTTCCATATGAACATCCTTGAAATTGCTAATGCCTCCAATGCTTTAGGAGAGAAAATACTTGAAGACAAATTAGTGAGACAGATGCTCAGGTCTCTTCCCAAGAGATTTGATATGAAAGTAACTACCATAGAAGAAGCCAAAGATATTGACAAAATGAAAGTGGATGAAATTTTTGGTTCCCTTCTAACATCTGAATTAAGCATAAATGAAAGATCTGAGAAGAAAAACAAAAGCATAGCCTTTGTATCTAATACTGAAGATGAAGAAGAGGACTGTGATATGGATACAGATGAAGGAATATAAAATCCCCTTGCTATGCTTGGAAGACAATATAATAAGGTGATAAAAAGAATGGACATGAACCAAAGGTCAAATGTCAAGAACATCCCATCTGACATCTATAAGTCAAATGAGGTGGGAAGAAAAAGGGATGAAGAAAAATCTTCTCAAGGGAAGGGAATACTATGTCATGAATGTGAAGGCTTTGGTCATATTAGAACTGAATGTGCTACATATCTGAAGAAATAGAAGAAGAATCTATCTGTTACTTGGTCTGGAGAGGACTCAGAGAGTGATCTTGAAGAATATGCCAAATATGTGAAAGCATTGACATGCAAATATGTATCTGATGAAGAGTCTAGTGATGGGGAACTAACCTTTGATGAGTTAGCTGCTTCATACATAGAATTATGTCTCAGAATTGCAGAAGTATGTCTTGAAGGGGAGAAATAGAAATCCCTTATAAATCAGCTGGAGGAGGAAAGGGAAGAGCATCTTAAAACTATTTCTTTTCTGGAAAATGAAGTGTCCTCTCTAAATTCAAATCTTGACAGAATGGTCAAATCTCTCAAGATGTTGAATAATGGGTCTGACACATTAGATGAATTTCTCCAAGCAGGAAGAGTGACAGGAGATAAGAGTGGTTTAGGTTTCAATGAGAAAAAAGAACCTAACTCAGAAGAGCCTTCATCTGTTTCCACACATGCCAAGGCTAAACCAAAGATGCCGAATCAAATGTCTCAACATGTAGGCAAACATCATGATAAGAAAGGACATCTTGGGAAACCTCATGGGAAGAAAAAGCTTAATCACACCAGAGAAAATCCCCATCACTAGAAATGTCATCACTGTGAAAGGCTTGGACATATAAGGCCCTTCTATTTCAAGCTGTATGGGTTCTTAAAAATACTCCTCTTCCCAAAACTGATAAGATTCCCCAAAATAGTAAAAAGAAGAAACAGTGGGTTCCCAAGTCCAATGTTAGAAGTCTCATTGCTCAAACATCTCTCAGAGTATCAACCAAAGATGACTGGTACATTGATAGTGGCTGTTCTAGACACATGACAGGTGTCAAGAATCTGTTGGTGGATGTCAAATCTCATTCCACCAGTTATGTGACTTTTGGTGATTGAGCAAAAGGAGAAATCAAAGGTGTTGGCAAGCTTGACTATTCAGGAGTTCCTAAGCTTGATAATGTGTTACTTGTAAAAGGGTTAACAACTAACCTGATAAGCATAATCCAACTATGTGATCAAGGATTCAAAGTTAACTTCTACAAAGAAGAATGTCTTGTGTGCAATGAAAATAATGAAGTTGTCATGAAAGGAATCAGATCTAAAGACAACTATTATCTATGGGTTCCTCAAGAGTTAAACCTCTCCTCAACATGTGTTTCATCCAAAGAGAATGAGGTTAAACTTTGGCATCTAAAATTAGGGCACTTGCATCTGAAAGGTATGAAGAGAATTATATCTGAAGAAGCAGTGAGAGGGATTCCTAAGCTCAAGATAGAAGAAGGAAGGGTATGTGGTGACTGTCAAATTGGAAAGCAGACTAAGATGTCACATCAGAAGATTGAACATCTTACTGCATTAAAAGTATTGGAACTTCTTCACATGGACTTGATGGGACCTATGTAGGTTGAAAGTCTTGGTGGTAAGAAGTATGCCTATGTTGTTGTAGATGACTTTTCTAGATACACATGGATAAGCTTTATTAGAGAAAAATTAGAAACTTTTGAAGTGTTCAAAGATCTTTGTCAAAGACTTCAAAGGGAAAAGGAAAGTCATGTCATAAGAATCAGGAGTGATCATGGAAAATAATTTGAGAACAACAAATTTGCTGAGTTTTGCTCCCCTGAAGGAATCATCCATGAATTCTCTTCTCCCATTCCTCCTCAACAGAATGGGAATCTAGAATGCAAGAATAGAACTCTCCAAGAATCTTCCAGAGCCATGATTAATGCCAAGAAGTTACTCTACCACTTTTGGGCTAAAGCTAGGAATACTGCATGCTATATTCATAACAGATTCACTCTAAGGAAAGGCACTTCAACCACTTTATATGAAATATGGAAGGGAATAAAACCAACTGTAAAACTCTTTCATGTTTTTGGAAGTAAATGTTACATATTAGATGATCGTGAACAAAGGAGGAAGATGGATCCTAAGAGTGATGGAGGAATATTCCTGGGATACTCTACAAATAGCATAGCATACAAAATGTTTAACTCCAAAACCAAAGTAATGATGGAGTCAATAAATGTTACTATTGATGATAGAGGATGGAATGTTAAAGAAGGTGTCTCAGAAGATGTTGGAACATCTTTACCTGATATTCTAACTGAATCAAATGACACAAGTATTGATTTTAATCCTCCTCAAGAAGATCCCCAGCCTAGTCAGCTCAACAAAGGACCTTCAATCAGAACTCAGAAAGATCATCCTAAGGAGCTCACCATAGGAGATCCAAACAAGGGAGTTACTACCAGATCAAGAGAAGGGATTTCAAACACTTGCTTTATATAAAAAATTGAGCCTAAGAACGTCAAAGAGGCCCAAACTGATGAGTTCTGGATTAATGCTATGCAAGAGGAGCTGGAACAATTCAGTAGGAATGAAGTTTGGGATCTGGTCCTAAGACCTGAAGGGGCAAATATAATTGGCACTAAATGGGTATACAAGAATAAATTTGATGAAAAAGGGGTGGTCACTAGAAATAAGGCAAGGTTAGTTGCTTAAGGATACACTTAAACTACAGGAGTGAACTTTGATGAAACCTTTGCTCCTGTGGCTAGACTTGAATCAATTAGACTACTGTTAGGAGTTGCATGCATTTTGAAATTTAAATTGTTTCAAATGGATGTAAAAAGTTCCTTCTTGAATGGATACCTGAATGAAGAATTTTTTGTTGAACAACCAAAAGGATTTCTTGATCCAATTTTTCCTAAACATGTCTATAAACTGAAGAAAGCTCTGTATGGATTGAAGCAAGCTCCAAGAGCTTGGTATGAGAGAATGACAATATCCCTTAGGGAGAATGGATATATGAAAGGTGGTATAAACAAGACTCTCTTTCTCAAAGAAGAAGGAGGGAATATTATGATTGCTCAAATCTATGTTGATGATATTTGTTGTACCCCAAAATTTACCCTCTCACTTATCAAGAATTTTCTCACAAGATCTCTTAGACTTAAGACTGCATTAGGGTTTGACCAACTCAAGACACCTCCTCATGCACTGATGACCAAAATTAGGGTTTGAGTTTGCACAAGTATTTTTGGACTATCTATGCTTCATATGACTTACAAGGATCATTATGGACCCCTAAGATTACTCATGTCAAGTTTCAAGCCTTGAATCACATTTTTGATCAGTCAATTGGACAATTGACCTAAAAATCAGCTGTATTGGGTAAAAAGTCAACCATGGCCAATTTACAGTCAAAATTCATGATTTTTTATCCACATCAACATCTTAGGCTCAAAGTCAAACTTTGACTTTTTGATCAAAATTAAGTGCCAAAGATCATAATTCATCAAAACATGACAAAATGTGAAACTTGTTCATCAAGAAATCGAGGATTCAAGATTTTGTTTTGAAAATTTGAAATTTCTTAACTTAGAATTTTTTCTAAGTATAGCAAATTTCTTATTTTTTCTCAACTTTGAGCCAAATTTTCACCATGATGTAAGATGATTCAAAAGAAACTTCCAACATGAAAGTTGTAGATACCCATGAAATAGACAACTTTGCTTCACATAATTTCTCCTAAAAATGCATGTATCTCAAGATATAATTTTGTGAATACATGCTCATGAACTAAAATAACTTAGTCAAATTTTGCCCTAGTTAGGCAGA
The DNA here is from genome assembly GCA_948472305.1 of Vicia faba. Taxonomy (NCBI): domain Eukaryota; kingdom Viridiplantae; phylum Streptophyta; class Magnoliopsida; order Fabales; family Fabaceae; genus Vicia; species Vicia faba. The sequence goes on along the minus strand of OX451736.1, from coordinate 588,383,613 downwards.
TTTTTGACCTAACTTCATGCCATTTTTTCACATAGTTCTAAAGGAAATTTTCAAATGCAATTCAAAGATAAATTGTAGAGCACATTGCAAGATTTCCAAAATGTCCAATAACTCCTTGAGATCATTCCTGAGTATGGAGAATCGAAGAGATGAAGTTGGTGATTTATCACTTTAATTTCAAGCCATTTCATGATGAAAAAAAATTCAAATCCAAGCCTAGGATGCATAATCTTTGCTTTGCAGGCCTCAAACTTGTTTCTCACTCCATAATTAAATGTTTACACAGCTGTTAGAGCTTTAATCCAAACACTTGAGCCTTTATCCAAGTTACAATTCCATTTTTGGCACAAAGTTGCCATTTCCATTTTGATAAAGCATTACTTTTGCAATTTTCCACTTCTTGAGCCTCTCAATTATTTTCTCTTCACACAAGAAAAGTCAAAACCAAAAGCAACTTTTCTAAGGTCTCTACCAACTCAGATCATGTTTATACAAACTTAGAGACTTGTCTCCTCACTTTTCTTCAAAAGAAAGTTATAGATCCAAAAGGCTATAACTCAGAAACCTGGAGTGGAGTTGATCTCTAACCTTTTCCATACATATACACAAATATATTGCAACATAGGACACGAATGCTAAGACTCCAAAACACTCCCAAACACTCTACAACTCAGAATCTGCCATAGCTTGACATTTTTGAATCTTACACAGCCATCTCCAAAACCACTCATGCATTTTGAGTTTTAACCACCTAAACACTTAATATACTTCATATTTAAGTGATCCAGACCCCTGTTCCATCATTGTAACTCCTTCTCCTCCATCCACCATTTTCAAATATCAAGCTTGCAGGTTGACTTGAGTAGGGAGATTCAGAGACTTTCAGGACAAAGTAAAGATTGGAATACACTCAGGGAGGTCTAGGCAAGCTAAACAGATCCTCATGCCTTCTAAAAACTTGCTCAAACTCTATTCACGATATCAGCTGCAAGAGGTAAAAACTCAAACTTCTATCTCTTCATACAAATATCATTTGGTCCTGATTTGTGAAAGCAAAATGTAGATATCCTTGTTCTAAAGCTAACCATGTTCATAGTTTTCATTTATATCAATGATGCATAGAGAATTTTGGATTTGAAATTTCTGCAAAAATTAGGTTTTGATTTAGGGCCAGTAAAATTAGATCTTATCTTTGACTTTTAGTTTACATAAATTATATGGTTGAACTCGTGGGAAGAAACACTATAACTTTCATGTTTGGACTTTCCATTTTTATGGAGAAATGAGAGAGATACAGGTGGTCCGACCATGGCTCAAGGTTGAAGATGAATTTGCCTTCAGGAGGCGTTTTCTAATATATATTTATGTCTTTGTTTATATGAACGGATGTACAGCCACCCCAGTGGTAAGGCAGTGCGCAAAAATGCTATAGGTCACGTGTTTGAGCCTTAGCGCGCTGCCTTTTGCAATTTTTTCATATTTTTTTCATTTTTTTGTTTCTTTGCAGCCTGGGCTTCTGATTCTTGGGTCTTGTGATATTTTTTCTAACATTCACATCCTGTTTGCTTATGACACCCCTGGCCCATATAATTTTATTTATTTATTTTACTTATATTTTATTTTATTAAATATATTTTTCTTAATATTAAAAATCACAAAAAATATAAAAATGATAGACTCATATTTTAGCTTATTTTATCTTATTTTTCTCACAAAAACTATTTTCATTTAGTTATATATCATCCATTTTTATTAATTAAATATGTAAATTAAAATTAGAACTAGTTTAAATATTCATTTTTCTTCGCACCCATTAAACATATTATTTTAGTATAAAAAAGACCAAAATATCTCATAATGCCATATATGATTTTCAAGATAAAAAATACAAAAAAAAAATACTTACTTTTTCTTAAAAAAATTTATTTCCTTTTAATCAAATAGAATTAGGGTTTATTAAAAAAGTCTTTTTTTCGAAAATAATTTCTTTTCTTAATTGATTTAAGTTAATCTTGATTTATTTATTAGGTTTACGTTAAAACTTTTTTCACCTAAAAAACCAAACAAAAAATTTTCTTTCCATTTACATACCTTTGCATATTTAATTCATCTTGTATATTATTTATTCCATTTATTTGTACATATTCTTTTTGGTTGTAATAGACTAATTAGGTTTATAATAAATGTAAGTAGCAACTTTAATATTAGGACATGCTAGTACATAACATGGTAGTAATTAGGGTTTGTATGGCAAGATAAAATCAATCAAATAGAAAACCCTAATTCAAGACAAAATCAAGCATGAAAATGACACATTTGCACACAAGCACCCCTAGGGTTACTCCACTTAGTTGCCTTATACAAAATGGCCATATTACGCATGTAAGGTGTCTTAGAAAAAACAAACAAATACAAGATCATAGTCCCTCGATGACGCTATTCAAAGTTACCTTACAAAAATGATCTCAGTCCCTCAAAAAAATGCTAAGATACTTTGCAACATTGCTAATCATGGCTATACGATGACCCACGCCCGTCCCGCTTATATCCAAAGATAGGGTTGCTTACCAATTCAATGGTAAGACAACAATATCAAAGGAAAAGAAAATGAACAAGAAATACATTTGAGGTGATAGATTTCTCCTAGTTACTTGCTCCATTTCAAAACAAATATCCTTGCTATTTTCAAAACAAACAAACACATTTCCAAACATATTACAAAATTGAAAACATTTTCAAAAAGAACAACATCTTTGTATACATTCTTACGAACGAGAATCATTATAAAGATTGCCTAAACGATGGCCTCTTTACAAATACTTTTAAAACCACTCAAAGCACAATTTCAAACAAAAGCAAGTGATCTAGCAAGTAACTAAGAGCCCATGGAAAACCATGGATGAAAAGGGTGCTAGTACCTTCCATTTTCATAATCTACCCCCCGAACTAAAGAAACAATCTCAAAGTTATTTCCTGTGCTTTTTCACCTTTCCTTTTTGGATAAAAGAAAAGTCGATGGCGACTCTTGCTAACCGCAACATTTGCGATAAAACGCAAAACCCTCAAGTCAGTTGTCCCACCGCATCACATAACTGGCGACTTTGCTGGGGATTATTCTAAAAAAATTGGGGTTATATTAGGGATTAGATCACATTTACTTGCTTACATTGTTTGACTTGTATGCTTTACATTATGGTTCTTTGTTTGGGTTTGAATCCTCTACCTGGATTTGGGATACATTATAGGTAAGTAGCAATACATTATGGAAATTGTGCGGGGTATACCGACATGGTCTAAGCAATAGCTACGTTAGTGCGACATATTTGGGGGTACTGGTAGCCTTTGAGTTAATCAAAGAGAATACGGGGCCGCTGAGTGATGTCATGAAGCACTAATGAACTTCTAGAATCTTTACTTGACCAACTTGGCCTTTAGGATATAGTGAGATGACCGGCTTTGGTGCAGTCCGAAGTTGGTAGATACTCGATACTACACTCATTGAGGTTTGGTTTCTTGGGATATTTCGGTCGCCATTAAAGAGGCTTGAGCTGAAACAATGACCAAGGAAACAATCCAGTGATATTGAGCTCCTTAGAACCCGATTACTATTACTAGGACAGGTTTAAGCCAACTAAACTTCAAGAGGGTACTTACCTATAAAACCCCATGCAAGCCTAAACCTAAGGACTTGTTTGTATATGCATACTTGTACATAACATCATGAACATCATGAACATCATATGCATCCACTAACCATTTTAAGGATTTTTGGGATTCATCTTTGTTCTTGTTTTGTAGGGTATGGATTCACTTCGCAAGAAAACTATTCAAGTCAACCTTGTGAGAATCCCTCCACAACTTAAGGAGCTTGTTTCAAGAATTCCTGAAAACTCTCCATTCACCGAGAGACATGGTTGTCTACTTAACTTGGTCACCTCCAACACAGACGAGGACATGATGAAAGTGCTTTTTTAGTTCTTTGATCTTTACACTATTGCTTCACCTCCCCCGACTATCAACTTATGCCTACTTTAGAAGAATTCTCCCAAATCTTGAGGATTCCCATTCTTAATCAACTACCTTTCAACGGTATGAAAAGAGATCCAAAGCCAGAAGAGATTGCTCAAGCTCTACACTTGCACTCATCTGATGTCACAACCCATTGGGAAACAAGGAGTGGTGTCAAAGGTTTCCTTGAAAAGTTCCTATTTGAGAAGGCCCAAAGTAGTTGGAATTCCTTAGACTTGCAAGCCTTTGAGGAAATTGTGGCTCTCCTTATCTATGGGTTGGTTTTGTTTCCAAATCCTAACCAACTCATAGATGTAAACGTCGTCAAAATCTTCATATCACGCAACCCGGTGCTTACATTGCTAGGGGATATCCTACACTCTTTTCACACTTGCACAATGAGGAAAAGAGGTGTCCTTATGTGTTGCACTCCTGTCTTGGAAAGATGGTTTATTTTTTATCTTCCCCAGTCTGTATTAAAAAATGAGCAAGGTTCAAGGTGGTCGCAAAGGTTGATGACGCTCAAACATTTAGACATTCATTGGTGCTCCCGATCCAAAGAGAATGTTATCATTGTCGACCGTTGTGGAGAATTCCCTAATGTTCCTTTGCTTGGCATTAGGGGAGGAATCACCTACAACCCATGCTTAGCCTTAAGGAAGTTTGGTTATGCCCGAAGGGATGGCCCGCACGAGATGTTAGTTCAAGGTTTGGTATTCGACTATGACAACGACAATGAAGGTCTTCGCCAAAGATTCATCCCAACTTGGAGGATGCTAAACAAGGTGGATAGCAAGACTTTGGGGCACAAGAATTCCATCCCTCTTGAGCCTTACCTCAAATGGGTACGAACTCGTGCTCAGAGTCTTATGATGCCTTACCCCTCCATTCTCTCGGTAATCATTGAGCCTGTCATGAAGGGAGATGTTTCATACACTATTCTACACCCTGACATACCCACATATCTTGAAGAACTCCAAAGGGATTGGATACAACTCAAAGGAGAGAGAGATACTTTCAAATCCCAATTCTACGCAAGCGAGAAGAAGGTTTTGGAGCTTACTAGGATACTTCATGAGGAGCAAACTCTGAATGCCTACATTGCACCAAAAAGGATGCGCACTACTTTTCTATCTTAGAGCTTTTGTATTATTTTTCCCAAGGGGCATTGATGTACTCAAACTATATCTTATTAATATAACGCGTGTTTCCTTTTTGTCTAAAGCGATTTTGAATCTTTGAAATCCTTGAAAACATTGCATATGCATATACCATTCATCATAACATAAGCAGGTTTTTGCAACAAGTATCCTCATCTCTCTACTGTTTATTTCAGTAAGATGGATCTCGAGCAAACCGTGAAAGATCTTCAAGCTCAGAATACGCAGTTTCAACAGTTGCTCATGACCCTAGCCAAGGGGAAAGAAGAGTTGAAAACTCTGATGGTTGAAGAGAGGAAAAAGAAAACAAAGAAGGTAACCGGAGTCTTAAACATGGGAAGAAGGTTTCATGGGCAGACAAGAAGGACTTTGGACTTTGCAACAACATTCGGTGAAGGAGAGGGGAAAGGCAAGGAAACAGTTATCCCGTCAGAATCAGAAGAGGAAGAAGAAGAAGAGGACTACTCTGAGGAACAATACCCTCTAGCTGATGACAAGTATAAACACCTCGAAGAGCGGTTGAGCGCAATGGAAATCCAAAAGGTGCCAGGTTTGGACTTTGAGGAATTGGGACTGGTGTCGGGGATTGTGATTCCTCCAAAATTCAAAGTACCTATGTTTGCCAAATATGATGAAGTGTCATGCCCTAAAATGCATCTCCGATCATATGTGAGGAAAATCTAACCCCATACCGCTGACAAAGACTTGTGGGTGCACTTCTTCCAAGACAGTCTGTCTAGAACTCAACTTGACTAGTTTTGCCAACTAGAAAGAGCCAACGTTCATAATTGGGAAGATCTTGCCGCAACTTTCTACAAGCAATATCAATACAATGCTGATTTGGCGCCTACCTGTATTTAACTCCAGAGTATGGCCATGGCCTCCAATGAAGGTTTCAAGTACTATGCACAAAAATGGAGAGATATTGCTGGAAGAGTTCAACCCCCTCTATCTGAGAGAGAATTGGTAGACATGTTCTTACGAACCTTATCTGGTCCCTCTTCAACCATTTAATCGGAAGTTCATTCGCTGACTTTACTGAACTAATATTGACCGGAGAGAGGGTAGAAGTCGGTATAAAGAATGGAAAGATTCAGAAAGACACATCTTCTTCTACAGCTGTAAGGAAACCCTTCATCGGAAATAAAGAGGTGGCTGTCGTATATTCGCAAAGAAGCCAAGATAGGGCCGAACGCAAACCAATGGCGGGGGCTGTTATGATTCCTAAGCCTACGACTGATCAACAAAGAAGTAATCAACCAAGGGTGGAAAGGCCAGTCAGGCAATTCACCAGAATAAACATGACCTTGTCTCAAGTACTACTGCATCTTCTAAGATCCAATTTGGTAACTGTTGTACCCCAAAATTTGCCCTCCCATATTCCTCAAGATTTCTCAAAGGTTGAACGGTCAAATCACCTCCTAAGGCAGTCAACTCAAAATTAGGGTTTTGTGTTGCATCAAGGTCCTTACATCCAAATGACCTCAAGTGCTCCTTAATGTCCTAACTTATGCTCAAATTCAGGTTCGGCTCAAGAGTCAATTCTTTAAAGAAGGTATTCGACTGTGTGAGTTTTCTCGAAGAAATATGGTGAAAAAAGTGTGCTGAAAGTGCAGTTTTTACGCGCTAAAAAATTCATAACTTGAAGATCGTGACTCGTTTTGAACCCGTTCCGGTGGCCAAAATTCCGTCTTGACATTATCTACGTTTTCATCTCTCACGGCTGGAAGCCAATTTCAATCAGAAGGTCTTCAAAAATGTGGATTTATCAAGTATTTTCATACAGAAAATTTGTGACAGAAGTTTATTTGTGTCATGTTCAGAAAATCATAACTTGATCGATTTTCATCGTATCGAGCTGGTTCTGGTGCCAAAATTTCACAAATTGAGTTGGATACATTTTCACAGAAGGTATTGAGTTCAAACGGTATTCAAAAGGCCTTCGTTTTTTGCTCCGAGTGCGTGACGCGCCGAAAATCCTGAATGCTGAATATTATTTCATCTGGGTCGAAATTTCGAAAATTCATAACTCAGTCAATTATTATCGGATTGGACTCATATTTTTACACAAGGTCACTGACTCAGAGATCTACAACTTTTCTTCAAAAGTCGAGACCAAATTATGCACCGATCAATACCAGTTTTTTATTGAAGAACGTGTCAGAGTCGACACTAGAGCCCAAAATAAGTTTGTCTAAGCTGAAACTTCAAAAATTCATAACTAATTCACCGTTTATCCGATTGAGCCGATTTTCGGACAGGAGTTAGTTCTTGATGTCGGCTACATTTTGTTTTCACATTTCAACTTCAAAAATTGCACTTAAGTCCCTGTGATTTAGCCTGGAAAGTGACGAACTCAAGTAAACATTGGAGGCCCAATTGCACATTCAAAGCCCATTTTCTTTACCCTAATTTCCATTATATAATCACCTTCTTTTCACACAAACCAAAGAGGAGAAAGAGAAGAGGAAAAGAGAGAAAAAAACCTTGCCACAATACTGTTAGAATATCAAATTCTTTCAAGAATCCTAAAACCTTGAAATCCTTATTACAAATCCCTCTCTCACTACAAACAAGTCATCACAGTTACAAACCAACACCTCACTACTTCTTCAGTAAGGATAAGGCTGGCTTGATCTCCACGATCCAAAGGGCATAAAAGCATTCAGGTCACTAATTTTCCAGTAAGGGTAAGATTGATTTGATCTCCATGATCAAAAGGGTATAATCATTCATACATGCCATATTGTGCCTAAACATTAAATTTCTTCATATATTGGCTTTATTTACATTTTATGATTTTATTTAATGTGTTCATGAGATTCAACACTGCAGATTTAGACAGGATCCCATGCAGGTTCATTAAGGAACGTTGAGGCCAAAATACAAATGGCCAAAAGCCAAAAGCCACATGGCCAAAAGCCAAAAGCCAAATGGCCAAAAGAACAACTTATGCATGATGAGACCAGAACACAAATGGCCAACAGCCAGAACACAAATGGCCATGAAACCCAATCCAATGGCCAAAGAATGCAGACCACGGTACTCAGGAGTCAATGAACACGCACGTGATGCCAGAAATTCAAACAAAGCTTTTTGTCTAATGGGCAAAATTACTTCCAAAAAAACCTCCAAAAAGGGCCAGACACCCCCCATGGTTTGCATCATTTTTATTTTTTATTTGATTTTCCTTTTCATTCTTTTAATTATTTTAATTGTTTTCTTTAAATTCATGAATTAATTTTTATAAAACTAGAAAATCAAAAACTAAGAATATGTTAATTAATTTACTTATTAAATATTTTTGTAAATAAATGTTAAATAATTAATTTAGTTAAATTAGGTTTTAAAACTTAAGTCTTTTTCTTAACAAATTAAAATATGTAGAAATTAGGGTTTTTAACTTTTCATCATCTTTTTTATAAATAATTTTCTCATTATTATTATTATTATTATTAATTATTAAATATTTTTGTAAATAAACATGTACATTAAATATTTAGTAAATTAGGTTAAACTTTAACATTTTCATTAATAATTAAAAAAACTTAGAATTAGAGTTTCTTTTAATTTTAATTTTCTTTATTTCATAAATACAAAAAACTAAAAAACATTTCTTTCCTTTTATTAAATAATTAATTAGCTTTTTAATTTCATTTAATTTCTTTAAAGGGTCCAACGCCCTCAAACGTTCTATTTTTATTTCTTTCGCACATTTATTTTCTTTCAAATATTATGTAATTGCTCAAGCCATGTAATAGTAATTAGGAATTTATTTATTTTCCGCATTTTTCATTAAAACGGGTCTTTGTTAATTTGGCGATGTATAGACCCGCGCCTTGTAATAGCGTAGGATTTTACTTTCCGCATTTTAATTCTCGCACCTTTTTAAACTGTTAATTAACCTGCATGAAAGAATGAATGTCAAAAATAAAAGCAACGCGTAGATCACGAATACATGACAAGACAAAATATCTGAAAACGACACACAAATCACACACCACCCCTAGGGTACGCCTCACTGTTGCCTTGCCCCTCGAAAGGTGATCGTCGAGTAGAGGATGTTTTAGTAAGTCCTCATGATCCAGGAACCTGGCATGAGGGTAGCTTCTAAGGTGTCTTCCCATTGCTCCGGTGATCACCATGTCCCGAACCTTCGAATTGACCCGAACACCTCCAACGGTGGTGCTACCTACCTCTCAATGGTGGGATAGCACTATTTTAAGGACATTTACACAGACGAATTCCTTAGGGTAGGTAGACGACTCTAGATACTTGCTCTAATTTCAAAACAAATTCAAAAAAATACTTTTCACACCGACACCTTTTCAAAAAGCTTTCGAAAGCAATTTTTCAAACACTCTTGAGGACCGATGCAAGAGTCGAACTGGAATTTTCAAAGAAACTTTTTTAAAACCCACAGTTGAAAAGCAAACAAACATTTTGAAAACACAATGAGCAAGTATCTAAGAGCCCATGGATAACCATGGATAGAAAGGGTGCTAACACCTTCCCTTTCTATAATCTACCTCCCGAACCGAGAGCAATCTCTATAAGGAATTTTTCTGTGCTTTTGTCCTTTCTATTTTGGAGAAAATAAAAGACGGTGGCGACTCTTGCTTCCGCGACATTTCGCGAACCAGCGTTAAACAGTCAGTTCCAGATCCACCGATCACAGAACTGGCGACTCTGCTGGGGACTAAAACTTAAAGTGAGGTGTACCTTAGGGTTAGTTCATAACTGTGTTTTCAATTGTATTGACTTGTCTGCTTTAAATTTGTGGGTTGCATGGGAGTTACATAGATCCTAACCCGGATCTGGGGATACCCTGTTTAGGTAGCATAGGCTGTGAGGGAACTGTGCGGGGTATACCGACATGGTTGAAACAGTCTGCTACATTGATGTGGCACTTTGGTGTGTACCGGTAACCCTTGAGTTCAGTCAAGGAGAGTACGGGGCCTCCGCGTGGTGTCGTGAAGCATCAACTGACCTTAGGAACCTTAATTGAACCATCTTGGCCTCTTTAGAGTAGTGAGATAACTGACTTTGGTGCAGTCCGAGGTTGGTTGATACTCGATACTACACTCAATTGAGGGTTGCTTTCCTGGAATATTTCGGTCGCCAGTTTAGTGGCTAAATCGAAACGATGAACAATGAAAGTAATCCCGTGATGTTGGGACCCTTAGAACCCGGTTACTTCTAATAGGACAGGTTGAACCCACCAACTTCAAGAGGGTAATACCCAGACCTCATGCTGGCCTAAACTCTAAGGGTTTGTCTTGTGTGACTTGTGTGCCTTCGTACTTGACTACTTGCATGCTTGTTATCTGACACATGAACTACTTGCAGGTTTTGTTTATAGTCCTTAATTGGGACTCATAACAAGGTTTACTAAGTTTCTTGCAGGTTTTGTTTATGGTCCTTAATTAGGACTCATAACAGAGTGTACTGAGTTCTTGCAGGTTTTGTTTATAGTCCTTAATAGGGACTCATAACAGGGTTTACTTATATTACCCCATGCATAGCATAACATCATACCATTGCATACATCCTAACCCATTTCAAGGATCTCAAGGGCTTGTGATGCAGGTCATGATAAATCAAACATCTATCAAGGGGCATAGAGGATTTATTTTCCTCTAGCCAAGGTTGTCAGGGGCTATGACCCACTGGATATGGTGAGCCTTTGACCCTTGACGAAGGACTCTCAACAATATGCAGTTCCTTCAATCAAGCCATCGGATCCCAATTCTAAGAATTTTCTTGTTTTCCCCGCGAGATCCTTGAAAACATTGCATATATATATATATATATACATACATATCATTGCATTACAGGTACCCTTTTGACAGGTCTCTTACCTTCTCCGCTGTTTATTTCAGCCAATCGTTATGAATCCTGAATCATCAACTGAGCAGTCCATCAAGGCCCTCCAGGCTCAGAATGCCCAGTTCCAAGAGCTGATCATGAATTTGGCCCAGGGGCAACAAGATCTGAAGACCCTGCTCTTGAAAAAGAAGAAGAAGAGGACTGTACTGTTCAACCCTAGGCGCAGATCTGGGAATACACGGCAGATTGAAACTGAGAGGACTACTCCATCTGTTGGGGAAGGAAGTCATCAGGAGGAAAGGGTTCCCAGTCCCGTGGTCTCCGACAACGAGACAGATTTCAACGACGAACAATACCCTCCTGTTGAAGACAAGTACAAGTAGTTGGAAGACCGTCTGAATGCAATGGAAATTCAACAAGTACCTGGTTTGGATTTCAGAGATTTGGGTCTAACTTCTGGTGTGGTGATCCCACACAAATTCAAAGCACCCTCTTTTGCTAAGTACGATGGGGCATCCTGTCCCAGGCTGCATCTCAGGTCTTATGTGCGGAAGATTCAACCGTATACTGTGGACAAGAACTTGTGGATCCACTTCTTCCAGGAAAGTCTTTCAGGGACTCATCTCGAATGGTTCTATCAGCTGGATGGAACCAAGGTTCGTAACTGGGAGGAGTTGGCTACTGCTTTTTACAAGCAGTATCAGTACAATGCCGACCTCGCTCCTACGCGTACCCAACTCCAGGGTATGTCGCTAGGATCGGGAGAAGGTTTTAAAGAGTATGCGCAGAAATGGAGAGACCTGGCCGGTAGGGTACAACCACCGCTGACTGACCGTGAACTTGTGGACATGTTCTTGGGGACCCTGTCTGGTCCATTCTACAACCACCTGATTGGGAATTCGTCTGCTGGATTCACAGATCTTATCTTGACTGGAGAGCGAATAGAAGCTGGCATCAGGTCTGGGAAGATTCAAGAGGCTGCACCTTCTGATAAAAAGCCTCATCATGGAAAGAAAGAGTCCAATGCTGTGCACGGTAAAAAGAGCCGTCATGAGGTAGGGGCAACCCAGATCTCCAATCCTAGACCTGCTCAACAAGGACAGGGGCAGCAGCGCAAGGAGAGCGCACCCAAACGACAGTTCACCAAGATCAACATGTCGCTGGATCAAGCACTACAACAAATGTTGAAGGCAGGGCTGATCACCTTAAGGGCTCCTCTTCGGAATCCGAACACTTCTGCTCCGAACTACCATCCTAATAAGAGGTGTGCCTACCACTCTGATAGCCCGGGGCATACTACGGACAACTGCTGGCCTCTCAAGAACAAGATTCAAGACATGATCGACGCCGGAGAGATTCAATTTGAAGTACCTGAGACTCCGAACATAATCACTGCTCCGTTGCCCAATCATTGAAGACCTTTTGTTTATTTGAATTTCCGAGTTGTATTTTTCTTTGCTCATACAAAAATTAATGTCATAGCAAACTCTTTTATTCTATTAAAGCATCGCATATGTCTGTTTTGGGAATTAATACAATTGTTTTCATTATATTCAAAATTGTTTTCATTTTTTCTGTGATGATCAACTCTCGATTAATAATTCTAAGCCTCTTGAGGGAGGATGACGAAAACGATACCGCTATCTTTGCAGTATGCTTTGAACAGACCCCGCTGATGAAGTACAGGCATTGTTTCAATTCCTAAACACTGGAGTAATAAGGAAGATAATCCCTCGTCAACCCCTCTGAGCCAAAGAAGTAGGAGTTTTTCTTTTCGAAAATTAAAACCCTTTATCATAACCTGGGGCAGGGTAGTTCTCTCAGTTGATCCAAGTACGCAACAAATGGCACCAAAGAGATCCTTACGAAAAAAAGAAAGACAGTGATGGTTCCGAACAATCGTAAAGACAGACAGTCATTATCAAAAAATTCATAAATGAAAAGCCCAAAAAGTCAAAACCTATAAAGGGGACTTACGAAACTGGGGCATCCCGCTGACTGTAATTCCAAAAAAGGAAACAGCTCAGGCAAAAAACAGGGATAACAAAATCAAAAAGAAAGAGGTCTTATAAACCCTCAACAAAAAGGAAATGACTGCCTATTCCAAATAAATCATCAATATCTGAACCATCACCGGAAAATCAGGACAAAGACTCAATCAAGGTCTAACGTATGATCAACTGAGTTTAGGTTTGGAGAACATCACGAAGAGCGGGTGGGTACAAACAAAATTTGAGCCTTTATCCTTTGTTCTTAAACCATGAACCAGGCCACGTTATAACCCTTAAAAGTCCTAGCTGAAGCATGGGTTAGTTCGAAAGCATACTGTTACGAAAGGTATCCTGACTCCTTAAGGCTTGCGGTAAAATAACGAGTTGACATCACAGTTTACAAAAGAACTCACTTGTTTTATTAAAAACTGCATTTTCAAAAACTTCGAAACAGACATAAGCTTTGCATTTTTAACATAACTTTGTTTGCATACGACTATTTGTTTGAACATCATAGAAGCTCGCACGACGAATATCGAATGAACAAAAGCATTCCAATCAAGGGGCAGACATGATCATGGCCCGACATCAGGGGCAGTTAAGTCAAGATTCGAAGAATCTCTCAAAAGGCCAATTAGCCTGGGGCAAATCTACGCCTGAGTCACCTGGGGCATTGGACGTGAGTTCCAGCCACGAATCTTGCCTGATCAAGATCTTCTGATGGCATGGCAACATAACAACAGGGGCAACTCCCTACACTCTGAGAGCGTGGACATAGTCGAAAAAATACTACGCAAAATCAAAGACCCGCTAGGTTGACGCACCTAGGCAAAAATAAGGGCTTCCCGGAGAACCAAAAGGGTTCGGGAAAAATAAGGGATGAAAATGAAAAAATCTGTACACCCGGCAAGTCGAAAACCTGAAAAGGCGGCTTGGGCAAAAATGGGTATCCCGGTGGACTGAAAACCCGAAAGGGCGGTCCAGGAAAAAGTTAGGGATCAAAGCGTACGACTATGTCCTGTCATCTCGTCACTTGCCTACCAGAAGAAGATTTGTCAATCAGCAGTCATCAAACACCTTCACAAATACCTTCTTCTCCCACAGAAACTGGGGCAATATTGAGTTGTCTAAATGATCCGGTTGCTCTGTCCACCGAAGTGCCAAGGTAAGTTCAGCTGAAGAACGCGACCAAGATACCTTCACTCCCTGCAGAGCGAACGCGTCTCCCCTGTTTTATTCAAAGGTTATTTCTCCATCAGAGCTTATAACTGGGTTATCCTCAGCTAAAAGCCACGGAAAGATCGTCCTCGGCGAAGTCTTCTTATCCCCAGCGGAGTTCATCAAAACTTCCAACAGAGCACAACAACGGTATCCCCAGCAGAGTTATCCTCATCAACCTCAGCAAAGTACCTCTCTTTCCCCACAGAGTAATCTATTCGCCAAGTTTATTCCCCAACGGAGTCATCTTCTCCTACCGGTATTCTTGCAATCATCACCCCCAACGGAAACGAAGAATCTCACTCTTCAACATCAGCCCAGGATTTGACTTCCCGGCATCCGTCAAGGATCTATTTTCCTAGACGAAAATACATTCATAAACATCACATTGTTATACATCATGATACATGCATATACGCATCATATCATACAATCTCATGTGTTGAGAACATCGTTGCTTGATTCATATCATGCATTGCATATGACAGACCTTTACCTTTCAGGAAGGATACAGTTAAATGATCAGCTATGTAGACGAATACAGTCAAAAGAGACCAACCCAGTCAAAGAATACAAATCCAGTTAAATCAATGCCTAAATATTTCTCTGATACAACTCGTCGTTATAGACACTCGTCGTCATAGACACTCGTCGTTAGAGACACTCGTCGTTATAGACACTCGTCGTTATAGACACTCGTTGTCATAGACACTCGTCGTTATAGACACTCGTCATTATAGACACTCGTCGTTATAGACACTCGTCGTTATAGACACTCGTCGTTATAGACACCCGTCGTCATAGACACTCGTCGTTATAGACACTCGTCGTCATAGACACTCGTCGTCATAGACACTCGTCGTCATAGACACTCGTCGCTATAGACACCCGTCATTATAGACACCCGTCGTTATAGACACTCGTCGTTATAGACACTCGTCGTTATAGACATTCGTCGTCATGGACACTCGTTGTCATAGACACTCGTCGTCATAGACACTCGTCGTCATAGACACTCGTCGTTATAGACACTCGTCGTCATAGACACTCGTCGCTATAGACACTCGTCGTTATAGACACCCGTCGTTATAGACACTCGTCGTTATAGACACTCGTCGTTATAGACACTCGTCGTTATAGACACTCGTCGTCATAGACACTCGTCGTTATAGACACCCGTCGATAAAGACCACCCGTCCATGGAAATAACCTGTCAGTAGAGACAACTCACCAACCTTACTATATTCCAGACTCGATTCCTGTATCCTGCCAGGGCACGTATGAAGAGTTTGAGGATCCGATTCCTGTATCTTGCCAGGGTGTATCTGTTGACGACTAACATTACCAGACTCGATTCCTGTATCCGGCCAGAGCACGTCTGAAGAGTTCGAAGATCTGATTCCTGTATCTTGCCAGGGTGTATCTGTTGACGACTATATTCTCCGGACTCGATTCCTGTATCCCGCCAGGGCACGTCTGAAGAGTTTAAAGATTCGATTCCTGTATCCAGCCAGGGCACATCTACATAAAGAGTTTGAAGATCAACTCCTGTAACAGGCTAGGTAATTATTTTCTTTCTCAGGTACGCAAATTCTCGCTAAGGAATCTCTTATGCGACCGACAGTCTCCAAATGGCATCTGTAAGCCCATTCCCGACAAGGTTCTGTCACACTTCCAGATGGCATCTATAAGCCCATCCTCCTATCCATCAGTCTCCAAATGGCATCTGTAAGCCCATTCCCACCATCACAATGCTGACACTCTACTATGTGAGTGCAAATTTCTGGGCACTCTAGTGTTCAATCATCTTCCACCTTCGGATTACGAAAGGCACGCCAGCCAATCTACATCCTCAGGTATAAGAAGATTGAACAGGGGCAACTGTTGTACCCCAAAATTTGCCCTCCCATATTCCTCAAGATTTCTCAAAGGTTGAACGGTCAAATCACCTCCTAAGGCAGTCAACTCAAAATTAGGGTTTTGTGTTGCATCAAGGTCCTTACATCCAAATGACCTCAAGTTCTCCTTAATGTCCTAACTTATGCTCAAATTCAGGTTCGGCTCAAGAGTCAATTCTTTAAAGAAGGTATTCGACTGTGTGAGTTTTCTCGAAGAAATATGGTGAAAAAAGTGTGCTGAAAGTGCAGTTTTTACGCGCTAAAAAATTCATAACTTGAAGATCGTGACTCGTTTTGAACCCGTTCCGGTGGCCAAAATTCCGTCTTGACATTATCTACGTTTTCATCTCTCACGGCTGGAAGCCAATTTCGATCAGAAGGTCTTCAAAAATATGGATTTATCAAGTATTTTCATACAGAAAATTTGTGACAGAAGTTTATTTGCGTCATGTTCAGAAAATCATAACTTGATCGATTTTCATCGTATCGAGCTGGTTCTGGTGCCAAAATTTCACAAATTGAGTTGGCTACATTTTCACAGAAGGTATTGAGTTCAAACGGTATTCAAAAGGCCTTCGTTTTTTGCTCCGAGTGCGTGACGCGCCGAAAATCCTAAATGCTGAATATTATTTCATCTGGGTCGAAACTTCGAAAATTCATAACTCGGTCAATTATTATCGGATTGGACTCATATTTTTACACAAGGTCACTGACTCAGAGATCTACAACTTTTCTTCAAAAGTCGAGACCAAATTATGCACCGATCAATACCAGTTTTTTATTGAAGAACGTGTCAGAGTCGACACTAGAGCCCAAAATAAGTTTGTCTGAGCTGAAACTTCAAAAATTCATAACTAATTCACCGTTTATCCGATTGAGCCGATTTTCGGACAGGAGTTAGTTCTTGATGTCGGCTACATTTTGTTTTCACATTTCAACTTCAAAAATTTCACTTAAGTCCCTGTGATTTAGCCTGGAAAGTGACGAACTCAAGTAAACATTGAAGGCCCAATTGCACATTCAAAGCCCATTTTCTTTACCCTAATTTCCATTATATAATCACCTTCTTTTCACACAAACCAAAGAGGAGAAAGAGAAGAGGAAAAGAGAGAAAAAAACCTTGCCACAATACTGTTAGAATATCAAATTCTTTCAAGAACCCTAAAACCTTGAAATCCTTATTACAAATCCCTCTCTCACTACAAACAAGTCATCACAGTTACAAACCAACACCTCACTACTTCTTCAGTAAGGATAAGGCTGGCTTGATCTCCACGATCCAAAGGGCATAAAAGCATTCAGGTCACTAATTTTCCAGTAAGGGTAAGATTGATTTGATCTCCATGATCAAAAGGGTATAATCATTCATACATGCCATATTGTGCCTAAACATTAAATTTCTTCATATATTGGCTTTATTTACATTTTATGATTTTATTTAATGTGTTCATGAGATTCAACACTGCAGATTTAGACAGGATCCCATGCAGGTTCATTAAGGAACGTTGAGACCAAAATACAAATGGCCAAAAGCCAAAAGCCACATGGCCAAAAGCCAAAAGCCAAATGGCCAAAAGAACAACTTATGCATGATGAGACCAGAACACAAATGGCCAACAGCCAGAACACAAATGGCCATGAAACCCAATCCAATGGCCAAAGAATGCAGACCACGGTACTCAGGAGTCAATGAACACGCACGTGATGCCAGAAAGTCAAACAAAGCTTTTTGTCTAATGGGCAAAATTACTTCCAAAAAAACCTCCAAAAAGGGCCAGACACATGGTTTGCATCATTTTTATTTTTTATTTGATTTTCCTTTTCATTCTTTTAATTATTTTAATTGTTTTCTTTAAATTCATGAATTAATTTTTATAAAACCAGAAAATCAAAAACTAAGAATATGTTAATTAATTTACTTATTAAATATTTTTGTAAATAAATGTTAAATAATTAATTTAGTTAAATTAGGTTTTAAAACTTAAGTCTTTTTCTTAACAAATTAAAATATGTAGAAATTAGGGTTTTTAACTTTTCATCATCTTTTTTATAAATAATTTTCTCATCATTATTATTATTATTATTAATTATTAAATATTTTTGTAAATAAACATGTACATTAAATATTTAGTAAATTAGGTTAAACTTTAACATTTTCATTAATAATTAAAAAAACTTAGAATTAGAGTTTCTTTTAATTTTAATTTTCTTTATTTCATAAATACAAAAAACTAAAAAACATTTCTTTCCTTTTATTAAATAATTACTTAGCTTTTTAATTTCATTTAATTTCTTTAAAGGGTCCAACGCCCTCAAACGTTCTATTTTTATTTCTTTCGCACATTTATTTTCTTTCAAATATTATGTAATTGCTCAAGCCATGTAATAGTAATTAGGAATTTATTTATTTTCCGCATTTTTCATTAAAACGGGTCTTTGTTAATTTGGCGATGTATAGACCCGCGCCTTGTAATAGCATAAGATTTTACTTTCCGCATTTTAATTCTCGCACCTTTTTAAACTGTTAATTAACCTGCATGAAAGAATGAATGTCAAAAATAAAAGCAACGCGTAGATCACGAATACATGACAAGACAAAATATCTGAAAACGACACACAAATCACACACCACCCCTAGGGTACGCCTCACTGTTGCCTTGCCCCTCGAAAGGTGATCGTCGAGTAGAGGATGTTTTAGTAAGTCCTCATGATCCAGGAACCTGGCATGAGGGTAGCTTCTAAGGTGTCTTCCCATTGCTCCGGTGATCACCATGTCCCGAACCTTCGAATTGACCCGAACACCTCCAACGGTGGTGCTACCTACCTCTCAATGGTGGGATAGCACTATTTTAAGGACATTTACACAGACGAATTCCTTAGGGTAGGTAGACGACTCTAGATACTTGCTCTAATTTCAAAACAAATTCAAAAAAATACTTTTCACACCGACACCTTTTCAAAAAGCTTTCGAAAGCAATTTTTCAAACACTCTTGAGGACCGATACAAGAGTCGAACTGGAATTTTCAAAGAAACTTTTTTAAAACCCACAGTTGAAAAGCAAACAAACATTTTGAAAACACAATGAGCAAGTATCTAAGATGAAGTGGTGAAAAACACAAGAAGGGGGGTTGAATTGTAAAACTGAAATCTAAAGCAATTGACAAGATATTTTTATCCTGGTTCGTTTGATCTCAAACTACTCCAGTCCACCCGTCAAGGTGATTTCGCCTCTCTCCAACGAGGTCTTAATCCACTATATTCAACTGAATATTACAGACTGCTTTAACAACTGCTAAAGCCTTCTTGATTCAAACCACAACCCGGTTTGTCAAGGTAACACTTTCTTACAAAGAGATAAAACTATGTGTGTGGATGTTTTCTACAAAACTTTATCACAACTGTGATGTATACACAAATTGAAGCTTAGAAACTAGATTGCTAAACAGTAATGGAGTATCAGAGTATGTGGTTTAGCAAAACTGGTAGAACGAAGATTATGGTTTAGCTTTTGTGCGTGTAGAGATTTGGAGAGCATTAACCATTTCAATCTTCAAAGCCTTGTTTATATAGCACTGAGATGATGAACGTTGGATGCAATATTCTTGATTCAATGCTAATAACAAGCTTTCCTTATTGAGCAGATCTTGTCTGGAATGAGGCCGTTGGAATTAATTAGCTTTCAATGCACAGTACCGTTGCTTACTTAACGCAAGTTCTGGCTTGGCTCATTCTGACTCTGCTTCGCTGCTGATGAACTATTGTGTTTCTATATCAGAGTGTTGAGCGCAGTCTTGTTGATCAGGCTTCAGCATGTACGTAAGTTGATCATCTGATTTTGACGTTCTGATGTAGCAACTTCTGATGCTGGTGTCTGAAATCAAGTTCTGATGCTGAATAGATGTGATCTTGCTTATTTCAATCAGAGTATCTGCAAGTCAGAACATAATAATTTTAGGCAGCAGATAGTTCATTCATGAAACTTATAAATACTATATCTTTTCACTTTGTTATCATCAAAACTTAAATATAGGGTAGTAGATTCAAACATTGTTCTAACAATCTCCCCCTTTTTGATGATGACAAAAACTAGATATTTTAAATGAAAAATAACGTGAAAAGGTATCTGGAAAATGTATCAGAATCAGAAGTAAAAGAATAAGGAGTAAGGAAATACTCCCCCTGAGTTTATTACTTCCCTTTGATTATACGTGATCTTCAGGATCAGATCTTTTTGCCTTTCTTTGAACATCAGAGTATCAGAGTCTTTGACTTATCAGAAGCTTTATGTCAGAGCAGAGCTTCAGAGCTTTTCTTGTCAGAGCTTTGCTTTGGATCAGAACTTCATATTGATCAGAGCAACTTCATATTGATCAGAGCTTCTAGTCTTCAGAGTGTCCAGGAGCTTCCTTGTGCCTGTAGACTTTAAACAAAACAGAAAAAAAACATTTCAAGTAATAGAGTTAGAATGTTTGAGAATTTCTGTCTAGTTATCCGTTATTGATTTAAATATCATTCTTGTTCTCCCCCTTTTTGTCAGCAATCAAAAAGTGTTGGTGATGTGCTAAAACAATTAAGATCAGAAAAACTAGTCATATTAATATAGTTCAGAATCAAAACACGAAAATATTACAAAACATAATCAAAACAGTACATCAGAAAATCAAGAAAACATGAAAAAGGTCATGCATGAAAAAAAAAATTTAAGGTTGAGGAGGCAAGCGTGTGAACAGGCTCTCCAGCATGGCTTGAATCTTTTCAGAAGTCTCATTTTGCTTGTGCACCATGCTGACAACAGTGTCAATCTTGCTGTCCTGCACATCCATTCTCTCTTTCATCTTCTGATCGTTTTCATCCATTCGCTGCTGTAGACGCATGTCATTCAGCCTTAGTTCTTCCAGAGTCTGCCTGTCCAAGGTAGCTTGAGAAGCATCAGAAGCAGGAGGCTTCTCAGAACTTTCAGCAACATCCTCTGCTTGACTTTCTTCAGCCTGAATGGTCTTGTCTTCTTCTGATGGAATGGTCTTGTCCTGCACCTTTGCAGCTTGCTGTTTCTCAGACCAAGGTTCACTGTCCAGAGGGAGCACGTCCTCTTTCAGAAGCATACTTCCAACTTCATTCAGAATCTTGCTGAAATTTTGTTGTGCCTGCTCATAGTTGATATCCTGCAACTTGAGGGCTTCAGCACGTACCCAAAGTCTGAACTGTGACCAGAGCTGATCAGAAGCAGCTGGGTCAATCATCCCAGGACAGACTTGCTTCAAAGAAGCAATCCATTGCAGCACACCTGTTTCAAAATTCAAAATACCAGAGCCAACATCTGGTTGCTTTGGTTTTGGGATGGCAATTTTGTGTTTTAGATTAGCAAGACGGTCAAGACTGGTTAAGTCAATGAAAGTCCTGCTGGGGTTTTCAGAGGTTTTCTGAGAGGCTGTTTGTTTTGGAGAAGGGGTATCAGAATCAGAGATTACGATTGGAATGGGTGGTGTTTTGGGAGTATTTGGAGGTGTCGATTCTGATGAGGATGGTAACTGGGGCATGACAACAGTTGTTCCACATGGCAACTGAATTGCCAGCGGTGATGGTTGAGGTGAATGAGGTTCAAATTGATGAGGGGAAGGAGTTTCAGAGTGGTGAAACTCTGTTTGTGGTGAAGGTGGATTTATTTCTGGTTGGGGAGAGGGAGGTGGAATCTCTGATTGCTCAGGGATCAGAGGTTCTTCTGAGAGTGGTTGTTGTTGTTGTTCTGGTTCTGGTTCTGGTTGTTGTTGTTGTTCTGGTTGTGGAGGAGGAACATTTTGTGGTTCAGAGTTTGGTTGATCAGAGGCATGTTGATCAATATCAGACAGCACTTGGTCAAGTGCTGATGTTGTTGAAATTGTTGGTTGTTTGGGGTGTTTGATTCTAGGTCTTCTGAGTTTTAATGCCTCAGAAGGGTCTTCTTCTTGTACGGTTTCATCAATGGTAGGGATGGGAATTGATATTCTATGAGAGGTTTGAGGAGGGATAGATGCTGGAATAGTAAAAGAATTTGAAACAGGGGCAGCAGATGAAATACCTCTTTTCTTTGGAGTTTGCTGAGATGATCCTTCTGATGGCGCCTTCCTCTTCTTTGTCTTCTTCAGAGTCACTTCTGGTTGGGGTTGATGCAGATCTCTGATATTCAGCTTTGGATCTGTATCATCTGCCTTGTACGCATCCAAGTACCTGAGAATCGTCTCTGGTTTGGATTCAGTTTCAGAAAATAACGGAAAATCACTCAGAGGCACTCTTCTGCTGGAGATATCAGCAGTGGAAGTAGCTCTGGGTTCTTTCTGAATATTTTCTATCAGCTTCATCTTTTTCAGGTTCTTTGCGTTCAGAGGTTTCCCAATAGTTGGTTCAATAGTGCTCAGCTCTTGAGCTTCTATCAGATGCTCAATCAGCCTATTCTCTGTCAGAATATCTGATATTAGCCTTCCAAAAGGTATCCAGTCCCTCTTGGTTCTTTCTTCTTCCCTTGTTTCTTTCACACTGGTTTTGAGATGGTTGAACAGGAAGTGAGCCAGATTGATCTTTATCTTCTGATCAATAAAGTAGATCAGAAACTGCTGATCCACATTTATGTAATCAGGAGAACTTGTTGGTTTCCTGTGGTTGAAGCATCCCAGAATTATCTTAGCCCATACTCTGAATTGATCCTTCAGATCCTTAATCTTGCTGCTGGGCAACCCAAGAGTGAAAATCCTTTTAGCTACCACACCTATATCAGCACATCTTTCAGCCATGTCCACACAACGGACGCCACCACCACTTTGACCGATTAGCCTTGCAATGAGATCTTCAGTAATCACAATCTTCTTTCCCATAACAGAAGAGATGACTAGATGTGTTGAAACCTTGGCGTGAATCCAAAATTCCTTGACCAGCGCTGGGAATGTTGGTCAAACCAACCTATCGAAATACCTTTCCCACTTTTGAGCCTTAATTTCTTCAGTTAGGTCAAAACCATTCTCCTTCAAGCTTTCAAAGTCAATGATTAACTCAGAAAGCACTTCTAGATTCTTCACCGGAGTGAGGAGAGTTCTGAGTGGCACTTGATATTGCTCAGATGATGCTTTCTTCTGATTACCTGCAGAAACGCTGCTGGAGGATGCCATTGTTCACACTAAAAAGGGTTTTGAGAATGAATTGAGGAAAAAGGTTTGCAAGAGATGAACTCAGAAATATGCAGAAAATGCTTGAGTGTTAGTGAGAAAGCGTAAAGAATAAGAATGAGAGATTAATGTGCTTAAATAGAGTTTTCAAAACTATTTTGAAAAGATAAACGTTTTTAAGAGAGAGAAAAATCATGATTGCCAT
This sequence comes from Vicia faba, assembly GCA_948472305.1. Classification (NCBI taxonomy): domain Eukaryota; kingdom Viridiplantae; phylum Streptophyta; class Magnoliopsida; order Fabales; family Fabaceae; genus Vicia; species Vicia faba. The sequence continues at coordinate 588,360,170 of OX451736.1, read as the reverse complement.
TTAAAAGCATGATTACTTTTCATTAAATGCTTGCTGATTTTGGGGGATTTGAGAAAGATACTTAAAAACGGTTACCAGACATGTGTCTCAATGCACCCAATCAGCGCTTTGCCTTCTCAGAAGCGTGCACGCGTTCTGCTTCAGAGATATGCTGATGATTGGATGACACTTGTTTGATGTAGTGATCAACACGTCTGTCTTTTGAGCTTAGACTCTCAGATCTTTAGACTTGCATCTGAAACAATCTGCATGTTCTATCTTTCTGAAAGGAGATTGATCAGAAGTTCACAGTGAAATAATTACATTCTGAAGGTAAATATATGGAATTAAAACATTTTCATTCTGGGCACACTTTCATGCTGAGATGTTTCAGAATGAAATTAAACCTATCTTCTGAAAGGGGTTTAGTAAAGATATCAGCCCATTGATGGTCTGTATCTATAAATTTTAAGTTCAAAATACCTTTCTGAATATAGTCCCTAATGAAGTGATGTTTTATTTCTATATGCTTAGCTCTAGAATGTAAAATGGGATTCTTACTTAAGCAAATAGCAGAAGTATTATCACAAAGTATAGGAATGTTACTCTCAAAAATCTGGAAGTCTTCAAGCTGACTTTTCATCCAGAGCATTTGTGTGCTACATCCTGCTGCTGCTATGTACTCAGCTTCTGCTGTTGACAGAGCAATTGTTGATTGTCTTTTGCTGGACCAAGAGATCAGATTTTCTCCCAGAAACTGGCAGCTTCCAGAAGTACTTTTACGTTCCACTCTGTCTCCAGCAAAATCAGCATCACAGTAGCCTACTAAGCTGTAATCACTAGATTTTCTATAAAACAAACCCAGATTAGTAGTACCTTTCAGATACTTGAAAATTCGCTTAACAGCTGTTAAGTGAGATTCTCTAGGATCTGATTGGAATCTAGCACAGATACAAACACTGAATAGTATGTCAGGTCTTGAAGCAGTCAGATAGAGGAGAGAACCAACCATACCTCTGTAGACTTTCTGTTCTACACTTTTGCTTACCTCTTCTCTTTCCAGAATGCACGTGGGATGCATTGGAATCTTTGATGGCTTACATTCTGAGAGGTCAAATTTCTTCAGAAGATCTCTGATGTATTTGCTCTGATGAATGTAAGTACCTTCTGGAGTTTGATTGATCTGAATTCCTAGAAAGAATTTCAGTTCCCCCATGAGGCTCATCTCAAATTCTGCCTGCATACACTTAGCAAATTTTCTTCCAAGAGAAGGATTAGTAGAACCAAAAATAATATCATCAACATAAATTTGACAGACTAAGATGTCACTCTTAACTGTTTTACAGAATAGAGTAGTGTCCACTTTCCCTCTGGTGAATTCATTTTCAAGCAGAAAGTTACTTAGCCTTTCATACCAAGCTCTGGGAGCTTGTTTCAGACCATACAGTGACTTCTTTAGTTTGAAAACATGTTCTGGATGTTTTGTATTTTCAAAACCTGGGGGTTGGTGTACATAAACTTCTTCTTCTATATAACCATTTAAGAATGCACTTTTGACATCCATCTGATACAGAGTGATGCCTCTATTAACAGCAAATGAAATTAAAAGTCTGATAGATTCTAACCTGGCGACTGGGGCAAAGGTTTCTGTATAGTCTATCCCTTCTTGCTGACTATAACCTTGTGCAACCAGTCGTGCCTTGTTTCTGATGACTTCACCTTGTTCATTTAGCTTGTTTCTGAACACCCATCTTGTTCCAATGACGTTGAATCCTTTTGGTCTGGGAACGAGATCCCATACGTCGTTTCTGGTGAATTGATTCAGCTCTTCTTGCATTGCCAGAATCCAGTCATTATCCAGAAGTGCTTCATCAATTGAAGAAGGTTCAATCAGAGACACAAGTCCCATAAGAGTTTCTTCAGAGTTTCTGAAGCTTGCTCTTGTTCTGATTGGATCTTCCTTTCTTCCTAGGATAGTCTCTTCTGGGTGATCCAAGCTGCTTCTGGGTAATCTCTTCTGAGGTTGATCAGCAGCTGTTGTAGGATTTCTAGCAGTGCTCCTTTCAGTCGTTGAAGGAATGTCTGTGTTGAGAGCTTCTGATGACTTGTCTTCAGAACCTGCAAATTCAATTTCTATACCTGCAAAAACTTCATTCTGCTTTGACTACAGTTCCAGAGCCAATTATCTTTCCCCTCTGATTGCCTCCAAAGCCAACGTGGCCTCCAGGCTTAAGTTCCAGGCTTTGGAACATATGCCTTCTTCCCCTCATGTGTCGTGAGCAGCCAGAGTCCAGGTACCATGACTGGTGTTTCTGACTTGCTGCTAAAGATATCTGCAACATGTATTATTTTATCCTTAGGTACCCAGATTTTCTTGGGTCCTGATTTGTTAATTTTACCAAAACTCTGGTTGAATTTTGGTTTCACAGAGTGCTTACTGCTAGTATATTTGATATCATGTGTGTGACCATATACAAAATGTGAATTTAGAGGAGTGTGTTTAATGGTTAAGTCCATGACATTCTTTGGTGTAGGAACCTTACCTTGGTATCCTATTCCTTTCCTGCCGTTTCTGCTAACTCCATAGATCATTGAAGCCATTCTGCTTCTATCTATGCTTTTAGCTAGGAACTTCTGGAAACTGTGATCATACTCCTTGATGATCTCATCAGCGTTGCTGGGAGTTTCAGAAATTGGTTCCTTCTGAGAGTTTTGTAAAGTGTTTTCTAATTTTGAAATCTTATTTCTCAGCTCATAATTTTCCAATTTGAGACTCTCAGACTTATTAGAGTCAGATTCAAGATTCCTTTTCAGGTCTCTGAATTTAGCTCTAATTTGCTGATAACGTTCCAGAATCTCATTAAGGCTTTCAGCAAGTTCAGCCTTTGTAAAGTTAACAGCGAAGTTAGGAAATACCTCTTCAGTGTCTGATTCTGAGTCTGATTCAGAAGCTTCACTATCTTCTGAAATGTTAGCCATGAGAGCTATGTTTGCCCTTTCATCATCTGATTCTGAGTCAGCTTCAGACGAGTCAGAGTCATCCCATGTGGCCATGCGACTTTTCTTCTTCTCTCTTCCAAACTTCTTTTTGGGCTTTTCCCTCTGAAGCTTTGGGCAGTCACTCTTGTAGTGTCCTTGCTCATTGCACTCATAGCAGATGATGTCTTTGGTGTATGGCTTTTTGCTACTGGAGGAGCCTTCAGATCTTCTGTATCCAGAGGAAGAGTCTGTCCTTCTGTTTCTGGAAGAAGACTCGTTCTGATCAGATCTTCTGGGATTCCTGAACTTCCTTTGTCTTTGCTTCCACAGTTGATTTACTCTTCTGGAGAGAAGGGAAAGTTCGTCTTCTTCTGATGAGGATCCATCAGATGTTTCTTCAACTGCCTGCAAAACTTTAGACTCAAATTTTCTGTTAGATTTTAATGCTAAAGGCTTACCTTGCTTCTGAGGCTCATCAGCTTCTAGCTCTATCTCATGACTTCTGAGGGAGCTGATAAGTTTCTCCAGAGTGATTTTGTTGAGATCTTTAGCTAGCTTCAGAGCAGTAACCATAGGCCTCCACTGCTTGGGTAAACTTCTGATGATTTTCTTGACATGGTCAGCAGTAGAGTATCCTTTGTCCAGAACTTTGAGACCAGCTACCAGAATCTGGAATCTAGAGAACATAGTTTCAATGGATTCAGATTCTTCCATTTTGAACGCCTCATACTTCTGAATGAGTGCCAGGGCTTTTGTTTCTTTGACCTGAATGTTGCCCTCATGCGTCATTCTGAGAGAATCAAAAATATTCTTTGCTGTGTCTCTGTTGGAGATCTTTTCATACTCAGTATAGGAGATGGCACTGAGGAGGATGGTTCTGGCCTTGTGGTGATTCTTGAAGTCACGCTTTTGTTGATCAGACATTGTTTTTCTATCAATCTTCTGACCACTTGCATTCACAGGGTGCGTGTATCCATCTGTCACCATATCCCACAGATCAGCATCATGTGCTAGAAAGAAGCTTTCAATTCTGTCTTTCCAGTAATCAAAGTTTTCTCCATCAAAGACTGGAGGTTTGCCACTGAATCTGTCTCTGTCCTCGTTATTGTCATTGCTGATGTGAGAATTGTTTCCTGCCATTGTGTTTTTCTGACGCTGGATCTTGTACTGACACGGTTAAGTGTTTTAGCTCAGAACCAGGAGCTCTGATGCCAATTGAAGTGGTGAAAAACACAAGAAGGGGGGTTGAATTGTAAAACTGAAATCTAAAGCAATTGACAAGATATTTTTATCCTGGTTCGTTTGATCTCAAACTACTCCAGTCCACCCGTCAAGGTGATTTCGCCTCTCTCCAACGAGGTCTTAATCCACTATATTCAACTGAATATTACAGACTGCTTTAACAACTGCTAAAGCCTTCTTGATTCAAGCCACAACCCGGTTTGTCAAGGTAACACTTTCTTACAAAGAGATAAAACTATGTGTGTGGATGTTTTCTACAAAACTTTATCACAACTGTGATGTATACACAAATTGAAGCTTAGAAACTAGATTGCTAAACAGTAATGGAGTATCAGAGTATGTGGTTTAGCAAAACTGGTAGAACGAAGATTATGGTTTAGCTTTTGTGCGTGTAGAGATTTGGAGAGCATTAACCATTTCAATCTTCAAAGCCTTGTTTATATAGCACTGAGATGATGAACGTTGGATGCAATATTCTTGATTCAATGCTAATAACAAGCTTTCCTTATTGAGCAGATCTTGTCTGGAATGAGGCCGTTGGAATTAATTAGCTTTCAATGCACAGTACCGTTGCTTACTTAACGCAAGTTCTGGCTTGGCTCATTCTGACTCTGCTTCGCTGCTGATGAACTATTGTGTTTCTATATCAGAGTGTTGAGCGCAGTCTTGTTCATCAGGCTTCAGCATGTACGTAAGTTGATCATCTGATTTTGACGTTCTGATGTAGCAACTTCTGATGCTGGTGTCTGAAATCAAGTTCTGATGCTGAATAGATGTGATCTTGCTTATTCAATCAGAGTATCTGCAAGTCAGAACATAATAATTTTAGGCAGCAGATAGTTCATTCATGAAACTTATAAATACTATATCTTTTCACTTTGTTATCATCAAAACTTAAATATAGGGTAGTAGATTCAAACATTGTTCTAACATAAGAGCCCATGGATAGAAAGGGTGCTAACACCTTCCCTTTCTATAATCTACCTCCCGAACCGAGAGAAATCTCTATAAGGAATTTTTCTGTGCTTTTGTCCTTTCCATTTTGGAGAAAATAAAAGACGGTGGCGACTCTTGCTTCCGCGACATTTCGTGAACCAGCGTTAAACAGTCAGTTCCAGATCCACCGATCACAGTAACCTTGAAAGAAGCTCCGAAAAACCCCAATACAACATCCCCTCATTATCATCCCAATGCCCATTACGCATATCACTCTGAAAGTCCTGGTCACGATACTAATAACTATTGGGCCTTGAAGAACAAAATACAAGACCTCATTGAAGCAAAAGAAATTGAGTTTGATGCGCCCGAGAAGCCAAATGTCATTTCTGCTCCTATGCCCAGACATGGTCACAATAATAATGCCATTGAAGAAGATTTGTTTGTTACCTCAGTTGATGAACTCATGACCCCACTTCTGACCGTTAAAATGAACTTGTTAAAAGCCGGTGTGTTCCCGAGCTGTAATGAAGTTTTCCATCTCTTCTTATCCTTTGTTGAAAGTAGGCATTTAGTGCCTGATAGATAACAAAGAGATTTTGTTTGAAAAAAACTCTTGTTCCACCTATTCCTGTTGAAGATGTTTCTATCATTACCATTTCCGCCAATTCTTCCAGGGTCTCCACCAAAAGACCCGTTAGAATTACATCAGCTCCGGAAATAACTCCTTTAATAATCACAATGCCTGGGCCAGTCCCATATGAATCAAACAGAACCGTGTCGTGGAATTACGGAGGAGACATTTACTACCATGGCATCAAACAAGACTGGTCGACCGCCGAAGAGATAAATTCTGAGAAGGTCAACTCCGACATCAGTAACATTGTAGGAACTAGCAAAATTACCCGAAGCGGTAGGATCTTTTCTCCGGAAATTTCTCCCCCAAAAGCAGTTTCTGGACCCATAATCATTCCTGCTGTTGTTCCCCCAAAAGTTGTTCCCGGTCCTAAATTTATCTCTAACAATGCTCCAATTGACAAAGCCGTTACAACCCCTGTAATCATTCTTACTGACACTCCTGTTGTCGAGTTAGTCGAGGCTCGAGGAAAAGGTGTTATGGTTGAGCCTGTCTGAATGAAGGCTCAGTCATTGACTATCCCTGAGACCTCCAAGAAGGAAATGGAGGAGATCTTAAAAATTAGAATGAGAAGCGACTACGATGTAGTTGAAAAACTGGGGCAAACTCCCTCTAAGATCTCCATGCTGGCGTTACTACTCTATTCTGAGGAACATGCAAAAGCCTTGGTGAAGTTCTTAAAAACAGCCCATGTACCTCAAGAGACATCTGCTGATCAATTTCAAGACTGCGTGGCCAGCCTAACTGCGGACAATGGTTTAGGTTTTTCAGATGCTGATCTGACGCTAAGGGGAAGAAAGCATAATGAGGCATTGCATGTCTCAGTGGAATGTAGGGGAATCACTCTGGCGCATGTTTTGGTGGACACTGGCTCATCCTTGAATGTACTACCCAAAAAAGCTCTTGATAGACTTGACTGTGAGGGGTTTACTTTTAAGCCAAGAAACATAGTGGTAAGGGCTTTTGACGGTTCGAAGAGGATGGTACATGGGGAGGTAGACATTCCCATAAAGGTTGGAACCCAAACCTTCAATTCAACTTTATATGTGATGGACATCCACCCTTCATACTCCTGCCTGTTAGGCCGACCATGGATCCACAACGCTGGCGCTGTTACTTCTCTGTTGCACCAAATGTTGAAGTATCCAGTTTAAGGAAAGATTATCACCGTACATGGAGAGGAAGAATACATGATCAGCCATCTCAATTCCTTCAAATATGTGGAATTAGACGGTGAATTCATTGAAACTCCATTTCAACACTTTGAAGAGGTCCCTCAAGAGGTGGCAGTGACTAAGGCTGTTCCATGGTGTTGTACCCTAAAATTTTCCCTCTCATTTCATCAACATTTCTCATCCCAAGACTCTTGGAGCTCAAGATCAAGCTAGGGTTTGCTCTGCTCAAGACACCTCCTTGCACTATTGACCTAAATTAGGGTTTAAGTTTGCACATGGATGTTTTGACCTACAATGCCCAAAGTAACTTTCATACTTCATGTTGGACTCACAAGTTTGTCCATACCAAGTTTCAAGGCTTGATTCAAATTTTTGCCCAGTCAATTAGACAGTTGACCTAGAAATCAGTTGTATTGGGGAAAAAGTCAACTGTGGCCAATTGACAGTCAAACCTCATGGATTTTGACCCACATCAACATTATGAACTCATATGAACCATTTGATCAAGTTTGGATCATAATTCCACAAGAAATTGGATCAAAACACCAAAAGGGCAAAATGGTCATTTTTAGGGTTTTGACTGCACAAAGGCAATTTTTGACTGTTTGACCTAGCCAATGGCAAATCAAGCTCAACCATGGACTCAAGGACTCAATGACATTGTCTTGACCCATTCAACAAGTTCAAAAGATCACAAATGCATAAGATTGACAGATGAATTTTTCAGCCAACTGATCAAAATTTGACTCTACACTGAAAAGTCAAACATTGACTTTTTTGTCAAAATCAAGTGCCAAGGGTCATTTTTCATCAAGACATGTCAAATTATGAAACTTGTTCATCAAGAAACCCAAAATTGCAAATTAGGGTTTAAAATGGAAAATTTTCATAACTTAGAAATTTTCTAAGTTATAAAATTTTCTTATTTTTTCCTAACTTTGTTCCATTTTTTCACCAAGATGCAAATGGATTCAAACAAAACTTATAACATGAAAGTTGTATTCCATCACAAAATCTACAACTTTGATTCATAAAGTTTTCTCAAAAGAAGCTTGGATCTCAAGTTATGATTTTTGGAACAAGGGTACCTAAAACTTTTAACTTAGAAATTTTGCCCTAGTTTAGGCAGGATTTTAACCCATCTTCTTGGCCATTTTTCACATAGTTCCAATTGGAGTTTCAAGTTGAATTTCAAATATGGATTATAGTACATGTTGCAAGCTTTCCAAATTGTCCAAGAACTCCTCAAAAACCTTTGTGGTTAGGGAGAATCGAATGCTTGAAGTTGGCAAAAACTCACTTTGATCCATGGCCAATACATGTTCATACAAGTTTCATTTTCAAACCAGCAGGCTTTCTACTTGTTTGCAGGCCTCTAAACCATTTCACACTCCATAATTTAATGCAAATCCATTGAGCCAATGCATTGTCTTGGTCATTAGGGTATTGTACACAAGTTTAATCCCTAAATGGTAAAAGGCACATTTCCATTTTTGCAAAAGGTTGCTTTATGTCAAACCACTAATCCTTGAGCCTTGAACAAGATCTTATGCTGCAAACAAAATCCACAAACTTGGGGCCAAGCTTACACAATGTGTCCAGAGTTAGAGTTGGCCTGTACAGGCCTGCTCTTTGTCACTTCTCATTTTGCTTCATAACCAAGCAACTTGTCAAAAACAAGGGATCTCACATATCTGATAAAACCAACTCAAGCAAAGTTATCAAACAAGTTTCTCATACCCTAGAAAGCCAGAAGCACGAGCTCTTCACCACTAAAACCTCCTCTTACTCAAAATCTCCATTTTCTTGCAAAACAGGGCCAATTCTACAAACTTCAAGCCACCATCAAATCCCCTCGTGCGTTTTGTCCAAAACTACTTCAAACACATTCTAATCAATCTACCTGAGCTATCCAGACCATTCACAAGTTGTTGTAACTCCATTAACACACATTTCTATTTTTGTTTGGAAGCTTTGCAGGTTGAGTTCTGTAGCACGATTCAGGCCACTTCAAAACAAACTAAGCATTGGGAAAGGTTCAGTGGACATCAGGCAAGCTCAAAAGAACCTCAAGCACCATTGACAATTTCTACATTGTCCAGCTCGAACTCAACTGAAACAGGTATTTCATGAACTTCTATCTCTCTATTTAGGAATAGTTAGACTTAGGTTTGTGAATGAAAGATGTTGTATTCATAGCCCTGAAGCCATACATGTGCTTAGTTTTCATTTATATTAATCGTGCTAGGAGAATTTCATTCATGAACTTTCTGAAAAAACTAGGTTAGAAATTAGGGCCAGAGAAATTCTCTCTGGTCTTTGAGAGTTAGCTTAAGTTTTTTATATGGTTAGAATCGTTGTTTGATGCTCTACAAGTTTCATGTTTTGAGTTTTGTCAAAAAAGCACTGAATCAGGAGATACATGTTTGAACTAAGAAGGCGCGTATTTTGTCTGAACAGAGGAAGAAGATGAAGTAGCTGGGTTGGGCCTGGCTACTTCCTGCTTTTCACACCTCATTTTTCAGTTTCACACCCCCTGGCTCATTTCTTGTATATTTGTCATTTTTGCATTTTTATTTTATTTCTGACTTTGATATTTTATTTTCAAATATAAAAAATGTCTAAAAAATATTTTCATAAGTTTTTATATTTATTTGGTATTTATTTTAATTTTTCTAGCATTAAAATGTTTAAATACTTATATTATTTTTGTTTAAACTTAAAAATAATGTACAAAAATACTTTTATTTTCATTTATTATTTTGATTCACATTTGAAAATATTTTCTTGAAATATACACATTTTTGTAAATAATTTATTTTATTTTTCACACACTTAATATATGTATGTATATATATATATATATATATATATATATATATATATATATATATATATATATATATATATATATATATATATATATATATATATATATATATATATATATATATATATATATATATATATATATATATATATATATATATATGTTTTTATTGACATTTTATACTAAAAAATACTTTTTTTTAATATAATACCTTTTTCTACATATTAATACATTTTTGTATATAAATAATACATGATATTTATTTTCTTAAGAAATTAGGGTTTTTGCCCTGAAAGCAAATAAAATTAACTTTTTATTTATTTCTTTACATTTCTTCACATTAAAAATACTTTTTGCATACATGAACAAATAAAAACTGTTTTTGCATAATACATTTTATTTAATATTTATTTATTGTATTTATTTAAATATTGTATATTTAAATATTATACCTTGCAAATTCAATATGGTTGTAATAATTTTGGGTTTAATTTCTTACAAAATAATCCCCAATTCAAATTTGTACCCCCTCCCTATATCATGTTGTAATAGTGTAGAATTTAAATTCTCGCACCTTTAAAATGCTTTCAATTATGCCATGATTAGACTTAGGGTTTGTATGCAAAAATCAAATTAACAAATAGTTTAACCTAATCCAAGATAAAAATACATGAAAAAACCAAACACAATGCACACTTGCACCCCTAGGGTTTCAATCCACTTGTTGCCTTCAAAAATGGGCCATGGTATGCATGTCAAGTACTTTGGCAAAGCAAAAACAAAACAAAGATCATAGTCCCTCGATGACGCTATCTGAGTTGCCTAAACAAAATGATCAAGTCCCTCAAGAAAATTGCCAAAAATACTTGACACAATTGCTATCATGGTCTATACGATGACCCACGCCTGTCCCATTTAACAACCTAACACAAGGTTGTTCACCAAATACAATGGTGAAACAACACTGTTAAAAGGGTTAAAAACATAAGAAAGATCTTTGAGTAAAATAGGGTAGACAACTCTTAGTTACTTGATCAAAGCTTGCAAAAACATCCTTGCTATCTTCAAAACACACTTCACAACACAATTTCAAAACCCTACTTTCAAATATTGAAAACTTTCAAAAGACAAAAAAACACCTTTGTATACATTCAAACAAGAATCATTACAAAGGTTGCCACAACTATGGCCTCTTTTCAAAACATCTTTCAAAACCACACACAAAGCACCATTTTAAACAATTGGAAAGTAAAGCAAGTGATCTAAGCAAGTAACTAAGAGCCCATGGATAACCATGGATAGAAAGGGTGCTAATACCTTACCTTTCTATAATCTACTCCCCGAACCCAAGAAAACATCTCAAAGGTCTTTCCTGTGCTTTTTGACCTTTCCTTTGGATAAAATAAAAAGCCAGTGGCGACTCTTGCTAAACCAAAACATTTGCGAATGCAAACGCAAAACCTCAAGTCAGTTCTCCCACCGTATCACAGAACTGGCGACTCTGCTGGGGAAAACTTTAAAAGTGGAGTAACCTTAGGGATTAGATCACCCTTTACATGATTATATTGTTTGCTTTGATTTCTTTACATTTGGTTCTCTTGTTTGGGCTTGAAATCCTCTACCCGAATTTGGGAAACATTCATAGGTAAATAGCAATACATTGTGGAAACTGTGCGGGGTATACCGACATGGTTGAAGCAATAGCTATATTAGTGCGACATATTTGTGAGTACTGGTAGTCTTTGAGTCAATCAAAGAGAATACGGGGCCACTGGGTGATGTCATAAAGCACTAATGAACTCTTAGAACCTTACTTGACCATCTTGGCCTTTTATTAGGGGTAGTGAGATGACCGGCTTTGGTTCAGTCCGAAGTTGGTAGATACTCGATACTACACTCATTGAGGGTTGTTTTCTTAGAATATTTTGGTCGCTAGTTAAGTGGCTAAACCAAAACAATGAACATAGAAAACAATCCATTGATATTGAGCTCCTTAGAACCCGGTTACTATTTATAGGACAAGTTTGAGCCAACTAAACTCAAGAGGGTACTTACCTATGAAACCTCATGCAAGCCTGAAACTAGGGTTTTGTGTGACTTGTTTGTACATGTGCTTGTGCATACATCATGAACATCATAAAGTATCATATGCATCCAGTAACCATTTCAAGGGTTTGGATCTTTATCTTTGTTCTTGTTTTGTAGGTCATGGAATCTCTTCGCATGAAAACAATTCAAATCAACCTTGTAAGAATCCCTCCTCAACTCAAGGAGCTCACTTCCAGGATTCCAGAGAATTCTCTCTTCAGTGAAAGACATGGTAGACTTCTCAGCTTGGTCAACTCCAACATTGAAGAATACATGGTGAAAGTTCTCTTCCAGTTCTTTGACCCCCTACACCACTGTTTCACATTCCCTGATTACCAGCTAGTACCCACTTTGGAGGAATTTTCTCAACTCCTGAGAATTCCTATTCTTCATCAACTACCCTACAACGGTACGGAAAAAGAACCAAAGCCTGAAGATGTTGCTCAAGCATTACATTTGCAACCATCTGACATCAAGGGACATTGGGAAACCAGAAGTGGTGTCAAGGGTTTCTTGGCAAAGTTCCTGTTTGAGAAGGCACAAGACTGCTGGAATTCTCCAGATCTACAAGCCATATTGAAGAGATTGTGGCACTCCTTATCTATGGGTTGGTCCTGTTCCCAAACCCTGATCAACTTATAGATGTGAATCCTGTCAAGATTTTCATATCCCGGAATCCTACACCTACATTGCTTGGGGACATCATACACTCATTTTACACACGAACAATGAAGAAAAGAGGTGTTCTCATGTGCTGTACTCCTCTCCTAGCAAGGTGGTTTATTTCTCACCTTCCACAATCAGTTTTGAAGAATGAGCAGGGTTTAAGGTGGTCACAACGATTGATGACCCTCACACATTCTGATGTACATTGGTGTTCTCGGTCCATAGAAAATGTCATCATCATTGATCGTTGTGGGGAATTCCCTAATGTCCCACTACTTGGCATTAGGGGAGGCATTACCTATAACCCCTGTTTAGCTCTAAGACAGTTTGGATATGCTCGGAGGGATGGCCCTCATGCCATGCTGATTCCTGACATAGTTTTTGACTTCGACAACGATGCGCCAGGACTTCGACAAAGGTTCATCAGAGCTTGGAGGATGCCCAACAAAGTGGATAGTAAGACACTGGGGAACAATAATTCCATCCTCCTTGAGCCTTACCTCAAGTGGGTACGAACCCGCTCCCAGAATCTTATGATGCCATATCCTCACATTCTCCCCTTGATCAAAGAGCCTGTTATGGAAGAAGAGGTTCTATACACCATCCTACATCCTGACATGCCAACATCATGGGAAGAAATGCAAAAGAGTTGGATCCAACTCAAAGAAGAACGGAATACTTTTGAAGCCAGCTTCTATGCCAGTGAGAAGAAGGTTTTGGAGCTTACCCGCCGACTTCATGAGGAGGAAACTCTCAACACTTACATCGCACCAAAGAGGATGCGCAATGTCTTTTTACATTAAGAATTTTGTAATATTTTGCCCATGGGGCACTTATGTACTAACAATTTCTTCTTAATATGACGTGTGTTCCATTTTGTTTGCAACAAATTTGAATTTCTGAATCCTTGAATGCATTACATAAATAACATATCATTCATCATATGCATAAACAGGTCTTCACACCAGGTTTCCTTATCTTTCTGCTGTTTATTTCAGCAAGATGGATTTGGAGCAGACGGTTAAGGATCTGCAAGCACAAAATTCCCATTTCCAGCAACTCCTCATGACCTTAGCAAAGGGTCAAGAGGACCTCAAAGCACTGTTGGAGAAGAATAAAGAGAAAAAGAAGAAGAGGCCTGGAGTAGCCACTTTTGGAAGAAGGTTTGAAAGCAATGCTAGAAAAGTTCTCGAGTTCCCCTCAACGTCTGACGAAGGGGCTGGTAAAGGAAAAGGGCCGCGGTACCTTCTGAATCTGAAGTTGAAGAAGAGGAAGAGGAAGAAGACGAAGACTACTCCAAACAGCAATATCCCCCGGCGGATGATAAATATAAGAATCTTGAGGATAGATTGGCAGCCATGGAGTTGCAGAGGGTACCTGGTTTAGATTTTGAAGAACTAGGATTGGTCGCTGGGATCGTCATTCCTCCCAAGTTCAAAGTACCAACATTTTCTAAGTATGACGGTCTGTCCTGCCCAAAGATGCATCTGAGATCGTATGTTAGAAAGATCCAACCCCACTCATCTGATAAAGACCTTTGGGTACACTTTTTCCAAGATAGTTTGTCAGGCATACAATTGGACTGGTTCTATCAACTTGAGAGGTCTGAGGTTCATAACTGGGAAGACTTAGCTACTTCTTTTTACCGTCAATACCAATACAATGCTGATTTAGCGCCCACTCGTACTCAACTACAGAGTATGGGTATGGCTTCTAATGAAGGATTTAAAGACTATGCCCAGAAGTGGCGTAATCTGGCTGGAAGGGTGCAGCCACCATTGTCAGATAGAGAGCTAGTTGACATGTTTCTGGGGACCCTATTTGGCCCTTTCTTCAATCATCTAATCGGGAGTTCCTCCGCAGGATTTACCGACCTAATTTTGACCGACGAAAGGGTTGAGGCTGGTATTAAAAGTGGTAAGATTCAGAAAGATGCTTCCGCGTCCACCGCTGTTAAGAAGACTTTCCCAACTAAAAAGGAAGCTTCTGCTATTTATTCTCAGAAAAGTCAGGGAAGAACCGAGCGCCGACCAACTGTAGGGGCTGTGATGATTCAAAACTCTTCAAATGATCAACCTCGCGGCAATCAGTCAAGACCTAATCAACAACGGGTAGAAAGGCCACAACGGCAGTTCACCCGAATCAACATGACGCCAGCTCAAGTACTCCCTCATTTGTTAAAACTGAATCTGACCAGTTTGAAGGAAGCGCCAAAGAACCCTAATACTTCCTCTCCATACTACCACTCCAATGCTAAGTGTGCTTACCACTCTGACAGTGCTGGGCATGATACTAATAATTGTTGGGCACTTAAGAACAAAATCCAAGACCTGATTGACGCCAAGGAAGTAGAATTCGATGCGCCCGAAAAGCCAAATGTGATTTCTGCCCCAATGCCCAAGCACGGTAATAATGTTCACGCCGTTATGGAGGACCTTCATGTTACTAATGTTGCTGACCTTTTGACTCCGTTACTAGTGATTAAATAGAATCTAATAAGAGCCTGGATCTTTCCTGGTTGTGGAAAAGACTGCTACTTTTGTTTGAACATACGAGCTGACTGCCCAATGTTGAAATCAGGTGTCCAACGCCTGATGGATACCCAAGAGATACTCTTCCAGAAGACCCCTGTTGATACCTTCACTCCTGTTACTCCTGCTACTTTTTCTACTTCAACCAACGATATTGCAATAATAACCATTTCCAACAATCTTCCCAAGGCTTGTAAAAGGCCTGTCAAGATTACACCTGATCCTAAATTTGTACCTTTAAAAATCACCATTCCGGGGCCTGTCCCGTATCAATCTAGCAAAACGATACCATGGAACTATGGAGGAGAAATCTTCTATCATGGTATCAAGCAGATTGAAGCAGTCCAAGAGAATTCTGAAAAGGAAAACCCTGATATAGGGAACATTGTGGGTACAAGCAAGATAACCCGCAGCGGCCGGATCTTTTCTCTGGAGATTGCTCCCCCCCGAGCAGTTTTCGGACCCTCGAAAGCTTCTGCACCTGTTAAGTCATCTGTGCGAGACCCGATAATTGAAGAATTAGATACTCCTGAAGTAAGACCATTTGTTGATACCACCGATAAGGGTAAGGGGATACTAAAAGCGCCTATCAGGACAAAGGCTCATGTTGTGGTTATCCCAGAAACCACTCAGAAAGAAATGGAGGAAATCTTGAAAATCATCAAAAGGAGCGATTTCGACATCGTGGAACAGCTAGGGAATACCCCTTCTAAAATATCCATGTTGACTCTTCTACTTTGCTCTGAGGCCCATGCTAAGGCCTTAATAAAATTTCTAAAGACGGCACACGTGCCCCAGGAAACTTCGGCTGACCAGTTTCAGGACTGTGTGGCCAGTCTTACTGCTGATAATGGCCTTGGCTTTTCCGATGCTGACTTGACTCCCAAAGGAAGGAAACACAACGACACGCTACATGTTTCAGTTGAATGCATGGGAACCACCCTCACCCATGTCTTAGTTGATACTGGTTCTTCCTTGAATGTGCTGCCGAAGAAAGCTTTAGACTGTTTGGACTGCGAAGGATTGACCTTCAAACCTAGTAACATCGTTGTTAGGGCCTTTGATGGGTCTAAAAGAATGGTTCATGGAGAGGTTGACATTCCTATCAAAGTAGGCACGGAAGTTTTCAACTCCACCTTTTATGTGATGGACATACGTCCGTTGTATTCGTGTTTGTTAGGAAGATCGTGGATCCATTATGCCGAGACAGTTACCTCCTATTTGCACCAAATGCTGAAATATCCTGTTAAGGGTAAGATTATAACAGTGCGCGGCGAGGAAGAGTACATGAATAGTCATATCAATTCCTTCCGCTATGTGTAGTTGGATGGCGAGTTCATCGAAACGCCTTTCCAACATTTTGAGGAAGTTTCTCCTGAGGTAGCAGTTGCAAAGACAATGGTTGAGGTACCCATCATTCCCAAGCATGTGCCTAGGATGGCATCTCTCAAAGACGCAGAGGCGGTGATCAAAGAAGGGAAGAGTACAGTATGTGGGCAATTGCCTGATTTTCCCCATAAGATGGACAAATTTGGACTAGGGTTTACAGCTGCAGGACAAAAAGTTATGCGTCGCTCCAAGACTGGAAGGCCACCTGTGAGGATCACTCACCATGAAGTTATTGTTGTTGAAGATGAAGATGAAGAGAACAACTTCGAAGATTGGATCTTCCCAACCGTCGAAGGGGGTTTAAGCAACTAGGAAGCAAAGGATTTTATTCCCATCACCTTCATCAACCAGTAATTTTATCTTTGAACAATTTCCCATTTTTGGTCTGTAATAACTAAACAATCCGTACACTATTTTCACCTCATGCCTTGCCCGGGGCATGTAGGTCCATTTGTAAGGGCTTGATTTTCTTCATTATCATATGCCATGTTTTAATGAATCATTGGACGTCTTCATTTATAAACTGTTGTGTTCATTTTCTTTCCTTTTTGCATTTTGCTTTGTTTAAGGATGACTATCCCTTACACCCACCCATACTCACAAATGCAGGTACCCATCCACTCCGGATTCCATGGGTGACCATTCTCTTTTAGCCTTCGATAACTCTGAAGATTTGGTCAATCATGCTGAGTACGAAGTTGACGAACACTGTGAAGTGCCGAGAGAGTTAGCCAGACTTTTACAACAAGAAGAGAGGGCTATTCTGCCTCATGAAGAGTTGCTAGAAACCATCAACTTGGGGACAGAGGAAGACATGAAAGAAGTAAAAGTGGGTGCCAACCTGGAACCAAATTTCAAGGAGCGCTTAGTGCAGTTGTTGAACGAATATGTTGAAATCTTCGCCTGGTCTTATGAAGACATGTCGGACTAGACACAGATATCGTGGTTCATCGTCTCCCTACAAAATAAGATTGTCCACCGATCAAACAAAAGGTCCGCTAGATGAGGCCTGACATGTCTGAGAAGATCAAAGTTGGGGTAATGAAGCAGTTCAACACTGGCTTTCTGGCTGTTACTTCCTATCCACAATGGGTTGCTAACATTGTGCCCGTGCCTAAGAAGGACGGAAAAGTCAGAATGTGTGTGGACTATCGGGATTTAAACAGGGCTAGCCCTAAAGACGATTTTCCACTGCCACATATCGACATCTTGGTTGACAACATAGCTCAACATAAGGTTTTTTCCTTCATGGATGGATTCTCAAGATACAACCAGATCAAAATGGCCCCCGAGGACATGGAGAAAACTACTTTTGTCACGCAATGGGGTACCTTCTGCTACAAAGTGATGCCATTCAGACTGAAGAATGCAGGGGCAACCTATCAACGCGTCATGGTAGCTTTGTTTCATGATATGATACATCATGAGAACGAAGTTTACGTAGACGACATGATAGCCCGATCACAGACAGAAGAAGAACACCTTAATCATTTTCAAAAGCTGTTTTCCAGGTTAAAGGAGTATAAGCTCAGACTGAACCCAAGCAAGTGCACTTTTGGAGTTAGGTCTGGTAAACTTTTAGGATTTATTGTCAGCAACAAAGGCATTGATGTTGATCCAGCTAAAGTAAAATCTATACAAGAAATGCCTGCCCCCCGCATTGAAAAGGAGGTTAGAGGATTCTTGGGACGCTTAAACTATATTGCGAGGTTCATCTCTCACCTGACATCTACCTGTGAGCCAATTTTCAAACTGTTGAAGAAAGATCAGGTAGTTGAATGGAACAATGATTGTCAAGTTTCTTTTGATAAGATCAAGGAGTATTTACTAGAACCTCCTATTTTGATGCCACCCGTCGAAGGAAGGCCGTTAATCATGTATCTAACTGTTTTGGATAACTCAATGGGGTGTGTGTTGGGCCAACATGACGAGTCTGGCCGAAAAGAGCATGCCATTTATTACCTTAGCAAAAAGTTTATCGACCGTGAGACTCGCTACTCACTGCTCGAGAAAACTTGTTGCGCTTTGGTATGGGCTGCTCGCCGGCTAAGGCAGTATATGTTGACTCATACCACTCTGTCGATTTCCAAGATGGATCTGATCAAGTATATCTTCGAGAAGCCTGCTTTATCTAGAAGAATCGCTAGATGGCAAACGATCCTGACTGAGTATGATATCCAGTATACTACCCAAAAAGCTATAAAGGGGAGTGTACTAGCTGACCATCTAGCTCATCAAGCCATCGAAGATTACCAATCTATGAGATTCGACTTCCCTGACGAGGACGTCATGACATTGGACAACATTGAAGGTAACGGACCGTATGACGGACCTGAACGAGGATCCTGATGGACCCTGTACTTTGATGGTGCTTCAAATGCACTCGACAACGGTATCGGTGCGGTACTCATTTCTCCGGAAGGTTGCCACACACCCTTCACTGCCCGACTTTGCTTCAACTGTACCAACAACATGGCTGAATATGAAGCTTGCATCTTTGGTCTCAAGGCTGCTATAGACTTGGGAATCAAATCTTTGGTCGTATTTGGGGACTCGGCTTTTGTTATCAGTCAAGTCAAAGGAGAGTGGGACACCAAACATCCTAATCTTATCCCATACAAAGAACATGTCTTGACATTATTGCCTCATTTCGAGCAGATTACCTTCGAGCATTTCTCGCGAGAAGAAAATCAGTTAGCCGATGCTCTGGCTACAATGTCTTCCATGTTTAAACTCAACTGGGATAACGAGGCTCCCCAAATTACCATCGAGCGAATGGACGAACCTGCACACTGTCACGAGATTAATACCGAAGAAGTAGTGGAATAACCCTGGTTTCATGAAATCAAAAGGTATCTCCAGACTCGAGAATACCCTGAAGGAGCTTCCGTCAATGACAAAAAGTTCTTAAGGAGATTTGTTGCCAAGTTCTTCCTAAGCAATTGCATCCTTTATAAGCGCAACCATGATTGTGTTCTACTTCGTTGTGTGGACAAAACTGAAGCAGAGTTGATCATGACCGAGATACATAGTGGCACATTTGGAACCCACTTGAGCGGACATACGATGGCTGAGAAGATTCTAAGGGCAGGCTACTACTGGTCTACCATGGAAGCTGATTGTCATAACATTCCCGTACTTGCCACAAATGCCAAGTCTATGCCAACAAGGTACATATTCCTCATGTTCCTCTCAATGTTCTGACAGCTCCTTGGCCATTCACAATATGGGGCATCGACATGATTGGAGAGATCAAGCCTACGGCATCCAATAGACACCGCTTAATTTTGGTCGCTATTGATTACTTCACCAAATGGGTCGAAGCAGCTTCCTTTGCCTCTGTTACAAAGAACGTGGTTGCCCGCTTCATCAAGCAGAATCTCATATGCCGGTATGGTATCCCCGACGGGATCATCACAGACAACAGAACAAATTTAAGCAACACTATGATCACCGCTCTATGCGAGCAGTTCAAGATTTATCATCACAATTCATCTCCCTATCGGCCGAAGATGAACGGTGCTGTTGAAGCCGCGAACAAAAATATCAAGAAGATCATTCAAAAGATGACAGTCACCTACAAGGACTGGCATGAGATGTTACCGTTTGCTCTGCATGGATATCGTGCCACGACACGTACTTCAACAGGGGCAACCCCTTTCTCTTTGGTATATGGCATGGAAGTTGTTTTACCTATGGAAGTTCAGATTCCTTCCTTAAGGATTATGAAGGATGCTGGTTTGAGTGAAGACGATTGGATCCATACCCGGCTTGATCAACTTAACTTGATCGACGAGAAACGACTTACTACTGTTTGTCATGGTCAGACGTATCAAAAACGGATGATCAAGGCTTTCAACAAGAAAGTCAGACGTCAAGTATATCAAGTCGGAGATCTTGTAATCAAGCGGATCATCTTGCTGCAAAGTGATCCCAGGGGCAAGTGGACTCCTACCTACGAAGGACCATTTGTGATCAAGAGCATATTTTCTGGTGGGGCAATGATTATGACCACCATGGACGGCGACGACTTACCGCACCCTCCGAATGCAGACATAGTCAAAAGATACTACGCATAAAATAACCCGACAAGTTGAAAACTCGAAAGGGCGACTTGGGCAAAAATGGGCATCCCGGTGAATCGAAAACCCGAAAGGGCGGTTCAGGAAAAAATTAGGGATAAAACAAAAAAAATCTGTACACCCGGAAAGTTGAAAACCCGAAAGGGCGACTTGGGCAAAAAAGGGTTTCCCGGTGGATCGAAAACCCGAAAGGGCGGTCCAGGCAAAAGTTAGGGAATCAAAGCGTATGACTATGTCTCGTCAGATCACTTTAAGAACAATCTCTTCACCAACAAACTCCAAGCTTCTGATCAATCCAATCATCGGCGGACGAAGCAACGAATGGACAAGATACTCAGAGTTGTGAAGGCTATAGCAGAATGGGAACCCCATGGAATTATTACACATAGCCATCTTTCTTTTGTATAAAAATTTTCAATTTTTTTACGACAACATTCTCTTACTAGGATGTCTGTCTCCTTTGTACAAAGATATTTACAAAAGTTAATACAAAGATGCTTCAAAGTGCAGAAATTTTCTTACCTTTCTTTTCTTTTTACACTTATGTTTTATTTGAAAATGTCCAAAGTTTTGTTAAATAGGCATATGCATTTGAACATAATCACTTCTTACAAATAAAACGAAATTGAGAAAGGATAATTACTGATAGGTTGAAGGTGTAGGAAGATATCCTTATGCTATTTCAGAGGAAATCCCCTACAATACATCATTCAGATCCTCAACAAAGCTAAAAACTTGGAGTATTATTTCCCCACCGGAGTTAAGCTTCAAGATCCTCAGTGGAGCCAGTGCGTTCTAAACTTGATTCCCCAGCTGAGTTAAGTTTCAAAGTTCCCATCAGAATTCAAACTCCCGATCCCCAGTGGAGCCCAAAAACCCTGAAATACCTATCCCCAGCGGAACCAGAATATTCTAAACCTTCTTTCCCAGCAAAGTCAAGTTTCCAACTATCAACCCCCGGTGGAAACTGTTCAACTTCCCCCAATTTCCCAAGCAAGCTATCTTAAAAGTCTGAAAACCAAGCAAATAACAGTTAACTTCTTGGCTTGTCCCCAACTAAGATGCTTCCCCAAAAGTTTGGCATACAACCCAAAACTCCTGAAGCCCAGCCGAGTATACATTCTCCCCACAGAGTTATCTCCTAACAGATCGAAGATTCACGGTCTCATTTCTCCAAGCAGAAGCCTCCCATGTCTTAACTCCCCAATAGAGATTTTCCTCTGCAAGACAGCTACTCAGCTTACATGCATAACCATTACATCCATATATCATAAACATTGATGAAACACAATTCATTGCATCATACATATCATGCAACATAACTTTGTATTTTAGCTAACATTTTACCCTTTTTTCAGGATAAGATTAAAAGGCTATTATCAACAATTTTCCTGATATAGTATGGATACACCCCAGACACGGTGGTCATTCTATTACTCATTCACAATTTCAAGTCAAAATACAGTACAGATACACCCCAGACACGACGGTCATTCTATTACTCATTCACAATTTCAAGTCAAAATACAGTACAGATACACCCTAGACACGACGGTCATTCTACTACTCATTCAGACTTCAACAATCCGACACAGACTAGATATGCTCCAGACACGGCGGCCATTCTATCTCTCATTCAGATTCAACTATCAACTTCAAGTTCAGATACACTCCAAACACGGATGCCATTCTGGCCTTTACACCAGCAGTTTGATTCTCCCCAGTACAGTCGCCACGGAAGTCATTCTGTCACTTATTCATATCCCAGTTACAGTTTCAGATACACTCTAGACACGAAAGTCATTCTGCTACTCATACAGACCTTAACTTTAGATACAGTCCAGATACGCTCCAGACACGGTTTCCATTCTGTCACTCATTCGGAATTTATCCCCAACCCAGAGATGCTCCATACATAGATGTTTCTCTGTCGCCTATTCAGAATTCAGATACAATACAGATACACTCCAGACACGACAGTCATTCTGATATTCATTCAAAGAATCAAATACAGTTACAGCTCAGATATGCTCCAGACACGGACGCCATTCTTTTGTTCGTACAGACTCAGTCTCCAGATACAGTTCAAATGCATTCCAGACACGTATACCATTTTGATGCTCATTCTCCTGACCTGCAACATTGCAATTCAACAAAAATTCTTGGATGGCATCTTTAAGCCCATCTCCAGCAAGATTATTCCATCTCTAAATGGAATCTTTAAGCCCATTCCCTCATCTATGTTGTGACGAGTGCAAATTTACGGGCACTCTAATGTCCAATCCTCTTTTACCTTCGAGTCGCGAAAGGAAACCTTGCCAATCTAACTCTTCAGGTTCAAGAAGATTGAACAGGGGAAACTGTTGTACCCCAAAATTTTCCCTCTCATTTCATCAACATTTCTCATCCCAAGACTCTTGGAGCTCAAGATCAAGCTAGGGTTTGCTCTGCTCAAGACACCTCCTTGCACTGTTAACCTAAATTAAGGTTTGAGTTTGCACAGGGATGTTTTGACCTAAAATGCCCAAAGTAACTTTCATACTTCATGTTGGACTCACAAGTTTTTCCATACCAAGTTTCAAGCCTTGATTCAAATTTTTTCCCAGTCAATTGGACAGTTGACCTAGAAATCAGCTGTATTGGGGAAAAAGTCAACTGTGGCCAATTGACAGTCAAACCTCATGGATTTTGACCCACATCAACATTATGAACTCATATGAACCATTTGATCAAGTTTGGATCATAATTCCACAAGAAATTGGATCAAAACACCAAAAGAGAAAAATGGTCATTTTTAGGGTTTTGACTGCACAAAGGTAATTTTTGACTGTTTGACCTAGCCAATGGCAAATCAAGCTCAACCATGGACTCAAGGACTCAATGACATTGTCTTGACCCATTCAACAAGTTCAAAAGATCTCAAATGCATAAGATTGACAGATGAATATCAGCCAACTGATCAAAATTTGACTGTACACTGAAAAGTCAAACTTTGACTTTTTGGTCAAAATCAAGTTCCAAGGGTCATTTTTCATCAAGACATGTCAAATTATGAAACTTGTTCATCAAGAAACCCAAAATTGCAAATTAGGGTTTAAAATGGAAAAATTTCATAACTTATTTTCTAAGTTATAAAATTTTCTTATTTTTCCTAACTTTGTCCCATTTTTTCACCAAGATGCAAATGGATTCAAAAAAAACTTATAACATGAAAATTGTATTACATCACAAAGTATACAACTTTTATTCACAAAGTTTTCTCAAAAGAAGTATGGATCTCAAGTTATGATTTTTGGAACAAGGGTACCTAAAACTTTTAACTTAGAGAAATTTTGCCCTAGTTTAGGCAGGATTTTGACCCATCTTCTTGGCCATTTTTCACATAGTTCCACTTGGAGTTTCAAGTTGCATTTCAAAGATGGATTATAGTACATGTTGAAAGATTTACAAATTATCCAAGAACTCCTCAAACACCTTTGTGGTTAGGGAGAATCGAATGCTTAAAGTTGGCAAAAACTCACTTTGATCCATGGCCAATACATGTTCATACAAGTTTCATTTTCAAACCAGCAGGCTTTCTACTTGTTTGCAGGCCTATAAACCATTTCACACTCCATAATTTAATGCAAATCCATTGAGCTAATTCATTGTCTTGGTCATTAGGGTATTGTACACAAGTTTAATCCCTAAATGGTAAAAGGCACATTTCCATTTTTGCAAAAGGTTGCTTTATGTCAAACCACTAATCCTTGAGCCTTGAACAAGATCTTATGCTGCAAACAAAATCCAAAAACTTAGGACCAAGCTTACACAATGTGTGCAGAGTTAGAGCTAGCCTGTACATGCCTGCTCTTTGTCACTTCTCATTTTGCTTCATAACCAAGTAACTTGTCAAAAACAAGGGATCTCACATATCTGATAAAACCAACTCAAGCAAAGTTATCAAACAAGTTTCTCATACCCTAGCAAGCCAGAAGCACGAGCTCTTCACCACTAAAACCTCCTCTTACTCAAAATCTCCTTTTTCTTGCAAAACAGGGCCAATTCTGCAAACTTCAAGCCACCATCAAATTTTCTCGTGCGTTTTGTCCAAAACTACTTCAAACACATTCTAATCAATCTACCTGAGCTATCCAGACCATTCACAAGTTGCTGTAACTCCATTAACACACATTGCCATTTTTGTTTGGAAGCTTTGCAAGTTGAGTTCTGTAGCACGATTCAGGCCACTTTAAAACAAACTAAGCATTGAGAAAGGTTCAGTGGACATCAGGAAAGCTCAAAAGAACCTCAAGCACCATTGACAGTTGCTACATTGTCCAGCTCAAACTCAACTGAAACAGGTATTTCATGAACTTCTATCTCTCTATTTAGGAATAGTTAAAATTAGGTTTATGAATGAAAGGTGTTGTATTCATAGCCCTGAAGCCATACATGTGCTTAGTTTTCATTTATATTAATCGTGGTAGGAGAATTTCATTCATGAACTTTCTGAAAAAACTAGGTTAGAAATTAGGGCCAGAGAAATTCTCTCTGGTCTTTGAGAGTTAGCTTAAGTTTTTTATATGGTTAGATTCGTTGTTTGATGCTCTACAAGTTTCATGTTTTGAGTTTTGTCAAAAAAACACTGAATCAGGAGATACAGGTTTGAACTAAGAAGGCACATATTTTGTCTGAACAGAGGAAGAAGATGAAGTAGCTGGGCTGGGCCTGGCTACTTCCTGTTTTTCACACCCCATTTTTCAGTTTCACACCCCCTGGCCCATTTCTTGTATATTTGTCATTTTTGCATTTTTATTTTCTTTCTGACTTTGATATTTTATTTTCAAATATAAAAAATGTCTAAAAAATATTTTCATAAGTTTTTATATTTATTTGGTATTTATTTTAATTTTTCTAGCATTAAAATGTTTAAATACTTATATTATTTTTGTTTAAACTTAAAAATAATGTACAAAAATACTTTTATTTTCATTTATTATTTTGATTCACATTTGAAAATATTTTCTTGAAATATACACATTTTTGTAAATAATTTATTTTATTTTTCACACACTTAATATATTTAATATATATATATATATATATATATATATATATATATATATATATATATATATATATATATATATATATATATATATATATATATATATATATATATATATATATATATATATATATATATATATATATATATATATATATATATATATATATATATATATATATATATATACTATGTTTATTAAATAATTAGAATAAAAAACACCAAAATAATACATTTTTATTTTTATTGACATTTTATACTAAAAAATACTTTTTTTTTGAATATAATACCTTTTTTTACATATTAATACATTTTTGTATATAAATAATACATGATATTTATTTTCTTAAGAAATTAGGGTTTTTGCCCTAAAAGCAAATAAAATTAACTTTTTATTTATTTCTTTACATTTCTTCACATTAAAAATACTTTTTGCATACATGAACAAATAAAAACTTTTTTTGCATAATACATTTTATTTAAAATTTATTTATTGTATTTATTTAAATATTGTATATTTAAATATTATACCTTACAAATTCAATATGGTTGTAATAATTTAGGGTTTAATTTCTTGCAAAATAATCCCCAATTCAAATTTGTACCCCCCTTCCCTATATCATGTTGTAATAGTGTAGAATTTAAATCCTCGCACCTTTAAAATGCTTTCAATTATGCCATGATTAGACTTAGGGTTTGTATGCAAAAATCAAATTAACAAATAGTTTGACCTAATCCAAGATAAAAATACATGAAAAAACCAAACGCAATGCACACTTGCACCCCTAGGGTTTCAATCCACTTGTTGCCTTCAAAAATAGGCCATGGTATGCATGTCAAGTACTTTGGCAAAGCAAAAACAAAACAAAGATCATAGTCCCTCGATGACGCTATCTGAGTTGCCTAAACAAAATGATCAAGTCCCTCAAGAAAATTGCCAAATATACTTGACACAATTGCTATCATGTTCTATACGATGACCCGCGCCTGTCCCGTTTAACATCCTAACACAAGGTTGTTCACCAAATACAATGGTGAAACAACACTGTTAAAAGGGTTAAAAACATAAGAAAGATCTTTGAGTAAAATAGGGTAGACAACTCTTAGTTACTTGATCAAAGCTTGCAAAAACATCCTTGCTATATTCAAAACACACTTCACAACACAATTTCAAAACCCTACTTACAAACATTGAAAACTTTCAAAAGACAAAAAAACAACTTTGTATACATTCAAACAAGAATCATTACAAAGGTTGCCACAACGATGGTCTCTTTTCAAAACATCTTTCAAAACCACACACAAAGCACCATTTCAAACAATTGAAGAGCACCATTTCAAACAATTGGAAAGCAAAGCAAGTGATCTAAGCAAGTAACTAAGAGCCCATGGATAACTATGGATAGAAAGGGTGCTAATACCTTCCCTTTCTATAATCTACTCCCTGAACCCAAGAAAACATCTCAAAGGTATTTCCTGTGCTTTTTGACCTTTCCTTTGGATAAAATAAAAAGTCGGTGGCGACTCTTGCTAAACCGAAACATTTGCGAACACAAACGCAAAACCTCAAGTCAGTTCTCCCACCGTATCACACATGGATTACAAGGCCTCCACTTTGGATGTCGTCATCGAAAGATGCTAAAGCAGTGGTGGAAGAAGGTGGATGCATTATCTGGGGACAACTCCCAGATATCCCATATAAGTCTTACAAGTTTAGCCTAGTTTTCACTTAAAATTCTCAAAAGACTGTACGTCGTGCCCATGCTGGAGGCCCACCCTTGAAGATCAGCAACCGTGAGGTCAACGAAGTAGAAGATGGTGAAGATGGCTGCAACCTGGAGGAATGGATCTTCCCAACTGTCAATGGAGGGCTCAGCAATTGGGAGGCTAGAGAATTCATCCCAATCACTTTCATCCCTCAGTAATTTGTCTTTACATTTTGTTGGATCTGTAATATTCAAAACAAGTCGCACTCTTAAAACCTTGTGTCTTACCCGAGACACAATAGTCCATTTGTAAGGGTTATTATCTCATTTTTCATATGATATCAATGAATCATGGACGTTTTCGTATACAAACTTTTGTGCTCATTGTTTTTTTCTTTTACATTTTACTTTCTTTCAAAGATAGATATACCCTTACACACACCCACACTCACAATGCAGGTATACATCCATTCTGGATCCCATGGATAACGATACTGCTATGGCCTTTTGCGACTCTAAGAATCTAATCTACCAAGCTGAAGACGAAGGTGAGGAAGATTGTGAAGTGCCAGGGGAACTTGCCAAACTGCTACAACAAGAAGAGAGAACCATTCAGCCTCACGAGGAACCCGTGGATACGATCAACCTAGGTACCGAAGAAGATAAAAAAGAGGTCAAGGTGGGTGCCAATCTGGAACCCAGTCTTAAGAAGCGTCTAATTCAGTTGTTGCACGATTATGTCGAAGTCTTTGCCTGGTCGTATGAAGACATGCCAGGACTTGATGAAGATATTGTGGTACATCGTCTGCCTACAAGAGAGGATTATCCACCAGTAAAGCAAAAGGTTCGTCGCATGAAGCCAGATATGTCAGAAAAGATTAAAGCAAAGGTCATGAAGAAATTCAATGCTGGATTCTTGGCTGTCACCTCTTACCCCCAATGGGTTGCCAATGTTGTTCCCGTGCCCAAAAAGGACAATAAAGTGCGAATGTGTGTAGACTACCGAGATTTGAATAGGGAAAGCCCTAAGGATGATTTTACACTCCCTCACATAGATATCCTAGTTGACAATACGACACAACACAAAGTGTTTTCCTTCATGGACGGATTCTCATGTTACAACCAAATCAAAATGGCGCTTGAGGACATGGAGAAAACAAGCTTTGTTACGCAATGGGGTACTTTATGCTATAAGGTGATGCCATTCGGACTAAAGAACGCTGGGGAAACCTATCAGGGTGCCATGGTCGCTCTGTTTCACAACATGATACATCATGAAATAGAGGTCTACGTGGACGATATGATAGCCAGATCTCAAACAAAAGAAGAGCATCTTGATCACTTACAAAAACTATTTGAGAGACTGAAGAAGTACAAGCTGAGGTTGAATCCTAACAAATGCATATTTGGGGTACGATTTGGTAAACTCCTAGGCTTTATCATCAACAACAAAGGTATCAAGGTTGATCCTGCCAAAGTTAAAGCAATACAAGAGATGCCAGCTCCTCGCACTGAGAGGGAAGTCATAGGATTCTTGGGACGTTTGAACTATATTGCCAGATTCATTTCTCACCTAACGGCTACTTGTGAGCCAATCTTCAAACTGTTGAAGAAAGATTAAGTAGTCAAGTGGAATGATGAATGCCAAATTGCTTTTGACAAAATCAAAGAATAATTACAAGAGCCTCCTGTGTTGAAGCCACCAGTCGAGGGAAGACCGTTGATTATGTATCTGACTGTTTTAGAAAACTCAATGGGGTGTGTATTGGGGCAGCATGACGAGTCTGGCCGAAAAGAGCATGTTATTTACTACTTGAGCAAAAAGTTTACCGACTGTGAAACCAGATATTCACTGCTCAAGAAAACTTGCTGCGCTCTGGCATGGGCTGCTCGCCGGCTAAGACAGTATATGTTGACTCATACTACCTTGTTGATATCTAAAATGGATCCGATAAAATATATCTTCGAGAAGCCTGATCTTTCTGGGAGGATAACGAGATGGCAGATGACCCTGACAGAATATGACATACAATATACTACCCAGAAATCTATAAAGGGGAGTGTATTAGCCGATCATCTTGCACACCAAGCTTTAGAAGACTACCAGTCCATGAAGTTTGAATTCCCGGATGAAGACATCATGGCATTAGACAACTGTGAAGAATTTAGGCCATATGACGGACCTGAACAAGGATCCCGATGGACCATGTTCTTTTATGGAGCCTCCAATGCACTCGGCAATGGTATTGGTGATGTACTCATATCTCTGGAAGGGTGTCATACTCCCTTTACTGCCAGACTTTGCTTCAATTATACAAATAACATGGCGGAATACGAAGCATGCATCTTTGGTCTCAGAGCTGCCATAGATTTGGGAATCAAATCCTTAGATGTGATTGGAGATTCAGCCTTGGTCATCAGTCAGATCAAAGGGGAATGGGACACCAAACACCCTAACCTTATCCCTTATAAAGAACATGTTTTGACATTGCTACCACATTTTGAGAAGATCACCTTCGAGCATTTCCCGCGAAAAGAAAATCAGCTAGAAGACGCTCTAGCCACAATGTCATATATGTTTAAACTTTATTGGGATAACAAGGCTCCCCGGATCACCATCGAACGAATGGATGAACCAACACACTGTCACGAGATTAATACTGAAGAAGTAGTGGACCAGCCTTGGTTTCACGAAGTCAAGAAGTATCTCGAGGCTCAAGAATACCCAGAAGGAGCTTCAGTCAACGATAAAAAGTTCTTAAGGAGATTCTCTGCTAAGTTCTTCCTTAGTAATGGCATCTTGTACAAACGCAATCATGACTCTATGTTACTTCGGTGCGTGGATAACGTTGAAGCTGAAATGATTATGGCTGAATTGCACGAAGGCACTTTTGGTACCCATTCCATTGGGCATACGATGGCAAAGAAAATCCTACGAGCAGGCTATTACTGGTCTACCATGGAAGCAGATTGTTATCAACACTCTCAAACCTGCCATAAATGCCAGATTTATACAGATAAGGTGCACGTACCTCTGGTTCCTCTGAATGTCTTGAAGGCTCTTTGGCCCTTTGCTATGTGGGGAATAGATATGATTGGGGAAATCAAGCCGACATCCTCCAATGGACACCGCTTCATCCTAGTGGCCATTGACTATTTTTCAAAGTGGGTGGAGGCAGCTTCCTTCGCTTCCGTCACCAAAAACATTGTTGCCCGCTTCATCAAGCAAAATATCATCTGCCGGTACGGTATCCCGGAAAGGATCATCACTGACAATGCTACGAATCTCAATAACACTATGATCACCGTATTGTGCGAGCAATTCAAGATTCAGCATCATAATTCTTCTCCCTATTGGCCAAAGATGAATGGTACTGTCGAAGCTGAAAATAAGAACATTAAAAAGATCATACAGAAGATGACAGTCACATACAAAGACTGGCATGAGATGTTACCATTCGCTCTCCACGGGTATCGTACCACGGATCGCACATCAACTTGGGCAACACCCTATTCTCTGGTTTACGGCATGGAAGCTGTCTTGCCTATCGAGGTCCAGACCCCCTCTCTAAGGATTATGAAGCATGCAGGGTTGAACAAAGACGACTGGATCCAGACTCGACTTGATCAACTGAACTTGATTGATGAGAAGAGACTTATTGCTGTTTTCCATGGTCAGATGTATCAAAAACGAATGATCAAGGCTTTCAACAAGAAAGTCAGACGCCAAGTGTATCAAGTCGGAGATCTAGTAATCAAACGCATCATCTTGCCGCAAGGTGATTCCAGGGGCAAGTGGACTCCTACCTATGAAGGACCATTTGTAATAAAAAACATTTCCAATGGACACCGCTTCATCCTAGTGGCCATTGACTATTTTTCAAAGTGGGTGGAGGCAACTTCCTTCGCTTTCGTCACCAAAAACGTTGTTGCCCGCTTCATCAAGCAAAATCTCATTTTCCAGTATGGTATCCCAGAAAGGATCATCACTGACAATGCTACGAATCACAATAACACTATGATCACCGTATTGTGCGAGCAATTCAAGATTCAGCATCATAATTCCTCTCCCTATTGGCCAAAGATGAATGGTGTTGTCGAAGCTGACAATAAGAACATTAAAAAGATCATACAGAAGATGACAATCACATACAAAGACTGGCATGAGATGTTACCATTCGCTCTCCACGGGTATCGTACCACGGCTCACACATCAACTGAGGCAACACATTATTCTATGGTTTACAGCATGGAATCTGTCTTGCCTATCGAGGTCCAGACCCCCTCTCTAAGGATTATGAAGGATGCAGGGCTGAACAAAGACAATTAGATCCTGACTCGACTTGATCAACTGAACTTGATTGATGATAAGAGACTTATTGTTGTTTGCCATGGTCAGATGTATCAAAAATGAATGATCAAGGCTTTCAACAAGAAAGTCAGACGCCAAGTGTATCAAGTCGGAGATCTAGTAATCAAATGCATCATCTTGCCGCAAGGTGATCCCAGGGGCAAGTGGACTCCTACCTATGAAGGACCATTTGTAATCAAAAACATTTTATCTGGTGGGGAAATGATCTTGGCCACCATGGATGGCGACGACCTGCCACACCCTGCGAACACGGACATAGTCAAAAGATACTACGCATGAGAGACCCACTAGGTTGACATACCTAGGAAAAACAAGGGCATCCCGGTGAACCAAAAGGTTTGGGCGAAAATAAGGGATAAAAGAAAAAAAACTGTACACCCGGCAAGTTGAAAACCCGAAAGGGCGACTTGGGCAAAAAAGGGTTTCCCGGTGGACTGAAAACCCGAAAGGGAGGTCCAGGCAAAAGGTGGGGAATTAAAGCGTATGACCATGTCCCGTTGGATCACCTTATGGACAACCTTTGACTTCAACTAACAAATTCAACGGTTCTGATCGACTCAATCAGCTTCAAACAAGGCAACAAATAGACAAGACGCTCGTAGATACGAAGGCTATAGCAGAATGGAAACCCCATGGGATTTTTGTACACATAGTTATCTTTTCTTTGTATCAAAAATTTTCTTTTTACGACAACATTCTCTTACTAGAACGTTTGTCTCATTGTACTAAAAAACTTACTCAAAGTCAATACAAATATATTCCTTTGAAAGTGCAAAAAACTATTTGTCTTTTCTTTACAGTTGTGTTTTGTTTACAAAAACGTCCAATGATTCATTGTTGAACATATGCATTTGAACATAATTACTGTTTACAAATAAACAAAATGAAAAGAGTCAATTACTGATAGGTTGAAAGGATAGGAAAATACCTCTAGGTTATTCCATAAGTAATCCCCTACAGTATGTCATTTAAATCCCCAACGGAACAAAGTTTCAAATTATTAATCTCCGGTAGAAGTCGTCAAATTTCTCAGGATTCCCCGATAGGACTTTACAAGCAGCTCATGGCATTTCCCTTACAACAGAGTTTATTTCTCAAAACGAAAATTCACCAACACTTCGACTTCAAAGCATGAAGACTTACATATCCTCAACAACAGCCAGGGATTTATTTTCCCCAATCTAACTACAATGCAGCAAATTAGCTCACATACACATACATTGCATCCTTATATCATAAACATTGATAAAGAAAATGCATTGCATCATACATTTCATGCAACACGACTTTGCATTTTAGCTAGCATTTTACCATTTTTAGGATAAGATTAAGAGCTACCATTAACAATATTCAAAACTTGATACAGTTCAGATATGCTCCAGACACGGATGCCATTCTGATACTCATTCAGACTCAACTTTCATATACAATACAGATACGCTCCAGACACAGATGCCATCCTGATACTTATTCAGATTCAAATTTCAGATACAGTTCAGATACGCTCCAGACACGGATGTCGTCCTGATACTTATTCAGATTCAAATTTTAGATATAATTCAGATACGCTCCAGACACAGATGCCATCCTGATACTTATTCAGATTCAAATTTCAGATACAGTTCAGATACGCTCCAGATACAGATGCCATTCTGATACTCATTCAGATTCAACTTTTCGATACCGTTTAGATACACTCCAGACCCGGATGCCATTCTGATACTCATTCAGATTCAAACTTCAGACGCAGTATAGATACGCTCCAGACATGGATGCCATTCTAACACTTAATTAAGGCCTCTTCCAGATACAGTACAGATACGCCCCAGACGCGAACGCCATTCTGATACTCATTCTTTCAGCTTACAAATTACAATTCAACAATCACTCTTGGATGGCATCTGCAAGCCCATCTCATACAACTTTCTATCACTTCTCCAAATGGCATCTATAAGCCCATTCCTTCTATCATCACATCGCCGAATGCAAATTTCTGGGCACTCTAGTGTCCAATCATCTTCCACCTTCGAGTCACTATTGGAAAAACATGCCAATCTAACTCTTCAGTCTTAAGAAGATTGAACAGGGAAGCTGTTGTACCCCAAAATTTACCCTCTCACTTATCAAGAATTTTCTCACAAGATCTCTTGGACTTAAGACTGCATTAGGGTTTGACCAGCTCAAGACACCTCCTCATGCACTGATGACCAAAATTAGGGTTTGAGTTTGCACAAGGATTTTTGGACTATATATGCTTCATATGACTTACAAGGATCATTATGGACCCCTAAGATTACTCATGTCAAGTTTCAAGCCTTGAATCACATTTTTGATTAGTCAATTGGACAGTTGACCTAAAAATCAGCTGTATTGGGGGAAAAGTCAACCATGGTCAATTTACAGTCAAACTTCATAATTTTTTATCCACATAAACATCTTAGGCTCATATGTATCGTTTTATCAAGTTTGAACCATAATTCCTCAAGAAATTTGATCAAATCATCAAAAGGGCAAAATGGTCAAAATTAGGGTTTTGACTAGGAAGGGGCAATTTCTGATTTTTGATCTAGAAAATTATCAATTGGTTTGAAGCATAACTTCAAGAGTTCAAGTGCTTAATTTTTACCTAATAACATAATTCAAAACATTACAAATCCATTGGATTGACAGATGAATTTTTTAGTCAACTGATCAAAAGTCAATCGTACACTGAAAAGTCAAACTTTGACTTTTGATCAAAATCAAGTGCCAAAGATCATAATTCATCAAAACATGACAAAATGTGAAACTTGTTCATCAAGAAATCAAGGATTCAAGATTTTGTTTTGAAAAGTTGAAATTTCTTAACTTAGAAAATTTTTGAAGTATAGAAAATTTCTTATTTTTTCTCAACTTTGAGCCAAATTTTCACCATGATGCAAGATGATTCAAAAGAAACTTCCAACATGAAAGTTGTAGATCCCCATGAAATATACAACTTTGCTTCACAAAATGTCTCCTAAAAATGCTTGGATCTCAAGATATAATTTTGTAAATACATGCTCATGAACTAAAATAACTTAGTGAAATTTTGCCCTAGTTAGGCAGATTTTTGACCTAACTTCATGCCATTTTTTCACATAGTTCCAAAGAGAATTTTCAAAAGAAATTAAAATATGAGTTGTATAGAACATTACAAGCTTTCTAAAATGTCCAAGAAATCCTTGAGATCATTCCTGAGTAGGGAGAATCGAAGAGATGAAGTTGGTGATTTATCACTTTAATTTCAAGCTATTTCATGATGAACAAAAATTCAAATCCAAGCCTAGGTTGCATAATATTTGATTTACAAGCCTCAAACTTGTTTCTCACTCCATAATTAAATGTTTACACAGTTGTTAGAGCTTTAATCCAAACACTTGAGCCTTTATCCAAGTTACAACTCCATTTTTGGCACAAAGTTGCCATTTCCATTTTGATAAAGCATTACTTTTGCAATTTTCCACTTCTTGAGCCTCTCAATTGTTTTATCTGCACACAAGAAAAGTCAAAACCAAAAGCAACTTGTCTAAGGTCTCTACCAACTCAGATCATGCTTGTACAAACTTAGAGACTTGTCTCCTCACTTTTATTCAAAAGCAAGTTGTAGAGCCAAAAGGCTATAACTCAGAAACCTGGAGTGGAGTTGATCTCTAACCTTTTCCATACATATACACAAATACATTGCAACATAGGACAGAAATGCTAAGACTCCAAAACACTCTCAAACACTCTGCAACTCAAAATCTGCCATAGCTTGACATTTTTGAACCTTACACAACCATCTCCAAAACCACTCATGCATTTTGAGTTTTAACCACCTAAACACTTAATATACTTCATATCTAAATGATCCAAACCCCTGTTCCCTCACTGTAACTCCTCCTCCTCCATCCACCATTTTCAAATATCAAGCTTGAAGGTTGACTTGAGTAGGGAGATTCAGAGACTTTTAGGACAAAGTAAAGATTGGAATACACTCAGGGAGGTCTAGGCAAGCTAAACAGATCCTCGAGCCTTCTCAAAACTTTCTCAAACTCCATTCACGATCTCAGCTGCAAGAGGTAAAATTTCAAACTTCTATCTCTTTATACAAGCATCATTTGGTCCTGATTTGTGAAAGCAAAATGTAGATATCCTTGTTCTAAAGCTAACCATGTTCATAGTTTTCATTTATAGCAACTATGCATAGAGAATTTTGGATTTGAAATTTCTGCAAAAATTAGGTTTTGAGTTAGGGCCAGTAAAATTAGATCTTATCTTTGACTTTTAGTTTACATAAATTATATGATTGAACTCATGGGAAGAAACACTATAACTTTCATGTTTGGACTTTCCATTTTATGGAGAAATGAGAGAGATACAGGTGGTCCGGCCATGGCTCAAGGTTGAAGATGAAGTTGCCTTCAGGAGGCGTTTTCTAATATATATTTATGCCTTTGTTTATATGAACGGATGTACAGCCTCCCCAGTGGTAAGGCAGCGCGCAAAAATGCTATAGGTCACGGATTCAAGCCTTAGCGCGCTGCCTTTTGCAATTTTTTCATTTTTTTTTCATTTTTTTTGTTACTTAGCAGCACTGGGCTTCTGATTCTTGGGCCTTGTGATTTTTTTCTAACATTCACATCCTGTTTGCTTATGACACCCCTGGCCCATATAATTTTATTTATTTATTTTACTTACATTTTATTTTATTAAATATATTTTTCTTAATATTAAAAATCATAAAAAATATAAAAATGATAGATTTATATTTTAGCTTATTTTATCTTATTTTTCTCATAAAAAATATTTTTATTTAGTTATATATTATCCATTTTTATTAATTAAATTTATAAATTAAAATTAGAACTAGTTTAAATATTCATTTTTCTTCACACCCATTAAACATATTATTTTAGTATAAAAAAGACCAAAATATCTCATAATGCCATATATTATTTTCAAGATAAAAAATACAAAAAAAATACTTACTTTTTCTTAAAGAAATTTATTTCCTTTTAATCAAATAGAATTAGGGTTTATTCAAAAAGTCTTTTTTTCTAAAATAATTTCTTTTCTTAATTGATTTAAGTTAATCTTGATTTATTTATTAGGTTTAGGTTAAAAAAAATTTCACCTAAAAAATCAAACAAAAATCTTCTTTGCATTTACATACCTTTGCATATTTAATTCATCTTGTATATTATTTATTCTATTTATTTGTACATATTCAATTTGGTTGTAATAGATTAATTAGGTTTATATTATTGCAATCCTCATTCATAAATTGTATACCCCCTCCCACAAATGATTGTAATAGCGTAGTAACTTTAAATTTCGCAATTTATCGCTTTTACATAACATGCTAGTAATTAGGGTTTGTATGGCAAGATAAAATCAATCAAATAGAAAACCCTAATTCAAGACAAAATTAAGCATTAAAATGACACATTTGCACACAAACACCCTAGGGTTACTCCACTTAGCTGACTTATACAAAATGGCCATATTACGCATGTAAGGTGTCTTAGCAAAAACAAACAAATACAAGATCATAGTCCCTCGATGACGCTATTCAAAGTTGCCTTACAAAAATGATCTCAGTCCCTCAAAAAAATGCTACGATACTTTGCAACATTACTAATCATGGCTATACGATGACCCACGCCCGTCCCGTTTATATCCAAAGATAGGATTGCTTACCAAATCAATGGTAAGACAACAATA
Organism: Vicia faba; assembly: GCA_948472305.1. Taxonomy (NCBI): domain Eukaryota; kingdom Viridiplantae; phylum Streptophyta; class Magnoliopsida; order Fabales; family Fabaceae; genus Vicia; species Vicia faba. Next base: position 588,322,781 of record OX451736.1, on the reverse strand, counting down.
TCAAAGGAAAAGAAAATGAACAAGAAAGACATTTGAGTAGATAGCTTGCTCCTAGTTACTTGCTCCATTTCAAAATAAATATCCTTGCTATTTTCAAAACAAACACACACATTTCCAAACATCTTACAAAATTGAAAACATTTTCAAAAAGATCAACATCTTTGTATACATTCTTACGAACGATAATAATTACAAAGATTGCCTAAACGATGGCCTCTTTACAAATACTTTCAAAACCACACAAAGCACAATTTCAAACGAAAGCAAGTGATCTAGCAAGTAACTAAGAGCCCATGGAAAACCATGGATGAAAAGGGTGCTAATACCTTCCCTTTTCATAATCTACCCCCCGAACTCAAGAAACAATCTCAAAGGTCTTTCCTGTGCTTTTTCACCTTTCCCTTTTGGATAAAAGAAAAGTCGGTGGCGACTCTTGCTAACTGCAACATTTGCGATAAAACACAAAACCCTCAAGTCAGTTCTCCCACTGCATCACAATATTGTATTTGGTGGGATGTCAAATGAAATGGTTCAACATTTTGTCAAGCAGATGCAATCTGAATTTGGGATGAGTCTTGTTGGTGAATTAACCTATTTTCTTGGTCTGCAAGTTAAACAAATGGAAGACTCCATATTTTTATCTCAGAGCAAGTATGCCAGGAATATAGTAAAGAAGTTTGGGATGGATAATGCAAGTCACAAAAGAACCCCTGATCCTACACATCTGAAGTTAACTAAAGATTAAAAATGAGTAAGTGTAGATCAAAGTCTCTACAGAAGTATGATAGACAGTCTTCTATATCTCATAACTAGCAGACCAAACATTACCTTTGCTGTAGGGGTGTGTGCAAGATATCAAACTGATCCCAAATTTATTCATGCAAACCATGTAAAGAGGATTCTCAATTATGTGAATGGGACAAGTAACTATTGTATGTTGTACTCTCATGGATAAAATTCTTCCTTAACTGGCTTGTGTGATGCTGATTGGGCAGGGAGTGCTGATGATAGAAAGAGTACATCATGAGGATGTTTCTTTCTAGGAGATAACCTCATATCTTGGTTCAGCAAGAAGCAAAATTGTGTGTCTCTATCCACTACTGAGTTTGAGTACATTGTTGCAGGAAGCAGTTTTTCTCAATTGGTTTGGATGAAACAAATGTTAACAAAATACAATGTCAAACAAGATGTCATGACATTATTCAATGATAATTTAAGTGCCATAAACAATTTAAAGAGTCCTATTCAACATAGCAGGACCAAGTATATTGACATCCATCATCACTTCATAAGAGAGCTTGTTGAAGAAAAGATTGTGGCCTTAGAACATGTAGCCACTGAATTGAAACTAGCTGACATCTTCACAAAGGCTTTGGATGCTAATCAATTTGAGAATTTAAGAGGAAAATTAGGGATATGTTTATATGAGGGGGTTTGTAGCAATTAAAAGTGTGTGGGAATATCATTAAAGTGATATTATATTGTTTGTGTTTCCAACAAATAAATTTTAGAAAACAATCATTATAAGACTGCATAAAATTGTTTCCCACACGCTACTACATTTCTTCTCTCTACTTTCACAAACTCTTCATTCTCCTCAACAGAAGAAGAACCCTTGCCATTCCTCATCTCCTTGCCAAAAAATTTTCAAACATGTCTCAACATCACACATCATCTTCCTCAAAATCTACAAATGAATATCTTTCCCTTGACAGAGTACTAGATGTTACTCCTCTATCAACGATCCATCCGCTTGAGAAAAAGGTCAAGAAACCTAGATCATCACCAGCTAAGAAATCTAAAGATGATAAAGGTAACTCCTCTTATGCTACTGACAATAGAACTGAAGAAGAAATTGTCAATGTTGATAGAAGCATCAGAAGGCTTGTGGACAGAGTTTTAAATGAAGGCTTTGTTGTGCCTGGGATTTCTACTCTCCTTGCTCGCATGCCTCATTCTGCTGACAAAGGAAGTAATCCTAAAAATGATGCTGCTAAATCACCAAGAAAGATGTTGCTGATAGAAAACTTGAGAAGCTTGCTACCTCTGCCCTAAAAGAAGTGGAAGAAGAACATGTTGATAAAGATGTTGAACAAAATGTTGAAGAAAAATCTCTCTCTAAAGAAGATGATGTTGCCTCTAAGGACGGAGAAGATCAAAATGCTGACAATGTAGTCAATGTAGAAGAGCTCTCTGATAATGAGCTCATCACTAATGTTGTACCTGGTATTGCTATAAGTATAAAGTTAAGGAATGTGAAGGATGCAAGTATCACACCCCCTCACAAAACAATCAAGAAGAAAACCATGTATGGACCCCAAAAGCAGGAAGTAAAGTGGTTCCCCCTTCTAGCAAAATAAAGGATAGACCTGCTACCTCTATTGATGATGATGAGGATGCTGTAAAAAGGTCCAAGAGTAAGAAGAAAGTTGTTCTAGTTGAAGAGACTGACTCTGAGCATGATGTCGAGCAAGATGTCCCGGACATCTCTCCTATCAAAAAATCTGCAAATAAGAAATTGTCTGTTAGGGTTCCTGATTCCCCACTTGACAATATCTCCTTTCACTCTATTAGGAATGCTGAAAAGTGGAAGTATGTGTATCAAAGAAGGATTTCCCTGAAAAGAGAACTAGGAGATGGTGCCTTGGAATGTAAGGAAGTCATGGAGCTGATCTCCTATGCTGGACTGATGAAAACAGTTACCAGGTTTGCAAATTGCTATGAAACTCTTGTTAAGGAGTTTATTGTTAATATTCCTGTTGAATGTGCTGACCATAAGAGTAAGGAGTATAGAAAGGTTTTTGTTAGAGGAAAGTGTGTAGAATTTTCTCCTGCCATTATAAACAAATTTCTAGATAGGTTTGAAGATGTATGTTGTGAGCTAGAAGTAACAGACAATCAAGTGTGTAAAGCCATTACTGCTAATCAAGTAAGTGAGTGGCCAATGAAAAACAAATTTCCTGTCAGGAAACTAAGTGTTAAATATGCAATTCTACACATGATTGGAGCTGCAAATTGGTTTCCCACTAATCACACTTCAACCATCTCCACTGGTTTAGGAAAGCTCATTTATGTTGTAGGAAACCAGAAACTTTTTAATTATTGGACTTATATCTTTGATCAGACCATCAAACATGCAGGAACTTGTGCCACTAAGATGCCAATTGCTTTTCCTTCCCTCCTTTGTGGAATTATCCTAAATCAACATCCTAGAATCCTAAGTGGAAATGATGTTGTGTGCAAGAGGGAGTCTGCCTTGACCCTCCACTTTAAGCTCTTTTCAGGAAAACATGTCCCAAACATTGCTTTAACATCTGCACCTGTTGACAAGACCTCCTCTAAGGATGAAATGATCGATGAACTAAGGGAAGCCTGCAAGGAATTAGATGATGTGGTCCGAGTAAGCTCAACTAGGAAGCTAATTTTTGAAAAGATGATCGAGGACCTGCAAAAGGATAACAACCTGGATGATGCAGTGAGCTCTGAAGGTGAAGACTCCAATAAGGAAAGAAGTTATGGTTCAACCAAGTCAACTGGTCCGGATGGCAGTTAGACTACTTGATGTTTCTCTGAACCCTTTGTTTATTTTTTGGCACTTGCATGTGCTTGACATTTGAATTTTATGGTCTGTACCCTACTACTGATATTCCTTTGAATGCATCCGCTTGTTTGGCATATTATGACTAAAAAGGGGGAGAGAAAGTGAGTGACTGACTGACAAACCATTGACTGACCACTGACCATTGATTGAGGGGGAGCTCAATACTTGAGGGGGCAACTCATGTCTCAGAAGAGCCTTATGTCCCAGAAGATTTTTTGACATCTTCCTGTGCTAACAACTATCTGATAACTGAATGTATGTTTTGATTGCTTTGCTGCTGCCCTGATAATGCTCTGATAATTGTGCTGCTGCTATGATAATATTCTCTAATAATGTTTTAGCGAAAATTTGCCAAATAGGGAGTTTGTAAGTGTTTGTTGGCAGCAATTTTGGTAAAATAATGACTTGTTAATGTTTTGCTAAATGTCTTAACATTTGGTGCAAAACTATTTTGAATGATGTCAAAGAAGATGTCTTGACATCTACCTACTGAACTGATCTCAGTCCAAAATCAGTTAAGTCTTTTGTTTCAAGATTTCCAGCATTCTATAATTCAGGATTTGTGGTCTACAGGCTGCGAAAAATATGGAGGAATATTTTTCAAATTGCAAAATTATATCTTGACCTGTTTTTATGGAAATATTCAAAATATTTGAATATTTGTTTTCAAGCCCAAGCCCAAAGTCGCGCATATATAAGGACTCGCTTCCTTATTCAAAGATAAGTAACTTTTGAAGAAGAATACTTTCTTTCTGATTAGAAGTTTAGGATTTTTATTTGTAATACACTATAAATATTAGTTTAAATACTTGAGTTGTTATTTGGGTTGTTAATTGTGTATCATTCATAAGCTTTTAAGCATTGAGTGATTGAAGTGTTTCAAAATTATTACTTCTGTTAAGTTCTTCACTGTAAATGATTGAAGGGATTTGAGGATGACCTCATACCTAGGTGAGTCTTAGGTAGAAGTTTAGCTTGGGTAGTGATTAAGTGATTAGATCGTAAACTGGTTGTTTACTGAGGGTCTATGAATTGATACTATTTAGTGAACTTGTCTTTGGCTTGGTATCCCCCAGAGTAGGTATTGTTGTACACTGAACTGGGTGAACAATCTCTTGTGTTTTGACTGCTTTTGATTTTACTGCACCTTACTTGCAAACAGATATTTGTGTCGTGACATCTCTTTCGACATCACATATATGATACCAGAATTTCATAATGGAAGAGCAAAATTCTCGAGTCACTTCAAAAAGGTTACGATTTTGTAACACTTGACAATGGTGTTCCCGATGCTGCACACACATGTGCCTAGCTTGGCGAAAAATACATCACCACTAAAACAAAAAACAAGGATGCTCTCATAACATGTGATATATCATAGTTCAGAAATGAAATTTCACAAGAACAAGCTCTCATTTAATTCATGCGCCAATGAATAGCTAACAAACTTACATGAAATGCAACGAATAATAATGCAAAACATGCATGAACACTACTAAGAACATATACTTAAAATGATAAAGAGTTAATGTCATAAAGTCACTATAAGCATATAAATTAAAAACATACAATAGTTGTCAATTGGAAAATTTTGAAAGTGAACATTCATAAAAGACATATCATAAATTGAGCATATCAATCATTTGGAGCATACACAACATTGCAATAGAAAAGGCTTACTTTCAAGGAGAAAATGAAACAAAATTATCTCATAGATGAATGGAATAGAGAATGCACTTGCATGGTATGAAACTTCCAAATGCAAATTTTACCAAGTATATATAAAGAGTGTATATAACAAATGTATATTAGGCAACACTTGAGATATCAAGGATCTCCAATTCCCTCCAAATGTTGAAAAATGGTTCCGTTGCAAGAGGTTTTGTAAAGATATCCGCAAGTTAATTTTTACTATCAAAATGCTCAAATACAACATCCTCTTTTTCAACATGGTCATGTAGGAAGTGGTGATGTATCTCAATATGCTTAGTGTGAGAGTGTAACACCGAGTTTTTGGTTAAGTTAATTGCACTAGTGTTGTCGCACATGTTGGAAATACATGAAAGTTTATTATCAAATTCAAGTAGTTGTTGTTTGAGCCAAATAATTTGAGTATAACAACTACCAACTGTAATATATTCTGCCTCAGTCGTTGACAAGGCAAAGAAAAATTGATTTTTTCTATGCCAACTAACCAAGGAATTTGAAAAGATATGACAAGTTCCAATAGTACTTTTTCTATCCGACTTGGAATTAGAAAAATTGAAATTTGAATAATCTATCAAACCACAACCGCTTCCTTTGGAATACCAAAGCCCATACATAGAAGTACCATAAATGTATCTAAGGATTCACTTAACAACTTTTAGATGGGATTCTTAGTAGTCGAATGATATCGGGTGCATATACAAATGCTAAACATAATGTCAGGCCTAGATGCAATAAGATATAGAATAGATCCAATCACACCTCTATATTTCTTGACATCTACATCCTTAATATATACATCTTTATCCAAGTTATTATTTGTTGGTATTGAAGTGTCAATATATTTTTCCTCATCCATACTGAATCGCTTTAAAAATTCACGATAATACTTTGTTTGACAAACAAATGTTTCTTCTCTGAGTTGCCTGATTTGAAGACTGAGAAAATAATTCAACTCCCCCATTAGACTCATCTCAAATTCTCTCTGCATTAGCTTAGAAAAATCCTCTACCAATTTCATGTTAGTAGAACCAAATATGATATCGTCAACATAAATTTGAACTAGAAGTAAGTTTTTCCTTGACGTTTAATAAAGAATGTTGTATCTACCTTCCCTCTAGAGTATCCTTGGTCAAGTAAAAAATTGCTAATTTGCTCATACCAAGCCCTTGGGGCTTGTTTGAGATCATACAAAGCTCGTTTTAATTTATATAAATGATTAGGATACTCATGATTTTCAAAACTGGGAGGTTGTGAAACATATACCTCCCCATTAATGAATACATTAATAAAAGCACTTTTCACGTTCATTTGAAATAAATTGATATGCTTAAAACATGAAAATGCTAGTAAAATCCAGATAGCCTCGAGTCGGAAAGCCAGAGCATAAGTTTCTTCATAATCAATGTCCTACGCTTAGTTATATCCTTGAGCCACTAGTCGAGCCTTGTTTCTAGTTATCACACCATGTTCGTCTAGTTTATTCCTGAAGACCCACTTGGTGCCTATGACTTGATGATCTCGCGAACGAGGGACAAGTTTCCATACATCATTTCTTTCAAATTGATTTAACTCATCTTGCATGGCCATAAGCCAATACTCATCAAGTAAGGCCTCTTTTGTATTTTTAGGTTCAACTTGATACAGGAAAGTAAAGTGATAACATAAATTACTTATCTTAGAGCGAGTAGTTACTCCTTTGGTGATGTCTCCAAGAATTTTGTCAATTGTATGATCCTTAGAAGTTCTCTATTTCAAGGGAAGATCACCCTCTTTACTTTGACTTTCATCTTTCTTCTTTTCAGAACCGTCATCTTCCTCCTCCTTAGATTTTACCGACTCAGGTTGATCAATTCCTTTATCGGCGTCGTTGAGTATGTCTTATGTAGATGCACTTGTATCATGAAAGTAAATACCTTTCCCGATATCTTTTGGGCAAGACTCATCAAAAGTAACATGTATTGACTCCTCAACAATAACTAATCTTTTATTATACACTCTATAAGATTTACTTGATTGAGAGTTTCCAAGAAAGATACCTTCATCGAATTTCACGTCAAATTTTCAAGGTTATCCTTACCATTGTTTAAAATAAAACTTTTACATCCAAAAACATGAAAATGTGATAAACTCAATTTTCTACCTTTCAAAAATTCATAGGGTGTTTTGTCTAATATAGGAAGTATAAATATCTCATTTAAGACATAACACGTTGTGCCAACGACATCGGCCCAAAAATACTTAGGTAGACAACTATCATTGAGCGTTGTTCTTGCAAACTCCTCTAAAACACGGTTTTTAGGCTCTATAACACCATTTTATTGTAGAGTTGTAGGAGCTGAAAAGTTATGTTTAATTTAATATTTATCACAATATTCATCAAAGATGTGGTTTTCAAATTCACCTCCATGATCTCTTCGAGTAGCAATAATTTTTTAATTTAATTTGTTTTGGGATAACGTTGCAAAATGTGTGAAAACTAAGAACGTCTCATCTTTACTACATAAAAAGATGGTCCAACAAAATCTAGAGTAATCGCCTACAATTACAAGACCATAGTAACTACCACATAGACTTTTAGTCTGTGAAGGACCAAATAGATTCATCTGAAGAAGTTCAAGAAGTCTCGAAGTTGAAACAATATTTTTGGATTTAAATGACTCTTGTTTGCTTCCTTTTTTGACATGTATCACATATGTGGTCTTTTGAAAACTTTATTTTAGGTAGACCTATTACAAAATATTTTGAAACCACTTATTTAGTAAATCAAAGTTGACATGAGCTAAACGTCTATGTCATAACTATAAATCTTTATTAACGATAACAAGACCTATAGCATTGGTCATAAATGCAACCCTTCTTTTTGTTATTATACTATCATGCACCAATTTTTAGTAAAATATACGTTATATTGGATTGGTCACAATTGACTACTATTTAGAAGACTATACTTTATGTATTTCATGAAACAGTTAATGGAGATTCTAAATTACACAAACACACATTGTAACACACAAAAACTTGTAGCATTTATAAACATTTAATTAAGTGAATGACTCTTTAGTAAATATTATTTTTCATTTGATTTTGTAATTGGTAAAGTTATAGTTGAGAAGCATAATTATGGCAGTCAAAATGATAACAATAGATATGTTGATGGTCATGTTGGAAACATTACTTCAAAATCATCTCATTAATAAAGGCAAAGGTATTTATTGTTTAATTATCTTGCAGAAATTCCAACGGAACTAAATATTGCTAAGTAGAAGATATTATTTTTAAATATATCTTTGTCCCTCATTAAGTTTGAGAAAAATTAGTGTGATACCTATCCATTTGTCTTCTCCTTTCAAAATGCAGTTGTCAAATCAAGTGTTCATGCCTTCTCCTTCCAAAATTAAAAATTACCACGATAAAGATTATGTTATCTTGTTTCTCAATGGGCTAAGTGCAACCTTTACCCTACATCAACAAGGTTTTCTCTCTTCTAATATAAAAATTCAACTCCTTTTGAAAAAGATAAAATAATTATTTTCCTAAATCCTAAACAAACATATCTATAAAAATTGTTCACCTAAATTTAGACTAAGAATTGCTCCATCTAAACGAGGAAGAGAAGTGAAGATTTTCACTTATTGCCATAAACCAAACATAATTGAATACTTCAAGACTGTCTCAAATAATTTAGAGTCCATGTTCTAATAAAGTTACGTATATATTTTATTTATTTTAATAGTAAATAACACAAAAATTTAATTATTATTCTCTCTTATTTTAATTCTTATATAGATTATAATTTTATAAATAATTTAATAATTTTCTTTTTATATAAAATTAATTATATTTTAACTTCGATCATATAGTAAAAGTTTGGTATAATATAAAATTAGAGAAGTATTTTATAACTCTTATTAGAATATTTTAAGGAAATATGACAACATTTATTAATTTATATAATTGAGTTTATTTATTTATTTATTTATATTTAACTTATTATTGCTTTTGATGTCAAAGACAAACATAGTGTTATTTATAGTCAACTTTGAAATTCAGCATATTCAAAAACAATAAACAATATTAAAATAATATATAAAAGTTATTTTTGTAATATAATATACAGTAAAAAAACAATAGACATAATGTTACTATTTAACTCTATTTTCTAGTTTTATTTTTGAAAATAATAAACAATAGTAAAATAATAAAATATGGACCTAGTAATTAAAAAATCCTGTGCAATAGCACCGTCTGCACCCCTTATTCACCAGCCCTGCACCCCGTTAATGTAGTTATTATCTAAGCACTATGAAACATGATTTCTTTTTATGCGCTTTGGTGTGTTTTTCATTGTTCTCAGGTAATAAGAATGTATTTGTTAAAGTTCTAGTATACACATTAGTTGTAAAGCATGTATTTCAACTATCTCTAGGATCCTTCATGATATAATCATCTCTTTAGGGCCTTTTGCAACTAATAAATCAATAAATTTAGGTCGAAGAAGATCCCAATTTCTTGAATCAAATGTATCATAATCCACGTTATCGTCATCATTATTAACTTTTTTAAGATTATCATTATCATCATTATTAACTTCATGACCAATGGACATACTATCAATATTATCATTTTCAATGACCACACTATTAAGATTATCATTTTCAAAATCATTTTTAATGGTACACAATCATGATTATCATTTTCAACGGGAACACTATTAAGATTATCATTTTCAATAGGCATAATATCAATATTATCATTTTCAATCAGCACACTATCAAGAATTTCAACGTCAATATTATCAACGTAATGACTTTCATTTGGAACTTGTGGTTTTTTAATTAAAAAAATTTATCAAGAGCTCCTAATATGCTTCCTAAAAATAGAAAGTATGAATGTGGAAATGATAAGCGTAAGAAAAATAAAAATTTTGGAGAACTAATTCAATCTCAAGCAGAAACTCTTGATAAAATTTTAATCAAAGAACACATATTCCAAATGAAAGTCATTATGTTGATAATATTGATGTTGAAATTCTTGAAAGTTTACCTATTAAAAATGGTAATCTTGATAGTGTCCTCATTGAAAATGATAATTTTGATAGTGGGCTCATTGAAAATGAAATTTTGACAGTGTGCCCATAATGATAATATTGATAGTATGTCCATTGAAAATGATGGTCTTGATAGTATGCCCATTGAAAATAATAATTTTGATAGTGTGTCCATTGGTGATGAAGTTAATAATGATAATGATAATTTTGAGGAAGTTAACAATGATGATGATGATGATGTTGATTATGATATATTTGATCTAAGAAATTGGGATCGTCTTCAACTTAAACCGGTTGATTTATTAGTTACAAAATGTTCTAAAAGATATAGTTATATTGTCAGGGATCTTAGAGATAGCTAGAATAGATGTTTTACGACTAATTTGTATACTAGAGCTTTAGCAAATGGAGAGATATGTGATATAAATTAGCTTGTTTATTAAAAAGAGCTTGATAGAGTCATTTGTTTTTGTTGTAAAGTTTTTAAAAATGGGATTGGTAGGGGACAATTAGCAAATGAGGGTTATGATGATTGGTTACATGTTGGTGCCGAAATAAAGACCACGAGTTAGACATGGAACATATTAAAAATATGACAACTTAGCATGTGTATCGCTAAAGGCTGTAAAAATTTCAAACTATTGATAAAACGACTCAAAGATTAATAGAGAAAGAAAAAGACCACTGGAAAAATGTTTTAAAGTTATTTCAATAGTGTAATTTATGGCTAAACATAATTTGACCTTTCGTGGTTCTAAGGAGAAATTGTACGAAGAAGGCAACGAATTTTTTTTGGGTTTGGTTGAAATGTTAGCTGAATTTGACTCAATCATCCATGAACATGTTAGAGGTGTTACAGTTCAAAAAGTTCTCATTCATTATCTTGGGCATAAAATTCAAAATGAATTAATTTCATTGCTTGGTTGTGCAATTAAAATTGAAATAATTAAAAAAATCAAAGGAGAAAAGTATTTCTCAGTGATACTTGATTGTACTTCTAATTTTAGTCACCAAGAGCAGATGTGCTTGATAATAAGATATGTGGATATTTCTTCAGGTTCAGTTAGCATTGATGAATCATCTTTAGGATTTTTGAACGTGAATGATACAACTGGTCAAGAACTTTTTGATGTTTAACAAAATGAATTGAAAAACTTGGTCTCGACCTATTTGATGTGAGAGAGCAAGGTTGTGATAACGGGTCAAATATAAAAGGAAAACACCAAGGTTTACAGAAGAGATTCGAGAGCCTTTTATACTTATTGTGGTTGTCATAGTATTAATTTGGTATTGTGTGATATGGCTAACTCTTTGTAGTAAAGCTAAGATTTTTTTTTTTTGGATTTGTTCAACACGTTATAAATTTTTTGTCAATTCTACTAGGAGATGAAAAAATTTAAAAGATAATGTAAAAGAGTTGACTCCAAAACCATTGTCATTAATTCGTTTGGAGAGTTGCGTAGAAAATGTCAAAGCTATAAGAACTCAAATGTTAGATTTTACAGAAGCTTTACTTGAAGTGTCAGAAAAAGATCTTGATCCTAAAATACAAAAATGAAGCTAAATTCTTAGCAAAAAATAAGCTTTATAATTTTGATTTTTTGAGGCCTATGATTATTTGGTTTGAAATATTATCTGCAATTAATTCTACTAGCAAGCTTTTATACGAAAAGATGTGCTTATTGATGTTGCTATGGAAAAATAAAAATGTTGATTTCATATTTTAAGGGATATAGAGAAACAAATTTTTATAAGGCATTGGTTAATGCTAAAGAGATTGTGGTTGAATTGAATGTCGCCCCAAAATTTTCTCAAAGGCGTATAATTAAAAGAAAAGACAGTTTAATGAGAATTCGAATACCCTAACAATCGAGCTATCTAAAGAGGAATCTTTCTGTATAAATTATTTTTCTTTACTTTGTCGATCAAGCTCTTGTTTATCTTAATAAGAGATTTGAGTAATACCAAAAGTATAAAAGTATTTTTGCTTTCTTATTTACTTCTCACACGTTACAATAATTGGTTGGTGCAACTTTAAAGTCTTGTTGTAGTAACTTTGAATTTGTATTGAAATATAATGAATAATCTGATATTGATGAGAATGATTTCTTTTGTAGAGTTAGAGTTCCTAAAAGAAATGTTTCCCCGAAGAAATCATAAGACTTACTGATATATTATTATTTTCGAAAGGCTTAAATTTTTTCCTAATATAGTTATTGCATAAAGAATTTTATTGACTATTCATGTGACAATTGCTTCTGCAGAAAGAAAGTTTTTCAAAATTAATGTTGTTAAAGTTTGCGGTGTACCATGTCACAATAAAGGCTTATTTGATGAATAAAGGCTTATTTCAAAGTTTGCGTTGAAAATGATATTTTAAAAATAATAAAATATGAAGACTTATTTGATGAATTTAGTTCAAAAAAATTTCGTAGGAAGGCTATTTTTAAATAATTTGATAATTTAAGTTGTATGAAATGATGTTATAATTTAAACAGTACTTTGAATTTTTTTAGTGCTTTTTTTATTAATAAATAATTTTATTTTTTGTGCGTATTTCTTAATTATTAAAATTATATTTTGTTAAAAAAAATTAAATATAATTTTTAAATTAGAATATGAGCTTTGAATTAATTCGGTCGGCCCAGACTATGAGTAATACATGAGTTGATTTTTAAGTTGCTATATGGAAGGGACTAAATAGAATAAGAGAAGTGAAGTTAAGGGACCAACTTGTAACTTTTTTTAGTTAAAATATTAAAACAGAATATTAAATTACATTAAAGGACTAAAACATGTATTACACCTAAATTGTATTGAAACGTAAGATTGCAAAGATTAAAGTGGAAAAAAACAAATTAAACTTTTTACTTGCTTGCAATATCCATTGTGCTTATTTTGGAAATAGGACAATACAAAAAATCTTAAGAAAAACAAGAAGAAAGTACGGCCCAACCATTCATATTTTTGTTTCTATTTTATTTTCATTTTTTAATAATTTTATGAAATAATGTAAGTTGTAGCTGAACATTTTCAACGTCTGTGGGATACTGGTTGACAACAGTAGCTCTTACTACATTATGTACTCGGATCTCTTCGAAAAGATGGGGTTCAAAAAGGAAAGGTTTTGGCCATATGAAGGGTCTGATTTGCAGGTTTTCAATAACATTATAACTTGCCCCTAGAGGTACATAGAGTTGATGGTGAGTGGGAGAGGGAAGAGATACTAGGACCATTGATTCTCAATTATCAATTCTTACTTATAGAAGTGTCTATAACAGCATCCTAGGCAAACCTTTTGCAGTGACATTGGACGCAATAGCTTCCCCAGTCCATCTTAAGCTGAAGTACCACAACGTGTACGATGAGCTGGCGAGAATTAGCACCAAGTTTTTAGAGGGAAAAGAGGATCTACAAGGTCTTACGACAGGACTCGAAAGAAGGTGAAGCTAAAGGCATGGAGATCAATGTAACCTCCTTGATCGGGAAACTAAGCTTTTATCACATGATCAACCCACAACTTTCGTACACCAAGATTTACTCAAGTTTAGCTTGCGACCTTTATAGAAATATCAACGTAACAAGAGAATTATGTTCTTGATTTTACAATTACAACATGATCACATTCAAACATCAATTACGCAACTCTTACATAAGTATTTTACTCTCATAACACTAAAATAATATAAAGGCTATGAAATTATTTCTAAAAAGAGAGTGAATAACACTCACATAGAAGAGAGAGAGAGAGAGAGAGAGAGAGAGAGAGAGAGAGAGAGAGAGAGAGAGAGAGAGAGAGAGAGAGAGAGAGAGAGAGAGAGAGAGAGAGAGAGAGAGAGAGAGTATAAAACTTCTTGTGGTGTATATAAGTAAACATAAGTCCTCATTATATAGGAAAAATTCTGACAAAAAAAGAAAGAAAAATAGGTCAGATATGCTCTATAATCAACTAGCTTGTGTTGCACCACAAAATTTCCCCTATTATTTTTGGAACTTTAAGGGCATATGTTTCATCATATGCATTCATACATTGTGATAAGATCAAGGTATTTTGGCTCCCAAGTTCCTCTATAAGCTATGAAATGTGATTGTGTTGGCAATCGGTGCAAGGAGGGTCTCATGCCCTCCATTTTTGAGTCACTCAAGATACAATGGTTTCTAATACCTCAAGATATCCCAATTGTCTTATTGATTCATCAGAAGTGTGAAAATTGCAAGTGTTGATTTTTGAATCACTATTCTCCCACACATCTCTTGAGATTAGGGTTTTAGCCAGATGAAGTGTTTGATACTTGTGTGGGCCAAATTTGTGAAGTAACATCCTTTCATTTTCATATGAGACATATTTGTTCAAAAACATTCCTCATCATGTTCCTTGGAATTAGGGTTTTGAGACTAGATCATCATCTACTAACACAAGGGGCCAAAACTAGGGTTTTGGATTTAATAAGTAAATCTCTTACTTTTTGGGCAAGACTTGATTCCATGCTTCTCTACATGTCTATGAGAACCTATAATTTAATAATTAAGCATCAATTTTGATTAGAAGTGGTTCAATTGATCAATTGAGGGTAAAACATTCATTTGAGTAAAAGTCAACCAAACTCAATTGTTGACCAAGGGGACTTTTGGTCAAAGTTGAGATCAGTGATCATGTTTCAACATTATGTGGCCTTTGGTTGAATAAATTCAAGAGAAAGATGGATTTTGAAGTTAACTTGTTCATGAAGGTATCTTGGTGAAATTTGAAAATTTGCTAAGTATGGAAACTTATAAGGCTGAATTTCAAAACCTCTTAACTTCTTCATTTTTTATTGAAAATTTGCAAACTTTACATGGTTGGAAAGAGGAGAAAAAGTTTACTGACTTTGTCATTGTGATCCCATGTCCAAAAAATGCTTATTTTGAATGTTATATGGCTTAGAAGATTATGACACTTACTAAAAATTTCAAGTCATGGGCATAAAATGAGATTTCTTCATGGCCATTTGTAGGGTTTCATTTGGACTCAAATAAAAAATTTTCAAACATGAAAGTTGAAGTTTAGAACTTATTCTTCAACTTTGTGGAGAGATATACAATTTTTAGGTTTTGAAGCCACAAGATGTCATTTTTTCTAGCAAGCATGCGTTCCAGGCCTGGAATTTAATCAAACAGTTGGTGGGCACATGTTTATAGCCACTTTTCTTATTGAATCACTCATCATTTTGAAAAATTATCAACATCAAAATTGAAATTTGAACTTCCCTCTTTAACTTTGATTTAAAATTTATTCCATTTAGATCACTATGGAGATAGATATTGAGTTTAGAAATTAGAGGTTTGAAGCTGCCAAGCATTGATGGTCAGCACACGCACGCAAGAGATGTTCAGGCCTGGTTATCTATGCACTTCACTTTTTCGTGCCAATTGTGATACAGTGGGAGATTTGACTTATTTTGTGTTAGATCACAAATGTTGCGGATAGCAAGAGTCGCCACCAACTTTTCTTTTATCCAATAAGGAAAGGGTGAACAGAACAGGAAAGACCTTCGAGATTTGTGAGTTCGGAGGGTAGATTATGAAAAGGGAAGGTGTTAGAACCCTTTTCATTCATAGATATCTACAGGATCTTAATCGCTAGCTCATTTTGTTTGAAATGCTTTGTGTTCGTGTGTTTGAAATATTTTGAAAAAATGCCTAAGTGCGGCAACTTTGTAATGATTCTTGTATAAGTTAAGAATGCGTACAAAGTGTTTGTTTTTGAAAATATTTCAGAAAAGTGTTTTGTGTGAAAAATGTTTGTGAGAAGTGTGAGCAAGCGATTACGAGCTATCTACCTACTCAAAAGTCTTTCATGTTATTTTCCTCCTCCTTTAGATAGTGTTATCCTACCATTAGTTAGTAGGAAGCCCTATCGTTGGATGTAAAGGGATAGACGTGGGTCATCGTACAGTCATCGAAGGCAACTCGTAGGGGCTCTTTAGCAATTTATCGTAAGGGACTAAGACCGTTTACTGAAGGAAGCATTGAAAGGTTCATCGAGGGACCACAATCTTTTTAACTGAGGGTCTTTGCTAAAGCGTCCCCGCGTTCAAGGGACATGACTGATTTTAATCGAAGGCAACAAGCGTCCCTAGAGGTGAGTGTGTGAAAAGTGATTCAATTCATTTATTTGATCTTGATTAGGTTTATCGTGCGTTTTGTTTTAGATCTTGCCATACATGCCATAACTACTAGCAATTATAAGGAAAGCGGTAAATTGTGGAAAGTAAAGGTGCGGAAAGTAAACCTAAACTATTACAGGGCTTCGGGGAAGGGGGTACAAAACCATAAAATCGAGAGGAAAAGTAAGCCCTAATTAAAACTATTACATACTGTAGCAGTTACATAATAGGAAAAACTAATGCGAAAATAGTAAAGCACACGAAGATTGTAAAAGAGAAAATGGAAAAATTGTTTTGGTGATTGCATGACGAAAAAGTTTTGATAATCATCATAAAGTCTAATTTACTTTAATTAATCAAAAAAGTTAAGTAATTAAATTAATCGAAACCCTAAAATCTAAGTTGATTTTAATTTAATCGAGAAAACCTAAAACCTAAAGTTAAATTAGGGTTAATTAAATAAAACCTAAATTTAAACTAGGGTTAATTAAATAAAACCTAAAATTAAATCAGAGTTTGTTAAAAAATGTTTGTGGAAAAGGTTTTTTAAAGAAAAAGGGTGAAAAAGAGTGAGAAACATGGAATGACCAAAAGAGTAGGGGTGGGTGTTGAACCCACGCCCTCAAGAATTCTCCACGCCTAGCATACCACCAGGCCAATGCACTAGTTGTGTCAAGGTAACAGGTTTAACGCATCATATACTAAACCTGCAAAAATAATGGAAACATGAAAAAAATGGCAAAACCGGGGATTAAACCCTAACCTGAGAGAGGAGTGACTTAGCACACGCGTTTTTACCACTGGGCTGGCTATAAATACGTTTACATAATTGAAATAATTAATATATAATATAAATCAGAATGACTAGAGAGGCGCCAGAGCCCTAGCTCCGGTCGTCTTCTCCGGCGTCCTATCTCTTTCAAATCCTACAAAACCAAAGTGTTAACGATCCAAATATGTCCTACTCCCCTAAAACAAAGTCTGTGAATACAATAGCAGGGATTAAGAGATATGATGAAAATTTGTGAAATTGGTGTTGGCATGATGGTTCACGATTCAGTATGCATGGGATCATGGTGATGATTTAGACCTGTTCAAATGCACCTCAGAAACATGTTAATAACACTAATATGATTTAAACGATACAAAAATTAAGATATGAAATTCATAAAGTTATGTAATCGGATATGCATGGTGTTGTACCCCAAAATTTGCCCTCTCATTTTATCAACATTTCTCATCACAAGGCTCTTTGAACTCAAGATCAAAGTAGGGTTTGCTCTGCTCAAGACATCTCTTTGCATTGATGACCTAAATTAGGGTTTGAGTTTGCACAGGGATTTTTGGACCTTCAATGCTCAAATTGACTTTCATACTTCATGTTGGACTCCTAAGTTTGTCCATACCAAGTTTCAAGCCTTGAATCAAATATTTGCCCAATCAATTGGACAATTGACCTAGAAATCAGCTGTATTGGGGAAAAAGTCAATTGTGGCCAATTTATAGTCAAACCTCTTGAATTTTGACCCACATAAACATTATGAACTCATATGAACCATTTGATCAATTTTGGACCACAACACCACAAGAAATTTGATCAGATCACCAAAAGGGCAAATGGTCATTTTTAGGGTTTTGATTGTACAAAGGCAATTTCTGACTTTTTGACTTAGCCAAATGGTAAATTAGGATCAACCATGGACTCAAGGACTCAATGGCATCATCTTGACCTATTCAATAAGTTCAAAAGACCTCAATTGCATTGGATTGACAGATGAATTTTTCAGTCAACTGATCAAAATTTGAATGTACACTGAAAAGTTAAACTTTGACTTTTTGGTCAAAATCAAGTGCCAAGGGTCATTTTTCATCAAGATATGTCAAAATAGGAAACTTGTTCATCAAGAAACCCAAAATTTCAAATTAGGGTTTAAAATGGAAAATTTTCATCACTTAGAAATTTTCTAAGTTATGAAATTTTTTTATTTTTTCCTAACTTTGCCCAACATTTTCACCATGATGCAAATGGATTCAAACAAAACCTCCAACATGAAAGTTGTAGTCCTCCACAAAGTATACAACTTTTATTCACAAAGTTTTCTCAAAAGAAGCTTGGATCTCAAGTTATGATTTTTGGAACAAGGGTCCCTAAAACTTTTAACTTAGTGAAATTTTGCCCTAGTTTAGGCAGGATTTTGACCTATCTTCTTGGCCATTTTTCATATAGTTCCACTTGGAATCTAAAGTTGAATTTCAAAGATGGATTATAGGGCATGTTGTAAGATTTCCAAATTGTCCAAGAACTCCTCAAACACATTTGTGGTTAGGGAGAATTGAAGGCTTGAAGTTGGCAAAAACTCACTTTCCATCCATGGCACATTCATGTTCACACAAGTTGCATTTTCAAGTCAGCATGCCTTACACTAGTTTACAGGCCTCTAAACCACTTCACACTCTATAATTAAATGCAAATCCATCAGTCTAAGCTTTTTTTTGGTCATTTGGACATTGTACACAAAATTAAGCCCTAAGTAGAAAAAGGCAAATTTCCATTTTTGCTTAAGTATGCTTTATGTCAAACCACAATCCTTGAGCCTTGGTCCAAGATCTCTTACAGCAAAACAAATCCACAAATTAGAGGGGCCAAGAGAATAAGTTACAAGGTATTTGATGGCTTGTACAGGCCTGTTCCAATCACTTCCACATTCTTACTTCAAAAACAAGAAACTTGTCAAAAACTTAAGAACTTGAAAACCATACAATACCAACTTATGCAAACAGTTTGAACATCTTTCTCAGACCCCTTTGAGTTAGAAACACGACTGCTTGAGCCTCTAAACACCCCATAGCCAGAAATCACATTCCTTTGGCAAAACAGGGCAGGTTCTGCAACTTGAGTTCCATAGCTCATTTGGCTCGTGCGTTTTGCCCCAAGTTGCTTCAAACACCTTCCATTCAACTCCCCCAAGCTATCCCAAACCTCAAACACCAACTGTAACTCCATTTACAGAGTTTGCCATTTTCATTTTGAGCTTGTGCAGGTTGAGTTCTATAGGCTGATTCAAGGACATTCAAGGCAAGCAAGCTATTGGAGAAGGTCAAGTGAAGTCCAAGCAAGCACTCAGACATCTCAATCCTTATTGAAAAGCCCTACATTGCCCCACACGAAGTCAGCTGAAACAGGTTTTTTCCAACTTCTTATCTCTCTATTTAGGAACATTTAGTCTTAGGTTTGTGAATAAAAGATGTAGTGTCCATTGCCATGAAGCTGTACATATGCTCAGTTTTCATTTATATTAAGTGTGCTAAGAGAATTTCATCCATGAACATGCTGAAAAAACTAGGTCAAATTTTAGGGGCCAGAGAAATTCTCTCTGGTCTTTGAGAGTTAATACAAGTTGTTTATATGGTTGGAATCGTCTTGAAATGCTCTACAAGTTTGACGTTGTGTGTTTTTGCAATAGAGCTCGTATACAGGATCTGGTAGTTTGTACAGGGCACGCACACGTTTTTTCAAAAGCTGGAGGTTAAAGATGAAGTTTTGGGCTGGGCTTGGCCTGACTGCTGTTGACACCCCCTTTTCCTTTTTGCACCCCTGACCCAATTTCTTGTATTTTTATATTTTTGAATTTTGATTTTCATTTCTGACTTTATTTATTTATATCCAAATATAAAAAATGCTCAAAAATATTTTCATAATTTTTTCACATTTATTTTGCATTTTATTTTAATTTTTCTAACATAAAAAGCATTTAAATACTTTTATATTATTTATTAAGACTTGAAAAATATATATATAAATTATACTTTTATTTTTATTCTTTATTTTTATTCATACTAAAAATATTTTTCTAAATATACTTTATTTTGTACATATTTTATTTTATATTATACATATTCAATATAATTAATATACATATTATATATATATATATATATATATATATATATATATATATATATATATATATATATATATATATATATATTAACATATATATATATATATATTACACTTTTATTTTTATTATCAAATATACTTAATAAATATCTTTTTTACATATAATATTTTATTTTTATTGTATGTAAATAAAATAATTAACATATTTATTTTCTTAAAGAAATTAGGGTTTTACCCTTAAACAAATAAAAAAAAATCTTTTTATTTATTTCTTTATTTTTTACATTAAATACTTTTACATACATAAATAAACAATAAATAAACAAAAAACCTCTTTGCATAATTCATTTTATTTGATATATTTATTTTGTTCATTTAAATATTGTCCATTTAATATTTATGCCTTGGAATTCAATTTGGATGTAATGGTAAACTAGGGTTTATATTTCTTGTCAAATACCCCCCATTCAAAGATTGTACCCCCATCCCCATAATCATGTTGTAATAGCTTAGACTTTTTAATTCTCGCACTTTACGCTTTCAATTATGCCATGATTAGAGAATTAGGGTTTGTATGCAAAAATCCAATCAACAAGTAGTTTGACTTAATCAAAGACAAAAATGCATGAAAATGAAACACAATGCACACTTGCACCCCTAGGGTTACAATCCACTTGTTGCCTTAAAATGGGCCTTGTTACGCATGTTGGGTACTTTGGCAAAACAAAAACAAAACAAAAGATCATAGTCCCTCGATGACGCTATCTTGGTTGCCTAAACAAAAATGATCAAGTCCCTCAAAAATTTGCCAAAAATACCTAACACAATTGCTATCATGGTTTATACGATGACCCGCGTTTGTCCTGTTTAAACATCCTAACACAAGGTTGTTCACCAAATGCAATGGTGAAATGACATTGTCAAAAGGGTTAAAAACATTAGAAAAGATCTTTGAGTAAAATAGGATAGATAACTCTTAGTTACTTGATCAAAGCTTGCAAAAACATCCTTGCTATTTTCAAACACACTTCACAACACAATTTCAAAACATTTCCCAAATCAAACTTTCAAAACATTGAAATCTTTTCAAAAGACAAAAACACCTTTGTATACATTCAAACAAGAATCATTACAAAGGTTGCCACAACGATGGCCTCTTTTCAAAACATCTTTCAAAACCACACACAAAGCACCATTTCAAACAATTGAAAAGCAAAAGCAAGTGATCTAAACAAGTAACTAAGAGCCCATGGATAACCATGGATGAAAAGGGTGCTTGCACATTCCCTTTTCATAATCTCCTCCCCGAACCCAAGAAAACATCTCAAAGGTCTTTCCTGTGCTTTTTGACCTTTCCTTAGGATAAAATAAAAGTCGGTGGTGACTCTTGCTAAACCGAAACATTTGCGAGCAAAAAACGCAAAACCTCAAGTCAGTTCTCCCACCGTATCACAGAACTGGCGACTCTGCCGGGGATCTACTTTAAAAGTGGAGTAACCTTAGGGTTTAGATCACCTTTATTTTCTTACATTGTTTGCTTTGTTTGCTTTACATCTTGGTTCTATTGTATGGGTTTGAATCCTCCACCCGGATTTGGGGAAACATTCATAGGTAAATAGCAATACGTTGTGGAAACTGTGCAGGGTATACCGACATGGTTGAAGCAATAGCTATATTAGTGCAACATATTTGTGGGTATCGGTAGCCTTTGAGTCAATCAAAGAGAATACGGGGCTTCTGAGTGATGTCATAAAGCACTAATGAACTCTTAAAACCTTACTTGACCATCTTGGCCTTATTAGGGGTAGTGAGATGACCGACTTTGGTAAGTCCGAAGTTGGTAGATACTCGATGCTACACTCATTGAGGGTTATTTTCTTGGAATATTTCGGTCTCCAGTTAAGTGGCTAAACTGAAACAATGAACATAGAAAATAATTCAGATATTGAGCTCCTTAGAACCCGGTTACTATTAATAGGATAGGTTTGAGCCAACTAACTTCAAGAGGGTACTTACCTATGAAACCCCATGCAAGCCTGAAACTAGGAACTTGTGTGACTTGTTTGTACATATGCTTGTGCATACATCATGAACATCATAAAGCATCATATGCATCCACTAACCACTTCAAGGGTTTGGATCTTCATCTTTGTTCTTGTTTTGTAGGTTATGGAATCTCTTCGCAAGAAAACAATTCAAGTCAACCTTGTGAGAATCCATCCTCAACTCAAAGAGCTTACTTCCAAGATTCCAGAGAATTCTCTCTTCAGTGAAAGACATGGTAGACTTCTCAACTTGGTCAACTCCAACATTGAACAAGACATGGTGAAAGTTCTCTTCCAGTTCTTTGACCCCCTACACCACTGTTTCACATTTCCTGATTACCAACTAGTGCCTACTTTGGAGGAATTTTCTCAACTCCTGAGGATTCCTATTCTCCATCAACTACCCTACAACGGTACGGAAAGAGAACCAAAGCCTGAAGATGTTGCTCAAGCCTTACACTTGCAACCATCTGATATCAAAGGACATTGGGAAACCAGAAGTGGTGTCAAGGGTTTCTTGGCAAAGTTTCTGTTTGAGAAGGCACAAGACTGCAGGAATTCTCTAGATCTACAAGCCTTTGAGGAGATTGTAGCACTACTCATCTATGGGTTGGTCTTGTTCCCAAACCCTGATCAGCTTATAGACATGAATGCTGTCAAGATTTTCATATCTCGGAATCCTATACCTACATTACTTGGGGACATCTTACACTCATTTCACACACGAACAATGAGGAAAAGAGGTGTTCTCATGGGTTGTACTCCTCTCCTAGCAAGGTGGTTTATTTATCACCTTCCCCAATCAGTTTTAAAGAACGAGCAGGGTTTAAGGTGGTCACAACGGTTGATGACCCTCACACATTCTGATGTTCGTAGGTGTTCTCGGTCCAGAGAAAATGTCATCATCATTGATCATTGTGGAGAGTTCCCTAATGTCCCACTACTAGGCATTAGGGGAGGCATTACCTACAACCCATGTTTAGCTCTGAGACAATTTGGGTACGCCCGGAGAGATGGCCCTCATGATATGCTGATTCCAGACTTGATTTTTGAATTCGACAACGACGCTCAAGGACTTTTACAAAGGTTTATCCGAGCTTGGAGGATGCCCAACAAAGTGGATAGTAAGACACTGGGGCACAAGAATTCCATCCCCCTTGAGCCTTACCTCAAGTGGGTACGAACCCGCGCCCAGAATCTTATGATGCCATACCCTCACATTCTCCCCGTGATCAAAGAGCTTGTTGTGGAAGTAGAGGTTCCATACACCCTCCTGCATCCAGACATGCCAACATCATTGGAAGATTTGCAAAAGAGTTAGATACAACTCAAGGAAGAACGGAACACTTTCGAAGCCAGCTTCTACGCCAGTGAGAAGAAGGTTTTAGAGTTCACCCGCCGACTTCATGAAGAGGAGACTCTCAACACTTACATCGCGCCAAAGAGGATGCGCAATGTCTTTTTACATTAATAATTTTGTAATATTTTTCCCATGGGGCATTCATGTACTAACAAATTTCTTCTTATTAATATGACGCGTGTTCTTTTTGTTTGCAACAAATTTGAATTTCTAAATCCTTGAATGCATTACATTGTTGTACCCCAAAATTTGCCCTCCCATATTCCTCAAGATTTATCAAGAATCATCTCCAAATGGTTCAAGATTGCTCAAGCATTGCACAATCCAAACACCTCCTAACACAGCTGAAATTAGGGTTTTGGTTCTTTCAAGGAACTTGAGGTTCTCAATGGTTAAATCAAGTCTCATAGGCCTATAAGCATTCTCAAGCATCTACATGCCAAGTTTCAAGACTCACAGTGTCAATTTGCACAGTCAAAAGCCTCATTTGATCTACAGTCAACTGCAGGGGCAAAATGGTCATTTTGCAGTCAAAAGTCAGAATTTTTGGTCAACATATTATTTTGAGGTCACAATCATCATTTTATCAAGTCTTGATCATGATTCCACAAGCATAGCTCAAAAATCATCAAGATGCAAAAAGTTACTATTTTTGGACAGTAGAAAAGTCAACTGTATCTTGACCAGGGCATAACTTTTTCATGGTTCATCAGAAAAATCCCATCCAATGCTCATTTTGAAGGGGATGACATTTCATACAATCCACCTTCACATTACAAGTCCAAGAAATGCTCTCACAAAAAGTTATCAATTTCTACATTATAAGTCAAATTCAAAAGTCAACAAAAATGCACTTTAAGTCAAAGACCATAACTTGAGATTGGTAAATCCAAATGACATGGGACCAAAGGCATTGGTTAGAGGACTTCAATACCTTTCAAAAATGTCCAAGAACATGTTCATAGGATCAAAATTGAGCAAGATATGCATTGGAGAAGTTGGGAAATATTTAGGAATTTGCAAAAGTCAACTTTGCTCAAAACACCTTATTTTTGCTAATGGGCCTCAAATCTCTTCTTGAAACTTCATCCATGACCTATGCACGACCCATCAAGCTTAATTGAATTTATTTTCTTATTTTTATTAATTAATTGGATTTTTAATCAATATTAATTCATTTAATCAATTTAAATTGTAGGAAAATACAAAGATTTGGTTTTTCAATCTTTTTGTGAAGCAAACATGGTCAAGATATGCTGGCAATTTCGTGTACAAATCAAATATGCAAAAATCTCCAAAATTGGAAACTTTCTTCAATCATGAAAATGCAAAAAGATTTGATTTTCAATCAAATATTCAATCATCAATTCCATGGATTTTTGCTCAAGATTGTGACCTAATTTCATTCCTTTATATATGTACAAGCTAACCCTAATGCCATACACGTGAGAAAGCTGCAGAAAAGCCATAGCCATATTGAGAAATTTCAAGAAAAACTCAAAACTGATTTTCATATTCCAGGACAATTCAAGGCATTTTATTTATTCTAACACCTTGCAGGGGTTCCCAGGAACGTGTGGCAATCCAATTCAAGCCTTGAAGCTCAAAGAATCGTCCTAAACGGAACCACGGTTTGAAGCTTTTTTTCAAAATCGTATTGTCCAATTCATGAGCATTTAACGTGATTTTTTGATTGTTTTGCATTGCTAGTAATCATATGAAGCTAATGGCATAAGTCAATTGAATTATAATGCACAGAATCAAAAGATGCCATGGTTGAATTTTAGGGTTCTTAAACTGTGAATTTGGGGCTTTGCAATCCAGGAACAATTAGGGTTCATAAGGCATATGGTTGGAATCGTTGAGACCAGACGAATTCAACCAAACCCTCGCGAAACAGTTATATAAAACACAGCCTTAATCGCTATTTTTCGTCACCATGTTTAGTGGGGGTTAAAAACCCCCGCTATCTGTTTATGTTTTGCAGGAACAAATGAGGAAGACGATGACGCGTTGATACTCCATTGGCTTATTCAAAACACGCGCGTTATTTTTTCTTTTTCAGCATATGAATTGTTTTTTAAATATTATATTTGCTTATTATTATAATATCAAACGCGTGTAGATGGTGTAGTGGTTGATGTGCTGGCTGGGAATCATTGGGACCTGGGTTCGAATCCCAGGTCCCCCAAAACGCTTATGTTGTTTTTTATAACCTATTCACATGCAGGCTTCCCAAAGTATTCCACCATGTACCTCACTTACCAACACTCCAGGTGGCTTCAAATTCAAATCTAACGATCCAGATGGAAGGATCATGGTACTCCCAGTCAGCACGCACCATGGAGAAGCAGGAAAGTCAAACAGGCTTGAGGTTAATGGGCCTGAGAATTGCCAAAGAAACCTCCTAAATGGGCCAGCACCCCCCCCCCCCCTTGGTTTATTCTTCTTTTATATTTTCCTTTTTATTTTCTTTTACTAATTATTATTATTAATTATTATTATTTAGTTAATTCACAAATTAATTATTTTCATGATAAATTCAGAAAAATATAATATTTTCATCTATTATTATTATTATTATTAATTTCACCTTTAATTTAGTTATTTTGTAAATAAATACTAACAAATTAATTAGTTAATTAGGTTAAATTTGACTTTTTTTCACAATAAATAAAATTAACATAGAATTAGGGTTTTGACAATTTTAATTTATTTTACTTTCATTAAAACATAAAAAACTTAAAAAATATTTCTTTTCTCTTAATTAACTAATTAGTTTTAGGTTTAATTTGACTTAATTCATTAAAGGCCAAAAATTCATTCTTTCTCAAAAAGGGTCAAAACCCTAAGGACTTCTCTGATTCAATTCTTTTCGCGCATAATATTTTTGATCATTATTTATGTAATTTCTCCGAGGATGTAATAGCGTAATTAGGACTTTTTATCACTTTCTTAATTTCCCGCAATTTACTTTTTCCAAGGGTTATGTTTTTGGCGATGTAAATACTTGACGCCTTGTAATAGCGTAGATTTATTTTCCGCAAACTATTAACTGCTAGATGTATGTTAACTAGGCTATGCATGACAAGACTTACCTGAAAATTAAAATCAAAACGTAGCTCACAATAACATGTGCAAAGATAAATTTAACATGAAACCTGACACACTCGCACATGCCACTCCTAGGGTACGCCTCACTTGGTTGCCTCGACGTGGTCATTGAGTATAGGGTGTTTTAGAGGTCGCTCTCCTGTCTAAAGATCCAAGTTGCCTCAAAACGGTTGCCTCGGATAAAAAGGATCTAGGACATTAGGGTTACCGCTAAGGCGTCCTACTATTGCTTTAGTGACCACATGTCCCTATAATCGAATTGACCCGAATAACTCCAATGACGGTGCTACCTACTTCTCAATAGTGGGATAGTACTGTCTAAAGGACATTTACACAGCTTAATTTCTTTTGAGTAGGTAGATTTCTCCTAGGTACTTGCTCTTTCAAAACAAAAAATACTTTTCGCACTTACACTTTTTCAAACAAAAGTTTTCAAACAAACACTTCATACACTCTTGAGGACTGATACAAGAGTCAAACGAAGTTTTCAAACAAACTTTTTCAAAACCCACAAACACAAGAAAAGCAAAACATTTTTGAAAACATAGTGAGCAAGTACCTAAGAGCCCGTGGATAACCACGGATAGAAAGGGCGCTAACACCTTCCCTTTCTATAATCTACCTCCCGAACTGAGAAACATCTCGAAAAGGAATTTTGTCGTGCTTTTGTCCTTTCCTTGTTGGAGAAAATAAAAGACGGTGGCGACTCTTGCTTACCGCGACATTTCGCGAACCAGCATTCCAAAACAATCAGTTCTATTTCCACCGATCACAGAACTGGCGACTCTGCTGGGGAAATGAAATAAGTGAGGTGTACCTTAGGATTAGATCATTCTATGTTTTCAATTGTGAGCCTTGTTTGCTTTAATATTGTGGGCTTGTATCGGAGTTTTATAGATCCTAACCCGGATCTGGGCATACCCTTTTAGAAGTAGCAACAAACTGTGAGGGAACTGTGCAGGGTATACCGACATGGTTGAAGCAGTTGATATGTTGATGTGGCACTTTGGTGAGTACCAGTAACCCTTGAGTCAAGCCAAGGAGAGTACGGGGCCGCCGCGTGGTGTCGTGAAGCATCAACTGACCTTAAGAACCTTACTTGACCATCCTGGCCTCTTTAGGGGTAGTGAGATGACCGACTTTGGTGCAGTCCGAAGTTGGTAGATAGCCGATACTACACTCATTGAGGGTTGTTTTCTTGGAATATTTTGGTTGCCAGTTAAGTGGCTAAATCAAAACAATTAACATAGAAAACAATCCAATGATATTGAGCTCCTTAGAACCCAGTTACTATTCATAGGACAGGTTTTGAGCCAACTAACTTCAAGAGGGTAGTACCTAAACTTCATGCTGGCCTAAACTCTAAGGGCTATCTTGTGTGACTTGTGTGCCTTTACCATGTTTGCCTTTTGTGAATACTTGTGGTGTGCCTTTATCATAACATCATACCATCATAACATTGCATACATCCTGCATAAGGACTAACCCATTTCAAGGATCTCAAGGGTTTGTGATGCAGGTCATGATGAACCAACTGTCTAGCAAGGGGTAAAGGGGATTTATTTTCCTCTAGCCAAGGTTGTTCGGAGATCAAAACATGATTACTTGAGTCAGGGGCTATGACCCACTCGATATGGTGAGCCTGACTCTTGAAGAAGGACTCTCAACAACATGAAGTCCCTTCAATCAAACTGCACAATTCAAATTCTGACAATTTTTCTTGTCTACCCCGCGAGATCCTTGAAAAAATTGAATACATGTATCATACATATCATTGCATAACAGGTCATCCGATACAGGTCTCTCACATTCTCGCTGTTTATTTCAGCAATGGCTTTCCAGCAAGACAACCGGGATCTTCATACTCAAGAGACTCAATTCAGGGAAATCTTCCTAAGCCTATCCAATGGGCAGGAAGAGCTGAGAACACTCCTCATGGGGAATTTGGTCAAGAAGAGTCCTGAAGACAGTAAAGACGAACAGTTGAAACATCTGCAAGCTGAGGTAGATGCAATGAGAACCCAGATGCTGGGGCAGATGGCTCTCATCCAAGGCTTAGCTCGGGAGCAAGGAGAGTTGAGAACCATGATCAACCAGCTTCATCAAGACAGATACAACAGTATGAAGCAGATGGTCAGGCTGAGTTCTTCTATTATCCCTCCAAGGTTCACCATTTGAAGTGACAAGTCCTGAGACGAGAAGACTTTTGTTCATTGGAATTTTCGATTTGTAATTTTCTTTTGATTATTCAAACATTTATTCATGTCAAACTTTATTACTTTATCAATGCATCGCATATGTCTGTTTTGAATCAATCCATTCGTATTCACTATATTCAAATTGCTTTCATTTTTGTGATGTTCAACTCTCGATCAAAAAATTTATAAGCCTTTTGAGGGAGGATGACGAAAATGATACCACGATCTTTACAATATGCTTTTAAACAGACCCCGCTGATGAAGTACAGGCATTGTTTCAAATCCTAAACAGTGGAGTTATAAGGAAGATAATCCCTAGTCAACCCCTTTGAGCCAAAGAAGTTGGAGTTTTTCTTTTCAAAAATTAAAACCCTTAATTATAACCTGGGGCAGGGTAGTTTTCTCAGTTAATCCAGATGCACAATGAATGGCATCAAAGAGAGTTCGTCCGAGACAAAAAGACAGTGATGGTTCCATATAATTGTAAGGACAGGCAGTCATCATCTATCAAAACAAAAGCCCAATAAGTCAAAACCTATGAAGGAGACTTACAAAACTGGGGCATCCCGCTGACTGTAAAATCACAAAAGAAACAGTTCAGGCAAAAAACAGGGACAATAAAATTGAAAAGAAAGAGGTCCTACAAACCCTCCACAAAAAAAGAAATGACTGGCTTTTCAGAATAAATTGTCAGTATCCGAACCATCACTGGTATGTCAGAGCAAAGACTCAAACAAGATCTAATGCACGATTAGCTGAGTTTAGGATCGAAGAACATCACGAAGAACGGGTGGGTACAAATAAAATTTAAGCCTTTATCCTTTGTTTCTTAAACTGTGAACCAGGCCACGATATAACCCTTAAAAGTCCTAGCTGAAGCATGGGTTAGTTCGAAAGCATACTGTTACAAAAGGTATCCTGACTCCTTAGGGCTTGCTGTAAAATACTGAGTTGACATCACATTTTACAAAAATTCACTTGTTTTATTGAAAACTGCATTTTCAAAAATTTCAAGACAGACATAAGCTTTGCATTCTTAAAATAACATTGTTTTCATATGACTATTTGTTCGAACAACAGAGAAATTCGCACGAAGAATATATAGTGAACAAAAGCACTTCCAATCAAGGGGCACAGCATGATCATTGTCCATCATTTGGGGCAGTCAAGTCAAGATTCAAGGAATCTCTCAAAATGCCAAATAGCCGGGGGCAGATCTCCATCTGAATCACTTGGGGCATTGGACACGAATTCCAGCAACGAATCTTGCACGATTAGACATCTTCTGGTAGCATGGCAACACAACACTACTGACAGTGACAACCTCCCTACATCCTGAGAGCATGGACATAGTCAAAAAAAAAATACTACGCATAATCAAAGACCCGCTAGGTCGACTGGCCTAGGCAAAAATAAGGGCTTCCCGGCAAACCAAAAGGGTTCGGGCAAAAATAAGGGATGAAAATAAAAAAATCTGTACACCCGACAAGTCGAAAACCTGAAAAGGCGGCTTGGGCAAAAATGGGTATCCCGGTGGACTGAAAACCCGAAAGGGCGGTCCAGGCAAAAATTAGGGATTAAAGCATACGACTATGTCCCGTCATCTCGTCACTTGCCTAACAGAAGAAGATTTGTCAATCGGCGGTTATCAAACACCTCATAGGCCTTCTTCTCCCGCAGAAACTGGGGCAATAAGAATTGTCCGAACTGTACAAGCTGTTCTGTCCTCCAGGTATAAGATAGATTCAGTTGAAGAGTATGACCAAGATATCTTCATTCCCCGCAGAGTAAGACAAGAATCAGCAATACTCTCTCCAAGCAGAGTTGATCTCCCATCAGCCCTAAAAAGGCACAATATCCCCAGCAAATCAGCAATACTCTCCCCCGAGCAGAGTTAGTCTACTGTCAGCCCTAAAAGGAAGTTAAGTACCCCCAGAGGATCTTAATATTCTCCAGCAGAGTATATAAATATTCCTCAGCAAGCATCCCCGGCAGTCCTAATATTCCTCGACAGAGTATAAGATTGTTCCCCGGTTGAATACAAGATACCCCCAGTGGAGTCATTTCCTCAAAGGTTTCCCCAGGAGAGTTGAATCATCTTACCCAGTAGATTCTAGAAGCTTGTCCCCAGCAGAGTACAAATATCTCTCCCCAGCCATATTCAGAAGGTTATTCCCCACCAGAATCTAACTGGGTTATCCTCAGCAAATTGCAACGGAAAGACCGTCCTCAGCGAAGTTCTTCCTATCCCCAGCGGAGTTCATCAAATTCCCCAACAGAGCTTATCAACGGAATCCCCAGCGGAGTTTATCATTCAAATCTTCAGCGAAGCATCTCTTCCCACAGAGTCATCTTCTCCTACCAGTTTATTCTTGCAATCATCTTCGTTCATTATCCTCAGCGGAAACGAAGAACTCTACTCTTCAACATCAGCCCAGGATTCAACGAACTTCCCGACATTCGTCAAGGATTTATTTTCCCAGACGAAGATATATTCATAAACATCACATTGTCATATATCATGATGCATGCATATACGCATCATATCACACAAATCTCATTTATTCTTGAGAACATCATGACATCATGCATTTCATACATCATGACATTGCATACATCTAACGTTTTGCCTTTCAGGAAAAGGTCAATCAAAAGATGATTACCATCAACCTTTTTTAAGTTCCGGATCAACACCTGTATCTAGCCAGAAAGTATATGTGGATGATTGATTGTAGATCTATACCTGAAACCAGACAGGAAAGTTATCTACATTGAAGAGATTGAAGATCAATACCTGTAGCAAGCCAGGAAGTCATCTTTATTTCTCAGGTCAGAGATCTATACCTAAATCCAGCCAGGAAAGCTATCTCGGCCACATTTTTTTAAGTTCCAGATTAATACCTGTATCTAGCCAGGAAGTATCTGCGGACGATTGATTGTAGATCTATACCTGAAACCAGACAGGAAAGTTATGTACATTGAAGAGATTGAAGATCAACACCTATAACAGGCCAGGAAATTATCTTTATTTCGCAGGTCAGAGATCTATACCTGAAACCAGACAGGAAAGCTATCTCGACCAACTTTTTCTTAAGTTCCGGATTAATACCTGTAACTAGCCAGGAAGTATCTGTGGACGATTGATTGTAGATCTATACCTGAAACCAGACAGGAAAGTTATCTACATTGAAGAGATTGAAGATCAATACCTGTAGCAAGCCAGGAAGTCATCTTTATTTCTCAGGTCAGAGATCTATACCTGAATCCAGCCAGGAAAGCTATCTCGACCACATTTTTTTTAAGTTCCGGATTAATACTTATATCTAGCCAGGAAGTATCTATGGACGATTGATTGTAGATCTATACCTGTAACCAGCCAGGAAAGTTATCTACATGAAGAGATTGAAGATCAACACCTATAACAGGCCAGGAAATTATCTTTATTTCTCAGGTCAGGGATCTATACCTGAAACCAGACAGGAAAGCTATCTCGACCAACTTTTTCTTAAGTTCCAGATTAATACCTGTAACTAGCCAGGAAATATCTGTGGACGACCGATTATAGGTTAACACCTGAAACCAGACAGGAAAACCACCTATATGATTGATTGTAGATCTATGCCTGAAACCAGACAGGAAAGTTATCTACATGAAGAGATTGAAGATCAATACCTGTAGCAATCCAGGAAGACTATATTTCTTTCTCAGGTCAGAGATTAATACCTGAAACCAGCCAGGAAAGCTATCTCGACCAAACTTCTCTTAAGTTCCAGATCAACACCTGTAGCAAGCCAGGAAATATCTGTAGACGACTGATTGTAGATCTATACCTAAAACCAGACAGGAAAGTTATATACATGAAGAGACTGAAGATCAACACCTGTAACAGGCCAGGAAACTGTCTTTCTTTCTCAGGTCAGAGATTAATACCTGAAACCAGACAGGACAACTATCTACTCAACCATCATCGGGCAACCCTACGCAGGTTCCTTCTTTCAACCTACCAAGTTACAATTCAACAAACAATCTCCATATGGCATCTTTAAGCCCATCTCCACAACTATCCATTACATTTCCAGATGGCATCTATAAGCCCATCCCCGACAAGATTCTGTCACATCTCCAGATGGCATCTATAAGCCCATCCTCATATCCATCATCTCTCCAAATGGCATCTGTAAGCCCATTCCCGCCATCACATTGCTGATACTACACCATGCGAGTGCAAATTTCTGGGCACTTTAGTGTTCAATCATCTTCCACCTTCGGATCACGAAAGGCACGCAAGCCAATCTACATCCTCAGGTTTAAGAAGATTGAATAGGGGAAACTGTTGTACCCCAAAATTTGCCCTCCCATATTCCTCAAGATTTATCAAGAATCATCTCTAAATGGTTCAAGATTGCTCAAGGATTGCACAGTCCAAACACCTCCTAACACAGCTGAAATTAGGGTTTTGGTTCTTTCAAGGAACTTGAGGTTCTAAATGTTTCAATCAAGTATCATAGGCCTATAAGCATTCTCAAGCATCTACTGCCAAGTTTCAAGACTCACAGTGTCAATTTACACAGTCAAAAGCCTCATTTGATCTACAGTCAACTACAGGGGCAAAATGGTCATTTTGCAGTCAAAAGTCAGAATTTTTGGTCAACATCTTATTTTGAGGTCACAATCATCATTTGATCAAGTCTTGATCATGATTCCACAAGCATAGCTCAAAAATCATCAAGATGCAAAAAGTTACTATTTTTGGACAG
The DNA here is from genome assembly GCA_948472305.1 of Vicia faba. NCBI lineage: Eukaryota > Viridiplantae > Streptophyta > Magnoliopsida > Fabales > Fabaceae > Vicia > Vicia faba. The sequence continues at coordinate 588,288,902 of OX451736.1, read as the reverse complement.
TAGAAAAGTCAATTGTATCTTGACCAGAGCATAACTTTTTCATGGTTCATCAAAAAAATCCAATCCAATGCTCATTTTGAAGGGGATGACATTTCCTACAATCCATCTTCACATTCCAAGTCCAAGAAATCCTCTCACAAAAAGTTATCAATTTCTACATTATAGGTCAAATTCAAAAGTCAACAAAAATGCACTTTAAGTCAAAGACCATAACTTGAGATTGGTAAATCCAAATGACATGGGACCAAAGGCATTGGTTATAGGACTTCAAGACCTTTCCAAAATGTCCAAGAACATGTTCATAGGATCAAAATTGAGCAAGATATGCATTGGAGAAGTTGGGAAATTTTTGGGAATTTGCAAAAGTCAACTTTGCTCAAAACACCTTATTTTTGCTAATGGGCCTCAAATCTCTTCTTGAAACTTCATCCATGACCTATGCACGACCCATCAAGCTTAATTGAATTTATTTTCTTATTTTTATTAATTAATTGGATTTTTAATCAATATTAATTCATTTAATCAATTTAAATTATAGGAAAATACAAAGATTTGGGTTTTCAATCTTTTTGTGAAGCAAACATGGTCAAGATATGCTGGCAATTTCGTGTACAAATCAAATATGCAAAAATCTCCAAAATTGGCAACTTTCTTCAATCATGAAAATGCAAAAAGATTTGTGTTGTACCCCAAAATTTGCCCTCGCATTTTTCCACAAGAAATCTCAGCTTCAGGCATTTCCTGATTTTTCAAAACTGGCTCAAGAATCGGACAAACGGACTTTTCTTGTCAGTCAAGCAAAAATTAGGGTTTTATTGATTTTTAGGGCTCTGGATTGTTTCACACAATTGGCTTAGGGTTGTGGTTGATTCTGGCGCATTTTGATCAGGCGAACGTTATTTGGCATTTAATCAGGAATTAAGGTTTTATGGGCACATTCTCAGAAAGGTTAAAATTCCACAGCACTTTGCAAGTCACTCCGAGATTCGGGTCAAATTCGCTTTGTTTTTAATTTAATCAGTAAGAGGAGGCAGTTGGTTTGAATTCACCAGTCAAAGAATATGCAGTTTGGAATTACAGTGCTTGGCAAAGAATCAGTGAAAAAGGAATGCGCTTGATCAGTTTATTTTGGTTGACTGCTGCTTTGCTTTGGATATTGGAAAGGACAGGTTTAATTGGTCAATTACTAAAACATTGTTTTATTTAAATTATTTATTATTCTAAATTAAGTGATTGAAATTTATTTTTTCAATCATTTTAATTCAAAGAGTTTTAAATGAATAAATAAACAATAAAGAAAGAGGAAATAGAATTGGTTGGATAATAAAGACTTTTATTGATATTTGAAATTATTTGTACAATTATTGTTATAATTTAATTACAAACAATGGTTTACATTAATTCAAATATTAAATAAAAAGAAAAACTATCCTATTTATTTCTAATTCTTCATGCTTCACTTTATTCCTCTCCATCCAATTATTCACCTGCAAAAGAAAAGAGAAAGTCAAAAAGCAGATAAAATAAATACAGACAGAAGAAATTCATCACTAGGGGCCACTGATTGGGATCAGTTAACCCTCTCTGCAAATCACGGGATTTCTCCCGGTTCACAAAGAGGGAAGAATCTTATTTAAATCATGAATGCAAAATGCCAAAAATGCATAAGTTCAAAATGTCAAAAACTCAATCTCCAACTCCAAGTTCAAACCCAACTAAAATCCAAACTCCCACTTTCTATCAAAAGCCAAAAGGTACAAACTTACTGTCAAAAATATCAAGAAATCTACCCAAGCTGTCAAAAGAAGATTTGGCAAAGATATGGGAAATACAAAATCTACCCGAGCTGTCAAAGAAAGATAAAAAAATATGCATACATTTCCTTTCATCATTTCCCAACAAGGGTGGCCCCTTCAGAAAGTACAGCAAAAAACATTTAAATATTCTTTTAACTGTACAAAGAGAAAAAAAGAAGAGAGATAAGAAGCAGGGTTCAGGCTTTAGGCTGAGGCAGGATAGATAGGAAGAAAAAATATACAAAAGAAAAAACACAGTTCAAGAAAGAGAGATATACAAAAAACTGAGATACAAACTGCCTCAGCATCATAACTGTCCAAAAACCAACAAAACTCAGAACCTGATATCAAAAAGAAAGCCTAAACATCAAAAATCCTCAAAACTCAGAATCGGCTGCCTCAAGTTTAAACAGCCTAACTTGCCAGTTCCTCAGCCATTAAACCTGCTGAACCTAAACCAACAAGACCAACCTGTCACAAACACATAAACTGAAGCATAAACAAATCAATGCCAAAACTGAACCAACATCAAGCATAAATCAGTAAACCCTCATCCTGTCAATAACAAATCCAGCAATAACCAGATAACCTGCCTAACAACAAAACCAGTCCCACTGGCCTAAGCATAACACCTGCTGAGCCTCAAGACCTCATCCAGCCTGAAGCCTCACCTGTCAAACACCAAACCTACTGTCAAACTTGAACCTGCAATAAGCCATACCAATGTACAAACCTGCTTACCCTGTCAAACACTAAACTTGCCTAATACTGAAACCTGGCCAAAACCATTCAATCCAAGCATCAAGGCCCTCAGAGGAAGTGCTCATCATTGGGCAACAAAAAACACATTCAAGACAAGCAGAAGAAGCATCTCAAGGCAACAATACAGAAAAGGCCTCAGAAATTCTTCATCATAGGCCATAAACATTCAAGGCGAGCATACGAATACTCAAGGCAACATAAGTCAGAAGAAGAGGAAAAATAATAGGCAACAGGGGCAACTAAACCCTAGGCCTCAGAAGAAGCTCTTCATCATAGGCATCTCAAAGCAACAATTCAAGGCAACAAGCTCAGCATATTCAAAAGCATACGAATACTCAAAGGCAACATAAGTCAGAAGAAGAGAGGGACGTTCAAGGAAACATGCAGTAGAAGAGAAGAGATAAAGAAGTGAATCTTTTTCAGGATAAGGTTTTCAGTACAAAAATCATCATCAAACCCTAAGGAAGAGGAAAAGATAAAAGTTACCAAAGAGCAAGCTAGCGTCTTCACGCCCCCTTCGCCATCCAGCCTCCGAGCACTTCCACCATTCCTCCCTCCAAACGAAAGGTAGTCCAATTCTCTCCCCTTTTCCTTTTAATCCTCGTTAAACAAACATGAAAATCAAGACTTAATCAAATACGCAGAAAATCACAAACATGCAATAACTAAAACAAACCCTAACGAATCAAATTGATTACCGAATTCTGTCGCCTCAACGCTATCGTTGGAGGGAAGGGGAAATGGAGATCACTGGTGGCTGAGGCAAAAGGCTCATGCTGGACACTCGAGAACGGATGAAGAAGATGAAACTCAAACGAACGGCGCGCTGTACCAACCCTAAGCATGTTTCCAATTGATACAAAAACCTCTAACCCTAAAACGCTGCTTCAGAACCATGGGCCTGACCCGTTTTAAATTTCTCTGAAGCCCAATAAAAAACCTAACCTTCTTATATAAAACAACTCCCCTTTTTTCAATTAATTATTTAACCCATTCTTGTTTTTATTTATTCAGTTAAAACATTTAATGTTTTTTTAAACACCATATAGTTTTTTTTTCTAATTTAATAATGCATTAATACTAAAACATATAAAAACACTTCTTATCTAAAAATGTCTAATTTAATACTTTTTTGTACATAACAATTAAAAAAATACATTTTTTTTAAACATACATAATTCATTTCTTGATATTTAATTGAAACATATTTTGCACATAAATAATAAAGATACATTTTTTATCATATAATTGAAAATACTTTTTTCCACTTTGTTTCTTGATATTTATTTAAATATACTTTTTATAATAAATAAAGGTACATTTGTACATAATAGATAAACACATTTTTTTATATATATTAAACTCTTAAACACTTAATTAAAAACACTTTTTGTACATAATAAATAACAAATACACTTTTTTTACACAATTTAAATCCCTAGCATTTAATGAGGATATTCTTTTGTACATATTAAACACAAACTACAAAAATACATTTTATACCCAATATAGTTAAATTGAAAATATTTTCTTTTCTTAAGACATCATTTCATAATTTAATTAGAACTTGAGCATTTAATTAAAACAATTTTCTTTTTGTACATATTAAAAATATACAAATCAAAGATTCTTTAAAACACATATTTAGGTCAAAGCAAATACCCTAATACACATTAATGTCACCTTGTCGCACATGTAAATAATCACATATACATATACATCTTACACTTACACAATGCAAATACATTCACATTGCCCTATACACATTTGTTTATCTTATATTTGTATATTCGATATTTACATTTTATCGCAAATTCGATTTGGTTGTAACTTATTGGATACTATAAGTCTCATCCCCATTCATACACTTGTACCCCCACTCCCGGATACTATTTTGTAATAGCGTAGATTTTACATTTCCGCAATTTACAGTTTTCCAATTATGCCATGGTTAGACCTAGGGTTTGCATGTACATAAAATCAAACGCTAGATAACCTAATACAAGACAAATACGTGAAATCAATACACCATCACACTTGCACCCTCTAGGGTAATCCCACATGTTGCCTTCCAAAATGGGCCATGCTTGCACGTCGAGAATCTTTGGCAAAACAAAATCAAATGATCATAAGTCTCTCAAAGTGTTGCCTAAACGGAATGATCATAGTCCCTTCAAAGAAAATTGCCAAAGACACTTGGCACCATTGCATTCATGGTCCATACGATGACCCGCGCCCGTCCCGAATAAACTTCCTAAACGCAAGATTGTCCACCAAATTCAATGGTGGTACAAAATTGTTAAAAGGGTTAAAACATAACAATAATCTTTTGAGAAATTTAGGAGTAGATAACCTCTTAGTTACTTGAATCAATCTTGCAAACTAAAACACTTTCCTATTTCAAAAAACCACACATCACTACACTTTCAAAACAACTTTCAAAAACAAATGAAAACCTTTTTCAAAAGACATACACCTTTGTATACATCCCCACATGGATCATTACAAAGGTTGCCACCACATTGGCTTCTTTTCAAAACATTTTCAAACCCACACACACAAGCACCATTTAAAACAATTGAAAACAAAAGGCAAGTGATCTAAGCAAGCAACTAAGAGCCCATGGATAACCATGGATAGAAAGGGTGCTAATACCTTCCCTTTCTATAATCTACTCCCCGAACCCACGAAATATCTCGAAAGGTTTTTGCTGTGCTTTTTTAACCTTTCCTTTAGGATAAAGTAAAAAGTCGGTGGCGACTCTTGCTCAACCGAAACATTTGCGAAAACAAACGCAAAACCTCAAGTCAGTTCTCCCACCGTATCACAGAACTGGAGACTCTGCTGGGGAAAACTACTCAAAGTGGGGTTACCTTAGGGTTTAGATCACCTATTGTTTTCAATTGATTGCTTTGTTTGCTTTTACATTTGTGGGCTTTGTATCGGAGTTTCATAGATCCTAACCCGGATCTGGGGGAAACCTTTTTAGGTAGCATAATCTGCGAGGGACCTGTCTGGGGTATACCGACATGGGTGAAGCAGTGGCTACGTTGGTGTGGCGCTTTGGTCTGTACCGATATCCCTCGTGTTGAAACGGGGAGAATATGGGTCTTCCAAGGAGTCATTAAGCACCAACCGACCTTAGAACCCTAAATTGACCCAACTTGGCCATTAGAACAGTAGCAGTATGCTACGCTCATTGAGGCTAAACTCTCGCGATGGTTCCGGCCGCGAGAAAAGGTTGCGATGCTGGAGTTATGACCGATTGAGGGTAGCCAATGATATGAGATTCTCTAGAACCCGGTTACTTTTGATAGGACAGGTTTTAACCAACAAACTGAAAGAGGGTAGTACCTGAACCCCATGCAAGCCTAAGCCTAAGGACTTGTTTGCTTTATGTGAATATGTTTGCCTGTATATACACTTGCCTGCTTTTCGCATACATGGACATAACATCATGACATCATACCATAGCATTTTCAATAACCATTTCAAGGATCTCGAGGGTTCTTTTGATGCAGGGTTACGTTGAACCAGATATCTACCAAGGGGCAAGGGGTTTCTCCTCTAAACAAATGCCATCAAAGTTCAAGAACAACAACTTGAATTAGTGGCTATGACCCACTCGACATGGTGAGCTTGATTCTCGTGGAAGGACATCCACCGACACAAAGCTCTCCAATCAAAGTTCAAGAACAACAACTTGAATCAGTGGCTATGACCCACTCGACATGGTGAGCTTAATTCTCGTGGAAGGACGTCCACCGATGTAGAGATCTCCAATCCAAGAGCAGAGTTCAACCTCTAACATTTTCTTGTGTTTACCCCAAGAGATCCTTGAAAGCATGCACCCGCATATCATGCATTGCATTTTGACAATCTTTCCTTTTTCAGGTTTCCTTACTCTCCTGCTGTTTATTTCAGCAAGAGATGGCTCTAGAAAGGTCTGTCAAAGACATCCAAGACCAGACTGCTCAGCTGCAGGAGATGTTCCTGAACTTGTCTCTGGGGCAAGAGGAGATGAAAGCTCTCCTCACCAAGGGCTTGGGGAATTCCAACAATGCCAGGAGTGATCAGCTTGCGGAGCTGCAGTTTGATCTGACAACACTGAGGACCCAAGTGATGGGACAGTTGGTGGGCCAGATGGCTCTCATCCAAGACCTATCCCAAAGACAAGAGGAACTCAGAGTTCTTGTCCGCCAACTGCTTCCAAACAACCAACTGGGGCAAACATCTGAGGTCGAAGAACAAGTCACCGCTCAGCCTCCATCCACTCAAGAAGACAAGGGGAAAGCTCCTTTGCTCGCTTCAGGGTCACAAACCCATCAACAACCTCGCCAGCGTCAACGGGGCAATCGACGTAAGCAAGAAAAGTCGGGAAGACAGTTTACGGAGACTGAAATACCATCATTCTTTATACTGAAGCGTCTGTTGGAGGTCAACTTGCTTACCGTAAAGGACCCTCCTCAGAAGCTCAATACCTCCTCTCCTCACTATCATCCCGACGCATTCTGTGTTTACCACTCCTACAGCCCGGGACACGACACCAACGACTGTTGGGCCTTGAAGAACAAGATTCAAGATCTGATCGACATTGGGGTGCTGGAATTCATGCCAGACGGCGAGATGAAAATCTTCCGTTAAAGGGTTCTCCACTTGAAGTGACGAAGCTCAAGCTGAAAGACTTTTGCTTCTTTTTGAATTTTCAAAGTTGTAATTTCTTTTGCTGTCAAACAATTATCTGTTGATGTTAAACTCCGTTTTCATTAATGCATTGCATATGTTTGTCTTGGATTCATCCATTCGTTTCACTACTCTTATGCTTTTCTCTATGATATTTGACTCTTGATAACAAGTTGTAAGCCTTTAGAGGGAGGATGACGAAACAATACCATGATCTTATACAGTATGCTTTTGAACAGACCTTGCTGATGATGTACAGGCATTTCTTTCAAATCCCAAACACTGAAGTTATAAGGAAGTTAATCCCTAGTCAACCCCTTCGAGCCAAAGAAGTAGGAGTTTCCTGTTCTGAAACGATCAAAACCCTTGATATAAACCTTGGGCAGGGTAGTATCTCAGTTAATTCAAGAGAAAATGCGCATTGAAGTCGCAAACTCTCAGTTCGTAATACAACGAACGACGTCAAAAAAGAAAGCGTTCCTCCGGAATCAAAAGACAAGGGTGGTTCCCTATCACATAGACAGTCAATCTCTCAAAAGAGAAAAGCCCGCCAAGCCAAAACCTATAAAGGAGGCTTAAGAAAGCTGGGGCATCCCGCTGACAGTAATCCCGGAAAACGGTAACAGTCAGGCAAAAGTTAGGGATAACAAATCAAAATCAAAATAGTGAGGTCATTACAAAATCCTCAACAACATGAAAAATGTTGAAAAAGAAAAAGGAGATGATGACTGTCTCCCCAAATTCAAAATGGTGAACCGTCGCCCAAAAGTCGTTCCAAACTCAAAACAGAGTGTGACGCACAATTAACTGAGCTTAGGTTGAAGAACATCACGAAGAGCGGGTGGGTACAAATATACTTTGAGCCTTTATCCTTTGTTTCTTAAACCGTGAACCAGGCCACGTTACAACCCTTCAAAACTCCTAATTGAAGCATGGGTTAGTTCGAAAGCATACTGTTACAAAAGGTATCCTGACTCCTGTAGGGCTTTGCTCTAAATCTTGTGTTAACTTGTCTTATGAAAAGTTTGCTGCTAAAAACGCATTTTTCAAAACTTCGAGACAAACATAAACTTTGCATTATACGAATATCACTGTCTGCATTTGACCTTTTTGTTTGACAGCGAAGAAATTCATACAGCGAATGTTCGGAGGAACGAAAACTCTCTCAGTAAGTCAAAATCACTTCAAGAGGATAACACTTCCATCAAATCTCCTATCAACAAGGGGCATGGCATATCACAATTCAATTAACCTGGGGCAGTCCAGTCAAGGTCCAACAGATTTTTCAAAATCCAGTTAACCTGGGGCAGTCCAGTCAAGATTTCAAGAAATCTCTCAATATGCAGAGTAATCTGATTCAAGACTCCTTCACCACCACTTGGGGCATTCGAATGTCAAAAGTGTTCAACAAATCAACTATCACATTTCCAGACTCGATTCCTGTATCTAGCCAGGGCACGTCTGAAGAGTTTGAAGATTCGATTCCTGTATCCAGCCAGGGCATGTCTATCAACTGTCAATTCCAGATTCGACTCCTGTATCCAGCCAGGGCATATCTGTTGATCATATTTCCAGACTCGATTCCTGTATCTAGCCAGGGCATGTTTGAAGAGTTTGAAGATTCGATTCCTGTATCCAGCCAGGGCATGTCTATCAACTGTCAATTCCAGATTCGACTCCTGTATCCAGCCAGGGCATATCTGTTGACCATATTTCCAGACTCGATTCCTGTATCTAGCCAGGGCACGTCTGAAGAGTTTGAAGATTCGATTCCTGTATCCAGCCAGGGCATATCTATCAACTATCATATTTCCAGACTCGATTCCTGTATCTAGCCAGGGCACGTCTGAAGAGTTTGAAGATTCGATTCCTGTATCCAGCCAGGGCATATCTATCAACTATCACCTTTCCAGATTCGATTCCTGTATCCAGCCAGGGCATGTCTGAAGAATTCCAGATCAACACCTGTAACAACCCAGGAAACATCTGTGAACGACCGATTGTAGACCAACACCTGTAATAAGCCAGGAACTTATCTACATCACCACTTGGGGCATTCGAATGTCAAAAGTGTTCAAAAGCTGATGCAGTTTTACGCAAACTCATCATCAAGAAACCCTACACCGGTTCCTCTTCAAGACTTCTGAAAACAGTTTATGGATTCTTCCCAACAACGGATGTTAATCTATCAGCTTGTTCAGAAGCAACCTTTGAAATTAGTTTACGGACGTTTCCCAACAACGGATGCGGCTCTATTGCTGATTCAACTTCAAGATTTCTGAAAATAGTTCACGGGTTCTCCAAGTAAACGGATGTTAACCTATCACTTGTTCAGATTCTTCTTCAAGACTTCTGAAAACAGTTTATGGATTCTTCCCAACAACGGATGTTAATCTATCAACTTGTTCAGATGCAACCTTTGAAAACAGTTTACGGACGCTTCCCAACAACGGACGCTGCTCTATCGCTTATTCAATCTCAAGATTTCTGAAAATAGTTCACGGGTTCTCCAAGTAACGGATGTTAACCTATCGCTTGTTCAGACTCTTCCAGAAGCTAACTCCACTCAGAGTCAAGTTTCATTATCCCTGGCAAAACTAAAACTTCAAATTATCAATCCCCAGCGAAGCCAGACCATTGAACCTTCTCCCCACAGAGTTTGGAGAGGGCAAGTCTTGAGTTCCCCAGTGAAGTCGCCAGAGTTACTTCCCATCAAGCTGAAGATTCTCAATCTGGCCTCCCCAGCATGAGTCTACTAATTTGGAATTCCCCAGTAGAGGTCATCAGGAATTCTCTTCCCCAGCAGCAGCCAAGGATTTATTTTCCCCGGCAGCAGTCAAAATGCTTTTATCTTCAGCCATCTCAGATTCATTTATCCTCAGCAAGATTAGCTCATCAGCTTACATGCGCATTCATCACATTCATGTCATAAACATTGACGTCACATACATTGCATCATGCATCATAATGTTGCATATGGCTAACCCTTTATATTTCAGGTAAGAGCAGTCGACAGACACAGATCATCTCCCGAGATTCATCCAGAAATAGTTCAGATGGGACCCGGACACGGCGACGTTCTGATACTTATTCCGGGTCCATTCAAACGCATCATCAGGAAACCCTACACTGTTTCCTCTTCTACTTCAAGACTTCTGAAAACAGTTTACAGATTCTTCCCTACAACGGATGTCAATCTACCAACTTGTTCAGACTCTTCTCAAAACAGTTTACAGATTCTTCCCTACAACGGATGTCAATCTACCAACTTGTTCAGACTCTTCTCAACTTTTGAAAACAGTTTACGGACGCTTCCCAACAACGGGCGCCGCTCTATTGCTCACTCAATCTCAACTCCTGAAATTAGTTTACGGATTCTCCAGACATGGACGTCAACCTGTTGCTTATTCGGGCCCCTAAATTCAGAGATGTTCCGAAACATGGATGCCTTTCTGATACTTGTCCACTCACTTTTGACATACAGTTCAACATGTCCAGATGGCATCTCTAAGCCCATCCTCCTACCAGCAGTCACCAGATGGCATCTTTAAGCCCATTCTCAGATGGCATCTCTAAGCCCATCCCCCGACAAAATTATATCGCACCAGATGGCATCTTTAAGCCCATCACCAAATGGCATCTGTAAGCCCATTCACCTCCACCATCATATCGCCGAGTGCAAATTTTCTGGGCACTTTAGTGTCCAATCTTCTTTTACCTTCAGGTCGCAAAAGGCAAACTTGCCAATCTAACTCTTCAGGTCCAAGAAGATTGAACAGGGGCAACTGTTGTACCCCAAAATTTGCCCTCGCATTTTTCCACAAGAAATCTCAGCTTCAGGCATTTCCTGATTTTTCAAAACTGGCTCAAGAATCGGACAAACGGACTTTTCTTGTCAGTCAAGCAAAAATTAGGGTTTTATTGATTTTTAGGGCTCTGGATTGTTTCACACAATTGGCTTAGGGTTGTGGTTGATTCTGGCGCATTTTGATCAGGCGAACGTTATTTGGCATTTAATCAGGAATTAAGGTTTTATGGGCACATTCTCAGAAAGGTTAAAATTCCACAGCACTTTGCAAGTCACTCCGAGATTCGGGTCGAATTCGCTTTGTTTTTAATTTAATCAGTAAGAGGAGGCAGTTGGTTTGAATTCACCAGTCAAAGAATATGCAGTTTGGAATTACAGTGCTTGGCAAAGAATCAGTGAAAAGGGAATGCGCTTGATCAGTTTATTTTGGTTGACTGCTGCTTTGCTTTGGATATTGGAAAGGACAGGTTTAATTGGTCAATTACTAAAACATTGTTTTATTTAAATTATTTATTATTCTAAATTAAGTGATTGAAATTTATTTTTTCAATCATTTTAATTCAAAGAGTTTTAAATGAATAAATAAACAATAAAGAAAGAGGAAATAGAATTGGTTGGATAATAAAGACTTTTATTGATATTTGAAATTATTTGTACAATTATTGTTATAATTTAATTACAAACAATGGTTTACATTAATTCAAATATTAAATAAAAAGAAAAACTATCCTATTTATTTCTAATTCTTCATGCTTCACTTTATTCCTCTCCATCCAATTATTCACCTGCAAAAGAAAAGAGAAAGTCAAAAAGCAGATAAAATAAATACAGACAGAAGAAATTCATCACTAGGGGCCACTGATTGGGATCAGTTAACCCTCTCTGCAAATCACGGGATTTCTCCCGGTTCACAAAGAGGGAAGAATCTTATTTAAATCATGAATGCAAAATGCCAAAAATGCATAAGTTCAAAATGTCAAAAACTCAATCTCCAACTCCAAGTTCAAACCCAACTAAAATCCAAACTCCCACTTTCTATCAAAAGCCAAAAGGTACAAACTTACTGTCAAAAATATCAAGAAATCTACCCAAGCTGTCAAAAGAAGATTTGGCAAAGATATGGGAAATACAAAATCTACCCGAGCTGTCAAAGAAAGATAAAAAAATATGCATACATTTCCTTTCATCATTTCCCAACAAGGGTGGCCCCTTCAGAAAGTACAGCAAAAACATTTAAATATTCTTTTAACTGTACAAAGAGAAAAAAAGAAGAGAGATAAGAAGCAGGGTTCAGGCTTTAGGCTGAGGCAGGATAGATAGGAAGAAAAAATATACAAAAGAAAAAACACAGTTCAAGAAAGAGAGATATACAAAAAACTGAGATACAAACTGCCTCAGCATCATAACTGTCCAAAAACCAACAAAACTCAGAACCTGATATCAAAAAGAAAGCCTAAACATCAAAAATCCTCAAAACTCAGAATCGGCTGCCTCAAGTTTAAACAGCCTAACTTGCCAGTTCCTCAGCCATTAAACCTGCTGAACCTAAACCAACAAGACCAACCTGTCACAAACACATAAACTGAAGCATAAACAAATCAATGCCAAAACTGAACCAACATCAAGCATAAATCAGTAAACCCTCATCCTGTCAATAACAAATCCAGCAATAACCAGATAACCTGCCTAACAACAAAACCAGTCCCACTGGCCTAAGCATAACACCTGCTGAGCCTCAAGACCTCATCCAGCCTGAAGCCTCACCTGTCAAACACCAAACCTACTGTCAAACTTGAACCTGCAATAAGCCATACCAATGTACAAACCTGCTTACCCTGTCAAACACTAAACTTGCCTAATACTGAAACCTGGCCAAAACCATTCAATCCAAGCATCAAGGCCCTCAGAGGAAGTGCTCATCATTGGGCAATAAAAAACACATTCAAGACAAGCAGAAGAAGCATCTCAAGGCAACAATACAGAAAAGGCCTCAGAAATTCTTCATCATAGGCCATAAACATTCAAGGCGAGCATACGAATACTCAAGGCAACATAAGTCAGAAGAAGAGGAAAAATAATAGGCAACAGGGGCAACTAAACCCTAGGCCTCAGAAGAAGCTCTTCATCATAGGCATCTCAAAGCAACAATTCAAGGCAACAAGCTCAGCATATTCAAAAGCATACGAATACTCAAAGGCAACATAAGTCAGAAGAAGAGAGGGACGTTCAAGGCAACATGCAGTAGAAGAGAAGAGATAAAGAAGTGAATCTTTTTCAGGATAAGGTTTTCAGTACAAAAATCATCATCAAACCCTAAGGAAGAGGAAAAGATAAAAGTTACCAAAGAGCAAGCTAGCGTCTTCACGCCCCCTTCGCCATCCAGCCTCCGAGCACTTCCACCATTCCTCCCTCCAAACGAAAGGTAGTCCAATTCTCTCCCCTTTTCCTTTTAATCCTCGTTAAACAAACATGAAAATCAAGACTTAATCAAATACGCAGAAAATCACAAACATGCAATAACTAAAACAAACCCTAACGAATCAAATTGATTACCGAATTCTGTCGCCTCAACGCTATCGTTGGAGGGAAGGGGAAATGGAGATCACTGGTGGCTGAGGCAAAAGGCTCATGCTGGACACTCGAGAACGGATGAAGAAGATGAAACTCAAACGAACGGCGCGCTGTACCAACCCTAAGCATGTTTCCAATTGATACAAAAACCTCTAACCCTAAAACGCTGCTTCAGAACCATGGGCCTGACCCGTTTTAAATTTCTCTGAAGCCCAATAAAAACCCTAACCTTCTTATATAAAACAACTCCCCTTTTTTCAATTAATTATTTAACCCATTCTTGTTTTTATTTATTCAGTTAAAACATTTAATGTTTTTTTAAACACCATATAGTTTTTTTTTCTAATTTAATAATGCATTAATACTAAAACATATAAAAACACTTCTTATCTAAAAATGTCTAATTTAATACTTTTTTGTACATAACAATTAAAAAAATACATTTTTTTTAAACATACATAATTCATTTCTTGATATTTAATTGAAACATATTTTGCACATAAATAATAAAGATGCATTTTTTATCATATAATTGAAAATACTTTTTTCCACTTTATTTCTTGATATTTATTTAAATATACTTTTTATAATAAATAAAGATACATTTGTACATAATAGATAAACACATTTTTTTATATATATATTAAACTCTTAAACACTTAATTAAAAACACTTTTTGTACATAATAAATAACAAATACACTTTTTTTACACAATTTAAATCCCTAGCATTTAACGAGGATATTCTTTTGTACATATTAAACACAAACTACAAAAATACATTTTATACCCAATATAGTTAAATTGAAAATATTTTCTTTTCTTAAGACATCATTTCATAATTTAATTAGAACTTGAGCATTTAATTAAAACAATTTTCTTTTTGTACATATTAAAAATATACAAATCAAAGATTCTTTAAAACACATATTTAGGTCAAAGCAAATACCCTAATACACATTAATGTCACCTTGTCGCACATGTAAATAATCACATATACATATACATCTTACACTTACACAATGCAAATACATTCACATTGCCCTATACACATTTGTTTATCTTATATTTGTATATTCGATATTTACATTTTATCGCAAATTCGATTTGGTTGTAACTTATTGGATACTATAAGTCTCATCCCCATTCATACACTTGTACCCCCACTCCCGGATACTATTTTGTAATAGCGTAGATTTTACATTTCCGCAATTTACAGTTTTCCAATTATGCCATGGTTAGACCTAGGGTTTGCATGTACATAAAATCAAACGCTAGATAACCTAATACAAGACAAATACGTGAAATCAATACACCATCACACTTGCACCCTCTAGGGTAATCCCACATGTTGCCTTCCAAAATGGGCCATGCTTGCACGTCGAGAATCTTTGGCAAAACAAAATCAAATGATCATAAGTCTCTCAAAGTGTTGCCTAAACGGAATGATCATAGTCCCTTCAAAGCAAATTGCCAAAGACACTTGGCACCATTGCATTCATGGTCCATACGATGACCCGCGCCCGTCCCGAATAAACTTCCTGAACGCAAGATTGTCCACCAAATTCAATGGTGGAACAAAATTGTTAAAAGGGTTAAAACATAGCAATAATCTTTTGAGAAATTTAGGAGTAGATAACCTCTTAGTTACTTGAATCAATCTTGCAAACTAAAACACTTGCCTATTTCAAAAAACCACACATCACTACACTTTCAAAACAACTTTCAAAAACAAATGAAAACCTTTTTCAAAAGACATACACCTTTGTATACATCCCCACATGGATCATTACAAAGGTTGCCACCACATTGGCTTCTTTTCAAAACATTTTCAAACCCACACACACAAGCACCATTTAAAACAATTGAAAACAAAAGGCAAGTGATCTAAGCAAGCAACTAAGAGCCCATGGATAACCATGGATAGAAAGGGTGCTAATACCTTCCCTTTCTATAATCTACTCCCCGAACCCACGAAATATCTCGAAAGGTTTTTGCTGTGCTTTTTTAACCTTTCCTTTAGGATAAAGTAAAAAGTCGGTGGCGACTCTTGCTCAACCGAAACATTTGCGAAAACAAACGCAAAACCTCAAGTCAGTTCTCCCACCGTATCACAATTTGATTTTCAATCAAATATTCAATCATCAATTCCATGGATTTTTTCTCAAGATTGTGACCTAATTTCATTCCTCTATATATGTACAAGCTAACCCTAATGCCATACACGTGAGAAAGTTGCAGAAAAGCCATAGCCATATTGAGAAATTTCAAGAAAAACTCAAAACTGATTTTCATATTCCAGGACAATTCAAGGCATTTTATTTATTTTAACACCTTGCAGGGGTTCCCAGGAACGTGTGGCAATCCAATTCAAGCCTTGAAGCTCAAAGAATCGTCCTAAACGGAACCACGGTTTGAAGCTTTTTTTCAAAATCGTATTGTCCAATTCATGAGCATTTAACGTGATTTTTTGATTGTTTTGCATTGCTAGTAATCATATGAAGCTAATGGCATAAGTCAATTGAATTATAATGCACAGAATCACAAGATGCCATGGTTGAATTTTAGGGTTCTTAAACTGTGAATTTGGGGCTTTGCAACCCAGGAACAATTAGGGTTCATAAGGCATATGGTTGGAATCGTTGAGACCAGACGAATTCAACCAAACCCTCACGAAACAGTTATATAAAACACAGCCTTAATCGCTATTTTTCGTCACCATGTTTAGTGGGGGTTAAAAACCCCCGCTATCTGTTTATGTTTTGCAGGAACAAATGAGGAATACGATGACGCGTTGATACTCCATTGGCTTATTCAAAACACGCGCGTTATTTTTTCTTTTTCAGCATATGAATTGTTTTTTAAATATTATATTTGCTTATTATTATAATATCAAACGCGTGCAGATGGTGTAGTGGTTGATGTGCTGGCTGGGAATCATTGGGACCTGGGTTCGAATCCCAGGTCCCCCAAAACGCTTATGTTGTTTTTTATAACCTATTCACATGCAGGCTTCCCAAAGTATTCCACCATGTACCTCACTTACCAACACTCCAGGTGGCTTCAAATTCAAATCTAACGATCCAGATGGAAGGATCATGGTACTCCCAGTCAGCACGCACCATGGAGAAGCAGGAAAGTCAAACAGGCTTGAGGTTAATGGGCCTGAGAATTGCCAAAGAAACCTCCTAAATGGGCCAGCACCCCCTTGGTTTATTCTTCTTTTATATTTTCCTTTTTATTTTCTTTTACTAATTATTATTATTAATTATTATTATTTAGTTAATTCACAAATTAATTATTTTCATGATAAATTCAGAAAAATATAATATTTTTATCTATTATTATTATTAATTTCACCTTTAATTTAGTTATTTTGTAAAGAAATACTAACAAATTAATTAGTTAATTAGGTTAAATTTGACTTTTTTTCACAATAAATAAAATTAACATAGAATTAGGGTTTTGACAATTTTAATTTATTTTACTTTCATTAAAACATAAAAAACTTAAAAAATATTTCTTTTCTCTTAATTAACTAATTAGTCTTAGGTTTAATTTGACTTAATTCATTAAAGGCCAAAAATTCATTCTTTCTCAAAAAGGGTCAAAACCCTAAGGACTTCTCTGATTCAATTCTTTTCGCGCATAATATTTTTGATCATTATTTATGTAATTGCTCCGAGGATGTAATAGCGTAATTAGGACTTTTTATCGCTTTCTTAATTTCCCGCAATTTACTTTTTCCAAGGGTTATGTAATAGCGTAGATTTATTTTCCGCAAACTATTAACTGCTAGATGTATGTTAACTAGGCTATGCATGACAAGACTTACCTGAAAATTAAAATCAAAACGTAGCTCACAATAACATGTGCAAAGATAAATTTAACATGAAACCTGACACACTCGCACATGCCACTCCTAGGGTACGCCTCACTTGGTTGCCTCGACGTGGTCATTGAGTATAGGGTGTTTTAGAGGTCGCCCTCCTGTCTAAAGATCCAAGTTGCCTCGAAACGGTTGCCTCGGATAAAAAGGATCTAGGACATTAGGGTTACCGCTAAGGCGTCCTACTATTGCTTTAGTGACCACATGTCCCTATAATCGAATTGACCTGAATAACTCCAATGACGGTGTTACCTACTTCTCAATAGTGGGATAGTACTGTCTAAAGGACATTTACACAGCTTAATTTCTTTTGAGTAGGTAGATTTCTCCTAGGTACTTGCTCTTTCAAAACAAAAAATACTTTTTGCACTTACACTTTTTCAAACAAAAGTTTTCAAACAAACACTTCATACACTCTTGAGGACTGATACAAGAGTCAAACGAAGTTTTCAAACAAACTTTTTCAAAACCCACAAACACAAGAAAAGCAAAACATTTTTGAAAACATAGTGAGCAAGTACCTAAGAGCTCGTGGATAACCACGGATAGAAAGGGTGCTAACACCTTCCCTTTCTATAATCTACCTCCCGAACCGAGAAACATCTCGAAAAGGAATTTTGTTGTGCTTTTGTCCTTTCCTTGTTGGAGAAAATAAAAGACGGTGGCGACTCTTGCTTACCGCGACATTTCGCGAACCAACATTCCAAAACAGTCAGTTCTATTTCCACCGATCACATACATGAATAACATATCATTCATCATATGCATAAATAGGTCTTCACACCAGGTTTCCTTATCTTTCTGTTGTTTATTTCAGCAAGATGGATATAGAGCAGACGGTTAAAGATCTGCAAGCACAGAATTCGCAATTCCAACAACTCCTCATGACCTTAGCAAAGGGTCAGGAGGATCTTAAAGCACTGTTAGAGAAAGAGAAGGAACCAGAAAGGAAGAAAAAGAAAAGAATTGGTGTGGCCACAATGGGAAGAAGGTTTGAGCATCAGGCTAGGAGAGTTCTGGAATTCCCCTCGACGTCTGACGAAGGGGTTGGGAAAGGAAAAGGAGCTGCGGTGCCCTCCAAATCTGAATCTGAAGAAGAAGAAGAAGAAGAAGAGGATGAAGATTACTCCGAACAGCAATACCCTCCGGCGGATGATAAGTATAAAAATCTTGAGGATCAGTTGGCAGCCATGGAGTTGCAAAAGGTACCTGGTTTAGATTTCGAAGAACTAGGGTTGGTTGTTGGGATCGTCATTCCTCCCTAGTTCAAAGTACCTACATTTTCTAAATACGACAGTTTGTCCTGTCCGAAGATGCATCTGAGATCCTACGTCAGAAATATCCAACCTCACTCTTCTTATAAGGATCTTTGGGTCCACTTTTTTCAAGATAGTTTGTCAGGTACACAATTGGACTGGTTCTATCAACTTGAGAGATCTGATGTTCATAACTGGGAAGATTTAGCTGCTGCTTTCTACCGACAATACCAATACAACGCGGATTTAGCGCCTACTTGTACTCAACTACAGAGTATGGGTATGGCTTCTAATGAGGGATTTAAGGAGTATGCCCAGAAGTGGCGAGATTTGGCTGGAAGGGTGCAACCACCATTGTCGGATAGAGAGCTGGTTGACATGTTTTTAGGGACTCTGTCAGGTCAATTCTTCAATCACTTGATCGGGAGCTCATCTGTAGGGTTCACCGAATTAATTCTAACCGGTGAAAGGGTCGAAGCTGGCATTAAGAGTGGTAAAATTCAGAAGGATGCCTCAGCTTCCACTGCTATTAAGATGACCTTCCCAGCCAAGAAGGAAGTTTCTGCTGTTCACACCCAGAGAAACCAAGGGAGAAAAGAGCGTCGACCAATGGTGGGGGCTGTGATGATCCAAAACTCCTCAGCCGATCAACCTCGCAGCAATCAAGAGCTAACCAGCAAAGGGTAGAAAGGCCACAACGATAATTCACACGAATCAATGTGACACCGGATCAAGTCCTCCCTCATCTGTTAAAGCTGAACCTTACCAACTTGAAAGAAGCGCTGAAAAACCCAAATACCACTTCTCCTTATTATCATTCCAATGCAAAATGTGCATACCACTCGGACAGTGTAGGGCATGATACCAATAACTGTTGGGCTCTTAAAAACAAGATCCAAGATTTGATAGACGCCAAGGAGGTAGAGTTTGATGCTCCCGAAAAACCTAACGTAATATCCGCTCCTATGCCGAAACATGGTCATAATGTCCATGCTATTGTAGAAGATCTTCATGTTACCACTGTTGATGACCTATTGACTCCGTTGCCAATAATTAAAGAAAATCTGTTGAAAGCCGGGATATTCCCAGGCTGTGAAAAAGACTGTTACTTCTGTTCAACCGTGCAAACCAACTGCCCACTGTTGAAATCAGGCATCCAACGCCTGATGGATACCCAAGAGATCCTCTTTCAAAAGACTCTTGTTGCTACTATCACTCATGTTACTCCTGTTACCTTTGTTACTCCAATCAATGACATTGCTATAATCACCATCTCTGACAATCTTTCCAAGACCTGCAAAAGGCCTGATAAGATTACGCTTGATCCTAAGTTTGTACCGCTGAAAATTACCATGTCGGGGCCTATCCCGTATAAGTCCAACAAGACGATACCATGGAATTACGGAGGAGAGATCTTCTACCATGGTGTCAAGCAGATCGAATCAGTACAAGAGAATTCCGAGGAAGAAACTTCTGATATAGGGAATATTGCGGGAACAAGCAAGATAACTCGTAGCGGAAGAATCTTCTCTCCGGAGATTGCTCCTCCACGGGCAGTCTTCGGACCCTCAAGAGCTTCGGTGCCTGTCAAAGTATTTGTGCAATGTCCGGTTATTGAAGAGATTGTTACTCCCGAAATTGAACCCACTGTTGTTTCCACCAATAAAGGTAAGGGGATCCAAGAAGCACCTGTCAGGACGAAGGCTCAGACTTTGGTTATCCCTGAGACCACCCAAAAAGAGATGGAAGAAATATTAAAGATAATCAAGAAGAGCGACTATGATGTCGTAGAGCAGCTAGGGCAAACCCCTTCAAAAATCTCCATGTTGGCTCTCTTACTCTGCTCTGAGGCTCATGCCAAAGCCTTGATCAAATTTCTAAAGACGGCACACGTGCCTCAAGAAACTTCTGCGGACCAGTTTCAAGAGTGCGTGGCTAGCCTTACAGCCGATAATGGTCTTAGCTTTTCTGATGCTGATCTGACGTCTAGGGGAAGAAAGCATAATGATGCGTTGCATGTCTCGGTAGAGTGCAGAGGGACCACACTTGCTCATGTTCTGGTTGATACCGGTTCATCTTTGAATGTTCTACCAAAAAAGGCGTTGGACAGATTGGACAGTGAAGGTTTGACCCTAAAGCCCAGTAACATCATTGTTAGAGCCTTCGACAGTTCTAAGCGGATGGTTCACGTAGAAGTGGACATTCCAATCAAAGTGGGTACAAAAATTTTCAACTCTACTTTTTATGTGATGGACATCTGTCCTTCATATTCATGCTTGTTGGGAAGGCCATGGATCCACAACGCTGGGGCAGTCACTTCTTCTCTACACCAAATGCTAAAATATCCAATTCAGGGTAAGATCATAACGGTTCATGGTGAGGAGGAGTATATGATAAGTCACCTTAACTCTTTCCGCTATGTGGAGTTAGATGGCGAATTCATAGAAACACCTTTCCAATACTTTGAAGAGTTTTCTCCTGAAGTCGCAGTAGCAAAGACAATGACTGATGTACCTATCATTACCAAGCATATGTCCCGGATGGCATCCCTTAAAGATGCGGAGGCTGTAGTCAAGGAAGGAGGAAGTATGGTGTGGGGTCAACTACCAGATTTTTCTCACAAGACAGACAAGTTCGGATTAGGTTTCACTGCCGCTGGCCAGAAAGTTGTGCGTCGCTCCCGGGCTGGAGGACCACCCTTAAAAATCACTCACCATGGAGTTCATGCCTTAGAAGATGAGTATGAAGAAGGCAACTTTGAAGATTGGATCTTTCCAACCATTGAAGGAGGATTAAGCAACTAGGAGGCGAAAGACTTCGTTCCCATTACTTTCATCAATCAGTAATTTATCTTTGAACATTTCCTGTTTGGTCTGTAATAATTAAATGATTCGTACACTCTTTTCGCCTTATGCCTTACCCGGGGCATATAGGTCCATTTGTAAGGGTTTTGATTCTTCATTTTCATATGCCATTTTTAATGAATCATGGACGTTTTCATCTATAAAATATTGTGTTCATTTTCTTTCCTTTTACATTTTATTTTGTTTAAGGATGGCTATCCCTTACACATACCCACACTCACAAAATGCAGGTACCCATCCACTCCGGATTCCATGGGTGACTATTCTGCTTTGGCCTTCTGTGACTCTGAAGATTTGGTCAATCATGCCAAGTACGAAGGTGATGAAGACTGTGAAGTGCCTGGAGAGTTAGCTAGACTTTAACAACTAGAAGAAAGGGCTATTCTGCCCCATGAAGAGTTGTTGGAGACTATCAATTTGGGAACAGAGGAAGACAAGAAAGAGGTTAAAGTGGGTTCCAACCTGGAGCCAAGTGTCAAAGAGCGTTTAGTTCAGCTGTTGAATGAATATGTCGAGATCTTTGCCTGGTCCTATGAAGACATGCCGGGACTAGATACAGATATTGTGGTTCATTGTCTCCCTACAAGAGAAGATTGTCCACCGATTAAACAGAAAGTCCGTCGAATGAGGCCCGACATGTCCGAAAAGATCAAAGTTGAAGTGATAAAGCAGTTCAATGTTGGCTTTCTGGATGTTACTTCCTATCCGCAATGGGTTGCTAACATTGTGCCTGTGCCTAAGAAGGACGGCAAAGTCAGAATGTGTGTGGACTACAGAGATTTAAATAGGGCTAGCCCTAAAGATGATTTTCCACTACCACACATTGACATCTTGGTTGACAACACAGCTCAACACAAGGTATTTTCCTTCATGGATGGATTCTCGGGATACAACCAGATCAAAATGGCCCCCGAGGACATGGAGAAGACTACTTTTGTTACGCAGTGGGGTACCTTCTACTATAAAGTGATGTCATTCAGACTGAAGAATACCGGGGCAACCTATCAACGAGCCATGGTAGCTTTGTTTCATGACATGATACATCATGAGATTGAAGTCTACGTAGACGACATGATAGCCCATTCACAGACAGAAGAAGAGCACCTCGACCATCTGCAAAAGCTGTTTGTCAGGTTAAAGGAATATAAGCTCAGACTGAACCCTAGCAAGTGCACTTTTGGAGTCAGGTCCGGTAAACTTTTGGGATTCATCGTCAGTAACAAAGGCATCGAGGTTGATCCTACCAAAGTCAAAGCTATACAAGAAATGCCTGCCCCCTGCACTGAAAAGGAGGTTAGAGGTTTCTTTGGGAGCTTAAACTATATTCCAAGGTTCATCTCTCACCTAACATCTACCTGTGAGCCAATCTTCAAGCTGTTGAAGAAAGATCAGGTGGTTGAATGGAATAATGATTGTCAAGTTACTTTTGATAAGATCAAGGAGTATTTGGTGGAGCCTCCTATCTTGATGCCACCCGTCGAAGGAAGACCTTTAATCATGTATCTGACTGTTTTGGATAATTCAATGGGGTGCGTACTGGGCCAACATGACGAGTCTGGCCGAAAAGAGCATGCCATTTATTACCTTAGCAAAAAGTTTACCGACTGTGAGACTCGCTACTCACTGCTCGAGAAAACTTGTTGCGCTTTGGTATGGGCTGCTCACCGGCTAAGGCAATATATGTTGACACATACCACTTTGCTGATTTCCAAAATGGATCCGATCAAATACATCTTCGAGAATCCTGCTTTATCCGGAAGAATCGCTAGATGGAAGATGATCCTGACTGAGTACGATATCCAGTACACAACCCAAAAAGCTATAAAGGGGAGTGTACTAGCTGACCATCTAGCTCATCAAGCCGTCGAAGATTACCAATCTATGAGGTTCGACTTCCCTGACGAGGACATTATGACATTGGACAACAATAAAGGTAACGGACCGTATGACAGACCTGAATAAGGATCCCGATGGACCCTGTACTTTGATGGTGCTTAAAATGCACTTGGCAACGGTATCAGAGCGGTACTTATCTCTCTAGAAGGTTGCCATACGCCTTTCACTACTAGACTCTGCTTCAGTTGCACCAATAACATGGTCGAGTATGAAGCTTGTATTTTTGGTCTCAAGGCTGCTATTGACTTGGGAATCAAATCTCTGGTTGTATTTGGGGACTCAGCTTTGGTTATCAGTCAAATCAAAGGAGAGTGGGACACGAAACATCCTAATCTCATCCCATACAAAGAACATGTCCTGAAATTGTTGCCTCATTTTGAGCAGATTACCTTTGAGCACTTCTCGCGAGAAGAAAATCAGCTAGCGGGTGCTCTGGCTACAATGTCTTCCATGTTTAAACTCAACTGGGATAATGAGGCACCTCAAATCACCATCGAACGAATGGACGGACCATCACATTGTCACGAGATTAATACCGAAGAAGTGGTGGACCGACCTTGGTTTCATGACGTCAAAAGGTATCTCGAAGCACAAGAGTACCCTGAAGGAGATTCAGTCAACGACAAAAAGTTCTTAAGGAGGTTCGCGGCCAAATTCTTTCTAAGAAATGGTATCCTATACAATCGCAATCTTGATTGTGTCCTACTCCGTTGTGTGGACAAGATTGAAGCTGAGCAGATCATGGCTGAACTGCATAATGGCACCTTTGACACCCACTCAAGCGGTCATACGATGGCTAAGAAGATCCTAAGGGCAGGCTACTACTGGTCTACCATGGAAGCTGATTGTCATCAACATTCCCGTACTTGTCACAAATGCCAAATCTATGCTGACAAGGTACATATTCCGCCAGTTCCTCTCAATGTCTTAACAGCTCCTTGGCCATTCGTAATGTGGGGAATCGACATGATTGGGGAGATCAAGCCTACAGCATCCAATGGACACCGTTTCATCCTGGTGGCCATTGATTATTTTACCAAGTGGGTCGAAGTAGCTTCCTTCGCCTCCGTTACAAAGAATGTGGTTTCCTGCTTCATCAAGCAGAACCTCATATGCCGGTATGGTATCCCCGACAGGATCATTACGGACAACAGTACAAATTTGAACAATACTATGATCACCGCTTTGTGCGAGCAGTTCAAGATTCAACATCACAATTCATCTCCCTATCGGCCTAAGATGAACGGTGTTGTTGAAGTTGCGAACAAAAATATCAAGAAGATCATTCAAAAGATGACAGTCACCTACAAGGACTGTAATGAGATGTTACTGTTTGCTCTGCATGGGTACCGTACCACGACACGCACTTCAACTGGGGCAACCCCCTATTCTTTGGTATACAACATGGAAGTTGTTTTACCTATCGAGGTTCAGATTCCCTCCTTGAGAATTATGAAGGATGCTGGTTTGAGTGAAGACGATTAGATTCAGACCCGGCTTGATCAACTTAATTTGATCGACGAAAAGCGACTTACTGCTGTTTTCCATGGTCAGGCGTATCAAAAGCGTATGATCAAGGCCTTCAACAAGAAAGTCAAGAGACAAGTATATCAAGTCGGGGATCTTGTAATCAAGCGAATCATCTTTCCGCAAATTGATCCCAGGGGCAAATGGACTCCTACTTACGAAGGACCATTTGTAATCAAAAATATCTTTTCTGGTGGGGCAATGATTCTGACCACCATGGATGGCTATGACCTTCCACACCCTGCGAACGCAGACATAGTCAAAAGATACTACGCATAAAATAACCCGACAAGTTGAAAACCCGAAAGGGCGACTTGGGCAAAAATGGGCATCCCGGTGAATCGAAAACCCGAAAGGGCGGTTCAGGAAAAAATTAGGGATAAACAAAAAAATCTGTACACCCGGCAAGTTGAAAACCCGAAAGGGCGACTTGGGCAAAAAAGGGTTTCCCGGTGGATCGAAAACCCGAAAGGACGGTCTAGGCAAAAGTTAGGGAATTAAAGCGTATGATTATGTCTCATCGGATCACTTTAAGGACAACCTCTTCGCTGACAAGCTCCAGGATTTTGATCAACCTAATCATCATCGAACGAAGCAACGAATGGACAAGATACTCAGAGTTGTGAAGGCTATAGAAGAATGGGAACCCCATGGAATTGTTACACATAGCCATTGTGATACGGTGGGAGAACTGACTTGAGGTTTTGCATTTGTATTCACACTTGTTCGGTTTAGGCAGAGTCGCCACCGACTTTTTATTTTATCCTAAAGGAAAGGTTAAAAAGCACAGGAAAAACCTTTTGAGATGTTTCGTGGGTTCGGGGAGTAGATTATGAAAAGGGAAGGTATTAGAACCCTTTTCATCCATGTTTATCCATGGGCTCTTTGTAACTTGTTTTAGATCACTTGCCTTGATTTTCAATTGCTTGAAATGGTGGTGTGTGTGTGTGTGTTTTGAAAATGTTTTGAAAAAGATGCCTTGTTTAGGCAACCCTTGTAACAATTCTTTACTCGAATGTTTTACAAAAGGTGTTTGTCTTTTTGAAAAGATGTTTCAAGGTTTTGAAAGTTATTTTGAAAGTTGTGTTTGTGAAGTGTGTTTTGAAAAATGGCAAGGATTTGTTTTGCAAGTTTGATCAAGTAACTAAGAGTTGTCTACCCCTAAATTTACTCTAAGATTTTTCTCATTTTTTAACCCTTTTAACAGTATTGTTCCACCATTGTATTTGGTGGAAAATCTTGTGTTAGGATGTTAACGGGACGGGCGCGGATCATCGTATAGACCATGATAGCAATTTTGCAAAGTATCTTAGCATTTTTTGAGGGACTAAGATCATTTTTGTAAGGCAACTTTGGATAGCGTCATCGAGGGACTATGATCTTTTGATTTTGTTTGTTTTACCAAGATACTTTGCATGCGTAACATGGCCCATTTTTAAAGGCAACAAGTGGAGTAACCCTAAGGGTGCAAGTGTGATTGGTGTATTGATTGTCATACAAGAGTTTATCTTTGAATTATGATTTTCTATTTCATTGATTTTATCTTGCCATGCACATCCTAATTACTAGCATTTATATTTAAAAGCAATAAAAAGCAGGAATATAAAATCCTACGCTATTACAACAATTAGGGGGTGGGGATACATATTTGTACATGGGGTGGTTCAACGAGAAAAATAGATAAGAAAAGAAAGTAACAAAAACAAGATAGAGAGAAAGAGAGAGGGAGACAGCGCGCTGCTGAGAGGTCATCAGAAGTTCTGACTCAGGCCCGCTGCCAGATGATCAACCTTTTGGTTAAACTGTATGAGTCAGAACTTCTGACTCTGGCACCTGCAAAACAGAAACCTGTTAGTGGGAAGATCAGAAGTTCTGACCCCCATGCGCTGCAAGACAAAAGTTTGTTAGTGGGGATATCAAAAGTTATGATCCTGCTGGAAATACAATAATTCTCAGAAGTTCTGATATTATTGACAGCAAAACATGCTTCAGATGTGCTAACGTCAAAGTCAGCACTTGGCTTCTCCCTGTGCTAGTCAGAACATCTGCAATTTTGTTATTTTTCCACAAAACAGAAAACATGTTTGGAACAGCTTCAGCAAATGTCAAAGTGTTTCAGAGGACAGAACCAACAAGGTCACAGGCAGGTTCTATGCTGAGTCACTTCCTATCTAAATGTTCTGAGGTATGAAAATCCTCAGAACACAAACAACAGCAACATGATGTTTACATTATGTTTATTTGAGCATGCAAAGCTGATGATGCTTAGCAGCGTGACGAAGGTCAGCAGGTGCTTACCTGACTGTTGGAAAAGTTTGTGAATGAGGGCTAGCTTTCAGCTTTGATAGTGTTCTGGACGGACTCTTTTTGAAAGGGGCAGATGAAGGCGTATGTGTATGTATGGTCAGAGGCTGAAAGGGTATTCTTTAGTCACAAAGAAAGCTGGGTATTGATGAAGTTTGGTGGTAGGAAGTTCAAAGTTATGAAACACTGGAGATTTTGGCAGAGTTTCACAGCACTTTCTTGCTAAAAATTTATGTTTCTCTTCTCGTAATCTTTCTGGTTTTTGGACGCCCCTTTTCAGTGGACAATGGTTCTCTATTTATAGGCAAAGCTCTTGTGGATTCTTGAACATTAAAGGCGCCAACAGAGGTTGAATTGTTTTTTGAAAGAAGTTCCTGGGAAGTTGTGATAATGGATAGCCTTTCAGCCTAGGCTGGAACAGTAGGCAAGGATTGGGGAGAAGTGACCTCTAGGTGAACGGTGGCGCGTAGACCTATGCCTAAACCTGCATAAAGGAGTTTACCAAGCCACACGTGAAGAGACCCCTTGGATGAATGTTCAGGAGTGGTTGGGAGCATTAATGAGCATTAAATGATGATGAGACTTATCAACACCAAAATTCTGGTAGTAGGAGAAAAACTTGAACCAGCAGTTCTGCTTTACAAAAAACAACGTAAACCATGCTCTGGTCTTGGCCTCTTGTTGTCTTAGCAAATTCTGGGGATTCTCCTGACTTTCTGACACGTTCCTTGGATTTTCTTCTGGAAATTCTGGACTTAGAGATTCTGTATCAGTGTAACACCCACTCTTCTGACCCTTTCATCTTCTGATTTCAGCATGTTCTGAAGGAGCCTTCAGACTTCCTTGCTTCTTTTGCATAAACTCTGGTTGAACTTGCGTAACTGCTGAAAGAGCCATGTTCTATTTGAGGCTTACGTGTTGAACCGTGTTTGCAACTTCTGACTGAGTTGATGTAGCTGTTGAAGAGCCAACTTCTGACTGCGTTGAGCCAAGCTTGCAACTTCTGACCGTCTCTATCTGGAGTTTGGTCCAGAAGTTCTGAAGCGCTATTTTCTTCTTAAACACCCATTTTTTAGAGAAAAATTCCAAATGTTTAGAAATTAATTTTTCTCAAGATAAAAGCTTTGCCTTTAGAGCTTGTGTGATCATTTTGCTCTTGTAAATGGTTTGCTTGGGAAGAAATGATAATTCAGGACTTGGATTTGTTTCAGAGGGACTCTGAGAATCCAAGATGATTTCTTGAAGAAAGAGAGGGCAAATTTTGGAGTACAACAGTTGCCCCTGTTCAATCTGCTTGGACCTGAAGAGTTAGATTGGCAGATTTGCCTTTCGTGGCTCGAAGGTAAAAGGAGATTGGACACTAGAGTGCCCTTAAATTTGCACTCGTTAAGACATGGATGCGGGAATGGGCTTAAAGATGCCATTTGGAGATGGGCTTAAAGATGCCATTTGGAATGTTTGTTGAATTGTAGGTCGTTGATGAGTGAGTGAGTATCAGAAAGGTATCCTTGCTTTGGAACATCTCTGAACTGGGGGTCTGACTAAGCAATAGATTGACATCCGTATCTGGAAACATCTGTAAGCTGTTTTCAAAAGTTGCATCTGAACAAGCGATAGATTAACATCCGTAAACTGTTTTCAGAAGTCTTGGAGATGAATTAGCAATAGAGCAGCATCCATGTTGGGAAGCGCCCGTAAACTGTTTTCAAAAGTTGAGAAGAATCTGAACAAGCGATAGGTTAACATCCGTTACTGGAGAACCCGTGAACTGTTTTCAGAAGTCTTGAGTCTGAACAAGCGATAGATTAACATCCGTTACTGGAGAATCTGTAAACTATTTTCAGAAGTTAAGAAGAATCTGAACAAGCGATAGGTTAACATCCGTTACTGGAGAACCCGTGAACTGTTTTCAGAAGTCTTGAGTCTGAACAAGCGATAGATTAACATCCGTTACTGGAGAATCCGTAAACTGTTTTCAGAAGTTGAGAAGAATCTGAACAAGCGATAGGTTAACATCTGTTACTAGAGAACCCGTGAACTGTTTTCAGAAGTCTTGAAGTTGAATAAGCAATAGAGCAGCATCCGTTGTTGGGAAGCGTCCGTAAACTGTTTTCAAAAGTTGAGAAGTGGAGAAGGAACCGGTGTAGGGTTTCCTGATGATGAGTCCGTGTAAAACTGCATCTAAATGAATCTGGAATAAGTATCAGAATGTCGCCATGTCTGGGTCACATCTGAACTATCTCTGGGTGAATCTGGAATAAGTATCAGAATGTCGCCATGTCTGGGTCACATCTGAACTATTTCTAGAAAGAATCTCGAAAGATGATGATCTTTGTCTGTCGACTGATCTTTCCTGAAAAGGTAAAGAGTTAGTTGTATGCAATGTCATGATGCATGATGCAATGTATGTTATATCGATGTTTATGATATGAATGTGATGAATGCGCATGTAAGCTGATGAGCTGTCTTGCTGAGGATAGATGAATCCTGGATGGCTGGAGATAATAGAATTTTGACTGCTGTCGGGGAAAGTGAATCCTTGACTACTGCAGGGGATTGAAAATCCTTTGATCGTTGAAAAATGAGAAGTCCTGGGACCGCTGTTGGGGAATCAGGAGCTTGGGTTGTATGCCAATCTACTGGGGATTCCTGTCTTTAGGAGATCTTCACTGGAGAATATTTGAATACTCTGTGAGGAACTGAGAATGAGAGTCTTCATTCTGCTTGGGGATTGATATTTGGAAGTTTTAGCTTCGCTAGGGATTGCAAGAATCTTTTGGTTGCTGAAGGCATTGATCTGGGATCCTGTGTAAGGTTTCTTGATGATGAGTCCGTGTAAAACCGCATCTGAATTTGAGAAGGAACCGGTGTAGGGTTTCCTGATGATGAGTCTGTGTAAAACTGCATCTGAATTTGAGAAGGAACCGGTGTAGGGTTTCCTGATGATGAGTCCGTGTAAAACTGCATCTGAATTTGGAGCATATCTGAAACTGTATCTTCCAACAGGTGATGAAGGAATTTGTGACGTTGATCGTAACTTCCAGCAGGTGATGAAGGAAATTTGTGACGTTGAGATTGACATTCGAATGCCCCAAGTGGTGATGAAGGAGACTTGCCCCAAGTTACTCTGCAAATTGAGAGATTTGTTGAAATCTTGACTGGACTGCCCCAGGTTAACTGGATAGTGACATGTCATGCCCCTTTGTTGATAGGGGATTTGTCAATGGAAGAGTCATCCATTTTGAAGTGATTTTGTTCACTGAGAGAGCTTTTGTTCATCGGATATTCATTGTGTGAATTTCCCCGTTGTCAAACAAATAGCCACATGCAAACAATGATATTCAAGTAATGCAAAGTTTATGCTTGTCTCGAAGTTTTGAAAAATGCGTTTTTTAGCAGAAAACTTTTTATAAGACAAATCAACACAAGATTTAGAGCAAAGCCTTACAGGAGTCAGGATACCTTTTGTAACAGTATGCTTTCGAACTAACTCATGCTTCAATTAGGACTTTTGAAGGGTTGTAACGTGTCTTGGTTCATGGTTTAAGAAACAAAGGATAAAGGCTCAAAGTATATTTGTACCCACCCGCTCTTCGTGATGTTCTTCAATCCTAAGCTCAGTTAATTGTGCGTCGAACTCCATTCGAATTTGGAACGACTTTTTGGGTGATGGTTCACCAGTTGAATTTTGGAAGATAGTCATCATCTCCTTTTTCTTTTGCAACATTTTCCATGTTGTTGAGGATTTGTTAATGACCTCTTTCTTTTGATTTGTTATCCCTAACTTTTGCCTGACTGTTCCTGTTTTCGAGATTACAGTCAGCGGGATGCCCCAACTTTCTTAAGCCTCCTTTACAGGTTTTGGCTTAGTGGGCTTTTTCTTTTTTGAGAGATAATGACTGCCTATGAGATAAGGAACCATCACTGTCTTTTGATTCCAGAGGAATGCTTTTCTCTTTTTTTTTGACGTCGTTCGTTGTTACGAACTGAGAGTTTGCGACTTCAATGCGCACCTTGTTGAATTAACTGAGAGACTACCCTGCCCCAGGTTTAAATCAAAGGTTTCGATTTGTTTAGAACAGAAAACTCCTACTTCTTTGGCTCGAAGGGGTTGACTAGGGATTATCTTCCTTATAACTCCAGTGTTTGGGAATTGAAAGAAATGCCTGTACATCATCAGCAAGGTCTGTTCAAAAGCATACTGTATGAGATTATGGTATTGTTTTGTCATCCTCCCTCTAAAGGCTTGCAGCTTCTTATCAAGAGTTAAATATCATAAAGAAAGCATAAGAGTAGTGAAAACGAATGGATGAATTCAAGACAAACATATGCAATGCATTAATGAAACAAAGTTTGACATTAATAGATAATTGTTTGAATAACAAAGAGATTACAACTTGAAAATCCAAATGAAACAAAAGTTTCTCAGTTTGAGCTTTGTCACTTCAGGTGGAGAAACTCTTAACGGAAGATTTTCATCTCGCCGTATGGCATGAACCTCAGCACTCCAATGTCAATCAGATCTTGAATCTTGTTCTTCAAGGCCGAACAGTCGTCGGTGTCATGTCCCGGGCTATAGGAGTGGTATACACAAAATGCATCGGGATGATAGTTAGGAGCGGAGGTATTGGGCTTCCGAATAGGATCCCTCAAAGTAGTCAGATTGACCTCCAAAAGGATTCAACGTCATTGGAACAAGATGGGTGTTCAGAAACAAGCTGAATGAACAAGGTGAAGTCGTCAGAAACAAGGCACGACTGGTTGCACAAGGTTATAGTCAGCAAGAGGGGATAGACTATACAGAAACCTTTGCCCCAGTCGCCAGGTTAGAATCTATAAGACTTTTAATCTCATTTGCTGTTAATAGAGGCATCACTCTGTATCAGATGGATGTCAAAAGTGCATTCTTAAATGGTTATATAGAAGAAGAAGTGTATGTTCACCAACCCCCAGGTTTTGAAAATACCAAACATCCAGAACATGTTTTCAAACTGAAAAAGTCACTGTATGGTCTGAAACAAGCTCCCAGAGCTTGGTATGAAAGGCTAAGTAACTTTCTGCTTGAAAATGAGTTCACCAGAGGGAAAGTGGACACCACTCTATTCTGTAAAACAGTTAAGAGTGACATTTTAGTCTGTCAGATTTATGTTGATGATATAATCTTTGGTTCTACTAATCCTTCTCTTGGAAGAAAATTTGCTAAGTGTATGCAGGCAGAATTTGAGATGAGCCTCATGGGGGAACTGAAGTTCTTTCTAGGAATTCAGATCAATCAAACTCCAGAGGGAACTTACATTCATCAGAGCAAATACATCAGAGATCTTCTGAAGAAATTTGACCTCTCAGAATGTAAGCCATCAAAAATTCCAATGCATCCCACGTGCATTCTGGAAAGAGAAGAGGTAAGCAAGAGCGTAGAACAGAAAGTCTACAGAGGTATGATTGGTTCTCTCCTTTATCTGACTGCTTCAAGACCTGATATTCTATTCAGTGTATGTATTTGTGCTAGATTCCAATCAGATCCTAGAGAATCTCACTTAACAGCTGTTAAGCGAATTTTCAAGTATCTGAAAGGTACTACTAATCTGGGTTTGTTTTATAGAAAATCTAGTGATTACAGTTTAGTAGGCTACTGCGATGCTGATTTTGCTGGAGACAGAGTGGAACGAAAAAGTACTTCTGGAAGCTGCCAGTTTCTGGGAGAAAATCTGATCTCGTGGTCCAGCAAAAGGCAATCAACTATTGCTCTGTCAACAGCAGAAGCTGAGTACATAGCAGCAGCTGGTTGCAGCACACAGATGCTCTGGATGAAAAGTCAGCTTGAAGACTTCCAGATTTTTGAGAGTAACATTCCTATTCTTTGTGATAATACTTCTGCTATTTGCTTAAGTAAGAATCCTATTTTACATTCTAGAGCTAAGCATATAGAAATAAAACATCATTTCATTAGGGACTATATTCAGAAAGGAATTTTAAACTTGAAATTTATAGATACAGACCATCAATGGGCTGATATCTTTACAAAACCCCTTTCAGAAGATAGGTTTAATTTCATTCTGAAACATCTCAGCATGAAAGTATGCCCAGAATGAAAATGCTTTAATTCCATATTTTTATCTTTCAGAATGTAATTATATTACTGTGAACTTCTGATCAATCTTTGTTTCAGAAAGTTAGAACATGCAGATTGTATCAGAGGCAAGTCTAAAGATCTGAGAGTCTAATCTCAAAGACAGACGTGCTGATCACTATATCAAACAAGTGTCATCCAATCATCAGCAAATCCCTGAAGCAGAACGCGTGCACGTTTCTGAGAAAGGAAAACGCTGATTGGGTGCATTGAGACACATGTCTGGTAACCGTTTTAAGTATCTTTCTCAAATCCCCCAAAATCAGCAAGCATTAAATGCAAAAGTAATCACGCTTGTTAATTGCAATCATTATTTTTTTCTCTCTCTTAAAAACGTTTTATTTTTCAAAATAATTTTTGAAAATCCTATTTAAGCACATTACTCTTCATTCTTAATCTTTACGCTTACTCATAATCTCTTAAGAATTTTTCTGCATATCTCCTTCAAAACCCTAGCTTCTCTCAAATCACTCTCAAGCTTTTTGTGTGAGAACAATGGCATCCTCCAGCATTTCTGCAGGAAATCAGAAGAAGGAAACCTCTGAGCAATATCAAGCGCCTACCAGAACTCTTCTCACACCAGTAAAGAATCTTGAGGTTCTCTCTGAGTTAATCGTGGATTTCGAAAGTTTGAAGGAAAATGGATTTGACCTAACTGCTGAAGTCAAAACTCAAAAATGGGAGAGGTACTTTGATAGATTGGTTGGACCAACCTTCCCAGAGCTTGTCAAAGAATTTTGGATTCATGCCAAGATTGATAAGCATCTAGTCGTCTCTTCTGTTATGGGAAAGAAGATTATAATTTCTGAAGACCTCATTGCTAGGTTGATTGGTCAAAGTGGTGGTGGAGTCCGGTGTGTGGACATGGCTGATAGATGTCCTGATATTGGTGTGGTAGCAAACTGCATTTTCACCCTTGGTTTTCCCAGCAGCAAAATCAAGGATCTGAAGGATCACTTCAGAGTGTGGGCCAAGATTGTTCTAGGCTGTTTCAATCACAGGAAGCCAACAAGCTCTCCTGACTATATAAACGTGGATCAGCAATTTCTGATCTACTTTATTGATCAGAGGGTGAAGATCAATTTGGCACATTTCCTGTTCAATCATCTGAAGACTAGTGTGAAAGAGACTAGAGAAGAAGAAAGGACGAAAAGAGACTGGATACCTTTTGGGAGGCTCATATCAGATATTCTGACAGAGAATAAGCTGATAGATTATCTGAGCGAAGCTAAAGTACTGGGCAATTTTGAACCAACTGTTGGAAAAGCACTGAATGCTAAGAACCTCAAAAAGATGAAGCTGATAGACAATATCAGGAAGGAACCCAGAGCTGCTTCAACTGCTGACATCTCCAGAAGAAGAGTGCCTCTGAATGATTTCCCAAGATTTTCTGAGATGGAATCTCACCCTGATATGGTTGCCAAGTATCCAGATTCTTTCAAGGAAGAAGTTGCAGGTTCGAAGCTGAAGATCAAAGACCTGAGTCAAGTTCAACCTGAAGTGACTCAGAAGAAGTCAAAGAAGAGGAAAGCAGAAGGATCATCTCACCAGACTCCAAAGAAACGAGGTAATCCATCTACTGCTCCTATTTCATTTTCAAATACTATTCCAACATCTGTTGCTCCACCCCAAACCTCTCACAGAATTTCCATTCCAATTCCCACTATTGATGAAAACATACCAGAAGACCCTTCTGAGAACTTACAACTCAGAAGAACCAGAATTAAAATTCCTCTCAAAATTACCAAACAACAACCAACTGTTTCAACAACACCAGCACTGGATAGAGTGCTAGCTGACATTGAGCGTGAACATACTTCTGTTCAACCTCACTCTGAACCACCAAATATTCCTCCTCCACAACCTGAACCAGAAATTCAACCAGAACCAGAACAAGAACCAGAACCACAATCTCAACAACCTATCACAGAAGAACCTCTGATCCATGAACAATCAGAAGTTCCACCCCCTCAACCAGAAAATAATCCTCCCTCACCTCCAACAGAGTTTCATCGCTATGAAACCCCATCTCCTCATCATTCTGATCCCCACTCACCTCAACCTTCACCGCTGGCAATACAGTTGCCATGTGGAACCACCATTATCACACCCCAGTTACCATCATCAGAGGAATCAACACCTCCAAAAACTCCAACCACTCCAATAGACATATCCTCTGACTCTGATAACCATCCACCAAAACAGACAGCACCTCAGCACACCTCTGAAAGCCAATCATCTGAAAACCCCAGCAGAACATTCATTGACTTAACAAGTCTTGAACGTCTTGCTGATTTAAAACACAAATTGGCCATTCCCAAACCAAAGCAATTAGATGTTGGCCCTGGTATTTTGGACTTTGAAACAGGTATGCTGCAGTGGATTGCTTCCTTGAAGCAAGTCTGTCCCGGGATGATCGACCCAGCTGCTTCTGATCAGCTCTGGTCACAGTTCAGAGTATGGGTTCGTGCTGAAGCACTCAAGCTGCAGGACGTCAACTATGAGCAGGCTCAACAGAACTTTAGCAAGCTGCTGAAGGAAGTTGAGAGTCAGCTGCCTCAAGAAGTTGTGCTGCCTCTGGACTCTGAATCTTGGGCTGAGAAAGAGCAAGCTGCTCAGGTGGAACCAGCAGAAGAAGACAAGACTCTTCAGGAAGAGAATCCAGCAGAAGATGTAGCTGAAAGTTCTGAGAAGCTTCCTCCTGCTGAAAGTTCTCAAGCTGCCTTGGACAGGCAGGCTCTGGAAGAATTAAGGCTGAATGACTTGCGTCTACAGCAGCGGATTGAAGAGAGTGATCAGAAGATGGAAGCCAGAATGAATGTTCAGGACAGCAAAATTGATTCTGTTGTCACCATGGTTCAGAAGCAGAATGCAACTTCTGAAAAGATTCAGGCAATGCTGGAAAGCCTGTTCTCACGCATGCCCCCACAACCTTGAAATTTTTTTTCATGCATTCTCTATATTTTCTTTATTTTCTGAAGTACTTTTGACTATGTTTTGACTATGGTTTGTAATGCTATTTTGCTCTGATTCTGAACTATCTTTAATATTATTAGTTTTTCTGATCTAAATCATTTTAGCACATCACCAGCACTTTTTGATTGCTGACAAAAAGGGGGAGAACAAGAATGATATTTAAAATCAATAACGGATAACTAGACAGAAACTCTCAAACATTCTAACTCTCTATTACTTGAAATGTTTTTCTGTTTTGTCTTTAAGTCTACAGGCACAAGGAAGCTCTTGAACACAATGAAGACTAGAAGCTCATGTTGCTCTGATCAAATATGAAGTTCTGATATATGAAGCTCTGATCGACCTAACACTCTGATCTGAAGCAAAGCTCTGACAGGAAAAGCTCTGAAGCTCTGCTCTCTGATAAGTCAAAGACTTACAATCTGATGCTCAAAGATAGAAAAAGATCTGACTCTGAAGAACACGCATATCAAAGGGAAGTAACAAACTCAGGGGGAGTATTTCTTAACTCTGACTTCTCCGTACTTCTTATTCTGATACATAGATCTGATAACTTTTCACGTTATTTTTCATTTAAAATATCTAGTTTTTGTCATCATCAAAAAGGGGGAGATTGTTAGAACAATGTTTGAATCTAGTACCCTATAATTAAGTTTTGATGATAACAAAGTGAAAAGATATAGTAGTTAAATATTTTATGATTGAATTATATGCTACTTAAAATTACTATGCTCTGACTTGCAGATATGATGATTAAAATAAGCAAGATCACGTTCTCAGCATCAGAATATGAGTTTGTGCACCAGCATCAGAAGTTGCTGAATCAGAACGTCAAGATCAGAAGATCAACGCTTGCACATGCTGAAGCTTGATGAACAGAACTGCGCGTAAAATACTCTGATACAGAATCAAATCAGTTCATCAGCAGCAAAGCAGAATCAGAATGAGCCAAGCCAGATCGTGCATTGAAGAAGCAACGGTACTGTGCATTGAAAGCTAATCAATACCAACGGCATCATTCTTGACAAGATCTGCTCAAAAAGGAAAGCTTGTAAATAGCATTGAAGCAAGAATATTTGCTCCAACGTTCATCTTCTCAAAGTGCTATATAAACCAAGCTTTGAAGATTATCACGGCTAATGCTTCCAAACTCTCTACACGCACAAAGCTGAACAATAATCTTCTCTCTACAAGATTTGCTAAACCACCAAACTCTGATACTCTATTAGCGTTTAGCATCTTAGTATTCTAAGCTTCATTTGTGTAAACATCACAGTTGTGATATAGTTTTTGTAGAAACATTCATACACACTTGTTCATATCTTTGTAAGAAAGTGTTGCCTTGACAAACCGGATTGTGGTTTGAATCAAGAAGGTTTTAGCAGTTGCTAAAGCAGATTTGTATTCAGTTGAATATAGTGAATTAAGACCTCGTTGGAGAGAGGCGAAATCACCTTGAACGGGTGGACTGGAGTAGTTTGAGTTCAAACGAACCAGGATAAAAATACCTTGTCATTTGCTTTAAGTTTCCAGTTTTACAATTCAACCCCCCCCCTTCTTGTGTTTTTCACCCCTTCAATTGGCATCAGAGCGCCTGGTTCTGAGCTAAAACACTTAACCGTGTCAGTAAAAGATCCAGCATCAGAAAAACACTATGGCAGGAAACAACTCTCATTTCAGCAATGACAACAATGAGGATAGAGACAGATTCAGCGGCAAACCTCCAGTCTTTGATGGAGAAAACTTTGACTACTGGAAAGACAGAATTGAAAGCTTCTTTCTAGCTCATGATGCTGATCTGTGGGATATGGTGACAGATGGATACACGCATCCTGTTAATGCAACTGGTCAGAAGATTGATAGAAAATCAATGACTGATCAACAAAAGCGTGATTTCAAGAATCACCATAAGGCCAGAACCATCCTCCTCAGTGCTATCTCATATACTGAGTATGAGAAGATCTCCAACAGAGACACAGCTAAGAACATCTTTGATTCTCTCAGAATGACGCATGAGGGCAACGTTCAAGTCAAGGAAACAAAGGCTCTGGCGCTCATTCAGAAGTATGAGGCGTTTAAAATGGAAGAATCTGAATCCATTGAAACTATGTTCTCCAGATTCCAGATTCTAGTAGCTGGTCTCAAAGTTCTGGACAAGGGGTACTCTACTGCTGACCATGTCAAGAAGATAATCAGAAGTTTACCCAAGCAGTGGAGGCCTATGGTTACTGCTCTGAAGCTGGCGAAAGATCTCAACAAAATCACTCTGGAGGAACTTATAAGCTCCCTCAGAAGTCATGAGATAGAGCTGGAAGCTGACGAGCCCCAGAAGCAAGGTAAGCCTATAGCTTTAAAATCTAACAGAAAATCTGAATCTAAAGTTTTGCAGGCAGTTGAAGAAACATCTGATGGATCCTCATCAGAAGAAGACGAGCTTTCTCTTCTCTCCAGAAGAGTAAATCAACTGTGGAAGCAAAGACAGAAGAAGTTCAGGAATCCCAGAAGATCTGATCAGAACGAGTCTTCTTCCAGATACAGAAGAACAGATTCTTCCTCTGGATACAGAAGATCTGAAGGCTCCTCAGGTAGCAAGAAGCCAAATACAAAAGACATCATCTACTACGAGTGCAATGAGCAAGGTCACTACAAGAGTGACTGTCCAAAGCTTCAGAGGGAAAAGCCAAAAAGGAAGTTTGGAAGAGAGAAGAAGAAAAGTCTCATGGCCACATGGGATGACTCTGACTCGTCTGAAGCTGACTCAGAATCAGATGATGAAAGGGCGAACATAGCGCTTATGGCTAACATTCCAGATGACAGTGAAGCTTCTGACTCAGACTCAGAATCAGACACAGAAGAGGTATTTCCTAACTTCGCTGTTAATTTTACAAAGGCTGAACTTGCTGAAAGCCTAAATGAAATTCTGGAACGTTATCAGCAGATTAGAGCTAAATTCAGAGACCTGAAAAGGACTCTTGAATCTGACTCTAATAAGTCTGAGAGTCTCAGATTGGAAAATTCTGAGCTGAGAGATAAAATTTTAAAATTAGAAAACTCTTTACAAAACTCTCAGAAGGAACCAATTTCTGAAACTCCCAGCAACGCTGATGAGATCATCAAGGAGTATGATCATAGTTTCCAGAAGTTCCTTGCTAAAAGCATAGATAGAAGCAGAATGGCTTCAATGATCTATGGAGTTAGCGGAAACGGCAGGAAAGGAATAGGATACCTAGGTAAGGTTCCTACACCTAAAAATGTCATGGATTTAACAATTAAATACACTCCTCTAAATTCACACTTTGTGTATGGTCACACACATGACATCAAATATACTAGTAGTAATCACTTTGTGAAACCAAAATTCAACCAGAGTTTTGGTAAAACTAACAAATCAGGACCCAAGAAGATCTGGGTACCTAAAGATAAAATAATACATGTTGCAGACATCTTTAGCAGCAAGTCAGAAACACCAGTCATGGTACCTGGACTCTGGCTGCTCACGTCACATGACGGGAAGAAGGTATATGTTCCAAAGCCTGGAACTTAAGCCTGGAGGCCACGTTGGCTTTGGAGGCAATCAGAGGGGAAAGATTATTGGCTCTGGAACTGTAGGTAACGGAACTCTTCCCTCTATTAATAATGTTCTGCTTGTTGATGGATTGATGCATAACTTGTTATCCATAAGTCAATTAAGTGATAACGGTTATGATATAATCTTTAATCAAAAATCATGTAAAGCTGTTAGTCAGAAAGATGGGACTATCCTATTTAATGGTAAAAGGAAAAACAACATTTACAAAATCAAACTTTCTGAACTAAAGAGTCAGAACGTAAAGTGTCTTCTGTCTGTTAACAACGAGCAGTGGATCTGGCACAGAAGATTGGGGCATGTTAGTATGAGAAGAATATCTCAGATTAACAAACTCAATCTGGTCAGAGGACTTCCAAATTTGAAGTTCAATTCAGATGCTCTGTGTGAAGCATGTCAGAAAGGCAAATTTTCAAAACCATCTTTTAAATCCAAAAATGTTGTTTCTACCTCGAAGCCATTAGAACTTCTGCACATTGACTTATTTGGACCAGTTAAGACTGCTTCTGTCAGTGGCAAGAAGTATGGGTTAGTAATCGTAGATGACTATAGCAGATGGACATGGGTAAAGTTCTTAAGACACAAGGACGAGTCACACTCTGTGTTTGTTACCTTCTGTAACCAAGTTCAGAATGAAAAAGATCTTAGAATCGTTAAAGTCAGAAGTGATCATGGTGGAGAATTTGAAAATAAAGATTTTGAGTCATTCTTTAATGACAAAGGCATTCTGCATGATTTCTCTTGTCCTAGAACTCCTCAACAAAATGGAGTTGTAGAACGAAAGAACAGAACATTGCAAGAAATGGCCAGAACCATGATCAACGAGACAAACGTTGCTAAGACTTTCTGGGCAGAGGCAATAAACACAGCGTGCTACATTCAGAATAGAATCTCAATAAGACCTATTCTGGAAAAGACTCCATATGAATTGTGGAAGAACAGAAAGCCCAACATTTCGTATTTTCATCCATTTGGATGTACTTGCTATATGTTAAATACTAAGAATTATTTGAACAAGTTTGATTCTAAGGCACAGAAGTGTATTATGTTAGGATACTCTGAACGCTCAAGAGGGTACAGAGTATACAATACAGAAACACAGATTGTGGAAGAATCAATCAGTGTTCGTTTTGATGACAAGCTTGACTCTGAAAAGTCAAAGCAGAATGAAAATCTTGCAGGTATAGAAATTGAATTTGCAGGTTCTGAAGACAAGTCATCAGAAGCTCTCAACACAGACATTCCTTCAACGTCTGAAAGAAGCAATGCTAGAAATCCTACAACTGCTGATCAACCTCAGAAGAAAGTACCCAGAAGCAGTTTAGATCACCCAGAAGAATCTATTCTAGGAAGAAAGGAAGATCCAATCAGAACAAGAGCAAGCCTCAGAAACTCTGAAGAAACTCTGATGGGACTTGTGTCTCTGATTGAACCTTCTTCTATTGATGAAGCACTTCTGGACAATGACTGGATTCTGGCAATGCAAGAAGAGCTGAATCAATTCACCAGAAACGACGTTTGGGATCTCGTTCCAAGACCAAAAGGATTCAACGTCATTGGAACAAGATGGGTGTTCAGAAACAAGCTGAATGAACAAGGTGAAGTCGTCAGAAACAAGGCACGACTGGTTGCACAAGGTTATAGTCAGCAAGAGGGGATAGACTATACAGAAACCTTTGCCCCAGTCGCCAGGTTAGAATCTATAAGACTTTTAATCTCATTTGCTGTTAATAGAGGCATCACTCTGTATCAGATGGATGTCAAAAGTGCATTCTTAAATGGTTATATAGAAGAAGAAGTGTATGTTCACCAACCCCCAGGTTTTGAAAATACCAAACATCCAGAACATGTTTTCAAACTGAAAAAGTCACTGTATGGTCTGAAACAAGCTCCCAGAGCTTGGTATGAAAGGCTAAGTAACTTTCTGCTTGAAAATGAGTTCACCAGAGGGAAAGTGGACACCACTCTATTCTGTAAAACAGTTAAGAGTGACATTTTAGTCTGTCAGATTTATGTTGATGATATAATCTTTGGTTCTACTAATCCTTCTCTTGGAAGAAAATTTGCTAAGTGTATGCAGGCAGAATTTGAGATGAGCCTCATGGGGGAACTGAAGTTCTTTCTAGGAATTCAGATCAATCAAACTCCAGAGGGAACTTACATTCATCAGAGCAAATACATCAGAGATCTTCTGAAGAAATTTGACCTCTCAGAATGTAAGCCATCAAAAATTCCAATGCATCCCACGTGCATTCTGGAAAGAGAAGAGGTAAGCAAGAGCGTAGAACAGAAAGTCTACAGAGGTATGATTGGTTCTCTCCTTTATCTGACTGCTTCAAGACCTGATATTCTATTCAGTGTATGTATTTGTGCTAGATTCCAATCAGATCCTAGAGAATCTCACTTAACAGCTGTTAAGCGAATTTTCAAGTATCTGAAAGGTACTACTAATCTGGGTTTGTTTTATAGAAAATCTAGTGATTACAGTTTAGTAGGCTACTGCGATGCTGATTTTGCTGGAGACAGAGTGGAACGAAAAAGTACTTCTGGAAGCTGCCAGTTTCTGGGAGAAAATCTGATCTCGTGGTCCAGCAAAAGGCAATCAACTATTGCTCTGTCAACAGCAGAAGCTGAGTACATAG
The DNA here is from genome assembly GCA_948472305.1 of Vicia faba. NCBI lineage: Eukaryota > Viridiplantae > Streptophyta > Magnoliopsida > Fabales > Fabaceae > Vicia > Vicia faba. Next base: position 588,246,213 of record OX451736.1, on the reverse strand, counting down.
CAGCAGCTGGTTGCAGCACACAGATGCTCTGGATGAAAAGTCAGCTTGAAGACTTCCAGATTTTTGAGAGTAACATTCCTATTCTTTGTGATAATACTTCTGCTATTTGCTTAAGTAAGAATCCTATTTTACATTCTAGAGCTAAGCATATAGAAATAAAACATCATTTCATTAGGGACTATATTCAGAAAGGAATTTTAAACTTGAAATTTATAGATACAGACCATCAATGGGCTGATATCTTTACAAAACCCCTTTCAGAAGATAGGTTTAATTTCATTCTGAAACATCTCAGCATGAAAGTATGCCCAGAATGAAAATGCTTTAATTCCATATTTTTATCTTTCAGAATGTAATTATATTACTGTGAACTTCTGATCAATCTTTGTTTCAGAAAGTTAGAACATGCAGATTGTATCAGAGGCAAGTCTAAAGATCTGAGAGTCTAATCTCAAAGACAGACGTGCTGATCACTATATCAAACAAGTGTCATCCAATCATCAGCAAATCCCTGAAGCAGAACGCGTGCACGTTTCTGAGAAAGGAAAACGCTGATTGGGTGCATTGAGACACATGTCTGGTAACCGTTTTAAGTATCTTTCTCAAATCCCCCAAAATCAGCAAGCATTAAATGCAAAAGTAATCACGCTTGTTAATTGCAATCATTATTTTTTTCTCTCTCTTAAAAACGTTTTATTTTTCAAAATAATTTTTGAAAATCCTATTTAAGCACATTACTCTTCATTCTTAATCTTTACGCTTACTCATAATCTCTTAAGAATTTTTCTGCATATCTCCTTCAAAACCCTAGCTTCTCTCAAATCACTCTCAAGCTTTTTGTGTGAGAACAATGGCATCCTCCAGCATTTCTGCAGGAAATCAGAAGAAGGAAACCTCTGAGCAATATCAAGCGCCTACCAGAACTCTTCTCACACCAGTAAAGAATCTTGAGGTTCTCTCTGAGTTAATCGTGGATTTCGAAAGTTTGAAGGAAAATGGATTTGACCTAACTGCTGAAGTCAAAACTCAAAAATGGGAGAGGTACTTTGATAGATTGGTTGGACCAACCTTCCCAGAGCTTGTCAAAGAATTTTGGATTCATGCCAAGATTGATAAGCATCTAGTCGTCTCTTCTGTTATGGGAAAGAAGATTATAATTTCTGAAGACCTCATTGCTAGGTTGATTGGTCAAAGTGGTGGTGGAGTCCGGTGTGTGGACATGGCTGATAGATGTCCTGATATTGGTGTGGTAGCAAACTGCATTTTCACCCTTGGTTTTCCCAGCAGCAAAATCAAGGATCTGAAGGATCACTTCAGAGTGTGGGCCAAGATTGTTCTAGGCTGTTTCAATCACAGGAAGCCAACAAGCTCTCCTGACTATATAAACGTGGATCAGCAATTTCTGATCTACTTTATTGATCAGAGGGTGAAGATCAATTTGGCACATTTCCTGTTCAATCATCTGAAGACTAGTGTGAAAGAGACTAGAGAAGAAGAAAGGACGAAAAGAGACTGGATACCTTTTGGGAGGCTCATATCAGATATTCTGACAGAGAATAAGCTGATAGATTATCTGAGCGAAGCTAAAGTACTGGGCAATTTTGAACCAACTGTTGGAAAAGCACTGAATGCTAAGAACCTCAAAAAGATGAAGCTGATAGACAATATCAGGAAGGAACCCAGAGCTGCTTCAACTGCTGACATCTCCAGAAGAAGAGTGCCTCTGAATGATTTCCCAAGATTTTCTGAGATGGAATCTCACCCTGATATGGTTGCCAAGTATCCAGATTCTTTCAAGGAAGAAGTTGCAGGTTCGAAGCTGAAGATCAAAGACCTGAGTCAAGTTCAACCTGAAGTGACTCAGAAGAAGTCAAAGAAGAGGAAAGCAGAAGGATCATCTCACCAGACTCCAAAGAAACGAGGTAATCCATCTACTGCTCCTATTTCATTTTCAAATACTATTCCAACATCTGTTGCTCCACCCCAAACCTCTCACAGAATTTCCATTCCAATTCCCACTATTGATGAAAACATACCAGAAGACCCTTCTGAGAACTTACAACTCAGAAGAACCAGAATTAAAATTCCTCTCAAAATTACCAAACAACAACCAACTGTTTCAACAACACCAGCACTGGATAGAGTGCTAGCTGACATTGAGCGTGAACATACTTCTGTTCAACCTCACTCTGAACCACCAAATATTCCTCCTCCACAACCTGAACCAGAAATTCAACCAGAACCAGAACAAGAACCAGAACCACAATCTCAACAACCTATCACAGAAGAACCTCTGATCCATGAACAATCAGAAGTTCCACCCCCTCAACCAGAAAATAATCCTCCCTCACCTCCAACAGAGTTTCATCGCTATGAAACCCCATCTCCTCATCATTCTGATCCCCACTCACCTCAACCTTCACCGCTGGCAATACAGTTGCCATGTGGAACCACCATTATCACACCCCAGTTACCATCATCAGAGGAATCAACACCTCCAAAAACTCCAACCACTCCAATAGACATATCCTCTGACTCTGATAACCATCCACCAAAACAGACAGCACCTCAGCACACCTCTGAAAGCCAATCATCTGAAAACCCCAGCAGAACATTCATTGACTTAACAAGTCTTGAACGTCTTGCTGATTTAAAACACAAATTGGCCATTCCCAAACCAAAGCAATTAGATGTTGGCCCTGGTATTTTGGACTTTGAAACAGGTATGCTGCAGTGGATTGCTTCCTTGAAGCAAGTCTGTCCCGGGATGATCGACCCAGCTGCTTCTGATCAGCTCTGGTCACAGTTCAGAGTATGGGTTCGTGCTGAAGCACTCAAGCTGCAGGACGTCAACTATGAGCAGGCTCAACAGAACTTTAGCAAGCTGCTGAAGGAAGTTGAGAGTCAGCTGCCTCAAGAAGTTGTGCTGCCTCTGGACTCTGAATCTTGGGCTGAGAAAGAGCAAGCTGCTCAGGTGGAACCAGCAGAAGAAGACAAGACTCTTCAGGAAGAGAATCCAGCAGAAGATGTAGCTGAAAGTTCTGAGAAGCTTCCTCCTGCTGAAAGTTCTCAAGCTGCCTTGGACAGGCAGGCTCTGGAAGAATTAAGGCTGAATGACTTGCGTCTACAGCAGCGGATTGAAGAGAGTGATCAGAAGATGGAAGCCAGAATGAATGTTCAGGACAGCAAAATTGATTCTGTTGTCACCATGGTTCAGAAGCAGAATGCAACTTCTGAAAAGATTCAGGCAATGCTGGAAAGCCTGTTCTCACGCATGCCCCCACAACCTTGAAATTTTTTTTCATGCATTCTCTATATTTTCTTTATTTTCTGAAGTACTTTTGACTATGTTTTGACTATGGTTTGTAATGCTATTTTGCTCTGATTCTGAACTATCTTTAATATTATTAGTTTTTCTGATCTAAATCATTTTAGCACATCACCAGCACTTTTTGATTGCTGACAAAAAGGGGGAGAACAAGAATGATATTTAAAATCAATAACGGATAACTAGACAGAAACTCTCAAACATTCTAACTCTCTATTACTTGAAATGTTTTTCTGTTTTGTCTTTAAGTCTACAGGCACAAGGAAGCTCTTGAACACAATGAAGACTAGAAGCTCATGTTGCTCTGATCAAATATGAAGTTCTGATATATGAAGCTCTGATCGACCTAACACTCTGATCTGAAGCAAAGCTCTGACAGGAAAAGCTCTGAAGCTCTGCTCTCTGATAAGTCAAAGACTTACAATCTGATGCTCAAAGATAGAAAAAGATCTGACTCTGAAGAACACGCATATCAAAGGGAAGTAACAAACTCAGGGGGAGTATTTCTTAACTCTGACTTCTCCGTACTTCTTATTCTGATACATAGATCTGATAACTTTTCACGTTATTTTTCATTTAAAATATCTAGTTTTTGTCATCATCAAAAAGGGGGAGATTGTTAGAACAATGTTTGAATCTAGTACCCTATAATTAAGTTTTGATGATAACAAAGTGAAAAGATATAGTAGTTAAATATTTTATGATTGAATTATATGCTACTTAAAATTACTATGCTCTGACTTGCAGATATGATGATTAAAATAAGCAAGATCACGTTCTCAGCATCAGAATATGAGTTTGTGCACCAGCATCAGAAGTTGCTGAATCAGAACGTCAAGATCAGAAGATCAACGCTTGCACATGCTGAAGCTTGATGAACAGAACTGCGCGTAAAATACTCTGATACAGAATCAAATCAGTTCATCAGCAGCAAAGCAGAATCAGAATGAGCCAAGCCAGATCGTGCATTGAAGAAGCAACGGTACTGTGCATTGAAAGCTAATCAATACCAACGGCATCATTCTTGACAAGATCTGCTCAAAAAGGAAAGCTTGTAAATAGCATTGAAGCAAGAATATTTGCTCCAACGTTCATCTTCTCAAAGTGCTATATAAACCAAGCTTTGAAGATTATCACGGCTAATGCTTCCAAACTCTCTACACGCACAAAGCTGAACAATAATCTTCTCTCTACAAGATTTGCTAAACCACCAAACTCTGATACTCTATTAGCGTTTAGCATCTTAGTATTCTAAGCTTCATTTGTGTAAACATCACAGTTGTGATATAGTTTTTGTAGAAACATTCATACACACTTGTTCATATCTTTGTAAGAAAGTGTTGCCTTGACAAACCGGATTGTGGTTTGAATCAAGAAGGTTTTAGCAGTTGCTAAAGCAGATTTGTATTCAGTTGAATATAGTGAATTAAGACCTCGTTGGAGAGAGGCGAAATCACCTTGAACGGGTGGACTGGAGTAGTTTGAGTTCAAACGAACCAGGATAAAAATACCTTGTCATTTGCTTTAAGTTTCCAGTTTTACAATTCAACCCCCCCCCCCTTCTTGTGTTTTTCACCCCTTCAGGATGGTATTAGCACCCTTTTCATCCATGGTTATCCATGGGCTCTTAGTAACTTGTTTTAGATCACTTGCCTTGATTTTCAATTGCTTGAAATGGTGGTGTGTGTGTGTGTTTTGAAAATGTTTTGAAAAAGATGCCTTGTTTAGGCAACCCTTGTAACAATTCTTTACTCGAATGTTTTACAAAAGGTGTTTGTCTTTTTGAAAAGATGTTTCAAGGTTTTGAAAGTTGTTTTGAAAGTTATGTTTGTGAAGTGTGTTTTGAAAAATGGCAAGGATTTGTTTTGCAAGTTTGATCAAGTAACTAAGAGTTGTCTACCCCTAAATTTACTCTAAGATTTTTCTCATGTTTAACCCTTTTAACAGTATTGTTCCACCATTATATTTGGTGGACAATCTTGTGTTAGGATGTTAACTGGACGGGCGTGGATCATCGTATAGACCATGATAGCAATTTTGCAAAGTATCTTAGCATTTTTTGAGGGACTAAGATCATTTTTGTAAGGCAACTTTGGATAGCGTCATCGAGGGACTATGATCTTTTGATTTTGTTTGTTTTACCAAGATACTTTGCATGCGTAACATGGCCCATTTTTAAAGGCAACAAGTGGAGTAACCCTAAGGGTGCAAGTGTGATTGGTGTATTGATTGTCATACAAGAGTTTATCTTTGAATTAGGATTTTCTATTTCATTGATTTTATCTTGCCATACACATCCTAATTACTAGCATTTATATTTAAAAGCAATAAAAAGCAGGAATATAAAATCCTACGCTATTACAACAATTAGGGGGTGGGGATACATATTTGTACATGGGGTGGTTCAACGAGAAAAATAGATAAGAAAAGAAAGTAACAAAAACAAGATAGAAAGAAAGAGAGAGGGAGCTAGCGCGCTGCTGAGAGGTCATCAAAAGTTCTGACTCATGCCCGCTGCCAGATGATCAACCTTTTGGTTAAACTGTATGAGTCAGAACTTCTGACTCTGGCACCTGCAAAACAGAAACCTGTTAGTGGGAAGATCAGAAGTTCTAACCCCCATGCGCTGCAAGACAAAAGTTTGTTAGTGGGGATATCAAAAGTTCTGATCCTGCTGGAAATACAATAATTCTCAGAAGTTCTGATATTATTGACAGCAAAATAGGCTTCAGATGTGCTAACGTCAAAGTCAGCACTTGGCTTCTCCCTGTGCTAGTCAGAAAAATCTGCAATTTTGTTATTTTCCACAAAACAGAAAACATGTTTGGAACAGCTTCAACAAATGTCAAAGTGTTTCAGGGGACAGAACCAACAAGGTCACAGGCAGGTTCTATGCTGACTCACTTCCTATCTAAATGTTCTGAGGTATGAAAATCCTCAGAACACAAACAACAGCAACATGATGTTTACATTATGTTTATTTGAGCATGCAAAACTGATGATGCTTAGCAGCGTGACAAAGGTCAGCAGGTGCTTACCTAACTGTTGGAAAAGTTTGTGAATGAGGGCTAGCTTTCAGCTTTGATAGTGTTCTGGACGGATTCTTTTTGAAAGGGGCAGATGAAGGCGTATGTGTATGTATGGTCAGAGGATGAAAGGGTATTCTTTAGTCACAAAGAAATCTGGGTATTGATGAAGTTTGGTGGTAGGAAGTTCAAAGTTATGAAACACTGGAGATTTTGGCAGAGTTTCACAGCACTTTCTTGCTAAAAATTTATGTTTCTCTTCTCGCAATTTGTCTGGTTTTTGGACGCCCCTTTTCAGTGGACAATGGTTCTCTATTTATAGGCAAAGCTCTTGTGGATTCTTGAACATTAAAGGCGCCAACAGAGGTTGAATTTTTTTTTGAAAGAAGTTCCTGGGAAGTTGTGATAATGGATAGCCTTTCAGCCTAGGCTGGAACAGCAGGCAAGGATTGGGGAGAAGTGACCTCTAGGTGGACGGTGGCGCGTAGACCCATGCCTAAACCTGCATAAAGGCGTTTACCAAGCCACACGTGAAGAGACCCCTTGGATGAATGTTCAGGAGTGGTTGGGAGCATTAATGAGCATTAAATGGTGATGAGACTTATCAACACCAAAATTCTGGTAATAGGAGAAAAACTTGAACCAACAGTTCTGCTTTACCAAAAACAACGTAAACCATGCTCTGGTCTTGGCCTCTTGTTGTCTTAGCAAATTCTGGGGATTCTCCTGACTTTCTGACACGTTCCTTAGATTTTCTTCTGGAAATTCTGGACTTAGAGATTCTGTATCAGTGTAACACCCACTCTTCTGACCCTTTCATCTTCTGATTTCAGCATGTTCTAAAGGAGCCTTCAGACTTCCTTGCTTCTTTTGCATAAACTCTAGCTGAACTTGCGTAACTGCCGAAAGAGACATGTTCTGTTTGAGGCTTACGTGTTGAACCGTGTTTGCAACTTCTGACTGAGTTGATGTAGCTGTTGAAGAGCCAACTTCTGACTGCGTTGAGCCAAGCTTGCAACTTCTGACCGTCTCTATCTGGAGTTTGGTCCAAAAGTTCTGAAGCGTTAGTTTCTTCTTAAACACCCTTTTTTTAGAGAAAAATTCCAAATGTTTAGAAATTAATTTTTCTCAAGATAAAAGTGTTGCCTTTAGAGCTTGTGTGATCATTTTTCTCTTGTAAATGGTTTGCTTGGGAAGAAATGATCATTCAGGACTTGGATTTGTTTCAGAGGGACTCTGAGAATCCAAGATGATTTCCTGAAGAAAGAGAGGGCAAATTTTGGAGTACAACAGCCATCTTTCTTTGTATAAAATTTTTCTCAATTTTTCGACAACATTCTCTTACTAGGATGTTTGTCTCCTTTGTACAAATACTTACACAAAGTTAATACAAAGATACTTCAAAGTGCAGAAATTTGCTTGCCTTTCCTTTTCTTTTTACACTTATGTTTTATTTGAAAACATCCAATGATTTGTTAAATGAGCATATGCATTTGAATATAATCACTACTTACAGATAAAACGAAATAAGAAAAAATAATTACTGATAGGTTGGAAGTATAGGAAAACGTCTTTAGGCTATTCCAGAAGAAACCCCCTGCAATATGTCATTCGGATCTAATACATATCCCCAGCGGAGTTAAGGTTCTAGATCCCCAGCGGAGTTAAGGTTCCAGATCCCCAGCGGAGTTACATATACATCGTCGTCAGAACTAAGTTTCCAAACTCTCGATCCCCCAGCGGAGCCAGAAAACTTTGAACTACAAATCCCCAGTTAAGATGAAGCTTTCTTCCCCAACAGAGTCCAAGACTTCAACCTTTAAACCACATCGGATATCATACGGTGTCTCCTAAATTCCCCAGCAAGTTATCTTAAAACCTGAGAATCAATCAGATAATAGTTAACTTTTATCTTAAAACCCCAATAGATTGGCATACAAACCAAGCTCCTGATTTCCCCGGCATGATAAACATTGCCCCCAGAGTTATTTCCTAACAGAACTAAGATTCAGGTTCTCATTTCCCCAGCTAGAGCCTCCCAGGTTTTAATTCCCCAGTTAGAGATCATCAGAGTTGTCCTCATTTTCCCCAGAAAGTCATGAAGGATTCTCATATCCCCACAGAAGTTGTCAAAGTTTTTGATAATCCCCGCAGGTTGCCAAGGATTTTCTATCCCCAACAGTAGTCAGCAAGGATTTCTCATCTTCAGCAATCAAAGATTTTTGGAATCCCCAGCATCGGTCAAAGATTTACTTTCCCCGGCAGCAGTCAAGGATTTCAATATCTCCAGCTATCAAGGATTTATTTTCCTCAGCAAGGCAGCTAATCAGCTTACATGCGCATACATTACATTCACATATCATAAATATTGATAGAACACATTTTATTGCATCATACATATCATGCAACATAACTTTGTGTTTTAGCTAACATTTTACCCTTTTCAGGATGAGATTAAAAAGTTATCGTTAACAAATGTTCAAAGATATCAGATACAGTACAGATACACTCCAAGACGTGGGAGTCATTCTTCTACTCATTCAGATCTCTTATTCAGACACAGATTAGATACACCCCAAACACGAAGGTCATTCTATTACTCATTCAGAATTTCAAGTCAAGATACAGTATGGATACACCCCAGACACAACGGTCATTCTACTACTCATTCCTACTTCAGCAATCAGATACAGATTAGATACGCTCCAGACAAGGCAGCCATTCTATTTCTCATTCAGATTCAACTATCAACTTCAAGTTCAGATACACTCCAGACATGGAAGTCATTTTGTCATTTGTCCAAAATCCCAGTTACAGTTCAGATACACTCCAAGACATGGAATTCATTCTGCTATTCATACAGATCTCAACTTCGGATACAGTCTGGATACGCGCCAGACACGGGAGCCATTATGTCACTCATTCAGAATTTATTCCTCAGCCCAGAGAGGCTCCATACATAGATGTTTCTATGTCACTTATTCGAAATTTAGATACAATGCAGATACACTCCAGACACGGCAGTCATTCTAATATTCATTCAAGAATCAAAATACAGTTACAGCTCGGATACGCTCCAGACAAGGACGCCATTCCTTTGCCTATACAAATCCAATCTCCAGATACAAATACGTTCCGGACACGGTTACCGTTCTGGTGTTCATTCTCCTGGTTTTCAACAAAAAGACCTGGGTGGCATCTCTAAGCCCATCTCCAGCAAGATTCTACTATCTCCAAATAGGCTCTTTAAGCCCATTCCCTCAGTTACATTTTGACGAGTGCAAATTTACGGGCACTCTAGTGTCCAATCCTCTTTTACCTTTGAGTCACGAAAGGCAAACTTGCCAATCTAAATCTTCAGGTTCAAGAAGATTGAACAGGGGCAACTGTTGTACCCCAAAATTTTCCCTCTCATTTTATCAACATTTCTCATCACAAGGATCTTTGAACTCAAGATCAAGCTAGGGTTTGCTCTGCTTAAGACATCTCTTTACACTGATGACCTAAATTAGGGTTTGAGTTTGCACAGGGATTTTTTGACCTTCAATGCTCAAATTTACTTTTATAATTCATGTTGTACTCCTAAGTTTGTCCATACCAAGTTTCAAGCCTTGAATCAAATTTTTGCCCAATCAATTGGACAGTTGACCTAGAAATCAGTTGTATTGGGGAAAAAGTCAACTGTGGCCAATTTACAGTAAAACCTCTTGAATTTTTATCCACATAAACATTATGAACTCATATGAACCATTTGATCAAGTTTGGACCACAACTCCACAAGAAATTTGATCAGATCACCAAAAGGGCAAAATGGTCATTTTTAGGGTTTTGACTGTACAAAGGCAATTTCTGACTTTTTGACTTAGCCAAATGGAAAATTAGGCTCAACCATGGACTAAAGGACTCAATGGCATCATCTTGACCTATTAAATAAGTTCAAAAGACCTCAATTGCATTGGATTGACAGATAAATTTTTCAGTCAACTGATCAAAATTTGACTGTATATTGAAAAGTCAAACTTTGACTTTTTGGTCAAAATCAAGTGCCAAGGGTCATTTTTCATCAAGATATGTCAAAATATGAAAAAATTTCATCAAGAAATCCAAAATTGTAAATTAGGGTTTAAAATAGAAAATTTTCATAACTTAGAAATTTTCTAAGTTATGAAAATTTCTTATTTTTTCCTAACTTTGCCCAACATTTTCACCATGATGTAAATGTATTCAAACAAAATCTCCAACATGAAAGTTGTAGTACTCCACAAATTCTAAAACTTTTATTCACAAAGTTTTCTCAAAAGAAGTTTGGATCTCAAGTTATGATTTTTGGAACAAGGGTCCCTAAAACTTTTAACTTAGTGAAATTTTGTCCTAGTTTAGGTAGGATTTTGACCTATCTTCTTGGCCATTTTTCACATAGTTCCACTTGGAATCTCAAGTTTAATTTCAAATATGGATTATAGTTCATGTTGTAAGCTTTCCAAATTGTCCAAGGACTCCTCAAACACATTTGTGGTTAGGTAGAATCGAAGGCTTGAAGTTGGCAAAAACTCACTTTCCATCCATGGCACATTCATGTTCACACAAGTTGCATTTTCAAGTCAGCATGCCTTACACTAGTTTACAGGCCTCTAAACCACTTCACACTCTATAATTAAATGCAAATCCATCAGTATAAGCTTTTGTTTTGGTCATTTGGACATTGTACACAAAATTAAGCCCTAAGTAGAAAAAGGCAAATTTCCATTTTTGCTTAAGTGTGCTTTATGTCAAACCACAATCCTTGAGCCTTGGTCCAAGATCTCTTGCAGCAAAAAAAAATCCACAAATTAGAGGGGTCAAGGGATGAAGTTACAAGGTATTTGATGGCCTGTACATGCCTGTTCCAATCACTTCCACATTCTTACTTCAAAAACAAGAAACTTGTCAAATACTTAAGAACTTGAAAACCAACCAATACCAACTTATGCAAACAGTTTGAACATCTTTCTCATACCCCTATGAGCTAGAAACACGACTGCTTGAGCCTCTAAACAACCCATAGCCAGAAATCACATTCCTTTGGCAAAACATGTCAGGTTCTGCAACTTGAGTTCCATAGCTCATTTGGCTCGTGCATTTTGCCCCAAGTTGCTTCAAACACCTTCCATTCAACTCACCCAAGCTATCCCAAACCTGAAACACCAACTGTAACTCCATTTACAGAGTTTTCCATTTTCATTTTGAGCTTGTGCAGGTTAAGTTCTATAGGCTGATTCAAGTACATTCAAGTCAAGCAGGCTATTGGAGAAGGTCAAGTGAAGTCCAAGCAAGCTCTCATACATCTCAAGCCTTGTTGAAAAGCCCTACATTGCCCCATACGAAGTCAGTTGAAACAGGTTTTTTCCAACTTCCTATCTCTCTATTTAGGAACATTTAGTCTTAGGTTTGTGAATAAAAGATGTAGTGTTCATTGCCATAAAGTTGTACATATGCTCAGTTTTCATTTATATTAAGTGTGCTAAGAGAATTTCATCCATGAACATGCTGAAAAAACTAGGTCAGATTTTAGGGCCAGAGAAATTCTCTCTGGTCTTTGAGAGTTAATACAAGTTGTTTATATGGTTGGAATCGTCTTGAAATGCTCTACAAGTTTGACGTTGTGTGTTTTTGCAATAGAGCTCGTATACAGGATCTGGTAGTTTGTACGGGGCACGCACGCGTTTTTCCAAAAGCTGGAGGTTGAAGATGAAGTTTTGGGCTGGGCTTGGCCTGGCTGCTGTTGACACCCCCCTTTTTCTTTTTGCACCCCCTTGCCCAATTTCTTGTATTTTTATATTTTTGAATTTTGATTTTCATTTCTGACTTTATTTATTTATTTCCAAATATAAAAAATGCTCAAAAATATTTTCATAATTTTTTCACATTTATTTTGCATTTTATTTTAATTTTTCTAACATAAAAAGCATTTAAATACTTTTATATTATTTATTAAGACTTGAAAAATATATATATAAATTATACTTTTATTTTTATTCATACTAAAAATATTTTTCTAAATATACTTTATTTTGTACATATTTTATTTTATATTATACATATTCAATATAATTTATATATATATATATATATATATATATATATATATATATATATATATATATATATATATATATATATATATATATATATATATATATATATATATATATATATATATATATATATATATATATATATACTTTTATTTTATTAGATATTTTAGCATAAAAATATAAAATATTACACTTTTATTTTTATTATTAAATATACTTAATAATATCTTTTTTACATATAATATTTTATTTTTATTGCATGTAAATAAAATAATTAACATATTTATTTTCTTAAAGAAATTAGGGTTTTACCCTTAAACAAATAAAAAAATCTTTTTATTTATTTCTTTTAATTTTTACGTTAAATACTTTTACATACATAAATAAACAAAAAACCTCTTTGCATAATTCATTTATTTGATATATTTATTTTGTTCATTTAAATATTGTCCATTTAATATTTATGCCTTGAAATTCAATTTGGATGTAATAGTAAACTAGGGTTTATATTTCTTGTCAAATACCCCCCCATTCAAAGATTGTACCCCCATCCTCATAATCATATTGTAATAGCTTAGACTTTTTAATTCTCGCACTTTACGCTTTCAATTATGCCATGATTAGAGAATTAGGATTTGTATGCAAAAATCCAATCAACAAGTAGTTTGACTTAATCAAAGACAAAAATACATGAAAATCAAACACAATGCACACTTGCACCCCTAGGGTTACAATCCACTTGTTGCCTTAAAATGGGCCATGTTACGCATGTTGGGTACTTTGGCAAAACAAAAACAAAACAAAAGATCATAGTCCCTCGATGACGCTATCTTGGTTGCCTAAACAAAAATGATCAAGTCCCTCAAAAATTTGCCAAAAATACCTAACACAATTGCTATCATGGTTTATACGATGACCCGCATTTGTCCCGTTTAAACATCCTAACACAAGATTGTTCACCAAATGTAATGGTGAAATGACACTGTCAAAAGGGTTAAAAACATTAGGAAAGATCTTTGAGTAAAATAGGGTAGATAACTCTTAGTTACTTGATCAAAGCTTGCAAAAACATCCTTGCTATTTTCAAACACACTTCACAACACAATTTCAAAACATTTCCCAAATCAAACTTTCAAAATATTGAAATCTTTTCAAAAGACAAAAACACCTTTGTATACATTCAAACAAGAATCATTACAAAGGTTGCCACAACGATGGCCTCTTTTCAAAACATCTTTCAAAACCACACACAAAGCACCATTTCAAATAATTGAAAAGCAAAAGCAAGTGATCTAAACAAGTAACTAAGAGTCCATGGATAACCATGGATGAAAATGGTGCTTGCACCTTCCCTTTTCATAATCTACTCCACGAACCCAAGAAAACATCTCAAAGGTATTTCCTGTGCTTTTTGTCCTTTCCTTAGGATAAAATAAAAGTCGGTGGCGACTCTTGCTAAACTGAAACATTTGCAAACAAAAAATGCAAAACCTCAAGTCAGTTCTCCCACCGTATCACACATGGTATGGTGTTTTCATGCGTTTTGGACCCTCAAAATCAATCCAACCTTACTTTGCAGGGTTGTTAGGAGTGAATGGAATGGAGATTTTGTAGTGAAAGGGTTCGTAACAAGAGTTTTGAAATTCTAGGGTTCTTGAAAAAAGTTAATTTTATTTGGAAAATTTGTGGCAAGAGTTTTTCGTGTCCTCTTGTATGGGAAGTGTTGATATTTTATAGGGGAAAACTAGGGCAATAATATGTGGGATTCGACCTTGTAGAAGAAGATATAATTTTATCTTATTTATTTTTTAATTATTTAATGAGTAAATAAAAAATAATTAAAATAATTAAAATAAAAATAGGTCATGGGGTGGAAGAACAAGGTCTGAAGTGTATGAGTAGTATAAAGCACTTTGGACCCTTAAACCATGGCACAATAGTCCAAAATATCAAGCTTGCTCAATTTGAACTCCATGCCTTTGCTCAAAATTTCCTAACTTGAAATGGTTATAACTCACTAAATTTTTATCTTTTGAAGGTGATCTTTGACTTTTTGGAAAGCTTAAGATATCCTTTACAACCTATATGTTGATCATTTTTGCTTTTGAATATTTTATCTTAATGAATGTTGTGTTGACAAAAACTGTCTTTTTGTTTACTTTTGAAATGACCTGTAATGTATTGGCTTATATCTCTCAAATGATGAATTTTTTGGACTTGAGCTTAGAGATACAAAGTTGTATAGAATTTAATTCCATTAAAAAATGAGCTTTTGTTGGGGAAAAGCTGATGAAGCATGTGAAAGTTATGCTTTTTCAAAGTTCAGATGACTTCTCCTAAGGAAACCCTAATTTGACAACTTTTGACTTTTGATGATTTGAGGGATTTTCCTTAGGAATAATGATCAACCATTGATCAAATAATGGAAATAACTTCAAAATATTTATGTTGGCCAAAAATCTTGAAGTTTGACTGTATGTTGACCATAATTGACTTTTCATCTAATATAGTTGATTTTCAGTCATATGAGCAATTGATTGAGCAAACTTGCGATGCAAGGATTGAAACTTGGTATGAGAATTATTTGAAGCATATGGGGAACCATGAAAGCCACTTGAGACCTTGGAAATCCAATATTCCTTGAGAAACACAAAACCCTAGTTGTGAGTTTATTGCTTAGGAGAAGAATTTGTCTGATCAATTCTTGAGCAACCTTGAGCATTTGAGGATCCTATGAGACTGTCTTGAATAAAAATGGGAGGGAAAATTTTGGGGTACAACAGCTTCCCCTGTTCAATCTTCTTAAACCTGAAGGGTTATATTAACATGTCCTCCATTCGTGACTTGAAGGTAGAAGATGATTGAACACTTAAGTGCCCAGAATTTTGCACTCGCCTGTGCAGGAAGTAACACTATTGTTCGATTATACCGGGAATGAGCTTAAAGATGCCATTTGGAGAGTGATGGTGTAATACAGTGGGATAACTGACTTGGTAGTTTTGCATTTGATCGCAATTGTTGCGGATAGCAAGAGTCGCCACCGACTTTTCTTTTATCCAAAAGGAAAGGTTGAAAAGAACAGGAAAGACCTTTCAAGATTATTTCTTGAGTTCAGGGGGTAGGTTATGAAAAGGAAAGGTGTTAGAAACCTTTTCATCCATAGTTATCTACGGGCTCTTAGTTGCTTGCTAGATCACTTGCTGTTGTTTGAAAATGTGCTTGTGGTGTGGGTTTTGGAAGTATTTTGAAAACGTCTTTGTAATGGCTCTCGTTTCTATAAGAGCGTGTACAAAGTGTTGTTTTGAAAATAGTTCAAAGAGGTGTTTGTGGAATGTGTTTTTGAAAGTGATTTTGAAAAGGTGTCTTTGTAATCGCTCTCGTTTCTATAAGAACGCGTACAAAGTGTTGTCTTTGAAAATGTTTCAAAATGAAAGTGTTGGTGTATAAAATGTTTTTGTTATGAGTAAGAGAGAAACTAGGAGCATCCTACCTACTCAAAAGGTCTAATGTTTTTTTCCTCCTCCTTTAGATGTTGCTATCTTACCATTTATTTGGTAAGAAGCCTCATCGTTAGATGTGAAGGGACGGGCGTGGGACGTTTTTATAGTTATAGAAGGCAACCTATGAGACGTTTTAGCAATGTCGTTTAGGGACTAGATCGTTTACCGAAGGCAACATTGAGGGTCATCGAGGGGCTACGATCTTTTATCGAGGGTCTTTATTAAAACACCCATATTCGAGGGACATGACTATTTTTCCGAGGCAACAAGTGGACTTACCCTAGGGGTGCATGTGTGAGAGTAGTGTGTTTGATTGTATGCATTTTGTCTTTTGAACTTTTGGTTATCTACTTGTTGTTTTTATCTTGCCATACATCCTAGTTACTAGCATTTATACAAAAATAGTAAAATGCAGAAAGATAAAATCCTACACTATTACAACCATATTGAATATCATGAAAATATAAAAGCAAAAATAAAATAAAAACAAGAAAAATGGGTCTTTCGATTCAGGCAGAAACACCCTTCAATTCTGCATTTTTTGCTTCCTTCGATTTGGGGTCTAGAGCCAGTGTAGGTAGGCCTTTCGATTAGGGCCTGGAGGCCAGCATGTTGTGCCTTTCGACTGGGCCTGGAATTAGTGCAAGATGCAATCTTCCTTTCTACCTCCTTCGATTGGGGGTTGAAAGCAGTGAGGGAATGCCTTTCGTCTGGGCCTGGAAATCAGCATAGTGTGCCTTCTGGCTGCCTATTTCGTTTGACCTGGAGGTTAGTGTGGAAGCCAGAGGCTTCATTTTCTAGTTCCTGTTTCTTGTTTCTTTCGTTTGAGTTTTGAATAGTAACATGGCCTAAGGCCATGCTAGCATCATCTTGGGGCCAGATTAGTTCTTAAAGCATGTTAAAATATACAAGGAGCAAAAACCAAGAAGGTTGTTAACCATGAAACATATTAAAAGGGTGGAAACAAAAAGAAGAACAATAGTATGTACATGTTTGAAACGAAAAGGAAATTTATTTACATTCTATGCTGGAAACAAAGGATCCAAGATTAAGAATGACTTACCTTACTTGAGGCTGGGACGTGTGCTGAGCCTTTAAGTGGTTGCCTTGAGTGCTTTTGGATTTGAAGGGAAGGACCAGGGGTTAGGCCTTTGATACTGGATTCGAAAGAGAAGAACCAATGTGAGGTTCTTCCTGCTCGATTCGAAGGGTAACAAGGTACAGGGATGCTTCAGATTCGAAGGGGACAAGCGTTTGGATTCTGGGTTTGTGTTTTCACAAGTGTTTAAGTGTTTGAGAGCTTTATGGTGTTTGAGAAATTTGAAGATTCGTTCCTCTGGCCAAAAAGTCCTCCTTAAACATGTTGTGAAGCCTTTTATTTATAGGCAAAGTTTCCTGAAGATTTTGGAGGGAAAACAAAAGGTTTGAACAATTTGAGTAACCTGCTCTTTGTAGCTTTCGAGAGACAGTGCCTTGTATGCTATTTTGATGCAAGAATGGGGCAGTGTTTCAGGACTGCTGTGCAGCAGTTTTGGCCAGTGTACCAGGCCTGAACTTGGCAGCAAGCATCTTTGAATATTTCAACCTTTCATTTTGACCTTTATTCGACCAGGTTCTTCTCCCAACGATATTTTTTTATTTTCCCCCAACAAGTGCCTTTCGAATGAGTCACTTTTGTGCATCCTTCGAAGGAGCCAAAAGTGTGTCTCTTGGATGGGTCACCAAAAACATGCCTTAAAGTCGGCTTGTAAATTCTTCGAATGGACCATCAAGCATGTCCTTCGAATGGTATGCCTAGAGTTGGATTCAAAAGATGCTGATTCGAAGGGGACACGGTTATAAACGAAACCTTATGAAGGTGGTTCTGTCCAGTCGGAGGCTTGCCTTCCAAAGGTCCAAGTGGCCAAAAAAGGGGTGTATGTAGGGAACCACATGCCTAAACGAAAGGTGCATGCAGGAGGCCAAAATGTCCAGATTCGAAAGAGGTATACAAGAGGCAAAAAAGTGCAAATCGAAGGATGCCAAAAGGGAGCCTTTTTCCTTGGAATCGAAGGAAGCTACATGAGGCTTTGTACCTTGTGCATGCTAGCATTGGGGAAGCCTTTTGCGCGCAAGAAGGAAGTTGTGGCCCAAACAAAAGCTTGTATGTGACTAGTCATTACTTTGCGAGTCAAGGCGAGCATGGAGGAAAGTTTGTATAGTTATGCAAGCATCAAACATCCAAACGAAACAGGCATATAGGCAGTCATGGCATTGTGAACCAGTGAGGCCAAAGGTGCAATCGAATGTGGCATGCAGGAAACTCCTGCCTTGTGAACCAAAACCAAACGCGCCAGAGGCCCATGCTCAGTCGAAGGATGCAAGCCAAGCTTGCATCGAAAGAGGCCAAAAGGCCAATCGAAGGAGCTGAAACGAAAGGACTTATTTTTCTCCAATTTTGTCAAAAGATTATTTTTATCCGTTTTCTCCCTTTTTAACAGTTTTCCTTTTAATCTTGGTACCGGAAAATTACAATGTACTTATGTAAGCTTGAACCTTGAGAATCCTTGTGAGAAATACCTTGAAAAATGAGAGGGCAAATATCGGGGTACAACAGACGGGATGTGGTCAGAGAGGGGCTTATAGATGCCATCCAGAATAACTGTTGATAGGAATATCATAATAAGTCTACGCCTGAATTTGTCTTAGAAGATGTATTTGGAATGAGCCTATGCCCGACTTTGTCTAAAAGAATATCAGAGTGAATCTACGCTTGATTTTATCTGAATGATGTACTAGAATGAGTCTACGCTCGACTTTTTCTAGAAGATATGTTTGGAATGAGTCTACGCCCGACTTTATCCAAAAAGAATATCAAAATAAATCTACGCTTCATTTTATTTGAATGATACACTAGAATGAGTCTACGCTCGACTTTGCCTAGAAGATACGTTTGGAATGAGTCTATGCCCGACTTTGTCCAAAAAGAATATCATAATAAATCTGCGCTTGTTTTTATCCGAATGATATACTATAATGAGTCTACGCCCGACTTTTTCTAGAAGATACGTTTGGAATGAGTCTACGCCCGACTTTGTCCAAAAAGAATATCAGAATAAATCTACACTTGATTTTATCCGAATGATATACTAGAATGAGTCTACGCTCGACTTTGCGTAGAATGATGTACTAGAAGATGTTTATGCCTGACTTCATCTAGAAGAGGTATTGGGAGGAGTCTACGCCTGAATTTTTTCCAAAAAGAGTATCAGAAGGAAATCTACGCCTGACTTCATCTGAATGATGCACTAGAAGATGTCTACGCCCAACTTCATCTAGAAGAAATATTTTTTGGAATGACTCTCTGGGGAAAGTGCTTAAGTAGCTACTTGTCATATTTAGTCTCTGAGGGAAATGCTTGTCAGAATTAAATTTTTGAAGGAAATCACCTGGTCATGTAGATAGTTGCCCCATCTTATTTCGGGAATTAATCTTCGACCTGTTAGAAAATTGTTGATAATGTTCGTCTGTCTGTGAACTTTACCTAAAAAGATAGAGTTAGTATTTATGCAATTTCATGATGTATGTAATGATGTTCTTAAAGCAAATGAGAGCGTGCTATATACGTTTCGTATACATATGCTATGATAAATGATGTATGAATGTAAGATGTCGTTGAAGTGTCTCAGTTGCTCTGTACAACATCTTTGACTGGGGAAATAAATCCCTGATTGTTGCAGGGGATGACGAATATGAATCTTCGATCTTGTTTAGAATATCTCTGCTGGGGATTCTTGCTTGCTGTTTGAGGAAACTCCACTGGGGAATGCTGATTTCTGTTTGGGGAGAAGAATTTAGAAACATTGGTCATTTATCGCTCTACTGGGGAATTGAATTCTTATATCCCCTGACTGGAGATTAAAGAGATGGAAAATCTTTCGAGGTGTTGTATGACCGAGTTTTTGATATGGATGCCAATTCGTCTTGGGGAGGATAAGATTAACTGATATCTGGTCCAATTTCATATTTCATAGCACCTCTCTAGGGATAGTGGTCTAGACTACCCTTTGTTGGAGAGAAAAGTTTTGTTAGTGATTTGTAGTAGTCAAAGTGATAGACTCAAGCTAGGGAGACTAAATCTTGTTTTGGAAATAAACCATGTTGGGGAAATAAACCCTGTTGGAGAAACACTCTGTTGAGGAATATGCTCTACTGAGGAATTTTACCGTGTTGGAGAAATAAGCTCAGCTGGTGGAGAGAATTTTTGTGAATTGTGTTGATGATATACCCTCTGACGAGTATTGGGACTCCATAGGTTTACGACATTGCTGGGAAAAAATCATACTCCTTTGTCTGCTAGGGGATCTGCTGGTGAGTATGATTAGGATATTTCAGACTTGCGGGAAATGCGTCGAGTTTTATGAATATGACTCTGCGGGGGACAATCTTATGGGAACTTCTCTGTGGGGATTACAGACGACTTGAATGTTATCCCATCTCCTAGAGTCTTGAGTAAATGCTTAATCTTGTTTTTATGCATATATTTGTTAACAGTAATCATATTCATATGCATATGTTCATTCAATTTAGTGATTAGAAGTCTTTGCAAACAAAACAGGAAAAGTAAAACAAAATTTAAATTTTGAAATTGTGTTTATATTGATAGTTTTCCTATAAACAGGCGATTGTGGTACAAAGAGACAGAAATCCTAGTAAGAGGAAATCATCGTGAAAATGAAAGGAGTACAAAATGTATAGCTATGTGTAAATGATCTCTTCAGGTTTCAACTCTACTATTGCCCATATATCTTTGAGCATCACATCTATTGATGATGGAAGAAGTTGACTGAATCGATCTGTACCATTTGAACTTTATGTTGGTAATAAAGCTGGCTATGAGTGATCCAATGGGACATAGTCATACGCTTTAATCCCTAACTTTTGTCTGGACCGCCCTTTCTGGTTTTCAGTCCACCGGGATACCTTTTTTGCCCAAGCCTCCTCTTCAGGTTTTCGACTTGTCGGGTGTACAGTCTTTTATATATATTCCTGATTTTTGCCCGAACCCTTTTGGTTCATTGGGATGCCCTTATTTTTTCCTAGGCCAGTCAACATAGCGGGTCATCTTCATGCGTAGTATTTTTTAACTATGTCCACATTCACTGGGTGTGGAAGATCTTCACCAAAAATTAGGGATAAAAACAAAAAAAATCTGTACACCCGGCAAGTTGAAAACCCGAAAGGGCGGCTTGGGCAAAAAGGGGTTTCCCGGTGGATCGAAAACCCGAAAGGGCGGTTCAGGCAAAAGTTAGGGAATTAAAGCGTATGACTATGTCTCGTCGGATCACTTCAAAGACAATCTCTTCATCAACCAGTTCCAGACTTCTGATCAATCCAGTCATCGGCAAACGAAGCATTGAATGGACAGATATTCAGAGTTGAGAAGGCTATAGCGGAATGGAATCCCATGGAATTATTTCACATAGCCATCTTTATTTTGTATAAATCTTTCAATATTTATGACAAAATCATCTTACTAGGATGATTGTCTCCTTTGTATAAATATACTCATAGAAAGTCAATACAAATACTTTTCCCAGAAATTTGTGTCATTTCCTTTTTCTTTTCTCTTGCACTATTTGTTTTATTTTGAGAAACGTCCAATGTTTTGTTAAATAGGCATATGCATTTGAACATAATCATTTCCTTATGAATCAGGAAAGTGGATTACTGATAGATTGAAGGTGCAGTTGGATACCTTGATACCCTTTCAAAGGAAACTCCCAGGAGATTTGGAATCCATATCCCCAGCAAGTCTTGAAGCTTATCCCCAGTAGATTCTGGAAGCTTATCCCCTGCAGAGTACGGACGTCTCTCCCGAGCTTTATTCAAAGTTATTCCCCAAAAAGGCTTATAACTGGGTTATCCTCAGCTTATTACCACGGAAGATCGCATTCGGCAAGTTTCTTCCTATCCCCAGCGGAGTCCATCAGAGTTCCCCAGCATAACTGATCAATACAATCCCCAGAGAAGTTTATCTTTGTTATCCCCAGCCAGAGAATCCTCCAGAACTCAATTCCCCTCAGAGTTTAAGTTTCAGTATCCCCAGCGGAGCCAGACTAGTGAACCTTCTCCCCACAGAGATACTTCCCACCAAACTGAAGATTCTCAGTCTTACCTCCCCAGCATGAGTCTATTAGATTGGAACTCCCCAGTAGAAGTCATCAGGAATTCCCCAGAAGATTGGTATACAACCTAAGCTCCTTATTCTCCAGCAACAACCAGGAATTATTCTTCCCGGCAGCAGTCAAGATACTTTTATCTTCAGCCATCTCAGATTCATCTATCCTTTGCAAGACAGCTCTCCAGCTTACATGCGCATCCATTTACATCCATATCATATAACATACATTGTATCATGCATCATGACATTGCATATAACTAACTCTTTACCTTTTTCAGGTAAGATCAGTCGATAGACAAAAATCATTATCTTCCGAGATTCTTTCCAGGAATAGTTCGGATGTGACCCAGACATGGTAACATTCTAATGCTTATTCCAGATTCATCCAGATGCAGTTTTACACGAGCTCATCATCAGGGAACCCTACACCGGTTCTTCCTCCAAATTCAAGACTTCTGAAAACAGTTCACGGGTTCTCCAAGTAACGGATGTTAACCTATCGCTTGTTCATATTCTTCTCAAGACTTCTGAAAACAGCTTATGGATTCTTCCCAACAACGGATGTTAATCTATCGCTTGTTCAGATGCAACCTCTGAAAACAGTTTACGGATTCTTCCCAACAACGGATTTTAATATATCGCTTGTTCAGACTCTTCTCAACTTTTGAAAACAGTTTACGGACGCTTCCCAACAACGGATGCTGCTCTATTGCTTATTCAACTTCAAGATTTCTGAAAACAGTTCACGGGTTCTCCAAGTAACGGATGTTAACCTATCGCTTGTTCAGTTTCTTCTCAAGACTTCTGAAAAAAGTTTATGGATTCTTCCCAACAACGGATGTTAATCTATCGCTTGTTCAGATGCAACCTCTGAAAACAGTTTACGGATTCTTCCCAACAACGGATGTTAATCTATCGCTTGTTCAGACTCTTCTCAACTTTTGAAAACAGTTTACAGACGCTTCCCAACAACGGATGTTGCTCTATTGCTTATTCAACTTCAAGATTTTTGAAAACAGTTTATGGATTCTTCCCAACAACGGCTGTCAATCTATTGCTTATTCAGACCCCAGTTCAAAGATGTTCCTAAACATGGACACCTTTCTGATACTCATTCCAGATGGCATCTTTTAAGCCCATCCCCGACAAGTTTCTGTCACTCTTCCAGATGGCATCGTTAAGCCCATCTCCAAATGGCATCTCTAAGCCCATTCCCGCATCCATTGCTGTGACGAGTGCAAATTTAAGGGCACTCTAGTGTCCAATCTCCTTCTACCCTCGAGTCACGAAAGGCAAAATTGCCAATCTAACTCTTCGAATTCAAGAAGATTGAACAGGGGCAACTGTTGTACCCCAAAATTTTCCCTCCCTTTTTCTCATATGATTTCTCATCACAAAGCCCTTGAAGCTCAAGATCCAGTTAGGGTTTCATCTGCTCAACACTCCTCCTTGCACTGTTGACCCAAATTAGGGTTTGTGTTTGCACAAAGATGTTTTGACCTAAAATGCCTAAGATGACTTTCATGCTTCATATTGGACTCCCAAGTTTATCCATACCAAGTTTCAAGTCTTGATTCCAAATTTTGCCCAGTCAATTGGACAGTTGACCTAAAAATCAGCTGTATTGGGAAAAAGTCAACTGTGGCCAATTGACAGTCAAATCTCATGAAAATTGACCCACATCAACATTATGAACTCACATGGACCATTTTATCAAGTTTGGATCACAATTCCACAAGAAATTTGATCAGATCACCAAAAGGGCAAAATAGTCATTTTTAGGGTTTTGACTGCACAAAGGCAATTTTTGACTGTTTGACCTAGCCAATGGCAAACCAAGCTCACATATGGACTCAAGGACCCTATGGAATTGTCTTGACATGCTCAACAAGTTCAAAAGATCCCAAATACACAAGATTGACAGTTGAATTTCCCAGTCAATTGATCAATTTTGACTGTATACTGAAAAGTCAAACTTTGACTTTTTGGTCAAAATCAAGTGTCAAGATTCATTTTTCATCAAAACATGCCAAATCATGAAACTTGTTCATCAAGAAATTAAGAAATGCAAATTAGGGTTTGAAATGAAGATTTTTCATAACTTAGAATTTTTCTAAGTTATGAAAAACCCTAATTTTTTCCTAACTTTGCCCCACTTTCTCACCAATATTCATTTGGATTCAAGCAAAAGTCAAAACATGAAAGTTTTAGCCTATTGCATAATCTACAACTTTGATACACAAAGTTTTCCCAAAAGAGGCTTGTATCTCAAGTTACAAGTTTTGGAACAAGGGTGCCAAACCATTCTTAACTTAGAGAAAATTTGACCTATTTTAGGCAAGGCTTTTACCTAACTTCAAGACCATTTTTCATACACTTCCACTTGGAATTTCAATTTGCATTTCAAAGATGGATTGTAGTACACATTCCAAGCTTTCCAAAATGTCCAAGAACTCATCAAACAACCTCATGGTTAGGGAGAATCGAATTTGGAAAGTTGGGCAAAACTCACTTTGTTCTTGGCCAAATTACATGTCCATAACTTATGCATTTTCAAACTCAGCATGTGCTAGCTACCTTGCAGGCCTCTAATCCCATTTTCACTCAATAATTCAATGCAAAACCATTGTGCCAAGATGTTGTTCTATGCATTTGGTCATTACATGGAGAACTAAGCCATAAATGGAAAAAGTAAAATAGCCATTCTTGAAAAGTTACACTTTATGTCAAAGTTGCAAATCAGCAAGTACAGATCAAATCTCTTGGGCAAAAGATTATGAACAAAACACACTGATCAAGGGGAAGGTTAGCAGCACATTAGGGGGGCTTCTAGCTGTCAAAAACTCAAGTGGACATTTGCTTGCTTAAGTGTGAAGAAATGTGGCATAACTGAACACAACTCTCATATCAGTGAATACATGCTTAGCAAAAGTTATCAAACACATTCAAGACATCCTAACTGAGCTAGAACGCGACTCCAACACCTCCATTGCCCTCTAGAACACAGAACCACCCTCAATCTGCCCAAACAGAGCATTTGCTGCAGTTTGAGTTCCAACTCTCATCCCTTCCATGCACTCTTGCTAAAACCACCTCAAATACATCCTACAACATTCCTTGAAGCTAATCCAAACATCAAACACGAGCTGTAACACTCCCAGGCTACATCACCATTTTCACTTTCTTGTTTTGCAGTTGAAGTTCCATAGCTCGATTCAAAGGGTTTCAAGACAAAGTAAAGCTTGGAATAGCATCCCTGGACATCAAGGAAGCTGTACAAATCATCACCTTGCTCTGAAAGTACCTCCATCATCAGATACAACTTCAACTGAACAGGTATCTTCTTGAACTTCTAACTCTTAATGTAGGCATTGTTAGCTCTAGGTTTGTGAATAAAAAGTGTTATACTCATGCCCCTGAATCTGTACATACTTTTACTTTCCATTTATTTTGCCTGAGCTATGAGAATTTAAGGTCTGAATGTTGATAAAAAGTTAGGTTAGGATTTGGGAATGATAAAATTCTCTCTCATTTCTGAGAGTTAGGATGAGTTCTTTACATATTTAGAATCGTGGCTTGATGATTAACATTTCTTATGTTGTAAGTTTGTGCTAAAACTCAAGGAATCAGGATGTTTGAATTCATGAACAAGGCGCGCGTTTTTGTCACAGTTCTGGCCAAAGGTTGAAGACAAAGTCTTCTTGGGCTGGGCCTGAGTTGATTTCTTATTTGCACCCTATTTCTACTTTGGAACCCCATTGGCCCATTGTATTTATTTGAAGGATTTTTTGACTTTTTCTTGTTATGTTTGACTTATTTATTTTTTCTAATAATATTAAAAACATAAAAAAATATTTTTTACACCATTTTTATATTTTTTAGGTATTTATTTATTTATATGGACATTTGCACATAAATAATATATAAATACTATTATTTAGAAAAAACTAGAAAAATAATACAAATATATTTTATTTCTGATTTCTATTTCATTTTCTCTTTTGAAAACATTTTATATCAAAAATACTTTTTTTATAAATATTAAATATTATTATTTTATATATATAATACATATTTAGTAAATAATAAAGATATTTATATATAAATTAGTATATTTAGGTAAATAATACAAAAAATATATACATTTTTTATTTTATTAATATTTGATATAAAAAATAATTTTTTATGAATATACTTCATTTTTATTTTATTTTGTACATAATTATTAAATATTGTACACATTAAATAAATATTACCTTTTATTTAATAAAATTAGGGTTTTACCCTAAACATAAAAAAAACCAAAAATAAAACTTTTTCTTTTATTTTGTTTATTTGACATAAAAATACTCTTTTTGTCATATACATAAAAAACATTTTTTTTGCATCTTGCATATTTATTTTATTTCTATTTAATTGGTGCAATTAAATATCTTGTAAATAAATTCCAAATTGATGTAATAGCTAGGTTTAAATTCCTTGTCAAATCCCCCCATTTGAACATTTGTACCCCCTTCCCATATTGTGTTGTAATAGCTTAGGAAATTTAAATTTCGCACTTTATTGCTTTCTAAATATACCATGCTAGAATTAGGGTTTGTATGCAAATAAAAACAACAAAATAGTTTGACCTAATTTCAAGATAATCAAGCATGAAAATGGACAACACATATCACACTTGCACCCTCTAGGGTACTCCACTTGTTGCCTTCAATAAATGGGCCATATTGCATGTTAGGTCTCTTTGGGCAAAAACAAAACAAACAATCAAATGATCATAGTCCCTCGATGACGCTTTCGAAAGTTGCCTAAAAATGATCAAGTCCCTTAAAGGAAAATTGCCCAAAGATACTTAGCACCATTGCAATTATGGTCTAAACGATGACCCGCGCCCGTCCCTTTCACATCCTAACACAAGATTGTCCACCAAACGCAATGGTGGAACAAAATTCTTAAAAGGGTTAAAGCATAACAAAAATCTTTGAGAACTTTAGGGTAAATAGCTCTTAAGTACTTGTCAACTTGCAAAACAAAAACGCTTGCCTATTTTTTAAATCACATCTCACAAAAACTTTCAAAACAACTTTCAAAAACCTTGAAACATCTTTTCAAAAAAGACAAAACACCTTTTGTAAATCATTCGAGTAAAGAATTGTTACAAGGGTAGCCTAGACAGGGCATCTTTTTCAAAACATTTTCAAAACCACACACAAAGCACCATTTCAAACAATTGAAAACCAAGGCAAGTTGATCTAAGCAAGTACCTAAGAGCCCATGGATAACCATGGATATAAAGGGTGCTAATACCTTCCCTTTCTATAATCTACTCCCCGAACCCAAGAAAATATCTCAAAGGTTTTTGCTGTGCTTTTTAAACCATTCCTTAGGATAAAATAAAAAGTCGGTGGCGACTCTTGCTCAACCGAAACATTTGCGAAAACAAACGCAAAACCATAGTCAGTTCTCCCACCGTATCACAGAACTAGCGACTCTGTTGGGAAGAATTTCAAAAGTGGAGTAACCTTAGGGCTTAGATCACCCTCTTGCATGATTAATTGTTTGATTTGATTGCTTTATATTTTGGCTCTCTTGTTTGGGTTTGCAATCCTACACCCGGATTTTGGGAAACATTTCATAGATAGCAATACGTTGTGGAAACTGTGCGGGGTATACCGACACGGTCAAAGCAATAGCTATATTAGTGCGACATATTTGTGAGTACCGGTAACCCTTGAGTTCAATCAAGGAGAGTACGGAGCCGCTGAGTGATGTCACTAAGCATTAATGACCTAGAACCTTACTTGACCATCTTGGCCTTTTAATAGGGGTAGTGAGATGACCGGCTTTGGTGCAGTCCGAAGTTGGTAGATACTCGATACTACACTCATTGAGGGTTGTTTTCTTGGAATATTTTGGTCGCTAGTTAAGTGGCTAAACCGAAACAATGAACAATGAAAACAATCCAGTGATATTGAGCTCCTTAGAACCCGGTTACTATTTATAGGACAGGTTTTTAAGCCAACTACACTCAAGAGGGTACTTACCTATGAAACCCCATGCAAGCCTGAAACTAGGGTTTGGTGTGATTTTCTTGTACATATGTTTGTGCATACATCATAAAACATCATAAAGCATCATATGCATTCACTAACCATTTCAAGGGTTTGGATCTTCATCTTTGTTCTTGTTTTGTAGGTCATGGAAATTCCTCGCAGAAAAACCATCCAAGTCAACCTTGTGAGAATCTCTCCTCAACTCAAGGAGCTCACCTCAAGAATTCCGGAAAGCTCATCCTTCAGTGAAAGACATGGTAGACTGCTCAGCTTAGTCAACACCAACATTGAAGAAGACATGATGAAAGTGCTATTCCAGTTCTTTGACCCTCTTCACCACTGTTTCACTTTCCCCGATTACCAGTTGGTGCCCACTTTGGAGGAGTTTTCTCAACTCCTAAGAATCCCTATCCTTAATCAACTACCCTTCAACGGTACGGAAAAGGAACCAAAGCCGGAAGATGTTGCTCGAGCATTACATCTACAACCATCCGACATCAAGGGGCATTGGGAAACCAGAAGCGGCGTCAAAGGATTCTTAGCAAAATTCTTGTTTGAGAAGGCACAAGAATGTTGGAATTCATTGGACCTACAAGCCTTTGAAGAAATTGTGGCACTCCTTATCTATGGGTTGGTCTTATTCCCAAATTCTGACCAATTGATAGATGTCAACGCCGTCAAAATCTTCTTGTCCAAAAATCCAATACCAACATTGCTTGGGGACATCCTTCACTCATTTTACACACGAACAATGAGACAGAGGGGTGTTCTCATGTGTTGTACTCCTCTCCTTGAAAGGTGGTTTATTTCGCACCTTCCACAATCTGTCTTGAAGAATGACCAAGGCTCAAGGTGGTCCCAACGGTTGATGACTCTTACTCACTCTGATGTACATTGGTGTTCTCGGTCCAAAGAAAATGTCATCATCGTCGATCGTTGTGGAGAGTTTCCTAATGTTCCTTTACTTGGAATCAGAGGAGGTATCACCTACAACCCTTAGCTTTGAGGAAATTTGGATATGCACGGAGGATGGCCCTCATGACATGTTGATTCCTGACCTAGTTTTTGACTTCGACAATGATGCGCAAGGAATTCGCCAAAGATTCATCAGAGCTTGGGGGAGGCCCAACAAGGTTGATAGCAAGACTCTGGGACACAAGAACTTCATCCCTCTTGAGCCTTATCTCAAGTGGGTACGAGCCCGAGCCCAAAGTCTAATGATGCCTTATCCTCATGTACTCCCTGTGATTAAAGATCCCGTCAATGAAGGAGAGGTTCCCTACACCATCCTACATCCTGACATGCCTACATCGTGGGAGGAAATGCAGAAAAGTTGGATTCAGCTCAAGGAGGAACGGAATACTTTTGAAGCTAGCTTCTACGCCAGTGAGAAGAAGGTTCTAGAGCTTACCCGCCGACTCCATGAGCAAGAGGCCCTTAACACCTACATTGCGCCAAAGAGGATGCACAATGTCTTTTTACCTTGACAAGTTGTTTTTGTAATATTTGGCCCATGAGGCATTTATGTACTAACAAATTTCTTCTTATTAATATGACGTGCGTTCTTTTTTTGTCTACAACAATTTTGAATGTTCCAAATACTTGAATGCATTGCATACATAAGCATATCATTCATCATGTGCATAAGCAGGTCTCACTCCAGGTTTCCTTATCAGTCTGTTGTTTATTTCAGTAGGATGGATCTCGAGCAAACAGTCAAAGACCTGAAAGCTCAAAATGCACAGTTCTAGCAACTCCTGACGACCTTAGCTAAGGGTCAGGAGGATCTCAAGACCTTGCTGGGGAATAAAGACCCAGTGAAAAAGAAGAAAAAGAGACTCGGGGTGGCTACTTTAGGGAGAAGATTTGATGGAGAGGCCAGGAGAGTGCTTGAATTTCCTCCTACTTCTAATGAAGGGACTAGTAAAGGAGGTGGGGCTGCGGTACCTTCCGAGTCTGATGTGGAAGAAGAAGAGGTTGAAGAGGATGAAGACTATTCTGACCAACAATACCCTCCAACTGATGATAAATACAAAGGGTTAGAAGACAGGTTGGCCGCCATGGAGCTACAAAGGGTACCGGGTTTGGATTTTGAAGACTTGGGTTTGGTTGCTGGGATTGTAATTCTCCCAAAGTTCAAGGTGCCAGTTTTTGTGAGGTATGATGGGTTGTCCTGTCCAAAAATGCATCTCAGGTCCTACGTAAGAAAGATCCAACCCTATACGGTAGATAAAAACCTTTGGATTCATTTCTTTCAAGACAGCCTTTCTGGGGCTCAACTGGAGTGGTTTTATCAGCTAGAGGGAACCAGCGTCCGAAACTGGGAAGACTTGGCCACCGCCTTCTACAAACAATATCAGTACAATTCTGACCTTGCTCCTACTCGTACCCAACTTCAGGGTATGTCACTAGGAACCGGCGAAGGATTCAAAGAATATGCACAAAAATGGAGGGATTTGGCTGGCAGGGTGCAGCCTCCTTTAACCGACCGTGAACTTGTTGATATGTTTCTAGGGACCCTATCTGGGCCATTTTTCAATCATCTGATTGGTAACTCTTCCGCGGGGTTCACCGATTTGATCTTAACAGGCGAAAGAATAGAAGCTGGCATCAAGTCAGGAAAGATT
Organism: Vicia faba; assembly: GCA_948472305.1. NCBI lineage: Eukaryota > Viridiplantae > Streptophyta > Magnoliopsida > Fabales > Fabaceae > Vicia > Vicia faba. The sequence continues at coordinate 588,215,442 of OX451736.1, read as the reverse complement.
CAGAAGGGTGTTGCTGCAAGTGTTGAGAAGAAGCCTTTTAAGAAGGAAACAGCTGTGGTATATTCTCAGAGAAGAGCAGGGAAGACTGAGCGCCGGCCAACTGTGGGTGTCGTAATGATTTAAAATCCGTCAAGTGAGCAGCCTCGCTATAACCAGTCCAGACCAAATCAACAACGAGTGGAACGGCCACAACGGCAGTTCACCCATATTAATATGACACCAGCGCAAGTGCTTCCCCATCTGTTGAAGTTGAATCTCGCCACTATCAAAGAGGCACCAAAGAATGTGAATACGTCCTCTCCGCATTATCATCCTAATGCTAAATGTGCCTACCATTCTGACAGTGTCGGGCACGACACCAACGATTGTTGGGCACTCAAGCATAAAATCCAAGACCTGATAGAGGCGAAGGAAGTGGAGTTCGACGCTTCGGAGAAGCCTAATGTGATATCTGCTCCCATGCCGAAGCACGGCCGAAATGTCAATGCCATTGAAGAAGATTTGTATGTTGCTGATGTCAATGATCTGATAACTCCGTTGCTAACCATCAAGTTGAATCTGTTAAGGGCCGGGATCTTCCCGGGATGTAAAGAAGACTGCTATTGTTGTTACTCTCTGCCGTTTGATTGTCCGTTACTGAAGAAAGGCATCCAAGGCCTAATGGATAGTCGACAAATTTTGTTTGAAAAAGTTTCTACTGTTCCAACCCATACTGAAGATGTCTCAATCATAACCATTCACGCCAATCTTTCCAAGGCCGTCAGAAAGCCTGTTAAGATTACACCAGCTACGAAATCTGTTCCTTTGAAGATAACAATGCCAGGGCATGTCCCCTATGTTTCTGAGAAGTCAATACCATGGAACTATGGCGGTGACGTCTAATACCATGGTATTAAACAAATCGAAATAACTGAAGAAAGTTCGGATGATGAAGAAGCCAGCATTGGTAACATTGCAGGCACGAGCAAAATCACTCGGAGCGGGAGAATATTTTCTCCAGAGATTGCCCCTCCAAGAGCAATCTTTGGACCCTCATCTGCTGACAAGGTTGTCCCTGCACCAATAAAACTCTTCGCTAGAACCCCACTGATTGAAGATGTTGTTGTTCCTAGTACTGTCCCTCCTACCGCTGCTGATAAAGGTAAGGGAATCCAAGATGAGCTCGTCAGGACGAGGGCTCAACCCTTGGTCATCCCGGAAACCTCCAAGAACGAAATGGATGAGATCTTGAGGATAATCAATAAGAGTGATTACGATGTGGTAGAACAACTGGGGAAAACCCCCTCAAAGATCTCCATGCTGGCACTACTACTTTGCTCGGAAGCGCACGCTGAAGCTCTGATAAAATTCCTGAAGGCAGCCCATGTGCCCCAGGAAACCTCTGCGGATCAATTTCAAAATTGTGTGGCTAGCCTTACTGTGGACAATGGATTAGGTTTCTCTGATGCCGACCTAATTCCTAAAGGTAGAAACCACAATGATGCTTTGCACATTTCAGTCGAGTGCCGAGGAACTACTCTCGCACATGTCTTGGTCGACACTGGTTCGTCACTGAATGTACTGCCTAAGAAGGCCTTGGACTGACTAGATTGTGAAGGGTTGGAGTTGAAACCGAGTGATATTGTTGTCAGAGCTTTCGATGGTTCGAAGAGAATGGTCCATGGGGAGGTTGAAATTCCCATCAAGATAGGCACCGAGGTGTTTAAATCTACTTTCTATGTGATGGACATCCGTCCATCATACTCTTGCTTGTTGGGTAGGCCTTGGATACACCATGCTGGGGCAGTCACCTCCTCCCTGCATCAGATGTTGAAGTATCCTGTCAAGGGAAAGATCATTACTGTCCATGGTGAAGAGGAGTACATGATCAGTCACTTAAACTTATTCCGGTACGTGGAGGTAGAGGGGGAGTTCATTGAGACGCCTTTTCAGCATTTCGAAGAAGTCCTTCCTGAAATAACAATAGCAAAGTTGGCAGCTGAGACACCGAGGCAGATGGCCAGGATGGCATCTCTGGAGGACTCAAGGGCCGCAATAAAGGAAGGGAAGAATTCAGCATGGGGCCAGTTGCCCAATATTCCACATAAAACAGACAAATTCGGATTAGGGTTCACTACCGCGGGCCAGAAAGCTATGCGCCGTTCGAAGATTGAAAGAGCGCCAGTCAAAATTTCTCCCTACGGAATCAACGCTTTGGAGGATGAAGACAAAGAGAGCAACATCGAAGAGTGGATCTACCCAACTGTCAAAGGGGGATTGTGCAACTGGGAGGCAAAAGACTTTGTCCCCATCACTTTTATTCATCAGTAATTTATCTGTCAAACATTTCCTATTTGGTCTGTAATATTTATTTTCAAACAATCCGTACACTATCTTTTTCACCTCATGCCTTGCCCGAGGCATGTAGGTCCATTTGTAAGGGTTTTGATTATTTTTCATATCCATATGCCATGTTTAATGATTCATTGGATGTTTTTCATTTGATAAGCTGCTTGTGTTCATTTTCTTTCCTTTTGCATTTTTTGTTTAAGGATGGCTATCCCTTACAAATGCAGGTACCCATCCACTCCGGATTCCATGGGTGACGATTCTGCTATATCCTTCAATAACTCTGAAGATCGGGTCAATCAAGTCGAGTATGAAGATGACGAAGGTTGTGAAGTACCAGGGGAACTAGTCAGGCTTCTACAGCAAGAGGAAAGGGCCATCTTACCGCACGAAGAGTCATTGGAAACTGTCAACTTAGGGACCGAGGAAGACCGGAAGGAGGTGCAAGTGGGTGCCAATCTGGAACCGAGTGTCAAGGAACGCCTGATACAGTTGTTGAATGAGTATGTTGAAATCTTCGCTTGGTCTTATGAAGACATTCCGGGTTTAGACACAGACATCGTGGTTCACCGTCTCCCCACAAGAGAGGATTGTCCACCGATCAAGCAAAAAGTTCGCCGAATGAGGCCTGATATGTCTGAAAAGATCAAAGCAGAAGTAATGAAGCAATTCGACGCTGGCTTTCTGGCTGTTACATCCTATCCTCAATGGGTCGCTAACATCGTGCCAGTACCTAAGAAGGATGGCAAAGTCAGGATGTGTGTGGACAACCGAGATTTGAATAGAACCAGCCCCAAAGATGATTTTCCGCTACCCCACATTGACATTTTGATCGACAATACAGCTCAGCACAAAGTGTTTTCCTTCATGGATGGATTCTCGGGCTACAATCAAATCAAAATGGCCCCCGAGAATATGGAGAAAACAACTTTTGTCACACAATGGGGCACTTTCTGTTACAAGGTGATGTCGTTCGAGCTGAAGAACGCAAGGGCAACTTATCAACGCGCCATGATAGCTTTGTTTCATGATATGATACATCATGAGATTGAAGTTTACGTAGACGATATGATAGCTCGGTCACAAACAGAGGAGGAGCACCTTGAACATCTAGAAAAGCTGTTTGCCAGGTTGAAAGAATACAAACTCAGGCTGAATCCAAGTAAGTGCACTTTTGGAGTTAGGTCTGGTAAACTTCTAGGATTCATTGTGAGCAACAAAGGCATTGAAGTCGATCCAGCAAAAGTAAAAGCAATACAAGAGATGCCTGCTCCCCGTACTGAAAAGGAGGTTAGAGGTTTCTTGGGGCGCTTGAACTATATTGCCAGATTCATCTCTCATCTGACTTCTACCTGTGAGCCAATTTTCAAACTCTTGAAGAAAGATCAGGTAGTCGAATGGAACGACGATTGTCAAGCTGCTTTTGATAAAATCAAGGAGTATTTGCTAGAACCTCCTATTCTGATGCCACCCGTCGAAGGAAGACCATTGATCATGTATCTGACCGTCTTGGATAACTCAATGGGGTGTGTTTTGGGCCAGCATGACGAGTCTGGTCGAAAAGAGCATGCTATTTATTACCTTAGCAAAAAGTTTACCGACTGTGAGACCCGCTACTCACTGCTCGAGAAAACTTGATGCACTTTGGTATGGGCTGCTCGCCGACTAAGGCAGTATACGTTGACTCATACTACCTTGTTGATTTCCAAAATGGATCCTATCAAGTATATCTTCGAGAAGCCTGCCTTATCTGGAAGGATAGCTAGATGGCAGATGATCCTAACTGAGTATGACATCCAGTACACCACTCAAAAAGCTATAAAAGGGAGTGTACTAGCTGACCATCTGGCTCATCAAGCTATCGAAGATTATCAACCCATGAGATTTGACTTCCCAGACGAGGACATCATGAATTTGGACAACATTGAAAATAACGGACCGTATGACGGACCCGAAAAGGGATCCCGATGGACCCTGTACTTTGATGGTGCTTCAAATGCACTTGGAAACGGTATCGGCACGGTACTCATTTCCCCGGAAGGTTGTCACACACCTTTCACGGCCCGACTTTGCTTCAGCTGCACAAACAACATGGCTGAGTATGAAGCTTGCATCTTTGGTCTCAAGGCTGCTATAGACTTGGGGATCAAATCTTTGATCGTATTTGGGGACTCGGCTTTGGTTATCAGTCAAATCAAAGGAGACTGGGATACCAAGCATCCTAATCTTATCCCATACAAAGAACATGTCTTGACATTGTTGCCTCATTTCGAGCAAATTACCTTCGAGCATTTCCCGCGAGAATAGAATCAGCTAGCAGATGCTCTAGCCACAATGTCCTCCATGTTTAAACTCAACTGGGATAACGAGGCTCCCCAAATCACCATCGAGAGAATGAATGAACCTGCACATTGTCACGAGATTAATACCGAAGAAGTAGTGGAACAACCCTGGTTCCATGAAATCAAAAGGTATCTCGAGACTAGAGATTATCCCGAAGGAGCTTCCGTAAATGACAAGAAGTTCCTAAGGAAATTCGCGGCTAAATTCTTCCTGAGCAACGGCATCCTTTACAAACGAAGCCATGATTGTGTATTACTCTGATGCATAGACAAAGTTGAAGCAGAGTTGATCATGACTGATATACACAGCGGCATATTTGGCACTCACTTGAGCGGGCATACAATGGCTAAGAAGATCCTAAGGGCAGGCTATTACTGGTCTACCATGGAAGCTGACTGCCATCAACATTCCCGTACTTGCCACAAATGTCAAGTCTATGCTGACAAAGTTCATATCCCTCTGGTTCCTCTCAACATTCTGACTGCTCCTTGGCCATTTGCAATATGGGGCATTGACATGATTGGAGAGATCAAGCCCACGGCTTCCAACGGACATCGCTTCATCCTTGTTGCCATTGACTATTTCACCAAATGGGTCGAAGCAGCTTCCTTCGCCTCTGTTACTAAAAATGTGGTTGCCCGCTTCATCAAGCAAAATCTCATATGTCGGTATGGTGTTCCAGACAGGATCATCACAGACAACGGTACAAATCTTAATAACACAATGATCACCGCTTTGTGCGAACAGTTCAAGATTTATCATCACAATTCATCTCCCTATCGGCCGAAGATGAACGGTGTTGTTGAAGCTGCGATAAAAACATTAAGAAGATCATTCAGAAAATGACAGTCACTTACAAAGACTGGCATGAGATGTTACCGTTTACTCTACATGGATACCGTACGACGGCACGTACTTCAACCGGGGCAACCCCATTTTCGTTGGTATATGGCATGGAAGTTGTTCTGCCTATGGAAGTTCAGATTCCTTCTCTAAGGATTATGAAGGATGCAGGTTTGAATGAAGATGATTGGATGCAGACCCGACTTGATCAACTCAATTTGATTGACGAGAAGCGACTCGCTGCTATATGCCATGGTCAGACGTATCAAAAACGGATGATCAAGGACTTCAATAAGAAAGTCAGACGTCAAGTGTATCAAGTCGGAGATCTCGTAATCAAGCGGATTATCTTGCCGCAAAGTGATCCCAGGGGCAAATGGACTCCCACATATGAAGGACCATTTGTGATCAAGAGCATATTTTCTGGTGGTGCGATGATTCTAACCACCATGGATGACGACGATTTGCCGCACCCTGCGAACGCAGACATAGTCAAAAGATACGACGCATAAAATCACCCGGCAAGTCGAAAACCCGAAAGGGCGGCTTGGGCAAAAATGGGCATCCCGGTGGATCGAAAACCCGAAAGGGCGATCCAGGCAAAAATTAGGGATAAAAACAAAAAAAATCTATACACCCGGCAAGTTGAAAACCCGAAAGGGCGGCTTGGGCAAAAAGGGGTTTCCCGGTGGATCGAAAACCCGAAAGGGCGGTTCAGGCAAAAGTTAGGGAATTAAAGCGTATGACTATGTCTCGTCGGAACACTTCAAAGACAATCTCTTCATCAACCAGTTTCAGGCTTCTGATCAATCCAGTCATCGGCAAACGAAACATTGAATGGACAGATATTCAGAGTTGAGAAGGCTATAGAGGAATGGAATCCCATGGAATTATTTCACATAGCCATCTTTATTTTGTATAAATCTTTCAATATTTATGACAAAATCCTCTTACTAGGATGATTGTCTCCTTTGTATAAATATACTCATAGAAAGTCAATACAAATACTTTTCCCATAAATTTGTGTCATTTCCTTTTTCTTTTCTCTTGCATTATTTGTTTTATTTTGAGAAACGTCCAATGTTTTGTTAAATAGGCATATGCATTTGAACATAATCATTTCCTTATGAATCAGGAAAGTGGATTACTGATAGATTGAAGGTGCAGTTGGATACCTTGATACCCTTTCAAAGGAAACTCCCAGGAGATTTGGAATCCATATCCCCAGCAAGTCTTGAAGCTTATCCCCAGTAGATTCTGGAAGCTTATCCCCTGCAGAGTACGGACGTCTCTCCCGAGCTTTATTCAAAGTTATTCCCCACAAAGGCTTATAACCGGGTTATCCTCAGCTTATTACCACGGAAGATCGCATTCGGCAAGTTTCTTCATATCCCCAGCGGAGTCCATCAGAGTTCCCCAGCATAACTGATCAATACAATCCCCAGAGAAGTTTATCTTTGTTATCCCCAGCCAGAGAATCCTCCAGAACTCAATTCCCCTCAGAGTTTAAGTTTCAGTATCCCCAACGGAGCCAGACTAGTGAACCTTCTCCCCACAGAGATACTTCCCACCAAACTGAAGATTCTCAGTCTTACCTCCCCAGCATGAGTCTATTAGATTGGAACTCCCCAGTAGAAGTCATCAGGAATTCCCCAGAAGATTAGTATACAACCCAAGCTCCTTATTCTCCAGCAACAACCAGGAATTATTCTTCCCGGCAGCAGTCAAGATACTTTTATCTTCAGCCATCTCGGATTCATCTATCCTTTGCAAGACAGCTCTCCAGCTTACATACGCATCCATTTACATCCATATCATATAACATACATTGTATCATGCATCATGACATTGCATATAACTAACTCTTTACCTTTTTCAGGTAAGATCAGTCGACAGACAAAAATCATTATCTTCCGAGATTCTTTCCAGGAATAGTTCGGATGTGACCCAGACATGGCAACATTCTAATGCTTATTCCAGATTCATCCAGATGCAGTTTTACACGAGCTCATCATCAGGGAACCCTACACCGGTTCTTCCTCCAAATTCAAGACTTCTGAAAACAGTTCACGGGTTCTCCAAGTAACGGATGTTAACCTATCGCTTGTTCAGATTCTTCTCAAGACTTCTGAAAACAGCTTATGGATTCTTCCCAACAACGGATGTTAATCTATCGCTTGTTCAGATGCAACCTCTGAAAACAGTTTACGGATGCTGCTCTATTGCTTATTCAACTTCAAGATTTCTGAAAACAGTTCACGGGTTCTCCAAGTAACGGATGTTAACCTATCGCTTGTTCAGTTTCTTCTCAAGACTTCTGAAAACAGTTTATGGATTCTTCCCAACAACGGATGTTAATCTATCGCTTGTTCAGATGCAACCTCTGAAAACAGTTTACGGATTCTTCCCAACAACGGATGTTAATCTATCGCTTGTTCAGATGCAACCTCTGAAAACAGTTTACGGATTCTTCCCAACAACGGATGTTAATCTATCGCTTGTTCAGACTCTTCTCAACTTTTGAAAATAGTTTACAGACGCTTCCCAACAACGGATGCTGCTCTATTTCTTATTCAACTTCAAGATTTCTGAAAACAGTTTATGGATTCTTCCCAACAACGGATGTTAATCTATTGCTTATTCAGACCCCAGTTCAAAGATGTTCCTAAACATGGACACCTTTCTGATACTCATTCCAGATGGCATCTTTTAAGCCCATCCCCGACAAGTTTCTGTCACTCTTCCAGATGGCATCGTTAAGCCCATCTCCAAATGGCATCTCTAAGCCCATTCCCGCATCCATTGCTGTGACGAGTGCAAATTTAAGGGCACTCTAGTGTCCAATCTCCTTCTACCCTCGAGTCACGAAAGGCAAAATTGCCAATCTAACTCTTCGGATTCAAGAAGATTGAACAGGGGAAACTGTTGTACCCCAAAATTTTCCCTCCCTTTTTCTCATATGATTTCTCATCACAAAGCCCTTGAAGCTCAAGATCCAGTTAGGGTTTCATCTGCTCAAGACTCCTCTTTGCACTGTTGACCCAAATTAGGGTTTGTGTTTGCACAAAGATGTTTTGACCTAAAATGCCTAATATGACTTTCATGCTTCATATTGGACTCCCAAGTTTATCCATACCAAGTTTCAAGTCTTGATTCCAAATTTTGCCCAGTCAATTGGACAGTTGACCTAGAAATCAGTTGTATTGGGAAAAAGTCAACTGTGGCCAATTGACAGTCAAATCTCATGAAAATTGACCCACATCAACATTATGAACTCACATGGACCATTTGATCAAGTTTGGATCACAATTCCATAAGAAATTTGATCAGATCACCAAAAGGGCAAAATGGTCATTTTTAGGGTTTTGACTGCACAAAGGCAATTTTTGACTGTTTGACCTAGCCAATGGAAAACCAAGCTCACATATGGACTCAAGGACCCCATGGAATTGTCTTGACATGCTCAACAAGTTCAAAAGATCCCAAATACACAAGATTGACAGTTGAATTTCCCAGTCAATTGATCAATTTTGACTGTATACTGAAAAGTCAAACTTTGACTTTTTGGTCAAAATCAAGTGTCAAGATTCATTTTTCATCAAAACATGCCAAATCATGAAACTTGTTCATCAAGAAATCAAGAAATGCAAATTAGGGTTTGAAATGAAGATTTTTCATAACTTAGAATTTTTCTAAGTTATGAAAAACCCTAATTTTTTCCTAACTTTGCCCCACTTTCTCACCAAGATTCATTTGGATTCAAGCAAAAGTCAAAACATGAAAGTTGTAGCCTATTGCATAATCTACAACTTTGATTCACAAAGTTTTCCCAAAAGAGGCTTGTATCTCAAGTTACAATTTTTGGAACAAGGGTGCCAAACCATTCTTAACTTAGAGAAAATTTGACCTATTTTAGGCAAGGTTTTTACCTAACTTCAAGACCATTTTTCATACACTTCCACTTGGAATTTCAATTTTCATTTCAAAGATGGATTGTAGTACACATTCCAAGATTTCCAAAATGTCCAAGAACTCATCAAACAACCTCATGGTTAGGGAGAATTGAATTTGGCAAGTTGGGCAAAACTCACTTTGTTCTTGGCCAAATTACATGTCCATAACTTATGCATTTTCAAACTCAGCATGTGCTAGCTACCTTGCAGGCCTCTAATCCCATTTTCAATCAATAATTCAATGCAAAACCATTGTGCCAAGATGTTGTTCTATGCATTTGGTCATTACATGGAGAACTAAGCCATAAATGGAAAAAGTAAAATAGCCATTCTTGAAAAGTTACACTTTATGTCAAAGTTGCAAATCAGCAAGTACAGATCAAATCTCTTGGGCACAAGATTATGAACAAAACACATTGATCAAGGGGAAGGTTAGAAGCACATTAGGGGGGCTTCTAGCTGTCAAAAACTCAAGTGGACATTTGCTTGCTTAAGTGTGAAGAAATGTGGCATAACTGAACACAACTCTCATATCAGTGAATACATGCTTAGCAAAAGTTATCAAACACATTCAAGACATCCTAACTGAGCTAGAACACGACTCCAACACCTCCATTGCCCTCTAGAACACAGAACCACCCTCAAACTGCCCAAACAGAGCATTTGCTGCAGTTTGAGTTCCAACTCTCATCCCTTCCATGCACTCTTGCTAAAACCACCTCAAATACATCCTACAACATCCCTTGAAGCTAATCTAAACATCAAACACGAGCTGTAACACTCCCAGGCTACATCACCATTTTCACTTTCTTGTTTTGCAGTTGAAGTTCCATAGCTCGATTCAAAGGGTTTCAAGACAAAGTAAAGCTTGGAATAGCATCCCTGGACATCAAGGAAGATGTACAAATCATCACCTTGCTCTGAAAGTACCTCCATCATCAGATACAACTTCAACTGAACAGGTATCTTCTTGAACTTCTAACTCTTAATGTAGGCATTGTTAGCTCTAGGTTTGTGAATAAAAAGTGTTCTACTCATGCCCCTGAATCTGTACATACTTTTACTTTCCATTTATTTTGCCTAAGCTATGAGAATTTAAGGTCTGAATGTTGATAAAAAGTTAGGTTAGGATTTGGGAATGATAAAATTCTCTCTCATTTCTGAGAGTTAGGATGAGTTCTTTACATATTTAGAATCGTGGCTTGATGATTAACATTTCTTATGTTGTAAGTTTGTGCTAAAACTCAAGGAATCAGGATGTTTGAATTCATGAACAAGGCGCGCGTTTTTGTCACAGTTCTGGCCAAAGGTTGAAGACAAAGTCTTCTTGGGCTGGGCCTGAGTTGATTTCTTATTTGCACCCTATTTCTGCTTTGGAACCCCCTTGGCCCATTGTATTTATTTGAAGGATTTTTTGACTTTTTCTTGTTATGTTTGACTTATTTATTTTTTCTAATAATATTAAAAACATAAAAAAATATTTTTTACACCATTTTTATATTTTTTAGGTATTTATTTGTTTATAGGACATTTGCACATAAATAATATATAAATACTATTATTTAGAAAAAACTAGAAAAATAATGCAAATATATTTTATTTCTGATTTCTATTTCATTTTCTCTTTTGAAAACATTTTATATCAAAAATACTTTTTTTATAAATATTAAATATTATTATTTTATATATATAATACATATTTAGTAAATAATAAAGATATTTATATATAAATTAGTATATTTAGGTAAATAATACAAAAAATATATACATTTTTTATTTTATTAATATTTGACATAAAAAATACTTTTTTATGAATATACTTCATTTTTATTTTATTTTGTACATAATTATTAAATATTGTACACATTAAATAAATATTACCTTTTATTTAATAAAATTAGGGTTTTACCCTAAACATAAAAAAAAACCAAAAATAATACTTTTTCTTTTATTTTGTTTATTTAACATAAAAATACTCTTTTTGTCATATACATAAAAAATATTTTTTTTGCATCTTGCATATTTATTTTATTTCTATTTAATTGGTGCAATTAAATATCTTGTAAATAAATTCCAAATTGATGTAATAGCTAGGTTTAAATTCCTTGTCAAATCCCCCCATTTGAACATTTGTACCCCCCTTCCCATATTGTGTTGTAATAGCTTAGGAAATTTAAATTTCGCACTTTATTGCTTTCTAAATATACCATGCTAGAATTAGGGTTTGTATGCAAATAAGAACAACAAAATAGTTTGACCTAATTTCAAGATAATCAAGCATGAAAATGGACAACACATATCACACTTGCACCCTCTAGGGTACTCCACTTGTTGCCTTCAATAAATGGGCCATATTGCATGTTAGGTCTCTTTGGGCAAAAACAAAACAAACAATCAAATGATCATAGTCCCTCGATGACGCTTTCGAAAGTTGCCTAAAAATGATCAAGTCCCTTAAAGGAAAATTGCCCAAAGATACTTAGCACCATTGCAATTATGGTCTAAACGATGACCCGCGCCCGTCCCTTTCACATCCTAACACAAGATTGTCCACCAAACGCAATGGTGGAACAAAATTGTTAAAAGGGTTAAAGCATAACAAAAATCTTTGAGAACTTTAGGGTAAATAGCTCTTAAGTACTTGTCAACTTGCAAAACAAAAACGCTTGCCTATTTTTTAAATCACATCTCACAAAAACTTTCAAAACAACTTTCAAAAACCTTGAAACATCTTTTCAAAAAAGACAAAACACCTTTTGTAAACATTCGAGTAAAGAATTGTTACAAGGGTAGCCTAGACAAGGCATCTTTTTCAAAACATTTTCAAAACCACACACAAAGCACCATTTCAAACAATTGAAAACCAAGGCAAGTTGATCTAAGCAAGTACCTAAGAGCCCATGGATAACCATGGATAGAAAGGGTGCTAATACCTTCCCTTTCTATAATCTACTCCCCGAACCCAAGAAAATATCTCAAAGGTTTTTGCTGTGCTTTTTAAACCTTTCCTTAGGATAAAATAAAAAGTCGGTGGCGACTCTTGCTCAACCGAAACATTTGCGAAAACAAACGCAAAACCATAGTCAGTTCTCCCACCGTATCACAGTCATCGTCATCTTCTGTATAATCCTCTTAATGTTCTTATTGGCGACTTCCACTGCGTCATTCATCTTTGGTCGATACGGAGAAGAATTGTGGTGTTTAATCTTGAACTGCGTGCAGAGTTCTCTAATCATGGTGTTATTGAGATTGGTACCATTGTCTGTGATAATCCTTTCGGGGATGCCATACCGACAAATAAGGTTATGTTTAATGAATCGGGCGACAACATTCTTAGTAACAGAGGCAAACAAGGCTGCTTCAACCCACTTTGTGAAGTAATCAATGGTGACGAGGATGAAGCGATGTTCATTGGAAGTATTAGGTTTGATCTCTCCAATCATATCAATGCCCCACATTGCAAACAACCAGGGAGCAGTCAAGACATTCAGAGGTACTGGAGGCACATGTACTTTGTCAGCATATATCTGGCACTTGTGACAAGTTCTTGAGTGGTGATGGCAGTCAGTTTCCATAGTCGACCAATAATAACCCATTCTCAAAATCTTCTTAGCCATAGTATGTCCACTGGAATGAGTCTAAATATACCCTTGTGCATATCTTCCATAATTTTCTCCGCTTCCTTCTTGTCCATACAACGAAGCAGAGTCGAATCATGGTTGCACCTGTACATAATTCCGTTACTCAAGAAGAACTTAGCTGAGAATCTCTGTAGAAATTTCTTATCGTGATAGATGCTCCTTTAGGTTACTCTTGATCCTCAAGGTATCTTTTCACTTCATAAAACCAAGGCTTATGTTCTGCTTCATTAGTGTCAACTTCGTAGCAGTGTGTTGGTTCGTCTATCTTTTCAATAGTAATTTGAGGAGCTTCGTTATCCTATCTGACTTTAAAGATAGAAGACATGGTTGCTAATGCGTCTGCCAAGTGATTATCTTCTCTTGGGATGTGCTCAAAAGTGATCATCTTGAAGTACATAATTAAGGTTAGCACATGCTCTATAAGGAATGAAATTCAGATGCTTAGTATCCCATTATCTCTTGATTTGACTGATTACCAACGCTGAGTCCCCATATACGATCAAGAATTAATCCTCAAATCAATAGCAGCTCTGATGCCCATGATGCACGCTTCATACTCAGCCATTTTGTTGGTACATTTGAAACATAATCTGGCGATGAAGGTGTATGGCAACCCTGGGGAGAGATAATGGCAGTTGTAATGCCCCAAATTTGTCCTACCCTTCTATTTTTATCTGGTTTATGCATTGTCGCACTTTTCTCATGTACATATCTCCATTAGGTCATTTAACATTGCATACATTCGCTAACAACATAATTTGGCATGTAATCAGTGATATGATGGAATTAGGGTTTCTATGGCTTTGATGGTCCTCATCTTCACTCAGGCTTGAATAAGTTGGTTTCCGAGTAACTGTGGTTTATGGAACTAGGGTTTGGATTCTTAATCATGGAGAACTTATCCCCCATCAAGCTATAAGGCTGTCATCCTCGTCAAGGGCAGGATCACTAGGGTTTCACTAAAGGTTTAAGTAAAGACTATGTGAACTAAGGTCCAAGTTCAAAGTCATCTTGAATATCTTCTTCAGGGGTCCAAGACGTCGTTATTCTAGTGCTCATATAGTCGGGACATGGTACAAGATGTGGATTGTAATCAGGGTGTCATTATTTCAAATACTTGTTGCTTGACACACAAGTTTGGTTTATATTGAGGAGGTGAATTGAATTAGGGATTCATTGAATTTGTAATTCGATTGGAACTCGTTCATTAAGATGTGAAGAGGATTTAGGGTGAATAAAAGTTCTTAAATATTTGTGTGGGATTTCTTAGAATAAAAAGGCATGTATCAAACTCATTTGTTTCATCCAACAATCAAAGTGTCATCCAAACAGTCATTCAAGAACTCATTAAAGATTCAAGTCTCTTCGTGATTACCTCGCAAATTTTTTGGATTAGTGCCATGATTATTTGAATTCATACAAAGGCGTCTAAAGGGAATATTGAGGGGAAAGGAATTTGGAAGTTCAAAATCAATTTGAAAGTTCAAGGTTACAAATGAATTACATCATCCAATTTTCAAGTTACAATTCATTAAGGCTTCCATTTATTCAAGTTCCAAAATACATTACAAATATCCAACACCATTTACAATATCCAAAAAAAATATACTACAAAAACGAGAAATACACTTAAAGATGCATATATTGATTCTCTTTCTGTGTGGCCTTGTCGTGTTTGAAATGCAACCTTAGTTTGCTTCCAATCTTCATTATCTTCTTCATGACCAAACTGGCGTATTGTAACTTGCCATGATCTATGCCTGTTGTTTCAACCCAAAGCAATCCTGAACATTTATACAACAAAAAGAAAACTCAGAAGGAGAAACCTGCATAAAGCAATACAGAAAACCAGTTTAGAATTTAACCAAATAACCAACTGTCAAACAACCTAACTAATTCCTAACAAAATTCCCAATAAACCAAAACAGAATTTCAACTAACAGAATTTCAATAACAGAATTTCCAACTTAGCAGATAACCAACTTCTAACAGAAAATCTAACTGATCTGTAACTAACTCTCAAACTATCCTCTAAACAACTCTCTAACCAACTTATATCAGAGGTACAACAGAAAAATAGAAAGAGATAGGCGGGGGATACGATTCATTGACACCAGAAAAAAGGTCATTGAAAAAGTCATAGAAAATCAGAATACTCACCTTTCAACTACACTCTCTCGGTAACTCTTCAATTTCCTTCATCACCTTCAACCTTCTTAATTCTTCAACCACTAAGAAGAATCACCAACTCTGGAAAATCCTCACCTCTCTAACTCTGCAAAATTCTTCTCTCTGATTTTTCTGCCGTAATCGTTTCTCTACTCTCAACAATCTTCAACCAATCTTCATTCCAAATCACAATCATCACTTTATTCAACCTTCAACCACCTCCACCTTTAATCTTGACACTCCTTTCTGTAACTCAGAAAATTTCCACCCCACTTCAAATTTTGAATATGCAGCCTTCATCGCAAAAGTCCATGGATCTGCGATCATCTTGTTGCAACATATCTTTGACAATCAATTTCATCAACAAAACTTCATCTTTCATCATCATCGCGTCACAGCAACAACAAATCCAACTACCATCGAAAATCATCTTTCATCTTCGTTTGCAATAAACACCATCAATTTCACGTTCTTCACAACATCTTCAATCTATAACATCACTGCATCACTGATCAATAATAACGACCTCGATCCACAATCGGTGATAACGTCACATAATAGCAATCCACAGAAACTCAATAGAAAAGAGAAGAAGAAAGACCGAAAGTAGATGTATACCTGAGTTTATCTTCTATATTTCTCGCCATTTCCGCCATCTAAGAGGCGCCAGACCGTCTTCAGTAGGTAACAATCTTCAGCCTCTTCCTTTATCATTTTATTTATGTTGTTGTCATTGGTTTGCTTGAACTACGAAGACTGGAGTGGATAAACGCATGGTGTCGAAGGTGAGGTTGAGCGATGAAGAATAATCGCATTGAAGATGCACAGAATCACAGAAGCAAAGAGACGAGAGAGGACGGTTATGTGTGGTTTATCACAATGGCGATGAAGTCCAACAATAGAGGGTGTGAGGCTGAGATAAAGTGGAGGGGAAGGTGGTTCAATGATGAGTAGCTCCGCCGCTGTTATGTTGAGTTCGCGATAAGAAGAAGAATTAGTGTTTGGAAGCCGAAGCAAGACGACCATGAAGCAAAGGCGGTGGGGGGACGGAGTTTCGCGGCGCCGCGTGAGAGAGGAAAGAAGTGAAGAGACAAGCTTCATAACCCTATATCCTCTTTCAATTTGCATATTTTTTTTAATTTTATTTGTTTTAATTGATTTTTTCTTCTTTTAAACACATATAATAATACAAATAATGTTGAATTAGGGTAATGATTTGGTGATGATATGCTTAGGATGGTCTGAATCCCCTTGGCCCATTAACACTTTTTATATAACCTTGTGTGTCGCAAAAGAAGATTATTGGAGTCGACCCGGGCCTAGAGAATTATTTTTATATACCACTTCCTTCTTATGCAATTCACCCTCTGAGTACTTTCTATCCTTTTTTTCTTAATAATTTTGTGTGATATTTCTACATGGTTTTTTCCTTAATTGTTCACATGATAAAAATTCAAAAAATATTAGAATATAATTTTAATTTTTTTATTAACTTTGTTTGTTATTTTATCCATGTTTTTGGTAGATTTTAATGCCAATTTTGTGTGAGATTTTGAAATAAAAGAGACTTGAGTGAGGAGTTTCATGAAGTTTCAAAGCTAGCTAAGAGCATAATTGTCCTCAAGGAATTCAAGGAGGCTTCTGTAGAGTTTTCTTATGGCTTGCATGTTTATTAAGAGGCAACGGACCTTCTCCGTTTGGTATCTTCACAAATCTATTTTATTCCTGCACTTTACCACTTTCTAGATATCATGTGAAGTAGGGAATAAAGAGCGTGCGCTTGAAGTCGCTGTTTAAAGACCTGTAGCAGGCATTCCGCACTTCATTGGCTATATGTGTTGTGCTTGTGTTTGTTTACTTTCTTGTTGATCGATGAGTCACTCAATCTAGCAATTGAGATCACGACTTCGCTCTCAGTGCATGCTCCCTATAGGACTTTATCGCTTTCCATTCTTTCTTGTTGATTGATGAGTCACTCAATTTAGAAATTGAGATCACGACTTCGCTCTTATTGTATGCTCCCTATAGGATAGTTTTTTTAGACTTTTCTTAGACATGCTAACCTAAGCAGGATCCCTTTAGGTGTGCTTCTTTTTTACTTGGCTTGCTTGCTTTATCCTTGTACATACCATGTTCCCTTAGGATTCGCTTGCTCCATTCGGACATAAGTTAGACCTTAGATTGCAAACCATGCATGCTGACATTAGGTAGAAACTTCCCCTGTTATCCTTGACATAGGGCTACCATTGTATGATAACATTAGGTTTAGAAATAGGCTAGTCTCCCATAGACTCTTTTCTTTCCCTTTTTGCATCCTTGCATCTAAAACAAAACCCATCTTCTTAGCAAATCAAAAACATGCTAACCATACTTAAACCCTTTTTCAAGGTAACAAAAATACAAAACAAATTCAAACCATTTTGTGCGCTCGAGCACCTTTTCAGGTAAGGACATGCTTAGTTTACTTCTGTGCCAACGCATAAGTCTCCAAAGGTCGAGTTGCGGTAGAAGGCGAGATTAACATTGTCCATAAAAAACAAAAAACAAACAAAAACATATGAGCCGAACTACGGTAGCTCTGATTCCTCAAAAAGGATACGTAGGCATTGGGGTAGGTCCCAGGCGAGCACAATTTTATTTTCCCTACATTATTTTCTCCTTTCTTTTGCATGCATTTTCCCTTCAGTAGTATAGTAAACAGTAAGCATAGATTAAACACACCCATAAGATAGACAACAAGAATGGATATTGTAGAGTACTACGGGCATGTGGGGTGCTAATACCTTCCCCTCGCGTAACAGACTCCCTTACCCGATATTTCGGTCGCAAGACCGTGACTTCTCCCTTCTCAGGTTTTCTCTATGTTTACCTTTCCCTATATGTGGGATAAAAGACGTTCGATGGTGACTTCATTGTTTTGATGATTTTCAGCTGGTTGTTTCAGCTGGCGACTTCACTGGGGATAGGTCGATCAAATGCTGGTCCATCCCAGAGTACCTCCTAGCTCTTGCTTTCTTTCATTTGGGTGTTTATCTTTACGCTTTCAGTTTATTCATTCATTTTGTATATACTTGAGCATACATATGCATTGCATTTTATTGTCTTCCATATACTATTGTTGTACTGGATCTGCTTCTTATTGGTTGGGTGTTACTATGAGGTAAAAGGCCCAATACCCAGGCCAGAGTTGTATACCATAGGAACCCTAGGAATAGAGTGGAACATGAACGGCTAATTGACTTAGTTCTCACTATCGCCGCCATGTCGTCCATGCTCAGATGAGGTACAAATTAGGGGCTATCGTTTTCACGTAGGTGATACGGCGATAGTTTTTTTAGGAGTACCCTCGATTCTGAGTTACCATTGCCTTACCCTGACCTAGTTTTCACCCGTGAGCGGGGAAGGAATTCTTATTACAGGTACAAATGGTGACTATGTTCAGATGGTTAC
The DNA here is from genome assembly GCA_948472305.1 of Vicia faba. Classification (NCBI taxonomy): domain Eukaryota; kingdom Viridiplantae; phylum Streptophyta; class Magnoliopsida; order Fabales; family Fabaceae; genus Vicia; species Vicia faba. The sequence goes on along the minus strand of OX451736.1, from coordinate 588,196,715 downwards.
TCATGCTCGGATTGTGACTATGCTCAGACAGTGACTATTGGTTCTAATGGCTATGTTCTGGATTTCTGTTATGACTTTATGCAGATGCTATATCTTGTCGGTGACCGTATGGTTCTCAGATTTATTTTCTAAGTTTCTGACTTGTTTACCTGGAGATTCATTCAGGCCTTCGATCTTGGTATTCCCAGCATATTCAGAAAATTCTCAACAGTATCCGATGTTCAGAAGCCTTGACCCCGTACAATGGGAGATCCACATGGTACTTGGTTCTTATATATGCAGAAGCTATGTCGGATCTTTGATCTGATGATACTCACATGGTTCAAAATAGTACAACAATCATATTCAGGAATGATGGAACCTTGATCCTATTTGATCTTATGCCTTTGCATGCATAACATGGCTAACCACATGCTTAACATACATGTTCAATTATTTCCAAGGAATCACATTTGCAAGTATTGTGCTAAACTTTTCCATCCCTTACTTGCGCAAAATCAAAATCAAAGCACACAAATTCCTTGCTAATGACAGAACATGACATGTGTTGTACCCCAAAATTTTCCCTCCCATATTCCTCAAGATATGTCAAGAATCATCTCCAAATTGCTCAAGATTGCTCAAGGGTCATACAGTCAAATCACCTCCTAAGACAGCTGAAATTAGGGTTTTGGTTCTTTCAAGGAACTTGGGGTTCTCAATGGTTCAAATCAAGTCTCATAGGCCTATATACATTCTCAAGCACCTACATGCCAAGTTTCAAGACTCATAGTGCCAGTTTGCACAGTCAAAAGCCCCATTTGATCTACAGGCAACTGCAAGGGCAAAATGGTCATTTTGCAGTCAAAAGTCATAATTTTTGGTCAACATCTTATTTTGAGTCCACAATCATCATTTGATCAAATCTTGATCATGATTCCACAAGAATAGCTCAAAAATCATCAAGATGCAAAAAGTTACTATTTTGGGACAGCAAAAAAGTCAACTGTACTTTGACAAGGGCATAACTTTTTCATGGTTTATCATAAAAATTCCATCCAATGCTCATTTTGAATAGGATGTAATTTCCTACAATCCATCTTCACAATCCAAGATCAAGAAATGCCCTCACAAGAAGTTACAAATTTTTACATTATAGGTCAATTTCAAAAGTCAACAAAAGTACACTTTGAGTCAAAGGCCATAACTTGAGATTGGTAAATCAAAATGACATGGGACCAAAGGAATTGGTTATAGGACTTCAAGATCTTTCCAAAGTGTCCAAGAACATGGTCATATGATCAAAATTGAGCAAGTTGTGCATTGGAGAAGTTGGGAAATTTTCATGAATTTGCAAAAGTCAACTTTGCTCAAAACACCTTCTTTTTGCTAATGGGCCTCAAATCTCTTCTTGAAACTTCACCCATGACCTATGCACGACCCACCAAGATGAATTGGATTTATTTTCTTATTTTTATTGATTAAATGGATTTTTAATACATAATAATTCATTTAATTAATTTAAATCATAAGAAAATAGAAGATTTGTTTTTAAATCAATTTGTGAACCAAATATGATCAAAACATGCTGGCAAATTCGTGCACAAGTCAAAGATACAAAAAAAATCCAATTTTGGCAACTTTGTTCAATCATGAAAATCAAGAATATTTGATTTACCAATCAAAGATTTAAACTTGAATGCACATGGATTTTTGCCCAGCTCTTGACCTAATTTGATTCTCATATATGTATGCAAGCAAACCCTGACCTAATACACGAGTGAAAGCTGCAAAAACGGCCATAGCAAATTCAAGAATTTTCAAGAAAAGTCAAAACCTGTTCTTGCATTCTAGGTTGATTCAAGGCATTTTGTTCATCCAAACACCTTGCAGGAGGTACTAGGATTGATTTACAATCAAATTCAAGCATCAAAGCTCAAGGAATCACGATACACAGTCCCACGGTTTGCACTTTTGATTCCAAATCGTATCTCTTAATTCATATGCATTTAACATGTTTTTGTGATTGGTTTGTGTTATTAGAGATCATACAAAGCTAATGGCATGATTGAATTGAACTGTAACGCCCTAAATCGAAAGATACCAAGACTGAATTTCTAGGGTTCTTGAGCTTTTAAATGGGGCTTTTCAATCCAGGAAAAATTGGGACTAATAGGATACATGGCTGAAATCGTGAGGCCGAGACGAACAAAACCCATACCTCGCGAAATATTTGTTCACTGTGTGTCTAATCGCTATTTTTCCTTGCAGGAGATAGTGGAGGTTAAAAACCCCCGCTATCTGATTCTCTTTTGCACAAAACCAGGGTTGAAGACGCTGACGTGCATTCATCTGATTCGTGTGTTTGAAAACGCGCGCGTTATTTTTTTGTTTACAGCGTATTGTTTATTTTTTGTATATAATATTCTCTATCTATCCATTTAACAAAAGCGCGCTACAGTTCAGTTGGCAAAGGCATTGAAGCATAGTTCATTGAGACCTGGGTTCGAATCCCAGGTCCCCCCAAAACCTTGTTATTTTTATTTCACAGGTATTCACGTGCAAGTTTCAAAGTGAGGTCCACCATACACCTCAAACCCCAGTGCGCCAGATGTCTCCAAGCATAGATCCAATGGTCATGAGTGGAAGACCACCATGCTCTCTGGTCAACATACGCATGGGTGATCAGGAAAGTCAACAGGGCTGGAATTGTTAATGGGCTTCAGAATTGCTGACACACCACAGAATTGGGCCCAACACCCCCCTTCAAGTTTACTTCTTTTCTTTTCTTTTTTTATTTCTTTCACTTAATTATTTTTTATAATTATTATTTTCACTAACAAATTAATATTTATTTTCATAATAAATTCAGAAAACATAAAAAATATAATATTTTTATTTATTAAATTTAATTAGTTATTTTTTGTAAATAAATAAGTAATTAGTTAATTTAGTTTTAATTAGGTTAATTCTAACCTTTTTTTGCAATAATTTAAAATCAATGTAGAATTAGGGTTTTTAATAACTTTTGACCATCTTTTATTTTTTTCTTAAACATTCAAAAAAAACTCAAAAAAATATTTTTCTTTTATTTAATTAATTAATTAGTCTAGGTTTAATTTAATTAAATGCAAAATAACAAAAACCTCTTTCTTTCCTAAAAAGGGTCAAAACCCTAAAAAGCTCCCCGATTCAATTTTTTCCTCGCACATATTATTTATTCTTCATCATATTATGTATTTGCTCCGAGGATGTAATAGCTTTAATTAGGACTCTTTATCGCTTTTATTTAATTTCCCGCAATTTACTTTTCAAGGGTTTGTTTTGGGCGATGTAAATACCCGACGCCTTGTAATAGCTTAGTTTTATTTTCCGCAACTATTAACTGCTAGATGTATGCTAAATATGCTATGCATGACAAGATCTCTCTTAAATTAAAATCAATCGTAGCTCACCATAACATGTACAAAGATAACATAACTGAAACCTGACACACTCGCACATGCCACTCTTAGGGTACGCCTCACTTGGTTGCCTCGACGTGGTCATTGAGTATAGGGTGTTTTAGAGGTCGCCCTCCTGTCTAAAAGATCAAAGTTGCCTCGAAACGGTTGCCTCAATAAAAAAATGATCTAAGACATTAGGGTTACCGCTAAGGCGTCCTACCATTGCTTTAGTGACCACATGTCCCATTAATCGAATTGACCTGAAAACTCCAACGACGGTGCTACCTACTTCTCAATAGTGGGATAGCACTGTCTAAAGGACATTTACACAGCTTAATTTCTTTTGAGTAGGTAGAGGTTCTTAGGTACTTGCTCTTTCAAAACAAAAATACTTTTCGCACTTACACTTTTTCAAACAAAAGTTTTCAAACAATACTACATACACTCTTGAGGACAGATACAAGAGTTAAATCGAAGTTTTTCAAACAAAACTTTTTTCAAAACCCACAAACACAAGAAAAGCAAAACTTTTTGAAAACATAGTGAGCAAGTACCTAAGAGCCCGTGGATAACCACGGATAGAAAGGGTGCTAACACCTTCCCTTTCTATAATCTACCTCCCGAACCCGAGAAACATCTCGAAAAGGAATTTTGCTGTGCTTTTGTCCTTTCCTTGTTGGAGAAAATAAAAGACAGTGGCGACTCTTGCTTACCGCGACATTTTGCGAACCAGCATTCCAAAACAGTCAGTTCTATTTCCACCGATCACAGAACTGGCGACTCTGCTGGGGATATTAGTGAGGTGTACCTTAGGATTAGATCATTATGTTTTCAATTGTATGCTTTGTATGCTTTAAATTTTGTGGGCTTGTATCGAAGTTTTATAGATCCTAACCCGGATCTAGGGATACCCTTTAGGTAAGTAGCAATAAACTGTGAGGGATCTGTCCGGCGTAGACCGACACAGATGAAGCAGTAGCTACGTTGGTGTGACACCTTGGTCTGTACCGATATCCCTTGTGTTGGAACGAGGAGAATATGGGTCTTCTGAGGAGTCATTAAGCACCAACTGACCTTAGAACCTTAAATTGACCAACTTGGCCATAGAACAGTAGCAGTATGCTATGCTCATTGAGACTAAACTCTCGCGATGGTTTCGGCCGCAAGAAAAGGTTGCTAAACTGGAATTATGACCGATTGAGGGTAGTCAGTGATATTGAGATCCTCTAGAACCCGGTTACTATTTTTAGGATAGGTCTTAACCAACTGAAACTGAAAGAGGGTAGTACCTAAGCTTCATGACAGCCTGAAATCTAAGGGCTCTTTTGTGTGACTTGTGTGCCTTCAAACTTGAACTACTTGCATATTCCTCTTATCTGACAGCATGAGTTCCTTGCAGTCCTTATCCAACAGTTTGGATTTATAGCAGGGCTTGCTTACATCACCTCACACGCATAGCATACACATCATAACATCATACCATAGCATTTCCTTAACCATTTCAAGGATCTCAAGGGTTTGTGATGCAGGTCATGATGAGCCAGACGTCAAACAAGGGGCAAAGGGGATTTATTTTCCTCTAGCCAAGGTTGTCTAGAAATCCAAGCACGATAACTTGAGTCAGGGGCTATGACCCACTCGATATGGTGAGATTCACTCTTGAAGAAGGACTCTTAATGACACGAATTTTCTTCTAACAATTTCTAACAGTTTCTTGTTTACCCCGCGAGATCCTTGGAAACATTGCATACATATATCATACATATCATTGCATAATAGGTCACCCTTTTACAGGTCTCTCATATTCTCGTTGTTTATTTCAGCAATGGCTTTCTAACAAGACAACCAGGATCTTCATACTCAAGAGACTCAGTTCAGGGAAATCTTCCTAAACCTATCCAAGGGGCAGGAAGAGTTGAGAACACTCCTCATGGGGAATTTGGTCAAGAAAATTCCTGAAGACAATAAGGACGAACGGCTGAAACATCTGCAAGCTGAGGTAGATGCAATGAGAACCCAGATGTTGGGGCAGATGACTCTTATCCAAGGCTTAGCTCGGGAGCAAGAAGAGTTGAGAACCGTGATCAACCAGCTTCATCAAGACAGATACAACAGTATAAAGCAAATAGTCAAGGATGAGGATCAAGTCATTAATCAACTTTCGAGAGGTCAAAGGTTTGGTTTGATGAAGAATGGACCTCTCCAAGTTGCTACTACCTCACAGGTCCAACAACAACCTTGCCATAAGCAACAGGTTACTCAGAGGCCGTTTACCAAGCTGAACATGTCGTTGTCCCAAGCTTTGCAACACCTATTGAAATTGAATCTGGTGACATTGGTAGGACCTCATCCGAATCCTAAGACTTCTTCACCCAATTACAATCCTGATGCGAGGTGTGCATACCATTCTAACAGTCTGGGGCATGATACTGATGACTGTTGGAAGTTGAGGTACAAAATTCAAAACCTGATTGATGAAGGAATATTGGAATTCACACAAGATGGTCAGGCTGAGTTCTTCTACCATCCTCCAAGGTTCACCATTTGAAGTGACAAGTACCGAGACGAGAAGACTTTTGTTCATTAGGATTTTCAAGTTGTAATTTTCTTTAGATTATTCAAACAATTATTCATGTCAAACTTTATTACCTTATCAATGCATTGCATATGTCTGTTTTGAATCAATCCATTCGTATCCACTATATTCAAATTGCTTTCATTTTTTGATGTTCAACTCTCGATTAAAAAAAAATTCTAAGCCTTTTGAGGGAGGATGACGAAAATGATACCACGATCTTTACAGTATGCTTTTGAACAGACCCCGTTGATGAAGTACAGGCATTGTTTCAAATCCTAAACAGTGGAGTTATAAGGAAGATAATCCCTAGTCAACCCCTTTGAGCCAAGGAAGTTGGAGTTTTTCTTTTCACAAATTAAAACCCTTAATTATAACCTGGGGCAGGGTAGTTTTCTCAGTTAATCCAGGCGCACAATGAATGGCATCAAAGAAGTCCTTCCAAAACAAAAGACGGTGATGGTTCCGTATAATTGTAAGGACAAGCAGTCATTATCTCTCGAAATAAAAGCCCATCAAGTCAAAACCTATGAAGGAGACTTACAAAACTGGGGCATCCCGCTGACTGTAATTACAAAAGAAACAGTTCAGGCAAAAGACAGGGATAATAAAATCAAAAAGAGGTCCTGCAAACTCTCAACAAAATGACTTCCTGTTCAAAATAAATTGTCAGTATCTGAACCATCACTGGTATGTCAGAGCAAAGACTCAAACAAGATCTAATGCACGATTAGCTGAGTTTAGGATCGAAGAACATCATGAAGAACGGGTGGGTACAAATAAAATTTGAGCCTTTATCCTTTGTTTCTTAAAACCGTGAGCAGGCCACGTTATAACCCTTAAAAAGTCCTAGCTGAAGCATGGGTTAGTTCGAAAGCATACGGTTACAAAAGGTATCCTGACTCTTGTAGGGCTCGCTGTAAAATCCTGAGTTGACATCACATTTTACAAAAATTCACTTGTTTTATTGAAAACTGCATTTTCAAAAAACTTCAAGACAGACATAAGCTTTGCATTCTTAAAATAACATTTTTTGCATATGACTATTTGTTCAAACAGCAGAGAAGTTCGCACGAAGAATATCTAGTAAACAAAAACCTTCTCAATAAAAAGGATCACATCAAGTGGAAAAACACTTCCAATCAAGGGGCAGACATGATCATTTTCCATCATCTGGGGCAGTCAAGTCAAGATTCAAGGAATCTCTCAAGATGCCAAATAGCCAGGGGTAAATCTCCGCCTGAGTCACTTGGGGCATTGGACATGAATTCCAGCAACGAATCTTGCATGATCAAACAAAGATCTTCTAGTAGTATGGCAACACAACACTACCGACAGTGACACCTCCCTACACTCTGAGAGCGTGGACATAGTCAAAAAAAAAGTATTACGCATAATCAAAGACCCGCTAGGTTGACTGGCCTAGGCAAAAGTAAGGGCTTCCCAGCGAACCAAAAGGGTTCGGGCAAAAATAAGGGATGAAAATGAAAAAATCCGTACACCCGGCAAGTCGAAAACCTGAAAAGGCGGCTTGGGCAAAAAAGGGTATCCCGATGGACTGAAAACCCGAAAGGGCGGTCCAGGAAAAAATTAGGGATCAAGGCATACGACTATGTCCCGTCATCTCGTCACTTGCCTACCAGAAGAAGATTTGTCAATCGGCAGTTACCAAGCACCTCATAGGCCTTCTTCTCCCGCAGAAACTGGGGCAATGAGAATTGTCTAAGCGATCAAGTCGCTCTATCCACCAGGTACCAAGGTAGATTCAGCTGAAGAATATGGCTAAGATACCTTCACTCCCTGCAGAGTAAGACAGTAATGGTAGCTCTCCCCACTGAGACTTGCAACTACGAAGGATTCGGCAAATACTCTCCCCCAAGCAGAGTTGGCCTACCATCAGCCCTAAAAAGGTTGGGTATCCCCAGTAGATCTTAATATTCCCCAGCGGAGTATAAGGATATTCCCCAACAAGCAAAAGAGCATCCCCGACAGTCTTAATATTTCTCAACGAAATATAAGAATGTTCCCCGGCGGAATATAAGATACCCCAGTGGAGCCATTTCCCGGCGCAGTCTAAAAAAGCTTCCCCGTCAGAGTTGAATCATCTTCCCCAGTAGATTCTGGAAGCTTGTCCCCTGCAGAATACAAATGCATCTCCTCAGCCAAATTCAGAGGTTATCCCCACGAGAGTCTAACTGGGTTATCCTTAGCAACTTGCCACGGAAAGATCATCCCCGGCGAAGTTCTTTCTATCCCCCGGCGGAGTTCATCATCAAAATCCCCAATAGAGCTTATCAACGGAATCCCCAGCGAGTTATCGTTAAAATCTCAGCAAAGCATCTCTTCCCCACCGAGTAATTCCCCGCAGAGTAATCTCTTCATCAAGTTTATTCCCCAACGGAGTTCTTCTCTCTTGCAGGTTTATTCTCACAATCATCTTCATCATCCCCAGCGGAAACGAAGAATTCAACTCTATTCTCCAACAGCTCCGGGATTTATTTTCCCCAGCTAAAACATCACATTTTCATACATCATGATACATGCATATACGCATCATATCATACGATCTCATTTATGTTGAGAACATCATTGCTTGATCCATGTCATGCATTGCATATGACTGACCTTTGCTTTTCAGGAAAGATGCAGTCAAATTCTCAACTATGTCAATGGAGACAAAATCAGTTAAATCGATTCCTAAAGATTTTTCTAAGGCGAAGCCAGTCAATGGAGACAAAACCAGTTAAATCGATTCCTAAAGATTTTTCTGAGGCGAAGCCAGTCAATGGAGACAAAACCAGTTAAATCGATTCCTAAAGATTTTTCTGAGGCGAAGCCAGTCAATGGAGACAAAACCAGTTAAATCGATTCCTAAAGATTTTTCTGAGGCGAAGCCAGACAATGGAGACAAAACCAGTTAAATCGATTCCTAAAGATTTTTCTGAGGCGAAGCCAGTCAATGGAGACAAAACCAGTTAAATCGATTCCTAAATATTTTTCTGAGGCGAAGCCAGTCAATGGAGACAAAACCAATTAAATCGATTCCTAAAGATTTTTCTGAGGCGAAGCCAGTCAATGGAGACAAAACCAGTTAAATCGATTCCTAAAGATTTTTCTGAAGCCAGTCAATGGAGACAAAACCAGTTAAATTGATTCCTAAAGATTTTTCTGAAGCCATTCAATGGAGACAAAACCAGGTAAATCGATTCCTAAAGATTTTTCTGAAGCCAAGTCAGGCAATGGAGACAAAATCAGTTAAATCGATTCCTAAAGATTTTTCTGAGGCAATCCCGTCAATGAAGACAACCCGTCAATAAAGACAACACGTCAATGAAGACAACCCGTCAACGAAGACAAAAATACCTACAAACAATATCCAGGTGGCATCTATAAGCCCATCCTCCTATCCATCATATCTCAAAATGGCATCTGTAAGCCTATTCCCGACATCATATTGTTGATACTACACCATGCGAGTGCAAATTTCTGGGCACTTTAGTGTTCAATCATCTTTCACCTTCGGATCACAAAAGGCACGCAAGCCAATCTACATCCTCAGGTTTAAGAAGATTGAACAGGGGCAACTGTTGTACCCCAAAATTTTCCCTCCCATATTCCTCAAGATATGTCAAGAATCATCTCCAAATTGCTCAAGATTGCTCAAGGGTCATACAGTCAAATCACCTCCTAAGACAGCTGAAATTAGGGTTTTGGTTCTTTCAAGGAATTTGGGGTTCTCAATGGTTCAAATCAAGTCTCATAGGCCTATATACATTCTCAAGCACCTACATGCCAAGTTTCAAGACTCACAGTGCCAGTTTGCACAGTCAAAAGCCCCATTTGATCTACAGGCAACTACAAGGGCAAAATGGTCATTTTGCAGTCAAAAGGCATAATTTTTGGTCAACATCTTATTTTGAGTCCATAATCATCATTTGATCAAATCTTGATCATGATTCCACAAGAATAGCTCAAAAATCATCAAGATGCAAAAAGTTACTATTTTAGGACAGTAGAAAAGTCAATTGTACTCTGACAAGGGCATAACTTTTTCATGGTTTATCAGAAAAATTCCATCCAATGCTCATTTTTAAGAGTATGTAATTTCCTACAATCCATCTTCACACTCCAAGATCAAGAAATGCCCTCACAAGAAGTTACAAATTTTTACATTATAGGTTAATTTCAAAAGTCAACAAAAGTACACTTTGAGTCAAAGGCCATAACTTGAGATTGGTAAATCCAAATGACATGGGACCAAAGGAATTGGTTAGAGGACTTCAAGAGCTTTCCAAAATGTCCAAGAACATGGTCATATGATCAAAATTGATCAAGTTGTGCATTAGAGAAGTTGGGAAATTTTCATGAATTTGCAAAAGTCAACTTTGCTCAAAACACCTTCTTTTTGCTAATGGGCCTCAAATCTCTTCTTGAAACTTCACCCATGACCTATGCACGACCCACCGAGATGAATTGGATTTATTTTCTTATTTTTATTGATTAAATGGATTTTTTAATACATAATAATTCATTTAATTAATTTAAATCATAAGGAAATAGAAGATTTGATTTTTAAATCAATTTGTGAACCAAATATGATCAAAACATGCTGGCAAATTCGCGCACAAGTCAAAGATACAAAAAAAATCCAATTTTGGCAACTTTGTTCAATCATGAAAATCAAGAATATTTGATTTACCAATCAAAGATTTAAACTTGAATGCACATGGATTTTTGCCCAGCTCTTGACCTAATTTGATTCTCATATATGTATGCAAGCAAACCCTGACCTAATACACGAGTGAAAGCTGCAAAAACGGCCATAGCAAATTCAAGAATTTTCAAGAAAAGTCAAAACCTGTTCTTGTATTCTAGGTCGATTCAAGGCATTTTGTTCATCCAAACACCTTGCAGGAGGTACTAGGATTGATTTACAATCAAATTCAAGCATCAAAGCTCAAGGAATCACGATACACAGTCCCACGGTTTGCACTTTTGATTCCAAATCGTATCTCTTAATTCATATGCATTTAACATGTTTTTGTGATTGGTTTGTGTTATTAGAGATCATACAAAGCTAATGGCATTATTGAATTGAACTGTAACGCCCTAAATCGAAAGATACCATGACTGAATTTCTAGGGTTCTTGAGCTTTTAAATGGGGCTTTTCAATCCAGGAAAAATTGGGACTAATAGGATACATGGCTGAAATCGTGAGGCCGAGACGAACAAAACCCATACCTCACGAAATATTTATGTTCACTGTGTGTCTAATCGCTATTTTTCCTTGCAGGAGATAGTGGAGGTTAAAAACCCCCGCTATCTGATTCTCTTTTGCACAAAACCAAGGTTGAAGACGTTGACGTGTATTCATCTGATTCGTGTGTTTGAAAATGCGCGCATTATTTTTTTGTTTACAGCGTATTATTTATTTTTTGTATATAATATTCTCTATCCATCCATTTAACAAAAGCGCGCTACATTTCAGTTGGCAAAGGCATTGAAGCATAGTTCATTGGGACCTGGGTTCGAATCCCAGGTCCCCCCAAAACCTTGTTATTTTTATTTCACATGTATTCACGTGCAAGTTTCAAAGTGAGGTCCACCATACACCTCAAACCCCAGTGCGCCAGATGTCTCCAAGCATAGATCCAATGGTCATGAGTGGAAGACCACCATGCTCTCTGGTCAACATACGCATGGGTGATCAGGAAAGTCAACAGGGCTGGAATTGTTAATGGGCTTCAGAATTGCTGACACACCACAGAATTGGGCCCAACACCCCCCTTCAAGTTTACTTCTTTTCTTTTCTTTTTTTTATTTCTTTCACTTAATTATTTTTTATAATTATTATTTTCACTAACAAATTAATATTTATTTTCATAATAAATTCAGAAAACATAAAAAATATAATATTTTTATTTATTAAATTTAATTAGTTATTTTTTGTAAATAAATAAGTAATTAGTTAATTTAGTTTTAATTAGGTTAATTCTAACCTTTTTTTGCAATAATTTAAAATCAATGTAGAATTAGGGTTTTTAATAACTTTTGACCATCTTTTATTTTTTTCTTAAACATTAAAAAAAACTCAAAAAAATATTTTTCTTTTATTTAATTAATTAATTAGTCTAGGTTTAATTTAATTAAATGCAAAATAACAAAAACCTCTTTCTTTCCTAAAAAGGGTCAAAACCCTAAAAAGCTCCCTGATTCAATTTTTTCCTCGCGCATATTATTTATTCTTCATCATATTATGTATTTGCTCCAATGATGTAATAGCTTTAATTAGGACTCTTTATCGCTTTTATTTAATTTCCCGCAATTTACTTTTCAAGGGTTTGTTTTTGGCGATGTAAATACCCGACGCCTTGTAATAGCTTAGTTTTATTTTCCGCAACTATTAACTGCTAGATGTATGCTAAATAGGCTATGCATGACAAGATCTCTCTTGAATTAAAATCAATCGTAGCTCACCATAACATGTACAAAGATAACATAACTGAAACCTGACACACTCGCACATGCCACTCTTAGGGTACGCCTCACTTGGTTGCCTCGACGTGGTCATTGAGTATAGGGTGTTTTAGAGGTCGCCCTCCTGTCTAAAAGATCAAAGTTGCCTCGAAACGGTTGCCTCGATAAAAAATGATCTAAGACATTAGGGTTACCGCTAAGGCGTCCTACCATTGCTTTAGTGACCACATGTCCCATTAATCGAATTGACCCGAAAACTCCAACGACGGTGCTACCTACTTCTCAATAGTGGGATAGCACTGTCTAAAGGACATTTACACAGCTTAATTTCTTTTGAGTAGGTAGAGGTTCTCAGGTACTTGCTCTTTCAAAACAAAAATACTTTTCGCACTTACACTTTTTCAAACAAAAGTTTTCAAACAACACTTCATACACTCTTGAGGACAGATACAAGAGTTAAATCAAAGTTTTTCAAACAAAACTTTTTTCAAAACCCACAAACACAAGAAAAGCAAAACTTTTTGAAAACATAGTGAGCAAGTACCTAAGAGCCCGTGGATAACCACGGATAGAAAGGGTGCTAACACCTTCCCTTTCTATAATCTACCTCCCGAACCCGAGAAACATCTCGAAAAGGAATTTTGATGTGCTTTTGTCCTTTCCTTGTTGGAGAAAATAAAAGACGGTGGCGACTCTTGCTTACCGCGACATTTCGCGAACCAGCATTCCAAAACAGTCAGTTATATTTCCACCGATCACAACATGGCATTCATTCATGCACCCCATGCATATTCATGCATTCATAACAGGTACCTGAAGATTAGGGATTCTTATTCAGACCTGGGGTTCTCTTCAAAGGTTCAACTTGATTTCTCACCGCACATGCTCAGAGATCAATCTGAGCGATATACATGCAAGCTTTGGCTCGTAGTCAGAAACTTCTTCAAGCAGGAAGATAATTGATTAAATACTCAGATAAGCCAGATGGTATGTCATCTAGAGACCAAGTCCAAGACTGGATCAATTCAGAAACTGTCATGCTCACATCAGATCTGAGAGGGGATTCTCTCGCACACTCGAGCTTCAAGACTACAGAAAGTCGTCAGAATCAGCAAGTTCATACGCAGTCAAGTCTCCTCAACAGTGGCAATCATTGGCTTCTTTACCGCATTTTCTTTTGCATTCTTGCTTGTTTGTTTAAACATTGCTTGTATATAGAAACTTGTCTATTTTTGAATGAAAATCTTAATGCAATAAGTATGCTTGTCTTGAAGTGTTCTTTTTGTTTTTATTCATCCATTCGTTATCACTCTTTAAAATGTTTTACTTGCATATTGATGCAGATTTTCCAAGTCTTATGCTTAGGTAAAGATTGGAAGGAGGATGACGATAATCTGAAAATGCAAAATCTCCGGTTGGTACGCTTTTGAGTAAAACCTTGCTGGCGATGTACAGGCCTTATTCCAATCCCCAAACACCGGAGATATAAGGAAGATAGACCCTCGTTAACCCCTCTGAGCCTTCGAAGTAGGAGTTTTCTTTCTGTTTAGAAAAACCCTCATTTTAACCTTGGGGCGTGTAGTGTTCAGTCAATCTGATCAAGCATTCAAAACTCATCAAGAGTGTGCATCTAAGGATACAACAATGGATTATCCATCAAAAAGTCGAGGAAAGTTAAAACCACAATGGTTAACCCTCATCTATCAATAACGTGCATCAACTAACGATACCCCAATGAGTATCCCTGGCACGTCAAAAGGTCAACAAAGGACGATACAATAATGGCTATCCATCATCTACTAGAGACTTAGGCAGTCACGATCACTTCCGACAAATCAAAAACAACGCAAAGATCAACGACTTGTTCAAAATGAAAAATATGCATAAGAAAGAAGCAGAAATCCCCGCTAAGTCAAAACTTGAAAACAAGTCGCTTAGGCAAAAATTGGGGCATCCCGTTGGACTTCCAAATCGAAATTCAAAAGAATTTATCCAGACAAAAATTAGGGAAAGCAAGAAGAAATTGAAAAGCCTAAAAGGCGAGAAAAGGATTACCAACGAAAATCCTCATCAAAGAACAAAGTCGTCTGATCAGACACTAAAATCAGAAGTTAGTGACTGTCGTGTCCAAGAAACCACAATGGTTCCTCAACCATCGCAAACTCTTCAAGAGAGATGAATGCTTGTACCAGGTCAACTGAACGTAGGAATGGAGAACATCATGGAGAATGGGTGGGAACCAAATAATTTTGAGCCTTAAATCCTTTTTTTCCAAAACCATGAACCAGGCCACGTTACAACCTATAAAAGTCCTAACTGAAGCATGGGTCAATTCAAAAGCATGCTACAATGAGATAGCGTTTAACTGACTCCTAAGAGGTACGTCTCAATATCTGTGTTGGCATCATATGCTTGCATTATCCTTCATAAAAAATAATTTGTAAATGTTTCTCTCTAGCTAGTGACTCGTCCACCACAGAGTTGTGACGTCATTTCATTCAAAGTTTTTCAAACTTCAAGACTTACGTATGTGTTGCATTAGAATTATCATTCTCATAATAAACATTCCTCTGCATACAAAACAACCGATTGACATCAAGTAAGTTTACACAATGAACAATTAGTAAAGAGCTCAATCTTGTCAGAGAAGAGAGGCTTGAATACCCTGTTGAAGCAAGAGTCAGCTGCCACAAGAGAAATGACTTATCCAGCAGCATGTTAACCGGTGATTATGTCAAGAGAAATCATCTTGGTACTTCACAGTCTGAGTACCATTCAAGGATGAAGTTAGCAGAGCCTGCCAATCTGGGGCAATCAAGTCGAGAATCGATCTCTCCAAGCTCAGCCATATCTGGGGCATTCCCTCAAAGTTATCAATCAGAGGTTATCACGTCGATTAATCTCTTCAAGTTGTCAATCAGAGGCTATCACGTCGATAAATCTCTTCAAGCTCGATCAATCAGAGGCTATCACATTGAGAAATCTATTCAGAATTCATTTAACATGGGGCAGTTACGTCGAGATTCGACAAATCTCTCCAAGAAAGCTGTAATCAAGAGCAGTTTATTTCGTGGCTCAAGACATTGGGGCAGGCCACCTCATATTGTATTGTGGCACGAATATTCTGGTCCTCTATGCAACATAGATCTTCTCCGAGATCCTCCGGACAGGGGCATTCCTCATCCATACTTAGTTGCTCAAGTCAATTATGTTGTACAAGACTATGATCAAGCTAAAAGCATCATAACAGTCACCCTGACCTAGCCAACACGTGAAGCCGCTTTCATTTGCTACAGACAATTTTAAACCTGGATTCTCCGAGTGAGTTCATAAAATTCAGAGTCGTCATTTGACTCGGCACGCGCAAGTGCACCCTCAGTGGAGCTAATCAAGAGCATCCCCAATGGAGCTAAACCGGGGCATTCGCAGAGCTAAACCGGGGTATTCGCAAAGTTCAACCGGGGCATTCATAGGTGTCCATGCCCATCTCTTATCCCTAAGTGATTCAAGAGATAATTCCCTAGTGTGCGTAAACTTAGGACATGTATTCAGAGAGATTCACATGGTATTCAGTATCCATTTTTCGGAATATTCAGTTCTATCATCCCCTCAACGGTTCAGGATGTATGGAGGTTTGGTCAGATTATCTCTTCCCCAACGGTACGATTCAGGATTCAGCAGCGTATCTGAAGACTCGCCTCGTCAGCAATGCAATCTTCAACAGAGTCATCAATAATCTTCAATATCATGGGCTCCCCAGGGCAAATTCTTATCAATACCCCCAACAACCTTTGATGCTACATGCTTCCAACGCTGATATATACTGACATACCCAGTGATAAGAAATGGTTCCCAGCAAGCTTTCTCTTATCCCCATGAAGTTTATTTCTTTGCATTGCATATAGTTATCACTGCATAACATTTCATCCTCAAAAGAGCGTAGCCGATCCATTAGAATGGATCTTTGCGGCAAAAGAAATTCAAACATGCATACAAAGTATAAGCCAGGTCAGGTACCTTACATGAAAGACTTGAATTATTCAAGGACAACAATACGTCCCTACAGGAGGGTATCATGCCCAAAGTCCCCAGTCGGTGACCTTCACCTTTTCAATGCCAAACAAAATCAATACACTTTGTCATTCTGAACCCAATTCTTGTCTGGTAGTCAGTTTCCTAAACACTCGTATGTGTCAAGTTTCCTAAACACCCACCCGGGTCAGTTATTCAAACACTCATCCGTGTTTAAACTTTTGATACTCGTCTGTATCTTCTTTCAATACTCGTCCGTATTGAATCAAACACTCGTCCGTGTTTAAATTTTTGATACTCGCCTGTATCTTCTTTCAATACTCGTCCGTATTGAATCAAACACTCGTTCGTGTTTAACCTTTGATACTCGTCCATATCTTCTTTCAATACTCGTCCGTATTGAATCAAACACTCGTCTGTGTTTAAACTTTTGATACTCACCTGTATCTTCTTTCAATACTCGTCCGTATTGAATCAAACACTCATCCGTGTTTAAACTTTTGATACTCGTCTGTATCTTCTTTCAATACTCGTCTGTATTGATTCAAACACTCGTCCGTGTTTAAACTTTTGATACTCGTCTGTATCTTCTTTCAATAGTCGTCCGTATTGAATCAAACACTCGTCCGTGTTTAAATTTTTGATACTCGCCTGTATCTTCTTTCAATACTCGTCCGTATTGAATCAAACACTCGTCCATGTTTAACCTTTGATACTCGCCAGTATCTTCTTTCAATACTCGTCCGTATTGAATCAAACACTCGTTTGTGTTTAAACTTTTGATACTCACCTGTATCTTCTTTCAATACTCATTCGTATTGAATTAAACACTCGTCCGTGTTTAAGCTTTTGATACTCGTCCGTATCTTCTTTCAATACTCGTCTGTATTGATTCAAACACTCGTCCG
The DNA here is from genome assembly GCA_948472305.1 of Vicia faba. Lineage (NCBI taxonomy): Eukaryota > Viridiplantae > Streptophyta > Magnoliopsida > Fabales > Fabaceae > Vicia > Vicia faba. Next base: position 588,179,297 of record OX451736.1, on the reverse strand, counting down.
TGTTTAAACCTTTTGATACTCGTCCGTATCTTCTTTCAATACTCTTCTGTATTGAATCAAACACTCGTCCGTGTTTAACATTTTGATACTCGCCTGTATCTCCTTTCAATACTCGTCCGTATTGATTCAAACACTCGTCCGTGTTTAACCTTTGATACTCATCCATATCTTCTTTCAATACTCGTCCGTATTGATTCAAACACTCGTCCGTGTTTAACCTTTGATACTCGTCTGTATCTCCTTTTAATACTCGTCTGTATTGATTCAAACACTCGTCCGTGTTTAAACTTTTGATACTCATTTGTATCTTCTTTCAATACTCGTCCGTATTGATTCAAACACTCGTCTGTGTTTAAACTTTTGATACTCGCCTATATCTTCTTTCAATACTCGTCCGTATTGATTCAAATACTCGTCTGTGTTTAAACTTTTGATACTCGTCCATATCTTCTTTCAATACTCGCCCGTATTGATTCAAACACCCGTCCGTGTTTAACCTTTCTTGATGCTCGTCCGTGTCGCTTATCTAAACAATCGTTATGTTGTAACCCATGTTCCCATCGTCGAACCTGAGATTGCCTCTTGGCTAGGTTCTTCCCTCAAATCACCGTCGAACCTGAGATCGCCTCTTGGCTAGGTTCCTCCTTAGATCACCTTCGTCAAATCTGAGATCGCCTCTTGGCTAGGTTCTTCCCTCAAATCACCTTCGAACCTGAGATTGCCTCTTGGCTAGGTTCCTCCTTAGATCACCTTCGTCGAACCTGAGATCGCCTCTTGGCTAGGTTCTTCCCTCAAATCATCGTCGAACCTGAGATCGCCTCTTGGCTAGGTTCTTTCCATATACTTTGTTTTAGAACCTGAGATCGCCTCTTGGCTAGGTTCTTTCCATATACTTTGTCTTAGAACCTGAGATCGCCCTTTGGCTAGGTTCTATGTCAAATCACTCTCATGTGTCACCTTAGGATCGTAGGTCGCCCGTAGACCTCGTCCGCTGTCTTTTCATACTAACCATTTGTCTTGTATTGGCATCACGCCACGTTACAAGTCTAATCTCTGTCTCTTCATTGAAAAAACAATTTTCTTTTCCCCAGCAGATACCAAAATAAATAAAGAAAACACTTACTCTCTCTCTCTCAGGACAAATTTTTGGCATTGATATTTAATCATCTTCAACCTTGAACTTCCGAAAGGCATGTACCAATCGTACTTTCAGGTTTAAGACGATTAAATAGGGGCAGCTGTAATACCCCAAATTTGTCCTACCCTTCTATTTTTATCTGGTTTATGCATTGTCGCGCTTTTCTCATGTACATATCTCCATTAGGTCATTTAACATTGCATACATTCGCTAACAACATAATTTGGCATGTAATCAGTGATATGATGGAATTAGGGTTTCTATGGCTTTGATGGTCCTCGTCTTCACTCAGGCTTGAATCAGTTGGTTTCCGAGTAACTGTGGTTTATGGAACTAGGGGTTGGATTCTTAATCATGGCGAACCTCTCCCCCATCAAGCTATAAGTCTGTCATCCTCATCAAGGGCAGGATCACTAGGGTTTCACTAAAGGTTTAAGTAAAGACTATGTGAACTAAGGTCCAAGTTCAAAGTCATCTTGAATATCTTCTTCAGGGGTCCAAGACGTCGTTATTCTAGTGCTCATATAGTCGGGACATGGTACAAGATGTGGATTGTAATCAGGGTGTCATTATTTCAAATACTTGTTGCTTGACACACAAGTTTGGTTTATATTGAGGAGGTGAATTGAATTAGGGATTCATTGAAGTTGTAATTCAATTGGAACTCGTTCATTAAGATGTGAAGAGGATTTGGGGTGAATAAAAGTTCTTAAATATTTGTGTGGGATTTCTTAGAATAAAAAGGCATGTATCAAACTCATTTGTTTCATCCAACAATCAAAGTGTCATCCAAATAGTCATTCAAGAACTCATTAAAGATTCAAGTCTCTTCGTGATTACCTCGCAAAAAGTTTGGATTATTGCCATGATTATTTGAATTCATAAAAAGGCGTCTAAAGGGAATATTGAGGGGAAAGGAATTTGGAAGTTCAAAATCAATTTGAAAGTTCAAGGTTACAAATGAATTACATCATCCAATTTTCAAGTTACAATTCATTAAGGCTTCCATTTATTCAAGTTCCAAAATACATTACAAATATCCAACACCATTTACAATATCCAAAAAAAAAAAATACTACAAAAATGAGAAATACACTTAAAGATGCATATATTGATTCTCTTTCTGTGTGGCCTTGTCGTGTTTGAAATGCAACCTTAGTTTGCTTCCAATCTTCATTATCTTCTTCATGACCAAATTGGCGTATTGTAACTTGCCATGATATATGCCTGTTGTTTCAACCCAAAGCAATCCTGAACATTTATACAACAAAAAGAAAACTCAGAAGGAGAAACCTGCATAAAGTAATACAGAAAACCAGTTTAGAATTTAACCAAATAACCAACTGTCAAACAACCTAACTAATTCCTAACAGAATTCCCAATAAACCAAAATAGAATTTTAACTAACAGAATTTCAATAACAGAATTTCCAACTTAGCAGCTAACCAACTTCTAACAGAAAAGTTAACTGATCTGTAACTAACTCTCAAACTATCCTCTAAACAACTCTCTAACCAACTTATAGCAGAGGTACAACAGAAAAATAGAAAGAGATAGGAGGGGGATACGATTCATTGACACCATAAAAAAGGTCATTGAAAAAGTCATAGAAAATCATAATACTCACCTTTCAACTACACTCTCTCGGTAACTCTTCAAGATCCTTCATCACCTTCAACCTTCTTCATTCTTCAACCACTAAGAAGAATCACCAACTCTGGAAAATCCTCACCTCTCTAACTCTGCAAAATTCTTCTCTCTGCTCTTTCTGCCGTAATCGTTTCTCCACTCTTAACAATCTTCAACCAATCTTCATTCCAAATCTCAATCATCGCTTTATTCAACCTTCAACCACCTCCATCTTTAATCTTGACACTCCTTTCTGTAACTCAGAAAATTTCCACCCCACTTCAAATTTTGAATATGCATCCTTCATCGCAAAAGTCCATGGATCTGCAATCATCTTGTTGCAACATATCTTTGACAATCAATTTAATCAACAAAACTTCGTCTTTCATCAGAATCGCGTCACAGCAACAACAAATACAACTACCATCGAAAATCATCTTTCATCTTCATTTGCAATAAACACCATCAATTTCATGTTCTTCACAACATCTTCAATTTATAACATCACTGCATCACTGATCAATAATAACGACCTCGATCCACAATCGGTGACAACGTCACATAATAGAAATCCACAGAAACTCAAGAGAAAAGAGAAGAAGAAAGACCGAAAGTAGATGTATACCTGAGTTTATCTTCTATATTTCTCGCCATTTCCGCCATCTAAGAGGCGGCGGACCGTCTTCAGTAGGTAACAATCTTCAGCCTCTTCCTTTAGCATTTTATTTGTGTTGCTGTCATTGGTTTGCTTGAACTGTAAAGACTAGAGTGGATAAACGCATGGTGTCGAAGGTGAGGTTGAGCTATGAAGAAGAATCGCAGTGAAGATGCATAGAATCACAGAAGCAGAGAGACGAGAGAGGACGGTTATGTGTGGTTTATCACAATGGCGATGAAGTCCAACAATCGAGGGCGTGAGGCTGAGATAAAGTGGAGGGGAAGGTGGTTCAATGATGAGTAGCTCCGCCTCTGTTATGTTGAGTTCGCGAGAAGAAGAAGAATTAGTGTTTGGAACCTGAAGCAAGACGACCATGAAGCAAAGGCGATGGGGGGACGGAGTTTCGCGGTGCCACGTGAGAGAGGAAAGAAGTGAAGAGACAAGCTTCATAACCCTAGATCCTCTTTCAATTTGCATTTTTTTTAATTTTATTTGTTTTAATTGATTTTTTCTTCTTTTAAACACATATAATAATACAAATAATGTTGAATTAGGGTAATGATTTGGTGATGATATGCTTGGGCTAGTCTGAATCCGCTTGGCCCATTAGCACTTTTTATATAACCTTGTGTGTCACAAAAGAAGATTATTGGAGTCGACTCGGGCCTAGAGAATTATTTTTATATACCACTTCCTTCTTATGCAATGCACCCTCTGAGTACTTTCTATCCTTTTTTTTCTTAATAATTTTGTGTGATATTTCTACATGGTTTTTTCCTTAATTGTTCACATGATAAAAATTCAAAAAATATTAGAATAGAATTTTACTTTTTTTATTAACTTTGTTTGTTATTTTATCCATGTTTTTGGTAGATTTTAATGCCAATTTTGTGTGATATTTTGAAATAAAAGAGACTTGAGTGAGGAGTTTCATGAAGTTTCAAAGCTAGCTAAGAGCACAATTGTCATCAAGGAATTCAAGGAGGCTTCTGTAGAGTTTTCTTATGGCTTGCATGGTTATGAAGAGGCAACAGACCTTCTCCGTTCGGTATCGTCACAACTCTATTTTATTCCTGCACTTTACCACTTTCTAGATATCATGTGAAGTAGGGAATAAAGAGCGTGCGCTCGAAGTCGCTGTTTAAAGACCTGTAGCAGGCATTTCGCACTTCATTTGATATATGTGTTGTGCTTGTGTTTGTTTACTTTCTTGTTGATCGATAAGTCACTCAATCTAGCAATTGAGATCACAACTTCGCTCTCAGTGCATGCTCCCTATAGGACTTTATCGCTTTCTATTCTTTCTTGTTGATCGATGAGTCACTCAATTTAGAAATTGAGATCACGACTTCGCTCTCATTGCATGCTCCCTATAGGATAGTTTTTTTAGACTTTTCTTCGACATGCTAACCTAGGCAGGATCCCTTTAAGTGTGCTTCTTTTTTACTTGGCTTGCTTGCTTTATCCTTGTACATACCATGTTCCCTTAGGATTCGCTTGCTCCGTTCGGACGCAAGTTAGACCTTAGATTGCAAACCATGCATGCTGACATTAGGTAGAAACTTCCCCTTTCATCCTTGACATAGGGCTACCATTGTATGATAACATTAGGTTTAAAAATAGGCTAGTCTCCCATAGACTCTTTTCCTTCCCTTTTTGCATCCTTGCATCTAAAACAAAACTCATCTTCTTAGCAAATCAAAAACATGCTAACCATACTTAAACCCTTTTTCAAGGTAACAAAAATACAAAACAAATTCAAACCATTTTGTGCGCTCGAGCACCTTTTCTCTAAAACCATTTTCAGGTAAGGAAATTCTTAGTTTACTTCTGTGCCAACGCATAAGTCTCCAAAGGTCGAGCTGCGACAGAAGGCGGGATTAACATTGTCCATAAAAAACAAAAAACAAACAAAAACATATGAGCCGAACTACGGTAGCTATGATTCCTCAAAAAGGATACGTAGGCATTGGGGTAGGGCCCAGGCGAGCACAATTTTATTTTCCCTACATTATTTTCTCCTTTCTTTTGCATGCATTTTCCCTTCAGTAATATAGTAAACAGTAAGCATAGATTAAACACACCCATAAGATAGACAACAAGAGTGGATACCGTAGAGTACTACGGGCGTGTGGGGTGCTAATACCTTCCCCTCGCATAACAGACTCCCTTACCCGATCTCTCGGTTGCAAGACCGTGACTTCTCCCTTCTCACGTTTTCTCGATGTTTACCTTTCCCTACATGTGGGATAAAAGACGTTCGATGGCGACTTCATTGTTTTGATGATTTTCAGTCAGTTGTTTCAATTACAACACCAATTTATTTGCCAAGTGCATTAGAGGCTCCGTCAAAAACCATAGTCCATCGAGATCCTGGCTCAGATCCTTCATACGATCCAGGTTCTTCATAATTTGCTACCAGCATAATGTTCTCGTCTTGGAATTCAAATTTCATAGATTGGTAGTCGTCTACGGCTTGATGAGCCAAATGATCTGCCAGTACAATCCCTTTGATTGCTTTTTGAGTGGTGTACTGAATGTCGTATTCTGTCAGGACCATTTTCAACTGGGCTATCCTTTCGGAGAGAGCGGGTTTCTCAAATATGTACTTTATTGGAACCATTTTAGAGATCAATAGAGTAGTGTGAGTCAACATATACGGTCTTAGTCGGCGAGCAGCCCATGCCAAAGCGTAGTAAGTTTTATTGAGCAGTGAGTATCTTGTTTCACAATCGGTAAACTTTTTTCTAAGGTAGTATATTGCTTGCTCTTTTCGACCAGACTCGTCATGTTGGCCCAGTGCACACCCCATTGAATTCTCTAACACTGTTAAATACATGATCATAGGTCTTCCTTCAACTAGTGGCATCAGTATTGGAGGTTATTTTAGGTTCTCCTTGATTTTGTCAAAGGCTATCTGATAATCGTCGTTCCATTTTACTACTTGGTCTTTCTTCAGCAACTTGAAGATCGATTCACAAGTAGCGGTCAAATGAGAAATGAATCGGGAAATATAATTCACTCGTCCCAAGAAACCTCTAACTTCCTTCTCAGTACGGGGAATGGGAATTTCTTGAATATCTTTAACCTTGGCGAGATCAACCTCAATACCTTTACCGCTGACAACAAAACCCAGAAGTTTAACGGATCTCACCTCAAAGGTGCACTTGTTCGGATTCAATCTCAACTTATACTTTTTCAGCCTCTTAAACAACTTATGTAAATGGTAAAGATGCTCTTCTTCGGTCTGTGGTATGGCTATCATATCGTCAACATAAACCTCTATCTCATGATGGATCATGTCATGAAACAAAGCTACCATAGCACACTGATATGTTGCACCGACATTCTTCAACCCAAAAGGCATAACCTTGTAGCAGAAAGTTCCCCACTGTGTAACAAAAGTAGTCTTTTCCATGTCTTTGGGTGCCATCTTGATCTGATTATAACCTGAGATCCCATCCATGAAGGAGAATACCTTGTGCTGAGCGGTGTTGTCGACCAAAACATCAATATATGGAAGTGGGAAGTCATATTTAGGGCTCTCCCTGCTCAGATCTTTGTAATCTACATACATACGCACCTTGCCATCTTTCTTCGGTACCGAAATAACATTTGCAACCCATTTAGGATATGATGTTACTGCTAAGAAACCTGCATTGAACTATTTGATTACTTCAGCTTTGATCTTCTCTGACATCTCGTGACGCATGCGACAAACCTTTTGTTTTATTGGAGCACAACCCTCTTTCATCGGCAGATAGTGAACCACAATATCGGTATCAAGCCCTGGCATATCTTCATATGACCAAGAAAAGATATCAACATATTCATGCAACATCTGTATTAACCTGTTTTTGACACTGTTCTTTAGGTTGGTGCCTATCTTGACTTCTTTTCTGTCTGTTTCGGAACCCAAGTTCACCACTTCAACTGGCTCTTCATGTAGTTGAATAGCTTTCTCTTCTTGTATTAACAGTCTAGCAAGTTCTCCAGGTATTTCAAAATCTTCCTCTCCTTCGTCCTCGACATGGTAGATCAGATTTTCAAAGTCATAAGTGACAATAGCAGAATCGTTATTAACGGGATCTATAATGGATGTGGATCTACAATATATTGTGTGGGTGTGTGTAAGAACACATAGCTATTTGAAAGTGATAAAAGTGAAAAGAAATAAAGAGAGCACAAAATTTAAATGCAAAACGTCCAATGCTTTATTAAATGAAAGTATGCTTATGAAATGACAACCCTTAACAAAAGAACTGTTGTGCCCCGGGTAAGGTACAAGGCTTAAAGTCATTGTTTAAATATTACAAAGCCAAAATTTAAAAGCAATAAAAACATAAATGTAGCTATTACTCCTGACTAAAGGAGATAGAGATAATATCCTCGGCCTTCCAGTTGTTAAGCCCATTGCTAATGGTGGGAAAGGTCCAGTTGTTAAGGTCATAATCACTGCCAGCATCTTCTATTACATTGGATACGTTGTTGCTGATGCGGAATGGTGGCCTTCCAGCTCGAGCGTGACGAACAACCCTCTGACCATCTCCTTCTACAATAGCTTTAGCATCATTTAGTGAAGCCATCCTAGGCGGTATCATGGTAACTCTGGGAATGGTAGTAACATCTTCAGTTGATACTGGAGGGATAACTTCAAAAGTCTGACAGGGAGTCTCGATGAATTCTCCGTCCATCTCTACATATCAGAAAGAACTCAAATGGATAACCATGTACTCTTCTTCGCCATAAACATTAACAATCTTTCCGTTCACAGGATACTTTAACTTCTGATGTAGGGTTGAGGTAACAGCGCCTGCCCCATGAATCCAGGGGCTTCCCAGTAAGCAAGAATAAGCTGGTCGAATGTCCATTACATAGAAGGTAGATTCAAAGATCTTCAAACCCACTTTGATCAGAAGATCCACTTCCCTGTGTACCATCCTTTTGATCTGTCAAAGGATGGAACTATAATATTACTGGGTTTTAGCATAACCCCTTCACAATCAAGTCTGTCAAGTATGCCCTTTGGTAGAACATTCATCAAAGAACCAATATCAACCAATACATGATCCAAAGTAGTGCCCATGCATTCAGTGGAGACGTACACGGCCTTATTGTGGTTTCTTCCTTCCGGAGTTAGATCAACATCATAGAAACCTAATCCATTGTCATTCGTTAAGCTAGCAACATAGCTTCCAAATTGATCAACAAAGATCTCTTATGGCACGTGTGTAGTCTCCAAGAATTTTACTAAAGCCTGTGCATGAGCTTCAGAATAAAGTAACAGGGATAACATAGAGATCTTGGATGGGGTCTGCCCCACCTGTTCAAAATTTTTGTAGTATCTCTTGAGGATAATCTTCAATACCTCTTCCAACTCTTGTCTAGAGGTGTCTTCAACTGTAGATTCCTTAGGTGCCTCAGTCTGGGCAGGCTCTGTTATTTTCTCGGTCAAAAGACTGATTTCTCCCTCTTCAGGTTTTCTCGATGTTTACCTTTCCTTTTCGGAGGGATAAAAGACGTTCAGTTGCGACTTCATTGATTTTATATCAGATGACATTCGGTTGTTTCACCAGTGGAGTTTATTACTCCAACATCGTAAATCCCAAACAAATTTCTCTTCTTCAACAGGGTTTAATCAAGGTTGCTATCCCCAGAAGAGTTATTACGGTATCTGAGACCAGGACAAATAAATTACTAGAAGAATATCCATCTCTTTTATCCCCAATCATGGTGCATAAGAATCAGATCCTTCAACAAAAAGAACGGCGAACGACCGACTCTCCTTGAATGCCTCTATCCTCAAGCAGAAGTCGAAGATCCCCAATGGAGTATCCTCAAATATAAAGTGGGAATCCCCAACAAAATTATTCCCAGCAGAAATTGAAGAATCACTTTCTTCATCCCTAACAACAGTCCGGGATTTATTTTCCCCAGCTAGACATTGTTACAAGGAGCTACCGATACGCTTCAACGACATATTGCGTCTATACATCATTGCACAATACATCATAGCATATGCATACCAAAACACATATAACTTTCTCATTTATTTTAAGAGCATCATTACGCAATGCATTACATGCATCATGACATTACATAAAGCTAATTTTGTCTTTTCAGGTAAAATTCACAAACAGACGAATATCATCAACAATTTTCAAACAGGTCAGAGATTAATTCCGGAAACAGGACGGGGTAAATATCTATATGACTAGGCGGTATGAATTGGTGAAACAGGACAAATTTACCATCAAAAAACAGGTCTCAGATTAATTCTCGAAATAGGACAGGGCAACTATCTATATGACCAGGCGGTACAAATTCCCGAAATAGGACAGGTTTACCAATGAAAAACAGATTGTAGATCAATTTCCGAAATAGGACGGGGCGCCTATCTGCATGACCAAATGATCTCCTTTAGAGGTTTATTCTAAAAATCATTCCCCTCAGACCGAATTCTGGCGAGCATTCCCCTTTAGAGATTGAATTCTGAAAACATCTCCTTCAGGGCCTTCGTTCTGAAAATTATTCCCCCCCAGAGACTGGATTCTGGAGAGCATTCCCCTTCAGAGACTGAATTCTGAAAAGCATCTCATTCAGGGCCTTCATTCTGAAAAATATTCCCCCTAGAGACTAAATTCTGGCGAGCATTCCCCCCAGAGACTGAATTCTGAAAAGCATCCCATTCAGAAGCTTCTTTCTGAAAAGCACCCCCTAGAGACTGAGTTCTAGCGAGAAATCTCCTTCAGAGGTCTATTTTGAAAAGCATCTACTTCAGGGCCTTTGTTCTGAGAAACATCCTCCTTCAGAGATTTTCTGGAAAAAAATCATTCTTCAGATACAGTCAAGTGTAGACTCATTCTGATACTTCTATCAATAGTTACTTTGGATGGCATATGTAATCCCATCTCTGGTGACACTCTATAACCTCTTCGAATGGCATCTTTAATCCCATTCAAGTAGTATAATCAACCAATAGCGTCACTTTGTGCACCGACGAGTGCAAATTTTAGGGCACTTAAGTGTTCAATCCTCTTCCACCTTCAGATCACGAATGACAGACATGTCAATCTAACTCTTCAGGCTTAAGAAGATTGAACAGGGGAAGTTGTTGTACCCCAAAATTTTCCCTCCCATTTTCTTCAACATATCTCCTCATGCTCCTAGGGTTTTCAATTGCTCAAGGCTACTCAAGGTTGGATCAGACAAACCCTCTCATAAGCAATTGACCTACAACTAGGGTTTTGTGCTTCTTAAAGAAAATTGAGCTTCTAATGCCTCAAGTGGATTCCATGATTCTTCATATGCTTCAAGGTACCCTCATGTCAAGTTTCAAGCCTTGCATCACATGTTTGCTCAGTCAGTTGCTCAAATGATTGAAAATCAATTATATTGGCTAAAAGTCAATTATGATCAACATATAGTCAAAACTCAAGATTTTTGGTCAAAATCAAGATTTTGAAGTCACTTTCATCATTTTTTTCAAGGTTTGATCATTATTCATCAAGAAAACTCAAGATCCATCAAAAGTCAAAAGTTGCTAAATTAGGGTTTTCTTTAGGAGAAGTCAACTGGACTTTGACCAATCATAACTTTCACATGCTTCATCAACAAATTCTCAATCAAAGCTCATTTTGAAGGAAATTTAATTCTCTATAACTTTGTCTCTCTAAGCTCATAGCTAAAAATGCTTCATTTGAGAGATATGGGCTAAAATATTATAGGTCATTCCAAAAGTCAACAAAAAAGACACTTTTTGTCAAGGCAACTTACATTAAGATAAATTCTTCAAATGAAAAAATGATCAACATAGATATTGTAGGGGACATCTTGAGCTTTCCAAAACGTTTAGGATCAACTTCATATGACAAAAATTGAGAGAGTTGTGATTGGTACAAGTTGAGAAATTTTGAGAAAATGCATGAAGTCCACTTTGAGCAAAATTGCATTTTTAGGCTAATGAGCCTAAGTCCTTAGGTCCAAATGTGTTCATGACATGTTTAAGGACCCATAAGTCCATTCATGCATTATATTTTATTTTTATTCTATTTATTTTGACTTTTATTCATTAAATACAAAATAAATTTAATAAAATAATAAAATGATGAACTATAGCATATGGGCTTGGTTTTAGGTCAAATTTGAGGCCCAATAATCCTTTGTCAGCCATGCAAAACTGTGTTGCCTCATTACGGAAAGAATATTGCACTAGTTTTGGAAAGTTTCAATTGATTTTGGAAAGGAATAATGTCAGTATTTCATATATTTCCATACCATCTTTGTTACCCTAATCCAACCCTCTATATATATTCACTACATTCAGATGCAAAGACACACGAGCTGCCTCCAAAAATCAGACTAAATTCTCTCAAAATTTAAAGAATTAGGGCACGAGTGAACCTTATCCTCCAGCAAGTTTAAATTAGTTTTGAGCATTCCATTAGCCTCCTAGAAGTAACAGGGTCCCATTCCACCCTTTATTCGAATCCATAACATCTCATAACACTCCCTTCACCTATGCCGGTTTAGTAAGTTTGGTGAGTTTCACATTTCTGTTTTCATACAGTTTTAATTGTTGCTAGCATATTAGATTGCTTCATATGCATCATTAGAACGTGATTGACGTATTATATGTAAGATTCGACGCAGGAATTAGAGAACGCCATTGTTAGGGTGTGAAGCTCTGACTTTGTCGTACCTCTCTTTACAGGCATTTTCAGGCTAAATGGACTCCACCACTGAATTCGCAGACCCCGATTTATAGGGGGTAGACTTAACCTCTTGTTTCGAATCATACTATTTCGCTAGATAGGTTTTTGGTATGATCGAAGAAGAAGGTGGTCAACCACCGCAGGTGGTGGTTTGACCCTCTATGGGTTGTGTGGCCCTTCCTCATTCGTCCATTCAAAATCATGGAGGACCCACTTGAACACGCGTTTTGTTTAAATAATATTTTTAATCGTTGTTTATCTTATATCAATTGGTGGTTGAATCTATACCAGTTAAGCATTTTGGTTCAGATGGCAAGGATGATGATTGGTAAAGGGAATGGCGTGGGTTCAAGCCCCAACGCCTGCAATCCTTTTTTTTGCTTACCCATTTTAAATTTTCTTTCTATTTTTCTTTTTTTATTTTGTTTAATTAATTTCTTATTATTTCTTTTAATTAATATTTAATAAAAAAGTCACAAAAATATAATAAACAACAGATTTAGATTTTAGTAGATTAATTTAATTTTAGACAATATTTTTTATTTTAATTAATTAGATCTAGGATTTTCTTATAATTAATTAAATATTTAATGTAGGTTTTAAAATTTATTTATTTTATTATTCAAATCAAATTAAAAATACACAAACTTTAATTTCTTACATTTTAGATCTTTGGACTTTAAAAATAATTTTTGTTTATTTTTGCCAATTATTTTCTTAGATAAACTGTATAGGATGTACAAATAATGTAATAATTTAGTTTTAATTTCTCGCAAATTTTTTTTTTGGTAAATATTGTATCTGCCCCAAACTCATGTAATAGTAATTAGGGTTTTACTTTTCCGCATCTTTACTTTCTGCAATTATATATATATATATATATATATATATATATATATATATATATATATATATATATATATATATATATATATATATATATATATATATATATATATATATATATATATATATATATATATATATATATATATATATATACTAGATGTATTTTAATAGGGTTTGTATGGAAAGATCTAAAATCAATCGATAGAAAATCCTAACTTCAAGACTAAATAGGTAAATCAAACACACTTGCACCTTTAGGGTAACCTCTCTTCGTTGCATTTCGAAATAGCGGTCATGCCCCTCGAACGTAGGGATGCTTTAGCAAAAGACCCTTGATACAAAAGATCATGGTCCCTCGATGACCCTTCGACGTTGCCTACGAATAACATGATCTAGTTCCTTTATAAAACTGCTAAAGAATCCTTACAAGTTGCCTTCAATGACTGTATGTGACCCTTCGCTTGTCCCTTCGCATCCAATAGATAGAGCTACCTACCAACTAATGGTATGGATAACACTATCTCTAAAGAAGAAGGAAAAGAATAAGAATTACCTTGAGTGGGTAGGATACTTTTAATCACTTGCTCACAAACTTTTCTAAACAAAACATTTCTCACATCACCCCTTCAAAAATAAATATTTTCAAAATACTTTGTACACATTCTTGAGGACTGATACAAGAATCATTACAAAGTCAGCCTTACATTGGCGATTTCAAAATATTTTCAAACAAATCACACAAAAAAAAACAATTTTTTAAAAGTGAGTTAAGCAATTAAGATCCCGTAGATAACAACTTCCCTTTTCATAACTTATCACCCGAACTCAAAATCTATCAAAGGTCTTTCCTGTTCTTTTCACCTTTCCTCATTGGATAAAAGAAAAGTCGGTGGAGACTCTTACTATCCGCAACATTTGCGATAAAAAGCTAAACAAGTCAGTTCTCCCACCGTATTACAGCTTCTATAAAAAATTCTATAGAACCAGAGGAGGAAGAATCACGGTCAAAATCGCTCAAAGAGGAAAAGGTACAACCATAAACTTCCCCCGTGATCCGATTAAACTCCTCCTGACCTAAAGTGTGCTTCACCTATCGCATGCATTGGTTCCATAACTCTCGCCTTTCTTCAACATTTGAGGGTTTTACAACATTCCCCTTATCATCACACTCTCTTAAAGTAACCATTATCTAAAAGAAAAATACAAAAATGAAAGGGTAAAGGGGAAATACCTTGAAAATCGAAGAACACTTGAGGAAGAGTGTACGTTTTCTTCTAGAAAATGTAACGCCTTTCTAATGTCAAAGATGAAAAAGGAAAAAAGAAAAAAAGGGTTTTTAATATAACCCAATGAACAGTGACCTATGGGAGGGGAATGTCACCCAAGGAACCCGAGGAGGAAGAATCACAGTCAAAATCGCTCAAAGAGGAGAAGATACAACCATAAACTTCCCTCATGGTCCGATTAAACTCCTCCTGACCTAAAGTGTGCTTCACTTATCACATGCATTGGTCCCATAACTCCCACCTTTCTTCAGCATTTTAGGGTTTTACAACATTCCCCTCATCATCACACTCTCTTAAAGTAACCATTATCTAAAAGACATTTACAAAAATGAAAGGGTAAAAGGGAAATACCTGGAAAATCGAAGAACACTTGAGGAAGAGTGTATGCTTTCTTCTGAAAAATGTAATGCCTTTCTAATGTCAAAGATAAAAAAGGAAAAAAGAAAAAAGGGTTTTTAATAGAACCCAATAAACATTGTCCGGGAGGGGAACGTCACTCAACGAAGAAATGTTTAGGTGGAAGTCATCATTACTCTAGGAAAGAGAAAACAAATGACTTTTTATTTTGTGCCACATATGCAAAGACGGAAAACGATCTGTAACCCGGTGTTGACTTCAATATTTTATGTGCCTTTTGTGACTGAACACTGCATCCTTACAGAAAAGCATTTGAATTCAGGGGGTTTATGTATATCCCGAAAATATCAGTCTCGACCGGGTAGTGAAATTGATTGAAGAGAAAGTGAAACCGGTGGTCGACTCGAAGGTAGGAGGTACTTGGGGTGCAACCCATGTATGTCGTAAACCTGAATGAGATAGTGGCCGAGGCCCACCTACCCATGACCAGTCATCAACTCGGCTCATTAATGAATGTAACCGCCGACAACACATTTAAACCAATGTTATACTGCTTTAAACACCTCAATTTATGGAGACAATTGAGGTTATTTAGTTATGAAACCCAAGAGTCACACATTAACTATGGCTCTTGAAGGCGCAAAAAGGAACGCTATATAAGGGGCTCCCGACAAAGAGATAAGCAAGACATTATTCTTGGGACAATACACACTATAGAATAAATAAATCACCTCCTATTTATTCAAATTTGAGAACTCCATTTATTATGAGATCATTCTTCAAAATAGAAATTGTCATCAGAAGTTCATCTTCCAGTCAAACCAAATATAAAACACCCATACAGTTGCTCTTGAGATAAGTAGGGCATACTGCTCCACAAAGATCCAAGGTCTTCACACTCCAATGAATGCTTTAGACATTGATCTATACACCAATTCCAAACTTTCTTTAAGCATCACAGACGTGTTGAAGTCAACACAAATGTTATGACATGAGGTTATGGCATACTGTCAAATCTCTTCAACTCCTAAATGAATTGCCTTCCAAGAAACATAAAAGAAGTAAGAAACCACTCATGAAAACTAAAACGAGCTTCTACAGAGTTGGAAAAAAAGCCATACTCTTATTTTTCTTCAATAACTGTAACTTCCATGTCAAATCTCTTGAATAGAGACCTGAGTATCTTCTTCTTGATCATTTTTTCGTCTAAAAAATAAACACTAAGATGCCTTTATGAGTGGACTTGAGAATTTCCCAAGTATCTTTGGCCATCAGAGATAATAAGTATGAAAAAGAAACTTATCCATTTCATTGATTACATAATTGACAACTTCAAAGTTACATAGAGACAACTCATGCTCTACTATCCAATCTCTTAAGAACCAGGATTCTGCTATCCTGATAATTCTTCAAAATATAATGTTGATGATAACCAGAATACAATCATTCCAGTCTTCCACAAGGAACAGTAGTACCTAGAAAAATTACTCCCTGAATCTCACCCAATGGACCAGGGTGCCTGCTCTGATACCAATTGAAATTTTTCTGGTACAGACAACACATAGAAATATTGAAATTCCAACATCAGAAGAATGTCAAGACATATATTATAACATCTGATATGACATCTTGAACAAATTCATCAAGTGAAACACATACAGAAACTTAAATTGAAGAATGATAAATAACACATAGAGTTGTTAATCCAGTTCGATGCAACATCACCTACTCTAGGGGATACCAAGCTAGGAAGAAAGTCCACTATCAACAATATTAGTTAAAAACTAAACTCCCTAGTTTACAAATTCTCACCTAATCCCTGCCAAATGCAACTTCTACCTAGGTTCTCCCTAAATATGAGAAATCACCATCTCACTTTCTAAATCACCACAGTGATATCTAACAGTCTCAATCCCAGTGACTGCAATGAGTATAAATCAACAAGAAGACCATACTTCCATTTCAATACTTAGTCAAGACTCTTGAACAAGAAAAATACTTAGAGTTTCTTAAAAGCTTCCTCCAAGAACAATACTCAACTCATTTCCTAAAGACTTTTGAGTGAAAAAACTAAGTATACCACATGTATCGGAAGATACAAGGGTGACAAACACCTACACAATACACAAGACACCCTCAAAATCTAAGACTATTTTCTTCCTCTAACTTTATAATTGTTGAAAGATAAAAGTTGGAACTTTAGGTTTAAGTCTTCTCTTTAAATACACTTCTTCAATCCATGGGCTTCGATATTCTGAGTCCAGAAGTTTCTTGATCCACAAGTTGAGAGTTGTATCTGTTGTGTAGCAAAATCTCCTTAAATCTTGAAACAACGAATAGAAAATTTCCTAAATTGTCTCAAGGATCCAATTAAGTAACTAATGTACAACTAGAGATATAAAAACTTGTTCCAGATAAAATCTTCTTGACCTGCGAAATTAATTGAAACATATCCAAAAGAAATATTTCAGAATCAAATCAAATCTGTCAAGATTTAAAACAACAATGTCTGTTGTACTGCAGAACCATATCAAGATGTCATGACATATGCCTTCGACATCTGACTGAAAACATATAATAGTAAAATTGTTATGACAGTTGATAAATATGGTGCAACATCTTACTCAACAACAACATAGAACCATGTTCAGAAACATGCCTAGTCAAAATTTAGTCAACCATAAAAACTTAGAACTAACAGAAAACAACAACACTTGGTCACTTATCAAATTGCCTCAATGAAATAAAGCAATTGATGTCAAGTGGGAATACAAGCTGAAGTTGAATCCCAAAGGGGAAGTAACTCGACACAGGGCAAGACTTGTGGCGAAAGGATTTCTCCAGAAAGAAAGAATCGACTTCGATGAGGTTTTTACACCTGTTATTAGAATCAAAATAATCAGGTTTGTTGTTGGTCTAGCAGAAATAAACAGTCGGCACATATGTCAGATGAATGTGAAATGTGCATTCCTAAATGAAGTCTTAGATGAAGAAGTTTATGTTGCACAACCAGTTGGGTTTGTGAAGCACGACGAAGAGAGAAAAGGTGTACAAGCTGCATAATGCCATGTATGGAATCAAGCAAGCTCCAAGAGCTTGGAATAAGAAAATAGATAGTTTTCTAAGAGGGGAGGAATTTGTGAAGTGCACAACTGAGTATGGAGTATATGTAAGGAAAAACAATAGTGAATTGCTTATATCATGTCTCTATGTCGATGATTTGTTGATAACAGGTATCTGCAAGAAGGAAATCAAAGACTTCAAATGTGATCTTAGCAAAGAATTTGAAATGTCAAATCTAGACGACATTTTATACTTCCTTAGCATCGAATTCTACAAGAGCGGCAGAGGTTTGATGATGCATCAACCGAGATATGGGACAATCAACAATCAACAATCCTGAAAAGGGATTTTCAAATCTTGAAGACCGGTGGACAAACAACTCTTTGTCGATTTCTTGAATCAAAAACACCATGGAGGTGGCGATGGATTTGTGGAAAGACATTGAGGAGAAATTCTCCATTCTAAATGGACTTCATGTTCAACAACTCAAAATTATACTTGTTGAATACAAACATAAAGGTTTCATCTTTTGAAGTTCTAGTTACTGATATAAAATTTACCAATGATCAATTACAAACAATAATCAATCTTCTTAACAATGCGAACCTGTGTGCAACAGATAAGCTCAATAATAAGTATTTGAGTAGTTTAATGTTGGACTCTCAAATAATGAAGAAACAGCTACCACCAAGAAGGAAATGTATTGCTCAATAAAATGGTTTACTAATAAATGTTTTATATGTGCCTAGTTTGAAGTGCGATTTGATTTCGGTATATCAACTATTTGAGCAACATTTGCTTGGACACAAATAATATTTATGATTGGCCTAACCAAATATTACTCCAACTACTTGAAGATATTGACTACTTTACTCTAACATACTCACAAATTTTGTCTCCTACAAGACCCTACTTCGAACATGTTAATTGGAGTGAGTGAACAAAAATATATTATACATTTTCCGGATATATTTATAAGTAATAAAAAGTTTTTTAAATTTATTAAATAATTAATATATCTAATATAAAATAATACTTAAATATATTATTTATTTAATAAATCTAAAAAATTTAGTACTTATAAATATGTCTAAAGAGTGTACTATCTGTTTGCGTAGATTGTATTGTAACGACATTGAAATAATTATGGCTCAATCAAGTAAAGAAAAAACAAATTGAATATTATGAACAATTTCCAGCTTCAAGAAAAGAAAATTGTTTATAAATTACATGCATACATCTTAGCTGGAATCTAGCACAAACTGGTCCCACCCATTACCCACACTTTCACACCGACAACAAAATCAAATAAATCATAAAACAAACCATTATAATAAATAAATACAAAACAGAATCTGAAAATTGTATTTTTTTTTAAATAAAAAAAACAACAGTGCCCCCAACACGTTGGTGTCACCGTGTTATTTTATTTCCTTCACAAACAAAATCAAAAATAAATATAAAAGAAAAAAAAAAGAATATCTATCACAATTTGACCATAGCTGTCATGTGTAGTAGTTTTGCACCACCGACACTCCACTTTCTTTTTTTGGTCAATTAATTTAGAGCCAATTATTAAACCAAAGCTCCAATAATCAAACTGAAAATTACCATAATGAATCTGAACCCTTGATTTAATCCACTCACTCCATTATCGTCAGCAGCTTTCTGATCATCGGAATCTGAATCATCTGCATCCGGTCCATCAGCCGCCGGTGAATCCGCATCTTCATCCGCCGCCGCCTTACCTTTCTTCTTGCTCTTCTTCTTTGCCGCCTTCGGTGACTCAGCCGGTGCTAATTCCTCCTTAACTCCCTTAAACAACTCTCTCGGCATCAAAACCTTGTTGATCTTGTACACCACAAACGGATCTTGATCGATCAATGTTCCGATAATGTTCGCGGTGTTAACCTTGGTTTCAAGGTTAACGTCTTCACCGTCGTTTTGCACGGTGAAATCGTATTTGTTAGCACCTTCTGTTGCTAACGTGTTCATTATACCGTTGTTTGATTTTAGCATCTGTAACGATTGGTAAACGGGAACTCCGTGATATAAAAGAAGTGAAACTTTCTTTGCGTCGGTTAGGTTTTTGTATTTAGCGGAGAAACCGTTAACGGCGCTGTCAGTTGGACAGAAAACGGTTAAGCCGCCGTCTACGGTGTCTTTGAAAGTTGGAAGAGCTTTTGAAACTCGGAGCAAATCGGCGAAGGCTTTGCAACCTTGTTTTGACATGATTGAGATTAGATCGATATCGCTCGGAGACGCCGTCGGTGCTTCGGCGTCGGCGGAGCTGAGAGGTTGACTGATTTGAAGTACGGAGATGACGTAAGGAAGTTCTTCAACGGATTTCACGTAGAAAGAATGTAGGCCGTCGTTGTCTTCGGCGGCGAAACCGACTTTGCCGCCTTTGAGATTCGTGACGTTGACGTATCCGGCGGTTCCCGCGGCGGCTCCGGTTGCTTGAAACATGGAGGAAACAAGAGTTGTTCCGTTGGTGATTTGGTGGAGTTTTTTGGCGCCGAAGTAGTCGACTAAGACGTGGAGGGAGAGTACGTTTTTGAGTGTGGTGACGGAGAGGTGTTTGTCGAGGAGCGACGACATGGCGGCATTATCGATGGCGAGGATTGTGATGGTTTGACGGCGGTTGATTTCGTCTGCGAGATGAGTGATGGTGAGGTAGTGGTTGAAGGTGGAGAAACCAGGGTGTTTGGCGAGAATGCGGGTGATGTTATGGCTTCCGGAGGTGGCGGCACCGGCGGTGGTTGAATGAAAAAGTGATATTACTAGTGTAAGAGAGAATAGAACAAGTGGTGCTAGTTGCTTCTTCATTTTGGAGAATTAGTTGAAAAATAATGGAAGCAACTAACTAAGTAAGGAGGGAAGTGAAGAGTGGTATCAATGTGTATATATGTATGTATATGAGTATATTTTTATAACAATGGTTATAACCATATGATTATTTTTATTATTATGCTAGCCATCTCATGTTATAGAGTTTACATATTAAATGGAATATGATTCTCTACAATTACTTGCTGCATGCATTCACTAACTTAGAAATTTTTTTTTTTTAACATATCATCGAGATCGAATGGTATAAATTAAATTTTAAAACAATTGAAATCGAACTATCTAAATTAAATTTTAAAATAATATAAATATCAAAGTCTTATTATAATTAATTTTATTAAAAAAAAATAAAAGGTGAACGAATATCAATCACTATACTACTTTTTTTATAGCAAAATTAATTTTTGTAAAATTATATCTATTGTTTTAAGACATACAATATTGTTATGTATAAGATTTTAAATTTTTTATAAAAAGTTTTAATATTTTTAATGCTAATAAATATAAAATATTAAGGATAAATAATATAAAATTACATTGATTATCAAAATATATTATTATTTTTTAAGTATAATCTCTTTAACCATTTTATTTAAAATGATTTTGAGAATGAGTTGTTTCAAAGTGAAACCTCGATTTCTCAATTTTACATGTAGAGAAACATGAGTCATATTTTCAATGTTTATTTCCTTCCTATTTACTTATACATCATAATAGTTGTTGTCCTAAATATTTATTTGAATAAGTCAAAATTTTCATAGAAGTCTCTTTCTTTATATATATATTCCGATCTACTAAATATACAATTAAATAAAAACATTTCTAACAAAATCATATGGGTATTTACAGCTTGCAAATTCTTTAATGAATTGTGTGTTTGTTAAATTTATTCGAACACACCACATCAAAATTCAACGGTAAGATACCCTTTGATAATCTTAATGTTTAGTGCAAAGAATTTAAATTTATTAAAATTGTGTATGGTTTGTGTAGTGACAAACAATGCCAGGTTGGTATTTGGTGATAGGGGGTCCCATGAAAGATTGGAAGATTGTAATTATTTGAGCATAATATAAAGACCAACAAGATGCAGCTTTCACTCTTTCATTTCAAAGAATAGGTAAATTTGTATCCCACCGACACTTTTTGCCCCCTCACACGTTGGTGTTTGTTAAAAAAATTTATTTTCTGTTACTCTTGGGTTAATTTAGTTTAGAGATTGGAACAATGATTAATTTAACTGTTTAACGGACAATTATTAAGGTCCCTCTAATTAAAGCATTGTCTTAAATCAATTGAGTTCAAAGTCATATGTTTCTATGGGGACATGCACGAAGGCTAAAGTAATTGCAATACCAATTTCTTGAGTTTCATTGGTTATTATTTGTACATTTTACACCTTGCCAAACGACAAATGATGTGATAATTAATCATTGATGATATGTTTGCTACTTGAAGCTTGAAAGCTTATAGCTAGAATTGGTTGAGCTATAAAACATATTAAAGAAAATATTAATTTCTTCTCAACCCATTTGTATGTTTTGTTGTCTATTCACATGTTATTTTTTTTATAATTTTGATTATATATAACTAGTCTTTCTTCTCTACCCATGTAAAAATAAATAAACAGTAAATTACTAAATTTAGACTTTAAAAATGTATCATTTTCTTTATTAATTTAATTTTAAAATTAATAATGTTAACTAAAAAAACCGTAAAATTTTATGTTATTCAACTAGTTAATCCATGCTTAAACTACTGCTGGACTAAATAGTTGAACCAAACAATAGTTTAATGACTTTTTAGTTAATTTTAATAATTTATGAAATAAATTGATAGTGATAGGTTAATGATAATGTTAATTGTTTATTTCATAAAAATATAACCAATAACAAATTTACACATATTTGTGTTGACTCAAATAAAATTGAATCAAAATAGTATTTTACATGAATTCATATTCAACTTTTGAAAATTTACGATTTAAATATCTTGGAACATGAATATTAAGAGGTGAATGTACGTTTATAAATACATTGAAATTTAATTTTGATTCAAAGGTTTAAGAGGTGATGTACATTCAAACACATATTAAGATTTAATTTTGATTTAATTTATAGTTTAAGAAGCAAACTACATTGTAATACATGTTAAAATTTAGCTTAAATATGTAAATTATCACAAAGAATTAGTGAATTTTTGGTTTTCGTGTGACATGCGCTTAATACCATTGCATAAGAATTCGCCTGAGACGGAGAGACTAGATCCATTCGTAGAAGGTACACTCAGCAAATTTTAGATATATACATCCCCAATGTTAAAGGTAAAGGAGAGTTGAAGACACCAAAAGCCACAATCACCTTCTATAAGAGGGACGCAACTGGCATCCACCCTCACAATGATGATCCTATAGTCATTACCGTTAGATGTGATGAATGAGAGATAAAAAAAGTTCTTGTAGCCCAAGGAAGTTATGTAGATATTCTATATTGGGAGGTGTTTGAAAGACTATGTTTTGACCTAGAGGACCTAAAACCCTTCAAGGGCTCGCTAGTTGGATTCTCCGGAGAGCAGGTGAAAGTGAAAGGCTACATCACGCTAAACACCGCCTTTAGAGAGTTGGATCAAGCCAAAGAAATTAAGGTCCAGTATTTGGTTATTGTTGGCCTTTCTTCTTACAATATGATTATAGGGCGACCGTCTTTTAATCAGTTAGGCATTGTCTTGTCCATTTTATATTTGTGCATGAAGTATATGCTCTCTGATGGGCTGACAGGAGCCATGCAAAGAGATCGACAAATTTCTAATAACTGTTACATAGAAAGCCTCAAGCTAAAAAAGATACACACCATAGGCGCGAACATCAAGAAAGCGGGCTCGGGATAATGCCGACATGAGAGGTTTGCAAGAACAAGTAGGCTCCCCTTCCATCTACGAGGAGAACAAATATTGAAAGCTAAAAAATAATTCCCTCTGGCGCCACTTTACCTATTGTCATTTATTTGCTCTCTTTACTGAAATTCTGGTGTATGCCAGTCTTCAGATGTTATACTCAATGTCTAGACATCTGATATGACATAATAAATACACTGCAAGGTAGATACCCAATTTTTCGTGATTCAGTACTAAAGAATGACAGAAGCACAGTTTATCCAAGCTGTGCCAGATATACTTTGAAGGTGCAGAGGATAGAACAACGATGTACCTAATTCTGTTCATCTGTTGCACAAGATCAGCAGAGAGCAAACAACCTTCACAGTTCTGTTTCTCCTGCACAGATATCAGCATGATGTCTTAACATGTTCTGAGACATCATCTGTTACAACATTACAGTTTTACCTTGATATATAACAGACAGAATTATAAAGTGTTGAAGGTAAAAACACAAATCAGTTGTTGACCCAGTTCGGTGAAACACACCTACTCTGGGGGCATACCAAGCCAGGAAGAAGATCCACTATCAGCAATACTAATTCAGGACTAAACTTCACAAGTTCCCATCCTTCACTTAATCATTTACCCAGTGCAATCTATACCTAGGAACTCCTAGATAGAAACCTACCAGTTTCCATTCCTATTGCCGCAGCAACAGAAGTCTTACTCCTACTCAAGAAGTAGAGCCCTCCCACTTGGTTTCCTACATTACAATGAATATGAAGTAATGCAGAAATACTTAGACTTGCTTCATAGCTTCGTCCAAGAACACTCAAACTCTTACCTACAGGTATCGAGTTACACACATGGTAACCTTGCCACAGACCGACAGGTTTACCTAACAGAACACCCCCAATGTTACATTATATGAGGCTTACAAACCCTAGGTTACAATCTGCTATTTATAACCTATTACCCAACTGGATTTGGGCCTTCAAAATCTCAGCAAGCTTTTCTCCTTGCTGTTACAACTCAGCAACAAACTTCTGCTATAATCAAGGTCTTCAGTCTTCTAGTTCCTAAAATATCTCCATATTTAGAAACAATATTTTCTTCAAATATTCTGATTGATTCTTGATTGATCTTCAGATTCTCCATAAGAAACGCCACATATATTCTCAGTATTTAAGTACCAGAACTGTAACTGAATTACCAATTCCGTTGGCGTGATGTCAAGTCAGGTGTCATGACATTACATCTAACATGTTGTCCTAGATGTTGAACTTCTTCAACACAACAAATAACCTCTTTCATAATTTAGATCACTTAAAATAGTTAGGTTACAAGTCACAGCTGTTACAAACATTCAACATATAACATAGTTAACTAATATTAACTTAATTTCAGGCGCGATGTCATATGCTGATGTTGTGACATCTTACATAACATGTTGGTCCAGATGTTGAACTTCTTCAACCCAACATATTAAAACAACAGAGGAAATATGGGTAAACTTGCTTTCTTATTTGTTTTACAAATGAAGCCAACTCTCCAGCCAGGGCACTTACAATCTCCCCCTTTGGCAAATTTTGGCTAAAACAAATAAGTGCAAGTTACATTTTGGGACCAGGCCACAACACAGTTGAGATGTTACAACATCTTGTCCAACATCTTCTTTGCAGAGGCTGATGTCCTTTGAGCAAACAACAAACCTCTATCCCTCATCTGTGAGCCACTCCAAGCCATCGATGGCCCAAGAGGATTTCTTTTCTCAAGATTATTGTTGATAATCTTGATACTGATTACTTGTGATCATGTAACTCAGATCACAAGTCACAACTATCCTCTTAACTCAGAACACAAGACACAAACAAAGTCACTTAGTTAGAGCGTTCCATTTAGCATGTTGGACATTGCCGTCTGTTGCTTTCACCTGAGTCTCGCCTGAGTCTGGGTCCCTATCTTTCTCCCCCTTTTTGGCCAGAATTTGACAAAGACTGCCCATACAGATCCATACCCATGCACAATTTTCCCAGATGCTAACAAACTTCATATTGCTGAAACCCTCTGATGAAGAGAAAGAATAGAGAGAGTCTTCATAAATAATGCAACTTTGGCATAGATAGTAACGATCTTGGTACTTTACTCTGACAGTTTCAGTACCCTAGGACTGGTTTTAATGCAGGTACCTACCCTTGGGTTTGACCCTTTGACCATTGTCAGGATGAAGTATGTCTTGCCCTTTTTAAAACAGACATTTGTCTTTTAGAACCGACTACTCCCTTTATGTACTTGTCTTCGGATCCCCTATCCAAGAAACATCGTTGGCATATTACACTCTGCCTTAGTTATATAATACCTTTATTAGATGACAAGTTATCACCTAAACATTCCAGCTCACTAAACTGCTTCATAATAAGACACAACCGCCCTGTTTTCTTAGCAGATGAAAACACGCTCAAATCCTATGTCGTCATACATTCTGCTATTTTCATATTAGCAGTTTGAAACCATTCCATTTTCACAAAGAGGATGGTTACTCCCTCTGAGTCATACAGCTGTACACACATGGGTTTATTAATAATAATCCATACTTCATCCAATTTTCCTCCTGTCTGTAGTTTTAGAGGAAATTAGGAACAATGTCATTACCAATGTGATGACATTCGGTCAGACATAGTCCTCTTCAGTCTTGAACACATCATCCCAATAGTTAATAAGGTGCCACACTTTATATCCTACGAGTTTGATGAAGACCTTTCGTACAAACCAATACTCCCCCTGTTAGGGACAATCACTTCTCCTCATGGAAACAAGTAGGTCACATTCAATACTCAGTTGGACCTTCAAGACAACTTCTGATTCAAAGTAAATAAGACCCCTTGATGAATGGAAAACATAAGACGCATCTTCATGTCTTCAAGAGCGCACCCTCTGTTCAACAATATTGGTTGAACGCATTCATACTCTGAATCAAACTTTCTCGATAATAATCAGCTGCCACATGTTTGATTATCTTGATTCTCTGAATCCACTGCTGAGATAGACCAAATGCCACTGTTTGATTATCTCCTTCATGAATCCTCATATGAAAAAATCAAATGCCACCTTTTGACTTCTCCATGTTTATCAGACTTCTCCCAAAGATATTCTGATCTTCCAATTGAAATTTGAACTTCAAGCTACAAGTTATCACAAAAGGCTTAGATACACTAAGACAGGAACATGTAACATCTTCTCCACCCAACAACTCCAAAGAGCTGCAAAGAGACGATCTTTTTGAAGTATCCAACGTTCAACTTCGTAGATCATCCTATCTTAAGTTGATGTGCCACTTCACCAACCAAGAATCTGATGTTGAACCAAATGTCACAACATTATGTTATAACATCTAGTTGTTGAATTCAGCTCCTTCTCTAATTTACTTCCTTACCTAGATCAGAGCCAGACTGATCTAAGTAACCATCATCAAGATTATGATGTCTTCTTCTTCTTGTAGCTTCGAGTCTGAACACGTTTCTAGGAAACCTTTTCAAGGATCAAACGATTTTGCTGTCACCAAAGAGATAGCTCTAAAGCATCACTCTTCCTGTGATTCTTCACAGGGTCTAGAAGAAGGAATGTTCCCACATCTTTAAGAACATCAGTTATCTTGAACTCCAAGGATAATCAATTAAATACTTGTACTTGTCACGAATAGCAGTTGATCATAAATCCTTCCCATTATCCTGTAAGATACTTTCACCATTTGAATACTTTGACATACTCTTCGTGTGTTAATATCTTCTTCTTGCAAGCACTTTCTTTGAGAGACCAAAGAGTTGAGATATCTAGGTTCTCTGAACAAACTCTACTCACCTTAACAGATTTGAAACTCCTACCAGATCAGATTCATCCTTAGGAATGAGAGAGATGAATCCTTCCTTGCAAATATGTCACACAACACACAGAACCCATGTGACATAGGTCAACAGCCAGCTAAACACCAGGCTGAAATAATGTGAGGAGGTTAACCAAATCTCCCCCTCAAACTACCAATCATGGAAGCTCCACACAAAATATCCATGCATTGTACACAAATGTCTCGACATGACATATGACATCCCTACCAGATTCAAGTAACTCCAAGAGTTATACCTGTTCATACTCCAATCACACCAATCAGACTTCAGCTGACCTTAAGTACTTCAGAGAAGACAACAACACCAATCATCAGTAGATATGTATTTCCAGAACATACTACCTTAACCAAATTCTGAGTCTTCAAATTCTCACATCTTGAAAGATCTTCCACTTCTAATCATGATGTTTAAATGACAAGATTCATGATCCCAATCTACTTCTATGAAGGAGCGATAATGCTGCACCATTATTGACTTTTATTAACCAATGAGCTTGTCTTTCTTCACACCATAGTACTCCAGGGAACAACTGCTCAGCCCTGATCAATGTCACATCTCAACCAGCTTCACTTCTAGAGTTCTGACTCCTAAAAGTAACCTTCGGGAGCACACAGACATAGTTGACTCTACCATTGTCAACTTTGCACACACAGATGTCTCCTCTTCCAGGTCAGGAGTAGGTCCCAAACAAAAGTATCCCTTTGTTTGACACCCAAAACATATGCTCTTCAACTAGTAGCTGCATGCATTCTGAACGAAGAACGTCTTCATGAGTGGACTTGAGAGGACTCAAGTATCAGTGACATCTTCAATAGCTTATGTTGAATTCTTGAATACAGTAGCCTTCAATCCACAAGAGGGGAAACACATCAGAGCTTGAGTTTTGCCAAGTATTACACAGCGGAAGAACATAATACAACTCAATCTTTGCACACACACTTTAGGCGTACACAAATCCTAGGTTTGAAAATAAATCAAACCTAGAACAGCTACCACACAACCAGGCCAAATGCCAATCACACAGTTCCTGTCATGAATAGTCCATCCTCCCACTTTAAGGGACCATTCAGGGAAATAATAAACCTTTCCAGGTTACAATCTCAAGTACTAAGATTGACCTTGCAGATACCAGAAAGTATCACCCATGGATCTCATCCATAAACAGAACAGGATGCCTGCTCTGATACCAATTGAAATTCTGGTGTATGCCAGTCTTCAGATGTTATACTCAATGTCTAGACATCTGATATGACATAATAAATACACTGTAAGGTAGATACCCAATTTTTCGTGATTCAGTACTAAAGAATGACAGAAGCACAATTTATCCAAGCTGTGCCAGATATACTTTGAAGGTGCAGAGGATAGAACAACGATGTACCTAATTCTGTTCATCTGTTGCACAAGATCAGCAGAGAGCAAACAACCTTCACAGTTTTGTTTCTCCTGCACAGATATCAGCATGATGTCTTAACATGTTCTGAGACATCATCTGTTACAACATTACAGTTTTACCTTGACATATAACAGACAGAATTATAAAGTGTTGAAGGTAAAAACACAAATCAGTTGTTGACCCAGTTCGGTGAAACACACCTACTCTGGGGGCATACCAAGCCAGGAAGAAGATCCACTATCAGCAATACTAATTCAGGACTAAACTTCACAAGTTCCCATCCTTCACTTAATCATTTACCCAGTGCAATCTATACCTAGGAACTCCTAGATAGAAACCTACCAGTTTCCATTCCTATTGCCGTAGCAACAGAAGTCTTACTCCTACTCAAGAAGTAGAGCCCTCCCACTTGGTTTCCTACATTACAATGAATATGAAGTAATGCAGAAATACTTAGACTTGCTTCATAGCTTCGTCCAAGAACACTCAAACTCTTACCTACAGGTATCGAGTTACACACATGGTAACCTTGCCACAGACCGACAGGTTTACCTAACAGAACACCCCCAATGTTACATTATATGAGGCTTACAAACCCTAGGTTACAATCTGCTATTTATAACCTATTACCCAACTGGATTTGGGCCTTCAAAATCTCAGCAAGCTTTTCTCCTTGCTGTTACAACTCATCAACAAACTTCTGCTATAATCAAGGTCTTCAGTCTTCTAGTTCCTAAAATATCTCCATATTTAGAAACAATATTTTCTTCAAATATTCTGATTGATTCTTGATTGATCTTCAGATTCTCCATAAGAAACGCCACATATATTCTCAGAGTATTTAAGTACCAGAACTGTAACTGAATTACCAATTCCGTTGGCGTGATGTCAAGTCAGGTGTCATGACATTACATCTAACATGTTGTCCTAGATGTTGAACTTCTTCAACACAACAAATAACCTCTTTCATAATTTAGATCACTTAAAATAGTTAGGTTACAAGTCACAGCTGTTACAAACATTCAACATATAACATAGTTAACTAATATTAACTTAATTTCAGGCGCGATGTCATATGCTGATGTTGTGACATCTTACATAACATGTTGGTCCAGATGTTGAACTTCTTCAACCCAACATATTAAAACAATAGAGGAAATATGGGTAAACTTGCTTTCTTATTTGTTTTACAAATGAAGCCAACTCTCCAGCCAGGGCACTTACATTTACCATTGTTTATCCACTTTTATGTTAATTTTGATATGCGAGTATGACATCTCTGTCATTTGTAAAGACATGTTGTTTTATGGGGTGCACCATTTTCCCTATATACCTCACATGAAGCAATGGTTTTTAATGAGTCCCTCATTTTATAATTTTAGAGAATTAGTGTTTGCTGGCTATTTTGTTTTTGCAGAAAACCTAAAAGTTCGGGTGAATATAGCCCTAAGAGGAGATCAAAATGTTGGATCCCTAAGAGGGATCATTGTCGCCCAAGGAGGCAATAAAAATGCTGGATCCCTAAGAGGGAACCTTGTAGCCCAAAGAGGCAATCAAAATTTTGGATCCCTAAGATGGATCCTTGTTTCCCAACTGAGAGATCAAAATGATCGACACTTAAGAAGAATTATGGCCGCCTACAAGAGACAGTTAAGGGGTGGAAGTGGTCCTTACCATCTTCATGTACCATTAAAGCATTGGATCCTCGGGGGAGACCTCATTATCATGAGGTTGATTTAGATCGCCCAACACTTTTAGCAATCATGATAGGGAACCAAGTTAAACCTCATATATGGACCAATACCTTGGTCCCCCCATGTAATAAGGCATTTCCCCTAATGTCAGCATAAAGTACAATCACAAAAATGGGGCTACAATGATAATATCAAGAGACATAAGGAAGGAAGCAATTTATTGTTACAAAAATAATATTACAAAAGAATCTAAATACGAGGGATTAGTCATCATACATCAAACGACCATCTCGGACCACCTAAAAAAGGGTCCATGAGGCTTAACTCCATGTTGGGAAGAAGAAGGCAACTTATCTCTCTGCCCTTTCAAAATATTGGGCAAAAGTAGCCACAACCTCGTCTTTAAGCAACGAAACCCTCTCCACCAAGATTTTTGTGGAACTCTGAGCTTCCTTTAGCGAGTGTTCCAAGTTCCTCAAATTCTCAACCCGAGTGAGGGCTGCAAAAGCTATCTCCTTAGCATGCACCTTTAAAGCATCATGCTTTTTCCTCATCATTCTAACTTATTAGGGCCAAGTCTATCAAGGGCTGTAAATATTTGATAGTGCTAAAATGTTTCTCCATTTGAGCTTTCCCCATTAGAATACACCTTAATAGTTGAACCTCTAACATGTTTACTAAATTAGTGGAAGATGTACTAAGAAATAACTAGTAATCATTGAGAAAGTTCTCAGAGAGAGATAAGTGGCGCTTGGAGAACTCTATCGTGTTATAAGCATGGATATCGCATAAAGCTGATATGTGAGTAGTGGGTCCAAAACCTGCCTTCTATCTCCCTCCCTACACGAGGTAACTCCCCGATGGTTTAAAAGTACCATCCTACCTCCTAAGAATCTTTGGAGGGTAAGTTTCACCTGCATGGGATGTCTCATAGTGCTGCTCCACGCATTTCGTGTCTCTAGGGAAAGTTGGAGGCAAAGGCAACATTTGTTGGATGATTTAAAGTTGATCCAAGCGCTTTATCCTCTTCACGAGTGAAATCTCAGTCATGTCCTCTACAAAAGGAAAAGGGATCCATATCAACACGTGAAACAACAAATTGAGAATCATGTCAGAAGGTGCTTATTGTACCATAAATCTTACCCAAGTACTTCTCCACTCCCATTAGCATCATCTTGGTTCTAGATAATTGAAGTACGAGAGCTTAAAGTCCGAAAACATTTCAAGATTTGGACCGTCTCTTTCTCAAGTGGGGAAAGGACGCTTTTATCTAACCCACTGATAAGTTGAGGATCTAGAGTTCACAACAAAGGAAATAGAGGGACACCCATCACTATGATAGTCACTAAGGAGACATCGTATCGCCCCATTACTTGAACCAAACTATCTTTCCGATCCTCGTAGGGACTCATATAAGGGTCCAACAGACATCTACCTTTCAGAGCATGCCGAGTTATCTAGCAATTGTTAGGAAGAACCTCTAGGCTATAAAAGGAGAGAATCACCAAAATGGTGGGAGGGCCCCCCAAGTTACAGTATATTATCAAAAAATTCCTTAATGTGCCTCATATGTTAGGGGTAATCTAGGAGGGCAACAATAATAATTATCAAAATAGTCTGCCTCAAAGGGAGTAAATGTGATTAGAATCCACAACTCATGAATAACAAAAGGATAAAAATAAAAGTATGGAGCAAAGGCCTCACCAACGGTGTTCATGTTAGCTTTCTTCGCTTATGAAAAAAGGTTCCAGGACAACGTTCTCTTCATGCCCCGTACTAGAATATATAATGCCCCAATTAAACCTGATTATCATCTCAAAGCTGGAATATAGAGAAACTATGAAATTATGTTCCTCAGGGGATAGATGTTGCACGCGATGTCTTGGCAACTGGTCCAACATGTTAAACTAAAATTACCATAAATTGTACAAGATAATAGAGCATAAAAATAATAAATAACACAATCAATCAGTAGCTTAGTTCGATGCAACCTGCACTTACATCTAGAGGGTTGGGTTCCAACCTAATAAAGGAAATTCACTATTAGTAGTTTAGTACAATTAGCCTTACAAACAACAACAAAACATATGGTGTTCAATTCCTTTTCTAACTCTATCCAATAACTTTTTATTTAGGACTCCTTCTAAATATGAGACATTGTCCCACTTTCTGTTTCTTAACCCCTAACCCTAGTTTTTAGATTACAATCACTAAACCCTAGTGATCAACTTCACTTAACAAGATGAGTGATGTTGAATCTTACAACTCAACTAGACAAAACTATAACTATGCAAAGTTATTAAAACATAATGTGGTGTACATAAAAATAATAAGGACTCTTATAAACCTATCTCTCTAATATCTTCAATGTGAATTCTTGAATTTCAATGTAGGTTTGAGCTCCTTATATATCATAATTATTCTGGGATTTTCTTCATGGATATTTGATTTGATTTTGTCCAGAAATAATGCAGAATTTGTTGGATATTATTTGTTCCATAAATCTATCCAAGAAGATATGATATGTTTCAATATAAATTCAAATTTAAATCTCTATTTAAATATGAATTTATCTTCTTTCAATTGTCAAACAAATCACCTAGTCATATTACTAAACCAATAGCAGTATAATCTGATTCAATCGTTGACTAGAGAATCTTTGAAAATGAAGCAGTAATGACCTATTGCGTAAGGCCCGAATGTCATAGAAACATGTTGGGACATAATGTTCAGCATGTGTTCCTTCTGCACCTTCATACAGCTTAAGCAAGCTAGATTAATCTTGAACACTTTGAAAACTTATCCATGTCATTGTTTTGCAAAATAAAGTCAATCCAAAGAACCAATCTACAAGGAACTTCAATCTCCCTCTTTGGAAAATTATGGTAAAAAACTCTTCAAGATATAACACTTGTTCAGAACATAACAAGTGACAACCAGTGAAATCAGTGGACAATCAGAGCATACAATCTGCAACATTGACTATCTTAAAGTCATTAGAGTTAAGCACCAGTAGCAGCAGTAGAATTCAGTAGCATCAAGATCCAATGCTTACGTATAATCCATTTAGTTGCTCCAAACCAAACAGACAATAAAACGTGCAATCATTCACAGACTTAGTCATGCATGTACCCAGTGAGCATATAGTTAGTAACATACAATCCTACCAACTAAGAATTATTAGCATGTAATCATTCTCATACTTAGTCATGCATAACACAAATAATTAGCAATTAGTATTAGGATATGTAAAATACTACTAACATAAAAGCTCACCAATAGGGCCAGGTGTCTTGTCCCATGCTCTAGCATATGAGCATAATATTCATACTTACCAGATAGTCGATACTAAAAAATTACCACATCATTAGTACTTCATAATCAATACTAAACAAGTGGCACATACATGTTAGTCAGTCTCACTAACATAGATCACACCACACCTTTACTCCCCATTTTTGCCATAATTTGGAAAATGATTAGTTTTCATACTAGCAATTAGAGGTTAGTTATGAATAGGTTAGTATGTTAGTACGTAAACAACTATATCATGAGTAGAACAACTAAATCGACATCAAAAGATTCATAAGCATTAGATTAGTTATTGAACAAAATTATTAAGTGGCTATGAAGCCTTTACAAAATAACATTTTCCCAACAAACTGAACTGAAAACAATTGCATCATATCCTTAAATTGAAGGCTCCACACTTTATCATCTTCAGATAAAAAGCCAATTTAAATTGTCCTCATCTGACTCAGAATTATTTGATTCCATTAGCTCTACAACAACAACTTCTATCTTTCTTATCTTCTCGAGATTCAAATTATTGATCATAATATTCTTATTGCCTGAAGCTCCCCCAGAAGGTTCAACTATGGTGATGTTATTCATATCATCTTTGACTTTCTTGGCCTTATTTAACCAATACTCAAGCATATCACCAACATCCTTAGGAACCTCAATTTCTTTGACAGGTAAGCTTCCACTTGATTGTTAAGACAAATCTTCAGAATTTTGATTCATGTTGTGAGGATGAGCTTGAAGGATCATAGAGAGATCTGTAATCTGAGAGCAAGTAAAGGTAAGATGTATGTTTAACTTGCTTGTAATGACAATCCATTTATTCCACGCTTGAGATAACAAAAGAATCAGCCTTATTTTTTTGTGCTAAAGTGGTCTTGAGAAGAGAAATACTTTTTCTCTTTTGGAACAACTCCCTAGCATTAATTGTCATAGACCCTTACATATGCAAATACCAAAGACACACCCCAGTTCTTCAAAAATGATTTTCATTCAAAAATTTAGTGAAAATGTCCCATACTAATGTCATGACATTGAGTCCCACATTATAGTCCTTTAACATTTGCTTTTTCTAGAATAATTTCCAATCACAACTCCCTGCAGTGATGTATTCATCTTAATTAGAAGACATGGTCATGCTAATTTGTTCCTTGCTGACCCAAGATATTATAATGTTGACAAGAGGGAAACATTTATCATATGTACTCTTCTTATGACCTACATTATTATCACATGTGTAACTTAATACAAGGTTATCCTTGTCTGTCACACAAACTTTCTCTAACAACTGCACACCTTCTTCAAATGTCATAACTTCTTTGGATAATTTCCTTTCTAGACCTATCTTCTTGTGACACAAACAATTCCTTTTCATCATAATTTCCTTATAATTGAAGGACTCACTATCTTACCCATTCATCATTTTCTGTATGGTGGATACAATGTCCAAGACATTTGCTTCAGCATTTATCTCTAGTTCAATCTCTATATGATCTTCATAATTAGCAAGTGCGGCTTACACATCCATTGTCTGATTTATGATCTTAGTTACCACCATGTCACCCACGATGACTGACACATATAAAATGACATTTTCATTTTCCTCTTTGATCATTTGGTTACTCCTCACCAACTGAGGACAACTACTTCCAATAGATTTACCTTGAAAATCACAGAAGCAATCATTTATCTGTTTTAATTGACAATTAGACACACACACACACACACACACACACACACACACACACACACACACACACACACACACACACACACACACACACACACACACACACACACACACACACACACACACACACACACACACACACACACACACACACACACACACACATATATATATATATATATATATATATATATATATATATATATATATATATATATATATATATATATATATCATTTCTAATCATGCTCTCTTCAAACTTGAACTTTATTTGTTGAACAAAACATTCTAATATCTTGACAGACATTATATATAGTACAATGTCTTCTTCATGAATGAGAATTATCAAAGTCTCATTTTCTTCTACATGAGCACCCTTCAAGTTGTTGACATCTGAACTGATATACATATTACATAATGTGTTTTCACGTAACATGACAGTCTTGGTATTATTCTGGTGGATTCAAGAATGATAATGGGATCAAAAGTTTTAGTGCCTAGGAATCTTCCATCTTCATCAGCAGATAGCATAGAGTTATGGGTTTTAACAGCCCAATGAAATTAACATCTTCATCCATTGTCTTCACATCTTCAAATGCATGATCATGGTTATTAACTACCAGAGAATAATGGTGAAATAATTTTTTCGTTCGCTATGGCTCCTTAGAGAATAATGGTGTTCTTTCGTTGGATGGAGAATAAGTGTTCTTTTGTTAGAGCTCAAAAAGTGAATGAGGTAGACACTGGGGGAATAAAAAATATAAAGAGTATTTATTACGATTATACTGAAAACCGAGGTAACATATCCAACGTAAAATATATAAAAAATAAATGTGCCTTTTTGGTTGCAAAAAGAATAAAAAATTATGGACTTTTTATCTCAGTTTTACTGAAAGTCGAGGTTACATATTTGTTCTTGCGTAAAAACAATAAACGAGTAGCTTCCTTGTAGTAACAAGGAGAGCTTCAATGGGTATATTTCTGTAGTATTTGTGGGTATTTAGGTGCTACATTGATATTGTGTATTGACCCAAGATGGATATCCTGCTTATACCTCTAACGGAAGCCCCTTTATATAGTCTTCTTTTTATGCCATTAAGAGCCTCAATCAAGGGGTGACTCTTTGACTTTATAACCGCATAAATGCCACTGTCACCATGAATGAGGATGTTCAAAGTTGTGTATTGATGGGCTTAATGCGCCTACAGCTGTTATGGTCATTAATGTGCCAAATTTCTAGTTGGCTATGAGCAGATGGACTCTGGTTACACACCATATCTGGGATGGTAACATATATGGGTTGCTACCTTTAGTCAACTGCTTAGGAGGAGAGTTTATCTGGTCAACCTTTGAGTAGTCTTGAGTAACTGAGACATTCATGTGCATGAGGAGGTATCTTGAATTAATTTCTATTGAAAATTGGAGGATTAATTTTGGGGTACAACAGCTGCCCATGTTCAATCTTCTTAAACCTGAAGAGTTAGATTGGCATGCTCGCCATTCGTGATCTGAAGGTAGAAGAGGATTTAACACTTAAGTGCCCAAAAATTTGCACTCACATATGCACAAAGTAATATTGTTGGTATATTATATTTCTTGAATGGGATTAAAGATGCCATTCGGAGAGGTGATAAAGTATCGTCGGAGATGGGCTTATAGATGCCATCAAAAGTAATTGTTGATAGGAGTATCAGAATGAGTTTACGCTTGACTTTATCTGAAGAATGCTTTTCAGAATGAATATATCTGATCTTATACAAGGAAAATGATTTTCAGAATGAATCTCTGAAGGAAATGCTTTTCAGAGTGAAACTCGGAAGGAAATTCTTTTCAGAATAAATCTCTGAAGGAAATGCTCGTTAGAACTCAGTCTCTAAGGGGAATGCTTTTCAGAGTAAATCTTTGAAGGAAATGCTCGTTAGAATTCAATCTCTAAGGGGAATGCTTTTCAGAATAAATCTATGAAGTAAATTCTCGTTAGAATTCAGTCTCTGAGGGGAATACTTTTTAGAATAAATCTCTGAAGGAAATGCTCATCAGAATTCAGTCTCTGAGGGGAACTCTTTTCAGAATAAATCTCTGAAGGAAATGCTCGTTAGAATTCAGTCTCTGAGGGGAATTATTTTCAGAATAAATCTCTGAAGGAAATTATCTGGTCATGTAGATAGTCGTCCCGTCATGTTTCGGGAATTGATCTACAATTTGTCTCTAAATTGCTGATAATATTCGTCTGTTTGTGAACTTAACCTGAAAAGACAAAGTTAGTTTTATGCAATGTCATGATGTATGTAATACATTGTGTAATTATGTTCTCAAAATAAATGAGAATAGTATATGCGTTTTGTATGCATATGTTATGATATTTGGTGAATGATGTATAAATGCAATATGTCGTTGAAGCGTATCTATATGTTTGTATAACATCTCTGGCTGGGGAATAAATCCCTGATTGTTGTTGGGGATGAAGATAGTAATTCTTCAGATTTGTTTAGAACGTCTTTACTGGGGATTCCCTCTTTCTTTTTGAGGACCTCTGCTGGGGATGTTCAAGTTTTGCTTGGGGATAGCAGAATTTCAGGAGAGTCAGTTCTTCGTCATTCTCTTATCGAAGGATTTGATCTTATATAACCCGACTGGGGATAAAAGGAGATGAATAATCCTCCGATACACTATTTGACCAGGTTTCAGATATAAGTATTAGCTCTTCTGAGGGGGACAACGTTGAATAACATTTGGCCGAAGAAGAGAAACTTGTCTGGGAATTGCAATATTGGAGAAATAAACTCCATTGGGGAAATAAACCCTGTAGACTGCATTGAGAAAATAATATCTAATTGGGATTAGCTTGTGAAAATAGCTCTAAGGAGATTGCTTTGTCGTAATTTATGGTCAACTTGAACATTATCCTGACTCCTAGAATCTTTAGTAAATGTTAATCCTGTTTTCATGCATATATTTGTAAACAGTAATCATATTCAAATGCATATGTTCATTCAATATAATCATTGGATGTTTTTTGCAAACAAAACAGGGAAAGTAAAAACAATTTTGAATTTTGAAGTATATTTGCATTGATTTTGAAAGGTTTTCCTATAAGCAGACAGTTTTATACAAGGAGACAGAAATCCTAATAAGAGGAAATCATTGTAAGTTTCAAAAAAGTGTACAAAGTGATAAATCTATGTGGAAATGATCCTATCGAGTTTCAACTCTGCTATTGCCCTTATGTCTTCAAGCATCTCATCCCTTGTTGTCAGAAGAATTTTATTGAATTGATATGTACCTTTTGAACTTGACTTTAGTAATTATGCTGGTTGTAAGTGGATGGGTGATCCAGCGGGACATAGTCATACGCTTTAATCCCTAACTTTTGCCTGGACGGACCTTTCGGGTTTTCAATCAACCGGGATATCCTTTTTTGCCTAAGCCACCTTTTTCAGGTTTTTGACTTGTCAGATGTACAATATTATATATATATATATATCCCTAATTTTTGCCCGAACCCTTTTGGTTCACCGAGATGCCCTTATTTTTGTCTAGGCCTGTCAACCTAGCGGGTCTCTTTTATGCGTAGTGTTTTTTAACTATGTTCGCATTTACAGGGTGGGGAAAATCTTCACCGTCCATGGTGGTAAGCATCATAGCATCGCCTGAAAATATCTTCTTGATCATAAATGGACCTTCATATGTGGGAGTCCATTTACCCCTGGGATCACCTTGTGGTAGGATGATGCACTTTATTACCAGATCACCAACTTGGTACGCCCGGTGTTTGACCTTCTTGTTAAAGGCTTTGATCATGCGTTTTTGATACATATGACCATGACAAACAACCGCAAGCCTTTTTTCATCAATCAAATTTATTTGGTCAAGTCGAGTTTGAATCCACTCGTCTTCATTTAAACCCGCGTCTTTCATAATCCTTAGGGAAGGAATCTGGAATTCATCAGGTAAGACGACCTCCATATCGTAGACTAGAGAGAACGGGGTTTCCCCAGTTGATGTACATACTGAAGTGCGATAACCATGAAGAGCAAATGGTAACATCTCATACCAATCTTTGTATGTCACCGTCATTTCTGCAAGATTTTCTTGATGTTTTTATTGGCGACTTCCACTGCGCCATTCATCTTTGGTCGGTACTGAGAAGAATTATGGTGCTTAATATTGAACTGTGTACATATTTCCATGATCGTAGTATTGTTAAGATTGATACCATTGTCCGTGATGATCCTTTCAGGGATGTCATACCAACAAATAAGGTTATACTTAATGAACCGAGCCACATCATCCTTGGTGACAGAAGCAAACGAGGTTGCCTCTACCTACTTCGTGAAGTAATCAATAGAAACAAGGATGAATTGATGCCCATTACGAGTAGTAGGCTTAATCTCTCCAATCATGTCAATACACCATATTGAAAAAGGCCAAGGAGCAGTCAAGACATTCAAAGGAACCAAAGGCACATGTACTTTGTCAGCATAAATCTGGCATTTATGGCGAGTTCTGGAATGATGATAGCAATCAGTTTCCATGGTAGACCAATAATAACCTGCTCTTAGAATCTTCTTAGCCATTTTATGTCCACTGGATTGAGTACCAAAGACTCCTTCGTGCATATCTTTCATAATCTTCTCAGCTTCCTTCTTGTCTACACAATGAAGTAGAGTTAAATCGTGGTTGCGCTTGTACAAGATTCTGTTACTCAAAAAGAACTTGGCGGAGAACCTCCTTATAAATTTATTATAATTGATAGATGCTCCTTCGGAATACTCTTGAGTTTCGAGGTATCTTTTTACTTTGTGGTACCAAGGCTTTTCCTCTACTCCATCAGTATCAACTTCGTAGCAGTGCGCCAGTTCGTCTAGTCTTTCAATAGTAATTTGAGGAGCTTCATTATCCCATATGACTTTGAACATAGATGACATGGTAGCTAGTGCGTCTTCCAATTGATTCTCTTCTCATGGAATATGTTCAAAAGTGATTTCTTTGAAGTACGAAATTAATGTCAACACATGCTCTTGATAAGGAATGAGATTTGGATGCTTCGTATCCCATTATCCATTAATTTGACTGACCGTTAGGGCTGAGTCCCCATATACATTTAGGAATTTAATTCTCATATCAATGGAAGCTTTAATACCATGATGCATGCTTCATACTCGACCATGTTGTTGGTACAGTCAAAACATAATCTGGCGGTGAAGGGTGTATAACAACCCTTGGGAGAGACAATTATAATGCCAATCCCATTACCAAGCACGTTAGAAGCTCCATCAAAGACCATAGTCCTTCGAGATCCCAGTTCAGATCCTTCATATGGTCCAGGTTCTTCATAATCAGTAACTAGCATAATATTCTCACCCGGGAACTCAAAATTCATAGGTTGATAGTCATCTAAAGCTTGATGAGCCAAATGATCTGCGTACACTTCCTTTGATTGCCTTCTGAGTAGTGTACTGAATGTCGTATTCTATCAAGATAATTTGCCATCTTGCTATTCTTCTAGAGAGAGCGGGTTTCTCAAATATGTATTTTATTGGATCCATCTTAGAGACCAACAAAGTAGTATGAGTCAACATATAATGTCTTAGTCGGCGAGTAGCCCATGCCAAAGTGTAACAAGTTTTCTCGAGCAGTGACTATCTTGTTTCATAGTCGGTAGACTTTTCGATAAGGTAGTATACCGCATGCTCTTTTCGACCAGACTCGTCATGCTGCCCCAATACACACCCAATTGAGTTCTCTAATACTGTCAAGTACATGATGAGAGGTCTTCCTTCAACCTGTGGCATCAGAGATAGAGGTTCCTAGAGATACTCCTTGATGTTTAGAAGGCTATCTGACAGTCGTTGTTCCACTTTATTACTTGATCTTTCTTTAGTAACTTGAAGATTGGCTCACAAGTAGCGGTCAAATGGGAAATAAATATGGCAATGTAGTTTAGTCGTCCCAAGAAACCTTTGACTTCCTTCTCAGTACGGGGAGCTGGAATTTCTTGAAAGGCTCTAACCTTGGAAGGATCAACTTCAATACCTTTACCACTAACAATGAAACCTAGGAGTTTACCGGATCTTACCTCGAAGGTGAACTTGTTTGGATTCAACCTCAACTTGTATTCCTTCAATCTCTCAAAAAGCGGTCAACATAAACTTCTATCTCATGATAGATCATATCATAGAATAAAGCTACCATAGCGCGCTGATATGTTGCACCGACATTTTCAGTCTAAGACCTGGATATCATGCCGTCAATGTAAACTTCTATCTTATGATAGATCATATCATAGAATAAAGCTACCATAACACGCTGATATGTTGCACCGACATTTTCAAACCAAAAGGCATAACTTTGTAACAGAAAGTGCCCTACTATGTGACAAAAGTAGTCTTCTCCATATCTTGTGGTTCCATCTTGATTTGATTATAACTAGAGAAACCATCCATGAAGAAAAATACTTTGTGCTGAGCGGTGTTGTCAATTAGAACATCAATATGTGGAAGCATAAAGTCATCTTTGGGGCTTGCCCTATTCAAATCCCTATAGTCTATACACATACGCACCTTACCGTCCTTCTTAGGTACTGGCACCAAATTTTCAACCCTTTGAGGATAGTACATAATAGCTAAGAACCTGCTATTGTACCCCAAAATTTCCCCTCTCTCTTTTCAATATACTTCTTACAAAGATCTCCAATGATTCAAGTTTGCACAAGTATTGACTAGGTCAAGACATCTCCTCAACACTGATGCCTTAAATTAGGGTTTTAGTTTGCACAAAGACACTTGGACTTCTAATATTTCAAATGACTTTCATGGATCATTATGTTCCTCAATATTTCTCCTGTCAAGTTTCAAGTCTTGGATCAAAAAATTGCTCAATCAATTGGTCAGGTGGTCTAAAATCAACTGTATTGGTTAAAAAGTCAACTATGGCCAACCTACAGTCAAAATTCATGATTTTGGACCAATATCAATATTTTGAGTTCATATGTATCATTTGATCAAGATTGGATCATAATTCTCCAAGAAAATTATTCAAATCGTCAAAAGGGCAAAATGGTCAAAATTAGGGTTTTAATTGAGAATGACCAGTCTTTGACTTTTTGACCAAGTACATGACTTATTGGTTTGAAACATGATCTCAAGGATTCAAGTACATCATTTTTACCTAATCAGATATTTGAATTCGTCCCGAGATCAGTGGATTGATATATGAAATTTAGTCAACTGATAAAAAAAGTCAATTGTACACTGAAAAGTCAAACTTTGACTTTTTGATCAAATTTTAGTTTCAAAGATCACATTTCATCAACATATTCAAAAATATGAAATTTTATCATCAAGAAATCAAGAAGGTCAAAAGTCATTTTAAAAAGTCAAACTTTACAAGATTTAGAGATTTTTCTAAGTGTTTTTATACATGATTAATTTCATTAGTTCATGACATCTTTTCACCACAATTCAAGATAATTCAAGTTGTTACAAGTTTTCAAGTAAACAACAAGGCTGCATTTCTTTTTAAGTTAAAAAATTGCAACTTACAAATCCTAAGCTTTGTCTTGTTTGAACTTTTCCCTTTGACTCAATCTTCAAACTTTGCCACTATGTTGTCCACAAATATGCCTTGTCTTTGTTAGAAGATGCATAAATTTGTCCATAAAACCAGACATGCATCATGCTACATATCCTGCTATCCAAAACCTGCATAGTAATGCCAAGAAAACTGTCAAAACCTGCTCCAAAACCTGCAATGTTGCACTGTAAAATCTGCATCATATCAGTCCCATATTTGCACAAACTTAGCACATAAGAGTTGCATCTAAAAAGCAATGAAACAGTGTACCCAAATAGTTCAAAAACTTATCTATTTCCCTCCCAAATTTCAGTCAATTTCATCTATAAATAAGTTGTTTCAAAACACACAAAGGGATGGGTTTTTAGAGAGAGAAAAGGGGTAGAAAGAGAAGAAAGAGGATTTGGAAAACCTAACAGAATTCTTTGTAAACTATGATCATCTTCAACTTTATCTTCATTCACAAAACAAAAACTAAAAACAGAAAAAACCTCAACCCACTATACAACCTTGCAAGTTTTTCCCTAAACCAACTGTCCAAATACTTCACATACATCACATAGAAATTGTTCAAACAGAAGAACAATTTATGTAACATCACTATTTTCCAAACTCAAAAACATCCACCTCCAACTTGCTTTCTCCAAGACAATACAACAACTCAAACTCAAAACATAGATTTTAGTTTAAAGGTAAGTCTTCTTGACTTTGAGCTATTCATACAAGCATCACTAGTGGTTCATTTGTGAAGATAAAATGTAGATATCATAGCCCTGAAATTAACTATA
Organism: Vicia faba; assembly: GCA_948472305.1. Taxonomy (NCBI): domain Eukaryota; kingdom Viridiplantae; phylum Streptophyta; class Magnoliopsida; order Fabales; family Fabaceae; genus Vicia; species Vicia faba. The sequence continues at coordinate 588,135,531 of OX451736.1, read as the reverse complement.
TGCTTATTTTTTCATTTTTACTAACCATGTGTTGAGAACTAACTTATATGTGTGACAGAACAATGTTAAAAGTGAAAAATAGCAGTATGATTCGATGCATATCTCTATGAGTCGACACATATTAGGTGTAAAACAGGTTATGGGTCGATATAAAACATGAATGAGTCGATGCAAAACAGAAATATGTCAATACAAACCATTATGTGTCGACTCATACTGAGTTGATTTTGATTTCTAGAGAGAGAAAATGAGTATGAGTCGATACAAAACACACATGAGTCGATATAAAATAGGCAATGAGTCGATACAAAACACACATGAGTCGATACAAAATAGGCTATGAGTCGATACAAACCATTATATGTCGACTCATACTGAGTTGGTTTTGACTTCCAGGGGCAAGAAATGATATGTATCGATGTAAACCATCATGTGTCAATACATAAAAGTTTTTTTTAAGAAAAAAAAGAAAAAAACAATTTTCCTTTATTTTTTATTTTTTATCTTTTACATTCTTGCATATTATTTACTCATTCAATATGGCTGTAATAGTAAAATTATGTTTTATTCGCTTTTACCTCCCCATTTGTAAATTTGTATCCCCATACCCTACAATGATATAATAGCGTAGGATTTTAATTTCCTTAATTTATCGCTTTTAATATGATTGTTAGTAATTAAGGTGAGTATGGCAAGATAAAATCAATCTTAGAGAACCCTAGTCTAAAAGACAAAAATGCATGCAATCAAACACTTTTCACACGCGCACCTCTAGGGTAACCTCGCTTGTTGTCTACGAATAAATAGTCATGTCCCTCGAATGTGGGACGCTTTAGCGAAAACCCTCGATAAAAAAGATCGTAGTCCCTCGATGACCCTTCGACGTTGCCTTCGGTAAAACGATCTTAGTCCCTTATGACAATTGCTAAAGCGTCTCATAAGTTGTCTTCTATGAATATACGACGACCCACGCCCGTCCCTTCACATCCAATGATAGGGATTCTTATCAATCAATGGTAAGATAGTAATATCTAAAGGAGGGGGAAAAGAACTAAGACCCTTTTGAGTAGGTAGAACGTTCATAGTTGCTTGCTCATAACATTTTCAAAACAACATCTTTCAAAATACACCAACACTTTCAAAACAAAATATTTTCAAAAGTCAACACTTTGTATACATTCTTATAGAGACGAGAATCATTACAAAGTTCTCCTAAACAAAGGCACTTTTCAAAAATACTTTCAAAAACAATCACAAACACATTTCAATCAAAGCATTTTCAAAGTGAGCTAGCAACTAAGAGCCCGTAGATAACTACGGATGAAAAGGGTGCTAACACCTTCCCTTTTCATAATCTACCCCTCGAACTCAAGAAAATTCTCAAAAGGTATTTCCTGTTCTTTTCACCCATTCCTTTATTGGATAAAAGAAAAGTCGGTGGCGACTCTTGCTATCCGCAATAATTGCAATAAAACACAAAACACCCAAGTCAGTTCTCCCATCATATTACACCTGCATTGAACTATTTCATAACCTCAACTTTGATCTTTTTAGACATCTCGAGATGCATACGACGAACCTTATGCTTTATAGGAGGACAACCATCCTTCATCGGTAGTCGGTGAACCATAATGTTAGTATCAAGCCCTGGTATTTCTTCGTACGACCAAGCAAAGATTTCAACATAGTCATGCAACATCTGGATTAATCTCTTTTTGACACTACCTTCTAGGTTGGCCCCTATCTTGACTTCTTTCTTGTCCTCTTCAGTACCCAAGTTCACAACCTCGATTGGATCTTCATGCGGTCATATGGCTCTTTCTTCTTAAATTAACAGACTAGCAAGCTCTCCAAGTATTTCACAATCTTCCTCACCTTCATCCTCGGCTTGGTAGATCAGATTTTCGAAGTCATAATTGGAAATAACATAATTATTATCAATGAGATCCAGGGTGGATATGGATATGCAATTTGTTGTGGGTGTGTGTAAGAACACATATCTATTTTGAAAGCAATAAAGTAAAAGAAAGATAAAGAGCACAAAATTTGAATGCAAACGTCCAATGATTTATTAAATGAAAATATGTTGATGAATAATGATAACCCTAACAAATGGACCATTGTGCCCCGGGTAAGGAACAAGGCTTAAAGTTATTGTTTAAATTATATAACCAAAAAAAAAACTTGAAAGTACGAAAAAAAATAGCATTTACTCCTGACTAAAGGAGATAGGTATAAAGTCTTCAGTCTTCCAATTATTGAGCCCACTGTCGATAGTAGGGAAGATCTAATTGTCTATGTCGTAGTCGCTATCAGCGTCTTCCACATCATTGGCTTGATTGTTGTGAACTCCATTGTTGTTGATGAGGAATGGCGGTCTACTAGAATTGGCACGAGCACGACAGATAGCCCTATGAGCCTGTAAGGTGAAACCCAAACCAAATTTGTTGTACTTGTAATGAATGTCAGGAAGCTGACCCTAAACAGTTCCACAACCTTCTTCGAACGCAGCCTTAGCGTATTTCAGGGAAGCCATTTTTGGTGGAATCCTGGTAACCTTAGGAATGGTAGGAGTAGCTTTGTCAACATGGGTTGTCTGAGGAATAACTTCAAAGGTCTGGAATGGAGTCTCGAAGAATTTACCATCCATCTCAACATACTTAAAGGAATTCAAATGGCTCACCATGTATTCTTCTTCGCTACAAACTGTAACAATTTTTCTTTTCACGGGATACTTCAACTTTTGGTGTAAAGTAGAAATAACAGCGCTGCCCCATGAATCCAAGGGCATCCAAGTAAACAAGAATAGGCTGGACGAATGTCCATCACATAGAAATTAGAACCAAAGACATGGGAACCCACTTTGATCAGAAGATCAAACTCTCTATGCACCATTCTCTTTGAACCATCAAAAGCTCTCACCATAATGTCACTGGTTTTAGCATTATCCCCTCACAATCAAGTTTATCTAAAGCAGCTTCTGGCAATACGTTCAAGGAGGAACCTGTCTCCACGAATACATGAGATAAGGTAGTGCCCCTACACTCAATAGAGACATGAAAGGCCTTATTATGGTTCCTTTCTACGCGAGTTAAGTTAGTGTCAGAAAAGCCTAGCCCATTATCAGTTATCAGGCTAGCAACATAATTTTCGAACTGATCAACAAAGATTTCATGCGGTACATGAGCACTTTTTAGGAACATTACCAAAGCCCGAACATGGGCCTCAGAGCATAATAACAAGGATAACATAAATATTTTGGAGGGGGTCTGTCCCAACTGTTCAACAATTTTATAGTCACTCTTTCAAATAATCTCAAGTACCTCCTCCATCTCTTGCTTGGAGGTATCTTCAATAGTAACCTCTTTTGGTGCCTCAGTCTGGATAGGTTCAATCATCTGTTCTTTGCTTCAAGTCTCAATAGTCGATTCAGTAGTATTGATACGAACTGGTGTAGTAACATCCTTCAGAGAGATCTCTGGAGAGAAAAACCTTCCACTTATGGTAACCTTACTAGTCCCAGCAATATTGCCAATGTTGGGATTAGTAACTTCAGTATTTTCATCTTCGACGGTCAACGGTTCTTGCTTGACGCCATGGTAGTAGACATCAACTCCATAATTCCAAGGGATAGCCTTGTCAGAGGAATATGGAATTGGCCCAGGTGCGGTAATGATCAGAGGAGCAACCCTTGGTTCGAAATTAATCTTCACAGGACCTTTAGATGTGATCCTTACAGGAGTATCGAAAATTGTAGTTACAAGTACGTCTTGGGATATACTCTCCATAAAAGGAGTCTTCTCAAATAGAATTGCATGGCCATCCATGAAACGCTAGATACATTCTTTCAGTAGGGCCCAACCATTGGATTGAGATGCACAGTAGTAGCAGATTTCAACGTAACCCGAAAATAAACCGGCTTGTAGCAGCTTCTTCTTAACAATCATCAGAGGAGTAGTCAAGTCATTCATAACGGAAACATAAGAAACATGATCAATATCATTAATTACCTTGTCGTGATTAGACATAGGTGCAATGATCACATTAGGAGTCTCAGGAGGGTCAAATTCAATCTCCTTAGAGTCAATCATGTCTTGAATCTTATTCTTCAGAGCCCAAAAATTGCTAGTGTCATGCCCAAGACTATTGGAGTGATATGCACACCTTGCATTAGGATTGTAACTTGGAGAGGAAGTTTTGGGATTTTGAGGAGGATCCTTCAATGTAGTTAGCTCCTCCTTCAGCATGTGTTGTAATGCTTGAGATAATGGCATGTTGATTCTTGTGAACTGTCTCCTGGGTGCATCCTGCCTACCCTGATTATTTTGTTGTTGTTGCATTGGTGCAGGATTAGAGATCAGCACTGCCCCCACAGATTGGTCGCAGTCACTCTTATTACGACCATTTTAGCCGTACACAACATTGGATTCTTTGTTACCATTATAATACTTCTTCACAGTATTTGAAGATGTATCCACTTGAATTTTACCGCTTCTGATTCCATTCTCAATACGTTCTCCGGTCAATATCAGTTCAGTGAAATCTTCTGAAGAACTTCCAATTAGATGATTATAGAAAGGACATGTTAGCGTACTCATGAACATGTCAACCAATTCTCGATCAGCCAAAGGAGGTTGAACTCTGCTTTCCACATATCTCCATTTCTATGCATACTCTTTAAAGCCTTCCTCAGAACCCATGGACATACTCTGTAGTTGCACATAGGTTGGTGCCAAATCAGAATTGTATTGATATTGTTTATAGAAAGCTACAGCCAAATCTTCCCAGGTATGGATGTTGGTACCTTTGAGTAGATGATACCATTCCAAATCTGTTCCAAATAGACTCTTCTAAAAGAAATGCAACCATAATTTCTTGTCAGCGGTGTGTGGTTGAATTTTACGAACATAAGATCTCAAATGTAGCTTCGGGCAAGAAATGCCATCATAATTGGAAAAGGTAGAGGTTTTGAACTTAGGAGGAATGACGACTCTTGAGACCAAACCCAAATCTTCAAAGTTCAAGCCAGGCACCTTCTGGATCTCCATGGTTCTCAGACGCTCTTCCAGCAGCTTATACTTCTCGTCAGCAGGGGGATATTGTTCATCCAAATAATCCTCTTACTCTTCATTAAGAAACTTTTCCGGACCAAGGTTGCTTCTTTTAGTTTTAACACTTTTACCGTCTTCATCCTGTTTGTCATCTTCGTCTGACGGGATATCAAGATCTTGAGCTTGCTTGACTGGACCTTTGAACTTTTTCCCTATGTTAAGGATGCCAATTGGTTTCTTTATCTTCTTCTTCTTCCCATTGACGAAGTGCACCTTTAGTTCTTCTTGTCCTTTGGCTAAGTTTAGGAACATTTTTTGGAACTGAGCATTCTGAGCTTGAAGGTCTTTGACTGTCTATTCAAGAGCCATTTTCTGCTGAAATAAACAACAAGAGTATGAGAAATCCTGTCTTGGAAACCTTTTATGTAATGATATATATATATGGCATGTAGATGCATATGCAATATTTTCAAGGATCTCGTGGGATTTAAATTTGAAATATTAGAAATTGAATATGGTTGCAGCTTTGTCTGAAGAACTTTGAGTCTTCATCTTTGAACGTCCTTCTATAAGAAACAAGATCACCATATCAAGTGGGTCATAGCCTCTTACTCAAGAGAATGTACTTTGATCTTGACGGCATCTGGCTAGAGGAAAATAAATCCTCTTGCTCCTTGCTAGAAATCTGGCTTATGATAATCCTGCACCATAAATCCCTAAGATCCTTGAAATGGTTAGTAAAAATGTTATGTTATGATAATATGATGCTATGATGTTATGTTTATGAGTAGAAAATACAAACAAGTCACGCAAGAGCCTTAAGTTTAAAGGCTTGCATGAAGGTCATAGGTAAGTACGCTTCCCCATTGAAGTTAAGTTGGCTCAATCTGTCCTAAAATAGTAACCAGATTTTAGGAATTTCATATCACTGATTTTTCTCGCAGGATTTATTTTAGAACGGAAACTGGCTTTCCACCAAAACATCTCGAAAGTCGAATCTTAATGAGCGTAGTTTTGAGTATCAACCAACCTTGAACTGCACCAAAGTCGGCCATCTCACTACTTTCTAATGGCCAAGATGGGTCAATTAAGGTTCTAAAAGTAAATTAGTGTTAACAACACCACGCGGAAGCCTAATGTTATCCTTGACTGACTCAAGGAACATTATTACAAACCAATGTGTCACACTAACCGTAGCTATCATGTTAACCATATCGGTCTATGTCGTACAATCTTGATGATCTATTGCTACTTACCTAAGGAATCCCTAGATTCAGGTGTAAGATCTTACAAGCAATAATACCCAAACAAAACCCTTAAAGTAAAGAAAACAAAGCATACAATTAAAGTAAGTAACATGATCTAACCCTAAGGTAACTCCTCTATTTTAAGTATTCCCCAACAAAGTCGCCAGTTCTGTAATACAGTGGGAGAACTGACTTTTTTGGTTTTATCCAAATGTATGGATAGCAAGAGTAGCCACCGACTTTTATTTTATCCAATATTAGGAGAGGTGAAAATAACAGGAAAGACCTTTGATAGATTTTGAGTTCGGGGGGTAAGTTAAGAAAAGAGGAGGTACTAGCATCCTTTTCATCCGTAGTTATCTATGTTCTCTTAATTGCTTAGCTCACTTTGAAAAAACTTGCTTTGTGTGTGTGTGATTTATTTGAAAATATTTTGAAATCGCCAATGTAAGGCTGAATTTGTAATTATTCTTGTATCAGTCCTCAAGGATGCGTACAAAGTGTTTTGAAAATATTTGTTGTTTAAAAAGTGATGTGAAAAATGTTTTGTTTGTGAGAAAAGTTGTGAGCAAGCAATTAGGAGTTCTTACCCACTAAAGGTCTTTATTGTTATTTTCCTTCTCCTTTTGAGATATTACTATCCATGCCATTAGTTGGTAGGTAGCCCTATCTATTGGATGTTAAGGGACATGCGTAGGGTCATCGTATGGTCATCGAAGATAACATGTAAGGATACTTTAGCAATTGTATCAAAGGGACTATCATCATTTTGTTCGTAGGTACTAGATCATTTTGTAGGCAACTCAAAGGGTAATCGAGGGGTTATGATCTTTATTCGAAAGGGAATATGATGATTTGATCGAGGGTCTTTTTCTAAAGTATCCCCACTTTCGAGGGACGTGACCAAGTATCGTAAGGCAACAAGAGAGGTTACTCTAGAGATGAAAGTGTGCGAGGTGTTTATTTTTAGTTATATTATCTTGAATATTAGGGTTCTCTACGTTCAGTTATTAGTGTTGTCATACAAACCCTAGTTACTAGCAGTTCAATATGTGCATAAAATAAAGTGCGGAATATAAAGTGCGAAAATTAAACCTAAGCTATTACATCCTGTGAGCGGTTACAATTAAAGAATGCAACCTATACAATTTTCTATAAAAATTAAATAGCAAGAAGAAAGAAAAATAGAAAAAAGAATGTTAAAATGTTTTATGGTTTTTTGTAGAAAATAATTTAAATGATAATAGTAATTAAAACCTAATTGTTTCTAATTGATTTTAATTTTAAAAAAGGTTAATTAATCAATTAACTAGTAAATAAAAATATATTAGAATTTTTTTTTCAATTATTAATTAAAACTCTAATCTTAATTTATTAGTATTAAGAAAAAAGATTAGGTTAGTTAATGATTGATTAATTTAAAAAAAGGAATTAATTAAGAAAAAAGAAGAAAATTAGGTTAGAAAAATAGGGTAAAAAGAATTTGTATGGGGTGGGTGTTGAACCCACGCCCCCTGACTTCCAAGAATGTATTGCTTGCACTAGGGCAAGCGCCTATTTGTGTTTGAGAATAGGATTCAATAATCATAATAATAACTTGTGCGTTAGTTTGGAAAAATGAAAGAAAATTTGCACAAAGGGTGGCTTGAACCCACGTCTTTACGCATACCCGTCACGCTTCTTATCACTCGTTCATCAATTGTTACGCGTTAGTTATTCAATCAACAATATATATAAAATAAACAAACAATTAAAATTAACAATCAAATAAACGCATACTCATGTGGGTCCTTGTGTTTTGAATGGACCAATCAGAGAGAGGGAGGGAGCCAACATGCCCTTGACCCAGGTCAGCGCCACCACCAACGATGGTGCCACCTTCTTCTCCGGTGAGACTAAATGTCAAACCTGCAAAATCGAAGTAAAATGAAAAAGAAAAGTGTCCCGATCCTCTAATTGAGACCTCACAAATTCAGTGGTGATGTTAGTTTTCACTGGGAAGGCTTGTAGCTAGGGTTTTGAAGCTTTGAGAGCTTTAAGCCCTAGCAATGACGAATTAAGATACCTGCTCCCAAACTCAGAAATAATGGTTCAAAATAATTCCAGTCATTGATATGAGCATGAATATACTCATAGAATTCATTTATATTGCATGAATAAGTAGTTTGAAAATGAAAAACATGAATAAATTGAAGATGTTTGGTTGGAGAGTTCTGAGATGTTGTAGGCTTGAGTAGTGATTGGGAACGACTCCTAGAGGTCTCAGGAAGTTGATGGAATTCTCAAAGTTGATTAAAACTTGTTGGAGAAAGAGTTTACTCGTGCCCTAGTTTATTTGCAAATTTGAAGAATTAGGGTTGGCTCTACAAGCTTCTATTCGTCCTCCTTTTGATCTGAATATGTAGTGTACTTATAGGAGAAAAGATTAGGTTAAGTGGTGAGCTTGGACATCATGTGAAATCATATATTTGATTTTGTTTGAAAATAAGCTAAAATATTACAAAACCAATGAATATTTGTTTCACAAATAAGTCTACACAGTTTGCAGCATGACCTTGGGCCTCCAAAAGATTCAGACCACAAGCCTTTTATGCCTTATACATTTATTTAACACTTATTTGATATAATTTTGAATTTAAATAAATAAAAATCAAAATAAATGAAATAAAAATTAAAATGATGCATTAATGCACTTAGAGGTCCATTATGAGGCTAGGAACGTGTTTGGACTTTAAAAGATAGGCCCATTAGCCCAAAAATTCAAATTTGCTCAATTTGGATTTCATGCATTTTCTCAAATTTTCCCGACTTGCTCCGATCATAACTCACATAATTTTTATCATATGAAGGTTATCTTTGACCTTTTGGAAAGCTCAAGATGTCCCCTACAATCTTCATGTTGGTCATTTTTCCATTTGAAGAATTTAACTTGATGTAAATTGCTTTGACAAAAAGTGTCTTTATGTTGACTTTTAAAATGACTTGTAATATTTTGGCCCATATCTCTCAAATGAAGCATTTTTGGGGTACAACAGTTGCCCATGTTCAATCTTCTTAAACTTGAAGAGTTATATTGGCATGATCACCATTTATGATCTAAAGGCAGAAGAGGATTGAACACTTAAGTGCCCAGAAATTTGCACTCACATGCGCACAAAATAACACTATTGGTTGATTATACTACTTGAATGGGCTTAAAGATGCCACTCAGAGAGGTCATAAAGTGTCTTCGGAGATGGGCTTATATATTTCATCCAAAGTATCTGTTGATAGGAGTATCAGAATGAGTCTATGCTTGACATTATCTGAATGAGTCTATGCTTGACATTATCTGAAGATTGCTTTTTCAGAATGAGTCTATCTGATCTTATCTGAGGGAATTGCTTTTCAGAATGAATCTATGAAGGAAATGCTTTTCAGAGTGAAACTCTGAAGGAAATTCTTTTCAGAATAAATCTCTGAAGAAAATACTCGTTAGAATTCAGTCTCTAAGAGGAATGCTTTTCAGAATAAATCTCTGAAGGAAATGCTCTTCAGAATTCAGTCTCTGAGGGGAATGCTTTTCAGAATAAATATCTGAAGGAAATACTCGTCAGAATTCAGTATCTGAGGGGAGTGGTTTTCAGAATAAGTATCTGAAGGAAATTCTCATTGTTGTACCCCAAAATTTGCTCTATCATTTCTCAAAGGATCATCCTAGACCCTCAGGTTTGCTTCCATCCAATTTCAAGCCTTGAATTACAAATTTTCCAAGAAAGTCATTCACAAGGGAAAAATGGTCATTTGCACACTGAAAAGTCAAACTTTGACTTTTGGATCAAAATCAAGTTTCAAGAATCATATTTCATCAAAGCATGAAGTTTTTTTCATCAAGAAAATCAGAAGTCAAGATTTATGTTGAAAAGGTCAAAATTCTAAATACTTAGAAATTTTTCCAAGTGTTTAAGAAATATGATAAACTCAGAACTTCTGGCCAGATTATCACCATGATGCAAGTTAATACTGGAAAAACTTATAACACAAGAGTTGTAGATCTTAATGGGATCTAAAACATTATAGAATAGAACTTCTTCTAGGAATGCTGTGATTTCAAGTTATACGTCTTCAAAGACACGCCCCTGAAGCTTAAACACTTAGTAAATTCTGAGTATTTTCAAATCAGAATTTATTTACAAGTTATGGGTCAGTTTTCATGTAGGTCCAGTCAAAATTTTCAAGAGTAATTCAAAGAGGGCTTACAAAGCATGTTATAAGCTTTCTGGAAAGTCTGAGAACTCACTCAGAACATGCTGGAGCAAAGAGATTCAAAGATCAGAAATTGGATGTTTGTTCTAAGTTGCGCTAATGCTGAACTTCTGACCCAGAATTAAGCTATGATGCATAATCTCGTATTGCAGGATTTTCGGTTTAATAAATCTCATCATCATTTAATGCTCCCAACCACTTTTGAGTTTTTATCCAAAGGATTTCCCCACGTGTGAGATAGAAGTACCATTGTTGTCCTTGAAAAAGCAAACTTTTGTACAAGAGTATGCTGGGCCCATGCTTTGATTTGCTTCTAAGGGTGCTCTTCCTTATTTCATGCTTACAAATCCATCTTAGGCACGACTAAAAGCTGCTAACCACCATACTTGTTGAACTTGCTTCAAGAACAAGTCAACGCCCTAACATGATGGTTGTACCCTTGACCTCTCCAAGCTACTAAACCTTTGCCTATAAATTGAACTTCATTGGCAACTGTAAAGGGGTCAAAAAGATTGAAAAGAAAAAGCTTTGAAACCTTGCTAAAAATTCCAAGAATCTGAAACTGCAAACACAAATACAAAACCTGCTAGTTTTTAATTCTTCCTTTCAAACGCCAATTTACTTCAAGTGTTTCTTGACTAAATCATCCATACAGTTTCTGATATACATTTAGTAGCTGTCATAACTTCAGTTTTCAGATTGTAACACATTCTCCATCAGTATCCACCTCAAAAAGTCAGAACTTTACTTCTTGGCTATTCCAGAATTTTCCAGCCACTCATAGCCCAAGTTAAAGATTATTCCAACTTGCTGAGCATGTGAGGAGGCTGATTAGAACATTACCAGCAGTCAGAACATTTTCCACCTGCAAGGTAAGTTTCTGTCGACTCTCATCATATCACTTAAGCATTGTTAGACTTACATGTTCAAAATACAATGTAGACATCTTGATTTTTATGTTGTATATATTCATAGATTTCATGAATTTTCTGCCTAAGTAGGGAGAATATCAGTTCATAACTTCTTAAGGAAACTAGGATTAGTAGATACATGCTTGTTTCTGATTTAGAGTCTTAACATTTTTTATCTTTCTGAAACCATGATAGAAACCTGCCATAATTGCTATGTCTGTGTTTTCTGTTCTGTTGAGCTTTGACTAAGTTGTAGATATTCTGATTAGCATGGAGAAATAAATGGAATTCATCATTAGAGTTTACTTTGTGATACATATTTATATTCTAGCCCCAGAAGCATCTTTTTTTAGGTTTATTTAGTGACATTTTCACCCGTTTATCTGTCAGACAATATTCCTAAATCTTAACTTCTAGACAGCCTTACCCAACAACATTGTCACCTCACTCTTTCAAATAGCCAGAACTTCTGATTTACCAGTGACATTAGAACTTCTAGATTCTCAACTGTATCAGAGTTCTTAGACTCCCTCAGTAGTCAGAACTTCTAGGTTTTCCTTTGTTCCCAGCAACCTCAGAACTTGGTGTACCCAGGCCCAGAACTTCTGACCCTCTACTTTCCTACTAACATTTTCTCTCTTGCAGTGTATCAGAGTCAGAACTTTTGTTCCTTCTCGTTTCAGCAACATGCTGATTCTGACTCCTTTTTCTCTTATTTTAGCTTTAATAACCAAAAACACCAAAAACATTTTATATTAACATACTTTATTTTATCCCTTTTAAAACTCAAAGATAAAAAATGTTTTCTTAAGCAAACTGATTTCTTTTTTTAACAAAAACAAAACTAGTCCATTTTATATTTCTTGTACATTATTTAAATATGGTTATAATAGATAGCTAGGACTTTAATTTCTCGCAATCACCATTGTAAATTTGTACAGCCCATTCCCTTAATGATGTAATAGCGTAGGACTTTACTTTTTTTTGTGTTTTTATTGCTTTCATATATTGCTAGTAATTAGGTGTGTATGGCAAGATAAAAACAACAAATAGACAACCCAAAAATCAAAGACTAAATGCATACAATCAAATACACTTTGCACACATGCACCCCTTAGGGTAATCCCACTTGTTTCCTATCAGAAAAGCAGTCATGTCCCTCGAACATGGGCATTTTAGCAAAGACCCTTGATAAAAGATCGTAGTCCCTCGATGACCCTCGATGTTGCCTTTGGTAAATGATCTAGCCCCTAAACGATATTGCTAAAACTTCCCATAGGTTGCCTCCTATGACTATTCAAATGTCCCACGCCCATCCCTTCACATCCAATGATGGAGCTTCTTACCAAAACAATGGTAAGATAACAACATCTAAAGGAGGAGGAAAAGAACATTTAATACCTTTTTGAGTAGGTAGATTCGCTCCTAGTTACTCGCTTGCTCACAACAAAAACATTTTTATACACCAACACACTCATTTGAAACATTTCTCAAAAGACAAATACTTTGTACGCGTTCTTATAGAAACGAGAGCCATTATAAAGAAGACACCTTTTCAAAATCTCTTTCAAAAAACACATTCCGCAAACACCTCTTTGAGCTATTTTTGAAACAACACTTTGTACGCGTTCTTATAGAAACGAGAACCATTACAAAGGCATTTCCAAAATACTTTCAAAACCCACACCACAAGTACACATTCAAACAAAAGCAAGTGATCTAGCAAGAAACTAAGAGCCCGTAGATAACTACAAATGAAAAGGGTGCTAACACCTTCCCTTTTCATAATCTACCCCCCGAACCCAAGAAAACATATCTAAAGGTATTTCCTGTTATTTTCAGCCTTTCCTTATTGGATAAAAGAAAAGTCGGTGGCGACTCTTGCTAACCGCAACATTGCGATCAAATGCAAAACACCCAAGTCAGTTCTCCCACCGTGTTACAGAATTGGCGACTCTGCTGGGGAAGCTTAAAAGTGGGGTTACCTTAGGGTTAGATCACATTTACTTACTTCCTTTGTTTGACTTGCATGCTTTACATTATGGTTCCTTGTTTGGGTTTATTTTGATCCTCCAACCGGATCTGGGGAAACCTTTTAGGTAAGTAGCAATTGATCATGGAAATTGTCTGGGGTATACCAACACGGTTGAAGCGATGGCTATGTTGATGCGACACTTTGGTTGGTACCGGTAGCCCTTGAGTTAATCAAGGAGAATACGGGGCCACTGCGTGGTGTCATATAGAGTCAACTAACCTTAGAACCTTTAAATGAACAACTTGGCCATTAGGACGTAGCGAGATGGCCGTCTTTGGTGTATTCCCAAAGTCGGCAGATACTCGATGCTACACTCATTGAGACTTGACTCCTAAGTTTTGTTTGGTTGCGAGTCAATCGCCTATCGAACGAAGCTTGTGGGAAATTTCAGTGATATTTGAGATCCCTTAGAACCCAATTAATATTCACAGGACAGGTTGAAACCAATCCAACTTCAATAGGGTACTACCTTAAAACCCATGCAAGCCTTAAACCTAAGGTCTCTTGTGTGATTTTCTTGTGCTTGATATATTTGTGATTTCTTAGCATAATCATGACATCATGACATGGCATAGAATACTAACCATTTCAAGGATTTTCTAGGGCTTATCTTTGTATTTGTTTTGTAGGACATGACATCCGCTCGCAGGAACACTATCCAAATCAACCTTGTGAAAGTACATCCTCAACTCAAGGAGTTAACATCAAGGATTCCTGAAAACTCTCCCTTCACCGAAAAACATGGTCCACTTCTCAACTTGGTCACTTCAACCCCTGACGAAGAATTATTAAAGGTACTCTTTCAGTTTTTTGACCCGGTGCACCACTACTTCACTTTTCCTGATTACCAGCTAGTGCCTACTATGGAGGAGTTTTCTCAGTTATTGGGGGTACCTATCCTTAATCAGCTACCATTTAATGGTATGGAAAGAGACCCAAAGCTTGGATAAATTGCTCAAGCTCTGTCTTTACAACGGTCTGATGTAGTGGCGAATTGGGAAACTAGAAGAAGTGTCCAAGGATTTCCAGCTAAGTTTTTATTTGAGAGAGCCCACTATTTTTGGGATAGCCTGGATTTACAAGATTTTGAGGAGGTGCTGGCCCTTCTCATCTATGGGATGGTACTATTCCCTAACACGAACCAACTCATAGATGTGAATGCAGTTAAGGTTTTTCTGTCACATAATCCAGTGCCTACCTTACTTGGGGATATTCCACACTCTCTGTATAGTCGCGCTCTAAAGAGAACAGGGACCCTTCTGTGTTGCACTCCTCTGTTGGATAGGTGGTTTATTTCGCACCTACCTCGGTCTACTTTGAAGAATGAGCAGGGTTTGAAATGGTCTCGTAGGCTGATGTCCCTTACACATTAAAATATTCATTGGTGTTCATGATCCTCGGAGGATGTTACCATTATTGATCGCTGTGGGTGTGATACGGTGAGAAGAACTGACTATTTTTTGGAATGCTGGTTTGCGTTTTGTGTTTATGTTCGCAAAATGTCACGATAAGCAAGAGTCGCCACCGACTTTTATTTTATCCAACAAGGAAAGGAAAAAAGCACAAAAAAATTCCTTTTTGAGATATTTCTCGGGTTCGGGGGGTAGATTATAGAAAGGGAAGGTGTTAGCACCCTTTCTATCCGTGGTTATCCACGGGCTCTTAGGTACTTGCTCATATTGTTTTCAAAAATTGTTTTCTTTGTGCTTGTGGGTTTGAAAAAGTTTTTGTTTGAAAACTTCGATTTAACTCTTGCTTCTGTCCTCAAGAGTGTATGAAGTGTTTTTGAAAACTTTTTTTGAAAAGTGTAAGTGTGAAGAGTTTGTTTTTTGAAAAAAGAAAGTACTTAAGAACCATCTACCTACTCGAAAAAGGAATCTTTCTATGCTATTGTCCTTTAGACAATGCTATCCTACTATTGATGAGTAGGTATCACCGTCGTTAGAGTTTAAGGGTCAATTCGAATTAGGGACTTACGGTCACTAAAGCAATATTAGGACGCCTTAGCGGTAACCCTAATGTCTTAGATCATTTGTTTGAGGTAACAATATCCGAGGCAACCGTTTTGAGGTGACTATGATCTTTAGACAAGAGGGCGACCTCTAAAACGACCTATACTCAATGACCGTGTACGAAGGCAACCAAGTGGGGTGTACCCTAAGAGTGCGCATGTGCGAGTGTGTTGTTTTCAGTTAATTTTATCTTTATACATGTTAATGGTTATCTAAGTTGATTTTAGGTTTAAACGTTCAATCTTGTCATGCATCCCTATTATCAAACATCTAACAGTTATAAATTGCGGAAAATAAATTGCGAAAATTAAATTACAAGGCGTCGGGTATTTACATCGCCAAAAGCAACCCTTTGAAATTTAAATGCGGAAAAATAAATAAAGCGATAAAAACAATTAAGTGGTCCTAATTATCTATTACATTCCGGGAACAAATACAATATAGAATAACTAGATCGCGTGCGGGAAAATTAAATCGAGCGCAAAGTTCTAGGGTTTTGACCCTTTGTTATTAAAGAAAAGATTTTTTGTTGTTTTTATTTTAAGAAAGAAACTATCCTAAATTAATTATTAAATTAATAAATAAATTAATTAATTAATGAAAATAAATTCTTTTTGGATTTTTGGTATTTTAAGAAAGAAATAAAATTAATCAATGTTAGTAAAAACTTAATTAAATCTAAGTTAATTTTAATTATTTACAAAAATGTATTAAAGTTATTTCTAATTAATGGCCTAAATTAATTAATAGATTTGTTAATAAAAAAAATAAAATACTAAAATTTGATTTTATGAAGAAAAATACTTTTTGGTTTTAATTTTATAAAAGAAAAAATTGATTGGTTAGAAAATATATAAAAATAATTAAAACAATTAAATAAAATAAGTGAAATTGAAAGAGATAAGGGGTTTGGGCCTGAAAAGGGTGTTTGAGAAGCAATTCTGAGGAATCTGGCCTCGTTTGACCTTTTGAGATCCCCTATGTGCATGTTGACTTGACTCCATGGTGGACCATCAACCTGGATCACCAGATCTGGCCTTTGGCCATCTGGCACTTTGACGTGTAAAGGCACATGGTGAGCTGCAAGCCTTGATCTGCACCTGATTGTATGAAAAAACAAAGGAAAATACAAAGCGCTGGAGGCAGGGATCGAACCCCTGACCTTCAGCCATCAACGCCTTGGAAACAGACACGCTAACCACTGGGGAACTTTGCTTCAATTGTTAATAAAATACAAACAAAACATAATATGCTAAAACACGTTAATATGCCAGCAAATAAAAAAATGCGCGAAAATTTGAAAGGGCCAATCAGAGGAGGACACGATGTCGTCCCTGTCCTCAGGCCTGAAACAAAATTACCTGCGGATTTGAATCCGCAGCTAAAAGCATAGGCCATTCCTAAAATTCATCTCAGGCCATATAAACTCCTCCCAAGACCATGGTTGCATTCGTCTTCCTCTCCTGGTCACGTCCATAGCCATCATTAAGGCTAATTTTACCTATAAAAAAACCCTAATCCAAGAGGCAAAATCCTAACAATGGCGTTTTGCACCACAGAGCAGATAAATGAAATCAAATAATATAGAAAGCTTGGAAATGATCTGGTGATTACAGATATGCCATTGATTCTTTGTAATGATGCATGATTTTTGAAATATGAAACCAAATACAGAAGGGGATCGCGTGACACTTACAACGCTATAGGAGATTGAAAAACGCGTGCTTTTGATCCCAGAAGGTTAAGTGAACACCCAGCAATCGATTGGGATAACTCTTTGCTTCTGAAAACCTCTCTTGCTATGATTTTGAATTCTCACTTTTTCACCACTTTTTCAAGTTTTGTTCTTTCTGTTCTTGCAGCCTCCAGCCCTTGTTTTCGTGTCTTAAGCTTCCTTATGTATTGTGGAATGCATTAGGTTAAGAATCATGGTCCAAATCTTCTCCCATCATGACTTGCATATTTGATTTGATTTCCATTTGAAAGCTTGCTAAATTTGTCAAAAAACCATATTTTTGTACATGATTTTGTGTGATACGAATTTGATGATGATATTGATGAGAATCCAATCCTGAAAATAGCAAAAAATCTCATGTAATCAAAGTTTGGGATTTTATTTGATTTAATTTGATTTAAAATGAAATAATTCAATAAAAAATCAAATAAAATAATAAAATCAATAAATGGACACATGGCTGAAGATAGGACACGTGGGCAATGATGCATGCTCAAATCAAGTAGAAAAGGATGGGCCCATTTGACAAAATTTGAAGTTTTGGGGATAGTTGACTTTTGGCAATTTTGCAAAAATGCCCAACTTCAACAATGCATAACTTCTTCAATTTTGAACTTTTGGAGGTGTTCTTGGACTTTCTAGAAAGATTGATATGTCTCCTAACCAACCCTTTTGATATCATATCATTTTGATATTCCATTCTCAAGTTATAAGCTTTGGAAAAAAAGGTGTTTTTGTTGACTTTCAAAAATGACCTATAATGTCCAAATTTATAACTTCTTGTGAGTGCATTTTATGATCTTGGGGTATGAAGATGGATTGTAGTAAATTGCATCCTATTCAAAATGAGATTTGGATGAGTCATTTCTCATAAAGTATGAGAAAGTTATGCTTGGTAAAAGTTGAGTTGACTTTTCCTACAAAACCCTAATTTAGCAACTTTTGAGTCTTGATGAATTTTGAGCAATCCTTGATGAATCATGATCAACCCTTGATCAAATTATGAAATATCCTTAAAAATGAGAATGTTTACAAAAAATCTTGAAGTTTGACTGTTTGTAGGTCACAGTTGACTTTTGCCCTAACACAGTCGATTTTTGGACCCTTTGAGCAATTGACTGACCAAACTTCCTCTGCAAGGCTTGAAATTTGACATGGATGACCTTGAGAACATATTAGGACATTTAGGAACACTTGAGGTCATTTGGAATCAAGGATCTTGATGCAATGTGAAACCCTAATTTGGGGTTGACTGCCTTAGGAGATAGCTTGACTGTCCAACTCTTGAGCAAACTTGAGTAACTTGGAGATTTTTCTTGCAATGTTTATAGAAATATGAGAGGGAAAATTTTAGGGTACAACAGTGGGGAATTCCCTAATGTCCCTCTCTTAGGCATTAGGGGGGGAATCACTTATAATCCTTGTTTAGCATCACGACAGTTTGGTTATGCTAGAAGGGACGGTCCTCATGATGCACTCATCCAAGGAATCATCTTTGACTATGAGAATGATGTTCAGGGTTATCACAAAAGGTTCGTTCGAGCTTGGAGCATGATAAATAGAGTTGACAGTGAGACAATGGGGCACAAGAATTCCATCCCTCTTGAGCCTTACCTCAAATGGGTGCGGGCTCGTGCTCAATGTCTTATGATGCCTTACCCCACCATCTTACCTGTAATTATGGAGCTAGTTGCTGAGGTAGACACTCCTTACGTTGTTCCTCATCCTGATATGCCAACTGATTTTGAGGAGTTACAGAAATCCTGGATCCAACTTAAAGAAAAGCGGGATACTTTTGAAGGCCAATTCTACGCCAGTGAGAAGAAAGTTCTAGAACTCACTAAGCAGCTTCATGAGGAACGGAATCTGAACGCCTACATCGCACCAAAGAGGATGCGTTCAACTTTTTTATCTTAGGAGTTTTGTATTGTAAGCCCAAGGAGGCATGCTGTACTCAAACTTGGATTTATTAATATAACGTGTGTTCCTTTTTTGTCTAAAGCAAATTTAAATCCCTAATTTCCTTGAAATCATTTGCATATGCATCTTCATTCATCATAACACAAACAGGTTTCTTACAACAGGTCTCCTTATCTTTCTACTGTTTATTTCAGTGAGATGGAAATTGAACAAATAGTAAAAGATCTTCAGGCGCAGAACGCTCAGTTTCAACAAATGTTCTTGACTCTGGCAAAAGGACAAGAGGAGTTGAAAACTCTGCTGATCAAAGAAAAGAAGAAGAAAGTGAAGAAATCTGTCGGTGTTTTGAATATGGGAAGAAGGTTCCAAGGACCAGACAAACGGACCCTAGACTTCGTAACATCATCGGGTGAAGGGGACAATCAAGAAGGGAAAAATAAGGAAGTAACTGACCATCCAGAATCTGAAGAGGAAGAAGAGGTTGATTACTATGAAGAGAAGTATCCTCCAGCTGACGACAAATACAAACAGTTGGAAGATCGCCTAAATGCTATGGAGATCCAGAGGGTACCCAAATTTGATTTCAAAGAGTTAGGACTTGTCTCAGGGGTTGTCATACCGCAGAAATTCAAGGTCCCCACTTTCGCTAAATATGACGGTGTCTCTTGTCAAAAGTTACATTTAAGGTCATACGTCAGGAAAATTCCACCCCATACTGCCGATAGGGACCTATGGGTACATTTCTTCCAAGAAATCTTGTCAGGGACACAATTGGATTGGTTCTATCAGTTGGAGGGACCAATGTTCGCAATTGGGAAGACTTGGCTGCCGCCTTTTACAAATAATACCAGTATAAAGCTGACTTAGCTCCAACTTGGACACAGTTGCAAGGCATGTCCATGGGTACAAATGAAGGTTTCAAAACCTATGCTCAAAAATGGCGGGATCTTGCGGGAAGAGTCCAACCCCCTCTATCTGACAGGGAATTGGTGGATATGTTCTTAGGCACACTATCAGGTCCATTTTTCAAACACCTGATCGGAATCTCCTCGGCTAGATTTACCAAATTAATCATGACTGGTGAACGAGTAGAAGCGGGTATAAGAAGTGGAAAAATTTAAAGAGATGCATCCTCGAGCACGATGAAGAAACCATTTTCTGGGAAGAAAGAGGTTGATGTTGTGTACCATCAAAGGAATCAGGACATAACTGAACACCGTCCAGTGGTAGGGGCTGTCATGATCTCTAAGCCTGCACCTACTCAATAAAGGAATAGTCAACCGATAACAGAAAGGCCGGTAAGTCAGTTTACCGGGATAAATATGACGTTGTCTCAAGTCTTGCCACATTTGTTGAGATCTAATCTGGTAACCTTGTGATAAGCTCCGAAGAATTCCAACACTGCCTCTACCTGTTACAACCCAAATGCTCGTTGTGCTTACCATTCAGAAAGTCCAGGTCATGATACAAACGACTACTGGGCTTTGAAAAACAAGGTGCAAGACCTTCTCGAGGAAAAGGAAATTGAATTTGACGCCCCTGAGATACCAAATGTTATCACTGCTCCTATGCCCAAGCACGACCGTGGTGTTAACACCATTGAAGATGATGTGTTTGTTACTGTTGTTGGTGAACTTGTTACTCCCCTCTTGACCGTCAAGAGGAACCTGTTGAAGGCCAGTTTATTTCCAGGATGTGGTGAAGGTTGCCACCTCTGTTTATCTCTACCAACATGTTGTCATTTATTGAAGGTAGGTGTCCAGCGCCTGATGGATGACAAAGAGATTTTGTTTGAAAGGACTCCCGTTCCAACCATTTCTTACAAGGATGTTTCAATAATAACCATTTCCGCCAATCGTTCCAGGGTCTCCACCAAAAGACCCGTCAGGATTACATCCGTTCCGAAGGTGACTCCACTGATAATTACTATGCCATGGCCAATCCCTTACTCCTCGTATAAAACTGTTCCTTGGAACTATGGGGGTGACGTCTACTACCACGATGTCAAGCAAGATTGGCTGGATGATGAAGACTCGGTTTTTGAGAAGGCTGACCCCGACATTGGCAACATTGTGAGAACCAGCAAAATAACCAGAAGTGGAAGAGTGTTCTCCCCTGAGATTTATCCTATAAAAGTTGTTACTGGTCCTGTGATAATTCCTGCTTTTGTTCCTGCTGATCCTACTACTACAGTTCCTGTGATTACCCATGCTGACACCCCTATCACCGAGTCGACCGAGACTCGGGGAAAAGACATTTTGGTTGAGCCTGTCCAGACAAGGGCGTAACGAGTATCTATCCCAGAGGCTTCCAAGAAGGATATGGAAGAAATTTTGAAAATTATAAAGAAAAGCGACTACAATGTAGTCGAACAGCTAGGGCATACCACTTCAAAGATTTCTATGCTCGCATTGTTGTTGTGCTCCGAAGCTCATGCGAAGGCTTTGGTGAAATTTCTTAAAACTGCCATGTGCCACAGGAAACCTCTGCAGACCAATTTGAGGATTGTGTGGCCAGTTTGACGGCGGATAACGGTTTGGGATTTTCTGACGCTGATCTGACACCTACAGGGAGGAAACACAATGATGTGTTGCATGTCTCTATCGAATGCATGGGCACTACTTTGGCCCATGTCCTGGTAGATACTAGTTCATCATTGAACGTGCTGCCTAAGAAGGCTCTGGATAAACTAGACTGTGAAGTTTTGACCTTAAAGCCCAGCAACATAGTGGTGAGGGCCTTCGATGGTTTGAAGAGAATGGTGCACGGGGAGGTGGACATCAAAATTGGTTCTCATATCTTTGATTCAACTTTCTATGTGATGGATATCCGCCCTTTCTATTCCTGTTTGTTAGGCCGACCTTGGATCCATAGCGTTGGTGCTGTCACCTCTATGTTACATCAGATGTTGAAATACCCGATCAAGGGAAAGATCATCATTGTTCATGGGGAGGAGGAATATATGGTCAGTCACTTGAACTCTTTCAGGTACGTGGAAATGGATGGTGAGTTCATCGAAACTCCGTGTAAGCATTTTGAGGAGGTCCCATAAACAATTGCGACAACCAAGACTGCTACCAAGACTCCAAAATCTACAAGACCACCATTGAAAATGGCCTCGTTGAAGGATGCTAGAGCAGTGATTGAAGAAGGTGAATGCACTATCTGGGGTTAACTTCCAGATATTCCTTACAAATCCAAAAAATTTGGTTTGGGCTTCACCTCAGAGGCACAAAAGGCTGTTCGACGAGCTCGCACCAGGGGGCCACCTTTACGTATCAACAGTCAGGGAGTCAACACAGTGGAAGACAGTGATGAAGCTGTGACCTGGATGAGTGGATCTCCCTAACCGCCAGCGGAGGACTCAACAATTGGGAAACCAAAGAATTTGTCCCTATTACTTTTCTTCAAGAGTAATTGTCTTTCAATTTTCGCCAAATTTGTAATAACTAAACAATTTAGGCTTTAAAACCTTGTGTCTTACCCGAGGCACAACGGTCCATTTGTGAGGGTTGTTACTTCATCTTCATATGTCATCAATAAATCATGGACGTTTTTGCATGCAAATTTTTTTACGCTCATTATTTTTCTTTTTTAACCTTTATAATTTTTCAAAGATAGCTATGGTCTTACACACACTCACATATCAAAATGCAGATCCACTTCCACTCAGGATCCCATGGGTAATGATTCTTCTATGACCTATCATGACTTTGAAAATCCAATCTACCAGGCCAAAGACGAAGGTGAGGAAGATTGTGAGGTACCATGGGAACTAGCCAGGTTATTACGACAAGAAGAAAGGACCATTCAACCCCACGAAGAGCCAGTGGAAACAGTTAACTTAGGTACTGAAGAGGATAAAAAGAGGTCAAGGTAGGTGCCAACCTGGAGCCTAGCATCAAGAAGCGCTTAGCTCAGTTACTACATGACTATGTTAAGGTATTTTCTTGGTCATATGAAGACATGCCAGAGCTCGACACTGACATCATGGTCCATCGTCTGCCGACAAAAGAAGACTGCCCTCCGGTAAAACAGAAAGTCCATCGCATGAGGCCAAAATTGTCAGAGAAAATCAAGACTGAAGTTATGAAGCAGTTCAACGTCGGATTCTTAGATGTCACCTCCTATCCACAATGGGTCACCAATGTTGTTCCAGTGCCTAAAAAGGAAGGTAAGGTACGCATGTGTGTGGACTACAAAGACCTGAATAGGACAAGCCCTAAGGATGACTTCCCGCTTCCCCACATCGATATTCTGGTTGACGACACCGCACAACATAAAGTATTTTCTTTCATGGACAGTTTCTCCAAATACAACCAGATCAAAATGGCACTTGAGGACATGGAAAAAACGACTTTCCTCACATAGTGGAGTACATTCTGTTACAAGGTTATGCCATTCGGGTTGAAGAACGCAGGTGCAACCTATCAGCGTGCCATGGTAGCTCTATTTCATGACATGATCCATCAAGAAATAGAAGTCTATGTGGATGACATGATAGCCAGATCTCAAACTGAAGAGGAGCATCTTAACCATATGCAGAAACTGTTTAAAAGACTGAAGAAATACAAACTAAGCCTGAATTTGAATAAGTGCACTTTTGGAGTGAGGTCCGGTAAACTCTTAGGCTTCATTGTCAGCGGAAAAGGTATCGAAGTGGACCCCACAAAGGTTAAAGCAATACAAGAAATTCCCGCTCCTCGCACTGAGAAGGAGGTTAGGGGATTCTTAGGACGGCTGAACTATATCGCCCGACTCATTTCCCATTTAATCGCTACTTGTTAACCAATCTTCAAATTACTGAAGAAAGATCAAGTGGTGGAATGGAATGACGACTGCCAGGCTGCCTTCGACAGGATCAAAGAATATCTTCAAAAGCCTCCCGTTTTGATGCCGTCAGTCGAGGGAAGACTTTTGATCATGTATCTAACTATATTGGAAAATTCAATGGGGTGTGTGCTGGGGCAGCATGACGAGTCTGGCTAAAAAGAGCATGCAATATACTACCTGAGCAAAAAGTTTATCGAATGCAAAACCAGATATTCACTGCTTGAGAAAACTTGATGCACTCTGGCATGGGCTGCTCTCCAGCTAAGACAGTATATGTTGACCCATACTACCTTATTGATATCCAAGATGGACCCAATTAAATACATATTCGAGAAGCCCGCCCTCTCTGGAAGAATAGCAAGATGGAAGATGGTCTTGACTGAATACGACATTCGATACACTACCCAGAAAGCCATAAAGGGAAGTGTATTAGCCGATCACCTTGCTCATCAGGCTATGGATGACTATCAGTACATGAAGTTCGAGTTCCCAAACGAAGACATCATGTTGGTAGACAATTGTGAAGAACTCAGACCATATGACGGGCCTGAACAAGGATCCCGATGGACCTTGGTTTTTGACGAAGCTTCCAATGCACTCGGCAACGGCATATGCGTTGTGGTCATATCCCCTTAAGGATGTCATACTCCCTTCACTGCTAGATTGTGTTTCAACTGTACCAATAAAATGGCAGAATATGAAGCGTGTATTTTGGGTCTCAAAGCTGCCATAGAATTGGGAATCAAGTCCTTAAGTGTATTTGGAGATTCAACTTTGGTCATCAGTCAAATCAAAGGAGAATGGAACACGAAGCACCCTAATCTCATCCCTTACAAAGAACATGTGTTGACATTGATCCCACATTTTGAAGAAATTACCTTTGAGCATTTTCCACGAGAGGAAAATCAACTAGCAGATGCGCTAGCCACTATGTCACCCATGTTCAAAATCAATTGGGATAATGAGAATCCTCAGATCACCATAGAGAGGATGGATGAACCAACTTACTGTCACGAGATTAGTACTGATGAAGTGGTGGCCAAGCCTTGGTTCCATGAAAATAAGAGATATCTCGAGGCCCAAGAATATCCGGAAGGAGCTTCAGTCAACAACAAGAAATTCCTAAGAATATTCTCTGCTAAGTTCTTCCTCAGTAATAGAGATCTCTGTAAGCGCAATCACGACTCTACTTTGCTTCGGTGCATGGACAAGAGTGAGGAAGACAACATCATGACTGATCTACATGAATGCACTTTTGGCACCCATTCTAGTGGTCACACTATTGTACCCCAAAATTTTCCCTCCCATATTTCTCAAAACATTTCAAGAAAGATCTCCAAATTGCTCAAGGTAGTCCAAGGGTTGGCCAAACAAGCTCTCTCCTAAGGCAGTCTACCCCAAATTAGGGTTTCATGTTGCATCAAGATACTTGAGTCCAAGTGGTCCCAAATGATCAACATTGTCCTAATATGTTCTCAAGATCATCCATGTCAAGTTTCAAGCCTTGCAGAGGAAGTTTGCTCAGTCAATTGCTCAAAGGTCCAAGAATCGATTGTGCTAGGGCAAAAGTCAACTGTGACCTACATACAGTCAAACTTCAAGATTTTTGGTCAACATCCTCATTTTTAAGTATATTTCATAATTTTATCAAGGTTTGATCATGATTCATCAAGGATTGCTCATAATTCATCAAGATTCAAAAGTTGCTAAATTAGGGTTTTACAGGAAAAGTCAACCCAACTTTGACCAAGCATAACTTTCTCATACTTTATGAGAAATGACCCATCAAAAGCTCATTTTAAATATGATGTAATTTCCTACAATCCATCTTCATCTCCCAAGATCAAAAAATGCACTCACAAGAAGTTATGAATTTGGACATTATAGGTCATTTTGAAAAGTCAACAAAAACACATTTTTTGTCAAAGCCTCATACATGAGCATGGAATATCAAATTGATATGAGACCAAAAGGGTTGTTTAGAGGACATCTCAAGATTTCTAAAAAGTCCAGGAACACCTCCAAATATTCAAAATTGAGGAAGTTATGCATTGTTGAAGTTGACCTTTTTTGCAAAATTGCCAAAAGTCAACTATGCCCAAAACTTCAAATTTTGCCAAATGGGCCCATTCTTTTTCACTTATTTTGGGTTGGCATCATAGACCACGTGCTCTAGCCCTTGCCACTTGTCTATATCATATTTTTATTAATTATTTTGATTTTTATTTGAATTAATTTGATTTAAATCAAAATAAATCAAATAAAATCTAAAGCATTGATAACAAGGGATTTTGTGATGATTTCAGGTCTTAAATCACAGCTAGCCATCATCAAATTCGCATCAAGCCATATGTGTACCAAGAGATTGGATTTGAACCAATTTTAGAAAGCTTTAAAGAAGCAAATCAAATCAAATAAAAAAGGATTAAAGGAGGGAGATTTGGATCAATTATGGACTTGGATTCATTCTTTGTTACATAAGGAGTGTGGCCAGACCTAAAAGAAGGTTGAAAATCAAGCATATGGCAAGAACAGAATTGGCAAAAAGAAGAAAAGTGTGAGATCAAAATCCCACTTAGAGGCATCCTCAAGGCTCGATACCTCTCCCAATCGTTTCCTGGCAGTCTCCACAACCTAAAGCAATCGAGACCAATCGTTTTCAAGCCCTCTAGCACGCTGTAAGCCCGTCATAGTATCACCCTTTTCTTGAATTCGAAAAGCTTCATTCTTGCATCCATAGTGTAAAATAATTGCATATTCTTGATCACCATGATGTTTGCAAACTTTTTACAATAGCCAATTTCATTTATATGGACTGAATTGAAACTCACCATTGTTAGGTTTTCAAGCTTTGGTTTAGGGATTTTTGTTTCAGGAATAATTAGCCTTCATAATGGGCATGGTTGTGATCAGGAGAGTGAGACGAACTCAACCATGGCGTTGGATTCCATTTAGGTGGCCTGTAGAGGATTTTTGAAATGCGCAGACCTGTAGCAACGGACTCTGTCCGTAGGTATATGTGGTATAATTTTTAGCCACGGTCCAAGAACATGGATGAAGGCGTGTCACTCCTCCATTGGTCCATTCAAACATTGGCGCATTTTTTCTGATTTTTGTCCACTAATATTTGTTTTTGTATTTTCTTATTATCTTTTAATATTATAACAAACAACAACAAGTGATCCAGTGGCAAGCGTGGCATGGAATTCCCCTTGGGGCCTGGGTTCGAATCCCAGGCCCCCCCTATTTTATCTATATTATTTTCTTACAGGTAATCCAGTACACGCTTAAGCTTGATGACCATCATACACTCTCACTATCCAACGCGCCAGATGGCCAGATGGCCAAATCTGGTAGCCACCATTGAAGGCACACCATAGACCAAGTCAATGCACATACATGGGATCAGAAAAGTCAATATGGATCAGCATCATTGGGCTAGAATTCCTGCTTTCTACACCCCTTATCTCAGGCCCATTCCTCTATCTTTTTATATTTTGTTTATATTTTCATTTAATTATTTTTAATTAATTACTAACCAATAATCAATTTTCTTTTTAGCAAAAAAATCACAAAAATATTTTTATGTCCAAATAAATTAGAATATTTATTTTTTATCAATAAATATTAATTAATTTAATTAGGTTAATTTTAGATAACTTTCATTTATTTTGTAAATATTTAAAACTAATTAGAATCAATAGGTTTTTAACATTAACTTAATTATTTTAATTTCTTTCCTAAAGTAACCAAAAATCCAAAAATATGACATCTAATTATTTTTCATTAATTAATTTAATAATTAATTTAGCATTTAATTTTAGGATTTAATTTCTTTTCTTAAAAAAATACTAAAAAACAACAAAAACATTTTCTTTTAATTTAGAGGGTCAAAACCCTAATTTCGAATTCGATTTAATTTTGCATCACGCGCTTTATTATTATCTTATTCAATTATTGTATCTGCTCCCGGTTTGTAATAATTTAATTAGGACATTTACTTTTACCGCTTTTATTTTCAAAGGGTTGTTTTTGGCGATGTAAATACCCGACGCCTTGTAATAATTTAGTTTAATTTCCGCACCTTTAATTTCTGCAAATATTCAACTGCTAGATGTTTGTTAATAGGGTTTGCATGACAAGAATGAATGTCTAATTTTATAACAATTAGATCACCCTAAACATGTGCAAAGATTAAAATAACTGAAATCAATACACTCTCACATGCGCACTCCTAGGGTACACTCCACTTGGGTGCCTTCGTAAACGGTCATTGAGTATAAGTTGTTTTAGAGGTCGCCCTCTTGTCTAAAAGATAATACGCCTCGGATATCGTTGCCTCGAATAAATGATCTAAGTCATTAGGGTTACCGCTAAGACAATCTAATATTGCTTTAGTGACCGTATGTCCCACTTTTGAATTGACCCTCAAACTCCAACAACGATGCTACCTACTCACTAATAGTGGGATAACATTGTCTAAAGGAAACAAACATAGAACAATTCCTTTTTCGAGTAGGTAGATTAGTTCTTAGATACTTTCTCAATCAAAACAAAACTTTTTTCACACTTACACTCTTTTACAAACAAGTTTTCAAAAACACTTCATTACACTCTTGAAGACAGAAGCAAGAGTAAAATCAAAGTCAAAACAAAAACTTTTCAAAGCCCACAAACACAAAGAAAACAATTTTGAAAATGATGAGCAAGTACCTAAGAGCCCGTAGATAACTACAGATAGAAAGGGTGCTAATACCTTCCCTTTCTATAAATCTACCCCCCGTACTCAGAAATATCTCGAAAAAGGAGTTTTTCTGTGCTTTTTTCCTTTCCTTGTTGGATAAAATAAAAGACGGTGGCGACTCTTGCTTACCGCGACATTTTGCAAACACGAACGCAAAATGCAAACCATCATTCCAAAAATTGTCAATTCTTCTCACTGTATCACACACACGATGGCAAAAAAGATCCTCGCCGAGCAGGGTATCCACTATGGAAGCAGATTGTCATCAGTATTCACGAACCTATCACAAGTGTCAGATCTATGCTGACAAAATACATGTGCCTCAAGTGCCTCTAAATGTCCTAACTGCTCCTTGTCCGTTCGCAGTGTGGGGCATTGACATGATTGGAGAGATCAAACCCACAACTTCTAATGGAAATCACTTCATCTTGGTTGCCATCGATTACATCACGAAGTGGGTTGAGGCAGCAACCTTCATTTCTGTTACCAAGAACGTTGTGGCCCGTTTCATCAAACAGAACCTTATCTGTCGACATGGTATTCCAGAGAGAATCATTACAGACAATGATACCAATCTCAACAATACTATGATCATTGCACTATGCGCGCAATTCAAAATACAACATCATAACTCTTCTCCTTACCGGTCGAAGATGAATGGAGATGTAGAAGCCGCTAATAAAAACATCAATAAGATCATACAAAAATGACACTAACCTACAAGGACTGGCATGAGATGTTACCATTCGCTCTCCACGGTTACCGTACCACGGCGCGCTCATCATCATGGGCAACTCCCTTCTCCTTGGTATACAACATGGAAGTTGTTCTACCAATTGAAGTCCAAATACCTTCTTTGAGAATCATAATGGATGAGGGGTTGAGTGAAGATGATTGGATTCAAACTCGATTTGATCAGTTGAACTTGATTGATGAGAAGAGGCTTACGGCTGTCTGCCATGGTCAGATGTACCAAAAATGTATGATCAAAGCTTTCAACAAGAAGGTCAGACGTCATGCATATCTAGTTGGTGACCTGGTAATCAAGCGTATCATACGACCACAAGGTGATCTCAGGGGAAAATTGACTCCTACATATGAAGGACCATTTATGATCAAGAGCGTATTTTCCGGTGGGGTAATGATGTTAACTACTATGGACGACGACAATCTTCCACATCCTGTAAACGCGGACATAGTTAAAAGATACTATGCATAAACAAAGACCCTCTAGGTCGATTGGCCTAGGAAAAAATCAGGGCATCCCGTCTAACCAAAAAGGTTCAGGCAAAAATTAGGGATAAAATACAAAAAAATGTATACACCCGGCAAGCTCAAAACCCGAAAGGGCGGCTTGGGCAAAAAAGGGTATCCCGGTGGACTGAAAACCCGAAAGGGCGATCCAGGCAAAAGTTAGGGATTCAAAGCGTATGACTATGTCCCGTTAGATTACCTTATAACCAATCTTTAGCATCAATCGTCATACTCAAATAGTACTAATCAATCCAATCAGCTTCGTACAAAGCAACAAATGGACGAGACGCTCAGAGACATGAAGGCTATAGCAGAATGGGAACCCCATGGCATTATTTCACATAATTGCTCCTTTCTTTGTATCAATTTTCAATTTTTATGACGACTTTCTCTTACTAGGATGTCCGTCTCTTTGTACAAACACTTATTCAAGTTAATACAAAGATACTCCTTTGAAAGTGCAAAACTATCTGTTTCTTCTTTTAATGTTCTTGTTTTGTTTACGAAAACGTCTGGTATTTATTTTTGAGCATATGCATTTAAATGTAATTACTGTTTATAAATGAACTCGTAAAAAATAAAACTAAACAAAAGAAAATTACTAATGGCTTTAAGAAACATGACAACATCTTCGTCATATCCCTAGCATGTAGCCTATTAGTGCCTTTTGCCTTCATATCCCCGATAGAGCGAAACTTACAATTGCCACCTCAAAGATTCCCTAGCAAAAGTCATTCAGCTTCTCAGGATTTCTCAGCAGGATTTCATAAGGCCTACAAGCAATACACGAAATTCCTCTTCCCCGCTAGAGTTTATTTTTCTGATTATGGAAACCCATCCATCAACACTTCAATTTCAACAGAATATGAAGACTTACACTCTTCATTCCCAGCGGTAGTCAGGGATTTATTTTCCCAATCCGACAACACTATAGCAGAACAACTTGCATGCACATACATCACATCCAAGCATCATGAGCATCAATGGCACAAATGCATATATCACAATCTCATTGCACTATACATTTCATACATAATAACATTACGTATAATTAACTCTTCACCTTTTTCAGGAAGGATCAAACCACAAAAAGTTATTGTCAATAAGACAAGGCAAATATCTATGAACAAATCAATTGTAGATTCCCAAATCAAGACGGAGTGACTATCTATATGACAATTACTTCCTCCAGACTTCCACTGGTTCAGTTTAAATCTCTCAATGGTTTATCTTGATTCTTTCCTGCAGACATCTTTCTCTGGTTCAGATAAGTCGCTCCAAGGTTTATTATGATTCTTCTCCAGACCACTGCTGGTTCAGTTTAAATCTCTCAATGGTTTATCCTGATTCTTTCCCGCATACATCTTTCTCTGGTTCAGATAAGTCGCACCAAGTTTTATTCTGATTCTTCTCCAGACCACTGTTGGTTCAGTTTAAATCTCTCAACGATTTATCTTGATTCTTTCCCGCAAACATCTTTGAAGGTTGAGAAAACACTTAGAAGGGGGGGGGGGGGGGGTTGAATAAGTTTTTCTTCTTTTCTAGGGCAATACTAATGGAAGGGCACTGGTATTTTTATCCTGGTTCGTTTGAAACTCAAACTACTCCAGTCCACCCGCCAAGGTGATTTCGCCTCTCTCAACGAGGACTTAATCCACTATAATCAAACTGATTACAAGCGCACAACCAAACTGGTGTGACTAATAATATAATGCACAAGCCAACTGCAAGTGACTAAAACCTCTAAGACTCAACTAGTCCTAGCCCTCTTGAGAAACCTGACCCAACTGGTATCTCAAGGAACACTTACAAAATTGTCTCTTAATAGTAGTGAAACAGATTAGCTTCTAAAAAGCTTTATCACAACTTTGATTTTTCACTAAGACTGTTGCCCAATACTTAAGATCTACCCACTATACAGTGTTAGTTTACAAGTATGAAAACAGTGAGTGTAAGTATATTTCACGTGAGTCAGTAACCTATCTTTGATACAAAAGGTCTTCTATATATAGCTTCCAATTCTTGACCGTTAATACCTTGATGATAGTGCATGCATTTAATGAAGCGTGTTTGCGTGTAGCGAGTAGATTTGGTCTTTATGTTTCCAATTCTCGTGCGCGTAGTACACTTGAGTGCGTTAGCCATTGTGATATGGTGGGAGAACTGACTTGAGGTTTTGCGTTTGTGTTCGCAAATGTTTCGGTTTAGCAAGAGTCACCACCGACTTTTATTTTATCCAAAAGGAAAGGTAAAAAAGCACAGGAAAGACCTTTGAGATGTTTTCTTGAGTTTGGGGGGTAGATTATGAAAAGGGAAGGTGCTATCACCCTTTTCATCCATGGTTTTCCATGGGCTCTTAGTTACTTGTTTAGATCACTTGATTTGCTTTTCCAATTGTTTGAAATGGTGCTTTGTATGGTTTTGAAAGTATTTTGAAAAGAGGCCATCGTTTAGGCAATCTTTGTAATGATTCTCGTTCGTAAGAATGTATACAAAGATGTTTATCTTTTAAAAAATGTTTCAATGTTTTGAAATTTGTTTGGAAAATGTTTTTGAAATGTGTGTGTGTTTGTTTTTGAAAATAGCAAGGATTGTTTTGAAATTGATCAAGTAACTAGAAGCTTATCTACCTACTCAAAAGTCTTTCCTATGCATTTTTATTCCTTTGACATTGTTGATTTACCATTGTTTTGGTAAACAACCCTATCTTTGGATGTTAAACGGGACGGGCGTGGGTCATCGTATGACCATGATAGCAACATTGCCAAGTATCTTTAGCATTTTGAGGGACCAAGATCATTTGTTTAGGCAACCTTTTGATAGCGTCATCGAGGGACTATGATCTTTTGTTTTGTTTTGTTTTGTTTTTCAAAGATACTTTGCATGCATACCATGGCCATTTATTTTAAGGCAACGAAGTGGGTGATACCCTAAGGGGTGCTTGTTTGCAATGTGTGTCATTTTACATACATTTGTCTTGAATTAGGTCATTCTATTTGTTTTGTTTTTGGTCTTATCATGCAAAACCCTAGTTTACTAACATGGTATATAATACGATAAATTGCGTAAAGTAAGCTAAACTATTACAACAATTATTATGGGAGGGGGGATACAAATTTTTGAATGGGGATATTGCACAAAATAAAACCCTAAAATACTAATATAACCCAATTGAATTATTGTACAAGATAAATAAATATACAAATATTTAAATATGCAAATAAAATGTATTTATGAAAAAATTTCTTGTATTAATTTTATGTATGAAACAATAAAATTATTTAAGTCCTAAAAATAAGAAAAATAATATTGTTATTTTTGAAAGGGTGAAACCCTAGTTTTTTTTATTAAAAGAAAAATAAGTTTTCTATTATTATTTTGTCTATGTTTTGTACAAGAAAATAATAATTAATATAATACATAAATATTAAAAATTAAGTATGTGTGAAAATAATATTTTGTGTGTAAAATAATAAAATAAAAATAATAAGTATTTTTATATTGTATTTACAAAGTATTTAAGAATATAAAGTCTATTAACCTAATAAACTATTTTTTTATGTCCAAAAAATAATAAAAAAATAAAATAAAATTACAAAAAATAAAGAAAATATTTTTCATGATTTTTGTGATTCAGGAAAATAAATAAAAACAATAAATATAAAATATGAAAAGAAAATATGAAAAATAAACAAAATATGCAAGGGGGGTGTAAAAGAATACGGAGGGTGCAAAAAGTAGAAACAAAAAGGCCAGAAAATGCAAAAAGCCCATGACAACTTCTACCCTGTCCTTGGCTTCCTCTTCTGCGCGCGTTTATGTCCAATCCTGCAACTCTCAAATGCGTGCACAAAAACAAAAACTTGCAACATGAAAAATGTAGCTTGGAATCTCACGATTCCAATGATATAAAATTCATAATCTAACTCTCAAAGATCAGGGAGAATTTCAGTAGCCCTAATTTCTGACCTAATTTTTTCAGCATGTTCAACAATCAAATTCTCTTAGCTCAGTTAATATAAATGGCAACTACGTATATGTACAACTTCACCATGCTAGAGACTACATTTTTGCTTCACAAATCGTGGCTTAATGATGCTTAAATAGAGAGATTTGAAAAATACCTCCTTCAGTTGGATTTGGATATGGAAATGTGGGGACTTTGAGTGAGGCCTGAGGATCGTGTGAGCTTCCTTGAAGTTCCCTCAAGCTTTTCCAATGCTTAGCTGGCCTTGTGGATGGCTGAAACTCCCTGTAGAAGTCAAGACGCAACCTTCCAAAGTGAAAATGGAAATGGCTGAAACAGGGAACACATTTGCAGTGCAAAGGCTTGGATGGTTTGGATGTGATGTATGGAAGGTGTTTGAAGTGTTACAATGCAAAATGCACGAGCAAATATTAAGTTGGCAAGAGTTTTGCAGAAGTTGGAAGTTTTGGGCAGAACAATGAGTTTTTTGTATTTGGGAGAGTTTCAAAGGTTGTGCATTCGTGTTCTAGCTTGAGATAAGTTTGTGAAGTTGTTTTGAATGAAGCCAATCTCACCCATTATCAGATGTACAAGTTCTCTTCACTTTTGCAACTTTTCTTGCTTTTGAAGAAAAGTGAAGTGACTTGTGCCAAAGGCCTATACTTGCTTGCTTGCTAGCTGAAGAGGGTTGGTATGCTTTGCCTGATATATGTGGACATTGCTTGTAACAAAGAAACAGGTCCATGGCTCAAGAATTGTAAAGTTGAAAAAAGCTTGCTTTATGAAAATGGCAATGTGCCCTTTATGCCATTTATGTATTTATTTCTTGTACAATGCTCTAAAGGTCAAAATAAAGCCATTATACATTGAGTTAAAATTTAATTATGGAGTGTAGAAGGGGTTTAGGACCTGTAATGCAAGGTACAAGCATGCTTGATCAGATTTGCAACTTGGTGCATTATGAAAATGGCTTGAACAAAAGTGATAAAATGCCATTTTCTCTTCTTCGATTCTCCCTAACCACAAATGATCTTGGAGAGTTCCTGGACATTTTGGAAAGCTTGCAACATGATATACAATCCATCTTTGAAATTCATTTTGAGATACCTATTGGAACTAGGTGAAAAATGCCCATGAAGTTAGGTCAAAAACCTGCCTAAACTAGGGCAAAATTTCACTAAGTTATTTAGTTCATGGACCTCTATTCACAAATTCATAACTTGAGATCAAAGCATCTTTTTGGAAAACTTTGTAAATCAAAGTTGTAGATTTCATGGAGGACTACAACTTTCATGTTGGTATTTTTCTTTGAATCCAATTGCATCATGGTGAAAAAGTTGTGAAAAGTTGGGAAAAAATAAGAAAATTTCCATACTTAGAAAAATTCTAAGTTATGAAAATTTTCAAATTCAGAACCCTAATTTTCAAAATTGGTTTTCTTGATCAACAAGTTTCATGTTTTGACATATATTGATGAATTATGACCCTTGGCACTTGGTTTTGACCAAAAAGTCAAAGTTTGACTTTTCAGTGCACAATTGACTTTTGATCAGTTGACTGCAAAATTCATTTGTCAATCCTATGTACTTGAGATCCTTTGAACCATGTGATTAGGTCAAGATGATGCCATTGAGTCCTTGAAATCACGTTTGAACCCAATTGGTCATTTGCTAGGTTAAAAATCAGAAATTGCCCTTTCACAGTCAAAACCCTAATTTTGACCATTTTGCCCTTTTGATGATTTGATCAAATTTCTTGAGGAGTTATGATCCAAACTTGATAAAATGGTACACAGGAGTCTAAAATGTTATTTTAGATAAAAAATTATGAAGTTTGACTGTAAATTGGCCATGGTTGTCTTTTTACCCAATACATCTGATTTTTAGGTCAACTGTCCAATTGACTGGGCAAAAATGTGATTCAAAGCTTGAAACTTAACATGGGCAATCTTAGGGGTCCAATATGGTGTATGAAAGTCACATGAAGCATTGGTGGTCAAAAAATCCTAAACCCTAATTTCAGGTTATCAGTGCAAGAGGATGTCTTGAGCTGAGCAAACCCTAATCTTGTCTTGAGTCCAAGAAGTCTTGTGAGGAAAATCTTGATGAATGAGAGGGAAAATTTTGGGGTACAACAACCATCTTAGCATTTAATGACCAACGGTAATGTCAGAGCTTGTCTCTGGAAGTTGAAGTGTTTGCTTGCAGCGTTTCCATTTCAGAGTTTACTTGATCTTTTTCTTCTATCAGAGTATTCTTCAATAAGTGTTCATCAGAGTTTACTTTAAACTTATATTTATCAGATGTTTTATTCAACATGCATCTATCAGAGGTTGCTGAGGATTTTCTCTTCATTCTGAGTTTGCTTTGTACTTACGTAGAATCCCGTTTCTTCCTAAGATGCGTGAGTCAGAACATCATCTGAACTTAGAGAGCATACAAGTCAGAGTATAAAATAAATATAACAAAATTTATTTCATTGTTATCATCAAAACTCTAAGATATGATTAGAACCAAACTTTGTTCTAACCATCTCCCCCCTTTTTGATGATGACAAAACAATTCAGATTTTGAGAAAAAAGTTTGTGCAAGTATGAGGATCTCCCCATGAGATAGATACTCTCCCCCTGAGATTGATATTTCTTCTTCTGACATAAAGAATAATAAAAGAGTTTAAAGGTAAAAGGGAAACTTCCTGAGATTTGTTCTTTAGAGCTTTTAGACTTTTTTCTTTCAGAGTTTGCTTTAGCAATTCTTTTCTTAATGATGTTCAGAGCTTAGTCTTTTAGAGTTTCTTGAGTTCCTGTAAATATATTTAATAGAAAAGAACTTTGTATATCGTTAGAATTGTTTAAGACTTAGTCCCATAATTGTTTCATGGATCAGATCAAAATATTATTTTCTCCCCCTTTTTGTCATAATCAAAAAGTAAAAAATTCAAAAAAGAGAGTCTTATATTGAAGATTCAAGAGAAAACAGAGTTACAAAATAAAAACAAAACACAAAAATTTAGAAATAAACTCTAAGAGCAAAGAGAAACAAGGGAAAGCAGAAGATTCTTGATTTCATTTGAGGAATCCTCTTGTTTCTGCATCCAAGATCTGATTTCCTTGTTGGTTTCATCTTGTTTATCCAAATGTTCATGGATTGCCTCATTGTCCTTCTTCAGTTCATTTAGAGTGTCCATCAACAACGAAGGTGACGCAGAAGTTGAAGCAACTTCAAATGAGACAACCTTAGGAGCAGAAGTAGCAGAGCCTGAGTACACAACATTTGTGAGAAAGGTACCAGGATCAATCCACAGGGTAGGAACTTTCTCAGAGCTAGCTTTAGCAGAAGGTTGGTGATACAGAGCCATGGCCAAATGATGTGGTTCAGACTCAGTGTCATCTTCTGATTCATCCTCTGATATCTCCATGGGGTCAGCAGGTGGTGATGGAGCACCAATAATCTATAGTGGAGACCTCTGATCCCAAATGTTTACCACTTCTATCAAGAAAGTATTCATATACTTCGAGAAATTCTCAAGAACCTGAGCATAACATAGTTCTTGCAAATTGAGGATTTCATCATTGATTTTGCTTCTGGAAGCGTCCCACATAAAATCACACGCTACTGGATTCAGGCTGCTGGCACTGTCAGCTTTCAGTAGGTCAATCCACGTCTACATTCCTATTGCGAAATTCTGACAGCATACAGGAACATCTGATTGCTCAGATTTTGGAGTTGGTTTAGGAGATACCTTTTTGGTGGATTTTATTTGTAGATAACATAGTGATTCAAGATCAACTACAGTTCTGAGAAAGTCATAAGGGACAGAGGGTTTATGAGGTTCTGATGAGGATGGACTAGGGATTGGTTCCAGAGAGAGAGGTGAAGAGGGTTCAGATGATGAAGGTAAGGGAGTTTCTGGTGAGGAAGGTGGTGTGACATCAGGAGAGATGATGATTGTGGTTTGAGGTGAGGAAGGAGGAGAAGGTACTGGTGATACATTCAAGGCAAAAATATTTTCAGATGGTAGGATGAAGGATGGTAGTTGTGTAGCCAGAGGAACATTTATGCCAGGTAGTCTCCAAGAACCATCATACCACTCAGAGGGTCTTGGTGATAAAGGTATGATGGGGGATGTTGGTAGAGGGTTGTGAGCAGGATTATTTGGATTTTGATGGTGAGGAGTAGAAGGAGGTATTTGAGTTTGAGATTGAGTTTGTTGAGGTACTTCAGCAGCAAAATTATCTATGTCAGATAATACTTGGTCAATTTCAGGGTTGTTATCTAGGGGCTCAGAGGATTGTGTAAGGTCTATGTCAACTTTTATATTTTCTAGGGTTTGAGGTTCAATAGATGTTTCCATGCGCACAGAATCATTAACAGAAATGGTTTTAGAGGCTGTACCTACATATTTCTTCTTCTTCTTCTGAGGTCGAGCAGAGGGGCCTTCTTCAACTTGCCTTTTCTTCTTCTAGAGGACAACATCTGGTGGAGGGAGATTTATTCCTTGAAGCCAAGCAAGAACAATGGGGATACCACTTTCTTTGCATGCTTCAATGAAGTGAAGAATGATCTACGAATGATCACCAGAGTTGAACAGGGGAAAATCTTCAATGGGGATTCTCCTGCTGGTGACTGTTGCTGAGACGTATGGTGTAGGTTCCACCAGAAGTTTCTCAATTAGCTTCCTCTTCAGCAGGTTCTTCCTGGTCAGAGCTTTTCCA
Source organism: Vicia faba (assembly GCA_948472305.1). Classification (NCBI taxonomy): domain Eukaryota; kingdom Viridiplantae; phylum Streptophyta; class Magnoliopsida; order Fabales; family Fabaceae; genus Vicia; species Vicia faba. The sequence goes on along the minus strand of OX451736.1, from coordinate 588,096,863 downwards.
CACGTAGGCTCCAACTCTCCAAGTAAGTTTGCATCTTCTAAGTGGGATATCAGGCCAGTCTCAGTCAGAATGTCTAAAATTAGTCTTCCCAGAGGGATCCAGTTTCTCTTTGATTTAGGGTTTCTGACCCTTTCAGCTTCCCTAGTTTCCTTCACATGCGTCCACAAATGGTTGAACAGAAGGTATGGAAGATCAATCTTTACATTTGTTCCAAGACATAACAGAAAGTACTGTTGATCAACATTAATGTAATCAGGAGAACTAGTTTCCTTCCGGTGATGTATGCAACCATGGATGATTCTTGCCTAAAATTTATAGTATCTCTTCAAGTCTCTGACCTTGTTTGAAGCTTGTCCGGAAATAAAGATTTCAGCATAAACCTTGGACATATCCGTTCGTCCACTAGAGATTCCAGTAACGCCATGTCCTTCAAAACCTAGAAGCTTTCTGATGAGATTCTCAATTATAGAAATATCTTTTCCCAAGACAAACGAAAGGATGACCTTTGGGGAAGCAATAGCGTGAATCCAAAATTCCTTCACTAGATGAGGGAATACTGGTCCTACAAGACGATCAAAGAAGTTTTTCCAACCCTGGAACTCCACAACGGGGAGTAAGTCAAACCCATTTTCCTTCAGATTATCAAAGTCTACCATGAGTTCAGCCACCACTTCAAGCTATCCACTGGAATCAACATCGTTCTCTCAGGAGTAACATACTTTTCTGCTTGTTGAGCGTTGCTTAAGGACATAGGAATGCTTGAGGAAGGAGATGAATATGAAGCCATTTGAACGTTTAGGTTTGGAATATGAGGAGGGAGTTAAGAGAGTTTGCACAAAGAAGTAGAGGAGTTTGAAGTTTGAGAAAGAGAGTAAAAAATAGAACAGGGATTTTGCAAGGGTATATATATAGTTAAAAAAAATCTTTAACTTAGTGAGCAGTTTAAGAATCTTAAACAATTAAAAAAAACATCATAATTATAGACAATTAATGAGATTTGACATTTAAGGGGGTGCATGATTTTGATCAAATCTGAACAGTTGCCTAGGAACGACGTCTCAATAGTAGTGCACGCATACATGACCTTTCAGAATTGAAACACGCGTTCAACTTCTGAGGGTAGCGTGAGACAGCTGGTTTAATATAATGAACTTCTGACCATTATAGTAATGAAACGTTAGACACATTTCAGAACATAATGAATGGCTTTTGATGTGACTCCTCTTCTAACTTCTAAAGAGCAGTCAATCAGAACATTCATTTCAGAACATTCTGGAAACACATATAGAAGAAAAAATATTTTCATTCAGGACAAAATTCCATGTTGATGTTTTTCAGAATGAATTTGAACCTATCTTCAGCAAGGGGTTTGGTAAAAATGTCATCCCATTGATGGTCTGTGTCTACAAAATTTAAGTTTAAAATTCCCTTCTGAATGTAGTCCCTTATGAAATGATGTTTAATTTTTATATGTTTTGCCTTAGAATGTAAGATGGGATTTTTTGAGAGACAGATAGCAGAGGTATTATCACAAAAGATAGGAATCTTACTTTCATATAGATGATAATCTTCCAACTGGCTCTTCATACAGATTATCTGAGTGCTACATCCAACAACAGATATATATATTCAGCTTCAGTGGTTGATAGTGCAATAGTGGCTTACTTCTTACTGTACCATGAGATTACGTTATCACCCAGAAATGGACAACTTCCAGAGGTGCTTTTGTGTTCTATTCTATCTCCAGCAAAGTCAGCATCACAATAACCTACTAGTTTAAAATCTTTGGATCTTCTGTAACACAGTCCAAGGTTAGTAGTACCTTTTAGATACATCAGAATTCGCTTAACAACAGTTAAGTGAGATTCTATAGGATCTGATTGGAATCTAGCACATAAACATATATTGAATAGAATATCTGGTCTAGATGCAGTCAGATAGAGAAGTGATCCAATCATACCTCTGTAGAGTTTCTGATCTACCTTCTTACTTACCTCGTCTTTTCCCAGAATGCATGTGGGATGCATTGGGGTCTTTGCTTCTTTACTTTCTGATAGCTGGAATTTCTTCAGAAGTTCTTTGACATACTCTGTCTGATGTATGTAGGTACCTTCTGGCGTTTGATTCATTTGAATTCCCATAAAGAATTTTAGTTCTCCCATCATGCTCATCTCAAATTATGCCTGCATAGATTCAGCAAATTCTCTTCCAAGAGAGACATTAGAAGTTCCAAAAACAATATCATCAACATATATTTGACAGATTAAGATGTCATTTTTAAATGTTTTTCTAAATAAAGTTGTGTCCACTTTGCCTCTGGTAAAATTCTTTTCTAAAAGAAAGTTACTCAGACGTTCATACCAAGCTCTGGGAGCTTGTTTCAGACCGTACAGAGACATTTTCAGTTTGAAAACATGTTCTGGAAATTTTGTGTCATCAAAACCAGGAGGTTGTTGGACATAAACTTCTTCTTCTATGTAACCATTTAAAAAGGCACTTTTAACATCCATTTGATATAATGAGATGTTATGTTGAACAACGAAGGAGATTAACAATCTAATTTTCTCTAACCTGGAGACTGGGGAAAAGGTTTCATTATAATCAATTCCTTCTTGTTGACTATAACCCTGAGCCACCAGTCGTGCTTTTTTTTCCTGACAACCTCTCCTTGCTCATTCAACTTGTTTCTGAAGACCCATTTAGTTCCAATGATATTAAATACTTTTAGTTTTAGAACAAGATCCCACACATCATTTCTTGAAAATTGATTTAATTCCTCTTGCATAGCTAGGATCCAATCATTATCCAGCTGAGCTTCATCTATTGAAGTTGGCTCAATCAGCGAGACCAATCCCAACAGTGATTCTTCATTGTTTCTGAAGGAGGATCTTGTTCTGATGGGATCTTCTTTCTTTCCTATAATCACATTTTCTGGGTGTGCGGATGTGATTCTGGGGAATTTATTTTGTGGGGATTGTTTAGAAATTCTTAGATTTACCAGAGCACTTTCAATAGGAGGATCTTCTGAGATGTCTTTTGCTTCTGACTCTTCAGTGTTTGTAAGGTGATCTTCTGTACCTGCAAAATTTTCAATTTGCTTTGGCTTTTGCTGGCCAAGCTTATCATCAAATCTGACTGATTGATTCTTCAACAATCACAATTTCTGTGTTGTATACCCTATAGCCTTTTGAGCGTCCAGAATATCCAAGCAGAAAGCACTTTTGTGCCTTAGAATCAAACTTGTTCAGATTATCTTTAGTATTCAGAATATAGCAAGTGCATCCAAAAGGATAGAAATATGAAATGTTGGGTTTTCTATTTTTCCATAATTCATAAGGAGTCTTTTCAAGAATAGGTCTTATAGAGACTCTATTTTGAATGTAACACGCTGTGTTCACTGCTTCTTCCCAGAAGTGTTTAGCCATATTAGTTTCATTCATCACGGTTCTGGCCATTTCTTGCAAAGTTCTATTCTTTCGTTCTACAACTCCATTTTGTTGAGGAGTTCTAGGACAAGAGAAATCATAAGAAATGCCATTTTCTTTAAAAAAACTTTTCAAAATAATGATTTTCAAATTCTCCTCCATGATCACTTCTAACTTTTATGATTCTAAAATCCTTTTCATTTTGAACTTGGATGCAGAAGTCAAAGAACACAGAATGTGACTCATCCTTGTGTTTTAAAAACTTAACCCATGTCCATCTGCTGTAGTCATCAACAATGACCAATCCATACTTCTTGCCTATGATGGATGCAGTTTTAACTGGTCCAAACAGATCAATATGAAGAAGTTCCAATGGCCTAGAGGAAGAAACAACATTCTTTGACTTAAAAGAAGGTTTTGAAAAATTTCCTTTCTGACAAGCTTCGCACAGAGCTTCTGAGTTAAATTTCAGATTGGGAAGTCCTCTGACCAGATTGAGTTTGTTAATTTGAGATATTCTTATCATGCTAACATGTCCCAATCTTTTGTGCCAGACCCATTGCTCGTCGCTAACAGACATAAGGTATTTTACATTTTGAGATTTAAGATCAGAAATATTAATTTTATAGATGTTGTTGTTTCTCTTGCCAGTAAAAAGGATTGTTCCGCCTTTTTGACTAACAACTCTACAGGATTTTTAATTAAAGATAATGTCATAACCGTTGTCACTTAATTGACTTATGGACAACAAGTTATGAGAAAATCCTTCTACTAACAGAACATTAGTTATAGAGGGAAGGTTACCGTTTCCAATGGTTCCAGAATCAATAATCTTTCCTTTTTGATTTCCTCCAAATTTGACATCACCTCCAGATTTAAGTTCCAGACTTTGGAACATAGACTTTCTTCTCGTCATATGACGCGAGCATCCAGAGTCCACGTACCATGACTGGTGTTTCAACTGAGCTGTTAAGGACATATGAAACATAGATTATTTTCTCCTTAGGTACCCATTTCTTTCTGGATCCTTTTTGGTTAGAGTTTCTATAGTTCAGATTGAACTTTGATTTTGCATAGGAATTTTCAGAGTGAGAAGTGTATTTGATATCATGTGTGTGCCCAAAATTAAATTGCTTGTGTAGTAGTTTGTATGATATAACCATTTCCTCAACGAGCTTAGGTTTATATATTTCTTTCCCTCTGAGAGCTTTATATCTAATACCTCTTCTATCATTTCCATTAACACCATAGATCATTGAAGCCATTTTGCTTCTATCTATGCTTTTAGCGAGAAACGTTTGAAAACTAGAGTCATATTCTTTTAGAATATCTTTTGAACTTGAAGCAGAATCTGAAATAGAATTCTTTTCAAAATTTTGAACATCTTCTTTGAGTTTAAAAATGTTTTCTTTAAGTTCAGAGTTTTCTGTTTCAAGTTTCTCAAGATCAGATGCAAGATTCTTTTTGAGTTTCTTGTATTTGATTTTGATTTTACTGTAGTTTTCAAGCAGTTCATATAGGCTTTCATCAAGATAAGTTCTAGAAAATTTAGTGGATACCTCTTTTGGTTCTGATTCAGAGTCTGAGTTATCTGTTGTGGTAGCCATAAACGCTAGATTAACGTGTTCATCTTCTGAGTCAGATTCAGCTTCAGATGATTCTGAATCATCCCAGGTGGCCATCATGCCTTTCTTTCTACCAAACTTTTTCTTTGGTCTTTCTCTTTGCAGCTTAGGACAGTCACTTCTTTAGTGTCCAGGTTCTTTGCATTCATAGCAGACTATATCTCTTCTGCTTGACTTCTTATGTCCAGAAGATTCTGGTTTATCTTTTGACCTCTTGTAGTTCCTGAACTTCTTTTGCCTATGCTTCCACATCTGATTGATCCTTCTGGTGAGAAGAGATAACTCGTCTTCTTCTGATGCAGAATCTTCAGAGTTTCCTTCTTCTGCCTGAAAAGCATTAGTTTCAAATTATTTAATGGATTTAAGAGCTACAGACTAACCTTTCTTCTGAGGCTCATATTCATCAAGTTCTATCTCGTTACTCCTTAAAGCATTGATAAGTTCTTCAAGGAAAACTTCATTCAGATCTTTTGATACTTTGAATGCAGTGACCATAGGTGCCCATCTTTTGGGTAAACTTCTGATGATTTTCTTAACATGGTCTGCCTTGGTGTATCCTTTGTTCAGAACTCTTAGCCAAGCAATCAGAGTTTGGAATCTTGAGAACATAACTTCAATAGGCTCATTTTCTTCCATTTTGAATACTTCATACTTCTGAATGAGAGCCAGAGCTTTTTTCTCTTTTACTTGAGCATTTCCTTCATGAGTCATCTTGAGGGATTCAAACATGTCATGTGCCGTATCTCTGTTGGTGATTCTCTCGTATTAATTTTTCGAGATAGCAATCAGAAAGATGTTTCTGGCTCTGTGGTGATTCTTAAAATATAACTTTTGTTGTTTATCCATGTTCCTTCTGTCAATTTTGTTTCCGTCTTTATCTTCTGGGTGAGTGTACCCGTCAAGGACCAAATCCCATAGATCATCATCATGACCTAGAAAGAAACTTTCTAGTCTATCCTTCCAGTATTCAAAGTCTACTCCATCAAACACAGGAGGTTTGGTGCAGTTGTTGTTGTTTTGTTCAGATGCCATAGTGTTTTCCTTCTGGATCTTTTTCTGACACTGTTAGGTGTTTGCACCCAGAACTAGAGCTCTGATGCCAATTGAAGGTTGAGAGAACACTTAGAAGGGGGGGGGGGGTGGGGGGGTTGAATAAGTTTTTCTTCTTTTCTAGCGCAATACTAATGGAAGGACACTGGTATTTTTATCCTGGTTTGTTTGAAACTCAAACTACTCCAGTCCACCCGCCAAGGTGATTTCGCCTCTCTCAACGTGGACTTAATCCACTATAACCAAACTGATTACAAGCGCGCAACCAAACTGGTGTGACTAACAATACAATGCATAAGCTAACTGCAAGTGACTAAAACCTCTAAGACTCAACTAGTCCTAGCCCTCTTGAGAAATCTGACCCAACTGGTCTCTCAAGGAACACTTACAAAATTGTCTCTTAATAGTAGTGAAACAGATTTGCTTCTAAAAAGCTTTATCACAACTGTGATTTTTCACTAAGATTGTTGCCCAATACTTAAGATCTACCCACTATACAGTGTTAGTTTACAAGTATGAAAACAGTGAGTGCAAGTATATTTCACGTGAGTCAGTAACCTATCTTTGATACAAAAGGTCTTCTATATATAGCTTCCAATTCTTGACCGTTAATTCCTTGATGATAGTGCATGCATTTAATGAAGTGTGTTTGCGTGTAGCGAGTAGATTTGGTCTTTATGTTTCCAATGCTCGTGCGCGTAGTACACTTGAGTGTGTTAGCCGTCTTAGCATTTAATGACCAACGGTACTGTCAGAGCTTGTCTCTGGAATTTGAAGTGTTTGCTTGCAGCGTTTCCATTTCAGAGTTTACTTGATCTTTTTCTTCTATCAGAGTATTCTTCAATAAGTGTTCATCAGAGTTTAATTTAAACTTATATTTATCAGATGTTGTATTCAGCGTGTATCTATCAAAGGTTATTGAGGATTTTCTCTTCATTCTAAGTTTGCTTTGTACATGCGTATAATCCTGTTTCTTTCTAACATGCGTGAGTCAGAACATCATCTGAGGTTAGAGAGCATACAAGTTAGAGTATAAAATAAATATAACAAAATTTATTTCATTGTTATCATCAAAACTCTAAGATATGATTAGAACCAAACTTTGTTCTAACAATCTTTCTCTGGTTCAGATAAGTCGCTCCAAGATTTATTCTGATTCTTCTCCATACCACTGCTGGTTCAGTTTAAATCTCTCAAAGGTTTATCCTGATTCTTTCTCGCATACATATTTCTCTAGTTCAGATAAGTTTCTCCAAGATTTATTTTGATTATTCTCCAGACCACTGCTGGTTCAGTTTAAATCTCTCAACGGTTTATCCCAATTCTTTCCCGCAGACATCTTTCTCTGGTTCAAATAAGTTGCTCTAAGATTTATTTTGATTCTTCTCCAGACCACTGCTGGTTCAGTTTAAATCTCTCAATGGTTTATCCTGATTCTTTCTCGCACACATATTTCTCTGGTTCAGATAAGTCGCTCCAAGATTTATTCTGATTCTTTCCATTTAAAGAAAATTCAAGACCTCTACTGGTTCAGTTTAAATCTCTCAACAACTTATCCTGATTCTTTCTAGTAGACATTTCTTCTGGTTCAGATAAATGACTCCAAGGTTTATTCTGATTCTTTTCCAGTTGCAGTCAAGTTTAGACTTAGCCTAATTTCCATCAACAATCACCTTCATATGGCATCTATAAGCCCATTTCCAACAACTATCCATCATTTCTCCAAATGGCATCTTTTAAGCCCATTCCCTACACCATCAACCATGACATCATCAAGTGCAAATTTCTGGGCAATCTAGTGTTCAATCATCTTCCACCTTCAAATCACGAATGGCAGATGTGATACGGTGGGAAAGAACTGACAGTTTTTTTTTGGTGTGCTGGTTTGCATTTTGCGTTTGTTTTCGCAAAATGTCGCGGTAAGCAATAGTCGCCACCGACTTTTATTTTATCCAACAAGGAAAGAAAAAAAGCATAGAAAAATTCCTTTTTTGAGATGTTTCTCGGGTCTGGGGGGTAGATTATAGAAAAGGAAGGTGTTAGCACCCTTTCTATCTATGGTTATCCACGGGCTCTTAGGTACTTGCTCATAATGTTTTCAAAATTTGCTTTTCTTTATGTTTGCGGGTTTGAAAGAGTTTTTGTTTGAAAGGTGTAAGTGTGAAAAGTTTGTTTTGTTTTGGAAAGAGCAAGTACTTAAGAACCATCTACCTACTCTAAAAAGGAATCGTTCTATGCTATCTTCCTTTAGACAATGCTATTCCACTATTGATGAGTAGGTAGCACCGTCGTCGAAGTTTTAAGGGTCAATTCGAATTTAGGGACTTACGATCACCAAAGCAATGTTAGGACACCTTAGCGGTAACCCTAATGTCCTAGATCATTTGTTTTGAGGCAACAATATCCGAGGCAACCGTTTCGAGGCGACTATGATCTTTGGACAAGAGGGTGACCTCTAAAGTGACCTATAGTCAATGACCGTGTATGAAGGCAATCAAGTGGGGTGTACCCTAAAAGTGCGCATGTGCGAGTGTGTTGTTCGGTTAATTTTTATCTTTGTACATGTTAATGGTGATCTATGTTGATTTTAGGTTAACATTCATTCTTGTCATGCATACCTATTATCAATCATCTAACAGTTTATAAGTTGCGGAAATTAAATTGCGGAAAGTAAATTACAAGGCGTCGGGTATTTACATCGCCAAAAGCAACCCTTTGAAATTTAAATGCGGGAAATAAATAAAGCGATAAAAATAGTCCGAATTATCTATTACATTCCGGAAACAAATACAATATTGAAATAAAATGAATCGCATGCGGAAAATTAAATCGGGCGCAAGTTTTTTAGGGTTTTGACCCTTTAATTATTAAAGAAAAGATTTTTTTGGTTATTTTTGAATTAAGAAAGTAATTAAACTAAGTTAAATATTAAATTAAATTAATTAATGAAAATAAATATTTTTGGGTTTTTGTTATAAAAATAAATTAATCAATGTTAATAAAAACCTAATTGTCTAAGTTAATTTTAATTATTGCAAAAGATATAATAAAGTTATTCCTAATTAAAACTAAATTAATTAATTAATTTGTTAATAAAAAGTAAATACTAAAATTTAAATTAATAAAGAAAATATTTTTTGGTTTTTAATTTTATGACGAAAAAGATTTGATTGGTTAGTTATTTAAAAGGAAAATAATAAAAAATAGCAATTAATACAAAATAAACAAAATAGCAATAGGAAGAGGTTTGGGCCTGTTTGAGGGGTCTGATTAGCAATTCCATGGCCCAATTGGCGCTGGCCTGGTTGACTTTGAGAGATTCAATATGCGCCTTTGACTTGATTCCATGGTGGACGTTCCATCTGGGTCATCACATCTGGCCTGGGGACATCTATCCATTGATTGAATGAGGGAGTATTGTAGGCTACGCACTTGGGTCAACACCTGATTACTTGAAGAAAAATACAACAAAGCAATATGGGGGACCTGGGATTCGAACCCAGGTCCTATTGGTATTTGGATGCACGCGTTCACCACTAGGCCATTGTGTGTTACTTGTTAGTATAACGGAAAATAATAATAATAAGAAAAAATGGATCAATATGCCAGCAAAAAATAAAAAAGGCGCACGTGTTTGAATTGGCCACTAAGAGGGAGACACGTTTGTCGTCCCTGACCTTCAAACCCTGTAAATTTACTTGCGGATTTAGATCCGCAGCTAAATGCGTAGGTGCGCTCTAAAATCCATTCCAGTCCATGACATTCAATTCCAAGCACATGGTTGAGTTCGTCTGGGCATCCTGAGTAAACCTATACCCTTCTTGAGTCTTGATTTCCCCTGAAAAAGAAAACCCTAAAACACGAATGAAGAACCCTAGCTATGGGGGTTCTTCATCTAGGCCAGAAAAATGCAATTGGCTAATGCAGAATGCTTATAAATTTAACGATAATTATGAATATGCAAAGAGTTTGTAAGAAAGGTGCAAGAATAAAGATCTACGAATTCAAACGAAAAGCGGTTTTTTGAGAGACTTACAGAGCTATTGAGCGTGTATGGAGACTGGCTTTGGGCTGGTTCTGCTTCAGTGATTGTCAAGGAAATGATTGAGATCGTTCTTGGCTTCTGAATTTGCCTCTAAGTGTGATTTTGGTTTCACACTTTTTCCACTTTTTTTTTCAGGTTTTGTTTTCAGTATTCTTGCAGCCTCTAGCCCTCAATTTCATGCCTTTAGCTTCCTTATGTATGATAGAGTGCATTAGGTTAACAAATATGCCTTGAATCTTTGCATATAAATGCCATGAGATTGGATTTGATTCACCATTGAAAACCTCCCAAAATTGACAAAACTCAATCTTTTTGCACATGGAATGCTTGATACGAGTTTGATGCTGATCTTGATGATGATTAAGTCATAAAATATCCAAAAATATATCAAGCAATCAATATTTGGATTTTATTTGATTTAATTTGATTAAAAATGAAATAATTCAATAAAAAATCAAATAAAATAATAAAAATGATTAATGGACACAAGGCTGAAGCTAGGACACGTGTGCAATGTGGAAAGTCCAAATAAAGTGGAAAAGAATGGACCCATTTGACAAAATTTGAAGTTTTGGGGATAGTTGACTTTTGGCAATTTTGCAAAAATGCGCAACTTCAACAATGCATAACTTCTTCAATTTTGAACTTTTGGAAGTGTTCTTGGACTTTTTAGAAATATTTAGATGTCCTATAACCAGCCCTTTTGGTCTTATCGCATTTTGATATTCCATGCTCAAGTTATAAGCTTTGGCACAAAAGGTGTTTTTGTTGACTTTCAAAAATGACCTATAATGTCCAAATTTATAACTTCTTGTGAGTGCATTTTATGATCTTGGGGTATGAATATGGATTGTAGGAAATTGCATACTATTAAAAATGAAATTTGGATGGGTCATTTCTCATAAAGTATGAGAAAGTTATGCTTGGTCAAAGTTGAGTTGACTTTTCCTACAAAACCCTAATTTAGCAACTTTTGAGTCTTGATGAATTATGCGAAATTCTTGATGAATCATTATCAACCCTTGATCAAATGATGAAATATCCTTAAAAATGAGAATGTTGACAAAAAATATTGAAGTTTGACTGTTTATAGGTCACAGTTGACTTTTGCCCTAACACAGTCGATTTTTGGACCCTTTGAGCAATTGACTGAGCAAACTTCCTCTGCAAGGCTTGAAATTTGACATGGATGACCTTGAGGACATATTAGGACATTGGGGAGCACTTGAGGTCATTTGGATTCAAGGATCTTGATGCAACATAAAACCCTAATTTGGGGTTGACTGCCTTAGGAGATGATTTGTCTGACCAACTCTTGAGCAATCTTGAGCCACTTGGAGATTTTCCTTGCAGTGTTTTGAGAAATATGAGAGGGAAAATTTTGGGGTACAACAACTGCCCCTGTTAAATCTTCTTAAGCCTGAGGATATATATTGGCTTTCGTGACTTTCGTGATCCGAAGGTGGAAGATGATTGAACACTAGAGTGCCCAAAAATTTGCACTCGCATGAAGTGGTATTAGCCTGGTGATGTCGGGAATGGGATTACAAATCCATTTGGAGATTGTTGATAGGAGGTATGAACTTCGATTGGAATAAGAATCAGGGAGATCTTAACATTGATCTGACTAAACCAGAGAAGGTCTTGGATTAATTTTGACTGGATAGGAATCAGAAAAATCTTAGAATCGATTTAACTGAACCAGACGAAAGTCTTGGAATGTCTTCAACTGGAATAAGAATCAGGGAGATCTTAGCATCGATCTGACTGAACCAGAGAAGGTTTTGGATTAACTTTGACTAGATAAGAATCAGGAAAATCTTAGAATCGATTTAACTGAACCAGACGAAAGTCTTGGAATATCTTCAACTGGAATAAGAATCAGGGAGATCTTAGCGTTGATCTGACTGAACCAGAGAAGGTCTTGGATTAACTTTAGCTGGGTAAGAATCAGAAAAATCTTAGAATCGATTTAACTGAACTAGACGAAAGTCTTGGAATATCTTCAATTGGAATAAGAATCAGGGAGATCTTAGCGTCGATCTGACTGAACCAGAGAAGGTCTTGGATTAACTTTGGCTGGGTAAGAATCAGAAAAATCTTAGAATCGATTTAACTGAACCAGACGAAAGTCTTGGAATATCTTCAACTGGAGTAAGAATCAGGGAGATCTTAACATCGATCTGACTGAACCAGAGAAGGTCTTGGATTAACTTTGGCTGGATAAGAATCAGGAAAATCTTAGAATCAATTTAACTGAACCGGACGAAAGTCTTGGAATATCTTCAACTGGAATAAGAACCAGGGAGATCTTAGCGTCGATCTGACTGAACCAGAGAAGGTCTTGAATTAACTTTGACAGGATAAGAATCAGAAAAATCTTAGAATCGATTTAACTGAACCACACGAAAGTCTTAGAATATCTTTAACCGGAATAAGAATCAGCGAGATCTTAGCATCAATCTGATTGAACCAGAGAAGGTCTTGAATTAACTTTGACTGGATAGGAATCAGAAAAATCTTAGAATCGATTTAACTGAGCCAGACGAAAGTCTTGGAATATCTTCAACTGGAATAAGAATCAGGGAGATCTTAGCGTCGATCTGACTGAACTAGAGAAGGTCTTTGACATAGCTGAGAACTTAACTGCATCTTTCCTGAAAGGTAAAGGTCAATCATATGCAATGCATGATATGGATCAAGCAATGATGTTCTCAAAATAAATGAGATTGTGTTATATGATGCGTTTATGTATGTATCATGATATATGGAAATGTAATGTTTTAGCTGGGGAAAATAAATCCCGGATAGCTGTTGGAGAATAGAGTTGGATTCTTCGTTCCCGCTGGGGATGACGAACGAATAGAATAAACCTGCGGGAGAGGATGACTCCATTGGGGGAATAAACTGATGAGGAGATTACTCTGTGGGGAAGAGATGTTCTGCTGAAGATTCCACAGATAAATTCCGTTGGGGACGAATTACCGTTGCTGGTGATATTGAATTTGTTGAGGATTGAATTCCTGTTTGTGAAAGGAAAGAACTTCGTTGGGGACGATCTTCAGTTGCGACTTCTCTGGGAATAACCTTTTAGACTCTAATGGGGATAATCCTTTGAGCTTTGCTGGGGATAAAATTCCGGAGTCTACTGGGGATAATTCTCCCAACTCCGTTGGGGAAGCTTTTTTAGACTGCGTTGGGAAAGTTTTAACTCCACTGGGGATATCTTGTACCCTGCCGGGGAGCATTCTTATATTCTGTTGGGGAATATTAAGACTTCTGGGGATATCAAGCCTTTTTAGTGTTGATGGTAGATAAACTCTGTTTGGGGAGAATATTACCGATTCATTCATAGTTGTAAGTCTCAGCTGGGGAGTGCTATCATTAGTGTCTTACTCTACAGGGAGTGAATGTTTCTTAGCCAGGTTCTTCAGTTGAATTTACCTTTGTACCTGGTGGACAGAGCAACTGTATACTTTGGACAATTCTCATTTGCCCCTGTTTCTGATATTACCAGTAATCGTCTTTTGTTTCGCATGCAAATATTTATGAGCGCAATTAATGTCAAGTGCATATATCAAAAATGAACACTGGACGTTCTTTGCAAATCAAAACAGATAAAGGAAAAACAGTTTGAAATTTATTTGAAAATGAATTGTATTGATTTGGAAGTTTGGCCTGTGAATAGGCGTTTTTGTACAAGAGGCTGACGTCCTAGTACGAGAACGCCGCTGAACAAATAGAATTTACACAATTTGTGAAAAACTAAATAAAACAGCCATGTGAATAATCCCACTGGGCTTCAACTCTGCTATTGCCTTTATGTCCTCGAGTATCTCATCACTTTGCCGCTTGGTTGAAGGTGAATCAGATTGATTAACACCGTCTGAGCTTGATAGTTGATACCGAAGTCTGGATGCAAGGTGATCCAATGAGACATAGTGTTATGCTTTGATCCCTAATTTTTGCCTGGACCTCCCTTTCGGGTTTTCAGTCCACCGAGATACCCATTTTTGCCCAAGTCGCCTTTTCAGGTTTTCGACTTGGCGGGTGTACATATTTTTTTCATTTTCATCCCTTATTTTTTCCCGAACCCTTTTGGTTCGCAGGGAAGCCCTTATTTTTGCCTAGGCCAGTCAACCTAGCGGGTCTTTGATTATGCGTAGTATCTTTTCACTATGTCTGCATTGACGGGGTGAGGAAGGTCGTCACCATCCATGGTGGTTAGAATCATAGCTCCTCCTGAGAAAATGTTCTTAACCATAAATGGCCCTTCGTAAGTAGGAGTCCATTTGCCCCTAGGATCACTTTGAGGTAGGATAATACGCTTGATCACCAGATATCTAACTTGATACTCTTGTCCTCTGACTTTCTTGTTAAATGCCTTGATCATCCGCTTTTGATACGTCTGACCATGACAAATAGCAGTAAGTCTCTTTTCGTCGATTAAATTCAGTTGATCAAGCCGGGTCTGAATCCGATCATCTTCGCTCAAACCTGCATCTTTCATAATCCGAAGAGAGGGTATCTGAACTTCAATGGGTAAGACTGCCTCCATGCCATAAACCAAGGAATAAGGTGTTGCCCTTGTTGACGTCCGTGCTGAGGTACGGTACCCATGAAGGGCAAATGGTAACATCTCGTTCCAGTCTTTGTATGTCACTGTCATCTTCTGCACAATCTTCTTAATATTCTTATTAGTCGCTTCAACAGCCCCATTCATCTTCGGCCGGTAAGGAGAAGAGTTGTGATGCTGTATCTTGAACTGCTTGCAGAGCTAAGTGATCATCTTGTTATTGAGATTGGTACCATTGTCCATAATGATCCTCTCTATTACACCGTATCGACAGATCAGATTGTGCCGAATGAACCGTGCCACGACGTTCTTGGTTACGGTAGCAAAGGAAGCTGCTTCAACCCACTTTGTAAAGTAATTGATTGCTACCAGGATGAAACGATGCCCGTTGGATGTTATAGGTCTGATCTTACTGATCATATCAATGCCTCACATTGCAAAAGGACACAGAGCTGTCAAGACGTTCAGAGGTACTGGAGGTATGTGCACCTTATCAGCATAAACTTGGCACTTGTGGCATGTCCGAGAATGCTGATAACAATTGGCTTCCATAGTGGACCAATAGTATCCTGCCCGTAGGATTTTCTTTGCCATGGTGTGTCCACTGGAATGAGTTCCGAAAGTACCTTCATGTAACTCTGCCATGATCCTTTCTGCTTCATTCTTATCCACACATCGTAATAAGGTTGAATCATGGTTACGCTTGTAAAAGATGTCATTGCCGATGAAGAACTTCGTTGCGAACCTCCTCAGAAACTTCTTGTCATTAACAGATGCACCCTCGGGGTATTCCTGAGCCTCGAGATACCTCTTCACCTCATGAAACCAGGGTTTATCTGCTGCCTCTTCAGTCTCAATGTCACAGCAATGTGAAGGTTCGTCCAATCTTTCAATGATAATCCGGGGAGCTTCGTTGTCCCAATTGACTTTGAACATAGAAGACATCGTAGCCAACGCGTCCGCCAACTGATTCTCCTCTCTTGGGAAGTGTTCAAAGGTTATCTCCCCAAAGTGCGAAAGTAAAGTCAACACATAATCCTTGTAAGGAATAAGATTTGGGTGTTTCGTATCCCACTCGCCTTTGATCTGACTGATCACAAGAGCGGAATCTCCGAAAACACTTAGAAACTTAATCCTTAGGTCAATTGCTGCTCGAAGACCCATGATGCATGCTTCATACTCCGCCATGTTGTTGGTGCAGTTGAAACATAGTCGGGCGGTAAACGAAGCATGAGAGCCTTTAAGAGATATGATCACGACGCCAATGCCATTGCCCAAAGCGTTTGAAGCTCCATCAAAGTACATAGACCATCGGGATCCCTCCTCAGGTCCTTCATCCGGTCCAGGTGTCTCACAGTCAATTACTATCATGATATTCTCGTCCGGGAATTAAAAGTTCATAGACTGGTAATCATCCACTGCTTGATGTGCCAAATGGTTTGCTAACACACTTCCCTTGATTGCCTTTTGGGTCGTGTATTGGATATCATACTCAGTCAAGATCATCTGCCATCTTGCTATTCTTCCGGATAAGGCAGGCTTCTCGAAGATATACTTGATTGGATCCATTTTTGATATCAATAGAGTAGTGTGAGTCAGCATATACTGTCTCAGCCGGCGAGCAGCCCATGTCAAAGCGCAACAAGTTTTCTCAAGCAACGAGTATCGGGTCTCGCAGTCGGTAAACTTTTTGCTAAGGTAATAAATAGCATGCTCTTTTCGGCCAGACTCATCATGCTGACCCAGCACACACCCCATTGAGTTGTCGAGTACTTTCAAGTATAAGATCAAAGGTCTCCCTTCCATTGGTGGCATCAGAATAGGTGGCTCTTGGAGATACTCTTTGATCCTTTCGAAAGCGGCCTGACATCATCGTTCCAATGTACCACTTGATCTTTCTTCAGTAGCTTGAAGATTGGTTCACAAGTAGCAGTCAGGTGAGAGATGAATCGGGCAATGTAGTTCAAACGTCCCAGAAAGCCTCTGATTTCTTTCTCTGTTTTGGGAGCTGGCATTTCGTGTATAGTCTTCACCTTTGTAGGATCCACCTGAATACCTTTATCGCTTACAACGAAACCCAGTAGCTTACCAGATCTCACCCCGAAGGTGCACTTGTTCTGGTTTAACCTCAACTTGTATAATTTTAACATGTCAAATAACTTCTGCAGATGGTCAAGGTGTTCTTCCTCAGTCTGAGATCTTGCAATCATATCGTCGACATATACCTCAATCTCATGATGGATCATGTCCTGGAACAAGGCGATCATGGCACGCTGATACGTTGCCCCAACATTCTTCAATCCAAAAGGCATGACCTTGTAGCAAAAGGTACCCCATTGAGTAAAAAAGGTTGTCTTCTCCATGTCCTCGGGAGCCATTTTAATCTGATTATAACCGGAGAAACCATCCATAAAGGAGAAAACCTTGTGTTGAGCGGTGTTGTCAACCAGAACGTCGATATGGGGTAGAGGGAAATCATCCTTAGGACTTTCCCTGTTCAGATCCCTATAGTCAACACACATTCGAACCTTACCATCCTTCTTCAGTACAGGAACCACATTGGCCACCCACTGTGGGTAAGAAGTAACTGCTAGAAAACCGGCGTCAAACTATTTCATAACTTCAGCCTTGATTTTCTCAGACATCCCTGGGCGCATTCGGCAGACCTTTTGTTTCACTGGAGGACAGTCTTCCTTGGTAGGCAGGCGGTGAACCACAATATTGGTATCCAACCCATGCATATCTTCATAAGACCAGGCAAAGATCTCAACATAGTCACGCAGTATTTGAATCAACCGTTGTTTCACACTAAGCTCCAGGTTTGCACCAACCTTGACCTCTTTCTTGTCCTCTTCTGTACCCAGATTTACCGATTCCACAGGCTCTTCGTGCGGCTGAATAACCCTCTCTTCCTGAAGTAACAGTCTTGCAAGTTCACCAGGAACTTCACAATCATCTTCACCTTCGTCTTCGGCTAAGTTGATCGGACTTTCGAAGTCATAACTGGCAGTAGCAGAGTCGTTACCAGTGAGATCCAGAGTGGATGTAGACCTGTATATGTGAGTGTGTGTAAAATAACTGTTTTGCAATATGTAATAAAAGAAAAACAAGGAGCGCAAAGTTTGAAATGCCAGAAACGTCCAATGCTTTTATTAATGATATATGAAGATGACACACATAAAGCCCTCACAAATGAAACCACTGTGTCCCGGGTAAGACATCGGGCCATAAAGTTCAAAAATTGTCTGTTACAAAATCAAAACAAAAAGTCTCATTACTGGGTGATAACAGAAACAGGCATAGAATCCTTCGCTGTCCAGTTGCTTAATCCACCATCGGCAGTTTGGTATATCCATCTGTCAATGTCAAACTCTTCATCATCGTCATCCCCGATAGCATTCACCCCTGCATCTTGTTTAGGATTTTCTGGTGTTCCAAACTCAGTCTCATTCGCATCAATTATGTCTTGTACTTTGTTCTTCAAAGCCCAACAATCATCTGTATCATGTCCCGGGCTATCAGAGTGAAAAGCACAGCGGGTATTAGGGTTATACTTTGGTGATGCAGTGTTGGGATTCTGCGGAGCCTCCCTTGGAGTTACTAGATTGGTTTTCAATAACTACAGCAGAATCTGAGACAAAGTCATGTTGAGTTGGGTGAATTGTCTTCGAGGTCTCTCGGCCTTTTGTTGGTTGTTGCGCTGAGGAGCCCCAACAGGTCTTGAAATAACAACCGTATTAACAGCTTGGCGGTATTCAGGTCTATTCTGGCTTTTCGAACTGTAAACAACACTGGACTCCTTCTTAAAAGGCTTTTTCTCGGTGCTCGATGAAGCACCCTTTTGTATCTTACCAGACTTAATAACAGCCTCAATCCTTTCACCGGTCATAATTAGCGCTGTAAACCCAAACGAAGAGCTTCCAATCAGATGGTTGAAAAACGGACCAGACAAGGTCCCCAGAAACATATCAACTAGCTCCCTATCAGCCAAGGGTGGTTGCACTCTTCCAGCGAGATCCCTCCATTTCTGAGCATAATATTTGAAACCTTCGCCCGCGTCCATTGACATACCCTGGAGCTGGGTACGCGTGGGAGCGAGGTCGGTATTGTATTGGTACTGCCTGTAAAAAGCAGCAGCTAAATCTTCCCAACTGCAAATACTGGCTCCTTCTAACTGGTAAAACCATTCAAGCTGAGTCCCTGAGAGACTTTCTTGAAAGAAGTGGATCCATAAGTTCTTATCAGCGGTGTACAGATGAATCTTCCTTACATACGACCGGAGGTGCAGTTTCGGACAAGAAACTCCGTCGTACTTAGCAAAAGCTGGTGCTTTGAACTTGTGGACAATCACCACCCCAGATGACATACCCAGATCACCAAAGTCTAGACCAGACACTTTCTGAACTTCCATCACATTCAAACGGTCTTCTAGTTGTTTGTATCTATCCTCGGCGGGAGGATACTGATCTTCGTCGAAGTCCGTCTCGTTGTCTGAAACCACAAGGCTAGGAGCCCTCCTTTCTTCCTGACTATCTTTCCCTCCAGATGAGGTGGTCAAATCAACTTCATCTCGTAGCCTGTTTCCAAACCTGTGACCTGTGTTAAACATGATTGTCCTCTTCTTCTTCTTCTTCTTCTTCTTCTTCTTCTTCTTCTTCTCTTTCAGAATAAGGGTCTTCAGATCCTGCTGACCCTTAGCTAGATTCATGAACAACTCTTGGAATTAGGAATTTTGAGCCTACAGAGCCTTGATTTCTTGTTTAGTCGATGGTTCAAAAGACATGATGCTGAAATAAACAGCGAAGAAGATAAGAGACCTGTAAGGGTACCTGTTATGAAGTGCATGGGATGAAATGCGTATGATATGATTTCAAAGACATCGAGAGATTCAAATTCGTAAACAAGAAATGAAACACACTTTTATTAGATAAACTTGAAATTCAAATTGTTCAACAAATTTCCCTTAAGGCGTTATAGGAAAGGAAATACTGAAAACGAAATAAAAACTGGAAAGGAAATAATCAAAGGACAATCAGTGCTCCCATGGTCGCTTCTTGTCGGTGCGGACATAGTCACTGAGGATCCGCTCGTTCTCCAGTTGTCTTGTCAACTTCTGAATCTCCTGCTCTTGCTCGTTAAACTTTTCTCGGTAAGCATCCCGCTCTTCTCTCAGCTGCATCCAAGACCTTTTCAGTGCCCCAATGTCAATGGGAATATGAGGATGGAGGATGGTCAGAAGAACCCCTTCTTCATTAGCAACTTCAACAATGATAGGCAGGACAAATTCATACGGCATACCCAGCTTTTGGGCACGGATACGAACCCATCTGAGATATGGCTCCATCAGAAGTGAAGTCTTTGGGCCCAGCTCATGTGGATCAGATCTGTGTACTCTATCCCAAGCCCTTATGAATCTGCGGCGTTTCTCATCACTATCCCCTTGAAAATCAAAGATGATACTTGGCATCAGCAATTCATGAGGTCCTTCCCTTCTGGCTCGCCCAAACTGACGTAGGGCCAAGCACGGATCATAAGTAATTCCTCCATGGGTTCCTAACAGTGGAACATTGGGGTATTCCCCACAACGATCAATAATGGCCACCTCGTCCATACCCTTAATAGTCCAAATGATGTCATTGTGAGAGAGAGACATAACCCTATAAGCCCAGCCCATGCCTTCTTTGTTCTTCAGCACTGATTTGGGAAGGTGCGAAATAAACCACCTTGCCAATAATGGAGCACAACACATTAAGGTTCCCCGCTTACGGGCAGTACAGGCATAGATCTGATGAAGAATGTCACCCAGGAGAGTGGGTACAGGATTACCAGAGATGGAGATCTTTACCGCATTCACGTCAACGAAAGCATCAGAGTTAGGAAACAATACCAAACCATATATCAAAAGAGCCAGAATATCTTCAAATGCCTTGAAGTCTAGAGTATTCCAGAAATGATTAGCCTTACCAACCAAGAACTTAGTCAGAAAGCCCTTTGCTCCACTACGAGTTTCCCAATTAGCCATTACCTCATCCTTTGTCATATGAAGGGCTGAAGCAATCTCTTTTGGCCTAAGGATCTTCTCCCAACCTGTAAACGGGGTCTGCTCCAGAATAGAGATACCGAGCAAATCATAGAACTCTTCCAAGGTGGGGACCAACTGGTAGTCCTGAAAAGTAAAGCAATGGTACAATGGATCATAGAACTGGACTAGGACACTCATCATCTGCTCGTCCAATTTGGAGGTGACCAAACTGAGAAGATGCCCGTGTCTTCTGATGAAGGAAGTAGTATCAGACATCTTTACAACCAACTCTTTAAGCATAGTGGGAACCTGGACAAAGTTGATCCGGATGGTGTTCCTACGCATGGGTGCCATGACCTACAAAACATAACAAAGATAAATCCCTCCTGTCTTTGAAATAGGTTAGTCCAATGCAAGATGTGTGCAATGTTATGATGTCATGATGTCATGATAGAAAGCACACCACAAGTATCCACAAATAGAAAACATGGTAAAGGCAAAAAAGTCACACAGAGAGCCCTTAGATTTCAGGCTGGCAAGGAGTCTAGGTACTACCCTCTTTCAGTTCAGTTGGCTTAAACCTGTCCTAAAAATAGTAACCGGGTTCTAGGGAATCTCAATATCATTGACTACCCTCAATCGGTCATAATTCCAGTTTAGCAACCTTTTCTTGCAGCCGGAATCATCGCGAGAGTTTAGTCTCAATGAGTGTAGCATACTGCTACTGTTCTATGGACAAGTTGGTCAATTTAAAGGTTCTAAGGTCAGTTGGTGCTTAATGACCCCTTAGAAGACCCATATTCTCCTCGTTCTAATACAAGGGATATCGGTACAAACTAAAGTGCCACACCAACGTAGATACTGCTTCAACCGTATCGGTCTACGCCGTACAGTTCCCTCACAGTTTATTGCTACTTACCTAAAGGGTATCCCCCAGATCCGGGTTAGGATCTATAGTAACTCCGATACAAGCCCACAAGTATAAAGCATATAAAGCAAACAATTGAAAACACAATGATCTAATCCTAAGGTACACCCCACTTATTAAGCGTCCCCAGCAGAGTCGCCAGTTCTGTGATACGGTGGGAAAGAACTGACTGTTTTTTTTGTGTGTGCTGGTTTGCGTTTTGCGTTTGTTTTCGCAAAATGTCGCGGTAAGCAAGAGTTGCCACCAACTTTTATTTTATCCAACAAGGAAAGGAAAAAATCACAGAAAAATTCCTTTTTTGAGATGTTTCTCGGGTCCGGGGGGTAGATTATAGAAAGGGAAGGTGTTAGCACCCTTTCTATCCGTGGTTATCCATGGGCTCTTAGGTACATGCTCATAATGTTTTCAAAATTTGTTTTTCTTTGTGTTTGTGGGTTTGAAAGAGTTTTTGTTTGAAAGGTGTAAGTGTGAAAAGTTTGTTTTGTTTTGGAAAGAGCAAGTACTTAAGAACCATCTACCTACTCGAAAAAGGAATCGTTCTATGCTATCTTCCTTTAGACAATGCTATTCCACTATTGATGAGTAGGTAGCACCGTCGTCGGAGTTTTAAGGGTCAATTCGAATTTAGGGACTTACGGTCACCAAAGCAATGTTAGGACGCCTTAGCGGTAACCCTAATGTCCTAGATAATTTGTTTTGAGGAAACAATATCCGAGGCAACCGTTTCCAGGCGACTATGATCTTTGGACAAGAGGACGACCTCTAAAGTGACCTATACTCAATGATCGTGTACGAAGGCAACCAAGTGGGGTGTACCCTAAGAGTGCGCATGTGCGAGTGTGTTGTTTCGGTTAATTTTTGTCTTTGTACATGTTAATGGTGATCTATGTTGATTTTAGGTTAGCATTCATTCTTGTCATGCATACCTATTATCAATCATCTAACAGTTTATAAGTTGCGGAAATTAAATTGCGGAAAGTAAATTACAAGGCGTCGGGTATTTACATCGCCAAAAGCAACCCTTTGAAATTTAAATGCGGGAAATAAATAAAGCGATAAAAATAGTCCTAATTATCTATTACATTCTGGAAACAAATACAATATTGAAATAAAATGAATCGCATGCGGAAAATTAAATCGGGCGCAAGTTTTTTTGGGTTTTGACCCTTTAATTATTAAAGAAAATATTTTTTTGGTTATTTTTGAATTAAGAAAGTAATTAAACTAAGTTAAATATTAAATTAAATTAATTAATGAAAATAAATATTTTTGGGTTTTTGTTATAAAAATAAATTAATCAATGTTAATAAAAACCTAATTGTCTAAGTTAATTTTAATTATTGCAAAAGATATATTAAAGTTATTCTTAATTAAAACTAAATTAATTAATTGATTTGTTAATAAAAAGAAAATACTAAAATTTAAATTAATAAAGAAAATATTTTTTGGTTTTTAATTTTATGAAGAAAAAGATTTGATTGGTTAGTTATTTAAAAGGAAAATATAAAAAAAATAGCAATTAAAACAAAATAAACAAAATAACAATAGGAAGAGGTTTGGGCCTATTTGAGGGGTCTGATTAGCAATTCCATGGCCCAATTGGCGCTGGCCTGGTTGACTTTGAGAGATTCAATGTGCGCCTTTGACTTGATTCCATGGTGTACGTTCCATCTGGGTCATCAGATCTGGCCTGGGGCCATCTGTCCATTGATTGAATGAGGGAGTATTGTAGGTTACGCACTTGGGTCAGCACCTGATTACCTGAATAAAAATATAACAAAGCAATATGGGGGACCTGGGATTCGAACCCAGGTCCTATTGGTATTTGGATGCATGCGTTCACCACTAGGCCATTGTGTGTTACTTGTTAGTATAACGGAAAATAATAATAAGAAGAAAAAATGGATCAATATGCCAGCAAAAAATAAAAAAGGCGTGCGTGTTTGAATTGGCCACTCAGAGGGAGACACGTTTGTCGTCCATGACCTTCAAACCCTGTAAATTTACCTGCGGATTTAGATCCGCAGCTAAATGCGTAGGTGCGCTCTAAAATCCATTCCAGTCCATGACAATCAATTCCAAGCACATGGTTGAGTTCGTCTGGTCATCCTGAGTAAACCTATACCCTTCTTGAGTCTTGATTTCCCTTGAAAAAGAAAACCCTAAAACACGAATGAAGAACCCTAGCTATGGGGGTTCTTCATTTAGGCTAGAAAAACGCAATTGGCTAATGCAGAATGCTTATAAATTTAACGATAATTATGAATATGCAAAGAGTTTGTAAGAAAGGTGCAAGAATAAGGATCTATGAATTCAAACGAAAAGCAGTTTTTTGAGAGACTTACAGAGCTTTTGAGCGTGTATGGAGACTGGCTTTGGGTTGGTTCTGCTTCAGTGATTGTCAAGGAAATGATTGAGATCGTTCTTGGCTTCTGAATTTGCCTCTAAGTGTGATTTTGGTTTCACACTTTTTCCACTTTTTTTTCAAGTTTTATTTTCAGTATTCTTGCAGCCTCTAGCCCTCAATTTCGTGCCTTTAGCTTCCTTATGTATGATAGAGTGCATTAGGTTAACAAATATGCCTTGAATCTTTGCACATCAATGCCATGAGATTGGATTTGATTCACTATTGAAAACCTTCCAAAATTGACAAAACTCAATCTTTTTGCACATGGAATGCTTGATACGAGTTTGATGCTGATCTTGATGATGATTAAGTCATAAAATATCCAAAAAGATATCAAGCAATCAATATTTGGATTTTATTTGATTTAATTTGATTAAAAATGAAATAATTCAATAAAAAATCAAATAAAATAATAAAAATGATAAATGGACACAAGGATGAAGCTACAACACGTGTGCAATGTGGAAAGTCCAAATCAAGTGGAAAAGAATGGGCCCATTTGACAAAATTTGAAGTTTTGGGGATAGTTGACTTTTGGCAATTTTGCAAAAATTCCCAACTTCAACAATGCATAACTTCTTCAATTTTGAACTTTTGGAAGTGTTATTGGACTTTTTAGAAATCTTGATATGTCCTCTAAACAACCCTTTTGGTATCATCTCATTTTGATATTCCATTCTCAAGTTATAAGCTTTGGAACAAAAGGTGTTTTGTTGACTTTCAAAAATGACCTATAATGTCCAAATTTATAACTTCTTGTGAGTGCATTTTATGATCTTGGGGTATGAAGATGTATTGTAGGAAATTTCATCCTATTAAAAATTATCTTTGAATGGGTCATTTCTCATAAAGTATGAGAAAGTTATGCTTGGTCAAAGTTGAGTTGACTTTTCCTATAAAACCCTAATTTAACAACTTTTGAGTCTTGATGAATTTTGAGCAATCCTTGATGAATCATGATCAACCCTTGATCAAATGATGAAATATCCTTCAAAATGATAATGTTGAAAAAAAATCATGAAGTTTGACTGTTTATAGGTCACAGTTGACTTTTGCCCTAACAAAGTCGATTTTTGGACCCTTTGAGCAATTAACTGAGCAAACTTCCTCTGCAAGGCTTGAAATTTGACATGGATGACCTTGAGGACATATTAGGACATTGGGGAGCACTTGAGGTTATTTGGATTCAAGGATCTTGATGCAACAGAAAACCCTAATTTGGGGTTGACTGCCTTAGGAGATGATTTGTCTGACCCACTCTTGAGCAATCTTGAGCCACTTGGAGATTTTCCTTGCAATGTTTTGAGAAATATGAGAGGGCAAATTTTAGGGTACAACAGCAGATTCGTCAATCTAACTCTTCAAGCTTAAGAAGATTGAACAGGGGCAGTGGTTGTACCCTAAAATTTTCCCTCTCATTTCTCAAAGGATCATCCTGGACCCTCAGGTTTGCTTCCATCAAATTTCAAGCCTAGAATTACAAATTTTCCAAGAAATTCATTCACAAGGGAAAATGGTCATTTGCACACTGAAAAGTCAAACTTTGACTTTTGGATCAAAATCAAGTTTCAAGAATCATATTTCATCAAAGCATGAAGTTTGTTTCATCAAGAAAATCAGAAGTCAATATTTATGTTGAAAAAGTCAAAATTCTAAATACTTAGGAATTTTTCTAAGTGTTTAAGAAATATGATAAATTCAGAACTTCTGGCCAGATTATCACCATGATGCAAGTTAATTCTTGAAGAACTTATAACACAAAAGTTGTAGATCTCAATGAGATCTAAAACATTGTAGAATAGAACTTCTTCTAGGAATACTGCGATTTCAAGTTATACGTCTTCAAAGACACGTCCCTGATGCTGATGCTGAACTTCTGACCCAGAATTAAGCTATGATGCATAATCTTGTATTACAGGATTTCTGGTTTGATAAATCACATCATCATTTAATGCTCCCAACCACTTTTGAGTTTTTATCCAAAGGATTTCTCCACGTGTGAGATACAAGTACCATTGTTGTCCTTGAAAAAGCATACTTTTGTACAAGAGTATGTTGGGACCATGCTTTCCTTTGCTTTTGAGGGTACTTTTCCTTAATTCATGCTTACAAGTCCAGCTTAGGCATATCTAAAAGCTGCTAACCACCATACTTGTTGAACTTGCTTCAAGAACAAGTCAGCGCCCTAGCATGATGGCAGTACCCTTGACCTCTCCAAGCTACTAAACCTTTGCCTATAAATTGAACTTCATTGGAAATTGTAAAGAGGTCAAAAGATTTAAAAGAAAAAGCTTTAAAACCTTGCTAAAAATTCCAGGAATCCAAAACTGCAAACACAAATACAAAACCTGCTAGTTTTTGATTCTTGCTTTCAAACGCCAATTTCCTTCTAGTGTTTCTTGCCTAAATCATCCATACAGTTTCTGATATACATTTAGTAGCTGTCCTAACTTCTGTTTTTATACTGTAACACACTCTCCATCAGTCTCCACCTCAAAAAGTAAGAACTTTACTTCTTGGTTGTTCCAGAATTTTCCAGCCACTCATAGCCCAAGTTAAAGATTGTTCCAACTTGTTGAGCACGTGAGGAGGCTGATCAGAATATTACCAGCAGTCAGAACATTTTCCAGCTGCAAGGTAAGTTTCTATTGACTCTCATTATATCACTTAAGTATTGTTAGACTTGCATGTTCAAAATACAATGTAGACATCTTGATTCTGATGCTGTATATATTCATAGATTTCATGAATTTTCTGCCTAAGTAGGGAGAATATCAGTTCAAAACTTCTTAAGGAAACTAGGACTAGCATATACATGCTTATTTCTGATTTATAGTCTAGACATTTTTTATGTTTCTGAAACCATGATGGAAACCTGCCATAATTTCTATGTCTGTGTTTTCTATTCTGTTGAGATTTGACTAAGCTGCAGATATTCTGATTAGCATGGAGAAAGAAATGGAATTCATCATCAGAATTACTTTGTAATACATATTTATATTCTAGCCCCAGAAGCATCTTTTTTTTAGGTTTATTTAGTGACATTTTCACCCGTTTATCTGTCAGACAATATTCCTAAATCTTAACTTCCAGACAGCCTAACCCAACAACATTATCACCTCACTCTCTCAAATAGAAAGAACTTCTGATTTTCCAGTGACATTAGAACTTCTAGATTCCCAGCTGTATCAGAGTTCTTAGATTCTCTCAGTAGTCAGAACTTCTAGGTTTTCCTTTGTTCCCAGCAACCTTAAAACTTGGTGTACCCAGGCCCAGAACTTATAACCCTCTACTTTCCTACTAACATTTTCTCTCTTACAGCGTATCAGAGTCAGAACTTCTGTTCCTTCTCGTTTCAGCAACGTGCTGATTCTGACTCCTTTTTCTCTTATTTATCTTATTTTAGCTTTAATAAACAAAAATACCAAAAACATTTTATATTTACATACTTTATTTTATCCCTTTTAAAACTCAAAGATCAAAAATGTTTTCTTAAGGAAACTTATTTCTTTTTTAACAAAAACAAAACTAGTCCATTTTATATTTCTTGTACATTATTTCAATATGGTTGTAATAGATAGCTAGGACTTTAATTTCTCGCAATCCCCATTGTAAATTTGTACACCCCATCCCCTTAATGATGTAATAGCACATGACTTTACTTTTTCCGCGTTTTTATTGCTTTCATATATTGCTAGTAATTAGGTGTGTATGGCAAGATAAAAACAACAAATAGACAACCCAAAAATAAAAGACTAAATGCATGCAATCAAATACACTTCGCACACATGTACCCCTTAGGGTAAATCCCACTTGTTGCCTATCGGAAAAATAGTCATGTCCCTCGAACATGGACGTTTTAGAAAAGACCCTCGACAAATGATCGTAGTCCCTCGACGACCCTTGATGTTGCCTTTGGTAAATGATCTAGCCCTTAAACGACATTGCTAAAACGTCCCATAGGCTGCCTTCTATGATTATACAAATGTCCCACGCCCGTCCCTTCACATCCAACGATGGGGCTTCTTACCAAAACAATGGTAAGATAGCAACATCTAAAGGTGGAGGAAAAGAACATTTAAGACCTTTTTGAGTAGGTAGATTCGCTCCTAGTTGCTCGCTTGCTCACAAATAAAACATTTTTATACACCAACACACTCATTTGAAATGTTTCTCAAAAGAAAAATACTTTGTACGCGTTCTTATAGAAACGAGAGCCATTACAAAGAAGACACCTTTTCAAAATATCTTTCAAAAAACACATTTCGCAAACACCTCTTTGAGCTATTTTCAAAACAACACTTTGTATGCGTTCTTATAGAAACGAGAAACATTACAAAGGCATTTTCAAAATACTTTCAAAACCCACACCACAAGCACACATTCAAACAAAAGCAAGTGATCTAGCAAGCAACTAAGAGCCCGTAGATAACTACGGATGAAAAAGGTGCTAACACCTTCCGTTTTCATAATCTACCCCTTGAACCCCAAGAAAACATCTCTAAAGGCCTTTCCTGTTCTTTTCAGCCTTTCCTTATTAGATAAAACAAAAGTCGATGGCGATTCTTGCTAACCGCAACATTACGATCAAACGTAAAACACCCAAGTGAATTCTCCCACCGCGTCACACTCGTCAAAATTCAGTCTCTAAAGGGAATGATTTTCAGAATAAATCTTTGAAGGAAATCATCTGGTCATGTAGATAGTGGCCTCGTCCTATTTCGGGAATTGATCTACAACCTGTCTCTAAATTGCTGATAATATTCGTCTGTTTGTAAACTTAACCTAAAAATACAAAGTTAGTTGTATGCAATGTCATGATGTATGTAACGCATTGCGTAATGATGTTCTCAAAATAAATGAGAATAGTATATGCGTTTTGTATGCATATGTTATGATATTTGGTGAATGATGTATAGATACAATATGTCATTGAAGAGTATATATAGCTTTGTATAACATTTCTGGTTGGGGAAAATAAATCCCTGATTGTTGTTAGGGATGAAGATAGTAATTCTTCAGCTTTGTTTAGAACGATTTTACTGGGGATTCCCGCTTTCTGTTTAAGGACACTCCACTGGGGATGTTCGAATTTTTCTTGGGGATAGCAGAATTCCAGGAGAGTCGGTTGTTTGTCGTTCTCTTATCAAAGGATTTGATCTTATATACCCTGACTGGGGATAAAAGGAGATGAATAATCCTCCATTACACTACTTGACCAGGTTTCAAATATGAGTATTAGCTCTTCTGGGGAGAACAACATTGAACAACATCTTACCGGAGAAGAGAATCTTGTCGGGGAATTGCAATATTGGAGAAATAAACTCCATTAGGGAAATAAACCTTGCAGACCGCGCTGAGGAAATAATTTTTGATGGGGATTAGCTTGTGAAAATAGCTCTGAGGAGATTGTCTGTGGGCATTTATGGTCAACTTGAACATTATCCCGACTCCTAGAATCTTTAGTAAATGTTAATCCTGTTTTTCTGCATATATTTGTAAACAGTAATCATATTCAAATGCATATGTTAATTCAATGTAATCATTGGACGTTTTTCGCAAACAAAACAGAGAAAGTAAAAACAAATTAAAATTATGAAGTATATTTGCATTGATTTTGAAAGGTTTTTGTGATACGGTGGCAGAACCGACTGTTAATACTGGTTTGCGTTTTGCGTTTTTTTTTGCAAAATGTCGCGATAAGCAAGAGTTCCCACCGACTTTTATTTCATCCAATCATGGAAAAGGAAAAAGAACAGAAAAAACTTTTTTTCGAGATTTCTGAGTACGGGGGGTAGATTATAGAAAGGTAAGGTGTTAGCACCCTTTCTATCCATGGTTTTCCATGGGCTCTTAGGTACTTGCTCATATTTTTTAAATTGCTTGTGTGTGTGCTTGTTTTGAAAAAGTTTTACTTCTTGATAACCCTTGTATCAGTCCTCAAAAGTGTGACGAAGTTGTTTTTGAAAATTGTTTTGAAAGGTGTTTGTGTGAAAAGTTTTGTTGAGCAAGTACTTTAGATTCTACCTACTCGAAAAAAGGATTGTTCATTCTCGTTTCCTTTAGACAGTGTTATCCTACTATTAAGGAGTAGGTAGCCCCGTCGTTGGAGTTTGTAAGGGACGTTCAAAAGGGACAAGTACAGTCACCGAAGCAATGGGTTGGAAACTTTAGTAGTAACCCTAGAGTCTTAAAGATCTTTCCGAGGCAACATTCGAATGGGACATTTGATCTTTTAGACAGGAGGGCAACCACTAAAATCTCCTATGCTTAAGGACTGTTTACCGAAGGCAACCGAAGTGAGGCAAACCCTAGGAGTGAAATATGTGCATGTGTTATTTTTCAGTTAATTTGTCTTTGCACATTAGGTTATCTACCGTTTTAATTTTCAAACAATCTTTCCATACAATCCTATTAGTCATTCATCTAGACAGTTAAAGATTTGCAGAAATTTAAAAGTGCGAAAATATAAAACCTAACTATTACATGGATTTCGCAGATACAAAATTATTTAACTGAAAATAAAATGCGGCAATTAAAACCCTAATTAAAATCTATTACAACCTCGAAACAGTAACATAAATAATAATCGGAACGGTAAT
This sequence comes from Vicia faba, assembly GCA_948472305.1. NCBI lineage: Eukaryota > Viridiplantae > Streptophyta > Magnoliopsida > Fabales > Fabaceae > Vicia > Vicia faba. Next base: position 588,066,183 of record OX451736.1, on the reverse strand, counting down.
TAAAACGCGCGACAAATTAAATGCGAAGAATTAATTAAGAGACCTAAAATCTAATTAAAAAAATATTTTGTTATTTTTTAGAGAAAAATCAATTATTTACAACCCTAATTTCTAATTAGTTTTAAATATAAAAAGAAATTGAAATTAACCTAATTTAAACTAAATTAATTAATTAAAGAAAATAAAATATTTTATAAAAAAGATTTGTATGTTTTTTTGTGATTTTGATTTGAGAAAACAATTTAATTACAAATTTAAAACCTAATTTCTAATTTGTTTTATTTACAAAAAAGAATTAAATTAACCTAGTTTCTAATTAAATTAATTAAAGGAATAAATATTTCATGAGAAAAATGATTTTTTTTTGTATTTTTGTGATTTTTTGATTAAATAAAAAATGATTTTTGTGTTATTTTTGTGAAAAAGAAAATAATCAAGAGAATAATTTAAGAAATTAAAAAAAATAGAGAAAAGAAAGAATTGGGCCTGTGTTATGCTGCATGAGGGGGTGTGATGTTGAAATTCTCCAGGCCCATTAGTGCTGAAGCCCAGTCAGCGTTGGATTCTTTGTGATGTTGACTTGGACGTGCACCATGGTCCTTCACTGGTAAGCATTGGATCTGGCCAGATGTGCATCTATTGGATGGAGGATGATGACATATGGTGGACGCTAGGGCAGGTGATGTACGTGATCTGAAAAGGAAAATAGGAAAATAAAGTTTTGCTTGGACCTGGGATCGAACCCAGGTCCTCTCGCTTACCAATACACTCCCTTGCCAGTTGCGCTATTGTTGTTATTTGTTAACATAATAAAGCCAGAATATAATATATGAAAACAAGGTAAACTGAATCAAAAGTGTGCGAAGTTCTGATGGGAAAATGAATGATTGCCACACCACCGTCTTCTTCATTCTTCGTCGCCTTAGGTTCCTTTACCTTTACCTACAGACAAAAGTCTGTAGCTACAAACCTGTAAAACTGAAGAATCCAGCACATGCATGATAAATTAGTTGTGACTGTACCAATCAACTCGTCTTGGCCTCACGAGCATCATGGTACCTTATTTGTGGCCTAATTTTTCCTCTGTCAAGAAGCCCCAAAACATGGCTTCAAACCCTAGCTATGGCATTCATCAGTATGGGCATCAAAACGTTAATTAAACCAAACCAACATATTGCAAACATGATAACAAACACGCATATGCCATTAAAACATGCTCATAATGTATAAATCATGATAGTCGAATTTGAAAAATATGGCAAACCGTAATGTTCATACAAGTTGTTTCTGAGCGTGAAAGGACTTGTAATTGATTGGAATAGCTTCCCGAGACATCCAACAATCGATTGGCAATGCTAGGATGGCTTGAGATGGCCTGTATGACTGAAACCGATTCACACTTTTCTTTGAAAATTTGGAGTTTTTTTCTTCCTCTTTCACGACTGCTAGCCCTCTTCTTTTGCCTTGTACTTTTTCATTATATATGCTAGGACAAATTCGGGTTCTAAAAACAAATGATATCTTTGAAAGTTTTGAAGATTTGATTTGATTTTCATGCCATATAATATCTTTCTAAATTGAGACAAATTATCCCATTTTGGTACCAATCATGCTTGATTTGATTTGGCCTTGATATTTCAGAATATTTTGATTGCAATCCTGTCAAAAAATCATATCAAAACAGATCTTTGATATTATTTACCAATTATTTGATTTAATTCAATTTTTAATTAATAAAAAATCAAAATAAATTGGAAAATTAAGCAAATAACATGTGGATAATTAATTGGGTCGTGGACCATGTTATAAACGAGGTGCAATCATGAAATGCTAGGCCCATTTGGTAAAAAACGCACTTTTGAGCATATTTGACTTTTGTCTATTTTGCAAAAAAGGTCAACTTTGACAAGGCATATTTCCTCCAATTTTAACCCTAGAGAGGTTTTCTTTGACTTTTTAGAAAGCTTAGGATGTCCCCTAAGCAACCCTTTTGGTATCATTTCAATTGATTTTTTCATGTTCATGTAAAAAGCTTTGACCCAAATGGTGTTTTTGTTGACTTTTCAAAAGGACCTATAATGTAGAAATTCATATATTTTGATGAGTGCATATTTTGAACTTGAGGGATGAATATGAATTGTATGGAATTGCATCCTATTCAAAATGAGCCTTGAATGGAAAATTTCTGATAAAATATGAGGAAGTTATGCTTGGTCAAAGTTTGGTTGACTTTTCCCGAGAAACCCTAATTTAGCAACTTTTGGGTTTTGATGAATTTAGGGAATTCCTTGAAGAATCATGATCAACCCTTTATAAAATGATGGATATCACTTCAAAATGTTGATGTTGACCAAAAATCTTGAAGTTTGACTGTATGTGGGCCACAATTGACTTTTGACCTAATATAGTCGATTCTCAAGCATCTGAGCAGTTGACTGAGCAAACTTCTTGTGCAAGGCATGAAATTTGACATGGAGGGCCTTGAGAACATATTAGGACCATGGAGAGCATATGAGGTCTTTGGAGTTCACCTATCTTGATGAAAATGGAAACCCTAATTTGAGACACACTGCCTTAGGAGAGAGTTTGTCTGGTCAACTCTTGGGCATCCTTGAGCAAGTTGAGGATATCAATGGGCATGTAATGAGTAAAATGAGAGGGAAAATTTTGGGATACAACATCTTCCCCTGTTCAATCTTCTTAAACCCGAGGATATAGATTGACTCGTCTTCCTTTCGTGATCTGAGGGTGGAAGATGATTGAACATTAGAGTGCCCAGAAATTTGCACTCATATGAATTGACACTTGATTTGATGATGTCGGGAATAGGCTTACAGATGCCATTTAGAAGTTGCTGGAGAATTGTCGGAGATGGGCTTAAAGATGCCATCCAGGATGTGACGGAGAATCGTCGGAGATGGGCTTAAAGATGCAATCTAGAGGATGTTGATTTCCTGAGATATTCCTTTGATGAGAATTCATGTTCCTGTTGTTGGTGAGGAATCTGCTGAGGAATGTTGGTATCTATCTTGGGAGAAATAGAATTTTAGGAGCTTCAGTTGTCCGTTACTATACTGGGGAATAACTCCTGCTTGAGGAAGCGGAAGTGAACTGCATATCTGGTCAGGGTACAGGCTGCACCGCGACTTACAGGGGAAATGCGAAATCAATCGTGTTTGATCAGGTTCAGGTCTTGCAGTGTTGTGAACTGTCATTTGGAGATAAGAGAGAAGGAACCTGGATAGTAAGGTTATGAGAAGGAACCTGTTTAGTAAGGTTACTTCGATATGAAATCCTGGATAGTAGGGCTGTGAGAAGGAACCTGGGTAGTAGGGTTACTTTGAAATGAAAGCCTGGATAGTAGGGCTATGAGAAGGAACCTGGATAGTAGGCTTACTTCGAAATGAAAGCCTGGATAGTAGGGCTGTGAGAAGGAACCTGGATAGTAGGGTTACTTTGAAATGAAAGCCTGGATAGTAGGCCTGTGAGAAGGATCCTGGATAGTAGGGTTACTTTGAAATGAAAGTCTGGATAGTAGGGCTGTGAGAAGGAACCTGGATCGTAGGGTTACTTTGATATGAAAGCCTGGATAATAGGGTTGTGAGAAGGAACCTGGGTCGTAGGGTTACTTCGATGTGAAATCATGGATAGTAGGGATTGTGGGAAGGAACCTGGGTCGTAGGGTTACTTCGAAATGAAAGCCTGGATAATAGGGCTGTGAGAAAGAACCTGGATAATAGAGTTACTTTGATATGAAAGCCTGGATAGTAGGGCTGTGAGAAGGAACCTGGATGGCAGGGTTACTTTGAAATGAAATCCTGGATAGTAGGGCTGTGAGAAGGAACCTGTATAGTAGGGTTACTTTGAAATGAAAGCCTGGATAGTAGGGCTGGGAGAAGGAACCTGGATAGTAGGGTTACTCTGAAATGAAATCCTGGATAGTAGGGCTGTGAGAAGGAACCTGGATAGTAGGGTTACTTCGATATGAAAGCCTGGATAGTAGGGCTGTGAGGAGGAACCTAGATCGTAGGGTTACTTCGATATGAAAGCCTGGATAGTAGGGCTGTGAGAAGGAACTTAGGTCGTAGGGTTACTTTGATGTGAAAGCCTGGATAGTAGGGATTGTGGGAAGGAACCTGGATAGTAGGGTTACTTCCAAGTGATAGTGTAGATTAGTTGACCCGTTTGGGTTCGGGGGCCGAGTTTCCGTTGGTCGTCTGCAAATGTGACTTGCATAACTGCTGAATTTGTTGAAGCTAATCCTCTTTTCCTGGAAAGATATCAGGGTTAGTTATATGCCATGCATGAAATTCAGGGTGAAATGATGTTCTCAAAATAAATGAGATTATGCTACATATGATATGTATGCGCATGCCATGATATATGTTCATGAAATGCTATCAAGGTATGCTCGCGTCTGGGAAAATAAATCCCTGACGGTTGCTGGAGATTTGTAAATATTCCGTTGGGACGAGATGATGCTTGAGAATAAACTTTGCGGGGAACAAACTTAGAAAATGTATTTTTTTAGTTGGAGTGATGAACTCTGTCGAGGATTGAGCCTCTATATCTGGAGAAATAAACTCTGCTTGGGGGATGAAATTTACTGACTCGCCCGCGATTATGAACCTCAGCTGGGGTGGTTACGTCCTGTTTCGGGAAAGCTGCCATCAATGCTTTTGGATAATTTTACTCTGTGGGGAGTGTATGTACCAATAATTATGTTCCCAAGCTGGCTCTATCCCGGTACCTGCTAGGCAGAGTAACTGTAGGGTTTGGCACTTCTTGTTTTTGCTCCTATTTCTGGAATTATGAGTAATTGTCTTTTGTTTCTTATGTAAATATTTATGAGCAACAATCATTTTCAAATGCATATACCAAAAATAAATCATTGGATGTTCTTGCAAAACAAAACAGAAAAAGAAAAAATAGATTGAAGTTTCTTCTGAAAATGACTTGTATTGATTTTTGAAGTTGGCCTATAATAGGTGTTTTTGTACAAAGAGGCTGACGCTCTAGTAAGAGAACTCCGCTAAAAGATAAAAATTATACAATTTGTATAAAAGCAAGAAAAACAGCTATGTGAAACAACCCCATTGGGTTCCAACTCCGCTATTGCCTTTATATCTTCAAGCGTCTCATCACTTTGCTACTTGGACGAAGGTTGATTAGATTTGTTGGCACCGTCCGAGCTTGATAGTCGATGCCGAAGTTTGGTCGCAAGATGATCCAATGAGACATAGTGATACGCTTCATATCCCTAACTTTTGCCTGGACCGCGGTTTCGGGTTTTCAGTCCACCGGGATACCCTTTTTTTCCCAAGCCTCCCTTTCGGGTTTTCGACTTACCGGGTGTACATATTTTTTCATTTTCATCCCTTACTTTTGCCCGAACCCTTTTGGTTCGCCGGGAAGCCCTTATTTTTGCCTAGGCCGGTCAACCTAGTGGGTCTTTGATTAGGCGTAGTATCTTTTCACTATGTTTGCATTGACAGGGTGAGGAAGGTTATCGCCGTCCATGGTGGCTAGAATCATAGCTCCACCCGAAAAAATATTCTTAACCACAAATGGCCCTTCGTACGCGGGGGTCCATTTTCCCCTGGGATCACCTTGCGGCAGTATGATACGTTTGATCACTAGATCCACAACTTGATATTCTTAACGCCTGACTTTCTTGTTAAAAGCCTTGATCATTCGCTTTTGATACATCTGACCATGGCAGATAGCAGTAAGTCTCTTTTCATCGATTAGATTTAACTGATCAAGTCGGGTTTGGATCCAGTCGTCTTTGTTCAAACCCGCATCCTTCATAATCATGAGATAAGGTATCTGGACTTCGATGGGTAGGACTGCCTCCATGCCATATACCAGAGAGTAGGGTGTTGCCCCTGTCGATGTCAGTGCTGAGGTACGGTACTCATGAAGAGCAAATGGTAACATCTCATGCCAGTCTTTGTATGTCATCGTCATCTTCTGTACAATCTTCTTGATGTTCTTGTTAGCTTCTTCAACAACACCATTCATCTTCGGCCGGTAGGGAGAAGAATTATGATGTTGTATCTTGAACTGTTTACAGAGCTCGGTGATCATTGTGTTGTTGAGATTCATACTATTGTTAGTAATAATTCTCTCTGGCACTCCATATCGGCAGATCAGATCATGTCCGATAAACCGCGCCATGACGTTCTTGGTTACTGTAGCAAAGGTAGCTTCCTCAACCCACTTCGTGAAGTAATCAATGGCTACTAGGATAAAGCGATGTCCATTAGAAGCGGTGGGCCTGATTTCTCCGATCATGTCAATGCCCCACATTGAGAAGGGCCATGGAGCTGTCAAGACGTTTAAGGGGAACGGAGGTACATGCACCTTATCAACATAGATTTGGCACTTATGACAAGTTTGAGAGTGTTGATAACAATTGGCTTCCATAGTGGACCAGTAGTATCCTGCCTGCAGGATCTTCTTAGCCATGGTATGTCCACTAGAATGGGTTCTGAAGGTGCCTTCATGTAGATCTGTCATGATCATCTCTGCTTCATTCTTGTCTACACACTGTAGTAGTGTGGAGTCATGGTTGTGTTTATAGAGGATTCCAATACTGAGGAAGAACTTTGCAGCGAACCTTCTCAGAAACTTCTTATCATTGACAGATGCCCCTTCGGGATATTCTTGAGCCTCGAGATACCTTTTGACTTCGTGAAACCAGGGTTTGTCTTCCACTTCTTCGGTATCGATTTCACAGCAGTGTGCTGGTTTATCCAACCTCTCAATTGTAATTTTGGGAGCTTCATTGTCCCACCTAACCTTGAACATAAAAGACATGGTAGATAGCGCGTCCGCTAACTGGTTTTCCTCTCGTGGAAAATGTTCAAAGGTTACCTCCTCAAAGTGTGGGAGAAATGTCAGTACATACTCTTTGTAAGGAATGATATTCGGGTGCTTTGTATCCCACTCGCCTTTGATCTGACTTATCACCAAAGTGGAATCCCCAAATACACTCAAGAACTTGATCCTTAAGTCGATAGCAGCTCGAAGACCCATAATACATGCTTCATACTCCGCCTTGTTGTTGGTGCAATTGAAACATAATTGGGCAGTGAACGGAGTATGACAACCCTCAGGAGATATAATTACAGCACCAATGCCATTACCTAGTGCGTTTGAGGCTCCATCAAAATACACAGACCACCGGGATCCCTCCTTAGGTCCTTCATCCGGTCCAGGTTCTTCATAGTCAGTCACCAACATAATATTCTCATCCAGGAACTCAAAATTCATGGACTAGTAGTCATCCACGGCCTAATGAGCCAAATGATCAGCCAATACACTCCCCTTTATTGCTTTTTGGGTTGTATATTATATGTCATATTCGGTTAAGATCATCTGCCATCTCGCTATTCTTCCGGAGAGTGCGGGCTTCTCGAAAATATACTTGATCGGATCCATCTTTGATATCAACAAGGTAGTGTGAGTCAGCATATACTGTCTCAGTCGGTGAGCAGCCCATGCCAAAGCGCAGAAAGTTTTCTCGAGCAATGAGTATCGTGTCTCACAGTCGGTAAACGTTTTTCTAAGGTAGTATATTACGTGCTCTTTTCGACCAGACTCGTCATGCTGCCCCAGCACACACCCCATTGAATTGTCTAGCACTGTCAAGTATAATATCAAAGGTCTTCCTTTAACTGGAGGCATCAGAATTAGTGGTTCTTGAAGGTATTTCTTAATTCTTTCAAAAGCGGTATGGCATTCATCATTCCACTTTACCACTTGATCTTTCTTTAGAAGCTTGAAGATTGGCTCACAAGTAGCAGTCAGATGTGAAATGAACCTGGCGATATAATTCAGGTGTCCCAAGAAACCTCTAACTTCCTTCTCCGTATGGGGAGCTGGAATTTCTTGTATAGTTTTTACCTTTGCAGGATCTACTTGGATGCCTTTGTCACTGACAATGAAACCCAGGAGTTTACCAGACCTTACCCCGAAGGTGCACTTGTTCGGATTCAACCTCAACTTGTATATCTTCAACCTGTCGAACAACTTTTGGAGATGATCAAGGTGCTCTTCCTCAGTCTGAGACCTGGCTATCATGTCATCAACATAGACTTCGATCTCGTGGTGAATCATATCATGGAACAAAGCGACCATGACGTGCTGATAAGTTGCCCCAGCATTCTTCAATCCAAAAGGCATCACCTTGTAGCAGAAGGTGCCCCACTGTGTAACAAAGGTTATCTTCTCCATGTCTTCAGGAGCCATCTTGATCTGGTTGTAGCCAGAGAAACCATCCATGAAGGAGAACATTTTGTGTTATGCGGTGTTGTCAACCTGAACATCAATGTGAGGAAGTGGGAAGCCATCCTTGGGGCCTGCCCTGTTCAGGTATCTATAATCTACACACATCCGTACCTTACTGTCCTTCTTAGGTACTGGGACGATGTTGGAAAACCACTGCGGATAAGAAGTGACAGCTAAGAATCCTGCATCGAACTGTTTCATGACCTCTGCCTTGATCTTCTCTGACATTTCAGGACACATACGACAGACCTTCTATTTAATCGGAGAACATTCTTCTTTAGTCGGTAGGCGGTGTACCACGATATCAGTGTCTAAACCAGGCATGTGTTCATAGGACCAGGCGAAGATCTCAACATAGTCGTGTAACATCTGTATCAACCTCTGTTTGACGCTAAGCTCCAGATTTGCACCTATTTTAACCTCTTTTCTGTCTTCCTCAGTACCCAAGTTCACTATCTCAACCGACTCTTCATGAGGCTGTATGGCCCTTTCTTCCTGCTGTAGTAGTCTAGGAAGTTCTCCAGGCACCTCACAATCATCCTCACCTTCGGCTTAGTTGATCATATTTTTGAAGTCATAACTGGCAATAATAGAGCTATTATCAATGGGATCCAGAGTGGATATGGATCTGCATTATGATACGTGAGTGTGTGTAAGAGAATAGCTGTTTTGATAAAGCAAAAACAGAAACGAAAAATGGAGAGCGCAAAATTTGTATGCAAGAAACGTCCAATGCTTTATTAATGATATATGAAATGACAAATAATAGCCCTCACAAGCAAAGCCAATGTGCCTCGGGCAAGGCACAAGGCCGTAAAGTTTTAAATTGTTTATTATAACTCTCAAAACAAGTAAGACAATTACTACAGAATAAAAGAAACTGGTATAAAGTCCCTAGCCGTCCAGTTACTCGGTCCACCGTTGGTAGTTGGGTAGATCCAGCCATCAATGTCTGAGTCTTCCTCGCTGTCTTCAATGGAATTAACCCCACGATTGCTGATGTGTAGGGGAGGTCCTCCAGCCCGAGCGCGTCGAATAGCCCTTTGAGCCCCTGTAGTAAAGCCAAAACCAAATTTGTCAGTTTTGTGAGTGAAATCAGGGAGCTGACCCCAATTGGCACACCCACCTTCTTCAACCTTGTCCATGGCGTCCTTGAGGGAAGCCATCTTCAGAGGAGGTTTGCTGTTGGTAGTAGTTTCATTCGATGCCAAAATATGAGGGACCTCTTCAAAGTTCTGACAAGGAGTTTTTATGAATTCCCCGTCCATCTCTACATAGCGGAAGGAATTGAGGTGGCTCACCATATACTCCTCTTCACCCCACACTGTGACAATCTTCCCTTTTACCGGATTCTTCGGCATTTGGTGTAGTGTGGAAGTAACTGCCCCAACCTCATGGATTCAAGGGCGACCCAACAAACAAGAATACGACGGCCTGATGTCCATCACATAGAAGGTGAACCCAAAAGTCTGAGAACCCACTTTGATAGGGATGTCCACCTCCCTGTGCACCATTCTCTTCGACCCGTCAAAAGCCCTTGCCACAATGTTACTAGGCTTTAGAGTCAAACCCTCACAATCCAACCGGTCCAACTCCTTCTTCGGCAGAACATTTAGCGAAGACCCAATATCTACCAATACATGAGCCATAGTGGTGCCTCTGCATTCAATCGAGACATGCAGAGCATCATTATGCTTACTTCCCTTTGGTGTTAAGTCTGCATCTGAAAAACCAAGCCCATTATCAGCAGTCAGGATGGCCACACAATCTTTGAACTGATCAGCCAAAGTTTCCTACGGCACATGCGCAGTTTTAAGGAATGCAATCAAAGCCTTCGCATGGGCTTCAGAACACAACAACAGAGATAACATGGATAATTTTGATGGGGTCTTCCCCAGCTGCTCGACCATGTTGTAGTCGCTCTTCTTTATTATTTTCAAAATTTCCTCTATCTCTTGCTTAGAGGCCTCCACAACAATTTTTCTAGGCGCCTCCATCCGGGCAGGCTCACCTATAACTTCTTTGTCGCGGATATCAGACGATTCGCCGACAGAGGTAATAACTGGAGTAAGGACAGAAGTTGTAGTTGATGTACCAACAGGAACAACAGATGGAATGACAATAGGCTTGTTGACAGTCTTAGGGGAAATCTCAGGAGAGAAGACCCTTCCACTTCGGGTAACTTTGTTGGTTCCGACCATGTTACCAATATCAGGATCAACCTCTTCATCTTTCAACTCTTGTTTGATGCCATGATAGTACACATCGGCACCACAATGCCAGGGGACAACTTTGTCTGAGACATACGGGACAGGACCAGGAATAGTGATTATCAACAGAGCGATTCTTGGAGTATATGTAATCCTAATAGGTCTTCTCAAGGAGACCTTGGAAGGATTGGCGGAAATAGTTATAATGGCAATGTCTTCAGATGGGACAACGGGAACCAAAGTTTTCTCGAACAAAATTTCTTTTTTGTCCATCAGGCATTGAACACCTAACTTCAGCAAACGACAACCAAAAGGTAGAAACGAACACATGTTGCAACCTTCACCACAACCCGGAAATAAACTGGCCAACAACAAATTCTTCTTCACAGTCATGAGAGGAGTAGAAATTTCATCCACCAAGGTCACAAACAAGTCGGTATCAATAGCATTAACTCCACCACCGTTCTTAGGCATGGGAGAAGTTATGACATTGGGCTTCTCCGGAGCATCAAACTCAATTTCCTTGGCTTCAATCAGATCTTGTACCTTATTTCTTAGAGCCCAGCAGTCATTGGTATCATGGCCAGGACTCTCAGAATGATAGGCACACCGAGCATTTGGATTATATCGGGGAGATGTAGTGTTTGGATTCTTGGGAGCCTCTTTCAAGGTTGCCAAGTTGGATCTCAGCAGGTGAGGTAGAACTTCAGCCAATGTCATGTTGATTCGGGTAAACTTCCGTTGTGGTCTTTCCACTCTTTGTTGATTGTTGCATTTTGGAGCAATTGCAGACCTATGTATCATTACGGCACTTACTGTCTGACGATGTTCAACCCTGTTTTGGCCCCTCGGGCTATAAATGGCACTCGCTTCCTTCTTAACAGCAAAAGGCTTCTTTACTGATCTTAAAGAGGTATCCTTCTGTATCTTGCCGCTCCGAATCCCAGCTTCTACTCTTTCTCCAGTTAGAATCAGCTCGGTGAAACCAACTGACGAGATGCCGATCAAATGATTGAAAAATGGACCAGATAGCGTCCCTAAAAACATATCAACCAACTCCCTATTAGACAACGGGGGTTTAAATCTCCCAGCCAAGTATCTCCATTTCTGTGCATAGTCTTTAAAGCCTTCACTTGCACACATGGACATACTCTGGAGTTGAGTACGAGTAGGAGCAAGGTCGGTGTTGTATTGATACTGCCTGTAGAAAGCAGCAACTAGATCTTCCCAATTTCGGACATTGGCTCCCTCCAGCTGGTAGAACCATTCAAGCTAAGTCCCTGACATACTATCTTGAAAGAAATGAACCCACAGATTTCTATCAACGGCGTGGGGCTGGATCTTTCTGACATAAGAACGAAGATGGAGTTTTGGGAAGGACACCCCATCATACTTAGCAAAAACTGGAGCTTTGAACTTCTGCGGGATGACCACTCCCGACACCAATCCCAATTCTTCAAAATCTAGTCCAGGTATCCTCTGAACTTGCATGGCACTTAAACGATCTTCCAACTGCTTGTATTTATCCTCAGCAAGAGGATATTTCTCATCATTGTAGTCGGTATCATTGTCAGAAACTGCAGGACTAGGACCCTTCTCCCATGTCTCTTCTTCTTGATTCTCCCCTTCCTTGGATGAAGAGGTCAGATCGACTTGTCGCTTCAACCGCTCTCCAAACCTTCTGCCCATATTCAGAATACCGGCAACCTTCTTCTTTTTCTTTTTCTCTTTCAGGATGAGGGTTTTCAGATCCTCCTGCCCTTTTGCCAGACTTATGAACATTTGCTGGAACTGGGCATTTTGTGCCTGAAGGTCCTTGATGCTTTGTTCGGAAGACATTTCTGCTGAAATAAACAACGAAGAAGATGAGAAACCTGTAATGGTACCTGTACATGCAATGTTATGAATGGGATGCGCATGCAATGATTTCAAAGACTTTGGGAAATTTAAATTTGCAAACCAAAATAAACAAATATTTTATTAGCTGAATTCAAAGCTCAAATTCCTTTTAGGCATTACAATTAAAAACAAATCTAAAATTATAAAAGACATCAGAATTCCCATGGATGCTTGCTCTTTGTGCCGAGATAATCATTGAGTCCTTTTTCCTCATGGAGCTGCTTTGTGAGCTCTAAAACCTTCTTCATTCTTCAGTACGGACTTAGGGAGGTGAGAAATAAACCACTTCGACAGCAATGGCATGCAACACATAAGAACCCCTCTTCTCTTCATGGTACGAGTATGGAGAACGTGAAAAATATCTCCGAGCAAGGTAGTCACATGGTTGCGGGAGAGGAAGATCTTGATAGAATTCACTTCTATGAATGAGTCCGGATTAGGGAATAGGACTAACCCATAGATTAAAAGAGCTAAAACCTCCTCAAAAGCCTGAAAATCCATATCATCCCAAAACAGCTGGGCCTTGCCTATCAGAAACTTATCTAGAAAACCCTTGACTCTGCTTCTTGTTTCCCAATTGGATACCACGTCAGCCCGTTTCAGATGCAAAGCCGAGGCAATGACTTCTGGCTTAGGAACTTCTTCTAGACCTGTGAAGGGCAACTGTTCAAGAATGGGTGTATCCAACAGCTGAGAGAATTCTTCCAAGGTAGGCACCAACTGATAGTCTGGAAAGGTGAAGCAGTGGTGCTTGGGATCAAAGAACTGAAAGAGTACACTCATCATCTTTTCATCAAAGTTTGAAGTTACCAGGTTGAGAAGTTGACCAAGTCTCTTAGTGAACGCAGAAGTTTCAGAAACCCTTGATACTAGCTCTTTGAGTTGGGAAGGTATCTTCACAAAGCTGATTCAGATAGTGTTTCTACGAATGGTATCCATGATCTACAAAACAGAACAAAGATAAATTCCCTTGGTCTTTGAAATGGTTAGTGCAATAAGAATGAATGCTATGTTATGATGCATGATGTCATGATAAACCACAAGTATAGCAAACACAGTCAAATCACACAAAGTCCTTAGGTTTAAGGCTTGCATGAGGTTAAAGGTCATACCCTATTGAAGTTTAGTTGGTTTCAAACCTGTCTTAAAAAGTAACCGGGTTCTAAGGGATCTCAATATCACTGACCATCCTTTATCGGGCATTGTCTCAGCTCAAGCAATCTTTTCTTGCGGCCGAAATATCCCGAAAGTCTAATCTTAATGAGTGTAGAATCGAGTATCATCCAATCCTCAGCTCTACACCGAGGCCGGCTATCTCACTACTTTCTAATGGCCAAGTTTGTTCAACTAAGGTTCTAAGGTCCGTTAGTGCTTCACGACACCACGCGGCGGTCCCGTATTCTCCTCGTTTCCCCACGAAGGATATCGGTATCAACCAAAGTGCCACACCAACACAGCCATCACTTAAACCATATATGTCTATGTCGTACAGTCTCCACGATCTATTGCTGTTTTCCTAATAGGTGCCCTCAGATCCAGGTGTAAGATCTATAGTAGCCCAAGCAATAACCCTTTAAGAATAAAGCAAATAAACAAGAAAGCAATTTTTGAAATGACCAAGATCCTAAGGTAAACCCCACTTTATTTATATTTCTCCAACTGAGTCTCCAGTTCTGTGATACGGTGGTAGAACCGACTATTAATACTGGTTTGCATTTTGGGTTTTTTTGTTCGCAAAATGTCACGGTAAGCAAGAGTTGCCACCGACTTTTATTTCATCCAATCATGGAAAAGGAAAAATAACAGAAAAAACCTTTTTTTGAGATTTCTGAGTACAGGGGGTAGATTATAGAAAGGGAAGGTGTTATCACCCTTTCTATCCATGGTTTTCCATAGGCTCTTAGGTAGTTGCTCATCTTTTTTAAATTGCTTGTGTGTGTGTGCTTGTTTTGAAAAAAATTTACTTCGTGATAACCCTTGTATCGGTCCTCAAGAGTGTGACAAAGTTTTTTTTGAAAATTGTTTTGAAAGGTGTTTGTGTGAAAAGTTTTGTTGAGCAAGTACTTAAGATTCTACCTACTCGAAAAAAGGATTGTTCATTCTCGTTTCCTTTATACAGCGCTATCCTACTATTAAGGAGTAGGTAGCCCCGTCGTTGGAGTTTGTAAGGGACGTTCAAAAGGGACAAGTACAGTCACCTAGGCAATGGGTTGGAAACTTTAGTAGTAACCCTAGAGTCTTAAATATCTTTCTGAGGCAACATTTGAATGGGACATTTGATCTTTTAGACAGGAGGGCAGCCACTAAAATCTCCTATACTTCAGGACTGTTTAGCGAAGGCAACCAAAGTGAGGCAAACCCTAGGAGTGAAATATGTGCTTGTTGTAATTTTTCAGTTAATTAGTCTTTGCACATTAGGTTATCTACCATTTTAATTTTCAAACAATCTTTCCATACAATCCTATTAGTCATACATCTAGACAGTTAAAGATTTGCAGAAATTTAAAAGTGCGAAAATATAAAACCTAACTATTACATGGCTTTCGCAGATACAAAATTATTTAACTGAAAATAAAATGCGGCAATTAAAACTCTAATTAAAATCTATTACAACCTCGAAACAGTTACATAAATAAAATCAGAACGATAATTAAAACGTGCAACGAATTAAATGCGAAGAATTAATTAAGAGACCTAAAATCTAATTAAAATAATATTTGGTTATTTTTTGGAGAAAAATTAATTATTTACAACCCTAATTTCTAATTAGTTTTAAATATAAAAAGAAATTGAAATTAACCTAATTTAAACTAAATTAATTAATTAAAGAAAATAAAATATTTTATAAAAAAGATTTGTATGTTTTTTTTGTGATTTTGATTTGAGAAAACAATTTAATTACAAATTTAAAAGCTAATTTCTAATTAGTTTTATTTACAAAATGAATTAAATTAACCTAGTTTCTAATTAAATTAATTAAAGGCATAAATATTTCATGAGAAAAATGATTTTTTTTTTGTATTTTTGTGTTATTTTTGTGAAAAAAGAAAATAATCAAGAGAATAATTTAAGAAATAAAAAAAATAGAGAAAGGAAAGAATTGGGCCTGTGTTATGCTGCATGAGGGGGTGTGATATTGAAATTCTCCAGGCCCATTAGTGTTGAAGCCCAGTCAGTGCTGGATTCTGTGTGATGTTGACTTGGACGTGCACCATGGTCCTTCACTGGTAAGCATTGGATTTGGCCAGATGTGCATCTATTGGATGGAGGATGATGACACATGATGGATGCTCGAGCAGGTGATGTACGTGATCTGTAAAGGAAAATAGGAAAACAAAGTTTTGCTGGGACCTGGGATCGAACCCAGGTCCTCTCGCTTACCAATACAATCCCTTTCCAGCTGGGCTATTGTTGTTATTTGTTAACATAATAAAGCCAGAATATAATATATGAAAACAAGGTAAACTGAATCAAAAGCACGTGAAGTTCAAATGGGAAAATGAATGATTTCCACGCCACCGTCTTCTTCATTCTCCGTCGCCTTAGGTTCCTTCACCTTTACCTACAGACAAAAGTATGTAGCTACAAACCTGTAAAACTCAAGAATCCAGCACAGGCATGATAAATTAGTTGTGACTATAACAATCAACTTGCCTTGGCCTCACGAGCATCATGGTACCTTATTTGTGGCCTAATTTTTCCTATGTCAAGAAGCCCCAAAACGTGGCTTCAAACCCTAGCTATGACATTCATCAGTATAGGCATCAAACCATTAATTAAACCAAACAAACATATTGCAAACATGATAACAAACACGTATATGCCATTAAAACATGCTCATAATGTATAAATCATGATAGTCGAATTTGAAAAATATGGCAAACTATAATGTTCATACAAGTTATTTCTGAGCGTGAAAGGACTTGTAATTGATTGGAATAGCTTCTTGAGACGTCCAACAATCGATTAACAATGCTAGGATAGCTTGAGATGGCCTATATGACTGAAACCGATTCCATTTTTCTTTGAAAGTTTGGAGTTTTTTTCTTCCTCTTTCACGACTGCTAGCCCTCTTCTTTTGCCTTGTACTTGTTCATTATATATGCTATGACGAATTAGGATTCAAAAAACAGATGATATCTTTGAAAGTTTTGAAGATTTGATTTGATTTTCATGCCATATAATATCTTTCTAAATTGAGACAAATTATCCCATTTTTGTACCAATCATGCTTGATTCGATTTGGCCTTGATATTTCAGCATATTTTGATTGCAATCCTGTCAAAAAATCATATCAAAACAGATCTTTGATATTATTTACCAATTATTTGATTTAATTCAATTTTTAATTAATAAAAAATCAAAATAAATTGGAAAATGAAGCAAATAACACGTGGATAAGTAATTGGGCCGTGGACCATGTTATAAGTGAGGTGCAATCATGAAATGCTAGGCCCATTTGGTAAAAAAAATGCACTTTTGAGCATATTTGACTTTTGGCAATTTTGCAAAAAAGGTCAACTTTGACAAGGCATATCTCCTCCAATTTTAACCCTAGAGAGGTGTTATTGGACTTTTTAGAAATCTTAGGATGTCCCCTAAGCAACTCTTTTGGTCTCATTTCAATTGGGTCTTCCATGTTCATGTAAGAAGCTTTGACCTAAAAGGTGTTTTTGTTGACTTTTCAAAAGGACCTATAATGTAGAAATTCATATCTTTTGATGAGTGCATATTTTGAAATTGAAGGCTGAATATGAATTGTAGGGAATTTCATCCTCTTCAAAATGAGCCTTGGATGTAAAATTTATGATAAAATATGAGGAAGTTATGCTTGGTAAAAGTTTGATTGACTTTTCCTAAGAAACCCTAATTTAGCAACTTTTGGGTTTTGATGAATTTACGGCATTCCTTGAAGAATCATGATCAAATCTTGATCAAATGATGGATATCACTTCAAAATGTTAATGTTAACCAAAAATATTGAAGTTTGACTGTATGTGGGACACAGTTGACTTTTGACCTAATATAGTCGATTCTCAAGCATCTGAGCAGTTGACTGAGCAAACTTCTTGTGCAAGGCATGAAATTTGACATGGATGGTCTTGAGAACATATTAGGACCATGGAGAGCATATGAGGTCTTTGGAGTTCACCTATCTTGATGAAAATGGAAACCCTAATTTGAGACACACAACCTTAGGAGAGAGTTTGTTTGGTCAACTCTTGGGCATCCTTGAGCAAGTTAAGGATCCCAATGGGCATGTATTGAGTAAAATGAGAGAGCAAATTTTGTGGTACAACAACTTTCCCATAAGCAGGCAGTTTTACACAAGGAGACAAAAATCCTAGTAAGAGGAAATCATTGTAAATTTCGAAAAAGAGTACAAAATGATACAACTATGTGGAAATGATCCTATCGAGTTTCAACTCTACTATTCCCCCTATGTCTTTAAGCATCTCATCCCTTGCTATCGGAAGAAGTTGATTGAATTGATATGTACCTTTTGAACTTGATGTTAGTAATTACGTCGACTATAAGTAGATGGATGACCCAACAGGACATAGTCGTACGCTTTAATCCATAACCTTTTCCTGGACCGCCCTTTCGGGTTTTTAATCCACCGGAATATCCTTTTTTGTTGAAGCCGCCTTTTTCAGGTTTTAGAATTTCCGGATGCACAATTATATATATATATATATATATATATATATATATATATATATATATATATATATATATATATATATATATATATATATATATATATATATATATATATATATATATATATATATATATATATATATATATATATATATATATATATATATCCCTGATTTTTGCCCGAACTCATTTGGTTCACAAGGATGCCCTTATTTTTGCCTAGGCTAGTCAACCTAGCGGGTCTCTTTTATGCGTAGTATTTTTTAACTATGTTCGCGTTTACAGGGTGTCGAAAATCTTTACCGTCCATAGTGGTAAGCATCATAGAACCACCATGAAATATCTTCTTGATCATAAATAACCCTTCGTATGTGGGAGTCCATTTTCCCCTGGTATCACCTTGTGGTAGGATGATGCGCTTTATTATCAAATCACCAGCTTGGTACACCCGGTGTTTGACCTTCTTGTTAAAGGCTTTAATCATGCGTTTCTGATACATCTGACCATGACAAATAACCACAAGCCTTTTTTCATTAATCAAATTTTTTTGGTCAAGTCTGTATCCAGTCGTCTTCATCTAAATCCGCTCCTTTCATAATCCTTGGGGAAGGAATCTGGACTTCAACAGGTAATACGGCCTCCATATTATAAACTAGAGAGAACGGGGTTGCCCCAGTTGATGTATGTACTGAAGTGCGATAACCATGAAGATAAAATGGTAACATATCATGCCAGTCTCTGTATGTCACTGTCATCTTCTGCAAGATTTTCTTGGTGTTCTTGTTGGCGGCTTCCACTGTGCCATTCTTCTTTGATCGGTACAAAGAAGAATTGTGGTGCTTAATCTTGAACCGCTGCAGAGTTATGTGATCATAGTATTGTTAATATTGGTACCATTGTCCGTGATGATCCTTTCAGAGATGCCATACCGACAAATAAGGTTATACTTAATGAACCGAGCTACATCATTCTTGGTGACAGAAGCAAACGAGATTGCTTCTACCCACTTCGTGAAGTAATCAATAGCAACAAGGATGAATCGATGCCCATTAGAAGTAGTAGGTTTAATCTCTTCAATCATATCAATGCCCCATATTGCAAACGGCCAAGGAGTAGTCAAGACATTCAAAGGAACCAGAGGCACATGTACTTTGTCAGCATAAATCTGGCATTTGTGGCAAGTTCTGGAATGATGATGGCAATCTGTTTCCATGGTAGACCAATGATAACCTGCTCTTGGAATCTTCTTAGTTATTATATGTCCACTGGAGTGAGCACCAAAGACTCATTCATGCATATCAACCATAATCTTCTCAGCTTCCTTCTTGTCTACACAACAAAGCAGAGTTGAATCGTGGTTGTGTTTGTACAAGATTCTGTTACTCAAAAAGAACTTGGCGGAGAACCTCCTTAGAAATTTCTTATCATTGATAGATTCTACTTTGGGATACTCTTGAGTTTCTAGGTATATTTTTACTTCGTGGTACCAAGGATTTTCCTCTACTCCATCAGTATCAACTTCGTAGCAGTGTGTTGGTTCATCTAGTCTTTCAATATTAATTCTAGGAGCTTCAATATCCCATCTGACTTTGAACATAGATGACATGGCAGCTAGTGCGTCTGCCAACTGATTCTCTTCTCGTGGAATATGTTCAAAAGTGATTTCTTTGAAGTATGAAATTAATGTCAACACATGCTCTCGATAAGGAATAAGATTTGGATGCTTCATATTCCATTCTCCATTAATCTTACTGATCACTAGGGCTGAGTCCCCATATACATTTAGGAATTTAATTATGATATATGTTGGCTCTACAAGTTGTTATTCGTTCTCCTTTTGGTCTGAATATGTAGTGTATTTATAGGAGAAAAAAATTAGGTTAAGGGGTGGGCTTGGACATCATGTGAAATCATATATTTGATTTTGTTTGATAATAAGTTAAAATATTACAAAACCAATGAAGATTATTTTCACAAATAAGTCTACACGGTTTGTAGCATGACCTTGGGCCTCCAAAAGATTCAGATCACAAGCCTTTTATACCTTATACATTTATTTAACATTTATTTGATTTAATTTTAAATTAAAATGAATAAAAATAAAAATAAAAATAAATGAAATAAAAATTAAAATGATGCATGAATGAACTTAGAGGTCCATTATGAGGTCAGGAACATGTTTGGACTTTAAAATATAGGTCCATTAGCCCAAATATTTAAATTTGCTCAATTTGGATTTCATGTATTTTCTCAAAATTTCCCAATTTGCACCAATCATAACTCACTCAATTTTTGTCATATGAAGGTGATCTTTGACTTTTTGGAAAGCTAAAGATGTCTCCTACAATATTCATGCTGGTCATTTTTCCATTTGAAGAATTTAACTTGATGTAAATTGTTTTGACAAAAAGTGTCTTTTTGTTGACTTTTAAAATGACCTATATTGTTTTGGCCCATATCTCTCAAATGAAGCATTTTTGGCCTTGAGCTTAGAGAAACAAAGTTGTATAGAATTTAATTTCCTTTAAAATAAGGTTTGGTTGAGAATTTTATGATGAAGTATGTAAAAGTTATGCTTGGTCAAAGTTCAGTTGACTTCTCCTAAAGAAAACCCTAATTTAGTAACTTTTGACTTTTGATGAATCTTGAGCTTTCTTGATGAATCATGACCAAACCTTGATCAAATGATGAATGTGACTTCAAAATGTTGATTTTGACCAAAAATATTGAAGTTTAACTTTAAATTGGTCAAAGTTGTCTTTTTGTCCAATATAGTTGATATTTAATCATCTGGCTGATTGACTGACAAACTTGTGCTGCAAGGCTTGAAACTTGATATAAGGATTCTTTGAAGAATATGAGAAACTATGAAGTCCACTTGAGGCATTATAAGTCAAATTTTCCTTGAGAAAAATGAAACCCTAGTTGTAGGTCAACTGCTTATGAGGAGAGTTTGTCTGGTCAACCTTTGAGTAGTCTTGAGTAACTGAGACCTTCATGTGCACGAGGAGGTATCTTAAATTAATTTGTCTTGAAAATGGGAGGGAAAATTTTGGGGTACAACAAACTAATTGCTATTGGTTTAGAATTTTAAGTATAAGGAATACTCTAACATGAAATCACTCGGACCTTCGAGTATAGTTCTGGCTCCACTCACTTTGAGATTGATTGATCCGTTCATGTAAAAGACCTATTTGCAGAAGTTATCTTCTTTCGCGGGCGCACTTAACTCGAACAGGAAGTCGGCCAATACTTACGACTTAACACTGGTTCTTGGTGTGAATTCTATGTCGTTTTCCTGATAATTCCATCACCCAAGTAACCATCCTCCTGGCCAGATCTGACTTCTTTAATATCTACTTTATTGGGTAATTCGTTCTTACTGTTATTGAGTGACCATGAAAGTAGTGTCTCAGTTTCTAGGCTGTTACTACCAACGCTAGTGCTGGTATCTCAATTTTCTGATATCGTAGCTCAGCCCCTATTAAGACTTTGCTGACAAAATACATTGGCCTTTCTCTCCCTTCACCTTCTTGTACGAGAGCACAACTCATGGTCTTCTTAGATACTGCTAGATATAAGATCAGAGGTTCATTTTCTTTGGGTCTTACCAATATAGGAGGCGAAGACACGAATAGTTTCACGCCTTGAAAAGCTTCTTCACAAGCCGTTGTCCATTCAAACTCTTCATATTTTTTAATGGCCGCGAAGAAGTGTATTAATTTATCTCCTGCGCATGACATGAAACATGATAAAGCCGCCAACCGTCCTGTCAATTATTGGACCTCTTTTTTTGGAAGATGGACTCCTCATGTTTATGATTGTCAAGCATTTGTCTGGGTTAGCTTCAATTCCTCGATTAGTGAGCATGAACTCGAGGAATTTTTTGGCTTGCACCCTGAAGGTATACTTGTTTGGGTTTAACCTCATGTTGTAGCTTCTTATTGAGGCAAATGTTTCTTCAAGATCTTTGATGTTGCATTGTTCTGCCGTTGTTTTGACGACCATGTCATCCACATATACCTCCAAGTTCCTGCCGATTTGTGTGGCAAAAACTTTTTCCATCGGTCTCTGGTAAATTCCCCCTGTATTTTTGAGGCCAGATGGAATCACATCGTAGTAATAGTTGTTCTGGTTGGTCATGAAAGTTGTTTTTGGAGAATCTATCGGGCTCATTTAGATTTTATTATAACAGAAATAAGCATCTATGAAGCTTAGAAGTCTAAACATGAAATCCCCATCTATGAGGCCATCAATATCGGGCAATGGGTACAGATCTTTAGGACATGCTTTATTGAGGTCGGTGAAATCGACACACATGCGCCACTTTCTTGATTTCTTCTTCACCATCACCATATTGGACAACCAAGTTGGATATTTGATTTCCTTGATGAACCCGACTTAGAGCAATTTTTCAACTCCATCTATGATAACTTTTCTCTTTTCTTCACCCCTTTTCCGCTTTCTCTGAGATATCAGCCTTACATTGGGATCCAAGGCCAGGTGGTGGCACATAATATTGGAGTCTATCCCTAAAATGTCTGATGGATCTAAGGTCAGGTGGTGGCACAAGTTAGCGCTGATGTGTGTAATCTCAGAGGGTTGATGACCAATTTGAACCTGCTTGGTATCTTCATTAGGTGTTAAGTTGTCCTCGTTCGGATCGTCCCGGGGATCTATATCGAAAAGGTGGACTTTGATATTGTTGGACAACTCGGTGCTCCCTATCGGGTTCTTCTTTTTCAGTTTCAAGCTATCTTTGTAGAACTTTCTCGCCAGGTCTTGATCGCCTTTGATGACACCAACCCGAACCTTTCCCATTGGATACTTCATGGTGAGGTATAAAGTCGAAAGTTCCACTTCCAGAGTGTTGAAATATGGACTGCCAATGATGATGTTGTAGGGGGAGGCCGCGTTGACAATTAGATATCTCACCCGATCTATCTTTGCGTTTGCTTCATTGGCGAAAGTGGTTAACATCGGCAAGTGTCCTAACACATGGACCCGCTCTTTCGAGAATCTGACCAAGCTGCCTTTAACTGGTAACAACTTGGCCGTATTAAAGACCATTCCTTTGAAGGAATCCCAGTAGAGCACATCAGCCAAGCTCCCTGGATCCACTAAAACCCGTTTTGTTCTCCAATCCCAGATTTTCACTTTTATCACCATCAGATCATTCTCGTGAGTCGGGACACTGATTGAGTCTTGTGTGGAAAAGCTGATGGAATATAGGTATCCCTCTTGTCCCATGAAAGGTTCTTACATGATATGCATTACGGATCGAGCATACCTCTTTTTGGCCGAGCTGGTCTCTCCACCTCCAGCGAACCCGCCATAAATTATTTTGAGTGTATGTCTGGCAGTCTTTATTTCGTGCTCTTCTTCGATGTCCTTCCCTTTTTTGTGTGAGGATCTCTCCAAGTTGGAGTCTTCTCTCCGGGGAATGCCTTTCTTGGATTGTGACTTTGAATCTTTCACATATGACAAGAGGTGTCCTCTCTGTATCAGTTCTTCGATCTCTTTTTTAAGTTGATGGCAGTCATCAGTGTGGTGACCTCAAAGCTGGTGATAGCTGCACTAAGCCCCAGTGTCTTTTCCCATTACGGTGTTGACTTTCCTCGAACGTCCTGACCCGAGTATAAGATTTAAGATGCCTACTTCCTTTAGAATGGTTCCTCTTCTGGTATTCTAGGGTGTTAGGTCTTCGTCCGCCTTAAAAGGTCACCGGTATGACCTCACTGCGGGTCAGTCACGTGATCGAGGATGCTCTTTTTTGCATCCCAATCCTTCTTCCCTACTTTTTGTATTTTAGGTGGTGTCTCTGGACCGCTTCTCTCAGTTGCTTTCTTCATCTTTGATGTAGCACTCGGCTCTGGTGATTATTTCGTCCATGTTGGACGCCAACTTCTATACCAGAGACTCGTTGAATTTCTCAGCTTGAGGGCTATGTTGGAATGCTCCTACGAACAACTCTTAGTTGGGATGTGAAACCTTGATGGTTTCTTCATTGAATCTGGCCAAATATTCCCGTAGGACTCGTCAAGAAGTGTTGTACCAGTTTTTTGGTCAGGTCCTGGTAGCTAACCATAGAAATCCGAGGAAGACTCATATACCACCTTAACACCACATCTTTGAAGGTGTCTTCCAGAAGGTTACACTTTAAAGGAATCAGAGGGTCCTACTATTTCCATTTTATTGTTGATGGCGATAATATGCTCTTGGAGGTCAGTTTTGCCATCGAATGATGAGAGTGCTGGTGACTTGAAGTTCTCAGAGACTTGGTCGTCCCAGATTGCTTGCGACAGTGGACGGGGATCGATAATCTCCTCTTCTTAGTCCTCGTCTGCTGTTCTTTGTTGTCGCAAAATGTGGACATTATCTTGCAGCATTTCATTATGCCGACGAAGAACATCTACCATGGACAACAATTGTGCCATGTCTAGAGGGTTCTCATCAGTAGACATTCTTCTTAATGTGATATGCGGCCTGGGAGAAGTTTTACCGAGGTCCCACGGTAGATGCTAAATGTTCTTGTAGAAAAACAATAAACGGGTAGCTTCCTTGTAGGAACAAAGAGAGCTTCAATGGGTAAACTTCTATAGTATTTGTGGGGATTTAGGTGCTACACGGATGATGTGTATTGAACCAAGATGGAAGTCTTGGTTATCTCTCTAGCAGGAGCCCCTTTACATAGTCTTCCTTTTGCACCATTAAAAGCCT
Source organism: Vicia faba (assembly GCA_948472305.1). Classification (NCBI taxonomy): domain Eukaryota; kingdom Viridiplantae; phylum Streptophyta; class Magnoliopsida; order Fabales; family Fabaceae; genus Vicia; species Vicia faba. Next base: position 588,041,395 of record OX451736.1, on the reverse strand, counting down.
CAATTAAGGGGTGACTTTTTAACTTCATAACCGCATAACTAACGTCGTCACCATGAATGAGGACGTTCAAAGTTATGTAACACTGGGTTTAATAACCCGACGACCGTTACAATTATTAATATGTCAGGTTGTTAGTCGGCTATGAGCAGATGGACTCCAGTTATATGCCATATCCGAGATGGTGTTGGCTCCTAAATTCGACACCCTTGTTTGTTATCATATATAGACCATTAATTATGAGTCAAAAGAGTTTCCTACATAAGAAGGCTTCGACCAGCTGATCCTGTCGAAGGCTCATCAAAGAATGACAAGATACTTAGAGGAATTCCTTTAAGTGGGAATCTTGTTGTCTTCGACGTCGAAGGAACCTCTCGACAAAGGTACCTGATGCCCAAAGTCGAACGGTTTGAGATTTGAATGCTTGGAGGGAAAACGGTTCCCAGCAGTTACCAAGTGCAACGTGCCGAAGACAGAAGCGTCGAAGGCTGTGAGCGTGCCATGTGGCGTCATCTCGAAGCAGCGTAACTGCCCAGCAGTTACTTAGGATTTGTTTTAGTATAAATACTAGTTGTTCACGTAGTTTTCGCGTGTGTTCATCATCTTATACAAGTCACTCATTTAGATTCAAGTACCCAGCGTGAGCGAAAAAATAGTTGAGAATGTTTGTGTGAAACACCATTTAAATTAATCAAAGTCTTTTATTTTCAAGCACTTTATCGCTTTTCATTTACTTATCTCTGTCGAAGCCTTTTACTTAACGCTTTTATTTATTCTATCAAGCTTTTCTTCGTGCAATTTACTTAAAGTGTCTTTACTTTACCGGCATTAATCACCATTAGGATTAGTCAACCTCCAGAAAATCAACCATGTCTTAGGATCAATCTGATCGATCCTGCTAGTCACCAAATAAGTAACCTTTTGGAAGATCAGCGGTTGTTTACCAATTTCCACGGTAAACAAATTGGCACACCTGGTGGGACTTTGTGTTGATTTTTATGATTAACCATTTTATATAAAAGATCCTCCTTTTTCGAGAGTATTGCATGTTATTGAGAAGTGGTAGAATATACACCAACGAAACCAATACTAGGAGAAGAAGTGAAGAGATGGAGAATCCGCCAAACAATGGAGAAATCCCACAAACAAACGTGGGAGCAACGGTTATCCCAACCGTAAGTGAAGCGGTAACCGCTGGTTCAACACCAGCGGTAACAGTTACACAAACGGGGCCATTACCTCCATTTACAGGCCCCAAAATGCCTTTGGGAACTCCCCCACTAAGGGGAAACCAAAGAACTATGCCATATGTTCCCCCAGGTTTTTCGACAGTCGGTCTAAATCGAGAACCACTCTATGGCATGCCAACTTCTGAATTGGCTAGCATGACTGTTGTACCCCAAAATTTGCCCTCCCATATTCTTCAAGATTTGCAAAGAGCATGCTTCAAAATCTCCCCAAGGTTTGCACAGTTCAAGGGCCTCCTAACAGTCAAAAACTAGGGTTTTGGTTCTGGCCAAGAAATTGAAGTTTCCAAGGGTCCAATCAAGTCCCACATGCCTACAAACAAGGTCAAGCATCCTCATGTCAAGTTTCAAGACTTACAGCACAAAATTGCATAGTCAAAAACCCTAATTGCTCAACAAGTCAACTACAGGGGCAAAATGGTCATTTAACAGTCAAAAGTTCAAATTTTTGGTCAACATCTTATTTTGAAGCCACAAACATCATTTGATCAATTCTTGATCATGATTTTCAAGGTATGGCTCAAAAAGTCTCAAGATGCAAAAGTTTCCATATTTGGATAGTTGAAAAAGTCAACTGCAACTTGACCAAGGCATAACTTCCACATGGTTTATCAGAAAAATTCTATCCAAAGCTCATTTTGAAGAGAATCACATTTCCTACAACTCATCTTCACACTTCAAGTCCAAGAAATGCTCTCACAAAAAGTTATCAATTTCAACATTATAGGTCATTTTCAAAAGTCAACAAAAAGGGACTTTAAGTCAAAGGCCATAACTTGAGATTGGTAAATCAAAATGACATGGGACCAAAGGCATTGGTTAGAGGACTTCAAGACCTTTCCAAAATATCCAAGAACATGATCAAAGCTTAAAAATTGAGCAAGATATGCCTTGTGGAAGTTGGGAAATGTTTGGGAATTTTGAAAAGTCAACTTTGCTTCAAATGCCTCAAAATTGCTAATGGGCCACATTTTCTTCCAAGAATCATGATCCAAAGACTATGCACGACCATTTGGCCCAAAGGGGATTTATTTCATCATTTTTATTATTTATTTGAATTTTTAATCACCATTAATTCATTTAATTAAATAAAATATGGAAAAAATACTAAACAAATACATTTGAATCTTTTTATGCAGCATATGCTCTCATTGATTACTCAAGATTCGTGCACACCCAATTTGGAAAGGTTTGGCCATGATTGGAATCAAAAACACATGAAAAAGATTGAAAAAATATTCATTGAAAATCAAATATTTGATACATCAATGCATTGATCTTTTGGCTCAAAATTCAACCCTAATTCATCCCATACATAAGTCAGAATGCAAACCTAATGCCTGGAACCTGAATGCTGCGCTAGAACTCAAGGACCAAAACTCACTTTTTCTTAAAAAATCCAAAACCTGTTTTCATAGTTTGAAGGCGTTTCAAGGCGTGAAAAAGATTTCAAAAGCTTCCTGGAACTCCTCTGAACAGAACCCAATCGTTCTCCACTCTCCAAGCGTAAAGAATTGGTAGATAGGAGTCTAACTTTTCTGAAAAAAAATTGATAATCGTGTTTGCATTTCCATACGTTATTCATGACTTTTAACATGTGATTTATACTAATATGATGTTTCTAAAGCCATTGGTATTATTCAATTGAGTTTTGGACGCCTGTATGCAAAACTACCATGAACACGCGTTAGGGTTTCAGGAGCTTAAAAAGAGGGTTTCCTTATTCTGGAAAAATCAGCCTACAAGACCCATGCCATTAGAACCAGAAGCTTCACACGAACTCAATCCACAGGTCGCGCTCAATTTATGAGCAACCAGGGCCTATTCGCTATTTTTACGTTTACCACTTAGTGGGGGTTCAAAACCCCCGCTACTTGATGTTTTTTTTTCCAGGGCAAAACGAATCAACGAAGAAGAAGGCATGTTATCAACCGGTGATTGGACAATTCAAGTTTTAGCGCGTTTTTTTGAATTAATATCATTAGTGTTGGTTTGTTTTATATATTATTTATTTTCCATCAATGTTACAAAGAAAGCGCCTGGCACAGTTGGTTGATGCGTTGTCCAATAGGTACTGGGACCTGGGTTCGATTCCCAGGTCCCCTCACTTCCTTAATATATTTTGTTTCAACGTGATTCCATGCAGTTTCAACCCCCAGGCCTACCATGCGTCTTCTTTCCTGTGTTTGCCACGCGCCCACTGAGATCAATCCACCGGCCATGATCTGAAGAGTAGCATGTGCATAAGTCAACCAGGCCACACGCTTCCATGAAAAGTCAAAAAGGCCAAGGTTCTATTGGGCCTAATTGCTCACAGCATAACCTCCAAATTGGGGTCAACACCCCCCATTGGTTTGCTTTCTTTCATTCTTTTTATTATTTTTCTATTTTATTTGTTTTATTTAGTTTTAATGTAATTCTTTAAATTAATTTGTTTTCTTTAACATAAAAAATAAAAAATAAAAAATCAGAAAAGACAAAAAAATATAAAAATATTTTATTTAAATGTTTTCTTTGTAAATAAATTGTATTAATTAATTTAGTTAATTCTAGGTTTGAATTTTAATATTTTTTGTAATAAACTAAAAAATGTAGAATTAGGGTTTTATACTTTTATCCTTTTTTTTCTTTTTCACCATATTTAATTATTAATTATTATTTTGTAAATAAAATTTACCATGTAAATAATTAATTAAAATTAGGTCAAACTAAAAATATTTCTTAATAAATTAAAAATGGTAGAATTAGGTTTAATTAATTCTCATTAAATCCATAAATACAAAAACTCAAAAAAAAAATCTTTTCTTTTTATTTTAACTTAATTAATTTATCAATTGTAATTTAATTTCTTTAAAAAGGGTCCAACGCCCTCGCTTTCGATTATCAGTTCGTTTCGCGCATTTATTCCTTTCCTTATAAAATTCATGTAATTCTCCCAAAGCCATGTAATAGCTTAATTAGACATTTATTTCTCGCACTTTATTTTATTTCTCAAATCGGGTCTTGGATTAATTTGGCAATGTAGACCCGCGCCTTTGTAATAGCGTAGGACTTTTAATTCTCGCATCTTTTAACTGTTAATAATTTGCATGAAAGAATGAATGTCAAAATAAAAGCAATGCGTAGATCACCAATGCATGAACAAGACAAAAATATCTGAAAACGACACACAAATCACACACCACCCCTAGGGTACGCCTCATTGTTGCCTTGCCCCTCGAAAGGTGATCGTCGAGTAGAGGATGTTTTAGTAAGTCCTCATGTCCATGAACATGGCATGAGGGTAGCTTCTAAGGTGTCTTCCTATTGCTCCGGTGATCATCATGTCCCGAACCTTCGAATTGACCCGAACACCTCCAACGGTGGTGCTACCTACCTCTCAATGGTGGGATGGCACTACCTTAAGGACATTAACACAGACTAATTCCTTAGGGTAGGTAGATGACTCGTAGATACTTGCTCTAATTTCAAAACAAATCAAAAAATACTTTTCACACCGACACCTTTTCAAAAAGCTTTCGAAAGCAACTTTTCAAACACTCTTGAGGACTGATACAAGAGTCGAACTGAAATTTTCAAAGAAACTTTTTAAACCCACAGTTGAAAAGCAAACAAACCATTTTGAAAACACAAATGAGCAAGTATCTAAGAGCCCATGGATAACCATGGATAGAAAGGGTGCTAACACCTTCCCTTTCTATAATCTACCTCCCGAACCGAGAGCAATCTCTATAAGGAATTTTTCTGTGCTTTTGTCCTTTCCATTTGGAGAAAATAAAAGACGGCGGCGACTCTTGCTTCCGCGACATTTCGCGAACCAGCGTTAAACAGTCAGTTCCAGATCCACCGATCACACTGACGAATGCTACATCCACTTTTTCAGACCCTTTAGTGAGCGCCTCTTCGCCACTCCAAGGATCTGGGGTTGGTATGGCGAACAGGGGTAGGACCCAACTCTTAGGAGGAACGTCCCAAGTAATGCATGGCCTTACGAATGCCTCGACAGCAGTCTTAAGGCAGCAAATGGACGAAAGCAACCACGATATGGTTCAAATGTTGGCACAAACTTTAAGCACAGTGCTAAATCCTCTAATACAAAATACCACCCAGTCGAATCAGCAAATGACAGCGCAAATGGCGCGTCTGGCTGACTTTTTTGGGGTACCCCAACCTATTCGACAGCCCCAAAGGGCACAGATGAGGGGAAACCAAGGTATACTTCTAGAGGAAGAAACCACTATTAACCAAGTCCAGCAACCTGTCGAAGAAAACCTTAGGGTACGAATGGAACAACCCGGGGTCGAAGAGCCTAGAGTCATAGCCCCGGAAGTAAGGATGGTTAATAGAAACCAAAACGCTGACGAAGTAGTTCAGCAGATCCAATACTAGAATATTGGGTTGGAAAATAACTTGACAGCCATGATTGAAAGAATCATGATGCAAAATGGGGTGAATACGGGCTTCCGTAGGCCCAACTTTACATCCCCACTGTCAGAATATGTGTTACAAACAGACTTGCCTCCTAGATGCAAAGTCCCTAAGTTCACTAAGTTTTCAAGGGACACGACATAATCCACTGTCGAACATGTGGCAAGATGCTTGATCGAAGCAGGAGATATTTCAAACAATGAGAACCTGAGGATTAAGTATTTTCCAAGTTCCCTAACAAAGAATGCGTTTACTTGGTTCACAACTCTCCCCCCCAATTCGATCCACCATTGGACCCAGTTGAAGAGATTGTTCCATGAGCAATTTTACATGGGACAAACCAAGATAAGCCTGAAAGAGTTGGCCAGTGTAAAGAGGCGATTCACTGAACCTATAGACGAATATCTAAATAGGTTTAGGTTGCTCAAGGCAAGATGCTTTACGCAAGTGCCAGAACATGAGTTAGTCGAAATAGCCGCAGGAGGTCTAGATTACTCCATTAGGAAGAAATTAGACACTCAATACCTGAGAGACATGGCCCAACTGGCTGATAGGGTTCGACAGGTAAAACGCCTTAAAGCTGAAAAATCCAGAGCGACAAAAACTCATAAAAGAGAAAGGATAGCGTATGTCGAAATGGACGATGAAGATCCAGAAACCTTTGACGAACCTATAACCGTCGAAGAAAGTGAGGTCGATTTAGCTGAGTTAAAACAAGGGCCACCATACTCTTGCAACCTACTAGTCCCCTCAAGTGGAAAAAACCCCACTGGTCCTGAAAGGGCCAATGATAGGTTCCCTAAAAAGACTTACAGTTTTGATATTACAAAATGTGATGAAATTTTTGACTTACTTGTAAAAGATGGCCAAATGATAATACCCCCAGGGGTAAAAGTGCCTCCTCTTGATCAAAGAAAGAAAAGAGGCTTTTGTAAATATCATAATTTTCTGGGCCATAAAACATCTCAATGTTTTCTTTTCAGGGATCTCGTACAAAATGCTATCGAAGAAGGGAGGTTGAAGTTCGCTGATAAGATCCCCATGATTGTGGACTCTAACCCTTTGCAGGCTGAAGCCCACTATGCTGAACCTTCAGAGGTGAATGTGATCGAGGCTTCTAGGAGTCAGGTGAAAAGGCCAGGAATAACTATGGTCGAAGTCACCAAAGATCATATGAACATGCCAATCTTTGGCAGTTTTTCTGGGAATCTTTCTAGAAAGACAATCGAAGCAGTCCAAAAAGCTGCTGAAGGCCCAAAACTGGAGACAGGTGGAGCCTTGAAATCTGGAGCTAAACCCATTTCCTACTTGGCTGCAGCGCAAGGCCATACAGAAGACCTGGAGGCCCAGATGAAACAGATGACTCTTGCTTCTAAAGACAGCATGAATGTCAACATGGTCGAAATCTCTGAGTCAAAAGCTTCAGAGGAGGCCATTAGGCAAGAGCAAGCAAACAAAACGGCTTTCCCTCGGGAAAACGAAAATTTGGCAGATTTCCTGCAAAGATGCCAGAAGAAGAAGTCAGAAGTAATGCTGTGTCCTAGATGCAGCTCCATTTTTGACAAGAAAGCTGCTGAACACATCGAAGGTGTGAGAGCAGCAAACAAAAGAAGGGAAGGTGTTGATGTTCGACATGACCCCAGAAGAACCTACCAAAAGGGTTCAAATCAAGAAAGGAGGCCACTAACTTTCAGGCCTCTAACCAATGTGCCAGTAGATACGTGGCTCAAAACATCGAGCCGAAAGAGACCGAGCAAAGAAAGGTGGCACTCCTTTGAAGTGCCAAGAAGTTCATCTTTAACACTTAAGAAAGAACCTCATGTTGTTGCCTCCAAAGTGACCCAGGTATCAAGTAACTACAAGGGAAAGAATCCAATGACTCGATCCCAATGGAGAAGATACCAAAGGCGGTGCAAGGCTGAGAGGGAAGCTGTCAACGAACCAAAGCCAGAATCAAGTTCAAATGTCCCCCAGCGAAGGAAAAGAAACCCTTTGGAGAGGGAACCAGTGACCAATAGACTGGTATGGCCTAACCAAGGCGAAGTTGGTGACACAGATGGCTCTGAGTCTGATGACACCCTATATATCATGGTGAATATAGTCTCAGTTTTGCCAAGAGAGTTCAACCGCCAGGTGGAGGTCAAATCGAACGACTGGGAAGTCGAACAAGAAATGGCCAAGCATAGGCCAGTATGCTACTTCGTCATGGATAATGGCTGCACAGAAGAGCAAAATGGTTTCTTCGAACCACCTACTGAGGCGATGAAAAGTCACCTCAAGCCTTTATTCATAAGGGCAAAACTCGAAGAAGCCACCGTAAACAAGATCTTGGTGGACTGTGGGGCAACCATCAACATAATCCCCCACTTCATGCTAAGAAAAATAGGCAAGAGTGATGAAAACATCAAGCCTCATAACATGGTCCTGTCGAATTACGAAGGCGGAATAGGGACCACCATGGGAGTGATCCAACTAGACCTCAAAGTAGGATCCATCCTTCGACAAACTATGTTTATAGTCATATCGGCTAAACCAAATTATAATCTATTGTTGGGCCAAGAATGGATACATGGTGTTGGAGCAGTACCATCATCAATGCACCAAAGGTTAATATTATGGCATCCTGATGGAATTGTCGAAAACATAGAAGCAGATCAGAGCTACTACTTGGGCGAAGTAAATCACCTGGGGAGAGCTGACTTCGACAAAAATTTGGCTCACATTGGGCCATGCCTAACACCTGACTTCGACATGGCGCCAGCACAAAATGCTTTTTGTTCCTTGTACCTGCACCCTGAGCATGGTTTTCAATGGGACAGAGAAGACTTGTCCCACATTGATTTCAGTGGGCTAACTGACATCCAGCCAACTGGTTGGGGAAGTGAATTCAGTGATAATGACTGAGTCACAATCACTACAGCGAATTTCGGCTTACGTAGCCGAAACAAGGATGATAGCGGCTCTCGAAGCCGAAGTAAAATATATGGCCACCCTGGCCAACGATCAAGAGCTATCTTCTGCAGGTCCTGGAAAAGATTTCGACCCAGAGCCACCAGATATAGGCCCTGGAAAAGATTTCAACCCAAAACCTCCTGATATCATGACAGAAGGAATGTAGGGGCAAAGGCTCGACGCCATCTATGACGATGAGCCTTTGGGATTTGAAAAGGACCCCCTGGCGAACAACATCAAAATGTTAGCACAGGATCCTTTAGAAGAAATCAACTTGGGCGAAGGGTTAGAGAGAAGGCCAACTTACATCAGCGCCAAAATAGACCCAGAGCTCAGGTTTGAAGTGATCCAATTGCTAAAGGAGTTCAAGGACTGCTTTGCATGGGATTATGACGAGATTCCTGGTCTCGACAGAGGATTGGTATAACTTCAGTTGCCAATCAAACCTGGGAAAAAGCCAGTCAAGCAAAGTCCAAGACGCTTCGCTCCAGAAATACTGTCGAAGATCAAAACGGAAGTCGAAAGACTGCTGAAGTGCAAATTCATACGAACTACGAGGTATGCCGAATGGATTGCAAACATTGTGCCAGTAATTAAGAAAAACGGTACGGTGAGGGTATGCATAGATTTCAGAGATTTGAATGCTGCAACACCCAAAGATGAATATCCTATGCCTGTGGCAGAAATGCTAGTTGATTTTGCCGCTGACCATGAGTACCTGAGCATGCTCGATGGTTACTCAGGATACAATCAAATTTTCATTGCTGAAGAAGATGTGTCGAAAACAGCTTTTCGATGCCCCGGGGCTTTAGGCACTTACGAATGGGTAGTGATGCCTTTTGGCCTAAAAAACGCTGGGGCAACATATCAGCGAGCGATGAACTCTATCTTCCATGATTTTATTAACACTTTTATGCAAGTATATATTGATGATATTGTTGTAAAATCTGTTTCCAGGAAGAACCATATAGACCACCTTCGCCAATCATTTGAAAGAATGAGAGAACATGGTCTAAAAATGAACCCTTTGAAGTGTGTGTTCTGTGTAAAAGCTGGAGATTTCTTGGGCTTCGTCGTCCACAAGAAAGGAATCGAAATCAACCAGAATAAGACAAAGGCAATCTTGGAAGAGAAAGCGCCAATGAACAAGAAGGAACTGCAATCTCTGCTGGGCAAGATAAATTTCTTAAAGAGATTCATATCTAACCTAAGTGGAAAAGCTCAAGCCTTCTCCCCCTTACTTCGATTGAATAAGGAAAGATTTGAGTGGGGGAAAGAGCAACAAGAAGCCTTCGACAAGATTAAAGGGTACCTCATCAAGCCGCCTATTTTGGTGCCTCCTTGTAGAAATAGGAGTATGAGATTGTACATAGTTGCATCCGACAAAACTTTGGGAAGCATGTTAGCCCAAGAAGATGAATATGGAGTCGAAAGACCCATTTACTATCTTAGCAGAGTTTTGAACGATGCAGAAACTAGATATAGAGAAGTTGAAAATTTATGTCTATGTCTTTATTTCTCTTGTACAAAGCTCAAACAATATATAAAACCAGTTGATGTGTATGTTTCATCTCATTTTGATGTTTTCAAATACATGCTGTCGAAACCCATCTTGCACAGCCGAATTGGCAAGTGGGAGTTAGCATTAACTGAGTATTCATTGACCTTTATGCCTCTTAAGGCAGTAAAAAGGCAAGTGGTAGTAGACTTTATAGTCGAACTCAATTCAGGTTGAAAATATGAATCACGTGGAGATAGAACCCTGGAAATTCTACTTCGATGGTTCCAGCCATAAAGATGGAACAGGAGTAGGGGTCTTAATTATTTCTTCAGAAAAAATTCCAACAACATTCAAGTATAGGATAGAAGGTACTTGTTCGAATAATGAGGCTGAGTACGAAGCTCTAATTACTGGCCTTGAGATATTGTTGGAATTGGGGGCAACTCGAGTCGAAATAATGGGAGACTCAGAGTTAGTCATCAAGCAAGTCACAAAAGAGTACAAATTCATAAGAGAAAATCTTATTATGTACTTTGTGATAGCGAATCGTTTATTGAAAAAATTCGAAATGGTTAACATTCGACACATACCTAGATTGGAAAATCAAGTAGCCAATGATTTGGCACAGATTGCATCTGGGTACGAAATTTCAAAAACGAGATTACAAAGAGCAATCGAAGTTCGAGAAAAAATAAAAGCAACCAGCCTGTCTCCAACAGATTTGGAATCGATAAGACTAGGTTATGCTGATCAAAGGAACTTTGAAATTTCGTTCATAGACAATTTGTCAGAGCAAGATTGGAGGAAACCCATTGTAGATTATCTACAAAATCCAGCAGCTTTGACAGAACGAAAAATAAAATATAGGGCGTTGAGTTACGTATTCATGGGTAATGAGTTATTCAAAAAGACGCCTGAAGGGGTATTGCTAAAGTGCTTAAGCGAAACTGAAGCATACATAGCCCTTTCGACTACGCATGCTGGAGCATGTGGGGCTCACCAAGTAGGCCATAAGATGAAATGGTTGTTGTTTCGACAAGGACTATACTGGCCCACTGTCTTGAAAGATTGTGTTGAGTTCGCGAAGGGTTTCCAGGAATGTCAAGTCCATACCGGCATCCAACATGTACCAGCAAGCGAACTTCACTCAATAGTGAAGCCTTGGCCTTTTAGAGGATGGGCGTTGGATCTTATTGGAGAGATTCGACCAGCATCATCAAAGAGCCAGAAGTATATACTGGTAGGCATTGATTATTTCACCAAATGGATCGAAGCTATCCCTTTAGTCAATGCAGACCAAGATAATGTCATTGAATTTATTCAAAAGAACATTATCTATAGATTTGGAATTCCTGAGACTATAACAACTGATCAAGGATCAGTGTTTACTGGTCGAAAGATGCAGGAATTCGCTCAAGAAACAGGCTTTAGACTCATAACATCAACGCCTTATTATGCACAGGCAAATGGTCAAGTCGAAGCAGCGAATAAAATAGTGATTGGCCTGATAAAAAAACATGTAGGAAAGAAGCCAAAAAATTGGCATAAAACGTTAGACCAGATCTTGTGGGCCTATCGAACGTCCCCAAAAGAAGCCACAAGTACAACACCATATTGGCTAACTTTCGGTCATGACGCAGTACTGCCAGCAGAAATTTGTCTTCAATCAGCGAGGGTTCAGAGACATCAAGATATTCCCTCTGAAGTTTATCGGGATATGATGTTAGACGAACTAGTGGATGTAGACGAAGAAAGACTACGAGCTCTCGACCTATTGAGAATTCAGAAGAAAAGAGTGGAAGACTCTTACAATAAAAAAGTAAAACCTAAGGCATTCTTGCCTGGAGAATAAGTTTGGAAGGTGATTCTCCCCATGGATCGAAGAGATCAAAGCATGGGAAAATGGTCTCCCAAGTGGGAAGGACCGTTCAGAATTATTCAAATTTTTTCTGGTGGAGCTTATGAGGTCGAAGAGTTAAGCGAAGATAAAAGACTCTTGAGGGTAAAACGACAAATATTTGAAAAAATATAAACCTATGCTCCAAGAGATTAAAATAAATAACAGTTAATGACTAAGTTAACCATAAAAAGCCAAAATGGAAATGATATATTGATTAGCCAAAATGGCTGCATTGTATTACAAAATTATAGTACATGGTCAATGAGGTGCTGAGAAAATTAGAAAGGGATGGAAGCTTTAAGTCGAAGATATTTGGCTCGCTGCAACTCCAGCCGTTTGTTACACAAGGCGTTCGCCTGAGAAAGTTTGACAATCTGGCCATCAAGGGCTTGGGCCCTTTCAGCGAACTCTAGGCCTCGAGTAACCTCATCTTGGCTCTCTGCGTCCGAAACAGTCGAAAGGAGTTCCTCTTTGCGCTTAATATTAGCGTTTAATTTGGCCTCCAACTCCTCGATCCGCGCCCTTATAGAGGCGTTATCTTGATCTATGGCTTCGATTTCCTGCTGCTTGGACGTCTTCTGTTTCGACAATTCTGCAATTCGAGAAGTCGATTCAGCTACTTCAGTCCAAGCAGAAGAACTCTTTACATGCAGTGTTTCGAGTTGGATGTTGAACCCCCTTCGACGATTATAGTCCGCAGAAACTTGGTCAATAATGGAGTATAACTCCAAGATGAAGCTGGAAATTTCTAGAGAAACAACAAGAAAATCAACTGCACCCAAGACAGCTCCCAAACAAGATTGGGCAGTAGGATCCCCCTCCAAAGCTTTCATTAGATCCTTCTTGAAGAACTGAGCCTTGACTTTCTTCAAGACCTCATCGAGAGGAGAAGTCGAAGTAGACTTCCCTGATGTAGTAGAAGCATCATGGCTAGGGTCAGATGAATTTTCCCTGCTCTCAATGATGGCATTCAGATAGCCAATTGGATCATTTTGCTTCAAATGGGCCAAGTCTTCTTTAGACCTGGGCTTTGTCGAAGTGATTGTTTCTGCAGCAGTGGTGGCTTGGGGCTGAGTTTGTTCAGCAGTGTCAGCATCAACATGACCCTCTTCATCATGTTGCTCCTCTGTCTCATTGACCACTTGAGCCTCCTCCTGGTGGTGTTCGTCTGTCTCAGCGAGGACTTCATCATCCACCAATTCCTCCTCTCGTTGTCTGCTATGGTTAGCAGAGTCTTGTGGCTCTGAAGTTTGATTTACTTCGTTAGCAGAACCAACGAAAGAAGAAGGATGGTGAATGGGTTCCCCTGCGCTGTTTACAAAGGAATCAGAACCTTCAACAAGATGCCCAGTTGGTGCTGAAGTTCCAGCGGCCTCCTGAAAATAGAAGAGGAAAAATATTCTGGTTTAGAGAGATACACAATCAAATGTGGTTGTCGACACCTGAGTTAATAGTGGTCGAAGGCACTACCTGTAGAGGAACTTCAGCCCCAGGGCTAGAATTGTCACTCTCAACGGGTTTGCTGAGCAAGACGTTTAACTCCTCCTCCGTAGGCTCTTCGATAATCACAGGAGGTGGCCTTGGTTTATTCCTTGCGACCTTGATTCTGATCGTAGGTCGAGGCTCAGGAGCAGGGGCAGCCTTCTTCACCTTTCTCCGTTTGAGAGGAACATGGGGAGATTCGTCCTCGTCGCCACTCGAAGATTTGACCGTTAATGCAGGTCGCTTCTTAGGAGCAGGACTCTGAAAGCCCCAAATGAAGTTGGTTTAGAACACAGGATTGAAAACCAGAATGTTAAAAAAAATCATCAGGAAACAAGAAAATTTTGTTACCTATGCTGGAGGTTTTGTAGAGGGACCTCCACCCTGATGGTTGTCTGTGGCCTTCTTCGCCACAGGGTTTCGAACAACTGAAATAAGACACGTTCACAAGTTATAATTGACAATTGTAGGTCGAAATGGAAAGACAAATATAATTTGAAGAGGGAACGTACATTTCTTTATTTTGTCGAGAACCAAGACGAAGGACTTCTGGAGTTCGTCTGTAAAATCCTTTTCGTCGAGGAACTCTTCGACATAATATCTCTTCCACCAGTCTTCAAAAGATGGTGAACAGAGGAAGTTGAGTTGGTAGTCGAACAATGATAGTACGGTCCAACCAGCGTACCTACCAATATGCTTGGTAGCAGCATCCTCAGTGTACTCATTACAAAAGTACAACACTGATTTCTCCCTAGGGTAAATGGGAGAAGGAAGCGATTGGATAATGCCAAACTATCGAGAGACAAGATTCGGCTGGTAAGCAATCAGGCTCAGATGATTCTTTGAACTCTTGAAGCGTAATGGCATTATCCTTGGAGTGAGAAACGCTTCCCACAGTGTTGTGTGCTCTTCGAGGTGAGGATCCTCTGATGACTTGGGATGGGGACTGGTGAACCACCCTGGACCAAACTTTCGACTGGCGAAAGGAGCCATGGTTGAGGTAAATTCCTTCCTCCCTGCAAACATCTGAACGAAGTTTGCAAGGGTCTTTTAGAGTTCCAGCCCATCCTCAGTGGGAGTCAATAAGGCAAGCCTGGTGCCTTCGACACGCCTTCTGGCTATCTCAGGAGCCTTTTCGTTTATTTGAGCCTTCTGGGGTAGAAAAGACTCAAAAGTGGCGTTTAGCCATAGTTGTAGTAGCCAGAAGGGTCCAACAAGCAGCAAGCTGGCTCTATTTTCTATTATTTTTAATTGAGTCGCTCCACTGCTTATTGACTCATATAGGTTCGCCAGTATTAATTCGGCCAAACAGATGTTTTGACCGTGATGAAGCTAAGTAGCAAGGGTGACCATTTTCTTCGTCACCTGTAGGGATTTCGTGCAGAACACGAAGCGTGACAGCCAAAGGGCTAGAAACGCAATGTGCTCCACATCTGTCACTCCAGCTGTCGATTTGTCATGGTAGTGGTTGGTGTAGGTGGTATAAGTGGGTTTCGTAGCTGAAAACCCAATCTGGTCTTCAGACATTTCCTCTGGGTCAAAGTAATCCCCAGTTGGTCGAAGACCAGTAATAGCAGCCACGTCGAAGAGAGTGGGTGTTACCATTCCACAAGGCAGGTGGAAGGTGAAGTGAGTATAGTCCCAAAATAGCAAAGAAGCTATCAGCATTTCAGGACAATAGTTGAGACCAGTTTTGGACAGCATGACTAGGTCATAAATCCCCATGCCCTTCCAAATCGAAGCCTGGCACTTCTCCATCTTGTCAAGCCAAGCGTTGTATTCTGGTGTAAGGTTATGGCTAGACCTAAAAGCCCTAACTCCCCTGTTGAAGAATCGAAGATCTATCTTTTCTTTTGCAGGGTCTTCGGTATCTTCTGTCGCCTTCTTGGAGCACCCAATGGGCTTGAGTGCCTCATGCACAGGGAAGAAACCCTCGATTTTCGTTGGGTCAGCAATGCATGCAGATAGAGGGCCGGACATGGCGAAGACCTGGTTGGAGTATCCAACAGGAAATAGCAGTTGAGAAGAATAAGTTTCACGCTCAGCATCTCCCATGGGTTCGGGAACCCTTCGCATTCCCATGGAGTTAACTATTGGAGCGGTTGAAAAGATTTCCGGTTGAGTAGTTTTAGAGGGAGTGCTAGATCTGGGGACATTGGAAGAACGAGAATGTGAGGCCATTTATTGGTTTGAGATGAAGATGGATGAAGAACAAAGGTTTCTGGGTTTGGAGAGGAAGAAGCAAAGGTTTGCTTGCAGGAATTTTTGTTCGACTTAAGGCTTGGGTGAAGGAAAGCGTAAAGAGTCCAACAAGGGGCACTTAGCGCTATTTATAGTGATTGGAAAATCACAAGACTCGAGGTCATTTAATGTCTCAGACAAGAGTGGGGCACGTGGCGCTCAGTTGGTGATGTAGCCGTTCTGAAGAACGGAAGCGGTGCAGTGTGCGTCCTCGATTTCGGGAAATAGTCATGATGACAATATGTGAAGGGACATCAGGCGTGCCAAACGCCTTACTGAAGTGATGTCTTGGGAACAGGTGAAATGATGACTTTTTGAGATTGTCAGTTGGTTGGTAGGAGACGAAAAGCGCACAAACTAATTTGTGGCTGAGAGTGAAGGACAAGTGTCGAATGAAATATCAAAGAATGCCTTTTTCTTTTTAGCGTCGAAATAAGACATTCTTGGGGGGCAATTTGTTGGCTCCTAAATTCGACACCCTTTTTTGTTATCATATATAGACCATTAATTATGAGTCAAAAGAGTTTCCTACATAAGAAGGCTTCGACCAGCTGATCCTGTCGAGGGCTCATCAAAGAATGACAAGATACTTAGAGGAATTCCTTTAAGTGGGAATCTTGTTGTCTTCGACGTCGAAGGAACCTCTCGACAAAGGTACCTAATGCCCAAAGTCGAACAGTTTGAGATTTGAATGCTTGGAGGGAAAACGGTTCCCAGTAGTTACCAAGTGCAACGTGCCGAAGACAGAAGCGTCGAAGGCTGTGAGCGTGCCATGTGGCGTCATCTCGAAGCAGCGTAACTGCCCAGCGGTTACTTATGATTTGTTTTAGTATAAATACTAGTTGTTCACGTAGTTTTCGCGTGTGTTCATCATCTTATACAAGTCACTCATTTAGATTCAAGTACCCAGCGTGAGCGAAAGAATCGTTGAGAATGTATGTGTGAAACACCATTTAAATTAATCAAAGTCTTTTATTTTCAAGCACTTTATCGCTTTTCATTTACTTATCTCCGTCGAAGCCTTTTACTTAACGCTTTTATTTATTCTATCAAGCTTTTCTTCGTGCAATTTACTTAAAGTGTCTTTACTTTACCGGCATTAATCACCATTAGGATTAGTCAAACTCCAGAAAATCAACCATGTCTTAGGATCAATCTGATTGATCCTACTAGTCACCAAATAAGTAACCTTTTGGAAGATCAGCGGTTGTTTACCAATTTCCACGGTAAACAGATGGTAACGTAGATGGGTTGATACCCGGATCTAATGACAGTCGTTCTTGACCCTTTAGTCGAGCTACTCCTCGACCCGAGTACTCCTCGTCTTTACAGGCTAAACACTCGATTTGTTTCCTTTCTAGACGACTTCATGACCCAGTCAAGGCTAATATTTTCGGGATGTACAATATCTGACGAAAAATCTATAAAAAATAAAGGCACCTTTTTGGTTCCATTTAAAACATTAAATTACAGGAGTCCAGAATCAAATCTCAAACCCTGAACATATATTTATGTCGGTTTTATTTAAAATCGAGGGAACAAGTTTATTTTTTTTCTCAAAAATAAAAATGGTGTCTCCATTATTGTTAGGGGCAATTCTGAGGGAGCAACGAGGAAGCATTTCTACTTGGGACACACCTTTTGTGCCACTGTTAGAGAGAATTCTATAGAGAGAACCAAATGCTCATGATACCACTGTTAGAGACAATTCCGAGAAAGAACCAAAGGCTCATGATACACTGTTAGGGGCAATTCTGAGGGAACAACGAGAGAGCATTTAAACTTGGGATACACCTTTTATGAGAGACACACCACATATCCACCTAAAACCTTAAGGTGATAAGTGTGTGGGCTTTCCCACTTATAAAATGTTAAATCTTCCATTTTCTAATCAATGTGAGACTTCTTCCTCACACTTGATTCTCAACAATTACATGTACCCTCGATATTTTATATATATATATATATATATATATATATATATATATATATATATATATATATATATATATATATATATATATATATATATATATATATATATATATATATATATATATATATATATATATATATATTATTAAAATGATATAAACGATATAACTAGAGAATAATTATCATTTATATTGAATAATTATCATTTTATAAATCAGTTTAATTTAAGATACGACAATTTTGGCTTAATATTCTAATGAACTTGTTGGACTAATTTTTAACTTGTTTTTCTAAAACTGGTATCCATGGTTTCCAAATAATAGCTGGAACATATATAAATTATGTTTCTGCAATGGATGCTACATAGTTGTCAATTTGTCATGCTCATGATCTTCTTCTTCACAATAATTAAAGGACAATCCAGCAAATTTGGAATAAAAAGCATCAAATAGCTCATTGGTGTGGGTCATCATCCAACATACCGTTGAATAGAAGTAAGTTTAGTTAAACAGTGTCTTACTGAAAAGTTAAACGAGAAGACAGTGATTCGTTTCTTTGTATTCAGTTTAAGGATAAATTAACACATGATATAATGTCAGGCAAAAGAGACAAGTTTGGGCAGAATTTAATAAAGTCTGAGGAATCGAACATGCTACTGCCTGTAAAAACATATAAAACTTGTGCTATAGATCTAACTCCATTTGATGGCCAGTATAGTACTTTAGAAACTAGGGTTCTTTTGAATATTATTGAATATTTATTTGTACAAAATTTCTTTTGTTGAAATTGAATTTCATTTTATTTTTTTTAAATTAAATCAAATTGCTTACATAAATTTTAATATTTATTTTTTCATCAGTTTAACATATTTAGTTGTTTAATTATTTTGGATTTTTAGTTATTTTAATAATACTTATTAATTTTATTTATTATATATTTTTACTATATATTATAATCAGATTGTCATTTTGTAATTACTTTAAATATTATATGATATATATTTTTTAAAATGTTATTATTGACATGGTGGCCAATATATAAATTCGAATTAGCAGCTGAAATTTCATATATCATGTTTTTATAACAACACCTAACAACCAAAATTATATTTATTGACTTTTTTCTTTTGATAAATAGTTAAGGATCCAGTTCTTTTTTTAAAATCAGTTATAAAAATATTATAATATTAAAATTTGAAAAATAATAAACTAATAGTATTAATAGTATTAATAAGAAAAATCTTTTAAAAAATGGACAATACCAATGACTCTGGGTCGGAATAATTGTACGGTAAAAAAAACGGATAATTGCAAATGTTCGAATCACACTAGAAGTTTTGGGTTCGAACCCAACTCTGAATATGCAATAGTTAGGCATAGTAACATAATTCATATCAGCGGGTATTCATTGGAGCTCGTCTCGAAGTTGACGAAAAAAAATCTGCTTTGACTAAATTTGGATTTGAGTTTGAGTTTTCTTCGATTACAAAATATGAGAACGGGTCGGGTAATTGTGACATTAGTATTCACATTATTATTTAGTTTTAGTAATTTAGAATATTAAATATGAGATCAATATTTTGATATTTTGATTTGTATTTATTATTTAAAATATTTAAAATATTTGTATGAAATTTTTTGAAATTTTTTTATTTTATTATTTATAATGTAGTTTGATTTTGAAAAAATTAATATTTTTATTAAAATATTAATTTTACTAAATGAATGGTGGCGGGGGTGGGGATATCTGAACTCCACCCGAACCCATTTGGAACGAGTTTGAGTTTTAATTTTCTATCTCCGTTGGATTTGGAGCAGGTAATGGAGATTGTTTGGAGATTCAAATTTGAGTTTGAGGGAGGTTTTTGTATCCCAAAATTTGCCTTCTCTTTTCTCAAGACATTTCTCACAAAGATCTTCAATAGCTCAAGTTTGCACAAATATTGACTAGGTCAAGTCACCTCTTAAGTACTAGGACCCCAAATTAGGGTTTTGATTTCCACAAGGACAATTGGACTTCTAATGCCCCAAATGACTTTCATAGTTCATTATAGACCTCCAAGAAAGCTCATGCCAAGTTTCAAGTCTTGGATCACAATTTTGCTCAGTCAATTGATCAGATGACTGAAAATCAATTATATTGGATAAAAAGTCAACTGTGGTCAAGTTACAATCAAAATTCAAGATTTTTTTGGCCAATATCAAGATTTTAAAGTCACATTCATCAATTGATCAAGCTTGGATCACAATTCTCCAAAAAAAATGTTCAAATCATTAAAGGGGTCACTACGCCAAATAAGCTATTTAATAGCGCTTTTTTTTGTTTTTGATAGCGCTTAAAAGTGCTATTAACCGCGCCACTATTGTAAATATTTCTTATTTAATAGCACTTTAAAAGCGCTATTAAAGTACCAATTTATAATAGCGTTTTAATTAAAGTGCTATCAAAGTCAGTATTTTGCATGTTTTTTGTTTGTTTTTTTATAGCACTCTAAACAAAAGCGCTAATATATAACATATGTTTGATAGCGCTTTCAAATAAAGTGCTAATAAATGGTACATATTTGGTACAATATTTTTAATAAGTACAGTACAATATTTTTTCTTACACAATCATTTTTTTTGGTGTAAATATAAAATAACTATATTCAATTCAACACAAATAACGATTTAAGTTACTCATTGCATATATATTATGATCCATCAAATACCAAATAACATTTTAAATTACCAAATCCTATTGTTTCCAAATATCATAACATATAGAATATTAAGAGGGCGTTTGCATAGCCAAATTTGTAGATGCCCATCTATGAGTACTTCAATCCAAATCCAAAAACATACAATCAAATTCTCTAAACAAAACACCAAAAAAATAAGAAAGGATAACAAAACAATCCCATGTAGTAACCACCTTCATGATCCAAAAGCGTTGAACTCATAGATACAATCACTAATTAGGCAAAATAATTGCTTCTTGTTTTCCTGTATCATAGAACCTTTATCACTAGGTAGTCGACTCTCAGCTACTTTTTCTGGTTGTTTCCTTTCTACCACTTGTTCAAGGTGTTGCCTCTGTGCCACTTTTTCAGGTTGTTGCAACCTCTCTGACACTTGTTTAGGTTGTTGCCTTTCTTCCACTTCTTCAGGTTGTTGCCTGTCTGAATTAACCAATGAATCAACATGTTAAAAAGTCAGTATATCACATTTCAATGTCCCAACCTTTTCAATGATAGGAGATCACAAACAAAACAAAGACATCAATTTTCAACACATCCAATATTCTTAATAATTATGCAAGATGCAAACTTTACGCAGTAATGTACAGTTACTAACTTCCTATAGAACCAAAAAATAAATGAAGAGTTTTTTACTTAATTGTGGACAAAATCCAATCAATTGTTAAACTTCCACAAATATGAACTTTCGAAGAGAAAATTCCTCAATTGTATACTCATGCATTATCCACCAAGCATTGACAAGAGTAGGAACTATTATTGGCAATAGTACAACACAGTAAACATACTCATATTATAAATCAATGAAAGTCACATACACCTGGGTCTTGATCTGGGGTTTGTTTGCTGCCGACATCAAATGGATTTGTTGACCTTGATGGCTCCAAAAAACTTGGTATGGGCTGTAACAGAGGGCGCACATTTATGAGAGAAATACTCATTTTTTGTACAAGTTACAGATTAAAAGCATCCATTTGGTTGACTCTTTATGAAGGAAATGTCCTTTTTAATATAAAAAAAAAGGTCCTCTCTCTCTGATTATTAATCATAAGCTGTTTGGAGCATAAAAACTAAATGCATAGTAAGATAATCTGGTAAGCTAATCATTCTGGATTGTAACAGTACCGCCACATTATTATTATATTGCATTGAGATGCCCCTGCCCTGGGGAAGACCCGCCTGCCAACCTTGAACTGGAGCAGAGAAGGAAGAGTGTTTTGCAGTGAACAGATCCTGCATCAATCACAATTAATTGTTAGGACCAACACCAGATGCATTCATTGCAGGCGTAGTTCCTGCAGTTCCAAAACGTGCTGATATAACACGGGTGCGTTCAGCAGCAAACCTCTGTTTTGCCCTTTCCACTTGTTCGCATTCCTTCATCAACAATGTTTCGATTTCTGCAAACTGTTTCAGCTTCAATTCCAATCTTTTCAACTGTTAACAACAGCAAGCCACTAAAAGTAGTTAAACATCAAAATACTAGCTCTGCACCTGATTTTGGAGTTTTCTCCTATTGCTTAATTTACCTATTCTGTAAAAAAAATATGTCTAACTGCTGCTTACATCAGATAGAAATAGAAAGAGATGAAGTAGATCAACATTTTAGTTGAATCAACTGAAATTGAAGACCAGAAACAACAGCTGTACCTGATGATTAATTATATTAGCACATAATCTCTGAATTTCTCGTTCTTCGTGATCGGCAAACAATTTAGCTTTCATTGCTGCAGCAGAGAGGCCTGCTTTAGCTGCTTCATTAACTTTTTCAGCAGAGAGTGGGGTGGTCCTACCCTCATTTTGATCCCGCGAACTAATTGCTTTTGCCTTTTCCTCTGAAATCAAAAGTAGCACTTGTCAAGAAGAAAATAACACTGTGTCGCATTGGACATTGGGGCATTACATTATATCAGCTACGTAAAAAGCAGCAAACATAACTAACCATTATGATTATTTGAAATTGCAGCTTCTCCTCGAGAGCCACCATCCCTACAATGCATGTTTTCTGGATTTGTCCTTCATGTGTAAATATTATTAATGTTCAGTACAAAATTCATAAACTAGAAGAAAGAGAAATCAGAAGATAGGATATGCACAAAAAATGAGGAACCGCCCAGGAAAAATACTTCACCCAATAAAAATGCATGTGCTTTGGTAATCTTACTCACCTATTATCATGCCCTGATGCCTCCGTCTGGGAGCCAGTATTATCCCCTGACAACACTGATAATGCTGCATGAGCACATGAGGCCGCTACTCTTGGTCCAACCGCAGAGGCTAAAAAGGTAACCTTTAGATAACATCAACCAAAACCAGATGTGTAAGAATCTCATCAAAAGAACAGTAAACTATATAATAGAGTTTAATTAGTTGTGAAACTCTGGTGCACTATCTAAATACAATTTCATGGCATGTCAGCATATCACCCTATTAAAGCTTTTGATAAGCAAGCATGGTGACCATTTTTTTTACTTCAAAGAAAAGCAGTGCAACTTGACGAAACGGGTTTTTGTTTTTAAAAATTTAAAAATAATGAAGTAAATAAGTTAAGAAAAAGATGCAAAGTGCAGTACTGATAACCATGTTCCTAGTCTTATAAACTTGTTTGAAAATCGCATTTCTTAATTGAATAATAACTTAGGAATATTACTTATAGTCACCTACCAGAGCCATAACAGGATTTCCAGAATTAGCAAAAGGCAGGCGGTTGTCAGAATCTCTGATTTGATGGGCAGGTCCTGTGAGAGCATAGATATTAAATCAAAACCTTATCACAGCAATTTGGCTTAATTAAAAAATATAAGACAGACCTGCAGAATCTCCATTCGAGTAATGATGCGATCTTCCATTATCATCTCTATTCATCGCACTGGATGACAAAGACATGCTTGGAACATTGATATTTTCCAATTTCCCATCTTCCATGGGCATACGAAGAAAATGAAGAATACATTGTGCTTTTGACTTGGTACCAACATGCTCGTCAATTTCATTCCAATTCTCATTGTAAATCTCCATTGCTTCAAGCAGCAACAAAGTTTCTTGATCAGTCCAACTTTCCCCATCTAGTTCACCGTAATCTCTTGTTGAATCCACCCTTATAAAATCTATACTTGAATTACCGGCGACAAATTTCCCATCATGGAAGCAATCAGTGCAGAGTAAAATATCAATTTGTAACATGAGAATGAGATACTGATTACATATAATGGAAGTGAGGAACTCATGATATACAACATTTAGCATGATATACAACATTTAGCATGATAAAATAGTCTGGACTAAACAAGCACAACTCTCTAAAACACACAAAATAGTACACATTTCTCACTGACCAGAAATACCATTTGGCAGTATGCAAAATACCCAGAAAAAATTAAGGTTACAACCTTGGGAGATATGAGCTAGAGGATAAGGATGGAGTACGATCCAGACTCTAAAGGGAGAAGAAATGTGAGAAGGTGACCTGACCAACAGGAGTTCTCATGCAGGAGGAATCCCCAATTTCCAACTATATAACAATGATGAACTTTCAAGGGGGTCAGAAAGTAATTGTAATTGTAAACTAGCACTATATGACACTAACACATTTATCTCATTCAATTCGAGTATCACGGACAAGCTTGATAGAATGTAATTGTAAATTAATCTCTTATCTAATTCTCTAGTTTTTCTGAGCAATAGCTTCTAAATTTGATGGAATCGAATGTGCATCTTAGTAGACTGTTTCAGTTATTATGTATTTGTGATTCCGTTGCAGGTAATTAATTTTTGTTATAGTTGGATTAATCTTGTAATTTCAGCTAATTGTAATAATTATGAAACTAAACTCATTCTTCCTAATTCAAGTATCAAGAATCACATTGCTCGATTTCTACTTCCTAATCTTTGATTCTCTAGTTTTCTCAGCAATATCTTGTACAATGCATGTTCTTACCAAACTGTTGCAGTTAATGCATGTTCGATTGGGTTCGAGCCTAAGAAGAGCTCGAATCGCGCGCTCGTGTTTCTCGTCTTCCCTTAACGGACTCGTCATCTCAACTTGAAACTCCAAACTCGAATTCAATCATTCACAGTCTATGAAGCTCACAATTCGATCGCGGTTCTGAAAAAAGAAAGAAAAAAAACGTTAGATTTTTACAGAACAATATCACCATTTTATGATAATGAAATAAATTTTTACAGAACAATATCTCAATACCCAAATCAGCAAGCATATTATATTTTGAAGTTGATACCTATTACCCCCCACAGTGACCAATCATAGGAAGAGAAATCATGAACTCAAACTGCCAGATATATATACATCAAGAACAAAGAAAGCTACAAGACAAACCAAAACACTGTCTCATCTTCCAGCAGTGTCACAGATCAACTAGTTATAGAAAACTTTGGAACATGATAGTATTAAATCACATTCTGAGTTCCAATGTGTTTTATTAAATCACATTCTGAGTTCCAATGCCTTACCCCTTTCTTCCTCTTCACAAACCCTAAAACCTAATCACCGCGGCGGCGCCGAAACCAACCTTTTCCTCTTTTATCAAAACCTGATGACCCTCAAACCATACCAGAACTAAAACAACAAGAGCTAAGATATTTACCCCTTTACAATCTGTCTTGTTCAGCTTCTTGAGTTTTCTGATCCGGTATTGACCTTGCTCCGCCTTCTTTGTTTTGCAGGTTGCGGTGGGTTGAGATGGTGACGGCGATGGCGGTTGTATTCCCTCTTCCGTCTCTGTGTTGAACTCCTCCGTCTTTATTTTTCTGAAAATGTGTTTTGTTTTTTTTTTTATCAATTAATTAATTAATTCATTATTATATATAACATAGTGCTTTTTAATAAATGCTATTATATAGGTAGTCAAATAATAGCGTTTTATACAAAATGCTATCTTAAAGAAGTTTAATAATAGCGTTCTGGTACAAAGTGCTATCATAATTACATAGTCTGTATTATATAATAGCGCCCGATTAAAAAGTGCTATTATAAATGTGTTTTTTCCATTTTAATAGCATTTTTTTTAAAAGTGCTATTAAATTAGGTGATACAAAAAATCATTTTTGGCGTAGTGGGTAAAAAGGTCAAAATTAGGGTTTTGATTGAGAATGACTGATTTTTGACTTTTGACCTAATACATGACCTAATGAATTGAAGCATAATCTTAAGGATTCAAGCACAATATCTTGACCTAATTTCATGGTTCAAATCATTTCTCAAGATCAAACAATTGATAGATGAAATTTGGTCGACGAACGAAAAGTCAAACTTTGACTTTTTGGTCAACGTTGAGTTTCAAAGATCAATATTCATCAAGATACTCAAAAATATCAAACTTTGTCAACAAGAATCAAGAAAATCAAGAAAGTCTACAAAAAGTCAAAGTTTTCAAGACTTAGAAAATTTTCTAAGTACATTTTATACTTGATAAATGCATTACTTCATGATCCTTTTTCACCAAGATGCAAGATGATTCAAAGAAAACTTTAAACATGAAAGTTTTATGTCTTGATGAATTATACAACTTTGTGTTAAGGGTTTATGTTCCAAAAATGTTTAGATTTGAAGATATAAGCCCATGAAGTCATGACATTTTTCATAAATTACTTAGTGAAAATTTTGACAAGTTTAGACAGATTTTTGACCTAACTTCTTAGCCAATTTTCACCTAGACCCAAGGCGATTTAGCCAAAATGGTCAACATGAAGGTTGTAGATAATGTTTCAAGCTTTCCAAAATGTTCCAGAATTTGAATAGATTATGCTTAAGCTAAGAGAATCGAAGACAAGAAGTTGAGGATCCATTCTTGAATTACAAGCCATTTTCATGGTGAACACATAACCAAAACCCTAGCAAAAGTTGAATAATCTCACTTTGCAGGCTTCTAACTTACGCTTCACTCCATAATTAATTGATTACACAACTGTTAGAGCTTTGATCCAATCATTTGAGTCATTGACCAAGAGATTCATCCATTTTTGGCACAAAGTAACATTGCCATTCTTATAAAGTTGCTTTAATCAAAAAGTCAACTTGTCTTTAGCTTTGCACTTGTCTTTCTGCATAAACTTCCTCTACAAAATCAGATAAGTATGTTTACACTGCCTAACCACTTTCGATAGCCTTGTACCTTGCCTTGTGACAATGCTTGTCAAGCTTGCTTCAAAAACAAGTCAAATGGCCATAACATGTGAACTCTTGATTCTGATCCCTCAAAGCCTTCAAACCTCTTGCCTATAAATTGAGACATTTTTTGCAAGCTAAGGGACGAATTTTCAATCCTAAAAACTCCCTCAAACACTCTCAAACCAGAATTGCATTCAAACTTCCATAACTTGTCATTTTCTGCCCAAAAACTTCCATCTCATAATCCACTCGTGTGTTTCTTCTCCAAATCAATCCTAAAGCTTCCTTACATCAAACATAACTCATCCTCATCCCTATTTTAGAACTGTAACACCTCCTTCCTTATCCTCCATAACCAAAATCAATCACCTGCACATTGACTTCTCTAGCACGATTCAACCACTCTCAGCTCAAAGTAACTATTGAAATAGCTTCCTGGAGGTTCAGTGAAGCTAACCAGATCATTACAACACCTTGAAGTGCGCTCAAACTTAAAACACGATCTCCATCTGCAAGGTGAGTTTTCTGAACTTCTATTTCTTCATACAAGCATCATTTGACTTTCATTTTAAAAGAAAAAATGTAGACATTATTGCCATGAAACTAACCATGCTTTTAGATTTCATTTATATTGTCTAAGCATGGAGAATTTTGAGTTTGAACTTCCAGAGTTAGGTTAAATTTGGTACCAATAGAAATTTGTGTTCATCTCTGATCCATAACTTTAGTTATTTACATGGTTGAAATTGTGGTTAAATTTCAAGCAACTTTCCTGTTTATATTTTCCATTTTGGTTTAGAAATGAGGAAGTTACAGATTTTGAAAAATGTTGAAGAACATCCTGGCGCGAGGAAGAAGAAGATGACATGTCCAGGACAAGGTTTATAATATATTTATTGGTTTGTATTCTAAATACTAGATGTATAGCCACTCCAGTGGTAGAGAGCGTGCATGTAAGGCATTATTGTTAAGGGTCCTAGGTTCGAGCCCCAATGACACCTTTTGTTCCTTTTTTTCTTCAATATTTTCCTTGTTTTCTCTTCTCATTTTCAGCGCGCCTGGGCCATCCATTATTGGGCCTAGTTCTTTTACTCACTACCACTCCCTGTATGCTCAATAACACTGGCCCAACATTTTATTTATTTTATTTTTTCTAATATAAACAAAAACAAACATTGGGCCTAACACCAAACTCTTTTACTTTCTAACCACCCATTTTCTTTTCAAACCCCCTGACTTCATATCTTATTTTTAATTTTATTTTGTTTTGTTTTGTTTTCTTTTATTATTATTTTTATACAAAACAATATATTTTATTAAAATACTTAAAATAACAATTATTATTTTATTTTTATTTTATTTTATTTTCTTTAAACAAAAGACCTAAAAATATTTTCTTAACAAATTAATTTCTTTAAAAAAAATTAATTTAGACTTAGATTTTTATTTTAATTTTCAGTTTTAATTAAATTAACTTAGACTTTAGGTTTCTAATTAATCAACTTCTTCTCAAACCAATTAGGGTAATTAAAACTCTTTTCATAAAAAAAAGCCATAAAAATAATTTTCTTTTCTTTTACATTATCTTTACATTCGTGTATATTTTGTTTTGCATTATTCAATTTGATTGTAAAAGTAATTAGGTTTTAATTGCTTTCATCCCGATTTGTAAATTTGTATCCCCTATCCCCTAAAGTATTTTAATAGCGTAGGACTTTAAATTTCGCAATTTATCACTTTCCATGTTATTGCTAGTAATTAGGGTTTGTATGGAAATACTTAAAACCAAACAATAGACAACCCTAATTCAAGACAAATTAAATGAAAATAATATACTTCGCACACTAGCACCTCTAGGGCAATCCATACTTGTTGCCTCAGATAAAAAATAGCCATGTCCCTCAAACGTGTGATAATTTAGCAAAGACCCTCGATTACAAGATCGTAGTCCCTCGATGATCCTTCAATGTTACCTTTGATAAACGATCTTATTCCCTCACAACAAATTGCTAATGTATACTACAACATTTCCTTCTATGACTGTATGATGACCCACGCCTGTCCCTTAACATCCAATGATAAGGTTTCTTACTAACTAATGGTAAGATAACATTATCTAAAGGAGGAGGAAAAGAAAAAAAGACCTTTTGAGTAGGTAGAACGCTCGTAGTTTCTTGCTCACAAACATTTCAAAACAAAACATCTTTCAAATACACCAACACTTTCATGAAATATTTTCAAAAGTCAACAGTTTGTATTCATTCTTATAGAGACGAGAATCATTACAAAGTTCTCCTAAAGAAAGGCACATTTTAAAAAAATACTTTGAAAACAAACACAAACACATTTACAAAGTGTTTCAAAGTGAGCTAGAAACTAAGAGCCCGTAGATAACTATGGATGAAAAGGGTGCTAACACCTTTCCTTTTCATAACCTACCCCCCAAACTCAAGAAAAAATCTCAAAAATGTCTTTCATGTTCTTTTCACCCTTTCCTTTATTGTATAAAAGAAAATTCGGTGGCGACTCTTTTTATCCGCAACAATTCCAATAAAACACAAAATATCCAAGTCAGTTCTCTCACCGTATTACAAAACTGGCGACTCTACTGGGGACTAAACTTAAAAGTGGGGTTACCTTAGAGATTAGATCACCTTTATTTCTTTCATTCTTTGACTTGTTTACTTTACTCTTAAAAGGGTGTTTGGGTTTTGTATAGATCCTCTACCCGGATCTGCGGGCATTATTAGGTAAGTAGCAATAGATTGTGGAGACTGTACGGTGTAGAACAATATGGTCGAAACAATGGCTACGTTAGTGTGACACATTTGTATGTACCGATATCCTTTGTGTTGAATAAAAGAGAATACGGGGCCGCTGTGTGGTGTCATGAAGCACTAACTTACCTTAGAACCTTTAGTTTAACAAATTGGCCGTTAGGAAGTAGTGAGATAGCCGACTTCGATGGAAAACTGAAGATTGGTTGATACTCAATACTACACTTATTGAGATTGGACTTTCGGGATATTTCGGCTGTAAGAAAAGATTGATTGTGCTGAGACAATGCCCTATGAAGAAAGATAAATGATATTGAGATTCTCTAGAACCCGATTACTTCTTAGGACAGGTTGAACCAACTAAAACTTCAAGAGAGTACTTACCTATAGACCCCATGCAAGCCTAAACCTAAGGACTTGTTTGCTTGACCTGTATATGATTACTTGTGCATAACATCATGACATCATGCCATAGAATTTTCACTAACCATTTCAAGGACCTAGGGATTTATCTTTGTTCTGTTTTGTAGGATATGACTTCCACTCCCAGAAATACCATCTGAATCAGCTTTGTAAATGTGCCTCATAAACTCAAATAGTTAGAATCAAGAGTTCCTGAGAATTCTCCGTTCACCAAGATATATAGTCAACTTCTCAACTTGGCTACCTCAAGCTTTGAAGAGAAAATAATGGGCACGCTCTTTCAATTCTTTAATCCTAAACATCATTGTTTCACATTTACTGATTATTAATTGGTGCCGACAATGGAAGAGTTTTCTCAACTATGGGAGTGCCTATTCTTGATCAAACGCCTTTTACCAGTCTAGAGAAAGATACACGACCTGAGGAGATTGCATCAGCCTTACATTTGCAACGGTCTGACATTGTAGCCAATTGGGAAATAAGGAACATAATCAAGGGTTTCCTAGCTAAGTTTCTAATAGAAAAGGCTCAACTGTTTTGGGATGCTATGGATTTATAACCTTTTGAAGAATTCTTGGCTCTTCTAATCTATGGGTTTGTATATGTGAATGAGGTCAAAATTTTCCTCTCTTGTAATCCCGTGCCCACTTTGCTCAGAGACATTTTTCACTCTCTTCACACTCGTACCATGAAGACAAGAGGGATTCTTATGTGTTGCATACCATTGCTATCTAGGTGGTTTATTTCGCACCTTCCTCGATCTATTTTGAAGAACAAATAAGGCTTAGGTTGGTCTCAAAGGATGATGTCTCTCTCACATTCCGATATTCATTGGTGTTCTCGACCTTTGGAGGATATTACCATCATTGACCGCTGTGGGTAATTCCATAATGTCCCATTCCTTGGCATTAGGGGAGGTATCACTTATAACCATTCTCTTGCATTACGAAAGTTGAGGTATCCCCGAAGAGATGGTCCCCATGATCTGCTTATCCAGGGTTTTATATTCAACTACGAAAGCGATGTCCAAGGTTATCGTCAAAGGTTTGTACGAGCTTGAGGCATGGTAAACAAGGTCGATAGCAAGACTTTGAGGCATAAAAATTCCATCCCTCTTGAGCTTTACCTAAAATTGGTACAAAGTCGTGCTCAAAGTCTCATGATGCCGTATCCATCCATCCTACCTGTGATTGTGGAACCAGTTACCGAAGGAGACGTTCCTTATACCATTCTCCATCCTGACATGCCTACCGACATCGAGGAATTGTAGAAATCGTAGATTCAACTCAAGGGGGAACGAGACACCTTTGAAACTTTATTTTGTGAAAGCGAGAAGAAAGTGTTGGAGCTCACAAGGCAACTTCACGAGCAGCGAAGCCTGAATGCCTACATTGCACCAAAGAGGATGCGTTCATGGAAGACTTGAGTCTTTTTGTTTTAGGAGTTTATCTTGTCGTCTCTTTAAGACCTTTTTTCTTTTTTTCCATTGTAATTCCAAGAGGCATTTGTAATTCTTGAATTTATTAATGCAATTGATGTTTTTTATCCTCTTTTAGTCTAGCAAATTTAAATTCCTTAAAGTCCTTGAGAACATGGCATCCGCATAACATGCATCATACCATAATCCGGTTTTCCGACACAGGTTTCCTCATCTTTCTACTATTTATTTTAGTATAAGATGGATCTCGAGAAAACCATCAAGTACTTACAAACTCAACACTCTAAGTTCCAAGAGACTCTGCTAAACTTAGCAAAGGGGCAGCAAGAAATGATGACGCTCCTCGTCACGAAGAAAAATACCAAGAAGAAAGCTATGATCAACAGGGGGAAAAGGTTCAAAGGCCCCGCCCGACAAGTTCAAATTGAAGAGGACTCCTACGAGGAGGATGATAATCAAGAAAAAGATTCTAGAAGAACCCATACTCGGGGTGGGAGTAACCAAATCTCTGAAGACGAGGATTATTCTAATGAGCAATACCAACCGGCCGATGACAAAAACAAGCAGCTAGAAGACAGACTAAAGGCTGTAGAGATCCAAGCAGTACATGGATTAGACTTTGGAGACTTGTGCTTGGTTCCTGGGGTGGTCATTCCCCACAAATTTAAGATTCTTGTCTTTGCCAAGTATGACGGTGTCTCATGTCCAAAGCTTCATCTCAGATCATACATTCGCAAGATCTAACCGCATACCGTCGATAGGAAACTATGGGTGCACTTTTTCCAAGAGAGTCTATCTGGAACACAGTTGGAGTGGTTTTACCTATTGGAAGGGACAAACATCCATACTTGGGAGGATCTGGCTGCTACCTTTTACCATAAATACCAATATAATACTGACTTGGCACCGACCCGAGTACAATTGCACGGCATGACCATGGGTTCAAATGAGGGCTTCAAAGAATACGCCCAAAAGTGGAGAGACCTGGCTGGAAGAGTGCAACTACCTCTAACTGATAGAGAATTGGTAGACATGTTTATGGGAACATTGACTGGTCCATTTTTTAACTTGCTGATTGGGAGTTCATCATCCTAAATTGACTGAATTGATCTTGACTAGTGAAAGGGTTGAAAGCGGAATTAAAAGTGAGAAGATACCCATGGCCTCCGCTCCCAATGCTATGAAAAAACAATTTATTGGTAAAAAAGAGACTAACGCTGTTTATGGGTCAAGAAGTCGTACTAAGAATGACCACCATCATTCAATGGGGGAAGTATTGATTTCCAATCCAACTTCAACTCAACGACCGCATCAACAAAATAATCAACAAAGGCCAGACATCCCGAGGAGACAGTTTACCAGAATCAACATGCCATTGTCTCAAGCTCTACAACGTCTGTTAAAGGTAAATTTGGTAACATTGCGGGATCCCCTTCAAATCCCAATATTTCATCTCCAAAATATAATCCGAATGCAAAATGTGCTTACCACTCCAATAGTCATGGACATGACAATGATCATTGTTGGGCATTAAAAAGCAAGATCCAAGACTTGATCGACAACAAAACAATTAAATTCGATCCTCCACCAACTCCCAATGTGATCACCGCATCCATGCCTAGTCATGGTAAGGGTGTCAATACCATTGAAGATGCCTCTTTTGTTTCTTTCATTAATGATTTGACCACTCCTTTGAAGATTGTTAAAAAGAATTTATTGAATGCTGAAGTATTTCCAGGCTGCCTTAAAGACTGTTATCACTGTACTGTGCAAATTAATGGTTGTACATGGATGAAGAAAGGTGTCCAACACCTTATGGATAGCCATGAAATTCTATTTGAGAAAACTCCATCTATGAAAAGTTTGACCCAAAGTGTATCTCAAGAGTTTGAAGACATGTCCATCATTACCATTTCAAACACTCCTATTAGGATCAGCTCTAAAGGTCCTATTAGGATTTCTGCTGAACCAAGAATAGATCCACTAACTATCACCACATCGGGGCCAGTCCCCTACTCTTCTGATAAAGTTGTGCCCTGGAACTATGGGCCGAAAGTGTATTACCATGGTATCAAACAAGAACCGTGGATCACCGAGAATGATAATGCTGAATTTACAAACATTACTTGATCAAGTAAAGTTACTAGGGCGAGAAGGATCTTCTCTCCGGAGATCTCACCTCCGACAACCACTACTACACCCATTCGTATTACCATTGTTAAACCTATTGCTGATACTCGAGGAAAGGAAAAAATTACTGAGCCTGCTCAGAAGAAGGCGCCAACAAAAGATATTGCATTTGAGAACCCATCAATCCAAGAGATGGAGAAGATTTTAAAAATGATCTGAATAAATGACTATAAGATAGTGGAACAGTTGGGGTAGGCACCCTCGGAGATTTCCATGCTATCTTTGTTGCTATGCTCTGAGGCACATGCCAAGCCCTATTAAAATTCCTGAAAAATGAACATGTCCCACAAGAAACTATGGCTGACCAATTTGAAAATTGTATAGCAAGCTTGACTGCTGACAATGGTTTGGGATTTTTGGACGCAGATTTAACCCCGGCAGGGAAGAATCACAACAAATTTCTGCATGTTTCCATCGAGTGTAAAGGAACCACTTTAGAACATGTGTTAGTGGATATTGGGTTCTCCCTGAATGTCTTACCAAAAGGTGCTCTGGATAGGTTGGACTGTGAAGGTTTAGTGTTGAAACCTAGTGACATCGTGGTGAGAGCTTTTGACGGATCAAAGAGAATGATCCATGGAGAGGTTGATCTCCTTATCAAGGTTGGGTATTAAGTATTCAACTCAACATTCTATGTGATAGATATCCGCGTGGCTTATTCTTGCCTACTCGGACGCCCGTGGATTCATGGGGCAGGTACGATTACCCGATCAAAGGGAAAATCGTCACCGTTTATGGGGAGTTGTAATACGGTGGGAGAACTGACTTGGGTGTTTTATGTTTTATCGCAATTGTTGCGGATAGTAAGAGTCGCCACCGAATTTTCTTTAATCCAATAAAGGAAAGGGTGAAAAGAACATGAAAGACCTTTTGATAATTTTCTTGAGTTCGGGGGGTAAGTTATGAAAAGGGAAGGTGTTAGCACCCTTTTCATCCGTAGTTATCTACGAGCTCTTCTTTGCTAGCTCACTTTGAAATGCTTTGTTTGAAATAATTTTGTGATTGTTTTGAAAGTATTTTTGAAAAGTTCTTTCGTTTAAGAAAACTTTGTAATGATTCTCGTCTCTATAAGAATGCATACAAAGTGTTGACTTTTGAAAATATTTCGTTTGAAAGTGTTGGTGTGTTTGAAAGATGTTTTGAAAATGGTTGTGAGCAATCAACTATGAACATTCTACCTACTTAAAAAGTCTTTGTTCTTTTCCTCCTCCTTTAGATAGTGTTATCTTACCATTAGTTGGTAAACAATGTTATCATTGGATGTTAAGGAACGGGCGTGGGTCATCGTATAGTCATAGAAAGCAATATTGTAGGATACCTTAGCAATTTATGTAAGGGGCTAATATCATTTATAAAGGCAACATTTGAAGTGTCATCGAGGGACCATGATCTTGTTTTTGATTGTTTTTTCTAAAGTATCCCACGTTCGAGGGACATGACTGTTTATTTAAGGAAATAAGTGATGTTAACCCTAAAGGTGCACGTGTGCAAAGTGTTTGTTTTCATGAATTGTGTTCTACCCCAAAATTTTCCCTCTCATTTTATCAAGATTTCCCCTCACAAGACTCATTGGACTCCAGACAGAATTAGGGTTTGCTATGCTCAAGACATCTCCTTGCCTTGTTGACCTGAAATTAGGGTTTGATATTGCACAAGGATTTTTGGACTTCCAATGCTCAAAGTGACTTTCATACTTCATGTTGGACTTATAAGATTGCCCCTACCAAGTTTCAAGCTTTGAATCAAATTTTTGCCCAGTCAATTGGACAGTTGACCTAGAAATCAACTATATTGGGGAAAAAGTCAACTGTGGCCAATTTACAGTCAAACCTCATAATTTTTAATCCACATCAACATTATAGGCTCATATGAACCATTTGATCAAGTTTGGACCACAACTCCTCAAGAAATTTGATCAGATCATCAAAAGGGCAAAATGGTCATTTTTAGGGTTTTGACTGTACAAGGGCAATTTCTGATTTTTCACCTAGCCAATGGAAAATTGGGTTCAAGCATGTATTTAAGGACTCAATGGAATCATCTTGACCTAATCACAAGGTTCAAAAGATCTCAAATGCATTGGATTGACAGATGAATTTTCCAATCAACTGATCAAAAAACAACTGTACACTGAAAAGTCAAACTTTGACTTTTTGGTCAAAATCAAGTGCCAAGGGTCATTTTACATCAAGATGTGTCAAAACATGAAACTTGTTCATCAAGAAACCTAATTTTGCAAATTAGGGTTTTAAAATGTAAATTTTCATAACTTAGAAATTTTCTAAGTTATGAAATTTTCTCATTTTTTCCCAACTTTGCCCAACTTTTTCTCCATGATGCAATTGGATTCAAATAAAACTTCCAACATGAAACTTGTAGTCCTCCACAAAATATACAACTTTTATTCACAAAATTTTCCCAAAATATTCTTGTATCTCAAGTTATGAATTTTAGAATAAGGGTCCATGAAACTTTTCACTTAGTGAAATGTTGCCCTAGTTTAGGCAGGATTTCGACCTATCTTCATGGCAATTTGTCACATAGTTCCACTTGGAATCTCAAAATTAATTTCAAAGATGGATTGTAGAGCATGTTACAAGCTTTACAAAATGTCCAATAACTCTCCAAAATCATTTGTGGTTAGGGAGAATCGAAGTTTGAATTTGGCAAAAAGTCACTTTGATCCATGGCGTTTTTCATGTTACTACACATTGCAAATTCTATCCAGCCTTACTTGTACTTGCTCATAGGTCTTTAAACCCTTCCACACTCAAAAATTGAATGCAAACTCAATGGTTTAATGCATTGTTCTGATCTATGGAAGATTACACAAGGGTTTAATCCATTTTTGGCAAAAAGTGAACATTGCCATTTTCATAAAGTTGGCTTTATGTCAAGTTGTTCCTCTTGAGCCTTGAACCTTTTCTTTTACAGAAAACAAACTCCATAAAATCATGGCAAAGGACAACCTACTTTGTGCAGCTAGGAAGGAGGCCTGTACAGGCTCTTTGCTTGATCACTTTATACTTTTATTAAAAGCCAAGTCAACTTGCAAAAAGGAGAGAACTCTTGTATCTAATAAAACCAACCCTTGTAACCATTCCAAACAATTTTTGCATATTGCCTTGAGCCAGAAGCACGAGCTAACCACTTCCCAAGCCTTCCAAAACACCAAAACACCATCTTCTTGCAAAACATGGAAGCTCCTGCAGTTGCACCTCCATCTCACAAACCACTCGTGCGTTTTGGCCCAAACCTCTTCCAACACACTCTATACAACCCACCTAAGCTATCCCAACATTGGCCAGTGACTGTAACTCCATTTACAAGCTTCACCATTTCTGAATTCTGTTTGTGCAGGCTGACTTCTACATGCTTATTCAAGCAAGCTCAAAGCAGACTAAGTATTGGGGAAGGTTAAAGGAAGTTCAAGCAAGCTCTCAAGCATCTCAGGCCTCATTGAAAACCTCCACATTGCCATACTCGAGTTCAACTGAAACAGGTATTTTCCAACTTTCTATCTCTCTATTTAGGAATCATTAGGCTTAGGTTTGTAAATAAAAATGTAGTACTCATTGCCCTCAAGATGTACATATGCATAGATTTCATTTAAGTTAACTATGTTGAGAGAATTTGATTGATGAACTTTCTGAAAAAGTTAGGTTAGAAATTAGGGCCAGAGAAATTCTCTCTGGTCTTTGAGAGTTAAATTAAGTTCTTTATATGGTTGGAATCGTGTTGAAAAATGCTATAACTTTTGTATTGTGAGTTTTTGCTTTAGAGCACGTATGCAGGATTTCCAGAATTGTACACAGGGCGCGCGTTTTTGATTCAAAGGTTGAAGACGAAGGCAAGTCTGGGCTGTGCCTGGCTTGTTCATGCTTTTTGCACCCCTAGCCTTACTGTTTACACCCCCTTGGCCTATTTGATTTTGTTTTTTTTTATATTTTTCATTTCTTTTTTTATTTCTGACTTTATTTTATTTTTTCTAAACATTAAATATACCAAAAATATTTTCATAAATTTTCACATTTTATTTTATTATTTTTATTATTTTTTAGACATAGAAATAATTATTAAAGAGTATATACTTTTATTTTCTTTAATAAAAACTTGTAAATAATACAAAAAATATTATATTTATATTTTTATTATTTATATACTTAAATAATATTTTTCTAACATATTTTTTTTTTTTGACATTTGTATATTTTATTTATTTTATTGTACATAAATAAATAATATATATATATATATATATATATATATATATATATATATATATATATATATATATATATATATATATATATATATATATATATATATATATATATATATATATATATATATATATATATATATATATATATATATATATATATATATATATATATATATATATATTCTTAAAACAAATTAGGGTTTCCACCCTTAATAAAAATAATTTTTTATTTTATTATTTTTAATGCATTAAATAGTTTATTTTTACATATATAAAAATAAAATAAAAAACATTTTTTTGCATATTTATAATATTGCATATTTATTTAATTGTTCATTTAAATATTTGCCTATTTATTTATTTGCACAATTAATTCAATTTGGTTGTAATAATCTTAGGGTTTAATTTCTTGCAAATAATCCCCTATTCAAAATTGTATCCCCCTCCCCATATCAATGTTGTAATAGCTTAGATTACTTTCACGCATTTATTGCTTTCAAATATGCATGATAGAGATTAAGGTTTGTATGCAATATCTAAAATCAAAACAAATAGCTAGACCTAATACAAGACATAAAAACATGTAAATTGACAACACAATACACACATGCACCCCTAGGGTTTCATCCACTTGTTGCCTTAAAAATGGCCATGGTATGCATGTTGAATATATTGGCAAAACAAAAACAAAACAAAAGATCATAGTCCCTCAATGACGCTATCTTGGTTGCCTATTGTTGGCTGAAGATTTTGATAATGTTATTTAGAAGCCAAAAGAGTTAAATGTTCTGATCGAAATAGAATTAAACGCCAAATTTCGAAGTTGCAGAAGCAGTGTTTCGAATAAGTGTGTCAAAGCTTGAAGCTTCGAACGGCAATTATGGGAACATATCCAAAGGAGTCTCGAAACAACAACGAGGCTATGTTTGGGAAAAGCGTTCGAAACGGAAAAACACCAAAGCATGTTAAATTCAAATGGAAGCGGGACTTTCAAAGTTTGAAAGTTATGTGTTGGAGCATTTGGGGACACGTGGAAAGATGAAAGAAGCATTGTCCTGCATGTTCGAAACGTGGCATAATCCTATAGCAAGACCGTTAGGGTCGAATTAGTATAAATAGGAGTCTTAATATTAGGATTTTTGTGTGTCATATCTATTATACAAAATACTCAATAACATTCAAACTACCACATGGCAAGGGAAACGAATGCAAGAGAAATGTATGTATGATAGCACCATGTATTTCTAATTTAGTGAAAACCTTTTTACCATTTCCAGTACTTCCTTTATTCCTTTTGTCAAACAACATTTACAAGTTTTCTTATTCACACCCTTTTTACTTCGAAATCTCTTCCTCAAAATCTTACACTTTAATGTTATCTTTATGTTTCGAGCGTTTTATATTTCTGGAAACCATCACATTTTCCATACCTTTACGTTCAAGTCTTGTTCTTCGAACGCATACTTTTACTTAAAATCATTTATAGATTTCTTGCATTAAACGTTTCTCCATCTTTTAAAACTTTTATGTTCCAGAAACCCTTTATGTTAACCGTTTTTGTAAGTCGAAACCATTTACTTCATTTTCATGCAGTTTTATATGTCTTTACAATTCAGCATTATAATTAGCATCTATTCGTGTAACTTAGTTTTTATACACATTTTGACTACATTTTTAGAGAGAGATCGAAATAAGCCAAACACTTATACAATATTGACCATGAATATCTGTTCGATTGTAAGAGTAACTTTAATATCCAAGGAGTCCTAGGATCAATCTAGTCGATCCTGTGAGTTACCAGAGGGATTGAATAACAGTAAGAAAGATTATTCGATAGTTTGGAAGACTAGCGGTTGTTTACCAGAAATCACTGGAAACAAATTGGCACACCCGGTGGGACCAATAGTTGGATATCAGAATTAAGGATTGTCGAGACGTAACCATTACAAAAACGTTGGAACCTAAGAAGTTTGCTGTTTTATGAACCTGAGAAGTGGTAAGATAACCAACAGCAACCAACCTTTATCCAGAAGAAAACATTTGGACAAAATGTCTAATTCAGACAATCAACAAGGGGACCAAGGTGGCCCACATGCAACAGGCACTAACGCGTCCATTTCGAGCGGAACATCTAATGCAATCCCTTCGAATGCACAGTCTGTTGCATCTTCAACCAGTAACATAGCCACCAATGGAATAAGTGGCATATCAACTAATAGTTCGATCTTAGGAAATACTGGAACTATGGGCTACCCTGGGGGATTCGTTCCACCACCAGGGACACAATCCCACTTCGCCACCCCATTAACTAGACCACCCGGTTTCGATGGGAATAGAATCAGAAATTCCTCTTATGGAATGCCAACATCTTTTATGGCAGGTTTACACAATTCCACATCGAATTCATCTCCCCAACTAGGGTCTGGGTCTGGTGCGAATCAGTTTATGACAAATAACCAAGGGTCAGTGGGTTATAGCACATTGCCTATCCTAACCACATATAACCAGTTGGCTTTTAGGCAATTGATGGATGACAGTAACCATAATATGATAGGGGTATTAGCGCAAACCATGCAGGAAATATTTGCCCCAATAGTGCAGAATGTGACTGTGACGAACAGGGAAAACGCTGATAATATGAGTCGAATAGCAGATTTCTTTGCTCCTGCAGAAAGGCGTAGGCAGAATCAGGCGGGATTTCGAACAAACATGCCTGTTATAGAACAAATGGCTAACGACCCAATTTATAGACCACCCAGAGAAGAAGTTAACTTAGGGGCCAGGGCACCAAGATTAGAAGCCCCAATAATCCCGGCTCCACAAAGGGAAGTTATGGAACCAGGGGCAAGGATCGAAAGGCCAGAAGCCCCAGAATTTCGAGAAGAACAACCTAGGGGAGTTGTTTTGGTTGGTCGAAATCAAGATGCCGATGCCGTTGTTCATAGGATTTGAAACGATAACATCCTGGCAGAAAACAACCTAACCACCATGATAGAGAGGATCATGGCCCAGAATGGCCTCAACACAGGAATGAGGAGGCCAAATTACGCTTCTCCTATATTGGATTGTATAATGCATACTGATTTACCAAGGGGATATAAAGTCCCTAAATTTACAAAGTTCGCTGGGGATACCAATGAGTCAACAGTCGAACACATAGCGAGATATCTAACCGAAGCGGGAGATATAGCCAATAATGAAGATCTCAGGATCAAATACTTCCCAAGTTCTTTGACAAAAAACGCCTTCACATGGTTTACCACTTTTCCCCCTGGGTCCATTGACACTTGGACTCTCTTAGAGAGATTATTCCATGAACAATTTTACATGGGACAATTGAAAATAAGTTTGAAGGAATTGGCGAGTGTTAAGAGAAAATTCACCGAACCCATAGATGATTATTTGAATAGATTTAGGCTGTTGAAATCCAGATGTTACACAGTAGTGCCTGAACATGAGTTAGTCGAAATGGCCGCTGGTGGTTTGGATTATTCTATTCGAAAGAAACTAGACACTCAGTATTTGAGGGATATGGCTCAGTTAGCCGATAGGGTTCGACAGGTCGAAAGACTAAAGGCCGAAAAAGCCAGAGTCTTTAAGAATAGCAAGAAAGAAAGGATTTCCTATGTTGGGACTGAGGAAGTAGAAGAATATCCTGAATTCGAATTCGAAGAGGTCGAAATCGACCTCGCTGAATTAAAACAGGCCCCGCCTTACTCCTGCAAAATGTTAGTTCCCACAAAAGGGAAAGATATTGTTGAAAATGAGAAAAGTGACAAATTTCCAAAGAAGGTTTATACCTTCGACGTCACCAAATGCGACGAAATTTTTGACTTGCTTGTCAAGGATGGCCAACTAATTGTGCCATCAAATGTCAAAATACCTCCTTTGGATCAGAGAAAGAAGAGGGGATTTTGCAAATATCATAGTTTCCTGGGCCACAAGACCTCACAATGTTTTCTTTTTAGGGACTTGATTCAAAATGCGATCAAAGATGGCAGACTAAAGTTTGCTGATAAGGTGAAGATGAAAGTGGACGAAGATCCTTTGGACGTCGCAGACACCAACTACTCCGAGCCTGCATGCATTGGAGAAGTCAACATGGTGGAGACTGATCGAAGCGACGCCCTAACAGAAGAAAAGGATACTGAAGTTGAGAATTGGGTGATGGTCGAAGTCAGCGAGGAGGTCACTGAAGACATCCAGAATATGCCAGAGACTCCGATTGCTGCACCTGTAGCTGTTGCAGGAGAAACCCAGGCTACTGAAGGCCAAGGGAATCAAAACGAAGGATTAACACAAGTCACTAAAGGCTTGAGGCTGGAATTGGAGAAAGTCCAAATCACGCAGCCAATTCCCCCTCAGAAGGAAATATGGGACACTCTAGGGGAACCCAGTGGAAAATTTGACTATCTGGTCAAATATTCTGCCCCAGAGAGTTCGAAGGTCCAGATTGAAGATATAAAGCCCACAGGATGGGGTGATGATGAAGCTAAAGAGGGGGATGTGGAAATAAATATGGTAGACATGGAAAGGCCTTGCTCTGAGATGGAGGAAGTGGAAAAATACTTAGAAAAAGAAAAGTACAGAATGGGGGATAATCACACTGGAGATGCTAGTCTCAAAGATTATCTCATGACATGCCACAAAGGAGATTCAGGCATGATATTGTGCCCAAGGTGCAGCATCCTCTGCAACCAAAGAATTGCTGCGAATTACGAAAGGGTACAGAGGGCTCGAACTGGCAACAATTGGCGCCAGGATAACCAGCTTTTTAGGTGTTATCCCAAGGCTGGAGAGAGTCTGTTGGAGTTTGTTTTTTGCTGCTTCAAAGGGGC
The DNA here is from genome assembly GCA_948472305.1 of Vicia faba. Classification (NCBI taxonomy): domain Eukaryota; kingdom Viridiplantae; phylum Streptophyta; class Magnoliopsida; order Fabales; family Fabaceae; genus Vicia; species Vicia faba. The sequence continues at coordinate 587,998,957 of OX451736.1, read as the reverse complement.
AACCAAGTGCTTGATTTGCCCAAGGTGTTCTGCTGTGTATGACCAAAGCATGGCCAGGGCCTTCGAAACGATTCCCTTCGCCCCTTGCTGGAACCATCAAGAAACTGCCCAGATGGGCCCACGTTTCGACAGCAGATACAAACAGCGAAGGCCTGATAGCCCTCACCCCAAAGCTGCTCGAAGAGTGACTTTCAAACTCCCTGCTGAAGTGCCAACCGATAGATGGCTACAATTCAGAAATGACAAAGGCAAAGACAGATGGAGGAGTGCTGAACAAAATGCACGCCAAGCTGTGACATACAGGAGGCAATTCAACACACAAAAAAGGGAGGAAGTGAGATTAGAGATTTACAAAGGAAGGAACCCCATGTCAAGATCCCAGTGGCGCAGACAGCAAAGGATTCGAAAGGCTGAGAGAGAAGCTGTGGCAAACAAAGGGGATACTTCAACGAAAATACAAGGTGAATCTAGCACCAACAAACCAAAAAATCAAACTGAAGATAAACCTCCAGTCAATAGGAGGCTCTTCTCTGAAGAAAAATGCAATGAACCAAAGGAATACACTCCAGGCCCGGAAGAGGACGAAGATATGATAACAGATAACTTCGAATCGGAGGGGGAGTCTTCATTCAACTTGAACTGTAACGTGGTGTCTGTGCTTCCCTGCGAATTTGGGCAGGAAACCAAAATCAATGAATATGAGGAGGAAGACACCACAGATTTAATGAAACATAGGCCCGTGTGCTACTACGTGATGGACAATGGGGCTGTTGAGGAACAAAATGCGTTCTTCGAACATCCAGAACCTGCAATGAAGAATCATCTCAAGCCACTTTTCATTCGGGCGAAAGTGGGTGTCCATGGTGTGAACAAAGTTCTAGTGGATGGGGGTGCTGCAGTCAATTTGATACCCTATTTCATGCTAAAAAGATTAGAGATCCGCGAAGGAGATATCAAGCCCCATAATATGGTTTTGTCCAATTATGAGGGAAAAGTGGGCAAAACACTGGGACTGGTCCAGTTGGAATTGACAATAGGCTCAAGTTGCAGGCCCACCATGTTTATGGTGATCGAAGCCAAGGCCAACTATAACCTGCTGCTAGGAAGAGAGTGGATCCATGGCGTGGGGGCAGTTCCCTCGTCAATGCATCAGCGACTAGTTCTGTGGAGAGATGATGGAATCGTGGAAAACATCGAAGCAGACCAGAGTTACTTTATGTCAACTGTCAATTTAGTTGACAAAAGGGACTATGATAAAAATCTGGCAAAGATTGCTCCATGTGTTCCAAATGATGAGATGAACGAAACAAGAAACGCCCACTACTACATGACACTTCGTCATGACGGCCTTTACTGGGATAGAACAATAATCAGTGAAGAAGAGGAAGTCGAAAGCACTATACAAAAACGGCCAACAGGCTGGGACTTCGACAACCTTAGCCATGACTGAGTCTACCTTTTTCGAAAGGATTTCGGCCTATATGGCTGAGAACAAATCAAAAGCGGCCTTAGAGGCTGAAATAAATAAATCAACTATAAAGACGAATGAAGTCAGTGGGGAGGGTTCGAAATGCTCACCCTTCAAAGAGTCTGAGATGGATCAAAGGTTGGATGCCATCTATGATAAAGAACCCTTAGGCTTCGAAAGGGACCCCATAAACTCAGGTGTCAAAATGTTGGCACAGGATCCGCTCGAAGAAGTCAACTTAGGGGATGAAAAAACGAAAAGATTAACTTACATAAGTGCTAAACTTAGCCCAGGCCTCAAGAAGAAAGTGATCGAAGTCCTTAAGGAAAACAAAGATTGTTTCGCATGGGATTATGATGAGATGCCTGGTTTAAAGAGGGAGTTGGTCGAACACAGACTGCCAATCAAAGATGGCAAGAGGCCCATCAAACAAACTCCCAGGAGATTCGCACCAGCGGTCCTCACAAAAATTAAAGCTGAGATCGAAAGGTTGCTGCGCTGCAAATTCATCAGAACAACAAGGTACGTTGAATGGTTAGCAAACATAGTACCCGTTATTAAGAAAAATGGTTCTTTAAGAATTTGCATAGATTTTAGGGATTTAAACACTGCAACCCCTAAGGATGAATATTCCATGCCCGTGGCAGAAATGCTAGTAGATTCTGCTGCAGGGTTCGAATACTTGAGTATGTTAGATGGATACTCTGGGTATAACAAGATTTTCATTGCTGAAGAAGATGTTGCAAAAACATCATTTTGTTGCCCAGGAGCCTTAGGCACCTACGAATGGGTGGTGATGCCTTTTGGTTTAAAAAATGCTGGGGCAACTTATCAAAGGGCGATGAATTCAATTTTTCATGATTTCATCGAAACCTTCATGCAGGTGTATATTGACGATATAGTCATCAAATCTATATCTGCAGAAGCACATTTGCATCATTTAAGCCAATCATTCGAACGAATGAGAAAGCATGGCTTAAAGATGAATCCCCTTAAATGTGCATTTTTTGTGCAGGCTGGAGATTTTCTTGGTTTTGTGGTCCACAAGAAAGGAATCAAAATCAACCAGAACAAGACCAAAGCCATAATGGAGACGAAAGCACCTGCGTCAAAAAGGGAGTTGCAATCTTTGCTAGGGAAAATTAACTTCCTCAGAAGATTCATCTCGAACCTGAGTGGAAGAACCCGAGCTTTCTCCCCGTTACTTCGTCTGAAGCAAGGTCAAGCCTTCGAATGGAACGAAGCTCACCAGGAGGCGTTTGACAAAATAAAAGAATATCTTTCTCAGCCTCCTATTTTGTCTCCACCATCATGGGGGAAGCCCATGAGATTGTACATATCTGCCTCTGAAGTTAGTATAGGTAGTATGCTAGCACAAGAGGATAACAATGGCGTCGAAAGAGCCATATACTATTTAAGTAGAGTGCTAAATGATGCAGAGACCAGATATAGCATTTTAGAAAAGCTATGTCTCTGTTTGTATTTCTCTTGTATGAAACTCAAGTATTATATAAAACCTATTGATGTTTATGTTTCATCTCACTTCGATGTCATTAAACATATGCTTTCAAAGCCAATAATGCATAGTAGAGTTGGCAAGTGGGCTTTAGCCTTAACAGAATATTCATTGACTTTCATGCCTTTAAAAGCTATGAAAGGTCAAGTGATTTCTGATTTCATTGTGGATCATTCGTTGGTTGAGCAGACAAGCATGAGTTACGTCGAAATGCAACCATGGAAATTGTACTTTGATGGTTCAACCCATAGGAATGGAAGTGGTGTTGGAGTCCTTCTAATTTCTCCTGAAGGAATTCCAACAAAATTCAAGTATAAATTAGATGGTCCTCGTTGTTCGAACAACGAAGCTGAGTATGAAGCGCTCATTGTTGGACTTGAAGCTTTGTTGGAATTGGGGGCAACCAGAGTCGAAATTAAAGGAGACTCTGAATTGGTGGTCAAACAAATCACAAAGGAATACAAGTGCATAAAGGAAAATTTAATGGTATACTTCGTCATAGTCAATAGGCTATTAAGGAAATTTGAATACATGGATATTCAACACATACCAAGAATAGAGAACCAAGAAGCAAATGACTTAGCGCAGTTGGCTTCAGGTTATAAAGTATCTACCAAGAATTTTAAGGATTTGGTCGAATTAAGGGGAAGAGTTAAGGCTACTAGATTCACACCATCGGATCTGGAGATTATGAGATTGGGATATGCTGAGAAACAGGGATTCGAAATACTAGCCATAGATACTTTGTCAGATGCAGATTGGCGAAGTCCATTGAAGAGTTATTTAGCAGACCCAACTCTAAAGGTGGATAGAAAAACAAAATATAGAGCATTGTCATATCTCCTCATGGGGAACGAATTGTTCAAAAAGAACCAAGAGGGTGTATTATTGAAATGCCTAGGAGAGAGTGAGGCATATTTAGCATTGTCTGAAGTCCATAATGGGGCATGTGGGGCACACCAAGCAGGCCATAAAATGAAATGGTTGCTATTTCGATACGGTTTGTATTGGCCTAGCATGCTCAAAGATTGCATAGACTTTGCTAAAGGATGTGAGGAGTGTCAGAAACATGCAGGAATTCAACATGCCCCTGCAAGCGAGTTGCATTCGATCATCAAACCATGGCCATTTAGAGGATGGGCATTGGATTTGATAGGAGAAATAAATCCTGCTTCGTCCAAAGGACATAAATATATCTTGGTGGGAGTAGATTATTTTACCAAATGGATCGAAGCTATACCTCTGGTAGTTGCTGATCAAGAGGCAATTATCGAATTTATACAAAAGCACATTATCTATAGGTTTGGATTGCCAGAAAGCATAACTACAGACCAAGGCTCTGTATTTACTGGTAGAAAGATGCAAGGATTTGCCCAAGAGATGGGGTTTAGATTGCTAACATCAACACCATATTATGCTCAAGCAAACGAACAAGTCGAAACAGCAAATAAAATAATAATAGGATTAATCAAGAAGCATATTGGCAAGAGGCCAAGAAATTGGCACAAAACTCTGGACCAAGTATTATGGGCTTGTAGAACATCTCCTAAGGAAGCTACTAACACTACGCCTTTCCAACTTACATTTGGGCATGATGCAGTGTTACCAGTAGAAATTCATCTGCAATCGGTTCGAATTCAGAGACAAAACGAAATCCCAGCTGCATTATATTGGGAAATGATGATGAATGAATTAGTTGAGTTGGACGAAATTAGATTACATGCGTTGGAAATTTTGATGAGGCAAAAAGAAAGAGTGGCCAGAACATACAATAAAAGGGTGAAGAAAAAAGTATTCATTATTAATGACTTGGTTTGGAGAGTCATATTGCCTATGGACAAGAAGAATAAAGCGTTAGGTAAATGGTCACCTCATTGGGAAGGACCTTTTCGAATATTAAAAGTGTTCTCAAACAATGCATACGAAGTCGAAGAACTCTTGGATGATAAACGTGTCCTAAAGGTTAATGGGAAATATTTAAAGAAATATAAGCCAAGCCTGCGGGAGATTCGAATAGTAACAACGTAAACAAAATATTATAAAAAGCCAAGATGGCAAGATAGAATGCCAAAATGGCGTTGTTCGAATATTACATGTAAGAAACCAAAGTTATAGTCAGATAAACATCAAAATCTAGAAATAAGCATTATTTTTCAATCGATTAAAGGTGCTTCGAAATGTTTCAAGTTTCTGCTGAGCGAACCGCCTGGCACCTTCCAAGGTTGCCACTTCTCCTTTAAGTTGTTCTGCAGTCTCCATTTCTGCAAGCCCCCGGTTGAGAAGCTCTTCGAATTGGTTACCTGCAGGATTAGTTTCGAAGGCTAGTTGTTGTTCCTTAGCCTCCTTAACTTTCTGCTGAAGTTCCAGAATCTGCCTTTCCCAAATAAGAATGGACTCAGCTCGAGCCTCATATTCAGTTTTCGCCTGCTTCAGATGCATAGCTTGATCCTCAGCTTCTTGAGAAAGTTTCGAAGCTTGTTCGTAAGCGGCATCCATGGCAATGCGTTTCTCGTGAACCTTTTTGGCAGCAGATTCGTCTTGGAGAAGGTAGCCAGTTACGTTGTCCAGCAAATTCTGAAGATCAAACAAGAGAGTACTAACTGGCAAGGAGCAGGTGGAAAGATTGACCTTTGTGAGCAGCTCCTTCATAGTATAACAAGCAGTACTATCTTGCTTAAGCACTTCAAATATATCCACATTGAGAATAGTTCTCCTAATTTTGTTGAGAAGAACAACTCTTTCATCTGTGGGAAGAGGATAACTGGTTGAACTTGTGCCAGCCCTAGCGAGTGGGACGTCCCTCTGAGCCAACTTTGCCTTCATGTACCCAATGGGGTCATTTCGCCTCAGAAGTGCCAGTTCCTCGTCAGTCATTCGAGACGGAGAGGATTGGGGGAATTCCACGCGTAGGGGAACCATGTTTGTTTCAACCTCTAGGGTTTCGTTGATTGCACCACCATCCCCTTCATTTGCTTCGTGCTCTTGTTCTTCTTCATCCTCGTCCAAATCTACCACTTCGATACCATCCCTTTCGCCGCTATTTGCGTTAGATTCCGTCCCAGCAGTCGAACCGTCATTGACATTTTCCTCGTCATTGGCACTTTCCCCCTCAGATTCTTCGTCTGCAGATTCTTCGGCTCCTTGCCTAGAGTCAGCTTTCTCTTCTTCAGTCTGAGTGTCCTTTGGATCCTCTTGAAGAGTTTCAAGAGGGGACTTTTGAAGAGAAGCCCTTTGTAAATCCTCTGCAGACGTTTGAAGTGTTGTTTCGTTCACCTCTTTCGGAGGAATGGAGGTACCTTGATCATCCTGCTGATCAGAAGTTCCAGCCAGAACCGCCACATTGGAAGAACCTTTGTTTTGGACCAAGTTGCTGGAATCTCCTTGAGGAGAGGAGTTGAGCGGAGCGGCAGCTCTGGATGGTGAGGTCGAAATGGTGGAAGTGGGATTCAAAATGTTCTGCAAGGAACAACAGCATGTTAAAGAAAAACATTCACCAAGGTAATAAGAAGTTAGTGTTGGAAACAATTTTTAGAAGTTCGATTTACCTGTGGACCTTCAGAGGAGAGGTTACTAGCTATACGTTCCAACGGTGGGTTGGAGGTCGAAGGTGGATTTTTGGATTTAGGTAAGGGAGCAGCATCCCTGGAATCGAGTCCAGAGACACTAGTCGGAACAGTGCTTTTAGGAGTATCTTTCTTTAGCTTCTTCTTCGAAGCAGTATTTGAGTTTCCTCCAGCCTTGGGGTCTTCCCCAGTAGTGCTTAATTTCCGCTTCTTGGGAGTAGTAGGAGGAAGCTTGTTGGTCTGAAAGAATTTTAACGAAAAGTTAGATATAAACCACAAAGCTTGAGTGAATTCGAAACGTCAAGGCTAAGTGATTACCGTTGGAATTGGAGCACTTGTTGTTGTTGGCGTTATTGTTGTTGTTGTAGTTGCAGCAGTAGTAGTTGTTTCTGGTGGATTAGCTTTTTCGGTAGTTTCGATGGAGGCTTGAGAGGCACTCCCTTCCTTCGATTTCGAGGCAGCTGTCTTTATCCTGATAGCTGAAAATCAAAACAATTAAAGCAAAGGTTAAAGATATGGAAAATAAAAGACATTTGGGATTTTTCCCAAGCATTCGCACCTGTGCCTTGATCAGATTTAATTGACATGGCAGAAAGGTCGTATCGAAGGTGTCCTGGGAAATCATGAAGCCAGTATCGAGCCCATGTCACAGTCTCAGATGGCTTTGGTTTCCTTTGAAGATATTTGAACATCTCTTTGCAAGTAAACCACCATGGATATGGGGGAAACCAAGCCAGAGCCAGTTCTGAGGTAGGTAATCTGGGAAATTTAGGTGGATGCATTTCGAATGCCAACCTATACCTATCCTCAGGTGACAGCCCTGAAGGAAGTTTTAGCTTAGAAACTTTTTGTTTAAATTTTTCCTTCAAGGTCTCAGCTGCTTGATGCACAGTGGAGTCCAAGCGCGTGGGGTCGTAAGTAGTTTCAAAATAATTTTGAAAAGCTTTAATCTCTTTGGCATGAGTAAACATACCTTTCTTTGCTGGTACCTGCACATCGAAGGCATCAATTAGTTTCTGTCGAATCGTAAGAGTATCGAACATGAAAGTTTGATAAAACTTAATCCACCACTCCAGAAATCCTTTAGCCGCGAGATGGGTAGGTTCGAAGGCTATCAGCTCAAATTGGGCAAAGCCTTGATATTGTTCTTGCTGGATCTTGGCTTCCCTTGCCTTGAAAGTTCGGCCAGAAGTGATGGCGCTCTCAGTTTGGAACAAAGGTTCAGGAATCAGTTGGCATAAGCCAAACTGCCTCGAAACGAAGTTTGGTTGGTAGGCAAAGAGAAGAATTTAGTTCTTGGCTGGGGTTATCCTTGAAGAGATGAGTCTAGGCAGCAAGAAAGCTCTCCATACATCCTGAATCTCCTTGCTCTTGATGGCTTCTGAGAGAGCCATGGTGAACCAAGAAGGTCCATGAGCCCTCGAAGCAAAAGGCGTCATGCTCTCTTCGAACTTGTGCCTTTTGGAGAATATCATGATGTACTTCGAGAATTAAACCTTGAAGTCATCTTTGTCATCATTAGGAGTTAGTCTTCGAAGCCTAGTGCCTTCGACTATCCTATCACTTATTTCAGAATCTTGCTCATCAATGGTATTGGCGGTTGATAAGGAAGGTTCGAACATGGCATTTAGCCATAGTTGGAGTAACCAAAATGGGCCAGCCAATAAAATGTTTTTGAAGGTGTGGGATTTGAGGCTCGAAACAGCTGACCTCAGGCTTTCATAAAGGTCAACTAAGAGTAATTCACTTAGGCACACTTTTCGATTTTCATGTAAATCCCTAGCTAGAGGAATGAACCTACTAGCTACCTGCAGGGATCTACTGCAGAAAACGTATCTAGACAGCCACAGGGTTAAGAAAGCAATGTGCTCTACGTCAGACACATTGTCCCCTTCAGCATGATAATGGCTGATAAATTTGGAAAAGCTGGCTAACTTGACTTCAAAGTCAATTATGCTTGAGTGCTCTTCGTTGTCAGGAACATAAGTTTCTCCCACTGGCGACAGCCCAGTAATGGTTGCTATATCGAGGAAGGTGGGGGTGATCATTCCACCTGGGAGATGGAAAGTGTTGTAGGTACTGTCCCAGAAATAAAGGGACGCGAATAGCAGAGGATGGCTGTAGGTGAATCCAGGTTTCGATAGCTTAATCAGGTTATAAATGCCTAATTCTTCCCATTGCTGGGATTTCTTGGCTTCTACTTTTGTGAACCAATTTTGATAAGCGATATCAGAAGTAGGGCAAGATCGAAATGGCTTAAAATTGCTTTTTACATAATCCAAAACAAAGGGGTCCTTGGGAGGAACGGTTTGGGTTTCTACGGCATTTGAACTAGGAGATTCTACTGCCCTAGGGGCATCCATTTTGTTGAATAAGGGTTTGAAGCTATAACAGACGGGAAAAATTGTCCTGGTGTCCTTTAATATTTCAAAAACTGTAAGAGGGCCATTTAAGGCTAACCTCTTACCAGCAACGTGGGTAGGAATGAGTACCTGTGATGCGTACAACATTTCTTTTTCTTTGGAAATCATTTGAGGAGCAAGAGCAGATTGGCCTTGAATGGTGATGATTTTACTCTCCATGGTAGCTCCTGTAGTTTTTCCTTTCTTCTTGGAGACTTTCTTGAGTTGGGATGAAGTAGAAGAAGACATTTTGGAAGATGTTTGAAAGCTTAGATTGTTTTATGAGAGAAGGAGGGTAAAAATTCAGAGTATGAAAGGTTTAGAGTGTGAAAAGAAAAGAAGAAGATTAAGTTGACGTTTTATAATGGGGAAGTTTAAGCATCCACCGAATAGAAGTGTGATACGTGGAGATCATGGGTTGGTATGATGAAGAGGTGGCGTGAAAATTAGCATAGGTAATAGGCGTGATTAAAAAAGATAATCATTACTTATAACTGCACCACGCTGTGAAGTGACTCCGGGCGGTTAAGGAATCCAAAAGGTGTTATGATTGATGTGACTGGAGTCAAAGGCATTAAATGTTACGATGATTCGAAAGTCCTATCAAAATCTTGTGTAAATGTTTAAAATAGGTATTTCTCAAAGAAATCGAAATACATATTTTAAAGGGGCAATTTGTTGGCTGAAGATTTTGATAATGTTATTTAGAAGCCAAAAGAGTTAAATGTTCTGATCGAAATAGAATTAAACGCCAAATTTCGAAGTTGCAGAAGCAGTGTTTCGAATAAGTGTGTCAAAGCTTGAAGCTTCGAACGGCAATTATGGGAACATATCCAAAGGAGTCTCGAAACAACAGCGAGGCTATGTTTGGGAAAAGCGTTCGAAACGGAGAAACACCAAAGCATGTTAAATTCAAATGGAAGCGGGACTTTCAAAGTTTGAAAGTTATGTGTTGGAGCATTTGGGGACACGTGGAAAGATGAAAGAAGCATTGTCCTGCATGTTCGAAACGTGGCATAATCCTATAGCAAGACCGTTAGGGTCGAATTAGTATAAATAGGAGTCTTAATATTAGGATTTCTGTGTGTCATATCTATTATACAAAATACTCAATAACATTCAAACTACCACATGGCAAGGGAAACGAATGCAAGAGAAATGTATGTATGATAGCACCATGTATTTCTAATTTAGTGAAAACCTTTTTACCATTTCCAGTACTTCCTTTATTCCTTTTGTCAAACAACATTTACAAGTTTTCTTATTCACACCCTTTTTACTTCGAAATCTCTTCCTCAAAATCTTACACTTTAATGTTATCTTTATGTTTCGAGCATTTTATATTTCTGAAAACCATCACATTTTCCATACCTTTACGTTCAAGTCTTGTTCTTCGAACGCATACTTTTACTTAAAATCATTTATAGATTTCTTGCATTAAACGTTTCTCCTTCTTTTAAAACTTTTATGTTCCAGAAACCCTTTATGTTAACCGTTTTTGTAAGTCGAAACCATTTACTTCATTTTCATGCAGTTTTATATGTCTTTACAATTCAGCATTACAATTAGCATCTATTCGTGTAACTTAGTTTTTATACACATTTTGACTACATTTTTAGAGAGAGATCGAAATAAGCCAAACACTTATACAATATTGACCATGAATATCTGTTCGATTGTAAGAGTAACTTTAATATCCAAGGAGTCCTAGGATCAATCTAGTCGATCCTGTGAGTTACCAGAGGGATTGAATAACAGTAAGAAAGATTATTCGATAGTTTGGAAGACTAGCGGTTGTTTACCAGAAATCATTGGAAACACCTATACAAAATGATCTAGTCCTTCAAACAAAAAAACTTGCTAAGATATTTAGCATTATTGCTATCATGGTCAATACGATGACCCGTGCCTGTCCCGTTTAACATCCAAACACAAGTTTGTTTACCAAATGCAATGGTAAAACAACAATGTGAAAGGGTTAAAAATATGTAGGAAAGATCTTTGAGTAGATAGGGTAGACAACTCTTAATTACTTGATCAAAACTTGCAAATATCCTTGCTAATTTTAAAACACACAATTTCAAAACATTTTCCCAAAACAAACTTTCAAATATTGAAACATTTTTCAAGAGACAAACACCTTTGTATATATTCAAACAAGAATCATTACAAAGGTTGCCTAGACAAGGCCTCTTTTCAAAACATTTTCAAAACCACACACACAAAGCACCATTTCAAACAATTGAAAAGCAAAAGCAAGTGATCTAAAACAAGTAACTAAGAGCCCATGGAAAACTATGGATGAAAAGGGTGCTAGCACCTTCCCTTTTCATAATCTACCCCCCGAACCCAAGAAAACATCTCAAAGGTCTTTCCTGTACTTTTTGACCTTTTCTTTGGATAAATAAAAAGTCGGTGGCGACTTTTGCTAAACCGAAACATTTGCGAACACAAACGCAAAACCTCAAGTCAGTTCTCCCACCGCATCACACATTGTTTGTCTTGAATTAGGGTTTTCTATTTGTTGATTTTTATGTCTTGCCATACAAATCCCTAATTAACTAACATTTATATTAAAAGCGATAAATTGCGGAAATGTAAAATTCTACGTTATTACATCATTTGAGAATGGGGCTACAAATTTACAAATGGGGGAGCAAGTAAATAAAAACCTAATTTACTATTACAACCATATTGAACTTGAATAAATAATGTACAAGAATGTGAGATAATATACAAGAAAAAGAAAATTGTTTTTGTTTAAGTTTTTATGAAAAGGTTTTTTAACCTAATTAAATTAAAATAATTAATTTATTCTAAGTTAATTTTAAATAAATAAATCTAAATTAATTAAGAAAAGAAAATGGATTAAGAAGCACATTTTTTTTAGGGTTTTGATTTATATATATAAAAAAGATAGTTAATGAAAAGAGATTTATTAAAGTTCTTAAATCCTAAACTAATTAAATTGGAAAAGAAAAATTAAGTAAACCTAAGTCTAAATGATTTAATTAAATTTGTTAGAAAAATTTTTTTTTGTCATTTTTGTTTGAATGAAATGAAATAAAAGTATATAAAAGTATATAAATATTAAACATAAAATATTTTTAGGATTTTTTGATTTAATAAAAATAATAATAATGATAATAATAATAATAATAATAATAATAATATTAATAATATTAATAATATTAATAATAATAATAATAATAATAATAATAATAAAATATAAGTCATGGAGGTGTGAAATGGGATTTGGGAGTTTAAGAGTAAAACAGTTTTGTTTGACTTTAGGCCCAAAGTGGTTTTTGTAATCAGAAGAACAAAAAATTAAAAAAAATGAAATGGGTTGCGTGGTTAAAAAGAATGGGGGGGGGGGGGGGGGGGTTAGATGGAGTAAAATAAACGGGCTTAGTGTTGTTTGGTTGTCAACAGAAGGGTGGTGTAGACACAAATGGGGAGGGGGTGCACGCTGAGTGAGGCACATTGGGCCTAGTTTTTGGTTGTTATAAATATGGGTCTAGTTTCATAAAATAAACAAAAACCAGATAATTCATTCATTTGTTAAAACACTTCCTCTCTATTGCTTTTAAACTCTCTCGTTCTCTCTGTGATGCCCTTCGTCGGAGATGATGGCTTGGTCGCGTTGGAAATCGCCTTACGACGATGACGGCGGCATCGCAAGTCTAAACCATGATTTTTTATACCAATATCTTCATTTCTTCCTTATAATCACTAGTCTATGGTTATTTTCTACAGATTGTATGCTAATAAGCCTAAATCTGGAAATGGGTGAACGAAACCCTAAGTTTCAGATTCAACAAAAAATGATATTTGATGACGAATGCAGTATTGTACGGTGATTATAAAGAGGAAAATGAAAACGAAATGGTCTCGACAAGTTTGAATCTGCGATCCGTACTAACCTTGGGTTCTCGGTGATATCTTTCCGTTTTTACTCTTTTCTCTTTAGATTTCTCGCCTCTGAAGGGTTTGTGGTATGAGGAAAATGATGAGTTTGAAGTGTTAGGGATTTGGTTTTTTTATCTGTGTTAGAGTTGTGATGATTCTGTTTAGGGTTTGTGGCTCTGTTTTCTTGTGTTTGATTTTTCTGAAGGGTTTGTTTGGAAAATGATGAGATAAGGATTTTTGATGGTTGTTATAGTGGCTCAGTTCTGTATGCTTGTTTGTGAATTCTGTTTGTGATATTTTTGGTGAACTCAGGCCTTTGCCCCCTAATTCTGTGTCTTCTTGTGAAATTAGTTGTTCTGTTTTTTCTGATACTGTCTCTTGATCTTTTATATTGAACTCTATTTTTCTCTTCACATGCTGTGAACTTGTTTTCTATAAAGTCTTACACTGACTTAAGAGAAATGGCTTTTGTTGGACTTGTTACTTTATGATTTTTAACAAGTAAACTTTGTTGTACCTTGCTATGCTACCTCTGACTTTGCTTGCTGACTTTTGATTCTGTACTTGGCTTTTGTGATGCTTTTACAGCTGTGTTTAACAACTCTTGTATTGTGATGAACATTTTATAAGTTTTCCCTCTTTAGTGATAGGTCAAATGCTGACTTTTGCTGGCTGCTTTTGTGCTTGCTGATTTTGTGATTTTCTATATTGCTTCTTTTCAAACTTTTATTTGCTGGTGGCTTTTGTACTTTGTTGCTTGTGGACTTTTGCTGTGAACCACACAACTTTGTTTGTTTTGAGATTTTTAGCAAATCTAGGCCTGTGATTTTGACATTACAATTCTAACTTTGATTGAAACAATAAATATGAGGCTTTTGGATTGTTTGCGTGGGAACATGATGTTAACTCTGATTTGTCTTTTGTCTTTTGTGAAACAAGTTTTGATTATGATTTCCGAAAGATGTCTTTTAGGCTAATGATATAATAATATTGTTTGAGTATTTGGACTTGAATTTTGATTGGTGATGCTTCTTGGGCCTTTGAACCCGTGTCTGCTGTAATTGGGCTGTGATTGAAATTCAGATTTCTTTGAATCTTTGTCTTCTTGGGCCCTTGAACCCGTACCTGATGTATTTGGGCTGCTTTTGTGATGAACTTCTATTTTGAATTTTTGTTCTATTGTGAACCAATCCACTTGTGATTTGCAATAGATTTAAGCCCTAAAAATATGATTCCATAAGCCAAACCCTAATGATGAACTAAACCATTTTTCAATTCTTTGTTCACTTTTAAATGCTTGCTAATCCATTTTTCTACTCTTTGTTTCATGTATTTGGATGAGTTTGCAAGATCAGAGAGGAACATTTGAAGACACTTGAAGATGATGAAGAAATCTTTCCTTGCTTTGTATAGAACAAAAATATGAGAATTGTAGTTTATTCCTCTTTTTTATAATTGAACTTTGTATGACTTGTAATTGGTAGAAACTTTGTATCAACTTTGATTTACACCAAACAAAGTTTATATCAAAATGGAAATTGTATCAAACTTAACTTGTACCAAGTTCAAATTTGCATCAAATGATTTATACCAAGTAGAATTTGAACCAAATGGTAATTGTAATAAGTTTAAATTTGCTTATTGGTTTCAAAGAGAAATCATCATGAGAGTGTGACTTAGACATAGGCCTAAAAACAATATATCCTCTTGTAACCTTTGATAAACAAATATTAAACCAAGAAAACTCGCCCTTAAATGAATACAACAAGTCCCTTTGTAACTCTTATTTTAAAAACTCCCTTTAAGAAGTCCAAGAAAACTTTGAATCACTTGAATATTGGATGGTATACGAGTGAATGATATGCCATAGTTGTTTGATCTCAACAAAACCAAATATGTTTTTTATCCTTGTATGCTTGGTGAATAAGACATGTAGCCTTAACGCTATCTTAACACCCTTAAACAACTTGAACTTTGGCGTCAAATGAACAAATACAACCGATGAATCCAATTTTCAAATCAATCTCAAATTTGAACTTTAATCATAAAATGAATGAAGGAAAACAAAATGCTTTAGTCATAAACTCAACCAATTTCCATTGATAAAATCCACTGAATTTCACACCAAAGATGAGAAACTTTTGATCATATAGTAAACCATGTGGTAACTTTGTTCAAGACCTTAATCCAACCGACAAACAAATGAGAACATATCCAAGAATCACCAGGGAATCCACATCTCTGAATTCGTGCCTTTGCAAAGAAATCCAGGAAGTGATGATGAAAGGCATAGAAGAATGATAAATTCCTGAATCTATAACCTTATAGCTTGATGGGGAGCATACCACAGTGATCAAAAATTCAAACTTTAACTTTGTAGACCATAATTAATAAGGAACCATCTGATTAAAACTTGAGTGGCGATGAGAGCAATCAAAACTATATAAATCCTAATCTCACACTTTAATACTTAAAGTCTCCAATCTTTAGATGAAATGATAGACACGCTGAGATGCCATGAGACATGAGATGCCTTTGGTAGTCTTGAATAACTGAAAACCATAAGAGAATGTCTTAAAGAAAAGGGAGGGCGAATTCTGAGGTACAACCGCTTCCCCAGTTCAATCTTCTTAAACCTGAAAATTTGGATTGGCGTATCCGCCATTCATGATTTTGAAGGTGGAAGATGATTGAACACTAGAGTGCCCAGAAATTTGCACTCGTCGATGCGTGAAGTAATACTGTTGGTTGACTGTATCGGGAATAGGCTTAAAGAATGCATTTGGAATTATGATGGAAATTTTTCGAAGATGGGCTTGTAGATGCCATAAGGATTGTTGATAGAGATTGGAAGAAGTATCAGGATAAATATTTCGTCGATTTATACCGAAATAACAGATATTTGTATTTGTTTTTGTCTGGATAAGAATCAGAAAAATCTTAAGGTTGATTTGACTGAACCATAGAAAATGTCTACCGGAACGAAATCAGAATAAATCTTTGGTTAATTTAAACTGAACCAGCAAAAGTCTTGAAATGATCTTTAGTTAGATAACAAATCAGTCTAAATCTTAGGAGCGATTTAACTTAACCAGAGAAAGTGTCTACCAGAACGGAATTAGGATAAATCATTGGTCAATTTAAACTGAACCAGAAGAAGTATTGAATAATCTTTAACTGGATAACGAATTAGTGTAAATCTTAGGAGCGATTTAACTGAACCAGAGAAAGTGTCTACTGGAACGGAATCAAGATAAATCATTGGTCAATTTAAACTGAACCAAAAGAAGTCTTGAATAATCTTTAATTGAATAACGAACCGGTACAAATATTTGGAGCGATTTACCTAAACCAGAGAAAGTGTCTACCGGAACGAAATCAGGATAAATCATTGGTCGATTTAAACTGAACCACCAGAGGTCTTTGCTCGCCTGTCTTTAACTGTAAGAAACAAATCTAAACCAGAAGAGGTATGTTGTTCGTCTGTCTTTAACTGGAAGAAACAAATATAAACTAGAAGAGTTCTTTGTTCGCATCTATGTAACTGGAAGAAATCAATCCAACCAGGGGAGGTTTGTCGATTGGCAACTTCACTGGGAAAACAATTCTAACCAGAAGAGGTTTGTTGATTGCCTGTCTTTAACTGGGAGAAATAATTCTAATCAGAAGAGGTCTGTTGTTTTCCTGTCATTAACTGGTAGGGATGAATCTAACTATAAGAGGTTTATTGAATACCTATCATTAACTGGAAGCAACAATTCTAACCAGAAGAGGTTTTTCTGTTTGCCTATCATTAACCGGAAGAAGTAAATTCAACAAGAAGAGGTCTTTGTCTGCCTGTTTTTAATCTGGAAGAAATAAATCCAACCATAAGAGGTCTTTGTTGGCCTATCTTTAATCTGGAAGAAATAAATCTAACCAGAAAAGGTCTTTTGTTTACTGTCTTTAACTGGAAGAAATGAATCCAACCAGAGGAGGTCTGTCGATTAGCGACTTCGCTGGGGAAACAATTCTAACCAGAAAAGGTTTGTTGATTGCCTGTCTTTAACTGGGAGAAATAATTCTAACCAGAAGAGGTTTGTTGTTTGTCTGTCATTAACTGGTAGGGATGAATCTAACCAGAAGAGGTCTATTGAATACCTGTCATTAACTGGAAGAGACAATTATAACCAGAAGAGGTTTTTCTGTTTTCCTATCATTAACCAGAAGAAGTAAATCCAACCAGAAGAGGTATTCGTTTGCCTGTTTTTAATCTGGAAGAAATAAATCTAACCTGTGATATGGTGGTAGAACTGACTGTTTAATACTGGTTTGCGTTTTTTGTTCACAAATGTTGCGGGTAGCAAGAGTCTCCACCAACTTTTCTTTTATCCAACAATGGAAAGGGCGAAAAGAACAGAAAAAGACCTTTTTCGAGATTTTCTGAGTAAGGGGGGTAGATTATGGAAATGGAAGGTGTTAGCACCCTTTCCATCAGTGGTTTTCCATGGGCTCTTAGGTACTTGCTCATTTTTGAAAACTACTTGTGTTTGTGTGTTTTGAAATATTTTTGTTTGCTTTATGATAACTCTTGTATCAGTCCTCAAGAGTGTGATAAAGCGTTTTGAAAAGAAGTTTTTAAAAGTGTGTGAGTGTAAAAAATTCAGGTTTGAGCAAGTACTTAAGAACTGTCCACCTACTTAAAAAAGGACGTTATTTTCCTCCTTTCCTTTAGATGGTGATATCCTACTATTAGTGAGTAGGTAGACCCATCGTTGGATGTTGAGGGACTATTGAAAGGGATGTTATGGTCATTGAAGGCAACATATAAGGATACCTTAGCATTTCGAAGGGACTCTCATCATATAGGCAACATCTAGGGACAAAATCATTTCTCGTAGGCAACTCGAGGGACATTAAGGGACTATGATCTTTATGATGACTTTTAGATTGAGGGTCTTTTCTAAGATATCCCTACGTTCAAGGGACATGACATTGTTTTCCGAGGCAATCAAGTGAGTATACCCTAAGGGTGCAGGTGTGCAACAATGTACTTTTTCAGTTATATTTATCTTGGAATTAGTGACCTAATGATTATTTGATTTAGTCTTGTCATGCAGGCATATAAAAAGATATAAAGCGAGAAATAAAAGTTCATACGCTATTACAGGGCTTTGGTGTAGATATATAAATAATGGACGAAAAGTAAAGTGCAGAAATAAAAACCCTAATTTAACTATTACAAACCGGGTGCAGTTACATAAATAATAAAAAATAATCGTATAAAAAGGTAATGACGTGCAAAAATTAAGACGGGAAAAGGTTCTAAACCCTAAAAAATCTAATTGCTCATTAAAATGTTTTTTTTTTGTATTTTATGAAAAAAATAGAAGTTTAACCTCATTTGTAACTAATTTTAAATTAAAGAAAAATGTTAAAATTTAATTAAATTAATTTGCAAAAAAAATAGTTTTATAAAAAAAAACTCTAAGTCCTAAAATTTTTATGATTTTTTGATTTTTATGATTTTTATGATTTAAAAAAAGTGACTAAATAAAAAATAAACTAATTAAAAAAGAAGAATAAGGAAGTTAGAAAAATGGGCCTAGAGGGGTGAGAACCCAATTAAGGTGGTAGGCTGTTGGAATTTGTCAAATCCCAGATCCTGTGGCCCACAACTAGCGTGTGATTTGGTGTTGTTGTGTTACGAAGGTCCACCATGGGGCTGCATCTAGGAGTGTTAGATCCATGTCAGCTGAAATCTGATGGTGATGATGATAGAGCATATGGTACACGTGCTTGGAGTGAGACCACTGGATCTGCAAGAAATATTCAGAAAAATAATATGCAAGAGGCAGGGATCGAACCCCTGCCCTTGCACACATGCAAAGCCTTTAGCGCGCTGTCTCTACCGATGAGACGACTGTACTTCCGGTAACATAACCACATTAATAAATATATAATATAAATTAAATGTTAAAGGTCAAAACAATCAGAACACGCGCGCAGGGTGGGCCCCTGTTATTTGAACGATCCAAATAGAAGAAAGCCTTATGCCACATAGAGTCCTTGGCCGGTCAAACCACCTTGGACGGTGGTTCATGTCGGCTTCTCCGTTTGAGTAAAAACTCAAACCTGCAAATTTCAATGAAAACAAGCATAAAAATAACCCCACTGGACTAATTAGGACCTTGCGATTCCAATGGTTGGGTTTGTTTTGTCTGAAAGTTCTCGTATCATGGAAAACGAAGCCTCACTGAAGCTTTGCCCTAACAATTGCAAACCTTCATCCTTGCGTTAGATCTCACACATAATGGTTCTAGACAGTAACAAATATTAGCATGAACACATGTATGTACAAATAATTTATTTATATTGCAAGATCAAAAAGTTTGAATTCATGAAAATATACCAAACTGGTGATGCTTGAAAGAGAGATTTTTGGCACGATCTGGCTTGAATAATGGTTCAAACAAGATCCTGGTGTTGTACCCCAAAATTTTCCCTCTCATTTTATCAAGATTTCCCCTCACAAGACTCTTTGAACTCCAGACAGGATTAGGGTTTGCTCTGCTCAAGACATCTCCTTGCACTGATGACCTAAATTAGGGTTTGAGTTTGCACGGGGATTTTTGGACTTTCAATGCTCAAAGTGACTTTCATACTTCATGTTGGACTTATAAGATTGCCTCTACCAAGTTTCAAGCATTGAATCAAATTTTTGCCCAGTCTATTGAACAGTTGACCTAGAAATCACCTGTATTGGGGAAAAAGTCAACTGTGGCCAATTTACAGTCAATCCTCACAATTTTTGATCCACATCAACATTATAGGCTCATATGAACCATTTGATCAATTTTGGACCACAACTCCTCAAGAAATTTGATCAGATCATCAAAAGGGCAAAATGGTCATTTTTAGGGTTTTGATTGCACAAGGGCAATTTCTGATTTTTCACCTAGCCAATGACAAATTGGTTTCAAGCATGGATTCAAGGACTCAATAGCATCATCTTGACCTATTCACAAGGTTCAAAAGATCTCAAATGCATTGGATTGATAAATGAATTTTCCAGTCAATTAATCAAAATTTGACTATACATTGAAAAGTCAAACTTTGACTTTTTGGTCAAAATCAAGTGCCAAGGGTCATTTTTCATCAAGATGTGTCAAAAAATGAAACTTGTTCATCAAGAAACCTAATTTTGCAAATTAGGGTTTAAAATTGAAAATTTTCATAACTTAGAATTTTTCTAAGTTATGAAATTTTCTTATTTTTTCCCAACTTTGCCCAACATTTTCACCATGATGCAATTGGATTCAAACAAAACTTCCAACATGAAAGTTGTAGTCCTCCACAAAGTCTACAACTTTGATTCACAAAGTATTACCATAAGAAGCTTGGATCTCAAGTTATGATTTTTGGAACAAGGGTCCATGAAACTTTTAACTTAGTAAAATTTTGCCCTAGTTTAGGCAGGATTTTGACCTATCTTCATGACCATTTTCACATAGTTCCACTTGGAATCTCAAATTGCATTTCAAAGATGGATTGTATAGAATATTGCAAGCTTTCCAAAATGTCCAAGAACTCTCCAAAATCATTTGTGGTTAGGGAGAATCGAAGGTTTGAATTTGGAAAAAACTCACTTTTGATCCATGGCATTTTCATGTTGATACAAGTTGCAACTTCCATCCAACATTGTTTGTACTTGATTACAGGTCCCTAAACCCTTTCATACTCAATAATTAAATGCAAATCCATGGGTTTGAGGCTTTGTTCTGATCATGGGAGGATTACACAAGAGATTAATCCAAAAATAGCAAAAAGGCAACATTGCCATTTTTGTCAAATTTGCTTTATGTCAAATTGCATTCTTGAGCCTTGAACAAAATCTTGTACAGAAAGCAATATCCACAAACTTAGAGGGCCAAGATCATAGAGTGCAAGCCGGTAGATAGCCTGTACAGGCCTGTCTTGCATCATTTCTTACTTTTGCTTAAAATACAAGAAAACTTGCCAAAGAGCCACAACTTGCATATTTGTTATAACCAACCCTTGCAAGCATTTGAGACAAGTTTTGTGCATTCCCTTGAGCCATAAACACGAGCCATTGAGCCCTCAAACATTCCAAAACACAAAATCACCTTCCTCTTGCAAAATAGGGCAGCTTCTGCACTTTGAGTTCTATCTCACAAGCCACTCGTGCATTTTTCCCCAAACCTGTTCAAACACCTTCCATATAACCTATCCAAGCTATCCCAACCATTAGGAAGTGACTGTAACTCCATTTTCAAGCTTCACCATTTCTGTTTTCAGCTTGTGCAAGTTGTGTTCTACAAGTTTGTTCAAGCACATCCAAGGCAAACTAGGCATTGGGGAAGGTCAGAGGAAGTTCAAGCAAGCTCCCAAGCACCTTAGGCCTCACTGAAAAGCTCCACATTGCCATATTCGTGTTCAACTGAAACAGGTATTTTGCAACTTTCTATCTCTCTATTTAGGAATCATTAGGCTTAGGTTTGTGAATAAAAAATATAGTACTCATAGCCCTGAAGTTGTACATATGCTCAGTTTTCATTTAAGTTAAGCGTGTTAAGAGAATTTGATTCATGAACTTCCTGGAAAAATTAGGTTAGAATTTAGGGCCAGAGAAATTCTCTATGGTCTTTGAGAGTTAGAATGAGTTCTTTACATGGTTGGAATCGTCTTGAAAAATGCTATAACTTTGGTGTTATGAGTTTTTGCATTAGAGCACATATGCAGGTTTTCCATATTTGAGTCAGGCGCGCGCGTTTTTGGTTGACAAAGGTTGAAGATGAAGTTCAGTGGGTTGGGCTTGGTTCTGGCATTGTTTTTGACACCCCATCTTTACTGATTGCACCCCCTGGCCCATTTTCTTTATATTTTGTATTTTTCATTTTCTTTTTTATTTATGATTTTATTTTATATTTTATAAACATAAAAAATACCAAAAATATTTTTATAAATTTTTACATTTATTTTTATATTTTTATTTTATTTTTCTAAGATGAAAATAATTATTAATTAGTATATATTTTTATTTTCTTTAATAAAAAACAAATAAACATTTTAGAGATATTATATATTTTTATTTTATTATTTATACATATAAAATAATATTTTTCCACATGTTTTTATTTCTTAAATATCTTTGTATACATTTATGTTTATTTTCTTGTACATAAAATAAATAGTATAGTATATATTATCTTAAAACAAAAACTAGGGTTTCCACCCTTATTAAAATAATAATTTTCTAATATATTTTCATTTTTTGACATTTGTACATATTCCATTATTTTATTTTATTGTATATAAACAATATAATTAATATACTTTCTTAAAAGAAAATTAGGGTTTTTACCCTTAATAAAAATAATCTTTTTATTTCTTTTTTTTACATTAAATATTATATTTTTACATACATGAAAATAAACAAAAACATCTTTTGCATATTCATAATATTTTGCATATTTATTTAATTGACCATTTAAATACTTGCCTATTTACTTATTTGTACCATTTATTCAATTTGGATGTAATAGTAAATATTAGGGTTTTAAATTTCTTGCAAAATAATCTCCATTCACAATTGTATCCCCTTCCCCATATCAATGTTGTAATAGCTTAGGTTTATGCTTTCAAATATGCCATGTTAGAGATTAGGGTTTGTATGCAAATGTCCAAAATCAAAACAAATAGATTGACTAATGCAAAGACAAAAAAGCATGAAAATTGACAACACAATGCACACATGCACCCCTAGGGTTTCATACACTTGTTGCCTTTAAAATGGCCATGTTATTTATGTTGAGTACTTTGGCAAAACAAAAACAAAACAAAAATATCATAGTCCCTCGATGACGCTATCTTGGTTGCCTATAAAAAAATGATCTAGTCCCTCAAAAAAATTGCTAAAGATACTTAGCACTATTGTTATCATGGTCAATACGATGACCCGCGCCTGTCCCGTTTAACATCCTAATGTAAGGTTGTTTACCAAATGCAATGGTAAAACAACACTGTCAAAAGGGTTAAAAAATGTGTAGGAAAGATCTTTGAGTAGATAGGGTAGACAACTCTTAGTTACTTGATCAAAACTTACAAAAACATCCTTGCTATTTTCAAACACACATCACAACATAATTTCAAAACACTTCCCAAAACAAATTTTCAAACATTCAAACATTGAAAAAATCTTTTCAAAAGACAATACACCTTTGTATACATTCAAACAAGAATCATTACAAAGGTTGCCACAATGATGGCCTCTTTTCAAAACATCTTTCAAAACCACACACAAAGCACCATTTCAAACAATTGAAAAGCAAAAGCAAGTGATCTAAACAAGTAACTAAGAGCCCATGGATAACCATGGATGAAAAGGGTGCTTGCACCTTCCCTTTTCATAATCTACCCCCCGAACCCAAGAAAACATCTCAAAGGTCTTTCCCACCGCATCATAAAAAGTCGGTGGCGACTCTTGCTAAACCGAAACATTTGCAAACACAAACGCAAAACCTCAAGTCAGTTCTCCCACCACATCACAGAACTGGCGACTCTGCTGGGGAAATATCTAAAAGTGGGGTTACCTTAGAGTTTAGATCACCTTTACATACTTATCCTGTTTGCTTTGATTGCTTTACATTTGGTTCAATTGTTTGGGTTTGAAATCCTCTACCCGGATTTGGGAAACATTCATAGGTAAGTAACAATACATTGTGGAAACTGTGCGGGGTATACCGACATGGTTGAAGCAATAACTATATTAGTGCGACATATTTGTCGGTACCGGTAGCCTTTGAGTCAATCAAAGAGAATACGGGGCCTCTGATTGATGTCATGAATCACTAATGAATTTTTAGAATCTTTACTTGACCATCTTGGCCTTTTTAGGGGTAGTGAGATGATCGACTTTGGTGCAGTCCGAATTTGGTAGATACTCGATACTACACTCATTGAGGGTTATTTTCTTGGAATATTTCAGTCGCCAGTTAAGTGGCTAAATTGGAACAATGAACATAGAAAATAATCCAGTGATATTGAGCTCCTTAGAACCCGGATACTATTTATAGGACAGGTTGAGCCAACTAACTTCAAGAGGGTACTTACCTATGAAACCCCATGCAAGCCTGAAACTAGGAACTTGTGTGATTTGCTTGTACATATACTTGTGCATACATCATGAACATCATAAAGCATCATATGCATCCACTAACCATTTCAAGGGTTTGGATCTTCATCTTTGTTCTTGTTTTGTAGGTAATGGAATCTCTTCGCAGGAAAAAAAATCAGGTCAACCTTGTGAGAATCCCTCCTCAACTCAAGGAGCTTACTTCCAAGATTCCATAGAATTCTCCCTTCAGTGAAAGACATGGTAGACTCCTCAACTTGGTCAACTCCAACATTGAAGAAGACATGGTGAAAGTGTTAGAACATAGTTTGATTCTACAACCCTTGGTTAAAGTTTTGATGATAACAAAATACATAGAATAATATTATTTCTAAAGTATATACAAAGAAAAATTATGCTCCTTAAAATTATTCTTTGTATATGCAGAAGTTCTGATGGAATCAACATCAAAAGGGAATCAGCATCAGAAGATCAGCAACCCATGTTACACGCTGAAACACTGAAGTTTGAAGACCAGAATCTGTGCCTTAACAAATACACTCTGACTCTGATCAAAGACATCTTTACCAAGTCATCAACACTCTGAAGCATTATCAGCAGATACAACAAAGAAGATTCTGAAGCGTTACTGGTTATTCAAGACTGAATTAAATGCTAACGGCTTTCTTCAGACAAAGATCTTCTCCAAAAGGAAAGTGCATTATTATCATTAAACCTGCTTTATGGACAACATATCTTTGCTTGCCTATATAAACATCACTACTTGTGAAAAGAAGCACGTACGTACGCACTCAATTTTGCTAAGCTATCAAAACCACGCATATTCAAAGCTTAAGGAAAGTCATCTCATTCCAAGCTTATTTTTAGTGTAATTATCACAGTTGTGATATACAGTTTTGTAAGAAAACAAAAATACACTTGTTCAATTCATTTGTAAAAGAAGTTCCTTGAGATTAACCGGATTTTGGTTGTACTCAAGAAGACTTTAACAATTGTTAAAGTAGCTATTGTAATCCTTTAAAAATAGTGGATTAAGACCTCGTTGGAGAGAGGCGAAATCACCTTGACGGGTGGACTGGAGTAGTTTGAGATCAAACGAACCAGGATAAAAATACTATGTTGTCAAGCCATTTGTTTTAAGTTTTACAATTCAACCCCCTTCTCGTGTTTTTCACATCTTCAATTGGCATCAGAGCGCCTGGTTCTGAGCTTTAACACTTAACCGTGTCAGTACAAGATCCAGCGTCAGAAAAACACAATGGCAGGACCAAGTCAAAACATCAGCAATGATAACAATGAAGAAAGGGACAGATTCAGTGGCAAACCTCCAGTCTTTGATGGAGAAAACTTTGACTACTGGAAAGACAAAATTGAGAGTTTCTTTCTGGCCCATGATGCTGATCTGTGGGACATGGTGACTGATGGATACACGCACCCAGTGGATGGATGTGGTCAGAAGATTGACAGGAAAATGATGTCTGATCAGCAAAAGTGTGAGTTCAGAAATCATCACAAGGCCAGAACAATTCTTCTCAGCGCTATCTCATATTCAGAATATGAGAAAATATCAAACAGAGAAACTGCTAAGAATATGTTTGATTCTCTGAGAATGACGCATGAAGGCAACATTCAAGTCAAAGAAACAAAAGCCCTTGCGCTCATTCAGAAGTATGAGGCATTTAAGATGGAAGACAGTGAATCAATAGAAGCTATGTTTTCAAGATTTCAAATTCTTGTTGCTGGTCTAAAAGTTCTTGACAAAGGATATTTCACTGCTGATCATGTCAAGAAGATTATCATAAGCTTGCCAAAACAGTGGAGGCCAATGGTCACAGCGCTTAAGCTAGCCAAGGATCTCAACAAAATCTCTCTGGAGGAACTTATCAGCTCCCTCAGAAGTCACGAGATAAAGCTAGAAGCAGATGAACCTCAAAAGCAAGGTAAGCCATTAGCATTAAAATCTAATAGAAAATTTGACTCCAAAGTTTTACAGGCTGTGGAAGAAACCTCTGATGGATCCTCATCAGAAGAAGATGAATTGTCTCTACTCTCCAGAAGGGTGAACCAACTGTGGAAGCAGAGGAAAAGGAAGTTCAGGAATCCCAGAAGATTAGAAAATCAGAATGAATCTTCCTCCAGATACAGAAAGTCAGAATCCTCCTCTAGAAACAAAAGATCTGAAGGCTCTTCAGGATACAAAAAGCCAAACTACAAAGACATTATCTACTATGAATGTAACGGGCAAGGGCACTACAAAAGTGATTTCCTAAAGCTTCAAAAGGAGAAGCCCAAAAAGAAGTTTGGCAAAGAAAAGAAGAAAAGTATCATGGCTACATGGGATGATTCTGATACATCTGAAGCTGACTCAGAATCAGATGATGAAAGAGAAAACATAGCTCTCATGGCAAACGTCTCTGAAGGCAGTGAAGCTTCTGGTTCAGATTCAGAATCAGATGCAGAAGAGGTATTCCCTGACTTTACTATTAATTTTACTAAGGCTGAATTAGCTGAAAGCGTTAATGAAATTCCGGAAAGGTATCAGCAGATCAGAGTCAAATTCAGAAACTTAAAAAGGAATCTTGCTTCTGACTCTGATAAGACTGAGAGTCTCAAATTGGAGAATTCTGAGTTAAAAGATAAAATTTCAAAATTAGAAAATCAAATGCAAAACTCTCAGAAGGAAACAATCCCTGAAACTCCCAGCAATGCTGATGAGATCATTAAAGAGTATGATCACAACTTTCAGAAGTTTCTAGCTAAAAACATAGACAGAAGCAAAATGGCTTCAATGATCTATGGAGTTAGCAGAAATGGCAGAAAAGGGATAGGATATCAAGGTAAGGTTCCTACACCAAAAAATGCCATGGATTTAGTTATAAAACGTACTCCACTTAATTCACACTTTATATATGGGCACACACATGACATAAAATATACAAGTAGTGATTACTCTGTTAAACCAAAATTCAACCAGAGTTTTGGTAGAACTAACAAATCAGGACCCAAGAAAATGTGGGTACCTAAGGATAAAATAATACATGTGGCAGATATCTTTAGCAGCAAAGCAAAGACACCAGTCATGGTACCTGGACTCTGGCTGCTCACGACACATGATGGGAAGAAGGCATATGTTCCAAAGCCTGGAACTTAAGCCTGGAGGCCACGTAGGTTTTGGAGGAAATCAGAGGGGAAAGATCATTGGCTCTGGAACAGTAGGTAATGGAAATCTTCCCTCTATTAGTAATGTTTTATTAGTTGATGGATTAATGCATAACTTGTTATCCATAAGTTAATTAAGTGATAACGGTTATGATATAATCTTCAATCAAAATTCATGCAAAGCTGTTAGTCAGAAAGATGGGACTATCCTATTTAATGGAAAGAGGAAAAACAACATTTATAAAATCAAACTTTCTAAACTGAAAAATCAGAATGTAAAATGTCTTCTGTCTGTTAACAACGAGCAATGGATCTGGCACAGAAGATTGGGACATGTTAGTATGAGAAGAATATCTCAGATTAACAAACTCAATCTGGTCAGAGGACTTCCTAACTTGAAGTTCAATTCAGATGCTCTGTGTGAAGCATGTCAGAAAGGCAAGTTTGCAAAACCTGCTTTCAAATCCAAAAATGTTGTTTCCACCTCTAAGCCATTAGAACTTTTGCACATTGACTTATTTGGTCCATTAAAAACTGCCTCAGTCAGTGGCAAGAAGTATGGGTTAGTAATCGTAGATGACTATAGCAAATGGACATGGGTAAAGTTCTTAAGGCACAAGGACGAGTCACACTCTGTGTTTGTTACCTTCTGCAACCAAGTTCAAAACGAAAAAGAACTTAGAATCATCAAAGTCAGAAGTGATCATGGTGGAGAATTTGAAAATAAAGACTTTGAATTATTCTTTAATGAAAAAGGCATTATGCATGACTTCTCTTGTCCTAGAACTCCCCAACAAAATGGAGTTGTAGAACGAAAGAACAGAACATTGCAAGAAATGGCCAGAACTATGATCAACGAGACTAACGTTGCTAAGATCTTTTGGGCAGAAGCAATAAACACAGCGTGTTACATTCAGAATAGAATCTCCATAAGACCTATTCTGGAAAAGACTCCATATGAATTGTGGAAGAACAGAAAACCCAACATTTCCTATTTTCACCCATTTGGATGTATATGTTTTATTTTGAATACAAAAAATTATTTGAACAAGTTTGACTCTAAAGCATAAAAGTGCATTATGTTAGGATACTCTGAACGCTCAAGAGGGTACAGAGTATACAATACAGAAACACATATTGTTGAAGAGTCAATCAGTGTTCAGTTTGATGATAAGCTTGACTCTCAAAAGTCAAAGCAGAATGAATTCCTTGCAGGTATGGAAGTTGAACTCACAGATACTGAAGACAACTTAGAGGCTCTCAACAGAGACACTCCCTCGACATAAGAAAGAGTCACTACAAGCAACCCAACACCTTCTGTTGATCAACTCCAGAAAAGACCATCCAGAAGCAGAATTGATCACCCAGAAGAAACAATCTTAGGAAGGAAGGAAGATCCAATCAGAACAAGATCTACCTTTAGAAACTCTGAAGAATCCCTCATGGGACTTGTTTCTCTGATTGAACCAACAACAATTGATGAAGCACTTCTGGACAATGACTGGATTCTGGCAATGCAGGAGGAGTTAAATCAGTTCACCAGAAATGACGTATGGGATATGGTTCCCAAACCAAAAGGATTCAACGTCATAGGCACAAAATGGGTGTTCAGAAACAAACTGAACGAACAAGGTGAAGTCATCAGAAACAAAGCATGGCTGGTAGCACAAGCTTATAGTAAGCAAGAAGGGATAGACTATACAGAAACCTTTTCTCCAATCTCCAGGTTAGAATCTATCAGACTTTTAATTTCATTTGCTGTTAATAAAGGCATCACTCTGTATCAGATGGATGTCAAGAGTGCATTCTTAAATGGCTATATAGAAGAAGAGGTTTATGTGCACCAACCCCCTGGTTTTGAAAGTTCCAAAAATCCAGAATATGTTTTCAAACTAAAGAATTCACTCTATGGCCTGAAACAAGCTCCCAGAGCTTGGTATGAAAGACTAAGTAACTTCCTGTTAGGAAAGGAATTCACCAGAGGGAAAGTGGACACAACCCTGTTCAGTAAGAAAGTTAAGAATGACATCTTAGTATGTTGGATTTATGTTGATGACATTATATTTGGATCCACTAAACCCTCTCTGGGAAGAGAGTTTGCTAAATGTATGCAGGCAGAATTTGAGATGAGCCTAATGGGGGAACTAAAGTTCTTTCTGGGCATTCAGATTAATCAAACTCCAGAAGGAACCTACATTCATCAGAGCAAATATGTCAGAGAACTTCTGAAGAAATTTGATCTCTCAGAATGTAAGCCCTCAAGGATTCCAATGCATCCCGCGTGCATTCTGGAAAAAGAAGAGGTAAGTAACAAGGTAGAACAGAACGTCTACAGAGGTATGATTGGTTCTCTTCTCTATTTGACGGCTTCCAGGCCTGACATTCTATTCAATGTTTGCATTTGTGCTAGATTCCAATCAGATCCTATAGAATCTCACTTAATAGCAATTAAGCGAATTTTCAAGTATCTGAAAGGTACTACCAATCTGGGTTTGTTTTATAGAAAATCAAGTGATTACAACTTAGTAGGATACTGTGATGCTGATTTTGCTGGAGACAGAATAGAACGCAAAAGCACTTCTGGAAGCTGCCAGTTTCTGGGAGAAAATATGATCTCATGGTCCAGTAAAAGACAATCCACAATAACTCTATCAACAGCAGAAGCTGAATACATAGCAGCAGCTGGATGTAGCACGCAAATGCTCTGGATGAAAAGTCAACTTGAGGACTTCAATATATTTGAGAGTAACATCCCTATTCTATGTGACAACACTTCTGCTATTTGTCTCAGTAAAAATCCTATCTTGCATTCTAGGGCTAAGCATATAGAAATAAAACATCATTTTATTAGGGACTATATTCAGAAAGGGATTCTCAATTTAAAATTTATTAACACAGACCATCAATGGACTGATATCTTTACAAAACCTCTTTCTGAAGATAGGTTTAACTTCATTCTGAATCATCTCAGCATGAAGCTTTGCCCAGAATAAACAGTTTTATTTTCATATCTTAACTTTCAGAATTTTGGTTATTTTCTCTGAACTACTGATCAATCTGCCTTCAGATCTTTAGAAGTACAGACTGTATCAGAATCTATCCATGAAGATCTGAGCGCTTCATTTCAAGGATAAAAATGTGTTGTTCACTCAAGCAAATAGTTGTCATCCATTCACCAGCTACTTTCTGAGGCTGAACACGCGTTCACTTTTCTGAAAGGTCAAAAGCACTGATTGGATGCATTGGGACACATGTCATGGGTAATCGTTCCAATATCTTTCTGAATCCCCCAAAATCAGCTATCATTAAATGCTCATAATCATCATAATTTATTTCTCTCTCTTGCCGTTTATGTTTTCAAAATATTTTTCAAAATCTATTTAAACACGTCTCTCACTCTTTACACTCTTTCACTTTCACTTTCTCTACAATCTAATTGATTTCAGTTTGCATCCTTTTCAAAACCCTTTTCAATTTCTTCTCAAAACTCTCTGTGTGAACATGGCTTCCTCAAGCAACCCAACTACCAGTACTCAGAGAACAGATTCCTCAGAACAATATGAAGAACCCTTCAGAACTCTTCTCACGCCCATCAAAAATCTAGAAGTTCTCTCAGAATTGATTGTGGACTTTAACAGTCTTCAAGAGAACGAGTTCAATCTATCTGAAGAAGTAAAGGCTCAAGGATGGAACAGGTATTTTGACCGTCTGGTAGGTCCAACGTTCCCAATCCTTATGAAGGAATTTTGGATTCATGCTTCATCTTCCAATCATCAAGTTACTTCATACATAATGGGGAAGAAGATAGTCATAACTGAATACCTTATTGCAAGATTGATAGGCTACAGTGGTGGTGGTGTAAGATGCATAGACATGGCTGAAAGATGTGCTGATGTCGCTCTAATTGCTAGAGAAATATTCACTCTGGGTCTTCCCTCCAGCAAGATAAGGGATCTAAAAGACCATCACAGAATATGGGCTAAGATTATTCTGGGATGCATAAACCACAGGAAGCCAACCATCTCTCCTGACTACATCAACATTGATCAGCAGTTTCTGATCTACTTCATCTCCCAGAAGATTAAGGTGAATCTGGCTCATCTGCTGTTCAACCATCTAAGGACTAGTGTTAAGGAGACCAGAGAAGAGGAGCGCACAAAAAGGGTCTGGATACCCCTAAGAAGGCTCATATCAGATATTCTAATAGATAATAAGCTGATTGATCATCTAACAGAAGCTCGGGAGATCAACACTTTAGAAGCTACTGTTGGAAAATAGTTGAATGCAAAGAATATGAAGAAGATGAAGTTAATTGAGAACATCAAGAAGGAACCCAGTGTCACTTCTTTTGCAAAAATCTCCAGCAGAAGAACCCTCTGGATAACTTTCCCATGTTCTCAGAAATTAATTCTAAACCTGAGATAATAGTCCGATATCTGGATGCATGCAAGGCAGATGGTACAACACCAGATTTAAACATCCAGGATCTGCAGCAGAAGGCTCCAAAAGTTGTACTGAAGAAAAACAAGAAAAGGAAGGCTATAGCAGAAGGATCATCCCAGCGGACTCCTAAAAAGAGAGGTAATCCTTCTTCTTTAACTGTTTTAGATTCAGTATCTGTATCAATATCTGTACCAATCCCCACTCAATCAGAAAACCCTACTCAACAAACACTTGATGATTTTGACATTGAATTTGACCCCTCAGAAACTTTAACTCTTAGAGGATCTCACTCCTTACCTACAAATCCAAATAATGAAGTAACACAACAAGAACTTGCAAAAGTTCTATCAGATATTGAAACCTTTGATCAGCATATATCTGCTCCCACACTAGTAAATCCAAACTCTAAAACCATTTCAGAAGCACCTCAACCAGAAATTCCACTCTCTCCACTACCAGAAACTCATCCACCTTCTCCACAACCTGAACCATTACAACCAGAAGTACAAACTTTTGAGGTCCAACCCCCTGAATCCTGCGAACCAGAACTTCATCACCATCAATCCAACCAAACTATTGATTCTGATCCCATTCCCATTCCTGGAATCACTGAACCTCTGAACATCAGTATACCCCTGACCATCAGTATTCCCTAAATTCCCTTCTCACTAGAATCAACTCCACCAAACACCCCATCAAGTCCAATAATCATTCTAGACTCTCCCACATCCTCACCAAAGATCAATCCAAATGACAATGCCAAAACTGTCATTGATTTAACTGTTTTTGAACGCCTGGCTTCCATAACCAACAAAATAGCCATTCTAAAACCAAAACCATCTGAACCTACACCAGATGTTGGTACCAGTTTATTGATATTTGAAACAGAAATGCAGAAGTGGATAACTTCACTGAAGCAAGCTAGTCTTGAGCTGATTGATCCTGCTGCATCAGATTATCTTTGGACAAGTTTCAGAAAATGGGTATGTTCTGAAACTCATAAAATGCAAGAACAGAGCTACGAACAAGTCCAACAGAACTTCAGTAACCTGCTAAAAGTTTTTGAAGATCAAGTTCTGAGCCAGCTTCTAAAGGATGAAGTTCTCCCTCTGGACAATGCTCCCTGGTCTGAACATCGTCCAACAGACAAAGTTCAACCAGAGTAAGAAGATCTCAATCTGATTGATTCTCCAGAGCAGATGATTCCTTCTGAAGAACAGGGTCAAAAAGAGGACATTGTAGAATTCTCTGAGAAGCATCCATTTGCTGAAGATCCTCAAACTTCCTCCTATGAAAGGCAGACTCTAGAAGACCTAAAGAGATCTGATATGTTGATGTAGGAAAGAATGGATAAACAGGATGACAAAATTTCGGAAATCAAGAGCATGTTAACCAAGCAGGAGGAAACCAACTTCCAAATCAAGGGCTTGTTGGAAGCTTTGTTCACGCGTCTTCCTCCTCCCTCTTAAATTTTCCTATGTTTAAAAATTTTGTTTTTCTGTAATATTCTCTACATAGCTCTGAACTTATCATTGATCCTATTTTTTAATATCAACTCATTTTGGCTCTGATTATGTGTTCTTTTTGATAACTGACAAAAAGGGGGAGAAAGAAAAAGATATTTTCAATAACGGATTACTGAGACATAAGTCTCAAACATTCTAATCTACGTAAATTCTCTCTTCTAAAAAGCTTGAACAGGTACAAAACTCTGTTGAAAGATACAATAAGATTCTGATGCTCAAAGACTCATGGAATCAAAGGGAAGTAATCAACTCAGGGGGAGTTTTTCTACTTAACTCTATACCTTTTGTTATTTATTCTTTATTGAAAAATCTGGTTTTTGTCATCATCAAAAAGGGGGAGATTGTTAGAACATAGTTTGATTCTACAACCCTTGGTTAAAGTTTTGATGATAACAAAATACATAGAATAATATTATTTCTAAAGTATATACAAAGAAAAATTATGCTCCTTAAAATTATGCTTTGTATATGCAGAAGTTCTGATGGAATCAGCATCAAAAGGGAATCAGCATCAAAAGGGAATCAGCATCAAAAGATCAGCAACCCATGTTACACGCTGAAACACTGAAGTTTGATGACCAGAATCTGCGCCTTAACAAATACACTCTGACTCTGATCAAAGACATCTTTACCAAGTCATCAACACTCTGAAGCATTATCAGCAGATACAACAAAGAAGATTCTGAAGCGTTACTGGTTATTCAAGACTGAATTAAATGCTAACGGCTTTCTTCAGACAAAGATCTTCTCCAAAAGAAAAGTGCATTATTATCATTAAACATGCTTTATGGACAACATATCTTTGCTTGCCTATATAAACAGGACTGCTTGTGAAAAGAAGCACGTACGTACGCACTCAATTTTGCTAAGCTATCAAAACCACGCATATTCAGACTTAAGCAAAGTCATCTCATTCCAAGCTTATTTTTAGTGTAATTATCACATTTGTGATATACAATTTTGTAAGAAAACAAAAATACACTTGTTCAATTCATTTGTAAAAGAAGTTCCTTGAGATTAACCGGATTGTGGTTGTACTCAAGAAGACTTTAACAGTTGTTAAAGTAGCTGTTGTAATCCTTTAAAAATAGTGGATTAAGACCTCGTTGGAGAGAGGCGAAATCACCTCGACGGGTGGACTGGAGTAGTTTGAGATCAAACGAACAAGGATAAAAATACTGTGTTATCAAGCCATTTGTTTTAAGTTTTACAATTAAACCCCCCTTCTTATGTTTTTCACATCTTCATAAAGTTCTCTTCCAGTTCTTTGACCCCCTACACAATTGCTTCACATTTCCTGATTACCAACTAGTGCCTACTTTGGAGGAATTTTCTCAACTCCTGAGGATTCCTATTCTCCATCAACTACCATACAACGGTACAGAAAGAGAACCAAAGCCTGAAGATGTTGCTCAAGCCTTACACTTGAAACCATCTGATACAAAGGTCATTGGGAAACCAGTAGTGGTGTCAAGGGTTTCTTGGCAAAGTTTCTGTTTGAGAAGGCACAAGACTGCTGGAATTCTCTAGATCTACAAGATTTTGAGGAGATTATAACACTTATCATCTATGGATTGGTCTTGTTCCCAAACCCTGATCAGCTTATATATGTGAATGTTGTCAAGATTTTCATATCTCGGAATCTTATGCCTACATTGCTTGGGGACATCCCCCACTCATTTCACACACGAACAATGAGGAAAAGAGGTGTTCTCATGTGTTGTACTCCTCTTATAGCAAGGTGGTTTATTTCTCACCTTCCCCAGTTAGTCTTGAAGAATGAACAAGGCTTGAGGTGGTCACAACGATTGATGACTCTTACACATTCTGATGTTCATTGGTGTTCTCGGTCCAGAGAAAATATCATCATCATTATTCATTGTGGGGAATTCCCTAATGTCCCATTACTTGGCATTAGGGGAGGCAATACCTACAACCTCTGTTTGGCTCTGAGACAATTTGGGTATGCCCGAAGGGATGTCCCTCATGATATGCTGATTCTAGACTTGGTTTTTGACTTTGTCAACGACGCTCAAGGACTTCGACAAAGGTTTATCCGAGCTTGGAGGATGCCCAACAAAGTGGACAGTAAGACACTGGGACACAAGAATTCCATCCCCCTTTAACCTTACCTCAAGTGGGTACGAACCTGCACCCAGAGTCTTATGATGCCTTACCCCTACATTCTGCCTATGATCAAAGAGCCTGTTATGGAAGGAGAGGTTCCACACACCCTCCTACATCCTGACATGCCAACATCATTGGAATATTTGCAAAAGAGTTGGATACAGCTCAAGGAAGAACGAAACACTTTTGAAGCCAACTTCTATGCCAGTGAGAAGAAGGTTTTGGAACTTACTCATCGACTTCACGAAGAGAAGAATCTCAACACCTACATAGCACCAAAGAGGATGCACAACGTCTTTTTACATTAGAATTTTGTAATATTTTGCCCATGGGGCATTTATGTACTAACAAATTTCTTCTTATTAATATGACGTGTGTTCTTTTTTTTGCAACAACTTTGAATTTCTGAACCCTTAAATGCATTACATGAATGCATATCATTCATCATATGCATAAACAAGTCTTCACACCAGGTTTCCTTATCTCTCTGCTGTTTATTTCAGCAAGATGGATATAGAGCAGACGGTCAAAGATCTACAAGCACATAATTCGTAGTTCCAATAACTCCTCATGACCTTGGCAAAGGGTCAAGAGGACCTTAAAGCACTGTTAGAGAAGGAAAAGGAAAAAGAAAAGGAGAAAAATAAAAAAAGAGTTGGTGTGGCTACTTTGGGAAGAAGATTTGAGAACCAAGCTAGAAGGGTCCTGGATTTCCCCTCAACGTCTGATGAAGGGGTTGGCAAAGGAAAGGGAGCTGCAGTTCCCTCCGAATCTGAGGCTGAAGAAGAAGAATAAGAGGATGAAGATTACTCTGAGCAGCAGTACCCTCCTGCAGACGACAAGTACAAGAATCTGGAAGAGCGTCTGGCAGCTATGGAGGTGCAAAGAGTGCCTGGGCTGGACTTCGAGGAGCTAGGGTTGGTTGCTTGGATTGTGATTCCTCCTAAATTCAAGGTGCCTACATTTGCTAAATATGATGGTTTGTCTTGTCCGAAGATGCACTTACGGTCTTACGTCAGAAAAATTCAACCTCACTCCTCTAATAAGGATCTGTGGGTCCACTTTTTTCAAGATAGTTTGTCGGGTACGCAATTGGATTGGTTCTATCAACGTGAGAGATCTGATGTACATAAATGGGAGGATTTGGCTGCTGCCTTCTACCGACAATATCAATATAATGCAGATTTAGCACCTACTCATACTCAATTACAGAGTATGGGTATGGTCTCTAATGAGGGCTTTAAGGAGTATGCCCAGAAGTGGAGGGACTTGGCTGGAAGGGTGCAGCCACCCTTGTTTGAGAGGGAGCTTGTTGATATGTTTTTAGGGACCCTGTCAGGTCCATTCTTTAATCACTTAATCGGGAGCTCATCTGCAGGGTTCACCGAACTAATTCAGACTGGTGAAAGAGTCGAAGCTGGCATTAAGAGCGGTAAAATTCAAAAGGATACCTCTGCTTCCACTGCTATCAAGAAAACTTTTCTAGCCAAGAAAGAAGTCTCTGCTGTTTACTCCCAGAGAAATCAAGGAAGAATGGAGCGCCGACCAGCAGTGGGGGTTGTGATGATTCAGAATTCCGCAGCCGATCAACCTCGAAGCAGTCAACCCAGACCCAATCAAGCCAGGGTGGAAAGGCCTGCACGATAATTCACCCAGATCAATATGACACCTGCTCAAGTTCTCCCTCATCTATTGAAGTTAAACCTTACCAGCTTGAAAGAAGCGCCAAAGAATCCGAATACCTCTTCTCCCTACTATCATTCAAATGCAAAGTGTGCCTATCATTCGGACAGCGTGGGGCATGAAACCAATAATTATTGGGCTCTCAAAAACAAGATTCAAGATTTAATAAATGCCAAGGAGGTGGAGTTTGATGCCCCCGAAAAGCCTAATGTGATATCCGCTCCAATGCCAAAACATGGTCATAATGTCCATGATATTGTAGAAGATCTTTATGTTACTGCTGTTGATGACTTAATGACTCCATTACCAATGATTAAGATGAACCTATTGAAAGCCAGAATTTTCCCGGGCTGTGAAAAAGATTGTTACCTTTGTTCGACCTTGCAATCCGACTGTCCGCTAGTGAAGTCACGCATCCAATGCCTGATGGATAATCAAGAAATTCTCTTCAAGAAAACTCCTGTTACTCCTGTTACTCCTGTTACTCCAATCAATGATGTTGCTATAATCACCATTTCCGACAATCTTTCCAAGGTCTCCAAAAGACCTGTTAAGATTACACCCGATCCAAAGTTTGTACCTCTGAAGATAACAATGTCGGGGCCTATCCCATACAAGTCCAACAAGACAATACCGTGGAATTATGGAGGAGAGATCTTCTACCACGGTGTTAAGTAGATCGAATCAATTGAAGAAAGCTCCAATGAAGAAACTCCTGACATAGGAAATATTGCGGGGACAAGTAAGATCACTCGCAGCGGAAGAATCTTCTCTCCAGAGATTGACCCTCCAAGGGCAATCTTCGGACCCTCAAGTGCTCCTGTTCCAGTCAAGATATCTGTGCGAAGTCCAGTGATTGAAGAAATTGTTACTCCCGAAGTTGTACCCTCTGCTGTTACTGCTGATAAAGGAAATGGGATCCAAGAAGTGCCCGTCAGGATGAGGGCTTAGCCTTTGGTCATCCCCGAGACCACCCAAAAGGAAATGTAGGAGATTTTAAAAATAATTAAGAAAAGCGACTATGATGTCATAGAGCAACTGGGGCAAACCCCTTCAAAAATATCTATGCTGGCCCTATTACTCTGCTCCGAAGCCCATGCCAAAGCCTTGATCAAATTTCTAAAGACGGCCCACGTGCCTCAAGAAACTTATGCGGATCAGTTTCAAGAGTGCGTAGCTAGCCTTACAGCCGACAACGGTCTTGGTTTCTCTGATGCTAACTTAACATCTAAAGGGAGAAAGCATAATGATGCCATACATGTCTCGGTGGAATGCATAGGGACGACTTGGCACACGTCTTGGTTGATACCGGGTCGTCTTTAAATGTCTTGCCTAAGAAAGCATTGGACAAATTGGACTGTGAAGGTTTGACCTTAAAGCCTATCAATATCATTGTAAGAGCCTTTGACGGTTCTAAGCGGATGGTCCACGGGGAGGTGGACATCCCAATTAAAGTGGGTACTGAAACTTTCCACTCCATATTTTATGTCATGGATATCCGTCCCTCCTACTCTTGCTTATTAGGAAGACCATGGATTCATCATGCTGGGGCCGTTACGTCCACTCTACATCAAAAGCTTAAGTACCCAGTCCAGGGGGAAATTGTGACAGTTTGTGGCGAGGAGGAGTATATGATAAGCCATCTGAATTCATTTTGCTAAGTTAAATTAGATGGTGAATTCATCGAGACCCCCTTTCAGCACTTTGAAGAGGTTTCTCCTGAAGTTACGGTAGCCAAGACAATGACTTCAGTGCCCATCATTACCAAACCTGTGTCCCAGATTTCATCCCTTAAAGATACGAAGGCTGTGATCGAGGAAGGAGGAAGCACAGTATGGGGTCAACTGCCAGATTTTCCTTACAAGACAAATAAGTTCGGCTTGGGTTTCACTGCTGCTAGTCAGAAGGTTGTGCGTCGCTCCCGGGCTGGAGGACCACCATTAAAGATCACTCATCATGGAGTTCATGCTTTAGAGGATGATGGAGAAGAAAGCAATTTTGAAGACTGGATCTTTCCAACTATTGAAGGAGGACTGAACAACTGGGAGGCGAAAGACTTCGTTCCCATTACTTTCATCAATCAGTAATTTATCTTTTGAACATTTTCTGTTGGTCTGTAATAATTATTAAACAAATCGTACACTCTTTTTGCCTTGTGCCTTACCCGGGGCATATAAGTCCATTTGTAAGGGTTTTGATTCTTCATTTTCATATGCCATTTTTAATGAATCATGGACGTTTTTATATATAAACTTTTGTGTTCATTTTATTTCTTTTTACATTTTATTTTGTTTAAAGGTGGCTATCCCTTACACACACCCACACTCACAAAATGCAGGTACCCATCTACTCCGGATTCCATGGGTAACAATTCTGCTATGGCCTTCAGTGACTCTGAAGATCTGGTCAATCATGTCGAATACGAAGGTGATGAAGACTGTGAAGTGCCTGGAGAGTTGGCTAGACTGCTACAACAGGAAGAAAGGGCTATTCTTCCCCACGAGGAGTTGTTAGAGACTATCAACTTAGGAATAGAGGAAGACAGAAAAGAGGTCAAAGTGGGTGTCAACCTAGAGCCAAGTGTCAAAGAGCGTTTAGTTCAGCTGTTGAATGAATATGTTGAGATCTTTGCCTGGTCCTATGAAGACATGTCGGAACTGGATACAGATATTGTGGTTCACCGTCTCCCTACAAGAGAAGACTGTCCACCAATCAAACAAAAAGTCCGCCAAATGAGGCCCGACATGTCTGAAAAGATCAAAGATAAAGTGATGAAGCAATTCAATGCTGGCTTCCTTGTTGTTACTTCCTATCCACAATGGGTTGCTAACATTGTGCCCGTGCCTAAGAAGGACGGAAAAGTCAGAATGTGCATGGATTACAAAGACTTAAACAGGGCTAGCCCTAAAGACGACTTTCCACTACCACACATTGACATCTTGGTTGACAATACAGCTCAACATAAGGTATTCTCTTTCATGGATGGATTTTCAGGGTAAAACCAGATCAAAATGGACCCCAAAGACATGGAGAAGACTACTTTTGTTACGCAGTGGGGTACCTTCTGCTATAAAGTGATGCCATTCAGACTGAAGAATGTCGGGGAAACCTATCAGCACGCCATGGTAGCTTTGTTTCATGACATGATACACCATGAGATTGAAGTCTACGTAGACGACATGATAGCCCGTTCACAAACAGAAGAAGAACACCCCGACCATCTGCAAAAGCTATTTTTCAGATTGAAAGAGTACAAGCTTAGACTGAACCCTAACAAATGCACTTTCGGAGTCAGGTTCTGTAAACTTTTGGGATTCATCGTCAGTAACAAAGGCATCAAGGTTGATCCTACCAAAGTCAAAGCCCTACAAGAAATGCCTTCCCATCACACTGAGAAGGAGGTCAGAGGTTTCTTGGGACACCTAAACTACATTGCAAGGTTCATCTCTCACCTAATATCTACCTGTGAACCAATCTTCAAGCTGCTGAAGAAAGATCAGGTGGTTGAATGGAATGATGACTGTCAAGTTGCTTTCGATAAAATCAAGGAGTATTTGCTGGAACCCCCTATCTTGATGCCACCCGTCGAAGGAAGACCTTTAATCATGTATCTGACTGTCCTGGAGAATTCAATGGGGTGCGTATTGGGCCAACATGACGAGTCTGGCCGAAAAGAGCATGCCATTTATTACCTTAGCAAAAAGTTTACCGACTGTGAGACTCGCTACTCACTGCTCGAGAAAACTTGCTGCGCTTTGGTATGGGCTGCTCGCCGGCTAAGGCAGTATATGTTGACACATACCACTTTGTTGATCTCTAAGATGGATCTGATCAAGTACATCTTCGAGAAGTCTGCTTTATCTGGAAGAATCGCTAGATGGCAGATGATCCTCACCGAATATGATATACAGTACACAACCCAAAAAGCTATAAAGGGAAGTGTGCTAGCCGATCATCTGGCCCATAAAGCTGTCGAAGATTATCAATCTATGAGGTTCGACTTCCCTGACGAGGATATCATGAATTTGAGAAACATTGAAGAAAATAGACCGTATGACGGACCTGAACAAGGATCCCGATGGACTCTGTACTTTGATGGTGCCTCCAACGCACTTGGAAATGGTATCGGCGCGATACTTATTTCTCCAGAAGGTTGCCATACACCTTTCACCGCTAGACTCTGCTTCAGCTGCACCAATAACATGGTTGAGTATGAAGCTTGTATCTTTAGTCAAATCAAAGGAGATTTGGATACTAAGCACCCTAACCTCATCCCTTATAAAGAACATGTCCTGACATTATTACCACATTTTGAGCAGATCACCTTCGAGCACTTCCTGCGAGAAGAGAATCAGCTAGCAGATGCGCTAGCTACAATGTCCTCCATGTTTAAACTTAACTGGTATAATGAGGCACCTTAAATCACCATCGAACGAATGGACAAACCTGCACATTGTCACAAGATTAATACCGAGGAAGTAGTGGACCGACCGTGGTTTCATGACGTCAAAAGGTATCTCGAAGCACAAGAATACCCTGAAGGAGCTTCCGTCAACAACAAAAAGTTCTTAAGGAGGTTTGCGGCCAAGTTCTTTCTGAGCAATGGTATCCTATACAAGCGCAATCTTGATTGTGTCCTACTCCGTTGTATGGACAAGGTTGAAGCTGAGCAGATCATGGCTGAACTACATAATGGCACCTTTGGCACCCACTCAAGCGGTCATACGATGGCTAAGAAGATTCAACGGGAAGGCTACTACTGGTCTACCATGGAAGCTGATTGTCATCAACATTCCCGTACTTGTCACAAATGCCAAATCTATGCTGACAAGGTACACATTCCTCCAGTTCCTCTCAATGTCTTAACAGATCCTTGGCCATTCGTGATGTGGGGAATCGACATGATTGGAGAGATCAAGCCTACAACATCCAATGGACACCGTTTCATCCTGGTGGCCATTGATTACTTTACCAAGTGGGTCGAAGAAGCTTCATTCGCCTCCATTATAAAGAATGTGTTTGCCCGCTTCATCAACCAGAACCTCATATGCCGATATGGTATCCCCGATAGGATCATCACTGACAACGATACAAATTTGAACAATAGTATGATCACCGCTCTGTGCGAGCAGTTTAAGATTCAACATCACAATTTATCTCCCTATCAGCCTAAGATGAACAGTGTTGTCGAAGCCGCGAACAAAAATATCAATAAGATCATACAAAAGATGACAGTCACCTACAAGGACTGGTATGAGATGTTACCATTTGCTCTGCACGGGTACCGTACCACGGCACGCACTTCAACTGGGGCAACACCCTTTTCTTTGGTATACGACATGGATGTTGTTTTACCTATCAAGGTTCAGATTCCCTCTTTGAGAATCATGAAGGATGTTGGTTTGAGTGAAGACGATTGGATTCAGACCCGGCTTGATCAACTTAATTTGATTGACGAAAAGCGACTTACTTCTGTTTGCCATGGTCAGGCGTATAAAAAACGTATGATCAAGGCCTTCAACAAGAAAGTCAAGAGACAAGTATATCAAGTCGGAGATCTTTTAATCAAGCGGATCATCTTGCCGCAAAGTGATCCCAGGGGCAAATGGACTCCTACTTACGAAGGACCATTTGTGATCAAAAACATCTTTTCTGGTGGGGCAATGATCCTGACCACCATGGACGGCGATGACCTGATGCACCCTGCGAACGCAGACATAGTCAAAAGATATTACGCATAAACAACCCGACAAGTCGAAAACCCGAAAGGGCGACTTGGGCAAAAAATGGGCATCCTGGTGAATCGAAAACCCGAAAGGGAGGTTCAGGAAAAAATTAGGGATAAATAAAAAAATCTGTACACCCGGCAAGTTGAAAACTCGAAAGGGCAACTTGGGCAAAAAAGGGTTTCCCGGTGGATCGAAAACCCGAAAGGGCGATCCAGGCAAAAGTTAGGGAATTAAAGCGTATGACTATGTCTCGTCGAATCACTTTAAGGACAATATCTTCACGGACAAGCTCCAAGCTTCTGATCAATCCAATCATCTGCGGACGAAGCAACGAATGGACAAGATATCCAGAGTTATGAAGGCTATAGCAGAACGGGAACCCCATGGAATTGTTACACATAGCCATCTTTCTTTGT
The DNA here is from genome assembly GCA_948472305.1 of Vicia faba. NCBI lineage: Eukaryota > Viridiplantae > Streptophyta > Magnoliopsida > Fabales > Fabaceae > Vicia > Vicia faba. The sequence goes on along the minus strand of OX451736.1, from coordinate 587,955,879 downwards.
ATAATATTTTTCTCAATTTTATGACAACATTCTCTTACTAGGATGTCTGTCTCCTTTGTATAAGATACTTACACAAAGTTAATACAAAGATACTTCAAAGTGCAGAAAACTATTTGCCATTTATTTTTCTTTACACTTGTGTTTTATTTGAAAACGTCCAATGATTTATTAAATGAGCATATGCATTTGAATATAATCACTGCTTACAAATAAAACGAAATGAGAAAAAATAATTACCGACATATTGAAAGTATGGGAAAAAGTATTTAGGCTATTCCAGGAGAAATCCTCGGCAGAGCTAAAGCCTTGAAACACATATCCCCAGCGGAGTTAAGTTTCAAAATCTCCATCAGAACTAAGTCTCCAAACTCCCAATCCCCAGCGGAGCCAGAAAAATTTGAACTGCAAACGCTCAGTGAAGATAAAACTTTCTTCCCCAACGGAGTCTAAAACTTCAACCCTTAAACCCCGGTGGAAGACCATCCAATTTCCTCCAATACCCCAGAGATTTGTCTTAAAATTAGAAGATTCCCCTAGAAACCAGGCAAACAGCTTCGGATGTTTCCTCAGAAGATTGGCATACAACCCAAGCTCTTTCTCCCACAGAGTTATTTCCCAGCAGATCGAAGATTCTCATTCTCATTTCTCTGGTGGAAGCCTCTAAGGTTTCAATTCCCTAGTAGAGATCGTCAGAGTTTTCCTAATTCCCCAAGAAAGTCATGAAGGATTCTCACATCCCCACGGAAGTTGTCAAAGTTCTTGTTAGTCTCCACAAGTCACCAAGGATTTTCTATCTCCAACAGCGGCCCAAGGATTTCTAATTCTCGGCAATCAAAGATTTTGAATCTCCAACAGCGGTCAAGGATTTATTTTCCCTGGCAGCAGTCAAGGATTTTATTATCTCCAGCTATCAAGGATTTATTTTCCTCAGCAAGACAGCTAATCATCTTACATGCGCATACATTACATTCATATATCATAAATATTGATAAAGCACATTTTATTGCGTCATACAGGTCATGCAACATAACTTTGTGTTTTAGCTAACATTTTACCCTTTTCAGGATAAGATTAAAAGCTACCTTTAACAAATGATTCGAAGATTTCAGATATAGTATGGATACACCCTAGACACGGCGGTCATTCTACTACTCATTCAGAATTTCAAAGTCAAGATACAATATGGATACACCCCAGACACGGCAGTCATTCTACTTCTCATTCAGAATTTCAAAGTCAAGATACAGTATGGATACACCCCAGACACAAAGGTTATTCTATTACTTATTCAGAATTCAACAATCAGATACAAACTAGATACGCTCCAGACACGGAAGCCATTCTACTTCTTATTCAGATTCAACTATCAACTTCAAGTTCATATACACTCCGGACACGGATGTCATTCTGTCACCTATTCAGATCCCAGTTACAATTCAGATACACTCCAAACACGGAAGTTATTCTGCTACTCATACAGTTCGCAATTTCAAATACAGTCCAGATACGCACTAGACACGATTGCCATTATGTCGCTCATTCAAAATCTACCCCCAGCCCAGAGATGCTCCATACACGGATGTTTTCCTGTCGCCCATCCAGAATTCAGATACAATACAAATACACTCCAGACACGACAATCATTCTGATATTCATTCAAGAATCAAATACAGTTACAGCTCAGATACGCTCTAGACACAAATGTCATTCCTTTGCTCATACGAATCCAATCTCCAGATACAACTCAGATACGTTCCAGATACGGATACCATTCTAATGTTCATTCTCCTGATTTTCAACAAACAGTCTTGGATGGCATCTTTAAGCCCATCTCCAGCAAGATTCTACCATCTCCAAATGGCATCTTTAAGCCCATTCCCTCATTTACATTTTGACGAGTGCAAATTTACGGGCACTCTAGTGTCCAATAATCTTTTTACCTTCGAGTCACGAAAGGCAAACCCGCCACTCTAACTCTTCAGGTTCAAGAAGATTGAACAGGGGCAACTGTTATACCCCAAAATTTTCCCCCTCATTTTATCAAGATTTCCCTCCACAAGACTCTTTGAACTCCAGACAAGATTAAGGTTTGCTCTGCTCAAGACATCTCCTTGCACTGATGACCTAAATTAGGGTTTGAGTTTGCGCGGGGATTTTTGGACTTTCAATGCTCAAAGTGACTTTCATACTTCATGTTGGACTTATAAGATTTCCTCTACCAACTTTTAAGCCTTGAATCAAATTTTTGCCCAGTCAATTGAACAGTTGACCTAGAAATCAATTGTATTGGGGAAAAAGTCAACTGTGGCCAATTTAGAGTCAAACCTCACAGTTTTTGATCCACATCAACATTATAGGCTCATATGAACCATTTGATCAATTTTGGACCACAACTCCTCAAGAAATTTGATCAGATCATCAAAAGGGCAAAATGGTCATTTTTAGGGTTTTGACTGCACAAGGGCAATTTCTGATTTTTCACCTAGCCAATGGCAAATTGGTTTCAAGCATGGATTCAAGGACTCAATGGCATCATCTTGACCTATTCACAAGGTTCAAAAGATCTCAAATGCATTGGATTGACAAATGATTTTTTCAGTCAACTGATCAAAATTTGACTATACACTGAAAAGTCAAACTTTGACTTTTTGGTCAAAATCAAGTGCCAAGGGTAATTTTTCATCAAGATGTGTCAAAACATGAAACTTGTTCATCAAGAAACCTAATTTTGCAAATTAGGGTTTAAAATTGAAAATTTTCATAACTTAGAATTTTTCTAAGTTATGAAATTTTCTTATTTTTTCCCAACTTTGCCCAACATTTTCACCATGATGAAATTGGATTCAAACAAAACTTCCAACATGAAAGTTGTAGTCCCCCACAAATTCTACAACTTTGATTCACAAAGTTTTCCAAAAAGAAGCTTGGATCTCAAGTTATGATTTTTGGAACAAGGGTCCATGAAACTTTTAACTTAGTAAAATTTTGCCCTAGTTTAGGCAGGATTTTGACCTATCTTCATGACCATTTTTCACATAGTTCCACTTGGAATCTCAAATTTAATTTCAAATATGGATTGTAGATAATGTTGCAAGATTTCCAAAATGTCCAAGAACTCTCCAAAATCATTTGTGGTTAGGGAGAATCGAAGGTTTGAATTTGGCAAAAACTCACTTTTGATCCATGGCATTTTCATGTTGATACAAGTTGCAACTTCCATCCAGCATTGTTTGTACTTGATTACAGGTCCCTAAACCCTTTCATACTCAATAATTAAATGAAATCCATTGGTTTGAGGCTTTGTTCTGATCATGGGAGGATTACACAAGAGATTAATCCAAAAATAGCAAAAAGGCAACATTACCATTTTTGTCAAATTTGCCTTATGTCAAATTGCATTCTTGAGCCTTGAACAAAATCTTGTACAACAAACAATATCCACAAACTGAGGGGGCCAATATCATAGAGTGCAAGCTGGTAGATAGCCTGTACAGGCCTGTCTTGCATAATTTCTTACTTTTGCTTAAAATACAAGAAAACTTGCCAAAGAGCCACAACTTGCATATTTGTTATAACCAACCCTTGCAAGAATTTGAGACAAGTTTTGTGCATTACCTTAAGCCAGAAACACGAGCCATTGAGCCCTTCAACCTTCCAAAACACAAAATCACCTTCCTCTTGCAAAACAGGGCAGCTTCTGCACTTTGAGTTCTATCTCACAAACCACTCGTGCGTTTTGCCCCAAACCTATTCAAACACCTTCCATATAACCTATCCAAACTATCCCAACCATTAGGCAGTGATTGTAACTCCATTTGCAAGCTTCACCATTTCTGTTTTCAGCTTGTGCAGGTTGAGTTCTACAAGTTTGTTCAAGCACATCCAAGGCAAACTAGGCATTGGGGAAGGTCAGAGGAAGTTAAAGCAAGCTCCCAAGCACCTCAGGCCTCACTAAAAAGCTCCACATTGCCATATTCGTGTTCAACTGAAACAGGTATTTTGCAACTTCCTATCTCTCTATTTAGGAATCATTAGGCTTAGGTTTGTAAATAAAAAATGTAGTACTCGTAGCCCTGAAGTTGTACATATGCTCAGTTTTCATTTAAGTTAAGCGTGTTAAGAGAATTTGATTCATGAACTTCCTGAAAAAATTAGGTTAGAATTTAGGGCCAGAGAAATTCTCTCTGGTCTTTGAGAGTTAGAATGAGTTCTTTACATGGTTGGAATCGTCTTGAAAAATGCTATAACTTTGGTCTTATGAGTTTTTGCATTAGAGCACGTATGCAGGTTTTCCATATTTGAGTCAGGCGCGCGCGTTTTTGGTTGACAAAGGTTGAAGATGAAGTTCAGTGGGCTGGGCTTGGTTCTGGCATTGTCTTTGACACCCCCTCTTTACTAATTGCACCCCCTGGCCCATTTTCTTTATATTTTTGTATTTTTCATTTTATTTTTCATTTCTGATTTTATTTTATATTTTCTAAACATAAAAAATACCAAAAATATTTTTATAAATTTTCACATTTTTTTTATATTTTTATTTTATTTTTCTAACATGAAAATAATTATTAATTAGTATATATTTTTATTTTCTTTAATAAAAAACAAATAAACATTTTAGAGATATTATATATTTTTATTTTATTATTTATACATATAAAATAATATTTTTCCACATGTTTTTATTTCTTAAATATGTTTGTATACGTTTATGTTTATTTTCTTGTACATAAAATAAATAGTATAGTATATATTATCTTAAAACAAAAACTAGGGTTTCCACCCTTATTAAAATAATATTTTTCTAATATATTTTCATTTTTTGACATTTGTACATATTCCATTATTTTATTTTATTGTATATAAACAATATAATTAATATACTTTCTTAAAAGAAAATTAGGGTTTTTACCCTTAATAAAAATAATCTTTTTATTTCTTTTTTTTTTTACATTAAATATTATATTTTTACATACATAAAAATAAACAAAAACATCTTTTGCATATTCATAATATTTTTCATATTTATTTAATTGACCATTTAAATACTTGCCTATTTACTTATTTGTACCATTTATTCAATTTGGATGTAATAGTAAATATTATGGTTTTAAATTTCTTGCAAAATAATCCTCATTCACAATTTTATCCCCTTCCCCATATCAATGTTGTAATAGCTTAGGTTTTATTTTACGCATTTTATGCTTTCAAATATGCCATGTTAGAGATTAGGGTTTGCATGCAAATGTCCAAAATCAAAACAAATAGCTTGACTAATGCAAAGACAAAAAAGCATGAAAATTGACAACACAATGCACACATGCACCCCTAGGGTTTCATCCACTTGTTGCCTTTAAAATGGCCATGTTATGCATGTTGAGTACTTTGGCAAAACAAAAACAAAACAAAAAGATCATAGTCCCTCGATGACGCTATCTTGGTTGCATATACAAAATGATCTAGTCCATCAAAAAAATTGCTAAAGATACTTAGCACTGTTACTATCATGGTCAATACGATGACCCGCGCCTGTCCCGTTTAACATCCTAATGCAAGGTTGTTTACCAAATGCAATGGTAAAACAACACTGTCAAAAGGGTTAAAAAATGTGTAGGAAAGATCTTTGAGTAGATAAGGTAGACAACTCTTAGTTACTTGATCAAAACTTGCAAAAACATCCTTGCTATTTTCAAACACACCTCACAACACAATTTCAAAACACATCCCAAAACAAATTTTCAAATATTCAAACATTGAAAAAATCTTTTCAAAAGACAACACACCTTTGTATACATTCAAACAAGAATCATTACAAAGGTTGCCACAACGATGGCCTCTTTTCAAAACATCTTTCAAAACCACACACAAAGCACCATTTCAAACAATTGAAAAGCAAAAGCAAGTGATCTAAACAAGTAACTAAGAGCCCATGGATAACCATGTATGAAAAGGGTTCTTGCACCTTCCCTTTTCATAATCTACCCCCTGAACCCAAGAAAACATCTCAAAGGTCTTTCCTGTGCTTTTTGACCTTTCCTTTGGATAAAATAAAAAGTCGGTGGCGACTCTTGCTAAACCGAAACATTTGCAAACACAAACGCAAAACCTCAAGTCAGTTCTCCCACCGCATCACACCTGGGAACCTCAAGAGGAAGATTGTCTCCTTTGTTTGGATAAACAAAGGCTGGAATTGATGCTTTCAACCTTCACGATACTTGTGAAATTTTTCACTTTGGTATGCTTCTTTGGTGGCTGCTGCGCGTCTGCATTAGGTCTGGCCTTGTTGTGCACATATAGTAAATCAAATTAGGGTAACAATTATGGAAGAACATCCATGGCATTCATCACATAATATTTGTTTTGGGAATAATATGAAATCTTTCCAAATTTGGCCAAAACTTGCACAAATGATTCCCACGTATTTTCTTTGATTTGCCAGCATGTTTTACTCTTCATTTGATGAGAAGAAGATTCTTAAATCATATCTCACTTATTTTCTATTATTTCTTTATTTAATTTTGACTTTTAATGAATAAAAAATCAAAATAAATAATAAAAATAATGAAATAAAGTATGAGTGAGCTCAGGGGTCGTGGGCCATGTTAAGAACAAGTGTTAATCATGAAAACATGGGCCCATTTGGAAAAAATCAAGTTTTGTCAATATTGGCTTCATGCATTTTTCCAAAAACTAGTCAACTTTAGCAATGCATATCTCTCTCAATTTTAATCCTAAGCGGGTGTTATTAGACTTTTTAGAAATCTTAGGATTTCCTCTAAATAACCTTTTTGGTTTCATCTTAATTGGATATTCCATGTTCATTTAAGGAGCTTTCACCCAAAAGGTGTTTTTGTTGACTTTTTGAAAGGACCTATAATGTATGAGCTTGTATCTTTTGATTGGGGTATTTCATGAACTTGAGGGATGAAGAGAACTTGGGGTATTAGACTTTTTAGAAATCTTAGGATGTACTCTAAATAACCTTTTTGGTTTCATCTTAATTGGATATTCCATGTTCATGTAAGGAGCTTTGACCCAAAAGGTGTTTTTGTTGACTTTTTGAAAGGACCTATAATATATGAGCTTGTATCTTTTGATTGGGGTATTTCATGAACTTGAGGGATGAAGAGAAGTTGTAGGTAATTGGATTCTCTTCAAAATGAGCCTTGGTGGAAAACCTTCTGATAAAGTATGAGAAATATATGCCTGGTCAAAGTTTGGTTGACTTTTCCTATAGAAACCCTAATTTGCCATTTTTGACTTTTGATGAGTTAGGAGCATTTCTTAAGGAATCATGATCAACCCTTGATCAAATGATGGATATTACTTAAAAATGTTGATGTTGACCAAAAACTTGAGGTTTGACTGTACATGAGCCACAATTGACTTTTGACCTAGCATATATGATTTTCAAGCATTTGAGCAATTAACCGAGCAAACTTGTTGTTCAAGGCATGAAATTTGGCATGGATGATCTTGAGGACATATTAGGACAATGGAGAAAATTTGGAATCCTTGGGACTGATACATCTTATTTAAAATTGAAACTCTAGTTTGAGGTTTATTGCCTTAGGAGGAGAATTTGTCTGGTCAATTCTTGGTCATCCTTGGGCAATTGAGGACCTCTAGAAGCATGTCTTGAGTGAAAATGGGAGGGAAAATTTTGGGGTACAACATAACCATAAGAAGTATTTGTTCCCTTGTCTTTAATCTGGAAGAAATAAATATAACCAGGAAAGGTCTTTTATTTGTTGATTGACTTTTCCTGCAAGGAAGAAGATTAGTTGCACGCAGATGTATGCATGGCGTAATGATGTTCTCAAAATAAACGAGACTGTGCTATATGTATTTGTCATGCATTTTCTATGATGTATGAATGTGAAATGCTTATTGAAGTGTATCCTTGTCTAGAAAAATAAATCCTTGATAAAATGCTAGGGAGTATTGGGAAGCTGAATCCCAGACTATCACTGGAGATGAAGAGTATGTGTCTTTTCAACTTTGTTTAGAATGCTTTCGCTGGGAATTCCTGTTTGCTGTTTGAGGGAATTCTGTGGGGAATGTGGATTTCTGCTTGGGAAATAGAATTCACGAACATGGGTTGTCCATTACTCTATTGGGGAATCATAACTTGACTGAAAGTTAACTGGTATCTTAGTCGAATTCTAGGCTTTGAAGCAACTTTCTGGGGATAATAATGGCTCCTCTGGGGACAAAGGGTTTTGTCCGTTGATTTGTAATGGTCTGAGAAAAGAACTTGAGCTGGGGACTTTGTAGTCTGTTGAGGAGAATTTTTTGAAGACCTTATTGGGGAATAAAACTCTTTTGGAGAGAACTCCACAAGGTTTCTTTTTTCAGTTAAGGCCAACTTAGCTGGGGAGAGGATTTTTAAGAGATGGGAACTCCGAATGGATACTGTATGAATTCAAATTTGTGGGGATAATTTTGTTGAAGTAATTCTGTGGGGATATCCCGAATCCTTAAGAAAAATGCTCATTATTGTTTTTAAACATAAATTTGTTAACAGTTAATCCTGTTCATATGTGTTATATCCCAAAATTTTCCCTCTCTTTTCTCGAGACATTTCATTAAGGGTCTCCAATGCTCAAGGATTCTCAAGAATTGGTCAGACAGAATCACCTTCGAAACACTAAGACCACAAATTAGGGTTTTAACTGAAAGTGACTGATCACTGACTTTTGACCTAATACATGGCTTATTGGTTTGAAACATGATCTCAAGAATTCAAATACATCATTTTGACCTATTTGCATATCTCAAATCATTTCTCAAGATCACTAGATTGATAGATGAAATTTGGTCAACTGATGAAAAAGTCAATTGTACACTGAAAAGTCAAATTTTGACTCTTTGGTCAACATTAAGCTTCAAAGATCAAAATTCATCAAGACATTCAATAATATCAAACTTGATCATCAAGAAATCAAGAAAGTCCAAAGTCAATGTGAAAATTCAAACTTTTCAAGACTTAGAAATTTCTCTAAGTGTTTTTTATACACGATAATTTCATTTCTTAATGCCAACTTTTCACAAAGATGCAAGATGATTCAAAGAAAACTTCCAACATGAAAGTTGTAGATCTAAATGAGATCTAAAACTTTGTAGGGCAGAACAAGTTCTAGAAATAATTGGATTTTGAGTTATAAATTTATAAAGTCATGACATTTTCATCTAACACTTAGAGAAATTTTCAACAGTTTTTGGTCAGGATTTTATCCCAACTTCTTGGCATTTTTTCACATAGTTCCAAGATGATTTTGTCAAAATTGGAAACATTAAAGTCACAGAGGATGTTTCAAGCTTCCCAAAACATCCAAGAGCATGAATTTATAATACTTGAGCTAGGAGATTCAAGGGCATGAATTTGGGCATCCATTCTTAAATTGCAAGTCATTTTAGTGAAGAACACATAACAAAACCCTTATGCTATGTTGCACAATCTTGTGTTGCAGGCCTTCTTACTTTCCAATCTCACCATAATTTAATGCTTACACCCACTCTTGAGCTATTACCCAAGTGTTTAAGCCATTGTCCAAAAGATCTTTCCATTTATGGCATAAAGGCACCATTAATATTCTTGAAAAGCAAGATTTTTGTACAAAGTTTATCTTGAGCCCATACTTTATTTCTTTCTGATTTTAATCCACCATAAATCATGGAAATTAACCCCTGTAAACCAGCAACTTTGGTACTTCATCTTGGAACCATAGAGTACTTGACGTAGTTTGATATTTGCATCCCAACCAAACCATAACATGCTTCTTGTAAACCTATTCAGCCCTTGTTCACAAACCCTTTGCCTATAAATAGGAGACGCATTTGCAAGGGAAAGAGGTCAGAAAAATAGAGATAAAAGCCAGAAGTTTTGTTGATAAACCTTTAAAACCTCATATTCACAAAAGCCATAACAATCCACAAAGCTTCCACTTCTTGAGCTTTGAAATACAAATCCTAGAACTCTACATACCTTGCAAGTTCTGTCCAAACATCTAAGCACCTCATATACATCACCTATAAGTTTTTCAAACTCAAGAAAAAGCTTTTGTAACACTTCTGCTTTTCCAAGCTCAAATAACACTCAAGGCATCAACTTAATCTCAAAACACAAATTATAGCTGCAAGGTAAGTCTTCTTGACTTTAAACCCTTCATTTCAAGTATCATTAGTTGATTCATCTTTGAAGATAAATGTAATAACCATTCCCCTTGAATCTAACCTTTGTTTATATTCCATTCTTATCATTTATGTGTTAAGAACTAACCCATGTATGCAGAAAAACAAAGATAGAGTGAAAAAATGACACTATGAGTCGACACATACCTATATGAGTCGACACATCTTAGTGAAAAAATAAGTTACGAGTTAACACATAACTTTATGAGTCGACACATACTGCTATGCAGGCCCAAAACAGAAGGAAACAAAGAGTGTATGAATCGATACAAAGCACATATGAGTCGACACATGCAGTGTATGGATCGACATATATCATTATGTATCGACTCATACTGAGTTGATTTGGAAATACAGGGGCAAGGGAAGGTTATGTGTCGATGCAAAAGAGCATGTGTCGACACATAATGTTCAAAAATGAATTTTTCTTTCCTTTTACTATATTTTTACATGTTTCACATATTTTCTTCATGGCTATTCAATATGGTTGTAATGTTTAAGTTCCTATCCATCCCCATTTGTAAATTGTACCCCATCCCCCTAAATAATGTAATAGCGTAGGACTTTATTTTTCGTAATTTACCGCTTTCAAATACAAATGCTAGTAACTAGGGTGTGTATGGAAAGATAAAAATCAATCTTAGAGAATCCTAATCCAAGACAAAACACTTGCACACTTGAACCTCTACGGTTAACTCCATTTGTTGCCTTAAAAAATGGTCATGATATGCATGTGAGACATCTTAGCAAAAACAAACGAAAATATAAGATCATAGTCCCACGATGACGCTAAAAATGTTGCCTTACAAATGATCTTGATCCCGGTCCCTTTACATCCGAAGATAGGGCTTCTTACCAATCAATGGTAAGATAGCAATATCAAAGGAAGAGAGAAATGAACGAAAGACTTTTAAGTAGGTAGAAGGTTCTTAGTTACTTGCTCACAATCCATCTTCAAAATAAGACATCTTTCCAAAATACACCAAACACATTCAAAACATGAAATATTGTCAAAAAGTCGAACACTTTGTATGCATTCTTATAGAGACGAGAATAATTACAAAGTTTGCCTAAACAAAGGCGCTTTTCAAAAATACTTTCAAAAACCTATCACAAACACATTTCAATCAAAGAAATTTCAAAAGTGATCTAGCAAGCAATTAAGAGCCCATAGATAACAATGGATGAAAAGGGTGCTAACACCTTCCCTTTTCATAACCTACCCCCCGAACTCAAGAAAATATCTCAAAGGTCTTTCCTGTTATTTTCACCCTTTCCTTATTGGATAAAAGAAAAGTCGGTGGCGACTCTTGCTATCCACAACAAATGCGATAAAACGCAAAACACTCAAGTCAGTTCTACCACCGTATTATAGAACTTGTGAATCTGTTGGGGACTTTGTAAAAGTGGGGTTACCTTAAAGCTAGATCATATTTAAATTTCTTTCATTGTTTTATTTGTTTTATTTACATTTATGGGTCCTTGTTTGGGTTTATATTGATCCTCTACACAGATTTAGGAACATCATTAGGTAAGTAGCATTAGATTGTGGAAACTGTATGGCATAGACCGATATGGTTGAAGTAATGGCTACGTTAGTGTGACACATTTGTTGGTACCGATAATCCTTGTGTTGAATTGAGGAGAATACGGGGCCGCTGATCAGTGTCATGAAGCACTAACTGATTTTAGAACCTTTAATTGAACCACTTGGCCATTAGGAAGTAGTGAGATAGCCGGTTTCAATGGAAAGCTGAAAATTGGTTGATACTCGATATTACGCTCATTGAGATCAGACTTTTGGGATATTTTGGCCGCAAGAAAAGATTGATTATGTTAAAACAATTACCAATGAAGAAAGATCAATGATATTGAGATTCCCTAGAGCCTGGTTACTTTCTAGGACAGGTTGAGCCAACTAAACTTCAAGAGGGTATTTACCTATGAAACCCATGCAAGCCTAAACCTAAGGTTTTTGTGTGCTTTATTTATGATTATTAGTCATGTCATCATAAACATCATAACATCATAAGAATTCTCACTAACCATTTCAAGGATTTAGGAATTTATCTTTGTTCTGCTTTGTAGGTCATGACTTCCACTCGTAGGAATAACATTCGAATTAACTTTGTGAAAGTGCATCCTAAACTTCAAGAGTTAGCATCAAGAGTGCCTGGAGATTCTCCCTTCATCAAGAAATATGGTCGAATTCTCAACTTGGCTACCTCAAACTTCCAAGAAGAAATGATGTGTGTTCTTTTCCAATTCTTTGATCCTATGCATCATTGCTTCACCTTTCCCGACTACCAATTGGTGCCTACATTAGAAGAATTCTCCCAATTGTTAGGAGTACATGTGTTGGATCAAATACCATTCAGTGGTTTAAAAGAGACTCCAAATCCTGAAGTGATTTCCAAAGCCTTACGTTTGAGGAGATCTGACATTATGGAAAATTGGGAGACAAGAAGTGGAGTTAAGGGTTTCTTAGCCAAATTTCTGTTGGAGAAGGCTTGTTTATTCTAAGAAGATATGGATTTTCAAGCTTTTGAGGATGCCTTGGCCCTTCTAATCTATGGTTTGGTTCTATTTCCCAATCCGGACTAACTCATAGATGTGAATTCCATCAAGGTTTTTCTCTCTCGTAATCCCATACCTAATTTGCTTGGAGACATTCTACATTGTTTCCACACTCGCTCCATGAAGAAAAAGGGTACTCTTTTGTGTTGCATTCCATTATTCTCTAGGTGGTTTATTTCACACCTACCTCGATCAATGTTGAAGAATGAGCAAGGCTTGACATGGTCTCAAAGGCTAATGCCACTCACACATTCTAATATTCATTGGTGTTCTCGATCCTTGGAGGATATTACCATCATTTACTGTTGTGGGGAATTCCCTAATGTCTCACTCTTAGGCATTAGGGGGGTATAACCTATAACCTTTCTCTTGCATTACGGTAGTTTGGGTACGCACGAAGAGATGGTCCCCATGATGCGCTCATCCAAGGTTTGGTATTCGATTACGGGGGCGACGACCAAGGCTATCATCAAAGGTTCCTACGAGCTTGGAGAATGATAAACAAAGTGGATAGTAAGACATTGTGACATAAGAATTCCATCCCCCTTGAGCATTACTTTAAGTGGGTACGAACTCGTGCTCAAAGTCTCGTGATGCCTTACCTCGCCATCTTACCAATCATTATGGAGCCTGTTGCCAAAGGAGATGTTCCATATACTGTTCTTTATCCTGATATGCCTACTTCTCTTGAATATTTGCAAAGAGATTTGATTCAGCTAAAGGGGGAGCAAGACACCTTTGAAGCCCAGTTTTATGCAAGCGAGAAGAAGACATTGGAGCTCACGAGACAAATTCATGAGGAGAGGAGCTTGAATGCCTATATCGCTCCAAAGAGGAAGCATCCATAGGAAATTTGAGCCATTGTTATTGTATTTTAGTTTATTTTGTTTCTTTTGTTTCATTGTAAGCCCAAGAGGCATGTTGTAATCAATTTGAACTTATTAATACAGTTAATTATTTGTTCCCTTTTGTCTAAAACAAATTTAAATCTTCTAAGTCCTTGAAATCATTTGCATACACATTTTCATGCATCATGACATAAACATGTTTTCCGCAATAGGTTTCCTTATCTTTCTACTGTTTATTTCAGTAAGATGGATATCAAACAAACAATGAAGGACTTGCAAGCACAAAATTCCCAGTTCCAAGCATCCTTGCTGACCCTGACCAAGGGACAACAAGAGCTGATGACACTGATGGCAGCCAAAAAGAAGACTAAGAAGAAGGTCCTCGTCAACATAGGGAAAAGTTTTAAAGGCTCAGTCCGTCAAGTGCAGATAGTTGAAGAGTAGTCTGAGGAAGATGAGAACCAGGTGGAAGAGGCAAAGAGCACCCGTTCTGGGGGTGAAAATGATCAAGCTTACGAGGATGAAGACTAATTTGATGAACAGTACCCACCCGTCGAGGATAAATACAAGCAATTGGAGGATAAACTAAAGGCTGTTGAAATTCAAGTCGTACCTGGCTTGGATTTTGGTGTTTTGGGCTTAGTACTTGGGGTCGTCATTCCCCATAAGTTAAAGATACCGGTCTTCTCCAAGTATGACGGGGCTTCCTGCCCGAAACTTCATCTAAGGTCTTATGTACACAATATACAGCCGCACACTACTGAAAAAAAGCTCTAGATTCATTTCTTCCAAGAGAGTCTATTGGGACTCAACTAGAATGGTTCTATCAATTGGAGGGTTCCCGCATCCACTCATGGGAAGATCTAGCCACTGCTTTTTATCATCAGTATCAATACAATCTCGATTTGGCACCAACCAGAGTCCAACTTTAAGGTATGACAATGGGTACTAATGAGAGGTTTAAAGAGTACGCACAAAAATGGAGGGATCTTGCTGGAAGAGACCAACCACCACTAACTGACAGAGTACTAGTTGATATGTTCATGGATACATTGACTGGCCCATATTTCAACTTGCTAATTGGTAGCTCATCTTCCGGTTTCACTGAGTTAATTCTGACTGGAGAAAGGGTCGAGAGTGGAATCAAGAGTGGAAAAATCCCCATGGCATTTGTTTCTAACTCAAGCACTATAAAGAAACCCTTTACTGGAAAGAAAGAAGCCAATGTTGTTTATGGGTCAATGGCCCATACTAAGAAGGATCATTGTCCATCTGTTAATGCTGTTTTGATCTCTAATCCTCCATCTACTCAAAGACAATCATCCAACAATCAACGATCCGAAGTTCCTCGAAGACAGTTCACGAGGATAAGCATGTCACTATCCCAAGCCTTACAACATATGATGAAAGCCAACTTAGTGACATTGCGTGATCCACCATCTAATCCAAATACTACATCACCGAAGTACAATCCGAATACCAAGTGCGCCTATCACTCCAACAGCCCCGGACATGATACTGATCATTGCTGGGCTTTAAAATGCAGAATTTAAGACCTAATAGACAACAAAAATATTGAGTTTGGTCCACCTACAACTCCAAATGTGATAACCTCACCAATTCTGAACCATAGCAAAGGTGTAAATGCAATTGATGAAACTACTTTTGTTTCCTCCATTGAGGATTTGACTACTCTATTGACTACTGTGAAGGAAAATTTGCTGAGAGTTAGGGTGTTCCTTGGCTGTTTAAAAGACTGTGATTGCTGTGCTGAACAACTAAACAAATGCAAATGGATGAAAGAAGGTGTTCAACGCCTAGTAGGTAGTCACGAGATCCTGTTTGAAAAAGTTCCTACCATCAAGAGTTTGACCAATGAAGATGAAGACCTTGCGATAATAACAATCTACAACAAGCCTCTTAGGATCTCCTCAAAGGGTCCTATTAAGATTTTAAATGAATCAACAATTGCTCCTTTAATAATCACTTCCCCTGGGCCGATTCCTTACTCCTCCGACAAAGCAGTTCCATGGAACTATCGTGCCTAGGTTTATTATCATGGGATAAAACAAGATTCTTGGATCAACGAAAATGAAGCTGATGTTCCTAATATTGCAGGTTCCAATAAAGTAACAAGAACAGGGAGGATCTTTTTCCCTGATATTTCACCTACCATTACTACAACAACTCCCATCCGCATAACCAATGACAAGTCTAGTTCCAACACTAGAGGCAAAGAAAAAGAAGGTGAGCCTGCTGGGATAGAAGCACCTACCAAAGATACTGATGCTAAAGAGCCCTCCACTCGAGAGACGGAGGAAATCTTGAAAATCATAAAGAAGAGCGACTTCAAAATAGTGGAGCAACTGGGGCAATCCCCCTCCAAAATCTCCATGTTGTCATTGTTACTCTATTCGGATGCTAATGCCCAAGCTCTAATCAAGTTCTTGAAGAAAGCCCATGTGCCCCAAGAAACCACAGCTGACTAGTTCAAGAACTGCGTAGCAAGTTTAACGGCTGACAATGGATTAGGGTTCTCCGACGATGATTTAACTCTTATGGGAAGGAAACACAAAAAAGCCTTACATGTCTCTATTGAATGCAAGGGAACGACCCTGGAACATGTTTTAATTGATACTGGCTCATCTCTAAATGTGTTACCCAAAGGTGCTCTGGACCGGTTAAATTGTGAAGGCCTGGTGTTAAAACTAAGTGATATTGTTGTAAGGGCTTTCGATGGGTCTAAAAGGGTGGTTCATGGAGAGGTGGATCTCCCAATTTAAGTTGGCTAACATGTTTTCAAATCTACCTTCTACATAATGAGCATTCGTCTTGCTTACTCCTGTTTACTTGGGCGCCCTTGGATACATGGGGCAGGGGAAGTAACATCCACCCTTCATTAAAAATTAAAGTATCCATTCAAAGGGAAGGTCGTTACTATTTGCAGTGAAGAAGAACTTATGGTGAGACACCTCAATTCCTTCAAGTATATGGAAATGGATGGTGAGTTCATAGAAACTCTGTTTCATACTTTCGAAGTTGTTCCTCCTATGTTTGCTGCCACCAAAATCTCCTCTGACATACCAAAAGCTGATAAAGTTATGCCAAGATTGGTTTCTCTTAAGGATTCCTGTGTCGTGGTCGAAGATGGAAACTGTACTATCTGGGGCAACTCCCCGATATTCCGTTTAAAGCAGACAAATTTGGACTAGGTTTCACCATAAAGGCTCAAAGAGAGGTCAGGTGCGCTCGCGTGGGAAAGCCACCTCTTTGCACCGAAAATTCTGAAGTAAATGCTGTCAAAGACTCTGATGATGAATGTGATTTTGAAGAATGGATCTACCCTACTTCCGGGGGAAGGCTCGACAACTGGCATGCAAAGGATTTCACTCCCATCTTCTTCATTGAAAAGTAATTACTGTTTATTGTTTTCTGTCAATTCAAGAACTTTTGTCTGTAACTTTTAAATTACAAACAATGACTTTTAAGCCATGTGCCTCGCCCGGGGAACTATGGTCCATTTGTTAAGGGTTTTGTTCATGTTCATTTATCATATGATCATTTAATATAAACCATTGGACCTTTTGCATTCAAATTTTATGTTTACTGTCTTTCTTTTTCTTTATCGCATTTTTCAATAGCCATGTGTTTTACACACACACACACACACACACACACACACACACACACACACACACACACACACACACACACACACACACACACTTGCAGATCCCCATCCATTCCGGATCTCATTGCCAACGACTCTACTATTGCCAGTTATGACTTCGAGCATCCAATTAACCAAGCTGAAGAAGAAGGTGGCGAAGATTGTGAAATACCAGGAGAGCTGCCAGGCTGCTGATGCAAGAGGAGAAAGCTATTCAACCTCATGAAGAGCCATTCGAAGTTATCAACCTAGGTACCGAGACAGATAGGAAAGAAGTCAAGATCAGCACCAACCTAGAAGATGGTATCAAGAGCAGCTTGGTTTAGATGCTACATGACTATGTTGAAGTGTTTTCTTGGTCATATGAAGATATGCCAGGGTTGGATACCGATATTATGGTTCATCGTCTGCCAACAAAGGAAGATTGCACTCATGTTAAGCAAAAGGTTCGTCGCATTCGGCATGACATGTCTGAAAAGATAAAAGCTGAAGTGATGAAATAATTCAATGTAGGTTTCCTAGCAGTGACATCTTATCCTCAATGGGTTGCAAACGTGGTCCCCGTGCCGAAGAAGAATGGAAAAGTTCGTATGTGTGTAGACTATAGGGATTTAAATAGGGAAATCCCAAAAGATGATTTCCCTCTACCTCATATTGACATCTTGGTTGACAACACCGCTCAACATAAAGTATTCTCTTTCATGGATGGATTTTCTGGCTACAACCAAATTAAGATGGCTCCTGAAGACATGGAAAATACCACCTTTGTTACACAATAGGGAACTTTTTGTTACAAGGTCATGTCGTTCGGATTAAAGAATACAGGGGCAACATATCAAAGAGCTATGGTAGCTTTATTTTATGATATAATCCATCATGAAATAGAGGTATATGTGGATGATATGATTGCAAGGTCGCAAACTGAAAAAGAGCATCTCGATCACCTACACGAGCTATTTGAGAGGCTGAAGAAGTACAAGTTGAGGTTGAACCCTAATAAGTGCATATTCGGAGTAAGGTCTGGAAAGCTTCTAGGTTTTGTCTTCTGTGGTAAAGGCATCGAAGTTGATCCTGCAAAGGTAAAAGCCATTCAAGAAATGCCAGTTCCCCATTCTGAAAAGGAGGTTAGAGGATTCTTGGGTCCTCTTAATTACATTGCCCGTTTCATATCTCATCTAACTGCTACTTGTGAGCCAATCTTCAAACTCCTGAAGAAAGATCAAGTAGTCAAATGGAACAATGACTACGAAGCTGCCTTTGATAAGATCAAGGAATATTTGCAAGAACCTCTTATCCTCATGCCTCCAGTTGAAGGAAGACCCTTGATCATGTATTTGACTGTACTAGAGAATTCTATGGGGTGTGTGTTGGGCCAACATGACGAGTCTGACCGAAAAGAGTATGCAATATACTACCTGAGCAAAAAGTTTACCGACTGTGAAACCAGATGTTCACTGCTCGAGAAAACTTGTTGTGCTCTGGCATGGGCTACTTTCTGGATAAGATAGTATATGTTGACTCACATCACTCTATTGATTTCTAAGATGGACCCTATCAAGTACATCTTTGAGAAACCCGCTCTCTCCAGACAGATAGCTAGATGGAAAATGATTCTGACTTAATACGATATTCAATATACAACACAAAAGGCCATCAAAGGAAGTGTATTGGCAGATCATTTGGCCCATCAAGTTGTTGATGATTATCAATCTATGAACTTTGACTTCCCGGATGAGAATATCATGTTAGTGACTGACTATGCAAAACCCGGACCATATGACGGACCTGAACAAGGATCCCGATGGACTATGGTTTTAGATGGAGCTTTCAGCGCTTTGGGAAATGGAATTGGTATTGTTATTATTTCTCCTTAGGGTTGCCATACTCCTTTCACTGCTAGATTGTGCTTCGATTGTACGAACAACATGGCTGAGTACGAGGCGTGTATATTGGGTTTGAAGGTTGCCGTTGACTTAAGGATCAAGCACTTGGATGTATTCGTAGACTCTACTCTGGTTATCAGTCAAGTCAAAGGAGAATGGGACACTAAGCATCCTAACCTTTTTCTTACAAGGATCTTGTGTTAACCTTGATACCATACTTCGAGGAGATCACCTTTGAACATTTCCCTAGAGAAGAAAATCAATTGGTTGACGCTTTGGCAACAATGTCTTCCATGTTCAAAGTAAAATGGGATAACGAAGCTCCCGTGATTACAATCGAAAGATCCGACGAACTTGTGCACTGCTATGAGCTTGAAACTGACAAAGAGAAACCATGGTACCATGAGGTGAGGAGATATCTTGAAGAACAAGAGTATCCTAAAGAAGCTTTCGTCAATGATAAGAAGTTCTTGTGAATATTTTTAGCCAAATTCTTTCTAAGCAACATAATCCTTTACAAGCACAATAATGATTCTACTCTATTCCGGTGTGTGGACAAGAAGGAGGCAGAGAAAATTATGGAAGACATGCATGATGGACACACTATGGCTAAGAAAATCTTGAGGCCTGGTTACTATTAGTCCACAATGGAAACTGATTGTCATCATCACTCAAGGACTTGCCACAAGTGTCAAATCTATGCTGACAAGGTCCTTATACCTCTTATTCCTCTAAATGTCATGACTACTCCGTGGCCATTTGCAATATGGGGCATTGATATGATTGGAGAGATCAAACCTACCGCTTCCAATGGACACCGTTTCATGCTTGTTGCTATTGATTACATTACCAAGTGGGTCGAAGCTGCCTCATATGCCTCAATCACCAAGAATGTTGTAGCCAGGTTTATCAAGCATAACCTCATTTTCCATTACGGTATCCCCAAAAGGATCATCACTGGAAATGGAACTAACCTCAAAATGATATGATTACAGAACTTTGTACTCAATTCAAAATCAAGCATCACAATTCTTCTCCGTACAGACCTAAGATGAATGGAACAGTGGAAGCTGCCAACAAAAATATCAAGAAAATTCTGCAAAAGATGGTGGTGACATATAAAGACTGGTATGAGATGTTACTGTTTGCTCTCCATGGCTACCGTACTTCAGCTCGAACATCAACTGGGGCAACCCCGTTCTCCTTGGTCTATGGGATGGAGGCTGTCCTACCTGTCGAAGTTCAGATTCCTTCTCTAAGGATAATGAAAGAAGCAGATTTAGGTGAAGACGAATAGATTCAGGCTAGGTTGGATCAGTTGAACTTGATTGACGAGAAGCGACTGACTGTCGTTTGTCATGGTTAGATGTACCAAAAACGTATGATCAAGGCTGTGATACGGTGGCCAGAACCGGGACGTGTTTCCCTATTTTTTAAGGAAATTGCTGGTTTGCATTTTACGTTTGTATTCGCAAAATGTCGCGGTAAGCAAGAGTCGCCACCGTCTTTTATTTCATCCAACAAGGAAAGGAAAAAAGCACAGAAAAATTCCTTTTCAAGATATTTCTGAGTACGGGGGGTAGATTATAGAAAGGGAAGGTATTAGCACCCTTTCTATCCGTAGTTATCTACGGGCTCTTAGGTACTTGCTCATCATTTTCAAAATTGTTTTCTTTGTGTTTGTTTGCTTTGAAAATTTTTTGTTTTGACTTCGATTTAACTCTTGCTTTTGTCTTCAAGAGTGTAATGAAGTGTTTTTGAAAACTTTGTTTGTAAAGAAGTGTAAATGTGAAAAAGTTTATTTTGTTTGAGCAAGTACTTAAGAACTAATCTACTTACTCGAAAAAAGAATCGTTCTATGTTTGTTTCCTTTAGACAGCGCTATCCCACTATTAGTGAGTAGGTAGCACCGTCGTTGGAGTTTTGAGGGTCAATTCGAAAGGGACGTATGGTCACTAAAGCAATGTTAGAACGTCTTAGTAATAACCCTAATGTCTTAAATTATTTATCTGAGGCAACAATATCCGAGGCAACCTTTCCGAGGCAACTTTGATCTTTAGACAAAAGGACGACCACTAAAACATCCTATACTCAATGACCATTTACCGAAGACAACCAAGTGAGAGTGTACCCTAGGAGTGCACATGTGCGAGTGATTCAATTTCAGATTATTTATCTTTGCACATGTTTAGGGTTATCTAACTGTTTTAAAATTAATCATACATTCTTGTCATGCATCCTATTATCATACATCTAACAGTTAATAATTTGCGGAATTTAAAATGCGGAAATTAAACTACGCTATTACAAGGCTTCGAGTATTTACATAGCCAAAAACAAGCCCTTTGAAAATAAAGCGATAAATGGAAATAAACATCCTAATTAAACTATTACAAATTGTAGGCAGTTACATCAATATGATAAATAATACAAATAAAGTGCGCGAGAAAAATTAGATCGACGAGAAATTAGGGTTTTTACCCTCCTAATCAAAAGAAAAATGTTTTTGTTTTTAATATTTTTTAAAGAAAATAATTAAGTTTTCTAAATTAAATACAAAAACTAATTAGTGATTAAATTAATTAATGAAAATAATTACATGACCTTTTTTTTTTAAGAAAAGAAAGAAAAATTAAATTTGGAATAAAAACCTAATTATTCTAATTATTTTTAATTTATTTACAAAATAAATTAGAGTTTTCTAAATTAACAAACCTAATTAAATTAATTAATTTTTTAATAAAAATAAAATCTAGACCTAATTTATGAAAAGTAATATTTTTTTGATTTTTTTGATAAAAAGAAAATAATTTGATTTGTTAGTAAATAAGTAAGTTAAATTAAATTAAATAAATATAATAAAAAAAGAATAGAAAGAGAGAATGGGCCTGCAATAAGGGGGTGCCAAAATCAGAATTCTGGGCCCAAAGATGGAAGTCCACGTTGACTTCTTGGATCCAGTGTGATTGCTTTGACCTTGCCTTTGGTGTTCCTCCCATCATGGCCCTTGGATCTGGCCTCAGGACACTTGGCAAGCTGGATTGTGAGGTCACATGATGGACCTTGGTTCTTGGTGTGCATTTGAATCTGAAAAGAAAAAATACATGAAATATTTGGGGGACCTGGGATTCGAACCCAGGTCCTGAAGCAATTTCCACGCTACGCTCACCACTGCACCACTTTGTATTTGTTGTACATATAATGAATAATAATAATAATATATAAAAAACAAGAATTAGTGGAGGATGTCAAAAACGCGCGCAGGAAGTTTGAATGGACCAATGGGGAGGCGCCAACTGGTCATCTTCTTCCTTTCTTTGTGGGTAAAAGTCCCAGACTTTTACCTACGGACGTTTGTCCGTAGCTATAAACAGGGTTCGTTCCCAAATCTTCCATGGGCCATATAAATGACAACTAATGCTATGGTTAGATTCGTCTCATCCTTCTGAACATGATGGAACCTTTCATCAAGGCTAATTTTTCCTGCATACAAAAACCCTAATTTGAAGCTACAAAACCTAGCCATGGTGAAATCTTGCACATGACATATAAATGAAATTAAACGATGCAGAAAGCTTGCAAATGTTCCATGGATCAAGAATCTATAGTTAATTCATGCTAACAATTCCCAAATCGTGCTAACCGAATTCAAAATTTCATGGATATCATGGTGGACTTACAGCGCTTTTGGGTACTGGAGAGGCTTGGTTCTTGATTGCTTTAGCTTGCTTACACTCCCAAGAATCGATTGGGATAGCTAAAAGGCCTTGAGGATGCCTGGAACACTGAATTCAATCTTGCACTTTTTCTTGATTTTTTTCAATTCTGTTCTCCTTGCTGCGCCTGCTTCTAACCTAGTTTTGAGTCTGCCTTGCTTCTATATGTATCAAGGAATGTATTAGGGTTGATAACTGATCTCAATCTTCCTCCATCAATGAATTGGATCTTGATTTGATACACCTTAAAAATCTTTCCAAAATTGGCCTAAAATCAATCTTTTTGTTCACCTTAATGCCTTGCACGAGTTTGATTTAATGCTAGCTGTAATTGAAACCTGAAATAAGCACAAAATCTTTTGTTTTCAATATTTTGGATTTTATATGATTTATTTTGATTAAAATTGATTTAAATCAAATCAAAATCAAAATAAATGATAAAAATATGATAATGACAAGTGGCAAGGGTTAGAGCTCGTGGACTATGTTGCCAACTCAAAACAAGTGAAAAAGATTGGGCCCATTTGGCAAAATTTAAAGTTTTAGGCATAGTTGACTTTTGGCTATTTTATAAAAAAGGTCAACTTCACCAATGCATAACTTCCTCAATTTTGACTCTTTGGAGGTGTTCTTAGACTTTTTAGAAATCTTGAGATGTCCTCTAATCAACCATTTTGGTCTCATATCAATTTGATATTCCATGCCTATGTATGAAGCTTTAACAAAAAAGGTGTTTTTGTTGACTTTTCAAAATGACCTATAATGTCCAAATTCATAACTTCTTGTGAGTGCATATTTTGAACTTGGGAGCTGAAGATGGATTATAGGGAATTTCATCCTCTTCAAAATGATCTTTGGATGGGTCATTTCTCATAAAGTATAAGAAAGTTATGCTTGGTCAAAGTTGAGTTGACTTTTCCTACAAAACCCTAATTTAGCAACTTTTGAGTCTTGATGAATTATGAGCAATCCTTGATGAATCATGATCAACCCTTGATCAAATGATGAAATATCCTTCAAAATGAGAATTTTGAGAAAAAATCTTGAAGTTTGACTGTATGTGGGCCACAATTGACTTTTGCCCTAGCACAGTCAATTTTCAGGCCTTTGAGCAATTGACTGAGCAAATTTCCTATGTAGGGCTTGAAACTTGACATGGATGTTATTGAAAACATATTGGGACAATGTTGAAAATTTTGGGTCTCTTGGACTCAAGTATCTTGATGCAACATGAAACCCTAGTTTGAGGTAGACTGCCTTAGGAGAGAGCTTGTATGGCCAACCCTTGGACTACCTTGAGCAACTTGAGGATTTTTCTTGAAATGTTTTGAGGAATATGGGAGGGAAAATTTTGGGGTACAACAAAGGCTTTCAACAAAAAGATCAAGCCTCAAGTATATCAGACTGGCGACCTGGTAATAAAGCGCATCATTCTTCCACAAGGCGACCCCAGGGGCAAATGGACTCCCACTTATGAAGGACCATTTGTTGTAAAGAAAGTTTTCTATGGAGGTGCCATGATGCTGACTACTATGGATGGCGAAGGCTTCACACATCTTGTGAACGTGGACATAGTTAAAAAATACTATGCATAAAATGACCCGCTAGGTTGACATACCTAGGCAAAAATAAGGGCATCCCGGCGAACCAAAGAGGTTCGGGCAAAAGTTAGGGATATATGCTAAAACAATTGTACACCCGGGAGTCGAAAACCCAAAAGGGAGATTTGGGCAAAAAAGGGTATCCTGGTGGACTGAAAACTTGAAAAGGCGGTCTAGGAAAAAGTTAAGGAATAAAGCGTATGACTATGTCCCATAAAACCTCTGCAGCCAACTTTATTACCAAGGTCCAAGTTCAAGGTCCAAGATCATTCCAATTAGTCTCTTTCATCGACAAAGTATGATGTTCGAAGACATAGAGGAAATATCAGAGTTGGAACACAATGAGATCACTTCCACATGGCTATTTATTTTTGTTTCCACTTTGTATTCCTTTTGACGATTTCCTCTTACTAGGATCTCCGTCTCTTTGTACAAAAACGCCTATTTATGGGCAAAACATCAATATAAAATATACTTTGAAGTGTAAAACTTTTTTGTTTTTTCTGTTTTGAGTGCAAAAAACGTCCAATGACTAAAATTGAATGAACCTATGCTTATGAACATGATTAAACTATTTAGCAAGTGTGTGCTTGCAAACAGTAACAAGCATCTCTTTAATGTAGTTGAGATATCCCCACAAAGTTATCTCATTAACATCATCCCCACAAAGTCGGATTCATGTAATCCCTATCCAGTTTCAATCTCCGTAAAACCCTCTTCCCAACTGAGTTGGTCGTAAGAAGAAGCCTTGATGATTTATGTCAAAAGAAAACACCTTCCCAACATATCGTCAAATAAACAGGGTTTATTTCCCCAACAGACTACAAATTCACCAGCTTGAGTTTGCCTCTCAGACTATTACAAATCAAGGGACCGCAACCCCTAAGCCCTAGTGTAGTCACCAATAGAGTCATTACAATCCCAAACGGAGTCGTTACTATCCCCGAAAGTTACTACGAAACCCGGACCCGACCAAATAATAGTTTAACTTCTTCAAATCGCTAACAAAACTCCTCTTCCCCAGTAGAGTTTACCACTATCCTCAATGAGTTACTGCGAAGCCTGGAATCCGACCAGATAACAGTTAACTTTATCCTCCAAGCAAGTTGTTGCAAAGCCTGGATCCCTCTAGGTAACAACTAACTTTAATTCTTCCAATCGAGAGTTAATTCCCCAGTAGAGTAATGGACAACAAAAACTCCTGAACTCTATTCCCCAAGCAAAAATCAACACTCCCCACAGATTTTTTTCTTAAGCAAAGTTATTGTTCCCCAGCGGAGTTCTCCTAAAACAAGAAAAGTAGGAATCCCGGCGGAAACATCCTAAACAAGTTCTAAGAGACACGTACTCTTCATCTCCAGCAGCATTCTGGGATTTAACTTCCCAAAACTCTCCCAGCATTTGTCAAGGATTTATATTCCTAGAAAAAGATACTTCAATAAACATATCGCATTCATACATCATATCACATACGTGACAAATGCACATAGCATAATCTCATTTATTTTGAGAACATCATCACGTCGTGCATACTTCTGCATGCAACTAACCCTCTTCCTTGCCGGAAAAGTCAATCGAATCAAAGACCTCTTCTGGTTAGATTTATTTTCTTCCAGTTAAAGACAGGCGAAACAAAGACCTCCTCTACTTAGATTTATTTCTTCCAGATTAAAAACAGGTGAATCAAAGACCTCTCCTGGTTAGATTTATTTCTTCCAGGTAAAGACAGGCGAAACAAAGACCTCTTCTTGTTAGATTTATTTCTTCCAGTTAAAGACAGGCGAAACAAAAACCTCTTCTGGTTAGATTTTATTTCTTCCAGATTAAAGGCAAGCGAAACAAAGACCTCTTCTGGTTAGATTTATTTCTTCCAGTTAAAGACAGGCAAAAAAAGACCTCTTATGTTTAGATTTATTTCTTCCAGTTAAAGACATGGGAAACAGAGACCTCTTCTGGTTAGATTTATTTCTTCCAATTAAAGACAGGTGAAACAAAGACCTCTTATGGTTAGATTTATTTCTTCCAGTTAAAGATAGGCGAAACAAAAACCTCTTCTGGTTAGATTTTTATTTCTTCCAAATTAAAGACAGGAAAAACAAAGACCTCTTCTGGTTAGATTTATTTCTTCCAGTTAAAGACAGGCGAAACAAAGACCTCTTCTGTTAGATTTATTTCTTCCAATTAAAGACAGGCGAAACAAAGACCTCTTCTGGTTAGATTTATTTCTTCCAGATTAAAGACAAGCAAAACAAAGACCTCTTTTGGTTAGATTTATTTCTTCCAGTTAAAAAAACAGGCGAAACAAAGACCTCTTCTGGTTAGATTTATTTATTCCAGTTAAAGACAGGAGAATTAAAAACCTCTTCTGGTTAGATTTATTTCTTCCAGTTAAATACAGGTGAAACAAAGACCTCTTATGGTTAGATTTATTTCTTCCAGTTAAAGAAAGGCGAATCAAAGACCTCTTCTGTCACTATGGATGGCATCTGTAAGTCTGTCTCTGACAAAATCTTCATCACTTCTCCAAATGTAATCTCTAAGCCCATTCCCGATATTCAACAAATAGTTTACCTCGTACACAAGCGAGTGCAAATTTCTGGGCACTTAAGTGTTCAACCATCTCCCACCTTCAAGTCACGAACGGCGGATCCGTCAATCTAACTCTTCAGGTTTAAGAAGATTGAACAGGTGCAACTGTTATACCCCAAAATTTTCCCTCTCTTTTCTCAAGGCATTACACAAAGGGTCTCCAATGCTCAAGGATTCTCAAGAATTGATCATACAAAATCACATACAAAACACTGAGACCACAAATTAGGGTTTTGACTGAAAGTGACTGATCACTAAATTTTGACCTAATACATGACTTATTGGTTTGAAACATGATCTCAAGAATTAAAATGCATCATTTCGACCTATTTTCATATCTCAAAACATTTCTCAAGATCAGTGAATTGATAGATGAAATTTGGTTAACTGATGAAAAAGTCAATTGTACACTGAAAAGTCAAACTTTTACTCTTTGGTCAATATTAAGCTTCAAAGATCAAAATTCATAAAGACATTCAAGAATATCAAACTTGATCATCAAGAAATCAAGAAATTCCAAAGTCAATGTGAAAATTCAAACTTTTCAAGCCTAAAAATTTTTTCTAATTGTTTTTTATACATGATAATTTCATTTCTTCATGCCAACTTTTCACTAAGATGCAATATGATTCAAAGAAAACTTCTAACATGAAAGTTGTAGATATCAATGAGATCTAAAACTTTGTAGGGCATAACAAGTCCTATAAATGTTTGGATTGAGTTATAAATTTATAAAGTTATGACATTTTCATCTAACACTTAGAGAAATTTTCAACAGTTTTTGGTCAGGATTTTATCCCAACTTCTTGGAATTTTTTCACATAGTTCCAAGATGATTTTGTAAAAATGGCTAACATGAAAGTTATAGAGGATATTTCTAGCTTTCCAACACATCCAAGAGCATGAATTTATAATACTTGAGCTAGGAGATTCAAGGGAATGAAGTTGGGCATCCATTTTTAAATTGCAAGTCATTTTAGTGAAGACCACATAACAAAACCCTTATGCTATGCTGCATAATCTTGTGTTGCAGGCCTTCTTACTTGCCAATCTCACCATAATTTAATGCTTACACCCACTCTTGAGCTATTACCCAAGTGTTTAAGCCATTGTCCAAAAGATCTTTCAATTTATGGCATAAAGGCACCATTTCTATTTGTTGTACCCCAAAATTTTCCCTCCCATATTTCTTAATACATGTCAAGTGAGGTCCTCAAATTGCTCAAGGAGGTCTAAGGGTTGACCAGACAAACTCTCTCCTAAGGCAGTCCACCTCAAATTAGGGTTTCAGTTTGCATCAAGATGCTTGAGTCCAAAGGATCCCAAATGCTCACCATGGTCCTAATATGTTCTCAGGATCATCCATGCCAAGTTTCAAGCCTTGCAGAGGAAATTTGCTCAGTCAATTGCTCAAAGGCCTGAAAATCGACTGTGCTAGGGCAAAAGTCAACTATGGCCTACATACAGTCAAACTTCAAGATTTTGGTCAAAATTCTCATTTTGAAGTATTATTCATCATTTGATCAAGGGTTGATCATGATTCCTCAAGGATTGCTCACAATTCATCAAAACCCAAAAGTTGCTAAATTAGGGTTTTGTAGGAAAAGTCAACTCAACTTTGACCAAGCATAACTTTCTCATACTTTATCGAAAATGACCCATAAAAATCTCATTTTTAAGAGGGTGTAATTCCCTACAATTCATCTTCATCTCCCAAGTTCAAAATATGCACTCACAAGAAGATATGAATTTGGACATTATAGGTCATTTTGAAAAGTCAACAAAAACACCTTTTGGGTCAAAGCCTCATACATGAACATGGAAGACTCAATTGAGATGAGACCAAAAGTGTTGCTTAGAGGACATCTTAATCTTTCTAAAAAGTCCAAGAACACCTCTCTGGGGTCAAAATTGAGAGAGTTATGCATTGGCAAAGTTAACCCTTTTTGCAAAATTGCCAAAAGTCAAAAGTGTCCAAAATTGCATTTTTTGCTAAATGGGCCCAACTTTTTATGCTTGCATTGAGTTTGTAATGTGAACCACGACCCATGAGCTCTTCCACTTGTCATTCTTTTATTTTTGTCATTTATTTTGATTTTATTTCATTTAAATCAAATAAAATCAAAATAAAATAATGAAAATATCAAAAACTAATTAAATCTTGAGATTTTGTGCATGATTAGGTCCAATACACAGCTGGAAACAAGATCAAATCGCGCAAGGCTCATATGGATACAAAAAGATTGCATTTTGCTTGATTTGAAAAGATTTTGCACAAGGATCAAATCATGCATCAATAATCATAATTGGAGAAGATTTGAAATAAATGGTAACCCTAATTAATTCTTGGATACATAAGGGACAATTGCAGACCAAAAACAATGGGAGAGAGGTGTGAAAATGTAGAAAGCAAACTTCAAAAAATTCAAGAAAAGTTGCAGACCAATTTCCACGTTACAGATCACCTCAAGGAATTCTAACCATCACAATCGTTTACTGGGAATTCCTGGACCGTGTTGTAACCGCTAGCAAGCTTCCCCGCGCTTAGAATCACACTGTAAGGTTCAAACGGTTTGTCTCTTTTCTTGAAATCGAATGCACTGATTCTGGCATCTTTAGCATGAATAATTGAAATATTCTTAATCCTTGAGATGTTTGCAAGCTAATGGTTATGATTAATTGCATTTTTATTGACTGTACAACAAAGTGCCATGGCTAGGTTTTTTCCTTCGTTTTTAGGGTTTTCTTGTACAGGGACAATTGGCCATTAATAATGGTACCATGAAGCTCGTGAGGTTGCAACGAGTTGATTGGTACCATTGGTTGTGATTTATCATACATGTACATATTTTGGAATGGACAAGGGTTGTACCTACACTAAGTGTTCGTAGGTAATGGTCTTTTGTCAAAAGCAACGGATGCAACAAGAAAGATGATGGCGTGGCAATATGTGAGTGGATCGTTTGAATCTGCGCGCGTTTTGGGAAGCGTGGCACATGATTTGTATTATATTTTATTTGCTTTGTTATTATTACAACTAAACATGCCAGCTCAGTTGGCAAGCGTGCAGGGTGATAAGGCTCAAGGACCTGGGTTCGATCCCCAAGTCCCAACGTTTGCTTTATATTGTTTTTCTTTGGATAATCAGGTGTACTAGTGTCCCATGAATCTACCATGCATCATCAGCATCCAACCATCAGATCATCAAGGCTGTAGATCCAAGGCTGTTCCAGGAAGGTCCACAATACACCTCAGTCAAGCAAGCACATAGGATTTGAAAAAGTTAAACAGGCCAGGAGTTTATTGGGCTCAGATTTGCAATTAGCACCCCCCTTCTTGCTAGGAAACCAGACCCATCTTTCTTTCTTTTTATTTATTTTAATTCTTTTAATTTACTTAATTTGTTTTTTTAACAAAATTAATTTCTTTTTTTCACAAAAAATCATAAAATCAAGTTTCACAAAATTTAGAATTAGGTTTTTTTTTATTTTCATCAAATTTAATTTAAATCTAGTTTCATTTAATCTAGGGTAATTTTAACTTTTTTTTTATATAATTAAAATCAATTAGAACAAATTAGGGTTCAACTCTTGATTTAATTTTATTTTCTTCTCAAAAATAAAAATACAAAAATAGGTTAATTTAATTATTTTTCTTAATTAAAATTAATTAGTAATTAGGTTTTTTTTATTTATTCAATTAAACTTTATTTTCTCAAAATAGCACAAAAACCACAAAAAAATGATTTTTCTTTTAATTAGGCTTAGTTGGGGTCAAAACCCTAATTATTCTTTTCATTCGATTCATCGCGCGCGTTTATATTTTTGCAATACTAATGTAACTGCTTACGGTATATAATAGTTTAATTAGGATTTTCTTTATTTATCATTTTTACGGGTTTTTTGGCTATGTAATTAATCCCTACCCCGAAGCCTTGTAATAGCGTAGGTTTTATTTCTCGCATTTTAATTCTCGCAAATATTAACTGTTTAGATGTATGTTAATAGGATTGTATAACAAGATTGCATGATAATTTAAAATGGCTAGAAAACCCTAATGTGCAAAGATAATAACTGAAATCAAATCACTCGCACATGCGCACTCTTAGGGTAAACTCTCACTTCTGTTGCCTTCGATAAGCGATCATTAAGTATAGGGTGTCTTAGTGGTTACCCTCCTGTCTAATAAAGATCAAAAGTCCCGTTCGGAAAAGGTTTCCTCGAAAACATTGCCTCAGAAATGTTGCCTCGAATATGATCTTAAGACTATAGGTTTATTACTAAGACGTCCTAACATTGCTTTAGTGATCGTACATCCCTTTCGCATTGACCCTTACAAATCCAACGACGGTGCTACCTATTTCTCAATAGTAGGATAGTATTGTATAAAGGAAACGAGAATAGAAACAATCTTTTTTCGAGTAGGTAGATGCTAGTAGGTACTTGCTCAAATCACACTTTTTTTCACACCGAACACTTTTCAAGCAAAGTTTTCAAAAACAACTTCGTAACACTCTTGAGGACAGAAACAAGGGTTAAAAAGAAGTAAAACAAAACTTTTTTCAAAATAAACACACACAAGCAATTTTAAAAGATGAGAAAGTACCTAAGAGCCCATGGAAAACTATGGATAGAAAGGGTGCTAACACCTTCCCTTTCTATAATCTACCCCCCGTACTCAGAATATCTCGAAAAAGGATTTTTTTTTCTGTGCTTTTTTCCTTTCCGGTTGGATGAAATAAAATTCGATGGCGACTCTTGCTTACCGTGACATTTTACGAATAAAAAACGCAAAATGCAAACCAGCATTTTCAAAATAGTCGGTTCTGCCACCGTATCACAGAACTGGCGACTCTGCTGGGGAGGTTAGAAGTGGGGTATACCTTAGGATCTAGTTCATCATATTTGCTTCTCTTGTTTGTTTTGGTTTCTTTACTTTTAAGGGTTGTTCGGGAGTTACTGTAGATCCTAACCCGGATCTGGGGACACCTTTTAGGTAAGTAGCAATAAACTGTGAGGGAACTGTACAGTGTAGATCGATACGGTTGAAGCAGTAGCTACGTTGATGTGGCACATTGGTTGGTACCGATATCCCTTGTGGAGAAACAAGGAGAATACGGGGCCTCTACGTGTGTCGTTAAGCATCAACTGACCTTAGAACCTTTAATCGACCAACTTGGCCATTAGAAAGTAGTGAGATAGCCGGCCTCGGTGTAAAGTTGAGAACTGGTTGATACTCGATGCTACATTCATTGAGACCATACTCTCGAGATAGTTCCGGCCGCAAGAAAATATTGCGTGAGTTGAAACCATGGCCGATGGAGGATGGTCAGTGATATTGAGAACCTCTAGAACCCGGTTAATTTTCCTAGGACAAGTTGAAACCAACTGAACTTCAAGAGGGTAATACCTTAGACCCCATGCGAGCCTTAAACTTAAGGGCTATTGTGTGACTTGTTTGCCTTTGCCATGCCTGTTATCTGCTATACCCATTGTTTCTTTTATCATGACATCATGCATCATAACATGGCATGCATACTTCATTATACTGACCATTTCAAAGACCGAGGGAATTTATCTTTGTTCTGTTTTGCAGATTATGGCTTCAGTACGCAGAAATACCATCCGAGTTAACTTTGTGCAAATACCTACTCAACTTAAAGAGTTAGCCTCAAGAGTTTCTGAGACTTCCATGTTCATTAAGAGACATGGTCAGCTTCTTAGCCTGGTCACCTCAAAGCTTGATGAGCAAATGATGAGTGTGCTTTTCCAGTTCTTCGATCTTGTGCATCATTGTTTCACTTTTCCAGTTTACCAGTTGGTTCCCACTTTGGAAGAGTTCTCTCACTTATTGGGTATATCCATCCTAATGCAGGTGCCTTTCACAGGTATGGAAGAGACTCTTAGACCAGAAGACATTTCCTCAGCTCTGCATCTAAAACGGGCTGATATAGTATCCAATTGGGAAACACGAAGCGGGGTCGAAGGTTTCTTAGCCAAATTTCTGATGGATCAGGCTCATCTATTCTGGGATAATTTGGATTTTCAGGCTTTCAAAGATATCTTGGCTCTCCTTATCTATGGTTTGGTTCTTTTCCCGAATCTGGATTCCTTTGTGGATGTGAATGCGGTTAAGATATTCCTTTCTCGTAATCCTGTTCCTACTCTACTGGGTGATATCTTGCATGCCCTCTACACTCGTACTGTGCGAAGAAGAGGGACTCTCATGTGTTGCATCCCGCTGCTGTCGAGGTGGTTTATTTCGAACCTCCCTAAGTCTGTGTTGAAGAATGAAGAAGGTTTGGGATGGTCTTACAGGATAATGTCACTTGCCCATATGGACATTCTTTGGAGCTCCCAGATTATGGGAGACACTGCTGTCATTGATCGTTGTGGAGGATACCCTAATTTCCCGTTGCTTGGAATCAGAGGGGGTATAACCTATAATCCCTGTCTAGCTTTGCGACAATTTGGTCGTTCTCGGAGAGATGGTCCTCATGAACTACTTCTTGAGGATATTGAATTTGACTACAAGGAAGACGTTGACGAGCACCACCGGAGGTTCATATGAGCTTGGGGCATGGTGAACAGATCTGACCCCAAGAGCTGGGACCAAAGACTTCTCTCCCTATGCAGCCTTATCTCCAGTGGGTCCGAGCTCGTGCCCAGAAGCTTGGGATGCCTTATGAAGCTGTGTTGCCAGTGATTATGGAGCCCACCAACAAAGAGGGAATTCCTTACACAGTTTTATATCCTTACATGCCCACTAATCCCGGGGAGTTGCAGAGATCCTAGATTCAGATGAAAGAGGAAAAGGATACTTATCGGGAGAAGTACCATGAGAAAGAAAGGAAGATTCTGAAGCTTACTAGGCAGCTCGAGGAGGAAAGAGTGATCAACGACTATGTCAGCACAAAGAGGAAGCGTCCATGGGATTTCCGATTTTGTTTTTTCTAGTTTAGATTTTTTTTCCATTTACTTCTTTGTAACGCCTCAAAGGCATTGTTGAACCTTTTACAAGTTAATCTAATAAAGTTTGTTTTATTTTTTTAGTTTGCAAATTTAAATCTCCCAAAGTCTTTGAAATCATTGCATGCACATCCCATTATCATGCACACCATTACAGGTATCATTATAGGTTTCTCATCTTGTTCGCTGTTTATTTCAGCAGAGATGTCTTCTGATCAAGCCATCAAAGATCTTCAGGCACAAAATGCCCAATTCCAACAGATGTTCTTAAGCTTGGCCATAGGGCAAGAAGATTTGAAGACTCTGATTCTGAAAGAAAAGAAGAAGAAGAAGAAGGTTGGTATTCTGAACATGGGTAGAAGATTTGGAGAAAGGATAAGACAATCAGCTGATCTGACCTCCTCATCAAAGGGCGGTGAGAACCAAGAAAGGACAAAGGACCCTAGTCCAGCAGTTTCTGATAATGATACAGATTACGATGAGGAGCAATATCCTCCTGCCGAGGATAGGTACAAGCAATTGGAATACCGTCTGAGTGCTATGGAGATTCAGAAGATCCCTGGTTTGGATTTCGGAGAGCTGGGAATGGTATCGTGAGTGGTGATCCCTCATAAGTTTAAAGCTCCGGTTTTTGCCAAGTACGATGGAGTATCCTGTCCAAAACTCCATCTCCGCTCATATGTCAGGAAAATCCAACCCCACACTGCTGATAAATATTTGTGGGTACACTTCTTGCAAGATAGTCAGTCAGGGACTCAGCTTGAATGGTTTTATCAGTTGGAAGGAGCCAATGTCTGAAATTGGGAAGACCTTGCTGCTGCTTTTTACAGGCAGTATCAGTATAACGCCCACCTTGCTCCCACTCGTACTCAGCTCCAGGGTATGTCTATGGGTGCAAGTGAAGGTTTTAAGTACTATGCTCAAAAGTGGAGATACTTGGCTGGAAGAGTCCAACCCCCTTTGTCTGATAGGGAGTTGGTTGACATGTTTCTAGGGACGCTATCTGGTCCATTTTTCAACCATCTGATCGGCAGTTCATCATCTGGGTTTGTTGAGTTGATATTGACTGGAGAGAGAGTAGAAGCTGGTATCTGAAGTGGTAAGATACAGAAGGATACTTCATCAAGTGCAGTAAAGAAGCCTTTCACTGGTAATAAAGAAGCTAGTGCAGTCTACGGCCCGAGGGGCCAAAACAGACCTGAACACCGTCAAGCAGTAAATGCAGTAGTGATATCAAGACCCACAGTTGCTCCACAATGAAACAATCAACAAAGGGTGGAAAGACCACAAAGGCAGTTCACTCGGCTCAATATGGCCTTGTCTCAAATTCTACCACAATTGTTGAAGACCAATCTGGTAACTCTGAGGGAAGCCCCGAAGAACCCAAACACCACTTCTCCTCATTATAACTCGAACACCCGCTGCGCCTATCACTCAGAAAGTCCAGGTCATGATACAAACAACTGTTGGGCCTTAAAAAACAAAGTGCAATACTTGATCGAAGCCAAAGAGATTGAGTTAAACGCTCCGGAGAAGCCCAACGTCATAACTGCTCCCATACCCAAACATGGTCATGGAGTAAATGCTATGGATAATGATTTATTTGTGACCTCTGTGGAATAAATTTCTACTCCTTTGATGACAGTAAAGAAGAATTTGTTGTTGGCCGGTTTATTTCCCGGCTGTGGTGAAGGTTTCCACATATGTTCAATTCTGCCTGTTGGTTGCCACTTATTGAAATCAGGTATTCAGCGCCTGATGGATAATAGAGAGATCATGTTCGAAAAGACTATGATTCTGTTGGTTCCAATTCAAGATGTTTCCATCATAACGATTTCTTCCAATCCTTCCAAGGTTTCCTCGAGAAAACTTGTTAGGATTACACCCGTCCCAAGAATTGCTCCGTTA
Organism: Vicia faba; assembly: GCA_948472305.1. Taxonomy (NCBI): domain Eukaryota; kingdom Viridiplantae; phylum Streptophyta; class Magnoliopsida; order Fabales; family Fabaceae; genus Vicia; species Vicia faba. The sequence goes on along the minus strand of OX451736.1, from coordinate 587,919,928 downwards.
ATAATTACTGTCCCTGGTCCTATCCCATACACTTCGGATAAGGCTGTCCCTTGGCACTATGGTGCTGATGTGTATTACCATGGAGTTAAACAAGACTTAAAGAATGAGGAAGCTGATGTTGATGTCAGCAATATTGTCGGGGCTAGCAAGGTCACCAAAAGCGGAAGACTCTTTTCTCCCGAGATCTCCCCTCTGACTATCCACAAACCTGTTGTCATCCCATCTGCTAGTACATCAGCCACTGTCCCAGTTCCTATTCCAGTCATCACCCCTGTCGCCGAGCCATCTGTGACTCGGGGCAAAGAAATCATAGGTGAGCCTACCTGGACGGAGGCGCCTAAGAAGATTATGGTAGAAACCTCTAAGCAGGAGATAGAGGAAATTTTGAAAATAATCCAGAAGAGCGACTACAATGTAGTCGAGCAGCTGGGGCAGACCACGTCAAAAATCTCCATGTTGTCCTTGTTGTTGTGTTCTGAATCCTATGTGAAGGCTTTAATTGCATTCATCAAGACTGCGCATGTGTCGCAGGAAACTTCAGCCGATCAATTCAAAGACTGTATAGCTAGTTTGACTGCCGACAATGGGCTGGGTTTCTCAGATGCAGATCTGACTGCTAAAGGAAGAAATCACAATGATGCTTTGTACGTCTCGATCGAGTGCAGGGGCACTACTATGGCCCATGTATTGGTGGATATCGGGTCCTCATTGAATGTTCTGCCAAAGAAAGCATTAGACCGTCTGGACTGTGAAGGTTTGATCCTAAAGCCGAGCAATATTGTGGTCAGGGCTTTCGACGGGTCAAAGAGAATGGTGCACGGGGAGGTGGACATCCCTGTTAAAGTTGTCTCTCAGACTTTCGCATCCACCTTCTATGTGATGGATATCAGACCATCATATTCTTGTTTGCTGGGTCGCCCTTGGATTCATAAGGTCGGGGCAGTGACTTCCATGCTCCATTAAATGTTGAAATATTCGGTAAAGGGGAAGATTGTCACGGTACAGGGTGAAGAGGAGTATATGGTGAGTCATCTCAACTCCTTCCGCTACATGGAGATGGATGGGGAATTCATCGAAACCCCTTTTCAGAACTTTGAAGAGGTCCCTCAGACCTTGGCATCAACTGAAGTTGCTACCGACAAACCTCCGATGAAGATGGCTTCTCTCAAGGATTCCAGGGTTGTAATTGAAGAAGGTGGGTGTGCCAATTGGGTTCAGCTCCCTGATTTCACTCACAAAATTGACAAATTTGGTTTGGGCTTTACTACAGGGGCTCAAAGGGCTGTTAGGCACGCACAGATTGGAAGACCTCCTCTGCACATCAGCAATCAGGGAGTTAATGCAATTGAGGAAAGTGAAGAAAATTCAGACATCGACAGCTTGATCTACCCTACAACCAATGGTGGATTAAACAAATGGACAGCGAAGGACTTCATACCTGTTTCTTTTATTCCACAGTAATTGACTTTTGTTTTAAGAGTTGTAATAGGCAGTTTGAAACTTTACGGCCCGGTGCCTTTCCCGAGGCACCTTGGCTCTGTTTGTGAGGGCTTATTATTTGTCATTTCATATATCATTAATAAAACATTGGACATTTCTTGAATTACAAATTTTGTGCTCCTTGTCTTTCTTTTCTATCTCTCACTTTATCAAAACAACTATTCTCTTACACACACTCACGTATCGTAATACAGATCCATATCCACTATGGATCCCATTGATAACAACTCTGTTACGGCCAGTTATGACTTCAAAAATTCGATCAACCAAGCTGAGGATGAAGGTGAGGATGATTGTGAGGTGCCTAGAGAACTTACTAGACTGTTACTGCAGGAAGAGAGGGCCATACAGCCTCATGAAGAGCCATTTGAATCAGTGAACTTGGGTACATAGGAAGACAGGAAAGAAGTTAAGATAGGTGTGAATCTGGAGCCTAGTGTCAAACAACGGTTGATACACATGCTACATGACTATGTTGAGATCTTCGCTTGGTCTTATGAAGATATGCCTGGTTTGGACACTGATATTGTGGTACACCGCCTACCGACTAAAGAAGACTGTCCTCCGATAAAGCAGAAGGTTCGCCGTATGCGCCCTGAGATGTCTGAGAAAATCAAAGCTAAGTTCATGAAACAATTCGACGCAGGATTTTTAGCTGTCACTTCGTATCCACAATGGGTTGCAAATGTTGTTCCAGTGCCTAAGAAGGACGGTAGGGTGCAGATGTGTGTAGACTATAGAGATCTAAATAGGGCAAGCCCCAAGGATGATTTCCCACTGCCTCATATCGATGTTCTGGTCGACAACACCGTGCAACATAAGATCTTCTCCTTTATGGATGGTTTTTCTGGTTACAATCAGATTAAGATGGCTCCTGAAGACATGGAAAAGACAACCTTCGTTACACAGTGGGCACCTTTTGTTACAAGGTAATGCCTTTCGGGTTGAAGAATGCTGGGGAAACTTATCAGCGCACCATGGTCGCTTTGTTTCACGACATGATTCACCATGAGATTGAGGTTTATGTTGATGACATGATAGCAAGGTCCCAGACTGAGGAAGAGCACCTTGACCATCTCCAGAAAATGTTCGACAGGTTGAAGACGTACAAACTAAGGTTGAACCCGAACAAGTGCACCTTCGGGGTAAGGTCTGGTAAGCTACTGGGTTTCGTCGTCAGTGATAAGGGCATTTAGGTGGACCCTGCAAAGGTAAAAGCTATACAAGAGATGCCAGCTCCCTGCATAGAAAAGGAAGTCAGAGGCTTTTTGGGACGTCTGAACTACATTTCCCGGTTCATTTCACATCTGACTGCTACTTGTGAGCCAATCTTCAAGCTGCTGAAGAAAGATCAAGTGTTAAAGTGGAATGAGGAATGTTAGACCGCTTTCAAAAGAATCAAGGAATACCTCCAAGAGCCACCAATTCTGATGCCTCCAGTTGAAGGAAGACCTTTGATCCTATACTTGACAGTACTAGACAATTCAATGAGGTGTGTGCTGGGGCAGCATGACGAGTCTGGCCGAAAAGAGCATGCTATTTACTACCTTAGCAAAAAGTTTACCGACTGTGAGACCCGATACTCACTGCTCTAGAAAACTTACTGCGTTTTGGCATGGGCTGCTCGCCAGCTGAGACAGTATATGCTGACTCACACTACCCTATTTATATCAAAGATGGATCCAATTAAGTATATCTTCGAAAAGCCTGCCTTGTCCGGAAGAATAGCGAGATGGAAGATGATCTTAACTGAGTATGACATCCAATACACAACGCAAAAGGCAATCAAGGTGAGTGTATTGGAGGATCATTTGGAGCATTAGGCTGTGGATGACTACCAAACCATGAATTTCGAGTTCCCGAATGAGAACATCATGGTGGTGACCGACTGTGAGAAACCTGGACCGGATGAAGGACCTGAGGAAGGATCCTGATGGTCTATGTATTTTGATGGAGCATCAAACGCATTGGGAAATGGAATTGGCGCTGTGATCATATCTCCTGAGGGTTGTCATACTCCGTTCACCGCCCGATTATGTTTTAACTGCACCAATAATATGGTGGAGTATGAAGAATGTATCATGGGTCTTCGAGCTGCTATTGACCTAAGGATTAAGTTCTTGAGTGTATTCGGAGATTCTTCTCTAGTGATCAGTTAGATCAAAGGCGAATGGGATACGAAGCACCCAAATCTTATTCCTTATAGAGAATATGTACTAACATTGCTCCCACACTTTGAGGAGATAACCTTTGAACATTTCCCAAGAAAGTAGAATCAGTTAGCAGACGCGTTAGCTACCATGTCTTCTATGTTCAAAGTCAGGTGGGACAATGAAGCTCCTCAGATCACCATTGAGAGGTTGGAAGAACCCGCACATTGCTGTGACATTGAGACTAAAGAGGTAGCAGAAAAAACCCGGTTCCACGAGGTAAAGAGGTATCTTGAGGCTCAAGAATACCCCGAGGTGGAATCTGTTAATGATAAGAAGTTTCTGAGAAGGTTCGCTGCAAAGTTCTTCATCAGTAATGGGATCCTTTATAAGCGTAACCATGATTCAACCTTACTGCGATGTATGGACAAGAGCGAGGCAGAAAGGATCATGGCAGAGTTACATGAAGGTACCTTCGGAACTCATTCCAGTGGACATACCATGGCAAAGCAAATCCTACGGGAAGGATATTACTGGTCCACTATGGAATCCGACTGTTATCGATATTCTCGAACCTGTCATAAGTGCCAAGTCTATGCTGATAAGGTGTATGTACCTCCGGTTCCTCTGAATGTCTTGACAGCTCCTTGGCCTTTTTCAATGTGGGGTATCAACATGATCGGCGAGATCAGACCTTCTGCGTCTAACGAGCATCGTTTCATTCTGGTAGCTATTGATTATTTCACGAATTGGGTTGAGGCAGCTTCCTTTGCTACAGTAACCAAGAACGTCGTGGTGTGGTTTATCTGACACAATCTAATCTGTCGATATGGTGTACCAGAGAGGATTATTATGGACAATGGTACAAATCTTAACAATACGATGATAATTGAGCTCTGCAAACAGTTATCGATACAACATCACAACTCTTCTCCCTACCGGCCGAAGATGAATGGGGTTGTTGAAGCAGCTAACAAGAACATCAAGAAGATTGTGCAGAAGATGACGGTGACATACAAAGACTGGCACGAGATGTTACCATTCGCTCTTCATGGGTACCGTACCTCAGCACGAACATCAACAGGGGCAACACCCTACTCTCTGGTGTATGGCATGGAGGCACTCCTACCCATCGAAGTCCAGATACCCTCTCTCCGGATTATGAAGGATGCGAGTTTGAGCGAAGACGACTGGATCCAAACCTGGCTTGATCAGCTAAATTTAATCGATGAAAAGAGGATTACTGCTATTTGTCATGGTCAGACATATCAAAAGCGAATGATTAAGGTATTTAACAAGAAAGTCAGACGCCAAGAATATCAAGTCGGGGATCTGGTAATTAAACGCATCATACTACCGCAAGGTGATCCCAGGGGCAAATGGACCCCCACATACGAAGGGCCATTTGTGGTTAAGAACATTTTCTCGGGATGAGCTATGATTCTAACCACCATGGATGGTGACTACCTTCCTCACCCCGTCAATGCAGACATAGTGAAAAGATACTACGCATAATCAAAGACCCGCTAGGTTGACTGGCCTAGGCAAAAATAAGGGCTTCCTGGCGAACCAAAAGGGTTCGGGAAAAAGTAAGGGATGAAAATGAAAAAACTGTACACCCGGCAAGTCGAAAACCTGAAAAGGCAGCTTGGGAAAAAGAGGGTATCCCGGTGGACCGAAAACCCGAAAGGGCGGTCCAGGAAAAAATTAGGGATTAAAGCGTAACACTATGTCTCATTGGATCATTTTGCAACCAGACTTCACTATCAATTATCAAGCTCAGACGGTGCCAATCAGTCTGATCCACCTTCGACCAAGTAGCAAAGTGATGAGACGCTTGAAGATATAAGGGCAATAGCAGAGTTGGAACCTGTGATCGGTGGAAATGAGAACTGACTGTTTTTTAAGCTGGTTCGCGAAATGTCGCGGAAGCAAGAGTCGCCACCGTCTTTTATTTTCTCCAACATGGACAGGACAAAAGCACAGCAAAATTCCTTATGAGAACGTTTCTCGGTTCGGGAGGTAGATTTATAGAAAGGGAAGGTGTTAGCACCCTTTCTATCCATGGTTATCCATGGGCTCTTAGATACTTACTCTTATGTTTTCAAAATGTTTGCTTTTCAAAATGTGAGTGGGTTTGAAAAAGTTTCGTTTTTGAAAGATTTCTAAGTGACTCTTGTATCTGTCCTCAAGAGTGTTTGAAAAATTTGTTTTGAAAGCTTTTGAAAGTGTCAGTGTGAAAAGATTTGATTTGTTTTTGAAGAGAGCAAGTATCCATGAGTCGTCTACCTACCCTAAGGAATTAGGTTGTGTAGAAGTCCTTAAGGTAGTGCCATCCCACCATTGAGAGGTAGGTAGCACCACCGTTAGAGGGTTTGGGTCAATTCGATTGTAGGGACGGTGTGGTCACCGAAGCAACGGTAGGACACCTTAGAAGCTACCCTTATGTCCTAGATCCTTTTTTAATCTCAGGCAACCGTTTCGAGGAAATTGTTCAGAGGCAATTGTTTCGAGGCAACTGTGTCGAGGCAACTGTGTCGAGGCAACTGGATCATGGACATAAGGACCGCTAAAACGTCCTATACTTGACGACCACATTTCGAAGGCAACGAGTGAGGCGTACCCTAGAAGTGGTGTGTGTATTTGTGTGTTGTTTTCAGTTTAACAGTTATCTTCGACCATGGCATTGTGAGCTACGCTTGTTTTTTAATTACCATACATTCTTTCATGCAAGTTTAGCAGTTAGGAGTGCGGAAAATTAAAAGACAGAAATATAAAAGTTACGCTATTACAAGGCGCGGGTCTATACATCGCCAAAGTACAAAGACCCGTTTTTGATAAAAGATGCGGAAAGTAAAAAATGCGGTAAACCTAATTACTATTACATTCGGAAAGCAGTTACATAATAATCAATGAGAAAATAAATGCGCGAAAAGAATTAAAATGAACGTTCGAGGGTGTTGGACCCTTTGCTTGAAATTAAATGAAATTAAAACCTAATTATTTACTTAATTAAAGAAAAGAAAACGTGTTTTTTATGTTTTTGTATTTATTATGGAAATAAAGAAAAGAATTTACAAGGAAGCCCTAATTCTAAATTATTTTTAGTTATTAAGGAAAATATTAAAGTTGACCTAATTACTAATTAATTAATTTACATATTTATGTACAAAATAATAGTAATAATAAATAATAAATAATGATGAAAATAATTAATTAAGAAAAAGATAAAAAAAATGTCAAAACCTAATTCTATGTATTTTTTATTTATTAAGAAAAAGTGTCAAAATTAAAACCTAATTTAAACTAGATTAATTGTTAGTTATTTATTTATAAAAAAATAGGTTAGTGGTGAAATTAATAATAATTAAATATAAAACATTTTTTGTTTCTGATTTTTTTATTATGAAAATTAATTAATGGTGAATTAATAAAAACAATTAAAAACAATTGAAAAGAATTATAATTAGAAAAGAAAAGAAAACAAATATGCAAACCAAGGGGGGGTGTCTGGCCCATGTGGAGGTTTTTTTTGAAGTATTCTAGCCCATTAGACAAAGGCCTCGTTTGACTTTCCAGGTTGAGTGCATATTGGTTGACTAGAGTGTACCATAGGCTTCAATCTATGGCCATTGGATGAGTGATCAAGGCCACTTGGCAGGCTAACGTATGAGGATGCATGGTGGAGCGTTGAAGGAGTGTTGCATGTGAATATGTTAACACAAAAAATATCAATTATGTGGGGGGACCTGGGAATCGAACCTAGGTCCCAATGCTTGCAACACATGTCCTTCACCATCTGAGCTAGGCAACGCGTTTGTAGTGTAACTGGATAACAATTATTATATAAAAAAACAAATGTTAATGATATAAAACAAAAAAACGCGCCAGATTTTGAACTATCCAACCATGTGATGACACGCCTGTCTTCTTCTTCGTTTACCTGCAAAATATGAATGAGATAGCGGGGGTTTTAAACCCCCACAAACTGAAAGTCCTGAAAATAGCGATTAGAAGAGGAGGTAACATAAATTGAGCGCGAGGGTATCATTTGATTCGTCTTGTTGCAACGAATTTGTCTATACTGGTTTGGAAGTCCAATTTTACAGCATATGCAAAGCCCCAATTTTTGAGCTCTGAAACCCTAACGTTTGTTCATGGCAGATTTTAATACAAGCAATTTTAGCACAATTAAACTATACCAAAAGTTTCAGGGAGATGTCAGTAGTACAAATCAATGAGCAAAACATATGAATGATGCGTAGAAATTAAGTTTCGATTATGAAAATATTCGTTCAAACCATGACCATGTTTTACCGTTTCTTTGAGTATGAGAGCGTGTTCTTGATTACAATAGCTTCCTGGCAATGTCAGCAGTGTATTGGAAAAGATTTTAGGCCTTGAATTGCCCTGCAAGTATGAAATCAGTTTCCAAGTTTTTGTTGAAATTTTTGAAACTTGGTTATGGATTCTCAGCAGCTATTTCGTGTGTTTCTGAATGAGGTTAGGTCTTGCATATGTATGTGAATGATTCTAGGTCAAAAATAAGCCCATGAACCCATTGCAATAATATTTCATATCTTTGATTTTCAATTATGTATTTCCAATCTTTTTCCATTTAAACTTTTGCCAATCATGGATGATTTTCCTTTTTTGAATGAGAAACGGTTTTGCCAGCTTGCCCTGATATGATTTGCTTCACAAAAGATCCAAAAAACATATCTTTTTTAATTTTCATATAATTAAAATCAATTAAATGAATTAATATAAATATAAATTCAATTAATTAATTAAAAATAAGAAAATAAATTATTTTGAGCTCAATGGGTCGTGCATAGGCTTTGGATAATGATTCAAGGAAGAATTTGAGGCCCATTAGCAAATTTGAAGTGTTTTAGGCAAAGTTGACTTTTGAAAATTCCCAAAAATTTCCCAACTTATACAATGCATATCTTGCTCAATTTTGAATCTATGAACATGTTCTTGGACATTTTGGAAAGATCTTGAAGTCCTCTAACCAATGCCTTTGGTCCCATGCCATTTTGATTTACCAATCCCAAGTTATGGTCTTTGACTTAAAGTGCCTTTTTGTTGACTTTTGAAAATGACCTATAATGTTGAAATTGATAACTTTTTGTGGGAGCATTTCTTGGACTTGGATTGTGAAGATGAGTTGTAGGAAATGTCATCCACTTCAAAATGAGCTTTGGATGGGATTTTTCTGATAAACCATGAAGAAGTTATGCCTTGGTCAATTTGCAGTTGACTTTTGAGCTGTCCAAAAATAGAAACTTTTGCATCTTGAGACTTTTGAGCCATGCTTGAGAAATCATGATCAAGAATTGATCAAATGATGATTGTGGCTTCAAAATAAGATGTTGACCAAATTTTTTGACTTTTGACTGTCAAATGACCATTTTGCCCCTGCAGTTGACTGTGGAGCAATTAGGGTTTTTGACTGTGCAATTTGATGCTGTGAGTCTTGAAACTTGACGTATAGATGCTTGACAATGTATATAGGCATATAGGACTTGATTGGACCCTTGGAAACCTCAATTTCCTTGCCATAACCAAAACCCTAATTTTGACTGTGTTAGGAGGCAATTGGACTGTGCAACCCTTTAGGGGTTTTGAATCATCTGGAGATTGATCTTGCCAAATCTTGAAGAATATGGTAGGGCAAATTTTGGGGTACAACAGTTTCCCCTGTTCAATCTTCTTAGACCTGAGGATGTAGATTGGCTGGCGTGCCTTTCGTAATCCGAAGGTGGAAGATGATTGAACACTAGAGTGCCCAGAAATTTGCACTCACATAGTAGAATGTTAGCAGTGTGATGTAGGGAATGGGCTTGCAGATGCCATTTAGAGGAATGATGGATTGGGGGATGGGCTTATAGATGCCATCTGGAGATGTGACAGAACCTTGTCGGGAATGGGCTTATAGATGCCATTTGGAACTGTAATGGTGTGTGAAGATGGGCTTATAGATGCCATCGGGAGGTTGTCGATCGCGTAAGAGATTCCTTAGCAAGAACTTGCGTACCTAAGAAAGAAGAATAATTACCTGGCCTGTTATAGGGGTTGATCTTCAAACTCTTTATGTAGATGTGCCCTGGCTGGATACAGGTATCGAATCCGGAAAATAGTCGTCAACAGATACACCCTGGCAAGATACAGGAATCGGATCTTCAAACTCTTCAGACGTGCCCTGGCAAGATACAGGAATCGAGTATGGAATTAGTCGTCAGCAGATACACCCTGGAAAGATACAGGAATCGGATCTTCAAACTCTTCAGACGTGCCCTGGCAGGATACAGAAATCGAGTCTGGAATTAGTCGTCAATAGATACACCCTGGCAAGATACAGGAATCAGATCTTCAAACTCTTCAGACGTGCCCTGGCAGGATACAGGAATCGAGTCTGGAATTAGTCGTCAACAGATACACCCTAGCAAGATACAGGAATCAGATCTTCAAACTCTTCAGACGTGCCCTGGCTGGATACAGGAATCGAGTCTAGAAAATAGTCGTCAACAAATACACCCTGGCAAGATACAGGAATCAGATCTTCGAACTCTTCAGACGTGCCCTGGCAGGATACAGGAATCGAGTCTGGAATTAGTCGTCAACAGATACACCCTGGCAAGATACAGGAATCGGATCTTCAAACTCTTCAGACGTGCCCTGGAAGGATACAGGAATCGAGTCTGGAATTAGTCGTCAACAGATACACCCTGGCAAGATACAGGAATCGGATCTGGAAATAGTCGCTCACAGGCATGCCCTGGCTAGATACAGGTATCGAATCTGGAATTGCGACAGTTGATAGTAATCATCTTTGTATTGACTTTTGTCCTGAAAAGACAACACGTTAGTTATATGTGATGTCATGATGTATGAAATGCGTGATGTTCTCAAAATAAATGAGATTGTATGTTCGTGATGCGCATGTGCATGCTACAATGTATGAAGATATGATGTTTATGACTGTATTTTTGTCTAGGAAAATAAATCCTTGACGAATGCCGGGAGATTGAATCCTGGGCTGATGTGGAAGAGTAGAGCTTTGTTTCCGCTGGGGATGACGGTTGCAAGAATAAACCTGTAGGAGAGGATGACTCCGTTGAGGAATAAACTTGTTGAGCTCTGTTGGAAGATTTGATGAACTCCGCTGGGGGATAGGAAGAACTTCGCCGAGGACGATCTTTCCGTGGTAATTAGCTGAGGATAACCCAGTTATATCCTGGTGGGGAAATAACCTTTGAATAAAGCCGGGGGAGCGTTCGTACTCTGCAGGTGATAAGCTTCCAGAATCTACTGGGGATAAGCTTCCTGAATCCACTGGGGAGATTGATTCAACTTTCCTGGGGAAACTTTTGAACTGTACTGGGGAAGTGGCTCCACTGAGGTGTCTGGTATTCCGCCGGGGAACAATCTTAGATCAAGATTTCCGGGGATGCTTGTTAGGAATGTTTGTAGACTCCGTTGGGGAATGTTGAGATCTTCTGGGGATAATCCAACTTCCTTGAGACTGATTGTAGGCTAACTCTGCTCGGGGAAAGTATTGCTAACTTGCTGGAGATACGGTGCCTTGTTAGGGCTGACGGGAGACCAGCTGCTTGGGAGAGTATTGTTGAATCTTATCTTACTCGGTGGGGAGTGAAGGTATCTGGGTTACATTCCTCAGCCGAATCTACCTTGTACCTGGAGGACAGAGCAACTGCACAGTTTGGACAATTCTTATTGCCCCTGTTTCTGCTGGAGAAGAAGGTACCTGTGGAGGTGCTTGATAACTGCTGATCTGACAACTCTTCTTCTGGTAGGCAAGTGACGAGATGCCGGGACATAGTTGTACGCTTTTGATCCCTAACTTTTGCCTGGACCGCCTTTCTGGTTTTCAGTCCACCGGGATACCCATTTTTTACCCAAGCCGCCTTTTCAGGTTTTCGACTTGCCGGGTGTACAGGTTTTTCATTTCATCCCTTATTTTTGCCCGAACCCTTTTGGTTCGCCGGGAAGTCCTTATTTTTGCCTAGGTATGTCAACCTAGCGGGTCTTTGATTATGCGCAGTATTTTTTTTCGACTATGTCCGTGCTCTCAGGATGTAGGGAGGTGCCCCTGTCATTGTGTTGCCATGTGACCAGAAGATGTTTGAGCAGGCAAGATTCGTCGCTGGAATTCATGTCTAATGCCCCAAGTGACTCAGGCGGAGATTTGCCCCAGGCTGCTTGGCATTTGAGAGATTCTCCGAATCTTGACTGGACTGCCCCAGATGACGGACCATGATCATGCCTGCACCTTGGTTGGAAGTGTTTTCTTCCACTTGAGATGACTCCTTTTGTTGAGAAGACTTTTGTTCATAAGATATTCATCGTGCGAATTTCTCTGCTGTTCGAACAAATAATCATATGCGAACAAAGTTATGTTAAAAATGCAAAGCTTGTGTCTGTCTTGAAGTTTTTGAGAATGCAGTTTTTCATAAAAACAAGTGAATTTTGTAAACTGTGATGTCAACTCGTTATTTTACCGCAAGCCTTAAGGAGTCAGGATACCTTTCGTAACAGTATGCTTTCAAACTAACCCATGCTTCAGCTAGGACTTTTAGGGGTTATAATGTGGCCTGGTTCACGGTTTAAGAAACAAAGGATAAAGGCTCAAATTTTATTTTGTACCCACCCGCTCTTCGTGATGTTCTTCAAACCTAAACTTAGCTAATCGTGCGTTAGACCTTGTTTGAGTCTTTGCTCTGATGTTCCAGTGATGGTTCGGATGCTGACAGTTTATTTTGAATAGGAAGTCATTTCTTTTTGTTGAGGGTTTGTAGGACCTCTTTTGTTTTTGATTTCGTTATCCATGTTTTTGCCTGAACTGTTTCTTTTGTGATTACAGTCAGCGGGATGCCCCAGTTTTGTAAGTCTCCTTCATAGGTTTTAACTTATTGGGCTTTAGTTTTTTTTTGGTAATGACTGCATGTCCTAATGATTATTTGGAACCATCACTGTCTTTTGTTTCGGAAAGACTTCTTTGATGCTATTCATTGTGCACCTAGATCAACTGAGAAAACTACCCTGCCCCAGGTTATAATTAAGGGTTTTAATTTTTGTGAAAAGAAAAACTCCAACTTCTTTGGCTCGAAGGGGTTGACGAGGGATTATCTTCCTTATAACTCCAGTGTTTAGGAATTGAAACAATGCATGTACCTCATCAGCGGGGTCTATTCAAAAGCATACTGTAGATTGTGGTATCGTTTTCGTCATCCTCCCTCAAGAGGCTTAGAATTTTTAATCGAGAGTTGATCATCACAAAAAATATGAAAACAGTTTGCATATAGTGAATACGAAATAATTACTTCAAAACAGACATATGCGATGCATTGATAAAGTAATAACGTTTTCCCTGACAATAATTGTTCGAACAATCAAAAGAAAATTACAACTTGAAAATTCTAATGGACGAAAAGTCTTCTCATCTCAGGACTTGTTACTTCAAACGATGAATCCTGTAGGGATGGTAGAAGCACTCAGCCAGTCCCTCTTGGATTAAATCCACTACTCCTTCATTAATCAGGTCATGGACCTTGTTCTTCAGAGCCCAGCAGTCGGCCGTGTCATGTCCAGGACTATCAGAGTGGTATGCACATCTTCTGTCGGAATGATAGTTAGGAGCAGAGATGTTGGGATTCCGGGGAGGAGCCCTTAGTGTAATCAGATTCAACCTCAACAGGTGTTGTAAAGCTTGAAACAGCGACACGTTGAGCTGGGTGAATTTCCTCCTGGACCTGCTTGGCTTGCTCTGATCAACCTGTTGCTCTGGGCGGGGTTGTGGTTGGACCTGTGAAGTGGTAGCAACTTGGAGAGGTCTATTCTTCACCATACCAGACTCTTGTCCTCTTGGAAGCTGATCAATGACCTGGTCCCTGACTTGGGCTGGTTGCTTCATGTTGTGATGAAGCTGACTGATCATGGTCCTCAACTCTTCTTGCTCCCGAGCTAAACCTTGGATGAGAGCCATTTGCCCCAGCATTTGGGTTCTCATAGTATCTACCTCAGCTTGCAAGCGTTTCAGCCGTTCGTCCTTGTCATCTTTGGGACTTTTCTTGGCCAAATTCCCCATGAGGAGTGTCCTTAACTCTTCCTGCCCCTTGGATAGGCTTAGGAAGATCTCTCTGAACTGAGTCTCTTGAGCGTGCAGACCCTGGTTATCTTGTTGGGAAGCCATTGCTGAAATAAACAGCGAAGAAGGTAAGTGACCTGTAACAAGGATACTTGTAATGCAATGATATGTATGTATGCATGCAATGTTTTCAAGGATCTCGCGGGATAAACAAGAAAAATTGATAGAACTTGAATTTTGTAGCTTGATTGAAGGAACTTCATGTTGCTGAGAGTCCTTCTTCAAGAGTCAAGGCTCACCATATCTAGTGGGTCATAGCCCCTGACTCAAGTCACCATGTTTTGATCTCTGAACAACCTTGGCTAGAGGAAAATAAATCCCCTTTGCCCCTTGCTAGACAGTTGGTTCATCATGACCTGTATCACAAGTCCTTGAGATCCTTGAAATGGGTTAGTCCTTATGCAGGATGCATGCAATGGTATGATGTTATGCTATGCATGGAGTGATGTAAGTAGGCCCTGTAATGAGTCCCAATTAAGGACTGTAAACAAAACCTGCAAGAAACTCATGTGTTAGATAACAAGCATGCAAGTAGTCAAGTTTGAAAGCACACAAGTCACACAAGACAACCCTTAGAGTTTAGGCCAGCATGAAGTTTGGGGTACTACCCTCTTGAAGTTGGTGGGCTCAAAAACCTGTCCTATCAAAAGTAACCGGGTTCTAAGGAGCTCAATATCATTGGGTTGTTTTCTGTGTTCATCGTTTCGATTTAGCCACTGAACTGGCGATCCAAATATTCCAAGAAAACAACCCTCAATGAGTGTAGTATCGAGTATCAACCAACTTCGGACTGCACCAAAGTCAGTTATCTCACTACCCTAAAGAGGCCAGGATGGTTCAATTAAGGTTCCTAAGGTAAGTTGATGCTTCACGACACCATGCGGCGGCCCCGTACTCTCCTTGACTTGACTCAAGGGTTACCAGTACTCACCAAAGTTCCACATCAACGTAGCAGACTGCTTCAACCGTGTCGGTATACCCCGCACAGTTCCCTCACAGTCTTGTTGCTACTTTCTAAGAAGGTATCCCCCAGATCCGGGTTAGGATCTATAGAACTCCCAAGACAGTGCCCACAATAATAAAGCAAACAAAACACAGCAATTGAAAACACAAGTATGCGCTATCCTAAGGTACACCTCACTTTATAATTTCCCCAGCAGAGTCGCCAGTTCTGTGATCGGTGGAAATGAGAACTGACTGTTTTTTAAGCTGGTTCGTGAAATGTCGCGGAAGCAAGAGTCGCCACCGTCTTTTATTTTCTCCAACATGGACAGGACAAAAGCACAACAAAATTCCTTATGAGAAGGTTTCTCGGTTCGGGAGGTAGATTTATAGAATGGGAAGGTGTTAGCACCCTTTCTATCCATGGTTATCCATGGGCTCTTAGATACTTGCTCTTATGTTTTCAAAATGTTTGCTTTTCAAAATGTGAGTGGGTTTGAAAAAGTTTCGTTTTTGAAAGATTTCTAAGTGACTCTTGTATCTGTCCTCAAGAGTGTTTGAAAAATTTGTTTTGAAAGCTTTTGAAAGTGTCAGTGTGAAAAGATTTGATTTGTTTTTGAAGAGAGCAAGTATCCATGAGTCGTCTACCTACCCTAAGGAATTAGGTTGTGTAGAAGTCCTTAAGGTAGTGCCATCCCACCATTGAGAGGTAGGTAGCACCACCGTTGGAGGTGTTCGGGTCAATTCGATTGTAGGGACAGTGTGGTCACCGAAGCAACAGTAGGAAACCTTAGAAGCTACCCTTATGTCCTAGATCCTTTTTTAATCCGAGGCAACCGTTTCGAGGCAACTGTTCCGAGGCAATTGTTTCGAGGCAACTGTGTCGAGGCAACTGTGTCGAGGCAACTAGATCATGGACATAAGGACCGCTAAAACGTCCTATACTTGACGACCACGTTTCGAAGGCAATGAGTGAGGCGTACCTTAGAAGTGGTGTGTGTATTTGTGTGTTGTTTTCAGTTTAACAGTTATCTTTGACCATGGCATTGTGAGCTACGCTTGTTTTTTAATTACCATACATTCTTTCATGCAAGTTTAGCAGTTAGGAGTGCGGAAAATTAAAAGACAGAAATATAAAAGTTACGCTATTACAAGGCGCGGGTCTATACATCGCCAAAGTACAAAGACCCGTTTTTGATAAAAGATGCGGAAAGTAAAAAATGCGGTAAACCTAATTACTATTACATTCGGAAAGCAGTTACATAATAATCAATAAGAAAATAAATGCGCGAAAAGAATTAAAATGAACGTTCGAGGGTGTTGGACCCTTTGCTTGAAATTAAATGAAATTAAAACCTAATTATTTACTTAATTAAAGAAAAGAAAACGTGTTTTTTATGTTTTTGTATTTATTATGGAAATAAAGAAAAGAATTTACAAGGAAGCCCTAATTCTAAATTATTTTTAGTTATTAAGGAAAATATTAAAGTTGACCTAATTACTAATTAATTAATTTACATATTTATGTACAAAATAATACTAATAATAAATAATAAATAATGATGAAAATAATTAATTAAGAAAAAGATAAAAAAAATGTCAAAACCTAATTCCATGTATTTTTTATTTATTAAGAAAAAGTGTCAAAATTAAAACCTAATTTGAACTAGATTAATTGTTAGTTATTTATTTACAAAAAAATATGTTAGTGGTGAAATTAATAATAATTAAATATAAAACATTTTTTGTTTCTGATTTTTTTATTATGAAAATTAATTAATGGTGAATTAATAAAAACAATTAAAAACAATTGAAAAGAATTATAATTAGAAAAGAAAAGAAAACAAATATGCAAACCAAGGGGGGGTGTCTGGCCCATGTGGAGGTTTTTTTTGAAGTATTCTGGCCCATTAGACAAAGGCCTCGTTTGACTTTCCAGGTTGAGTGCATATTGGTTGACTAGAGTGTACCATAGGCTTCAATCTGTGGCCATTGAATGAGTGATCAAGGCCACTTGGCAGGCTAACGTATGGGGATGCATGGTGGAGCATTGAAGGAGTGTTGCATGTGAATATGTTAACACAAAAAATATCAATTATGTGGGGGGACCTGGGAATCGAACCCAGGTCCCAATGCTTGCAATACATGTCCTTCACCATCTGAGCTAGGCAACACGTTTGTAGTGTAACTGGATAACAATTATTATATAAAAAAACAAATGTTAATGATATAAAACAAAAAAACGCGCCAGATTTTGAACTATCCAACCATGTGATGACACGCCTGTCTTCTTCTTCGTTTACCTGCAAAATATGAATGAGATAGCGGGGGTTTTAAACCCCCACAAACTGAAAGTCCTGAAAATAGCGATTAGAAGAGGAGGTAACATAAATTGAGCGCGAGGGTATCATTTGATTCGTCTTGTTGCAACGAATTTGTCTATACTGGTTTGGAAGTCCAATTTTATAGCATATGCAAAGCCCCAATTTTTGAGCTCTGAAACCCTAACGTTTGTTCATGGCAGATTTTGATACAAGCAATTTTAGCACAATTAAACTATACCAAAAGTTTCAGGGAGATGTCAGTAGTACAAATCAATGAGCAAAACATATGAATGATGCGTAGAAATTAAGTTTCGATTATGAAAATATTCGTTCAAACCATGACCATGTTTTACCGTTTCTTTGAGTATGAGAGCGTGTTCTTGGTTACAATAGCTTCCTGGCAATGTCAGCAGTGTATTGGAAAAGATTTTAGGCCTTGAATTGCCCTGCAAGTATGAAATCAGTTTCCAAGTTTTTGTTGAAATTTTTGCAACTTGGTTATGGATTCTCAGCAGCTTTTTCGTGTGTTTCTGAATGAGGTTAGGTCTTGCATATGCATGTGAATGATTCTAGGTCAAAAATAAGCCCATGAATCCATTGCAATAATGTTTCATATCTTTGATTTTCAATTATGTATTTCCAATCTTTTTCCATTGAAACTTTTGCCAATCATGGATGATTTTCCTTTTTTGAATGAGAAACAGTTTTTCCAGCTTGCCCTGATATGATTTGCTTCACAAAAGATCCAAAAAACATATCTTTTTTAATTTTCATATAATTAAAATCAATTAAATGAATTAATATAAATATAAATTCAATTAATTAATTAAAAATAAGAAAATAAATTATTTTGAGCTCAATGGGTCGTGCATAGGCTTTGGGTAATGATTCAAGGAAGAATTTGAGGCCCATTAGCAAATTTGAAGTGTTTTAGGCAAAGTTGACTTTTGAAAATTCCCAAAAATTTCCCAACTTATACAATGCATATCTTGCTCAATTTTGAATCTATGAACATGTTCTTGGACATTTTGGAAAGGTCTTGAAGTCCTCTAACCAATACCTTTGGTCCCATGCCATTTTGATTTACCAATCTCAAGTTATGGTCTTTGACTTAAAGTGCCTTTTTGTTGACTTTTGAAAATGACCTATAATGTTGAAATTGATAACTTTTTGTGGGAGCATTTCTTGGACTTGGAGTGTGAATATGAGTTGTAGGAAATTTCATCCCCTTCAAAATGAGCTTTGGATTGGATTTTTCTGATAAACCATGAAGAAGTTATGCCTTGGTCAATTTGCAGTTGACTTTTCAACTGTCCAAAAATAGAAACTTTTGCATCTTGAGACTTTTGAGCCATGCTTGAGAAATCATGATCAAGAATTGATAAAATGATGATTGTGGATTCAAAATAAGATGTTGACCAAAAAATTTGACTTTTGACTGTCAAATGACCATTTTGCCCCTACAGTTGACTGTGGAGCAATTAGGGTTTTTGACTGTGCAATTTGATGCTGTGAGTCTTGAAACTTGACGTATAGATGCTTGACAATGTATATAGGCATATAGGACTTGATTGGACCCTTGGAAACCTCAATTTCCTTGCCAGAACCAAAACCCTAATTTTGACTGTGTTAGGAGGCAATTGGACTGTGTAACCCTTGAGGGGTTTTGAATCATCTGGAGATTGATCTTGCCAAATCTTGAAGAATATGGGAGGGAAAATTTTGGGGTACAACAGAACCCAATGGGATTGTTCACATAGATGTTGTTCTTTCTCTTTCAATAATTCCTGTCTTTCGGCGTCGTTCTCTTACTAGGATGTCAGCCTCTTGTACAAAACGCCTATTATAGGCCAACTTCAAAAATCAATACAATTTATTTTCACAAGAAATTTCAACTTGTTTTTTCTTTTTCTGTTTTGTTTTTCAAGAACATCCAATGATTCATTTTTGATATATACATTCGAAAATAATTATTGCTCATAAATATTTACATAAGAAACAAAAGACAATTACTCGTAATTCCAGGAACAGGGGCAAACAAGAAATGTCCAAACCTTACAGTTTCTCTACCCACCAGGTACAGGGATGGAGCCAGCTTGAGAATATGACTAAAGGTACACACACTCCCTACAGAGTAGGAAGTATCCAAAGATAGTGGTGTTAGCTCTTTCTAGCCAAGGTTCATGATCGCGAATGAGTCGGTAAAATTCTCTCCAAGCAGAGTTTATCTATCGCCAGCAATAGAAGTTCACCACCAGCGGAGTTTATTTCTCCAAATCAGCAGATCGTCCAACAGAGTATCTCTCTTCCCCATAGAGTCATTCTCCCTACAGGATTATTCTTAAACAGAGTCTCTCCTGGCAGAATATTATTAAGAAGAACAAACGCAAGTCTCCAGCTAATCATCTTCGCTCACTATCCCCAGTGAAAACGAAGAACTCAACTCCTTGTACTCTCCAGTGGCAGTCCAGGATTTATTCTCCCCTTCTGGAGAATATCACAAGAACATCACATATCCATATTGTGATTGGTGGAAATAGAACTGATTGTTTTTTAAGCTGGTTCGCGAAATGTCGCGGTAAGCAAGAGTCGCCACCGTCTTTTATGTTCTCCAACACGGAAAGGACAAAAGCACAGCAAAATTCCTTCTTTGAGATGTCTCTCGGTTCGGGAGGTAGATTTATAGAAAGGGAAGGTGTTAGCACCCTTTCTATCCGTGGTTATCCACGGGCTCTTAGGTACTTGCTCACTATGTTTTCAAAAATTGTTTGCTTTTCAAGTGTATGTGGGTTTTGAAAAAGTTTAGTTTGAAAAACTTCTAAGTAACTCTTGTATCAGTCCTCAAGAGTGTATGAAGTATTTGTTTGAAAACTTTTTGAAAGTGTGAGTGCGAAAAGTTGTTTATGTTTTTTGAAAGAGAAAGTACCCAGGAGAAATCTACCTACTCTAAAGGAATTAGGCTGTGTAAGAGTCCTTCAGACAGTGCTATCCCACTATTGAGAAGTAGGTAGCACCATCGTTGGAGGTGTTCGGGTCAATTCGATTATTAGGGACAATGTGTGGTCACCAAAGCAATAGTAGGACGCCTTAGCGACAACCCTAATGTCCTAGATCCCTTTTTTTTTCCGAGGCAACCGTTTCGAGGCAACTGGATCTTTAGACAGGAGGGCGACCTCTAAAACACCCTATACTTGACGACCACGTTCGAGGCAACCGAGTGAGGCGTACCCTAGGAGTGGCATGTGCATGTGTGTCGTTTCAGTTTATGTTTATCTTTGAACATGCATTTGTGAGCTACGGGTTGATTTTATTTGTCAGGCAATCTTGTCATGCATTTTAACAGTTAAGAGTGCGGAAAATAAATTGCGGAAAGGTAAATCTACGCTATTACAAGGCGCGAGTCTATACATCGCCAAAAATATAACCCGTTTGGAAAATAAATGCGAGAAAGTAAAAGAAAGCGATAAAATCCTAATTAACTATTACATCCTCGGAAACAGTTACATAAATATAATCAAAAGGAATTAAAGCGCGAAAGAAATTAATCGGGACGTCCTTAGGGTTTTGACCCTTTTTTGAGAAAATAAAGAAGTAATTTGTCCTTTTTTGCAATTAATATTAAATATCAAACCTAATACTAATTAATTAATTAATTAAAAGAAAAAAGAATATTTTTTGTGTTTTTTATGTTTTTAAGGAATTAAAAGTTGAAAGAAAAAAAAAACCTGATTCTAAGCTTGATTTTATTTATTGTAAAAAAGATTAAAATTAAACCTAATTAACCAAAAGACTAAATAAATTAATTTGCATTTATTTACAAAAAATAACTAATAGTGAAATTAATAAATAATAAAAATATTTGCATTTTTTAATTCTCTGACTTTATTATGAAAATTATTAATTTGTTAATTATATAATAATAATAGTAATTAAGAATAATTAAAATGGAAAATATGAAAGAAAAACAATAAACCAGGGGGGGTATGCTGGCCTAGATGGAGGTTTTGCTGGAAATTTTAGGCCCATAACACTCAAGCCTTTGTTGAATTTGGAGAATTGCCCAGAGCGTGCTTTGACTTGGAGCATGGTGTCCAGCATCTTATGGCCTTTGGATTGGGTATTGTGGACACATGGCGCCTGAGATGGGGGAGTGCATGGTGGAACGTTTTGAGAATCCTGCATATGAACTCATTGAAAAAAATAGAAACAAGGAATTTGGGGGACCTGGGAATCGAACCCAGGTCCCAATGGTGACCAGCCACATCATCCTCCACTAAGCCATTGCGTTGCATCTGTTAGTATAGTGGGTAATAAAAATAATATATGAAAACAAACGCACATGCTGGAAAGAGAAAAACGCGCGTTATATTTGAATGAGCCAGTGGTGTCTGAACACGTCTTCATCGTCTTCATGAAACCTGCAGAAAAACATATCAAATAGCGGGGGTTTTTAACCCCCACAACCTGTATCCATAGAAAATAGCGATTAGGCGTACATTAAACATAAATTGTTCGCGAGGGTTGGGTTTGATTCGTCTGGCCTTGACGAATTCAAACATATGCGTCTCAAGGTCTGATTTTTCCTCAATAAGAAAACCCCAATTTTAGAGCTTGGAAAACCTAGAAATCGTTCATGGTGATTTCTGTTTCAGGGCACCATAATGCAATTCACCTATACCGTTAGCTTCAGAAAGGTGTTAGAAATGTAAAGCAATGATTATAACATGTTAATGATGCATAAAACGTGAGTTTCGATTCTAGAAAAATTAAGCAAACCGTGAGTTTGTTCTGGACGTTTCCTTGAGTGTTAGCCCTTGATTTGATTTGCAAAAGGTTTCTGGGAATGCTAGCAATGTATTGGAATAAAAAACAAGCTTTGAATCACGTTAAATTATGGAATTCAGTTTTGAGTTTTCTTCACTTTTTTCCAATATTGCATATGGCTTTTTGCAGCAGCTCTCACGTGTATAGCATTAGGGTTAGCTTGCTTGCATATATGGCAATAGAGTTAGGTCAACAGCTGGGCCTTAATCCATCTATAGGAGAGAATTAGATTTACACTTTCCTCCATTGTCAACCTTTCCATATTTGAATCAAATCTTAAGATTTTGTGTACACATAAGCCCTAGCACGAATTGTTTGGTCAGCACATGATATATGAAAGCTGTATAAATCAAAAAGATACTATTTCATTGATTTTTAGATTTTATTTGAATTATTAAAGATTTAAAATGAATTAAATCAATAAAAATTAAATAAAATAGAAAAATAAATGTTTGATCTTGAAATTAATCATGGGACACGTGTGTGGCATGACAAGGCTGAATCAAGTGGAAGAAAGTGGGCCCTTTTTGTCAAAAATTGAAGTTTTAAGGATAGTTGACTTTTGCACATTCATGAAAATTTCGCAACTTCTCCAATGCATATATTGCTCAATTTTGATCATATGAACATGTTCTTTGACATTTTGGAAAGGTCTTGAAGTCCCCTAACCAATGCCTTTGGTCCCATGTCATTTGGATTTACCAATCTCAAGTTATGGTCTTTGACTTAAAGTGCCTTTTTGTTGACTTTTGAAATTGACCTATAATGTAGAAATTGATAACTTTTTGTGAGAGAATTTCTTGGACTTGGAATGTGAAGATTAGTTATAGGAAATGTCATTCCCTTTAAGATGAGAATTGGATGGGATTTTTCTGATGAACCATGAAAAAGTTATGCCCTGGTCAAGTTACAGTTGACTTTTCTACTGTCCAAAAATAGCAACTTTTGCATCTTTGATGATTTTTGAGCCATGCTTGTGGAATCATGATCAAGACTTGATCTAATGATGATTGTGAGCTCAAAACAAGATGTTGGCCAAACATTCTGACTTTTGACTGCAAAATCACCATTTTACCCCTGTAGTTGACTGTTGAGCAAATAGGCTTTTTGACTGGGCAAACTGGCATTGTGAATCTTGAAACTTGGCATGTAGATGCTTGATAATGTATATGGGCACATGTGACTTGGTTGAGCCATTGAAATCCTCAAATTCCTTGAGAGAACCAAAACCTTAATTTTGACTAGCTTAGAAGATGTTTGACTGTGCAATCCCTTGAGAAGTCTTGAACCATTTGAAGATGATTTTTGACAAACTTTGAAGAATATGGGAGGGAAAATTTTGGGGTACAACAGTTTCCCCTGTTCAATCTTCTTAGACCTGAGGATGTAGATTGGCTTGCGTGCCTTTCGTGATCCGAAGGTGGAAGATGATTGAACACTAGATTGCCCAGAAATTTGCACTCATATAGTGTGTTATCAGCAATGTGATGTCGGGAATGGGCTTATAGATGCCATTTGGAGAGATGATGGATAGGAGGATGGGCTTATAGATGCCATCTGGAAGTGTAATGGATAGTTGTGGAGATGGGCTTAAAGATGCCATCCGGAGGTGTCGATCGCGTAAGAGATTCCTTAGCGAGAACTTGTATATTTGAGAAAGAAAGATAATTTCCTGGACTGTTACAGGGGTTGATCTTCAAACTCTTCATGTAGATATGCCCTGGCTAGATACAGGTACCGAATCTACAATCAATCGCTCACAGATATGCCCTGGCTAGATATAGGTATTGAATCTGGAATTGGTCGTCTACAGATATGCCCTGGCTAGATACAGGTATCGAATCTGGAACAAAAGGTTGATGGGTTGTCTCTACTGACAGATTATATCAGAAAAATCTTTAGGGATCGATTTAACTGAACCGGGGGAGGTTTTGTCCTCTTTGACGAGTTGTCTCTCTTAACGGGTTGTCCTTATTGGCAGGTTGTCTTTGATGACGGGTGTCTATAACGACGGGTGTCTATAACGACGGGTGTCTATAACGACGGGTGTCTATAACGACGGGTGTCTATAACAACGGGTGTCTATAACGACGGGTGTCTATAACGAAGGGTGTCTATATTGATGGGTGTCTATAACGACGGGTGTCTATAATGACGGGTTGTCTAAAATGACGGGTGTCTATAACGACGGGTGTCTATAACGACGGGTTTGCATTAGAAAGATCTTTAAGAATTGATTTAACTGGATTTATCTTCTTTGACTGGATTTGTCTTCTTTGACTGAATTTGTCTTCTTTGACTGGATGATTATATAACTGTATCCTTCCTGAAAGGTAAGAGTCAGTCATATGCAATGCATGATATGGATCAAGCAATGATGTTCTCGACATAAATGAGATTGTATGATATGATGCGTATATGCATGTATCATGATGTATAACAATGCGATGTTTATGAATGTATCTTCGTCTGGGAAAATAAATCCTTGACGAATGCCGGGAGTTTCTTGAATCCTGGGCTGATGCTGAAGAGGAGAGCTCTTCGTTTCCGCTGGGGATGATGGTTGCAAGAATAAACCGATAGGAGAAGATGACTTCGTTGGGGAATAAACTTGTCGAAGAGATTACTCTGCGGGGAATTATTCTGTGGGAAGAGATACTTCGCTGAGGTTTGATGATAACTCCGCTGGGGATACCGTTGATAAGTTCTGTTGGAGGATTTGATGAACTCCGCTGGGGATAGGAAGAAACTTTGTCGAGGACGATCTTTCCGTTGCAATTAGCTGAGGATAACCCAGTTATAGGCTCTGGTGGGGAATAACCTTTGAACAAAGCCGGGGAGATGCGTTCGTACTCCGCAGGGGATAAGCTTCCAGAATCTACTGGGGATAAGCCTCCAAAATCTACTAGGGATATGGATTCCACTCTCCTGGGGAATCTTTTGGACTGTACTGGGGAATGGTTCCACTGGGGAATGTTGAGATCTTATGGGGATATCCAACTTCTTTAAGGCTGACAGTAGACTAACTCTGCTTGGGGGAAGTATCGCTGACTTGCTGGAGATACTGTGCCTTGTTAGGACTGACGGGAGACCAACTCTACTTGGGGAGAGTATGGCTGATTCTTGTCTTACTCTGGGGAGTGAAGGTATCTTGGTCATGTTCTTCAGCTGAACTTACCTTGGTACCTTGGTGGACAGAGCAACTAGATCGTTCAGACCATTCTTATTTCCCCAGTTTCTGCGGGAGAGGAAGGCCTGTGAGGTGTTTGATACCTGCTGATTGAAAAATCTTCTTCTGGTAGGCAAGTGACGAGATGCCGGGACATAGTCGTACGCTTTGATCCCTAATTTTTTCCTGGACCGCCCTTTCGGGTTTTCAGTCCACCGGGATACCCTTTTTTGCCCAAGCCGCCTTTTCAGGTTTTTGACTTGCCGGGTGTACAGATTTTTCATTTTCATCCCTTATTTTTGCCCGAACCCTTTTGGTTCGCCGGGAAGCCCTTATTTTTGCCTAGGTGTGTCAACCTAGCGGGTCTTTGATTATGCGTAGTATTTTTTCGACTATGTCCACGCTCTCAGAATGTAGGGAGTTGTCACTGTAAGTAGCGTTGTGTCGCCATACCACCAGAAGGTGTCTGATCAAGCAAAATTCGTTGCTGGAATTCATGCCCAGTGCCCCAAGTGACTCAGGCGGAGATTTGCCCCTATTTATTTGGCATCCTTGAGAGATTCCTTGAATCTTGACTGGACTTCCCCAGATGACGGACCATGACCATGTCTTCCCCTTGGTTGGAAGTGTTTTTTCATTTGAGGTGACCCTGTTTATTGAGAAGGTTTTTGTTCACTGGGTATTCGTCGTGCGAACTTCTATGCTGTTCAAACAAATAGTCATATGCAAACAATGTTATTCTAAGAATGCAAAGCTTATGTCTGTCTTGAAGTTTTTGAAAATGCATTTTTCAGTAAAACAAGCAAGTTTTGTAAAATGTGATGTCAACTCAAGATTTTTACAGCGAGCCTTAAGGAGTCAGGATACCTTTGGTAACAGTATGCTCTCGAACTAACCCATGCTTCAGCTAGGACTTTTAAGGGTTATAACGTGGCCTAGTTCACGGTTTTAAGAAACAAAGGATAAAGGCTCAAATTTTATTTGTACCCACCTGTTCTTCGTGATGTTCTTCAATCCTAAACTCAGCTAATCATGCGTTAGATTTTGTTTGAATCCTTGCTTTGATATTCCGGCGAAGGTTCGGATATTGACAGTTTATTTTGAATAGGCAGTCATTTCTTTTTGTTGAGGGTTTGTAGGACCTCTTTTTTTCCGATTTTATTATCCCTGTTTTTTGCCTGACTGTTCCTATTTTCAAGATTACAGTCACGGGATGCCCCAGTTTTGTAAGTCTCCTTCATAGGTTTTGACTTATTGGGCTTTTACTTTGAGAAATATTGACTGCCTGTCTTGACGATTATTGGGAACCATCACTGTCTTTTGTTTTTTGGAAGGACTTCTTTGGATGCCATTCCTTGTGCACCTAGATCAACTGAGAAAACTACCCTGCCCCTGGTTATAATTAAGGGTTTTAATTTTGGTGAAAAGAAAAACTCCGACTTCTTTGGCTCGAAGGGGTTGACGAGGGATTATCTTCCTTATAACTCCACTTTTTAGGATTTGAAACAATGCCTGTACCTCATCAGCGGGGTCTGTCCAAAAGCATACTGTAAAGATTGTGGTATCGTTTTCGTCATCCTCCCTCAAAAGGCTTAGAAATTTTTTCGAGAATTGATAATCACAAAAAATGAAAGCAATTTTAAGCATATTGAAAATAATCAATTCAAGACAGACACGTGTAATGCATTCATGAAAAAAGAGTTTGACATGAGATTGTTTGAATAAGCAAAGGAAAAAAAAATACAACTTGAATTCAAATGAACAAAAGTTTTTTCAATCCTAGCCATGTTTTGGCAAGGGAGCAGTGATCACATTGGGAGTCTCGGGCGCTTCTAACTCGACCTCCTTTGCATTAATTAGGTCCTGAACCTTGTTCCTCAAAGTCCAACAATCATCTGTAGCATGCCCCAGGCTGTCAGAATGATAAGCGCAGCGGGTGTTGGGGTTATACCTTGAAGGTGTCTTGTTGGGATTCTTAGGAGGGTCCCTTGGAGCTACCAGATTGGTCTCCAGCAATTGTGGCAATATCTGGGACAAGGTCATGCCGAGGGGAGTGAATTGCCTTCTAGGTCTCTCTTCCCTTTGTTGGTTGCAATGTTGAGGATCACTGGACGGTTTTGAAATAACTACCGCGTTGACAGCTTGGCGGTGTTCGGACTTATTCTGCCCTCTTGAACCATAGACAGCACTGGATTCTTTCTTGAATGGTTTTTTCTCAGTGTTCGAGGAGTCACCTTTCTGTATTGATACCAACTTCTATCCTCTCACCAGTTAAGATCAGATCTGTAAACCCAGCAGAGGAATTCCCAATCAGATGGTTGAAGAACGGACCTGACAGGGTCCCCAAGAATATATCCACAAGTTCACGATCAGTTAAGGGTGGCTGCACCTGTCCAGCAAGGTCTCTCCACTTTTGAGCATATTCCTTGAATCCTTCACCCGTCCCTAGTGACATACCCTGGAGTTGGGTACGCATAGCAGCGAGGTCGGAATTATACTGATACTGCTTGTAGAACGCAGTAGCCAAGTCCTCCAAGTTACGAATACTGGCTCCATCTAGCTGATAGAACCATTCGAGTTGAGTCCCTGAAAGACTGTCCTGGAAGAAATGGATCCATAGATTCTTGTCAGCAGTGTAAGGTTGGATCTTCCTTACGTATGATCTGAGATGCAGCCTAGGACAAGAGGCTTCGTCGTACTTTGCAAAAGTGGGTGCCTTGAACTTGTGTGGGATCACCACCCCAGAGGATAGACCTAGATCTTCGAAGTCCAGGCCGGGCACTTTCTATATCTCCATAGCACTAAACCGGTCCTCTAGCTATTTGTACCTGTCTTCGACAGGAGGATACTGTTCATCATTGAAATCCGTCTCGTTGTCGGAGACCACGGGACTAGGAACCCTTTCCTCTTGTGGACTGTCTTTCCCTACAGAGGAAGTAGCCAGATCAGCCTCGTTTTGTGATCCATTCCCGGATCTGCGTCTAGGGTTGAACAAAATAGTCCTCTTCTTCTTCTTCTTCATAAGCAAGGTCTTCAACTCCTGTTGACCCTGGGCTAGGCTCATGACCAACTCTTGAAACTGGGCGTTCTGGGCTTGGAGGGCCTGGATAGCTTGTTCAGTGGATGGTGCAGGATTCATGCTAATTGCTGAAATAAACAGCGAAGAAGATAAGTGACCTGTAGAAAAAGGGTACCTGTAATGCAATGATATGCATGATATGCATGCAAGGTTTTCAAGGATCTCGCGGGGTAAACAAGAAAATTGTTAGCATTTGAATTTTGTAGCTTGATTGAAGGAACTTCATGTTGTTAAGAGTCCTTCTTCAAGAGTCAAAGCTCACCATATCGAGTGGGTCATAGCCCCTGACTCAAGTTATCATGTTTTGATCTCCGAACAACCTTGACTAGAGGAAAATAAATCCTCTTTGCCCCTTGCTGGACATTTGATTCATCATGACCTGCATCACAAACCCTTGAGACCCTTGAAATGGGTTAGTCCTTATGCAAGATGTATGCAGGTTAGTCCTTATGCAGGATGCATGCCATGTTATGATGGTATGATGTTATGCTATGCGTGGAGGGACGTAGGTAAACCCTGTTATAAGCCCAGATTAAGGACTGTAAACAAAACCTGCAAGGAACTCACGTGTCAGATAACAAGCATGCAAGTAGTCAAGTTTGAAGGCACACAAGTCACACAAGACAACCCTTAGAGTTTAGGCCAGCATGAAGTTTAAGTACTACCCTCTTTCAGTTTCAGTGGGTTAAGACCTGTCCTAAAAAATAGTAACCGGTTCCTAGAGGATCTTAATATCACTGACTACCCTCAATCGGTCATAACTCCAGCGCAACAACCTTTTCTTGTGGCCAGAACCATCGCGAGAGTTTAGCCTCAATGAGTGTAGCATACTGCTACTGTTCTATGGCCAAGTTGGTCAATTTAAGGTTCTAAGGTCAATTGGTGCTTAATGACTCCTCAGAAGACCCATATTCTCCTCGTTTCAACACAAGGGATATCGGTACAGACCAAGGTATCACACCAATGTAGCTACTGCTTCACCCGTGTCGGTCTATGCCGGACAGGTCCCTCACAGTTTATTGCTACCTAAAGGGTATTCCCCAGATCCGGGTTAGGATCTATGAAACTCTAATACAAGCCCACAAATATAAATCTTACAAAGTATGCAATTGAAAACATAGAATGATCTAATCCTAAGGTACACCTCACTTATAAAATCCCCAGTAGAGTCGCCAGTTCTGTGACCGGTGGAAATAGAACTGACTGTTTTTTAAGCTGGTTCGCGAAATGTCGCGGTAAGCAAGAGTCGTCACCGTCTTTTATGTTCTCCAAGATGGAAAGGACAAAAGCACAGCAAAATTCCTTCTTTGAGATGTCTCTCGGTTCGGGAGGTAGATTTATAAAAAGGGAAGGTGTTAGCACCCTTTCTATCCGCGGTTATCCACGGGCTCTTAGGTACTTGCTCACTATGTTTTCAAAAATTGTTTTCTTTTCAAGTGTATGTGGGTTTTGAAAAAGTTTAGTTTGAAAAACTTCTAAGTAACTCTTGTATCAGTCCTCAAGAGTGTATGAAGTATTTGTTTGAAAACTTTTTGAAAGTGTGAGTGCGAAAATTTGTTTATGTTTTTTGAAAGAGCAAGTACCCAGGAGAAATCTACCTACTCTAAAGGAATTAGGTTGTGTAAGAGTCCTTCAGACAGTGCTATCCCACTATTGAGAAGTAGGTAGCACCGTCGTTGGAGGTGTTCGGGTCAATTCGATTATTAGGGACAATGTGTGGTCACCAAAGCAATAGTAGGACGCCTTAGCGACAACCCTAATGTCCTAGATCCCTTTTTTTTTCCGAGGAAACCGTTTCGAGGCAACTGGATCTTTAGACCGGAGGGCGACCTCTAAAACACCCTATACTTGACGACCACATTCGAGGCAACCGAGTGAGGCGTACCCTAGGAGTGGCATGTGCATGTGTGTCGTTTCAGTTTATGTTTATCTTTGAATATGCATTTGTGAGCTACGGGTTGATTTTATTTGTCAGGCAATCTTGTCATGCATTTTAACAGTTAAGAGTGCGGAAAATAAATTGCGGAAAGGTAAATCTACGCTATTACAAGGCGCGGGTCTATACATCGCCAAAAACATAACCCGTTTGGAAAATAAATGCGAGAAAGTAAAAGAAAGCGATAAAATCCTAATTAACTATTACATCCTCGGAAACAGTTACATAAATATAATCGAAAGGAATTAAAGCGCGAAAGAAATTAATCGGGACGTCCTTAGGGTTTTGACCCTTTTTTGAGAAAATAAAGAAGTAATTTGTCCTTTTTTGCAATTAATATTAAATATCAAACCTAATACTAATTAATTAATTAATTAAAAGAAAAAAGAATATTTTTTATGTTTTTTATGTTTTTAAGGAATTAAAAGTTGAAAGAAAAAAAAACCTAATTCTAAGCTTGATTTTATTTATTGTAAAAAAGATTAAAATTAAACCTAATTAACCAAAAGACTAAATAAATTAATTTGCATTTATTTACAAAAAATAACTAATAGTGAAATTAATAAATAATAAAAATATTTGCATTTTTTAATTCTCTGACTTTATTATGAAAATTATTAATTTGTTAATTAAATAATAATAATAGTAATTAAGAATAATTAAAATGGAAAATATGAAAGAAAAACAATAAACCAGGGGGGGTATGCTGGCCCAGATGGAGGTTTTGCTGGAAATTTTAGGCCCATAACACTCAAGCCTTTGTTGACTTTGGAGAATTGCCCAGAGCGTGCTTTGACTTGGAGCATGGTGTCCAGCATCTTATGGCCTTTGGATTGGGTATTGTGGACACATGGCGCCTGAGATAGGGGAGTGCATGGTAGAACATTTTGAGAATTCTGCATATGAACTCATTGAAAAAAATAGAAACAAGGAATTTGGGGGACCTGGGAATCGAACCTAGGTCCCAATGGTGACCAGCCACATCATCCTCCACTAAGCCATTGCATTGCATCTATTAGTATAGTGGGTAATAAAAATAATATATGAAAACAAACGCATATGCTGGAAAGAGAAAAACGCGCGTTATATTTGAATGAGCCAGTGGTGTCTGAACACGTCTTCATCGTCTTCATGAAACCTGCAGAAAAACATATCAAATAGCGGGGGTTTTTAACCCCCACAACCTGTATCCATAGAAAATAGCGATTAGGCGTACATTAAACATAAATTGTTCGCGAGGGTTGGGTTTGATTCGTCTGGCCTTGACGAATTCAAACATATGCGTCTCAAGGTCTGATTTTTCCTCAATAAGAAAACCCCAATTTTAGAGCTTGGAAAACCTAGAAATCGTTCATGGTGATTTCTGTTTCAGGGCACCATAATGCAATTCACCTATACCGTTAGCTTCAGAAAGGTGTTAGCAATGCAAAGCAATGATTATAACATGTTAATGATGCATAAAACGTGAGTTTCGATTCTAGAAAAATTAAGCAAACCGTGAGTTTGTTCTGGACGTTTCCTTGAGTGTTAGCCCTTGATTTGATTTGCAAAAGGTTTCTGGGAATGCTAGCAATGTATTGGAATAAAAAACAAGCTTTGAATCACGTTATATTATGGAATTCAGTTTTGAGTTTTCTTCACTTTTTTCAAATATTGCATATGGCTTTTTGCAGCAGCTCTCACGTGTATAGCATTAGGGTTAGCTTGCTTGCATATATGGCAATAGAATTAGGTCAGCAGCTGGGCCTTAATCCATCTATAGGAGAGAATTAGATTTACACTTTCCTCCATTGTCAACCTTTCCATATTTGAATCAAATCTTAAGATTTTGTGTACACATAAGCCCTAGCACAAATTGTTTGGTCAGCACATGATATATGAAAGCTGTATAAATCAAAAAGATACTATTTCATTGATTTTTAGATTTTATTTGAATTATTAAACATTTAAAATGAATTAAATCAATAAAAATTAAATAAAATAGAAAAATAAATGTTTGATCTTGAAATTAATCATGGGACACGTGTGTGGCATGACAAGGCTGAATCAAGTGGAAGAAAGTGGGCCCTTTTGTCAAAAATTGAAGTTTTAAGGATAGTTGACTTTTGCACATTCATGAAAATTTCGCAACTTCTCCAATGCATATATTGCTCAATTTTGATCATATGAACATGTTCTTTGACATTTTGGAAAGGTCTTGAAGTCCCCTAACCAATGCCTTTGGTCCCATGTCATTTGGATTTACCAATCTCAAGTTATGGTCTTTGACTTAAAGTGCCTTTTTGTTGACTTTTGAAATTGACCTATAATGTAGAAATTGATAACTTTTTGTGAGAGAATTTCTTGGACTTGGAATGTGAAGATTAGTTATAGGAAATGTCATTCCCTTTAAGATGAGAATTGGATGGGATTTTTCTGATGAACCATGAAAAAGTTATGCCCTGGTCAAGTTACAGTTGACTTTTCTACTGTCCAAAAATAGCAACTTTTGCATCTTTGATGATTTTTGAGCCATGCTTGTGGAATCATGATCAAGACTTGATCTAATGATGATTGTGAGCTCAAAACAAGATGTTGGCCAAACATTTTGACTTTTGACTGCAAAATCACCATTTTACCCCTGTAGTTGACTGTTGAGCAAATAGGCTTTTTGACTGGGCAAACTGGCATTGTGAATCTTGAAACTTGGCATGTAGATGCTTGACAATGTATATGGGCACATGTGACTTGGTTGAGCCATTTAAATCTTCAAATTCCTTGAGAGAACCAAAACCCTAATTTTGACTGGCTTAGAAGATGTTTGACTGTGCAATCCCTTGAGAAGTCTTGAACCATTTGAAGATGATTCTTGACAAACTTTGAAGAATATGGGAGGGCAAATTTTGGGGTACAACACATACATTGTAGCATGCGCATATGCATCATACAACATAATCTCATTTATTTTGAGAACATCATTACTCAATACATTTCATACATCATGACATTACATACGACTAACTCTTTACCTTTCAGGGAAAGATGCAATAAAGTTCTCACAAGTTTTCTCTGGTTCAGTCAAATCGATACTAAGATTTCTATTCCAGTTCAAGCTATGAAGCCCAGAAATCGACAGGATAATATCTTGATTTCTCCAAAATACTACGAAGCCTGGAATCGACCAGATAGTGGTATATCTTAAATTCAAGCTTCGAAGCCCAAAAATCAACCGGAAAACAGCTTAATCCTCAACAAGTTATTGTGAAGCCTGGAAATCGACCAGATAGCAATACAAGATACCATGAAACCTGGAATCGACCAGATAATAGGTATAAGACACCGTGAAGCCTGGCGCACGACCATATAACGGTATAAGACTCTGTGAAGACTGGAGCACGACCAGATAGCGGTAAAGGACATTGAAACATGGGACACGACCAGATAATAGTATAAGGTACTGCGAAGCTTGGAATTCGACCAAATAGCAGTTTACTCGGCCAATTACTATGAAGCCTGGAAATCGACCGAATATTAGTATGCCTTAAATTCAATATTGAAGCCCAGATGCAACCGGATAACCACCTAATTCCTTCTGAAGCCTGGAGCATGACCATATAAGAGTTGATAAATTGAAAAGCCTGGAAGACGACCAGATAGCAAGCCTAATCTCATCTCCCAAGTAAGTCGCTGTAAAACCTGGAGCACGACCAGATAGCAAGCGGTCTTATTTTCCTCAACAAATCACTTTAAAGCCTGGAGCACGACCAGATAGCAGTTCATTTTCAACTCCTAGACTAAGAGATGATTCCCCAGTAGAGTAACGGACAACTAAAGCTCCTAAAACTCTATTTCTCTCAAGACAGAGAATAGCATTCCCCAGCGTAGTCCTCCTTCACAACAGGTATACAGGTTCTCGCAAAGGAATCTCTTATGCGATCGACACTTCTTTATATGGAATCTTTAAGCCCATCTTCCGTAAATTGACTTCCAAATGGAATCTATAAGCCCATTCCCAGTACCACTTCATGCGAGTGAAAATTTCTGGGCACTCTAGTGTTCAATCATCTTCCACCTTCGGATCACGAAAGGCAGACGAGCCAATCTACATCCTCAGGTTTAAGAAGATTGAACAGGGGCAGCTGTTGTACCCCAAAATTTGCCCTCCCATTTTTCTCAATACATGTCAAGTGAGGTCCTCAAATTGCTCAAGGAAGTCTAAGGGTTGACCAGACAAAATCTCTCCTAAGGTAGTCCACCTCAAATTAGGGTTTCAGTTTGCATCAAGATGCTTAAGTCCAAAGGATCCCAAATGCTCACCATGGTCCTAATATGATCTCAAGATCATCCGTGCCAAGTTTCAAGCCTTGCAGAGGAAATTTGCTCAGTCAATTGCTCAAAGGCCTGAAAATCGACTATGTTAGGGAAAAAGTCAACTATGGCCCACATACAGTCAAACTTCAATATTTTTGGTCAAAATTCTCATTTTGAAGTATTATTCATCATTTGATCAAGGGTTGATCATGATTCCTCAAGGATTGCTCACAATTCATCAAAACCCAAAAGTTGTTAAATTAGGGTTTTGTAGGAAAAGTCAACTCAACTATGACCAAACATAACTTTCTCATACTTTATAAAAAATGACCCATCCAAATCTCATTTTGAAGAGGCTGTAATTCCCTACAATTCATCTTCATCTCCCAAGTTCAAAATATGTACTCACAAGAAGATATGAATTTGGACATTATAGGTCATTTTGAAAAGTCAACAAAAACACCTTTTGGGTTGCTTAGAGGACCTATTAAGCTTTCTAAAAAGTCCAAGAACGCCTCTCTAGGGTCAAAATTGAGAGAGTTATGCATTGGCAAAGTTGACCCTTTTTGCAAAATTGCCAAAAGTCAAAAGTGTCCAAAATTGCATTTTTTGCTAAATGGGCCAAACTTTTTATGCTTGCACTGAGTTTGTAATGTGACCCACGACCCATGAGCTCTTCCACTTGTCATTATTTTATTTTTGTCATTTATTTTGATCTTATTTCATTTAAATCAAATAAAATCAAAATAAAATAATGAAAATATCAAAAACTAATTAAATCTTGAGATTTTGTGCATGATTAGGTCCAATACACAGCTGGAAACAAGATCAAATCGTGCAAGGCTCATATGGATACAAAAAGATTGCATTTTGCTTGATTTGGAAAGATTTTGCACAAGGATCAAATCATGTATCAATAATCATAATTAGAGAAGATTTGAAACAAATGGCAACCCTAATTCATTCTTGGATACATAAGGGACAATTGCAGACCAAAAAAATGGGGAGAGAGGCGTGAAAAGGCAGAAAGCAAACTTCTTTCAAGAAAAGTTACAGACCAATTTCCATGTTACATATCACCTCAAGGCATTCTAACCATCCCAATCGTTTACTGGACATTCCTAGACTGTGTTACAACTGCTAGCAAGCTTTCCCACGCTCAGAATCACACTGTAAGGTTCAAACGGTTTGTCTCTTTTCTTGAAATCGAATGCACTGATTCTGGCATCTTTAGCATGAATAATTGACATATTCTTAATCCTTGAGATGTTTTCAAGCTAATGGTTATGATTAATTGCATTTTTATTGACTGTACAGCAAAGTTCCATGGCTAGGTTTTTTCCTTTGTTTTTAGGGTTTTCTTGTACAGGGACAATTGGCCATTAATAATGGTACCATGATGCTCGTGATGTTGCAACGATTTGATTTGTACCATTGGTTGTGATTTGTCATACATGTACAAGATTTTGGAATAGGAAAGGGTTGTACCTACACTCAGTGTCCGTAGGTAAAGCTCTTTTATCTAAAGCGACGGATGCAACGAGGAAGATGATGACGTCGCAATATGTGAGTGGATCGTTTGAATATGCGCGCGTTTTGGGAAGCGTAGCACATGATTTGTATTTTATTTTATTTGCTTTGTTATTTTTATAACTAAACATGCCAGCTCAGTTGGCAAGCGTGCAGGGTGATAAGGCTCAAGGACCTGGGTTCGATCCCCAGGTCCCAACGTTTGCTTTATATTGTTTTTCTTTGCATAATCAGGTGTACTGGTGTCCCACGAATTTACCATGCATCATCAACATCCAACCATCAGATCATCAAGGCTGCAGATCCAAGGTTGTTCCAGGAAGGTCCACAATATGCCCCAGTCAAGCAAGCACATAGGATTGGAAAACTCAAACAGGCCAGGAGTTTATTGGGCTCAGATTTTCAATTAGCACCCCCCTTCTTGCTAGGAAACCAGGCCCATCTTTCTTTCTTTTTATTTATTTTAATTCTTTTAATTTACTTAATTTGTTTTTTTTAACAAAATTAATTTCTTTTTTTCACAAAAAATCATAAAATCAAGTTTCACAAAATTTAGAATTAGGTTTTTTTTTTCATCAAATTTAATTTAAATCTAGTTTCATTTAATCTAGGGTAATTTTAACTTTTTTTTATATAATTAAAATCAATTAGAAAAAATTAGGGTTCAACTCTTGATTTAATTTTATTTTCTTCTCAAAAATAAAAATACAAAAATAGGGTAATTTAATTATTTTTCTTAATTAAAATTAATTAGTAATTAGGTTTTTTTTAGTTATTCAATTAAACTTTATTTTCTCAAAATACCACAAAAACCACAAAAAAATGAATTTTCTTTTAATTAGGCTTAGTTGGGGTCAAAACCCTAATTATTCTTTTCATTTGATTCATCGCGCGCGTTTATATTTTTGCAATACTAATGTAACTGCTTACGGTATGTAATAGTTTAATTAGGATTTTCTTTATTTATCGTTTTTACGGGTTTTTTGGCTATGTAATTAATCCCTACACCGAAGCCTTGTAATAGCGTAGGTTTTATTTCTCGCATTTTAATTCGCGTAAATATTAACTGTTTAGATGTATGTTAATAGGATTGTATGACAAGATTGCATGACAATTTAAAATGGCTAGAAAACCCTAATGTGCAAAGATAATAACTGAAATCAAATCACTCGCACATGCGCACTCTTAGGGTATACTCTCACTTCGGTTGCCTTCGGTAAGCGATCATTAAGTATAGGGTGTCTTAGTGGTTACCCTCCTGTCTAATAAAGATCAAAACTCCCATTCGGAAAAGGTTGCCTCGGAAACGTGCCTCAGAAATGTTGCCTCGAATATGATCTTAAGACTATAGGTTTATTACTAAGACGTCCTAACATTGCTTTAGTGATCGCACGTCCCTTTCGCATTGACCCTTACAAATCCAACTACGGTGCTACCTATTTCTCAATAGTAGGATAGCATTGTCTAAAGGAAACGAGAATAGAAATAATCTTTTTTCGAGTAGGTAGATGCTAGTAGGTACTTGCTCAAATCACACTTTTTTTCACACCGAACACTTTTTAAGCAAAGCTTTCAAAAACAACTTCGTAACACTCTTGAGGACAGAAACAAGGGTTAAAACGAAGTAAAACAAAACTTTTCAAAACAAAATCACACAATCAATTTTAAAATATGAGAAAGTACCTAAGAGCCCATGGAAAACCATAAATAGAAAGGGTGCTAACACCTTCCCTTTCTATAATCTACCCCCCGTACTCAGAGTATCTCGAAAAAGGATTTTTTTCTGTGCTTTTTTCCTTTCCGGTTGGATGAAATAAAAGTCGGTGGCGACTCTTGGTTACCGCGACATTTTGTGAATAAAAAATGCAAAACGCAAACCAGCATTTTCAAAACAGTCGGTTCTACCACCGTATCACACTATTCTTGAAAAGAAATATTTTTGTACAAAGTTTATCTTGAGCTCATACTTTATTTGTTTCTGATTTTACTCCACCATAAATCATTGTAATTAACCCCTCTAAATCAAAAACTTTGGTACTTTATCTTGGAACCATGGAGTACTTGACATAGTTTGATATTTGCATCCCAACCAAACTATAACATGCTGTCTTGTAAACCTATTCAGCCCTTGTTCACAAACCCGATGCCTATAAATAGGAGAAGCATTTGCAAGGGAAAGAGGTCAGAAAAATAGAGAGAAAAACCAGAAGTTTTGTTGATAAACCCTCAAAACCTCATATTCACAAAAGCCATGAGTCCATAAAGCTCCCACTTCTTGAGCTTTAAAATCCAAATCCTAGAACTTTACATACCTTGCAAGTTCTGTCCAAACATCTAAGCACCTCACATACATCACCTAGAAGTTGTTCAAACTCAAGAAAAGGCTTCTGTAACACCTCTATTTTTACAAGCTCAAAGAACACTCAAGGCAGCAACTCAAGCTCAAAACAGAAATTCCAGCTGCAAGGTAAGTCTTTTTGACTTTAAACCCTTCATTTCAAGCATCATTAGTTGATTCATCTTTGAAGATAAATGTAATAACCATTCCCCTTGAAGCTAACCTTTGTTTATCTTTCATTCTTGTCATTTATGTGTTAAGAACTAACCCATATATGCAGCAAAACAAAGATAGAGTGAAAAAATGACAGTATGAGTCGACACATACCTATATGAGTCGACACATCTTAGTGAAAAAATAGGTTATGAGTCGACACATAGCTTTATGATTCAACACATACTGCTATACAGGCCCAAAATAGAAGAAAAAAAGAGTGTATGAGTCGACACAAAGTACGTATGAGTAGACACATGCAGTGTATGAGTCGACACATACCATTATGTATCGACTCATACTAAGTTGATTTGGCAATACAGGGGCAAGGGAATGTTATGTCAATGCAAAAGAGCATGTGTCGACACATAATGTTCAAAAATTCATTTTTATTTCCTTTTACTATATTTTTACACGTTTCACATATTTTCTTCATGGCTATCCAATATGGTTGTAATGTTTAAGTTCCTATCAATCTCCATTTGTAAATTGTACCCCATCTCCCTAAACAATGTAATAGCGTATGACTTTATTTTCTGTAATTTACCGCTTTTAAATACAAATGCTACTAACTAGGGTATGTATGGCAAGATAAAAATCAATCTTAGACAATCCTAATCCAAGAAAAAACAATGCATGAAAAATAAACACTTGCGCACTTGCACCTCTAGGGTTAACTCCACTTGTTGCCTTAAAAAATGGTCATGATATGCATATGAGACATCTTAGCAAAAACAACTGAAAATACAAGATCATAGTCCCCCGATGATGCTACGAATGTTGCCTTACAAATGATCTTGGTCCCTTAAGAGATATGTATGATCGGTGGATCTGGAACTGACTGTTTAACGCTGGTTCGCGAAATGTCGCGGAAGCAAGAGTCGCCACCGTCTTTTATTTTCTCCAAATGGAAAGGACAAAAGCACAGAAAAATTCCTTATAGAGATTTCTCTCGGTTCGGGAGGTAGGTTATAGAAAGGGAAGCTGTTAGCACCCTTTCTATCCATGGTTATCCATGGGCTCTTAGATACTTGCTCACTTGTGTTTTCAAAATGGTTTGTTTGCTTTTCAACTGTGGGTTTAAAAAAGTTTCTTTGAAAATTTCAGTTCGACTCTTGTATCAGTCCTCAAGAGTGTTTGAAAAATTGCTTTCGAAAGCTTTTTGAAAAGGTGTCGGTGTGAAAATTATTTTTGAATTTTTGTTTGAAATTAGAGAAAGTATCTAGAGTCATCTACCTACCCTAAGGAATTCGTCTGTGTAAATATCCTTAAAGTAGTGCCATCCCACCATTGAGAGGTAGGTAGCACCACCGTTGGAGGTGTTCGGGTCAATTCGAGGTTCGGGACATGGTGATCACCGGAGCAATAGGAAGACACCTTAGAATCTACCCTCATGCCAGGTTCCCGGATCATGAGGACTTACTAAAACATCTTCTACTCGACGATCACCTTTCGAGGGGCAAGGCAACAGTGAGGCGTACCCTAGGGGTGGTGTGTGATTTGTGTGTCGTTTTCAGATATTTTGTCTTGTTCATGTCATGGGTGATCTACGCGTTATTTTTATTTTGATATTCATTCTTGCATGTAAATTTATTAACAGTTAAAAGGTGCGGAATTTAAAAAGTTCTACGCTATTACAAAGGCGCGGGTCTACATCGCCAAATTTAATCCAGGACCCGATTTAAAAATAGAATAAAGTGCGGGAAATATAAATGTCCGATTTACATGGCTTTGGGAGAATTACACAAAAGGAGGAAATAAAATAAGTGCGCGAATTGGAATTACTATCGAATGCGAGGGCGTTGGACCCTTTTTAGGAAATTAAATTAAATTATGAAATTAATTAAATTAAATGAGAAAGGAAATTATTTTTTGGAGTTTTTTGTATTTAAAGATTTTTTATGAGAATTAAATGGAATTTAAAACCTAATTCTAGCTATTTTTATTTTATTAAAAAAAAACATGTTAAAGTTAAACCTAAAATTAACCTAATTATTTAATACAATTTTATTCACAAAAATAAATAATTAATTATTAATATGGTAAAAGAAAAGAAAAGAGATAAAAGTCTCTTAAAACCCTAATTCTACAAATTTTTAGTTTGTTAGAAAAAACATTAAAGCCAAATCTAAATTTAAAACTAAATTAATTAATAAGATTTTTTACAAAATAACATTAAATAAAATATATTTTTTATTTTGTGACTTTCTGATTTTTATTATTTTTTATGTTATGAAAATATATTAATTTAAAGAATTAAAAAGAAATAATTGAATTAACACAAAATAATGGAAAATAAAAAA
The DNA here is from genome assembly GCA_948472305.1 of Vicia faba. NCBI lineage: Eukaryota > Viridiplantae > Streptophyta > Magnoliopsida > Fabales > Fabaceae > Vicia > Vicia faba. The sequence continues at coordinate 587,879,156 of OX451736.1, read as the reverse complement.
GAAGAAAAGAATTGCAAACCCTTGGGGGGTGTTGACCCCAATTTGGAGGTATCATCAGCATTTTTGGCCCATTGAGACCCTGGCCTTGTTGGCTTTTCTGAGCCACGTACGTATGCGTTGACTGGTGCCCATGGTACTCTTCAAACATTGGCCTTTGGATTAGGATTATGGGACAAGTGGCGTGCCTGGATTGTGAATGTATGGTGGACGCTTGGAGAGAGCGCTGCATGCAAACATAGTCAGAAAAATAATATGGAGAGAGGGGGGACCTGGGAATCAAACCCAGGTCCCAGAGGTTACCAACTCAACGCCTTGCCACTGGATCCAACTACGCACTTTGTTTATAATATAACCAATAAACAATATCAGTCAAAATAATGGTTAGTGATATTTTTCCGCGCGAAATTCAAACGCACCATTCGTTGGCCTACACATCATCATCTTCTCCCATTATTTGTTGTGCCTGAAACAAAAACAAACTGAATAGCGGGGGTTTTAAACCCCCACTAAATAGAAAGCATAAAAATAACGATTATCACCCTGTTAATCATAAATTAATCGCGAGGTATGGAAATGATTCACATGAAGCTTCTGAATTCAACAGTCCTGGTCTTAGGGTCTAATTTTTCTGGACGAGGAAACCCCCAATTTTACAGTTTCGTAACCCTAGCAAGCTTCCATGGTGATTTCGCGTATAGGCAAGCAAAACTCAATTAAACAATATGGTTAGCTTCAGAATGATAAGACTAATACAAAACAATCATTAGAACTCAAAATTATGGCATAAATGATGAAGTACGATTATGCAAAAAAGATGAGACAGTTTGATTGCTAGGTACCAATTCTGGGTGCGTGAGGATTGTAAAAGAGTGCAGTTAGGTTCAGTGAAGCTTTTGCAAGCTATTGCAATTGGTATTTTTCCTTGAAAAGCTTTGGAATCGTGGTTTCAGTTTTTTGAAAATTTGGACAAAAATGCCAAATTTGTTCTTGAAAAGAGGCGCAGCTTAGAGATCCCTTCCACTAGGGTTTGCTTCTGACTTATATGAGTGATGGATTAGGGTTGAAGAATATGTCCAAAACCTTTTGCATTGATGGAAAGAATATTTGATTTTCATGCATATTTTTTTCAAATCTTTTTCACATGTTTTTGATGTCAATCATAGCCAATCTTCCCAATTTGAGTTGTGCACGAATCTTGAGTGAATCATGAGTGATTATACTGCATAAAAAGATTCACATACATTTGTTTAGTATTTTTCCCATATTTTAATTAATTAAATGAATTAATTGTAATTAAAAATTCAAATAAATAATAAAAATGATGAAATAAATCCCCTTTGGGCCAAATGGTCGTGCATATGCTTTGGATGATGATTCTTGGAAGAAAATGTGGCCCATTAGCAATTTTAAGGTATTTGAAGCAAAGTTGACTTTTCAAAATTCCCAAAAATTTCCCAACTTCCACAAGGCATAACTTGCTCAATTTTTAAGCTTTGCTCATGTTCTTGGACATTTTGGAAAGGTCTTGAAGTCCTATAACCAATGCCTTTGGTCCCATGTCATTTTGATTTACCAATCGCAAGTTATGGCCTTTGACTTAATGTCCCTTTTTGTTGACTTTTGAAAATGACCTATAATGTTGAAATTGATAACTTTTTGTGAGAGCATTTATTGGACTTGAAGTGTGAAGAGAAGTTGTAGGAAATGTCTTTCTCTTCAAAATGGGCTTTGGATGGAATTTTTCTGATAAACCATGTGGAAGTTATGCCCTGGTCAAGTTACAGTTGACTTTTTCAACTATCCAAATATGGAAACTTTTGCATCTTGAGACTTTTTGAGCCATGCCTTGAGAATTATGATCAAGAATTGATCAAATGATGTTTGTGGCTTCAAAATGAGATGTTGACCAAAAATTTGAACTTTTGACTGTCAAATGACCATTTTGCCCCTGTAGTTGACTGTAGAGCAATTAGGGTTTTTGACTGTGCAATTTTGTGCTGTAAGTCTTGAAACTTGGCATGAAGATGCTTGACCATGTTTTCAGGCATGTGGGACTTGATTGGACCCTTGGAAACTTCATTTTCTTTGTCAGAACCAAAACCCTAGTTTTTGACTGTTAGGAGGCCCTTGAACTATGCAACCCTTGGGGAGATTTTGAAGCATGCTCTTTGCAATTCTTGAAGAATATGGGAGGGCAAATTTTGGGGTACAACAGTTGCCCCTGTTCAATCTTCTTAGACCTGAGGATGCAGATTGGCTGACGTGCCTTTCATAATCCGAAGGTGGAAGATGATTGAACACTAGAGTGCCCAGAAATTTGCGCTCACATAGTAGTGTGATGGAGGGAATGGGCTTATAGATGCCATTTGGAGATTGATGGATAGGATGATGGGCTTATAGATGCCATGCTAAGAGATGATGGAAGGTGGATGGGCTTATAGATGCCATCTGGGTGTCGATCGCGTAAGAGATTCCTTAGCGAGAGCTTGCGTACCTAAAAAAGAAAGATGATTACCTGACCTGTTACAGGAGCTGGTCTTCAAACTCTTTGTATAAACGCGCCCTGACTGGTTACAGGAAATGAATCTGGAGCTTCAAAAGGTGATGAATGAACTAGGGATGGTTACTACCTCAACAGGAACGGTGAGAGAACCTTGGACGATTACTACCTCAGCAGGAACGCTGAGAGAATCTTGGGCGACTTCAACCTCAACAGGAACGCTGAGAGAATCTGGGGACGATTACTATCTCCACAGTAACGAGGAGAGAATCATAGGCGACTTCAACCTCAACAGTAACGCTGAGAGAATCTTGGGCGACTTCAACCTCAACAGTAACGCTGAGAGAATCTTGGACGATTTCTACCTCAACAGTAACGCTGAGAGAATCTTGGACGATTTCTACCTCAACAGTAACGTTGAGAGAATCTTGGACGATTACTACCTCAACAGTAACGCTGAGAGAATCTTAGATATCTTCTACTGAGTCTTCATCAGGAAAATCTTTTAGGGGTCGATTTAACTAGACTAGAGAATGCCTTTGACTGGATGAGAAACAGGAAAATCTTAGGGTCGATTTAACTGAACCGGTCAAGGTCTTGAAATTTTCAACTGGATAAGAAACAGGGAGATCTTAGAGTCGATCTGACTGAACCAGAGAAGGCCTTTGACTGGATAAGAAACAGAAAAATCTTAGGGTCGATTTAACTGAACCGGTCAAGGTCTTGGAGTCTTCAACTGGATAAGAAATAGGGAGATCTTAGGGTCGATCTGACTGAACTAGAGAAGGCCTTTGACTGGATAAGAAACAGAAAAATCTTAGGGTCGATTTAACTGAACCGGTCAAGGTCTTGGAGTCTTCAACTGGATAAGAAACAGGGAGATCTTAGAGTCGATCTGACTGAACCAGAGAAGGCCTTTGACTAGATAAGAAACATAAAAATCTTAGGGTCGATTTAACTGAACCGGTCAAGGTCTTGGAGTCTTCAACTGGATAAGAAACAGGGAGATCTTAGGGTCGATCTGACTGAACCAGAGAAGGCCTTTGACTGGATAAGAAACAGAAAAATCTTAGGGTCGATTTAACTGAACCGGTCAAGGTCTTGGAGTCTTCAACTGGATAAGAAACAGGGAGATCTTAGGGTCGATCTGACTGAACCAGAGAAGGCCTTTGACTGGATAAGAAACAGAAAAATCTTAGGGTCGATTTAACTGAACCGGTCTAGGTCTTGAAATATATCTGAGAACTTAACTGGGTCTTTCCTGAAAGGTAAAGGTCAGTCATATGCAATGCATGATATGGATCAAGCAATGATGTTCTCAACATAAATGAGATTTGTGAGATATGATGCGTATATGCATGCTATAATGTATGGAAGTGCGATGTTTATGAATGTGTCTTTTCGTCTAGGAAAGTAAATCCTTGACGGGTGTCGGGAAGTCACTCCTGGGTTGATGCTGAAGAACAATGCTTTGCTTCCGCTGGGGATGATAATTGCAAGAATACCAGTAGGAGAAGATAACTCCGTCGGGGAATAAACTTGGCGAATGGATTACTCTGCGGGGAGAAAAGTACTCTAATGATCTTGCTGGGAAACCATACTCTATGGGGATAGATACTTCGCTGAGATTTGATGATAACTCCGCTGGGGATGCCATTGTTGTGTTGGATGTGTTAATAGACTTCGCTGGGGATAAGAAGACTTCGCTGAGAACGATCTTTCCGTGGCTTTTGGCTGAGGATAACCCAGTTATATCCTGGTAGGGAAATAACTCTTTGAATAAAGCCGGGAGACGCGTTCGTGCTCTGCGGGGATAAGCTTCCAGAATCTACTGGGGATAAGCTTACCGCTTGGGGAGATGGATTCCAACTTTCCTGGGGAACTAGATTGGACTCTCCTGGGGAAGTTTTGAGCTGCTGGGGGAAGTAGCTCCATTGAGTGTTTGGTATACCGCCGGGGAACAATCTTAGATCAAGACTGCCGGGGATGCTTGTTAAGAATGCGTATATACTGCTGGGGAATGTTGAGATCTGCGGGAGGATACCCAACTTCCTTAAGTTTGATAATAGCTTTGCTTGGGGAGAGTGAACTGATTTGCTTTTTCACTCTCTGGGGAATTATGATATACTGGTTATGTTCTTCAACTGAACCTACCTTGATACCTTGGTGGACGGAACAATTAGATCGCTTAGACCACTCTTTATTGCCCCTGTTTCTAATGTTACCTGTAATTAACCCTTTGTTTCGTATGCAAATATTCATGAGTTAGCAAATTATTATCAATGCATATATCACAAATTGAACCTTGGACGTTCTTCGCAAAACAAAACAGAAAAGAAAAAACAATTGGCAATTTTAACTGAAAAGTGATTTTTTTGTATTGATTTTGAATTTGCCTGTAAAATAGGCGTTTATGTACAAGAGGCTGACGTCCTAGTAAGAGAACACCGCCGAACAAAAGAGTTTATACAAATTTATACAAGAGAGAAAATAAAACAGCTGTGTAAAATGAATGATCCCACTGGGTTTCAACTCTGCTATTGCCTTTATATCTCCGAGCGTCTCATCACTTGATGACCTTGGTTGAAGATGAAGCTGACTGATCGATGCCGTCTGAACTTGATGTAGATACCGGATTCTGGATGCAAAGTGACCAATGAGACATAGTATTACGCTTTATCCCTAACTTTTGCCTGGACCGCCCTTTCGGGTTTTCAGTCCACCGGGATACCCATTTTTGCCCAAGCCGCCTTTTCAGGTTTTCGACTTGCCGGGTGTACAGATTTTTTTTCATTTCATCCCTTCATTTTACCCGAACCCTTTTGGTTCGCCGGGAAGCCCTAATTTTTGCCTAGGTATGTCAACCTAGCGGGTCTTTTTTATGCGTAGTATTTTTTTACTATGTCTGCATTAGCGGGGTGAGGAAGGTCGTCACCATCCATGTTGGTTAGGATCATGGCTCCTCCTGAGAACACATGTTTAACCACAAATGTCCCTTCATACGTAGGGGTCCATTTGCCCCTTGGATCACTCTGAGGAAGGATGATTCGCTTGATTACCAGATCCCCAACTTGATACTCTTGTGGTCTGACCTTTTTGTTAAATGCCCTGATCATTCGTTTCTGATACGTCTGACCATGACAGATAGCAGTAAGTCTCTTTTCATCAATAAGGTTTAACTGATCAAGTCGTGTCTGGATCCAATCATCTTCGTTCAGATCTGCATCCTTCATTATCCGGAGAGAGGGTATCTGCACTTCGATCGGTAAGACTGCCTCCATACCGTAGACCAAGGAGAAAGGAGTTGCCCCGGTTGACGTCCTGGCTGAGGTACGGTACCCATGTAGAGCGAACGGTAACATCTCGTGCCAATCTTTATAAGTCACTGTCATCTTCTACACGATTTTCTTAATGTTTTTATTTGCTGCTTCTACAGCCCCATTCATCTTCGGTCTGTAAGGAGAAGAGTTGTGGTGCTGTATTTTAAACTGCTCGCAGAGCTCAGTGATCATCTTGTTATTGAGATTGGTACCGTTGTCTGTAATGATCCTTTCTGGGACGCCGTATCGACAGATCAGATTTTGCCGAATGAACCGTGCCACAACAGTCTTGGTTACCGTAGCGTAGGAAGCTGCTTCAACCCACTTCGTGAAATAGTCAATCGCCACCAGAATGAAGCGATGCCCGTTGGATGCCGTAGGTTTAATCTCACCGATCACGTCTATGCCCCACATTGCAAACGGCCAAGGCGCAGTCAGAACATTTAGAGGAACTGGAGGAACATGCACCTTGTCTGCATATATCTGGCATTTATGGCATGTCCGAGAATGTTGGTAACAGTCAGCTTCCATTGTGGACTAGAAATACCCTGCCCGAAGGATCTTCTTTGCCATAGTGTGTCCACTAGAATGTGTTCCGAAGGTCCCTTCATGTAGCTCTTCCATAATCCTTTCTGCTTCTGTCTTGTCCACACGACGCAGTAAGGTCGAATCATGGTTTCGCTTGTACAAGATGCCGTTGCTAAGGAAGAACTTTGCTGCGAACCTTCTCAGGAACTTCTTATCATTGACAGACGCACCTTCAGGGTATTCCTGAGCTTCCAAATATCTATTCACCTCATGGTACCAAGGCTTCTCAGTCACCAATTCAGTCTCGAGATCACAACAGTATGCCGGTTCGTCCAATTTCCAGATGATGATCCGGGGAGCCTCATTGTCCCATTTGACCTTGAACATAGAAGACATCGTAGCTAACGCGTCCGCTAACTGATTCTCCTCTCTCGGGAAATGTTCAAAGGTTATCTTCGTGAAGTGGGGGATCAATGTCAACACACATTCTCTGTAAGGAATAAGATTCGGATGTTTCGTATCCCACTCTCCTTTGATCTGATTGATCACGAGAGCAGAATCTCCGAAGACACTCAGATACTTGATCCTTAGGTCGATCGCAGCTTGAAGAGCCATGATGCACGCCTCATACTCCGCCATGTTGTTGGTACAGTTGAAACATAGCCGGGCCGTGAGTGGAGTATGAGTGCCTTGGGGGGATATGATTACAGCGCCGATACCGTTACCCAAAGCATTGGAGGCTCCGTCAAAGTGCATAGACCATCGGGATCCTTCCTCAGGTCCTTCATCCGGTCCAGGTACTTCACAATCAGTCACTATCATGATGCTCTCGTTTGGAAACTCGAAGTTCATTGACTGATAGTCGTCAACTGCCTGATGTGCCAAGTGGTCTGCCAATACACTTCCCTTGATGGCTTTCTGAGTCGTGTATTGAATGTCGTATTCTGTCAAGATCATTTGCCATCTTGCTATTCTCCCAGACAGAGCAGGCTTTTCAAATATGTACTTTATAGGATCCATCTTTGAGATCAACAAGGTAGTGTGAGTCAGCATATACTCTCTCAGCCGGCGAGCAGCCCATACCAAAGCGCAGCAAGTTTTCTCAAGCAGTGAGTATCGGGTCTCACAGTCGGTAAAATTTTTGCTAAGGTAATAAATGGCATGCTCTTTTCGGCCAGACTCGTCATGCTGCCCCAACACACACCCCATTGAGTTGTCAAGTACTGTCAGGTATAGTATCAGAGGTCTCCCCTCAACCGGTGGCATAAGGATGGGTGGTTCTTGGAGATACTCCTTGATTTTGTCAAAAGCGGCCTGACATTCATCATTCCAACATACTACCTGATCTTTCTTCAGCAACTTGAAGATTGGCTCACAGGTAGCAGTTAGGTGTGAGATGAATCGAGCAATGTAATTCAGGCGTCCTAAAAAGCCTCTGACCTCTTTCTCTGTCCTAGGAACTGGCATCTCTTGAATAGCTTTAACCTTGGCAGGGTCCACTTGAATACCCTTATCACTTACAACGAAGCCTAGCAACTTCCCCGATCTTACCCCGAAGGTGCACTTGTTCGGGTTCAACCTTAGCTTGTACAATTTCAACCGGTCAAACAACTTCTGCAGATGATCAAGGTGTTCTTCCTCAGTCTGGGACCTTGCGATCATGTCGTCAACATACACTTCTATCTCATGATGGATCATGTCATCAAATAAAGCAACCATGGCACGTTGGTAGGTTGCCCCAGCATTCTTCAGTCCAAAAGGCATGACCTTGTAGCAGAAGGTGCCCCACTGAGTAACAAAGGTAGTCTTCTCCATGTCTTCAGGTTCCATCTTGATCTGATTATAACCTGAGAAGCCATCCATGAAAGAGAACACCTTATGCTGAGCTGTATTGTCAACAAGGACATCAATGTGAGGTAGGGGGAAGTCATCTTTGGGGCTGGCCCTGTTCAGATCCCTGTAGTCGACACACATTCTGACCTTTCCATCCTTTTTTGGTACCAGCACCACATTAGCAACCCACTGAGGGTAAGAAGTCACTGCAAGGAAACCGGCATCAAACTGTTTCATAACCTCGGCTTTGATCTTCTCAGACATCTCTGGACGCATACGGCGGACCTTTTGCTTAACCGGAGGGCAGTCTTCCTTAGTAGGCAAGTGATAGACCACAATATCGGTATCCAACCCGGGCATGTCTTCGTAGGACCAGGAAAAGATCTCCATATAATCATGTAGCATCTGAGTCAACCGTTGCTTCATGCTGAGCTCTAGGTTGGCACCAATCTTTACCTCCTTTCTGTCTGCCTCAGTACCCAGATTTATTGTTTCCACTGGCTCTTCGTGTGGTTGAATTGCCCTCTCTTCCTGGAGTAACAGTCTTGCAAGCTCGCCAGGCACTTCGCAATCATCTTCATCTTCGTCTTCGGCTAAGTTGATCGGATTTTCGAAGTCATAAATGGCAGTAGCAGAGTCGTTACCAGTGAGATCCAGAGTGGATTGAAACCTGTATGAGTGAGTGTGTGTAAATACAGCTGTTTTGAAATATATAAAGGAAGGAAAGAAAGAAAAGGAGCATAAGATTTTTAATGCGAGAAAACGTCCAAGATCTTTATTCATGATATATGAAATGACAATTTATATGCCCTCACAAATGAAGCCACGGTGCCCCGGGTAAGACACCGGGCCATAGAGTTTTAATTGTTTATTACAAATAACAAAACAAAGAAGTTTATTACTGCGTAACAAAAGTAACAGGAGTATGGTCTTTAGCAGTCCAATTGGTCAATCCACCATCAGTCGTCGGGTAGATCCATCTTTCAAACTCTGACTCTACCACTTCATCTCCGTCCCCAACAACATTCACTCCTGGATTGGTAATGAGCACAGGAGGTCTTCTGATCTTTGCCTTGCGCATAGCCTTCTGACCCTCTGCAGTAAAACCCAGTCCAAACTTGTCAGTTTTCTGTGTAAAATCAGGGAGCCTGCCCCAGTTAGCACATTCACCTTTCTTGACCACAGCCCGGGCATCCTTCAAGGAAGCCATCTTCAAAGGAACATCCTCTTCGACCACTGTTTCTGTTGCTGCCAAAGTTGGAGGTACCTCTTCGAAATGCTGAAAGGGGGTTTCAATAAACTCCCCGTCCATCTCAATATACCTGAAGGAATTCAAATGGCTCACCATATACTCCTCCTCTCCCTGAACAGTGACAATCTTCCCTCTGACAGGGTATTTTAGCTTCTGGTGCAAGGTAGAGGTCACTGCCCCAGCTTTGTGGATCCAAGGTCGACCCAGTAGACAAGAATACGATGGACGGATATCCATCACATAGAAAGTAGAGTCGAAAACTTGAGAGCCCACACGGATAGGAATGTCTACCTCTCCATGAACCATCCTCTTGGAACCGTCAAAGGCTCTGACGATAATATTGCTAGGTTTCAGCTCCAGGCCTTCACAATCCAAACGGTCTAAGGCTTTCTTGGGTAGCACATTTAGGGAAGAGCCAGTGTCCACCAACACGTGCGCCAGAGTAGTGCCCCTGCATTCAATAGAGACATGCAGGGCATCATTGTGGTCTCTTCCCTTAGCAGTAAGGTCAGCATCTGAGAAACTCAAACCATTGTCCGCTGTCAGATTTGCTACGCAATCAGTGAACTGGACTGCAGATGTCTCCTGTGGCACATGGGCCGTCTTGAGAAATGAAATCAAGGCCTTAGCATGGGCCTCGGAGCACAGTAATAAGGAGAGCATTGAGATCTTGGAGGGCGTATGCCCCAGCTGCTCGACAACATTAAAGTCACTCTTCTTGATTATTTTTAGAATTTCCTCCATCTCTTGTTGGGAGGCCTCAGCAGTCACAGATTTTGGCGCCTCCATCCGGGTAGGCTCATCTTCAATCCCTTTACTCCGAGCATTAGATGACTCGGCCGCAGGGGAAACAACTTGATCAGAAACGGGAACGGGTATACTTGCAGGTGTTATAGTGAGAGGTCTTCGGATAGCGGGTGGTGCAATGTCAGGCGAGAAGAGCCTGCCACTGCGGGTAACTTTTGCTGGACCAGTGATATTGCTGATGCTGGTGCCAGTGTTGAACTCTTGCTTGATTCCATGGACATACACGTCTGCCCCATAGTGCCAGGGGACAACCTTATCGGATTCGTAGGGGAGAGGCCCCGGAACAGTAATAACAATAGGTGCGACAGTCATGATTTGAACAGGCTTCCTTGGGAGAGCCTTGATTGGATTATTAAAGATTGTAACAACAGAAACTTCTTCTACCGGAACAAACTGAACAGCGGACTTCTTGAACAGAATCTCTTTGCTGTCCATTAGGCTTTGGATGCCCAACTTCAGCAAAGGACAACCAGAGAGGGAAACAGCACAGAAAAGGCAACCTTCACTGCAACCCGAAAATAAACCGGCCGACAGTAGGTTCCTCTTAACAATCATTAAGGGAGTAGCTACATCATTCACATAAATGGCGTATACATCTTCATCAACGGCATTTACTCCATGCTGGGTGTGATCGGTGGATCTGGAACTGACTGTTTAACGCTGGTTCGCGAAATGTCGCGGAAGCAAGAGTCGCCACCGTCTTTTATTTTCTCCAAATGGAAAGGACAAAAGCACAGAAAAATTCCTTATAGAGATTGCTCTCGGTTCGGGAGGTAGGGTATAGAAAGGAAAGGTGTTAGCACCCTTTCTCTCCATGGTTATCCATGGGCTCTTAGATACTCGCTCATTGTGTTTTCAAAAAATGGTTTGTTTGCTTTTCAACTGTGGGTTTAAAAAGTTTCTTTGAAAGTTTCAGATCGACTCTTGTGTCAGAGTGTTTGAAAAATTGCTTTGAAAGCTTTTGAAAAGTGTCGGTGTGAAAAGATTTTTGTTTGTTTTTGAAGAGAGCAAGTATCTACGAGAACCTACCTACCCTAAGGAATTCGTCTGTGTAAATGTCCTTTAAAGTAGTGCCATCCCACCATTGAGAGGTAGGTAGCACCACCGTTGGAGGTGTTCGGGTCAATTCGAGTTTGTAGGGACATGGTGATCACCAGAGCAATATGAAGACACCTTAGAAGCTACCCTCATGCCAGGTTCCCGGATCATGAGGACTTACTAAGACATCCTCTACTCGACGATCACCTTTCGAAGGCAAGGCAACAGTGAGGCGTACCCTAGGGGTGGTGTGTGCGAATTGTGTGTTATTTTCATTGATATTTGTCTTGTCATGTTCATTGTGATCTACGCTTGATTTCATTGAAGGCCATACATTCTTTCATGCTTTTTGTTAACAGTTAAAGAATATTCGCGGGAAAAGTAAATCTAAGGCTATTACAAATGGCGCGGGTCCACATCGCCAAAATTAAATCGGACCCGATTTGACAGAAAAGTAAATAAAGCAAAGTAAATAACGAAATTGAAAAGTGCGAGAAGTTTAAGTTACAACGCTTTGGGAGAGATACATAATTATTTAAGCAATAAAATAAATACGCAAATTAAACAATTAAAAACATGGGCGTTGGACCCTTTTGCAAAAATTAAATTAATAAGGAATTAAAATTAATATTAAAAAAAAAAAGAATGTTTTTGGTATTTTTAATGTTTTTAGGAATTTGATGAAAAAAAGAGTTAATTAAAATTAAACTAAAAGGCAAACCCTAATTCTAATAACTTTTAAATTTATTATGAAAATATTAAATTGAAACCTAAATTAAACCTAATTTTTATGTACAATTAATTATGAAAATAAATAAATAAATAATATTATTGTAAAAAAGGAAAAGAATTAAAAAGGAATAAAAACTCAATTAAACCTAATTCTATTTTTCTTGTTTTTTTTATTATTAAAAGAAATTAAAATCACAACCTAATTAAACTAAATAATTACATATTAATTTATTTATGAAAATATTAGAAATAAAAATTATGTACTATATTTTATCTTTTCTGATTTTTGGCATTTTTGTATTTTGTAAAAAATAATTAATTAATCAAACAATAAAATAAGTAAAATAACAATTGAAAATAAAATGTGAAAAATATAGAGAAAGCAAACCAGGGGGGGGGTTCAGTCCCAAATTAGGAGGTATGGCCCAGGAATGCTGGCCCAACAAGCTTCAAATTCGTTGACTTTTCCTAGGCATTATGTGGCACGTTGACTGGGGTTTTAGGGTGTTCATCAATTCTATGCCTTTGGATTGATCTTGAGAAAGACGTGTCACGTTTAACTTGGAAGCGTACCATGGTCCTCAGCAAGTGAAACAACACGTTAACCTTATTTGAAAAATAATATGAAGAATATTGCAGACCTGAGACTCGAACCCAGGTCTTGGACATTGCAAAGGTGTACGTTTACCACTGAAGCGCTTGAATCACATTTAATATATAATGGTTAATAAATATTATAAAAGAAAAGAGAGTTAGTGGCCTCCAACGCGCGCGAGTTTTCAAACTAACGTATCATTTGTTGACAACGCACCATCTTCTTCACCAGCCCTGTAAAACAAAGAACAAAAGCAACGGTTTTTGAACCGTTCTATAATGTCTCATTAGAAAAATAACGAATAGGCCATAAGGCCATATAAATTAAGCGCGACTATTGTGTTTTCTTCGTCCAAGCTTGCTGAGTCTAATGATGGTGGTCTTGAGTCCTGATTTTTCCTCGTTTGCAAATCCCCAATTCCAACCTCTGAAAACCCTAAAATTCATTCATGGCATATTCGTATATACAACACAATAATCAAATTAAACATCATGGTTAGCTTTAAAACATCACAATGAATATAAATCCACAATTAGAATGCTGTAAAAATGCTTAGAATATGATATACGATTATGGAATTTTTGCTGTACAGTTTGAGTTCAATATACCAGTTCTTGGCGTGTTGATGGATGTTTGGGATTGGAATGTGTTCAGGGCAACCTTGGAAAGCTATTGAAACCAATATTATGCTTTGAATCGACCTCTAACAATGGTTTCAGAATTGAGTTTTTAAGTGAAAATTCCAAGTTTGTATATTGGTCTCTAGCGCAGCTTTCCGTCCCCATGCATTAGGTTTAGGTTTCTGATTATGTAGTGAAGGCATTAGGTCAACAAAATTGGCCAAAATCTCTTTCATTCATTGATTGAATATTTGATTTTCTTAAAGATCTTTTCATATCTTTTCCATGTGTATTTTGCTCTCAATCATGCCAATCAGTCCAATTCTTTCCACATTTAACTAAGCACGAAATATTGAGTCCAAAACATGCATAAAAAGATTGGTTAGGTCATGTTAGATATTTTTCACATATTTAAATGATTTAAATGAATTAATATGAATAATAATTCAAATAAATAAATAAAAAATGAGAAAATACTTCCCTTTGGGCCAAGTGGTCGTGCATATGCTTGGAATGATGAATCATGGAAGAAAAATGGGCCCATTAGCAAATTTAGGTCATTTGAAGTAATGTTGACGTTTCAAAATATCCAAAAATGTCCCAACTTCCACAAGGCATAACTTGCTCAATTTTTAATATTTTCTCATGTTCTTGGACATTTTGGAAAGGTCTTTGAGTCCTTTAACCAATGCCTTTGGTCCCATGTCATTTTGATTTACCAATCTCAAGTTATGGTCTTTGACTTAAAGTCCCTTTTTGTTGACTTTTGAAAATGACCTATAATGTTGAAATTGATAACTTTTTGTGAGAGCATTTCTTGGACTTTAAGTATGAAGATGAGTTGTAGGAAATGTCTTTCTCTTCAAAATGAGCTTTGGATGGAATTTTTCTGATAATCCATGTGAAAGTTATGCCCTGGTCAATTTCAGTTGACTTTTTCAACTGTCCAAATAAGGAAACTTTTGCATCTTTGATGATTTCTGAGCCAACTTTTGAGAATCATGATCAAGCATTGATCAAATGATGTTTGTGGCTTCAAAATGATATGTTGACCAAAAATTTGAACTTTTGACTGTCAAATGACCATTTTGCCCCTACAGTTGACTGTAGTGCAATTTAGGGTTTTGACTGTGCAATTTTGAGCTGAATGCCTTGAAACTTGATATGAGGATGCTTGACCATGTTTGTAGGCATATGAGACTTGATTGGACCTTTGAATACTCCATTTTCTTGACCAGAATACAAACCCTAGTTTTGACTGTATATGAGACCTTTGCACTGGGCAACCCCTGGGGAATTTTGTGACTTGGCTTGGAAAATTCTTGAAAAATATGGGAGGGCAAATTTTGGGGTACAACAGTTGCCCCTGTTCAATCTTCTTAGACCTGAGGATGCAGATTGGCTGACGTGCCTTTCGTAATCCGAGGGTAGAAGATGATTGGACACTAGAGTGCCCAGAAATTTGCGCTCACATGTTAGCAGTGTGATGGGGAATGGGCTTATAGATGCCATTTGGAGATTGCTGGATAGGGTGATGGGCTTATAGATGCCATCTGAATGTCGATTGCGTAGGGGATTCCTTAGCGAGAACCTGCATACCTGCAAAAGAACAAATGAGTACCTGACACGTTGCAGGAGTTGGTTTTCAGATGCTTGATACGATGTGTCCTGACTGGTTACAGGAGCTGAGTCTGGAGCTTCAAACGGCGATGAATGAACCAGGTATGGTTACTGCCTTAGCATGAATGGTAAGAGAACCTTGGGTGATTTTAACTTCAACAACGCTCGTTGAGAAAATCTTGGTGGGAAATACCATCTTCGCAGGATCGGAACGAGAACCATAGGCCATTATAATCTGAAAGGGAATCACCTCACTCGCCGTCGGAGAAGGAATCATCTGGAAAGGAATTATCACCTCACTCACCGTCGGAGAGGGAACCATAAGAAAAGGAATCTGGGGTAACTTCTACTGAGTCTTTATCAGAAAAATCTGTTGAGAGTCGATTTAGCTGGACTAGAGAAGGCCTTGGACGGGATAACAACAGAGAATCTTAGGGTCGATTAACTGAACCAGTCTAGGTCTTGAAATGTCTTTAACTGGAATAAGTGTCAGAACGTCGCCATATCTGGTTCATATCTAGACTATATCTGGAAGGAAATCTGGAAGCAGCATCAGAACGTCACCATATCTGGTTTACATCTGAAACTATATCTGGAAGGAACTCTGGAAGCAGCATCAGAACGTCACCATCTCTGGTTTACATCTGAAACTATATCTGGAAGGAAATCTGGAAGCAGCATCAGAACGTCACCGTCTCTGGGTCATATCTGAAACTATATCTGGAAGGAAATCTGGAAGCAGTATCAGAACGTCACCGTCTCTGGGTCATATCTGAAACTATATCTAGAAGGAAATCTGGAAGCAGTATCAGAACGTCACCATATCTGGGTCATATCTGAAACTATATCTAGAAGGAAATCTGGAAGCAGTATCAGAACGTCACCATATCTGGGTCATATCTGAAACTATATCTAGAAGGAAATCTAGAAGCAGTGTCAGAACGTCACCATATCTGGTTTACATCTGAAACTATATCTGGAAGGAAATCTGGAAGCAGTATCAGAACGTCACCATATCTGGTTTACATCTGAAACTATATCTGGAAGGAAATCTGGAAGCAGTATCAGAACGTCACCATATCTGGGTCATATCTGAAACTATATCTAGAAGGAAATCTGGAAGCAGTATCAGAACGTCGCCATCTCTGGGTCATATCTGAAACTATATCTAGAAGGAAATCTGGAAAGAGTATCAGAACGTCGCCATATCTGGTTTACATCTGAAACTATATCTAGAAGGGAATCTGGAAGCAGTATCAGAACGTCACTATCTCTGGGTCATATCTGAAACTATATCTAGAATGAGTTGCGATAGTTGATAGTAGTCATTTTTGTATTGATCTTTTTCCTGAAAAGGCAAAACATAATTGTATGCAAGATCATGATGCATGAACTGTATGTCTTCAAAATCAATGAGATTCGTGTAGTATGATGCCTATGCATGCTATAATGTATGAAGATGTGATATTTATGAATGTATTTTTGTCTAAGAAAATAAATCCTTGACGGGTGCCGGGAAGTCACTCCTGGGCTGATGTTGAAGAATAGATTTTGCTTCCGCTGGGGATGATAGTTGCAAGTATACCGGTAGGAGAAGATGACTCCGTTGAGGAATGAACTTGGCAAATGGAAGATTCTACGGGGAGACAAATACTCTAGTAATCTTGCTGGGAAGCGATACTCTGTGGGGATAGAGATGCTTTGCTGAACGTTGATAGTAACTTGCTGAGGATATCCTTGCTGTTGGAAGTGTGAATGGACTTCGCTGGGGTAAGAAGACCGTGTCGACGACGCTCTTTCCATGGCTTTTGGCTGAGGATAACCCAGTTATATCCTGTTAAGGAAATAACTCTTTAAATAAAGCCGGACGGCGCGTTCGTGCTCTGCTAGGGATAAGCTTCCAAAATCAACTGGGGATAAGCTTACTGCTTGGGGAGACGGATTCCAACTTTCCTGGGGAAGTATTGAACTGTACTGGTTATGTTCTTCAACGGAACCTACCATGATACCCTGGAGGATAGAACGATCAGATTGCTTAGACCACTCTTTATTGCCCCTGTTTCTAGGGGGGGAGGCACTTGTGGGGTACTGATAGTTGTTGATGGACAAACCTTCTTCTGGTAGACAGATGGCAGGACATAGTCGTACGCTTTAATCCCTAACTTTTGCCTGGACCGCCCTTTCGGGTTTTCAGCCCACCGGGATACCCATTTTTGCTCAAGCCGCCTTTTCAGGTTTTCAACTTGCCGGGTGTACAGATTTTTTCATTTCATCCCTTCATTTTGCCCGAACCCTTTTGGTTCGCTGGGAAGCCCTTATTTTTGCCTAGTTATGTCAACCTAACGGGTCTTTGATTGTGCGTAGTATTTTTTCGACTATGTCTGCGTTCCTAGAATGCAGGGAAGTGCCCCTGGCTGTTTATGTTGCCATATTACCAGAAGATGTCTGATCATGCAAGATTTGTTATTGAAATGCCCCAAGTGACTCAGGCGGAGATTTGCCCCAGGCTATTTGGCCTTTTGAGAGATTCTCCGAATCTTGATTGGATTGCCCCAGATAATGGACCATGGTCATGTCTGCCCCTGGATTGGAGATACTCTTGTTCATTAGACTTTCGTCGTGCAAATTTCTATGTTGTTCAAACAAAAAGTCATATGCAAACAAAGTCATGTTAAAATGCAAAGCTTATGTCTGTCTCGAAGATTTTGAGAATGCATTCTTTTTCATAAAACAAGTGAATGTTTGTAAAACGTGATGTCAACTCCATATTTTACCGTAGGCCTTCAGGAGTCAGGATACCTTTCGTAACAGTATGCTTTCGAACTAACCCATGCTTCAGCTAGGACTTTTAAGGGTTATAACGTGGCCTGGTTCACGGTTTAAGAAACAAAGGATAAAGGCTCAAATTATTTGTACCCACCCACTCTTCATGATGTTCTCCAAACCTAAACTCAGTTGATCGTGCGTTAGATCTTTTTTGAGTTTTTGTCCTGATGTTCCAATAATGGTTCAGATGTTGATGATTTATTTTGAACAAGCAGTCATTTTTTGCTTTGGTTGAGGGTTTGTAAGACCTCTTTCTTGATTTTTGTTATCCCTTTCTTTTTTTGCCTGAACTGTTTCCTTTTTTGGAATTACAGTCAGCGGGATGCCCCAGTTTTGTAAGTCTCCTTCATGGGCTTAGACTTAATGGGTTTTTTCATTTTTTTTGAGATAATGACTGCCTGTCCTTGTGATTTATTCAGAACCATTACTGTCTTTTGTTTTGTAAGGACTCCTTTGGTGCCATTTGTTATGCACTTGGATCAACTGAGAGAACTACCCTGCCCCAGGTTATGATAAAGGGTTTTAAATTTCGAAAAGAAAAACTCCTACTTCTTTGGCTCAGAGAGGTTGACGAGGGATTATCATCCTTATAACTCCAGTGTTTAGGAATTGAAACAATGCCTGTACTTCATCAACGGGGTTTGTTCAAAAGCATACTGTAGATTATGGTATCGTTTTCGTCATCCTCCCTCAAGAGGCTTAGAATTTTAGATCCAGAGTTGACATCAGAACAAATATGAAAATAATTTGAATATAATGAAAACAATTGTATTAATTCCCAAAACAGA
The DNA here is from genome assembly GCA_948472305.1 of Vicia faba. Lineage (NCBI taxonomy): Eukaryota > Viridiplantae > Streptophyta > Magnoliopsida > Fabales > Fabaceae > Vicia > Vicia faba. Next base: position 587,860,697 of record OX451736.1, on the reverse strand, counting down.
CGTATGCGATGCATTGATAGAATAAAAGAGTTTGCTATGACATTAATTGTTTGTATAAGCAAAGAAAATACAACTCAAAAATTCAAATAAACAAAAGGCTTCAATGATTGGGCAATGGAGCAGTGATTATGTTCGGAGTCTCGGGCACTTCAAACTGAATCTCCCCGGCGTCGATCATGTCTTGAATCTTGTTCTTGAGAGGCCAGCAGTTGTCCGTAGTATGTCCCGGGCTGTCAGAATGATATGCGCACCTATCATTGGGATGATAGTTGGGAGCAGAAGTGTTTGGATTCCGGAGAGGAGCCCTTAAGGTGATCAACCCTGCCTTCAACATTTGTTGCAGTGCTTGATCCAGCGACATGTTGAGTTTGGTGTACTGTCGTTTCTCCTTGCGCTGCTGCCCCTGTCCTTGTTGAGCAGGTCCGGGATTGGAGATCTGGATTGTCCCTATCTCATGACGGCTCTTTTTACCGTGCACAGCATTGGATTCTTTCTTTCCATGATGAGGTTTTTTATCAGAAGGTGCAGCCTCTTGAATTTTCCCAGATCGGATGCCAGCTTCTATTCGCTCTCCAGTTAAGATAAGATCTGTGAATCCAGCAGACGAATTCCCAATTAGGTTGTTGTAGAATGGACCAGACAGGGTCCCCAAGAACATATCGACAAGTTCCCGATCAGTCAGAGGTGGTTGTACCCTTCCAGCAAGATCCCTCCATTTCTGCGCATATTCTTTAAAACCTTCACTTGATCCTAACGACATACCCTGGAGTTGGGTGCGCGTAGGAGCAAGGTCGGCATTATACTGATACTGCTTGTAGAAAGCAGTAGCCAACTCCTCCCAGTTACGAACCTTGGTCCCATCTAGCTGATAGAACCATTCGAGATGAGTCCCTGAAAGACTCTCCTGGAAGAAGTGGATCCACAAATTCTTGTCCACCGTATATGGTTGAATCTTCCGAACATAGGACCTGAGATGTAACTTGGGACAAGACGTCCCGTCATACTTGGTAAAGGATGGTGCTTTGAACTTCCGAGGAATAATCACACCAGTTGACAAACCCAGATCTCCAAAATCCAGCCCAGGTACCTGTTGGATCTCCATAGCATTCAGCCTATCCTCCAACTGTTTGTACTTGTCTTCGGCAGGAGGGTATTGTTCGTCGTTGAAATCTGTCTCGTTGTCGGAGACCACTGGACTGGGAACCCTTTCCCCCTGATGACTACCTTCCCTCACAGATGGAGTTGTCCTCTCAGTTTCAATCTGCGGTGCATTCCCAGATCTGCGTCTAGGGCTGAACAAAACAGTCCTCCTCTTCTTCTTTTCTTTCTTCAAGAGCAGAGCCTTCAGATCTTGTTGCCCCTGGGTCAAATTCATGATCAACCCTTGGAACTGGGCGTTCTGAGCCCTGAGGGCCTTGATGGACTGCTCAGCTGATGATTCAGGATTCATGACGATCGGCAGAAATAAACAGCGAAGAAGGGTAAGCAACCTGTCAAAGGGACACCTGCAATGCAATGAGATGTATGACATGCATGCAATGATTTCAAAGACCTCGCAGGGTAAACAGAGAAACTTGTTAGAGTTGGAAACTGGCAACTTGATTGAAGGAACTTCCTGTTGTAGAGAGCCCTTCTTCAAGGGTCAAAGGCTCACCATATCCAAAGGGTCATAGCCCCTGACAACCTTGGCTAGAGGAAAATAAATCCTCTTTGCCCCTTGCTAGATGTTTGATTCATCATGACCTGCATCACAAGCCCTTGAGATCCTTGAAATGGGTTAGGCTGTATGCAATGGTATGATGTCATGCTATGCATGGGGTGATGTAGGTAAACCATGTTATGAGTCCCAATTAAGGACTATAAACAAACCCTGCAAGAAATTCAGTATACTTTGTTATGAGTCCCAATTAAGGACTATAAACAAAACCTGCAAAAGATCTAGTAAACCCTGTTATGCGTCCCAGTTAAGGACTATAAACAAAACCTGCAAGAAATTTGGTAAACCCTGTCATGAGTCCTAGTTAAGGACTATAAACAAAACCTGCAAGAAATTTGGTAGACCTTGTCATGAGTCCTAGTTAAGGACTATAAACAAAACCTGCAAGAAATTTGGTAAACCTTGTCATGAGTCCTAGTTAAGGACTATAAACAAAACCTGCAAGTAGTTCATGTGTCAGCTAACAAGCATGCAAGTAGGCAAGTACAAAGGCACACAAGTCACACAAGAGAAACCCTTAGGGTTTAAGCCAGCATGGGGTCTGGGTAGTACCCTCTTGAAGTTGGCGGGCTCAACCTGTCCTATTAGAAGTAACCGGGTTCTAAGGGTCCCAATATCACTGGATTGCTTTCATTGTTCATCGTTTCGATTTAGCCACTGAACTGGCGACCGAAATATTCCAGGAAAGCAACCCTCAATTGAGTGTAGTATCGAGTATCAACCAACCTCGGACTGCACCAAAGTCAGTTATCTCACTACCCTAAAGAGGCCAAGATAGTTCAATTAAGGTTCCTAAGGTCTGTTGATGCTTCATGACACCACGCGGAGGCCCCGTACTCTCCTTGATTGAACTCAAGGGTTACCGGTACACACCAAAGTGCCACATCAACGTAGCAGACTGTTTCAACCATGTCGGTATACCCCGCACAGTTCCCTCACAGCCTTGTTGCTACTTTCTAAGAAGGTATCCCCAGATCCGGGTTAGGATCTATAGAACTCCCAAGACAGTCCCACAATTTAAAGCAAGCAAAGAAGACAATTGAAAACATAGTTATGACCTAGCCCTAAGGTACACCTCACTTTAAGTTAATTCCCCAGCAGAGTCGCCAGTTCTGTGATCGGTGGATCTGGAACTGACTGTTTAACGCTGGTTCGCGAAATGTCACGGAAGCAAGAGTCGCCACCGTCTTTTATTTTCTCCAAATGGAAAGTACAAAAGCACAGAAAAATTCCTTATAGAGATTGCTCTCGGTTCGGGAGGTAGGTTATAGAAAGGGAAGGTGTTAGCACCCTTTCTATCCATGGTTATCCATGGGCTCTTAGATACTCGCTCATTGTGTTTTCAAAAAATGGTTTGTTTGCTTTTCAACTGTGGGTTTAAAAAGTTTCTTTGAAAGTTTCAGATCGACTCTTGTGTCAGAGTGTTTGAAAAATTGCTTTGAAAGCTTTTGAAAAGTGTCGGTGTGAAAAGATTTTTGTTTGTTTTTGAAGAGAGCAAGTATCTACGAGAACCTACCTACCCTAAGGAATTCGTCTGTGTAAATGTCCTTTAAAGTAGTGCCATCCCACCATTGAGAGGTAGGTAGCACCACCGTTGGAGGTGTTCGGGTCAATTCGAGTTTGTAGGGACATGGTGATCACCAGAGCAATAGGAAGACACCTTTGAAGCTACCCTCATGCCAGGTTCCCGGATCATGAGGACTTACTAAGACATCCTCTACTCGACGATCACCTTTCGAAGGCAAGGCAACAGTGAGGCGTACCCTAGGGGTGGTGTGTGCGAATTGTGTGTTATTTTCATTGATATTTGTCTTGTCATGTTCATTGTGATCTACGCTTGATTTCATTGAAGGCCATACATTCTTTCATGCTTTTTGTTAACAGTTAAAGAATATTTGCGGGAAAAGTAAATCTAAGGCTATTACAAATGGCGCGGGTCCACATCGCCAAAATTAAACCTGACCCGATTTGACAGAAAAGTAAATAAAGCAAAGTAAATAACGAAATTGAAAAGTGCGAGAAGTTTAAGTTACAACGCTTTGGGAGAGATACATAATTATTTAAGCAATAAAATAAATACGCAAATTAAACAATTAAAAACATGGGCGTTGGACCCTTTTGCAAAAATTAAATTAATAAGGAATTAAAATTAATATTAAAAAAAAAAGAATGTTTTTGGTATTTTTAATGTTTTTAGGAATTTGATGAAAAAAAGAGTTAATTAAAATTAAACTAAAAGGCAAACCCTAATTCTAATAACTTTTAAATTTATTATGAAAATATTAAATTGAAACCTAAATTAAACCTAATTTTTATGTACAATTAATTATGAAAATAAATAAATAAATAATATTATTGTAAAAAAGGAAAAGAATTAAAAAGGAATAAAAACTCAATTAAACCTAATTCTATTTTTCTTGTTTTTTTTATTATTAAAAGAAATTAAAATCACAACCTAATTAAACTAAATAATTACATATTAATTTATTTATGAAAATATTAGAAATAAAAATTATGTACTATATTTTATCTTTTCTGATTTTTGGCATTTTTGTATTTTGTAAAAAATAATTAATTAATCAAACAATAAAATAAGTAAAATAACAATTGAAAATAAAATGTGAAAAATATAGAGAAAGCAAACCAGGGGGGGTTCAGTCCCAAATTAGGAGGTATGGCCCAGGAATGCTGGCCCAACAAGCTTCAAATTCGTTGACTTTTCCCAGACATTATGTGGCACGTTGACTGGGGTTTTAGGGTGTTCATCAATTCTATGCCTTTGGATTGATCTTGAGAAAGACGTGTCACGTTTAACTTGGAAGCGTACCATGGTCCTCAGCAAGTGAAACAACACGTTAACCTTATTTGAAAAATAATATGAAGAATATTGCAGACCTGGGACTCGAACCCAGGTCTTGGACATTGCAAAGGTGTACGTTTACCACTGAAGCGCTTGAATCACATTTAATATATAATGGTTAATAAATATTATAAAAGAAAAGAGAGTTAGTGGCCTCCAACGCGCGCGAGTTTTCAAACTAACGTATCATTTGTTGACAACGCACCATCTTCTTCACCAGCCCTGTAAAACAAAGAACAAAAGCAACGGTTTTTGAACCGTTCTATAATGTCTCATTAGAAAAATAACGAATAGGCCATAAGGCCATATAAATTAAGCGCGACTATTGTGTTTTCTTCGTCCAAGCTTGCTGAGTCCAATGATGGTGGTCTTGAGTCCTGATTTTTCCTCGTTTGCAAATCCCCAATTCCAACCTCTGAAAACCCTAAAATTCATTCATGGCATATTCGTATATACAGCACAATAATCAAATTAAACATCATGGTTAGCTTTAAAACATCACAATGAATATAAATCCACAATTAGAATGCTGTAAAAATGCTTAGAATATGATATACGATTATGGAATTTTTGCTGTACAGTTTGAGTTCAATATACCAGTTCTTGGCGTGTTGATGGATGTTTGGGATTGGAATGTGTTCAGGGCAACCTTGGCAAGCTATTGAAACCAATATTATGCTTTGAATCGACCTCTAACAATGGTTTCAGAATTGAGTTTTTAAGTGAAAATTCCAAGTTTGTATATTGGTCTCTAGCGCAGCTTTCCGTCCCCATGCATTAGGTTTAGGTTTCTGATTATGTAGTGAAGGCATTAGGTCAACAAAATTGGCCAAAATCTCTTTCATTCATTGATTGAATATTTGATTTTCTTAAAGATCTTTTCATATCTTTTCCATGTGTATTTTGCTCTCAATCATGCCAATCAGTCCAATTCTTTCCACATTTAACTAAGCACGAAATATTGAGTCCAAAACATGCATAAAAAGATTGGTTAGGTCATGTTAGATATTTTTCACATATTTAAATGATTTAAATGAATTAATATGAATAATAATTCAAATAAATAAATAAAAAATGAGAAAATACTTCCCTTTGGGCCAAGTGGTCGTGCATATGCTTGGAATGATGAATCATGGAAGAAAAATGGGCCCATTAGCAAATTTAGGTCATTTGAAGTAATGTTGACGTTTCAAAATATCCAAAAATGTCCCAACTTCCACAAGGCATAACTTGCTCAATTTTTAATATTTTCTCATGTTCTTGGACATTTTGGAAAGGTCTTTGAGTCCTTTAACCAATGCCTTTGGTCCCATGTCATTTTGATTTACCAATCTCAAGTTATGGTCTTTGACTTAAAGTCCCTTTTTGTTGACTTTTGAAAATGACCTATAATGTTGAAATTGATAACTTTTTGTGAGAGCATTTCTTGGACTTTAAGTATGAAGATGAGTTGTAGGAAATGTCTTTCTCTTCAAAATGAGCTTTGGATGGAATTTTTCTGATAATCCATGTGAAAGTTATGCCCTGGTCAATTTCAGTTGACTTTTTCAACTGTCCAAATAAGGAAACTTTTGCATCTTTGATGATTTCTGAGCCAACTTTTGAGAATCATGATCAAGCATTGATCAAATGATGTTTGTGGCTTCAAAATGATATGTTGACCAAAAATTTGAACTTTTGACTGTCAAATGACCATTTTGCCCCTACAGTTGACTGTAGTGCAATTTAGGGTTTTGACTGTGCAATTTTGAGCTGAATGCCTTGAAACTTGATATGAGGATGCTTGACCATGTTTGTAGGCATATGAGACTTGATTGGACCTTTGAATACTCCATTTTCTTGACCAGAATACAAACCCTAGTTTTGACTGTATATGAGACCTTTGCACTGGGCAACCCCTGGGGAATTTTGTGACTTGGCTTGGCAAATTCTTGAAAAATATGGGAGGGCAAATTTTGGGGTACAACACTGGGGCATAGGAGCAGTCACCACATTCGGCCTCTCAGGCGCTTCAAACTGTATTTCTTTTGCGTCAATAAGGTCTTGTACCTTATTCCTTAAGGCCCAACAGTCATCAGTGGAATGCCCCGGGCTATCAGAGTGATAAGCACAACGGGCATTTGGATTGTATTTGGGAGAGGAAGTGTTTACAACCTTCGGGGCCTCTCTGACAGTCACTAGGTTGGTGGACAGCAACTGTGGCAAGATTTGTGATAGAGTCATACTTAGACGGGTAAACTCTCTCCTGGGTCTTTCAGCCTTTGGTGGATTGGTTTACCGAGGAGAGGCGGCAGGCTTAGCAATCATCACCGCGTTGACAGATTGGCGGCGCTCAGGTTTCTCTTGTCTTCTAGACCCATATACAGCACTGGCCTCCTTTTTAAAGGGCTTCTTCTCAGAACTTGCAGATGCACCCTTCTGAATTTTGCCAGACTTCATTCCAGCTTCTATTCTCTCTCCAGTCAGAATAAGATCAGTAAACCCTGCAGATGAGTTACCAATGATATGGTTGAAAAATGGCCCAGATAGGGTCCCCAAGAACATGTCTACCAACTCCCGGTCAGTCAACGGAGGCTGCACCCTGCCAGCCAGATCCCTCCACTTCTGTGCATACTCTTTGAAACCTTCATTTGACCCTAGCGACATACCCTGGAGTTGGGTACGTGTAGGGGCAAGGTCGGCATTATATTGATACTGCTTGTAAAAAGCAGTAGCCAACTCCTCCCAGTTACGAACCTTGGTCCCATCCAGCTGATAGAACCATTTGAGATGAGTCCCTGAAAGACTCTCCTGGAAGAAGTGGATCCACAAATTCTTGTCCACTGAGTACGGCTGAATCTTCCGCACATAAGACCTGAGGTGTAGCTTGGGACAAGACGCCCCGTCATACTTGGTGAAAGATGGTGCTTTGAACTTATGAGGAATAATCACACCAGTTGATAAGCCCAAGTCTCCGAAATCCAGCCCAGGCACTTGTTGGATCTCCATAACATTCAGTCTGTCCTCCAACTGCTTGTATCTGTCTTCAGCCGGAGGATACTGTTCCTCATCAAAATCAGTCTCATTGTCAGAGACTACCGGACTAGGACCTTTTCCCTCTTGGGGACTGCTCTTGCCTATAGAAGAACCAGCCTCTTCATTCTGCAGAGTGTTGCCAAACCTTCAGCGCGAGTTGAAAAGAACAGTTCTCTTCTTCTTCTTCTTCTCCTTCTTCAAGAGCAGAGCCTTCAGCTCTTCTTGGCCCTGAGCCAAACCCATGATTAGTTCCTGAAATTGCGCATTCTGCGCCTGAAGAGCCTTGATGGACATCTCGGTTGATGATGAGTCAGGATTCATGATGCTGAAATAAACAACGAAGAACGATAAGCAACCTGAAAAGAAGAAAACCTACTATGCACATGATGAATGATATGTGTTTATGCGATGCATTCAAGGGTTCGAAAGTTCAAATTTGCTGTAGACAAAAAGGAACACACGTTATCATTAAGGAAATAATTGTTTGGTACATCAGAGCCTCATGGGCAAAATAATACAAAAGCAAATCAATCCCAAAAGACACTACGCATCCTCTTTGGAGCTATGTAGGTGTTGAGATTCCTCTCCTCATGCAATAGCGGGTGAGCTCCAGGACCTTCTTTTCACTAGCATGTAGACTGGTCTCAAGAGAATTCCGTTCTTCCTTAAGCTGGATCCAGCTCTTCTGCATCTCTTCCCAGGATGTGGGCATATCAGGATGCTGAATGGTGTAGGACACTTCTCCTTCCAATACTGGCTCTTTGGTCACAGGGAGCACATGAGGATAAGGCATTACTAACTTCTGGGAGCGGGCGCGTACCCACTTGAGATAAGGTTCCAACGGGATGGAATTCCTGTGTCCCAGTGTCTTACTGTCTATCTTACTTGGCATCCTCCACGCTCTGATAAATCTCTGGCGAAGTCCTTGTGCATCGTTGTCGAAGTCAAAAACTATGTCAGGAATTAACATGTCATGAGGGCCATCCCTCCGAGCATAACCAAACTGTCTCCAAGCCAGGCATGGGTTGTAACTGATACCTCCTCTGATTCCAAGTAAAGGAACATTAGGGTACTCCCCGCAACGATCAATGATAGTGACATCCTCTCTGGACCGAGGGCACCAATGTATGTCTGCATGTGTAAGAGTCATCAACCGTTGTGACCATCTCAAACCCCGCTCGTTCTTCAAAGCTGATTGTGGAAGGTGCGAAATAAACCACCTTCCCAGGAGAGGAGTGCAACACATAAGGACACCTCTTTTCTCATGGTTCGAGTGTAACATGAGTGAAGGATGTCCCCCAACAACGTAGGTATAGGATTCCTGGACATGAAGATCTGGACAGCACTGATATCTATAAGCTGATCTGGGTTAGGGAACAACACCAAACCATAGACAAGGAGGGCCACAACCTCTTCAAAAGCTTGTAAGTCAAGGGAGTTCCAACATTCATGGGCCTTCTCAAACAGAAACCTGGCTAAGAACCCTTTGATACCACTTTTAACTTCCAAATGTCCCTTGAGGTCAGATGATTGTAGGTGCAAGGCTTTAGCAATCTCTTCAAGTTTGGGTTCCTTTTCCGTACCGTTGTAGGGTAGTTGATCAAGGATAGGGATCTTCAGGAGCCGGGAGAACTCCTCCAATGTAGGTACCAGCTGATAGTCCAAGAAGGTGAAACAGTGATGCAGAGGGTCAAAGAACTGGAACAGAACCTTTATCATATCTTCCTCAATGTTGGTATTGACCAAGCTGATGAGTCTTCCATGTCTTTCACTGAATGAAGAGCTCTCGGGAATCCTGGATATAAGCTCCTTAAGCTGAGGAGGGATCCTTACAAGGCTGATTTGAATTGTCTTTCTGCGAACAGTTTCCATGTCCTATAAAACAAGAACAAAAATGAAGATTCGAACCCCTGAAATAGTTAGTCAATGCATATGATGCTGGATGATGTCATTATGCTATGATTAAACACACCACAGATATTTACAAAGACAAACATGTAAGGCACACAAGTCACACAAGACAAGCCCTTAGAGTTTAGGCCAGCATAGGGTTTGGGTATTACCCTCTTGAAGTTGGTGGGCTCAACCTGTCCTATTAGAAGTAACCGGGTTCTAAGGGTCCCAATATCACCGGACTGCTTTCATTGTTCATCGTTTCGATTTAGCCACTGAACTGGCGACCGAAATATTCCAGGAAAGCAACCCACAATTGAGTGTAGTATCGAGTATCAACCAACCTCAGACTGCACCAAAGTCAGTTATCTCACTACCCTAAAGAGGCCAAGATAGTTCAATTAAGGTTCCTAAGGTCTGTTGATGCTTCACAACACCACGCGGAGGCCCCGTACTCTCCTTGACTGAACTCAAGGGTTACCGGTACACACCAAAGTGCCACATCAACATAGCAGACTGTTTCAACCATGTCGGTATACCCCGCACAGTTCCCTCACAGTCTTGTTGCTACTTTCTAAGAAGGTATCCCCAGATCCGGGTTAGGATCTATAGAACTCCCAAGACAGTCCCACAATTTAAAGCAAGCAAATCAATACAATTGAAAACACAGTTATGAACTAACTCTAAGGTACACCTCACTTTATAATTTAGTCCCCAGCAGAGTCGCCAGTTCTGTGATCGGTGGATCTGGAACTGACTGTTTAACGCTGGTTCGCAAAATGTCGCGGAAGCAAGAGTCGCCACCGTCTTTTATTTTCTCCAAATGGAAAGGACAAAAGCACAGAAAAATTCCTTATAGAGATTGCTCTCGGTTCGGGAGGTAGGTTATAAAAAGGGAAGGTGTTAGCACCCTTTCTATCCATGGTTATCCATGGGCTCTTAGATACTTTCTCACTTGTGTTTTCAAAATGGTTTGTTTGCTATTCAACTGTGGGTTTAAAAAAGTTTCTTTGAAAATTTCAGTTCGACTCTTGTATCAGTCCTCAAGAGTGTTTGAAAAGTTGCTTTCGAAAGCTTTTTGAAAAGGTGTCGGTGTGAAAAGTATTTTTGAATTTTTGTTTGAAATTAGAGCAAGTATCTAGAGTCGTCTACCTACCCTAAGGAATTCGTCTGTGTAAATGTCCTTAAAGTAGTGCTATCCCACCATTGAGAGGTAGGTAGCACCACCGTTGGAGGTGTTCGGGTCAATTCGAGGTTCGGGACATGGTGATTACCGGAGCAATAGGAAGACACCTTAGAAGCTACCCTCATGCCAGGTTCCCGGATCATGAGGACTTACTAAAACATCTTCTACTCGACGATCACCTTTCGAGGGGCAAGGCAACAGTGAGGCGTACCCTAGGGGTGGTGTGTGATTTGTGTGTCGTTTTCAGATATTTTGTCTTGTTCATGTCATGGGTGATCTACGCGTTGTTTTTATTTTGACATTCATTTTTGCATGTAAATTTATTAACAGTTAAAAGGTGCGGAATTTAAAAAGTTCTACGCTATTACAAAGGCGCGGGTCCACATCGCCAAATTTAATCCAGGACCCGATTTAAAAATAGAATAAAGTGCGGGAAATATAAATGTCCGATTTACATGGCTTTGGGAGAATTACACAAAAGGAGGAAATAAAATAAGTGCGCGAATTGGAATTACTATCGAATGCGAGGGCGTTGGACCCTTTTTAGGAAATTAAATTAAATTATGAAATTAATTAAATTAAATGAGAAAGGAAATTATTTTTTGGAGTTTTTTGTATTTAAAGATTTTTTATGAGAATTAAATGGAATTTAAAACCTAATTCTAGCTATTTTTATTTTATTAAAAAAAACATGTTAAAGTTAAACATAAAATTAACCTAATTATTTGATACAATTTTATTCACAAAAATAAATAATTAATTATTAATATGGTAAAAGAAAAGAAAATAGATAAAAGTCTCTTAAAACCCTAATTCTACAATTTTTTAGTTTGTTAGAAAAAACATTAAAGCCAAATCTAAATTTAAAACTAAATTAATTAATAAGATTTTTTACAAAATAACATTAAATAAAATATATTTTTTATTTTGTGACTTTCTGATTTTTATTATTTTTTATGTTTTGAAAATATATTAATTTAAAGAATTAAAAAGAAATAATTGAATTAACACAAAATAATGGAAAATAAAAAAGAAGAAAAGAATTGCAAACCCTTGGGGGGTGTTGACCCCAATTTGGAGTTATCATCAGCATTTTTGGCCCATTGAGACCCTGGCCTTGTTGACTTTTCTGAGCCACGTACGTATGCGTTGACTGGTGCCCATGGTACTCTTCAAACATTGGCCTTTGGATTAGGATTATGGGACAAGTGGCGTGCCTGGATTGTGAATGTATGGTGGACGCTTGGAGAGAGCGCTGCATGCAAACATAGTCAGAAAAATAATATGGAGAGAGGGGGGACCTGGGAATCGAACCCAGGTCCCAGAGGTTACCAACTCAACGCCTTGCCACTGGATCCAACTACGCACTTTGTTTATAATATAACCAATAAACAATATCAGTCAAAACAATGGTTAGTGATATTTTTCCGCGCGAAATTCAAACGCACCTTTCGTTGGCCTACACATCATCATCTTCTCCCATTATTTGTTGTGCCTGAAACAAAAACAAACTGAATAGCGGGGGTTTTAAACCCCCACTAAATAGCAAGCATAAAAATAGCGATTAGCACCCTGTTAATCATAAATTAATCGCGAGGTATGGAAACGATTCACATGAAGCTTCTGAATTCAACAGTCCTGGTCTTAGGGTCTAATTTTTCTGGACGAGGAAACCCCCAATTTTACAGTTTCGTAACCCTAGCAAGCTTCCATGGTGATTTCGCGTATAGGCAAGAAAAACTCAATTAAACAATATGGTTAGCTTCAGAATGATAAGACTAATACAAAACAATCATTAGAACTCAAAATTATGGCATAAATGATGAAGTACGATTATGCAAAAAAGATGAGACAGTTTGATTGTTAGGTACCAATTCTGGGTGCGTGAGGATTGTAAAAGAGTGCAGTTAGGTTCAGTGAAGCTTTTGCAAGCTATTGCAATTGGTATTTTGCCTTGAAAAGCTTTGGAATCGTGGTTTCAGTTTTTTGAAAATTTGGACAAAAATGCCAATTTTGTTCTTGAAAAGAGGCGCAGCTTAGAGATCCCTTCCACTAGGGTTTGCTTCTGACTTATATGAGTGATGGATTAGGGTTGAAAAATATGTCCAAAACCTTTTGCATTGATGGAAAGAATATTTGATTTTCATGCATATTTTTTTTGAAATCTTTTTCACATGTTTTTGATGTCAATCATAGCCAATCTTCCCAATTTGAGTAGTGCACGAATCTTGAGTGAATCATGAGTGATTATACTGCATAAAAAGATTCACATACATTTGTTTAGTATTTTTCCCATATTTTAATTAATTAAATGAATTAATTGTAATTAAAAATTCAAATAAATAATAAAAATGATGAAATAAATCCCCTTTGGGCCAAATGGTCGTGCATATGCTTTGGATGATGATTCTTGGAAGAAAATGTGGCCCATTAGCAATTTTAAGGCATTTGAAGCAAAGTTGACTTTTCAAAATTCCCAAAAATTGCCCAACTTCCACAAGGCATATCTTGCTCAATTTTTAGGCTTTGATCAGGTTCTTGGACATTTTGGAAAGGTCTTGAAGTCCTCTAACCAATGCCTTTGGTCCCATGTCATTTTGATTTACCAAGCTCAAGTTATGGCCTTTGACTTAAAGTCCCTTTTTGTTGACTTTTGAAAATGACCTATAATGTTGAAATTGATAACTTTTTGTGAGAGCATTTCTTGGACTTGAAGTGTGAAGAGGAGTTGTAGGAAATGTCTTTCTCTTCAAAATGAGCTTTGGATGGAATTTTTCTGATAAACCATGTGGAAGTTATGCCCTGGTCAAGTTACAGTTGACTTTTTCAACTATCCAAATATGGAAACTTTTGCATCTTGAGACTTTTTGAGCCATGCCTTGAGAATTATGATCAAGAATTGATCAAATGATGTTTGTGGCTTCAAAATTAGATGTTGACCAAAAATTTGAACTTTTGATTGTCAAATGACCATTTTGCCCCTGCAGTTGACTGTAGAGCAATTAGGGTTTTTGACTGTGCAATTTTGTGCTGTAAGTCTTGAAACTTGGCATGAAGATGCTTGACCATGTTTGCAGGCATGTGGGACTTGATTGGACCCTTGGAAACTTCATTTTCTTTGTCAGAACCAAAACCCTAGTTTTTGACTGTTAGGAGGCCCTTGAACTATGCAACCCTTGGGGAGATTTTGAAGCATGCTCTTTGCAATTCTTGAAGAATATGGGAGGGCAAATTTTGGGGTACAACAATATGCTAAGGTATCTCACAACATTTCTATTCATGACTATACGATGACCTGCGCCTGTCCCTTTACATCCGAAGATAGGGCTTCTTACCAATCAATGATAAGATAGCAATATCAAAGGAAGAGAGAAATGAATGAAAGACTTTTGAGTAGGAAGAATTTTCTTAGTTTCTTGCTCACAATCCATTTTTAAAATAAGACATCTTTCCAAAATACACCAAACACTTTCAAAACATGAAATATTTTCAAAAAGTCCAACACTTTGTGTGCATTCTTATAGAGACGAGAATCAACATGAAATATTTTCAAAAAGTCCAACACTTTGTGTGCATTCTTATAGAGACGATAATCATTACAAAGTTTTCCTAAACGAATGCGCTTTTCAAAAATACTTTCAAAAACCTATCACAAACACATTTCAAACAAACCAATTTCAAAAGTGATCTAGCAAGCAACTAAGAGCCCATAGATAACTATGGATGAAAAGGGTGCTAACACCTTCCCTTTTCATAACCTATCCCCAAAACTCAAGAAAATATCTCAAAGGTCTTTCCTGTTCTTTTCACCCTTTCCTTATTGGATAAAAGAAAAGTCGATGGTGACTCTTGCTATCCGCAATAATTACGATAAAATGTAAAACACTCAAGTCAGTTCTCCCATCGTATCACAATATGCATATGTTCATTCAATTTTAATCATTGGACGTTTTTGCATTCAAACAGAAATAAAAGTTTTCATTTCAAAGTATATTTATATTGATGTTTTGCCTATGAATAAGCATTTTTGTATAAGGAGACAGAGATCCTAGTAAGAGGATATTGTCGAAATAATACAAAGTGAAAACAAAAATAATAGCCATGTGGAAGTGATGTTATTGTGTTCCAATTCCGCTATTTCCCCTATGTATTCGAACATCATCCCTTATCGTTGAAAGAAGTTGATTGAATTGATCTTACACCCAAAATATTGGACCTTGGTAATAAAGCTAGTTGTAGTGATTTCACGGGACATGGTCATACGCTTTAATCCTTAACTTTTGCCTGGACTGCCCTTTCGGGTTTTTAGCCCAGTAGGATACCCCTTTTTTGCCCAAGCCGCCCTTTCAGGTTTTTGACTTGCTGGGTATACAATCTTTTGTATATATCCCTAAATTTTGCCCAAACCTTTTTGGTTCATTGGGATGTCCTTATTTTTTCCTAGGTATGTCAACCTAGCGGGTCTTTTTTATGCGTAGTATTTTTTGACTATGTCTGTGTTCACAAGATGCGGGAAATCTTCGCCGTCCATAGTGGTTAGCATCATAAGAGAATAATTTCTTGACAAAAAATGGCCCTTCGTAAGTGGGAGTCCATTTTCCCCTGGGATCACCTTGTGGTAGAATGATATGCTTTATTACCAAGTCGTCAGTCTGATACACTCGAGTTTTGATCTTTTTGTTGTAAGCCTTGATCATATGCTTTTGATACATTTGACCATGACAAACAGCTGCCAGTCTCTTCTCATCAATCAAGTTTAACTGATCCAACCTAGTTTGAATCCATTCATCTTCTCCTAAATCTGCTTCTTTCATAATCCTTAAGGAAGGAATTAGAACTTCCACAGGAAGGACAACTTCCAGCCCATAGACTAAAGAGAAAGGGGTTGCCCCAATTGAAGTTCGAGTCGAAGTACGGTAGCCATGAAGAGAAAACGGTAGCATCTCGTGCCAGTCTTTGTAGGTTACCACCATCTTTTGCACAATCTTCTTAAAGTTCTTATTGGCAGCTTCTACTGCGCCATTCATCTTAGGTCCGTACAGAGAAGAATTGTGATGCTTGATTTTAAACTGAGTGTAGAGTTCCGTAATCATATCATTGTTGAGATTGGTTTCATTGTCAGTGATGATCCTTTCAGGGATACCGTAATAGTAGATGTGGTTATGCTTGATAAACCGGGATACAACGTTCTTGGTTACTGAGGAAAATGAAGCTGCTTCAACCCATTTGGTGAAATAGTAAATGGAAACAAGGATGAAGAGGTGTCTATGGAAGCAATGGGTTTGATCTCTCCAATCATGTCAATTCCCCATATTTCAAATGACCACGGAGCAGTCATGACGTTCAAAGGAATTGGAGGCACATGAACCTTGTTGGCATAAATCAGACACTTATGGTAAGTCCTCGAGTGATGGTGACAATCAGTTTCCATGGTCGACCAATAGTAACCAGCCCTCAATCTTCTTGGCCATAGTGTGCCCGCTAGAGTGAGTTCTAATGACACCTTCATGTAGGTCTTCCATGATTTTATCTGCCTCCTTCTTGTCAATACAACAGAGTAGAGTCGAATCACGGTTGCGCTTATATAGGAACCCATTACTTAGGAAGAATTTGGCTAAAAAACTTCGCAGGAATTTCTTATCATTGATGGAAGCTCCTTCAGTATCTTGTGCTTCCAGATATCTCCTCACTTCATGGTACCATGGTTTCTCTTCGTCAGTGTCGATCTCACAACAGTGTCCATGTTCGTCAAATATTTCAATTGTAATTCTAAGAGCCTCGTTATCCCACTCGACCTTGAGCATGGATGACATTATTGCTAAGGCATCCGCCAACTGATTTTATTCTCTTTGAAAGTGTTTGAAGGTAACCTCCTCAAAGTATGGGATCAGGGTTAACACAAGCTCTTTGTAAGGGATCAGTTTGGATGTTTGGTATCCAATTCCCCTTTGACTTGACTAATCACTAGGTCTGAGTCCCCGTATACATCTAAGAATTTGATTCTTAACTCAATGGCAGCCTTAAGACCCAAGATACATGCTTTATACTCTGCCATGTGGTTTGTACAGTCGAAGCACAGTCTGGCAGTGAAAAGCGTATGACAATCTTCGGGAGAAATAATCACAGCACCAACTTCATTACCCAAAGCATTAGAAGCCCCATCAAAAACCATAGTCCATCGGGATCCTAGTTCAAGTCCGTCATACGGTCCAGGCTTTTCACAATCAGTTATCAGCATGATATTCTCATCTGGGAAATCAAAGTTCATGGATTGGTAGTCATCAACAACTTGATGAGCCAAATGATCTACTAGCACACTTCCTTTGGTGGCTTTTTGTGTAGTATATTACATATCATATCCAGTCAAGATCATTTGCCATCTAGCTATTCGTCTGGAGAGAGTCGGCTTCTCGAAGATATACTTGATAGGGTCCATCTTAGAAATCAACAAAGTGGTGTGAGTCAACATATACTATCTTAGCCAGCGAGCAGCCCATGCCAGAGTGCGGAAATTTTTCTCGAGCAGTGAATATCTTGTTTGATAGTCGGTAAAAAAATTTCTCAGGTAGTATATTGCATGCTCTTTTTGGCCAGACTCGCCATGTTGGCCCAACACACACCCCATTGAATTCTCTAATACAGTCAAATACATAATCATAGGTCTACCTTCAACTGGAGGCATCAGGATGGGAGGTTCTTGTAAATATTCCTTGATCTTGTCAAAGGCTGCTTGGAAGTCGTTGTTCCATCTAACTACTTGATCTTTCTTTAAGAGTTTGAAGATTGGCTCACAAGTGGCAGTTAGGTGGGATATGAATCGGGAAATATAATTGAGTCAACCTAAGAAACCCCTGACCTCCTTCTCGATACAGGGAGCTGGCATTTCTTGTATGGCTTTGACTTTTGTAGGGTCGACCTCAATACCTTTTCCACTGATGATAAACCCTAAGAGTTTTCCAGATCTTACCCTGAAGGTGCATTTGTTGGGATTCAGCCTTAGCTTGTATTTATTCAACCTCTCAAACAACTTGTGAAGATGATCAAGGTGTTGTTCCTCAGTTTGTAACCTTGCAATCATATCATCAACGTACACTTCTATCTCATGATGGATCATGTCATGAAATAGGGCTACCATAGCTCGTTGATAGGTTGCCCCTGCATTCTTCAAACCAAAAGGCATGACCTTATAGCATAAAGTACCCCACTGTGTGACAAATGTGGTCTTCTCCATGTCCTCGGGAGCCATTTTGATTTGGTTGTAGCCGGAGAATCCATCCATGAAGGCGAAGGCTTTATGTTGAGTCGTGATGTCGACCAAGACATCAATGTGTGGTAGTGGGAAATCATATTTGGGACTGGCCCTATTCAAATATTTGTAGCCTATGCACATATGGACTTTTCCATCTTTATTCGATAGTGGGACCACATTTGCCACCCATTTGGGATATGACGTCACTGCTAGAAAACCTTCATTGAATTACTTCATTACCTCAACTTTTATCTTTTCAGACATGTCTGTCCGCATACGACGAACTTTTTGATTGACTGGAGGGTAATCTTCCTTTGTTGGTAGATAGTGAACCACAATATTAGTATCAAGTCCCGACATATCTTCATATGACCAAGCAAACACCTCAACATAGTCGTGCAACATCTGGACCAATGTGCTTTTGACACCGTCTTCCAAGTTGGTGCCGATCTTGACCTCTTTTTTGTCTTCCTCAGTACCAAGGTTGATCACTTCATATGTATCTTCATGTGGTTGAATGGCCTTTTCTTCTTGCATTAGAATTCTGGCCAGTTCCCTACGTATTTCACAATCTTCCCTGCCTTCGTCTTCAACTTGGTAAATTGGATGTTCAAAGTCATAGATGGCAATAGAAGAGTCGTTATCAATGAAATCCAGAGTGGATGTAGATCTGCAAAGGTGTGCAGATGCATGTAAGGTCACATGGCTATTTTAAAAATGCAACAAAGTGAAAGAAAGACAATGAGCGCAAAATTTGAATGCAAAAGAGTCCAATGGTTTTTTCATTAAATGATCATACGGCATATGAAAATGAACAAACCCTTAACAAATGGACCATGGTGCCCCAGGCATGGCACATGGCTTAAAGTCATTGTTTCAATAAAATTATAGACAAAGTTATTAAATTAATAAAATAGTAAATGGTAATTAATCCTTGTTGAAGGAGATTGAAATGAAGTCCTTGGTACGTCGGTTGTTGATCCCTTCATCAATAGTCGGGTAGATCCAGTTATCAAAGTCACAGTCGTCTTCAGAGTCTTCAAGGGCATTCACTTCATGATTACTGATGCGAAGAGGTGGTTTCCCCGCACGAGCATGTATGACCTCCTTTTGCACTTTGGCAGTGAAGCCCAAACCATATTTGTATGATTTTAAAGGGATTTCAGGGAGTTGTCCCTAAATGATATAACCTTCGTCTTCAATCACAGCGCGGACATCTTTGAGGGAAGCCATCCTAGGCATATCTTTAATAGCTTTTGGAACATCAGGAGTAGCCTTAGAAGCAGCAACCATAGGAGAAACCACTTTGAAGACTTGACAAGGAGTTTCTATGAACTCACCATCCATCTCAACATACTTAAACGAATTCAGGTGGCTAACCATAAACTCTTCTTCACCACAGACAGTAACGATATTTCCTTTGACTCGATATTTCAATTTTTTATGAAGAGTGGACGTCACTGCTCCTGCCCCATGTATCCAGGGGAATATAAGTAGGAAAGAGTAGGCAGGACGGATGTCCATCACATAGAAAGTTGAGTTAAAAGTTTAAGAACCAACTTTGATGGGGAGATCAACTTCCCCATGAACCATCCTTTTTGATCCATCGAAAGCCCTTACCATAACGTCACTTGGCTTCAACACCAAACCTTCGTAGTCCAAACGATCTAGGTCACCTTTGGGTAGGACATTTAGAGAGGAACCAATATCCACCAATACATGGGATAGAGTGGTTCCTTGCATTCAAAGGAGACATGCAAAGATTTATTGTGATTTCTTTCGGACGGAGTTAAATCTGCATCCGAAAATCCCAACCCATTACCGACCATCAAACTTGCCACACAATTTTAAACTGATTGGTTGTAGTCTCTTGAGGAACATGAGCTTTCTTCAGAAATTTTATCAATGCTTGAGCATGTACATCATAGCAAAGTAATACAAATAACATAGAAATCTTAGAGGGGGTTTTCCCCAACTGCTCTACTATCTTATAATCACTTTTCCTTATAATCTTCAAAATCTACTCCATCTCTTGAGTAGAGGGTTCCTCAGTAATAATGTCTTTGACAGGTGCCTCCATCATGGCAGGCTCAATCATCTTCTCTTTGCCCCTAGGATCAGTACTAGGTTTATCAACAGTAATGCGAACATGTGTGGTTGTGGTGGTTGGAGGTGAAATATCAGGAGAGAAAATTATCCTCGTTCTAGTCACCTTGCTAGACCCAGCAATGTTAGTAATATCAGCAGTCTTGTCTTCATCAATCCAGGAGTCTTATCTAATACCATGGTATTATACTTCAGCGCGATAATTCCAAGGTATCGCCTTATCGGAAAAATAAGGAACTGTCCCTAGTGTGGTAATTGTCAATGAAGCTATCTTCGGTTCATTGGAAATCCTAATAGGACCTTTTGAGGTGATCCTAATAGGTTTGTTGGATATAGTGGTGATGGATATGTTTTCCACTTCTTGAGGTACAAATTCAATCAATTTTTTTATGGATGGAGTTCTTTCAAATAGGATCTGATGGCTTCCCATTAGGTATTGGACACCTCTTTTCAGCCATCCACAACCATTGATTTGCACAACACAACAACAACAATATTCAAGGCAACCAGGAAAAACCCCCGCTTTCAACAAATTGTTTTTAACAAACTTTAGTGGAGTGGTCAAGTCATTAAAAAAGGAAATAAAAGTAGTATCTTCAATAGCGTTGACACCTTTGCCATGATTTGGCATAGGTGCAGTGATTACATTCAGAGTAGGAGGAGGATCAAATTCAATGGTCTTGTTGTCAATGAGGTCTTGGATCTTGCATTTTAATGCCCAACAATGATCAGTGTCATGTCCGGGCCTATTGGAGTGGTGAACACATTTGGCGTTCGGGTTGTACTTTGGAGATGAAACATTGGGATTTGAAGGGGGATCATGCAATGTTACCAAGTTAGCCTTCAACAGGTGTTGTGGGGCTTAAGATAGTGACATTTTGATCCTTGTAAATTGTATTCTTGGAATATCAAATCTTTGGTAACCAACTTGTTGTTGAGGTCTTTGAGTAGAGGCTGGATTTGAAATTAGAACTGTATTTACAGATTGACAATGGTCCTTCTTGATATGGCCCCTTGACCCATACACGACATTAGTTTCTTTTTTGCCGGTAAAAGGTTTTTCACAATATTTGATGTAGAGGAAGAGGCCATGGGTATCTTTCCACTTTTAATACCGCTCTCGGCCCTTTAACCAGTGAAGATTAACTCAGTGAACCTAGGTGATGTGCTCCCAGTCAGTAAGTTGAAAAATGGCCAAGTCAATGTTCCCATGAACATATCTACCAGTTCCCTGTCAGTCAATAGTGGCTGCACCCTGCCAGTTGGGTCTCTGCATTTCTGCGCGTACTCTTTGAAGCCTTCATTGGAACCCATGGCCATTCCTTGTAACTGTACTCTAGTTGGTTCCAGATCAGTATTGTATTGATATTGACGATAGAAGGCGGTGGCTAAGTCTTCCCATGTATGGATGTTGGAACCCTCTAACTGGTAAAACCACTCCAATTGAGTCCCAGATATACTCTCTTGAAAGAAGTGCACCCGTAACTTCTTATCAGTGGTATGCGATTGAATTTTACGGACCTAAGATCTCAAGTGAAACTTCGGGCATGAAACGCCACCGTACTTGGAAAAAACTGGAATCTTGAATTTATGGGGGATTGCCACCCCAGGAACCAAACACAAATCACCAGAATCTAGGCCAGGCATAACTTGAACTTCCATAGCCTTCAATCTATCCTCCAGTTGCTTATAATTGTCTTCAGCCGGTGGATATTGTTCGTCAAAATAGTCCTCATCCTTAGAGACTGGATTGTTACCACCCCCAACACGGCCGCTCATTGCGTATTCATCATGATTCTCATCTTCCTCAGAGGAGTCTTCTACCACTTGAAATTGTCGAACGGGTCCCTTGAACCTTTTCCCTAGGTTGATCAAAGCCTTCTTCTTGGTCTTCTTTTTTGCAACTATAAGTGTCATCAGCTCTTGCTTCCCTTTGGCCAAGTTGAGCAAGGTTTCTTGAAATTGAGAATTTTATGTCTGGAAGTCCTTCACAGTCTGCTCGAGATCCATCTTACTGAAATAAACAGTAGAAAGATGAGGAAACCTATGTCGTAAAACCTGCTTATGTTATGATGCATGTAATGTGAATGCAAATGTTTTCAAGGACCTTTAAGATTTAAATTTGTTTAAACAAAGAAGGAACAAACGTTAATTGTATTAATAAGTTCAAACAGTTACAAGAAATGCCTCTTGGGCTTACAATGGAAGAATCAAAATAATACAAAATAAACTCCTAAAATAAAAAGAACTCAAGCTTCCCATGAGCGCATCCTCTTTGGTGCAATATAAGCGTTCAAACTTCGCTCTTCATGAAGTTGTCTCGTGAGCTCCAAAACCTTCTTCTCGCTTGCATAAAATTGGGTTTCAAAGGTGTCTCGCTCCCCTTTGAGTTGAATCCATGAGCTTTTCAACTCCATGGGAGTAATAGGCATGTCAGGAGGAAGAATAGTGTAGGGAACATCTCCTTCTGCAATAGGCTCCATGATGATAGGTAGGATGGCCTCATATGGCATCATGATATTTTGAGCGTGAGCTAGCACCCACTTAAGATAAGGCTCCAAAGGAGTGGAGTTCTTATGTTCCAACGTCTTGCTATAAACTTTGTCAACCATGCCCTAAACTCGTACAAATCTTTGACGATAACCTTGGACATCGCTCTCATGGTCAAATACAATTCCTTGGAAAATGCGTCATGAAGGCCATCCCTACGAGCATACCCAAACTGTCGTAGAGCCAAGAAAGGATTATAAGTGATACCTCCCCTAATGCCAAAGATAGGGACATTAGGGAATTCCCCACAATGGTCAATAATGATAACATCCTCCAAAGATCGAGAACACCAATGAATATCTGAATGCGAGAGTGACATCAATCTACTAGACAATCCCATGCCTTACTCATTCTTCAAAATATATCGAGGAAGGTGTGAAATAAACCACCTAGCCAACAAAGGAGTGAAACACATAAGAATTCCCTTTCTCTTTATGGTGCGAGTGTGAAGAAAGTGAAAAATATCCCCAATTAAGGTAGGCACCAGGTTACGAGATAGAAAAAATTTGACCGCATTCACATCTATGAGTTGGTCCAGGTTAGGAAATAGTACCATCCCATAGATTAGAAGAGCCAAAACCTCTTCAAAATCTTGCAAGTCCAGAGCATCCCAAAATATTCGAGCCTTCTCAAACAGAAACTTGGCTAGAAAACCCTTAACACCACTTCTTGCTTCCCAATTTTCCATAACGTCGGACCGTTTCAAATGTAAAGCTCGAGCAATCTCCTCAAGTTTTGGGTCTTTCTAAATACCGGTAAAGGATAGTTGATCAAGAATAAGCACTCCCAATAACTGAGAAAACTCCTCTATGGTAGGCACTAATTGGTAATCAGGAAATGTAAAGCAATGATGTTTAGGGTCAAAGAATTGGAACATCACATGTACCATGTCCTCTTTAAAGTTTGAGGTAACCAAGTTGATAAGACGACCATACTTCATGGTGAATGGAAAATCATTTGGAACCCTTTACGCTAACTCCTTGAGTTGAGGAGGCACTTTCATAAGGTTGATTCGGATGGTATTTCTTCGCATGGAAGCCATGTCCTACAAAACAACACAAAGGGAAATCCCAAAAGTCCTTGAAATGGTTAGTGCAAAATGCCATGATATGATGTCATGATGTTATGTATAAGTAAACATATACAAGAAAAGCAAAAAAATCCTTAGGTTTAGGCTTGTATGAGGTTTCATAGGTAAGTACCCTCTTGAAGTTTATATGGTTTAACCTGTCCTAGAAAGTAATCGGGTTCTAGGGAATCTCAATATCATTGATCTTTCTTTATTGGGCATTGTTTCAGCATGATCCTCTATTTTGGCGACCGAAATATCCCAAAAGTCTGATCTCAATGAGCGTAGTATCGAGTATCAACCAACTTCGGACTGCACCAAAGCCGGTTATCTCACTACTTCATAATGGCCAATTTGTTCAACAAAAGGCTCTAAGGTCAATTAGTGCTTTATGACACCATACAGTGACCCCATATTCTACTTAATTCTCCATAAGGGATACCGGTACCCATAAATGTGTCACACTAACGTAGCTATTGTTTGAATCATATCGGTCTACATCGTACAATCTCCATAATCTTTGCAACTTACCTAATGATGTTCCCAGATCTGGGTAGAGGATCAATACAAAACCCAAACAAGGACCCAAAAATGTAAAGCAATCAAGTCAAGCAATGAAAGCATTTAAATGTGATCTAGTCTTTAAGGTAACCCCACTTTTAAGTATAGTCCCCAACAAAGTCTCCAGTTCTGTAATATTGTGGGAGAACTGACTTGGGTGTTTTGTGTTTTATCGCAATTGTTACGGATATCAAGAGGCGCCAACGACTTTTCTTTTATCAAATAAAGGAAAGGGTAAAAAGAATAGGAAAGACCTTTGAGAATTTTCTTGAGTTTGGGGGGTAAGTTATGAAAAGGGAAGGTGTTAGCACCCTTTTCATCCGTAGTTATCTACGGGTTCTTAGTTGCTATCTCACTTTGAAATGCTTTGTTTGAAATGCGTTTGTGATTGTTTTGGAAGTATTATTCTCATCTCTATAAGAATGCATACAAAGTGTTGACTTTTGAAAATATTTTGTTTTAAAGTGTTAGTGTGTTTGAAAGATGTTTTGAAAATGGTTGTGAGAAAGCAACTATGAATGTTATACCTACTCAAAAAGTATTTGTTATTTCCTCCCTCCTTTAGATAGTATTATCTTACCATTAGTTAGTAAGCAACCTTATCATTGGATGTTAAGGGACGGGTTTGGGTCATCGTATAGTCATAGAAAGCAACATTGTAGGATACCTTAGAAATTTTTGTAAGGGGCTAAGATCATTTATAAAGGCAACATTTAAAGGGTCATCGAGGGACCATGATCTTGTTTTTTATTGTTTTTGATAAAGTATCCCATGTTCGAGGGACATGAATGTTTATTTAAGGCAACAAATGAGGTTAACCCCAAAAGGTGCAAGTGTGCAAAGTATTTGTTTGCATGCATTGTTTGTCTTGAATTAGGGTTTTCTATTTGTTGATTTTTATGTCTTGCCATACAAACCCCTAATTACTAACATTTATATTGAAAGCGATAAATTGCGGAAATGTAAAATTCTACGATATTACATCATTTGGGGATGGGGGTACAAATTTACAAATGGGGGAGCAAGTAAATAAAAACCTAATTTACTATTATAACCATATTGAACTTGAATAAATAATGTACAAGAATGTGAGATAATATACATGGAAAAGAAAATTGTTTTTGCTTAAGTTTTTATGAAAAGGTTTTTTAACCTAATCAAATTAAAATAATTAATTTATTCTAAGTTAATTTCAAATAACTAAACCTAAATTAATTAAGAAAAGAAAATGTATTAAGAAATACATTTTTTTAGGGTTTTGATATATATATATATATATATATATATATATATATATATATATATATATATATATATATATATATATATATATATATATATATATAAAGATTTTATAGTTAAGGAAAAGAGATTGATTAAAGTTCTTAAATCCTAAACTAATTAAATTGGAAAAGAAAATTTAACTAAACTTAAGTTTAAATGATTTAATTAAATTTAAGAAAAGAAATTAAATTTGTTAGGAAAATATTTTTTAGTCGTTTTTGTTTGAAAGAAATGAAATAAAAGTATATAAAATATATAAATATTAAATATTAAATATATTTAGGATTTTTTGATTTAATAAAAAAAATAATAATGATAATAATAATAATAATAATAATAATAATAATAATAATAATAATAATAATAATAATAATAATAATAATAATAATAATAATAATAATAATAATAATAATAATAATAATAATAATAATAATAAGAAGAAGAAGAAGAAGAAGAAGAAGAAGAAGAAGAAGAAGAAGAAGAAGAAGAAGAAGAAGAAAATATAAGTCAGGGAGGTGTGAAGTGGGATTTGTGAGTTTAAGAGTAAAATAGTTTTGTTTGACTTTAGGCCCAAAGTGGTTTTTGTAATCAGAAGAATAAAAAATAAAATAAAAATGAAATGGGTTGCGTGGTTAAAAAGAATTGGGGGGGGGGGGGGGGGTTAGATGGAGTAAAATAAATGGGCTTAGTGTTGTTTGGTTGTTAACATAAGGGTGGTGTAGACATAAATGGGGAGACGGAGCGCGCTGAGTGAGGCAAATTGGGCCTGGTTTTTAGTTGTTATGAGTATGGGCCTAGTTTCATAAAATAAACAAAAACCAGAAAATTCATTCATTTGTTAAAATACTTCCACTCTCTTGCTCTTAAACTCTCTCGTTCTCTCTGTGATGCCCTTCGCGGGAGACGATGGCTTGGCTGCATCAGAAATCTCCTTATGGAGGTGACGACGATGATGTAAGTCTAAACCATGATTTTTTTATACCAATATCTTCCTATATTCCTTCTAATCACTAACCTATGGTTATTTTCTACAGACTATATGCTAATAGGCCTAAATCTTGAAAGGGGAGAACGAAACCCTAAGTTTCGGATTCAACAGAAAATGATCTTTCATGACATATGCAATATTGTATGGTGATTATAAAGAGGATAAGGAAAACGAAATGGTCTTGAAAATTTTTAATCTGCGATTCGTACTAACCTTGGGTTCTTGGTGAGATCTTCCTATTTTTACTCTTTTCTCTTTAGATTTCTCGCTTCTGAAGGGTTTGTGGTATGAGGAAAATGATGAGTTTGAAGTGATAGTGATGATTATGTTTAGGGTTTGTGGCTCTGTTTTCTTGTGTTTGATTTTTCTGAAGGTTTTGTTTGGAAAATAATGAGATAAGGATTTTTTATGGTTGTTACAGTGGCTCGGTTTTATATGCTTGTTTGTAAATTCTATTTGTGATATTTTTGGTGAACTCTGGCCTTTGCCCCCTAATTTGTGTCTTCTTATGAGCTCTGTTGTTCTGTTTTTTCTGATATTGTCTCTTGATCTTTTATATTAAACTCGGTTTTTCTATTCACATGATGTGAACTTGTTTTCTATAAAGTCTTGACATTGACTTAAGAGAAATGGCTTTTATTGGACTTGTTACTTTTTGATTTTTAACAAGTCAACTTTGTTGTACCTTGCTATGCTACCTATGACTTTTCTTGTTTACTTTTGATTGTGTACTTGGCTTTTGTGATGCTTTTATAGATGTGTTTGATAACTCTTGTACTGTGATGAACATTTTGAGTTTTCCCTCTTTACTGATATGTCAAATGCTGACTTTTGCTGGCTGCTTTTGTACTTGCTAATTTTGTGATTTTTTATATTGCTTCTTTTCAAACTTGTATTTGCCGGTGGCTTTTGTACTTTGTTGCTTGTGGCCTTTTGCTGTGAACCAAACAACATTGTTTTTTTTTAGATTTGTAGCAAAGCTAGGCCTGTGATTTTGACATTACAATTCTGACTTTGATTGAAACAACAAATATGAGGCTTTTGGATTGTTTGCGTGGCAACATGATATTAATTCTGATTTTTATTTTGTCTTTTATGAACCAAGTTTTGATTGTGATTTTCAAAAGTTGTCTTTTAGGCCAATGATAGAATAAAATTTTTTGAGGCTTTGGACTTGAATTTTGATTGGTGATGCTTCTTGGGCCTTTGAACTCGTGTCTGCTATAATTGGGGTGTGATTGAAATTCTGATTTCTTTGAATCTTTGTCTTCATGGGTCCTTGAACCCGTACCTTCTATATTTGGGATGCTTTTGTTATGAACTTCTGTTTTGAATTTCTGTTCTATTGTGAACCAATCCACTTGTGATTTGCAATATATTTAAGCCCTAAAAATCTGATTCCATAAGCCAAACCCTAATGATGAACTAAACCATTTTTCTATTCTTTGTTTCATGTATTTGGATGAGTTTGCAAGATCAAAGAGGAACATTTGTAGACACTTAAAGATGCGGAAGAAATCTTTCCTTTCTTTGTATAGAACAAAAATAGGAGAATTGTAGTTTATGCCCTTTTTTATAATTGAACTTTGTATGACTTGTAATTGGTAGAAACTTTGTATCAAATTTGATTTACACCAAACAGAGTTTGTATCAAAATGGAAATTGTATCAAGCTTAACTTGTACCAAGTTCAAATTTGCATCAAATGATTTATACCAAGTAGAACTTGAACTAAAATGGTAATTGTAATAAGTTTAAATTTGCTTATTAGTTTCAAAGAGAAATCATCATGACGGCGTGACTTAAACATAGGCTTAAAACCAATATATCCTCTTGTAACCTTTGATAAACAAATATTAAACCAAGCAAACTTGCCCTTGAATGAATACAACAAGTCCCTTTGTAACTCTTCTTTTAAAAATCTCCCTTTAAGAAGTCCAAGAAAACTTTGAATCACTTGAATATTGGATGGTAGACGAACGAATGATATGCCATAGTTGTTTGATCTCAACAAAACCATATATGTTTTTATCCTTGTATGCTTGGTGAATAAGACATGTAGACTTAACACCCTTAAACAACTTGGAACTTTGGCGTCAAATGAACAAATACAACCAATGAATCCAATTTTCAAATCAATCTCAAATTCGAACTTTAATCATAAAATGAATGAATGAAACCAAAATGTTTTGGTCATAAACTCAACCAATTTCCATTGATAAAATCCATCGAATTTCACACCAAAGATGAGAAACTTTTGATCATATAGCAAACCATGTGGTAACTTTATTCAGGACCTTAATCCATCCGACAAACAAACGACAACATATCCAAGAATCACCAGGGAATCCACATCTCTGAATCTGTGCCTTTGCAAATAAATCCAGGAAGTGATGATGACAGGAATAGAAGAATGATAAATTCCTGAATCTACAACCATATAGCTTGATGGGGGAGGATACCACATTGATCAAGAATTCAAACCTTAACTTTGTAGACCATAATTAATAAGGAACTAGATGATTCAAGATTGAGTGGCGATGAGAGCCATCAAAACCATAATAACCCTAATCTCACACTTCAATACTTAAAGTCTCCAATCTTCAGATGAAATGATAGACACGCTGAGATGCCTTGAGACATGAGATGCCTTTGTTAGTCTTGAATAATTGAAAACCCATAAGAATGTCTTAAAGAAAAGGGAGGGAAAATTTTGGGGTACAACAGGAGGAAAAGTTTATGATCAGTCATTTGAATTATTCAAATATGTTGAAATGGATGGAGAATTCATTGAGACTCCTTGTCAAGCTTTTGAAGTAGTCCCTCCAATGATTTTTGTTGCCAAGACCACTCCTGTCACTCCCAAAGCTGCTAAAGATACACCAAGGATGGACTCTCTCAAAGATGCTCGTGTCGTAGTTAAAGACGGATGTTCCACCATTTGGGGACAACTTCCTGATATCCCATACAAGTCAGACAAGTTTGGGTTGGGCTTCACTTCCAAGGCTCAAAAAGAGGTTCGACATGCTCGTGTAGGGAAACCACCTCTCTGTATTAGCAACAATGAAGTTAATGCTCTTGGAGACTCTGACAGTGACGGTGACTGAGACTAGTGGATCTACCCAACTGCTGATGGAGGACTCAACAACTGGAAGACCAAGGACTTCATCTCAATCTCCTTAAGCCAGGAGAAATTGCCTTTTCCCGTTTTTATTTTGAGAAATTTGTCTATAATTTCCATTAAAACAATGACTTTAAACCATGTGCCTTTCCCGGGGCACAATGGTCCATTTGTTAAGGGTCCGTCATTTTCATATGCCATATGCTCATTTTAATGAAAAACATTGGACTATTTTGCATTCAAATTTTACACTCTTTGTCTTTCTTTCAATTTACTGCATTTTCAAATATCCATGTGACCTTACATGCACACACACACACATTTACAGATCCACATCCACTCCGGATCTCATTGGCGATGATTATGCTATTTCCATCCATGACTTTGAAAATCCAATATATCAAGCCGAAGACGAAGGTTAAGAAGATTGTGAAATACCTGGAGAACTCACTAGACTCCTGATACAAGAGAAAAAGGCCACTCAACCGCATGAGGAACCAATTGAAGTGATAAACTTGGGTACTGAGGCAGATAAGAAAGAAGTCAACATTTGCGCTAACCTGGAAGACAGTGTCAAGGGAAGATTGGTTCAGATGTTGCATGACTATGTTGAGTTGTTTTCTTGGTCATACGAAGATATGCTGGGGCTTGATACCTATATCATAGTTTATCGTCTACCAATGAAAGATGGTTTTCCTCCGATCAAGAAAAAGGTTCATCGCATGCGGCCAGATATGTCTGAGAAAATAAAGGTTGAGGTAATGAAACAGTTCAATGCAGGTTTTCTGGAAGTGACGCCATATCCCCAATGGGTTGCAAATGTGGTCCCAGTTCCGAAGAAAGACGGTAAAGTCTGTATGTGCATAGACTACAGGGATTTAAATAGAGCAAACCCCAAAGATGATTTCCCACTACCATATATCGAAGTCTTGGTTGACAACACTGCTCAACATAAAGTACTCTCCTTCATGGATGGCTTCCCCGGATACAACCAAATAAAAATGGCGCCTGAATACATGGAGAAAACCAATTTTGTCACACAGTGGGGCACCTTCTATTATAAGGTCATGCCTTTTGGTTTGAAAAATGCAGGTGCAACTTGTCAACGGGCTATGGTAGCTTTGTTTCATGATATGATTCATCATAAAATAGAAGTCTTTGTTGATGACATGATTGCAAGATTGCAGACTGAGGAAGAACACCTAGATCATTCACACAAGCTATTTGAAAGGCTGAAGAAATATAAACGGAGGTTGAATCCCAACAAATGCACCTTTGGGGTGAGTTCTGGAAAACTCCTAGGGTTTATCATCAATGGAAAATGTATTGAATTTGATCCTACAAAATTCAAAGCCATATAAGAAATTCCATCTCCCTATACTGAGAAGGAGGTCAGGGGTTTCTTAGGTCGACTCAATTAAATTGCTCGATTCATCTCTCACTTAACAACTACTTGTGAGCCAATCTTTAAGTTGCTGAAGAAAGATCAAGTAGTCAGATGGAATGACGACTGCCAAACAACTTTTGACAAGATCAAGGAGTATTTACAAGAATCTCCAACCCTAATGCCTCCAGTTGAAGGAAGACCTATGATCATGTACTTGACTATCTTAGAGAAATCAATGGGGTGTGATCTGGGACAACATGAAGAATCTGCACGAAAAGAGCATGCAATATACTACCTTAGCAAAAAGTTTACCGACTGTGAAATAAGATATTCACTGCTCGAGAAAACTTATTGAACTTTGACATGGGCTGCTCGCCGACTAAGATAGTATATGCTGACTCATACTACTCTCTTGATTTGTAAGATAGATCCCATCAAGTACATATTCGAGAAGCCAACTCTCTCCGGAAGAATATCCCAATGGAAAATGATTTTGATTGAATATGACATCCAGTACACTACACAAAAAGCAATCAAAGGAAGTGTGCTGGCGGATCATTTGGCACATCCAGCTATGGATGACTACCAATCCATGAACTTTGAATTCCCGGACGAGAATATCATGCTAATAACCGACTGTGCAAAGCCTAGACTGTATGAAAGACCTGAATAAAGATCCAGATGGACTATGGTTTTCGATGGAGCTTCCAATGCATTAGGTAATGGAATTGGTGTTGTGATCATTTCTCATGAAGGTTGCCATACACCTTTCACTGCCAGACTCTGCTTGGACTGTACCAATAATATGATTGAGTATGAAGCATGCATCTTGGGTCTTAAGGCTGCCGTTGACCTAAGAATCAAATTCTTAAGTGTATATGGAGATTCGGCCCTAGTGATCATTCAAGTTAAAGGAGAGTGGGATACCAAACATCCAAATTTGATCCCTTACAAAGAGATTGTGCTAACCTTGATCCCGTACTTTGAAGAGGTCACCTTTGAACATATCCTGAGGGAAGAAAATCAGTTGGCAGATGCCTTAGCAACTATGTCATCTATGTTCAAAGTCAATTGGGACAACGAAGCTTCCCAAAATTACTATCGAAAGATTCGATGAACCAGCACACTGTTGTGATATTGACACTGATGAGGAGAAGCCTGATTCCATGAGGTGAAAAGGTATATTAAAGCACAAGAATATCCTGAGGGAACTTCAATCAACAACAAGAAATTCCTACGGAGATTCTCAGCTAAGTTCTTCCTAAGAAATGGGATTTTATACAAGCACAACCATGATTCTATTATGCTCATTTGTGTGGGAAAGAAAGAAGCAGAGAAAATCATGGAGGATATGCATGAAGGTATCTTCGGAACTCATTCCAGTAGACACACTATGACCAAGAAGATTCTGAGGGCTGGTTACTATTGGTCGACTATGGAAACTGATTGTCACCACCACTCGAGGACTTGCCATAAATGCCTGATTTATGCCGATAAGGTTCACGTGCCTCCAATACCTTTAAATGTCATGAATTCTCCATGGCCATTTGTAATGTGGAGCATTGACATGATCGGATAAATCAAGCCCACTGCATCTAATGGACATCATTTCATCCTTGTTGCCATTGAATACTTCACCAAATGGGTTAAAGCGGCTTCATTTTCCTTAGTTACCAAGAATTTCGTAGCCAGATTTATCAAGCATAACCTCATATGTCGGCACTGTAGCGGTAGAAATGTTAAGACTAAGCCATTGGATTGACTTGACTTGTACATATCAAAATAAAAATCTCCACCGTGTTTTATTGTTTTCAAAGGAATGGGAAAAGAGAGAATAACCCAAAAGAGGAGGGAAAGGTTCTAGGTAAGGGGGTTGTTATGCAAAGGGGAGGTATTATCACCCTAAGCATCTATGGTACTCCACATGAACCTCTTTGAAAAAATCTGTATATTTTGGCTATAAAATGTTGTATATAAGAAATAGATCGTGGGGATGAGAAAAGAAATATTTTGTATGAATTTTACACCCGCTGCAGTTGCGAACCTTTAGTGCCTACGTACCAACTTCCGTGCAATAGGGGATCAGGGTACACATAGTTCATCTTTGAAAAAATTTAAAACATAAGTCTGTTGGTTAATATTTAGAGATAAGACGTCATCGTCATTGTCCGAGTGGAAAACATACTTACTACCCACAATCATGAGAAATAAGAATTTGCATCATCTCAAAGTGGAGGATATGGCTTGGATTTTAAAATCAACAAAGACTCACTCAACACCCAAGTGGAAAAATATCTCACTTCACTACATATTGTAGAAGTATAATTATTTGTGTCACTATAAGGATTTGACAAGAGTCTAATCTTTTTGAGAAAATTTTAAAGTAAAAAGCCAATGTGGAAAAATGGTTTGAATGAGATTGATTGATTTTTAGTATTCTCATAAAAAATGTCAAAGTATTGTTAAGTTGATTGAAATTTGATTAAGAAATAATTTTTGAAAATGCATGGACATATGTCCAAGTTTATTATGAAAGTGGTTCAAGTTTTAAAACTAGAAGAGTTTTCAAAAGAAGGGAGAAGATTTTTGAAATTAAAGAAGATGAGAGGAGATGAAGAGACTATCCTAAAGCATAAGGTAAAATCTAAGGAGAAGAACCATCTAACCAAACAAGAAGCCAACATTTTACATGATGAGTCAATGTAGAATCCCATCCTTTGGATTTGAAACCAAGAAAACATTAATAAACCTATCAAGAATACCAAACTTCAATTGTATTTAGTCCTCACAAAAATTGGGCAGAGTAACAGCTGTATACAGATGAAATCCAGATTACTGACAATACATGTAATCACAATAACCTGCACACAAAACAAACAAACAACCCAATGTCTTGGGGTAAACCCCAATAATTCTAAACAAAATATCAATTAAGGTCACAAGATCTCAAACATAGGTCAAGGTTTCTATTACTAAGTCCAAGAAGTCCATCACTCCATAATGCCAAGGATAGTAACCAAGTAGTCCAAGTAACATTAAAGTTTTTAGGGTTTAAGTTGATTATTATGTATCTTCAAAAAGAAATGAAAAGCTCAAGTGAGCAAATTAAAAATGACATGAAAGTAAATGCTCAATTGAGCAAAGATGAAAAATAACATAAAATATACATGCTAAGGTAAATGGTACATAAAGTAAAAGCATAAAATAAAAACATAAAATAAGGTCAATTGTTAGAATTTAATGGTTAGTTGGATGACCATATTGAAACTTGAATTTGGAACTCATAGAGGATTGGTTGAACCAAATCCTTTCAACAACAAGTTGCATTTGCTTTTTGTCAAGTATATCTTCCATTTAAGAACTTCAAAGTAACACTTAATGATCAATGATGTTTAAGTGATCCATTTTGACCAAAATTGATGAAGTTCCA
Organism: Vicia faba; assembly: GCA_948472305.1. Lineage (NCBI taxonomy): Eukaryota > Viridiplantae > Streptophyta > Magnoliopsida > Fabales > Fabaceae > Vicia > Vicia faba. Next base: position 587,826,282 of record OX451736.1, on the reverse strand, counting down.
TTAGAGGATTGGTAGAACCAAAAACTCCTAACAACGAATCTCAAGGTTATTGGATCAAAGGGTTAAAATTAGCATACTTGGGCTTGCAAACATAGGTTTTGGCCACAAATGATCATTTTCTCAAATCGGGACAAAATTTAACGCTATGTTAAGCAATCGTAAGTGGACTTATATAGAAGTCACACATATTTTTAGGCCGGTCAATAGAAATCTACGTACTTCATGTTTGGATAAATGATATAGAGATCATCATCCCATAACATATAATACAATAAGAAGGGGGTAAGATGAAGAGGGATTGGAAAATAAACAAACCACATTTGAATCAAAATTTTAAGCAAACTATTATTAAAATCATTCATCCATTTTTATGGAGTTAGACTCAACACCATAGATCCAATGATGTTAACAAAGCTCATGATCAAAAATTCAATCCAAGATCATCCAGAAAATATATAAAAAATAAAATTGTATTTAACTTAAAAAAATAAAGGTTTTAAAAATGATTAAAAATGAAAATAAGAGAGAAAAATGTTAACTATGTTCAAATTAATCAAGAAAGAATAAGTAAGGCCATATAAAAATCAGAAATGAGCTCAAACATTTTTATAAAATTTTTGGTAATTTTTTGAAGTCAAACTATTTTTAAACTAAGTAAAATTACTCAAATAAATGGAAAATAGATCAAAAATATTAAACATCAAGATAAAATTCCACAAATTTTCCAGAAAGTCGGAAATAAGGAAAATGATATTTATGAATATTTTCAGAACTTAAAAATGTCAGAAAGTATTTTAAAACAATTAAAATAAGGAAAATATGATGAAAATTACGAAAAATACTAAACATCAAAATAAAAATATGAAAAAATACTCATAAAATTAGAAATAATTCAAAGTATTCTTGTATATTTTTTCATAATTTTTGGATAAAAAATAAAAGAGTTATGGATTTTTGAAACTTAAAACAATTAAAATATAAAATCAGAAAATAAAAATAAAACCAAAAAGATGTGGACCATCAGATCATAGTCAAAACGTGTTAGTAAGCTGATCAAGTGGAACAAAAGCATTGTGCTTGATATGGATTGTTGTACCCCAAAATTTTCCCTCTTAATTCTTAAGGGTTTTACTCACAAATATTCTCAGGATTTAAGCTTGCACAAGTGCATTGGGATTTTTCCAGTATCAAAATTAAAAGGAAACTGTCAAAAAGGGAGAAAACAGATAAAAATGACATTTTGGCAAATTTGGAGGAAAATAGGTCTCCTTCGATTCAGCACCCTTCGATTGACTCTTGGTCTCCTTCGATTGCTCAAAATGGCTGCTAGCGTGCCTCTTTCGCCTGAGCATGTGACTTCTTGTTGCGGGCTTCGTTTGTGTCTTTTGCTGCCTACATTGCTTGCTTTGAATACCAAGTTTGCTGGCCACAAGTTCCCCTACAAGGTAAACCCTTCGATTCACCAAGCATGCTACCTGCATGCTTGCTTTGAAAACCAATTTTTGCTGCCATAAGTGCCCCATGTAGGGCAAGCCTATCGATTGGACAAGTATGCTGCATGCATGCTTGCAATCGAAGGCCATGACCTGCTAGTCACGTGTACCCCCTGCAAGGCAAATTCTTTGTTTATACACAAGTACCTGCATGCAAGTCTTCGTTTGGGCACTCACCTTCTGCGTGCCTGCATGCAAACTTCAGTTGAGCAAGGGCCTCATGTCACTTGGATTATATCTTTCGTTTTGAGCAAGAGCCTCCTTCGAATGAAACTTGGGTATGTCCTTCATTTTGAACTTAAAGCCTCCTTCGAATGAAAGTTTAATACATCCTTTGTTTGGATTTGAAACCTCTTTCGAAGCTACCTGCTTGATTCATTTCAAGAAAACCTTCGACACACAAGTAGAAAGTAAATTTTTTGAAAGGTAACTGATCAAATCCACAAATCATGCTACATGATCTTACTTTGCAGACCTCAATACTTGTGCTTCACTCCATAATTAATTGTCTACACCATGAATTAAGCTATTATCTAGATAATCAAGCTTTTGTCCAAAAGTTTTTTTAGGAAATGAGCTTGCTAGTACAAAAGTTATCTTAAACCCATACTTTGCTAAAACATTGATTTTACATCACCATAAAGTCATGGAAGTTAGCCCCTTTTAACCAACCACTTCAGTACTTCACCTTGGGATCATGGAAAATCTTACATAACTAAAATTTCATGTTTTTTACCAAGCCATGCTTTTGTTCAAACTCCCATATCTTTTCTCTATAAATAGAGAAACCATCAACAAAGACAAGGACCCCCCAGATTTTCGCTGTATGAGAAAAATACTCTCAAACTCTCAAACTCTAAAAAATCTCAAATTCTCCAACTCACAAAAAACTCTCAAACTCTCAAAAAAATATCAAACCCCTTTATTGCATTAGTGAGCCTTTCGATTCACCTCCCTAATCCATATATATCATCCCTTCGAATAACCTTCCTAACCCACATATATCAGCCCTTCGATTCACCTTCCTAACTCACCTGTATCAGCCTTTCGATTCACCCCCCATCTTCCATACACCAGCTTTGGAATATTCCCAAACCCTTAAAAAACCACTCAAGGAAGTCAGTGAATCCTTCGATTCACTCCTAACCTCCATATACCAACCTTCGATTCAGTGACCTTTTTAAAAGAAAAGCAGTAATTGAAATAGTTCCAAGGAGATCCTAGCCAAGCCTAATCCATCATCAAGCCATACACAGCTCCTTCGACTGGAACTTCAAGAGGTAAGTCTTTTATTAACTTGAAACTTTTTCGTTCTAACTTCATTTGTACATACATTGTAAAAGGAAAAATGTTGATATCATAGATAGGACCATGCCATAACCTTCGATTACTACTACTTGTTTATTGAGAATCTTAACTCTGATTTGTTAGCCTTTGGGTTGGTGCCAAACAAATTTATACTAATCCATGGCCTGTTAGCTTTTGAAAATTACATTGTTAGATTCGTTTCAAACTTTAGGCAGGGTTTTCCATGTTCTTCGATTGGATGAATATTGAGGTCCTTCGAATCTCAATATGGGAGTCTTGGCGCCCTTGTATTCAAAGGAAAATATGGTTATTCTAAATCTTCAGAAGAAGGTTCATCTTGTATCTAATCACAGTCATCTTATGAATGGATGAAACAGACCACCCTAGTGGTACAAACAGCGCGCGCGAAAGGTATCTATGTATAGGGTCCTAGGTTCAAACCTTGGCAGGACCAGAATTGTTTTTATTATTTGTTTGTTTCCTTTTCCTTTTTAATAAACCTCCAACATTTTTTTAACCCATCAAAACAACTCCTTTTGAGTTGATTTTTTGCACACTATTTATTTATAATATTTATTTTATGGACATATAAAAATATCATCAAAAATATTTTATTTTCATAATTACTTTAATTAATCAAAACCTTTTCCTTAACATAAAAATCCAAAACACAAAAATCATTTCTTTTCCATTTATCTTACATCATTTATTCAATTCTTGTACAATATTCAATATGGTTGTAATAGATAATTAGGTTTAATTTTATTGCAATCCCCATTTGTAAATTTGTACACCCCCTCCCCTAATGATGTAATAGATTAGTATATTTACTTTCCGTAATTTATCGCTTTATATAAATGCTAGTAAATTAGGGTTTGTATGGAAAGATTAAAATCAACAAGTTAGCAAATCGTAATTCAAAATGAAGAATGCATGCAAATCAAACACATTTGAACACTTACACCCTTAGGGTAATTCGACTTGTTGCCTTACAAAAAATGGCCATGTTATGCATGTGGGATATCTTAGAAAAAATAAACAAATATACAAGATCATAGTCCCTTGATGACGCTACGAATGTTTCCTTTCAAATGATCTTAGTCCCTCAAAGAGAAATGCTAAGATATCTCACAACATTTCTATCATGATTATACGATGACCCACGCCCTTCCCTTTACATCCGAAGATAAGGCTTCTTACCAAATCAATGGTAAGATAGAAATATCAAAGGAAAGTAAGAAATGAACTAAGACTTTTGAGTAGGTAGATTGTTCATAGTTTCTTGCCCATTTTTGAATCAAACACTCTTGCTTATTTTCTAAACAAACACCAAACACTTTCAAAACACTTTCAAAAACATGAAACATTTTCAAAAGCTCAACACTTTGTATACGTTCTTACCAACAAGAACTATTACAAAGTTTGCCTAAACGAAGGAGCCTTTTCAAAATACTTTCAAAACCCACACTAACACATTTTTCAAACAAAGCAAGTGATCTAGCAAGCAACTAAGAGCCCGTAGATAACTATGGATGAAAAGGGTTATAATACTTTCGCTTTTCATAATCTACCCCCCAAACATAGAAAAAACCTCAAAGGTCTTTCCTGTTCTTTACAGCCTTTCCTTTTGGATAAAATAAAAGTCGGTGGAGACTCTTACTAACCACAACATTTGCGATAAAATGCAAAACATCCAAGTCAGTTCTCCCACCGTACCGTAGAACTGGCGATTCTGCTGGGGAAAAACTTAAAAGTGGGGTTACCTTAGGGCTAGATCACCTATATTTGCTTTCATTATTTGACTTGCTTGCTTTACATTTTTGGTTCCTTGTTTGGGCTTGCTTTGATCCTCTACTCGGATCTAGGACACCTTGTTAGGTAAGTAGCAATAGATTGTGGAAACTGTACGACGTACACCGATATGGTTGGAACAATGGCTACGTTAGTGTGACGCATTTGTGGGTACCAATATCCCTTATGTTGAATCGAGGAGAATACGGGGCCGCTGATTGGCATCATGAAGCACTAAATTACTTTAGAACCTTAATTGAACAAACTTGGCCATTTGGACGTAGTGAGATAACTAGTTTCGGTGGAAAGCTGAAAATTGGTTTTTACTCGATACTAAACTCATTGAGACTAGACTTTTAGGATATCTCGGCCGCAGGAAAAGATTGATTATGCTGAGACAATGCCTAAAAGAAAGGTGGGTGATATTGAGACCCTTTAGAACCCAGTTACTATTACTAGGACAGGTTTGAGCCAACTAAACTTCAATAGGGTACTTACCTACAAACTCTATGTAAGCCTAAGCCTAAGGACTTGTTTGCCTGGTGTGTATATACTTACTTGTACATAACATCATAAACATCATAACATCATACACATTCTAAATAACCATTTCAAGGATTTAGGAATTCATCTTTGTCTTTGTTTTATAGGCCATGAACTCCGTCCGAGGAAATACCATTAGAATCAATTTTGTGAAAGCACACCCTCAACTCCAAGATTTAGCGTCAAGAGTACCTGAAGACTCCCCTTTTACCAAGAAATATGGTCGACTCCTCAATTTGGCTACCTCCAATTTCTAAGAAGAGATGATGTGCATGCTCTTCAATTTCTTTGATCCCATGCATCATTGCTTCACCTTCCCGGACTATCAATTAGTGCAAACACTAGAATAATTCTCTTTGCTATTAGGAGTGCCCGTGCTTGATCAAACACCATTCACCAGTCTAGAAGGGATTCCAAAACCTGAAGTCATTGTCGAAGCCTTGCATCTAAAGAGAGCTGACATTGTAGCAAATTGGGAAACAAGAAGCGGAGTTCAAGGGTTCCTAGCCAAGTTTTTATTAGAGAAGGCTCGTTCATTATGGGAAGATATGGATTTTCAAGCCTTTGAATACATCCTAACCCTTCTCAAAGATTGACATGGTCTCAAAGGATGATGTCTCTCACCCACTCTGATATCCATTGGTGTTCAAGATCCTTGGCAGATACTTCTATCATTGACCGTTATGGGGAATTCCCTAATGTCTCGTTACTTGGCATTAGGGGAGTTATCAATTACAACCCCTGCTTAGCTTTACGATAGCTTGGTTACGCTCAAAGGGATGTTCCACATGAGATGCTCATTCAAGGAGTGGTATTCTACTATGAGAGCGACGATCAAAGCTGTCGTCAAAGATTTATCCGAGCTTGGAGGATGGTGAGCAAGGTGGATAGTAAAACACTGGGACACAAGAATTCCATTCCCCTCGAGCCTTACCTTAAGTGGGTACGAGCTCTTGCTCAGAAACTTGTGATGCCTTATCCCTCCATCTTACCAGTTATCATGGAGCCTGTGGTTGAAGGAGATGTTCCCTACACTATCCTCCACCCCGACATGCCAACTTCTCTCGAAGACTTGCAAAAAGGATGGATTCAGCTTAAGGAAGAACGTGATACTTTTGAGGCTCAATTTTGTGCTAGTGAGAAGAGGGTCTTGGAGCTTACGAAGCAGCTACAAGAAGAGTAAAGTGTGAACGCCTACCTTGCACCGAAGAGGATGCGTTCAGTCTTTTTATCTTAGAGAGTTATTTAGTAAGCCCAAGAGGCATGTTATAATCTTTTCAAGTTAATTGATGAAAATTGACAATTGTTCATTCTTTTGTCTATGTAAATTTAAATTCTTTAAATCCTTGAAATCATTTGCATATACATATTCCATGCATCATAACGTGATAGGTTTTCTCATAACAGGTTTCCTTATCTTTCTGCTATTTATTTCAGTAAGATGGATCTATTGAAAACTATGAAGGATCTTCAGGAACAAAACTCTCTATTCCAAGGAACTCTACTGGCCTTAGCCAATGGGAAGCAAGACATGATGGCATTGCTGGCAATTAAGAAGAAGCCAAAGAAGAAAGCTCTACTCAACATGGGAAGAAGGTTCAAGGAGACAGTCCGTCAGATCCGGTAGGAGAAGACTCATCTGAAGAAGACGAGAACCAGATTGGTGAGGTCAAGAGTACTCAGGCTGACTGTGTTAATAATCAAGCATCTGATGATGATTATTTTGACGAGCAATATCCACCCGCCGATATCAAGTATAAGCAGTTAGAAGACAGATTGAAAGTTGTTGAAATCCAAGATGTCCCCTGTTTAGATTTTGATGATTTGGGTTTGATCTCTGGGTTTTTCATTCCCCACAAATTCAAAATATCAGTCTTTGCAAAGTACGATGGAGTTTCTTGTCCAAAACATCATCCGAAATCCTATGTGCACAAGATACAACCGCACACTGCTGATAAGAAACTTTGGGTTCACTTTTTCCAAGAGAGCTTGGCCGAAACGCAACTTGAATGATTTTATCAGTTAGATGGTTCCCGTATCAATAACTAGGAAGATTTAGGTACCGCATTCTACCATCAGTACCAGTATAACACCGACTTGGCGCCAACGAGGGTTCAGTTGCAAGATATGACCATGCGGAAGAACAAAGGATTTAAGGAATATGCACAAAAATGGAGAGACCTTGCCTGTAGGGTTCAATCACCCTTGACTGATAGAGAGCACATTAACATGTTTATGGGAACTTTATTCGGTCCATTCTTTAACTTGTTGGTAGGCTGTTCCTCCTCCAGATTCACCGAGTTAATCTTAACTAGTGAAAGAGTTGAAAGCGACATCAAAAGTGGAAAGATCTTTGTGGCGTCTGCCTCCACTTCAAATCCTGTCAAGAAACCTTTTGTTGCAATGAAGGAAATCAATGTTGTCTATGGGGCGAGGGCCCGTACCAAGAAGAATGATCATCTGTCTGTTAATGTTGTCTGAATCTCCAATCCAACTCTCGCTCCAAGACCATCTGCTACTCATCAATGTTTTGAAACTCCGAGAAGACAATTTACAAGGTTGGGCATGTCACTTTCTCAATCTCTTCAACATTTTCTAAAAGCTAATTTAGTGAAATTGCGTGATCCACCTTCCAACCCAGATACCTCTTTGCCAAAGTATAATCCAAACACTAAATGTGCTTACCACTCAAGCAGCCCCGGGCACGAGACTGACCAGTGCTAGACCTTGAAGAATAAAATCCAACATTTGATTGATAACAAGACTATTGAGTTTGATCCTCCTCCAACTCCGAATGTAATCACCGCACCTATGCCGAAGCATGAGAAGGGTGTTAATGCTGTTGAAGATACAATTTTTATTGCCTCTGTTGAAGAATTGACCACTCCTCTGAATATCATGAAAAAGAACCTGTTGAAAGCTGGGATTTTCCCTAGATGTGTAAAAGATTGTGTTTGTTGTACCTAATAACTCAATGGATGTGAAGGGCTGAAGAAATCCATACAACGCCTTATGGATAGCCATAAAATTCTATTTCAGAAGACTCCGCTTGCCAAAATCTTGACTAACAAATGTGAAGACCTCTCCATTATTACCATCTCAAACCATCCTCTTAGAATCACCTCCAAAGATCCATTTAGGATTTCAAATGAACCCACTGTTGCTCCCTTAATAATTACCAATCTCGGACCAATTCCCTACTCTTTAAACAAGGCAGAACCATGGAATTATGGTGCTGAGGTGTTCTATCATGGGATTAAACAAGACGCTTGGATCGAAGAAGAAAACGCTGATGATGTTGATAACATAATTGGCTCAAGTAAGGTAACTCGAACTGGAAGAATATTTTCACCCAATATCTCAACACCAGTTGTTACAAAGGCGCACATCCGTATTACTGCTGCCAAGCGAAGTACCGATACAAGAGGGATGGAGAAGGTTGTTGAGCCAGTCGTGACTGAAATACCCGCAAAGGGTGTTGTTGATGGAGAACCCTCCGCTCGTGAGATGGATGAGATCTTGAAGATGATAAAAAGGAGCGACTTCAAGATTGTGGAACAGTTGGGGAAAACCCCTTCTAAGATTTCGATGTTGTCATTACTACTCTGTTTCGATGCCCATGCTCAGACATTAATCAAATTCCTGAAAAAGGCTCATGTCCCCCGTGAGACAACAACGGACCAATTTGAGAATTGCGTGGCTAGCTTAACGACTGATAATGGCTTGGGATTTTCAGATGCTGACTTAACACCACTTGGGAAGAATCACAATAAAGCTCTACATGTTTCTGTCGAGTGCAAAGGGACTATGTTAGCACATGTGCTAGTCGACACCGGTTCTTCTCTAAATGTACTACCCAAGGGGGCGTTAGACCGTCTAGATTGCGAAGATTTAGTCTTAAAGCCAAGTGATATCATTGTAAGGGCGTTCGATGGATTAAAAAGGACTATTCATGGGGAGGTAGATCTTCCAATAAAGGTGGGCTCCCAAATCTTCAACTCCACCTTCTACATTATGGATATTCGTCTCGCCTATTCTTGTCTGTTGGGTCGCCCATGGATCCATAAAGTTGGGGCAGTAACCTCAACTCTACATCAGAAACTCAAATATCCAGACTAGGGAAGAATTGCCACCGTCTGTAGTGAGGAAGAGTTTATGGTAAGCCACCTTAACTCGTTCAAATACGTAGAGATGGATGGAGAATTCATTTATACCCCATTTCAAGCCTTTGAAGTCGTACCAACAATGGTTGCTGCCACCAAGTGTTCCTCTGATGAACCCGAAGCTGTTAAAGTCGCGCCGAAGATGGTTTCAGTCAAAGAGCTCGTGCTGCTATTGAAGAAGGAAGTTGTGATAATTGGGGGCCACTCCTCTATAGCCCATTCAAAGCGGACAAGTTTGGTTTGGGCTTCACCGTCAAAGCTCATAAGGAAGTGAGGCATGCGCGTGCAAGAAAATCACCATTCTGCATTGGGAGCCATAAAGTCAACGTTGTGGGTGACTCTGATGAAGAAGCTGCATTTAAAGATTGGGTGTATCCAACTACAACGGAGCTGAAGAATTGGCATGCCAAGGACTTCGTGTAGATCTCCTTCCTTGAGGAGTAATCTACTTGTTATTGCTTTTCTTTCAATTCAAGAACTTTTTATCTATAATATTTACCAATGACTTTTAAGCCATGTGCCTGGCTCGAGGCACTTTGGTCCATTTGTCAAGGGTTTTATTTATGTTCATCTAATCATATGATCATTCAATATGAATCATTGGACTCTTTTGCATTCAAATCTTTGTGTTCATTGTCTTTCTTTTCTTCAAATACATTTTTCAAATAGCCATGTATCTTACATGCACACACACTCACTCTTGCAGGTCCTCATCCACTCTGGATCCTATTGCCAATGAATCTACTATTGCCGACTATGACTTTGAATGTCTAATTAACCAAGCCGAAGATGAAGGCGAGGAAGATTGTGAAATACCGGGAGAACTAGCCAGACTTCTATTACAAGAGGAAAAATCTATTCAGTCGTACGAAGAGTCAGTTGAAGTCATCAATTTGGGTACTGAGGCAGATAAGAAGGAAATTAAGATCGGTGCCAACTTGGAAATCAGTGTCAAGAGCAGGTTGGTTTAAATGTTGCATGATTATATGGAAGTATTTGCTTGGTCTTATGAAGCTATGCCAGGGTTGGATACCGACATCATAGTTCATCGTCTACCGACAAAAGAAGATTGTCCTCCTGTCAAATAAAAGGTTCGTCGCATGAGGCCTGATATGTCTGAGAAGATAAAAGCTGAGGTGATGAAACAATTTGATGCAGGGTTCCTAGCTGTGACATCTTATCCCAAATGGGTTGCAAATGTGGTGCCAATGCTAAAGAAAGATGGCAAAGTTCGCATGTGCGTAGACTCTAGGGATCTGAATAGGGCAAGCCCCAAGTATGACTTCCCTCTACCTCATATTGAATTTTTAGTTGATAACACTGCTTAACATAAAGTCTTCTCTTTTATGGATGGCTTCTCTGGCTATAATCAAATAAGGATGGCTCCTAAAGACTTGGAGAAGACCACTTTCGTTACGCAATGGGGCACCTTTTGCTACAAGGTCATGCCGTTCGGATTGAAGAATGCAGGGGTAACATATCAAAGGGCTATGGTAGCTTTGTTTCATGACATGATCCATCATGAGATAAAGGTATATGTGGATGATATGATTGTGAGATCACAAACTGAGGATGAACATCTCAATCACCTGTACAAACTATTCGAGAGGATGAAAATGTACAAGTTGAGGTTAAAACCCTAACAAGTGCACATTCGGGGTACGATTTGGAAAGCTTCTACGTTTTGTTGTCAGCAGTAAAGGTGTCGAAGTTGATCCTGCCAAAGTAAAATCCATCCAAGAAATGCCAGTCCCTCACTCTGAAAAGGAGGTTAGAGGATTCTTGGGGCATCTTGCATCATATCACACTTGGCTGCTACTTGTGAGCGAATCTTCAAACTCTTGAAGAAAGATCAGGTAGTCAGATGGAATGATGAGGGCCAAGCTGCCTTCAAAAAAATCAAAGAATACCTACAAGAACCTCCTATTATCATGCCTCTAGTTGAAGGAAGACCCTTGATCATGTACTTGACAGTACTAGAGTACTCAATGGGGTGTGTTTTGGGCCAACATGACGAGTCTGGCCGAAAAGAGCATGTTATTTATTACCTGAGTAAAAAGTTTAACGACTGTGAAACTAGATATTCACTGCTCGAGAAAACTTGCTGCGCTCTAGGATGGGCTGCTCGCCGACTAAGACAGTATATGTTGACTCATACTACTCTGTTGATTTCTAAGATGGACCCAATCAAGTACATCTTCGAGAAACCTGCCCTCTTCGGACGGATAGCCAGATGGAAAATGATATTGACTGAGTACGACATTCAATACACGAATCAAAAGGCCATCAAAGGAAGCATACTAGTAGATCATTCGGCCCATCAAGCTGTTGATGTTTATCAATCCATGAACTTTGACTTCCCAGATGAGAACATCATGCTGGTGATCGACTATGCGAAACCTGGACCGTATGACGGACCTGAACAAGGATCCCGATGGACTATGGTCTTCGATGGGGCTTCCAACGCCTTAGGTAACATAATTGGTGTTGTAATCATATCTCCTGAAGGTTGCCACACTCCATTCACTACCAGACTATGCTTTTATTGCACGAACAATATGGCCGAGTACGAAGCATGCATTTTGGATCTGAAAGCTGCCATTGACTTGAGGATAAAGCATATGAATGTGTTTGGGGATTCCGCTCTAGTGATTAGCCAAGTAAAAGGAGATTGGGACACTAAGCACCCTAATCGCATCCCATACAAGGAACTTGTGCTATCACTAATTCCTTATTTTGAAGAGATCAGATTTGAGCACCTCCCTAGTGAAGAAAATCAGTTGGCTGACACCTTGGCAACCATGTCTTTAATGTTCAAGGTCAGATGGGACAACGAAGCCCCTATGATTACGATTGAGCGATTCGACGAACCTGCACATTGTTGTGAGCTTGACACTGATACAGAAAATCCATGGTACCATGAGGTGATAAGATACCTCGAAGCACAAGAGTATCACGAGGGAGCATCCATCAATGACAGAAAGTTCTTACGAAGATTTGAAGCCAAATTCTTTCTAAGTGACGAGATATTGTACAAGTGCAACCATGAATCTACTCTAATCTGTTGTGTGGACAAGAAGGAGGCAGAGGAAATTATGGAAGACATGCACGACGGTCTCTTTGGGACTCACTCAAGCGTACATATGATGGCTAAGAAAATCTTGAGAGCTGGCTACTATTGGTCAATAATGGAGACTGATTTCCATCAACATTCAATAACTTGTCACAAATGCCAAATCTATGCTGACAAGGTCCATGCACCTCTTATCCCTCTGAATGTCATGACCGCTCTGTGGCCATTTGTAATGTGGGGCATTGATATGATTGGAGAGATCAATCTCACCGCTTCCAATGGACATCGCTTCATTTTGGTCGCTATTGATTACTTCACCAAATGGGTCGAAGCTGCCTCGTTTGCCTCAGTCACCAAGAATGTGGTAGCCAGATTCATCAAACACAACCTCATCTACCACTATGGTATCCCCGAAAGGATCATCACTGAAAATGGGACTAACCTCAATAATGTTATGATTACTGAGCTTTGTACTCAATTTAAGATCAAGCATCACAATTCTTCTCCATATAGACCGAAAATGAATGGCGCAGTCGAAGCGGCCATCAAAAACATCAAGAAGATTGTGCAGAAAATGGTAGTAACCTATAAGGATTGGCATGAGATGTTGCCGTTTGATCTACATGGCTACCGCACTTCAGCTAGAACATCAACTAGGGCAACTCCCTTTTCCTTAGTCTATGGCATGGAAGTTGTTTTGCCAGTAGAAGTTCAGATTCCCTCACTAAGGATTATGAATGAGGCATGCTTAGGTGAAGACGAGTGGATTTAGACGAGATTGGATCAGCTGAACTTGATTAACGAAAAATGATTGGCTGTTGTTTGTCATGGTCAGACATACCAAAAATGGATGATCAAGGCTTTCAAAAAAAAGATCAAGCCTCGAGTATATCAAGCTGGTGACTTGGTGATAAAACACATCATTTTGACACAAGGCGACCCCAGAGGCAAATGGACTCCCACCTACGAAGGGCCATTTGTTATCAAGAGAGTTTTCTCTGGTGGTACCATGATGCTGACTATCATGGATGGAGAAGACTTCCCACATCCTATAAATGCGGATATAGTTAAAAAAATACCATGCATAAGAGACCCTCTAGGTTGACACACCTAGGAAAAATAAGGGCATCCTGGCAAACCAAAAGGTTTGGGCAAAAATTATGGATATATGCAAAAGATTGTACAACCGGCAAGTTGAAAACCCGAAAGGGCGACTTGGGCAAAAATGGGTATCCTGGTGGGCTGAAAACCCGAAAGGGAGGTACAAGAAAAAGTTAAGGATTGAAAGCGTATGACTATGTCACGTGGAATCATCACAGTCAACTTTATCACCAAGGTCAGAGTTCAAACAATTCAAGATCAATCCAATCAACTTCTGTCAACGGCAAGGGGAACTCGAAGACATTGGGGCAATAGTAGAGTTGGAATGCAACGAGATCATTTTCACATGACTATTTGTTTTTGTTTTTAATCCTTGTTTTCCTTTTGACGATTTCCTCTTACTAGGATATCCGTCTCTTTGTACAAAAAACGCCTATTCATGGGCAAAATATCAATACAAATATACTTTGAAGTGCAAACTTTCTGTTTTAATTATGAATGCAAATTTGTCCAATGACTAAAATTGAACGAACATATGCATATGAACATAATTAAAACTATTTGGAACACGTGTCCTGCTAAGCAGTAGCAAACATCTCTTTAATGTATTTGGAATATCCCCACAAAGTTATTTCATTGGCATTACCCCCACAAAACAGTAAAACAATCCTCAACGGAGTTACCCACAAAGTCTCTTTGCATAGGTTGATCTCCATCCAGAGTCTCAATCTCTTGACAGATCTCTCTCCACAACTAAGTCGATCCTATAAGTAGAATCCTTGTGGATCTCTTCCTAAAAGAACTCATCTCGTCAGCAGTTCATCAAGTATTCATCAACAAGTTTTATTTCCCCGACAGGGTTTATTTCCCCAACATGGTTTATTTCTCCAACAAAAAACGAGTAGCCTAACTCCCCAGCCGAGTTCAAATTTACTGGGCATAGTCTATTATCCCCAGCTGAGTATATCCTCTCCAAGCTGAGTATATTCTCCCCAAACTGAGTATATCCTCCCAAGGTGAATCTGTTATCCCCAGTTGAGTTTATCCTCTCCAGCTTGAGTTTGCCTTTCAAGATTATTACAAATCATAGGGCCACAACCCTTAATCCCCAGTAAAGTCGTCCTCAAAGCCTTTACTATCTCCACAAGATACAATGAATACTGGACCCGACCAGATATTAGTACAACTCTCAAGCCACTATGAAGCCTGGACCCGACCAGATAATAGTTAACACCTCAAGACACTATGGATCCTGGACCCGACCAGATAATAGTTTAACTCTTTGAGATATTGAAGATCCTGGACTCAACAGGACCAGGGTTTAACTTCCTTTCCCCAGTAGAGTTTACCTCTACCCCAGTAAGTTACTGTGAAGCATGGATCCGACCAGATATCAGTTCAACTTCGTCTATTCAAGCGAGTTATTGTGAAGCCTGGAATCCGACCAGATAGTAATTCCCCTCAGAAGTTTACTATGAAGCATGGATCTGACCAGATATCAGTTCAACATCGTCTATTCAAGCGAGTTATTGTGAAGCCTGGGATCCGACCAGATAGAAATTCCCCCCAGAAGTTTATTATGAAGCCTGGATCTGACCAGATATCAGTTCAACTCCATCTATTAAAGCGAGTTATTATGAAGCCTGGGATCCGACCTGATAGCAATTCCTTTCAGAAGACACTATGAAGCCTGGACCCGACCAGATAATAGTATAATTTTTCAAAGAAGAAACTATGAAGCCTGGACCCGACCAGATAATAGGCATCACTTCAAGAAATTTTCTGCGAAGCCTGGATCCGACCAGATAACATTTCAATTTCAAGAAATTTTCTGCGAAGCCTGGAATCCGACCAGATATAGTTTAATTTATTCTTCTCCAACAAGTTATTGTAAAATCTGGAACCCGACCAAATGGTAGTTGACTTCCTCATCCTCAGCAAGTTGTAAAGCCCGGATCCGACCAAATAACAGCTAACATTCAAGAGATATTCCCCGGTGGAAGCATTCTTTCAACAAAACTTGAAGATATGTATTTTCTTCATCCCCAACAGTAATCCAGGATTCAACTTCCCAGAACTCCTCAGCAGTAGTCGGGGATTCATTTTCCCAGACAAATATGCATCCCACATTCATACATCATAGCATATACATATGAAACGCATTTAACACAATCTCATTTACCTTGTGAACATCATGCATACATCTGCATTTTGCTAACTCTTTTTTCCAATAGGTAATACATCAAGTTTTAGTATAAATCCACCAAAGATTTGTGTTGATGCTTCTTTCAGTATTTACCATCATATCTTCAAATGGAATCTATAAGCCCATTCCCAATCCATCTCAAGTGAAAATTTATGGGTACTCTAGTGTTCAATCATCTTCCACCTTCAAGTCACGAATGGTAGATTTTCCAATCTAACTCTTCAGGTATAAGAAGATTGAACAGGGGCAGCTGTTGTACCCAAAAATTTGCCCTCTCAATTCTCAAGGGTTTTTCTGACAAAGATTCTCAAGATTTAAGCTTGCACAAGTGCATTGGGATTTTTCCAGTACCAAAATTAAAAGGAAACTATCAAAAAGGGAGAAAAAAGATAAAAATAACATTTTGACAAATTTGGAGGAAAATAGGTCTCATTCGATTCAGCACCCTTCGACCGACTCTTGGCCTCCTTCGATTGCTCAAAATGGCTTCTAGCGTGCCTCTTTCGCCTGGGCATGTGACTTCTTGTTACAGGATTCATTTGTGTCTTTTGCTGCCTACATTTCTTACTTTAAAAACCAAGTTTGCTGGACACAAGTTCCCCCAGCAAGGCAAACCCTTCGATTCACCAAGCATGTTGCCTGCATGCTTGCTTTGAAAACCAATTTTTGCTGCCACACGTGCCCCATGCAGGGAAAGCCTATCAATTGGACAAGTATTCTTCCTACATTCTTGCAATCGAAGGCCATGACCTGCTGGCCACACGTACCCTTGCAAGGAAAAGTCTTTGTTTAGACACAAGTTCCTGCGTGCATGTCTTCATTTGGGCACTCACCTCTTGCATGCCTGCATGCAAATCTTTGTTTGGGCACTCACCTTCTACGTGCCTGCATGCAAACTTCAGTTGAGCAAGGGCCTCATGCCACTTGGATTATATCTTTCGTTTTGAGCAAGAGCCTCCTTACAATGCAACTTGGGTATGTCATTCATTTTGAACTTAAAGCCTCCTTCGAATGCAAGTTTAATACATCCTTCGTTTGGATTTGAAACCTCTTTCGAAGCTACCTGCTTGATCCATTTCAAGAAAACCTTCGACACACAAGTAAAAAGTAATTTTTTTGAAAGATCACTGATAAAATCCACAAATCATGCTACATGATCTTACTTTGTAGACCTCAATTCTTGTGCTTCACTCCATAAATAATTGTGTGCACCATGAATTAAGCTATTATCCAGATAACCAAGCTTTTGTCCAAAAGTTTTTTTTATGAAATGAGCTTGCTAGTACAAAAGTTGTCTTAAACCCATACATTGCTAAAATACTGGTTTTACTTCACCATAAATTAATGGAAGTCAGCCCTTTTTAACCAACCACTTTAGTACTTCACCTTGGGATCATGGAAAATCTGACAAAACTCAAATTTCACATATTTAACCAAGCCATGCATTTGTTCAAACTCCCACATCTTTACTCTATAAATAGAGAAACCATCAACAAAGACAAGGACCCCCCAGATCTTGGCTGTATGAGAAAAAAACTCTCAAACTCTGAAAAATCTTAAATTCTCCAACTCACAAAAAACTCTCAAACTCTCAAAAAAATATCAAACCCCTTTATTGCATTAGTGAGCCTTTCGATTCACCTCCCTAATCCACATATATCAGCCCTTTGATTCACCTTCCTAACCCACATATATCAGCCCTTCGATTCACTTTCCTAACTCACCGGTATCAGCCTTTCGATTCACCCCCCCCCCCCAGCTTCCATACACCAGCTTTGGAATATTACCAAAGCCCTCAAAAAACCACTCAAGGAAGTCAGTGAATCCTTCGATTCACTCCTAACCTCCATATATCAACCTTCGATTTAGTGACCTTTTTCAAAGCAAAGCAGTAACTGAAATAGTTCTAGGGAGATCCCAGCCAAGCCTAATCCATCATCAAGCCATACACAGCTCCTTCGACTGGAACTTCAAGAGGTAAGTCTTTTCTTAACTTGAAACTTTTTCGTTCTAGCTTCATTTGTACATACATTGTAAAAGGAAAAATGTAGATATCATAGGTAGGACCATGCCTTAACCTTCGATTACTACTGCTTGTTTATTAAGAATCTTAACTCTTATTTTTTAGCCTTTGGGTTGGTGCCAAACAAATTTATACTAATCCCTGGCCTGTTAGCTTTTGAAAATTACATTGTTAGATTTGTTTCAAACTTTAGGCAGGGGTTTTCCATGTCCTTCGATTGGATGAATATTGAGGTCCTTCGAATCTCAATATGGGAGTCTTGGCACCCTTGTATTCAAAGGAAAATCTGGTTATTCTAAATCTTCGGAAGCAAGTTCATCTTGTATCTGATCACAGTCATATTGTGAACAAATGAAACAGACCACCCCAATGGAAAAAACAGCGTGCGCGAAAGGTATCTATGTATAGGGTCCTGGGATTAAACCTTGGCAGGACCAGAATTGTTTTTATTATTTGTTTGTTTCCTTTTCCTTTTTAGTAAACCTCCAACATTTTTCTAACCCATCAAAACAACTCCTTTTGAGTTGATTTTTTGCACACTATTTATTTACAATATTTATTTTATGGACATATAAAAATATCATCAAAAATATTTTATTTTGATAATTACTTTAATTAATCAAAACCTTTTCCTTAACATAAAAATCCAAAACACAAAAATCATTTCTTTTCCATTTATCTTCTTACATCATTTATTCAATTCTTGTACAATATTCAATATGGTTGTAATAGATAATTAGGTTTAATTTTCTTGAAATCCGCATTTGTAAATTTGTACACCCTTACCCTAATGATGTAATAGCTTAGTATATTTACTTCCCGCAATTTATTGCTTTATATAAATGCTAGTAAATTAGGGTTTGTATAGAAATATTAAAATCAACAAATTAGCAAACCCTAATTCAAAATGAAAAATGCATGCAAATCAAACACATTTGCACACTTGCACACTTAGGGTAATTCCACTTGTTGCCTTACAAAAAATGGCCATGTTATGCATGTGGGATATTGTTGTACCCCAAAATTTTCCCTCTCATTTATCAAGAATTTGCACAAGATCTCCTTGGGCTCAAGACTGCACTAGGGTTTGATCAGCTCAAGACACTTCCTTATGCACTGATGACCAAAATTAGGGTTTGAGTTTTCACAAGGATTTTTGAACTATAAATGCTTCATATGACTTTCATGGACCATTATGGACCCCCAAGATTACTCATGTCAAGTTTCAAGCCTTGGATCACATTTTTGCTCAATCAATTGAGCAATTGACCTAAAAATTAGTTGTATTAGGGAAAAAGTTAACTATGGCCAATTTACAATCAAACTTAATAATTTTTTATCCACATAAACATATTAAACCCATATGTATTATTTTATCAATTTTGGAACATAATTACTCAAGAAATTTGATCAAATCTCCAAAAGGGAAAAATGGTCAAAATTAGGGTTTTGATTGGGAAAGGGAAATTTCTGATTTTTGACCTAGCAAATGGTCAATTGGTTTAAGGCATGATCTCAAGAGTCCAATTGAATCATTTTTACCTAATGATATGATTCAAAACATTGCAAATCCATTGGATTGACAAATGAATTTTGCAGTCAACTGATCGAAAGTCAATTGTATATTGAAAAGTCAAACTTTGACTTTTTGGTAAAATTGAAGCACCAAAGATCACAATTCATCAAATAATGTCAAAATAGGAAAATTATTCATCAAGAAATCAAGATATCATTTTGAAAATTCAAAATTTCTAAACTTAGAAATTTTTCTAAGTGTCAAAAATTTATTATCTTTTCATAACTTTGAGCAATTTTTTCATTATGATGCAAGATGATTCAAAGGAAACTTCCAACATGAAAGTTGTAGATCTCCATGAAATCTACAAATTTTCTTCACACAACTTCTCCTAAAAATGCTTGGATCTCAAGTTATAATTTTATGAATACATGCTCATGAACTAAAAAAGACTTAGTGAAATTTTGCCCTATTTAGGCAGATTTTTGACCTAACTTCATGGCAATTTTTCACATAGTTCCAAGGGGAATATTCAAAAGCAATTCAAAGATGAATTGTAGAGAACATTGAAATCTTTCCAAAATGTCCAAGAACTCCTTGAATTATAGGTCATTTTCATGATGAACACAAATGCAAATCAATGTTATTTCTCACATGAAAATATATTTTATTTTAATAGGATATCATTTAATTTTTTAATAAACTTGTAAATATAATTAAACATATTTAGTTCAATTTATTTTTCATTTCATACTTATAAATACTTATTTTTGCATATATATAATTTTATACTTTTTTATACAATATTATTTATTATTTTTATACAAGAAAATACACAAAATAATACCTATAAAAACTTTATTTTTTCTAAATAATAATTATGGTTAAACCCCTTTTAAAAATTAATTTCTTCACTTCATATTTTTAGGTTTAGATGAAAATTTCTTTCACATAAAAACAAGACACAAAAAAAATATTTTCTTACATGTACATTGTATTGCATTCTAAATATTGTATTGTATTCTAATTCGTACAAATTCGATTTGGTTGTAATAATTTATTTAGGTTTATATTTTTGAAAATCCCCATTCAAATTTGTATTCCCCCCTCCCATAAATTGTTGTAATAGCTTTAGAAATATTTACATTACGCAATTTATCGCTTTACATGCCATGATTAGTAATTAGGGTTTGTATGATAAGAACAAAACAAAGCAAAATAGAAAACCCTAAATACAAGACAAAATCAAAGCATGAAAATGATACACTTGCACACAAGCATCCTTAGGGTTTCTCCACTTGGTTGCCTAAAACAAAAATGACCATGTTACGCATGCGAAGTATCTTGTCCAAAACAAAACAAACATAAAGATCATAGTCCCTCGATGACGTTATTGAAGTTTGCCTTACAAAATGATCTTGGTCCCTCAAAATGCTAAGATACTTTGCAAACATTGCTAATCATGGTTATACGATGACCCACGTCCGTCCCGTTTACATCCAAAGATAGGGTTGCTTACCAAATCAATGGTAATACAACAATATCAAAGGAATAGAAAATGCATAAGAAAGACATTTGAGTAGGTAGATTACTTCTAGTTACTTGCTCTATTTCAAGCAAACAATCCTTGCTATTTTCCAAAACAAACACACACACATTTCAAAACATCTTACAATCATTGAAAACATTTTCAAAAGATGAACATCTTTGTATAAATTCTTACGAACGAGAATCATTACAAAGATCTCCTAAACGAATGGCCTCTTTTACAAAATACTTTCAAAACCACACCAAACACAATTTCAAACAAACAAAAGCAAGTGATTAAGCAAGTAACTAAGAGCCCATGGAAAACCATGGATGAAAAGGGTGCTAATACCTTCCCTTTTCATAATATACCCTCCGAACTCAAGAAACAATCTCAAATATCTTTCCTGTGCTTTTTCACCTTTCCTTTTGGATAAAGAAAAGTCGGTGGCGACTCTTGCTAACCGCAACATTTGCGATAAAATGCAAAACCTCAAGTCAGTTCTCCCACCGTATCACACATACGCATACGAAACGCATATGACACAATGTCATTTATTTTGAGAACATAATTATGCAATGCATTTCATACATCATGATATCGCATATAGTTAACCCTCTTCCTTTTCGGGAAAGAATCAATTGACGAACGAAAGACCTCTTCTGGTTTAGATTTACTTCTTCAAATTAAAGACAGGTGAACGAAAAACCTCTTCTGGTTTAGATTTACTTCTTCCAGTTAAAGATAGGCGAACGGAAGACCTCTTCTAGTTTAGATTGACTTCTTCCAATTAAAGACAGACGAACAAAAGACCTCTTCTGGTGTTAGATTTACTTCTTCTAGTTAAAGACAGACAAACTAAAGACCTCTTCTGGTTTATATTTATTTCTTCCAGTTAAAAACATGTAAATGACATCTGCTGTTTCAGTGTAAATTGGCACCAGGTTTGCTCTGATGCTTTTTCCAGTAGAAGTCAAATTTAGATTTAGTCTAAAATCTATCAACAGTTACTTTGGATGGAATCTATAAGCCCATCTCTAATAATTATCCATCATCTCTCTAAATGGCATATTTAAGCCTATTCCTGATGATCAACCAACAGCGTTACTTCATGCACAAATGAGTGTAAATTTCTGGGCACTTTAGTGTTCAATCATCTTCTACCTTCAAGTCACAAATGACGGACACACCAATCTAACTCTTCAGGTTTAAGAAGATTGAATAGGGGAAACTGTTGTACCCCAAAATTTTCCCTCTCTTTTCTCAAGACATTTCTCACAAATATCTTCAATAGCTCAAGTTTGCACAAATGTTGACTAGGTCAAATCACCTCTTAAGCACTAGGACCCCAAATTAGGGTTTCGATTTCCACAAGGACAATTGGACTTCTAATGCCCCAAATGACTCTCATAGTTCATTATAGACCTCCAAGAATACTCATGCCAAGTTTCAAGTCTTGGATCATAATTTTGCTCAGTCAATGATCAAATGACTGAAAATCAGCTATATTGGTTAGATTCGTGAGGAAGAATGCAACAACTTTCATTTTGTCATCTTCCATTTTTGTTGAGAAATGGAGAAGTTACAGGTACACCGGATGGAGGTTGAAGATGAAGTCATCAGGACTTGATTTGTCTTACATATTTATTGTTTTGT
Organism: Vicia faba; assembly: GCA_948472305.1. Taxonomy (NCBI): domain Eukaryota; kingdom Viridiplantae; phylum Streptophyta; class Magnoliopsida; order Fabales; family Fabaceae; genus Vicia; species Vicia faba. The sequence continues at coordinate 587,803,881 of OX451736.1, read as the reverse complement.
TTATATAAATGGATGTATAGCCACCCCAGTGGTAAAGCGCGTGCCTGTTAACCTATGGGACCTGGGTTCGAGCCCCAGTGGTACCCTTTTTCATTTTTCATATTTTTTGACATTTCTGATTTTTTTTGTTTGCATGCGCTGGGCCCTTTGGGTCTGGCTCTTTTTTTTTGTTTTTGCTGATTAACTCCATGCCTACTTTTGGCACCCCCTGGCCCATTTGTATTTATTTATTTATTTCATTTTTCCTTTTAAATATATTTTATAAAATACAAAAAAATCATTAAAAAAAATAAAAATAGTAGATTTATGTTTTGACATAATTTAAATATTTTTCTAACATAAAAAATTATTTTTATTCATCATACTTTATTTATCTTTACTAACTATCTTGTAAATTAAATTAAAACTAGATTATTATTTATTTTCTTTTATACCTATTTAAATATATTATTTTAATAAAAAAAAGACTAAAAATAATTTTAATGCTATAAATATTTTCAAGGAAAAAATACAAAAATACTTTTTCTCTAAACTTATTTTCTTTTAATCAACTAAATAGAATTAGGGTTTTATTCAAAAATGTTTTCTTAATTAAGTTCTTTTCTTAATTAGTTTAAGTTAATTTAATTTTGATTAATTATTTTTCTCTAATTAGGTTTAGGTTAAAACCCCTTTCATATAAAAATCCAAACAAAAATCATTTCTTTCCATTTGCATTTATACTTTATATTTATTCATTTCCTTGTACATTTATTCAATTTGGTTGTAAGAGATTAATTAGCTTTATATTATTGCAATCCCCATTCACGAATTGTATACCCACCTCCCACAAGTATTGTAATAGTGTAGTAACTTTAAATTCCGCAATTATCGCTTTATATACAAATGCTAGTAATTAGGGTTTGTATGGAAAGAACAAAATCAACCAAATAGAAAAACCTAATTCAAGACAAAATTAAGCATGAAAACAATACACTTGCACACAAGAACCCCTAGGGTTATCCCACTTGGTTTCCTTATACAAAATGGCCATATTAAGCATGTAAGGTATCTTAGTAAAAACAAATGAATACAAGATCATAGTCCCTCGATGACGCTATCTAAGTTGCCTTACAAATGATCTTAGTCCCTAAAAGAAAATGCTAAGATACCTTGTAACATTTCTAATCATGGTTATACGATGACCCACACCCGTCCCGTTTACATCCAAATATAGGGTTGCTCACCAAATCAATGGTAAAACAACAATTTCAAAGGAAAAGAAAATGAACAAGAAAGACTTTTGAGTAGGTAGAATGCTCCTAATTACTTGCTCAATTTCAAACTAACATCCTTGATATTTTCAAAACAAACACCTACACTTTCAAAACATTTTACAAAACTTGAAAACATTTTCAAAAGATCAACATCTTTTTATACATTCTTATGAATGAGAATCATTACAAAGATTGCCTAAACAATGACCTCTTTCAAAAATACTTTCTAAAACCACACAAAGCACAATTTCAAACAAAAGCAAGTGATCTAGAAAGTAACTAAGAGCCCATGGATAACCCTGGATGAAAAGGGTTCTAATAACTTCCCTTTTCATAATCTACCCCACGAACTCAAGAAATAATCTCAAAGGTCTTTCCTGTGCTTTTTAACCTTTCCTTTTGGATAAAAGAAAAGTCGGTGGCGTCTCTTGCTAACCGCAACATTTGTGATCAAACGCAAAACCATCAAGTCAGTTCTCCCACCGTATCACAAATATCTTAGCAAAAATAAACAAAAATACAAGATCATAGTCCCTCGATGACGCTACGAATGTTTCCTTACAAATGAATTTAGTCCCTCAAAGAGAAATGCTAAGATATCTCACAACATTGCTATCATGACTATACGATGACCCACGTCCGTCCCTTTACATCCAAAGATAAGGCTTCTTACCAAATCAATGGTAAGATAGAAATATCAAAGGAAAGAAAGAAATGAACTAAGACTTTTGAGTAGGTAGATTGTTCCTAGTTGCTTGCCCATTTTCGAATCAAACACTCTTGCTTATTTTCAAAACAAACACCAAACACTTTCAAAACACTTTCAAAAACATGAAACATTTTCAAAATCTCAACACTTTGTATACATTCTTACGAACAAGAACTATTACAAAGTTTGCCTAAACGAAGGCACCTTTTCAAAATACTTTCAAAAACCATACAAAGCACATTTTTCAAACAAAGTAAGTGATCTAGCAAGCAACTAAGAGACCGTACATAACTATGGATGAAAAGGGTGCTAATACCTTCCCTTTTCATAATCTATCCTCCAAACTCAGAAATAACATCAAAGGTCTTTCCTGTTCTTTTCAGCCTTTCCTTTTGGATAAAAGAAAAATCAGTGGCGACTCTTGCTAACCGTAACATTTGCGATAAAACGCAAAACTCCTATGTCATTTCTCCCACCGTACCAGATGGACCTTATTTGAAAATTCATTAGATCATGAAAAGGGCAACTAATAAAAATAAAACAATTGGCGCGCTATCATTGGTTGAGACAAGACATGTCATCGTCTTAAACCTCCAGACACCCTGCAATGGGGATTTCACGAGTTTCTTCAAATGGAAAAATTAGAATCCCATACTAGTATCATTGGATTCGTCTCTTCAAGACGATTCTAATGGCACAATCGCGCCAAATTTATATAAACTGTGCAAGGCTGTGTTTGAAGAAAACCAGAAAAAATAGCGAATACGAAAATCTGGGATATTTCACTCAAACTTCAATGAAATTGAAAATTATAAAGAGCACGAGGATCAGAAGGATACAGAGAGTAGATTAGCCTTTTATTTGAAAAAATTTGGCCAAGAAATCTACCTGAACGAAGTAGTGAGAAGTTTCACTGAAAGTGGACTTCTGTAGATCAATATAGGTCATGATTCTTGAGGATAATTGTATCATTAGCTTCAGAGAAGTTCAATGAAGCTAACTGAGTGGAGCTTTTGGTGTTTGAAGGTGAGAATGTAAGAAATCAGAAATTCAAATTCAGAGTTCGTATGGGATCTGAACAGGGGTCAATTGACTATCAAAAGCTTGAAGAAAATAATGAGGGATGATCATCTATTTATAGGGGAGTGAATGGGATCCTTAAGCGTGTGAGATGGTGAAGTTTTGAGGGAAATCACGTGGGTCTGTAGAATGAATAAAGTGTGACTTGTTTAGCATCAAAACTCAGCTAAATCGTGTGTTTCATGATGCTAAACACCTTTGGAAAGTTTCTAAACATGATTATAAGCAAAAACACGTGGAAAACTTTTGATTAGAATCCAAAACAAAGATTTCAAAATCGGACTTGTGATGAAACTTTAGTTTCAAGTTACCAAATTCAAATCAATAACATAAAATGAGGTTACAAGCTTTGCAATGGGAAAATAATGGGATAAAAATGGTTGCTTGAGCTGACAGTTGCAATGAGTCAAAGTTGGGGAAAAAAGTTGACTTTCCATACTTAGAAAATTTCTAAGTTTTTTCTTCAAAAATGACTTATAATGTCTTGCATCCAAACATGGCCTTCCACTTGGAATTTGGTCTTGAACAAAAAAGATGGCATGGGATAAAATGGTTGCTTGAGCTGAAAGTTGCAATGAGTCAAAGTTGGGAAAAAAGTTGACTTTCATACGTAGAAAATTTCTAAGTTTTTTCTTCAAAAATGACTTATAATGTCTTGCATCGAAACATGGCCTTCCACTTGGAATTTGTTCTTGAACAAAAAAGATGGAATGAAGTAGACCTCTTGAATGGAATTTTGAAACTTGAACCATTCAAAATCTCCGAAAATTGAGAGAGTTGTGACTTGTTGAAGTTGGAAAAAATTCAAGAAATGACATATAATCTTTTGCATCCTTAGAGCATCTTCCATCCATTTTCAAGCTTTGAACATAAAAGAAAGGTTTAAGTTCACATCTTCAAGATCATTGTGAAAAAATAATGGGCTCAAGGTGATAAAAATTGATCAAGTTATGGTCATTTAAAGTCACATAAAGGAATTTGAGGGTCCAACTGGAGGACTTGTAATATTTCTTCATCATCAAGTTTCTTCTACACAAAATTTCTTTGCAACTTTTGAAATGATTTGTTAATAACCCTTTAAAGAGAAGGATGTATTTGGAATTCTTAAAAAATACCAAAATATAAGCAAGATATACCCCTTTGAAGTTCAAAACCCTAGCTCATAGAGCAAGAAAATGCCTTGGGAAACCTTTTCTATTTTTACCAACCTTCTTGCACAAATACATTTTCATGTGAATATTAGTTGTTGAGGATGATAAGAAGAGATAATAGAAACAAAAACCACTTCCATATCTTGATAAATGAAGGAGATATGCACTTGTGATAATTGGAAACAAACGTTTGTCCAACTATGCCAAACTTCTTCAATCAACCCTTGTACCTTTGAACTATTTTTGACAACTTGAAGTGTGATCATCCGTAATAGGCTTTATCATGATGTTACTTCAAACATCTTGAGGAGGATTGAATCTCAATGAAGCTTTGTTAAGGAAGATACAAATAATAAACTTATGAGTCCAAAGATCAACTTTGATGGAATGAATTATGCTTTCACATGCATTATCAATAATTAGGGCACACATATATTGTATTTTATTAGTTAAAGGATAATCAAAACATAGATGATCACAAAAATACAAGTCAAGGTGCTTGGTGATTCCTCACGGAGCAAAGCTAAAGATAGGGAGGAAAAGCAAACCGTAGTGTGTGATCTTGTTGTGGTTGAATTGATATGATATGATGAAGGGATCTTAGGGGGGAAATTGGGGTACAAAAGGTACGATATCCCTGAGAGGTTTATCACTGACAATGGTACCAACCTCAATAATGCTATGATTACTGAACTCTGCATGCAGTTTAAAATCAAGCATCATAATTATTCTCCATACAGACCTAAGATGAATGACGCAGTAGAAGCTTCCAATAAAAATATAAATAAGATTGTGAAAACGATGGTGATGACCTATAAAGATTGGCATGATATGCTACCATTTTCCCTTCATGGCTACCATACCTCGGTGCAAACATCAACTGGGGAAACACGATTCTCTTTAGTCTATGGCATGAAAGTTGTCCTGTCTGTCGAAGTTTAGATTCCTTCTCTAAGGATTATGAAAGAAGCAGATCTAGGCGAAGACTAATAGATTCAGACTAGGCTGGATCAGTTGAACTTGATCAATGAAAAAAGACTGGCTGCTTTCTGTCATGGTCAAATGTATCAAAAATGTATGATCAAGGAATTCAACAAGAAGATCAAGCCTTAAGTATACCAGGCAGGCGACTTGGTAATAAAGCACATCATTCTACCATAAGGTGATCCCAGGGGAAAATGGAATCCCACATACGAAGGGCCATTTGTAGTCAAGAAAGTATTCTCTGGCGGTGTTATGATGTTAACCACTATGGACAACGAGGATTTCCCGCACCCAGTGAACGCAAACAGTCAAAAAATACTATGCATAAGAACGACTCGCTAGGTTGACATACCTAGGCAAAAATAAGGGCATCCCGACAAACCATAAGGGTTTGGGCAAAATTAGGGATATATACAAAATATTGTACACCCGACAAGTCGAAAACCTGACAGGGCGGCTTGGGAAAAAAAGGGTATCCTAGTGGACTGAAAACCCGAAAGGGCGGTCCAGGTAAAAGTTAAGGATAAAAGTGTACGACTATGTCCCATTGGATAACTACAACCAGCTTTATTACAAAGGTCAAAAGTTCAAATGGTACAAGATCAGTTCAATCAACTTCTTTTGACAGCAAAGGATGAGATGTTAGAAGACATAGGGGTAATAGTAGAGTTGGAACCCGATGAGATCACTTCCACACAACTATATATATATATATATATATATATATATATATATATATATATATATATATATATATATATATATATATATATATATATATATATATATATATATTCACTATGTATTCTTTTCATTTCATGACGACTTCCTCTTACTAGGATTTTCGTCTCTTTGTACAAAAACGTCTGTTTATAGGCAAATTATCAATTCAAATATACTTTGAACTGTAAACTTTTTTGTTTTTCTATTTTGATTGGAAAAATGTCCAATGACTAAAATTGAATGAACATATGGATATGAACATGCTTAACTGTTAACAAATGTACGCATGATAACCAGAATAAGTGCTTACTCAAGGATCCAGGAGAACACTCATGCTATCCATAAATCCATATAGAGTAAATTCATACAACTTCCTTTCAGAGTTCCAATCAGCATATCTCCTGGAAGTTCTCTTCCCCGGCCGAGTTTGGCTTTCCAAAACTGGGAAAGAATCCTTGCAAATGTTCTTCTACAAAAGAATTCATTTCCCCAGTAGGGTCGCCAGAATAATTTCTTCAAAAGAATTTATTTCCCCAATGGATTTCAATCTCCCCAGCCTGAGTCTATTCCTTAGACTACAACGAATCACTGACAAAACTCCTCTTCCCCAATAGAGTTGTCACTATCCCCGGAAAGTTGCTGCAAAGCCTGGATTTCGACCAGATACCAGTCAATTATCCTCCCTAGACAAATAGGAAGTTTAAACACCTCTTTTATCCCCCATTCAGGGCATATAGTAACTAAATTTCTCAGTAGAGCAACAAACGACTAATGTTCCTAAAATTTACTCCCCAAACAGAAATTTTTACATCCCCAACGGAGTTTCTTCAAACAAATCAATAGGAATCCCCAATGAAAGCCTTCTAGACAAAATTGAAGATACAGTTACTCTTCATCCTCAGCAACAGTCAAGGAGTTATTTTTCCTAGACAAATATTTCACATTCATAGATCATAGCATATTGTTGTACCCCAAAATTTTCCCTCTCATTTATCAAAACTTTTCTCACAAGATCTCTTTGACTCAAGAATGGATTAGGGTTTGGTCAGCTCAAGACATCTCATCTTGCACTGATAACCCAAAATTAGGGTTTGAGTTTGCACAGGGAGGGATTTTTGGACTATCAATGCTTCATATTACTTTCAAACATCATTATGAACCCCTAAGATCACTCATGACAAGTTTCAAGCCTTGAACCATATTTTTGATCAGTCAATTGGACAGTTGACCTAAAAATCAACTGTATTGGGGAAAAAGTCAACCATAGCCAATTTACAGTCAAACTTCATAATTTTTTATCCACATCAACATTTTAAACTTATATGTATCATTTGATCAAGTTTGGATCATAATTCCTCAAGAAATTTGATCAAATCATCAAAAGGGCAAAATGGTCAAAATTAGGGTTTTGACTAAGGAAGGGCAATTTCTGATTTTTAACCTAGAAAATGACCAATTGAGTTCAAGCATGATTTCAAGGATTCAATGGCATCATCTTGACTTAATTACATGGCTCAAAACATCTCAAATTCATTGGATTGACAGATGAAATTTGTAGTCAACTGATCAACAGTCAACTGTGCACTAAAAAGTCAAACTTTGACTTTTTGGTCAAAATCAAGTACCAAGGGTCATAATTCAATAAAACATCTCAAAATGTGAAAATATTTCATCAAGAAATCCAAGTTTGAGGATTAGGGTTTGAATTTGAAATTTTTCTTAACTTAGAAAATTTTCTAAGTATAGAAAATTTCTTATTTTTTCTCAACTTTAGGCCACTTTTTTTACCATGATGCATAATGATTCAAGGAAAGTTCCCAACATGAAAATTGTATAACTCCATGAAATCTACAACTTTTCTTCACGCACTTTTCCCTAAAAATACTTGGATCTCAAGATATAAATTTTTGAATACATGGTCATGAACTAAATAACTTAGTGAAATTTTGCCCTAATTTAGGCAGGTTTTGGACCCAACTTCATGGCAATTTTTCACCTAGTTCCAAGAGGTATCTCAAAATGAATTTCAAAGATGAGTTATATAGCACATTGCAATCTTTCCAAAATGTCAAAGAACTCCTCAATATTATTTTTGAGTAGGGAGAATCGAAGAGATGAAGTTGGAAATTTCTCACTTTTGGTCCAAGCCATTTCATGAAGAACAAAGTTGCAATCAGTAGCTATGCTGGTTAATCCATGCTTTACAGGTCCCAAAAATGTTCCATACTCCTTAATTAAATGCTTACTCAGTTGACAAAGCTTCTATCCATGCCTTAGGATCATTATCCAACTTGTAATTCCATTTATGGCAAAAAGGTTCCATTGCCATTTTGAAAAAGATCAACTTTTGCAAACTTTACAATCTTGAGCATTAGACCTGTCCCCTTGGCACATACAAGTACCATAGACCTAAGGCAACTTCTAAAGAAGAAATACCAACCCTAATCCAGCCAGTACAAGCATGTGAAGTTTGGTCTTATCACTTTACTTCAAATACAAGAAAAGTGGCAAAAAGGTGAAAATAGGCATAACTGTTAAAGGGTTGACATCAAACCATTTCCATACTAATATACAAACATTATGCAACACAAAGCACGTTTAGCAAAGGCCTGAAACACTCCCAACCAGAAAAACACCAAAAATTTGTCCAAAACTACAGATTTTGCATAAGCACATCCATCTTCCATTTGGCTAGTGCGTTTTGAGTTTGGATCATTCAAACATCTTACATACTTGATACCTAGTCAATCCAGGCCTCCATCCCTGTTCGTAATCACTCTTCCATCATCTGCCATTGTTGCTTCAGAGCTTGCAGTTTGACTTGGCCAAGGAGTTCCAGCTACTTTCAGAGCAAGGCAAGGGTTGGAATACATCCAGGGAAGTTCAAGGAAGCTCAAGCAAGTATCAGGCCTCCATCAAACTCATCCCAGTTTCCTCTACGATTCCAACTGAAGGAGGTAAAATCTCAAACTCTATCTCTTTGTACAGGCAACCACATGCCACGATTTGTGAATAAAAAATGTAGTCCTCATCATAACGAAGCTATACATATCCTTATCTTGCATTGATTTTGCTTGTGCTGAGAGAATTTGGAACTTGAAATTTATGAAAATATTAGGTTAGAATTTAGGGCTTTTAAAATTCTCTTTGATCTTTGATAGTTAGATTACATAATTTATATGGTTGGAATCGTGAGTTCAAGCACTACAACTTTCATGTTATGAGTTTTTATTTTCATGGATGTATGAGAGAGTTACAGGATGTCTGGCCAAGCTTGTAGAAGAAGATGAAATACAGGGCAAGGACTCTGTGATCGGTGGAAATAGAACTGACTGTTTTGAAATGCTGGTTCGCGAAATGTCGCGGTAAGCAAGAGTCGCCACCGTCTTTTATGTTCTCCAACAAGGAAAGGACAAAAGCACAGCAAAATTCCTTTTTCGAGATGTCTCTCGATTCGGGAGGTAGATTTATAGAAAGGGAAGGTGTTAACACCCTTTCTATCTGTGGTTATCTACAGGCTCTTAGGTACTTTCTCTTATCTTTTCAAAATTGTTTGCTTTTCAAGTGTTTGTGGGTTTTGAAAAAGTTTAGTTTGAAAAAAAAACTTCTAGGTAACTCTTGTATCAGTCCCCAAGAGTGTATGAAGTATTTGTTTGAAAACTTTTTGAAAGTGTATGTGCGAAAAGTTGTTTTTGTTTGTTTTGAAAGAGCAAGTACCCAGGAGAATCTACCTACTCTAAGGAATTAGGTTGTGTAAGAGTCCTTTAGACAGTGTTATCTCCACTATTGAGAAGTAGGAAGCACCGTCGTTGGAGGTATTCGGGTCAATTTGATTAATAGGGACATGTGTGGTCACCAAAGCAATGGTAGGACACCTTAGCGGTAACCCTAATGTCCTAGATCCTTTTTATCCGAGGCAACCATTTTGAGGCAACTGGATCTTTTAGACAGGAGGGCGACCTCTAAAACACCCTATACTTGACGACCACGTCGAGGCAACCAGTGAGGCGTACCCTAAGAGTGGCATGTGCATGTGTGTTGTTTCAGTTAATGTTTATATTTGAACATGCATTTGTGAGCTACAGATTGATTTTATTTGTCATACAAGTCTTTCATGCATTTTTAACAGTTAAGAGTGCGGAAAATAAATTGCGGAAAGGTAAATCTACGCTATTACAAGGCGCGGGTCTATACATCGCCAAAAAACAAAACCCGTTTGGAAAATAAATGCGAGAAAAATAAATAAAGCGATAAAAGCCTAATTAACTATTACATCCTCGGAAACAGTTACATCAATTAAAATCAAAAGGAATTAAAGCGTGAAAGAAATTAAATCGGGAACGTCTTAGGGTTTTGACCCATTTTGGGAAAAGAAAGTAATTTGTACTTTTTTTGCAATTTTATTAAATATTAAATCTAATAACTAATTAATTAATATTTACAAGAAAAAATGTTTTTGTGTTTTTTTAATGTTTTAATGGAAATAAAAAGAAAAGAAATTAAAAGTCAAAAGTTAGTAAAAACCTAAGTCTAATTTATTTTACTTATTATGAAAAATAGTCAAAATTAAACCTAATTAAACTAAATCAATTTGGTTAGTATTTATTTACAAAATAATAGTTAAAGTGAAATTAATAATAATAATAATTACATTTTTTGGTTTTCTGAATTTATTATAAAAAAATTAATTTGTTAATTAAATACTAATAGTTAATAGAAAATAATTAAATAGAAAATATAAAAGAGAAAAAAGAGAAACAAAACCCTGGGGGTGTTGGGCCCAGATGGAGGTGAATCTGGAATTTTGGAGGCCCAATTGCTTCAGCCACGTTTGACCCTTCTGATCCACCACATGCCTGTTGACTAGGGAGCACCATGAATATTCATGTTGGGCCATTAGATGGGTGTTAGTGGAAACCTGGCACATGGATGTTGGAAGCGTATGGTGGAACTTTGTTTGAAGCCTGCATACAATCACATTAGGAAAAATATGAAACAATGTTTGGGTGGACCTGGGAATCGAACCTAGGTCCCAATGATTCACAGCCAGATCACCAACCACTAAGCCAACCTGCACGCGTTTGTATGTATAATGCTAAGCAAATATATTATTAATAATCAATCAACATGCTGGAAATTATGAAAGCGCGCGTTATATTTGAATTATCCAATCACGTGCTTACAACCATTGTCTTCTTCCTTATGCCTGCAAAAAGAACAAATGGATAGCGGGGCTTTTTAACCCCCACAAAATAGCATGAGGAAATAAATAACGATTAGCTCTGTGTGCAATATAAATTGTTCGCGATGATGGATTTAAGTTCGTCTGGACGCCACGATCTCAACCATAGGCATTATGAAGCCTAATTTTTTCTGTACAGCAAAGCCCTATTTTGAAAGCTTCGAAACCCTAAATTTCATCAATGGCAACTTCTGTTTCAAGGCGTTTTAACGCAATTAACCTATGCCAAAAGCTTTGTATGATTGCTAGCAACACAAAACACACAGTAAATCATGTTAATGATGCATAAATTTGGAGTTTCGATTCTGAAAAAGTTTGACAAACCGTGAGTTCGTGCATGGTGATTTCTTGAGCGTTGGCGCTTGGCTTCGATTGTAAAAGGTTTCTGAGTGTCCCAGCAAGGTGTTTGAATCCTTAAATTGCCTTGAATTGGCCTGGAGTATGAAGATCGGTTTCAAGCTTTCTTTGAATTTTTTCAATATGGTAATGGCTCTTTGCAGCAGTTTTGCACGTGTATGGCATTAGGGTTAGGTTCAGCATATGTAATGGAATGGAATTAGGTCAAAGTTTGGGCCAAGGATCCATTGTATTGATGTCTTGAGATTTTTGTTGATCACCATTAAAGGACTTTCCATATTTGAAGCAAAACCAAGATTTCATGCACAAAATAGCCCTAGCACGAATTTGTTAGCTGGCATATGACATATAAAAGCTATTCAAATCAAATGATGCTATTCCATTAATTGTTTAGATTTTATTTGAATTATTATGGATTTAAAATGAATTAAATCAATAAAAATTAAATAAAATAGAAAAATAAATGCTTGATCTTGAAAATAATCATGGGACACGTGTGTGGCATGACAAGGCTGAATCAAGTGGAAGAAAGTGGGCCCTTTTGTCAAAAATTGAAGTTTCAAGGATAGTTGACTTTTGCACATTCATTAAAATTTCCCAACTTCTCCAATGCATATCTTGTTCAATTTTGATCATATGAACATGTTCTTGGACATTTTGGAAAGGTCTTGAAGTCCTCTAACCAATGCCTTTGGTCCCATGTAATTTGGATTTACCAATCTCAAGTTATGGTCTTTGACTTAAAATGCCTTTTTCTTGACTTTTGAAATTGACCTATAATGTAGAAATTGATAACTTTTTGTGAGAGCATTTCTGGGACTTGGAATGTGAAGATGAGTTGTAGGAAATGTCATCCCTTCAAAATGAGCATTGGATGGGATTTTTCTGATGAACCATGAAAAAGTTATGCCCTGGTCAAGTTACAGTTGACTTTTCAGCTGTCTAAAAATAGAAACTTTTGGCATCTTGATGATTTTTGAGCCATGCTTGAGGAATCATGATCAAGGCTTGATAAAATGATGATTGTGAGCTCAAAATAAGATGTTGACCAAAAATTACGACTTTTGACTATAAAATGACCATTTTACCCCTGTAGTTGATTGTGAACCAAATAGGGCTTTTGACTGTGCAACTTGCCTCTGTGAGTCTTGAGACTTGACATATAGATGCTTGACAATGTATGTAGGCCTATGAGACTTGGTTGGACCCTTGAAAACTTCAAATTCCTTGCAAGAAACAAAACCCTAATTTCAGCTGGCTTAGGAGGCATTTGAACTGTGCAATCCCTTGAGAAATCTTGAACCATTTGAAGAGGATTCTTGACAAACCTTGAAGAATATGGGAGGGCAAATTTTGGGGTACAACAGTTTCCCCTGTTCAATCTTCTTAGACCTGAGGATGTAGATTGGCTTGCGTGCCTTTCGTGATCTGAAGGTGGAAGATGATTGAACACTAAAGTGCCCAGAAATTTGCACTCGCATGGAGTAGCATCAGCATTGTGATGTCGGGAGTGGGCTTACAAATGCCATTTGGAGATATGATGGATAGGAGGATGGGCTTATAGATGCCATCTGGAAATGTGACAGAATCTTGTCGTGAATGGGTTTATGGATGCCATTTGGAGACTGTTGGTAGGTGGATGGGCTTATAGATGCCATCTGTAAATGTGACAGAATCTTGTCGTGAATGGGCTTATGGATTCCATTTGGAGACTGTTGGTAGGTGGATGGGCTTATAGATACCATCTGGAGATTGTCTGTTGAATTGTAATTTTTGTAAGTTGAAAGAGGGAACCTGTGTAGGGTTGCCTGATGATGAGCTCGTGTAAAACTGCATCTTGGAAAGAAGGAAACCCGTGTAGGGTTGACTGACGATGAGCCTGTGTGAAACTGCATCTTTGAAGGAAGGAAACCTGTGTAGGGTTTACTGACGATGAGCCTGTGTGAAACTGCATCTGGAGCTAAGAAGGAAACCTGTGTAGGGTTTACTAATGACGAGTCCATGTAAAACTGCATCCCTGGAAATGGAAAGGGAACCGGTGTAGGGTCGCCTCATGATGAGTCCGTGTGAAACTGCATCCTGGAAGAAAGAAAACCTGTGCAGGGTTAACTAATGACGAGTCCGTATAAAACTGCATCGGGAAAGAGAGAACATGTGTGGGGTTTCTTGGTGATGAGTCCGGGTAAAACTACGTCTGGAGAGAGAGAACCTGTGTAGGGTTTCTTCGGGATAAGTTCATGTAAAACTTCAGGGTGAACCGGGGTAAGGTTATCTTGAGATAAGCCCGTGTAAGACTTCTGGAGGAACCGGGGTAAGGTTACTGCAGGATAAGTTCGTGTAAAACTTCTGGAGGAACCGGGGTAAGGTTACTGCAGGATAAGTTCGTGTAAAACTTCTGGAGGAACCGGGGTAAGGTTACTGCAGGATAAGCCCGTGTAAGACTTCTGGAGGAACCGGGGTAAGGTTACTGCAGGGTAAGTTCGTGTAAAACTTCTTGATGAACCGGGGTAAGGTTATCTTGAGATAAGTCCGTGTAATACTTCTGGATGAACCGGGGTAAGGTTATCTTGAGATAAGTTCGTGTAAGACTTTTTCTGAAAGCAAAGGAACCGGTGTAGGGTTACTTGTGGAGGGTGAGTCCGTGTAAGACTTCGTCTGAAAATTGAGAAGGAACCAGTGTAGGGTTGCCTGATGATGAGTTCGTGTAAAACTACATCTGAAGTTGAGAAGGAACCGATGTAGGGTTGCCTGATGATGAGTTCGTGTAAAACTACATCTGAAGTTGAGAAGGAACCGGTGTAGGGTTGCTTCATGACGATCAAGTAGATAATCGTCCTGTCTGGTTTCGGGTATTAACCCATGATCAGTCGTCCACAGAATTTTCCTGGCTTGTTACAGGTGTTGATCTGGAACTGCAAAGGTAGATGGTAATCATCTTTTGATTGACCTTTTCCTGAAAAGGCAAAACGTCAGTTGTATGCAATGTCATGATGTATGAAATGCATGATGTCATGATATTCTCAAAAATAAATGAGATTGTATGATGTGATGCGTATATGCATGTATCATGTATGTAAATGTTTATGAATGTATTTTCGTCCGGGAAAATAAATCCTTGACGAGTGCCGGGGAGTTAAATCCTGGGCTGACGTTGAAGAATAGAGCTCTTCGTTTCCGCTGGGGATGATGATTGTAAGAATGAACCGGTAGGAAAAGATGACTCCGTTGGGGAATAAACTTGTTGGAGAGATTACTCTGTGGGGAGTTACTCTGTGGAGGAGAGATACTTCGTTGAGATTTTAACGAGAACTCCGCCGGGGATTCCGTTGATAAGTTATGTTAGGGAATTTGATGAACTCCGCTGGGGGATAGGAAGAACTTCGCCGAGGACGATCTTTCCGTGGTAATTAGCTAAGGATAACCCAGTTATAAGATCTTGGTGAGGAATAACCTTTAAATATGGTCGGGGAGAGATACGTTATACTCTGCGGGAGACAAGCTTCCAGAATCTACTGGGGATAAGCTTCCAGAATTTACTGGGGAGATTGATTCAACTTTCCTGGGGAAACTTTTGACTACACTGGGGGAATGGCTCCACTGGATGTCTGTATTCCGTAGGGGAACAATCTTATACTAAGACTACCGGGGATGCTTGCTTAGGAACATCTGTATACTCCACTGGAGAACGTTGAGATATTCTGGGGGTATCCAACTTCCTTAAGGCTAACAGTAGGCTGACTCTGCTTGGGGAGAGTATCGCTGACTTGCTGGAGATGCTGTGCCTTTTGGGGCTGATGGGAGACCAACTCTGCTTGAGGAGAGAGCATGGCTGAATCTGGTCTTACTCCCGGGGAGTGGAGGTGACTTGGTCATGTTCTTCAGCTGAAACTACCTTATACTTGGAGGACAGAGCAGCTAGACCGTTTAGACAATTCTGATTGCCCCAGCTTCTGTGGGAGAAGATACCTGTGGAGGTGCTTGACAACTGCTGATTGACTAATCTTCTTCTGGTAGGCGAGTGACGAGATGCCGGGACATAGTCGTACACTGTGATCCCTAATTTTTTCCTGGACCGCCCTTTCGGGTTTTCAGTCCACCGGGATACCCATTTTTGCCCAAGCCGCCTTTTCAGGTTTTCGACTTGTCGGGTGTACAGATTTTTTCATTTTCATCCCTTATTTTTGCCCGAACCCTTTTGGTTCGCCGGGAAGCCCTTATTTTTGCCTAGGTGTGTCAACCTAGCGGGTCTTTGATTATGCGTAGTATTTTTTCCGACTATGTCCACGCTCTCAGAGTGCTGGGAGTTGTCACTGTTATTAGTGTTGTGCTGCCATACTACCAGAAGATCTTCGTTTGATCGTCCAATTCCCCAAGTGATCCAGATGGAGATTTGCCCCAAGCTGGTTGGCCTTTTGAGAGATTCTCCGAATCTTGACTTAACTGCCCCAGATGATGGACCATGAACATGTCTGCCCCTTGATTGGAAATGTTTTTGTTCATTAGACATTCTTCGTGCGAATTTCTCTGTTGTTGAACAAATAGTCATATGCAAACAATATTATTTCAAAAATGCAAAGCTTATGTTTGTCTTGAAGTTTTTTGAAAATGCAGTTTTCAATTAAAACAAGCAAACTTTGTAAAATGCGATGTCAACTCGTTGTTTTACCGCAAGCCTTAAGGAGTCAGGATACCTTTTGTAACAGTATGCTTTCGAACTAACCCATGCTTCAGCTAAGACTTTTTAAGGGTTGTAGCGTGGCTTGGTTCACGGTTTAAGAAACAAAGGATAAGGCTCAAAATGTATTTGTACCCACCCGCTCTTCGTGATGTTCTTCAAACCTAAACTCAGCTAATCGTGCATTAGACCTTGTTTGAGTCTTTGCTTTGATATACCAGTGATGGTTCGGATATTGACAGTTTATTTTGAATAGGCAGTCATTTCCTTTTGTCGAGGATTTGTTGGACCTCTTTCTTTTTGATTGTGTTATCCCTGTTTTTGCCTGAACTATTTCTTTTAGGATTACAGTCAGCAGGATGCCCCAGTTTTATTGTAAGTCTCCTTCATAGGTTTTGACTTATTGGGCTTTAGTCTTTTTTTTTGGTAATGACTGCCTGTCTTGACGATTGTAGGGAACCATCACTGTCTTTTGTTTTAGAAGGACTCCTTTGATGTCATTCATTGTGCACCTGGATCAACTGAGAAGACTACCCTGCCCCAGGTTATGATTAAGGGTTTTAATTTTTTTGTGAAAAGCAAAACTCCTACTTCTTTGGCTCGAAGGGGTTGACGAGGGATTATCTTCCTTATAACTCCAGTGTTTAGGAATTGAAACAATGCCTGTACCTCATCAGCGGGGTCTGTTCAAAAGCATACTGTAAAGATCGGGGTATCGTTTTCATCATCCTCCCTCAAGAGGCTTAGAATTATTAACCGAGAGTTGAACATCAAAAAATGAAAGCAATTTTAAGCATAGTAAACATAATTATTTCAAGACAGACACGTGTAATGCATTAATGAAATAATATAGTTTGACATGAATAAAATGTTTGAACAATCAAAGAAAAATACAACTTGAACATTCGAATGAACAAAAGTTTTCTCAATCCTAGCCATGTTTTGGAAAGGGAGCAGTGATCATGTTGGGAGTCTCAGCAGGCTCGAATTCGATCTCTTTGGCGTTAATCATATTCTGGATCTTGTATTTCAGCGCCCAACAATCCTCAGTATCGTGCCCCGGGCTACCGGAATGATAAGCACACCTCGCATCTGGGTTGTAGTTTGGAGAAGAGGTCTTGGGATTTGCAGGAGGGTTGATCACCGCAATCAGATTCATATTCAACATGTGCTGCAGTGCTTGTGACAATGGGATGTTGATGTTGGTGAACTGTCTTTTAGGCTCGTCCGACCTTTGTTGATTCCCCTTTTGCGGTTGTCGGTGTGACGCAGAACCAGAGAACATGACTGCCCCTGCGTGTTGGTCATGACGACTCTTTTGACGGTACACAACATTGGACTCTTTCTTCCCACTGTAAGGCTTTTTGTGAGTATCAGAAGGTCTAGCTTCTTGGATCTTCCCACTTTTGATACCAGCTTCAATTCTTTCCCCAGTCAAGATTAGATCTGTAAACCCAGCAGAAGAATTCCCAATCAGATGGTTGAAGAAAGGACCAGACAGGGTCCCCAAGAACATATCAACGAGCTCACGGTCAGTTAGAGGTGGTTGCACCCTTCCAGCAAGGTCTATCCACTTTTGCGCATACTCCTTGAATCCTTCACCCGTCTCTAGTGACATATCCTGGAGTTGGGTACGCGTAGGAGCGAGGTCGGAATTGTACTGATACTGCTTATAGAACGCAGTAGCCAAGTCCTCCCAGTTACGAATACTGGCTCCATCCAGCTGATAGAACCATTCGAGTTGAGTCCCTGAAAGACTCTCCTGGAAGAAATGGATCCATAGATTCTTGTCAGCTGTGTAAGGTTGGATCTTTCTTACATAGGATCTGAGATGCAGCTTAGGACAGGAAGCCCCGTCGTACTTTGCAAAAGTAGGTACCTTGAACTTGTGTGGGATCACCACCCTAGAGGATAGACCTAGATCTTCGAAGTCTAGGCCGGGCACTTTCTGTATCTCCATAGCACTTAGACGGTCCTCTAGCTGTTTGTACCTGTCCTCAGCAGGAGGGTACTGCTCATCATTGTAATCTGTCTCGTTGTCGGAGACCACGGGACTAGGAACCTCTCTCCCTTGTGGGCTGTCTTTCCCAGCAGATGGGGTAGTCAGCTCAACCTCATTTTGTGATCCATTCCCAGATCTGCGTCTAGGGTTGAACAAAACAGTCCTCTTCTTCTTCTTTTTAAAAAGCAGAGTCTTCAACTCCTGTTGACCCTGGGCTAAGCTCATGACCAGCTCTTGAAACTGGGCGTTTTGGGCCTGGAGGGCCTTGATAGCTTGTTCAGTAGTAGGTTCAGGATTCATGATGATTGATGAAATAAACAGCGAAGAAGATTAAGCAACCTGTAGGAAAAGGGTACCTGTTATGCATATGATGAATGGAATGTGTATGATTTATGCATGCAATGTTTTCAATGATCTCGCGGGGTAAGCAGAGAAACTTGTTAGAAGTTGAATACGGTAGCTTGATTGAAGGAACTTCATGTTGTTGAGAGTCCTTCTTCAAGAGTCAAGGCTTACCATATCTAGTGGGTCATAGCCCCTGACTCAAATTATCAACCTTGGCTAGAGGAAAATAAATCCCCTTTGCCCCTTGCTAGACATTTGGTTTGTCATGACCTGCATCACAAACCCTTGAGACCCTTGAAATGGATTAGTCCTTATGTAGGATGTATGCAATGGTATGATGTTATGCTATGCATGGAGTGATGTAAGTAGGCCCTGTTATGAGCCCAGATTAAGGACTGTAAACAAAAACCTGCACGGAACTCGTGTTGTTAGATAACAAGTATGCAAGTAGTTCAAGTATGAAGGCACACAAGTCACACCAGACAGCCCTTAGAGTTTAGGCCAGCATGAAGTTTGGGGTACTACCCTCTTGAAGTTGGTGGGCTCAAAACCTGTCCTATCAAAAGTAACCGGGTTCTAAGGAGCTCAATATCATTGGGTTGTTTTCTATGTTCATTGTTTTGATTTAGCCACTGAACTGGCGATCAAAATATTCCAAGAAAACAATCCTCAATGAGTGTAGTATCGAGTATCTACCAACTTCGGACTGCACCAAAGTCGGTCATCTCACTACCCCTAAAGAGGCCAGGATGGTCAAGTAAGGTTCCTAAGGTCAGTTGATGCTTCACGACACCACGCGGCGGCCCCGTACTCTCCTTGACTTGACTCAAGGGTTACCGGTACTCACCAAAGTGCCATATCAACGTAGCAAACTGCTTCAACCGTGTCTGTATACCCCGCACAGTTCCCTCACAGTTTGTTGCTACTTCTAAAAGGTATCCCCCAGATCCGAGTTAGGATCTATGAAACTCCAAGGCAAACCCAAAATATTAAAGCAAAACAAAGCAAGCAATTGAAAACAAGAGTGGTCTAATCCTAAGGTACACCTCACTTTTATAAGAGTCCCCAGCAGAGTTGCCAGTTCTGTGATCGGTGGAAATAGAACTGACTGTTTTGAAATGCTGGTTCGCAAAATGTCGCGGTAAGCAAGAGTCGCCACCGTCTTTTATGTTCTCCAACAAGGAAAGGACAAAAGCACAACAAAATTCCTTTTTCGAGATGTCTCTCGGTTCGGGAGGTAGATTTATAGAAAGGGAAGGTGTTAGCACCCTTTCTATCTGTGGTTATCCACGGGCTCTTAGGTACTTGCTCTTATGTTTTCAAATTTTTTTTGCTTTTCAAGTGTTTGTGGGTTTTGAAAAAGTTTAGTTTGAAAAAAAAACTTCTAGGTAACTTTTGTATCAGTCCCCAAGAGTGTATGAAGTATTTGTTTGAAAACTTTTTGAAAGTGTATGTGCGAAAAGTTGTTTTTATTTGTTTTGAAAGAGCAAGTACCCAGGAGAATCTACCTACTCTAAGGAATTAGGATGTGTAAGAGTCCTTTAGACAGTGCTATCCCCACTATTGAGAAGTAGGAAGCACCGTCGTTGGAGGTATTCGGGTCAATTCGATTATTAGGGACATGTGTGGTCACCAAAGCAATGGTAGGACACCTTAGCGGTAACCCTAATGTCCTAGATCCTTTTTATCCGAGGCAACCGTTTCAAGGCAACTGGATCTTTTAGACAGGAGGGTGACCTCTAAAACACCCTATACTTGACGACCACGTCGAGGTAACCAGTGAGGCGTACCCTAGGAGTGGCATGTGCATGTGTGTTGTTTCAGTTAATGTTTATCTTTGAACATGCATTTGTGAGCTACAGATTGATTTTATTTGTCATACAAGTCTTTCATGCATTTTTAACAGTTAAGAGTGCGGAAAATAAATTGCGGAAAGGTAAATCTACGCTATTACAAGGTGCGGGTCTATACATCGCCAAAAAACAAAACCCGTCTGGAAAATAAATGCGAGAAAAATAAATAAAGCGATAAAAGCCTAATTAACTATTACATCCTCGGAAACAGTTACATCAATTAAAATCAAAAGGAATTAAAGCGCGAAAGAAATTAAATCGGGAACGACTTAGGGTTTTGACCCTTTTTGGGAAAAGAAAGTAATTTGTCCTTTTTTTGCAATTTTATTAAATATTAAATCTAATAACTAATTAATTAATATTTACAAGAAAAAAATGTTTTTGTGTTTTTTAATGTTTTAATGGAAATAAAAAGAAAAGAAATTAAAAGTCAAAAGTTAGTAAAAACCTAAGTCTAATTTATTTTACTTATTATGAAAAATAGTAAAAATTAAACCTAATTAAACTAAATCAATTTGGTTAGTATTTATTTACAAAATAATAGTTAAAGTGAAATTAATAATAATAATAATAATAATTACATTTTTTGGTTTTCTGAATTTATTAAAAAAAAATTAATTTGTTAATTAAATACTAATAGTTAATAGAAAATAATTAAATAGAAAATATAAAAGAGAAAAAAGAGAAACAAAACCCTGGGGGTGTTGGGCCCAGATGGAGGTGAATCTGGAATTTTGGAAGCCCAATTGCTTCAGCCACGTTTGACCCTTCTGATCCACCACATGCCTGTTGACTAGGGAGCACCATGAATATTCACGTTGGGCCATTAGATGGGTGTTAGTGGACACCTGGCACATGGATGTTGGAAGCGTATGGTGGAACTTTGTTTAAAGCCTGCATACAATCACATTAGGAAAAATATGAAACAATGTTTGGGTGGACCTGGGAATCGAACC
Organism: Vicia faba; assembly: GCA_948472305.1. NCBI lineage: Eukaryota > Viridiplantae > Streptophyta > Magnoliopsida > Fabales > Fabaceae > Vicia > Vicia faba. Next base: position 587,782,548 of record OX451736.1, on the reverse strand, counting down.
CAGGTCCCAATGATTCACAGCCAGATCACCAACCACTGAGCCAACCTGCACGTGTTTGTATGTATAATGCTAAGCAAATATATTATTAACAATCAATCAACATGCTGGAAATTATGAAAGCGCGCGTTATATTTGAATTATCCAATCACGTGCTTACAACCATTGTCTTCTTCCTTATGCCTGCAAAAAGAACAAATGGATAGCGGGGGTTTTTAACCCCCACAAAATAGCATGAGGAAAAAAATAACGATTAGCTCTGTGTGCAATATAAATTGTTCGCGATGATGGATTTAAGTTCGTCTGGACGCCACGATCTCAACCATAGGCATTATGAAGCCTAATTTTTTCTGTACATCAAAGCCCTATTTTGAAAGCTTCGAAACCCTAAATTTCATCAAGGGCAACTTCTGTTTCAAGGCGTTTTAACGCAATTAACCTATGCCAAAAGCTTTGTATGATTGCTAGCAATACAAAACACACAGTAAATCATGTTAATGATGCATAAATTTGGAGTTTCGATTCTGAAAAAGTTTGACAAACCGTGAGTTTGTGTATGGTGATTTCTTGAGCGTTGGCGCTTGGTTTCGATTGCAAAAGGTTTCTGAGTGTCCCAGCAAGGTGTTTGAATCCTTAAATTGCCTTAAATTGGCCTAGAGTATGAAGATCAGTTTCAAGCTTTCTTTGAATTTTTTCAATATGGTAATGGCTCTTTGCAGCAGTTTTGCACGTGTATGGCATTAGGGTTAGGTTCAACATATGTAATGGAAGGGAATTAGGTCAAAGTTTGGGCCAAGGATCCATTGTATTGATGTCTTGAGATTTTTGTTGATCACCATTGAAGGACTTTCCATATTTGAAGCAAAACCAAGATTTCATGCACAAAATAGCCCTAGCACGAATTTGTTAGCTGGCATATGACATATAAAAGCTATTCAAATCAAAAGATGCTATTCCATTAATTTTTTAGATTTTATTTGAATTATTATGGATTTAAAATGAATTAAATCAATAAAAATTAAATAAAATAGAAAAATAAATGCTTGATCTTGAAAATAATCATGGGACACGTGTGTGGCATGACAAGGCTGAATCAAGTGGAAGAAAGTGGGCCCTTTTGTCAAAAATTGAAGTTTCAAGGATAGTTGACTTTTGCACATTCATGAAAATTTCCCACTTCTCCAATGCATATCTTGTTCAATTTTGATCATATGAACATGTTCTTGGACATTTTGGAAAGGTATTGAAGTCCTCTAACCAATGCCTTTGGTCCCATGTCATTTGGATTTATCAATCTCAAGTTATGGTCTTTGACTTAAAATGCCTTTTTGTTGACTTTTGAAATTGACCTATAATGTAGAAATTGATAACTTTTTGTGAGAGTGTTTCTTGGACTTGGAATGTGAAGATGAGTTGTAGGAAATGTCATCCCCTTCAAAATGAGCATTGGATGGGATTTTGATGATGAACCATGAAAAAGTTATGCCCTGGTCAAGTTACAGTTTACTTTTCAGCTGTCTAAAAATAGAAACTTTTGGCATCTTGATGATTTTTGAGCCATGCTTGAGGAATCATGATCAAGGCTTGATCAAATGATGATTGTGAGCTCAAAATAATATGTTGACCAAAAATTATGACTTTTGACTGTAAAATGACCATTTTACCCCTGCAGTTGATTGTGAACCAAATAGGGCTTTTGACTGTGCAACTTGCCTCTGTGAGTCTTGAGACTTGACATATAGATGCTTGACAATGTATGTAGGCCTATGAGACTTGGTTGAACCCTTGAAAACCTCAAATTCCTTGCAAGAAACAAAACCCTAATTTCAGCTGGCTTAGGAGGCATTTGAACTGTGCAATCCCTTGAGAAATCTTGAACCATTTGAAGAGGATTCTTGACAAACCATGAAGAATATGTGAGGGAAAATTTTGGGGTACAACAGACTCGTTTTGGGTTATATTATTTTTTCTTTCCATAATACAATGGATGTATGGCCACCCCAGTGGCAAAGCAGTGCGCTGGTGAGACCCATGTCCTGGGTTCGAACCTGCGCGCTACTTTTGTATTTTTTACATTTTTCCCTTTTCAGTTTTTGTGACTTTTTGCAGGATTGGGCTTAGCTCCTTGGGCCATGTTTTTTTTGCTTGCAGGCTACATCTAGTGTACTTGCAATACCCCCTGACCCATGATTTCCATAATATTTTTATTTAATTTCATTTTTGTTTTCATTAATATTTTCTTTAATGAATAAAAATTCCAAAAAATGTAAATTAATAATATTGCACTTTTATTTTATTTTTGTTTTATTTCTCGCATAAAAATATATTTTATTTTAATAGGATATCATTTATTTTCTTAATAAACTTGTAAATATAATTAAACATATTTAGTTCAATTTATTTTTCATTTCATACTTATAAATACTTATTTTTGCATATGTATAATTTTATACTTTTTTATACAATATTATTTATTATTTTTATACAAGAAAATACAAAAAATAATACCTATAAAAACTTTATTTTTTCTAAATAATAATTATGGTTAAACCCCTTTTAAAAATTAATTCCTTTACTTCATATTTTTAGGTTTAGATGAAAATTTCTTTCACATAAAAACAAGACACAAAAAAAAAATTTTCTTACATGTACATTGTATTGCATTTTAAATATTGTATTGTATTCTAATTCGTACAAATTCGATTTGGTTGTAATAATTTATTTAGGTTTATATTTTTGCAAATCCTCATTCAAATTTGTATTCCCCCCTCCCATAAATTGTTGTAATAGCTTTAGAAATATTTACATTACGCAATTTTTCGCTTTACATGCCATGATTAGTAATTAGGGTTTGTATGATAAGAACAAAACAAAGAAAAATAGAAAACCCTAAATACAAGACAAAATCAAAGCATGAAAATGATACACTTGCAGACAAGCATCCTTAGGGTTTCTCCACTTGGTTGCCTAAAACAAAAATGACCATGTTACGCATGCGAAGTATCTTGGCCAAAACAAAACAAACATAAAGATCATAGTCCCTCGATGACGCTATTCAAGGTTGCCTTACAAAATGATCTTGGTCCCTCAAAATGCTAAGATACTTTGCAAACATTGCTAATCATGGTTATACGATGACCCACGCCCGTCCCGTTTACATCCAAAGATAGGATTGCTTACCAAATTAATGGTAAGACAACAATATTAAAGGAATAGAAAATGTATAAGAAATACATTTGAGTAGGTAGATTACTTCTAGTTACTTGCTCTATTCAAGCAAACAATCCTTGCTATTTTCCAAAACAAACACACACACATTTCAAAACATCTTACAATCATTGAAAACATTTTCAAAAGACGAACATCTTTGTATACATTCTTACTAACGAGAATCATTACAAAGATCGCCTAAAAGAATGGCCTCTTTTACAAAATACTTTCAAAACCACACCAAACACAATTTCAAGCAAACAAAAGCAAGTGATCTAAGCAAGTAACTAAGAGCCCATGGAAAACCATGGATGAAAAGGGTGCTAATACCTTCCCTTTTCATAATCTACCCTCCGAACTCAAGAAACAATCTCAAAGGTCTTTCATGTGCTTTTTCACCTTTCCTTTTGGATAAAAGAAAAGTCGGTGGCGACTCTTGCTAACGGCAACATTTGCGATAAAACGCAAAACCTCAAGTCAGTTCCCCGCTGTATCACAGAACTGGCGTCTCTGCTGGGGAATTTTATAAAAGTGGGGTTACCTTAGGGTTTAGATAACATTTATTTGCTTACATTTGATTGACTTGTTTTCTTTACATTACAGTTCTTTGTTTGGGTTTGAATCCTCTACCCGAATTTGGGAAACATTATAGGTAAATAGCAATACGTTGTGGAAACTGTGCGGGGTATACCGACATGGTCTAAGCAATAACTATGTTAGTGTGACATATTTGTGGGTACTGGTAGCCTTTGAGTCAATCAAAGAGAATACGGGGCCACTGAGTGATGTCATGAAGCACTAATGAACTTCTAGAACCCTTTACTTGACCAACTTGGCCTTTAGGATGTAGTGAGATGACCGACTTTGGTGCAGTCTGAAGTTGGTAGATACTCGATACTACACTCATTGAGGTTTGGTTTCTTGGGATATTTTGGTCGCCATTAAAGAGTCTTAAGCTGAAACAATGACCAAGGAAACAATCCAGTGATATTTAGCTCCTTAGAACCCAGTTACTATTATTAGGAGAGGTTGAGCCAACTAAACTTCAAGAGGGTACTTACCTATAAAACCCCATGCAAGCCTAAAATAAGAACTTGTTTGCTTTTCTTGTATATGCATACTTGTACATAACATCATGGACATCATGAACATCATATGAATACACTAACCATTTCAAGGATTTTAGAGATTCATCTTTGTTCTTGTTTTGTAGGATATGGATTCACTTCGCAGGAAAACTGTCCAAATCAACCTTGTAAGAATTCCTCCACAACTCAAGGAGCTAGCCTCAAGGATCCCTGAGAACTCTCCATTCACCGAGAGGCATGGTCGTCTACTCAACTTGGTTACCTCCAACATAGAGGAAGATATGATGAAGGTTCTCTTCCAGTTCTTTGACCCTTTGCATCATTGCTTCACATTTCCTGACTATCAACTTGTGCCTACTTTAGAATAATTCTCTCAACTCTTGAGGATTCCTATTCTCAATCAACTACCTTTCAACGGTACGGAAAAATAGCCAAAGCCAGAAGAGATTGCTCAAGCCCTACACTTACACTCATCTGATGTCACAACTCATTGGGAAACTAGAAGTGGTGTCAAAGGTTTCTTGGCAAAGTTTCTGTTTGAGAAAGCCGAAAGCTGTTGGAATTCCTTAGACTTGCAAGATTTTGAGGAGATTGTGGCTCTTCTTATCTATGGCATGGTCTTGTTCCCCAATCCTGACCAACTCATAGATATAAGTACCGTCAAAATCTTCATGTCACGCAATCTGGTGCCTACATTGCTAGGGGATATCCTACACTCTTTTCACACTCGTACAATGAGGAAAAGAGGGGTCCTTATGTGTTGCACTCCCATCCTGGCAAGATGGTTTATTTCTCATCTTCCCCAATCAGTCTTAAAGAATCAACAAGGATTAAGGTGGTCACAAAGGTTAATGACACTCAAACACTCAAATATTCATTGGTACTCTCGATCCAAAGAGAATGTTATCATTGTAGACCGTTGTGGGGAATTCCCTAATGCTTAGCTCTAAGACAGTTTAGTTATGCCCGAAGGGATGGCCCACATGATATGCTGATTCAAGGCTTGGTATTCGACTATGACAACGACGATCAAGGTCTTCGCCAGAGATTCATCCGAGCTTGGAGGATGCTAAAAAAGGTGGATAGAAAGACTTTGGGACACAAGAATTCCATCCCTCTTGAGCCCTACCTCAAGTGGGTACGAACCCACGCTCAAATTCTTATGATGCCTTATCCTTCCATTCTCCCAGTGATTATTGAGCCTGTTAAGGAAGGATAAGTTCCATACACTATCCTACATCCTGACATGCCCACATCACTCGAAGATCTACAAAGGGATTGGATACAACTCAAAGGAGAGAGAGATGCTTTCGAAGCCCAATTCTATGCAAGCGAGAAGAAGGTTTTGGAACTCACTAGGCTACTTCATGAGGAGCAGACTCTAAATACCTACATAGCACCAAAGAGGATGCGCAATACTTTTTTATCTTAGAATTTTGCATTATTTTTCCCAAGGGGCATTGATGTACTCAAATTCTATCTTATTAATATAACGTGTGTTTATTTTTGTTTAAAACAAATTTGAATTTTTAAATCCTTAAAAACATTGCATATGCACATATCATTCATCATAACATAAACAAGTCTTTTACATCCAGTTTCCTCATCTCTCTATTATTTATTTCAGTAAGATGGATCTCAAACAGACGGTCAAAGATCTTCAAGCTCAAAACACGCAGTTTCAACAGTTACTCATGACCCTAGCCAAGGGGCAAGATGAGTTGAAGACACTGTTAGTTGAAGAAAGAAAGAAGAAATCAAAGAAAGCCACTGGGGTTTTGAATATAGGGAGAATATTTCAGGGACAGACTAGAAGGACCTTGAATTTTGCAACCACTTCAGGAGAAGGAGAAGGAAAAGGAAAAGAAACAGCGGTTCCGTCAGAATCTGAAGAGGAGGAAGAAGAGGAGACTACTCTGAGGAGAAATACCCTCCGGCTGATGATAAGTACAGACATCTTGAAAAGCATTTAAGCGCTACGGAAATACAAAGGGTACCAGGTCTAGACTTTGAAGAATTGGGGCTAGTGTCAAGAATGTAATCCCGCCAAAGTTCAAAGTGCCGTTGTTTGCAAAATATGATGGGGTGTCATGTCCTAAAATGCATCTCCGATCATACGTGAGAAAGATTCAGCCGCACTCTACCGACAAAGACCTGTGGGTGCATTTTTTCCAAGATAGTTTATCTGGAACACAACTCGATTGGTTTTACCAATTAGAAAGGGCCGACGTCCACAACTGGGAAGACCTTGCCACAGCTTTCTATAAACAATACCAGTATAATGCAGATTTTGCGCCCACCCGTACTCAACTTCAGAGTATGGCTATGGCTTCAAATGAAGGTTTCAAAGATTACGCGCAAAAATGGAGAGATCTAGCTGGGAGAGTGCAACCCCCTCTGTCTGAAAGGAAGTTGGTGGATATGTTCTTAGGCACTCTATCGGGCCCTTTCTTTAACCATTTGATTGGGAGTTCATCTGCTGGATTTATTCAGTTAATATTAACCGGAGAGAGGGTGGAAGCTGGCATAAAAAGTGGAAAGATTCAGAAAGATTCATCTGCCTCTACAACTATGAGAAAGCTTTTCACCAGAAAGAAGGAGGTATCTGCTGTTTATCCACAAAGGAATCAAGGGAGAGCTAAACGCCGACCAATGGTAGGGGCCATTACGATCCCAAAATCTACATCTGATCAACCAAGAAGTAACCAACCAAGGGTGGAAAGGCCAGTCAGGAAATTCACCAGAATTAATATGACTCTAGCTCAGGTTTTACCACATCTGCTGAAATCTAATTTGACGACTTTGAAGGAAGCTCCAAAGAATCCCAACACGGTGTCCCCTCATTATCACCCGAATACCAGATGCGCATACCATTCTGAAAGCCCAGGGAACGACACCAACAATTGTTGGGCTTTGAAAAACAAAATCCAAGACCTTATAGATGCAAAAGAAATTGAGTTTAAGGCGCCCAAAAAACCAAATGTCATTTCCGCTCCTATGCCTAGACATGGTCACAACGCCAATGCTATCGAGGAAGATTTGTTTGTTGCTACAGTAGATGAACTCTTGACTCCGCTCCCGATCATTAAGATGAACTTATTGAAAGATGGTATATTCCCAAGTTGTAATAAAGACTGCCATCTTTGCTTATCTTCATCAACTAATTGCCCTCTGTTGAAGACATGTATTCAGCGCCTGATAGACAACCAAGAAATTCTGTTTGAAAATGCTCCTATTTCACCCGTTCCAGTTAAAGACGTTTCAATCATAACCATCTCTGTCAATCCTTCCAGGGCCCCCAAAAGACCCGTTAGGATTACATCAGTTCCAAAGACTACTCCTCCCATAATTATAATGCCCGGGCCGGTTCCATATGAATCAGACAAAACAGTACCATGGAATTACGGTGAAGAAATCTACTACCATGGTTTTAAATAAGATGGGTTAACCACCGAAGAAGTGAGCTCCGAAGAAGAAGATTTTGACATTAGTAATATTGCCGGAACTAGTAAGATTACCCGTAGCGGTAGAATCTTCTCTCCAGAGATTGCCCCTCCAAAGGCAGTTCTTGGACCCGTGATTTTTCCGAAGATTACCTCTGTACTGATGATCATACCTGCAAGTTCACCTACCGACAAAGACGACATGACCCCTGCTGTTATCCCTACCAACACTTCTACTATTGAAAATCGAGGAAAAAGCATTCAAGAAGATCCTGTCCGGACGAAGGCTCAATCACTAGCTATCCCTGAAACATCCAAGAAGGAAATGGAAGAGATCCTGAGGATAATAAAGAAGAGTGATTATGACGTGGTTGAACAGTTGGGGCAAACTCCCTCCAAGATCTCCATGCTAGCCTTGCTGCTGTGCTCTGAGGCACATGCGAAAGCTCTGGTAAAATTTCTGAAGACAACCCATGTGCCACAAGAGACGTTTGCTGACAAATTCCAAGACTGTGTGGCCAGCTTGATGGCTGATAACGGCTTAGGCTTCTCTAATACTGATTTGATACCCAGAGGGAGAAAGCATAATGAGGCATTACATGTATCTGTGGAGTGTAGAGGAACGATTCTGGCCCATGTCTTGGTGGACACGGGTTCATTTTTGAACGTCTTACCGAAGAAAGCCCTTGACAGATTGGATTGTGAAGGGTTGACATTGAAACCCAGTAAAATAGTTGTGAGAGGATTTGATGGCTCGAAGAGGATGGTCCACGGGGAGGTGGACATCCCGATAAAGGTGGGAACTCAAACTTTCAACTCAACCTTTTATGTAATGTACATCCGCCCCTCTTACTCCTGTCTGTTAGAACGGCCCTGGATCCATAATGCCGGTGTTGTCACCTCCATGCTACACCAAATGCTGAAGTACCCGGTCAATGGAAAGATCATCATTGTCCACGGAGAGGAGAAGTACATGATTAGCCACTTAAATTCTTTCCGGTATGTGGATTTGGATGGCGAGTTCATTGAAACTCCTTTTCAACATTTCGAAGAGGTCTCTCAAGAAGTAGTGGTGACCAAGGCGGTATCCCCGATTCCCAAGATCACAAGACCTTCGCTTCGGATGTCATCTCTAAAGGACGCCAAGGCAGCAGTAGAAGAGGGTGGATGCACCATCTGGGGGAAGCTTCCAGACATCCCGTATAAATCAGACAAGTTTGGCTTGGGGTTTACTTCAACTGCTCAGAAGGCTGTGCGCCGTGCCTGTACTGGAGGACCACCTTTGAAGATTAGTAATCAGGAGGTCAACGCAGTGGAATATGGTGAAGAAGATGGCAGCTTAGAAGATTGGATATTTCCTACTGTCAACGGAGGACTTCGCAACTGGGAAGCCAGAGACTTTGTCCCAATAACTTTCATCTCTCAGTAATTTATCTTTTACATTTCCGTTAGACTTGTAATATTCACAAACAATTCGCACTTTAAAAACCTTGTGTCTTACCCGAGGCCCAATGGTCCATTTGTAAGGGTTTTTGTTTCATCTTCATATGACATTCAATGAATCATGGATGCTTTTTCACATGCAAACCTTTTGTGCTCATTCTTTTTCTTTTACATTTTATTGTTTAAAGATGGCTATACCCTTACACACACCCACACTCACAAATGCAGGTACCCCTCCATTCCGGATCCCATGAATAAAGATACTGCTATGGCCTTTAGTGACTCTGAAGATCCAATCTATCAAGCCGAATACGAAGGTGAGCAAGATTGTGAAGTTCCAGAGGAATTGGCCAAGCTACTACAACAAGAGGAAAGAGCTATTCAGCATCATGAGGAACCGTTAGATACGATCAACTTGGGTACCGAGGAAGATAAAAAGGAAATCAAAGTGGGTGCCAACCTAGAGCCGAGTGTCAAGGAACGTCTAATTCAGCTATTGCATGATTATGTTGAGATCTTTTCCTGGTCATACGAAGACATGCCAGGACTTGATACAGACATCTTGGTACATCGTCTACCCATAAGAGAAGATTGTCCACCAGTGAAGCAAAAAGTGTGCCGCATGAGACCTGACATGTCAGAGAAGATCAAAGCGGAGGTTATGAAGCAGTTCGATGCTGGATTCTTAGCCGTCACTTCCTATCCTCAATAGGTTGCCAACATTGTTCCCGTGCCTAAAAAGGACGGAAAAGTACGAATGTGTGTGGATTATAGAGATTTAAACAGGGCTAACCCTAAAGATGATTTTCCACTTCCCCACATCGACATCCTGGTTGACAATACGGCCCAGCACAAATTATTTTCCTTCATGGACGGATTCTCAGGTTATAACCAAATCAAGATGGCACCTGAGGACATGGAGAAAACTACATTTGTCACACAGTGGGGCACATTCTGCTACAAAGTGATGCCATTCGGACTGAAGAATGTTGGGGTAACCTATCAACGCGCCATGGTAGCTTTGTTTCATGATATGATACATCATGAGATAGAGGTCTATGTAGATGACATGATAGCCCGATCACAAACTAAAGAAGAGCACCTTGATCACTTGCAAAAGTTGTTTGTGAGATTGAAGGAGTACAAGTTAAGATTGAATCCAAACCAATGTACATTCGAAGTCCGGTCCGGTAAACTCTTAGGTTTCGTTGTCAGCAACAAAGGCATCGAGGTTGATCCTGCCAAGGTTAAAGCGATACAAGAAATGCCTGCTCCTCGTACTGAGAAGGAAGTCAGAGGATTCTTGGGACACCTGAACTATATTTCCAGATTCATTTCTCATCTGACAGCTACTTGTGAGCCAATCTTCAAACTATTGAAGAAAGATCAAGTAGTTAGATGGAACGACGAATTCCAGTTTGCTTTTGACAAGATCAAGGAGTATTTACAAGAGCCTCCTGTTTTGATGCCACCAGTCGAGGGAAGACCACTAATCATGTATTTGGCCGTTTTAGAGAACTCAATGGGGTGTGTATTGGGGCAGCATGACGAGTCTGGCCAAAAAGAGCACGCTATTTACTACCTGAGCAAAAAGTTTACCGACTGTGAAACCAGATATTCACTGCTCGAGAAAACTTACTGCGCTCTGGCATGGGCTGCTCGCCGGCTAAGACAGTATATGTTGACTCATACCACTTTGTTGATATCTAAGTTGGATCCGATAAAGTACATCTTCGAAAATCCTACTATGTCTGGGAGGATAGTTAGATGGCAGATAATCCTAACAGAATATGACATACAGTACACTACCCAGAAATCTATAAAGGGCAGTGTGTTAGCTGATCATCTTGCTCATCAAGCTGTAGAAGATTATCAGTCCATGAAGTTTGAATTACCGGTTGAAGACATCATGACATTAGACAACTGTGAAGAGATCAGACCATATGACGGACTTGAACAAGGATCTCGATGGACCTTTTTCTTTGATGGGGCATCCAATGCACTTGGTAATGGTATCGGCGATGTACTCATATCTCCGAAAGGGTGTCATACTCCCTTTACTGCCAGACTTTGCTTCAACTGTACGAACAACATGGCGGAATACGAAGCATGCATCTTCGGTCTCAAGGCTGCCATAGACTTGGGAATCAAATCTTTAGATGTGTTTGGAGATTCAACTTTGGTCATCAGTCAGATCAAAGGAGAGTGGGACACTAAGCATCCAAACCTTATCCCTTATAAAGAACATGTTTTGACATTGCTACCACATTTTGAGCAGATTACCTTCGAGCATTTCCCGCGAGAAGAAAATCAGCTAGCAGATGCTCTAGCTATAATGTCGTCTATGTTTAAACTTAATTGGGATAACGAGGCTCCCCAGATCACCATTGAACGAATGGACGAACCAGCACACTGTCACGAGATTAATACTGAAGAAGTAGTGGACCAGCCTTGGTTTCATGAAGTCAAAAGGTATCTCGAGGCTCAGGAATATCCGGAAGGAGCTTCAATCAATGATAAGAAGTTCTTAAGGAGATTCTCTGCTAAGTTCTTCCTGAGTAATGGCATCCTGTACAAACGCAACCATGACTCCATTCTGCTCCGTTGTGTGGATAAGATTGAGGCTGAAAAGATCATGGCTGAATTACATGAAGGTACCTTTGGCACTCACTCCAGTGGGCATACGATGGCGAAGAAAATCCTACGGGCAGGCTATTATTGGTCTACCATAGAAGCAGACTGCTATCAAAACTCCCGAACCTGTCATAAGTGTCAAATTTATGATGACAAAGTGCATGTACCTCCGGTTCCTCTAAATGTCTTGAAGGCTCCTTGGCCCTTTGCTATGTGGGGAATCGACATGATTGGGGAGATCAAGCCTACAACCTCCAATGGACACCGCTTCATTCTAGTGGCCATTGACTATTTTACAAAGTGGGTCGAAGCAGCTTCCTTCGCATCTGTTACTAAGAATGTTGTTGCCCGCTTCATCAAGCAGAATCTCATTTGCCGGTACGGTATCCCATAAAGGATCATCACTGATAATGGTACAAACCTTAACAATACTATGATCACCGCCTTGTGCGAGCAGTTCAAGATTCAGCATCACAATTCATCCCCCTATCGGCCGAAGATGAATGGTGCAGTCGAAGCTGCTAATAAAAACATTAAAAAGATTATACAAAAAATGACAGTCACCTACAAGGACTAGCATGAGATACTACCATTTGCTCTCCACGGGTACCGTACCACGACTCGCACATCAACTGGGGCAACACCCTATTCTTTGGTTTATGGCATGGAGGCTGTCTTGCCTATCGAGGTTCAAATCCCCTCTTTGAGGATTATAAAGGATGTAGGTTTGAATGAGGACGATTGGATCCAGACTCGACTTGATCAACTAAACTTAATTGATGAAAAGAGACTCATTGCTGTTTGCCAAGGTCAGATGTATCAGAAACGGGTGATCAAGGCTTTCAATAAGAAAGTTAGACGCCAAGTATATCAAGTTGGAGATCTAGTGATCAAATGCATTATCTTGCCACAAAGTGATCCCAGGGGAAAATGGACTCCTACCTATGAAGGACCATTTATAATCAAGAACATCTTCTCCAGTGGGGCAATGATCTTAACCACCATGGACGGTGACGACCTGCCACACCCTACAAATGCGGACATAGTCAAAAGATACTACGCATAAGAGACCCGCTAGATTGACACACCTAGGGGGAAAAAGGGCATCCCGGCGAACCAAAAGGTTCGGGCAAAAATTAGGGATAAAACAAAAAAAAAATTGTACACCCGGCAAGTTGAAAACCCGAAAGGGCGACTTTGGCAAAAAAGGGTTTCCCGGTGGACTGAAAACCCGAAAGGGCGGTCCAGGCAAAAGTTATGGAATTTAAGCGTATGACTATGTCCCATCGGATCACTTTGAGGACAACCTCTTCACTAACAAACTCAGAGTTTCTGATCAATTCAATCATCTTCCGACGAAGCAACAAATAGACAAGATATCCGGAGATACGAAGGCTATAGCAGGATGGAAACCCCATGGGATTATCACACATAGCTATCTTTCTTTGTATAAATTTTTTCTTAATTTTATGACACCATCCTCTTACTAGGATGACTGTCTCCTTTGTACCAAATACTTATTAAAAGTAAATACAAAGATATCTCTTTAATGTACATAAAACTAATTGCTTTTTTTTCTTTTCTTTACACTTGTGTTTTATTTGCAAAAACGTCCAATGATTCATTAATGAACATATGCATTTGAACATAATTACTGTTTACAAATAAACAAAATGAAAAGAGACAATTACTGGCAGGTTGAAAGAATAGGAAAACGTCTTTAGGCTATTCCATGAGCAATCCCCACAGTATGTCATTTAAACCCCCAGCGGAACTAAACTTCAAACTATTAATCCCCGGTGGAAACCATCCAATTCCTCCAAATTCTCCAGCAAGTTGTTTTGAAGCCTGAAATCTAACCGGATAACAGCTGACTTCTGATACTCCCATACGGAACAAAGACTCCCATTCATTTATCCCCAGTAGAAGTCATCAAAATTCTCCGGATTCCCCAAGCAGATTCCTCAAGCAGTATATGGTATTGCTCTCACATGAGAGTTTTGTCAATACTCCAACTTCAAGACATGAAGAACCCACATATCCTCAGCAGCAGTCAAGGATTTATTTTCCTCAATCATACAACAATACAGCAAATTAGCTTACATGCGCATACATTACATCCACATATCATAAACATTGATAAAACACATACATTGCATCATACATTTCATGCAACATAATTTTATGTTCCAGCGAACATTTTACCCTTTTCAGGATAAGATTAACAGCTACCATTAGCAATATGCAATCATGATATAGTTCAGATACGCTCCAGACATGGAGGTTATTCTGATACTCATTCAGATTCAGCTTTCAGATACAGTATGGATACGCTTCAAACACAAATGCCATTCTAATATTCATTCATATTCAGTTTCAGATACAGTTCAGATACGCTCCAAACACGGAGGCCATTTTGATACTCATCCAGATTCAGCTTTCAGATACAATTCAGATACGCTCTAGACACGGATGTCATTATGAAACTCATCCAGATTTCAACTTTCAGATATGCTCTAGATACGGATGCCATTTTGATACTCATTCAGTTGTCAAATTCAGATACGCTCCAGACACGGATGCCATTCTAATACTTATTCAGATTACAAGATTCAGATACAATTCAGATACGCTCTAGACACGGATGCCATTCTGATACTTATTCAGATTTCAAGTTCAGATACAGCTCAGATACGTTCCAAACGCGGACACAATTTTGATACTCATTCTTTCAGCTTACAACTTACAATTCAACAAACATTCTTGGAAGGCATCTACAAGTTCATCTCCAACAAGATTCTATCACTTCCCCAAATGTCATCTTTAAGCCCATTCCCTCAACTACACATCACCGAGTGCAAATTTATGGGCACTTTAATGTCCAATCATCTTTCACATTCGAGTCACGAATGGCAAAGCTCACCAATCTAACTCTTCAGGTTTAAGAAGATTGAACAGGGGCAATTATTGTACCCCAAAATTTTCCCTCTCATTTATCAAAACTTTTCTCACAAGATCTCTTTGACTCAAGAATAGATTAGGGTTTGGTTAGCTCAAGACATCTCATCTTGCACTGATAACCCAAAATTAGGGTTTGAGTTTGCACAGGGATTTTTGGACTATCAATGCTTCATATGACTTTCAAACATCATTATGAACCCCTAAGATCAATCATGACAAGTTTCAAGCCTTGAACCATATTTTTGATCAGTCAATTGGACAGTTGACCTAAAAATCAACTGTATTGGGGAGAAGTAAACCATAGTCAATTTACAGTCAAACTTCATAATTTTTTATCCACATCAACATTTTAAACTTATATTTATCATTTGATCAAGTTTGGATCACAATTCCTCAAGAAATTTGATCAAATCATCAAAAGGGAAAAATGGTCAAAATTAGGGTTTTGACTAAGGAAGGGCAATTTCTGATATTTAACCTAGAAAATGACCAATTGAGTTCAAGCATTATTTCAAGGATTCAATGGAATAATCTTGACTTAATTACATGGCTCAAAACATCTCAAATTCATTGGATTGACAGATGAAATTTGCAGTCAACTGATCAAAAGTCAACTGTACACTGAAAAGTCAAACTTTGACTTTTTGGTCAAAATCAAGTACCAAGGGTCATAATTCATCAAAACATGTCAAAATGTGAAACTTGTTCATCAAGGAATCCAAGTTTGAAGATTAGGGTTTGAATTTGAATTTTTTCTTAACTTAGAAAATTTTCTAAGTATAGAAAATTTCTTATTTTTTTCTCAACTTTAGGCCACTTTTTCACCATGATGCATAATGATTCAAGGAAAGTTCCAAACATGAAAGTTGTAGACCTCCATGAAATATACAAATTTTATTCACTCACTTTTCCATAAAAATTCTTGGATCTCAAGATATAAATTTGTGAATACATGGTCATGAACTAAATAACTTAGTGAACTTTTGCCCTAATTTAGGCAGGTTTTAGACCCAACTTCATGGCAATTTTTCACCTAGTTCCAAGTGGTATCTCAAAATGCATTTCAAAGTTGAGTTATACAGAACATTTCAAGCTTTCCAAAATGTCCAAGAACTCTTCAAGATCATTTTTGAGTAGGGAGAATCGAAGAGATGAAGTTGGCAATTTCTCACTTTTTGTCCAAGCCATTTCATGAAGAACAAAGTTGCAATCAGTAGCTATGCTGGCTAATCCATGATTTACAGGTCCCAAAAATGTTCCATACTTCTTAATTAAATGCTTACTCAGTTGACAAAGCTTATATCCATGCCTTAGGATCATTATCCAACTTGCAATTCCATTTATGGCAAAAAGGTTCCATTGCCATTTTGAAAAAGATCAACTTTTGCAAACTTTACAATCTTGAGCATTGGACCTGTCCCCTTGGCACATACAAGTACCACAGATCTAAGGCAACTTGTAAATAAGAAATACCAACCCTAAGCCAGCCAGTACAAGCATGTGAAGTTTGGTCTTATCACTTTACTTCATATACAAGAAAAGTGGTAAAAAGGTGAAAACAGGCATAGCTTTTAAAGGGTAGACGTCAAACCATTTCCATACTAATATACAAACATTATGCAACACAAATCACGTTTAGCAAGGGCCTAAAACACTCTCAACCATAAAAACACCAAAAATCTGTCCAAAACTGCAGATTTTGCATAAGCACATCCATCTTCCATTTGGCTCGTGCGTTTTGAGTTTTGATCATTCAAACATCTTACATACTTGATACCTAGTCAATCCAAACCTTCATCCCTGTTCTATAATCACTCTTCCATCATCTTCCATTGTTGATTTCAGAGCTTGCAGTTTGACTTAGCCAAGGAGTTCCAGCTACTTTCAGAGAAAGGCAAGGGTTGGAATACATCCGGGGAAGTTCAAGGAAGCTCAAGCAAGCATCAGGCCTCCATCAAACTCATCCCAGTTTCATCCACGATTCCAACTGAAGGAGGTAAAATCTTAAACTCTATCTCTTTGTACATGCAACCACAGGCCATGATTTGTGAATAAAAAATGTAGTCCTCATCATAACGAAGTTGTACATATCCTTATCTTGCATTGATTTTGCTTGTGCTGAGAGAATTTGGAACTTGAAATTTCTGAAAATATTAGGTTAGAATTTAGAGATTTTAAAATTCTCTTTGATCTTTGATAGTTAGATTACATAATTTATATGGTCGGAATCGTGAGTTCAAGCACTACAACTTGCATGTTATGGGTTTTTATTTTCATGGAAGTATGAGAGAGTTACAGGATGTCTGGCCAAGCTTGAGGAAGAAGATGAAATACAGGGCAAGGACTCGTTTTGGGTTATATTATTTTTGCTTTCCATAAGAAAATGGATGTATGGCCACCCCAGTGGAAAAGCAGCGCGCTGGTGAGACCCATGTCCTGGGTTCGAACCTGCCCGCTACTTTTGTATTTTTTACATTTTTCCCTTTTCAGTTTTTGTGACTTTTTGCAGGATTGGGCTTAGCTCCTTGGGCCACGTTTTTTTTTGCTTGCAGGCTACCTCTAGTGTACTTGCAATACCCCCCTGACCCATGATTTCCATAATATTTTTATTTAATTTAATTTTTTTTTTCATTAATATTTTCTTTAATGAATAAAAATCCAAAAAATGTAAATTAATAATATTGAACTTTTATTTTATTTTTATTTTATTTCTCACATGAAAATATATTTTATTTTTATAGGATATCATTTATTTTCTTAATAAACTTGTAAATATAATTAAACATATTTAGTTCAATTTATTTTTCATTTCATACTTATAAATACTTATTTTTGCATATATATAATTTTATACTTTTTTATACAATATTATTTATTATTATTATACAAGAAAATACACAAAATAATACCTATAAAAACTTTATTTTTTCTAAATGATAATTATGGTTAAACCCCTTTTAAAAATTAATTCCTCTACTTCATATTTTTAGGTTTAGATGAAAATTTATTTCACATAAAAACAAGACACAAAAAAATATATTTTCTTACATGTACATTGTATTGCATTCTAAATATTGTATTGTATTCTAATTCGTACAAATTCGATTTGGTTGTAATAATTTATTTAGGTTTATATGCAAATCCCCATTCAAATTTGTATTCCCCCCTCCCATAAATTGTTGTAATAGCTTTAGAAATATTTACATTACGCAATTTATCACTTTACATGCCATGATTAGTAATTAGGGTTTGTATGATAAGAACAAAACAAAGCAAAATAGAAAACCCTAAATACAAGACAAAATCAAAGCATGAAAATGATACACTTGCACACAAGCATCCTTAGGGTTTCTCCACTTGGTTGCCTAAAACAAAAATGACCATGTTACGCAAGCGAAGTATCTTGGCCAAAACAAAACAAACATAAAGATCATAGTCCCTCGATGATGTTATTCAAGGTTGCCTTACAAAATGATCTTGGTCCCTCAAAATGCTAAGATACTTTGCAAACATTGCTAATCATGGTTATACGATGACCCACGCCCGTCCCGTTTACATCCAAAGATAGGGTTGCTTGCCAAATCAATGGTAAGACAACAATATCAAAGGAATAGAAAATGCATAAGAAAGACATTTGAGTAGGTAGATTACTTCTAGTTACTTGCTCTATTTCAAGCAAACAATCCTTGCTATTTTCCAAAACAAACACACACACATTTTAAAACATCTTACAATCATTGAAAATATTTTCAAAAGATGAACATATTTGTATACATTCTTACAAACGAGAATCATTACAAAGATCGCCTAAACGAATGGCCTCTTTTACAAAATACTTTCAAAGCCACACCAAACACAATTTCAAACAAACAAAAGCAAGTGATTAAGCAAGTAACTAAGAGCCCATGGAAAACCATGGATGAAAAGGGTGCTAATACCTTCCCTTTTCATAATCAACCCTCCGAACTCAAGAAACAATCTCAAAGGTCTTTCCTGTGCTTTTTCACCTTTCCTTTTGGATAAAAGAAAAGTCGGTGGCGACTCTTACTAACCGCAACATTTGCGATAAAATGCAAAACCTCAAGTCAGTTCTCCCACCGTATCACACATATGCATACGAAACGCATATGGCACAATCTCATTTATTTTGAGAACATCATTACGCAAATGCATTTCATACATCATGATATCGCATATACTTAACCCTTTTCCTTTTCAGGAAAGAATCAATTGAGGAACGAAAGACCTCTTCTGGTTTAGATTTACTTCTTCAAATTAAAGACAGGTGAACGAAAAACCTCTTCTGGTTTAGATTTACTTCTTCCAATTAAAGATAGGCGAACGAAAGACCTCTTCTAGTTTAGATTGACTTCTTCCAATTAAAGACAGACGAACAAAAGACCTCTTCTGGTGTTAGATTTACTTCTTCTAGTTAAAGACAGACAAACTAAAGACCTCTGTTGGTTTATATTTATTTCTTCCAGTTAAAAACATGTAAAGGACATATGTTGTTTCAGTGTAAATTTGCACCAGGTTTGCTCTGATGCTTTTTCCAGTAGAAGTCAAATTTAGATTTAGTCTAAAATCTATCAACAGTTACTTTGGATGGAATCTATAAGCCCATCTCCAACAATTATCCATCATCTCTCTAAATGGCATATTTAATCCCATTCCTGATGATCAACCAACAGCGTTACTTCATGCACAAATGAGTGCAAATTTCTGGGCACTTTAGTGTTCAATCATCTTCTACCTTCAAGTCACGAATGACGGACACGCCAATCTAACTCTTCAGGTTTAAGAAGATTGAATAGGGGCAGCTGTTGTACCCCAAAATTTTCCCTCTCTTTTCTCAAGACATTTCTCACAAATATCTTCAATAGCTCAAGTTTGCACAAATGTTGACTAGGTCAAATCACCTCTTAAGCACTAGGACCCCAAATTAGGGTTTTGATTTCCACAAGGACAATTGGACTTCTAATACCCCAAATGACTCTCATAGTTCATTATAGACCTCCAAGAATATTCATGCCAAGTTTCAAGTCTTGGATCACAATTTTGCTCAGTCAATGATCAAATGACTGAAAATCAGCTATATTGGTTAGATTCGTGAGGAAGAATGCAACAACTTTCATTTTGTCATCTTCCATTTTTGTTGAGAAATGGAGAAGTTACAGGTGCACCGGCTAGAGGTTGAAGATGAAGTCATCAGGACTTGATTTGCCTTACATATTTATTGTTTTGTTTATATAAATGGATGTATAGCCACCCCAGTGGTAAAGCGCGTGCCTGTTAACCTATGGGACCTGGGTTCGAGCCCCAGTGGTACCCTTTTTCATTTTTCATATTTTTTGACATTTCTGATTTGTTTTGTTTGCATGCGCTGGGCCCTTTGGGCCTGGCTCTTTTTTTTTGTTTTTGCTGATTAACTCCCTGCCTACTTTTGGCACCCCCTGGCCCATTTGTATTTATTTATTTATTTATTTCATTTTTCCTTTTAAATATATTTTATAAGATACTAAAAAATCATTAAAAAAAATAAAAATAGTAGATTTATGTTTTGACATAATTTAAATATTTTTCTCACATAAAAAATTATTTTTATTCATCATACTTTATTTATCTTTACTAACTATCTTGTAAATTAAATTAAAAATAGATTATTATTTATTTTCTTTTATACCTATTTAAATATATTATTTTAATAAAAAAAAAGACTAAAAATAATTTTAATGCTATAAATATTTTCAAGGCAAAAATACAAAAATACTTTTTCTCTAAACTTGTTTTCTTTTAATCAACTAAATAGAATTAGGGTTTTATTTAAAAATATTTTCTTAATTAAGTTCTTTTCTTAATTAGTTTAAGTTAATTTAATTTTTATTAATTATTTTTCTCTAATTAGGTTTAGGTTAAAACCCCTTTCATATAAAAATCCAAACAAAAATCATTTATTTCCATTTGCATTTATACTTTATATTTATTCATTTCCTTGTACATTTATTCAATTTGGTTGTAAGAGATTAATTAGGTTTATATTATTGCAATCCCCATTCACAAATTGTATACCCTCCTCCCACAAGTATTGTAATAGTGTAGTAACTTTAAATTCCGCAATTATCGCTTTATATACAAATGCTAGTAATTAGGGTTTGTATGGAAAGAACAAAATTAATCAAATAGAAAAACCTAATTCAAGACAAAATTAAGCATGAAAACAATACACTTGCACACAAGAACCCCTAGGGTTATCCCACTTGGTTTCCTTATACAAAATGGCCATATTACGCATGTAAGGTATCTTAGCAAAAACAAATGAATACAAGATCATAGTCCCTCGATGATGCTATCTAAGTTGCCTTACAAATGATCTTAGTCCCTAAAAGAAAATGCTAAGATACCTTGTAACATTTCTAATCATGGTTATACGATGACCCACGCCCGTCCCGTTTACATACAAATATAGGGTTGCTCACCAAATCAATGGTAAAACAACAATGTCAAAGGAAAAGAAAATGAATAAGAAAGACTTTTGAGTAGGTAGAATGCTCCTAATTACTTGCTCAATTTCAAACAAACATCCTTGATATTTTCAAAACAAACACCTACACTTTCAAAACATTTTACAAAACTTGAAAACATTTTCAAAAGATCAACATCTTTTTATACATTCTTATGAACGAGAATCATTACAAAGATTGCCTAAACAATGACCTCTTTCAAAAATACTTTCTAAAACCAAACAAAGCACAATTTCAAACAAAAGCAAGTGATCTAGAAAGTAACTAAGAGCCCATGGATAACCATGGATGAAAAGGGTGCTAATACCTTCCATTTTCATAATCTACCCCTCGAACTCAAGAAATAATCTCAAAGGTTTTTCCTGTGCTTTTTAACCTTTCCTTTTGGATAAAAGAAAAGTCGGTGGCGACTCTTGCTAACCGCAACATTTGCGATCAAACGCAAAACCCTCAAGTCAGTTCTCCCACCGTATCACAGATATCTTAGAAAAAATAAACAAAAATACAAGATCATAGTCCCTCGATGACGCTACGAATGTTGCCTTACAAATGATCTTAGTCCCTCAAAGAGAAATGCTAAGATATCTCACAACATTGCTATCATGATTATACGATGACCCACGTCCGTCCCTTTACATCCAAAGATAAGGCTTCTTACCAAATCAATGGTAAGATAGCAATATCAAAGGAAAGGAAGAAATGAAATAAGACTTTTGAGTAGGTAGATTGTTCCTAGTTTCTTGCCCATTTTCGAATCAAACACTCTTGCTTATTTTCAAAACAAACACCAAACACTTTCAAAACACTTTCAAAAACATGAAACATTTTCAAAATCTCAACACCTTGTATACATTCTTATGAACAAGAACTATTACAAAGTTTGCCTAAACGAAGGCACCTTTTCAAAATACTTTCAAAAACCACAGAAATCACATTTTTCAAACAAAGTAAGTGATCTAGCAAGCAACTAAGAGACCGTACATAACTATGGATGAAAAGGGTGCTAATACCTTCCCTTTTCATAATCTACCCCCTAAACTCAGAAATAACATCAAAGGTCTTTCATGTTCTTTTCAGCCTTTCCTTTTGGATAAAAGAAAAATCGGTGGCGACTCTTGCTAACCGCAACATTTGCGATAAAACGCAAAACTCCCAAGTCAGTTCTCCCACCGTACCAGATGGACCTTATTTGAAAATTCATTAGATCAGGAAAAGGGAAACCAATAAAAATAAAACAATTGGCGCGCTATCATTGGTTGAGACGAGACATGTCATCGTCTTAAACCTCCAGACACCCTGCAATGGGGATTTCACGAGTTTCTTCAAATGGAAAAATTAGAATCCCATACTAGTATCATTGGATTCGTCTCTTCAAGACGATTCTAATGGCACCATCGCGCCAAATTTATATAAACTGTGCAAGGCTGTGTTTGAAGAAAACCAGAAAAAATAGCGAATATGAAAATCTGGGATATTTCACTCAAACTTCAATGAAATTGCAAATTATAAAGAGCACGAGGATCAGAAGGATACAGAGAGTAGATTAGCCTTTTATTTGAAACAATTTGGCCAAGAAATCTACCTGAACAAATTAGTGAGAAGTTTCTCTGAAAGTGGACTTCTGTAGATCAATATAGGTCATGATTCTTGAGGATAATTGTATCATTAGCTTCAGAGAAGTTCAATGAAGCTAACTGAATGGAGCTTTTGGTGTTTGAAGGTGAGAATGTAAGAAATCAGAAATTCAAATTCAGAGTTCGTATGGGATCTGGACAGGGGTCAATTGACTATCAAAAGCTTGAAGAAAATAATGAGGGATGATCCTCTATTTATAGGGGAGTGAAAGGGATCCTTAAGCGCGTG
Organism: Vicia faba; assembly: GCA_948472305.1. Taxonomy (NCBI): domain Eukaryota; kingdom Viridiplantae; phylum Streptophyta; class Magnoliopsida; order Fabales; family Fabaceae; genus Vicia; species Vicia faba. The sequence goes on along the minus strand of OX451736.1, from coordinate 587,759,388 downwards.
AGATGGTGAAGTTTGGAGGGAAATCACGTGCGTCTGTAGAATGAATAAAGTGTGACTTGTTTAGCATCAAAACTCAGCTAAATCGTGTGTTTCATGATGCTAAACACCTTTGGAAAGTTTCTAAACATGATTATAAGCAAAAACACGTGGAAAACTTTTGATTAGAATCCAAAACAAAGATTTCAAAATCTGACTTGTGATGAAACTTCAGTTTCAAGTTACCAAATTCAAATCAATAACATAAAATGAGGTTACAAGCTTTGCAATGGGAAAATAATGGGATAAAAATGGTTGCTTGAGCTGACAGTTGCAATGAGTCAAACTTGGGGAAAAAAGTTGACTTTCCATACTTAGAAAATTTCTAAGTTTTTTCTTCAAAAATGACTTATAATGTCTTGCATCCAAACATGACCTTCCACTTGGAATTTGGTCTTGAACAAAAAAGATGGCATGGGATAAAATGGTTGCTTGAGCTGAAAGTTGCAATGAGTCAAAGTTGGGAAAATAAGTTGACTTTCATATGTAGAAAATTTCTAAGTTTTTTCTTCAAAAATGACTTATAATGTCTTGCATCGAAACATGGCCTTCCACTTGGAATTTTTTCTTGAACAAAAAAGATGGAATGAAGTAGACCTCTTGAATGGAATTTTGAAACTTGAACCATTCAAAATCTCCGAAAATTGAGAGAGTTATGACTTGTTGAAGTTGGAAAAAATTCAAGAAATGACATATAATCTTTTGCATCCTTAGAGCATCTTCCATCCATTTTCAAGCTTTGAACATAAAAGAAAGGTTGAAGTTCACATCTTCAAGATCATTGTGAAAAAATCATGGGCTCAAGGTGATAAAAATTGATCAAGTTATGGTCATTTGAAGTCACATAAAGGAATTTGAGGGTCCAACTAGAGGACTTGTAATATTTCTTCATCATCAAGTTTCTTCAACACAAAATTTCTTTGCAACTTTTGAAATGATTTGTTAATAACCCTTTGAAGAGAAGGATGTATTTGGAATTGTTCAAAAATACCAAAAGATAAGCAAGATATACCCCTTTGAAGTTCAAAACCCTAGCTCCTAGAGCAAGAAAATGCCTTGGGAAACCTTTTCTATTTTTACCAACCTTCTTGCACAAATACATTTTCATGTGAATATAAGTTGTTGAGGATGATAAGGAGAGATAATAGCAACCAAAACCACTTCCATATCTTGATAAATGAAGGAGATATGCACTTGTGATAATTGGAAAGAAAGGCTTGTCCAACTATGCCAAACTTCTTCAATCAACCCTTGTACCTTTGAACTATTTTTGACAACTTGAAGTGTGATCAATCGTAATAGGCTTTGTCATGATGTTACTTCAAACATATTGAGGAGGATTGAATCTCAATGAAGCTTTGTTAAGGAAGATACAAAAAATGAACTTATGAGTCCAAAGATCAACTTTGGTGGAATGAATTATGCTTTCACATGCATTATCAATAATTAGGGCACACATATATTGTATTTTATTAGTTAAAGGATAATCAAAACATAGATGATCACAAAAATACAATTCAAGGTGCTTGGTAATTCCTCACGGAGCAAAGCTAAAGATAGGGAGGAAAAGCAAACCGTAGTGTGTGATCTTGTTGTGGTTGAATTGATATGATATGATGAAGGGATCTTAGGGGGGAAATTGGGGTACAACAGGTACGGAATCCCTGAGAGGTTTATCACTGACAATGGTACCAACCTCAACAATGCTATGATTATGGAACTCTACATGCAGTTCAAAATCAAGCATCATAATTATTCTCCATACAGACCTAAGATGAATGACGCAGTAGAAGCTTCCAATAAAAATATAAATAAGATTGTGAAAAAGATGGTGATGACCTATAAAGATTGGCATGATATGCTACCATTTTCTCTTCATGGCTACCATACCTCGGTGCAAACATCAACTGGGGAAACCCGATTCTCTTTAGTCTATGGCATGAAAGTTGTCCTGTCTGTCGAAGTTTAGATTCCTTCTCTAAGGATTATGAAAGAAGCAGATCTAGGCGAAGACTAATAGATTCGGACTAGGATGGATCAGTTGAACTTGATCATTGAAAAAAGACTGGCTGCTGTCTGTCATGGTCAAATGTATCAAAAATGTATGTTCAAGGAATTCAACAAGAAGATCAAGCCTTAAGTATACCAGGCTGGCGACTTGGTAATAAAGCGCATCATTCTACCACAAGGTGATCCCAGGGGAAAATGGAATCCCACATACGAATGGCCATTTGTAGTCAAGAAAGTATTCTCTGGCGGTGCTATGATGTTAACCACTATGGACAACGAGGATTTCCCGCACCCAGTGAATGCAAACCGTCAAAAAATACTATGCATAAGAACGACCCGCTAGGTTGACATACCTAGGCAAAAATAAGGGCATCCCGGCAAACCATAAGGGTTTGGAAAAAATTAGGGATATATACAAAAGATTGTACACCCGGCAAGTCGAAAACCTGACAGGGCGGCTTGGGCAAAAAAGGGTATCCTAGTGGACTGAAAACCCGAAAGGGCGGTCCAGGTAAAAGTTAAGGATAAAAGTGTACGACTATGTCCCATTGGATCACTACAACCAACTTTATTACAAAGGTCAAAAATTCAAATGGTACAAGATCAGTTCAATCAACTTCTTCTGACAGCAAAGGATGAGATGTTAGAAGACATAGGGGTAATAGTAGAGTTGGAACCCGATGAGATCACTTCCACACAACTATATATATATATATATATATATATATATATATATATATATATATATATATATATATATATATATATATATATTCACTATGTATTCTTTTCATTTCATGACGACTTCCTCTTACTAGGATTTTCATCTCTTTGTACAAAAACGTCTGTTTATAGGCAAATTATTAATACAAATATACTTTGAACTGTAAACTTTTTTGTTTTTCTGTTTTGATTGGAAAAACGTCCAATGACTAAAATTGAATGAACATATGGATATGAACATGATTAACTGTTAACAAATGTACGCATGATAACCGGAATAAGTGCTTACTCAAGGATCCAGGAGAACACTCATGCTATCCATAAATCCACATAGAGTAAATTCATACAACTTCCTTTCAGAGTTCCAATCAGCATATCTCCTGGAAGTTCTCTTCCCCGGCCGAGTTTGGCTTTCCAAAACTGGGAAAGAAACCTTGCAAATGTTCTTCTACAAAAGAATTCATTTCCCCAATAGGGTCGCCAGAATAATTTCTTCAAAAGAATTTATTTCCCCAATGGATTTCAATCTCCCCAGCCTGAGTCTATTCCTTAGACTACAACGAATCACTGACAAAACTCCTCTTCCCCAATAGAGTTGTCACTATCCCCGGAAAGTTGCTGCAAAGCCTGGATTTCGACCAGATACCAGTCAACTATCCTCCCTAGACAAATCGGAAGTTTAAACATCTCTTTTATCCCCATTCAAGGCATATAGTAACTAAATTCCCCAGTAGAGCAACAAACGACTAATGTTCCTAAACTTTACTCCCCAAACAGAAATTTTTACATCCCCAACGGAGTTTCTTCAAACAAATCGATAGGAATCCCCAATGGAAGCCTTCTAGACAAAATTGAAGATACAGTTACTCTTCATCCTCAACAACAGTCAAGGAGTTATTTTTCCTAGACAAACATTTCACATTCATACATCATAGCATATTGTTGTACCCCAAAATTTTCCCTCTCATTTATCAAAACTTTTCTCATAAGATCTCTTTGACTCAAGAATGGATTATGGTTTGGTCAGCTCAAGACATCTCATCTTGCACTGATAACCCAAAATTAGGGTTTGAGTTTGCAAAGGGAGGGATTTTTGGACTATCAATGCTTCATATTAATTTCAAACATCATTATGAACCCCTAAGATCACTCATGACAAGTTTCAAGCCTTGAACCATATTTTTGATCAGTCAATTGGACAGTTGACCTAAAAATCAATTGTATTGGGGAAAAAGTCAACCATAGCCAATTTATAGTCAAACATCATAATTTTTGATCCACATCAACATTTTAAACTTATATGTATAATTTGATCAAGTTTGGATCATAATTCCTCAAGAAATTTGATTAAATCATCAAAAGGGCAAAATGGTCAAAATTATGGTTTTGACTGAGGAAGGGCAATTTCTGATTTTTAACCTAGCAAATGACCAATTGAGTTCAAGCATGATTTCAAGGATTCAATGGCATCATCTTGACTTAATTACATGGCTCAAAACATCTCAAATTCATTGGATTGACAGATGAAATTTGCAGTCAACTGATCAAAAGTCAACTGTGCACTGAAAAGTCAAAGTTTGACTTTTTAGTCAAAATCTAGTACCAAGGGTCATAATTCGTCAAAACATGTCAAAATGTGAAACTTTTTCATCAAGAAATCCAAGTTTGAAGATTAGGGTTTGAATTTGAAATTTTTCTTAACTTAGAAAATTTTCTAATATAGAAAATTTCTTATTTTTTCTCAACTTTAGGCCACTTTTTTCACCATGATGCATAATGATTCAAGGAAAGTTCCCAACATGAAAATTGTAGAACTCCATGAAATATACAACTTTTCTTCACAAACGTTTCCCTAAAAATACTTGGATCTCAAGATATAAATTTTTGAATACATGGTCATGAACTAAATAACTTAGTGAAATTTTGCCCTAATTTAGGCAGGTTTTGGACCCAACTTCATGGCAACTTTTCACCTAGTTCTAAGAGGTATCTAAAAATGAATTTCAAATATGAGTTATATAGAACATTGCAAGCTTTCCAAAATGTCAAAGAACTCCTCAATATCATTTTTGAGTAGGGAGAATCGAGAGATGAAGTTGGAAATTTCTCACTTTTGGTCCAAGCCATTTCATGAAGAACAAAGTTGCAATCAGTAGCTATGCTGGTTAATCCATGCTTTACAGGTCCCAAAAATGTTCCATACTCCTTAATTAAATGCTTACTCAGTTGACAAAGCTTCTATCCATGCCTTAGGATCATTATCCAACTTGTAATTCCATTTATGGCAAAAAGGTTCCATTGCCATTTTGAAAAAGATCAACTTTTGCAAACTTTACAATCTTGAGCATTGGACCTGTCCCCTTGGCACATACAAGTACCATAGACCTAAGGAAACTTGTAAATAAGAAATACCAACCCTAAGCCAGCCAGTACAAGCATGTGAAGTTTGGTCTTATCACTTTACTTCAAATACAAGAAAAGTGGCAAAAAGGTGAAAACAGACATAGCTGTTAAAGGGTTGACATCAAACCATTTCCATACTAATATACAAACATTATGCAACACAAAGCACGTTTAACAAGGGCCTGAAACACTCCCAACCAGAAAAACACCAAAAATCTATCCAAAACTGCAGATTTTGCATAAGCACATCCATCTTCCATTTGGCTAGTGCGTTTTGAGTTTGGATCATTCAAACATCTTACATACTTGATACCTAGTCAATCCAAGCCTCCATCCCTGTTCTTAATCACTCTTCCATCATCTGCCATTGTTGACTTCAGAGCTTGCAGTTTGACTTGGCCAAGGAGTTCCAGCTACTTTCAGAGCAAGGCAAGGGTTGGAATACATCCAGGGAAGTTCAAGGAAGCTCAAGCAAGCATCGGGCTTCCATCAAACTCATCCCAGTTTCATCCACGATTCCAACTTAAGGAGGTAAAATCTCAAACTCTATCTCTTTATACAGGCAACCACAGACCATGATTTGTGAATAAAAAAATGTAGTCCTCATCATAACAAAGTTGTACATATCCTTATCTTGCATTGATTATGCTTGTGCTCTGAGAATTTGGAACTTGAAATTTCTGAAAATATTAGGTTAGAATTTAGGGTTTTTAAAATTCTCTTTGATATTTGATAGTTAGATTACATAATTTATATGGCTAGAATCGTGAGTTCAAGCACTACAACTTTCATGTTATGAGTTTTTATTTTTATGGAAGTATGAGAGAGTTACAGGATGTCTGGCCAAGCTTGTAGAAGAAGATGAAATACAGGGCAAGGACTTGTTTTGGGTTATATTATTTTTTCTTTCCATAAGACAATGGATGTGTGGCCACCCCAGTGGCAAAGCAGTGCTCTCGTGAGACCCATGTCCTGGGTTCGAATCTGCGCGCTACTTTTGTATTTTTTTACATTTTTCCCTTTTCAGTTTTTGTGACTTTTTGCAGGATTGGGCTTAGCTCCCTGGGCCGCGTTTTTTTTGCTTGCAGGCTACATCTAGTGTACTTGCAATACCCCCCTGACCCATGATTTCCATAATATTTTTATTTAATTTCATTTTTGTTTTCTTTAATATTTTCTTTAATGAACAAAAATCCAAAAAATGTAAATTAATAATATTGCACTTTTATTTTATTTTTATTTTATTTCTCATATAAAAATATATTTTATTTTAATAGGATATCATTTATTTTCTTAATAAACTTGTAAATATAATTAAACATATTTAGTTCAATTTATTTTTCATTTCATACTTATAAATACTTATATTTGCATATATATAATTTTATACTTTTTTATACAATATTATTTATTATTTTTATACAAGAAAATACAATAAATAATACCTAGAAAAACTTTATTTTTTATAAATAATAATTAGGGTTAAACCCCTTTTAAAAATTAATTCCTTTACTTCATATTTTTAGGTTTAGATGAAAATTTCTTTCACATAAAAACAAGACACAAAAAAAACATTTTCTTACATGTACATTGTATTGCATTCTAAATATTGTATTGTATTCTAATTCGTACAAATTCGATTTGGTTGTAATAATTTATTTAGGTTTATATTTTTGCAAATCCCCATTCAAATTTGTATTCCCCCTCCCATAAATTGTTGTAATAGCTTTAGAAATATTTACATTACGCAATTTATCGCTTTACATGCCATGATTAGTAATTAGGGTTTGTATGATAAGAACAAAACAAAGCAAAATAGAAAACCCTAAATACAAGACAAAATCAAAGCATGAAAATGATACACTTGCGCACAAGCATCCTTAGGGTTTCTCCACTTGGTTGCCTAAAACAAAAATGACCATGTTACGCATGCGAAGTATCTTGGCCAAAACAAAACAAACATAAAGATCATAGTCCCTCGATGACGCTATTCAAGGTTGCCTTACAAAATGATCTTGGTCCCTCAAAATGCTAAGATACTTTGCAAACATTGCTAATCATGGTTATACGATGACCCACGCCCGTCCCGTTTACATCCAAAGATAGGGTTGCTTACCAAATCAATGGTAAGACAATAATATCAAAGGAATAGAAAATGCATAAGAAAGACATTTGAGTAGGTAGATTACTTCTAGTTACTTGCTCTATTTCAAGAAAACAATCCTTGCTATTTTCCAAAACAAACACACACACATTTCAAAACATCTTACAATCATTGAAAACATTTTCAAAAGACGAACATCTTTGTATACATTCTTACGAACGAGAATCATTACAAAGATCGCCTAAACAAATGGCCTCTTTTACAAAATACTTTCAAAACACACCAAACACAATTTCAAACAAACAAAAGCAAGTGATTAAGCAAGTAACTAAGAGCCCATGGAAAACCATGGATGAAAAGGGTGCTAATACCTTCCCTTTTCATAATCTACCCTCCGAACTCAGGATACAATCTCAAAGGTCTTTCTTGTGCTTTTTCACCTTTCCTTTTGGATAAAATAAAAGTCGGTGGTGACTCTTGCTAACCGCAACATTTGCGATAAAATGCAAAACCTCAAGTCAGTTCTCCCACCGTATCACACATATGCATATGAAACACATATGGCACAATCTCATTTATTTTGAGAACATCATTACGCAATGCATTTCATACATCATGATATCGCATATAGTTAACCCTTTTCCTTTTCCAGAAAGAATCAATTGACGAACGAAAGACCTCTTCTGGTTTAGATTTACTTCTTCAAATTAAAGACAGGTGAACAAAAAACCTCTTCTGGTTTAGATTTACTTCTTCCAGTTAAAGATAGGCGAATGGAAGACCTCTTCTAGTTTAGATTGACTTCTTCCAATTAAAGACAGACGAATAAAAGACCTCTTATGGTGTTAGATTTACTTCTTATAGTTAAAGACAGACAAACTAAAGACCTCTTCTGGTTTATATTTATTTCTTCTAGTTAAAAACATGTAAAGGGCATCTGCTGTTTCAGTGTAAATTGGCACCAGGTTTGCTCTGATGCTTTTTCCTGTAGAAGTCAAATTTAGATTTAGTCTAAAATCTATCAACAGTTACTTTGGATGGAATCTATAAGCCCATCTCCAACAATTATCCATCATCTCTCTAAATGGCATATTTAAGCCCATTCCTGATGATCAACCAACAACATTACTTCATGCACAAATGAGTGCAAATTTCTGGACACTTTAGTGTTCAATCATCTTCTACCTTCAAGTCACGAATGACTGACACGCCAATCTAACTCTTTAGGTTTAAGAAGATTGAATAGGGGCAGCTGTTGTACCCCAAAATTTTCCCTCTCTTTTCTCAAGACATTTCTCACAAATATCTTCAATAGCTCAAGTTTGCACAAATGTTGACTATATCAAATCACCTCTTAAGCATTAGGACCCCAAATTAGGGTTTTGATTTCCACAAGGACAATTGGACTTCTAATTCCCCAAATGACTCTCATAGTTCATTATAGACCTCTAAGAATACTCATGCCAAGTTTCAAGTCTTGGATCACAATTTTGCTCAGTCAATGATCAAATGATTGAAAATCAGCTATATTGGGTAAAAAGTCAACTGTGGTCAAGTTACAATCAAAATTCAAGATTTTTTGGCCAATATCAATATTTTTAAGTCATATTCATCAATTTATCAAGCTTGGATCACAATTCCCCATGAAAAGTGTTCAAATCATCAAAGGGGCAAAATGGTCAAAATTAGGGTTTTGATTGAGAGTGACTGATTTTTGACTTTTGACCTAATACATGACCTAATGACTTGAAGCACACACTTAAGAATTAAAGGATAATATATTGACCTGATTTCATGGTTCAAATCATTTCTCACGATCAAACAATTGATAGATGAAATTTGGTCAACTGATGAGAAGTCAACTAATACACCAAAAGTCAAACTTTGACTTTTTAGTCAACATTGAGTTTCAAAGATCAAGATACGCAAAAATATAAAACTTGGTCAACAAGAATCAAGAAAATCAAGAAAGTCCACAAAAAGTCAAAGTTTTCAAGACTTAGAAATTTTTCTAAGTACATTTTATACTTGATAAATTCATTACTTCATGACCCTTTTTCACCAAGATGCAAGATGATTCAAAGAAAACTTTCAACATGAAAGTTGTATATCTTGATGAATTCTACAACTTTATATTTGATGTCCCAAAAATGCTTAGATTTGAAGATATAAGCCCATGAAGTCATGACATTTTTCATAAAACACTAAGTGAAAATTTTGACAAGTTTAGGCAGATTTTTGACCTACTTCTTCGCCAATTATCACCTAGATCCAAGATTATTTAGCCAAAATGGTCAACATGAATGTTGTAGATAATGTTTAAAGGTTTCCAAAATGTCCAAGAACTTTAAGAGATTATGCTTAAGCTAAGAGAATCGAAGACAAGAAGTTGAGCATCCATTCTTGAATTACAAGTCATTTTCATGATGAACATAAAACCGAGACCTTATCCCATGCTGCATAATCTCACTTTACAGGATTCTAAATTGTGTTTGACTCCATAATTAATTGATTACACAACTTTTAGAGCTTTGATCCAAGCATTTGATCCATTGTCCAAGAGATTCATCCATTTTTGGCACATAGTAACATTGGCAGTCTAGTAAAGTTACTTTAATCACAAAGTCAACTTGTCTTGAGCTTTGCACTTGTTCTTTCTGGACAAACTTCCTCTATAAAATCAGATAAGTATGTTTTAAGTGCCTAACCACTTTAGATAGCCTTGTACCTTGCGTTGGAACAATGCATGTCAAGCTTGCTTCAAAAACAAGTCAAATGGCCATAACATGTGAACTCTTGATTCTAATCCCTCCAAGCCTTCAAACCTCTTGCCTATAAATTGAGACATTTCTTGCAAGCTAAGGGTAAAATTTTCAAGCCTAAAAACTCCCTCAAACACTCTCAAACCAGAATTGCATTCATAATCCACTCATGCGTTTCTCCTCAAAAACTTCTGTGATACGGTGGGAGAACTAACTAGGGGTTTTACGTTTTGTATTCGCAAATGTTGCGGTTAGCAAGAGTCGCCACCGACTTTTTATTTTATCCTAAGGAAAGGTTAAAAAGCACAGCAAAAACCTTTTGAGATGTTTTCTTGGGTTCGGGGAGTAGATTATAGAAAGGGAAGGTATTAGCACCCTTTCTATCCATGGTTATCCATGGGCTCTTAGTTACTTGCTTAGATCACTTGCCTTTTGTTTTCAATTGTTTTAAATGGTGCTTGAGTGTGTGGGTTTGAAAATGTTTTGAAAAGAGGCCAATGTGGTGGCAACCTTTGTAATGATCCATGTGGGGATGTGTACAAAGATGTATGTCTTTTGAAAAGGTTTTCATTTGTTTTTGAAAGTTGTTTTGAAAGTGTAGTGATGTGTGATTTTGAAATTAGGCAAGTGTTTTGTTTTGCAAGTTTGATTCAAGTAACTAAGAGGTTATCTACTCCTAAATTTCTCAAAAGATTATTGCTATGTTTTAACCCTTTTAACAAACTTGCTCCACCATTGTATTTGGTGGGCAACCTTGTGTTAGGATGTGAAAGGGACAGGCGCGGGTCATCGTTTTAGACCATAATTGCAACGGCGTTAAATGTCTTTGAGCAATTTCTCTAAGGGACTTGATCATTTGTTTTTGTTTGTTTTGAAAAGTTTTGTCGAGGGACTATGATCATTCAAATTGTTTGCTTTGCCCAAAGAAGTTCAACATGCAATATGGCCCATTTATTTGAAGGCAACAAGTGGAATACCCTAGGGGGTGCAAGTGTGATTTGTGTGTCCATTTTCATGCTTGTTTATCTTGTATTAGGTCAAACTATTCTTTTATCGTTTTTTCGCATACAAACCCTAATTCTAACATGTTATCATTAGAAAGCAATAAAGTGCGAATTTAAAGTTACTAAGCTATTACAAAACCAAATATGGGAAGGGGGGTACAAATGTTCAAATGGGGATATTGACAAGAATTTAAATCTAAATTATTACATCATTTGAATATTTGCAATTTAAATAATGTACAAAAATTAAATAAAAATGCAAGATGCACAAAAATGTTTTGTATATGTATGAAAAAATATTATTTATGTAAAAGAGAAAAGAAAATAAAAATGTATTATTTTTTGGAGTATTTTGAATTTAGGGTAAAAACCCTAATTCTAAAGAAAAGGTATTATTTTCTAATTTAATACAACTATTTATTTATTATTTATAAAAATAATATAATAATGAAGTATATTGTGAAAAAAATGTATTTTTGTATCAAATATTAATAAAAATGAAAAAAATTCAAGTATTTTTACATTTTAGCTTAAATGTATTAATAAGCATATATATATATATATTAAACCCTAAATATGTATTATACACAAAATAAGTATTTATTTAATATTTTAATAAAATAAATAAAAGAGTATTTTCTTTTTTTTTTGTGTGAAATATTTTCAGAAGGTAAATAAAAATAAAAATGTATTTACACTATTTTTCCTATTTATTCTAATAATGGTATATATATATATATATTATGCATAAATAAAGAAACAAATCAAATAAATATGCCATAAATTCAGAAAATGATGGAAAAAATATTTTTAATTTTTTAATGCCATGAGAAAAAATAAACAAAGACAACCAAAAAAGAAAAAGTCAAAAATGTTAAAAAATGAACAAATGGGCTCAGGGGGGTGTGAATCAAAAAAGATGGTGTGAAAATCAAAATAACACAGGCCCAGCCCACTCCACTCCTTCTTCAACCTCCAGCTTCAAACATTTGAAAAACGCGCGCCCCTGTTCTTCAATGTCTAACTCCTGATTCTTGGCTTTTCAGCAAAAACTCATAACACAAGAAATGTTCAGCATGAAGAGACGGTTTCAACCATATAAATAACTTGACCTATCTCTCTAAGATGAGGGAGAATTTCTCCTCCCCCAATTTCTGACCTAACTTTTCATCAATGTTCAGACATGAAATTCTCTAAGCACACGAAACATAAATGAAATCTAATCATATGAGCGTGTTCAGGGCTATGATTGTGACATGTTTTCTTCAAAAATCTAAAGCTAACAATGCCTAATAAGAGAGATAGAACTCCATGAATATACCTGTTCAGTTGGAATCGAGCTTGGCAATGGAGGATGTTTCAGAGTGAAATGATGACTTGTATAGCTTCCTTGAAGTGTAAGGATGCTTTTCCAAGTCCTACTTTATCTTGAAACTCCCTGAATCGAGCTAGTGAACTCCAACTGCAAAACAGAAATTTAAAAATGGTGAAGTGGCTTGGGGGTGTTACAGGTCAGGTTTAAGGACAGGGTTAGCTTGCATATGTTGTAAGGAAGGTAGAGGAACAAGTTTGGACAAGAATGCTCGAAGGGATTGAGAGATAGCACTCAATCTGCAGGGCTTCCCCTGTTTGTGCAGTTTCAAGGTGATTTTGAGATGGAGGATGCTTGGGAGGTTCAGGACTCGTGCCAAAGCTTGGGTATGTTCTATGGAATGTGTTTGATAGCTTTTGTGTTGTGTGTCTATGCTGAAGAGAGAGTTGGCATAAGTTATGGACCTTTCTTCACACTTAAGCTACAAAGTGCAACTTGGCTCTCTAGGTCAGTACAGGCCCTCCCACTATGCTGCTATCCCTTGCCTTGATCAGTGCAATTTGCTCACAAACTTGTGCCAAGAAGATCTTGATTGTACCACTTGGATTGCAAACTTGACATAAAGTTCTTCTTTTCAAGAATGGAAATAATGCTTTTTCTAGTTTAGGCTTAATTCCTTGTGTAATGACCAAAGGCTTAGAATAACAACTTGGTTCAATGGTTTTGCATTAAATTAAGGAGTGTAATTTGGTTTAAGGACCTGCAAAGTAGCACAAACTATGCTGAGTTCAAATTTGCCAAGTTTATGAACATGTTTTGATGAAGAACAAAAGTGAATTCTTGCCAACTTGTGAAATTCGAATCTCTCAAGTTATGAGGTTGTTTAATGAGTTCTTGGACATTTTGGAAAGCTTGGAATGTGTACTACAATCCATCTTTGAAATGCAAATCAAAATTCCAAGTGGAAGGGTATGAAAAGTGGCCTTGAAGTGGGGTATAAAACCTTGTCAAAATAGGTTAAATTTCACTAAGTTAAAAATGGTTTAGTGCCCTTATTCAAAAAAATATAACTTGAGATACAAGCTTCAAATGAGAAAACTTTGTGAATCAAAGTTGTAGATTATGCAACAAGCTACAACTTTCATGTTTTGACTTTTGTTTGAATCCAAATGGATCATGGTGAAAAGATGGGGCAAAGTTGGGAAAAAATTAGGGTTTTTCATAACTTAGAAAAATTCTAAGTTATGAAAAAATTCCATTTTCAAACCCTAATTTGCATTTTGAGATTTCTTGGTGAACAAGTTTCATGATTTGGCATATTTTGATGAAAAATGAATCTTGACTCTTGATTTTGACCAAAAAGTCAAAGTTTGACTTTTCAGTATACAGTCAAAATTGATCAATTGACTGGGAAATTCAACTGTCAATCTTGTGTACTTGGGATCTTTTGAGCTTGATGAATGTGTCAAGACCATTTCATTGAGTCCTTGAGGCTATGTGTGAGCTTGATTTTCCATTGGCTAGGTCAAACAGTCAAAAATTGCCTTTGTGCAGTCAAAACCCTAAAAATGACCATTTTGCCCTTTTGGTGATCTGATCAAATTTCTTGTGGAATTGTGATCCAAACTTGATCAAATGGTCCATAGGAGTTCATAATGTTGATGTGGGTCAAATTTCATGAGATTTGACTGTCAATTGGCCACAGTTGACTTTTCCCCCAATACAGCTGATTTCTAGGTCAACTGTCCCACTGACTGGGCAAAACTTGGAATCAAGACTTGAAACTTGGTATAGGTAAACTTGGGAGTCCAATATGAAGCATGAAAGTCATCTTAGGCATTTTAGGTCAAAACATCCTTGGGCAAACACAAACCCTAATTTGAGTCCACAGTGCAAGGAGAAGTCTTGAGCAGAGGCAACCCTAACTGGATCTTGATCTTCAAAGGTATTGTGATGAGAAAATGTTGAGGAAATGGGAGGGCAAATTTTGGGGTACAACAGTTGCCCCTGTTCAATCTTCTTGAACCTGAAGAGTTAGATTGGCAGGTTTGCCTTTCGTGACTCGAGGGTAAAAGGAGATTGGACACTAGAGTGCCCGGAAATTTGCACTCGCATGCTGGAGTCTCGACAATGTGGCGTCGGGAATGGGCTTATAGATACCATTTGGAGAGATGGTGGATAGGGAGATGGGCTTATAGATGCCATCTGGAGATGTGACAGAACTTTGTCGGGAATGGGCTTATAGATGCCATTTGGAAGTGTCGGTCGCATAAGAGATTCCTTTGCGAGAAACTTGTGTATTTGAGAAAGACGGATGTTTTCCTGGCTTGTTACAGGTGTTTGATCCTCAGTCTCCTGATGCAGATATGCCCTGGCTGGATACAGGTATTGAATCTACAATTGGTTGCTCACAGATATGCCCTGGCTGGATACAGGAGTTGAATCTGGAAATAGTCGTTTAATAGATGTGCCCTGGCTGGATACAGGAATCGAATCTTCGAACTCTTCAGACGTGCCCTGGCTAGATACAGGAATCGAGTCTGGAAACGTGGTCAACAGATATGCTCTGGCTGGATACAGGAATCGAATCTGGAGATGTTGTAGTTGATAGATGTGCCCTGGCCGGATACAGGAATCGAATCTTCGAACTCTTCAGACGTGCCCTGGCTAGATACAGGAATCGAGTCTGGAAACTGATCACTCTCAGATGTGCCCTGGCTAGATACAGGTATCGGATCTGGAATTGTGACAGTTGAAGATAGTTGTTTTTGGGATTGTCTGTTTCCTGAAAAGGCAAAAAACGTAAGTTGTATGCAATGTCATGATGTATGATATGCATATTGTCATAATACTCAACATGAGATGTTGTATGCGTTCCATCATGTATGTAAGCAAGATGTATGAAAATGTAAAATGTTTATGAATGTAATTTCGTCTTGGGGAAAATAAATCCTTGACGAACGGCCGGAGAATTGCTCTGTGGAAGAGATATTCGGCCGAAGTTTTGATGAGAGGTCTGCTGAGGACTTTAACGATGGATTCCACTGAGGATAATGATGATAAACTCCGCTGGGGAACTCCAAAGATAAACTCTGCTTGGGAATACCAAAGATAGACTTCGCTGGGGATTGAAGGAACTTTGCCGAGAGCGGTCTTCCGTGGCTTTTAGCTGAGGATAACCCAGTTATAAGTCCTTGTGAGGAAATAACTCTAAATAAAACTCGGGTGAGACGTCCGTGCTTCGCAGGGGATAAGCTTGCAGAATCTACTGGGGATGAGCTTTAAGATCTGCCGGGGAATGTTGTGCCTCTTCAGGATTGACGGGGAACCAACTCCGCTTGGGGGAAGTATTGTCGCATCCTGTTTTACTCTGCGGGGAATTGAGATGATTTGGCCACATTCTTCAGTTGAACCTACCTCGGTGCCTTGGCGGACAAAACGACCAGACTGCATTAGACAACTCCACATTGCCCCTGTCTTTGATGTCACCTGTAATTAATCTCTTGTTTTATATACAAATATTTATGAATCAGCAATTTAATGTCAAATGCATATATCAACAATGAACATTGGACGTTCTTCGCAAAACAGAAAAAGAAAACAATGGTAATTTGTATGGACAAGTGAATCTGTATTGATTTAAACTTTGCCTGTGAATAGGCGTTTTTGTACAAGAGGCTGACATCCTAGTAAGAGGACATCGCCAAATGGTATAGAGTTTACAATTTGAAAAAGGAAACAAAACAGCTATGTGAACAATCCCACTGGGTTCCAACTCTGCTATTGCCTTTACGTCTTCGAACGTCTCATCGCTTTGCTACCTAGCTGAAGATGAAGCTGATTGGTCAATGCCGAAATCTGGATGCGAAGTGATCCAATGAGACATAGTGTTACGCTTTTATCCCTAACTTTTGCCTGGACCGCCCTTTCGGGTTTTCAGTCCACCGGGATACCCATTTTTGCCCAAGCCGCCTTTTCAGGTTTTCGACTTGCCGGGTGTACAGATTTTTTATTCATTTCATCCCTTATTTTTGCCCGAACCCTTTTGGTTCGCCGGGAAGCCCTTATTTTTGCCTAGGTATGTCAACCTAGCGGGTCTTTTATTTATGCGTAGTATTTTTTCACTATGTCTGCATTGGCGGGGTGAGGAAGGTCGTCACCATCCATGGTGGTTAGGATCATGGCTCCTCCTGAGAACACACGCTTAACCACAAATGGCCCTTCATACGTAGGGGTCCATTTGCCCCTGGGATCACTTTGAGGAAGGATGATGCGTTTGATTACCAGGTCCCCAACTTGATACTCTTGCGGTCTGACTTTCTTGTTAAATGCCCTGATCATCCGTTTCTGATACGTTTGACCATGACAGATAGCAGTGAGCCTCTTTTCGTCAATCAGATTTAATTGATCAAGTCGAGTCTGGATCCAATCATCTTCATTCAAGTCTGCATCCTTCATTATCCGGAGAGAGGGTATCTGGATTTCAAATGGCAAGACTGCCTCCATGCCATAGACCAAAGAGAAAGGAGTTGCCCCGGTTGATGTCCTTGCTGAGGTGCGGTACCCATGAAGAGCGAACGGTAACATCTCGTGCCAATCTTTATAGGTCACTGTCATCTTCTGCATAATTTTCTTGATATTTTTATTGGCTGCCTCTACAGCCCCATTCATCTTCGGCCGGTAGGGAGAAGAATTGTGATGCTGTATCTTGAATTGTTCACAGAGTTCAGTGATCATTTTGTTATTGAGATTGGTACCATTATCCGTAATGATTCTTTCTGGGACGCTGTACCGACAGATCAGATTATGCCGGATGAAACGTGCCACGACGCTCTTGGTTACTGTGGCGTAGGAAGCTGCCTCAACCCACTTCGTGAAGTAATCGATCGCCACCAAGATGAAGCGATGCCCATTGGATGCCGTCGGTCGGATCTCACCGATCATATCGATGCCCCACATTGCGAAAGGCCAAGGTGCCGTCAGGACATTCAAAGGAACCGGAGGGATATGCACCTTGTCAGCATAGATCTGGCATTTATGACAAGTTCGGGAGTGTTGGTAACAATCGGCTTCCATTGTGGACCAGAAATATCCTGCCCGAAGGATTTTCTTAGCCATGGTGTGTCCACTAGAATGGGTTCCAAACGTACCTTCATGAAGTTCTATCATGATTTTCTCTGCTTCAGCCTTATCCACACAACGTAGCAGAGTTGAATCATGATTCCGTTTTTAGAGAATGCCGTTGCTGAGGAAGAATTTTGCAGCAAATCTCCTCATGAACTTCTTATCATTGACAGATGCACCTTCAGGGTATTCTTGAGCTTCCAAGTACCTCTTTACCTCGTGATACCAGGGTTTTTCAGTCACCTTCTCAGCCTCGAGCTCGCAGCAGTATGCCGGTTCATCCAACTTCCAGATTATGATTCGGGGAGCCTCATTGTCCCATTTAACCTTGAACATTGAAGACATCGTGGCTAGTGCGTCCGCTAGCTGATTCTCCTCTCTGGGGAAATGCTCAAAAGTTATCTCTTCAAAGTGAGGGAGCAAGGTCGACACATACTCCTTGTAAGGAATAAGATTCGGGTGTTTCGTATCCCACTCGCCTTTGATCTGATTGATCACGAGAGCGGAATCTCCGAAGACACTTAGAAATTTTATCCTTAAGTCGATTGCAGCTTGTAAACCCATGATACATGCCTCGTATTCTACCATATTGTTGGTGCAGCCGAAACATAATCGGGCGGTGAGGGGAGTATGAGTTCCTTTGGGAGATATGATTACAGCGCCGACGTCGTTACCCAAAGCATTGGAGGCTCCATCAAAATGCATAGACCATCGGGATCCTTCCTCAGGTCCTTCATCCGGTCCAGGTACTTCACATTCAGTTACCACCATGATGTCTTCATCCGGAAAATCAAAGTTTAATGATTGGTAATCGTCCACAGGTTGGTGTGCCAAATGATCTGCCAGTACACTTCCCTTAATTGCTTTCTGAGTCGTATACTGGATATCATATTCTGTTAAGATCATTTGCCATCTCGCTATTCTTCCAGACAGAGCGGGCTTTTCAAATATGTACTTGATGGGATCCATCTTTGAAATCAATAAAGTAGTGTGAGTCAGCATATACTGTCTCAGCCGGCGATCAGCCCATACAAGAGCGCAGCAAGTTTTCTCAAGCAGTGAGTAACGAGACTCACAGTCGGTAAACTTTTTGCTCAAGTAATAAATAGCGTGCTCTTTTCGGCCAGACTCGTCATGCTGCCCCAGCACACACCCCATTGAATTATCAAGTACCGTCAAGTATAGTATCAGAGGTCTTCCTTCCACTGGTGGCATAAGGATGGGTGGCTCTTGGAGATATTCCTTTATCCTTTCAAAGGCGGCCTGACATTCATCATTCCAGCGTACCACTTGATCTTTCTTCAGTAATTTGAAGATTGGCTCACAAGTAGCAGTTAGATGTGAGATGAATCGGGCGATGTAATTCAGTCGTCCTAGAAAACCTCTGACTTCTTTCTCTGTTTTTGGAGTCGGCATCTCTTGTATGGCTTTTACCTTGGCAGGGTCCACCTGAATACCCTTATCACTTACAATGAAACCTAGCAATTTTCCGGATCTTACCCCAAAGGTGCATTTGTTGGGATTCAACCTCAGCTTGTATAACTTGAGTCGATCAAACAACTTCCTCAGATGATCAAGGTGCTCCTCCTCAGTTTGAGACCTCGCAATCATGTCATAAACGTATACTTCAATCTCATGATGGATCATATCATGAAATAAAGCAACCATGGCACGTTGATAGGTTGCCCCAGCATTTTTCAATCCGAATGGCATGACCTTATAACAGAAGGTGCCCCACTGAGTCACAAAGGTAGTCTTCTCCATATCCTCTGGAGCCATCTTAATCTGATTATACCCTGAAAAACCATCCATGAAGGAGAACACCTTGTGTTGAGCTGTATTGTCAACAAGGACATCGATGTGAGGTAGGGGGAAATCATCCTTGGGGCTGGCCCTGTTCAAATCCCTGTAGTCGACACACATTCTGACTTTACCGTCCTTCTTCGGTACTGGCACCACATTGGCAACCCACTGGGGGTAGGAAGTCACTGCAAGGAACCCGGCATCAAACTGTTTCATAACCTCGGCCTTGATCTTTTCAGACATCTCTGGACGCATCCGTCGGACTTTTTGCTTTACTGGAGGGCAGTCTTCCTTGGTTGACAGATGGTGAACTACAATGTCGGCATCCAAACTAGGCATATCTTCATAGGACCAAGCAAAAATCTCCATGTAGTCTTGTAGCATCTGGATCAATCGTTGCTTCACGCTGAGCTCTAGATTGGCACCAATCTTGACCTCTTTCCTATCCGTCTCAGTACCCAGGTTAATTGTCTCCACAGGCTCTTCATGTGGTTGAATAGCTCTCTCTTCCTGGAGTAGTAGTCTTGCGAGTTCACCAGGCACTTCGCAATCATCTTCACCTTCGTCTTCGGCCAAGTTGATCGGATTTTCGAAGTCATAACTGGCGGTAGCAGAGCTGTTACCAGTGAGATCCAGAGTGGATTGAAACCTGTATAAGTGAGTGTGTGTAAATATAGCTGTTTTGCAATATATATAACACAGAAAGGAAAAGAGCGCAAGATTTGAAATGCAACAAACGTCCAATGTTTTGATTGATGATATATGAAAATGTCATACAAAAAGCCCTCACAAATGGAGCTACGATGCCCCGGGTAGGACACCGAGCCAACAAAGTTTTAACATATTGTTTGTTACAAATCGGGAATCAAAAGAAATTAATTACTGCGTGACAAATGTGATAGGGGTAAAATCCTTCATCGTCCAGTTGCTTGGTCCGTTGCTGGTGGTCGGGTAGATCCAACTGTCAAACTCAACTTCCTCCTCATCCTCCTCGATAGCATTCACCCTTGAGCTGGAAATAAACACCGGGGCCTTTCCGATCTTCTCTTTGCGCACCGCCTTCTGAGCCTCTGCAGTAAAGCCTAGCCCAAACTTGTCGTTCTTCTGAGTGAAGTCAGGAAGCTGACCCCAGTATGCACAATTGCCTTTCTGAACCACAGCCCGGGCATCCCTTAGGGAAGCCATCTTCAAGGAATCATTCTCTTCGGCTATTGTCTCTGCAGCTGCTGAAATTGGATGCACCTCCTCGAAATGCTGGAAGGGGGTTTCAATAAACTCTCCGTCCATCTCAATGTACCGGAAGGAATTCAAATGGCTCACCATATACTCCTCTTCTCCTTGCACAGTGACGATCTTCCCCCTGACGGGATACTTCAGCTTCTGGTGCAAGGTGGAGGTCACTGCCCCAGCTTTATGGATCCAAGGTCGACCCAGCAGACAAGAGTATGATGGACGTATATCCATCACATAAAAGGTAGAGTCAAACACTTGGGAGCCCACACGAATAGGGATGTTAACTTCTCCATGAACCATCCTTTTGGAACCGTCAAAGGCCCTGACGATGATATTGCTGGGTTTCAACTCCAGGCCTTCATAATCCAGACGGTCTAAAGCCTTTTTCGGTAGAACATTCAAGGAAGAACCAGTATCCACCAATACATGTGCCAGAGTAGTGCCCCTGCACTCGATAGAGACATGCAGGGCATCATTGTGGTCTCTCCCTTTCGCGGTCAGGTCAGCATCTGAAAAACCCAAGCCATTGACTGCTGTCAGGTTTGCTATGCAATCAGTGAACTGGACCGCAGACGTCTCCTGCGGCACATGGGCCGTCTTGAGAAATGAGATCAAAGCCTTAGCATGGGCCTCGGAGCATAGCAATAGGGAGAGCAGGGAGATCTTGGAGGGTGTATGCCCCAACTGCTCGACAACATTAAAATCACTCTTCTCTATTATTTTCAGAATCTCCTCCATTTCTTGTCGGGAGGCCTCAGCATTTATAGGTATTGGTGCCTCCTTCCGGGCAGGCTCTTCTTCAATTCCTTTGCCCCGAGCATTTGATGACTCGGCAGCAGGGGAAACAACTTGATCAACAACAGGAACGGGTATACTTGTAGGTTTTATAAGAAGGGGTCTTCGAATAGCGGGCGGTGCAATGTCAGGCGAGAAGAGCCTGCCACTGCGGGTGACCTTGGCTGGACCAATGATATCGCAGATACTGGCACTAGCGTCGAATTCTTGTTTGATTCCATTTACATACACGTCTGCCCCATAATGCCAGGGGACAGCTTTATCAGACACGTAGGGGAGAGGCCCCGGAACAGTAATGATCACAGGTGCAACAGTCGTAATTTGAACAGGCTTCTTCGGGGGAGCCTTGATTGGATTTTTGAAGATGGTGATCACAGAAACTTCTTTCATCGGAACCAATTGAACAGCAGTCTTTTTGAATAGAATTTCCTTGCTATCCATTAGGCCCTGGATGCCTAACCTCAGCAAGGGACAATCAGATAGGGAAATAGCACAGAACAGGCAACCTTCACCGCAACCCGGAAATAAACCGGCCCGCAGTAGGTTCTTCTTAACAGTCTTCAGAGGGGTGACAACTTCATTTACCGAAACAACGTACATTTCTTCTTCGATGGCATTTACTCTATGCTGGGGCATAGGAGCAGTTACAACATTTGGTCTTTCTGGCGCTTCAAACTGAATTTCCTTTGCGTCGATCAGATCTTGCACTTTGTTTCTCAAGGCCCAGCAATCATCAGTAGTGTGCCCGGGACTATCAGAATGATAAGCACACCGGGCATTTGGGTTATACTTAGGAGACGCAGTGTTGACAACCTTAGGAGCTTCTTTGAGGGTCACCAGGTTGGTGGATAACAGTTGGGGTAAAATTTGAGATAAGGTCATACTTAGTCGGGTATACTGCCTCTTGGGCCTTTCGCTTCTTTGTTGATTGTACTGCTGAGGAGCAGCAACAGGTTTGGAGATGACCAAAGCATTGACGGCTTGGCGACTTTCGGGCTTGACTTGTCTTCTAGGACCATAGACGGCGCTTGCTTCTTTCTTAAACGGCCTCTTCTCAGCACTTGTAGAGGCAGCCTTCTGTATCTTGCTTGACCTGATGCCAGCTTCAATTCTTTCTCCCGTTAATATCAAATCTGTAAATCCAGCGGAGGAGTTGCCAACCAAATGATTGAAAAACGGACCAGACAACGTCCCCAGAAACATATCAACCAGTTCTCGATCAGTCAATGGAGGCTGCACCCTGCCAGTCAAATCTCTCCATTTTTGAGCGTACTCTTTGAACCCTTCACCCGTTCCTAGAGACATACCCTGAAGTTGGGTACGCGTGGGAGCGAGATCAGAATTGTATTGGTATTGTCTGTAGAATGCGGTTGCCAAATCTTCCCAGTGTCGGATGCTAGTTCCATCCAATTGGTAGAACCATTCAAGCTGTGACCCCGAGAGGCTATCTTGGAAGAAGTGAATCCAGAGGTTCTTATCCGCCGTGTAAGGTTGGATTTTCCTTACGTACGACCTCAGATGCAGCTTTGGGCAGGAGACCCCATCATACTTGGCGAAGGCAGGTGCTTTAAACTTGTGTGGAATTACTACCCCAGAAGATAACCCTAAATCTCTGAAATCCAGTCCCGGCACATTCTGAATTTCCATGGCGCTCAAGCGGTCCTCCAATTGCTTGTACCTGTCAGCAGCAGGCGGGTATTGTTCGTCATTATAGTCCGTCTCGTTGTCGGAGACTGCGGGACTAGGAGCTCCTCCCCCTTGGGGACTGTTTTTCTCAGCAGAAGAAGTGGTTGGATCAGCTTCATTATGGAGTGTGTTCCCAAATCTGCGTCCAGTGTTGAACAATGCAGTCCTCTTTTTCTTCTTCTTCTTCATGAGTAGAGTCTTCAACTCTTGCTGACCTTGGGCTAGGCTTAGGACCATCTCTTGAAACTGTGCACTTTGGGCCTGAAGGGCCTTGATTGCCTGCTCACTGGATGAGTCTGGATTCATGATGACTGTTCACACAAACAACGAAGAAAATTAAGCAACCTGTGAAATAGGGTACCTGCTTATGCGTATGGTGCAATGGAATGCGTATGTATGCAATGCATTCAAGGATTTAGAACATTCAAAATTTGTTGTAGACAAAAAAGAACGCACATCATATTAATAAGGAGAAATTCGTTAGTACATAAATGCCCCATGGGCCAAATATTACAAAATAACTCCTTAAGGTAGAAAAACATTGCGCATCCTCTTTGGCGCGATGTAGGTGTTGAGATTCCTTTCCTCGTGCAGTAGGCGGGTGAGTTCCAGGACCTTCTTTTCGCTAGCGTGTAGACTGGTCTCAAGAGAATTCCGTTCTTCCTTAAGCTGGATCCAGCTCTTCTGCATCTCTTCCCAGGAGGTGGGCATGTCGGGATGTTGAATGGTGTAGGACGCCTCTCCTTCTAAGACTGGTTCTTTGATCATAGGAAGCATATGAGGATAAGGCATCACTAATTTCTGGGAGCGGGCTCGTACCCACTTGAGATAAGGTTCCAACGGGATGGAGTTCCGGTGCCCCAATGTCTTGCTGTCTATCCTACTTGGCATCCTCCAAGCTCTGATAAATCTCTGACGAAGTCCTTGAGTATCGTTGTCGAAGTCAAAAACTATGTCAGGAATTAACATGTCATGAGGGCCATCCTTCTGAGCATAACCAAACTGTCTCCAAGCCAGGCATGGGTTGTAGGTAATACCTCCTTTGATTCCAAATAAAGGAACATTAGGGTACTCCCCGCAACGATCAATGATAGTGACGTCTTCCCTGGACCTAGGACACCAATGTATATCTGCATGCGTGAGAGTCATTAACCATTGTGACCATCTCAAACCCCGCTCGTTCTTCAAAACTGATTGTGGAAGGTGCGAAATAAACCACCTTCCCAGGAGAGGAGTGCAACACAAAAGGACACCCCTTCTTCTCATGGTTCGAGTGTAACATGAGTGAAGGATGTCCCCCAGCAGTGTAGGTATAGGATTCCTGGTCATGAAGATCTGGACAGCACTGATATCAATAAGTTGATCTGGGTTAGGGAATAACACCAAACCATAGACAAGGAGGGCCATAACTTCTTCAAAAGCTTGTAGGTCAAGGGAGTTCCAACATTCATGGGCCTTCTCAAACAGAAACCTGGCTAAGAAACCCTTGATACCACTTCTAACTTCCCAATGTCCCTTGAGGTCAGATGACTGTAGGTGCAAGGCTTTAGCAATTTCTTCAAGCTTGGGCTCCTCTTCCGTACCGTTGTAGGGTAGTTGATCAAGGATAGGGACCTTCAGGAGTCGGGAGAACTCTTCCAATGTAGGCACCAATTGATAATCCGGAAAAGTGAAACAGTGATGCAGAGGGTCAAAGAACTGGAACAGGACCTTTATCAAATCTTCCTCAATGTTGGTGTTAACCAAGCTGGTGAGTTTTCCATGTCTCTCACTGAATGAAGAATCCTCGGGAATCCTGGACATAAGTTCCTTAAGCTGAGGAGGGATCTTTACAAGGCTGATCTGAATTGTCTTTCTACGAGCAGTTTCCATGTCCTATAAAACAAGAACAAAGATGAAGATTCGAAACCCTTGAAATGGTTAGTCAATGCACATGATGTTATATGATGTTATGATTAAATACACCACAAATATTAACAAAGGCAAACATGGTAAGGCACACAAGTCACACAAGACAAACCCTTAGGGTTTAGGCCTGCATGGGGTCTGGGTATTACCCTCTTGAAGTTTGGTGGGCTCAACCTGTCCTATTAGAAGTAACCGGGTTCTAAGGGTCCCAATATCACTGGATTACTTTCATTGTTCATCGTTTCGATTTAGCCACTGAACTGGCGACCGAAATATCCCAGGAAAGCAACCCTCAATTGAGTGTAGTATCGAGTATCAACCAACCTCGGACTGCACCAAAGTCAGTTATCTCACTACCCTAAAAAGGCCAAGATGGTTCAATTAAGGTTCCTAAGGTCAGTTGATGCTTCACGACACCACGTGGCGGCCCCGTACTCTCCTTGACTGAACTCAAGGGTTACCGGTACACACCAAAGTGCCACATCAACGTAGCAGACTGCTTCAACCATGTCGGTATACCCCGCACAGTTCCCTCACAGCCTTGTTGCTACTTTCTAAGAAGGTATCCCCAGATCCGGGTTAGGATCTATAAAACTCCGATACAAAGCCCACAAATGTAAAAGCAAACAAGACAATCAATTGAAAACAAAGGTGATCTAAGCCCTAAGGTTACTCCACTTAAAAAATATTCCCCAGCAGAGTCGCCAGTTCTGTGATACGGTGGGAGAACTGACTAGGGGTTTTGCGTTTTGTATTCGCAAATGTTGCGGTTAGCAAGAGTCGCCACCGACTTTTTATTTTATCCTAAGGAAAGGTTAAAAAGCACAGCAAAAACCTTTTGAGATGTTTTCTTGGGTTCGGGGAGTAGATTATAGAAAGGGAAGGTATTAGCACCCTTTCTATCCATGGTTATCCATGGGCTCTTAGTTACTTGCTTAGATCACTTGCCTTTTGTTTTCAATTGTTTTAAATGGTGCTTGAGTGTGTGGGTTTGAAAATGTTTTGAAAAGAGGCCAATGTGGTGGCAACCTTTGTAATGATCCATGTGGGGATGTGTACAAAGATGTATGTCTTTTGAAAAGGTTTTCATTTGTTTTTGAAAGTTGTTTTGAAAGTGTAGTGATGTGTGATTTTGAAATTAGGCAAGTGTTTTGTTTTGCAAGTTTGATTCAAGTAACTAAGAGGTTATCTACTCCTAAATTTCTCAAAAGATTATTGCTATGTTTTAACCCTTTTAACAAACTTGCTCCACCATTGTATTTGGTGGGCAACCTTGTGTTAGGATGTGAAAGGGACAGGCGCGGGTCATCGTTTTAGACCATAATTGCAACGGCGTTAAATGTCTTTGAGCAATTTCTCTAAGGGACTTGATCATTTGTTTTTGTTTGTTTTGAAAAGTTTTGTCGAGGGACTATGATCATTCAAATTGTTTGCTTTGCCCAAAGAAGTTCAACATGCAATATGGCCCATTTATTTGAAGGCAACAAGTGGAATACCCTAGGGGGTGCAAGTGTGATTTGTGTGTCCATTTTCATGCTTGTTTATCTTGTATTAGGTCAAACTATTCTTTTATCGTTTTTTCGCATACAAACCCTAATTCTAACATGTTATCATTAGAAAGCAATAAAGTGCGAATTTAAAGTTACTAAGCTATTACAAAACCAAATATGGGAAGGGGGGTACAAATGTTCAAATGGGGATATTGACAAGAATTTAAATCTAAATTATTACATCATTTGAATATTTGCAATTTAAATAATGTACAAAAATTAAATAAAAATGCAAGATGCACAAAAATGTTTTGTATATGTATGAAAAAATATTATTTATGTAAAAGAGAAAAGAAAATAAAAATGTATTATTTTTTGGAGTATTTTGAATTTAGGGTAAAAACCCTAATTCTAAAGAAAAGGTATTATTTTCTAATTTAATACAACTATTTATTTATTATTTATAAAAATAATATAATAATGAAGTATATTGTGAAAAAAATGTATTTTTGTATCAAATATTAATAAAAATGAAAAAAATTCAAGTATTTTTACATTTTAGCTTAAATGTATTAATAAGCATATATATAT
The DNA here is from genome assembly GCA_948472305.1 of Vicia faba. Lineage (NCBI taxonomy): Eukaryota > Viridiplantae > Streptophyta > Magnoliopsida > Fabales > Fabaceae > Vicia > Vicia faba. Next base: position 587,732,404 of record OX451736.1, on the reverse strand, counting down.
ATATATATATTAAACCCTAAATATGTATTATACACAAAATAAGTATTTATTTAATATTTTAATAAAATAAATAAAAGAGTATTTTCTTTTTTTTTTGTGTGAAATATTTTCAGAAGGTAAATAAAAATAAAAATGTATTTACACTATTTTTCCTATTTATTCTAATAATGGTATATATATATATATTATGCATAAATAAAGAAACAAATCAAATAAATATGCCATAAATTCAGAAAATGATGGAAAAAATATTTTTAATTTTTTAATGCCATGAGAAAAAATAAACAAAGACAACCAAAAAAGAAAAAGTCAAAAATGTTAAAAAATGAACAAATGGGCTCAGGGGGGTGTGAATCAAAAAAGATGGTGTGAAAATCAAAATAACACAGGCCCAGCCCACTCCACTCCTTCTTCAACCTCCAGCTTCAAACATTTGAAAAACGCGCGCCCCTGTTCTTCAATGTCTAACTCCTGATTCTTGGCTTTTCAGCAAAAACTCATAACACAAGAAATGTTCAGCATGAAGAGACGGTTTCAACCATATAAATAACTTGACCTATCTCTCTAAGATGAGGGAGAATTTCTCCTCCCCCAATTTCTGACCTAACTTTTCATCAATGTTCAGACATGAAATTCTCTAAGCACACGAAACATAAATGAAATCTAATCATATGAGCGTGTTCAGGGCTATGATTGTGACATGTTTTCTTCAAAAATCTAAAGCTAACAATGCCTAATAAGAGAGATAGAACTCCATGAATATACCTGTTCAGTTGGAATCGAGCTTGGCAATGGAGGATGTTTCAGAGTGAAATGATGACTTGTATAGCTTCCTTGAAGTGTAAGGATGCTTTTCCAAGTCCTACTTTATCTTGAAACTCCCTGAATCGAGCTAGTGAACTCCAACTGCAAAACAGAAATTTAAAAATGGTGAAGTGGCTTCGGGGTGTTACAGGTCAGGTTTAAGGACAGGGTTAGCTTGCATATGTTGTAAGGAAGGTAGAGGAACAAGTTTGGACAAGAATGCTCGAAGGGATTGAGAGATAGCACTCAATCTGCAGGGCTTCCCCTGTTTGTGCAGTTTCAAGGTGATTTTGAGATGGAGGATGCTTGGGAGGTTCAGGACTCGTGCCAAAGCTTGGGTATGTTCTATGGAATGTGTTTGATAGCTTTTGTGTTGTGTGTCTATGCTGAAGAGAGAGTTGGCATAAGTTATGGACCTTTCTTCACACTTAAGCTACAAAGTGCAACTTGGCTCTCTAGGTCAGTACAGGCCCTCCCACTATGCTGCTATCCCTTGCCTTGATCAGTGCAATTTGCTCACAAACTTGTGCCAAGAAGATCTTGATTGTACCACTTGGATTGCAAACTTGACATAAAGTTCTTCTTTTCAAGAATGGAAATAATGCTTTTTCTAGTTTAGGCTTAATTCCTTGTGTAATGACCAAAGGCTTAGAATAACAACTTGGTTCAATGGTTTTGCATTAAATTAAGGAGTGTAATTTGGTTTAAGGACCTGCAAAGTAGCACAAACTATGCTGAGTTCAAATTTGCCAAGTTTATGAACATGTTTTGATGAAGAACAAAAGTGAATTCTTGCCAACTTGTGAAATTCGAATCTCTCAAGTTATGAGGTTGTTTAATGAGTTCTTGGACATTTTGGAAAGCTTGGAATGTGTACTACAATCCATCTTTGAAATGCAAATCAAAATTCCAAGTGGAAGGGTATGAAAAGTGGCCTTGAAGTGGGGTATAAAACCTTGTCAAAATAGGTTAAATTTCACTAAGTTAAAAATGGTTTAGTGCCCTTATTCAAAAAAATATAACTTGAGATACAAGCTTCAAATGAGAAAACTTTGTGAATCAAAGTTGTAGATTATGAAACAAGCTACAACTTTCATGTTTTGACTTTTGTTTGAATCCAAATGGATCATGGTGAAAAGATGGGGCAAAGTTGGGAAAAAATTAGGGTTTTTCATAACTTAGAAAAATTCTAAGTTATGAAAAAATTCCATTTTCAAACCCTAATTTGCATTTTGAGATTTCTTGGTGAACAAGTTTCATGATTTGGCATATTTTGATGAAAAATGAATCTTGACTCTTGATTTTGACCAAAAAGTCAAAGTTTGACTTTTCAGTATACAGTCAAAATTGATCAATTGACTGGGAAATTCAACTGTCAATCTTGTGTACTTGGGATCTTTTGAGCTTGATGAATGTGTCAAGACCATTTCATTGAGTCCTTGAGGCTATGTGTGAGCTTGATTTGCCATTGGCTAGGTCAAACAGTCAAAAATTGCCTTTGTGCAGTCAAAACCCTAAAAATGACCATTTTGCCCTTTTGGTGATCTGATCAAATTTCTTGTGGAATTGTGATCCAAACTTGATCAAATGGTCCATAGGAGTTCATAATGTTGATGTGGGTCAAATTTCATGAGATTTGACTGTCAATTGGCCACAGTTGACTTTTCCCCCAATACAGCTGATTTCTAGGTCAACTGTCCCACTGACTGGGCAAAACTTGGAATCAAGACTTGAAACTTGGTATAGGTAAACTTGGGAGTCCAATATGAAGCATGAAAGTCATCTTAGGCATTTTAGGTCAAAACATCCTTGGGAAAACACAAACCCTAATTAGTCCACAGTGCAAGGAGAAGTATTGAGCAGAGGCAACCCTAACTGGATCTTGATCTTCAAAGGTATTGTGATGAGAAAATGTTGAGGAAATGGGAGGGCAAATTTTGGGGTACAACAACTTCCATCTCATAGTCCACTCATGTGTTTCTTCTCCAAATCAATCCTAAAGCTTCCTTACATCAAATATAAGTCATCCTCATCCCTATTTTGGAACTATAACACCTCCTTCAGTATCCTCCATAACCAAAATCAGTCACATGCACGTTGACTTCTCTAGCACGATTCAACCACTCTAAGCTCAAAGTAACTATTGAAATAGCTTCCTGGAGGTTCAGTGAAGCTAACTACATCATTACAACACCTTGAAGTATGCTCAAACTCAAAACACGATCTCCATCTACAAGGTGATTTTTCTGAACTTTTATCTCTTCATACAAGCATCATTTGGCTTTCATTTTAAAAGATAAAATGTAGACATCATTACTCTAAAACTAATCATGCTTCTAGCCTTCATTTATATTGCCTGAGCATGGAGAATTTTGAGTTTGAACTTCCTGAAAAAGTTAGGTTAAATTTGGTACCGACAGAAATTTGTGTACATCTTTGATCCATAGCTTTAGTTATTTTCATGGTTGAAATCGTGGTTAAATTTCAAGCAACTTTCATGTTTACATTTTCCATTTTGGTTGAGAAATGAGGAAGTTACAGATTTTGAAAAATGTTGAAGAACATCCTGTCGCGAGGAAGAAGAAGATGACATGTCCAAGACAAGGTTTATAATATATTTATTGGTTTTTTTTTATAAATATAAGATGTATAGCCACCCAGTGGTAGAGAGCGCACGCGTAAGGCATTATTGTTAAGGGTTATGGGTTCGAGCCCCAACGACACCTTTTGTTCCTTTTTTTTCAATATTTTCCTTTTTTTCTCTTCTCATTTTCAGCACGCCTGGGCCATCCATTGTTGGGCCTAGTTCTTTTACTCACTATCACCCCATGTTTGCTCAACAACATTGGCCCAACATTTTATTTATTTTGTTTTTTCTGATATAAACAAAAACAAACATTGGGCCTAACATCAAACTCTTTTACTTTCTAACCACCCATTTTCTTTTCAAACCCCCGACTTCATATTTTATTTTTAATTTTATTTTGTTCACTTTTCTTTTCTTTTAATATTATTATAAAAAACAATATATTTTACTAAAATACTTAAAATAAAAATTATTATTTTATTTTCACTTTATTTTATTTCCTTTAAACAAAAGACCTAAAAATAGTTTCTTAACAAATTATTTTTTTAAAATTAATTTAGACTTAGGTTTTTATTTTAATTTTATCTTTTAATTAAATTAACTTATACTTTAGGTTTCTAATTAATCAACTTCTTTTTAAATCAATTAGGGTAATTAAAACTCTTTTCATACAAAAAGCCATAAAAACAATTTTCTTTTCTTTTACATTATCTTTACATTCTTGTATATTTTGTTTTGCATTATTCAATTTGGTTGTAATAGTAATTAGGTTTTAATTTACTTCATCCCCATTTGTAAATTTGTATCCCCTATCCCCTAAAGTATTGTAATAGCATAGGACTTTAAATTTCGCAACTTATCACTTTCCATATTATTGCTAATAATTAGGGTTTGTATGGAAAGACTTAAAACCAAATAATATACAACCCTAATTCAAGACAAAATAAATGAAAATAATACACTTCGCACACTAGTACCTCTAGGGTAACCCATACTTTTTGCCTCGGATAAAAAAAACAGTCATGTCCCTCGAACGTGGGATACTTTAGCAAAGACCCTTGATTACAAGATTGTAGTCCCTCGATGACCCTTCAATGTTTCCTTTGATAACCGATCTTAGTCCCTCACAATAAATTTCTAAGGTATCCTATAATGTTGCCTTCTATGACTATACGATGACCCACGTTTGTCCCTTAACATCCAATGATAAGGTTTCTTACTAACTAATGGTAAGATAACACTATTTTAAGGAGGAGGAAAAGAACAAAGACCTTTTGAGTAGGTAGAACGCTCGTAGTTGCTTTCTCATAAACATTTCAAAACAAAACATCTTCCAAATGCACCAACACTTTCATGAAATATTTTCAAAAGTCAACACTTTGTATACATTCTTATAGAGACGAGAATTATTACAAAGTTCGCCTAAACAAAGGCACTTTTCAAAAAATACTTTCAAAACAAACACAAACATATTTACAAAGTGTTTCAAAGTGAGCTAGCAACTAAGATCTCGTAGATGACTACAGATTAAAATGGTGCTAACACCTTCCCTTTTCATAACCTACCCCCCGAACTCAAGAAAAATTCTCAAAAAGGTCTTTCCTGTTATTTTCACCCTTTCATTTATTAGATAAAAGAAAATTCAGTGGCGACTCTTGCTATCTGCAACAATTGCGATAAAACACAAAACATTCAAGTTAGTTCTCCCATTGTATTACAAAGGTGAAAATGGTCCTCGGCCCGCTTCGTTGTCATGCTTAGAAACAATGTTAAATTTCTTGAGGAAGAACTTTGTCAACTTTGAGATCCTCTCCGACTTGAAGGAAAAATCTCTACAATTGAGGGCAAAGGATAACTGATTTCTACCGAAAAGAATATGTGCTTCTAAAAAACTGCAAGAGGCTAATCAATGAAAACTAAAATAAATGATATTTTTCCCTCTCATATGGTTAGCGTGCTATAATTTTAAAATGATTTATCCAAGATAATGATTACGGAACAAAGTAAATCGATTAAGATTTTTGCCTTAATTGTAACTTTGGTTCTGTTATTTCTTTTAATTTTTTTAAGTTTTGATCCTCATTTTTAAATCTCGGTTTTTGTCCTTCATTTTGTTTCTTTTTTAGGATTTTAGTTCCCTTTAAATTTGAGACTAATTTTCAATGAAATGATACTATTAAGAATGATGTGTCATTGTCAAATGTATCAAATTTTATTATAAGTCACTTTTTAGTATTAGTAATTATGTTATTTATTATAAAAATGTTTATTATTATTAAAAATATCAATTTTAAAAATATATAATTGTGTACTAATCTTGCTTCTTTTGCGTATGTCATATTCTCTTCTTCTCCTCTGCCATTCATGAACTTCGTTGTTCTTCAATTTTGTCACATTTTTCTCTTTCATGGATGATTCGAACTTCTCATATGCCACAACCATTAAGTTTGGTCTTTGAAGAAAAGGAAAATAGATGCTGGTGTAACCTTGATTCGCCATTGATGACATCATGGACTTACGAGAATACCAGAAAAATGTTTAATAATTGGGGCCATTTTAAGGCGGTGAGGAAAAAATATATAACTATTTTTAATAGTTTTCTAAAAAATGAGCAATTGTGTAAAATATGTTATTAGATCGTTGAAAGACATAAATAATGAGCTAATACATATAATGAGAGACATAAAGAAAAATGAAGATCGTTGAACATGAAGAGTAAATTTCTGGATGATTTTATGGGTTTTTCATTGGTGTTTGTTATGTTACTTGTGTTTGCATTAGTTGCAACGCATGTATTAAAGTAATGTAATTTTCTTATCGCACTAGTTGTCCTTCATAAAGATTCCTTTATCTTTATCCCACAATATTTCTTTCTCCAATTACCATATAAATTTTTAACACATGATATATGTTCAACATATTGACTTTTCTCTATAATAACTGACATCAAACCCTAAATTAAAGTAACATAAGTCTTGTGTTGGATGTATTGTAAATGATAAAGTAATAACTTTAGGAACCATTTTCATGAGCCCTTTGTTTCAACTTTAACAACTACATATGCTATCAACGTCATCTTTTTATTTTCATCCATGCCAACAACAACTATAAACTTACCCCCAAGTCCCCTTTTAAAAAAATCATCTAAACTAGTCAGAGGTTTGTATGTGTTTTCAAATGATGCCTTACATGCTTCTAAGTATTACATAAATTCTCTCAAATACATGACCACCACCAGAATCAACACATTGAATCTTAATTATGGAGTCTAGTGTTGACTTAGTCAATTGATATGTATAACTCCTCAAATGTGTGAATTATTCACGATCAAGACCTGTGACAATCATGTTACTCATGATGCTAACAAGTTTCCAAAATTGATTGGCAGTCCTCATACTAAACCTTATATAAAAGGGACAACCTTTCATGCTTCTTACAACCTTTTTCTTATTGTCATTTGTTTTAGGAGACAATTTTTATTAGTATGCGTTGCATATTCTTTTATACCATCTCTACTTTGCAACTTATCTTTGAACATCATCCCTAACTCAAATTTTGTACTTTCTTTAAAATTTGAAAAACCTCTCCATTTCATCTTCAACATCATCACTTTATGGTGGAATATGCAGCTCATCTGAATCACAAATCTCATTATAAAAAATAACATTATGTCTGGACATTTTTTTTGTTGGCTCATTTAGAAGAACTATTATCCAATCTACAATAACATTAGAACCTAAATCATACTCATCACTATCATCATCCTTATCTTCCTCATAATTCAGATCAATTTCACTTTAATCATCCTCCATATTCACATCAGCTTGAACATCCTCCATATTCACATCAACTTGAACATCCTCACATTCACATCATTTTGAACATCCTCCATATTCACATCAGCTTGATCATCCTCTACATTTACATCAACTTCAACCTCAACAACACCAATTACCTTATATAAAACATAATTACCCATCTTCAACACTCCAAATTCTTCAGAAACATAAGATGTGAAGAAATCCTTCTTTTGTGTAACATGCAATGTAGCACCACCGTTAACTACTCGCATGCTCTCGTATAATACAACATTAACATACTCATGATCATGGAGAATAACAAGATCATCACTAGTAGCAGTAGTAACATGATCATCATCGTAATCTTCATGATCTGTTTGTTTAGTCTTACCCTTCTTGCCTTTGTTATCCCTTTTCCACTGATAATAATAATTATGTACATGTCATGTTTTGTGACAATAATGACACTCTTGATTCTTGTATCATGGCTTGGACTTGCTTTTGATATTCTCTATACTGCCCATGGTTTATTTTTCTTACTTCTACCCCTATTTTCATGTACAAGTACCTTTGATTAAGATGAAGAACCACGTGACTTCCTTCTCATATTATTATCAAGAATACCGCCCTTAGCTGCTTCTAAAGATAGAACACCTTTAGGAGCGGAGCTTGTGATTGGAACCTGAAACGTCTCCCAAGACTCTAGTAAAGATAACAATAAAAATAGTCTCAAAATTTCATCATCAAATTTAATATCCATTCCTAAAATCTGATCAAGGAGCCCTTGAAATTCATTCAAGTGATATGAGATAGAAGTCCCCTCCTTATACTTCAAACTTATGAAGTTATTCAACAAGAAAAAATTATTATTCTTTGATTTTGAGGCATACAAAGACTCTATCTTCTTCCACAAATTTTTTGCATGTGTCTCATTATCAATATGATTATAAATATTATCTTCTATATATTGCCGAATAAAACTACATACCTGTAGATGTTCAAACTCCCATTCTTCATCAAACACATAATCCAACTTTGCAAAACTAAACACTGGTAAATGCAATTTCTTCAAAAATAGTAAGTCTTTCATTTCAACCTTCACAAATGGTAATTAAAATCATTCAACAATACCATCTTCGTATTTTTATTTGACTCCATTATTCAAACAAGTAAAATAAACCTTAACCAAGAGCTATGATGCCCCTCTGATGGAAAATAAACACACCATAGCATAGAAATATGCAACAGATATAAAATTTCCCAAACTTGTATGAACCTTGAGGATGAACAACAAATATGTGTTGTACCCCCAATTTTCCCCCCTAAGATCCCTCTATCATCTCATATCAACTCAATCACAACAAGATCACATTAGGGTTTGGTTCTTCTCCCTATCTCTAGGTTTGCTCATGAGGAATCACCAAGCACCTTGACTTGTATATTATGATCATATATGTTTTGTATTGATTAATTTTTAACTAATAAATACAAAGAATGTTTGCTCTACTTGATGATATTATAGGTGAAGGAACAACACATTTCATAAAGTTGATTCATAGGTTCATGAGTTTATTTCCATGCCTTCTCCAACAAAGCTTCATTGAGTTTCAAGCCTCATCATTTAAGATGCTTTAAATTAATATCATGACAAGGTATACTATGATTCATCATCCCTCAATTTATTAAATAAAGTCAAAAGATGCAAGGATTGATTGAAGAAGTTTGACCTAATTGGACAAATTCTTGATTCTTTGATCACAAGTACATAACTCTCTCAATATTTAATAATTGGAGGTGGTTTTTGTTGATATGGGTTCTTATTATCATACACAACAACCTCTATTCATATGGAAAAATTTATTATGCAGTAAAGTTTGTCAAACATGAAAAGGGTTTCCAAGTCATTTTGGTGCTTGAAGAGCTAGGGTTTTGAACTTCTATGGGCTATATCTTGCTCATCTTTTAAGATTTTTGAGTAATTACAAAGACATGCTTCTCTTTAAAGGGTTATCAACTAATAACTTCAAGAGTTTCAATAAAATTTGATGTGGAATATGCCTAATGATGAATAAAGATTACAAGTCTTCTAGATAGGCCATCAAATTTCCTTATGTAATTTCAGAAGATCATAACTTGGTCAATTTTTATCTCCTTGAGCCCATTATTTTTCCACAATGATCTTAAGGATGTTAACTTTAACTCTTATTTTATGTGTAAAGCTTTAAATGAGTGGAAGATTCCCTAAGAACCCAAAAGATTTTGGGTCAACTCATGAATTTTTACCAATTTTACAAAGCCATAACTTTTTCAATACTTGGTAGTTTCGAGTGATTCAAGTTTTACAATGCTCTTTGGGAAGTCTACTTCAATCTAGCATCATTTATCAAAGCTCTAAATTGGGATAATACCTTGTTTGAACTCAAAACATTATAGGTCACTTTTGAAGAAAAAACATAGAATTTTTTTGAAGTACAAAAAGTCAACATCTTTTTCTCAACTTTGACTAATCATAATTTATGGCTCAAAAATCCATTTGATATCATTCTTGGCACATTGTAAACATTGTGACCTTATTTTTCAAATGCTTCAAGAATCATGCCCTGAGACTCCTTGAGCTGTGAACACCATGGATTCAAAGATGGTACATTGAAACTGAAGTTTTCTTCAAAGTCAGAATTTAAAATTCATAATATGGCTTCTAATCACCAATTTAGAACACTTTTTTTATTTAAACATGTTTAAAAAAGTTCTCAAAGTTGAATTAAGGATCAAAATGCAGGAATTGATTGAGTTATGATCCACATGGGGTTACATTTTTCTCACTTTCGAGCTTGATCCAATTTCCCTCCAAACTTTAAATTTCCTCTTAATTCTTTGCACCATTCGCTTCCCTATAAATAGAGGGACATATTGCATTCATTTTATCAAGCTTGAATAGCCAGAATCACCCTGTCAAACTCTCTCCTTAACCCACTTTTTTGTAACTTCGAATTTAGTTTTACAGCCTTCCTCAATCCATTTTCTTTGTCAATTCTTCATCCTTGAACTTCACTGAAGCTAACTGAAGAAGAACCAAGCCCTAAAGCATCCTAAATAATGCTAGCTAAGTCAAGTTTCAGAGCTCTGAATTTTAGCTTCAATAGGTAGATTCCTTCATCAATTCTCTCAAAATTTGTTACTACAATGAAGCTCTCATCATTCTGATACTAGTCACAACATTTGTTTTCAACTGGAAGTGAGTTTTGGCCATGAATTTTCAAATCCCTATTCAATTTTTTCCCCTCTGGTTTTTTGCAAATCGACTGAGCTACACCTTAAATAAATTTTTCGCGAGGGTACAGTTGTTTTCGTCTTGATGAGACGAAGCGAATAGAATATGTATGAGCTCCTAATTTTACAGTATGAGAGTCCTGCAATTCGCGTGGCTGGAGGTTAAAGAGGACCAACGTGTCATCTTTCAACCAATGATAATGTGCCACTTATTTTTTTTCAAAAATCTGATTTAATAATTGATCCAATGTTTTTTATTCACTAAGGACCATTATATGCATATTGCACCAGGTCTCTTGGGTCTGATTACTAATGCGTTTTGACATTCATCCAATGATCTATATTTTTTGTTTTATTTTTATTTTCTGATTTTTATATTTTAATTGATTTAAACTTCAAAAAATCATAGAAAATTCATTTTTGACTAAACAATTATGAAAAAATTCACAAAAATATTTTCAAATATTCTCCTTCTAATTTTTATTTATTCGTGATTTTATTTTTAGATTTGATATTTTTTTAAAAATTTCCTTTGTTTTAACTTGTTTTAATTATTTTAAATTACTTTTTGACTTTTTTAATTCTAAATTTTTTTATAAAAATCATTACCCTTATTTCTGACCTTCTAAAATTCTTCTAGAATTTTATTTTGACTTCTACTATTTTTGATCCTTTTTTCACTTATTTGAGTGATTTTAATTAGTTTAAATGCTTTTCTATTTTTAAAAAAATTGCCAAAAAATTTATAAAAATATTTGAGGTCATTTATGATTTTTCTAGAGTCTCTTTAAATTTTCTTTGATGCTTTGAATATAGTTTGTTTTTTTTCCTTTTATTTTCATTTTAAAAACAATTTAAAAGTCATTTTTATTTTTATTTTATTCATTAAATGCAAATATTTTTAATATATTCTGGTTATGTGATTGTTGATCATAAACTTTATTAACATCATTGGATCTTGAGTATTGAGTTTAACTCCACTAAAATGGATGGGTGATTTTAATGATAGTTTGATTAAAATTTTGATTCAAATATATCTCCTCCCTCATCATCTTATCCCTTTCTCGTTTGTGCTAGATTTTGTTAGAGGATGATCTACATATCATCACTCTAAACATATGGCACATAGATTTCTATTGACCGGCCTCAAAATAGGTGCGACTTCTACATAAGTCCACTTACGATTGCTTAATATAACCCTAAATTTTGTACTGATTCGAGAAATGATCATTCGTGGCCCAAACCTATGTTTGCAAGCCCAAGTATGTCTAATTTGAAACCTTTGATCTAATAATATTGAGGTTCATTGTTAGGAGGCTTTGGTCTTATCAATTCTCTAATGAATCATCATAAATTTTGGACTAAGTGAATCATTTAAACATCGTTGATCATTTATTGTTGCCTTGAGATTTTGAAATGAATGATATATTTGACAAAAAGAAAATGAAACTTATTGTTGAGAGGCTTTAATTTTATCAATCTTCTAATGAGTTTTTAAATGCAAGTTTCAAAATGGTCATTTATCTAACCTCTAATTTCTAACTCATTAACAATTGACTTTTTTCTTTTACTTTAAGAACCATTTATCTTAGCATTTATATTTCATGCTATTTTCATCTTTGCTCACTTGAGCTTTTCATTTTATTTTTGAAGATACCTAAGAACCAACGTGAACAATAGAAAACTTAAAGGTTACTTGGACTATTTGGTTACTATCCTTGGTATTTTGAAGTTATGGACTTCTTGGACTTAGGAGTAGAGACCTTGACCTACCTTGAGACCTTGTGGCTTCTGTTGCTATTTTTTCTAGAGTACTTGGGGTTTACCTCAAGACATTGGGTTGTTTGTTTTCTTTGTGTGCAGTTTATTTTGATTATGTGCTTTGTCTGTGATTGAGAATTCCTCTGTATACAGTCGTTACTCTGCCCAATTTTTATAAAGACTAAATGCATTTGAAGTTTGGTATTCTTAAGAGGTTTAATATATTTGCTTGCTTGGTTTCAAATCCAAAGGATGGGAATTCTACATTGACTTATTGTATCAAGTGTTGGCTTCTTGTTGGTTAGATGGTTCTTTTCCCTAGCTTTTACCTTATGCTTTAGGATAGTCCGTTCATCTCCTCCCATCTTCTTTAATTTCAAAAAAAACTTCTCCCTCAATTTCAAAACTATTCTTGTTTTCCAAATTTTAACCGCTTTCGTAATAAACTTGGACTTAGGTCCATGCATTTTCAAAAATATTTTCTTAATAAAATTTTAAACAACTTAATAATACCTTGACATTTTTGTGAGAAGACTAAAAGTCAATCAATATCGTTCAAACCATTTTTCCATTTTGGCTTTTTACTTAAACTTTTTCTCAAAAGATTAGACTTTTGTTGACCCTTGTAGTGATGTGAGCTATTATACTTCTATAATATGTAGTGAAGTGAGATATTTTCCACTTGGGTGTGAGTGAGGCTTTGTTAATTTTAAAATCCAAGCCATATCCTCCACTTTGAGATGACACAAATTCTCCTTTCTCATAATTGTGGGTACTAAGTATGTTTTTCCACTCGAACACGATGATGATGTCTTGTCTCTTAGAATTAACCAACACACTTGTGTTTTAAAATTTTTACAGGTGAACTACGAGTAACCTAATCCCCTATTGCACGGAAGGTGGTACGTAGGCACTAAAGGTTCGCAACTGCGGCGGGTGCAAAAATTGTAAAATATACTTCTTTTCTTATCCCCACAATCTATTTTTTTATACAACATTTATAGCCAAGATACACAAGTTTACAAAGAGGTTCCTACGGAGTACTGTAGATGTTTAGGGTGCTAATACCTTCCCTTTGCATAACCAACCCCCGAACTTAGATTATCTCCACCTCTTTTTTGGGTTATTCACTCTTTTCTTATTCCGCGGAAATAAAAAAGCGCGGTGGCGATTTTTATTTTGATCACTGTCAGTCAAGTTAATCCATTGGCTTAGTCTCAACATTTCTACCGCTACAGAAAAAATGGCGAATCTACTAGGGACATATTGACCAAATGTTGGTCCATCCCTAAGTGGATTGAGCCTATCTTTATTTGTTTGTGTATGTGCTATTATTTGTTTATATATTATATGTTGTATATATGTTTGTCTGGATTTTCCTAGTTTTCAGGGTGCTTGGTGATTTATCATAAGTCCTCTACCCGGACTTGGGAAAACTTAAGATAGGACGGACAATATAGTCATGTTAACTTTGAGGGGGTAATCCCATAAAAGGAGACATGAGATCCCCCACTCAGTGGAGGCCCCTTTGACTGTAGTGTCGTTTACCGAGTAATCGGGAAGACGTGTTACTTACGACCTAGGAGCCTGCTGAAGCTGAGGATCGTAGAACCTTTAACCCATCTTGGCCTTTTAGGTGTAGTGCAGAAACTATGAAGGAGTAATCCAAAAATGGTTGTCACATGATACTACACTCAGACGAGTTTTTCTTGAGAATGTTACTAATTACTGAGTCAATCAGGACGTTGGTAATATCTGAAGGAAGGATGTAGACTCTGGGAACCTCTTAGAACCTTGTTCGACAGGTGATAAACTATTATACCATACCTTGTGGGTAGTACCTTTGACCTCGTGCTCGTGACGTTGAACCTATGAACCCCCCATAATTGTGATCTTGTATGTGTTTGTTGCATCATGCATTCATGCACCCATGAGCATCCTTTAGAACATGTGCTTCAAGGGACTTAAAGTTGATTTTTTTTTGCGAATATCTAAGGTAATTTTGACCATGGATTATGGAAAAAGAAAGACTCGGAAGTATACTTTCAAGAATCCTAAGATAGATGAGTTGGTGAGTCTAATTCCTAAGATCGAGAATTCTACTTATTTTTGTAAGAAGTATGGATCCATTGTGTCTCTTATGAAGCTTAGAATGAAGGAGGGTATTCTCTCGACTTTGGTCCAGTTCTATGATCCGATGTATCGATGTTTCATTTTCCCTGATTATCAGTTGATGTCTACATTAGAGAAGTATTCTTATCTACTGGGTTTACCTAACATTGCTCGTGTTCCTTTCACCGGTTTGGAGGGAGAGCCAAAGTCCCATGAGATAGCTGCTATGGTTCATTTAGGGAAGTCTGAGATTGAAGCCCACATTACTACCAAAGGAAGAATGATAGGATTACTCACTCAGTTTTTATTGGAGAAAGCTCGTTACTTTGCTAGGATGTAGAGTACGGTTACTTTTGAGGCCATCTTTGTTCTAATTGCTTATGGGTTGTTCTTATTTCCTAACGTCGACAAATTTGTTGATATCAATGCCATCAAGGATCTTTTTGATAGGGAATCCAGTCCTTACATTATTAGGACATGCTTATTACTCCATTCATCTTCGGGATTCTTATCATGGAGGGATGATCATTTGTTGCACGTGTTTGCTTTATCAGTGGTTTACTTCTCACTTACCTTGGTATGATGCTTTTTGGGATATCAAGAAAGAACCTTGTTGGGATACGAAGATTATCTCCGTCACTCATTCAGATGTTGTTTGGTATCATCAGGCTTACCATGATGTGGAGATTTTCGATAGTTGTGGTAGTTTCCCCAATGTACCTCTTCTTGGTACAAAGGGAGGAATTAACTACAATCCCGTTCTTGCACGATGACAACTTGGATATCCGATGAGAGGTAAGCCAAATAGTATTAATCTGAGTGGTTTCTTTCTCTAAGAGGGATTAGATCATAAGGAAGATAAAGAGGAGATTTCAAAGGTTTGGCTCCATATTCACAGGAAGAGTAGAAGGGACTTAGGACCTAGATGAGGTGTTTCTTTGGAACCTTATCTCTGGTGGGTACAAACAAGGCCAATTCAGTTGAAGATGTCGTGAGGAACCTTTACCTGATATGTTTTTGAAGACCACTCCTCCCATTTTAGAAGATGTAGAAGAGCTTCACCTTTCCCTAGTCAGGATGCAACAGGAGAAATAGGCTTGGAAGAATAATTGTCAGACTTTAGAGATATCCTACCGAGCAGACTTGAAGGAGAAGGATAACCTAATTGAGATTCTTGAGGGTAATGTTGTAGATATGATGGAGAGGCAAGAGGATTTATTTTCCTCTATAGCTCGATCAGGGTTTAGTCATTCACTTCCTGACTCTGGTGATTGGAAAGTGGTTGTCGACAGGTATGCAGAAGAGAACAAGCGGTTGAATGCTCAGATTGCAAGACTCGCGGGAAAGCGTCAGTGTGTGGAGAGATCTTCATCAGATTTTCTTTCTTGGGATTTTAGATTCTATATTCTCTGGTACTTAGTATTGTTGAAACTTATACTAAAAAGTTGTAATCCATTTTGAAGTTATTATAATGAGATTTTCAGTATTTCAAAATGTGTTAGTACTTTAATATTTGCAAATTGTCTATAATTCTTTGAGTCCCTTGAAATATTAATAATAATAAAATAAATCATGTGCATTGCATGTCATACATCATCTTGTACATATTTCTTGCATTTCTGTTCGTACCCAGGTATCTTACTAATTTTCTCTACTTCATTCAGCAAGTTGTCTCACCAGTATAATACTCGGGCTAATTCCAGGAAGAAAATGGAAAATTTTGAACAAGAGAATCGCGAGTTGTGCAAAGAGGTTACTACTTTGAAGGCCAGTATGGCCAATCTGATTGCTTTGATAGAGTCATTGGTGGATGCTCAAAATCAGCCACCACTTGCTTAACCACAACAAACAACGATTGCGTCTGAAGGACCATCAGTTCCCGTTTCTGTTACCCCAGTTATTGTTGCTCAAAATTGTATGCCTCGGGGTTACCCATGGGGAATGCCAGAAAATTTCATACCAGAGGGTTTTAATATTGACACTCAAGCTGCTCCAGTTGTGCAAGCTACTACTACTCTCGCACCTCCTATGGTGCATGTTACTCCTGCTGCTAAAAATGAGATCCATTATACTACACCTCCTTCGATGAATGTTATGTCGTTTGTTAATGATGAATTTTATCGTCCTGTTCCTCCACCGAGTGAAAGTGTGGGTTTTTAAGACCGTTTGGATAATTTTCAAGACCAGTTCAATGAGATGTAGAAGGAAATGAAGGCCCTTCTAGGAAAAGAATTATTTGGACAGAACGTTAGTGAACTCTGCCTAGTTCTCAATGTAAAAGTGCCAGCTAAGTTTAAAGAGCCGGAATTTTAAAGGTACGAGGGAAACTATTTCCCTCGTAACCACCTGGTGATGTATATCAGGAAAATGTCTACCCATACTGATGATCAGCATTTGCTTATTCATTTCTTCTAAGATAGTTTGACTGGTGCTGCTCTAAAGTGGTATATGAGTCTGGACAGTAGTAGTATTCGTACCTTCAATGATCTGGGATAAGCCTTCATTAAACAATATAAGCACAATATGTTCATGGCGCCTGACTGTGACTAGTTAAGGAAAATGGCTCAGAGAAGACAAGGAGTCGTTCAAAGAGTATGCACAAAGATGACGCGAGATAGCTACCCAGGTGGTGCCACCTATGGGAGAACAAGAAATGAACAAGGTCTTCTTGAAAACCTTTGGATCATTTTATTATGAAAGGATGGTCGCCAATGCACCGAGTGATTTTACCAAAATGGTAAGCATGGGTGTTCGTTTGGAAGAGGTTGTTAGAGAAGGGCGCTTGACAAAAGATGAAGGGACAAAGAATTCATCATACAGGTTCTCTCGAAAGAAATAAAGTGAAACAAATGTTTTTATTTGGGAAAGGAAGATTAGGCCACCTAGAAGACATCATTGGTACCAGCAACAAGTTGCTTCTGTGACTCAAGTCATTAATGTAGCTCCAACCACTGTTTCTTATCAAAGACCGTCTCCTTAGGGAAATCAAGGGCAAAGTCAGAAGAGAGAAGCTTTTGACTCCATTCTAATAATCTATGTAGAGTTGTTCCTGGCTTTGATTCAGGAGAATTTGGTTCAGACCAGGCCTCCCCTTGTTGTACCTTCACCTTTACCCTAGTATTATAAGGCAGACCATACGTGCGCTTTTCATCAAGGAGCCCCAGGGCACAACATTGAGAACTATAATCCTTTGAAATCTGAAGTCCAAAAGATGGTGAGATCTGGCCTCTTATCCCTTAAAGATGTTTGCCCTAATGTGAAAGATAATCCTTTGCCTAAGCATGGAGGGGCATATGCTGTAAACATAGTTGTTGGTTGTCCTAGAGACTTTCAGATTTTTGATATCAACCTAGTTAGAGGGGATCTGGTAAAGATGCACGCTGACCTCTGAATTCAGCTACTATATGCACGACATGCTGGTTATAGCTTTTGTAGTACAGATATCCAGGGATGTGATAAGATAAAAGTTGATCTTCAAGAAATGATGGACGAAGGCCTTATTCATATAATCAGGCCTTGGGAAGAGTACGAAGAAGATATGAATATGGTCTCTGAATGTCCCAGTGAATTCTGGATTTTTGACGTGAATCAAATGAATGATGATTTGGTGCAGTTACACGCTACCTTCAATCACATGGATAGGCAAGAAGAACACCAGTATAGGTCTTGCCAGATTTGCTGCAGAGACTCTCGTGATTGTTCCTTTATAAAAAGGGGTGTTCAGTTGTTATTGGATAATGGTACTATCAAAGTTTTGGGCAATAGATATGATTACAATGGAATTAATGTGATTGAAGATTTCTTAGCCGGGATTATGTCAGATGATGAATATGCTTCTGCATATGAGTTCTTTTCTTCTGATGAATATGTGTTCTCCAACAATGATTATGTAATGTCTAAGTATTCTGAAAAAGGGGTGAATGTTATTGTGCCTTGTTTTGGTGTTCCCACCCCTATAGAGATTGGGTACCATAGCAAACCAGTTGTTTCTCCAGTGGTTATTTTCTTGCCAGGCCCTGTACCATCAGACAAAGTCGTGCCATACAAATATAATGCGACAAAATTAGAGGATGGTATGGAAGTCCCAATCCAACCTTTGTTTGATGTCAAGAATATTGCTGAAGCCAGCCGAGTAACCCACAGGGGCCGTGTTTTCGCACGTGTCATTCGATGGAATGTTAATGCTGATAAAGAGGTTGTTGAAAGTATTGAACCTAAGAAAGCAATGGGGGAATCCAGTGGTACTACTCTGGAAAAAGATGTGGACGATATATTGAAGATTATCAAGATGAGCAACTACAGGATCATAGATCAATTGTTGCAGACTCCATCAAAGATATATATTCTAGCCTTGCTAATGAACTATTCTGCCCACAGGGAATCATTGATGAGAGTATTGGATCAAGCTTTCACGGAAAGTGATATGCCTTTGGACTAATTCAGTAGTGTTGTTGGGAATATTACATCCTGTAAAAACCTGAGTTTCTGTGATGACGAGTTGCCTGATGAAGAGAGGAATCATAACTTGGCTCTCCATATCTCCATGAATTGTAAGAACGATTCATTTTCTAATGTGCTGATTAACAAAGGGTTTGCTTTAAATGTCATACGAGGAGCACGCTCAAGAAGTTGAAGTATCAAAGAACTCCCATGCGCCCGAGTGGCATAATTGTGAAAGCTTTTGATGGATCAAGGAAGTTTGTCATCGGGGAAGTAGATTTTCCTATTCACATAGGCCCGCACTTATTTTAAATTACTTTCCAGGTTATGGATATTGTTCCCGCTTACAGCTGTTTAATGGGACGGTCGTGGATCCACGAGGTAGGGGCTGTTATTTCAACTTTGCACCAGAAGTTGAAGTTTGTTCGTGAAGGAAAGGTGGTCATCATAAATGGAGAACATGCATTGTTAATATCTCATTTATCCTTTTTCAGTGTTATGGAAGTGGATGAAGCCACTGCTGGAACTCAGTTCCAAACTCTATCCATTGATAATGTGAGGAAAAATGAGGATTCTATAGCTTCATTTAAGTATGCTCAGCAGGTAGTGCGTAATGGCCTTAGTAAGGTATGTGGGCAGATTGTTGATCCACCTATGAATAAGAATAGAGCTGGTTTGGGGTTCTCTGTGAAGAATGGTAAATGTGAGAATATGAAGCCAAAGTCTTCTTTGGGAAAATATTAAGACGTCTTTCACAGTGGAGGTTACCTTCATCCAACTGTTCCTAGGATCAATGCTATTCTAGAAGGCGAAGCGGAGTAAGAGATGCCGAACTACGCGACGCATGGAGTTAGAGTCCAAAATTGGATCACTATTGATGTTCCCTCTTGCATTCATATCTCAAATTAATTTGTTTTTTGTTAATCTTTTCAAAAATATTTCACTCTTCCCAAGGTGAAAGTATTGACATTGTATGGGCATATCTGTTTGCTTTGATCTTTAAAATCAATAATAAAAGTTGTCTTTGATTCCCAAATTGTGTCTTTATTTTATGCTTTTTCTTGGAAAATGGTAATCAGAAAAATCCTTTCAAAATAAATAATAACGATAATTAAATATGCATAATCACTTGCTATATGTGTCAGTTTCTAAAAGCAATCATAAATCATATGTGCAGATTAATTAAAAACCCCGTTGAGTACAATGACTCTGCACCCTCTCCCAACTTTGAATATCTTGCGTATATGGCCGAAGAAGAAGAATATGATGAAATCTCAGAAGAGGTTTCACGGTTACTTGAGCGTAAGGAGAGTACCATTCAGCCATATAAAGAGTCGTTGGAGACAATTAATTTGGGTTCAGAGGAAGATCCAAAAGAAGTCAAGATTGGAGCTTTGTTTCATCCCGACGTGAAGCGCAAGTTGATTTAATTGTTGAAAGAGTATGTGGACATCTTTGCTTGGTCATACCAAGATATGCTTGGTTTGGATACGAATATTGTGGAACATCATTTGCCGCTAAAACCAGAATTCCCTCCAATCAAGCAGAAATTGTGAAGAACTCACCCTGATATGGAAGTAAAAATTAAAGAAGAAGTTTTAAAACAAATTAATTCCAGTTTTATTGTGACATCAGTGTATCCTCAGTGGATTGCCAATATTTTCCCAATACCAAAGAAAGACAGAAAAGTTCACATGTGCGTAGATTATATAGATTTAAACAAATCTAGTTCAAAAGATGACTTTCCATTACCACATATTGATATGTTGGTTGATAGTACAACAAAATTCAAAGAATTCTCGTTCATGGATAGATTTTCTGGATATAACCAAATCAAAATGGCTCGTGAGGACATGGAAAAAACAATGTTTATCACACCCTGCGGAACATTCTATTACAGAGTGATGCCCTTCAGGTTGAAGAACGCTGGTGCAACGTACCAGAGGGCTATGACAACCTTATTCCATTATCTGATGCACAAGGAAATTGAGGTATATGCTGATGAGATGATTGCCAAATCCCATACTGAAGAAAGGCATATATAAGATTTGTTGAAATTGTTTTAGCGTTTGAGGAAGTATCGTTTCTGCTTGAATTCAAATAAATGCACCTTTGGTGTTCGATCAGGAAAAATTTTAGGTTTCATTGTCAACCAAAAAGGAATTGAAGTTGGTACTGATAAAGTCAAAGAAATTCAAGAAATGTCCGCGCCAAGAACTGAAAAGCAAGTTAAAGGCTTCCTTGGGCGGTTGAATTACATTTCCATATTTATTTCCCATATGACTGCAACATGTTTACTTATCTTTAAGTTGTTAAAGAAATATCATGGTTGTCTGTGGATAGATGATTGCGAAAGGGAATTTGAAAGTATTAAAGAGTATCTACTTGAACCTCCTATCTTGTTCCCTCCTATTGAAGGAAGACTACTGATTATGTATTTGACAGTGTTAGATAATTCTATGGGTTATATTTTGGGACAACAAGATGAAACGGGGGAGAAAAGAATATGCCATTTATTATCTCAGCAAGAATTTTACTGACTGTGAGTCGCAGTATCCTATGTTGGAAAAAACATGTTGTGCTTTAGGCTGGGCAGAAAAATGGTTTCGGCAATATATGTTGAATCATACTGCTTAGTTGATTTCCAAAATGGATCCAATTAACTATAATTTTGAAAAGCCTACTCTTACTAGAAGAATTGCCCATTGGCAGATGCTGTTGTCTGAATATGATATTGAATACCGTACTCAGAAGGCTATAAAAAGCAGTGTATTAGCAGATTATCTTGCTCACCAATTGGTTGATGATTATCAGTCTGTTAAATATTATTTCCACGATGAGGATATGATGTTTTTTAAAATAAAAGATTGTGATGAACCTTTGCCTAGGGAAGGTCCTAATCCCGAATCTCAGTGGGGTATGGTATTTGTTGGAGCTATGAACGCTTATGGGAAATGAATTGGTGTTGTGATTATCACTCCTCATGGATTGCATATCCCTTTTACTGCAAGATTGGCATTTTATTGTACCAATAACATGGCAGAGTATGCAGCTTGTATCATGGGTCTCGAAGAGGCTATAGATCTCAATCAAAATTCTAGATGTATATGGCGATTCAGCTTTGGTAATAAATCAGATTAAAGGAGAACGGGATACTATTCACCCTAGCTTGATTCCCTACAAAGAGTATGCTATAAGATTATTACCCTTCAATAATAAAGTTGATTTCCATCAAAATCCCAGAGATGAGAATCAAATGGCAGATACTTTAGCCACTTTGGCTTCTATGTATCAAGTAAATACTTGGAACGATGTGCCTCGTATCACTGTGCGACATCTGGATAGGCCGACTCATTTAATTGCAACAGAGGGAATGTCATATGAAAAGCCTTGATATTATGATATCAAGCATTTTCTCCAGACTCGAGAATACCCGGCTGGTGAGTTTGTTGTACCCCAAAATTTTCCCTCTCATTTCTCAAAAGATTATCCTGACCCTCAGGTTTTTTTCTGTCAAGTTTCAAGTCTCAGATTACAATTTTCTAAGAAATTCATTCATAAGGGAAAAATGGTCAAAAGGACACTGAAAAGTCAAACTTTGACTTTTGGAATCAAAAATCAAGTTTCAACAATCATATTTCATCAGGACATGAAATTGGTTCATCAAAATCAGAAGTCAGAGATTACTTTGAAAAATCAAATTTCTAAACATTTAGAAAATTTTCTAAGAGTTAAGAGAATATGATACTTCAGAAGTTCTGGGCCAGCCTCCACACGAGTGCAGTCAGAAATTGCAAACATGGTTCAGAACATGATTCTTCAATCAGAACATATGGAAACTATGTTCTTCAACCAGAACATGATTCTTCAGCATATGGAGGCTATGTTCTACGCTTTGGTCAGAACAGCACCCTTCGAATCTCATTCTGGTCTTCGTCGATCAGAACATCACCAATCACCAAAACCTCTTTTGAACAGTCTACTCCACTGCTATGGCACAATCCTGCATCCAGCTGCCACAACGCTCCAAATTGCTGCTAATCCAGTCCACGCCTGCACTTTTCTCAAACCCCATAATTTCACCAAATTAGCATATAAAAGCTGTGTTTAAAAAGCAATGGAACAGTATTCCAAAAAGGTTTAAATCCCATTTGTTTTTCCCCCAAAAAGCACAACAAACTCATCTATAAATAGGTTGTTCCATCACACGTTCAAGGGGCTAGCTTTTGGAGAGAGGGAGTGATAAAAATAGAAGAAAAAAAAAAGAGAAAAGAAAACATTCAAACACTCTTAAACCCATAATTCCCAAAAACAATACCTTTGTTCTTCCCTTTTGAATCCAAGAACACAACATTTTTTGTTTCGTTTCTTGATGACCCCAGAACATTTGAAGGCAGCAGCTCAGGTCTCAAACGCAAGCTTCATATTCAAGGTAAGTCATTCTTACTTTGAACTTTTCATTCAGAACATCATTAAATATGTAAATATCATAGTGTTGATGTTGTCCATATCATTGCATAAGTAGAAAAAATGTGGATCAGAACTTCTTGAATAAAGTTAGGCTCAGAATTAGGATTAGAACTTCTATAAACTGTCGTTCTTTTATCTTTCTGATTTGTTATGGTTAAGAACTGAATAAGTTACAGATGTTCTGGATAATGTAAGGAAGGAGGTGAAGTGTAACACAGAACTTCTGGGTTTTCTTTCCCATTGTTTTAGTACAACACAAAACTTCTGAGTTCTCCTCACTATTTTAACACACCAGAACTCCTAGGTTTTCACACTGTTATAACATGGCATCAGAACTTTTAGGCTTTCTTACTATTTTAACACACACAGAACTTCTAGGCTTTCTTACTATTTTAACATACAAAAACTCCTAGGTTTTCACACTGTTATGACACAACATCAGAACTTCTAGGCTTTCTTACTGTTTTAACACACACATAACCTCTAGGCTTTCTTACTGTTTTAACACGATACACAGAACTTCTAATTTTTCTCACTGTTATAACACAACACAGAACTTCTTGGTTCCTCTAACATTTCTTTCAGAACTTCAGCGCGCAACAACCCAGAACTTCTGGTCCCCTCTAACGTTTCTTTCTAAACTACAACATGCTTAGCATCAGGACTTATGGTCCCTTTCATTTTGTTTTCAGCAACGTGTTGATCCTGTTTTTGTTATTTTTTCCTTTTTCTTTCTTATTCTTATTATTTTCAACATTAATATTATTTTTATTAATATAAGAAAAGGCATAAAAAATATTTTATTTCATTAACTAATTATTTTTCCTTTTAATTTATTAAAACAAAAAAACCATTTTCAAAACAAATCTTTTTTTCCTTTTCTGGTATTGTATAATTCAATATGGTTGTAATAGATAATTAAGATTTAAATTCTTGTAAATCCCCATTTGTAAATATGTACCCCCATCCCCGAAATGATGTAATAACTTAGGATTTATTTTCCGCATTTTATTTGCTTTCATATATTGTTAGTAATTAGGATGTTTGGCAACATGAAATCAATAAATAGGTAACCCTAATCAAAGACTAAATGCATGTAAATCAAACACACTTGCACACTAGCACCTCTAGGGTAATATCACTTTGTTGACTTTCGGAAAATAGTCATGTCCCTCGAATATGGGTGTTTTAGCAAAGACCATCGATAAAAGATCGTAGTCCCTCGATGACCCTCAAAGTTACCTTTGATAAACGATCTAGTCCCTAAACGAAGTTGCTAAAACGTCCCAAAGCTTGCCTTTTATGACTATACAAAACGTCCCACGCCCGTCCCTTCACATCCAATGATGATGCCTCTTACCAAATTAATAGCAAGATAGCAACATCTAAAGGAGATGGAAAAGAACGTTTAAGACCTTTTGAGTAGGTAGGATACTCCTAATTGCTCGCTTGCTCACAACAAACACATTTTATACACCCACACTTTCACTTTGAAACATTTTTCAAAAGACAACACTTTGTATGCGTTCTTATAGAGACGAGAACCATTACAAAGACATTCCTTTTCACAATACTTTCAAAACCCATACCACAAACACATTTTCAAACAAAAAGCAAATGATCTAGCAAGCAACTAAGAGCCCGTAGATAAATACGGATGAAAAGGGTGCTAACACATTCCCTTTTCATAACCTACCCCCCGAACTCAAGAAATAATCTCGAAAGGTCTTTCCTGTTCTTTTCAACGTTTCCTTATTGGATAAAATAAAAGTCGGTGGCGACTCTTGCTAACCGCAACAATTGCGATCAAACGCAAACATCCCAAGTCAGTTCTCCCACCATATTGCAGAACTGGCGACTTTGCTGGGGAAGATACTTAAAAGCAGGGTTACCTTAGGGCTAGATTACCTTTATTTTCTTTTCTTTGTTTGACTTGCATGCTTTACATTATGGTTCCTTGTTTGGGCTCGTTTTGATCCTCTACCCGGATCTGGGGCACCTTTTAGGTAAGTAGCAATTGATTGTGGAAACTGTGTGGGGTATACCGACATGGTCTAAGCAATAGCTACGTTAGTGTGACACATTTGTTGGTATCCATTACACTTGAGTAGTCAAGGAGAATACGGGGCCGCTGTGTGGTTTCATGAAGCACTAACTGACTTTAGAACCTTTACTTGACCAACTTGGCCATTAGGAAGTAGTGAGGTAGTCGGCTTTGGTGCAGTCCGAAGTTGGTTGATACTCGATACTACGCTCATTGAGATCGGACTTTCAGGATATTTCGGTCGCCAATAAAGAGGCTTGCACTGAAACAATGCCCGATGAAGAAAGATCGGTGATATTGAGATTTCCTAGAACCCGTTTACTTTTTAAGACAGGTTGAACCAACTAAAATTCAATAGGGTACTTATCTATAAACCTCATCAAAGCCTAAACCTAAGGACTTGTTTAATTTAACTTGTGCATATGCTTATACATAACATCATGATATCATCGCAGGAACACAATCCAAGTCAACCTTGTACGAGTACCTTTTCAGCTTAAAGAGTTAGCATCAAGGGTCCCTGAGAATTCTCCGTTCACTAAAAGACATGGACGACTTCTCAACTTGGTTACCTTAAGCTTTGATGAAGATATGATAAAGGTGCTTTTCAGGTTCTTTGACCTTTGCACCATTGCTTTACCTTCCCCGATTACCAGCTTGTACCAACTATGGAAGAGTTCTCTCAACTCTTGGGAATTCCTATTCTCGATCAACTACCTTTCAACGGTACTGAAAGAGACCCAAGCCCTGAAGAGGTTGCCCGAGCTTTATACTTGCAACAATCTGATGTCACGGCTAATTGGGAAATAAGAAGTGGTGTCAAAGGGTTCTTAGCCAAGTTCTTATTGGAAAAAGCTCAAGACTGTTGGGACAATCTAGATTTACGAGCTTTTGTAGAAGTTTTGGCTCTTCTCATCTATGGGTTGGTACTATTTCCAAATCCTGACCAACTTATAGATATAAATGTTGTCAAAATCTTTTCATCTCAAAATCTAGTGCCTACTTTGTTGGGAGATATCTTGCATTCTCTCCACTCTCGCACCATGAAGAAAATAGTAACTCTCATGTGTTATACTCCTTTATTGGCTAGATGGTTTGTTTCGCATCTCCCCTGATCCGTTTTGAAGAACGAGCAAGGTTTGAGGTGGTCCAATAGGCTGATGTCACTCAGACATTCGGATATCTACTGGTGTTCTCGATCCTTGGAGGATATTACTATCATCGACCATTGTGGGGAATTCCATAATGTCCCTCTGCTTTCCATTAGAGGAGGTATCACTTATAACCCTTGCTTAGCTTTGCGACATTTTGGGTACGCACAAAGGGATGGTCCACATGATGCGCTCAACTAAGTTGTGGTGTTCGACTACGAAAGCGGTGATAAAGGCTACCGTCAGAGGTTCATATGAGTTTGGAGGATGGTAAACAAGGTGGATAGTAGGACATTGAGACACACAAATTCCATTCCCCTTGAGCCTTACCTTAGGTGGGTACGAGCTCGTGCTCAAAGTCTCGTAATTCCTTACCCTTCCATCCTCCCTGTCATCGTAGAACCTGTGGCTGAAGGAGATGTCTCGTGTACTGTCCTTCATCCTAACATGCCCACCTCTTTTGAAGACTTGCAAAAGGATTGGATTCATCTAAAGGAAGAACGAGACACTTTCGAAACCCAATTCTACGCTAGTGAGAAGAAAGTTTTAGAACTCACCAAGAAGCTTCATGAAGAGCGGAGTTTGAATGCCTACATTGCACCAAAGAGGATGCGTTCAACCTTTTTGTCTTAGGAGTTTTGTATTTTATTTCTTTCATTGTAAGCCCAAAGAAGCATGATTTACTCAAACTTGGATTTATTAATGCAATGTGTGTTTCCTTTTTGTCTAAAACAAATTTAAATCTTTAATTTCTTTGAAATCATTTGCATATGCATTTTCATTCATCATAACACAAACAGGTTTCTTACAACAGGTCTCCTTATCTTTCTAATGTTTATTTCAACTGAGATGGATATTGAACAGACAGTAAAGGATCTCCAAGCGCATAACGCTCAATTCCAACAAATGTTCTTGACTCTGGAAAAAGGATAAGAGGATTTGAAAACTTTGTTGATCAAAGAAAAGAAGAAGAAATCGAATAAACCAGTCGGTGTTTTGAATCTGGGAAGAAGGTTCAATGGACTAGCCAGATGAACTCTAGATTTTGCAACCTCGTCAGGTGAAGGAGACAATCTAGAAGGAAAAAACAAGGAAGTAAATGACCATCCAGAGTCTGAAGAAGAGGAAGAGGTGGATTACTCTGAAGAGCAGTATCCTCCAGCTGACGACAAATATAAGCAGTTGGAGGATCGCCTCAATGCTATGGAGATCCAGAGGGTACCCAGGTTGGATTTCAAAGAGCTAGGACTTGTCTCAGGGGTTGTCATCCCATAGAAATTCAAGGTCCCCACTTTCGCTAAACATGACGTTGTCTCTTGTCCAAAGTTGCATTTAAGATCATACGTCAGCAAGATTTAACCCCATACTGCTGATGGAAACCTATGGATGCATTTTTTCCAAGAAAGCTTGTCAGGGACGCAGTTGGATTGGTTCTATCAGTTGGAAGGGACCAATGTTCGTAATTAGGAAGATTTGGCTGCCGCTTTTTACAAGCAATACTAGTATAATGCTGATTTAGCTCTAACTCGAACACAATTGCAAGGCATGTCTATGGGTGCTGGTGAAGGTTTCAAAACCTATGCTCAAAAATGGCGGGATCTCACGGGAAGAGTCCAATCCCCTATATCTGACAGAGAGTTGGTGGATATGTTCTTAGGCATGTTATCCGGTCCATTCTTTAACTATTTGATTGGAAGCTCCTCGGCTGGATTTACTGAACTAATCATGACTGGTCAATGGGTAGAAGCCGGTATAAAAAGTAGAAAAATTAAAAGAGATGTATCCTCGAGCACGATGAAGAAACCATTTACCGGAAATAAAGAGGTCAGTGTTGCATATGACCATAGAAATAATAAAAAAACTGAACATCGCCTGACGATAGGGGCTGTTATGATTTCCAATCTTGTACAAAATCAGCAGCGAAACTATCAACGCAGGCCAGAAGCGCCCATGAGATGATTCACCCGAATTAACATGACCTTGTCCCAAGTTTTGTCACATCTTTTGAAGTCTAATCAGGTGACCTTAAAGGAAGCTCCCAAGAACCCCAATACAGCTTCTCCTTGCTACAACCCGAATGCTCGATGTGCCTATCATTCTGAAAGCCCGTGGCATGATACAAATGATTGTTAGGCCTTGACGAATAAGGTACAAGACCTCATCGAGGCAAAAGAGATTGAGTTTGATCCCCTAAAAACGCCTATCGTGATAACGGCGCCAATGCCCAAACACGGTCAAGGTGTCAACGCTGTTGATGATGATTGTTTTTTTTCCTCCGTGAATGATTTAACTACTCCCCTTTTGACCATTAAATTGAATCTATTGCGAGCCGGTCTGTTTCCAGGCAGTGATGAAAGATGTCACTTATGCATGTCTCAACCAAATGGATGTTTGTTACTGAAGATGGGCGTCCAGCGTCTGATGACTAACAAAGAAACCTTCTTTGAAAAAGTTCCTCTTATCAGAAATTCCTGCGAAGATGTCTCAATAATCACCATTTCCGACAATCCTCTCAGGGTCTCCACCAAAAGACCTGTCAGGATTACATCTGTTCCAAAATCTGCTCCCCTAATCATCACCATGTCGGGTCCAATCCCATATTCTTCGGATAAAGTTATTCCTAGGAACTATGGGGCTGACGTCTATTATCATGGGGTCAGGCAAAATCTATTGGCTATCGAAGACAAAGTTGCGAAAGACACTGAGCCTGACACCGTCAATATTGTTGGGACCAGTAAGATAATTAGAAGTGGAAGAGTCTTCTCACCCGAGATCTCTCCAAAGACCATTGCTACTCCTGTAATTATTCCCGCTACCACTCCTACCAACACTCCCAGTGATACTCCCATTAACAACCCTACTGTTATCCCTGCTGCCAAGACAAGGGCAAGGAGGTATTATCTGAGCCTGTCCAAAAGAAGACACATCCAGAGGTCATTCTTGAAGCTTCCAGTAAAGAGATAGAGGAGATACTAAAAGTAATCAAGAAAAGTGACTACAACGTCGTGGAACAGTTGGGGAAAACCCCCTCGAAAATATCAATGTTGGCCTTACTTTTGTGTTCTAAGGCCCATGCCAAAGCCTTGGTAAAATTTCTAAAGAACGCCCACGTGCCCCAAGAGACCTCCACTGACCAATTTGAGAATTGCATGGCCAGTCTAACTGTCGGTAACAGATTGGGTTTTTCTGATGCCGACTTAACTTCCAAAGTAAGGAAACATAACTATTCCTTGCACATTTCCATTGAGTGCAGGGGCACTATGCTAGCCCACGTCCTAGTGGATACAGGCTCATCACTGAATGTCTTTCCCAAAAATGCTCTTGACCGGCTAGATTGCGAGGGACTCACTTTAAAGCCTAGCAACATTGTGGTGAGGGCCTTTGATGGTTCTAAGAGGACAGTGCACAGAGAAGTTGACATTCCTATAAAAGTTGGAACTCATACTTTTGATTCAAATTTCTATGTGATGGATATCTAACCTTCCTACTCCTGTCTATTGGGCTGACCTTGGATTCACGGCAATGGAGCCGTCACTTCTACCCTACATCAAATGTTGAAATACCCAATCAAGGGAAAGATCATCACTATCCATGAGGAGGAGGAGACATGGTTAGTCACCTAAACTCTTTAAGGTATATAGAAATGGATGGTGAGTTCATTGAAACTCCATGTCAGCATTTCAAGGAGGTCCCACAAATAGTTGCGGCAGCCAAGACTACAACTAAGATTGTGAAGGTTACCAGACCGCCATTGAAAATGGCTTCTCTGAAGGATGCTAGAGCAGTGGTTGAGGAAGGTGGATGTACCGTCTGGAGTCAACTTCCGGATATTCCGTACAATTCCAAAACATTTGGTTTGGGTTTTACTTCAGAGGCCCTAAGAGTTGTTCGACAAACTCACACCGGGGGGCCACCTTTACGTATCAGCAATCAGGGAGTCAACACAGTGGAAGACAGTGATGGCAATTGTGACATGGACGAGTGGATTTTTCCAACCGTCAGCGGAGGACTCAACAATTGGGAGGCCAAAGATTTTGTCCCTATTACTTTTGTTCAAGAGTAATTGTCTTTTAATCTTTTGTTGTACTTGTAATATTAAACAATTTTTAGACTTTAAAACCTTGTGTCTTACCTAAGGCACAATGGTCTATTTGTGAGGGTCGTTACTTCATCTTCAAATGTCATCAATAAATCATGGAAGTTTTTGCATGAAAAATTTTATGCTTTTTGTTTTTCTTTTTACCTTTTATTTTCAAAGATAGCCATGCTCTTACACACACTCACATATCGAAATGCAGATCCATATCCACTCAAGATCCTATGGGTAACGATTCTGCTATGACCTATTGTGACTTTGAAAATCCGATCTACCAAGTCGAAGACGAAGGTGAGGAAGATTGTGAGGTACCATGGGAACTGGCCAGGTTATTGCAACAGGAAGAAAGGACAATACAACCCCATAAAGATCCAGTTGAAATAGTTAACTTAGGTATCGAATAGGACAAGAAATAAGTCAAGGTAGGTGCCAACCTGGAGCCTAGTGTTAAGAAGAGCTTAACTCAGTTACTACATGACTATGTTGAGGTATTTTCATGGTCATACGAAGACATGTCAGGACTCGACACTAACATCGTGGTTCATCACCTGCCGACAAAAGAAGACTTCCCTCCGGTAAAACAGAAGGTATGTCGCATGCGGCCAGAAATGTCAGAAAATCAAGACTGAAGTCATGAAACAATTCAACGCCGGATTCTTAGTTGTCGCCTCATACCCACAATGGGTCGCCAACGTTATTCCAGTGCCTAAAAAAGACGGTAAGGTAGATATGTGTGTGAATTGCAGATACTTGAATAGGGAAATCCCCAAGGATGACTTCCCGCTTCCCCACATCGATATTCTGGTTGGCAACACCGCACAACATAAGTATTTTACTTCATGGACAGTTTCTCCAGATACAACCAGATCAAAATGGAACCTAAGGACATGGAAAAAACGACCTTCGTCACACAGTGGGGCATACTTTGTTACAAAGTTATGCCATTCGGGTTGAAGAATGTTGGGGCAACCTATCAGTGTGTCGTGGTAGCTCTGTTTCATGACATGATCCATTACGAGATAGAGGTCTACGTGAATGACATGATAGCCAGATCTCAAACTGAAGAGGAACACCTGGACCATCTACAGAAACTATTTAAAAGACTAAAGAGATACAAACTAAGGATGAATCTGAATAAATGCCCTTTTGGAGTGAGGTCCGGTAAACTCTTAGGATTCGTTGTCAGCGGCAAAGGTATCAAAGTGGACCCTGCAAAGGTAAAAGCAATACAAAAAATGCCAGCTCCTTGTACTGAGAAGGAAGTAAGGGTATTCTTAGGACGACTAAACTACATCGCTAGGTTCATTTTCACATAACTGCTACTTGTGAACCAATCTTCAAATTATTGAAGAAAGATCATGTGGTGGAGTGGAACGACGACTGCCAGGATTCGTTCGACAAGATCAAATAGTACTTTCAAGAGCCTCCCATTTTGATGCCGCCGGTCAAGGGAAGACCTTTAATCATGTATCTAACTGTCTTGGAAAATTCAATGGGGTGTGTGTTGGGGAAGCATGACGAGTCTGGATGAAAAGAGCATGCAATATACTACTTGAGCAAAAAGTTTACTAACTGTGAAACTAGATATTCACTGCTCGAGAAAACTTGTTGCGCTCTGGCATGGGCTGCTCGCCAGCTAAGACAGTATTTGTTGACTCTCACTACCTTATTGATATCCAAGATGGATCCAATTAAATACATATTCGAGAAGCCCGCCCTCTCTGGAAGAATAGCAAGGTGGAAGATGATCCTGACTGAATACGACATTCAATACACTACCCAAAAAGCAATAAAGGGAAGTGTGCTACCGGATCACGCCGTGGATGACTATCAATCCATGAATTTTGAATTCCCGAACGAAGACAACATGGTGGTAAAATTTTTTGAAGAACTTGGACCGTATGACGGACCTGAAAAAGGATCCCGATGGACCATGGTTTTTGACGGAGCTTCCAATGCACTCGGCAATGGCGTCGGTGCTGTGATCATATCTCCTAAAGGCTGCCATACTCCCTTCACTTCTAGATTGTGTTTCAATTGTACCAATAATATGGCGGAATATGAAGCATGTATTATGGGTCTCAAAGCCGCCATAGATTTGGGAATCAAGTCCTTAAGTGTATTCGGAGATTCAGCCTTAGTCATCAGTCAGATCAAAGGAGAAAGAGACATGAAGCATCCTAATATCGTCCCTTACAAAGAACATGTGTTGAAATTAATTCCACATTTTGAGGAAATTACCTTTGAGCATTTTTCACGAGAGGAAAATCAGCTAGCTGATGCGCTAGCCACTATGTCATCCATGTTCAAAATCAAGTGGGATAATGAGGCTCCTTAGATCACCATCGAGAGAATGGATGAACCAGCTTACTGTCACAAGATTAATACAGAAGAAGTAGTGGACAAGCCTTGGTTCTATGAAATTAAGAGATATCTCGAGGCCCAAGAGTATCCGGAAGGAGTTTCAGTCAACGACAAGAAATTTCTAAGAAAATTATTTGCTAAATTCTTCCTTAGTAATAGAGTTCTCTATAAGCACAACACGACTCTACTTTGCTTCGGTGTGCAGATAAGAGTGAGGCAGACAAGATCATGGTTGATTTACATGAAGGCACCTTTGGCACCCATTCTAGTGGACACACGATGGATAAAAAGATTCTACGAGCAAGCTATTACTGGTCCACCATGGAAGCAGATTATCATCAACATTCACGAACCTGCCACAAGTGTCAGATCTATGCGGTCAAAATACATGTGCCTCCAGTTCCTCTAAACATCCTGACTTCTCCTTGGCCATTCTCAATGTGTGGCATCGACATGATTGGAGAGTGTTAGAACAAAGTTTGAATCTACTACCCTATGTTTAAGTTTTGATGATAACAAAATGAAAAGATATATTATTTATATGATTCATGTATGAACTATTTGCTATCTAAATTATGACGTTCTGATTTGCAGAAACTCTGATAGGTATAAGCAAGATCACACCTAATCAGCATCAGAAATTAGGTTCTTGACATCAGCATCAGAAGTTGCTATATCAGAATACCAGAATCAGAAGATCAACTCACGTGTATGCTGAAGCTTGATGAACAGAACTGCGCTCAACACTCTGATAAAGAAAACAACAGTTCATCAGCAGTTAAGCAGAGTCAGAATGAGCCAAGCCGGAACATGCATTAAGTAAGCAACGGTACTGTGCATTGAAAGCAAATTATTACCAACGGCCTCACTCCAGACAAGATCTGCTCGATAAGGAAAGTTTGTTATTAGCATTGAATCAAGAATATTGCTCCAACGTTCAAGAATCTCAGTGCTATATAAACAAGACTATGAAGATTGAATTGGCTAATGCTCTCCAACATTTTACACGCCTAAAAGCTGATCATAATCTTCATTCTCTCAGTTTTCTAAACACTACACATCTCCTTACTCAATCATTGTTTAGCAATCTAGTTTCATAAGCTTAATTTGTGTATACATCACAGTTGTGATACAGTTTTGTTGAAAACATTCACACACTTAGATTTATCTTCTTTGTAAGAAAGTGTTTCCTTGACAAACCGGGTTGTGGTTTGCATCAAGAAGGCTTTAGCAGTTGTTAAAGCAGTTTGTAATATTCAGTTGAATATAGTGGATTAAGACCTCGTTGGAGAGAGGCGAAATCACCTTGACGGGTGGACTGGAGTAGTTTGAGATCAAACGAACCAGGATAAAAATATCTTGTTCATTGCATTGATTTTTAGTTTTACAATTCAACCCCCCCTTTTTGTGTTTTTCACTACTTCAATTGGCATCAGAGCGCCTGGTTCTGAGCTAAAACACTTAACCGTGTCAGTACAAGATCCAGCGTCAGAAAAACACAATGGCAGGAAACTATTCTCACACCAGCAATGACAACCATGAGGACAGAGACAGATTCAGCGGAAAACCTCCAGTCTTTGATGGAGAAAACTTTGATTAGTGGAAAGACAGAATTGAAAGCTTCTTTTTGGCACATGATGTTGATCTGTGGGATATGGTGACAGATGGATACACGCACCCTGTGAATGCAAGCGGTCAGAAGATTGATAGAAAAACAATGTCTGACCAACAAAAGCGTGACTTCAAGAATCACCACAAGGCCATAACCATCCTTCTCAGCGCCATCTCCTATACTGAATATGAAAAGATCTCCAACAGAGACACAACACAGAACATTTTTGACTCACTCAGAATGACGCATGAGGGCAACGTTCAGGTTAAAGAAACTAAAGCTCTGGCGCTCATTCAGAAGTATGAGGCGTTCAAAATGGAAGAATCTGAATCCATTGAAACAATGTTCTCAAGATTCCAGATTCTGGTAGCTGGTCTCAAGGTTCTGGACAAAGGATACTCTACTGCTGACCATGTCAAGAAAATCATCAAAAGTTTACCCAAGCAGTGGAGACCAATGGTTACAGCTCTAAAGCTAGCAAAAGATCTCAACAAAATCACTCTGGAGGAACTTATCAGCTCCCTCAGAAGTCATGAGATAGAGCTAGAAGCTGACGAGCCTCAGAAGCAAGGTAAGCCTTTAGCATTAAAATCTAACAAAAAATCTGAGTCTAAAGTTTTGCAGGCAGTTGAAGAAACATCTGATGGATCCTCATCAGAAGAAGACGAACTCTCCCTCCTCTCCAGAAGAGTAAATCAACTGTGGAAGCAAAGACAAAGGAAGTTCAGGAATCCCAGAAGATCTGATCAGAACGAGTCTTCTTCCAGATACAGAAGGACAGATTCTTCCTCTGGATACAGAAGATCTGAAGGCTCCTCAAGAAGCAAAAAGCCAAACACCAAGGACATCATCTGCTACGAGTGCAATGAGCAGGGACACTACAAGAGTGACTGCCCAAAGCTTCAGAGGGAAAAGCCCAAAAAGAAGTTTGGGAGAGAAAAGAAGAAAAGTCTCATGGCTACATGGGATGACTCTGACTCGTCTGAAGCTGACTCAGAATCAGATGATGAGAGGGCAAACATAGCTCTCATGGCTAACATCTCAGAAGATAGTGAAGCTTCTGAATCAGACTCAGAATCAGATACTGAAGAGGTATTTCCTAACTTTGCTGTTAATTTTACCAAGGCTGAACTTGCTGAAAGCCTTAATGAGATTCTGGAAAGGTATAAGCAAATTAGAGTTAAATTCAGAGACCTGAAAAGGAATCTTGAATCTGACTCTAATAAGACTGAGAGTCTCAAATTGGAGAATTCTGAGCTGAGAAATAAGATTTCAAAATTAGAAAACACTTTACAAAACTCTCAGAAGGAACCAATTTCTGAAACTCCCAGCAACGCTGATGAGATCATCAAGGAGTATGATCACAGTTTCCAGAAGTTCCTTGCTAAAAGCATAGATAGAAGCAAAATGGCTTCAATGATCTATGGAGTTAGCAGAAACGGCAGGAAAGGAATATGACACCAAGGTAAGGTTCCTACACCAAAGAATGTCATGGACTTAACCATTAAACACACTCCTCTGAATTCACATTTTGTGTATGGTCACACACATGATATTAAATACACTAGCAGTAAGCACTCTTTGAAACCAAAATTCAACCAGAGTTTTGGTAAAACTAACAAATCAGGACCCAAGAAAATCTGGGTACCTAAGGATAAAATAATACATGTTGCAGATATCTTTAGCAGCAAGTCAGAAACACCAGTCATGGTGCCTGGACTCTGGCTGCTCGCGACACATGACGGGAAGAAGGCATATGTTCCAAAGCCTGGAACTTAAGCCTGGAGGCCATGTTGGCTTTGGAGGCAATCAGAGGGGAAAGATAATTGGCTCTGGAACTGTAGGTAATGGAAATCTTCCCTCTATTAATAATGTTCTGCTAGTAGATGGATTGATGCATAATCTGTTATCCATAAGTCAATTAAGTGATAACGGTTATGATATAATCTTTAATCAAAAATCATGTAAAGCTGTTAGTCAGAAAGATGGGACTATCCTGTTTAATGGTAAGAGGAAAAACAACATTTACAAAATCAAACTTTCTGAACTAAAGAGTCAGAATGTAAAATGCCTTCTGTCTGTTAACAACGAGTAGTGGATCTGGCACAGAAGATTGGGGCATGTTAGTATGAGAAGAATATCTCAGATTAACAAACTCAATCTGGTCAGAGGACTTCCTAATTTGAAGTTCAATTCAGATGCTCTGTGTGAAGCATGTCAGAAAGGCAAGTTTGCAAAACCTTCTTTTAAATCTAAAAATGTTGTTTCTACCTCTAAGCCATTAGAACTTCTGCACATTGACTTATTTGGACCAGTTAAAACTGCTTCAGTCAGTGGTAAGAACTATGGGTTAGTAATCGTAGATGACTATAGCAGATGGACATGGGTAAAGTTCTTAAGACACAAGGACGAGTCACACTCTGTGTTTGTTACCTTCTGTAACCAAGTTCAGAATGAAAAGGATCTTAGAATCGTTAAAGTCAGAAGTGATCATGGTGGAGAATTTGAAAAAAAAGATTTTGAGTCATTCTTTAATGACAGAGGCATTCTGCATGACTTCTCTTGTCCTAGAACTCCCCAACAAAATGGAGTTGTAGAACGAAAGAACAGAACATTGCAAGAAATGGCCAGAACCATGATCAATGAGACAAACGTTGCTAAGATCTTCTGGGCAGAGGCAATAAACACAGCGTGCTACATTCAGAATAGAATCTCAATAAGACCTATTCTGGAAAAGACTCCATATGAATTGTGGAAGAACAGAAAGCCCAACATTTCATATTTGCATCCATTTGGATGTACTTGCTTTATGTTAAATACAAAGAATTATTTGAACAAGTTTGACTCTAAAGCACAGAAGTGTATTATGTTAGGATACTCTGAACGCTCAAGAGGGTACAGAGTATACAATACAGAAACACAGATTGTGGAAGAATCAATCAGTGTTCGTTTTGATGATAAGCTTGACTCTGAAAAGTCAAAGCAGAATGAAGTTTTTGCAGGTATAGAAATTGAATTTACAGGTTCTGAAGACAAGTCATCAGAAGCTCTCAACACAGACACTCCTTCAACGTCTGAAAGGAGCACTGCTAGCAATCCTACAACAGCTGTTGATCAACCTCAGAAGAGATTACCCAGAAGCAGCTTGGATCACCCAGAAGAGACTATCTTAGGAAGAAAGGAAGATCCAATCAGAACAAGAGCAAGCTTCAGAAACTCTGAAGAAACACTCATGGGACTTGTGTCTCTGATTGAACCTTCTTCTATTGATGAAGCACTTCTGGATAATGACTGGATTCTGGCAATGCAAGAAGAGCTGAATCAATTCACCAGAAATGACGTATGGGATCTTGTCCCCAGACCAAAAGGATTCAACGTCATTGGAACAAGATGGGTGTTCAGAAACAAGCTAAATGAACAAGGTGAAGTCATCAGAAACAAGGCACGACTGGTTGCACAAGGTTATAGTCAGCAAGAGGGGATAGACTATACAGAAACCTTTGCCCCAGTCGCCAGGTTAGAATCTATCAGACTTTTAATTTCATTTGCTATTAATAGAGGCATCACTCTGTATCAGATGGATGTCAAAAGTGCATTCTTAAATGGTTATATAGAAGAAGAGGTTTATGTACACCAACCCCCTGGTTTTGAAAATACAAAACATCCAGAACATGTTTTCAAACTAAAGAAGTCACTATATGGTCTGAAACAAGCTCTCGGAGCTTGGTATGAAAGGCTAAGTAACTTTCTGTTAGAAAATGAATTCACCAGAGGGAAAGTGGACACTACCTTATTCTGTAAATCAGTTAAGAATGACATCTTAGTCTGTCAAATTTATGTTGATGATATTATTTTTGGTTCTACTAATCCTTCTCTTGGAAGAAAATTTGCTAAGTGTATGCAGGCAGAATTTGAGATGAGCCTCATGGGGGAACTGAAATTCTTTCTAGGAATTCAGATCAATCAAACTCCAGAGGGAACTTACATTCATCCGAGCAAATACATCAGAGATCTTCTGAAGAAATTTGACCTCTCAGAATGTAAGCCATCAAAGATTCCAATGCATCCCACGTGCATTCTGGAAAGAGAAGAGGTAAGCAAAAATGTAGAACAGAAAGTCTACAGAGGTATGATTGGTTCTCTCCTCTATCTGACTGCTTCAAGACCTGATATATTATTCAGTGTTTGTATTTGTGCTAGATTCCAATCAGATCCTAGAGAATCTCACTTAACAGCTGTTAAGCGAATTTTCAAGTATCTGAAAGGTACTACTAATCTGGGTTTGTTTTATAGAAAATCTAGTGATTACAGTTTAGTAGGCTACTGTGATGCTGATTTTGCTGGAGACAAAGTGGAGCGTAAAAGTACTTCTGGACGCTGCCAGTTTCTGGGAGAAAATCTGATCTCTTGGTCTGCCAAAAGGCAATCAACAATTGCGCTATCAACAGCAGAAGCTGAGTACATAGCAGCAGCAGGATATAGCACACAAATGCTCTGGATGAAAAGTCAACTTGAAGACTTCCAGATTTTTGAGAGTAACATTCCTATACTCTGTGATAATACTTCTGCTATTTGCTTAAGTAAGAATCCCATTTTACATTCTAGAGCTAAGCATATAGAAATAAAACATCACTTCATTAGGGACTATATTCAGAAAGGAATTTTGAATTTAAAATTTATAGATACAGACCATCAATGGGCTGATATCTTCACTAAACCCCTTTCTGAAGATAGGTTCAATTTCATTCTGAAACATCTCAGCATGAAAATTTTCCCAGAGTGAAAATGTTTTAATTCCATATATTTATCTTCAGAATGTATTTATTTTACTGTGAACTTCTGATCAATCTATTTTTAGAAAGATAGAACATGCAGATTGTATCAGATGCAAGTCTAAAAGATCTGAGAGTCTAAGCTCAAAACAGACGTGCTGATCACTACATCAAACAAGTGTCATCCAATCATCAGCAAATCTCTGAAGCAGAACGCGTGCACGCTTCTGAGAAGGCAAAACGCTGATTGGGTGCATTGAGACACATGTCTGGTAACCGTTTTTAAGTATCTTTCTCAAATCCCCCAAAATCAGCAAGCATTAAATGAAAATAATCATGTGTTTAAAACGTAATCATGATTTTATTTCTCTCTCTTAAAAACGTCTACAATTTCAAAATATTCTGAACTCTATTTAAACACGTTAACCTCTCATTTTAATCTTTTACAGTTTCTCACTATTTCTCAAGCATTCTCTGCATTTTTCTGTGTTCATCTCTTGCAAACCCTTTTTCTCAGTTTCTTCTCAAAATCTTTTAGTGTGAACATGGCAACCTCCAGCAGTGCTTCTGCAGGTTCTCAGAAGAAAGCATCATCTGAACAGTATCAAGTGCCATTCAGAACACTCCTCACTCCTGTGAAGAATCTTGAAGTGTTATCTGAATTAATCATTGATTTTGGAAGTTTGAAGGAAAACAGTTTTGACCTAACTGAAGAAGTTAGGGCATAGAAATGGGAAAGGTATTTTGACAGGTTGGTTGGACCAACATTCCCTATGTTAGTGAAGGAGTTCTGGATTCATGCGACGGCTTCAACGCATCAAGTCACCTCCTACATTATGGGGAAGAAGATTGTGATCACTGAGGATCACATAGCAAAGTTAATAGGCTACAGTGGCGGTGGCGTCCGCTGTATTGATATGGCTGAGAGATATGCTGACGTGGGCGTAATAGCAGAAAATATTTTCACCCATGGGGTGCCCAGCAGCAAGATCAAAGATCTGAAGGATCATCACAGAGTTTGAGCAAAGATAATTCTGGGGTGCTTCAACCATAGGAAGCCAACTAGTTCCCCTGATTACATAAATGTGGATCAGCAGTTTCTGATCTACTTTATCAATCAGAAGGTAAAAATCAACTTGGCTCATCTTCTGTTCAACCACCTCAGAACAAGCGTGAAGGAAACCAGGGAAGAAGAAAGAGCAAAGAGGGATTGGATTCCCTTTGGAAGGCTGATATCAGATATTCTGACAGAGAATAGGCTGATAGAGCATCTGATAGAAGCTCAAGAGTTAAGCACCATTGAACCAACAGTTGGGAAGCCTCTAAACGCGAAGAACTTGAAGAAAATGAAGTTGATAGAGAATATCAAAAAGGAACCCAGCGCTACTCCTATTGCTGATATCACCAGCAGAAGAGTTCCACTGAGTGACTTTCCTTTATTCTCTCAGATAGAATCCAAGCCAGTGGTAGTTCTCAGATATATGGACGCGTGCAAAGCTGATGGCACAGATCCAAATCTGAAGATCAAAGATCTGCATCAACCTCAACCAGAAGTGACTCTGAAGAAGACGAAGAAGAGGAAGGCACCTTCAGAAGGATCATCCCAGCAGACACCCAAGAAAAGAGGTAATTTATCTACTGCTTCTGTTTTAAATTCTTCTACTATTCCAGCATCTATTCCACCTCCAACCTCTCATAGAATCTCAATCCCCATCCCAACAATAGATGAAACTGAACCAGAAGATGACCCTTCTGAGGCATTACAACTCAGAAGACCCAGAACCAAACACCCAAAACCAACAATATCAACAACATCAGAAATTGACAAAGTGTTGTCTGACATTGATCAACACACTTCTGATCACATCTCCAATCCAAACTCTGAACCACAAATTGTCCCTCCTCCACAACCAGAACAACAGCAATCTGCTGAGGAACCAGAACAACAACAACCTCTCTCATCCATTCCAGAAGAACCTCTCATCCCTGAACAACCAGAAATTCCAACAACTTCTCCTCAACCAGCAATTCCGTCTCCCTCTCCTCAACCAGAAATTCATCCACCATCACCTCAACCTGAGTTTCATCACTCTGAAACTCCTTCTCCTCCACCTTCTGAACCTCATTCACCTCAACCATCACCTCTGGCAATCCAGTTGCCATGTGGAACAACAGTCACAATGGCCCAGTTTCCATCCTCACCAGAATCTACACCACCCAATACTCCCAAAACACCAAACAGTCCAATCATAATTTCTGATTCTCCCACTCCATCTCCAAAACAAACAGCTGCCAAGCAAACCACCGAAAGCCCCAGCAGGACCTTCATAGACCTAACCAGCCTTGACCGTCTTGCTGACCTGAAAAATAAAATAGCCATCCCAAAACCAAAACAACCAGATGTTGGCTCTGGTATTATGAATTTTGAAACAGGTGTGCAGCAGTGGATTGCTTCTTTGAAGCAAGTCTGTCCTGGAATAATTGACCCAGCTTCCTCTGACCAGCTCTGGTCACAATTCAGAATTTGGGTACGTGCTGAAGCCCTCAAGTTGCAGGATATCAACTATGAGCAGGCACAACAGAACTTCAGCAAGCTGCTGAAGGAAGTTGAAAGTCAGCTGCCACAGGAAAATGTGCTCCCTCTGGATAGTGAACCTTGGTCTGAGAAACAGCTAGCTTCAAAGGTGCAACCAGAAGAAGACAAGACCATTCAAGCTGAAGCAAGTCAAGCAGAAGATGTCGCAGAAATCTCTCAGAAGCTCCCTGCTTCTGATGTTTCTCAAGCTGCCCTGGACAGGAAGACTCTGGAAGAGCTGAAGCTGAATGACATGCGTCTGCAGCAGAGGATGCATGAAAACGACCAGAAGATGAAAGAAAGGATGGATGTGCAGGATAGCAAGATTGACACTGTTGTCAGCATGGTACACAAGCAGAATGAAACTGCTGATCAGATCAAAGCCATGCTGGAGAACCTGTTCACATGCTTTCCTCCCCAACCTTAGTTTTTTCATTCATGTCATTTTCATGTTTTCTTTGATTGTCTGATGTACTGTTTTAATATGTTTTGTTTGATTCTGAACCTTTTAATATGACAAGTTTTTCTGATCTTAATTGTTTTAGCACATCACTTACACTTTTTGATTGCTGACAAAAAGGGGGAGAACAAGAATGATATTTTAAATAATAACGGATTACTAAGACAGAAATTCTCGAACATTCTAACTCTGATATACTTGAATATGTTTTATGTTTTGCTTA
This sequence comes from Vicia faba, assembly GCA_948472305.1. Classification (NCBI taxonomy): domain Eukaryota; kingdom Viridiplantae; phylum Streptophyta; class Magnoliopsida; order Fabales; family Fabaceae; genus Vicia; species Vicia faba. The sequence continues at coordinate 587,689,863 of OX451736.1, read as the reverse complement.
AGTCTACAGGTACAAGAAAACTCCATGATACTCTGAAGACTAAAGCTTTGAAACTCTGACCCGCTCTGATACTCTGGCCCAAAGCAAAGCTCTGACAAGAAAAGCTTTGATACGCTGATCTGAAGCTCTGCTCTGATATGCTGATCTAAAGCCTCTGATAGTCAAAGACTCTAATACTCTGATGTTCAAAGAAAGGCAAAAAGATCTGATCCTGAAGTACTCTTGGAATCAAAAAAAAAAGAAGGGAAGCAATAAACTCAAGGGGAGTATCTCTCAACTCTTATCCCTTATCTTTGATAACCTCTTACTCTGATACATCTCTCTGATACCTTTTCACGTTATTTTAAATTAAAAATATCTAGTTTTTGTCATCATCAAAAAGGGGGAGATTGTTAGAACAAAGTTTGAATCTACTACCCTATGTTTAAGTTTTGATGATAACAAAATGAAAAGATATATTATTTATATGATTCATGTATGAACTATTTGCTATCTAAATTATGACGTTCTGATTTGCAGAAACTCTGATAGGTATAAGCAAGATCACACCTAATCAGCATCAGAAATTAGGTTCTTGACATCAGCATCAGAAGTTACTATATCAGAATACCAGAATCAGAAGATCAACTCACGTGTATGCTGAAGCTTGATGAACAGAACTGCGCTTAACACTCTGATAAAGAAAACAACAGTTCATCAGCAGTTAAGTAGAGTCAGAATGAGCCAAGCCAGAACATGCATTAAGTAAGCAATGGTACTGTGCATTGAAAGCAAATTATTACCAACGGCCTCACTCCAGACAAGATCTGCTCGATAAGGAAAGTTTGTTATTAGCATTGAATCAAGAATATTGCTCCAACGTTCAAGAATCTCAGTGCTATTTAAACAAGACTATGAAGATTGAATTGGCTAATGCTCTCCAACATTTTACACGCCTAAAAGCTGATCATAATCTTCCTTCTCTCAGTTTGCTAAACACTACACATATCCTTACTCAATCATTGTTTAGCAATCTAGTTTCATAAGCTTAATTTGTGTATACATCACAGCTGTGATACAGTTTTGTTGAAAACATTCACACACTTAGATTTATCTTCTTTGTAAGAAAGTGTTTCCTTGACAAATCGGATTGTGGTTTGCATCAAGAAGGCTTTAGCAGTTGTTAAAGCAGTTTGTAATATTCAGTTGAATATAGTGGATTAAGACCTCGTTGGAGAGAGGAGAAATCACCTTGACGGGTGGACTGGAGTAGTTTGAGATCAAACGAACCAGGATAAAAATATCTTGTTCATTGCATTGATTTTCAGTTTTACAATTCAACCCCCCCTTCTTGTGTTTTTCACTACTTCAGAGAGATCAAACCTACAACTTCTAATGGACATCGTTTCATCTTGGTTTCCATTGATTACTTCACAAAGTGGATCGAGGTAGCTTTATTCGCTTCTGTTACCAAGAACATTGTGGCCCAATTCATCAAACAGAATCTTATTTGTCAGTATGCTATTCCAGAGAGAATCATTACAGATAATGGTACCAATCTCAACAATACTATGATCATTGAACTATGCGTGCAATTGAAGATCCATAATCATAACTCTTCTCCTTACCGGCCGAAGATGAATGGAGTTGTAGAAGCTGCTAATAAAAACATCAAGAAGATCATATAAAAAATGACAGTGACCTACAAGGTCTGGCATGAGATGTTACCATTTTCTCTCCACGGTTACCCTACCACGGCACGCACATCCACAGGGGAAACTCCTTTCTCTTTGGTATACAGAATGGAAGTTGTCTTACCAATTGAAGTCCAGATACCTTCTCTGAGAATCATAAGGGAAGCAGGGTTGAATGAAGATGAATGGATTCAAACTCGACTTGACCAGTTGAACTTGATTGATGAGAAGAGGCTTACAATTATCTGCCATGGTCAGATGTACCAAAAACATATGATCAAAGCTTTTAACAAGAAGGTCAGACGTCAGGTATATCGGGTTGGTGACTTGGTAATCAAACGTATAATACTACCACAAGGTGATCCCAGGGGAAAATGGACTCCTACATATGAAGGACCATTTGTGATCAAAAACATATTTGTGGTGGGGCCATGATCTTAACCATTATGGACAGCGATGACCTTCCGCACCCTGTAAACATGGACATAGTTAAAAGATACTACACATAGAAAGGACCCGCTAGGTCGAATGTCCTAGGCAAAAATTAGGGATAAAAACAAAAAAACATGTACACCCGACAAGCTGAAAACCTGAAAAGGCGGCTTGGGCAAAAAAGGGTATCCCAGTGGACTGAAAACCCGAAAGGGTGGTCCATGCAAAATTTAGGGATTTAAAGCATATGACTATGTCCTGTTGGATCACCTTACAACCAATCTTCAGTATCAATCGTTAAACCCAAACGATTTTGATCAATCCAATCAGCTTCGGGCAAAGCAGCAAGTGGATGAGACGCTCAGAGACATGAAGGCTATAGCAGAATGGGAACCCCATGAGATTATCTTACATAGCTTTCTTTTCTTTGTATTAATTTTCATTTTTACTATGACATTCTCTTACTACGATGTTCGTCCCTTTTTACAAAATACTTTTTCAAGGTAATACAAAGATATTCCTTTAAAAGTGCAAAACTATTTGTTTTTTTTATTTTATTGTTCCTGTTTACAAAGAAAACGTCCAGTGATTATTTTTGAACATATGCAATTGAACGTAATTATTGTTTACAAATGAACGCGTGAAAAAGGAAAACTTATCAAAAATACAATTACTAATGGCTTTAAGAAACAAGATAATATCTATGGGCCATTCCATAAAATCCCCGTAGATACTTTTTCTAAACAGAGAAGAAGCAAGAACATCATATTACAGGGTCGTTGTCATATCTCCAGCATGTAGCTTAGTGGTATCTTTTGCCTTCATATCCTCGACGGAGCAAAACTTCTGGTTACCACCTCAAAGATTCCCTAGTAAAAGTCGCCCGACTTCTCAGGATTTCCCAGCAGGATTTCACAAAGCCCACAAGCAATGCACGGCGTTTCTCTTCCCCAACAAAGTTTATTTATCTGATTTTGGAAACCCATATGTTGTACCCCAAACTTTTCCCTCCCATTTCCTCAACATTTTCTCACCACAAGACCCTTGGAGCTCAAGATCAAGTTAGGGTTTGCTCTGCTCAAGACTCTTCCTTGCACTGTTTACCCAAATTAGGGTTTGTGTTTGCACAAAGATGTTTTGACCTAAAGTGCCCAAGATGACTTTCAGGCTTCATATTGGACTCCCAAGTTTATCCATACTAAGTTTCAAGTCTTGATTCCAAACTTTGCCCAGTCAATTGGACAGTTGACCTAGAAATCAGCTGTATTGGGGAAAAAGTCAATTGTGGTTAATTGACAGTCAAACCTCATGATTTTTGACCCACATCAACATTATCAACTCATATGGACCATTTAGTCAAGTTTGGATCACAAATCCACAAGAAATTTGATCAGATCACCAAAAGGGTAAAATGGTCATTTTTAGGGTTTTGACTGCACAAAGGCAATTTTTGACTGTTTGACCTAACCAATGGCAAACCAAGCTCACATATGGACTCAAGGACCCCATGGAATTGTCTTGACATGTTCAACAAGTTCAAAAGATCCCAAATGCACAAGATTGACAGAGGAATTTTCCAGTCAATTGATCAATTTTTTACTGTATACTGAAAAGTCAAACTTTGACTTTTTGGTCAAAATCAAGTGTCAAGATTCATTTTCCATCAAAACATGTCAAATTATGAAACTTGTTCATCAAGAAATCAAAAATCACAAATTAGGGTTTGAAATGAAGAATTTTCATAACTTAGAATTTTTCTAAGTTATGAAAATCCCTAATTTTTTCCTAACTTTGTCCCATTTTTTCATCAAGATGCATTTGGATTCAAACAAAATTCAAAACATGAAAGTTATAGTCCATTTCAAAATCTACAACTTTGATTCACAAAGTTTCCTCAAAAGAAGCTTGTAGCTCAAGTTATGATTTTTGGAACAAGGGTGCAAAACATTCTTAACTTAGAAAAATTTTGACCTATTCTAGGCAGGATTTTTGCCTAACTTCATGGCCACTTTTCACATGATTCCACTTGGAATTTCAATTTGCATTACAAATATGGATTGTAGCACACATTCCAAGCTTTCCAAAATGTCCAAGAACTCATCAAACAACCTTGTGGTTAGGGAGAATCGAATTTGGCAATATAGGCAAAAGTTACTTTGTTCATGAGCCATTTCCATGTCCATAACTTTGCATTTTTGAACTCAGCATGCTCTAAGCTAGATTACAGGCCTTTTATCTCATCCACACTCAATAATTTAATGCAAAACCTTTGTGTCCTAGCATTATCTTGCCCATTAAGCCATTACACAAGAGATTAACCTTAAATTAGAAAAAGCAATATATCCATTTTTGAAAAGTTGAACTTTATGTCAAATTTGCAATCCAAGTAGTACAAGGCAAATCCTTTTGGCACAAGTTCAGGGACATATCCCACTGATCAAGACAAAGCTTTGCAGCACATTTGAGGGGCCTGCACAAGTCTAGAAACCAAGTTGACATTTTTTTGCTTAAGTGAGAAGTAACTTGGCATAACTTAAGACATCTCACATTTCTGCCAACACAAGCTTAAGCAAAGTTGTTAGACACATTAAAAACAACATAACTGAGCTAAGGCACGACCAAAACACCTTCCAAACCTCATCATTCATCAAAACACCCTCCTACTGCAGAAAATAGAGTCACCTCTGCAGTTGGACTTCCATAACTCAATCCACTCGTGCATTTTTGCTAAAACCAGTTCATACACATTCCATACAACATATACAAGCTATCCCAAGCATTGGACACGACCTATAACACCTCTAACCAACTTCACCATTTTCACTTTTTCTGTTTTGCAGGTTGATTGCCATAGCTTGATTCACTTGGTTTCAAAGCAAGCTAAAGGTTGGAATAGCATCCCTGGACTTCAAGCAAGTTGTACCAATCCTCACCTTGCCTTGAAAGTGCCTCCATTGCCAGACACGATCCAAGCTGAATAGGTAAGTTCATGGACTCCTATCTCTCAATCTAGGAAGAGTTAGCTTTAAGTTTATGAATGAAAAATGTCCTACTCATGGCCCTGAAGCTATACATATCCTCACTTTCCATTTATATTGCATATGCTGAGAGAATTTAAGACCTGAACATTGACAAAAACTTAGGTTAAGAATTAGGGATGGAGAAATTCTCTCTCATTTCTGAGAGTTAAGTTAAGTTTTTTATATGTATGGAATCGTGGTTTGATGCTTGACATTTTTCATGTTATGAGTTTGTGCTAAAAGTCCAGGAATCATGAGATAGAAGGAAGCACGTGTTGCTCTGTTTTTTTTGTTCAGAGGTTGAAGACAAAGTCTTCTTGGGCTGGGCCTGACTTTTTTTCCTTTTTGTACCATGTTTTTACATTTGCACCCCCCTGGCCCATTTTGAGTTTTGTTTGTCATTTTCAATTTTTTCTTTTTGATTCTGATTTGTTATTTTTTATTAAAGCATAAAAAATATTAAAAACATTTTTCCCACATTTTTTGCATTTTATTTTATATTTATTTGCTTTATTTAGTTATATATGTAAATAAATACATAATACTTTTTTGTTTAGAATATTAAAAATAATACAAAATAAATTTATTTTCTAATTTTATTTTATTTTATCTTCTGAAAACATTATATAAAAAAAATATATACTTTTTTTGTAAATATTAAATATTTTATTTTTGTATATATTTAATATATTTAATAAATAATATAGATACTTATATATTTATTAGTCTATTTAGGTTAAAAACATAAAAAATAATACATTTTATTTTTATTAATATTCAACTTAAAAAATCACTTTTTGACAATATACTTTCTTTTTATTTGTTTTTTGTACATAATTAATAAATATTGCTTATAATAAGTAATTAATACATTTTATTTAACAAAATTAGGGTTTTGCCCTAAATACCTAAAAATACCAAAAATTAATTCATCTTATTTTTGTTTATTTGACACATAAAAAATACCTTTTTTCAAACATATAAAAAATCATTTTTTTTGCATCTTGCATATTTATTGTATTTTTATTTAATTGTTGTATATTAAATAATTTGTATAATTCAATTTGGATGTAATAGTTTAGGTTTTAATTTCTTGCTAAAATATCCCCATTTGAACATTTGTACCCCCCTTCCCATATATTGTGTTGTAATAATTTAGGACCTTTAAATTCCGCACTTTAAAAGCTTTCTAAATATGCCATGTTAGAATTAGGGTTTTGTATGAAAATCAAAAACAACAAATAGTTTTACCTAAATTCAAGATAAACAAGCATGAAAATGAACAAACACTCATCACACTTGCACCCCTAGGGTATTCCACTTGTTGCCTTCAATAATGGGCCATGTTGCATGTTAGGTATCTTTGGCAAAAACAAAACAATCAAATGATCATAGTCCCTCGATGACGCTTTCAAAAGTATCCTAAAAATGATCAAGTCCCTTAAAGGAAAAATTGCCTAAAGATACTTGGCACCATTGCAATCATGGTCTAAACGATGACCCGCGCCCTTCCCGTTCACATCATAACACAAGATTGTCCACCAAATACAATGGTGGAACAAAATTGTTAAAAGGTTTAAAACATAGCAAAGATCTTTGAGAAATTTAGAGTAGACAAACTCTTGGTTACTTGCCAACTTGCAAAACAAAAACACTTGCCTATTTTTCAAAACCACACATCACTACACTTTCAAAAACAACTTTCAAAAATATTGAAAACATTTTCAAAAGACATACATCTTTGTATGCATCCCAACATGGATCATTACAAAGGTTGCCACCACATTGGCCTCTTTTCAAAAACATTTTCAAACCCACACGCAAAGCACCATTTCAAACAATTGAAAGCACCATTTCCAACAATTGAAAATCAAGGCAAGTTGATCTAAGCAAGTAACTAAGATCCCATGGATAACCATGGATAGAAAGGGTGCTAATACCTTCCCTTTCTATAATCTACTCCCCGAACCCAAGAAAACATCTCAAAGGTTTTTGTTGTGCTTTTTAACCTTTCCTTAGGATAAAATAAAAAGTCGGTGGCGACTCTTGCTCAACCGAAACATTTGCGAAAACAAACGCAAAACCTCAAGTCAGTTCTCCCACCGTATCACAGAACTGGCGACTCTGCTGGGGAATTTTTTAAAGTGGAGTAACCTTAGGGCTTAGATCACCCTCTTGCATGACTAATTGTTTACTTTGATTGCTTTACATCTTGGCTCTCTTGTTTGGGTTTGAAATCCTACACCCGGATTTGGGGAAACATTCATAGATAGCAATACGCTGTGGAAACTGTGCGGGGTATACCGACACGGTTGAAGCAATAGTTATATTAGTGCGACATATTTGTGAGTACCGGTAACCCTTGAGTTCAATCAAGGAGAGTACGGGGCCGCTGAGTGATGTCACTAAGCACTAATGACCTAGAACCTTACTTGACCATCTTGGCCTTTCATTAGGGGTAGTGAGATGACCGGCTTTGGTGCAGTCTGAAGTTGGTAGATACTCGATACTACACTCATTGAGGGTTGTTTTCTTGGAATATTTTGGTCGCTAGTTAAGTGGCTAAACCAAAACAATGAACAATGAAAACAATCCAGTGATATTGAGCTCCTTAGAACCCGGTTACTATTTATAGGACAGGTTTTTAAGCCAACTACACTCAAGAGGGTACTTACCTATGAAACCCCATGCAAGCCTGAAACTAGGGTTTGGTGTGAATTGCTTGTACATATGTTTTGTGCATACATCATGAACATCATAAAACATCATATGCATTCACTAACCATTTCAAGGGTTTAGATCTTCATCTTTGTTCTTGTTTTGTAGGTCATGGAAATTCCTCGCAGGAAAACCATCCAAGTCAACCTTGTGAGAATCCCTCCTCAACTCAAGGAGCTCACATCAAGAATTCCGGAAAGCTCTCCCTTCAGTGAGAGACATGGTAGACTACTCAGCCTAGTCAACACCAACTTTGAAGAGGACATGATGAAGGTGATGTTCCAGTTCTTTGACCCTCTTCACCACTGTTTCACTTTCCCCGACTACCAGTTGGTGCCCACTTTGGAGGAATTTTCTCAACTCCTGAGAATTCCTATTCTTAATCAACTACCCTATAACGGTACGGAAAAGGAACCAAAGCCTGAAGATGTTGCTCGAGCACTACATCTGCAGCCATCTGACATCAAGGGGCATTGGGAAACTAGAAGCGGTGTCAAAGGCTTCTTAGCAAAATTCTTGTTTGAGAAGGCACAAGAGTGTTGGAATTCATTGGACCTACAAGCCTTTGAAAAAATTGTGGCCCTCCTTATCTATGGGTTGGTCTTGTTCCCAAATCCTAACCAGCTTGTAGATGTCAACGCCGTCAAGATCTTCTTATCCAGAAATCCAATACCAACATTGCTCAGGGACATTCTTCACTCATTTTACACTCGAACAATGAGAAAGAGGGGTGTTATCATGTGTTGTACTCCTCTCCTTGCAAGGTGGTTTATTTCGCACCTTCCACAATTTGTCTTGAAGAATGACCAAGGCCTAAGGTGGTCACGGCGGTTGATGACCCTTACTCACTCTGATGTACATTGGTGTTCTCGGTCCAGAGAAAATGTCATCATCATCGATTGTTGTGGAGAATTCCCTAATGTTCCATTACTTGGCATTAGGGGAGGCATTACCTACAACCCTTGTCTAGCTTTGAGACAATTTGGATATGCACGGAGGGATGGCCCTCACGACATGTTGATTCCTGACCTAGTTTTTGACTTCGACAACGATGCGCAAGGACTTCGCCAAAATTCATCAAAGCTTGGAGGATGCCTAATAAGGTTGACAGCAAGACACTGGGACACAAGAACTCCATCCCTCTTGAGCCTTACCTCAAGAGGGTACGAACCCGGGCCCAGAGTCTAATGATGCCTTATCCTCATATTCTCCCTGTGATTAAAGATCCCGTTAAGGAATGAGAGGTTCCATATACCATCCTATATCCTGACATGCCTACATCGTGGGAGGAGATGCAGAAGAGTTGGATCCAACTCAAGGAGGAACGAAACACTTTTGAAGCCAGCTTCTACGCCAGTGAGAAGAAGGTTTTGGAGCTTACCCGCCGACTCCACGAGGAAGAGACCCTCAACACCTACATCGCACCAAAGAGGATGCACAACGTCTTTTTACCTTGAGAAGTTTTTTTTTGTAATATTTGGCCCATGGGGCATTTATGTACTGACAAATTTCTTCTTATTAATATGACGTGCGTTCTTTTTGTTTGCAACAATTTTGAACTTTCTGAATCCTTGAATGCATTGCATACATAAGCATACCATTCATCATGTGCATAAGCAGGTCTCCACACCAGGTTTCCTTATCTTTCTGCTGTTTATTTCAGTAAGATGGATCTCGAACAGACGGTCAAGGACTTGCAGTCTCAGAAAGCACAGTTTCAACAACTCCTGATGACCTTGGCTAAGGGTCAGGAGGATCTGAAAGCCCTGCTGGGGAACAAAGACCAAGTGAAAAAGAAGAAGAAAAGAATCGGGGTGGCTACCCTAGGAATAAGGTTTGAGGGTGAAGCAAGAAGAGTGCTTGAATTTCCCCCTACTTCTGAGGAGGGAACTAGTAAAGGGAATGCAGCTGCGGTACCTTCTGAATCCGAGGTTGAAGAAGAGGAGGCTGAAGAGGACGAAGACTACTCTGATCAACAATACCCACCCGCTGATGACAAGTACAAAGGTTTGGAAGACAGGTTGGCAGCTATGGAGCTGCAGAGAGTTCCCGGCTTAGATTTCGAAGATTTGGGATTAGTTGCTGGAATTGTGATCCCCCCGAAGTTCAAAGTGCCAGCCTTTGCAAGATATGACGGGCTATCCTGCCCAAAAATGCATCTCAGATCATATGTAAGGAATATCCAACCTTACACTGCAGACAAGAACCTTTGGATCCATTTCTTTCAGGATAGCCTTTCAGGGGCTCAACTCGAATGGTTCTATCAGCTGGATGGAGCCAGTATCCGAAACTGGGAAGATTTGGCCACCGCATTTTATAAACAGTATCAGTATAATTCTGACCTCGCTCCTACGCGTACCCAACTTCAGGGTATGTCACTGGGGACGGGCGATGGATTCAAGGAGTATGCGCAAAAGTGGAGAGACTTGGCTGGCAGGGTGCAGCCACCGCTAACTGACCGTGAACTTGTTGACATGTTCCTAGGGACCTTGTCTGGTCCATTCTTTAACCATCTGATTGGTAATTCCTCTGTTGGGTTTACAGATTTGATCTTGACGGGTGAGAGGATAGAAGCTGGTATCAAGTCAGGGAAGATACAGAAAAGTGCCGCTGCGAGTACTGAGAAGAAGCCTTTCAAGAAGGAAGCTAGTGCTATTTACGGTCCTAGAAGACAAGTTAAGCCGGAATGCCTCCCGGCTGTCAATGCATTGGTAATTTCAAAGCCTGTTGCTGCTCCTCAGCAGTATAACCAACAAAGGGGTGAGAGGCCCAAGAGGCAGTACACTCGGCTCAGTATGACCATGTCTCAGATTTTGCCGCAACTACTGTCAACCAATCTGGTAACTGTCAAAGAAGCTCCGAAGGTAGTGAACACAGCTTCTCCAAAGTACAACCCCAACGCCCGTTGCGCTTATCATTCTGATAGCCCCGGGCATACTACGGACGATTGTTGGGCTCTGAGGAATAAGGTTCAAGACCTTATTGATGCTAAGGAAATACAGTTTGAGGCGCCCGAAAGGCCCAATGTTGTGACTGCTCCCATGCCCCAGCATGGAGTGAGTGCTGTGGAAGAAGACCGATAAGTAGCCTCCGTGGAAGAGATTGTTACTCCGTTATCGACTGTTAAAAGGAATCTGTTGCTAGCCGGTTTATTTCCGAGATGTGGTGAAGATTGCCTTCTATGTGTTGTTTCGCCTTTTGGTTGTCCTTTGCTGAAATCAGGTATCCAAAGCCTGATGGATAGAAAGGAAATCTTGTTCGAGAAGATTGTTGTTCCTGCTGTCCCTGCCGAAGAAGTTTCTATTGTCACTATTTTCAACAAACCTCCCAAGGCTCCTTCAAAGAAGCCTGTCAAAATCATGTCCACTCAGAAGATTGATCGTATCATCATCACAGTTCCGGGGCCTCTCCCTTATACATCCGACAAAGCTGTCCCATGGCACTATGGGGCAGATGTTTATGTTCTTGGAGTGAAGCAAAAGTTGGATACAAATACCGGTGTCAGTAACATCACCGGGCCTGCCAAAATTACTCGCAGTGGTAGGCTGTTTTCACCAGATATTTTGCCACCAGCTATTCAGAAACCCCTTATCATCACACCCGCAAGTGTGCATGTTCCACTTCCTAATCAAGTTCCTGTTTCTACCCCTGCCGCCGAGTCCTCTGACGCTCGGGGCAAAGGGATTGCTACTGATTTTCCTGCACTGAAGGAGATGCCGAAGACAACCATTGTTGAAGCCTCCCAGCAAGAGATGGAGGAGATCCTCAAGATTATCAAGAAAAGTGATTTCAATGTTGTTGAACAGTTGGGGCACACCCCATCAAAGATTTCTATGCTATCACTGTTGTTGTGTTCAGAAGACCACGCCAAGGCCCTGATCTCCTTCCTAAAGACGGCCCATGTGCCACAAGAAACGTCTACTGATCAATTTACTGATTGCATGGCCAACTTGACTGCCGATAATGGTTTGGGCTTCTCTGACGCCGATCTGACCGCCAAAGGAAAGAACCATAATGACGCCCTGCATGTCTCTATTGAATGCAGGGGCACCACTCTTGCCCATGTGTTGGTAGACACCGGTTCTTCACTGAACGTATTGCTCAAGAAAGCCTTAGACAGGTTAGATTGTGAGGGTTTGGAGCTCAAGCCTAGTAACATTGTTGTCCGAGCCTTTGACGGTTCGAAAAGGATTGTACATGGCAAAGTTGACATCCCAATCAGGGTCGGTTCTCAAGTTTTTGATTCTACTTTCTATGTGATGGACATCCGTCCATCCTACTCTTGTTTGTTGGGCCGTCCATGGATCCACAAGGCTGGAGCTGTGACCTCCACACTACATCAAAAGCTTAAATACCCGGTTAGGGGGAAAATTGTTACAGTTCAAGGGGAAGAAGAGTATATGGTCAGCCGCTTAAACTCGTTCCGGTACATAGAGATGGATGGGGAATTCATTGAGACCCCCTTTCAACACTTTGAAGAGGTGCCTTAGACATTGGCATCAGATGAAACTGTGATTGAAGACCCTCCTTTGAAGATGGCTTCCTTAAAGGATTCCCGGGCTGTGATTGAGAAGGGCGAATGCGCAAACTGGGGCCGACTTCCTGACTTCACTCCAAAGACTGACAAGTTTGGTTTGGGCTTCACTGTGGAGGCTCAGAAGGCTGTTCGTATGGGGAGGATTGGAAGACCTCTTGTGTTCATCACCAACCCAGGAGTGAATGCTATTGAAGACGAAGTGGAGGAATCTGAATTCGACAGCTGGATCTACCCAACAACCGACAGTGGACCAAGCAACTGGACTGCCAAAGACTTCACACCTATTACTTTTGTCACTCAGTAATGAACTCTTTTGTTTTCAATTTGTAACAAACAATATGTTGAAACTTTTATGGCTCGGTGTCCTACCCGGGGCACCGCGGATCCATTTGTGAGGGCTTTTGTATGACATTTTCATATATCATTAATCAAAACATTGGACGTTTGTTGCATTTAAAATCTTGTGCTCCTTTTCTTTCTTTGTCATATATTGCAAAACAGTTATATTTACACAAACTCACTTATACAGGTTCCAATCCACTCTGGATCTCACTGGTAACGACTCTGCTACTGCCAGTTATGACTTCGAAAATCTGATCAACTTAGCCGAAGACGAAGGTGAAGATGATGTGAAGTGCCTGGTGAAATTTCAAGACTGCTACTCCAAGAAGAGAGGGCCATTTAGCCACATGAAGAGCCAGTGGAAACGGTAAATCTGGGTACTGAGACAGACAGGAAGGAAGTCAAGATCGGTGCCAATCTAGAGCTCAGTGTGAAACAACGGTTGATTCAGATGCTGCATGACCATATGGAAATCTTTGCTTGGTCTTACGAAGACATGCCTGGTTTGGATGCCGACATTGTGGTTCATCACCTGCCTACCAAGGAAGACTGCCCTCTGGTAAAACAGAAGGACCGTCGTATGCGTCCAGAGATGTCCGAGAAAATCAAGGCTGAGGTTATAAAACAATTTGATGCCGGGTTTCTAGCAGTGACTTCTTACCCTCAGTGGGTTGCCAACGTAGTTCCAGTACCGAAAAAGGATGGTAAGGTCCGAATGTGTGTTGATTACAGGGATTTGAATAGGGCCATCCCCAAGGATGATTTCCCTCTGCCTCATATCGACGTTCTGGTTGATAATACTGCTCAGCATAAAGTATTCTCCTTCATGGATGGCTTCTCCGGTTATAATCAGATCAAGATGGCTCCTGAAGTCATGGAGAAGACCACCTTTGTCACTCAGTGGGGCACCTTTTGCTACAAGGTCATGCCTTTTGGGTTGAAAAATGTTGGGGTAACTTACCAACGTGCCATGGTTGCTTTATTTCATGATATGATCCATCACGAGATATAAGTATACGTCGACGATATGATTGCAAGGTCCCAAACTGAGGAGGAGCACCTTGACCATCTGCAGAAGCTGTTTGACCGTCTGAAGTTGTACAAGCTGAGGTTGAACCCGAACAAATGCACCTTTGGGGTAAGATCTGGAAAACTACTAGGCTTCATTGTAAGCGACAAAGGTATTCAAGTGGATCCTGCCAAGGTGAAAGCCATACAAGAGATGCCAACTCCCAAGACAGAGAAAGAAGTCAGAGGCTTTCTAGGACGGTTGAACTACATTGCCCGTTTCATCTCACATCTAACTGCTACCTGTGAACCAATCTTCAAACTGCTGAAGAAAGATCAAGTAGTACGTTGGAATGATGAATGTCACACCGCTTTCGAAAAGATCAAAGAGTATCTCCAAGAACCACCTATTCTTATGCCACCGGTTGAAGGGAGACCTCTAATCTTATACTTGACAGTACTTGACAACTCAATGGGGTGTGTGCTGGGGAAGCATGACGAGTCTGGCCGAAAAGAGCATGCTATTTATTACCTGAGCAAAACGTTTACCGACTGTGAGACTCGGTACTCACTGCTCGAGAAAACTTGATGCGCTCTGGTATGGGCTGCTCGCCAGCTGAGACAGTATATGTTGACTCACACTACTCTGTTGATTTAAAAAATGGATCCAATCAAGTACATATTCGAAAAGCCTGCTCTATCCGGAAGAATAGCAAGATGGAAAATGATCTTGACAGAATATGATATCCAGTACACGACTCAAAAAGCAATCAAGGGAAGTGTATTGGCAGACCATTTGGCACACCAACCGGTGGACGATTATCAGTCGTTGAACTTTGAATTTCCAGACGAAGATATCATGGTAGTGACTGATTGTGAAGTACCTGGACCGGATGAAGGACCTGAGGAAGGATCCCGATGGTCTATGCACTTTGACGGAGCCTCGAACGCTTTGGGTAATGGAATCGGTGCTGTGATCATATCCCCCAAAGGCACTCATACTCCACTCACCGCCCGACTATGTTTCAACTGCACCAACAACATGGCAGAATAGGAGGCATGCATCATGGGTCTTCAAGATGCAATCGACTTAAGGATCAAGTTTCTGAGTGTCTTCGGAGATTCCGCTCTCGTGATTAATCAGGTCAAAGGCGAGTGGGATACGAAACACCCAAATATTATTCCTTACAAGGATTATGTGCTGACATTGCTTCCCCACTTCGAAGAGATAACTTTTGAACACTTCCCAAGAGAGGAGAATCAGTTGGCGGACGCGTTGGCTACAATGTCTTCTATGTTCAAAGTCAAATGGGACAACGAAGCGCCCCGGATCATTATCTGGAAATTGGACGAACCTGCATATTACTGTGATCTTGAGGTTGAGGAGGTAACAGAAAAACACTGGTATCATGAAGTAAAGAGGTACTTGGAAGCTCAAGAATACCCCGAAGGCGCATCTGTTAATGACAAAAAGTTTTTGAGAAGGTTTGCGGCAAAGTTCTTCCTCAGCAACAGCATTCTCTACAAGCGAAACCATGACTCAACCTTACTGCGTTGTGTGGATAAGACTGAAGCAGAAAAGATCATGGCAGAGCTACATGAAGGTACTTTCGGAACACATTCCAGTGGACATACCATGGCAAAGAAAATCCTTCGGGCAGGATATTTCTGGTCCACAATGGAAGCCGACTGTTACCAACATTCTCGAACTTGCCATAAATGCCAGATCTATGCTTATAAGGTGCACATTCCTCCGGTTCCTCTGAATGTCTTGACAGCACCTTGGCCTTTTGCAATGTGGGGCATTGATATGATCGGCGAGATCCGACCGACGACATCCAACGGGCATCGCTTCATCCTGGTAGCGATCGATTACTTCACAAAATGGGTTGAAGGAGCTTCCTACGCCATCGTAACCAAGAGCGTCGTGGCACGATTCATTTGGCACAACCTGATCTGTCGATACGGTATACCTGAAAGGATCATTACGGACAATGGTACCAATCTCAACAACAAGATGATCACTGAGCTCTGCGAGCAATTCAAGATACAACACCACAACTCTTCTCCTTACCGGCCGAAGATGAATGGGGCTGTAGAAGCGGCGAATAAGAATATCAAGAAGATTGTGCAGAAGATGACAGTGACCTACAAAGATTGGCACGAAATGTTACCGTTTGCTCTTCACGGGTACCGTACCTCGGCACGAACGTCAACAGGGGCAACTCCCTTTTCCTTGGTCTATGGCATGGAGGCAGTCTTGCCTATTGAAGTCCAGATACCCTCTCTCTGGATAATGAAGGATGCAGGTTTGAGCGAAGAAGACTGGATCCAGACTCGGCTTGATCAATTGAACCTAATCGATGAAAAGAGACTCACCGCTATTTGTCATGGTCAAACGTACCAAAAACAGATGATCAGGGCATTTAACAAGAAAGTCAGACGACAAGAGTATCAAGTCGGAGACCTGGTAATCAAGCGCATCATTCTTCCTCAAAGTGATCCCAGGGGCAAATGGACCCCTACGTACGAAGGGCCATTTATGGTTAAACATATCTTCTCAGGAGGAGCCATGATTCTAACCACCATGGATGGTGACGGCCTTCCTCACCCCGCCAATACAGACATAGTAAAAAGATACTACGCATGAATCAAAGACCCGCTAGGTTGACACACCTAGGCAAAAATAAGGGCTTCCCGGCGAACCAAAAGGGTTCGGGCAAAAACAAGGGACGAAATGAAAAAAAAAGTTGTACACCCGGCAAGTCAAAAACCTGAAAAGGCGGCTTGGGCAAAAATGGGTATCCCAGTGGACTGAAAACCCGAAAGGGCGGTCCAGGAAAAAGTTAGGGATAAGCGTAATACTATGTCTCATTGGATCACCTTGCATCCAGAATTCGGCATCAATTATCGGGCTCAGACGGCATTGATCAATCAGCTTCATCTTCAACTAAGCAGCAAAGTGATAAGACGCTTAAAGACATAAAGGCGATAGCAGAGTTGGAACCCAGTGGGATTTATTTTTCACATAGCTGTTTTGTTTCTTTTCATAAAATTGTATAAACTCTATATTGCTCGGCGGCGTTTTCTTACTAGGACGTCAGCCTCTTATACAAAAACGCCTATTTTCAGGCAAATTTCAAAATCAATACAAGTTCAATTTCTCAAACAAATTATCCATTGTTTTTCCTGTTTTCTATTTTGTTTTGCGAAGAACGTCCAATGTTCATTTTTGATATATGCATTTGACATTAATTGCTAATCATGATTAGTTGCATGCGAAACAAATGACTGATTACAGGTGACATCAGAAACAGGGGCAATTTAGAATTGTTTAAAGCAAGCTAGTTGCTCTGTCCACCAAGGTACCAAGGTAGGTTCGGTTGAAGAATGTGACCAAGTCACCTCAATTCCCCACAGAGTAAGGCAAGATTCAAAAATACTTTCCCCAAGTAGATTTGGTTTCCTATCAGCCCTGAAAAGGCACAATGTTCCCCTAGCAAGTCAGCGATACTCTCCTCGAGCAGAATTAGTCTACTGTCAGCCTTAAGGAAGTTGGGTATCCCCAGAAGATCTCAACATTCCCCAGCGCAGTATAGACATTCCTCAGCAAGCATCCCCGGCAGTCTTAATATGAGATTATTCCCCGGCGAAATACCAACACCCCAGTACAGTCTGAAAAGTTTCCCCAGGAGAGTTGAATCATTATCCCCATCAGGTCTTGAAGCTTATCCCCAGTAGATTCTGGAAGCTTATCATTTGCAGAGTACGTACGTCTCTCCCCGACTTTATTCAAAGATTATTTCCTCACCAGGGTATAACTGGGTTATCCTCAGCTAATAACCACGGAAAGATCGCCCTCAGCAAAGTTCTTCCTATCCCCAGCAGAGTTCACCAAAGTTCCCCGACATAACTTATCAGCGGAATCCCCAGCGGAGTTTATCATTGAAATCCCCAGTGGAGCTCTCATCAAAACCTCAGCGAAGTATCTCTTCCCGCAGAGTAATTCCCCTCAGAGTGATCTCTCCAGCAAGTTTATTCCCCAACGGAGTCATCTTCTCCTACCGGTTTATTCTCACAACCATCATCCCCTGCGGAAGCGAAGAACTCTACTCTTCAACATCAGCCCAGGATTTGATTCCCCGACCAGTCGTCAAGGATTTATTTTCTTAGACGAAAATACATTCATAGACATTTCACATTGCATACATCCTGCTTACATACATGATAAAGTGCATACGACACGATCTCATTTTGAGAACATCATGACATCATGCATCTCATACATCATGACATTGCATGTAACTGATGTTTTGCCTTTTCAGGAAAAAGGTCAATCCAAAGATGATCATTATCAACTATCGCAATTCCAGATTCGATTCATGTATCTAGCCAGGGCACATATGTGAGTGATTGATTGTAGATTTGATACCTGTATCTAGCCAGGGCATATCTGCATGAAGAGTTTGAAGATCAACCCCTGTAACAGGCCAAGAAATTATCTTTCATTCTCAGGTCAGAGGCTTACACCTGTATCCAGCCAGGAAAGCTATCTCTACCAACCTTTTACAACTTCCAGATTCGATACCTGTATCCAGCCAGGGCATATCTAAAGACAACAATTTCCAGATTCGATACCTGTATCCAGCCAGGGCATATCTGAAGACGACAAGTTCCAGATTCGATTCCTGTATCCAGCCAGGGCATATCTGTGAGCACTTGATTATGGATTCGATTCCTGTATCTAGCCAGGGCACATCTGTGAGCAACCAATAGTGGATTCGATACCTGTATCTAGCCAGGGCATATCTGCATGAAGAGTTTGAAGATCAACACATGTAACAAGCTAGGAAACATCTTCCCTTCTCAAAGTACGTAAGTTCTCGCTAAGGAATCTCTTACGCGATCAACACCTCCAAATGGAATCTATAAGCCCATTCCCGACAAGGTTATGTCACGTCTCCAGATGGCATCTATAAGCCCATCCCCCTATCCACCATCTCTCCAAATGGCATCTATAAGCCCATTCCCGCCATCACATTGCTGATACTCTACCATGCGAATGCAAATTTCCGGGCACTCTAGTGTCCAATCTCCTTTTACCTTCGAGTCGCGAAAGGAAAACCTGCCAATCTAACTCTTCAGGTTCAAGAAGATTGAGCAGGGGCAACTGTTGTACCCCAAAATTTGCCCTCCCATTTCCTCAACATTTTCTCACCACAAGACCCTTGGAGCTCAAGATCAAGTTAGGGTTTGCTCTGCTCAAGACTCTTCCTTGCACTGTTGACCCAAATTAGGGTTTGTGTTTGCACAAAGATGTTTTGACCTAAAGTGCCCAAGATGACTTTCAGGCTTCATATTGGACTCCCAAGTTTATCCATACTAAGTTTCAAGTCTTGATTCCAAACTTTGCCCAGTCAATTGGACAGTTGACCTAGAAATCAGCTGTATTGGGGAAAAAGTCAACTGTGGTCAATTGACAGTCAAACCTCATGATTTTTGACCCACATCAACATTATGAACTCATATGGACCATTTAGTCAAGTTTGGATCACAAATCCACAAGAAATTTGATCAGATCACCAAAAGGGCAAAATGGTCATTTTTAGGGTTTTGACTACACAAAGGCAATTTTTGACTGTTTGACCTAACCAATGGCAAACCAAGCTCACATATGGACTCAAGGACCCCATGGAATTGTCTTGACATGTTCAACAAGTTCAAAAGATCCCAAATGCACAAGATTGACAAATGAATTTTCCAGTCAATTGATCAATTTTTGACTGTATACTGAAAAGTCAAACTTTGACTTTTTGGTCAAAATCAAGTGTCAAGATTCATTTTCCATCAAAACATGTCAAATTATGAAACTTGTTCATCAAGAAATCAAAAATCACAAATTAGGGTTTGAAATGAAGAATTTTCATAACTTCGAATTTTTCTAAGTTATGAAAATCCCTAATTTTTTCCTAACTTTGTCCCATTTTTTCATCAAGATGCATTTGGATTCAAACAAAAGTCAAAACATGAAAGTTATAGTACATTGCAAAATCTACAACTTTGATTCAAAAAGTTTCCTCAAAATAAGCTTGTATCTCAAGTTATGATTTTTGGAACAAGGGTGCAAAACATTCTTAACTTAGAAAAATTTTGACCTATTCTAGGCAGGATTTTTGCCTAACTTCATGGCTACTTTTCACATGCTTCCACTTGGAATTTCAATTTGCATTACAAATATGGATTGTAGTACACATTCCAAGATTTTCAAAATGTCCAAGAACTCATCAAACAACCTTGTGGTTAGGGAGAATCGAATTTGGCAATATAGGCAAAAGTCACCTTGTTCATGAGCCATTTCCATGTCCATAACTTTGCATTTTTGAACTCAGCATGCTCTAAGCTAGATTACAGGCCTTTTATCTCATCCACACTCAATAATTTAATGCAAAACCTTTGTGTCCTAGCATTATCTTGTTAGAACAATGTTTGAATCTAGTACCCTATAATTAAGTTTTGATGATAACAAAGTGAAAAGATATAGTAGTTAAATATTTCATGATTGAATTATATGCTACTTAAAATTACTATGCTCTGACTTGCAGATATGCTGATTAAAATAAGCAAGATCACGTTCTCAGCATCAGAATATGAGTTTGTGCATCAGCATCAGAAGTTGCTGAATCAGAACGTCAAGATCAGAAGATCAACGCTTGCACATGCTGAAGCTTGATGAACAGAACTGCGCGTAAAATACTCTGATATAGAATCAAATCAGTTCATCAGCAGCAAAGCAGAATCAGAATGAGCCAAGCCAGATCGTGCATTGAAGAAGCAACGGTACTGTGCATTGAAAGCTAATCAATACCAACGGCATCATTCTAGACAAGATCTGCTCAGAAAGGAAAGCTTGTTAATAGCATTGAATCAAGAATATTTGCTTCAACGTTCATCTTCTCAAGTGCTATATAAACCAAGCTTTGAAGATTATCACGGCTAATGCTTCCAAACTCTCTACACGTACAAAGCTGATCAATAATCTTCACTCTACAAGTTTTGCTAAACCACCAAACTCTGATACTCTATTAGCGTTTAGCAACTTAGTATTCTAAGCTTCATTTGTGTAAACATCACAGTTGTGATATAGTTTTCGTAGAAACATTCACACACATTTGATTATTCCTTTGTAAGAAAGTGTTGCCTTGACAAACCGGATTGTGGTTTGAATCAAGAAGGTTTTAGCAGTTGCTAAAGCAGATTTGTATTCAGTTGAATATAGTGAATTAAGACCTCGTTGGAGAGAGGCGAAATCACCTTGAACGGGTGGACTGGAGTAGTTTGAGATCAAACGAACCAGGATAAAAATACCTTGTCATTTGCTTTAAGTTTCCAGTTTTACAATTCAACCCCCCCCTTCTTGTGTTTTTCACCCCTTCAATTGGCATCAGAGCGCCTGGTTCTGAGCTAAAACACTTAACCGTGTCAGTAAAAGATCCAGCGTCAGAAAAACACTATGGCAGGAAACAACTCTCATTTCAGCAATGACAACAATGAGGATAGAGACAGATTCAGCGGCAAACCTCCAGTCTTTGATGGAGAAAACTTTGACTACTGGAAAGACAGAATTGAAAGCTTCTTTCTAGCACATGATGCTGATCTGTGGGATATGGTGACAGATGGATACACGCACCCTGTTAATGCAACTGGTCAGAAGATTGATAGAAAATCAATGACTGATCAACAAAAGCGTGATTTCAAGAATCACCATAAAGCCAGAACCATCCTTCTCAGTGCTATCTCTTATACTGAGTATGAGAAGATCTCCAACAGAGACACAGCTAAGAACATCTTTGATTCTCTCAGAATGACGCATGAGGGCAACATTCAAGTCAAGGAAACAAAGGCTCTGGCGCTCATTCAGAAGTATGAGGCATTTAAAATGGAAGAATCTGAATCCATTGAAACTATGTTCTCTAGATTCCAGATTCTGGTAGCTGGTCTCAAAGTTCTGGACAAGGGATACTCTACTGCTGACCATGTCAAGAAGATAATCAGAAGTTTACCCAAGCAGTGGAGGCCCATGGTTACTGCTCTGAAGCTGGCGAAAGATCTCAACAAAATCACTCTGGAGGAACTTATAAGCTCCCTCAGAAGTCATGAGATAGAGCTGGAAGCTGACGAGCCTCAGAAGCAAGGTAAGCCTATAGCTTTGAAATCTAACAGAAAATCTGAATCTAAAGTTTTGCAGGCAGTTGAAGAAACATCTGATGGATCCTCATCAGAAGAAGACGAGCTTTCTCTTCTCTCCAGAAGAGTAAATCAACTGTGGAAGCAAAGACAAAAGAAGTTCAGGAATCCCAGAAGATCTGATCATAACGAGTCTTCTTCCAGACACAGAAGGACAGACTCTTCCTCTGGATACAGAAGATCTGAAGGCTCCTCAGGTAGCAAGAAGCCAAATACAAAAGACATCATCTGCTACGAGTGCAATGAGCAAGGTCACTACAAGAGTGACTGTCCAAAGCTTCAGAGGGAAAAGCCAAAAAGGAAGTTTGGAAGAGAGAAGAAGAAAAGTCTCATGGCCACATGGGATGACTCTGACTCGTCTGAAGCTGACTCAGAATCAGATGATGAAAGGGCGAACCTAGCGCTTATGGCTAACATTCAAGATGACAGTGAAGCTTCTGACTCAGACTCAGAATTAGACACAGAAGAGGTATTCCCTAACTTCGCTGTTAATTTTACAAAGGCTGAACTTGCTGAAAGCCTAAATGAAATTCTGGAACGTTATCAGCAGATTAGAGCTAAATTCAGAGACCTGAAAAGGACTCTTGAATCTGACTCTAATAAGTCTGAGAGTCTCAGATTGGAAAACTCTGAGCTGAGAGATAAAATTTTAAAATTAGAAAACTCTTTACAAAACTCTCAGAAGGAACCAATTGCTGAAACTCCCAGCAACGCTGATGAGATCATCAAGGAGTATGATCATAGTTTCCAGAAGTTCCTTGCTAAAAGCATAGATAGAAGCAGAATGGCTTCAATGATCTATGGAGTTAGCGGAAACGGCAGGAAAGGAATAGGATACCTAGGTAAGGTTCCTACACCTAAAAATGTCATGGATTTAGTTATTAAACACACTCCTATAAATTCACACTTTGTGTATGGTCACACACATGACATCAAATATACTAGTAGTAATCACTTTGTGAAACCAAAATTCAATCAGAGTTTTGGTAAAACTAACAAAACAGGACCCAAGAAGATCTGGGTACCTAAGGATAAAATAATACATGTTGCAGATATCTTTAGCAGCAAGTCAGAAACACCAGTCATGGTACCTGGACTCTGGCTGCTCACGTCACATGACGGGAAGAAGGCATATGTTCCAAAGCCTGGAACTTAAGCCTGGAGGCCACGTTGGCTTTGGAGGCAATCAGAGGGGAAAGATAATTGGCTCTAGAACTGTAGGTAACGGAAATCTTCCCTCTATTAATAATGTTCTGCTTGTTGATGGATTGATGCATAACTTGTTATCCATAAGTCAATTAAGTGATAACGGTTATGATATAATCTTTAATCAAAAATCATGTAAAGCTGTTAGTCAGAAAGATGGGACTATCCTATTTAATGGTAAGAGGAAAAACAACATTTATAAAATCAAACTTTCTGAACTTAAGAGTCAGAACGTAAAATGTCTTCTGTCTGTTAACAACGAGCAGTGGATCTGGCACAGAAGATTGGGGCATGTTAGCATGAGAAGAATATCTCAGATTAACAAACTCAATCTGGTCAGAGGACTTCCAAATTTGAAGTTCAATTCAGATGCTCTGTGTGAAGCATGTCAGAAAGGCAAATTTGCAAAACCATCTTTTAAATCCAAAAATGTTGTTTCTACCTCTAAGCCATTAGAACTTCTGCACATTGACTTATTTGGACCAGTTAAGACTGCTTCTGTCAGTGGCAAGAAGTATGGGTTAGTAATCGTAGATGACTATAGCAGATGGACATGGGTAAAGTTCTTAAGACACAAGGACGAGTCACACTCTGTGTTTGTTACCTTCTGTAACCAAGTTCAGAATGAAAAAGATCTTAGAATCGTTAAAGTCAGAAGTGATCATGGTGGAGAATTTGAAAATAAAGATTTTGAGTCATTCTTTAATGACAAAGGCATTCTGCATGATTTCTCTTGTCCTAGAACTCCCCAACAAAATGGAGTTGTAGAACGAAAGAACAGAACATTGCAAGAAATGGCCAGAACCATGATCAACGAGACAAACGTTGCTAAGACTTTCTGGGCAGAGGCAATAAACACAGCGTGTTACATTCAGAATAGAATCTCAATAAGACCTATTCTGGAAAAGACTCCATATGAATTGTGGAAGAACAGAAAGCCCAACATTTCGTATTTTCATCCATTTGGATGTACTTGCTATATGTTAAATACTAAGAATTATTTGAACAAGTTTGATTCTAAGGCACAGAAGTGTATTATGTTAGGATACTCTGAACGCTCAAGAGGGTACAGAGTATACAATACAGAAACACAGATTGTGGAAGAATCAATCAGTGTTCGTTTTGATGACAAGCTTGACTCTGAAAAGTCAAAGCAGAATGAAAATCTTGCAGGTATAGAAATTGAATTTGCAGGTTCTGAAGACAAGTCATCAGAAGCTCTCAACACAGACATTCCTTCAACGTCTGAAAGAAGCAATGCTAGAACTCCTACAACTGCTGCTGATCTACCTCAGAAGAGAGTTCCCAGAAGCAGTTTGGATCACCCAGAAGAATCTATTCTAGGAAGAAAGGAAGATCCAATCAGAACAAGAGCAAGCCTCAGAAACTCTGAAGAAACTCTGATGGGACTTGTGTCTCTGATTGAACCTTCTTCTATTGATGAAGCACTTCTGGATAATGACTGGATTCTGGCAATGCAAGAAGAGCTGAATCAATTCACCAGAAACGACGTATGGGATCTCGTTCCAAGACCAAAAGGATTCAACGTCATTGGAACAAGATGGGTGTTCAGAAACAAGCTCAATGAACAAGGTGAAGTCGTCAGAAACAAGGCACGACTGGTTGCACAAGGTTATAGTCAGCAAGAGGGGATAGACTATACAGAAACCTTTGCTCCAGTCGCCAGGTTAGAATCTATCAGACTTTTAATCTCATTTGCTGTTAATAGAGGCATCACTCTGTATCAGATGGATGTCAAAAGTGCATTCTTAAATGGTTATATAGAAGAAGAAGTGTATGTTCACCAACCCCCAGGTTTTGAAAATACAAAACATCCAGAACATGTTTTCAAACTGAAAAAGTCACTGTATGGTCTGAAACAAGCTCCCAGAGCTTGGTATGAAAGGCTAAGTAACTTTCTGCTTGAAAATGAGTTCACCAGAGGGAAAGTGGACACCACTCTATTCTGTAAAACAGTTAAGAGTGACATTTTAGTTTGTCAGATTTATGTTGATGATATAATCTTTGGTTCTACTAATCCTTCTCTTGGAAGAAAATTTGCTAAGTGTATGCAGGCAGAATTTGAGATGAGCCTCATGGGGGAACTGAAGTTCTTTCTAGGAATTCAGATCAATCAAACTCCAGAGGGAACTTACATTCATTAGAGCAAATACATCAGAGATCTTCTGAAGAAATTTGACCTCTCAGAATGTAAGCCATCAAAGATTCCAATGCATCCCACGTGCATTCTGGAAAGAGAAGAGGTAAGCAAAAGCGTAGAACAGAAAGTCTACAGAGGTATGATTGGTTCTCTCCTTTATCTGACTGCTTCAAGACCTGATATTTTATTCAGCGTATGTATTTGTGCTAGATTCCAATCAGATCCTAGAGAATCTCACTTAACAGCTGTTAAGCGAATTTTCAAGTATCTGAAAGGTACTACTAATCTGGGTTTGTTTTATAGAAAATCTAGTGATTACAGTTTAGTAGGCTACTGCGACGCTGATTTTGCTGGAGACAGAGTGGAACGAAAAAGTACTTCTGGAAGCTGCCAGTTTCTGGGAGAAAATCTGATCTCGTGGTCCAGCAAAAGGCAATCAACTATTGCTCTGTCAACAGCAGAAGCTGAGTATATAGCAGCAGCTGGTTGCAGCACACAGATGCTCTGGATGAAAAGTCAGCTTGAAGACTTCCAGATTTTTGAGAGTAACATTCCTATTCTTTGTGATAATACTTCTGCTATTTGC
This sequence comes from Vicia faba, assembly GCA_948472305.1. NCBI lineage: Eukaryota > Viridiplantae > Streptophyta > Magnoliopsida > Fabales > Fabaceae > Vicia > Vicia faba. The sequence continues at coordinate 587,663,936 of OX451736.1, read as the reverse complement.
TTAAGTAAGAATCCTATTTTACATTCTAGAGCTAAGCATATAGAAATAAAACATCATTTCATTAGGGACTATATTCAGAAAGGCATTTTAAACTTGAAATTTATAGATACAGACCATCAATGGGCTGATATCTTTACTAAACCCCTTTCAGAAGATAGGTTTAATTTCATTCTGAAACATCTCAGCATGAAAGTATGCCCAGAATGAAAATGCTTTAATTCCATATTTTTATCTTTCAGAATGTAATTATATTACTGTGAACTTCTGATCAATCTTTGTTTCAGAAAGTTAGAACATGCAGATTGTATCAGAGGCAAGTCTGAAGATCTGAGAGTCTAATCTCAAAGACAGACGTGCTGATCACTATATCAAACAAGTGTCATCCAATCATCAGCAAATCCCTGAAGCAGAACGCGTGCACGTTTCTGAGAAAGGAAAACGCTGATTGGGTGCATTGAGACACATGTCTGGTAACCGTTTTTAAGTATCTTTCTCAAATCCCCCAAAATCAGCAAGCATTAAATGCAAAAGTAATCACGCTTGTTAATTGCAATCATTATTTTTTTCTCTCTCTTAAAAACGTTTTATTTTTCAAAATAATTTTTGAAAATCCTATTTAAGCACATTACTCTTCATTCTTAATCTTTACGCTTACTCATAATCTCTTAAGAATTTTTCTGCATATCTCCTTCAAAACCCTAGCTTTTCTCAAATCACTATCAAGCTTTTTGTGTGAGAACAATGGCATCCTCCAGCATTCCTGCAGGAAATCAGAAGATGGAAGCTAGAATGAATGTCCAGGACAGCAAGATTGATTCTGTTGTCACCTTGGTTCAGAAGCAGAATGCAACTTCTGAAAAGATTCAGGCAATGCTGGAAAGCCTGTTCTCACGCATGCCCCCACAACCTTGAAATTTTTTCATGCATGACATTCTCTATATTTTCCTTATTTTTTGACTATGTTTTGACTATGGTTTGTAATGCTATTTTGCTCTGATTCTGAACTATCTTTAATATTATTAGTTTTTCTGATCTAAATCATTTTAGCACATCACCAGCACTTTTTGATTGCTGACAAAAAGGGGGAGAACAAGAATGATATTTAAAATCAATAACGGATAACTAGACAGAAACTCTCAAACATTCTAACTCTCTATTACTTGAAATGTTTTTCTGTTTTGTCTTTAAGTCTACAGGCACAATGAAGACTAGAAGCTCTGATCAAAATGTAGAAGCTCATGTGGCTCTGATCAAATATGAAGTTCTGATATATGAAGCTCTGATCGACCTAACACTCTGATCTGAAGCAAAGCTCTGACAGGAAAAGCTCTGAAGCTCTGCTTTCTGATAAGTCAAAGACTTACAATCTGATGCTCAAAGATAGAAAAAGATCTGACTCTGAAGAACACGCATATCAAAGGGAAGTAACAAACTCAGGGGGAGTACTTCTTAACTCTGACTTCTCCGTACTTCTTATTCTGATACATAGATCTGATAACCTTTTCACGTTATTTTTCATTTAAAATATCTAGTTTTTGTCATCATCAAAAAGGGGGAGATTGTTAGAACAATGTTTGAATCTAGTACCCTATAATTAAGTTTTGATGATAACAAAGTGAAAAGATATAGTAGTTAAATATTTCATGATTGAATTATATGCTACTTAAAATTACTATGCTCTGACTTGCAGATATGCTGATTAAAATAAGCAAGATCACGTTCTCAGCATCAGAATATGAGTTTGTGCATCAGCATCAGAAGTTGCTGAATCAGAACGTCAAGATCAGAAGATCAACGCTTGCACATGCTGAAGCTTGATGAACAGAACTGCGCGTAAAATACTCTGATATAGAATCAAATCAGTTCATCAGCAGCAAAGCAGAATCAGAATGAGCCAAGCCAGATCGTGCATTGAAGAAGCAACGGTACTGTGCATTGAAAGCTAATCAATACCAACGGCATCATTCTAGACAAGATCTGCTCAGAAAGGAAAGCTTGTTAATAGCATTGAATCAAGAATATTTGCTTCAACGTTCATCTTCTCAAGTGCTATATAAACCAAGCTTTGAAGATTATCACGGCTAATGCTTCCAAACTCTCTACACGTACAAAGCTGATCAATAATCTTCACTCTACAAGTTTTGCTAAACCACCAAACTCTGATACTCTATTAGCGTTTAGCAACTTAGTATTCTAAGCTTCATTTGTGTAAACATCACAGTTGTGATATAGTTTTCGTAGAAACATTCACACACATTTGATTATTCCTTTGTAAGAAAGTGTTGCCTTGACAAACCGGATTGTGGTTTGAATCAAGAAGGTTTTAGCAGTTGCTAAAGCAGATTTGTATTCAGTTGAATATAGTGAATTAAGACCTCGTTGGAGAGAGGCGAAATCACCTTGAACGGGTGGACTGGAGTAGTTTGAGATCAAACGAACCAGGATAAAAATACCTTGTCATTTGCTTTAAGTTTCCAGTTTTACAATTCAACCCCCCCCTTCTTGTGTTTTTCACCCCTTCATATCTTGCCCATTAAGCCATTACACAAGAGATTAACCTTAAATTAGAAAAAGCAATATATCCATTTTTGAAAAGTTGAACTTTATGTCAAATTTGCAATCCAAGTAGTACAAGGCAAATCCTTTTGGCACAAGTTCAGGGACATATCCCACTGATCAAGACAAAGCTTTGCAGCACATTTGAGGGGCCTGCACAAGTCTAGAAACCAAGTTGATATTTTTTTTCTTAAGTGAGAAGTAACTTGGCATAACTTAAGACATCTCACATTTCTGCCAACACAAGCTTAAGCAAAGTTGTTAGACACATTAAAAACAACATAACTGAGCTAAGGCACGACCAAAACACCTTCCAAACCTCATCATTCATCAAAACACCCTCCTACTGCAGAAAATAGAGTCCCCTCTGCAGTTGGACTTCCATAACTTAATCCACTCGTGCATTTTTGCTAAAACCAGTTCATACACATTCCATACCACATATACAAGCTATCCCAAGCATTGGACACGACCTGTAACACCTCTAACCAACTTCACCATTTTCACTTTTTCTGTTTTGCAGGTTGATTGCCATAGCTTGATTCACTTGGTTTCAAAGCAAGCTAAAGGTTGGAATAGCATCCATGGACTTCAAGCAAGCTGTACCAATCCTCACCTTGCCTTGAAAGTGCCTCCATTGCCAGACACGATCCAAGCTGAACAGGTAAGTTCATGGACTCCTATCTCTCAATCTAGGAAGAGTTAGCTTTAAGTTTATGAATGAAAAATGTCCTACTCATGGCCCTGAAGCTATACATATCCTCACTTTCCATTTATATTGCATATGCTGAGAGAATTTAAGACCTGAACATTGACAAAAACTTAGGTTAAGAATTAGGGATGGAGAAATTCTCTCTCATTTTTGAGAGTTAAGTTAAGTTTTTTATATGTATGGAATCGTGGTTTGATGCTTGACATTTTTCATGTTATGAGTTTGTGCTAAAAGTCCAGGAATCATGAGATAGCAGGAAGCACGTGTTGCTCTGTTTTTTTTTGTTCAGAGGTTGAAGACAAAGTCTTCTTGGGCTGGGCCTGACTTTTTTTCCTTTTTGCACCATGTTTTTACATTTGCACCCCCTGGCCCATTTTGAGTTTTGTTTGTCATTTTCATTTTTTTTCTTTTTGATTCTGATTTGTTATTTTCTATTAAAGCATAAAAAATATTAAAAACATTTTCCCACATTTTTTGCATTTTATTTGATATTTATTTGCTTTATTTAGTTATATATGTAAATAAATACATAATACTTTTTTGTTTAGAATATTAAAAATAATACAAAATACATTTATTTTCTAATTTTATTTTATTTTATCTTCTGAAAACATTTTATAAAAAAAATATATATTTTTTTTGTAAATATTAAATATTTTATTTTTGTATATATTTAATATATTTAATAAATAATATAGATACTTATATATTTATTAGTCTATTTAGGTTAAAAACATAAAAAATAATACATTTTATTTTTATTAATATTCAACTTAAAAAATCACTTTTTGACAATATACTTTCTTTTTATTTGTTTTTTGCACATAATTAATAAATATTGCATATAATAAGTAATTAATACATTTTATTTAACAAAATTAGGGTTTTTCCATAAATACCTAAAAATACCAAAAATTAATTCATTTTATTTTTGTTTATTTGACACATAAAAAATACCTTTTTTCAAACATATAAAAAATCATTTTTTTTTGCATATTGCATATTTATTGTATTTTTATTTAATTGTTGTATATTAAATAATTTGTATAATTCAATTTGGATGTAATAGTTTAGGTTTTAATTTCTTGCTAAAATATCTCCATTTGAACATTTGTACCCCCCTTCCCATATATTGTGTTGTAATAATTTAGGACCTTTAAATTTCGCACTTTAAAAGCTTTCTAAATATGCCATGTTAGAATTAGGGTTTTGTATGAAAATCAAAAACAACAAATAGTTTGACCTAAATTCAAGATAAACAAGCATGAAAATGAACAAACACTCATCACACTTGCACCCCTAGGTTATTCCACTTGTTGCCTTCAATAATGGGCCATGTTGCATGTTAGGTATCTTTGGAAAAAACAAAACAATCAAATGATCATAGTCACTCGATGACGCTTTCAAAAGTAGCCTAAAAGATGATCAAGTCCCTTAAAGGAAAAATTGCCCAAAGATACTTGGCACCATTGCAATCATGGTCTAAACGATGACCCGCGCCCGTCCCGTTCACATCCTAACACAAGATTGTCCATCAAATACAATGGTGGAACAAAATTGTTAAAAGGTTTAAAACATAGCAAAGATCTTTGAGAAATTTAGAGTAGACAAACTCTTGGTTACTTGCCAACTTGCAAAACAAAAACACTTGCCTATTTTTCAAAACCACACATCACTACACTTTCAAAAACAACTTTCAAAAATATTGAAAACCTTTTAAAAAGACATACATATTTGTATACATCCCAACATGGATCATTACAAAGGTTGCCACCACATTGGCCTCTTTTCAAAAACATTTTCAAACCCACACGTAAAGCACCATTTCAAACAATTGAAAGCACCATTTCAAACAATTGAAAATCAAGGCAAGTTGATTTAAGCAAGTAAATAAGAGCCCATGGATAACCATGGATAGAAAAGGTGCTAATACCTTCCCTTTCTATAATCTACTCCCCGAACCCAAGAAAACATCTCAAAGGTTTTTGTTGTGCTTTTTAACCTTTCCTTAGGATAAAATAAAAAGTCGGTGGCGACTCTTGCTCAACTGAAACATTTGCGAAAACAAACACAAAACCTCAAGTCAGTTCTCCCACCGTATCACACCATCCATCAACACTTCAACTTCAACAAAGTATAAAGGCTTACCCTCCACAGTCCCAACAGCAGTCAGGGATTTGTTTTCCCCAGTCCAGCAACACTGCAACAGAATAACTAACATGTACATACGTTGCATTCATACATCATAAACATCAACAACATAAATGCATATATCACAATCTCATTTATTTTGAGAACCATCATTATGCCATGCATTTCATACATCAAGTCATTGCGTACAACTAACTCTTTACCTTTTCAGAAAAGATCAATCAACAGAAAATCATCATCAACAGATTTTCAACAAGTCAAGGAAATTATCTGTGAACAAATCAATGGTAGATCAATTCTCGAAACAGGACTAAATTGACTGTCTACATGACAAATACTCTCTTTAGACCTCTGTTGGTTCAGTTTAAACCTCTTAACAATTTATCCTAATTCTTTCCCCAGTAGACACCTTCTCTGGTTCAGATAAATCGCTCCAAGATTTATTCTGATGATTTTCCAGATCCCTGCTGGTTCAGTTTAAATCTCTCAATGATTTATCTTGATTCTTTCTCACAGACATCTTCTCTGGTTCAGGTAAATCGCTCCAAGATTTATTCTGATTCTTTTCCAGACCCTTGCTGGTTCAGTTTAAATCTCTCAATGGTTTATCCTGATTCTTTCCCCAGTAGACACCTTCTCTGGTTCAGATAAATCGCTCCAAGATTTATTCTGATTCTTTTCCAGACCTCTGCTGGTTCAGTTTAAATCTCTCAACAGTTTATCCTAACTCTTTCCCCAGTATACGTCTTCTTTGATTTAGATAAATCGCTCCAAGATTTATTCTGATTCTTTTCCAGACCCCTGTTGGTCCAGTTTAAATCTCTCAATGGTTTATCCTGATTCAATCATGCAGACATCTTCTTTGGTTCAGATAAATCGCTCCAAGATTTATTATGATTTTTTCCATACCCTTACTGGTTCAATATTAAATCTCTCAATGGTTTATCCTGATTCTTTTCCGCAGACATCTTCTCTGGTTCAGATAAATTGCTCCAAGATTTATTCTGATTCTTTTCCAGACCCCTACTGGTTCAGTTTAAAGCCTCTAAATGATTTATCTTGATTCTTTCCAGTAAAAGATTATTCAAGACTTCTGTTAGGTTCAGTTTTAAATCGACCAAAGGTTTATTCTGATTCTTTTCCCAGTTGAAGTCAAACTTAGATCTAGTCTAATTTTCTATCAACAGTCACCTTTGGATGGCATCTGTAATCCCATCTCCGCCAACTCTCCATCATTCCTCCAAATGGCATCTTTAATCCGATTCCTTACACCTCGACCTCAAAATCATTAGAGTGCAAATTTCTGGGCACTCTAGTGTTCAATCATCTTCCACCTTCAAGTCACGAATGGAAGATTCGCCAATCTAACTCTTCAGGTTTAAGAAGATTGAACAGGGGCAGCTATTGTACCCCAAAATTTTCCCTCTCATTTCTCAAAAGATTGTCCTGGACCCTTAGGTTTGTTTCTGTCATGTTTCAAGTCTCAGATTACAATTTTTTAAGAAAGTCATTCACAAGGGAAAAATGGTCAAAAGAATACTGAAAAGTCAAACTTTGACTTTTGGGATCAAAAATCAAGTTTCAACAATCATATTTCATCAAGGCATGAAATTGGTTCATCAAAATCAGAAGTCGGAAATTACTTTGAAAAATCAAATTTCTAAACATTTAGAAAATTTTTTAAGTGTTAAGAGAATATGATACTTCAGAACTTCTGGGCCAGCCTCCACACGAGTGCAGTCCGAATTTGCAAACATGGTTCATAACATGATTCTTCAATCAGAACATATGGAAACTTTGTTCTTCAACCAGAACATGATTCTTCAGCATATGGAGGCTATGTTCTACGCTTTGGTCAGAACATCACCCTTCGAATCTCATTCTGGTGTTCATCGATCAGAACATCACCAAGCCCCAAAACCTCGTTTGAACAGTCTGCTGCACTACTATGGCACAGTCCTGCATCCAACTACCACAACGCTCCAAATTGCTGTTGATCCAGTCCACGCCTGCACTTTTCTCAAACCCCATAATGGCACCAAATTAGCATATAAAAGTTGTGTTTAAAAAGCAATGGAACAGTATGTCAAAAAGGTTTAAATCCCATTTGTCCCCCCCCCCCCCCCCCCAAAAAAAAATACACAGCAAACTCATCTATAAATAAGTTGTTCCATCACACGTTCAAGGGGCTGGCTTTTGGAGAGAGGGAGTGATAAAAATACAAAAAAAAAGAGATAAAAGAAAACATTCAAACACTCTTAAACCCAGAATTCCCAAAAACAATACCTTTGTTCTTCCCTTTTGAATCCAAGAACACAACATTTTCTGTTCTGTTTCTTGGTGACCCCAGAACATTCGAAGGCAGCAGCTCAGGTCTCAAACTCAAGCTTCAGATTCAAGGTAAGTCATTTTGACTTTGAACTTTTCATTCAGAACATCATTAAATATATAAATATCATAGTGTTGATGTTGTCCATATCATTTCATAAGTAGAAAAACTATGGATCTGAACTTCTTGAATAAAGCTAGGCTCATAATTAGGATTAGAACTTCTATAAATTGTCGTTCTTTTATCTTTCTGATTTGTTATGGTTAAGAACTGAATAAGTTATAAATGTTCTGGCTAATGTAAGGAAGAAGGTGAAGTGTAACACAACTTCTGGGTTTTCTTTCCCATTGTTTTAGCACAACACAGAACTTATGAGTTCTCCTTACTATTTTAACACACCAGAGCTCCTAGGTTTTCACACTGTTATGACACGACATCAAAACTTCTAGACTTTCTTACTGTTTTAACACATACAGAACTTCTAGGCTTTCTTACTGTTTTAACATACACAAAACTCCTAGGTTTTCACACTGTTATGACACAGCATCAGAACTTCTAGGCTTTCTTACTGTTTTAACACACATAGAACCTCTAGACTTTCTTACTGTTTTAACACGATACACAGAACTTCTAGTTTTTCTCACTATTATAACACAACACATAACTTCGGGTCTCCTCTAACATTTCTTTCAGAACTTCAGCGCGCAGCAACCCAGAACTTATGGTCCCCTCTAACGTTTCTTTCTGAACTACAGCATACCTAGCATCAGAACTTCTGGTCCCTTTCATTTTGTTTTCAGCAACGTGCTGATCCTGTTTTCGTTATTTTTTCCTTTTTCTTTCTTATTCTTATTATTTTCAGCATTAATATTATTTTTATTAATATAAGAAAAGGAATAAAAAATATTTTATTTCATTAACTAATTATTTTTCCTTTTAATTTATTAAAACAAAAAAAAAATTTCAAAACAAATCTTTTTTTCCTTTTCTTGTATTGTATAATTCAATATGGTTGTAATAGATAATTAGGATTTAAATTCTTGTAAATCCCCATTTGTAAATATGTACCCCCATCCCCGAAATGATGTAATAACTTAGGATTTATTTTCCGCATTTTATTTGCTTTCATATATTGTTAGTAATTAGGATGTTTGGCAACATGAAATAAATAAATAGGTAACCCTAATCAAAGACTAAATGCATGTAAATCAAACACACTTGCACACTAGCACCTCTAGGGTAATATCACTTTGTTGACTTTCGGAAAATAGTCATGTCCCTCGAATATGGGTGTTTTAGCAAAGACCATTGATAAAAGATCGTAGTCCCTCGATGACCCTCAATGTTACCTTTGATAAACGATCTAGTCCCTAAACGAAGTTGCTAAAATGTCCCAAAGGTTGCCTTTTATGACTATACAAAACGTCTCACGGCCGTCCCTTCACATCGAATGATGATGCCTCTTACCAAATTAATGGTAAGATAGCAACATCTAAAGGAGATGGAAAAGAACGTTTAAGACCTTTTGAGTAGGTAGGATACTCCTAGTTTCTCGCTTGCTCACAACAAAAACATTTTGTAACCCCACACTTTCACTTTGAAACATTTCTCAAAATACAAAACACTTTGTACGCATTCTTATAGAGACGAGAACCATTACAAAGACGTTCCTTTTCCAAATACTTTCAAAACCCACACCACAAACACATTTTCAAACAAAAAGCAAGTGATCTAGCAAGCAACTAAGAGCCCGTAGATAACTACGGATTAAAAGGGTGTTAACACCTTCCCTTTTCATAACCTACCCCCCAAACTCAAGAAATAATCTCGAAAGTTTTTTCCTGTTCTTTTTAACCTTTCCTTATTGGATAAAAGAAAAGTCGATGGTGACTCTTGCTAACCGCAACAATTGCGATAAAACACAAACATCCCAAGTCAGTTCTCCCACCGTATTACAGCGTCAAACAAAGATAGAAAGATATTGAGAAGGTTGGCATGCATTTTTTTCCTTAATGAAGATGTGCTATACAAAAGAAATCATGACATGGTCTTGCTCAGATGCGTGGATAGACACGAAGCAGACATGTTGATGCATGATATCCATGAAGGTTTCTTTGGCACTCATGCTAATGGATATTCGATGGCAAAGAAGATTCTTAGGGAAAGTTATTATTGGCTGACAATGGAATCTGACTGTTACAAATTTTCAAAGAAGTGCCATAAACGCCAGATTTATTCTGACAAAATTCATGTGCCTCTGACGCTTCTCAATTTTATTTCTTCACCATGGCCTTTATCTATGTGGGGTGTGGATATGATAGGAATGATTGAACCTAAGGCGTCGAATGGACATCATTTTATCTTGGTAGTGATAGACTACTTCACCAAATGGGTGGAAGCAACTTCAAATGCTAATGTTATTAAGTAGGTGGTAGTACGATTTATCAAGAATAATCTTATATGTCGGTATGGTGTGCCAAGCAGGATTATCACTGACAATGGCTCAAATATGAATAACAAGATGATGACAGAACTTTGTGAAGAACTCAAGATTGTCCATCACAATTCATCTCCTTATAGGCCAAAGATGAATGGGGCTGTTGAAGATGATAATAAAAACATTAAGAAGATAATCCAGAAAATGGTCGTTACCTATAAAGATTGGCATGAGATGCTCCCTTTTGCTTTGCATGGATTTCGTGCATCTGTCTGTACTTCAACAGAGGCAACCTTGTTCTCTCTTGTGTATAGTATGAAAATAGTGCTCCCCGTTGAGGTTGAGATTCCCTCTTTACGTGTGATAATGGAAACCAAGTTGTCAGATGCTGAATGGGTCCATAACAGGTTTGACCAGTTGAATTTGATTGAAGAGAAAAGAATGGCAGCCTTGTGTCATGGTCAGTTATACCAAAAGATAATGAAGAAAGCTTTTGATAAGAAGGTTACGCCTCGTGAATTCAGAGAAGGCGACCTCGTGCCCAGGAAGATCATGTCTTTTAACACTGATTCTAGGGGCAAGTGGACTCCCAATTTTAAAGGCCCATATGTTGTTAAGAAAGCCTTCTCTGGTGGTGCATTGATTCCTGAAGCTATGGATGGTGAGGAGTTCCCACGTCCTATGAATGTTGATGCAGTCAAGAAATACTTCGCCTAAAGAAATAAAAGAATAGCTCGCTAAGTCGAAAACCTGAAAGGGCGACTTAGGCAAAAAAGAGCGTCTCAGTAGGCTGAAAACCCGAAAGGGCGGTCTTGGAAAAAGTAAGAGGCACAAACAGAATAAATTCTCCCGCTAGGCTGAAAACCCGCAAGGGAAACCTAGGCAAAAGTTAGGGATTTTCTTGGCAAGTAACTATGTCGGACAAGACTTGATCATTGAGGCAACAATGTCCTTGGATCCTCACCACACTTCAACAGAAGTCGCTGCTCAGGAATTCAAATTTGTTTGGGAGAATAGTGGTTATTGTATTTCTATGTATATTTTCCAATGTATTACTATTTTCTAAACTTTGTAATCATTTATGGGGTCTCACCATTCGCAGACTACCATTATATTAATAAAGTTTGAGCTTTTATCCAATTCTTTCCAATTCTTATTTTATTCTACTTTTAAAAAGACTCCATTTATTATTGATAGTAATTTTCAAAACAAAGAGATTCAATAATAAAATTGTTTTTGAAAAGGATTTACGAAAAAACAAGAAAATAGTGACTCAAGAAAAAACAAAGAATAGTGATTCTGAGGATGGGCGAACTCTGAAATTTTGGAAATGTATATTTCACAGGAAAGTTCTCCCAGGCCACTCTCACTGATATGCACATGATCTTCTTGTGTTTCTCAAATAGTTGAATATGATGCCAATTGATGTATGGTGTGGTGTTGGGTTTGTAATCCCATTTTCCCCAGTCAAGTCTTGGTTCAATTTTTTCCTCCAGGTTGTTTATTTTGATTTCGGGTTTTGCATGGTCTGAAGCCTCTATCCCAGATTCTCCAGTGAGGTCTTCGCTCATATGACGGAAATTCTTTCTCCCTTTATGTGATAAGGTGGAATAATTTGCAAAATATCGCCCTTTTGCAGTGTTGGCATTATTGTTGTTGTTTGGTAACTAGCCCTAAGGTGACCCCACTTTTAAATTAACTCCCCAACAGAGTCGCCAGTTCTGTAATATGGTGGGAGAACTGACTTGGTTGTTTTGCGTTTGATCGCAATTGTGAGGATAGCAAGAGTCACCACTGACTTTTCTTTTACCAAAAGGAAAGGCTGAAAAGAACAAGAAAGACCTTTAGAGATGTTTTCTTGAGTTCGGGGGGTAGATTATGAAAAGGGAAGGTATTAGCACCCTTTTCATCCATGGTTTTCCATGGGCTCTTAGTTACTTGATAGATCATTTGCTTTTGTTTGAATGTGCTTGTGGTGTGGGTTTTGGAAGTATTTTGAAAATTTCTTTGTAATGATTCTCATTTCTATAAGAACGCGTACAGAGTGTTTGTTTCGAAAATAGTTCAAAGAGGTGTTTTTGGAATGTGTTTTTGAAAGTTATTTTGAAAATGTCTTTGTAATGGTTCTCGTTTCTATAATAACGCGTACAAAGTGTTTGTTTCGAAATAGTTCAAAGAGGTGTTTGTGGAATGTGTTTTTGAAAGTGATTTTGAAAAGGTGTCTTTGTAATGGTTCTCGTTTCTATAAGAACGCATACAAAGTGTTGTCTTTTGAAAATGTTTCAAATGAGTGTGTTGGTGTATAAAATGTTTTTGTTGTGAGCAAGCGAGCAACTAGGAGCGAATCTACCTACTCAAAAGGTCTTAAGTGTTCTTTTCCTCCTCCTTTAGATGTTTCTGTCTTAGCATTGATTTGGTAAGAAGCCCCATGTGAAGGGACGGACGTGGGACGTTGGTATAGTCATAGAAGCCAACCTATGGGACGTTTTAGCAATGTCGTTTAGGGACTAGATCATTTACCGGAGGCAACATCGAGGGTCAACAAGGGACTACGATCTTTTATCGAGGGTATTTGCTAAAACGCCCATGTTCGAGGGACATGACTATTTTTTATGATAGGCAACAAAATGGGATTACCCTAAGGGTGCTAGTGTGAAAGTGTGTTTGATTTTCATGCATTTAGTCTTGATTAGGGTTATCTATTTGTTGATTTTATGTCTTTCCATACACACCCTAATTACTAGCATTTATGTTTGAAAGCGATAAATTGCAGAAATGTAAAGATCCTACGCTATTGCACCATATAGGGATGGGGGTACAAATTTACAAATGGGGGGTTGCAAGAATTTAAATCTTAATTAACTATTACAACCATATTGAAATGTACAATGCAAGAAAGAAAAAAAACTTGTTTAGAAAATGGGTTTTTGTCTTAATGAATTAAGAAAAAGAAATAAATTAATTAATAAAAAGAAAATATTTTTATGTCTTTTTAATAAAAAGGTTATTAATATTGAAAATGATAAAAAAGGAAAATAATGAGAGATAGAATTAGCATGTTGCTGAAAGCAAAACAAAGGGGATCAAAAGCTCTGATGTCGGGCGCGCTGTTGGCTCAGAAAGAAACGTCAGAAGTTCTAGATTGATACACTCTGAGGTCCTGCAAGAAACGTTAGAGGGAAAACACAAAAGTTCTGGGTTGTTATGTGTTGAACTTCTGAGTGTTAGAATAGTGAGAAAGTCTTAGAAGTTCCGTGTATTAAAATAGTGAAGAGAACTCAGAAGTTCAGTATGTGCTAAGACAGTGGGTGAACATCAGAGGTTCAATGCGTGTTAACAGCGAGTGAACGTCAGAAGTTCAGTGTGTTTAAACAGTGAGAAAATCATAGAAGTTCTTTGTGTTAAAACAGTGAGGAGAACTTAGAAGTTTTGTGTTGTGCTAAAACCGTGAGTGAAAATCAGAAGTTTTGTGTTGCATTTCAACTCTTTCCTCATATTAATCAGTACATCAGCAGTTTATTCAATTCTTAACAAACAGTAAATCAGAAGGATAAAAGCACAACAGTTTATAGAAGTTCTAATACTAATTCTGAGCCTAGCCTTAATCAAGAAGTTCTGATCCACAGTTTTTCTAGTTATGCAATGATATGGACAACATCAATACTATGATATTTACATATTTAATGATGTTTTGAATGAAAAGATGCAAAGTCAGAAAGACTTACCTTGAATCTGGAGCGTGTTCTTATAACTTGAACTGCGACCTTCAGATGTTCTGGATTTAGTAGGAGCAACGAAAGAGAAAATGCTAAGCTCTTTGATTCAAAGGGAAGAAAAACAGTTTGGTTTTCTATTTGGGAATTCTGGATTTTTACGAAGGTTTCACAGTTTTCTTTTCTCTCTTTTGACAATTCTCTCTCTCCAAAAGCCATCCCCTTGAAAGTGTGATGGAGCAACTTATTTATAGGTGAATTTGTTGTGGGTTTTTTTTTGGGGGGGGGGGGGGGGGGGACAAATGGGATTTAAACTTTTTTGGCACCTTGTTCCATTGCTTTTTTTATCACAACTTTTTATATTTGATGCAAATATGGGATGCAGGTGTGGACTGAATTAGCTATTGGTTATAGGATTATGCTGTAGCAGTGCAGCTGGTTGTTTAAATGAGGTTTTGGGATTTGATGATGTTCTGACCGAAGTGTTGAACATAGCCTTCATATGCTAGGGTGCTGCATTGTTCTTGAAGCAAGTATGGTGGTTAGTAGCTTTTAACCGTGCCTAAGCTGGATTTGTAAGCATGAATTAAGGAAAAGTACCCTCAGAGGCAAAAGCAAAATATGGGCCTAGCATAACCTTGTACAAAAGTTTTCTTTTTCAAGGACAGCAATGGTACTTCTATCTCACACGTGGGGAAATCCTTTGGATAAAAACTCAAAAGTGGATGTGAGCATTAAATGATGATGAGACTTATCAAAACAGAAATCTTGCACCATGAGATTATTATAGCTTATATCTGGGCCAGAAGTTCAGCATCAGCGCAACTTAGAACAAACATCCAACTTCTGATCCTTGAATTTCTTTGCTCCAGCATGTTCTGAGCGAGTTCTCAGAATTTCCAGAAAGCTTATGACATGCTTTATAAGCCCCTTTTGAATTACTCTTGCAACTTCTGACTGAACCTATGTGAAAACTGGCCCAGAAGTTGTAAACAAATTCTGATTTAAAAATGCTCAGAATTTACTAAGTGCCTAAGTTTCAGGGACGTGTCTTCAAGGATTTGTAGCTTAAAATCCCTGCATTTCTAGGAGAAGTTTTGTTCTGTAATGTTTGAGATCTCATTGAGATACACAACTCTTATGTTAGAAGTTCTTCCAGAATCAACTTGCATCATGGTGATAATCTGATCAGAAGTTCTGAGCTTGTCATGTTTCTTAAACACTTAGAAAAATCCTAAGTATTTAGAAATTTGGTTTTTCCAAAGTAATTTTGACTTTTGAATTTCTTGATGAAACAAACTTCATATTTCAACATGTCTTGATTAAATATGATTCTTGAGACTTGATTTTGATCCAAAAGTCAAAGTTTGACTTTTTAGTATGCAAATGACCATTTTGCCCTTGTGAATGACTTTCTTGGAAAATTTGTAATTCAAGGCTTGAAATTGGATGGGAACAAACCTCAAGGTCCAGGGTGGTCCTTTGAGAAATGAGAGGGCAAATTTTAGGGTACAACAGTTGGTATTATCCTACAACTTCTTTCCCCCTGTGGGTCGACATTACCTTTTTTCTATCTTCTCAATGAGTGGATAGTTTGCAGTTATCTGTCGATCATTGTTATCCTTTATTTTCTCTCCTCAATATTTGAGCGGATGTTACTTAGTATCCTCCTTGGACTTTACCCCAATAGAGTCGAGTCTTCTGTTCACCAGGGATTTATTTTCCTAGTCTAATTTTCTTTTTCTATTTCCCTATGGTGTCCTGTGTCACCTTCGGATTTGTTTGTTTGCATGCACAATCATTTGCATTGCATATCATCTTAGGGCCAAAAATAGGGCTTGTTTTATATTTAAGTATCTTCAATCGTGACGACACGAAGATTTTAACCTTCGTATCTTCGGATAGAAGACACTTAAAAGGAAGCTATTGTACCCCAATTTTTGCCCCTAAGACTCCTTTATCATCTCATATGAACTCAATCACAACAAGATCACACTAGGGTTTGGTTCTTCTCCCTATCTCTAGGTTTTCTCATGAGGAATCACCAAGCACCTTGACTTGTATATTGTAATCATCTATGTTTTGTATTGATTAATGTTTAACTAATAAATACAATGAATGTTTTCTCTAATTGATGATATTACAGGTGAAGGCACAACGCATTTTATAAAGTTGATTCATAGGTTCATGAGTTTATTTCCATGTCTTCTCCAACAAAGCTTCATTGAGATTCAAGCCTCATCGTTGAATATGCTTTAAAGTAATATCATTACAAGGTCTACTATGATTCATCATCCCTCAATTTTTCAAAGAAAGTTAAAATATGCAAGGATTGATTGAAGAAGTTTGACCTAATTGGACAAATTCTTGATTCTTTGATCACGAGTACATAACTTTCTCAATCTTTAATATTTGGAAGTGGTTTTTGTTGCTTTGGGTTATTATTATCATCCACAACAACCCTTATTCACATGGAAAAAGTTATTGTGCAATAAATTCTTTCAAAATTGAAAAGGGTTTCCAAGTCATTTTGGTGCTTGAAGAGCTAGGGTTTTAAAGTTCTAAGGGCTATTTCTTGCTCATCTTTTGAGATTTGTGAGTAATTCCAAATACATGCTTCTCTTTAAATGGTTCTCAACTAATCAATTCTAGATTTTCAAGAAAATTTGGTGCGAAAGATGCCTAATGATGAAGAAAGATTACAAGTCTTCTAGATAGGCCATCAAATTTCCTTATGTAATTTCAAAATATCATAACTTGGTCAATTTTTATCTCCTTGAGCCCATTACTTTTCCATAATAATCTTAAGGATGTTAACTTTAACTCTTCTTTTACGTGAAAATATTGAAAATGAGTGGAAGATGCCATAAGAAACCAAAAGATTATGGGTCACCTCATGAATTTTTACCAATTTTACAAAGCCATAACTTTTTCAATACTTGGTATTTTTTAGTGATGTAAGTTTCAAAATGCTCTTTTGGAAGTCTAATTAAATATATAATCATTTATCAAAGCTCAATTTTTGGAGTAGACCTTGTTTGAACTCAAAAGATTATATGTCACTTTTGAAGAAAAAACTTAGAATTTTTCTAAGTATAAAAAGTCAGCATCTTTTTCTCAACTTTGACTCATCAAAACTACTAGCTCAAGCATCCATTTGATCTCATTCTTGGAACATTGCAAAGATTGTGATCTTATTTTTCAAATGCTTCAAGAATCATGCCCTAAGACTCCTTGAGTTGTGAACACCATGGATTCAAAGACGGGGCCTTGAAACTGAAGTTTTCTTCAAAGTCAGAATTTGAAATTCATAATATGCCTTCTAATCACCAATTTAGAACGCTTTTTTTATTTAAACACGTTTAACAAAGTTCCCAAAGATGAATTAAGGATCAAAACGCAGTAATTGATTGAGTTTTGATGCACATGGGGTCACATTTTTCTCACTTTCGAGCTTGATCCAATTTCCCTCCAAACATAAAATTTCCTCTTAATTCATTGCACCATTCGCTTACCTATAAATAGAGGGATATATTGCATTCATTTTCTCAAGCTTGAACAACCAAAATCACCCCGCCAAACTCTCTCCTTAACCCACTTTTTTGCAACTTCATATTTAGTTTTACAGCCTTCCTCATGTAAAACCAAGCTTCACAAATGAGCTTTTGTTTTTGTGAAGACAAACCATGGCTAACAAAGAAGGCAAAGACTTTTGATCAAGCTCAAAGCATCAAAGCATAATATCTTCATTCAAAGCCCTCAACAACTTTAAAGGTATAATAATATTATCTACTTTGATATTAAGATATAGATGCTCAAAAATGAAAAAGAATTGTTTAAAAAATCATTACGCAAGTTTTTCAAAGTTAAAAATTTCATTTTTCTCTTGCATGCAATCGATTTACATTTTAGTGCAATCGATTGCACACTTCAAACTTTCAGATCTTTTGCTTCTGTTTCTCTGTGCAATCGATTTACATTGCTTGTGCAATCGATTGCATACTTAATTTTTCAGATCTTTTGCTTCTATTTCTCTGTGCAATCGATTTACATTGCTTGTGCAATCAATTGCATACTTATTTTTGCAAAACGTTTGCTTCTGTTTCTCAGTGCAATCGATTTACATTGCTACTGCAATCGATTGCACTCACTTACTTTTTGCTACTGACTTTGCATGCAATCGATTTGCATTGATAGTTCAATCGATTGCACTCTTAAAATTTTTGAAAAAATAGCTATTGAAACCTTGTGCAATCGATTTACACAAAGGGTGCAATCGATTGCATACTGCACGATTTTGAAAAACAGCAGCTTTATTCATGCATGTTTATCATTCCTTTTCATTGAAACTTTTCACTCAAACTTGGCATTTGTTCATGATACATTTTCAGAACTTCATGTTGTTTCAAAAGGGTGTTATGAACATATAAATATTCAATTTCAAAATCTATTTCAACATCTCTTCCATAAATATTTTCTGAAATTTCAAAATACAAACTCAAGCATTCCTTCACTTTCATGCATAAGTTTTCTGCACATTTTCATACATTAACAAACAGAAAACTTTGAGAAAATATATCTTGAGTCATTATACAATAATATTATTGGAAGAGAAGATCATACATTGTTAAATCACTCTAAGTGATCAATATTACTCTACTCACTCAGACTCAAAAATTGATATTTACTTACTTATTTTTCCAGGATTGTTGGAAATAAGTTTAAGTGTTTTTGAAATCTTGTCTTTCCAAAGTTGTTGGATACAAGTGTAGTTACATTGAGACGATTGTTCTCATAGATAACTTATTGAAAATCCAAGAGGATTGTTCTTGGTCCAAGAGGATTGTTCTTGGTTGTTTGATAGTTCTTGTTTAAGTTTGCCACAATAAGGAAATCTGTTTCATGTTGAAAGGGGACTGGAGTACTCTCGGACTGTGAGGGGAACCAGGATATATCGCTTGTGTCTCTTTATTTTTTTGCATTTTTAAGCTTTCCTAAACTCACTTTTAACCAGAAAAATAAGAATCATCATCACTAAAAACCAGAATTTTTAAAGTACCTAATTCACCCCCCCCCCCTCTTAGGCGACTTCGTACTTACAATTGGTATCAGAGCAAGTTATAGGTAACCTGCTCCTAAAAGATCCAGAATGGCTTCCGCAAATCAAAATCCCGATTTCAAAGATTGTGGTAGTAACAACAAGCCTCCTCTATTTTGTGGTGAATATTTTGACTTCTGGAAAATACGCATGAAGGTACATCTACAAGTGTAGTTACATTGAGAGGATTGTTCTCATAGATAAGTTATTGAAAATCCAAGAGGATTGTTCTTGGTCCAAGAGGATTGTTCTAGGTTGTTTGATAGTTCTTGTTTAAGTTTTCCACAATAAGGAAATCTGTTTCATGTTGAAAGGGGACTGGAGTACTCTCGGACTGTGAGGGGAACCAGGATATATCGCCTGTGTCTCTTTATTTTTTTGCATTTTTAAGCTTTCCTAAACTCACTTTTAACAAGAAAAATAAGAATCATCATCACTAAAAACCAGAATTTTTAAAGTACCTAATTCACCCCCCCCCCCCTCTTAGGCGACTTCGTACTTACAATTGGTATCAGAGCAAGTTATAGGTAACCTGCTCCTAAAAGATCCAGAATGGCTTCCGCAAATCAAAATCCTGTTTTCAGAGATTGTGGTAGTAACAACAAGCCTCCTCTATTTTGTGGTGAATATTTTGACTTCTGCAAAATACGCATGAAGGTACATCTAGAAGCACAAGGAGAAGAAATATGGGATGCCGTCGAAAATGGTCCATTTATCCCTATAACGGTAATCAATGGTGTTGGCTCATCAAAGCCTAAAACTGCATGGGACGATGATGATAAGAAGAAAGTTCTCTATGACAAAAAGGCAATAAACCTTCTTCAAGGTACACTTAGCATGGACGAATTCTTCCGTGTCTCGGCATGCAAAACAGCAAAAGAAATATGGAATACCTTGGTACAAACTCATGAAGGAACGGTTGAAGTAAAAAGATCGAGACTAAATACCCTAAGTCAAGAATACGAATTATTTTGAATGCAGCCCGAAGAAACCATTCTTGACTTACAAAAGAGATTTGTACACTTGACAAATCATCTAAGTGCTCTTGGTAAAACTTTGACGAATGATGAACTAAATCTGAAAGTACTTAGGTCCTTAACTAGGAAATGGAAACCAAAGGTAACGACAATTTCAGAAAATAAAAGTCTCTCCAACATGACATCTGCAACATTATTTGGAAAACTTCAAGAATACGAAACGAAACTCGGAATACTTGAAAAGCATGAAAATCAAGAGAAGAAATCCAAGAATATTGCTTTGAAGATAGATTCCAAGGAAGTTGAAAAGGAATATAATCCGGAAGAAGATGAAAACTTCATGCTTCTTGTTAAAAGGCTTGGTAAGTTCTTCGGTAGAAATGACAAACATTTTTCTCATTCAAAAGGAAAGAAACAATTTAAGAAAAAGGAAGCCTCCATATCAACACAAGAAATCACATGTTACGAATGTGGTAAGCAAGGTCATATCAAGCCGGATTGTCCAAAACTCTCCAAGAAAGGTGGCTTCAAAAGCAAGAAAAGATTCAAGAACAAAAAGGCTTATGTCGCATGGGAGGATAATGAAATAAGTTCCTTATCTGATTCCAATAGTGATGAAAGTGCAAATCTAGCATTGATGGCCTCGCACCATTCTGATGATGAAGACAATGAGGTTAGTAATGAATTTTATTTTTTTGATAGTGATGCACAAGGTGTTATAGATGAACTATTGAATGAATGCAAAATTCTGTATAAAACCATTTCATCACAAAAGAAACAAATTTCATCCTTAAAAGAAAAATATGTTTCAATGGAAAAAGATTTCAAAGAAGAAAAACAAAAATCAAGTGATGAACAAAAACAGAATTTTGTATGCAAAAATTGTGATTCACTCTCTTTCCAAATTGTCCAATTAAAAAGAGTCATTGAAAGATATGAAAAAGGCCAAATTGGATTGGAAGGTGTTCTTAGCCAACAAAGATACTCCAATGATAAAAGTGGACTTGGATATTCAAATTTTTCAAAACCAAGTTCTAACAAAACTATCTTTGTTAAGGCTAGTGATCAATCATCCAAAGAGAAAGTGAACAAACCTAAAATAGTTCGTCACTATCCTAAAAAGAAAACATTTTCTAAGAAGAAATCTTATCCTTCTGGATATAGAAGTAACTTTTAACCTACTTGTTTTTATTGTGGTATTAAATGTAAGAACAAGATTAGTTTTGACCTATCTCAGAGTTTTGATGATAATAATAAATTATATTTAAGATAATTTATACTCTGATGAATATGTTTGAATGTTTCAGATAATATTCTGACAGAAGCATTCTGAAGTGCTAAGCAAAAATTATGAAGAAGTTCTTTGATATAAGAACCTTTTTGTTTTAAGAGCATCTGCTGACTCTGGTAAGACATTTTATTTTAAATATATCTTCTAACATTTAGCAGGTTCCTTGCTCAGAAGATTACTTGAAAGCAAGCGCTGATCAAGTTCTTAGAAAGAAAAGCACTACCTAGAAGATGAGTAAAGCATGTTCTGATTTGAAGACATTGGAGCAAATTCTGAAAGAACGTTAAAACCAACTTGTCTTGTCAAGCGTAGGAAACATGTTCTTACATTCTGTCATTTGCTCATTAATGCAAAGACGGCTGAAAGCACTCAAGTGTCTACACTAGTTTCTTGGAAAATGGAATATTGCAAAGAAACACGCAAGCATTTAATGCTCTCCAACTTTTCTGAAGGCAGCAACGGTCTTATTGTTCCTACTATAAATAGAAGGAAATTTATTGCAAACCAAAAAAAAACAAGTTAACCAATCAATTTTCAAAAGAGAAGCAAGAAACTACGTGAAATATTCTGGGCTCACAAATTCTTTGTTCATACAATTTGTGCAATTTATTCTAAGTGAAAAATCACAGTTGTGATATAGCTTGATTAGAAGCAAACTTTATTTCACTATCTCTGAAGATTAAACTCTTGTAATTGTTCCTTGAGAGACCAAGTTTGGTCATATTTCTCAAGCAGACTAGGACTAGCCTTAAGTCTTAGTGGTGTTAGTCACTTGTAAGATTACTTGTGCATTGTTAGTCACAACAGTTGGGTAAAATCAAACTTGGGAATTGTCCCCATACTGTGCTCTTCCCCTCCTTAATCACAGCCTCTGCATCCTTGAGAGATGCCATCTTAGCCACATGCTTGGGAATGATAGGTACCTCAACCGCTGTCTTCGCAACTGCTATCCCGGGAGAAACTTCCTCGAAATGTTGAAAAGGTGTTTCGATGAACTCGCTGTCTAACTCCACATATCGAAAGGAATTGAGATGACTAATCATGTACTCTTCCTCGCCATGCACAATTATGATTTTATCCTTAACAGGATACTTCAGCATCTGGTGCAAAGAGGATGTAACTGCCCCGGCATAATGGATCCACGGTCTTCCCAGCAAACATGAGTACAACGGACAGATGTCCAATACGTAGAAGGTGGAGTTGAACACTTCGGTGCCTACCTTGATAGGAATATCAACCTTTCCATGAACCATTCTTTTGGAACCATCGAAAGCTCTGACGACGATGTTACTAGGTTTGAGGGTCAAACCTTCGCAATCCAAACGGTCTAAGGCCTTCTTTGGCAGCACATTTAGGGAAGAACCAGTATCAACCAAGACATGGGAGAGGGTGGTCCCTCGGCACTCAAGTGAAACATGTAACGCATCATTGTGTTTCCTTCCTTTGAGAGTTAGGTCAGCGTCGAAAAAACCCAGGCCATTGTCAGCAGTAAGACTGGCCACACAATCCTGAAATTGGTCAGCCGAAGTCTCTTGGGGTACATGTGTCGTCTTCAAGAATTTAATCAGGGCTTTAGCATGGGCCTCTGAACAGAGCAGGAGGGCTAACATTGAAATCTTAGAAGGGGTTTGCCCTAATTGTTCCACAATGTCGTAGTCACTTTTTCTGATTATTTTCAGGATTTCATCCATCTCCTTCTGAGTGGTTTCGGGGATAACCACAGCATGAGCCTTCGTCCTGACAGGCATTTCTAGTACCCCCTTACCTTTGTCGGTATTATCAGCAGATGGTCTTTCTTCAGGAGTGTTTAACTTTTCAATCATTGGGCCTTGCACAGAGGGTCCAACAGGTGCGGAAGCTTTTAAGGGTCTGAAAACTGCTCAGGGGGGATCAATTTCCGGAGAAAAGATCCGACCATTGTGGGTTATTTTGCTTGTACCTGCGATGTTCCCTATATCAGGGTCTTCTTCGGAAATTTCTTGGACAGTTTTGATTTGTTTGATGTCGTGGTAGAAGATTTCTCCCCCATAGTTCCATGGTATCATTTTGCTTGATTGGTACGGGACAGGTCCCGGCATAGTGATCTTTAAAGGTACACATTCAGAGTTGGGTGTAATCCTGACAGGCCGTTTGCAAGCCTTGGGAGGATTGTCGGAAATGGTTATGATGGCAATATCATTGGTTGAGGTATCACAAGCATCAGGAGTAATCGGATTGAAAGTGTCAACGGGGGTTTTCTGGAAAAGTATTTCTTGAGTATCCATCAGGTGTTGGACACCTGATTTCAACATTGGACAATCATCTTGAATGTTCAAGCAAAAATAGCAGTCTTCATCACAACCAGGAAAAATCTCGGCTCTCAACAAATTTTCTTTTATCACTAACAATGGAGTTAACAGATCGGCAACATCAATAACATGGAGATTTTCCAAAACAGCATGCACATTGTGGCTGTGCTTGGGCATCGGTGTGGATATAACATTGGGCTTCTCAGGAGCGTCAAATTCAACCTCTTTGGCGTCAATTAAGTCCTAAATTTTGTTCTTGTGTGCCCAGTAATTATTGGTATCGTGCCCAATACTGTTGGAATGGTAAGCACACTTGGCTTTTGAGTTGTAGGATAGAGAGGTGGTATTTACATTCTTTGGTGCCTCTTTTAAATTAGAAAGATTCAACTTCAGGAGATGTGGAAGGATTTGAGCGGGGGTCATGTTTACTGGGGTAAACTGCCGTGGTGGCCTTTGCTGATAAGTTCTGGGCTGATCATTCCTCGATTGACTGTTTCTAAGCTGGTCTGATGAGGATTTTTGTATTAATACGGCCCCCACTGTTGGCCGACGTTTCTCTCTTTCCTGATTTTTCTGGGTGTATACAGTAGATGCTTCCTTTTTGGCTGGGAAAGGTTTTCTAGAAGCTGTGGATGCGGAAGCATCCTTTTGAATCTTTCCACTTTTGATACCGGCCTCCACCCTTTCGCCGGTCAGGATCAGTTCAGTAAATCCCGCAGAAGAGCTTCCGATTAGATGGTTGAAAAAGGGGCCAGACAGGGTCCCCAAAAACATGTTAACTAATTCCATATCTGATAGTGGTGGTTGCACCCTTCCAGCCAGGTCGCGCCACTTCTGGGCGTACTCCTTAAACCCTTCATTTGAAGCCATCCCCATACTTTGTAGCTGAGTACGGGTAGGCGCCAAATCAGCATTGTACTGATACTGACGATAGAAAGCGGCTGCCAAGTCTTCCCAATTATGGACTTCTGACCTTTCGAGCTGATAAAACCAGTCTAACTGAGTGCCAGATAAGCTGTCTTGGAAAAAGTGCACCCACAGGTCTTTATCGGATGAATGTGGCTGGATCTTTCTAACATACGACCTCAAGTGCATCTTAGGGCAAGATAGACCATCGTACTTGGCAAATGTCAGCACCTTGAACTTGGGAGGGATTACAATCCCGGCTACCAACCCCAGTTCCTCAAAATCCAATCCGGGCACCCTCTGCAACTCCATAGCTGCCAATCTGTCTTCAAGGTTCTTATACCTGTCATCCGCTGGTGGATATTGTTGTTCTGAATAGTCTTCATCTGCTTCCTCTTCCTCCTCTTCTACCTCAGACTCAAAAGGTACAGTAACTCCTTTCCCCTTACCAATCCCTTCGTCAGACGTTGAAGGAAACTCAAGAGTTCTTCTAGCATCACCCTTAAATCTTCTTCCGAAAGTAGCTACCCCCGATCTCTTTTTCTTTTTCTTCCCTTTATTCTTCTCTAACAAAACTTTGAGATCCTCTTGACCCTTTGCCAAGGTCATGAGGAGTTGCTGAAATTATGAATTTTGTGTTTGTAGGTCCTTCACTGTTTGTTCCAAATCCATCTTGCTGAAATAAACAGCAGAAAGATAAGGAAACTCGGCTTGATGACCTGCTTATGCATATGATGAATGATATGTTATTCATGTAATGCATTCAAGGGTTCAAAAATTCAAATTTGTTGTAAACAAAAAGAACACACGTCACATTAAGAAGAACTTGTTAGTACATAAGTTCCCCATGGGCGAAATATTACAAAATTCTTAATGTAAAAAGACGTTGCGCATCCTTTTTGGTGCGATGTAGGTGTTGAGAGTTTCCTCCTCGTGAAGTCGGCGGGTGAGCTCTAAAACCTTCTTCTCACTGGCATAGAAGCTGGCTTCGAAAGTATCACGTTCTTCTTTGAGTTGGATCCAACTCTTTTGCATTTCCTCCCATGATGTTGGCATGTCAGGATGTAGGATGGTGTATGGAACCTCTCCTTCCATAACAGGCTCTTTAATCAAGGGGAGAATGTGAGGATATGGCATCATAAGATTCTGGGAGCGGGTTCATACCCACTTGAGGTAAGGCTCAAGGGGGATGGAATTCTTGTGCCCCAGTGTCTTACTATCCACCTTGTTAGGCATCCTCCAAGCTCTGATGAACCTTTGTCGAAGTCCTTGCGCATCGTTGTCGAAGTCAAAAACTAGGTCAGGAATCAGCATGTCATGAGGGCCGTCCCTCCGGGCATATTCAAATTGTCTCAAAGCTAGACAGGGATTGTAGGTAATGCCTCCCCTAATGCCAAGTAATGGGACATTAGGGAATTCACCACAACGATCAATGATGATGAAATTTTCTCTGGACCGAGAACACCAATGTACATCAGAATGTGTGAGGGTCATCAACAGTTGTGACCACCTTAAACCCTGCTCATTCTTCAAGACTAATTGTGGAAGGTGAGAAATAAACCACCTTGCTAGGAGAGGAGTACAGCACATGAGAACACCTCTTTTCCTCATTGTTCGTGTGTAAAATGAGTGTAGGATGTCCTCAAGCAATGTAGGTATGAGATTCTTAGACATGAAAATATTGACGGCATTCACATCTATAAGTTGATCAGGGTTTGGGAACAAGACCAACCCATAGATGAGGAGTGCCACAATCTCTTCAAAGGCTTGTAGATTAAGAGAATTCCAGCAGTCTTGTGCCTTCTCAAACAAGAATTTTGCCAAGAAGCCCTTGACACCACTTCTGGTTTCCCAATGCCCCTTGATGTCAAATGGTTGCAAGTGTAATGCTTGAGCAACATCTTCAGGCTTTGGTTCTTTTTCTGTACCGTTGTAGGGTAGTTGATTAAGAATAGGAATTCTCAGGAGTTGAGAAAATTCCTCCAAAGTGGGCACCAATTGATAATCATGGAATGTGAAACAGTGGTGTAGGGGGTCAAAGAACTGGAAAAGTACTTTCACCATGTCTTCTTTAATGCTGGTGTTGACTAAGTTGAGGAGTCTACCATGTCTTTTACTGAAGAGAGAATTCTCTGGAATCCTGGAAGCAAGCTCTTTGAGTTGAGGAGGGATCTTCACAAGGTTGACTTGAATTGTTTTCCTGCGAAGAGATTCCATGACCTATAAAACAAGAACAAAGATGAAGATCCAAACCCTTGAAATGGTTAGTGGATGCATATGATGCTTTATGATGTTCATGATGTATGCACAAACACATGTACAAGCAAGTCACACAAAACCCTAGTTTCAGGCTTGCATGAGGTTTCATAGGTAAGTACCCTCTTGAGTTTAGTTGGCTCAAAACCTGTCCTATAAATAGTAACCGGGTTCTAAGGAGCTCAATATCATTGGATTATTTTCTATGTTCATTGTTTTGGTTTAGCCACTTAACTAGCGACCAAAATATTCCAAGAAAACAACCCTCAATGAGTGTAGTATCGAGTATCTACCAACTTCGGACTGCACCAAAGCCGGTCATCTCACTACCCCTAATAAAAGGCCAAGATGGTCAAGTAAGGTTCTAGTTCATTAGTGCTTAATGACATCACTCAGCGGCCCCGTATTCTCTTTGATTGACTCAAAGGCTACCGGTACTCACAAATATGTCGCACTAATATAGCTATTGCTTCAACCGTGTCGGTATACCCTGCACAGTTTCCACAACGTATTGCTATCTATGAATGTTTCCCAAATCCGGGTGGAGGATTTCAAGCCCAAACAAGAGAACCAAAATGTAAAACAATCAAAGCAAACAATAATCATGCAAAGGGTGATCTAAGCCCTAAGGTTACTCCACTTTCATATCTCCCCAGCAGAGTCGCCAATTCTGTGATACGGTGGGAGAACTGACTTGGGATTTTGTGTTTTGTGTTTGCAAATGTTTCAGTTTAGCAAGAGTCGCCACCGACTTTTTATTTTATCCTAAGGAAAGGTCAAAAAGCACAGGAAAGACCTTTGAGATGTTTTCTTGGGTTCGGGGAGTAGATTATAGAAAGGGAAGATATTAGCACCCTTTCTATCCATGGTTATCCATGGGCTCTTAGTTACTTGCTTAGATCACTTTCTTTGCATTTTCAATTGTTTGAAATGGTGTTTTGTGTGTGATTTTGGAAAATGTTTTGAAAAGAGGCCATCGTTGTGGAAACCTTTGTAATGATTCTTGTTTGAATGTATACAGAGGTGTTTTTGTCTTTTGAAAAGTTTTCAATGTAAGGTTTTGAAATTGTGTTGTGGAGTGTGTTTTGAAAAGTAGCAAGGATGTTTTTTGCAAGTTTGATCAAGTAACTAAGAGCTGTCTACCCTATTTTACTCAAAGATCTTTCTTATGTTTTTAACCCTTTTAACAGTGTTGTTTCACCATTGTATTTGGTGAACAACCTTGTGTCAGGATGTTAAACGGGACAGGCGCGGGTTATCGTATAGACCATGATAGCAATTGTGTCAAGTATCTGTTAGCAATTTTCCGAGGGACTAGATCACTTTTGTATAGGCAACCAAGATAGCGTCATCGAGGGACTATTATCTTTTGTTTTGTTTTTTTTTTTGCCAATAGATACTCAACATGCATATCATGGCCATTTGTTTAGGCAACCAAGTGGAGATACTTTAGGGGTGTTTATGTGCAAGTGCATTTTATTGCATGCAAGAGTTTATCTTGAATTAGGATTTTCTATTTCATTGATTTTATCTTGCCATACACATCCTAATTACTAGCATTTATATTTGAAAGCAATAAATTGTGGAAATGTAAAATCCTACGCTATTACAGCATTTAGGGGATGGGGATACACATTTGTACATGGGGTGGTTCAACGAGAAAAATAGATAAGAAAAGAAAATAACAAAGGGAAGATAGAGAGAAAGAGAGAGAGGGCTAGCGCGCTGCTAAGAGGAAGTCAGAAGTTCTGACCCAGGCCTGCTGCCAGATTATCAACCTTTTGGTGAAACTGTATGAGTCAGAACTTCTGACTCTGGCACCTGCAAAACAGAAACCTGTTAGTGGGAAGGTCAGAAGTTCTGACCCCCATTCCCTGCAAGACAAAAGTTTGTTAGTGGGGAAGTCAGAAGTTCTGACCCTGCTGGACATACAATAATTTTCAGAAGTTTTGATATTATTGCCAGTGAAACAGGCTTCAGATATGCTAACGTCAAAGTCAGAACTTGGCTTCTCCCTGTGCTGGCCAGAACATCTGCAGTTTTGTTATTTTTCCACAAAACAGAAAACATGCTTGGGACAACTTCAGCAAATGCCAGAGCGTTTCAGGAGACAGAACCAACAAGGTCACAGGCAGGTTCTACATTGATTCACTTCCTACTTAAACATTCTGAGGTATAAAAAATCCTCAGAATGCAAACAGCAGCAACATGATATTTACATTATGTTTATTGGGCATGCAAAGCTGATGATGCTTGGCAGCGTGATGACAGTCAGCAGGTGCTTACCTGGCTGTTGGAAGAAGCTCTGTGAACTGGAGTTAGCCTTAACTCTGATGACGTTTTGAGTAGCTTCTTTGGATGGATGGATGGAGGGTATATAGTGGTATGAATACAGAAGTTATGGCAGTTTCCAACGTGTGGGTCAGAGACTGTATGAAAGGTTTTTTTAGTCAAGAAATACTTTGAGAACAAATGGAGTTTGAAAGCAAGGGATCTAAAGTTAATGGTTTGTAAGTTGTGTTTACAGTTCTTTGAAACTCTAGGAATTTTGGGCAGAGGTTCAAGACTTTTTCTTTCTCACACTTTCTGTCTCTTTTCAGCAATTTTTTCTGGTCCTCTTCTCAGTGACCAATGGCCTTCTATTTATAGGCAAAGCTTTGTGGTCAAGTGGCACCAATATCATGCATTAGATGATAACTTACTCCTGAAGCAAGTTCCAAAAAGGTTATGGTGATTGACAGCCTTTAGCCTAGGCTGGATTAGTAAGCAAAGATTAAGGAAACGTGAACCTATAAGCGAAATGTAGTGTATGGGCCTTTACCTAATCCTGCACAAAAGTATTTCGACCCTACACGTGGAGAGATCCTCTGGACGAAGACTCAAAAGTGGTTGTGAGCATTAATGAGCATTAAATGATGATGAGATTCGTCAAAAATCAGAAATATTGTAATATGAGATTTGCATCATTACTTAAATCCAGGCCAGAAGTTCCATTTCAACATAGTCTAGGACAAAGTACCCAAGTTCTGATCTTGATATCCTGTTGCCTTAGCAAGTTCTGAGGAATCCCCAAGCTTTCCAGCATGTTTCTTTGACTTGCTTCTGAAAACTCTGGACTTAGAGATTCTGCTTTAGTGTAACACCCAATCTTCTGACCCTCTTACCTTCTGGTTCTAACATGTTCTGAAGGAGCTTTTAGATTTTTCATCATGTTTTATAATCTTTTGGCAACTTCTGACTGAGCTGGCGTATATGCTGAAAGGCCACATTCTGACTGAATGTTATGCACTGAAACACACTTACAACTTCTGACTGCTCCTGCCTGGGGGCTAGCTCAGAAGTTCTGAAGTGTCATTTTTCTTAAATACTTTAGAAAAATTCTAAGCACTTAGAATTTAACTTTTCCAAGGTAAAAATTTGACTTTTGACCCTCTTGATGAAACAAACTTCATGTTCCAACATGTCTTGATGAAATATGATTTTTGAGATTTGATTTTGATCCAAAAACTAAAGTTTGACTTCTTAGCGTGTAAATGACCATTTTGCCCTTGTAAATGGATTGCTTGGAAAGAAATGATGATTCAAGGCTTGGATTTGTATGAGAGAAAACTTTGAGAATCCAGGGTGATTTCTTGAAAAATGAGATGGAAAATTTTGGGGTACAACACTAAGGATAAAATAATATTTGTTACAGATGTCCTTAACAACTCAATTGAGACACCAGTCATGGTACCTGGACTCTGGGTGCTCACTACACATGACGGGAAAAATGTCTATGTTCCAAAGCCTGGAACTTAAAGCTGGAGGAGACGTGTAGTTTGGAGGTAATCAGAAAGGGAAGATTATTGGTTTTGGAACCATTGGAAACGGTAACCTTCCTTCTATCTCTAATGTTTTATTAGTAGAAGGATTAGCTCATAATATATTGTCCATAAGTCAATTAAGTGACAATGGTTATCACATTATCTTCAATCAAAACTCCTGTAAAGCTGTAAGTCAAAAAGATGGATCAATCCTCTTTTCTGGCAAGAGAAAGAACAACATTTACAAAATTGATTTATCAGATCTTAAATCTCAAAACGTCAAATGCCTTTTGTCTGTTAGCAATGAGCAATGGGTATGGCACAAAAGATTGGGACATGTCAGTCTTAGAAAAATCTCTCAACTAAATAAATTAAATTTAGTCAGAGGACTTCCCAATCTGAAGTACAACTCAGAAGCTCTGTGCGAAGCATGCCCAAAAGGAAAATTTTCAAAACCTTCCTTTAAATCTAAAAATGTTGTCTCTTCCTCTAAGCCATTAGAGTTACTTCATATTGATCTGTTTGGGCCAGTTAAAACTACATCCATCAGAGGCAATAAGTATGGATTGGTCATCGTTGATGACTTCAGCAGATGGACATGGGTAAAGTTTTTAAAACACAAGGATGAGTCACATTCTGTATTCATTGACTTTTGTACTCAAGTGCAAAATGAAAAAGATTTTAAAATCACAAAAGTCAGAAGTGATCATGGTGGTGAATTTGAAAATCATTATTTTGAAAAGTATTTTAAAGAAAATGGTATTGTTCATAATTTTTCTTGTCCTAGAACTCCCCAGCAAAATGGAGTTGTAGAAAGAAAGAATAGAACGTTACAAGAAATGGCCAGAACCATGATCAATGAAACTAATATGGCAAAGCACTTTTGGGCAAAAGCTGTGAACACAACGTGTTACATACATAATAGAATCTCTATAAGACCTATTCTTGAAAAGACTCCCTATGAATTATGGGAAAACAGAAAGCCCAACATTTCTTATTTCCATCCTTTTGGATGTACTTGTTTTATTCTGAACACCAGAGAAACTCTGAACAAGTTTGATTCCAAATCACAAAAGTGTTTCCTGCTTGGATATTCTGAACGCTCAAAAGGCTATAGAGTATACAACACAGAAACTTTGATTGTTGAAGAATCAATCAAAGTTAGGTTTGATGATAAGCTTGTCCAGCAACAGCCAAAGCAAATTGATTTTTTTGTTGGTACAGAAGATCATCCCTCAAACTCTGAAACTTTAGAAGCAAAAGAAGACTCAGCAGATCATCCTCTTGACAATGCTCTGAACAATCTCAGAATCTCTGATCAACCCACTCAGAAAAGGTTTCCTAGAATATCTTCAGCTCACAAAGAAGATGTAATCATTGGAAGAAAAGAAGATCCCATCAGAACAAGATCCTCTCTCAGAATTAATGAAGAATCTTTGTTTGGTTTGGTCTCTCTGATTGAGCCAACTTCCATTGATGAAGCTCTGAAAGATAATGATTGGATCTTAGCAATGCAAGAAGAACTCAATCAATTCTCCAGAAATGATGTATGGAATCTAGTTCCAAGACCCAAAGGATTCAATGTTATAGGAACCAAATGGGTTTTCAGAAACAAATTGAACGAGCAAGGAGAAGTAATCAGAAACAAAGCACGACTGGTTGCACAGGGTTATAGTCAACAAGAAGGAATTGATTATAATGAAACCTTTGCCCCAGTCGCCAGTTTAGAGTCTATAAGATTATTAATTTCTTTTATTGTACAAAATAACATTTCATTATATCAAATGGATGTTAAAAGTGCATTTCTAAATGGCTATATTGAAGAAGAAGTATATGTCCATCAACCTCCTGGATTTAATGATTCAAAACATCCAGAACATGTTTTTAAATTAAAAAAGTCTTTGTATGGCTTAAAACAAGCTCTCAGAGCTTGGTATGATCGTCTGAGTAATTTTCTATTAGAAAAAGATTTTACTACAGGGAAAGTGGACACAACTCTTTTCAGAAAGACATTTAAAAATGATATTTTAATTTGTCAAATTTATGTTGATGATATAATTTTTGGAACCTCTAATATCTCCCTTGGAAAAGAATTTTCTAAGACCATGCAGGCAGAATTTGAAATGAGCATGATGGGAGAATTGAAGTTCTTTATGGGAATTCAAATCAACCAGACTCCAGAAGGTACTTTCATACATCAGATGAAGTATGTTAAAGAACTTCTGAAGAAATTTCAGATGTCAGAAAGAAAAGATGCCAAGACACCTATGCATCCAACCTGCATTCTGGGTAAAGATGAGGTAAGTATGAAGGTAGATCAGAAGCTCTATAGAGGTATGATTGGATCCTTTCTCTATCTGACTGCATCTAGACCTGATATACTATTTAGCGTGTGCTTGTGTGATAGATTCTAATCAGATCCTAGAGAATCTCACTAAACAGTTGTTAAGAGAATTCTTAGGTATATGAAAGGTACTACTAATCTGGGTTTGTGTTACAGAAGATCACAAGATTATAGACTAGTAGGTTATCTTTACTGGAGATAAAATTGAAAGAAAGAGCACCTCTGGAAGCTATCAGTTTTTGGGTGACAGTCTTATCTCGTGGTACAGCAAGAAGCAAGAAACAATTGCACTGTCAACCACAGAAGCTGAATATATATCTGCTGCTGGATGTAGTTCTTAGATGATTTGGATGAAAAGTCAACTAGAAGATTTCAATCTTTATGAAAGTAAGATTCATATCTTCTGTGATAATACTTCTGCTATTTTTCTTTCTAAGAATCCAATCTTACATTCTAAAGCCAAACATATTGAAATTAAATATCATTTTATAAGGGACTATATTCAGAAGGGAATTTTAAACTTAATTTTTGTAAAAACAGACCATCAATGGGCTGACATTTTTACCAAACCCCTTTCAGAAGATAGATTTAATTTCATTTTGAAAAATATTTGTATGGAATTATGTCCTGAATAAAATAAATATTCATCTTCTGTGTTTGACTTCAGAATATTCTGAAATGAATGCTCTGATTAACAACTCTTCAGAAGTTAGAAGAGAAGTTACAACAGAAGCTATATGAAAAGTTATGAAATGTTCTAACGCTTCATTTCCAAGTATAGTTCAGAAATTCATTAGAACAAACAGTTGTTACATGCATCCTTCAGGAGATGAACACGTGGTGTGTTTATGAAAGGTCACGCGTGCAAAAGATACTGATGACGTTCTAGGTAACTGTTAATGATTAGCCATAATCTCACGTTTTCCCCTTATTTTTAGCAAAATCATTAAATGCACGTAATGATGAGATTCGTTTTAAATCCGTTTTAAAATTTATTTTAAATTAGTCTTAAATATTTTTAATTTTATTCCTAAACCTATTTCTGAAATTTTTGCTTATAAATACTTTTTGAAAAACCCTTTTTCATTCTTTACCGTCTCTTTCAAACTCAAGCGTTTTCCGTACCTTTTCTCTTAAACCCTTTTCTTCAAATTCTCATTTCCAAAGAGCTTCAATGGCTTCTTCTTCTTCTACCCACTCTGAGCAATACATAGTGCCTGAAAGAACAACTCTCATTTCGATAGACATTTTGGAAGTGTTAAGTGAGTTAATGGTAGATTTTGAGAATCTTAGAGAGAATGGTTTTGACTTGTTCCCTGCTGTGAAGTTTCAAGGATGGGAAAGCTTTTTTGATCGTCTCATTGGTCCAGTCTTTCCACATCTGGTGAAGGAATTCTGGATACATGCTATTGCAACCCCTAAGGTTATTCTCTCTTTCGTAATGGGCAAGGAAATATCCATTACAGAAAATCAAATCAGAAAGTTTCTAGGGTTTAAAGGACTTGGAGTTACATGAATGCCAAGTGAAAGGATAGAAATGTCAAGGGTATATTCAGAGATTTTCACAAATGGTCAAGGTTCCTCTAAAGTCAGGGCTTGAAAGATAAATACAAGATTTGGGCAAGGATTATTCATGGATGTATTCACCATAGGAAGGACACCAGCTCTCCTGATTACATTAACGCTGATCAACAATACTTATTGTTCTGCCTTGGAACAAATGTAAAAATTGATTTGCCTTATTTGTTGTTTGAACATCTCTGGAACCATGTAAAAGAGACTAGGGAAGCTGAAAGGATGAAAAACCCTAAATCCAAAAGGAATTGGATTCCTATAGGTAGATTAATATCAGACATTCTGACTGAGAATGGTCTGATTGCTCACCTAGATGAAGCCAATCTTCTGGGGGAGCTAGAACCTACTTGTGGTAAGACTATGACTGGGAAGAATTTACTGAAAAGGAAAATAATTGACAAGCTGCTGGTGGAACCAACTCCGTATGTGTCAGCTGCTGTGAAGAGGAGAAGGATACCTATTGCTGATTTTCCTCTATTCAACTCAGGAGATCATCCACGTATCATCCTGCACTACATTGAAATCTGCAAAGAGACTGGAACACCTATTGATCCAGCTTGGCTCCAAGGAAGAAATCAAGCTGCTTCAGATGTTGTTCTCTAGGAATGTTTGAAGAGAAAAGATGTAGAAGGACCTTCTGCCACTCCTCAGAAGAAGAAAAAGAAGACAGGTAAACCCGCTGAAACTATCATTGTTTATGATTCTGTCAATGTATCTACATCTGCTGAACCCTCCCAAACCATAGGAGATATAGATGTTGATATTGACCTGACCTTACCATCTGACTCCCTTGCTGACAATTCTCATAAAAATCAAGTTTTATCAGATTTGAGTGATTTTGACTCTGATGAACACTCTGACACCCAATCAAAACCCTCTCAATCAGAACCCTCACACTCAGAACCCCCTGAACCATCTGTTTTTCAACCCATTCCTGTTGAACGTTTTTCAAGACCTCCTCCTAGACCTCTATCACCCAGACCCACTGGATGGTATGATGCAGGCTCTTGGAGAATTCCAGGGATAAATGAACCTCTGGCCACTATAAAGCCTCCTTTCAAATTACCATCTGAAAACATTTTTTCTATGAATCGACCACAGCCTCAGAACCCCATTCCCACTCCTGATAATACAATAATAATTTCTCCTGATGTCACTCCACCTACTTCACCATAACACACAACACCAAACTCACCTACACTCTCACCCCCTCATATTCCA
This sequence comes from Vicia faba, assembly GCA_948472305.1. NCBI lineage: Eukaryota > Viridiplantae > Streptophyta > Magnoliopsida > Fabales > Fabaceae > Vicia > Vicia faba. The sequence continues at coordinate 587,628,279 of OX451736.1, read as the reverse complement.
TAACAACAACCTTTTGAACAACCTGAAACTGTTGAATCATCCGAACCTCATGATCTATCAACACCACCTATCTTTGTTGACCAACCTGATCATTCATCCACTTCTGAACCTACCAAAAATCCTGAACCTACTAGCTTTTTAAGAACTGTAGTGGATTTTGAATCTCTACAATTCTTGAAAAACAAAACTTTCAAGAAGGCTATCCCAAAACCTGTTCATCCAGATGTGAATACTTTGTTTCAGAATTTTATAACAGATGTTCAAGCGTGGTTAAATCTGCTGAAAGAAGATTGCTCCAGAAGCGAGAACACAGCTGCAACGGATCTTCTATGGGAAACCTTCAGAAGAACTTTGGATGCTGAGTCACTGAAGTTACAGAACTTATGCCACTTTCAGGTGCTGGACAACTTTTCCAAACTTCTGCATGCTTTCAAGACAGAAGTTGCTGACATTTGGAATAAGAAGTCTTCGTTAATGATTGCTGATACACCAACTGATACGATAGACATATCAGAAGATGAATCTGAAGAATCCTCTGAAGATTCAAACCCTCTGGCTATTGTTCTATTGAATCAACCTTCTGTTAAGGTTATACCTGAACCAGTGCCAACTCTTGCAATGGATCTGGGCACTCTGGTTTCCACCTTCATGAATTCTGACTCAACGGTTGCTGCTTCTAAGCCTATTTCTACTGAAGCTTCGTCATCCTCTGCTCCTACCTCACTTATCATGGACACTCTGAAAGAGCTCAAGAGGGAGAATGAAGTCATAAATGAACGCTTGGATAAGCAAGACCAAACAAATTAAGAAATCAAGAACTGGATGGTGAAACAAGAAGAATATGCCTTTGAGATCAAGAATCTTCTGATGGCTCTTGTTACTAAGAAATCCTAGTTTATTTTTGTCTCTTGTCTTTTGTTTGGGTGTTTTTTTGTGCTTATGGATATTTCTTTTATCTTTTTATGAAAATTTTTAAAATCCTCAATTTTTTTACACTTTTTCATTATGCCAAAAAGGGGGAGAAAATGTGCATTCTGGAACTAATCACTGTTTAACAGTTATGGGACTAAGTCTCAGACATTCTAACAAAATGCAAGATTCCCTTCTGTGCAAAAGAATTTTTTTTTGCAGGTACCACTTTAACTCTGAAAGAATATTCCAGCTGAACATTATCTTCTTAAAGAAGTTCTGAAGAAATCCAAGATTTTTTATTGCTCTGATAAATAATCTCACGAAGTTTTATACATAGAAATATTCATTTCAGGGGGAGATTCTTATCTCTTATCATATTTTATTTCTATATCTGAATAATTTTTGTCATCATCAAAAAGGGGGAGATTGTAAGAACAAGATTAGTTCTGACCTATCTCAGAGTTTTGATGATAACAATAAATTATATTTAAGATAATTTATACTCTGATGAATGTGTTTGAATGTTTCAGATAATGTTCTGACAGAAGCATTCTGAAGTGCTAAGCAAAAATTATGAAGAAGTTCTTTGATGAAAGAACCTTTTTGTTTTAAGATCATCTGCTGACTCTGGTAAGACATTTTATTTTAAATATATCTTCTAACATTTAGTAGGTTCCTTGCTCGGAAGATTACTTGAAAGTAAGCGCTGATCAAGTTCTTAGAAAGCAAAGCACTGCCTAGAAGATGAGTAAAGCATGTTCTGATTTGAAGACATTGGAGCAAATTCTGAAAGAACGTTAAAACCAACTTGTCTTGTCAAGTGTAGGAAACATGTTCTTACATTCTGTCATTTGCTCATTAATTCAAAGACGGCTGAAAGCACTCAAGTGTCTACACTAGTTTCTTGGAAAATGGAATATTGCAAAGAAACACACAAGCATTTAATGCTCTCCAATTTTTCTGAAGGCAGCAACGGTCTTATTGTTCCTACTATAAATAGAAGGGCATTTATTGCAAGCAAAAAAAACAAGTTAACCAATCAATTTTCAAAATAGAAGCAAGAAACTACGTGAAAGATTATGGGCTCATAAACTCTTTGTTCATACAATTTGTGCAATTTATTCTAAGTGAAAAATCACAGTTGTGATATAGCTTGATTGGAAGCAAACTTTATTTCACTATCTCTAAAGATTAAACTCTTGTAATTGTTCCTTGAGAGACCAAGTTTGGTCAGATTTCTCAAGCAGACTAGGACTAGCCTTAAGTCTTAGTGGTGTTAGTCACTTGTAAGATTACTTGTGCATTGTTGGTCACAACATTTGTTGTGTGTTTGTAATCAGTTGATTATAGTGGATTAAGTCCTTATTGAGAAAGGCGAAATCACCTTGGCGGGTGGACTGGAGTAGTTTGAGTTCAAACGAACCAGGATAAAAATAACCTTGTCCTTCCATTATTGTTGAGCTTAGTTTTGAAAAGAAAAAGAGTCACTTATTCAACCCCCCTTCTAAGTGTTTTCTTACCCCTTCATTAAAGGCCATACACCTAATGCTTGCTTTGTTAGAAACTTCAGTGTGGCAAGTGGGCATTATGTATGGGTAAAGAAAGGCACTAATTATGAAGGACCCAAAGCAACTTGGGTACCTAACAAAACCTAATTTGTTTTGCAGGTATGCTTGGAGACCACATGCAATCTTTGGTATCTTGATAGTGGTTGTTCAAAGCATATGACAGGAGATAAACCAATTTTCACATCTAGCACTAAAGGCCAAGGGTTTTGTCACTTATGGAGACAATAATAAGGGAAGAATCCTAGGGAAAGGCAAAATTGGTGCTCCACCTTTCACATCCATTGAAGATGTTCTTTATGTTGAAGGACTAAAGCAAAAATCTTCTAAGTATTAGCCAACTTTGAGACAAAGGCTTTAAAATCAAGTTCACCAAGGATGAATGTATGATAGAAGACGAAGTCACTCATGAGGTTATTCTTAAAGGTAAAAGAATCAATAATATATTCATGATTTTCCTTGATGATCCATCTTTGAAGGTTAAATGTCTCATGGCGAACAATGATGATTCATGGCTTTGGCACAAAATAATTGCTCATATTCATATGGAACACTTGAATAAATTAATCAAGCATGATCTTGTAATTTGTTTACCTAAGAGAAATTTCGTCAAAGATAGACTATGCGGTGCTTGCCAAAAAGGGAAACAAACTAGATCGACTTTCAAATCTAAGAATGTGGTGTCTACTACAAGGCCACTACAATTGTTACACATGGACTTATTTGGTCCATCGAGAACAAGGAGTTTCAGAGGTAATGTATATTCTTTGGTTATTGTTGACGATTTCTCTAGATATACTTGGACATTCTTTTTAGTGCAGAAAAGTGATGCATTCAAGGCGTTCAAGAAGTATGCTAAACAAATTCAGAATGATAAGTCTCTAACAATTTCCTCAATAAGGAGTGACCATGGAGGAGAATTCCAAAATGATCTATTTGAAGAATTCTGTGGGGAACATGGAATATCTCACAACTTCTCGGCACCAAGGACTCCTCAATAAAATGGAGTGGTTGAAAGAAAGAATAGGTCTCTTGTGGAACTTGCTAGAACAATGATTAGCGACTTAAATCTTCCAAAATACTTTTGGGCGGATGCGGTGAGCACGGCCGAAGCTGAATATATAGCAGCGGGTAGTAGTTGCGCTCAAATTTTGTGGCTAAAACAACAACTTCGTGACTACGGACTCGATCTAGGGTGCATTCCTCTAAGATGCGACAACACCAGTGCAATTAACATTACAAAGAATCCCGTCATGCATTCAAGAACTAAACACATAGACATTCGACATCATTTCCTCCGTGGTCATGTTCTTCAAAGAGATGTTGAGGTAACCTTTGTAGATACTCATAATCAGCTTGCCGATATCTTCACCAAACCTTTGGCAAAAGAACCTTTCTACAAAATTCGTCGAGAGCTCGGCATACTTGACGAACGCGACTTATAAGGTGCATTATATCCTTGATATAACTCCTATATAGGTTTTATACATGCTATATGATAATCTATGCTATATGGTATTTAATTTTTTAAGAAAAATTTGGTTTTGGACTTTTTTTTTGTTGATGCAAATTGATTGCACAAAGAGTGTCAATCGATTGCTTACTGAGTGTTTTCAATTCTATCCATTCTGTGTTTGTGCAAATAGATTTCACCTTCAATGCTAATCGATTGCACTCTGTGTGTTTATATTTTATTTTGATTCTGTTTGTATGCAAATTGATTGCACCTGATATGACAATCGATTGCACGTAGTGCAACTTGCTTTTATGACAAAAAATTTATGTTGGTCAGAATTCCTCACTCATATTCCCAAGACAAATATACTTTATTTCAAATCACTCATTCCCTACCTATCCAAATCATTTCCAAATCTCAGCTCACAAACACCTTTCTCTCTCACAAAACCTAAAAACCCCAAAACCCTAAAAACTCAATATCCATGGCTTCAAAACAAAAGAGAAAGGATTCAGTTTCAGAAAAAGGGAAGAAGAAGGTTGATTCAACATCCAATCCATTGCTTTCAACTCTCACCAAAGAGCAAGAAGCCAGATTTATCCAAGACTTTCAAAGGAAAATAGTATCCAACCACAAATATGGTATACTATCCTCCCTTCCTCAAGAATGTTTTTCCTTTCAAAATGATCTAACTGTTTATGGTCTAGAACCCTTAATTTCTTCGTTCGGTCCATATTACCCGGATTTGGTAAGAATGTTTTTCAGCAATCTAACACCCCAAAAAGGAAAATTGGTCACATATGTGTTGGGCACTCGTATCACTCTAACTCCTCAGGTTGTTGGTGAGATCCTTCATATTCCTTTCACTGGAAGTTCCCTATATGATCCTGAAAACGAGATATGGGATGACTACCGGAAAAAGGAGTTCTTTTACAGCAATGGGCGGTTAAGTGAAGCTGAATTTCGCGCCAAACGGATTCGTGGTCTTGGCGGAGTAATTCCATCCAGAGACTCCTGGGGTGCAGGTAACCTCCATATAGACGATCACTTATATCATTATTTTCTGGTCTATATTATGTTTCCAAGAGCTGGAAACCACTACATTGTTATTGTGATTGGTGGATTTAGAACTGACTGTTTAACGCTGGTTCGCGAAATGTCGCGGAAGCAAGAGTTGCCACCATCTTTTATTTTCTCCAACATGGACAGGACAAAAGCACAGCTAAATTCCTTATGAGATAGTTTCTCGGTTCGGGAGGTAGATTTATAGAAAGGGAAGGTGTTAGCACCCTTTTTATCCATGGTTATCCATGGGCTCTTAGATACTTGCTCTTATGTTTTCAAAGTGTTTGCTTTTCAAAATGTGCGTGGGTTTGAAAAAGTTTCATTGAAATATTTCTAAGTAACTCTTGTATCTGTCCTCAAGAGTGTTTGAAAAATTGTTTTGAAAGCTTTTTGAAAGTGTCGGTGTGAAAAGGTTTTTGTTTGTTTTTTGAAAAGAGCAAGTATCCATGAGTCGTCTACCTACCCTAAGGAATTAGGCTGTGTAAATATCCTTAAGGTAGTGCCATCCCACCATTGAGAGGTAGGTAGCACCACCGTTGGAGGTGTTCGGGTCAATTCGATTGTTAGGGACGTTGTGGTCACCGAAGCAACAGCAGGACACCTTAGAAGCTACCCTTATGTCCTTGATCCTTTTTTAATCTGAGGCAACCGTTTTGAGGCAACTATTCTGAGGCAACTTGTTTTGAGGCAACTGGATCATGGACATAAGGACTCACTAAAACGTCATATACTTGACGACCACGTTTCGAAGGCAAGGCAACAGGTGAGGCGTACCTTAGAAGTGGTGTGTGTATTTGTGTGTTGTTTTCATGTTAACAATTATCTTCGATCATGGCATTGTGAGCTACGCTTGTTTTTAATTAACCATACATTCTTTCATGCAATTAGAATTTAAGAGTGCGGAAAGTTAAAATGCGGAAACATAAAAGCTACGCTATTACAAGACGCGGGTCTATACATCGCCAAAATACAAAGACCCGTTTTTGATAAAGAATGCAGAAAGTAAATAAATACCTAATTACTATTACAATCCTTGAGCAGTTACATAATATTCACAAAGGAAAATAAGAATAAATGTGCGAAAAAATTAAAGTTGAACGTTCGAGGGCGTTGGATCCTTTTGAAATTAAATTGAAATAAGAAAGTTAATTATTTATTTTATTAAAGAAAAGAAATGTTTTTTAGGTTTTTTGTATTTATGAAAATAAAGAAATTAAAATTGAAGAGAAACTCTAATTCTAAGTTGTTTTTAATTATTAATGAAAAAATATTAAAGTTTAACCTAATTTACTAAATATTTAATGTACATGTTTATTTACAAAAAATAAATGATAATTAATAACAATAATAATGAGAGAAGGTTATTTATAAAAAGAAAAGGTGAAAAAAAATATCAAAACCCTAATTCTACCTATTTTAGTTTATTAAGAAAAAATGTTGAAATTGAAACCTAAATTAACTAAATTAATTATTAAAGTTTATTTACAAAAATAATGGTGAAATTAATATTAATAACAATAAACAGTTTTTGATTTTTCTGTATTTTATTTTTATTATGAAAATTATTTGATGGAATTAAAAGAAATAATTAAAACATTAAAAGAATTAAAAGAAAATCAAATAGAAAACAATGCAAACCATAGGGGGGTATTCAGACCCAAAGAGAGGTTTTTTGGAAGCAATTTGGCCCATTAGACAAAAAGCCTTGTTTGACTTTCTGGCATCACGTGCGTGTTCATTGACTCCTGAGTACCGTGGTCTGCATTCTTTGGCCATTGGATTGGGTTTCATGGCCATTTGTGTTCTGGCCTCAACGTTCCTTAATCTTCCCAGGATGTCTGTCTCGCCATGTATTGGTGTCATGCATAAGTTGTTCTTTTTGGCCATTTGGCTTTTGGCTTTTGGCCATTTGTGTTTTGGCCTCAACGTTCCTTAATGAACCTGCATGGGGATCCTGTCTAAATCTGCAGTGTTGAATCTCATGAACACATTAAATAAAATCATAAAATGCAAATAAAGCCAATATATGAAGAAATTTAATGTTTATGCACAATATGGTATGTATGAATGATTATACCCTTTTGATCATGGAGATCAAACCAGCCTTACCCTTACTGAAGAAGTAGTGAGGTGTTGGTTTGTAACTGTGATGGCTTGTTTGTAGTGAGAAAGGGATTTGTAATAAGGATTTCAAGGTTTTAGGGTTCTTGAAAGAATTTGATATTCTAACAGTGTTGTGGCAAGGTTTTTTCTCTCTTTTTTTCTCCTCTCTGGTTTGTGTGAAAAGAAGGTGATTATATAATGGAAATTAGGGTAAAGAAAATGGGTTTTGAATGTGCAATTGAGCCTCCAATTTCACTTGAGTTTGTCACTTTCCAGGCTAAATCGCAGGGACTTAAGTGCAATTTTTGAAGTTGAAATGTGAAAACAAAATGTAGCCGACATCGATAACTAACTCCTGTCCGAAAATCGGCTCAATCGGATAAACGGTGAATTAGTTATGAATTTTTGAAGTTTCAGCTCAGACAAACTTATTTTGGGCTCCAGTGTCGACTCTGACACGTTCTTCAATAAAAAACTGGTATTGATCGGAGCATAATCCGGTCTCGACTTTTGAAGTAAAGTTGTATATCTATGAGTCAGTGACCTTGTGTAAAAATATGAGCCCAATCCGATAAAAATTGACCGAGTTATGAATTTTCGAAGTTTCGGCCCAGGTGAAATAATATTCAGCATTCAGGATTTTCAGCGTGTTACGCACTCTGAGCAAAAAACAAAGGCCTTTTGAATACTGTTTGAACTCAATACCTTCTGTGAAAATGTAGTCACCTCAATTTGTGAAATTTTGGCGCCGGAACCAGCTCGATACGATGAAAATCGACCAAGTTATGATTTTCTGAACATGACGCAAATAAACTTCTGTCACAAATTTTCTGTGCAAAAATACTTGATAAATCCACATTTTTGAAGACCTTCTGATCGAAATTGGCTTCCATCCGTGAGAGATGAAAACGTAGATAATGTCAAGACGGAATTTTGGCCATCGGAATGGGTTCAATACGAGCCACGATCTTCAAGTTATGAATTTTTTAGCGCATAAAAACTGCACTTTCAGCACACTTTTTCACCATATTTCTTCGAGAAAACTCACACATTCGGATACCTTCTTTAAAGAATTGACTCTTGAGCCGAACCTGAATTTAAGAATACGTTATCAGAGGTATCTTGGCGAAAGAATACCTGAATATGATGCGCCGGGTTGGATTTGTGAATTTTTCTTGAAATATTTTTAGAAATATGGGAGGGCAAATTTTGGGGTACAACAGTTGTCCCTGTTCAATCTTCTTAAACCTGAGGATGTAGATTGGCTTGCGTGCCTTTCGTGATCCGAAGGTGGAAGATGATTGAACACTAAAGTGCCCAGAAATTTGCACTCGCATGGTGTAGTATCAGCAATGTGATGTAGGGGGAATGGGCTTATAGATGCCATTTGGAAGTGATGGATGGGGGGGATGGGCTTATAGATGCCATCTGGAGCTGTGATGGAGCTTTGTCGGGAATGGGCTTATGGATGCCATTTGGAGACTGTTGGTATGTGGATGGGCTTATAGATGCCATCGAGAAGTTGTCGATCGCATAAGAGATTCCTTAGCGAGAACTTGCGTACCTGAGAAAGAAAGATAATTACCTGGCCTGTTACAGGGGTTGATCTTCAAACTCTTCATGTAGATGTGCCCTGGCCGGATACAGGTATCGAGTCTACAAACTCTTCAGACTTGCCCTGGCAAGGTACATGAATCGAGTCCGGAGAATAGTCGTCAACACATACTCCCTGGCAAGATACAGGAATCGGATCTTCAAACTCTTCAGACGTGCCCTGGAAAGATACAGGAATCGAGTCTGGTAATGTTAGTCGTCAACAGATACACCCTGGCAAGATACAGGAATCGGATCTTCGAACTCTTCAGACGTGCCCCTGGCAAGATACAGGAATCGAGTCTGGAATATAGAAAGGTTGGTGAGTTGTCTCTACTGACAGGTTATCCTCATGGACGAGTGGTCTTTAACGACGAGTGTCTATAGCGACGAGTGTCTATAACGACGAGTGTCTATAACGACGAGTGTCTATAACGACGAGTGTCTATAACGACGAGTGTCTATAACGACGAGTGTCTATAACGACGAGTGTCTATAACGACGAGTGTCTATAACGACGAGTGTCTATAACAACGAGTGTCTATAACGACGAGTGTCTATGACGACGAGTGTCTATAACGACGAGTGTCTATGACGACGAGTGTCTATAACGACGAGTGTCTATAACGACGAGTGTCTATGACGACGAATGTCTATAACGACGAGTGTCTATGACGACGAGTGTCTATAACGACGAGTGTCTATAACGACGAGTGTCTATAACGACTCGTGTCTATAACAACGAGTGTCTATAACGACGAGTGTCTATAACGACGAGTGTCTATAACGACGAGTGTCTATAACGACTAGTTGTATCAGAGAAATCTTTAGGCATTGATTTAATTGGATTTGTATTCTTTGACTGGGTTGGTCTCTTTTGATTGTATTCGTCTACATAGCTGATCATTTAACTGTATCCTTCCTGAAAGGTAAAGGTCAGTCATATACAATGCATGATATGAATCAAGTAATGATGTTCTCAACACATGAGATTGTATGATATGATGCGTATATGCATGTATCATGATGTATAACAATGTGATGTTTATGAATGTATCTGCGTCTAGGAAAATAGATCCTTGACGGATGCCGGGAAGTCAAATCCTAGGCTGATGTTGAAGAGTGAGATTCTTCGTTTCTGTTGGGGATGATTGCAAGAATACCGGTCGGAGAAGATAACTTTGTTGGGGAATAAATTTGGCGAATAGATTACTCTGCGGGGAGTGAACTCTATGGGGAAAGAGAGGTACTTCGCTGAGGTTTGATGATAACTCCGCTGGGGATACCATTGATATGTTATGATGGAAGTTTTGATGAGCTCCGCTGGGGATAGGAAGATTTCGCTGAGGACGATCTTTCCGTGGCTTTTAGCTGAGGATAACCCAGTTATAAGCTCTGGTGGAGAAATAACCTTTGAATAAAACCTGGGGAGACGCGTTCGCTCTGCAGGGAGTGAAGGTATCTTGGTCGCATTCTTCAGCTGAACTTACCTTGGCACTTCGGTGGACAGAGCAACCGGATCATTTAGACAACTCATTATTGCCCCAGTTTCTGTTGGAGAAGAAGGTACCTGTGAAGGTGTTTGATGACTGCCGATTGACAAATCTTCTTCTGGTAGGCAAGTGACGAGATGCCGGGACATAGTCGTACGCTTTGATCCCTAACTTTTGCCTGGACCGCCCTTTCGGGTTTTCAGCCCACCGGGATACCCATTTTTGCCCAAGCCGCCTTTTCAGGTTTTCGACTTGCCGGGTGTACAAATTTTTTCATTTTCATCCCTTATTTTGCCCGAACCCTTTTGGTTCGCCGGGAAGCCCTTATTTTTGCCTAGGTGCATCAACCTAGCGGGTCTTTGATTTTGCGTAGTATTTTTTCGACTATGTCCATGCTCTCAGAGTGTAGGGAGTTGCCCCTGTTGTTGTGTTGCCATGCCATCAGAAGATCTTGATCAGGCAAGATTTGTGGCTGGAACTCACGTCCAATGCCCCAGGTGACTCAGGCGGAGATTTGCCCCAGGATAATTGGCCTTTTGAGAGATTCTTCGAATCTTGACTTAACTGCCCCTGATGCCGGGCCATGATCATGTCTGCCCCTTGATTGGAGTGCTTTTGTTCATCCGATATTCGTCGTGCGAGCTTCTATGCTGTTCAAACAAATAGTCGTATGCAAACAAAGCTATGTTAAAAATGCAAAGCTTATGTCTGTTTCGAAGTTTTTGAAAATGCAGTTTTTTTTTTAATAAAACAAGTGAGTTCTTTTGTAAACTGTGATGTCAACTCGTTATTTTACCGCAAGCCTTAAGGAGTCAGGATACCTTTGCAACAGTATGCTTTCGAACTAACCCATGCTTCAGCTAGGACTTTTAAGGGTTATAACGTGGCCTGGTTCACGGTTTAAGCAACAAAGGATAAAGGCTCAAATTATTTGTACCCACCCGTTCTTCGTGATATTCTTCAAACCTAAACTCAGCTGATCATGCGTTAGACCTTGTTTGAGTCTTTGATATTCCAGTGATGGTTCGAATATTGATAGTTTATTTTGAATAGGCAGTCATTCCTTTTTGTTATTGAGGGTTTGTGTGACCTCTTTCCTTTTTTTTGATTTCGTTATCCCTGTTTTTTGCCTGAACTGTTTCTTTTGTGATTACAGTCAGCGGGATGCCCCAGTTTTGTAAGTCTCCTTCATAGGTTTTGACTTAATGGGCTTTTTGATTTTGGTAATGACTGCCTGTTGTTGTTTTTTTTTGGTTATTTGGAACCATCACTGTCTTTTGTTTCAGAAGGACTTCTTTTGATGCCATTCGTTGTGCACCTGGATCAGCTGAGAGAACTACCCTGCCCCAGGTTATGATTAAGGGTTTTAATTTTTGAAAAGAAAAACTCCTACTTCTTTGGCTCAGAGGGGTTGACGAGGGATTATCTTCCTTATAACTCAAGTGTTTAGGGATTTGAAACAATGCCTGTACTTCATCAGCGGGTTCTTTTCAAAAGCATACTGTAAAGATCGTGGTATCGTTTTCGTCATCCTCCCTCAAGAGGCTTAGAATTATTAATCGAGCATTGAACATCACAAAAAATGAAAGCAATTTTAAATATAGCGAATGCGAATATATTGATTCAAAACAGACATATGCGATGCATTAATGAAATAACAACGTTTGACATGAATAAAATGTTTGAACAATCAAAAGAAAATTACAACTTGAAAATTCTAATGGGCAAAAGGTCTTCTCATCTCAGGACTTGTTACTTCAAATGATGCATCCTGTAGGGATAGTAGAAGAACTCAGCCTGACCCACTTGGGTGAAATCCACTGCTCCTTCATTAATCAGGTCCTGGACCTTGTTCTTCAGAGCCCAGCAGTCGGTAGTGTCATGTCCAGGACTATCAGAGTGGTATGCACATCTCCTATCGGGAGGATAGTTAGGAGCAGAGATGTTGGGGTTCCGGGGAGGAGCCCTTAGTGTAATCAGATTCAACCTCAACAGGTGTTGCAAGGCTTGAAACAACGGCATGTTAAGCTGGGTGAATTGCCTCTTGGACCTGCTTGGCTTACTCTGATCCACCTGTTGCTCTGGGCGAGGTTGATGTTGGGCTTGTGAAGTGGTAGCAACTTGGAGGGGGCTGTTCTTCACCATACCAGACTCTTGTCCTCTTGGAAGCTGATCAAAGACCTGGTCCCTGACTCGAACTAGTTGCTTCATATTGGATCTGTCTTGGTGGAGTTGACTGATCATGGTCCTCAACTCTTCTTGCTCCCGAGCTAAACCTTGGATGAGAGCCCTTTGCCCCAGCATCTGGGTTTTCATTGTATCTGCCTCAGTTTGTAGACGTTTCAGCCGTTCGTCCTTGTCATCTTCGGGACTTTTCTTGGCCAAATTCCCCATGAGGAGTGTCCTTAACTCTTCCTGCCCCTTGGATAGGCTTAGGAAGATCTCTCTGAACTAAGTCTCTTGAGCGTGAAGACCCTGGTTATCTTGTTGGGAAGCCATTGCTGGAATAAACAGCGAAAAAGGGTAAGTGACCTGTAACAAGGATACCTGTAATGCAATGATGTGTATGTATGCATGCAATGTTTTCAAGGACCTCGCGGGGTAAACAGAGAAAAATTGTTAGAATTCGAATCTGGTAGCTTGATTGGAGGAACTTCATGTTGTTGAGAGTCCTTCTTCAAGGGTCAAAGGCTCACCATATCCAGTGGGTCATATCCCCTGACAACCTTGGCTAGAGGAAAATAAATCCCCTTTGCCCCTTGCTAGGCATTTTGATTCATCATGACCTGCATCACAAGCCCTTGAGATCCTTGAAATGGATTAGTCCTTATGCAGGATGTATGCAATGGTATGATGGCATGCTATGCATGGAATGATGTAAGTAGGCCCTGTAATGAGTCCAGATTAAGGACTATAAACAAAACCTGCAAGTAGCTCATGTGTCAGATAACAAGCATGCAAGTAGTCAAGTATGAAAGCACACAAGTCACACCACAGCCCTTAGAGTTTAGGCCAGTATGGGGTCTGGGTATTACCCTCTTGAAGTTGGCGGGCTCAAACTTGTCCTATCAAAGTAACCGGGTTCTAAGGGTCCCAATATCATTGGATTACTTTCATTGTTCATCGTTTCGATTTAGCCACTGAACTGGCGACCGAAATATTCCAAGAAAACAACCCTCAATTGAGTGTAGTATCGAGTATCAACCAACCTCGGACTGCACCAAAGTCAGTTATCTCACTACCCTAAAGAGGCCAAGATGGTTCAATTAAGGTTCCTAAGGTCAGTTGATGCTTCACGACACCACGCGGCGGCCCCGTACTCTCCTTGACTGGACTCAAGGGTTACCGGTACTCACCAAAGTGCCACATCAACGTAGCAGACTGCTTCAACCATGTCGATATACCCCGCACAGTTCCCTCACAGTCTTGTTGCTACTTTCTAAGAAGGTATCCCCCAGATCCGGGTTAGGATCTATAGAACTCCCAAGACAGTACCCGCAATAATAAAGCAAACAATTCAGACAATTGAAAACACAAATGATCTTAGTCCTAAGGTACACCTCACTTTAAGTATCCCCAGCAGAGTCGCCAGTTCTGTGATCGGTGGATTTAGAACTGACTGTTTAACGCTGGTTCGCGAAATGTCGCGGAAGCAAGAGTCGCCACCGTCTTTTATTTTCTCCAACATGGACAGGACAAAAGCACAGCAAAATTCCTTATGAGATAGTTTCTCGGTTCGGGAGGTAGATTTATAGAAAGGGAAAGTGTTAGCACCCTTTCTATCCATGGTTATCCATGGGCTCTTAGATACTTGCTCTTATGTTTTCAAAGTGTTTGATTTTCAAAATGTGCGTGGGTTTGAAAAAGTTTCATTGAAATATTTCTAAGTAACTCTTGTATCTGTCCTCAAGAGTGTTTGAAAAATTGTTTTGAAAGCTTTTTGAAAGTGTCGGTGTGAAAAGGTTTTTGTTTGTTTTTTGAAAAGAGCAAGTATCCATGAGTCGTCTACCTACCCTAAGGAATTAGGCTGTGTAAATGTCCTTAAGGTAGTGCCATCCCACCATTGAGAGGTAGGTAGCACCACCGTTGGAGGTGTTCGGGTCAATTCGATTGTTAGGGACGTTATGGTCACCGAAGCAACAGCAGGACACCTTAGAAGCTACCCTTATGTCCTTGATCCTTTTTTAATCCGAGGCAACCGTTTCGAGGCAACTATTATGAGGCAACTTGTTTTGAGGCAACTGGATCATGAACATAAGGACTCACTAAAACGTCCTATACTTGACGACCACGTTTCGAAGGCAAGGCAACAGGTGAGGCGTACCTTAGAAGTGGTGTGTGTATTTGTGTGTTGTTTTCATGTTAACAATTATCTTCGATCATGGCATTGTGAGCTACGCTTGTTTTTAATTAACCATACATTCTTTCATGCAATTAGAATTTAAGAGTGCGGAAAGTTAAAATGCGGAAACATAAAAGCTACGCTATTACAAGACGCGGGTCTATACATCGCCAAAATACAAAGACCCGTTTTTGATAAAGAATGCGGAAAGTAAATAAATACCTAATTACTATTACAATCCTTGAGCAGTTACATAATATTCACAAAGGAAAATAAGAATAAATGCGCGAAAAAATTAAAGTTGAACGTTCGAGGGCGTTGGACCCTTTTGAAATTAAATTGAAATAAGAAAGTTAATTATTTATTTTATTAAAGAAAAGAAATGTTTTTTAGGTTTTTTGTATTTATGAAAATAAAGAAATTAAAATTGAAGAGAAACCCTAATTCTAAGTTGTTTTTAATTATTAATGAAAAAATATTAAAGTTTAACCTAATTTACTAAATATTTAATGTACATGTTTATTTACAAAAAATAAATGATAATTAATAACAATAATAATGAGAGAAGGTTATTTATAAAAAGAAAAGGTGAAAAAAAATATCAAAACCCTAATTCTACCTATTTTAGTTTATTAAGAAAAAATGTTGAAATTGAAACCTAAATTAACTAAATTAATTATTAAAGTTTATTTACAAAAATAATGGTGAAATTAATATTAATAACAATAAACATTTTTTTGATTTTTCTGTATTTTATTTTTATTATGAAAATTATTTGATGGAATTAAAAGAAATAATTAAAACATTAAAAGAATTAAAAGAAAATCAAATAGAAAACAATGCAAACCATGGGGGGTATTCAGACCCAAAGGGAGGTTTTTTGGAAGCAATTTGGCCCATTAGACAAAAAGCCTTGTTTGACTTTCTGGCATCACGTGCGTGTTCATTGACTCCTGAGTACCGTGGTCTGCATTCTTTGGCCATTGGATTGGGTTTCATGGCCATTTGTGTTCTGGCCTCAACGTTCCTTAATCTTCTCAGGATGTCTGTCTCGCCATGTATTGGTGTCATGCATAAGTTGTTCTTTTTGGCCATTTGGCTTTTGGCTTTTGGCCATTTGTGTTTTGGCCTCAACGTTCCTTAATGAACCTGCATGGGGATCCTGTCTAAATCTGCAATGTTGAATCTCATGAACACATTAAATAAAATCATAAAATGCAAATAAAACCAATATATGAAGAAATTTAATGTTTAGGCACAATATGGCATGTATGAATGATTATACTCTTTTGATCATGGAGATCAAACCAGCCTTACCCTTACTGAAGAAGTAGTGAGGTGTTGGTTTGTAACTGTGATGGCTTGTTTGTAGTGAGAGGGATTTGTAATAAGGATTTCAAGGTTTTAGGGATCTTGAAAGAATTTGATATTCTAACAGTGTTGTGGCAAGGTTTTTTCTATCTTTTTTTCTCCTCTCTGGTTTGTGTGAAAAGAAGGTGATTATATAATGGAAATTAGGGTAAAGAAAATGGGCTTTGAATGTGCAATTGGGCCTCCAATGTTCACTTGAGTTCGTCATTTTCCAGGCTAAATCGCAGGGACTTAAGTGCAATTTTTGAAGTTGAAAGGTGAAAACAAAATGTAGCCGACATCGATAACTAACTCCTGTCCGAAAATCGGCTCAATCGGATAAACGGTGAATTAGTTATGAATTTTTGAAGTTTCAGCTCAGACAAACTTATTTTGGGCTCCAGTGTCGACTCTGACACGTTCTTCAATAAAAAACTGGTATTGATCGGAGCATAATCCGGTCTCGACTTTTGAAGTAAAGTTATAGATATATGAGTCAGTGACCTTGTGTAAAAATATGAGCCCAATCCGATAAAAATTGACCGAGTTATGAATTTTCGAAGTTTCGGCCCAGGTGAAATAATATTCAGCATTCGGGATTTTCAGCGTATTATGCACTCTGAGCAAAAAACAAAGGCCTTTTGAATACCGTTTGAACTCAATACCTTCTGTGAAAATGTAGTCACCTCAATTTTTGAAATTTTGGCGCCGGAACCAGCTCGATACGATGAAAATCGACCAAGTTATGATTTTCTGAACATGACGCAAATAAACTTCTGTCACAAATTTTCTGTGCAAAAATACTTGATAAATCCACATTTTTGAAGACCTTCTGATCGAAATTGGCTTCCATCCGTGAGAGATGAAAACGTAGATAATATCAAGACGGAATTTTGTCCATCGGAATGGGTTCAATACGAGCCACGATCTTCAAGTTATGAATTTTTTAGCGCGTAAAAACTGCACTTTCAGCACACTTTTTCACCATATTTCTTCGAGAAAACTCACACATTCGGATACCTTCTTTAAAGAATTGACTCTTGAGCCGAACCTGAATTTAAGAATACGTTATCAGAGATATCTTGGCGAAAGAATACCTGAATATGACGCGCCGGGTTGGACTTGTGAATTTTTCTTGAAATATTTTGAGAAATATGGGAGGGCAAATTTTAGGGTACAACAGTTATCGACTTGGAAATGCAGCTAATTTATGCAAGAAAGAAAGGGATAAGTGTAAACTGAGCAAGGCTTATCATGGTGCATATGATGAGAGTGGATGCAAAATATAAATTTCTTCCATATGCTTATTTTGTCACTTTGATTTAGGAGGAATTTGGTGTGGATTTTTCTGGGTTTGAAAAGGTGAATATGGATCCTAATCTAAACAAAATTTCCATTAAGAATGTTGACTCTAGAATGGGCGTGCACTATAAT
Organism: Vicia faba; assembly: GCA_948472305.1. Classification (NCBI taxonomy): domain Eukaryota; kingdom Viridiplantae; phylum Streptophyta; class Magnoliopsida; order Fabales; family Fabaceae; genus Vicia; species Vicia faba. The sequence goes on along the minus strand of OX451736.1, from coordinate 587,610,966 downwards.
CCGGAGACAAAGACCATCACCTACATTGGTGAAGATGTTGTTGGCAATGAAGGAAATGACCAAGAAGTCGAAGGCGGTGAAGTTGTGCCTCCTCCTCCTACTGCTCCCTATGGTCCAAACAATCAAGAGCTTATGGATTACATGACTCAACAGTTTGCTTCCATGAACACCAACATCAACAATCAATGGAGTGCGATCAATGATTCCACTACAACTCGGATTAATGACTTCCAAACGGATGTAAATCAACAATTCTCGTACCTATACTCTCATCTTCATATTCCACCATATGATCCAAATAATCCAACTGCACCTCCTCAACACTATATAGAACCCCCACTTCAACAACAATTCCTTAATCAAGGCTCAAGATCTTATAACCATCCATACATGCATCACCCTTAATGATTTGGCTACCTGTTTTTCTGTTATGTTCTTGTCTTGCTATTCAATATCTTGTTTGTTCAAATTTCTGTATAATCCTTAAACAATTTGTGTTACTGTTTTAAATTCTAAATTTTCTCAAAATATTGCTCTATTATTATTTTCTTTAGGCATCTTTCCCTTCTTTTTGATAATGCCAAAGGGGGAGAAAGATGTGTGGTACTTTATGCTTGTATTTTCTGTGTCTTATTTTTTAAGGTACTCTCCAATCAAGATGAAGAAACACATAGGATTCCAACCCTCTCCTACATAGGGGGAGTTTTGCATATTAGGGGGAGAATCTCTTTCGGAAAGTACATCGCATAAAGCAAGATTGTTTGTCATCATCAAAAAGGGGGAGAATGTAAAATCAAGCTTCACAAATGAGCTTTTGTTTTGATGAAGACAAACCATGGCTAACAAAGAAGGCAAAGACTTCTGATCAAGCTCAAAGCATCAAAGCATAATATCTTCATTCAAAGCCCTCAATAACTTTAAAGGTATAATAATATTATCTACTTTGATCTTAAGATATAGATGCTCAAAAATGAAAAAGAATTGTTTAAAAAATCATTACTCAAGTTTTTCAAAGTTAAAAATTTCATTTTTCTCTTGCATGCAATCGATTTACATTTTAGTGCAATCGATTGTACTTTTCAAACTTTCAGATCTTTTGCTTCTGTTTCTCTGTGCAATCGATTTACATTGCTTGTGCAATCGATTGCATACTTAATTTTTCAGATATTTTGCTTCTGTTTCTCTGTGCAATCGATTTACATTGCTTGTGCAATCGATTGCATACTTATTTTTTCAAAACGTTTGCTTCTGTTTCTCAGTGCAATTGATTTACATTGCTAGTGCAATCGATTGCACTCACTTACTTTTTGCTACTGACTTTGCATGCAATCGATTTGCATTGATAGTTCAATCGATTGCACTCTTAAATTTTTTGAAAAAATAGTTTTTGAAACCTTGTGCAATCGATTTACACAAAGGGTGCAATCGATTGCATACTGCACGATTTTGAAAAACAGCAGCTTTGTTCATGCCTGTTCATCATGCCTTTTCATTGAAACTTTTCACTCAAACTTGGCATTTGTTCATGATACATTTTCAGAACTTCATGTTGTTTAAAAAGGGTGTTATGAACATATAAATATTCAATTTCAAAATCTATTTCAACACCTCTTCCCTAAATATTTTCTGAAATTTCAAAATACAAACTCAAGCATTCCTTCACTTTCATGCATAAGTTTTTTGCACATTTTCATACATTAACAAACAGAAAACTTTGAGCAAATATATCTTGAGTCATTATACAATAATATTATTGGAAGAGAAGATCATACATTGTTAAATCACTGTAAGTGATCAATATTACTCTACTCACTCAAACTCAAAAATTGATATTTACTTACTTATTTTTCCAGGATTGTTGGAAATAAGTTTAAGTGTTTTTGAAATCTTGTCTTTCCAAAGTTGTTGGATACAAGTGTAGTTACATTGAGAGGATTGTTCTCATAGATAACTTATTGAAAATCCAAGAGGATTGTTCTTGGTCTAAGAGGATTGTTCTTGGTTGTTTGGTAGTTCTTGTTTAAGTTTGCCACAATAAGGAAATCTCTTTCATGTTGAAAGGGGACTGGAGTACTCTCGGACTGTAAGGGGAACCAGGATATATCGTCTGTGTCTCTTTATTTTTCTGCATTTTTAAGCTTTCCTAAACTCAGTTTTAACCATAAAAATAAGAACCATCATCACTAAAAACCAGAATATTTAAAGTACCTAATTCACCCCCCCCCCTCTTAGGCACACTTCGTACTTACACCTCAATTCATTTTCTTTGTCAATTCTTCATCCTTGAACTTCACTGAAGCTAACAGAAGAAAAACCAAGCCCTAAAGCATCCTAAATCGTGCTAGCTAAGTCAAGTATCAAAGATCTGAATTTGAACTTCAATAGGTAGATTCCTTCATCAATTCTCTCAAAATTTGTTACTACAATGAAGCTCTCATCATTCTGATACTAGTCGCAACATTTTTTTCAACTGGAAGTGAGTTTTGGCCATGAATTTTCAAATCCCTATTCAATTTTTCCCTCTGGTTTTTTGCAAATCGACTAAGCTACACCTTAAATAAATTTTTTGTGAGGGTACAGTTGTTTTCGTCTTGATGAGACGAAACGAATGATATAGGTCTGAGCTCCTGATTTTACAGTATGAGAGACCTGCAATTTTCGTGGCTGGAGGTTGAAGATGACCAACGTGTCATCTCTCAACCAATGATAGCGCGCCACTTGTTTTTTTCAAAAATCTGATTTAATAATTGATCCAATATTTTATTCATTAAGGACCATGATATGCACAGCACGCCAGGTCCCTTGGATCTGATTACTAACGCGTTTTGACATTCATCCAATGGTCTATATTTTTTGTTTTATTTTTATTTTCTGATTTTTATATTTTAATTGATTTAAACTTCAAAAAATCATAGAAAATTCGTTTTTGACTCAAAAATTATGAAAAAATTCACAAAAATATTTTCATATATTCTATTTCTAATTTTTAACTTTTCATGATTTTATTTTTTGATTTGATATTTTTTATAATTTTTCATTTGTTTTGACTTGTTTTAATTATTTAAAATTACTTTTTGATTTTTTTTAATTCTAAATTTTTTTATAAATATCATTTTCCTTATTTCTGACCTTCTCAAATTTTTCTAGAATTTTATTTTGACTTCTACTGTTTTTGATCCTTTTTTTCACTTATTTGAGTGATTTTAATTAGTTTAAAAATACTTTTCTGTTTTAAAAAAATTACCAAAAAGTTTATAAAAATATTTAAGGTCATTTTGATTTTTCTAGGGTCTCTTTAATTTTTTCTTTGATGCTTTGAATATAGTTTTCTATTTTTCCTTTTATTTTCATTTTAAAAACATTTTAAAAGTCATTTTTCTTTTTATTTTATTCATTAAATGCAATTTATTTTTTTAATATATTCTGGTTATGTGATTGTTGATCATAAACTTCATTAACAATATTGGATCTTGATTGTTGAGTTTAACTCCACTAAAATGGATGGATGATTTTAATGATAGTTTGATTAAATTTTTTATTCAAATATATCCTCTCCCTCTTCATCTTATCCCTTTCTCATTTGTGCTACATGTTGTTAGAGGATAATATACATATCATCACTCCAAACATGTGACACATAGATTGCTATTGACCGGCCTCAAAATAGGTGTGATTTCTATATAAGTCCATTTACGATTGCTTAACATAGAGTTAAATATTGTCCTGATTCGAGAAATGATCATTCGTGGCCCAAACCTATGTTTGCAAGCCCAAGTATATCTAATTTGAAACCTTTGATCTAATAACATTGAGGTTCATTATTAGGAGGCTTTGGTCTTATCAATCCTTTAATGAATCATCATAAATTTTGGACTAAGTGAATCATTTAAATATCGTTGATCATTTATTGTTTCCTTGAGATTTTGAAATGAATGATATACTTGACAAAAAGCAAATGAAACTTATTGTTGAGAGGCTTTGATTTTATCAATCTTCTAATAAGTTTTCAAATGCAAGTTTCAAGATGGTCATTCAAGTAACCTCTAATTTCTAACTCATTAACAATTGACTTTTATTTCTATGTTTTTACTTTAAGCACCATTTATCTTAACATTTACATTTCATGTTATTTTCATCTTTTCTCACTTGAGCATATATCTTTATGTCTTTTTATTTTGCTCACTTGAGCTTTTCATTTTATTTTTGAAGATACCTAAGAACCAACTTGAGCAATAAAAAACTTAAAGGTTACTTGGACTATTTCGTTACTATCCTTGGCATTTTGAAGTTATAGACTTCTTGGACTTAGGAGTAGAGACCTTGACCTACCTTGAGACCTTGTGACTTTTGTTGCTATTTTGTCTAGAGTTCTTGGGGTTTACCTCAAGACATTGGGTTGTTTATTTTCTTTGTGTGTAGGCTATTCTGATTATGCGCTTTGTCTGTCATTGGGAATTCCTCTGTATACAGCCGTTACTCTGTCTAATTTTTGTGAAGACTAAATGCATTTGAAGTTTGGTATTCTTAATAGGTTTAATATCTTTGCTTTCTTGGTTTCAAATCTAAAGGATGGGAATTATACATTGACTCATTGTGTCAAGTGTTGGCTTCATGTTGGTTAGACGGTTCTTTTTCCTAGCTTTTACCTTATGCTTTAGGATAGTCCCTTCATCTTATCTTATCTTCTTTAATTTAAAAAAAAACTATTCTCCCTCCTTTCAAAACTATTCTCATTTTCCAAATTTGAACCGCTTTCGTAATAAAGTCCATGCATTTTCAAAAATATTTTCTTAATCAAGTTTTAAGCAACTTAATAATACCTTGAAATTTTTGTGAGAAGACTAAAAGTCAATCAATCTCATTCAAACCATTTATCCATTTTGGCTTTTTACTTAAACTTTTTCTCAAAAGATTAGACTCTTGTTGACCCTTGTAGTGATGCGAGCTACTATACTTCTACGATATGTAGTGAAGTGAGATATTTTCCACTTGGGTGTTGAGTGAGGCTTTGTTGATTTTAAAATCCAAGCCATATCCTCCACTTTGAGATGACGTAAATTCTCCTTTCTCATAATCCTGGGTAGTAAGTATGTTCTTCCACTCGGATACGACGATGATGTCTTGTCTCTTAAAATTAATCAACACACTTGTGTTTTAAAATTTTTAAAGGTAAACTACGAGTACCCTGATCCTCTATTGCACAGAAGGTGGTACGTAGGCACTAAAGGTTTGCAACTGCAACGGGTGCAAAAATTGTAAAATATACTTCTTTTCTCATCCATACAATCTATTTTTTATACAATATTTATAGCCAAAATACATAAATTTACAAAGAGGTCCCTGCGGAGTACCGTAGATGTTTAGGGTGCTAGTACCTTCCCTTTGCATAACCAACCCCCAAACTTAGATTCTCTCCCCCTCTTTTTTTGGTTATTCTCTCTTTTCCAATTCCTCTGGAAATAATAAAGCGTGATGGCAATTTTTATTTTGATATGTGCGAGTCAAGTTAATCCAATGGCTTAGTCTCAACATTTCTACCACTATAATATGTAACAACAAAGTGAACAAATAAAGGCACAAGAAAACACCTATGTTTTAACGTGAAAACCCCTTAATATGTAAGTAAAAACCATGATTCATTGAGACCAAAGAAATATATCCACTATAATGAACTAAGGGTATAAGAGAGTCTTAAAGTGATCCACATACTATTGTTAACAACAACAAAATTAATAAGTAAACTAGCTTACAAATAAGAATCAAGAAGCTGGAAAATTACTCAAATCTGCAACTTCTGTAACACCTTTCTAAGCCCCACGTGTAATTTAAGAATAATTCAATTAAAATAACTTCACAAGGGTGTCAAATGTCATAATAAAACAATATAAATACAATGATGCTCCGTAACACGGGTTACAACAATAGAAATAAAAACAAAACTTTTCATAACATACACCGTAATGGTGTTCATGAAACTTCAATACATCTGTTAAAAGTAATGCACCAGAATCATCACCAAATAAAATGCTCAACTTTCTAGCTCATAATATTTAGTCTCATAAAGAGTTGAAAATTAAACCAGTCCAACAATGCAAAATCCTTGTAAATATGTCAACATAAATCAAGGCATAAATCATAATCAAGCATTCCTAACCCGATGTTACATATCAGAGAAAGACACCTCTATATAACGGAAAAAATACTAAATACTCCAAAAAAATCTATCTTTAATGCTTCTGCAATCTACTCCTGGTTATCTGCACGTTATCCACGTGGAGGCAACATTCAAACAGAAAAGGTGAGTAATCATAATTCATTATAAAAGATATAAGGAAAGATAATTGCAATCATAATCAACATCATCATTATAACAACATGTAGCATTATCAACAATTCATAACTCATACTGCATACATCACAATTAACATACATACAACTTTAACCATAGAAATCAACATGTAATCACTTAACTTCTCAACATCACCAACATCAACATCTTAGCAACATCATCGTAACAACATCAACATAATAACATAATCAAACAGTGTCATAACATATAGTATTACTTATCATTCACAATAATTAATAACTGACATCAATAGCAATAACTTTACATTTGTAAAATTGTATACACTCAATCATGTTACTTCATTATACCATTGATATTTCATTATTATAACTCAATGACTCGCTATACAAACCCTTACAAACATCCATATAATAAACACATGAATATTAATCAAACATTTCACTAATCATTTTCATGTTATATCCTTGTGCATTAGATTTCTAACGCTTTGAACGGTACTCGATTTGGACTTATTATTCAAAAGTTATGGCCAAAACAATTTCACAGTACAAAAACCAGAGAGCTGTTACGGCCACCCATAATGGTCATCACAACACGTAATGCTCCCAGTCCAGAATTTCATTTTTCGAACATATCTAGTAGAAAAATCCAGAAGGCTATTACGGCCACCCGTAATAGTTATTACAGGTCATTATAGAGCCTAGAAAACCACTTTTTCCACACGATTTTGTGTGATCTCTTGTTTTTCAGCCTTTCAATAGACCCCAAACCCCATGTTTTGACCTCTAATAATCCCAAAACATATCATATCATATGACACATGAATCAAGGAAATTAAACACATCACATCATCAATTCATCATCTCTAAATCATCATTAACACATTTAAGGTCACAAACTTCAAACATCAATCAATGGTATATCAAACATCATTCTCAACAATTATATCATGTTATTCATCATCAATCAACACATTCAACAAATCCTACATCTACTTTTCCCTCGTACCAATCATAACCAACCATAATTACCACCTTACCTTGTTATTCCTAGCAATTGATCTCTTCAAGCTCTAATGGAGAATCCTCACTTGGTTCCTTTGTGCCCTAGCCTTTTCTCACGTTCTCCAACTTTTCACGTACAACACAATGATTCCCTTATTCCTTATTTTCCCCTCTTTCTAGTATAAATATTTCTCCTAATTAGGCTTTTCCTATCACGCCCTCACTTACTCACGTGAACTTACCCTTATACTCTTAGTCTCTCCGCTCATTCTAATATTCTATTTTATTTTTATTATTTTTAATTATAAACCACATAAACTAGTAATTATTTATTCTAAATAATTTTTAAGTCAACATCTACATTCCACTAATAACCCAACAACATATTAACATAAATCTCATGATATTCATGATAAATCACAAAAACAACCAATTCTAGATTTGGGGTGTTACAACTTTAATGCAAAGAAGATATATCTAAACTTATACCTATTTTTTAAGATCCAAACAATCAAAAGGTAGATACGTGTTATACCCTAATTTTTACCCCTAAGACCCCCCATCATTTTGCACCATGCATCACATTAATATTGAAATTCCGGTATGACATAACTCATATGTCCTAAGAGGATGTCGAGACATCTGATCTGACACAAATAACACATGCAATGTATAAACATCAAAAAAAGAACTCAAAAGCAGTAACAACACACCAGAATTATTAACCCAGTTTGGAGCAACTCTCTTACTCTGGGGGAATAGAAAGCCAGGGACAAACCCACTAATAGTAGTATCAATTTAAAGTTAAACTCCCTCGTTTACAACTTATCACTTAATCACTACCCTCTTTATATTCCTATCTAAGACTCGCCTAGATATGAGGCCCTCCTCAATCCCTCATCAATGACAGACAGTGATTAGATCAACACAATTTTGAACAAGCCGGAAGACAAACTTCCATGACCATACCTAGCTAAGACTCAAGGTTAAACTCTAACGTTTACAACCTTTCTCCTAACAAAGAACAACAACTTGAAGTTTTTTTAAAGCTTCATCCAAGAACAATACTCAACTCATTACCTACAGGTTTCTGAGTGAGAACATGGTGACCATCCCACAACCCGAGTGGTTCACCTTGACAAAGCCCTAAACTTATACATCTTGAACCCATGCCAAACTAGGTTACAAACCCTTCTATTTATAACCTATTCCCAATTGGACTTGGGCTTTCTAATAACAGCAAATCAATTGTTACAAACCAACAGTAACTTCTGCTACAAACAAGGTCTTCAATCATTATTTTCCTAAATAATCTCCATATTTAGAAACTATATAATCTTTGATATTTTGACTTGATTCTCTTGACCTTTAATTCGATGCCACATAGGATTTCATAATAATCCCTGAATATTATGCACTTGTTAAATCATAACAGATTTAATAGAATCACTTCAGCTCTTGCACGATGTTGTATGCTCCTTTATAGGATATCTTATTCGACATGTTGCTTCAAATGTTGAAATACTTCAATTCAACATGTCCCAACATAAGATATGACTTTTTGATCAACCTGTTCTATTAGAAAATTAATATATCCTATCTAACATATTGCTGATTTATTAGTTTCACAAAAATTAATGCCAATCCTGAAACTAGAGAACTTACAATCTCCCTCTTTGGCAAATTGTGGCTAAAAAATGAATAAAAATATAACCCAATATTACAACAATACAAAAATCTTCCTTCAACAGTAGTCTACAACAACTGTTAAACTCAGCAGCACAACAACATGGAGTCAGCCTTTAGATAAGATGTCAAAACATCTTTGTTCGACTTCTTTTTCCAACATTTTAAATGAGCTCGTTGCAGTACTAAACCCATCACCAAAGTGCAGAACCTTCAATAATGATTATTTAGTGAAGATAGAGAAAGTCCTGAAGTCATTTGGTGCACATGAGGAAGAAGATAGCAGACACTCCCTGTCAAACCAGAAATCACTTCTTGCCATAGGAGACCAATGGTGGCATAAGAGATTTCTTAACCATTTTCTGATCAGCAGCCTCCAGTCGAGCTAGACAAATCAACCACCACCCCTGGTAACTCAGGACACAGGTCATAACTATGGTCATAACTCAGATCACATGTCACAAAACCAAAATAAGCCACATCCATAAGATAGGACATCTTGTCCAACATTTGAATGCAACATCTAGAAATGCAGATTCCAGACTGACCATCTGAGTACACCCTTTCTCCCCCTTTTTCTCCAAAAATTGACAAAGGAGACCCTTACAGAACCAAGCCCAAGTACAACTTACCCAGACCTGAACAAAACCCATAGTGATAATGAAATATATCAAACACTCACATGGTGATAGAGGATAGGAGAATCCTCTATAAATAGTTGAGCAGTTTCTTAGGAATTAACGATCTTTGAAAATATAATCCTTTCGTCAAAGAAAACATTAATTGAGGGGAAAAACGGCCACCTAAATCGATGTGCATCGTCCAGAACAGCTTTGAATGCCTTTAATTACTTTGGACTGTTTCTGCTGAAAAGAAACAATCCTAATACTTGCACATACATGGTCAAACATGCTTCCTTACATGTGATTGATCAACCTCTCTTGTTTGTTTTGTAGGAAACATGTCCTAAATAATATCCTGACATCCAGTCATACATTGTCTTCCTTTAAAAACTTGACCAACACATCTTCATACACCCTGTCTTCCACTGGATTCTAAGTGTTCTCCTTTCACTTAGTATTAGTGATATACACTAAGATATCAGAATATCACATTTGTGACATCTCTCAATAATACAGACCCTTAGAGAGTCTTTTAACATCTACAGAGAAAAATAAATTCTCCCAGACATAATTATTAATCACTAGAGAGATATGTAACCTTCTGATTCACCAGCTTCACATGGCTAAGATCAACCACGCATTGTCAAGATCACCAATAATATCATAATGTCACAACATGTTGTTTGACATCATAACCTCATGAGAGGCATAATATCTCTAGAAGCTTATGCAACTCTCTAATATATATACCATTGCAGAAACAATCCACAAATAACTTCATGAATCCCCCTGTTATGGATAAACAATGCTCCAGTTGAAGATGAGAACTTGAGCACCCGATGAATACTCATGAAAGACTTCATGCTTTCATGACAAAGACCAACACTTCTACATATGGAAAACCAACTCCCTCAGTAGAGTTGATTCTAAGTCCGATATTCTCACTCCTTGAGAATACATCCAAGCCTTCCGACTCCTTGAAGTTCCACACACAGTATCATGACCTTTTGAATAGGTAGAATGCCATGCATACTAAGTGTAAAGTCACTCAAAAACTCTAAAAATTCTCAGTTTGCTTAAAAGCTTTACTAAGATCCAACTTATTACTTTTTCTTGAGTGACTTTCCGTAGAAAAAAAACATCTCCTAAAAACTCTCTCCTTGAGTTCTTGTAGAAGGAGATCACAAAGGAACCGAACAGACCTTAATACCTAATAGCTTCTTCTGTTCTTGCATCCACTAGGAGTTGTTGATACTAGCAGGGTCTTCAACAAAGTAGTCATGCATTCATCAAACATGCTGCTATAGATAGGACCAGAATCTCCATATTTTAATCCATAAGGTCAGAAATTCCACTTTTGACATTAATGCTTGAGCATCCAACTGCATAATTCCAAGCAAAAAAAACAGCCATCAATAATCATGATGTTAAGACATCATGTGGGACATCGGAATATAGAAACCAAGATGTAAGGTTCTTAAAATATAATTTAAAAGACTCATTGTGCAAGAAATATTTCAAGAAGCTCCCAAAAGAACACAAGTAATGTACCTTATCCAGGTTTTTCCAAACACCTGAATTCTATGTAGAGAAATAAACTCTCACATACCCCCTGAACCATAAGGTTCAGAATGCATAATTCCATCACTTCTTCAGACAAATACTCAGTCTCCCATCAAAGTACTCCCCATCAGTCTTATGCATAACCTCTACAAATGATAGATAAATACTCAGCTCCCATCAAAGTATTCACCATTTGTCAGATAAGGATTACCTTCTCACACAAGGTAGAGCAGTTGGTCTGATAATCTTCTTCTACATACGTCTGTACCAACTGATTCACAAAACAATCCAGAATAGGTCAATAGCTTGACCTCATGCTTCTCTCTGCATAAACTTCTGTGGTTGAGGAAGTTTTCACACCTTGAGATGATGTTCCAACATTGGATTCGACATCAATATAAAACACATGGATCCTTAACTATGGTTTAGAGGCACCATAGTAATTCATAACTCTTGCAAGGGCCGCAAGAGGATCAACCATCAGTAGCTGATCAACCTTCAACCTAGATCATCCATACATGATGAGCATGCACACCTCAAGAATCTTCTTCTTCTGAACACAAAATTCAGACCTCTTGTCTGACTTTGAGGTGATAAATGTCATCTATATGCACCTATAGAGGAGTCTGCTTCTTTAATCCTTGCAAACAAGGATCCCCTTGAATACTTGCAAACACCAATGTTCTATCATGTAAGGACACCACAAAATTGAACCCAAACAGAGAGAGGAACTTCTCAAGTACACATCAGGGAACCATAATCATTTGGCTCCATATATAATAACTCCTCCTTGCTTCAGAAAACGGATATGCTTATCCTAGGTGATTCAGCTGACTCTCCATAGTGCAGACAACCATCAACCACAAAATTCTGGTTGATGTATCTTCAATGCTCACCATCCCTTGGATGAATTTTCTAAAAGAACAAGAGTTCCATGCTCTCATAGACTTGATTAGAGTACCAAGTTAGAGTAAACAACCTCCATCCTATCTATGAAAAGTACCACCAGCCATATTGAGAAAAATAAATCCTCAATATAAAGATGTCAAGACATTATGTCTAACACTCCTTCAAGTTCTTCTAGTTTCAGATTAAGGACTCCCCCTTATTAATTGCTAATTATTCCTTGAGAATCATACAGTAGTTGCACAACTCGTGGTTGGTATATACAAGTTATTCCCTTCCAAATAGAATTTGTTCCATGGCCATCAACAAGATTCATAAATCTGGCTTCTTTGATCAAAAGGATCTTCCATATGTCAGAGAGAATATCCTCGACATTTAAGCTTGATCTCCACATATAAAAGATATGGATAAGATACCTTTATCAAGCTTCCACAGGCAGAAAAAAGCACAACCACTGCACTCTAACTCACGTAGACCATAAATAAACTGATCCAATGAGTGTCCAGTATGTTGATCGTGTCCTAATCAACGTACATGTCTAAGATAGAAACTTCTTAGACACAACACACAAATGTCTCCTATTCCAGATCAGGAGTAGGTTACAAATACACGTGATCAAACTATATTTATTTAGCCCCTAAGCATCTGTTATGCCTTACCTTTATCCAACAAGATTATGCATAATATGTTGGTATGATGTTCCAACATCTAGTAGAACATCAATTCCCTTAACAAGGAACACAACAAGAGATCCTTTATCAAATCTTGGAGATTGGCCTTTTAGGTTTGGAAGCAAAAATAAATAGCTTCTACCAGATCTCTTTTCAACAAACTCATACATGAGTGCCTTTATGAGTGGACTTGGGATAAACCTCAAGTATTATTGGCAACTATAACAAGTTAGTCGAACCTCTCCTCAAGTATCATTATACCATGAGATACACATTCAGAGGAGAATAGAATGTTGTAAACTTAACACACAAAACCATCATAAGTCTTCCATCATATATATATATATATATATATATATATATATATATATATATATATATATATATATATATATATATATATATATATATATATATATATATATATATATATATATATAGCATATAGCACAACACAAACACACCAGGTGCAACAAGTTAACGCAGAAGTTAAGAACTGCCCTCGAGCGTAGTGAGGAGAAGTTTCGGAGGCAGGCCGAGGAGTTGGCGAGGGAGAAAGAAAAATTTTCCAAGGCCTATGAGGAAAAAGGATGCAATGTTGCTCGAGAGGGAACGGTTGGAGGGGGATACAGAATGGATGGAGAGGGAGGTAGCCGATTTAAAGGTTACCATGATGCCCGCGGAGGGAGAGCCCAAGGGTATAGTTGATCTGCATACTCGTGCAAAGTTAATTGCTCGAATCTAAATCCTCGAGTCAGACTGTGTCGACACTTTGGCTGACGACTCTGAGACTGTCTTGACCCAACTATTTGTGCTGAATCCAGGGCTTAACAATGAAGGCATTGGGGTATTGTCCCAAGTCATTGATGTCCGCGTGGTTCCCCCTCTTGATTCCCCCGAAGTGGAGGCCTAAGTGAGCACCCCTCGAAGTAACTAGTATCTCTGATATTTTGGATATTTGTATTCAAGGCCTGCGTGCTTGTATCCATTGTAATTTTCAGACAACATCGGCCTTTGTGGTCGACATTTATAAATGTTCTTACTTTGTTGTTATACCTTTATGTTTTCGTTGATGTTTGCTAGCTATCTGTTGTCGTTGCCTTTTGAACGTTTGCTAGTTGTTCGTGCGTCGTTGTTTTTAACTTGTTTATTTTGTGAAAATTTGTATTTCCCATGAATGGAGATGTATGGTCGACCTTGGTTGTGGACGAAACATGTTGGGATGTGTCGAGGAGGTGGAGTAGGGATCCCCAGAACGAGCTCAAGATCGTGATCAGGATCTTAAGCTCGTGGCGTGAACTGCCCATTACGAGCTGGGTGTTCTGCTTGTTGGGTACTTCGACAGTGGAGCTCGATTGAGGTGTCCCTATCGGGCTAAGTTCTATTCGAGGAATGAACATCAACCCGCCGACGTTGAAGTTTGGAGGCCATGTATGTACCTTAACATGCCTCCGTGATCGAGCTCGTCCTGCCGTCAGTTGGATGGGGCTGGTCAACTGCTAATACCCATAGTAGGATAAGGACTTAGATGTAATATTGTTTTAGTTTCGTAGTGTTCCATGGTCGAGGTAGCGGTTCTCCATTTAAATGTTTGAGGTAGTATGCCCCGGTGCCCGTTGCTCCGTGGACACGGTATGGTCCTTCCTAGTTCGCTTCCAATTTCCCTTTGCAAGAATATTTCTGATTTCTCTATAGGACTAGACTGTCGAGCTGAAATTCGCGCTTTATGACTTTGTGGTCATGGAGAAGGGCTATCTGTTATTTCATTGTGGCCTCGCGAAGAGCTGCTCTGGAATGGATTTCCTCGACTAGGTTGAGCTCTTCTCTTAGGGCCTCGTCATTTAGTTCCTCGTCCAGAGGGGCCTCAGTTCTTCTGGAAGGTTCCAAGATTTCTACGGGGATGACAACCTCGGTGCCATAGGTCAGTCGGAACAGGGTCTCGCCCGTCGTTGAGTAGGGTGGTGTTTGATATGCCCATAGGACGTTGTGGAGTTCCTCGACCCATCCTCTTTTTGCCTCACCAGCCTTCATTTGAGACCTCGTAAGATGACCCTATTTGCGGCTTCGGCTTTCCTATTGGTTTGGGGGTGTTCGACCGAGGTAAATTGTTTCTTGGTGCCGAGTTTGGCGATGAAGCTTTAGAAACCTTGATCGGTGAACTGGGTCCCGTTGTAAGTGACGAGGGCTTGTGGAATTCCAAATTGGGCGAGCACGTTTCGTTTATAGAAACAGAGGATGTTGTGTGAAGTGGTCTTTTTCCAAGCTTCAGCCTCTATCCGTTTTTTGAAATAGTTGACAATTGCGATAAGGAATTTGTTTTGGTACGTCCCTTGCACGAAAGGACCGAGGATATCCATTCCCCACCAGGCGAACGGCCGCGGGGAGGACAATGTGTTTATCTCGTGCAGGGGAGCGAGGTGCATGCCCGCGTGCTTCTGACACTTTTCGCACTTTTTGACATGTTCCTTGGAGTCTTCCTGCATGGTCGGCCAGTAGTAGCTGGCTCGCAGCGTATTTCGCGTCAGGGATCTACCGCCCATGTGTTGGGCATTGATTCCCTCGTGGATTTCTTACAGTATCTCGGGGATTACGGATTCTTCGACACATTTCAGGAGTGGTATGGAGAATCCTCGATGATACAGCTTGTTTTTTAGTACCACGTACGAACATGCTCTTCATTTGGTCGCGGTTGCCTCCCTTTGGTCCAGAGGAAGCAACCCTTTTGTCAGAAAATTGAATAATGGAGTCATCCAACATGAGTTGTCCCCAGTGGCGTTTACCTCGGGAGGTATCGTGGATCTTTCAATGCTCAGGCGAGAGAGGGATTCTTGGATGACGAATTTGTTCCCACCTTTCTTCTTCGTGCTCGTGAGCTTTGAAAGTATGTTGGCCCGCATGTTCTACTCGCGTGGCACATGCATGATCTTTTCCCGGTCAAACTTCTTCATATGTTCTCTGACCAGGTTTAAATATTCGATGAGGTTGTTGTTCTTAGCCTGGTATCCCCCTTGAACTTGAGATGCTACAAGTTAGGAGCCAGTGAAAATTTGTATCTCTAGGGCCCCCAAATCTTCGGCCAGTCTTAATCCTGCGAGTAGTGCCTCATATTCAGCTTGATTTTTCGATGTTGGAAAAGAAAGGGTGAGGGAGTGTTCGATCACGACGCCCTCCTTGTTCTGGAGGAGGATTCCCGCTCCGATCCCAGTCGAGCTGGAAGCTCCGTCCACAAAGATGGTCCATTTGTGCTTCTTCCCTATGGGGGGATTGTGAGCGGTCATCTCTACGACAAAGTCAACCAGTGCTTGGGCCTTGAGGGCCTTCCTGCTCTCGTACTAAACGTCGAACTCCGAGAGCTCCAAGGACCATTTTAACATTCGATCTTCCATGTCCGGTCGGTATAGGAGTTGTCTTATGGGTTGGTTTGTTTGCACGATGATCGTGTGTGCTAGGAAGTAATGCCTAAGTCTCCTTGCTACGTTGACGAGGGCCAAGGCTGCTTTCTCAATCTGTCGATACCTGACCTCGGGCCCTTGTAGCGCTTTGCTCGTGAAATACACTGGCTTTTCCCGTTTGTAGACTCACGAATGAGGGTCGCGCTTACGGCTTTGATGGAGACGGCCAGGTAAAGGAACAGGGTTTCCCCGTTCTCGGGTCGTGACAGCACATGCGGTTGCGAAAGGCTTTGCTTGATATAGATGAGGGCTTTCTCGCATTCCTTAGTCCATTCGAAGGCTGCCTCTTTGCGCAAAAGTTTGAAAAATGGAAGAGTGTGTTGCACGGACTTCGCCACGAAGCGGGAAAGCGAGGTGAGCATGCCATTTAGGACTTGTATGAACTTATTCGAGCTAGGTGTAGGGAGCTTGGTGAATGCTCAGAATTTTTCGGGGTTGGCTTCGACTCCTCGTTCCGTTAGATGAAAACTGAGGAACTTTCCCGCCTTAACCCCGAAGGTGCACTTCTCAAGATTGAATCTCATCTTGCATTGCCTCGCTTAGGCAAAGACCCTTTTTAGGTGGACGGCATGATCGGTATCTGTTCGAGATTTGACGATCATGTCGTTCATGTATACCTCTAGCATATCACTGATCTCATTGCGGAAGACTCTATTCATCATCCGCTGGTACGTTGCCCATGTTTTTTTAGGTCGAAGGGCATTACGTTGTAGTAGTAATTTCCCGAGTTGGTCATGAAAGCAATGCAATTCTTGTCGCTCATCGCTATTGGGATTTGATTATAGCCTGAGTAGGCATCCATGAATGATAAAATTTTATAGTCGGCCGAATTGTCGGCCAGTATGTCAATATTAGGCAAAGGAAAAGCGTCTTTAGGACATGCCCGATTAAGATCGGCATAGTCAACACACATTCTCCTTTTTCCATTATTTTTCTTAACAAGTACAAAATTTGAGAGCCAGGTTGAATACCGGGCCTCGGAAATAAAATTATCCTCTAGGAGGTCTTTTACATCATTTTCAATAGCCTTCGCTTTCTCGGGAGACTGCCTACGTCTATGTTGTACTATTGCCCTAGCGGATGGATCAATGGCCAAGTGGTGACAGGCGACCTCGGGGTCGATTCCGGGAATCTCTGCGGCGCTCCATGCGAACAGGTCTGCATTCTCCCTCAAGCAAGCTTTAATCTGCTTCCTCGCCAAGTCGGGGAGTCCAGTTCCGATCTTCACGCCTTTGTGAGGGTCTTCACCGAGGGGAACGAACTCAAAGTATTTGTTCGGGATTGGTTGGAGGAGTTCCTATTTGTCGTTGGGTGCTTCATCCTTGTCTAAGCGAGTGTCCAACATGATAGAGTCGACCTTGGACAAAGCTCTTTGTTCTTCTATCTTGGCGAGCAGTGGCTTAGGTCGAGTAGTAGCTCCCTTAGTAGGTCGTGCCCCAATGTCGATCGTACTTTGTCCATTTGAAGCTGCGTTGAAACATCTTCGGGAAGATTAGAGGTCACCGAGGATGGTGGCGAAGCGTCCCCTCTTCGTGTACAGTTTCATCTTTAGATGGGCGGTGGAGGGGACAGCGGTCAGTTCGGTCAGTGTTGGTCTCCCTAGGATGCAGTTGTAGAGAGATGGGCATTCTATGACCAGAAATCTCACCTTGACATTCCTGGTGGCGATTTCCTTGCCGAAGGTGACAAAGAGCTTTACGTACCCCCATGGTTTGGAAGTCGAGCCATTGAAGCCCTGCAGGTCGGACCCCATGTATGGTGAAAGGTGGGTGTCGTCGAGCTGCAGGGTTCGAAAGAGATGGTTATACATAACATCAATGGAACTCCCTTCGTTGACTGAGACGCGGTGAACATCGAAACTAGCCATCCTTTCCCTAACCAGAAGAGGGATGCTTGAAATAGGGGCCCCTCCAGGCAACTCTTCGAGGTAGAATATGATCAGCTCCAATATGCCCTTGACCCTCTTGAATGTTACCGCTTGCGGCGGGGCTGCGTCGACCAGCTCGTCTAGCTTCCTCTTTGTAGAGTTTATAGATATGTCATTAAACCCCCTCCATTTATAACCATGGCGGAGGGGAATCTTTCCCACCTATTGTGCATGGACAGAGGTTCTTCTCGTGTGTATCGGGGATGTAGTAGTCCTCCGGCCTTGTAACAGAGAAGGCTATTTGGATGGGGGCCATTTCATCCGATGGTTGGGTGTCTTCCTCGACCTCTCTTATTTTGTGGGCCTCCCAACAAGGGGCGTCATTGCGGCGATATTTCCCGAGCCTTCCACCTATACTGAGGGTTTTAATGGCGTCTTTGAGATGGACGCAGTCTTCGGTCAGATGTCCGTGGCTCCGGTTGTACTGACAGTATTTTCTCTTGTCAGACATGGGCTTTGCAGGGGAAGAGCGAAGACGTTTGACGCTTCCGCCCTTGAAGTTTGTATTAGCAAACTCTTCCAAGATGCGCTCACGGGAAGCTATCGGCAGAGTGTATTCAGTGAACGGCTCTGCGGGGCCCCCTTTACTCGCGAGGATCATGTGGTTTGTCATCCCTCCTCTTCTCGCCCGTACACCGAGAAGGGCCTGTGTCCTGGTGTCGTGGGTTGTTGGTTGGTCCATGATTCCTTGGGTCGCGGGCTCTATTGGCCGCTTCCCTCTCCTCATAGTCCATATAGGCTCTAGCCTTCTCGAGGAGAGCATCGAAAGTTCAGAGCGGTTCGATGCCAACGGCCTTCCTGAACTTCGTGCCTGGTAGAAGTCCCCTCTCGAGCAAGTATCTGTTCATGTGACCGGTGCACGGGACCTGAATGGCCTCGCGGTTGAACCGATCAATAAACTCCTTGAGGGTTTCATCGCTTCTTTGGACGAAAGCCTCAAGGGCAGCCTCAGTCTTCGGATGTCGATGAGAGGCTGTGAATGAGCTGATGAACTAGTTTTTTAAGTTTCTCCAAGAGGTGATTGACCCTTGGGAGAGGTTCTTGTACCAGTCCATCGCCGTGTTTCTCAAGGTCGAGGGGAACAACAGGAATTTGATCGGTCCCTCGATGTTATGATAATGTAGCATTGCCTCAAACCCGTCGATGTGGTTGACTAGATCCGCAATGTCACTGTACTACTTCATCTGGGGAGGTTTCTCCATCTTCGGGGGAATGGGTGCCTCCATAATTGCCTAGGATAGGGGACCACGGGGGTCGTCTTCGTCGCTTCTGTCTGGAGATCGAGAAGGTGACCTGTTGTAATGGCAATCGTGATGGCGGCCTTGGTCGCGGGGAGGATCCCTCGGTCGGGGTCGTGGTTCTCCATTTCCCCTGTTTGTGTTTCCAGGGGTTCTTCGTTCTTGGCGCGGGGGGACATGATCATGTCTCCCTGTTTCAACGGGCTGATTCCTCTCCAACGCGGGGTGACGCCCAGTTCATCAGGGAGAGTGGCTTCGTGAGGCATCCCGTCTGCGTCTCCACGGGGGAGATTGGGGATGTTCCTCTATCTAATGGAGAGGAGGAGAGTCAGGCCTCCTGTGTCTTCTGGGGGCTTTTCGGGAATCTTTGAGCACCCTTAATCTCTCACCTTGCGAGAAGATTAAGTAGTTTGTTTGATTAATAGCCGCGAACAGAGACCTGGTCGTGGCATCAGTGCCCGCAGGAACGGGGACCTCCTGGAATGTGTTCGGTTGATAGTTCTGGGGAGGAAGTTGAACGTTTTCAGGTCGTCAAGACAAGGATGACGAGGAGGCGGCCACTTTGTCTTTGTAATTATTTGATGTGTCGGGCATGTTGATATTATGGACGATATTATTATTTCCAGCGTTGTTGTCGGGGTTGCCAGTGTTGTCGTTGCCAACAATATTGTTGAGGCATGTGGGATGGGCATTTAGGTTGTTTTCTGCAACAGGGTTGGCTATGACAGTCAAGAATTTGGATTTTCTTTTTCCTTATTCAAGTGAAATACGGGGAAGCTTGATTCCCACAGACGGCGCCACTGATCATACCTGACCAGAATGGACCGTTACAGCTTACATCGAGCAGAAGTTGAGAGTAAGGTGGGGGGGGGGGGGGTACCTGCAAGACACTTTGATGCCAAAGTGATATTCGTAGTGATGCAAGCAAGTAAGAGTGAGTAAGAAGTGATCAATTCCATATCCTATGTTTTTTATATTAGCGGAGTCCTCGTGTCGTGTCCCGTGTCCGTGTTCGAGTTCGAGCTTCATAGGTTATAAACTATTATTCACCTCTATGATTAAATTGTCCAGCTTTAAAACAAAGCGGGTTAATCCTTTTGGTATTTAAATCAAACCAAACTAATTCTGAGTTTTTGTTGTTAAAGAATATTTCTCCCTTCTTTCCCACCCAAAAAAAATCAATGCAAGGGAGGATCGCCAAGCAAGGGAGCGGCCCAAAAATGAAGAGTTTGAACCATGATTCCTTAGTACACAATTCACCTAAAACTGATATGTCAAAAGTACCAATAATCTGATGATAAGTGAATAAGGAAATGGAATCATTTAACACCGACAGTGCTGCCCAGGTCTTTCCGGCGTATGAGGGAATAGGTGTATTAATGAACACCTCATTGCTCAAGTCAAATGATATTAAATATGCCCCAACATGATTATATTCGGAATCTAAATTCAAACAATGACATGCTCCGTCCATGTATACTTGAAGATTCCCCCAAAAACCACCAAAAGTAGGCATATCAATGTCAAGTTTCTTCCAATAATTACTTTTTAAGATATAAATCTCCAAAAAGAAGTCTAATGATTTATCTAGACTTAATGATAAATCTCTTTCAGATAGCACATCAGTATCAAAATTAAGAATAACATATATGTTACGAATCAACTTATATAGTCATTTCCAACATAGTCATAATCAAATCCATGAAGATAAGGATGAATTAAAAAAGTAACTGCAGCATCAAAGTTAAGTGTAACAAGTGGAGAAAATGAGTAAAAGGGGATCGAAGGAATGACCTTGAATTCATTGATAGATGGGTTCCACATTACAATTTTTTTGAAATAAATCATTGTTCAAAAAAAAGTATGTCATTAACACTGCCAAAATCAAGAAATCTCAAGTGGTCCATTTGAGCTGGGCAAACTAGGTCGACCATATTCTCAAAACCCTAATCGGAAAGAGAATACAATTTCTTGTGACCATTGAGACATAGGATTAGATATGTGTCATCGTTGTAAGAACATTTGGACAATAAATTGTGACGACACACGTTTATGAAACTAGGATCGTCAAATAAGAGGCACCATGACTTACAGACACATTCAAATTGCTTGTAAGATTTAAAAGGTCGTTTAGATAGAATGGAAAAGGAAATATCATCATTTATATAGCTGCTCACCTTATCCATATGAGCTTGTATTGTAGAGAAATGGACACACTCAGTAAAACACACAGAAGAAGCTGTCAAAGAAAGAACACGGGAAAAAAAGAGATGATTAAAAAACAATGTGAGTATAAATTTGAAATAAAACAAGAAATTGAAACTAAAAATATGATGCATTAAACATTATCGAAATTCCCAAAAATAACATTTGAATCTTAAATTAGAGAAAGAGATATTTGAATAATTGAAACAAGTGAAAAGATTGAGAATAAAATGGCGTATTGAATTTGTAGGTCTCACTTTCTTAATGTGCAAAAAAGTAACGGAGAAGAAGGTTGAAGTTGTGTTTTTCAAGGATCTAGATTCACTGCACTCAGTATAATTGCAGGATCCTACCTTCAAGTGCAATAATGTAAAATTGGTTTAGGAGAAGATAGAATTAAAAGATGTAATGAAAAATATATCCTTTAAAATGCACTAAAAATGCAGTGAGTGCATGCAACTGTGTTATTTCCAATTGCAGAGGATTAAAATCCATTTTCAAGGGTTTTGAAAATTAGAAAGTGATTTTTCAATTTTCTTTGGCATAAAAGAAGCGAAGAAAGTGTACAGTATTTTAAAGCAAAAACAAAGAATGAAAATATAATTGATATTTCTTGTACAATGTACTGTAGTAGTTAGCTAGAGGGTAAAATGACTGAAAAGGGCTTGGAGGAATTCTTTACCATAAAGGAGAGGTAACTCTAGAGAAGTTATAAGTAAAAATATTGGCTCATGAAATGATCGGATATATTAGCTCATAACATAACAAGATATCTTTCCTCGACCATAACGCACCATATGAGTATGGGTTCTGATCACAAACTATCTACTAAATGAGGGATATCTTTTCCCGACCATAACCTATCATTTAAGTCTAGGTTTAGGCCACAGATCTGCCATATGAAGTGAATATGCCTTTCCCTAGCCATAACATATCGCTCAAGTCTGGGTTCGGGTCACATATTCACTTCAATACAATTGGAACATCTCTCCCCAGAAACTACCCCTTACATGGGCCATACACAGGTCATAGAAGTCCACATCTACATGGAACATCTCTCCCCAACCGTTACCTCTTACATTGGCCCGACATGGGTCTCAAAAGTCTAATTCTAAAACAATTTCCTTCCCTGATAACCGCTACTCATCAGCCTGAACTCTGGTTACAGGAAACCATCTTACTCTTTCATGTAAATGGTATAAATTTCTAGGCATTACCTGATATTCCCCATAATAGTCTGACTTGGTTCCCCTTCAAAACCCCATTGTACGTTACATATACCAACTAGGATATACTCCAGTGCCCGAACATCAATTACTTATTCGGTCTTTTTCTACACATACCGATTAGGGTTTCTATCATGTATGAATGTCACAACTCTAGATGAAATCACTCAACCTATGGTTTCCTTACTACTCAAGGTTCATCACTCTTAGCTAACTAGGAACCTAACACCTACGAGAAACCATTAGGATTTGTCACTCTTAGCTAACTAGAAACCACTAGGGTTTCCTTAGTATTCAAGGTTCCTCAAGAACTTCGCCTAGCCTTCTCTTCCTCTCAATCTCCACTTAAATTTCTGAATTCAATGAGAGAGAAACACACTGCAAAAATGAGGAGAAAAACTTTACTTTGATCTTATATAATGGTAGTGCAATGACCCTTTTACCTTTGATCTTAATCCAAAATCCCTAATAATACCATTAGGGTTCCGTAACTATCATCATCCTCCTTAAACATCATTAATTCATGCTAAATACGTAATGATAGTTAAGTAAGAGATTGAGATATTACACAATTTATATTTACGTAACAAGTTAAATTTTTTACATAAATGTCATTTATCTTTTATTTATTACATGTGCCCTAGGTGACTTAGTTGTTAAGAGAACCTAGGTTAACAAAGTTTTTGTTCTGGACTGGTCCAATGACTAGAATTAGCCCAATCCGCTTCTATCTTTGGCATGACCCAATAATGTTGGTCCAGCATCCTTGGTCGACCACCCCCTCGAATGGGGCGACCAATAATGCCTGAAATGCACGTCTTCCCGTGCAGGCAGCTACCTCCCATTCTGCTTGACACATGAAGAGCAAACACATAGGAAATGCTCATAAACACTTCTTCCCATCATCTCATCCGTGCTCGATGAAACGGCTAGTTACGGGAACAACTGCCCGTTTTGACCAAGTCCTGGAAGTTACCTATTTTTACGGACCCGGATATATAGGTCCAAAAATAGGGACCAATGGTTACGCACCGGGGGAACTATATAAACCCCCGCACTTGTGAAGGCCAGGTATCCAATATTCAACTCTTAAACCTTAATATCTTTCTTGTATCTCTTGGAACCCATTCTTACTTGATCGTCAGAGTACCTTGCAGGTACAAACCCTTTTTCTCCTTAACTTTCCAGCAAACTAGACGTCGTCCTTCGACCCACTTTCAAATTCTGACCACAGGTACGATTAGTGGCGCCGTCTATGGGAAACTATCTTCCCCGTCTTCCTTTTCCCCTCAAAATCGAAGACCAAAGATACCTTCGCTACTTCAATCATGGTCGGCCATGACGACCATCACCTCTTTGGAAAGGTTGTACTCTCTCCCATTCATAAAACCGATGAAACCTAGGAGCATCCTCACCTCAAGGATGACATCAACATCAGAGATAGACAAACTGCGTCCCCAAATTCAGTTGATGCCCAACGCGCAAATCTCCAATTCTTGGACAAGAAAAGACCCAAGAACTTATCAGAGGAGATGCCAGAGATCTTGCAACCAGTTCTTATTCCTTAGAATATCAATTCGGCCATGGAAAAATTGCTCGTTGTTCTTAACTAAACCAACTCCCTAATCCTACAACAGAGCAAGATGATTGGGGCCTGGGAGAAGAAGCAATCTAAGTCTCCTCCTCGGAGACACCAACGATGCAACTCTCTAAGCCTTTCTCTACCAAGGCGTGGCCGTCCAACCGGAAGGGAGCAGCAAGACGTTTCTTTCCTCAAGAAACGTGATTGCACACCTCCCTAATGGGATCAAGGCTCTCCATCTTCTAAGAAAACATAGAGTAACCGCTAACTTAACCGCGACCGATCACCGTCGCCCAAGCCAAGATAATAACATAGAGGTACATCTCCCCACCGAGACAATAGCTCTCGACGAGGAAATGACCATCATTTTCTGACTCCATCTTCCGAGGGAAGCAACAATGATGAGCCACGAGGCCCGTTATCAAGAGAGATCACAGAAGGTACGCTCCCAGTCGGCCTGGAGAAACCTCCCCATTGGGAACATGCGACAATATAACTATTCCCAACGAGCACATAGAAAATATCAATGCCCTGCTTGACTACCGAGGCGTTAGGGGTGCCATCAAGTGTAGGCTATTTCCAACTACCCTGAGGAAAAGTGCCATGTCTTTGTATAAAAGTCTTCCTAACGAATCCATCACTTCTTGAAAGATGTTGGGAAGGATGTTCTCAAGGCACTTCACGGCATCTCGTAGACATTCCAAGTCGGAAGAATCTTTGGAGGCGATCATCTAAAGAAAGGACAAGTCTCTCTAAGTGTACATTAAGCGCTTCAACAAAGAGGTCGTGCAGGTCCCTATGACCGATGACATGAAAAATTATCTCCTCCAGCGTGCACTCCGTTCTTGTAGTGACTTCGCCAAGGCGGTTGGCATATAATTATTGGCCACCCTGGATGCTCTCCTGCTCAAGGAACGGGCGTACATCCAGTACAAAGAAAGGGAGGCAGCTAACAACGCAAGATACTCGCGACATAGGGAGAATGCGAAAGTCCCAAAGAACGATGAGCCCTCGATATCCCGTCGAGGAGGAGAAAAGTGAAGGGAAGACAAATCTCAAGATTCCAGAGACTACAAGGAACTAGCTGGTCATTTTCACGAATACACCCTTCTCAATGCTTCACGCGAGTGTATCCTTGCCGATTGCGCCAATGCATAATTCAAAACCTCCGGAGTCTGCTTTCCCCGACAAACAACATCCAAGCCAGGAGCAGATAAAAGCAAGTACTGCAGATTCTGCAAGAATCATGGGCACATGACGAAAGATTGCATCCATCTTAAAGGTTCTATTGAGATCCTCATCTGAGATGGGCATCTGAAATAGTATAAAAAGAAAGATATTCCCTGGGAAGACGCTCCCGAAACAAAGAAGGTCGAGGAAGAAAATACCTCCCCTGACAAAGCACTCATGCCCATCTCCATAAGCATCACCAGGCCAGAGGATTTCTATTTTCCCGACATGGAAGAAGTCCCCCTGTACTTCTCGTTTCACAGCCCTTGGGAATCCTTTCCGGCGGCAATGATCATATTTGGTGGGGGATTTAACCAGTGCATGGTGGGCTTGGTAAAGAGGAGGTTCGAGCAATTGATAGAAGCCAACTCTAACATGAGAGCCACCCTCGACAAATTTAGAGGAGGCTCCCACCCCCTTGCGTTCTATTGGGAAGAACTTCCAGGAGGAGATCCTAACTCCAGTATCCCATTGCTCGTTCGAGCGTGCATGGCGAACTTTGACGTCAGGCACATCTTGATCGACCAAGGTAACTCAGGGGACATATTGTACACCCAACTGTTCAACACTCTGCAGCTGAATGAGACGCATTTAACCCCATATATAGGCTTGGATCTTCAGGGATTTAACAATTCCGTCACCAAACCCTGGGGATATATTGAACTGATTGTCACCTTTAGGGCAGCTGAAATGGCCAGAACCATCAAGACCCAATTACTGGTAGTGGATTTCCTGTCACTCTACCAATGCATCTTTGGGAGACCCACTTTGGCCGAGCTCGGTGCCCTTCACCGTACATCTAAAAATGAAGTACTACACAACAAAGGTACTGGTCGCCACCCTCCACGGAGACGTACAGGCCACAAGAAGGTGTTTCAAAGCAGCGACAAATGGTTTGAGCTCCATCAGCACTCAAACCAGGGCGGCCAGCAAGCCCACTCTCCCCAACAACTTCAAGGAGTCGAAGCCGCTACCACACATGATACGGTCGACCTGGACAACCGCTTTATGAAAGAGGATCTCAGAGAATAGAAAAAAAGGGGAAAAGCCCATGATAGATGCTGAAGGTCCCTCCCTGTCGAAAGGAAACAAGGATCCTGCACACCCGATACGACCAATTTTATATGGGGAGTTCGAAATCACCCCCCTTGGAAGAGACCCCTCCAGAGGATTCTGAATTGACGCTGGTCTCATCGGCCTGGAAAAGAGACATCTCGAAGAATGCTTGAAGGAAAATACTAGCTTATTCGCTTTGAGTGCAGTAGAGATGCCCGACTTAGATCCTGAGATAACTTGTCATCATCTGACAATAGATCCTTCCCTTAAGTCTGAATTTCTCTAATGTAGTCCTTGTTAAGAAATCTAATGGAAAGTGGCGCATGTGTGTTGATTATATCGATCTTAATAGGGCTTACCTTAAAGACGCTTATCCTTTGCCCAACATAGATAAATTGGTACACAATTCTGCGGGTTTCAAATTACTTTCGTTCATGGATGCGTACTCTTCCTACAAACAGATCCCCATGGCTAAAACGGACAAAAAATATACGACCTTCATGACCGAATCAGGAAACTATTATTATAATGTAATTCCCTTCGGCCTAAAGAACATCGGTGCCACATATCAGTGTTTACCCTGGAATTTGGTAAACAACCGCTGGTCCTCTAAATCCTTTAATAGATTCAGTTACTCACGAGATCGATCAGATTGATCTCAGGACTATTATGTTCTATTTTTTAGAAAGCATATTTTGATGATAATCTCTTTAAACGAAAGGAATCACTTCATATGTCGAAGTGAAACTTCTTTATGAAAGTAATAAAATGTAAACTAGTCTAGACTGGGAATTGTAAAGAACGTAAATAACGTAAATAAATTTCATTAAATGTAAATGACATTGAATACAAAATATGGTGCATCATACGTACATTCTCATTAACTCTTTTCTCGAACACTGGTACTTTGAGTATTTTGAGTATTTTGTACAAAGATGTGAACACCCTCAAATTGAAACACAAAAGCTACAATTTATAGAACTTCGACCCTAACGGTCTTCTAACAAACTAATGCCACATTTATGCTGACATGTCTTGGACAATCTAAGAGATTCCACGCGTTCTTCTGGATAAGAATGAATATTCGAATTCAAACCTTTCGCTGTCCGTCTTGAGCGCCAAAAATCTTGCTACGGTCGAAGTAAAAAGTCTTAATCCATATTTTGAATAATAACTTTATTTCGCAATTCGAATTATAAACTATCCATCAATCTCTTAATGAATTCAGAATTCGAATCTTCATGGCTTTTAACAAACAAAAAATAGCCAAACAATTCTCTAAGTATATTCAGACCATTGACTTAGCTCAATTTCTCCTTAGTCAAAATTTCCAGTGAATAAATTTCCCCTAAGAAATATTCATTTCGAAACCAGAAATGCATATTTTTTATAGTCTCTTAAAATTTCGACCTTCTGAACAACTCATCAACCGCTTCAACTATTTTGACATCACTATCATAATGACTTTTGATTTTCAAACGTCTAATTGTAGTATGGGTACCTATAAATATCATCATTAGCTATGATTAATAGTCTTAACTTTGGAACTTACAAAAACCGTTCATCAAGCAAAGGATCACCTTACATGTGTCCCACTAAAAAAATCAACTTCCCTCTTTACATCAAAAATGGTTCAATCTTGTTGTACCCCAAAATTTGCCCTCTCATTTCTCAAGGCATCTCTCGCAAGGGGCTCCCAAAAATTCAAGCTTACACAAATATATTTGGATTTTTCAACATTAAGATTAAAGAGGAAATTTCTAAGAAGGGTAAAACAAATGAAAATGCTCTTTTGGACAAAATTGAAGGAAAATAAAGTTCTCTTTGATTTTACATCCTTTGATTGGGCACCCTGGCTCCTTCGATGTAGGCTTGGTTGCATCCTTCATTTGGGCGATGGACTCCTTTTGGGCAAGTTCATTTCCTGCTTCGTTGGGGCATTGGACTTCGTTTGAACGTTGTATTCTCTTAGTGCAAATATTTCGTTTGGCCATATAGTATCTTTCCTGTGTGTTAGCCAAGATTTACAAGGCAAAATTCCTTACCATGCTAGCATGCACAAGGCCAAAGTAAACCTTTGAAACAACTTGTTACAAGCTTCGACAGGGCCACACTTATCTTTAACTAGCTTCAAGTCACGAGGTAAAAAGCCTCCTGATGAAGTCATTTGATTTAGGAGGAAAAAGCCTCTCTTCTGGTCTCTTTCGATTACACATCTTACCTCTTGCAGGCCTCTTTCGCTTGGGGCATATGGCCTTCCCTATGTTGCAAGCTTCGTCTGTGTCCTTCATCCTCTGCACGCATTCTTTGTTTGGGGTGTGTGAATCCTTCAGTACAAGTTTTTTGTCACACTTTTTGTTTGGGCATATGGTTCCCTTCATACAAGCCTTCGTTTGAGCAAGGATCTCTCACATGTTTGCATGAAGTCACAAAGCAGGGACCTCCTACATACAACCTTTCGTTTGGCCATATGACCCCTTGCAGGCAAGTTGAAGTGGGCAGTATCTCCCTCGGAAATGGCTTGCTTCAACATACAAATTCTACACTATGCTATTGTCACATGCGAAAGAAGTACCATGGTGGCACATTCAAAGGACTTGCTAGACATGTCTGAATGTCCCAATTGAATGACATGTTTTGTTAACCCACCCTAGGAGCATGTATTTGGACCATTCGAAGGAACCCATGAAGGGCCTAGTCGAAAGACACTTATTTGGTCCCCTTCAAAGGATACCCGCATGAGTCATTCGAAGGACGCTTCGATTTGAAAAAAGAAATGATTGCTGAAGAGTCTTGTCGAATGATAGGGCTAGGGGGTCAAGGCAAAAAGTTGAGATGCCCAAAGGTACTTATTGACCAAGTCCCATGCGTTTCTAGGTTCAGGCCTGATACACTGGCCATAAAACTCCAAAGCTGCTGCACAACAGTCATGCAACACTGCCTTATTCCTTGCACCAAAATGGCATACAAACACTGCCCCTCGAAAGCTACAAACACAACATGCCTTTTTTGTTTAAACCTTTTGTTTTCCCACCTAAAACATCAGCCCAGGCCATCTATAAATATGAGCCTCCACCACCCATGTTAAGGGCGCCTGAAGAATTGCAAGAGAACTCTTGTGAAAATTCCCAAAACTCTCAAACACCTCCTAACGTTTTTTTTAAACACTTCTAAAAATTCAACCCCTTTGCACACTAACTGAGTCCTTCGATTCACCTACCAAGTGACCATCTAAATAGCCTTCGACCCACTTCCCCAACTACAATACAGTAACCCTTTGATTCATTCTATTACTTGTCATAGAAAGAACCTTCGATCCAATCATACACCCTCCTTCGATTCAGTGACTGCTTGCACATAGTAGTAACTGGATTAATCTCAGGAAGGCCCCAACGAACTTCCATTCACCACCAAGGAAGACACTTGCAGTTTCCTTCGATTTAAGAACTCCAAGAGGTAAGTTCCCTTTAAACTTGAATTTATTTTATTTAAATATCATGTGCACATGCCAATAAAGAGAAATGTAGATATTTCATATAGGGAGCTTGACTATGTTTTAACCTTCGTTTCTGACTGGCCATATGCTGAAAATCTCAACTCTGACTAGTTAGGCTATGGACTTTGAGACCCAATAATTTTATGTTAACCCCTGGCATGTAGTTACATTTGAATGTTGCATTTTAAGAATTTAAGACAGCTTCACTGTACCCTTTGATTGGCTAAATGCTCAAGCCTTTCAAATCTCAACCTGAAGGCCTAGCATTCTTACAGTCGAAGGAGTCAGCAAGGAGCCTGAGGCAAATAATGTACTTCACACTGACTCTAAGCCTCAAACGAAGGAAGTAGCTAGTAGAATGAATCTCACATTGCCTCCAGGCCTCAAATGAAGGAAGTAACCAGAAAGGTGGCCTTGCTGACTTCCAGCTCCCAATAGAAGTACAGAACCTTGCCGACCTCCAGCTCCCAATTGAAGGACAGAACCTTGCTGACTTCTAGCTCTCAATCGAAGGATAAAACCTTGCTGGCTCCATGCCCAAATTGAAAGAGGTCAAAAAGTGCAGAATCGAAGGATGCTTCTGCTTGAATCGAAAGAGCTCATTTTTCCTCTTTTTATTTTTATTTTGTCTTTATATTTTCTTGCTATTTCAATATGGTTGTAATAGTGTAGGATTTATTTTTTGCATTTTATTGCTTTTATATAAATGTTAGTAATTAGGATGTATGACAAGATAAAAACAATAAGTAGATAACCTAAAATTCAAAAGACAAAATGCATGCAATCAAACACACTATTCACACACATGCACCCCAAGGGTAATCTCACTTGTTGCCGTGGAAAAATAGTCATGTCCCTCGAATATGGGCGTTTTAGCAAAGACCCTCGATAAAAGATCGTAGTCCCTCGATGACCCTTAATGATGCCTTTGATAAACGATCTAGTCCCTAAACAACATTGCTAAAACATCCCATAGGTTACCTTATATGATTGTACAAACATCCCAAGTCCGTCCCTTCACATCCAATGATGGGGATTCTTACCAAATCAATGGTAAAATAACAACATCCAAAGGAGGAAGAAAAGAATACTAGACCTCTTGAGTAGGTAGGATGCTCCTAGTTGCTCGCTTGCTCATAACAAAAACATTTTATACACCAACACTTTCATTTGAAACATTTTCAAAAGATAAAGCTCTTTGTACGCGTTCTAATAGAGACGAGAAACATTACAAAGACACTTTTCAAATTACTTTCAAAACCCACACCACAAGCAAATTTTCAAACAAAAGCAAGTGATATAGCAAGCAACTAAGAGCCTTTAGATAACTATGGATGAAAAGGGTGCTAATACCTTCCCTTTTCATAACCTACCCCACGAACTCAAGAAAATAATCTCAAAGGTATTTCCTGTTCTTTTCACCCTTTCCTTATTGGATAAAATAAAATTTGGTGGCGAATCTTGCTATCCACAACGATTGCTATCAAACGCAAAACACCAAGTCAGTTCTCCAACCGTGTTACAGAACTGGCGACTCTACTGGGGACTATACTTAAAAGTGGGGTTACCTTAGGGCTAGATCATATTTACTTGCTTTCCTTGTTTGACTTGCTTGCTTTACATTTTTTGGGTCCTTGTTTGGGTTATTGTTAAAGATCCTATACCCGGATCTGGGGAACCTTTTTAGGTAAGAAATAAATCATGGAAGTTGTACGACGTAGACCGATATGGAAAAAGTGATAGCTACATTAGTGTGATACTCTGGCTTGTACTAATGTTCCTTGAGTTAGTCAAGGATAACATTAAGCTTCCTTATAGTGTCATAAGATCTAACTGACTTTTAGAACCTTTACTTGACTCATCCTAAGCCATTAGAAAGTAGTGAGATGTCCGAATTTGGTTCCGACCGAAGTTTGGTTGATACTCGATGCTACACTTATTGAGATTGGACTTTTGGGATATTCTGGTCGCAATACTTCGGTGCTTGAGCTAGAACAATGCCTAAAAGAAAGGTCAGTGATATGAGACTCCTTAGAACCCCGTTACTTTTAATAGGACAGGTTGAGCCAACTAAACTTGAAGAGGGTACTTACCTTTAAAAACTTACGCAAGCAATTAAACCTAGGGTCTTTTGTGTGACTTGCTTGATATGTCTATGATTTCAAAGCATAACCATAACATCATAAACATCATGACATACACGCTAACCATTTCAAGGTGCTAGATATTTATCTTTCCTTTTTGTTTTGTAGGGCATGGATTCAACTAGCAGAAATATCATCTGAATCAATTTTGTAGAGGTCCCTCCCAAGCTCAAAGAATTGGTCCTGAGAGTTCCCGAGAGCTCATCATTCAACAAGAGATATGGTCGCTGTTGTACCCCAAAATTTTCCCTCTCATTTCTCAAGGAATTTCTCACAAGGATTCTCAAAGTTCAAGCTTGCACAAGTACAATTGGAGGAAACTGTTAAAAAGGGCAAAACAGATAAAAATAATCTTTTCAACAAAATTGGAGAAAAATAAGTTTTCTTCGATTTCTTTTGCTTCGATTGGATTTTTGGTCCCCTGTAAATCTACTTCGATTCACAAGGCTTCGAGTGGACTTTGGTATCCTTTAGGCTTTCTTCGATTTCCCTTATTTCATTTGGATTTTAGTATTTTTCAAGACTGTTTCGATTGGACTAGGACTTCCTTAAAGCTTCCTTCGATTCAGAAGGAAATGATCTTCATACAAGCTTCGACTTGAGTTTTGTTTCCCTTTGAAATAACGTCCTTCGATTCAGGAAGTAAATGCCTCCTTTTGGTTTTCTTCGTTTCAGAAAGTCAATAATCTTCTGAAAGCTTCCTTTGATTAAGAAGGCAATAAAATTCTGAAAAGTATCCTTCGATTGCACCTTTTAGCATCCTTCGATTGCACAATTTGCCTTCTGCATACCTCTTTCGTTTGGGTATGTGACCCCCATTTGTTGCAAGATTTGTTTGGCCATGTGACAGACATCTCTTTGATTGGACAAGAGCCACCTACATACAAAGCTTCGATTGGAGTTTTGATTCCCTTCGAATCAGCACACTTCCAATCCAATCTGAACCATTCGAATAAAACTTGTTTGAAGAACATTGGCAAATCTCATATCCTTATCCTCCAAATCTCACTTGTCAGGCTATGTTACTTCCTAATCTTTATATAATCAAAGGTTTACACAAGTTTGTGATACATTACATAAAGGTTCGAAGCTTTGTCTACTAGATAATACCATTCTTGGATGAAAGCACAAAAGCTACGTACCCTTTTTTTATATAAAAAAAGTACTTTAATCACAAAGTTAGCTTCCAATCTGATTTTTGTCTGAACACAAGCAATGCCAAAAGCACAAGTCCAATCTTCTTCCAGCAGGCCCCCACTTGTACTGGAAACGTGGGAACAACGAAAAGGGATTGACTTGTTTCACCCTTAACCAAACCATGGTTTGTCATCATACAAACCTGGTTACTTCATAATACCTTCAACCTTTTCTCTATAAATAGAGAAACATTTGAAAAGAAAGAGAGGACTTTTTTGGCCAGAGTAACGAATCTCCAAAATTTTCTCAAACACAATAAAGCTCTCAAACACTTAAACACCTGTCAAACACAAACCTAGAATCCAAACACTTGTCCTATTCGAATCTGAAAGGTCTCTGTACCTTGTTCCCCTTCGAATCCAACAGGAAGAACCTCACGCTTGTTCTCCTCTTTCGAATCCAGTATCAAAGGCCTAACCTCTGGTCCCTCCCTTCGAATCCAGCAGCATTCAAGGAAACCACTTCAAGGTCCAGCACACCCTCTAGCCTCCAGCAAGGTAGGTTGTTCCAAACCTTGAGCTTTTCGTTTCTTATATAACATGTAAATAAGATTTTCTTTCGTTTCAAGCATGTACATGACATTTGTTTACTTTTTGTTTCTGCCTTTTTCGTTTGTTTTCTTGTCAAATATATGGTAGAACTAACCAGTATAGGCCCAATCGAAAGAAGGAGTTTCTATGTGAAAAGAAGCCTCAGGCTTCACCCCCCTTACTTCTTCACAGATGGAGCCAGAAGGGAGAAACCGAAGGTGTTCACAATGATTCCCTAGCCCAGTCGAAAGAAGCAGCTAAAAGGATGGCCATACTGACTTCCAGGTCCCATTTGAAAGAAACTGGAAAGGGTTGAAATTGAAAGATAGGTCTTTACTACTCCCAGGCCAAATTGAAGGAAGCCAGGAAGAGAAGAATCAAAGGGTTTTGCTTCCCAAATTGAAGCACTCATTTTTCATTTCTTTATTTTGTTTTGTCTTTACATTTTCTTGCTATTCAATATGGTTATAATAGTGTAGGATTTATTTTCTGCATTTTTATTTATTTTGTACATATGCTAGTAAAATAGGGTATGTATGGCAAGATAAAAACAACAAGTAAATAACCCCTAATCAAAGACTAAATACATGAAAATTAAACACACTATCCAGACATGCACCCCTAGGGTTAACTCCACTTATTGCCTAAAAAATTCATGTTATGCATGTGAGACGTCTTTGCAAAAACAATCAAAATACAAGATCATAGTCCCTCGATGATGTTTCGAATGTTGTGTTACAAATGATCTTAGTCCCTCAAGAGAAATGCTAAGATATCTCACAACATTGCTATCATGGATATACTAAGACCCACGCCCGTCCCTTCACATCCAATGATGGGGCTTCTTACCAAATAAATGGTAAGATAGCAACATCTAAAGGAGGAGAAAAAGAACATAAAAGACCTTTGGAGTAGGTAGGTTTCTCCTAGTTGCTCGCTTGCTCACAACAAAAACATTTTATACACCAACAATTTCATTTTGAAACATTTTCAAAAGACAACACTTTGTATGCGTTCTTATAGAGACGAGAATCATTACAAAGACACCTTTTCAAAATCACTTTAAAAAACAAACACTTCTTTGAACTATTTTCCAAACAACACTTTATATGCGTTCTTATAGAGACGAGAATCATTACAAAGGCACGTTTTCAAAATACTTTCAAAACCACACCACAAAGCACACTTTAAAAAAAAAGCAAGTGATCTAGAAAGCAACTAAGAGCCTGTAGATAACTATGGATGAAAAGGATGCTAACACCTTCCCTTTTCATAATCTACCCCCGAACTCAAGAAATAATCTCGAAAGGTCTTTGCTGTTCTTTTCAGCCTTTCCTTATTGGATAAAAGAAAAGTTGGTGGTGAATCTTGTTGTCCGCAACGATTGCGATCAAACATAAAACACCCAAGTCAGTTCTCCCATAGTGTTACAGAACTGGCGACTCTGCTGGGGAATATACTTAAAAGTGGGGTTACCTTAGGGCTATATCACCTTTACTTGCTTTCCTTGTTTGAATTGCTTGCTTTACATTTTTTAGGTCCTTGTTTGGGTTATTGTTAAAGATCCTATACCCGGATCTGGGGAACTTTTTTAGGTAAGTAGCAATAAACCATGTAAGTTGTACGGCATAGACCAATATGGACAAAGTGATAGCTACGTTAGCGTGATACTCTGGATTGTACTAATGTTCCTTGAGTCAGTCAAGGATAACATTAGGCTTCCTTATAGTGTCATTAAGATCTAAATGACCTTTAGAACCTTTAATTGACTCATCCTAAGCCATTAAAATGTAGTGAGATGTTCGGATTTGGTTCCGACCAAAGTTTGGTTGATACTCGATGCTACACTCATTGAGATTGGACTTTTGGGATATTCTGGCTATAATACTTTGGTGCTTGAGCTAGAACAATGCCTAAAAGAAAGGTCAGTGATATGAGACTCCTTAGAACCCCGTTACTTTTAATAGGACAGGTTGAGCCAACTAAACTTCAAGAGGGTACTTACCTTTAAAAACTCACACAAGCCATTAAACCTAGGGTCTTTTGTGTGACTTGGTTGATATGTCTATGATTTCAAAGTATAACCATAACATCATAAACATCATGACATACACACTAACCATTTCAAGGGGCTGGAGATTTATCTTTCCTTTTTGTTTTGTAGGGTATGGATTCAACTCGCAGAAAGACCATCCGAATCAATTTTGTAGAGGTCTCTCCCAAGCTCAAAGAATTAGTCCTGAGAGTTCTCGAGAGCTCATCGTTCAACAAGATATATGGTCGTTGTTGTACTCCATAATTTTCCCTCTCATTTCTCAATGAATTTCTTACAAGGATTCTCAAAGTTCAAGCTTGCACAAGTACAATTGGAGGAAACTGTTAAAAAGGGCAAAACAGATAAAAATAATCTTTTCAACAAAATTGGAGAAAAATAAGTTTTCTTCGATTTCCCTTGCTTCGATTGGATTTTTTGTCCCCTGCAAATCTACTTCGATCCATAAGGCTTCGATTGGACTTTGGTCTCCTTCAATCCTTCTTCGATTTCCCTTGTTTCGTTTGGGTTTTAGTCTCTTTCAAGACTGCTTCGATTGGACTGGGACTTCCTTAAAGCTTCCTTCGATTCAGAAGGAAATGATCTTCATACAAGCTTCGACTGAGTTTTGCTTCCCTTTGAAACAACGTCCTTCGATTCAGGAAGTAAAGGCCTCCTTTTGGTTTTCTTCGTTACAGAAAGTGAATAATTTTCTGAAAGCTTCCTTCGATTCAGAAGGCAATAAATTTCTGGAAAGTATCCTTCAATTGCACCTTTTAGCATCCTTCGATTGCACAATTTGCCTTCTGCATACCTCTTTCATTTAGGTATGTGGACCCTCTTTGTTGCAAGCTTCGTTTGTCCATGTGACAGGCAACCCTTTGATTGGACAAGATCCACCTACATACAAAGCTTCAATTGGAGTTTTGATTCCCTTCGAATCAGCATAATTCGAATCTAATCTGAACCATTCGAAGCAATCTTGTTTGAAGAACATTGAGAAAATCTTATAGCCTTATCCTCCAAATCTCACTTGTCAGGCTATGTTACTTCCAAATCTTCACATAATCAGAGGTTTACACAAGTTTGTGATACATTACTTAAAGTTTCAGAACTCTGTCTACTGGATAATACCATTCTTGGATGAAAGCCCAAAAGCTACCTACCCTTTTTTATATAAAAAAGTACTTTAATCACAAAGTTAGCTTCCAATCTGATTTTTATCTGAACACAAGCAATGCCAGAAGAACAAGTCCAATCTTCTTCCAGCAGGCCCCCACTTATACTGGAAACGTGGGAACAACGAAAAGGGACTGACTTGTTTCACCCTTAACCAAACCATGGTTTGTCATCATACAAACCTGGTTACTTCAAAACACCTTCAACCTTTTCACTATAAATAGAGAAACATTTGCAAAGAAAGATAGGACTTTTTTGGCCAGAGGAACAAATCTCCAAAATTTTCTCAAACACTTAAACACCTGTCAAACACAAACCCAGAATCCAAACACTTGTCCTCTTCGAATCTGAAAGGTCCCTGTACCGTGTTCCCCTTAGAATCCAGCAGGAAGAACTTCACGCTTGTTCTCCTCTTTCGAATCTAGCATCAAAGGACTAACCTCTGGTCCCTCCCTTCGAATCCAGCAATATTCAAGGAAATCACTTCAAGGTCCAGCACACCCTCCAGCCTCCAACAAGGTAGGTTGTTCCAAACCTTGAGATTTTTGTTTCTTGTATAACATGTAAATAAGTTTTTCTTTCGTTTCAAGCATGTACATGACATTTGTTTACTTTTCGTTTCTGCCCTTTTCGTTTGTTTTCTTGTTAAATATATGGTAGAACTAACCAGTATAGACCCAATCGAAAGAAGGAGTTTTTGTGTGAAAAGAAGCCTCAGGCTTCACCCCCTTACTGCTTCATAGAAGGATCCAGAAGGGAGAAACAAAATGTGTTCACACTGATTCACTGGCCCAATCGAAAGAAGCAGCCAGAAGGATGGCCATACTGACTTCCAGGTCCCGTTCGAAAGAAACGGGAAAGGGGTGAAATTGAAAGATAGGTCTTTACTACTCCTAGGCCAAATCGAAGGAAGCCAAGAAGAGAAGAATCAAAGGGTTCTGCTTCCCAAATCGAAGCACTCATTTTTCCTTTCTTTATTTTGTTTTATCTTTACATTTTCTTGCTATTCAATATGGTTGTAATAGTGTATGATTTATTTTCTGCATTTTTATTGTTTTTGTACAAATGCTAGTAAAATAGGGTATGTATGGCAAGATAGAAACAACAAGTAGATAACCCTTAATCAAAGACTAAATATATGCAAATTAAACACACTATCCACACATGCACCCCTAGGGTTAACTCCACTTATTGCCTAAAAATGGTTATGTTATACATGTGAGACGTCTTAGCAAAAACAATCAAAATACAAGATCATAATTCCTCGATGACGCTTCGAATGTTACCTTACAAATGATCTTAGTCCCTCAAGAGAAATGCTAAGATATCTCACAACATTGCTATCATGACTATACGATGACCCACGCCCGTCCCTTCACATCCAATGATGGGGATTCTTACCAAATAAATGGTAAGATAGCAACATCTAAAGGAGGAGGAAAAGAACATAAAATACCTTTTAAGTAGGTAGGTTTCTACTAGTTGCTCGCTTGCTCATAACAAAACCATTTTATACACCAACACTTTCATTTTGAAACATTTTCAAAAGACAACACTTTGTATCGGTTCTTATAGAGACGAGAATCATTACAAAGACACATTTTAAAAATCACTTTCAAAAACAAACACTTCTTTGAACTATTTTCCAAACAACACTTTGTATGCGTTCTTATAGAGACGAGAATCATTACAAAGGAACGTTTTGAAAATACTTTCAAAACCACATCACAAAGCATACTTTCAAAAAAAGAAGCAAGTGATCTAGCAAGAAACTAAGAGCCTGTAGATAACTATGGATGAAAAGGGTGCTAACACCTTCCCTTTTCATAATCTACCCCCCGAACTCAAGAAATAATCTCGAAAGGTCTTTCCTATTCTTTTCAGCCTTTCCTTTTTGGATAAAAGAAAAGTCGGTGGTGAATCTTGTTGTCCGGAACGATTGCGATCAAACGTAAAACACCCAAGTCCATTCTCCCACCGTGTTATAGAACTGGAGACTCTGTTGGGGACTATACTTAAAAGTTGGGTTACCTTAGGGCTAGATCACCTTTACTTGCTTTCCTTGTTTGACTTGCTTGCTTTACATTTTTTGGGTCCTTGTTTGGGTTATTGTTAAAGATCCTATACTCGGATCTAGGGAACCTTTTTAGGTAAGTAGCAATAAATCATGAAAGCTGTACAACATAGACCGATATGGACAAAGTGATAGCTATGTTAGCGTGATACTCTGGCTTGTACTATTGTTCCTTGAGTCAGTCAAGGATAACATTAGGCTTCCTTATAGTGTCATTAAGCGCTAACTGACCTTTAGAACCTTCGCTTGAATCATTCTAAGCCATTAGAAAGTAGTGAGATGTCCGCTTTGGTTCCGACCGAATTTTGGTTGATACTTGATGCTACACTCATTGAGATTGGTCTTTTGGGATATTCTGGATGCAATACTTCGGTGCTTGAGCTAGAACAATGTCTAGAAGAAAGGTCAGTTATATGAGACTCCTTAGAACCCCGTTACTTTTAATAGGAAAAGTTGAGCCAACTAAACTTCAAGAGGGTACTTACCTTCTAAAACCCCCCAAGACATTAAACCTAGGGTCCTTTGTGTGACTTGCTTGATATGTCTATGATTTCAAAGCATAACCATAACATCATAAACATCATGACATGCACGCTAACCATTTCAATAGGCTGGAGATTTATCTTTCCTTTTTGTTTTGTAGAGTATGGATTCAACTCGCATAAAGACCATCCGAAACAATTTTGTAGAGGTCCCTCCCAAGCTCAAAGAATTGGTCCTGAGAGTTCCCGAGAGTTCATCATTCAACAAGAGATATGGTCGTTGTTGTACCCTAAAATTTTCCATCTCATTTATCACAAGGATTCTCAAAGTTCAAGCTTGCACCAGTACAATTGGAGGAAACTGTTAAAAAGGGCAAAACAAATAAAAATAATCTTTTCAACAAAATTGGAGAAAAATAAGTTTTCTTCGATTTCCCTAGCTTCGATTGGATTTTTGGTCCCCTGCAAATCTACTTCGATTCACAAGGCTTCGATTGGACTTTGGTATCCTTCAGGCCTTCTTCGATTTCCCTTGTTTCGTTTGGATTTTAATCTCTTTGAAGACTGCTTCGATTGGACTAGGACTTCCTTAAAGATTCCTTCGATTCAGAAGGAAATGATCTTCATACAAGCTTCGACTGAGTTTTGTTTCCCTTTGAAACAACGTTCTTCAATTCAAGAATTAAAGGCCTCCTTTTGGTTTTCATCATTTCAAAAAGTGAATAATCTTCTGAAAGCTTCCTCCAATTCAGAAGGCAATAACCTTCTGAAAAGTATCCTTTGATTGCACCTTTTAGCATCCTGCGATTGCACAATTTGCCTTTTGAATACCTCTTTCGTTTGGGTATGTGGCCTCCCTTTGTTGCAAGCTTCATTTGGCCAGGTGACATGCAACCCTTCGATTGGACAAGAGCCACCTACATACACAGCTTCAATTGGAGTTTTGATTCGCTTCGAATCAGCATACTTGGAACCCAATCTGAACCATTCGAAGCAAGCTTGTTTGAAGAACATTGAGAAAATCTCATAGCCGTATCCTCCAAATCTCACTTGTCAGGCTATGTTACTTCCAAATCTTCACAAAATCAGAGGTTTACACAAGTTTGTGATACATTACATAAAGGTTCGAAACTTTGCCTAATGGATAATACCATTCTTGGATGAAAGCACAAAAGCTATGTACCCTTTTTTTATATAAAAAAGTACTTTAATCACAAAGTTAGCTTCTAATCTGATTTTTGTCTGAACACAAGCAATGTCAGAAGCACAAGTCCAATCATCTGCCAGCAGACCCCCACTTGTACTGGAAACGTGGGAACAACGAAAAGGGACTGACTTGTTTCACCCTTAACCAAACCATGGTTTGTCATCATACAAATATGGTTACTTCAAAACACCTTCAACCTTTTCTCTATAAATAGAGAAACATTTGCAAAGAAAGAGAGGACTTTTTTGGCCAGAGGAACAAATCTCTAAAATTTTCTCAAACACAATAAAGATCTCAAACACTTAAACACCTGTCAAACACAAACCCAGAATCCAAACACTTGTCCTCTTCGAATCTGAAAGGTCCCTGTACCTTGTTCCCCTTTGAATCCAGCAGGAAGAACCTCACACTTGTTCTCCTATTTCGAATCCAGCATCAAAGGCCTAAACTCTAGTCCCTCCCTTCGAATCCATCAACATTCAAGGAAACCACTTCAAGGTCTAGCACACCCTCCAGCCTCCAGCAAGGTAAGTTGTTCCATACCTTGAGCTTTTCGTTTCTTGTATAACATGTAGATAAGCTTTTCTTTCATTTCAAGCATGTACATGACATTTGTTTACTTTTCGTTTCTGCCCTTTTCGTTTGTTTTCTTGTCAAATATATCGTAGAACTAACCAGTATAGGCCCAATCGAAAGAAGGAGTTTTTGTGTGAAAAGAAGCCTCGGGCTTCACCCCTCTTACTGCTTCACAGAAGGAGCCAAAAGGGAGAAACAAAAGGTGTTCCCACTGATTCCCTGGCCCAGTCGAAAGAAGTAGCCAGAAGGATGGCCATACTGACTTCCAGGTCCCATTCGAAAGAAACAGGAAAGGGGTGAAATCGAAAGATAGGTCTTTACTACTCCCATGACAAATTGAAGGAAGCCAGGAAGAGAAGAATCGAAGCGTTCTGCTGCCCAAATCGAAGCACTCATATTTCCTTTCTTTATTTTGTTTTGTCTTTACATTTTCTTGCTATTCAATATGGTTGTAATAGTGTAGGATTTATTTTCTGCATTTTTATTGCTTTTGTACAAATGCTAGTAAAATAGGGTATGCATGGCAAGATAAAAGCAACAAGTAGATAACCCCTAATCAAAGACTAAATACATGCAAATTAAACACACTATCCACACATGAACCCCTAGGGTTAACTCCACTTATTGCCTAAAAATGGTCATGTTATGCATGTGAGACGTCTTAACAAAAACAATCAAAATACAAGATCATAGTCCCTCGATGACGCTTCGATGTTTCCTTACAAATGATCTTAGTCCCTAAAGAGAAATGTTAAGATATCTCACAACATTGTTATCATTACTATACGATGACCCACGCCCGTCCCTTCACATCCAATGACGGGGCTTCTTACCAAATAAAAGGTAAGATAGCAACATCTAAAGGAGGAGGAAAAGAACATGAAAGACCTTTTGAGTAGGTAGGTTTCTCCTAGTTGCTCGCTTGCTCACAACAAAAACATTTTATACACCAACACTTTCATTTTGAAACATTTTCAAAAGACAACACTTTGTATGCGTTCTTATAGAGACGAAAATCATTACAAAGACACCTTTTCAAAATCACTTTCAAAAACAAACACTTCTTTGAACTATTTTCCAAACAACACTTTGTATGCATTCTTATAG
Organism: Vicia faba; assembly: GCA_948472305.1. NCBI lineage: Eukaryota > Viridiplantae > Streptophyta > Magnoliopsida > Fabales > Fabaceae > Vicia > Vicia faba. The sequence goes on along the minus strand of OX451736.1, from coordinate 587,568,263 downwards.
AGACGAGAATCATTACAAAGGCACGTTTTAAAAATACTTTCAAAACCACACCACAAAGCACACTTTCAAAAAAAAGCAAGTGATCTAGCAAGCAACTAAGAGCCCATAGATAACTATGGATGAAAAGGGTGCTAACACCTTCCCTTTTCATAATCTACCCCCCGAACTCAAGAAATAATCTCGAAAGGTATTTCCTATTCTTTTCAGCCTTTACTTATCGCATAAAAAAAAAGTCGATGGCGAATCTTGTTATCCGCAAAAATTGCGAACAAACGTAAAACACCCAAGTCAGTTCTCCCACCGAGTTACAGAACTAGCGACTCTGATGGGGACTATACTTAAAAGTGGGGTTACCTAAGGGCTAGATCACCTTTACTTGCTTTCCTTGTTTGACTTGCTTGCTTTACATTTTTTTGGTCCTTGTTTGGGTTATTGTTAAAGATCCTATACCCGGATCCGGGGAACCTTTTTAGGTAAGTAGAAATAAATCATGGAAGTCGTATGGCGTACACCGATATGGACAAAGTGATAGCTATGTTAGCGTGATACTCTGGCTTGTACTAATGTTCCTTGAGTCTGTCAAGGATAACATTAGGCTTCTTTATAGTGTCATTAAGCACTAACTGACCTTTAGAACCTTTACTTGACTCATCCTAAGCCATTAGAAAGTAGTAAGGTGTCCGACTTTGGTTCCGACCAAAGATTGGATGATACTCGATGCTCACTCATTGAGATTGGACTTTTGGGATATTTTGGTTGCAATACTTCGGTGCTTGAGCTAGAACAATGCCTAAAAGAAAGGTCAGTGATATGAGACTCCTTAGAACCCCGTTAATTTTAATAGGACATGTTGAGCCAACTAAACTTCAAGAGGGTACTTACCTTTAAAAACACACGCAAGCCATTAAACCTAGGGTCTTTTGTGTGACTTGCTTGATATGTCTATGATTTCAAAGCATAACCATAACATCATAAACATCATGACATACACGCTAACCATTTCAAGGGGCTGGAGATTTATCTTTCCTTTTTGTTTTGTAGGGTATGGATTCAACTCGCAGAAAGACCATCTGAATCAATTTTGTAGAGGTCCCTCCCAAGCTCAAAGAATTGGTCCTGAGAGTTCCCAAGAGCTCATCATTCAACAAGAGATATGGTCGATGTTTTACCCCAAAATTTTCCCTCTCATTTCCCAAGGAATTTCTTACAAGGATTCTCAAAGTTCAAGCTTGCACAAGTACAATTGGAGGAAACTGGTAAAAAGGGTAAAACATATAAAAATAATCTTTTCAACAAAATTGGAAAAAAATATTTTTTCTTCGATTTCCCTTGCTTCGATTGGATTTTTGGTCCCTTGCAAATCTACTTAGATTCACAAGGCTTCAATTGGACTTTGGTTTCCATCAGGCCTTCTTCGATTTCCCTTGTTTCATTTGGATTTTAGTCTCTTTCAAGACTGTTTCGATTGGACTAGGACTTCCTTAAAGCTTCCTTCGATTCAGAAGGAAATGATATTCATACAAGCTTCGACTAAGTTTTGTTTACCTTTGAAACAACATCCTTCGATTCAGGAAGTAAAGGCCTCCTTTTGGTTTTCTTCATTTCAGAAAGTCAATAATCTTCTGAAAGCTTCCTTCGATTCAGAAGGCAATAACCTTCTGAAAAGTATCCTTTGATTGCACCTTTTAGCATCCTTCGATTGCATAATTTTCTTTGTGCATACCTCTTTCATTTGTGTATGTGGCCCTCCTTTGTTGCAAGCTTCATTTGGCCATGTGACAGGCAGCCCTTCGATTGGACAAGAGCCACCTACAAACAATGCTTCGATTGGAGTTTTGATTCCGTTCGAATCAGCATCCTTCGAACCCAATCTGAACCATTCGAAGCAAGCTTGTTTCAAGAACACTGAGAAAATCTCATAGTCTTATCCTCCAAATCTCACTTGTCAGGCCATGTTACTTCCAAATCTTCACATAATCAGAGGTTTACACAAGTTTGTGATACATTACATAAATGTTTGAAACTTTTTCTACTGGATAATACCATTCTTGGATGAAAGGACAAAAGCTACGTGCCCTTTTTTATATAAAAGTACTTTAATCACAAAGTTAGCTTCCAATCTGATTTTTGTCTGAACACAAGCAATGCCAAAATCACAAGTCCAATCTTCTGCCAGCAGGCCCCCACTTGTACTAGAAACATGGGAACAACGAAAAGGGACTGACTTGTTTCACCATAAACCAAACAAGGGTTTGTCATCATACAAACTGGGTTACTTCAAAACACCTTCAACCTTATCCATATAAATATAGAAACATTTGTAAAGAAAGAGAGGACTTTTTTGGCCAGAGGAACAAATCTCCAAAATTTTCTCAAACACAATAAAGCTCTCAAACACTAAAACACCTGTCAAACACAAACCCAGAATCCAAACACTTGTCCTCTTTGAATCTGAAAGGTCCTTGTACCTTGTTCTCCTTCGAATCCAGCAGGAAGAACCCCACGCTTGTTCTCCTCTTTCGAGTCCAACATCAAAGGCCTAACCTATGGTCCCTCCCTTTGAATCCAGCAGCATTCAAGGAAACCACTTCAAGGTCCAGCACACCCTCCAGCCCCAAGCAAGGTAGGTTGTTCCAATGCTTGAGCTTTTTGATTCTTGTATAACATGTAAATAAGTTTTTCTTTCGTTTCAAGCATGTACATGACATTTGTTTACTTTTTGTTTCGGCCCTTTTCGTTTGTTTTCTTGTAAAATATATGGTAGAATTAACCAGTATAGGCCCAATCGAAAGAAGGAGTTTTTGTGTGAAAAGAAGCCCCGGGCTTCACCCCCTTACTGCTTCACAGAAGGAGCCAGAAGGGAGAAACCAAAGGTGTTCACACTGATTCCCTGGCCCAGTCGAAAGAAGCAGCCAGAAGGATGGTCATGTTGACTTCCAGGTCCCATTCAAAAGAAACAGGAAATGGGTGAAATCGAAAGATTGGTCTTTACTACTCCCAGGCCAAATCGAAGGAAGCTAGGAAGAGAAGAATCGAAGGGTTCTGCTGCCCAAATCGAAGCACTCATTTTTCCTTTCTTTATTTTGTTTTGTCTTTACATTTTTTTGCTATTCAATATGGTTGTAATAGTGTAAGATTTATTTTCTTCATTTTTATTGTTTTGTACAAATGCTAGTAAAATAGGGTATGTATGGAAAGATAAAAACAACAAGTAGATAACTCCTAATCAAACAATAAAAAAATACAAATCAAGCACACTATCCAAACAAGCACCCCTAGGGTTAACTCCACTTATTACCTAAAAATGGTCATGTTATGCATGTGAGACGTCTTAGAAAAAACAATCAAAATACAAGATCACAGTCCCTCGATGACGCTTCGAATGTTGCCTTACAAATAATCTTAGTCCCTCAAGAGAAATGCTAAGATATCTCACAACATTTCTATCATGACTATACGATGACCCACACCCGTCCCTTCACATCCAATGATGAGGCTTCTTACAAAATAAATGGTAAGATAGCAACATCTACAACAGGAGGAAAAAAAATTAAAGACCTTTTGAGTAGGTAGGTTTCTCCTAGTTGCTCGCTTGCTCAAAACAAAAACATTTTATACACCAACACTTTCATTTTGAAACATTTTCAAAAGACAACACTTTGTATACGTTCTTATAGAGACGAGAATCATTACAAAGACACCTTTTCAAAATCACTTTCAAAAACAAGCACTTCTTAGAACTATTTTCCAAACAACACTTTGTATGCGTTCTTATAGAGACGAGAATCATTACAAAGGCACGTTTTCAAAATACTTTCAAAGCAACACCACAAAGCACACTTTCAAAAAAATGCAAGTGATCTAGCAAGAAACTAAGATCCCATAGATAACTATAGATGAAAAGGATGCTAACACCTTCCCTTTTCATAATCTACCCCTCGAACTCAAGAAATAATCTCGAAAGGTCTTTCCTGTTCTTTTCAGCCTTTCCTTATTGGATAAAAGAAAAGTAGGTGGCGAATCTTGCTATCCCTAACAATTGCAATCAAACGTAAAACACCCAAGTCAGTTCTCCCACCGTGTTACAGAACTAGCGACTCTGCTGGGGACTATACTTAAAACTTGGGTTACCTTAGGGCTAGATCACCTTTACTTGCCTTCCTTGTTTGACTTGCTTGCTTTACATTTTTTGGGTCCTTGTTTGGGTTATTGTTAAAGATCCTATACCCAGATCTGGGGAACCTTTTTAGGTAAGTAGCAATAAATCATGGAAGTTGTACGGCGTAGACCGATATTGACAAAGTGATAGCTACGTTAGAGTGATACTATGGCTTGTACTAATGTTCCTTGAGTTAGTCAAGGATAACACTAGGCTTCCTTATAGTGTCATTAAGCGCTAACTGTCCTTTAGAACCTTTACTTGACTCATCCTAAGACATTAGAAAGTAGAGAGATGTCCGGCTTTGGTTCCGACCGAAGTTTGGTTGATACTCTATGCTACACTCATTGAGATTGGAATTTTGGGATATTCTGGCTGCAATACTTCGGTGCTTGAGCTAGAACAATGCCTAAAAGAAAGGTCAGTGATATGAGACTCCTTAGAACCCCGTTACTTTTGATAGGACGGGTTAAGCCAACTAACTTCAAGAGGGTACTTACCTTTAAAAACTCACGCAAGCCATTAAACCTAGGGTCTTTTGTGTAACTTGCTTGATATGTCTATGATTTCAAAGCATAACCATAACATCATAAACATAAGGACATACACACTAACCATTTCAAGGGGCTAGAGATTTATCTTTCCTTTTTGTTTTGTAGGGTATGGATTCAACTCGCTGAAAGACCATCCAGATCAATTTTGTAGAGGTCCCTCCCAAGCTCAAAGAATTGGTCCTGAGAGTTCCCGAGAGCTCATCATTCTACAAGAGATATGGTCGCAGTTGTACCCCAAAATTATCCCTCTCATTTCTCAAGAAATTTCTCACAAGGATTCTAAAAGTTCAAGCTTGCACAAGTACAATTGGAGGAAACTGTTTAAAAGTGCAAAACAAATAAAAATAATCTTTTCAACAAAATTGGAGAAAAATAAGTTTTCTTCGATTTCCCTTGCTTCGACTTGATTTTTGGTCCCTTGCAAATCTACTTCGATTCACAAGGCTTCGATTGGACTTTGGTCTCCTTCAGGACTTCTTCGATTTCCCTTGTTTCGTTTGGATTTTAGTCTCTTTCAAGACTGCTTCGATTGGACTAGGACTTCCTTAAAGCTTCCTTCAATTCAGAAGGAAATGATCTTCATACAAGCTTCGACTAAGTTTTGTTTCCCTTTGAAACAACGTCCTTCGATTCAGGAAGTAAAGGCCTTCTTCTGGTTTTCTTTGTTTCAGAAAGTCAGTAATCTTCTTAAAGCTTCCTTCAATTCAGAAGGCAATAACCTTCTGAAAAGTATCCTTTGATTGCAACTTTTAGCATCCTTCGATTGCACAATTTTCTTTCTGCATACCTCTTTCGTGTGAGTATGTTCCCCCCCTTTGTTGCAAGCTTCGTTTAGCCATGTGATAGGCAACCAATCGATTGGAAAAGAGCCACCTACATACAAAGCTACGATTGGAGTTTTGATTCCCTTCGAATCAACATACTTCGAACCCAATCTGAATCATTCGAAGCAAGCTTGTTTGAAGAATATTGAGCAAATCTCATAGCCTTATCCTCCAAATCTCACTTGTCAGGCTATGTTAGTTCCAAATCTTCACATAATCAGAGGTTTACACAAGTTTGTGATACATTACATAAAGTTTCGAAACTTTGTCTACTGGATAATACCATTCTTGAATGAAAGCACAAAAGCTACGTACCCTTTTTTATATAAAAAGTACTTTTATCACAAAGTTAGCTTTTTTTCTGATTTTTGTCTGAACACAAGCAATGCCATAAGCACAAGTCCAATCTTCTGCCAGCAGGCCCCCACTTGTACTGGAAACGTGGGAATAACGAAAAGGGATTGACTTGTTTCACCCTTAACCAAACCATGGTTTGTCATCATACAAACCTGGTTACTTCAAAACACCTTCAACCTTTTCTCTAGAAATAGAGAAACATTTGCAAAGAAAGAGAGGACTTTTTTGGCCAGAGGAACGAATCTCCAAAATTTTCTCAAACACAATAAAGCTCTCAAACGCTTAAACACCTGTCAAACACAAACCGATAATCCAAACGCTTGTCCTCTACGAATCTAAAAGGTACCTGTACCTTGTTCCCCTTCGAATCCAGTAGGAAGAACCTCACGTTTGTTCCCCTCTTTCGAATCCAGCATCAAAGTCTTAACCTCTGGTCCCTCCCTTCGAATCCAGTAGCATTCAAGGAAACCACTTCAAGGTCCAGCACACCCTCCAGCCTCCAGCAAGGTAGGTTATTCCAAACCTTGAGGTTTTCGTTTCTTGTATAACATGTAAATAAGCTTTTCTTTCGTTTCAAGCATGTACATGACATTTGTTTACTTTTCGTTTCTTCCCCTTTCTTTTGTTTTCTTGTCAAATATATGGTAGAACTAACCAGTATAGGCCCAAATCGAAGGAAGCCAGGAAGAGAAGAATCGAAGGGTTCTGCTGCCCAAATCGAAGTACTCATTTTTCCTTTCTTTATTTTGTTTTGTCTTTACATTTTCTTGCTATTCAATATGGTTGTAATAGTGTAGGATTTATTTTCTGCATTTTTATTGCTTTTGTACAAATGCTAGTAAAATAGGGTATGTATGGCAAGATAAAAACAACAAGTAGATAACCCTTAATCAAAGACTAAATACATACAAATCAAACACACTATCCATACATGCACCCCTAGGGTTAACTCCACTTATTACCTAAAAATGGTCATGTTATGCATGTGAGATGTCTTAGCAAAAACAATCAAAATACAAGATCATAGTCCCTCGATGACGCTTTGGATATTGCCTTACAAATGATCTTAGTCCCTAAAGAGAAATGCTAAGATATCTCACAACATTGCTATCATGACTATAAGATGACCCACACCCGTCCCTTCACATCCAATGATGGGGCTTCTTACCAACTAAATGGTAAGATAGCAACATCTACAGGAGGAGGAAAAGAACATTAAAGACCTTTTGAGTAGGTAGGTTGCTCCTAGTTGCTCTCTTGCTCACAACAAAAATATTTTATACACCAACACTTTCATTTTGAAATATTTTCAAAAGAGAACACTTTGTATGCGTTCTTATAGAGACGTGAACCATCACAAAGACACCTTTTTAAAATTACTTTCAAAAACAAACACTTCTTTGAACTATTTTCCAAACAACACTTTGTATGCGTTCTTATAGAGACGAGAATCATTACAAATGCACGTTTTCAAAATACTTTCAAAACCACACCACAAAGCACACTTTCAAAAAAAGAAGCAAGTGATCTAGCAAGCAACTAAGAGCCCATAGATAACTAAGGATGAAAAGGGTGCTAACACCTTCCCTTTTCATAAACTACCCCCCTAACTCAAGAAATAATCTCGAAAGGTCTTTCCTGTTCTTTTCATCCTTTCCTTATTGGATTAAAGAAAAGTCGGTTGTTACTCTTGCTATCCACAACAATTGCGATCAAACTAAAAATACCCAAGTCAGTTCTCTCACCGTGTTACAGAACTGGCGACTCTGCTGGGGACTATACTTAAAAGTGGGGTTACCTTATGTCTAGATCACCTTTACTTGCTTTCCTTGTTTGACTTGATTGCTTTACATTTTTTGGGTCCTTGTTTGGGTTATTGTTAGAGATCCTATACCCAGATCTGGGGAACATTTTTAGGTAAGTAGAAATAAATCATGGAAGTTGTACGATGTAGACCAATATGGACAAAGTGATAGCTACGTTAGCGTGATACTCTGGCTTGTACTAATGTTCCTTGAGTCAGTCAAGGATAACACTAAGCTTCCTTATAGTGTCATTAAGCGCTAACTGACCTTTAGAACCTTTACTTGACTCATCCTAAGCCATTAGAAAGTAGTGAGATGTCCGGATTTGGTTCCAAGTGAAGTTTGGTTGATACTCGATGCTACACTCATTGAGATTGGACTTTTGGGATATTTTGGCCGCAATACTTTGGTGATTGAGCTAGAACAATGCCTAAAAGAAATGTCAGTGATATGAGCCTCCTTAGAACCTTGTTACTTTTAATAGGACAGGTTGAGCCAACTAAACTTCAAGAGGGTACTTACCTTTAAAAACACACGCAAGACATTAAACCTAGGGTCTTTTGTGTGACTTGCTTGATATGTCTATGATTTCAAAGCATAACCATAACATCATAAACACCATGACATACACGCTAACCATTTCAAGGGGCTGGAGATTTATTTTTCCTTTTTGTTTTGTAGGGTATGGACTCAACTCGCAGAAAGACCATCTGAATCAATTTTGTAGAAGTCCCTCCCAAAATCAAAGAATTGGTCCTGGGAGTTCCTGAGACCTCATCATTCAATAAGAGATATGGTCGATGTTGTACCCCAAAATTTTCCCTATCATTTCTCAAGGAATTCTCACAAATTTTCTCAAAGTTCAAGCTTGCACAAGTACAATTGGAGGAAATTGTTAAAAAGGGCAAAACAGATAAGAATAATCTTTTCAACAAAATTGGAGAAAAATAAGTTTTCTTCGATTTCCCTTGCTTCGATTGGATTTTTGGTCCCCTACAAATCTACTTCGATTCACAAGGCTCCGATTGGACTTTAGTCTCCTTCAGGCCTTCTTCGATTTCCCTTGTTTCGTTTGGATTTTAGTCTCTTTCAAGATTGCTTCGATTGGACTAGGACTTCCTTAAAGATTCCTTCGATTCAGAAGGAAATGATCTTCATACAAGCTTCGACTGAGTTTTGTTTCCCTTTGAAACAACGTCCTTCGATTCAAGAAGTAAATGCCTCTTTTTGGTATTCTTTGTTTCAGAAAGTCAATAATCTTCTGAAAGCTTCCTTCGATTCAGAAGGCAATAACCTTCTGAAAAGTATCCTTCGATTGCACCTTTTAGCATCCTTCGATTGCACAATTTCCCTTCTGCATACTTCTTTCGTTTAGGTATGTGACCCCCCTTTGTTGCAAGCTTCGTTTGGCCACGTGACAGGCAACCCTTCGATTGGATAAGAGCCACCTACATACAAATCTTTGATTGGAGTTTTGATTCCCTTAGAATCAGCATACTTCGAATCAAATCTGAACCATTCAAAGCAAACTTGTTTGAAGAACATTGAGAAAATCTCATAGCCTTATCCTCTAAATCTCACTTGTTAGGCTATATTACTTCCAAATCTTCACATAATTAGAGGTTTACACAAGTTTGTGATACATTACATAAAGGTTTGAAACTTTATCTACTGGATAATACCATTCTTGGATGAAAACACAAAAGCTTCATACCCTTTTTTTATATAAAAAAGTACTTTAATCACAAAGTTATCTTCCAATCTGATTTTTGTCTGAACACAAGCATTAACAGAAGCACAAGTCCGATCTTCTGCCAACAGGCCCTCTCTTGTACTGGAAACGTGGGAACAATGAAAAGGGACTGACTTTTTTCACCCTTAACCAAACCATGGTTTGTCATCATACAAACCTGGTTACTTTAAAACACCTTCAACCTTCTCGTTATAAATAGAGAAACATTTACAAAGAAAGAGAAGACTTTTTTGGCCAGAGGAACGGATCTCCAAAATTTTCTCAAACACAATAAAGCTCTCAAACAATTTAACACCTATTAAAACACAAACCCAGAATCCTTCGAAGGAAGCTAGGAAGAGAAGAATCGAAGGGTTTTCCTGCCCAAATCGAAGCACTCATTTTTCCTTTCTTTATTTTGTTTTATCTTTACATTTTCTTGCTATTAAATATGGTTGTAATAGTGTAGGATTTATTTTCTGCATTTTTATTGCTTTTGTATAAATGCTAGTAAAATATGGTATGTATGGCAAGATAAAAACAACAAGTAGATAACCCCTAATCAAAGACTAAATACATGCAATTAAAACACACTATCCGCACACGCACCCCTAGGGTTAACTCCACTTATTGCCTAAAAATGGTCATGTTATGCATGTGAGACGTCTTAGAAAAAACAATCAAAATACAAGATCAAAGTCCCTTGATGACTCTTCGAATGTTGCCTTACAAATGATCTTAGTCCCTCAAGAGAAATGTTAAGATATCTCACAACATTGCTATCATGACTATACGATGACCCACGCCCGTCCCTTCACATCCAATGATGGGGCTTCATACCAAATAAATGGCAAGATAGCAACATCTAAAGGATGAGGAAAAGAACATAAAAGACCTTTTGAGTAGGTAGGTCTCTCCTAGTTGCTCGCTTGCTCACAACAAAAACATTTTATACACCAACACTTTCATTTTTAAACATTTTCAAAAGACAACACTTTGTATGCGTTCTTATAGGGACGAGAATCATTACAAAGACACCTTTTCAAAATCACTTTAAAAAAAAAACACTTCTTTGAACTATTTTCCAAATAACACTTTGTATGCGTTCTTATAGAGACGAGAATCATTACAAAGGCACGTTTTCAAAATACTTTCAAAACCACACCACAAAGCACACTTTCAAAAAAAAGCAAGTGATCTACAAGCAACTAAGAGCCCATATATAACTATGGATGAAAAGGGTGCTAACACCTTCCCTTTTCATAATCTACCCCCCGAACTCAAGAAATAATCTCGAAAGGTCTTTGCTGTTCTTTTCAGCCTTTCCTTATTAGATAAAATAAAAGTCGGTGGTGACTCTTGCTATCAGCAACAATTGCGATCAAACGTAAAACACCTAAGTCAATTATCCTACCGTGTTACAGAACTGGAAACTCTGCTGGGGAAAACTTAAAAGTAGGGTTACCTTAGGGCTAGATCACCTTTACTTGATTTCCTTGTTTGATTTGTTTGCTTTACATTATGGTTCCTTGTTTGGGATTGTTTTTTATCCTCTACCCGGATCTGGGGCACCTTTTAGGTAAGTAGCAATAGATTATGGAAAATTTATGGTGTAAACCGATATGGTTGAAGCAATGGCTACGTTAGTGTGACGCATTTGTTGGTACCGGTATCTCTTGTGTTGAATCGAGGAGAATACGTTGATGCTGAGCGGTGTTATGAAACACTAACTGACCTTATAACCTTAATTGAACAACTTGGCCATTAGGAAGTAGTGAGATAGCCAGTTTCGGTTGAAAGCTGAAAATTGGTTGATACTCGATACTACACTCATTGAGATTGGACTTTTGGGATATCTCAGCCGCAAGAAAAGATTGATTATGCTGAGACAATGCCTAAAAGAAAGTTCAGTGATATTGAGATCCCTTAGAACCCGGTTACTTTCTAGGACAGGTTGAGCTAACTAAACTTCAAGAGGGTACTTACCTATCAAACTTCGTGCCAGCCTAAACCTAAGGACTTGTCTTCTTTGTGTGTATATGATTATTTGTACATAACAACTTTCTTACTTTGCATACTTGTACATAACATCATAACATCATACCATAGCATTTTCAATAACCATTTCAAGGATCTCAAGGGCCTATGGTGCAGGGTCATGTTGAACCAGACGCCTATCAAGGGGCACAAGAATTCATTCTCTAATCAAACGCCGCCAAGCCCAAAGCACGGTAACTTGAGTCAAGGGCTATGACCCACTTGACAGGTGAGCTTGATTATCGTGGAAGGACATCTACCGATACTAATTTTCCCAATTAAAGTTATTGATCAACATTCACATTCTAACATCTTCTTGTGTCTACCCCGCGAGATCCTTGAAAACATTGCATCCACATATCATGCATATCATCATAACAGGTTTTCCTGTACAGGCTTTCTCATCTTCTTACTGTTTATTTCAGTAAGAGATGGCTCTAGAGCAAACAATTAAAGATCTCCAAGCTCAAAACGCTATGTTCCAACAAGCGCTCATGAACTTGGCTCAGGGGCAGGAACATCTGAAAACATTATTCACCAAAGCGAGAAAGAAAAAGAAAAAGTATGTCATACTCAACGTAAGGAGAAGGTTCGAGGGGCATGCCCAGCTAGCTCAAAAATAAGATATTTCTTCTAAAGAAAAAAACAGTCAAGAAGAGGAAGCTAGAAGCATTAGAGCTAACATAGCTACTGATGACGATGATTCTTCTGAGGGGCAGTATCCACCGGCGGATGAAAAATAGAAACAACTTGAAGACAGACTAAAAGTTGTGAAGGTCCAAGTTGTACATGGCTTAAACTTAGGAGACATGGGTTTGGTTTCTGGAATGGTCATCTCACCAAAATTCAAAATCCTTACCTTTGCCCCGTATGATGGAGTCTCTTGCCCTAAGATGCACCTAAAGTCTTATGTCTGTAAGATTCAACCATACACAACTGATCAGAAGCTTTGGATCCACTTCTTCCAAGAGAGTTTAGTTGGGATGCAACTTGAGTGGTTCTATCAATTGGAGAGTTCCCACATTCACACTTGGGAAGATTTACCTACTGCTTTTTACAAGCAGTACCAATACAACACTGATTTTGCACCAACTCGTGTGCAATTGCAGAATATGGGCATGCGTTCCAATGAAGGTTTCAAAGAATACACCTAAAAGTAGAGAGACCTGGCATGCAGGGTGCAGCCACCCTTAACTGACAGAGAGCTTATTGACATTTTTATGGGAACTTTGATAGGGCCTTTCTTTAATCATCTAATCTGAAGCTCCTCAGCCGGGTTCACCGATATAATACTGACTGGCGAAAGGGTCGAAGTTGGCATCAAAAGTGGAAAGATCCAAGGAGCTACATCCTCTGATGCTCAGAAAAAGCCATACAATGGGAAGAAAGAGTCCTATGCTGCGTACGGCCAAAAGGGCCATAACAAGAGCAACCACGATCAACACGTAGGGGCAATCCTGATCTCTAATCCTACACCTGCTCAACAAAGACAGGACAATAGGCGTAGGATAAGATACCAAGAAAGGCAGTATGCTAACATCAACATGCCTTTGTATCAAGCGTTACAACATTTGCTAAAGGTGAAGCTGATCACACTAAAGGATCCTCTTCAAAACCCCGATACCTCCTCTTCTAAGTATAATCCAAGCGTAAGACGTGCCTACCATTCTGATAGTCCTGAACACGACAGCGACAGTTGTTGGACTTTGAAAAACAAGATTCAAGACTTGATTGACACCAAGGAGATTGAATTCGATCCTCCAGAGACTCCTAATATGATCACTGCTCCTATGCCAAATCATTAAGAGCGTCTTGTTCATTTTCAATTTTCAATTGTAATATCTTTTGTTGTTCAAACACTTATCTATTAATGTCAAACTCTATTTCATTAATGCATTGCATATGTTTGTCTTGAATTAATCAATTCGTTTTCACTATATTTAAACTATGCTTTTTACTCCCTTTATGATATTCAACTCTTGTTTTGAAAGTTGCAAGCCTTTAGAGGGAGGATGACGAAAACCATGTCTTAATCTCATACAATATGCTTTTGGACAGACCTGGCTGACGTTGTACATGTGTTTCTTTCAATTCCTAAACACATGAGTTATAAGGAGGATAATCCCTAGTCAACCCTTTTGAGCCAAAGAAGTAGGAGTTTCCTTTTTACACAAATTAAAACCTTTAATCAAAACATGGGGCAGGGTAGTCTCTCAGTTAATTCAAATGAGCATCGAACCATAAACTCTCACTTTGCAAATACAACGAATGACATCAAAAACATTTCTCTGGAATCAAAAGAAGGTGATGGTTCGCTATCCCATAGGCAGTCATTATCTCTCAAATAGAAAAGCCCACTAAGTCAAAACCTATAAAGGAGACTTAAGAAAAACTGAGGCATCCCGCTGACTGTAATCTCAAAATAAGAACAGTCAGGAAAAATCAGGGATAAAAAATCAAAAAGAGGTCACTACAAACCCTCAACAACATGAAAAATGTTGCAAAAAATGACTGCCTTCAGATAAACTAAACTTGTCTGAACTATCACCAAAACGTCATTGGAGTTCGAACGTACAATTAACTGAGTTTAGGACTGAAGAACATCACGAAGAATGGGCAGGTACAAATACACTTTGAGCCTTATCCTTTGTTTCTTAAACCATGAACAAAGCCACGTTACAACCCTTCAAAAGTCTTAATTGAAGCATGGGTTAATTCGAAAGCATAGTGTTATAAAAGGTATCCTGACTCCTATAAGGCTTTACTCTAAATCTTGAGTTGAATTTTCTTACAAAAAAATTCTTTTATCTGCTAATATGCATTTTCAAAACTTCAAGACAAGCATAAACTTTGCATTATTTGAATATTGCTATTTACATATGGCTATTTGTTTGACAGTAGAGAAATTCGCACGACAAATATCCAGTGAACAAAAAACCCTCTCAATGAACAAAATCATTTTAAGTGGGAAGACGCTTCCAATAACATATCTCCTATAAGCAAGTGGGCATGACGTGTCACTATCCAACACACCTGGGGAAGTCCAATCAAGATTCCAAGAAATCTCTCAAGAAATACTGAATATACCAGAGGCAGGTCTTCATCTGAATCACTTGGGGCATTGGACATGAGTTCCAGCAACGAATCATGTACGATCAAGCAAACATCTTCTGGAAGTATGGAAACACCTACTACTAGGGGCAATGATAAATCCCCCACAAATTCCTTTTCATAGGATGACCCCCAGCCAGAGTTTCAATCTCTGAAAACTTCTCCCCAACTGAGTTGAGCTCAAGAATCCTAGAGGATTTCTGCCAAAAGAAGACACCTCCCCAACAGACTGGAGATAGGGTTTATTTCCCCAACAAACTGCAGATTCCCTAGCTTAAATTTGCCTCTCGGACTACTACAAATCAAGGGACCAAAACTCCTCTTCCCCAGTACACTGCTCTATAATCCCCAACAAGTTAGTGCGAAGCCTGGAAACCGATCAGATAACAGTTAACTTCAGTAAGCTGTTGTGAAGCCTGAAATTCAACCAGATAACAATTGACTTCATTCTCTCGGGAATTTGTTATGAAGCCTGGAATCTGACTAGATAACAATCAAATTCAGTAAGTTATTGTGAAGCCTGGAAACCGATCAGATAACAGTTAACTTCAGTAAGTTGTTGTGAAGCCTAGACTCGACCAGATATCAATTCAACTTCATCCTTTCAAGTAAGTTACTGCAAAGCCTGGAAACCGACCAGATAACAGTTAACTTCAATAAGTTGTTATGAAGCCTGGAATTCAACCAGATAACAATCAACTTCCTTCTCTCAGAAATTTGTTGTGAAACCTGGAATCCGACTAGATAATAATTAAATTCAGTAAGTTATTACAAAACCTGGAAACTGACCAGATAATAGTTAACTTCAGTAAGTTACTTAGAAGCCTGGAATCCGACCAAATAACAATCAAATTCAATAAGTTACTGTGAAGCCTGGAAATCGACCAGATAACAGTTAACTTCAGTAAGTTGTTGTGAAGCCTGGACCCGACCAGATATCAGTTTAACTTCATCCTTTCAAGTAAGTTACTGCGAAGCCTGGAATCCGATCAGATAACAGTTTAATTTCACTCTCCCAAGTAATTTCCTGCGAAGCCTAGAATCCGACCAGATAACTGTTAATTTAATCTTCCCCGGTAAGTCGCTACCAAGCCTGGAATACGACCAGATAACAGTCAACTTCATTATCTTCAATAATTCGCCGCCGAGCCTAGATTTCGAAAAGATAACAGCTAACTTTCGATTCTCTCTAGTCAGGAATAAATCCCCAGTAGAGCAACAGACAACTGAGACTCCTAAACTCTTTTCCTCCAAGTAGAAATCAACAGCCCCATAGAGTTTCCTCATGCAAAGAGCCAAAGTCAATGTTCCCCAGCGAATTTCTCCTCAAACAATAAAACAGGGATTCCCATCAAACACTGTTTGAACAAAGTTGAAGATACACTTACTCTCCAACAACAGTTCGAGATTCAGCCTCCCAAGGTTCCCCAACATGTTGCCAAGGATTCATTTTCCTAAACAAAGATATGCTGCAATAAACACATTTCATGCATCATATTTTACATAACAAATGCATATAGCATAATCTCATTTATTTCAAGAAACATCATTACGCCATGCATTTCATCCATCATGAGATTGCATACAACTAATTCTTTACCTTTTCAGGAAAAGATCAGCAGATAAGTGGCATTAATCTGTAAACTTCTCCAAGACAAAAATCAAGCTTGGATTTATTCATCCTGTTGAGGTAGTAATCATCCAAGACTCCTTCATCATCCTTTTGAGGTAGTAATCATCCAAGATCCCTTCATCATCCTTTTGGAGTAGAAATCGTCTCAGATTCCTTCATCATCCTTTTGGAGTATCAATTGTCTCAGATTCCTTCATCATCTTTTTGGAGTAGAAATCGTCTCAGATTCCTTCATCATCTTGTTGGAGTTACAATCGTCCCAGATTCCTTCATCATCCTGCTGAGGTAATAATCGTCCAAGATTCCTTCATCATCCTTTTGAGGTAGTAATCATCCAAGATTCCTTCATCATCCTTTTGGAGTAGCAATTGTATCAGATTCCTTCATCATCCTTTTGGAGTAGAAATCGTCTCAGATTCCTTCATCATCCTTTTGGAGTTGCAATCTTCTCAGATTCCTTCATCATCTTTTTGGAGTAGCAATTTTCTCAGATTCCTCAATCATCCTGTTGGAGTAGCAATCGTCCCAGATTCCTTCATCATCCTACTGAGGTAGTAATCTTCCAAGATTCCTTCATCGTCTTGTTGGAGTAGCAATCATCCTAGATTCCTTCATCATCCTGCTGAGGTAATAATCGTCCAAGATTCCTTTATCATCCCGTTGGAGTAGCAATCGTCCTAGATTCCTTCATCATCCTGTTGAGGTAGTAATCGTCCAAGATTCCTTCATCATCCTGTTGGAGTAGCAATCGTCCCAGATTCCTTCATCATCCTATTGGAGTAGCAATCGTCCCATATTCCTTCATCACATATCATTACCTGAAACAAGACATTGGTCTGTGAAAAAATTGATTGTAGATCGATTCCCTAAACAGGACAGGGTGACTATCTACAGGACAAACACTTCCTTCAAACCTCTGCTGGCTCAGACTAAATCGACCAAAAATTTATTCTGATACTTCTCTCAGTGGACCTTTTTCTGGCTCAGATTAAATAGACCAAAGATTTATTCGGATACTTCTCTCAGTTAAAGATTTAAAGACCTCTTATGTTTAGATTCATCTCTTCCAATTAATAACAGGCAACCAAAGACCTCTTCTTGTTAGATTTGGTTCTTCCAGATTAAAAACAGGCAAAAGACATCTACTATTCAGTATAAATCAACCAAAATATTTATCCTGATACCTTCCACAGTCACTCTGGATGGCATATATAAGCCCATATCCAACAACTTCACATCATTTCTCCAAATGGCATCTTTAATCCCATTCCCTACACAGTCAACTAACATATCATCAAGTGCAAATTTCTGGACACTTTAGTGTTCAATCATCTTCCACCTTCAAGTCACGAATGGCAGGCTTGCCAGTCTAACATTTAAGGTTTAAGAAGATTGAACAGGGGCAACTATTGTACCCCAAAATTTTCCCTCTCATTTCTCAAGGCATTTCTAACAAGGATTCTCAAACTTCAATCTTGCACAAGTAGAATTGGAGGAAACTGTTAAAAAGGGCAAAACAGATAAAAATAATCTTTTCAATAAAATTGGAGAAAAATAAGTTTTCTTCGATTTCCCTTGCTTCGATTGGATTTTTGGTCCCGTGCAAATCTACTTCAATTCACAAGGCTTCGATTGGACTTTGGTGTCCTTCAGGCCTTCTTCGATTTCCCTTGTTTCGTTTTGATTTTAGTCTCTTTCAAGACTTTCTCGATTGGACTAGGACTTCCTTAAAGCTTCCTTCGATTCAGAAGGAAATGATCTTCATACAAGCTTCGACTGAGTTTTGTTTCCCTTTAAAACAACGTCCTTCGATTCAGGAAGTAAAGGCCTTCTTTTGGTTTTCTTTGTTTCAGAAAGTCAATAATTTTCTGAAAGCTTCCTTCGATTCAGAAGGCAATAACCTTATGAAAAGTATCATTCGATTGAACCTTTTAGCATCCTTCGATTACACAATTTGCCTTCTGCATACCTCTTTCATTTGGGTATGTGGCCCCCCTTTGTTGAAAGCTTCGTTTGGCCATGTGACAGGCAAGCCTTTGATTAGACAAGAGCCACCAACATACAAAGCTTTGATTGGAGTTTTGATTCCCTTCAAATCAGCATACTTCGAATTCAATCTGAACCATTCGAAGCAAGCTTGTTTGAAGAACATTGAGCAAATCTCATAGCCTTATCCTTAAAATCTCACTTGTCAGGCTATGTTACTTCCAAATCATCACATAATCAGAGGTTTACACAAGTTTGTGATACATTACATAAAGGTTCGAAACTTTGTCTACTGGATAATACCATTCTTTGATGAAAGCACAAAAGCTACGTACCCTTTTGTTATATAAAAAAGTACTTTAATCACAAAGTTAGATTCCAATCTGATTTTTGTCTGAATGCAAGCAATGCCAGAAGCACAAGTCCAATCTTCTTCCAGCAGACCCCCATTTATACTGGAAACGTGGGAACAATGAAAAGGGACTGACTTGTTTCACCTTTAACCAAACCATGGTTTGTCATCATACAAACCTGGTTACTTCAAAATACCTTCAACCTTTTCTCTATAAATAGAGAGACGTTTGCAAAGAAAGAGATGAATTTTTTAGCCAGAGGAACGAATCTCCAAAATTTTCTCAAACACAATAAAGCTCTCAAACACTTAAACACCTGTCAAACACAAACCCAGAATCCAAATACTTATCCTCTTCGAATCTGAAAGGTCCAAATACCTTGTTCCCCTTCGAATCGAATAGGAAGAACCTCACGCTTGTTCTCCTCTTTCAAATCCAGCATCAAAGGCCTAACCTTTGGTCCCTCCCTTCAAATCCAGCAGCATTTAAGGAAACCACTTCAAGGTTCAGCACACCCTCCAGCCTCCAGCAAGGTAAGTTGTTCCAAACCTTGAGCTTTTCGTTTCTTGTATAACATGTAAATAAGCTTTTCTTTCGTTTCAAGCATGTACATGACATTTGTTTACTTTTCGTTTCTTCCCTTTTCGTTTGTTTTATTGACAAATATATGGTAGAACTAACTAGTATAGGCCCAATCAGAAGAAGGAGTTTTTGTGTGAAAAGAAGCATCAGGCTTCACCCCCTTACTGCTTCACAGAAGGAGCCAGAAGGGAGAAACGAAAGGTGTTCACACTGATTCCCTGGCCCAGTCGAAAGAAGCAGCCAAAAGGATGCCATACTGACTTCCAGGTCCCATTCGAAAGAAACAGGAAAGGGGTGAAATCAAAATATAGGTCTTTACTACTCCTAGGCCAAATCGAAGGAAGCCAGGAAGAGCAGAAACGAAGGGTTCTGCTGCCCAAATTGAAGCACTCATTTTTCCTTTCTTTATTTTATTGTCTTTACATTTTCTTGCTATTCAATATGGTTGTAATAGTGTAGGATTTATTTTCTACATTTTTATTGCTTTTGTACAAATGCTAGTAAAATAGGGTATGTATGGCAAGATAAAAACAACAAGTAGATAACCCATAATCAAAGACTAAATACATGCAAATCAAACACACTATCCACACATGCACCCCTAGGGTTAACTCCACTTGTTTCCTAAAAATGGTCATGTTATGCATGTGAGACGTCTTAGCAAAAACAATCAAAATACAAGATCATAGTCCCTCGATGACGCTTCGAATGTTGCGTTACAAATGATCTTAGTCCCTCAAGAGAAATGCTAAGATATCTCACAACATTGCTATCATGACTATACGATGACCCACGTCTATCCCTTCACATCCAATGATAGGGCTTCTTACCAAATCAATGGTAAGATAGCAACATCTAAAGGAGGAGGAAAAGAACATAAAATACCTTTTGAGTAGGTAGGTTGCTCCTAGTTGCTCGCTTGCTCACAACAAAAACATTATATACACCAACACTTTCATTTTGAAACATTTTCAAAAGACAACACTGTGTATGGGTTCTTATAGAGACGAGAATCATTACATAGACACCTTTTCAAAATCACTTTAAAAAACAAACACTTCTTTGAACTATTTTCCAAACAACACTTTGTATGCGTTCTTATAGAGACGAGAATCATTATAAAGGCACATTTTCAAAATACTTTCAAAACCATACCACAAAGCACACTTTCAAACAAAAGCAAGTGATCTAGAAAGCAACTAAGAGCCCGTAGATAACTATGGATGAAAAGGGTGCTAACACCTTCCCTTTTCATAATCTACCCCCTGAACTCAAGAAATAATCTCGAAAGGTCTTTCCTGTTCTTTTCCGCCTTTCCTTATTGGATAAAAGAAAAGTAGGTGGCGACTCTTGCTATCTGAAATAATTGCAATCAAACACAAAACACCCAAGTCAGTTCTCCCACCGTGTTACAGTCGCTTACTCAGTTTTGTTGCTACCCGGGTTTGACGAAGGTATGATGAGTGTTTTGTTTTAGTTCTTCGACCCTAAACACCATTGCTTCACTTTTCCAGATTATCTTTTGGTGCCTCGTTGGAAGAATTCTCCAAAATACTTGGGTCACCTATATTGGACCAAGTACCTTTCATCGATTTAGAACAAGATCCATTTGCTGAAAGTGTTACCATATCTTTGAATTTGAAACCATCTGACATTGAATCCAATTGGGAAAGAAGAAGTTGTGTTAAGGGCCTCCTTGCAAGTTTTCTAATGAAGAAGGATCATATATTCCTAGATGCTATGAGTTACCATGCCTTTGAAGATGTCCTAGATCTCTTAATTTATGGATTGGTTTTGTTCCCCAATTCAGACTAGTTTATAGATGTTAGTGCCATCAACCTCTTCCTTGCTCGTAATCCAGTGCCTACATTGCTTGAAGATGTGCTGCATTCACTCCACACTCTTACCATGAAGAAACGAGGGAATGTTATATGTTGTACACCTTTGCTCTATTGGTGGTTTATTTCGCACCTCCCTCAGTCAGTAATGAAGAATGAATTAGGCTTAAGGTAGAATCAAAGGATAATGTCCCTTTCTCACTCTGATATTTATTGGTGCCCTCGCTCTCAAGAAGACATCTCTTTTATTGATCGCTGCAGAGAGTTACCTAATGTGCCACTCCTTGGCATTAGAGGAGGCATCACTTACAACCCTTCTTTGGCCCTACATCAATTCAGCTATGCCCGGAGGGATGGTCCCTACGATATGCTCGTCCAAGGTATTGTGTTTGACTATTCAAATGATCTACAAGGTTATCGCCAGAGGTTCATTCGCGCTTGGGGCATGGTAAAGAAGGTCGATAGTAGTTCTTTGGGACACAAAAACTCCATCCTTTTGGAGCCTTACCTCAGATGGGTACGAGCTCATGCTCAAAGTCTTATGATGCCATACGGTGCTATCCTGCCAGTGATCTCAGAGTCTGTTGATCAAGAAAACGAACCTCGCATCATTTTTCATCCTGATATGCCAACAAGCTTAGAAGAGTTGCAAAAGTCTTGGATCCAGCTCAAGGAAGAATGAGACACCTTTGAGAATCAATTTTACGCCAATGAGAAGAAGGTTATGGATCTCACAAAGCAGCTTCATGAAGAGCGAAGTTTGAACGCCTATATTGCACCGAAGGGGATGCGTTCGAACTTTCTGTCTTAGGAGTTTTATTTCTGTATTTTATTTCTTCCATTGTAAGCCCCGAGAGGCATGATGTAATCAACTTTGATTTATTAATACAACATGTGTTTCTTTTTGTCTAAAGCAAATTTAAATCTCCTAGTTTCCTTGAAATCATTTGCATGTGCACTTTCATTCATCATAACACAAATAGGTTTTCACAACAGGTCTCCTTATCTTTCTACTGTTTATTTCAGTGAGATGGATATTGAACAGACAGTAAAAGATCTTCTAGCACAGAACGCTCAATTCCAACAAATGTTCTTGTCTCTAGCTAAAGGACAAGAGGACCTGAAGGCTCTTATGATCAAAGATAAGAAGAAGAAGGCGAAGAAACCAGTCGGTGTTTTGAATCTGGGAAGAAGGTTCAAAGGACCATCCAGGCGAACTCTAGATTTCGCAACCTCGTCGGGTGAAGGAGATAATCAAGAGAGAGAAAACAAGGGAGGAAATGACCACCCCGAGTCTGAAGAAGAAGAAGAGGTTGACTATTCTGAAGAACAATGTCCTTCTGCTGATGATAAATACAAACAACTGGAGGATCGCCTCAATGCTATGGAGATCTAGATGGTACCCGGGCTCGATTTTGAAGAGCTAAGACTTGTCTCAAGGGTGGTCATCCCGCAGAAATTCAAGGTCCCCACGTTCGCTAAATATTACAGTGTCTCTTGTCCTAAGCTGCATTTAAGGTCATACGTCAGGAAGATTCAACCCCCATACTGCTTATAGGAACCTATGTGTACATTTCTTCCAAGAAAGTTTGTCAGAGACGTAGTTGGATTGGTTCTATCAGTTGGAAGGAACCAATATTCACAATTGGGAAGATTTGGCTGCTTCTTTTTACAAGAAATACCAGTATAATGCTGACCTAGCTCCAACTCAAACATAATTACAAGGTATGTCTATGGGTGTTGGTGAAGGTTTCAAAGTTTATGCTAAAAAATGGAGGGATCTCGTGGGAAGAGTCCAGCCCCCTTTATCTGACAAAGAATTGGTGGATATGTTCTTAGGCACGTTGTCTGGACCATTCTTCAACCATTTGATCAAAAGCTCTTCGGCTGGATTTACTGAACTAATCATGATTAGTGAGCGGGTAGAATCCAGTATTAAGAGCGGAAAAATTCAAAGGGAAGTATCCTCAAGCACGATGAAGAAACCCTTTACCAAAAAAAAGG
Source organism: Vicia faba (assembly GCA_948472305.1). NCBI lineage: Eukaryota > Viridiplantae > Streptophyta > Magnoliopsida > Fabales > Fabaceae > Vicia > Vicia faba. The sequence goes on along the minus strand of OX451736.1, from coordinate 587,545,288 downwards.
AGGTCAGTGTTGCGTATGACCACAAGAATCAAAGCAAAACTGAACATCTCCCGATGGTAGGGGGTGTTATGATCTCTAATCCTGTATCAAATCTACAGCAAAACTATTAACACAGACCAGAGGCACCCATAAGATGATTCACCCGGATCAACATGACCTTGTCCCATGTTTTGCCGCATCTATTGAAATCCAATCTGGTGACTCTAAAGGAAGCTCCCAAGAACCCCAATACTGCTTCTCCCCGATACAACCCAAATGCTCGATGTGCCTATCATTCTGAAAGTCCGAGACATGATACAAACGATTGTTAGGCCCTGAAAAATAAGGTACAAGACCTTATCGAGGTGAAGGAGATTGAGTTTGACCCCCCAGAAACACCTAATGTAAAAACAGCACCAATGCCCAAACATGGTCAAGGTGTCAACGCTTTGAATGATGATTGTTTTGTTTCCTTTGTGGATGATTTAACTACTCCCCTTTTGACTGTTAAACAAAATCTATTGCAAGCTGGCCTATTTCTGGGTTGTGATGAAAGTTGTCACTTATGCATGTCTCTACCAGATGGCTATTTGTTACTAAATATGGGCGTCCAGCGCCTGATGGTTAACAAAGAAATCCTGCTCAAGAAAGTTCCTCTTTCCAGAAGTTCCTTTGAAGATGTTTCAATAATCACCATTTTCGATAATCCTCCCAGGGTCTCCACCAAAAGACCCGTCAAGATTACATCTGTTTTAAAGCCTGCTCCCCTAATCATCACCATGCCAGGGCCAATACCATATTCTTCGGATAAAGCTTTTCCCTAGAACTTTGGGGCCAACGTCTATTACCATGGCATCAAGCAAGATCTATTGGCCATCAAAGACAAAGTTGCTAAAGGTACTGATCCAAACGTCGATAATATCGTTGGGACCAGTAAGATAACAAGAAGTGGAAGGGTTTTCTCCCCCGAGATCTCTCCAAAGACCATTTATACTCCTATAATTATTCCTGCTACCGCTCCTACCAGCATTCCCAGTGATACTCCCGTTGTTAGTCCTGCGGTTATCCCTACCACCGAGACACGGGGAAAAGAGGTATTATTTGAGCCTGTCCAGACGAAGGCGCATTTAGAAGTCATTCCTGAGGCTTCTAGGAAGGATATGGAAGAGATATTAAAGATAATCAAGAAAAGTGACTACAGCATTGTAGAGCAGTTGGGGTAGACCCCTTCAAAAATATCAATGTTGGCTTTACTTTTATGCTCTGAGGCCCACGCTAAGGCCTTAGTAAAATTTATGAAGACCGCCCACGTTCCCCAAGAGACCTCCATTAATCAATTTGACAATTGTGTGGCCAGTCTAACTACTGATAATGGACTGGGTTTTTCTGACGCTGATTTAACTCCTAAAGGAAGGAAACACAATGATGCCTTGCATGTCTCCATTGAGTGCATGGGCACTACGTTAGCCCATGTTCTGGTGGATACAGGTTCATCGTTGAATGTCTTACCAAAGAATGCTCTTGACCGGTTAGATTGTGAAGGACTCACATTAAGGTCCAATAACATTGTGGTGAGGGCCTTCGATGGTTCTAAAAGAACAGTGCACAGAGAAGTGCACATCCCTATCAAAGTTGGAACTCAAACTTTTTACTCAACCTTCTATGTGATGGATATCCGCCCATCCTATTCATGTCTATTACGTCGACCCTGGATCCATGGCGCTGGTGCCGTCACTTCTACCCTACATCAGATGTTGAAATACCCAGTCAAGGGAAAGATCATCACTGTCCGTCGAGAGGAGGAATACATGGTTATCCACCTGAACTCTTTCAGGTATGTTGAAATGGACTGTGAGTTCATTGAGACCCCATGTCAGAATTTTGAAGAGGTCCCACAAACGGTTGTAGTGACCAAGACTACTACCAAGACTCCGAAGGTTACCAGACCTCCATTAAGAATGGCCTCTCTGAAGGATGCTAGAGTAGTAGTTGAGGAAGGTGGATGTACCATCTGGGATCAACTTCCGAACATTCCCTACAAATCCAAAAAATTTGGTTTGGGTTTTACTTTGGAGGCCCAAAGAGTTATTCGACATACTCGCGCTGGGGAACCACATTTACGTATCAGTAATCAGGGAGTCAATGCACTGGAAGATAGTGATAACAATTGTGACATGGACAAGTGGATTTTTCCAACCATCAGCGGAGGACTCAACAATTGGGAGGCCAGAGATTTTATTCCTATTACTTGTATTCAAGAGTGATTGTCTTTTAAATTTTTCAGACTTGTAATATTTAAACAATTTAGACTTTAAAACCTTGTGTCTTACTTGAGGTGCAATGGTCAATCTGTGAGGGTTGTTACTTCATCTTCACATGTCATTAATAAATCATGGTACATTTTTGCATGAAAATTTTACGCTCTTTGTTTTTCTTTTCTACCTTTTATTTTATCAAAGATAGTTATGCTCTTACACACACCCACATATCGAAATGCAGATCCACGTCCACTCAGAATCCAATGGTTAACGATTCTGCTATGGCCTATTATGACTTTGAAAATCCGATCTACCAAGCCGAAGACGAAGGTGAGGAAGATTGTGAGGTACCAGGGGAACTTGCTAGGTTATTACAAGAGGAAGAAATGACCATACAACCCCATGAAGAGCCAGTTGAAACAATTAACTTAGGTGCTGAAGAGGACAAGAAAGAAGTCAAGGTAGGTGCCAACCTGGAGCATAGTGTCAAGAAGCTCTTAAATCAGTTACTACATGACTATGTTGAGGTTTTTGCCTGGTCATACGAAGACATGCCAGGACTCGACATTGATATCATGGTCCATCATCTGCCGACAAAAGAAGACTGCCCTTTGGTGAAACAGAAGGTCCGTCGCATGCGGCCAGAAATGTCAGAAAAAATCAAGGCTGAAGTCATGAAGCAGTTTAACACTGAATTCTTAGCCGCCAAATCCTATCAACAATGGGTCGACAATGTTGTTCCAGTGCCTAAGAAGGACGATAAGGTATGTATGTGTGTGGATTACAGAGACCTGAATAGGGCAAGCCCCAAGGATGGCTTCCCACTTCCCCACATCGATATTCTGGTTGACAACACCGCACAACATAAAGTATTATTCTTCATGGACGATTTCTCCAGATACAACCAGATCAAAATGGCACCCGAGGACATGGAGAAAATGACCTTCGTCACACAGTGGGGCACGTTCTGTTACAAAGTTATGCCATCTGGGATGAAGAACATCGGGAAAACCTATCAGTGTGCCATGGTAGCTTTGTTTCATGATATGATCCATCACGAGATAGAGGTCTATGTGGATGATATGATAGCCAGATCTCAAACTAAAGAGGAACACCTTAACCACCTGCAGAAGCTGTTTAAAAGACTGGAGAAATACAAATTAAGGTTGAACCCGAATAAATGAACTTTTGGAGTAAGGTCCGGTAAGCTTTTAGGCTTTGTTATCAGCGGTAAAGGTATTGAAGTGGAACCTGCAAAGGTAAAAGCAATACAATAAATGTTTGCTCCTCGCACTGAGAAGGAAGTTAGGGGATTCTTAGGACGGCTAAACTACATCGCCAGGTTCATTTCCCATCTAACCGCTGCTTGTGAACCAATCTTCAAATTACTGAAGAAAGATCAAGTGGTGGAATGGAACGACGACTGTCAGGCTGCCTTTGATAGGATCAAAGAGTACCTTCAAGAGCCTCCCATTTTGATACCGCCAGTAGAGGAAAGACCTCTGATCATGTACCTAACAGTTTTGGAAAATTCAATGGGGTGCGTGCTGGGGAAGCATGACGAGTCTGGCCAAAAAGAGCATGTGATATACTACCTGAGCAAAAATTTTACCGATTGTGAAACCAGATATTCACTGCTTGAGAAAACTTGCTACGCTCTGGCACGGGCTGCTCGCTGGCTAAGACAGTATATGTTGACTCACACTACCTTATTAAGATGGATCCAATTAAATACATATTTGAGAAGCCCGCCCTCTCTGGAAGAATAGCAAGATGGAAGATGGTCCTGACTGAATACGGCATTCAGTACACTACCCAAAAAGCAATAAAGAGAAGTCTACTAGCTGATTACCTGGCTCATCAGGCTATGGATGACTATCAATCCATGAATTTTGAATTCCCGGTGTTGTACCCCAAAATTTGCCCTCTCTCTTTTTCACAAGAAATCACAGCTTCAGGCTTTTCCTGATTTTTCAGATTGGTTTAAGAATCGGTCAAACAGACTTTTCTCATCAGTCAGACAAAATTAGGGTTTCTTTGATTTGTTTGAGTTTGGCTCAGGGTTTGATCAAGCAGACGCTTCTTTAACCTTAAATCAAGAATTAGGGTTTGCACGCACATTTTCAGAAGAATTTGAATCCACAGTGTCTTAATTGGCTGTTACACTGCTTTGACGTTTGCTCAAGATTTCTGTTTGTTTCTCAAGGTCTAAACACCTGGGACATGGGCTGAGGCTTCTGATTGAGAGTTTGAAGTATTGGTTTAGTCAGTGAAATGAAAGGCGTATGGACATTTTTTTTATTGACTGTGCAATACATGCGGTTAATTGGGACGCCGGGTTTATTATTGATTAATGCGAAGTTGCAAGACTACAGTGTTTATTAATTATTTATTTTATCTAAGTTAGAATAATTGGGATTTACTTCCAGTTATTTTAAATCAAGAGATTTAAATAAATAAATAAACAGTGCAAATTAAAGAATTATCTGACAAAAAGGTTTTTATTTATTTTTAATTATTGTTACAAATATTATTGGGATATTGTAAATTTATTTACAATATTTACAATGATGTTTTATTACAAATAATTGAAAAATAAATTAAATCTATCCTAAATCTTCATCTTCTCCTGCTGCTCCCCATTTGCTCAACTGATGTTTTTTTTATCTGCAAAAGACAAGAGAAGAAAGAAATCAGTACAGATAAATTAAAGGCATTTTCAGACAGTTAATCATAAAAACTCATCATTAAAGATTTTGGCCGGAATCAGTTTATCCGTCCTCTCTGCAAATCGTAAGAAGATCTTTCTTCTTGGTTCACAAAGAGGAAAGCAATGTTTTACAAGCATATGAATTATTTTGCAAAATGCACAGAGCTAAATTACAAAGTGCAAATTGAAATGCCAAACAAACTGCATATGCCAAACAATTACATAGTTCAAACTGAAAAAGCAAGTTGCCCACATCCAAAATGCCAACTAGACTGTCAAAATTATCCAAAGAAGCAAACCAAATTGTCAAAGAGGCAAACTAAGTCACAAATACCAAGCTGTCAACAAAACAATGTCAACTAAGCTGTAAACTGTCAAAAAGCGGTCAACAATTACACAAAAGCAAGGTAGAAAAACAGGAAGTATGCAGAAGAAAGACAAATGCAAGCAAGCTTGTGAAAAGGGCATTTTTATTCATCATTTTCCAGGCTAAAATCTTTTCAGAAAAAAAAAAGACATTCTAAGCAAAGATGTGCTTTCTGTGGAGAGAGAAAAAGAGAGAAAAGTAGTAGGCTTACAGTTTTCCAGGCAGGCTTAAAGATAAATATAACAAAATCAGAATACTGTCAGAGGGGGGCAGAATACATGCAACAGAAGATATCACAAAAAACTGTAAACCTCAAGCCTTGCAGCCTGCATAAACTCAGAACCCAAACCTGCTCAAGGACAGCATTCAAACCAAAGTTTGCTTCAAAAAAACAAGCTTTGAGTCCTGTACCAAAGGAACAACCTGCCTAATACCAAGTTACAGAAGCCAAAAGCAAAGAGGACAAACTCAAGAACCGGTTAAAACATTGAAGCCTATTCCAAGCTTGTATCCCAAGAAAAACAACAAACAGCCTGCCTATTTACATAACACAAACGAGAAGCCTAAGAGGACACTAGAAAAAAGGCCAAGCAAAAACACAAGCCTGTTTCCAAGCATCCTGCATCAAAGCCTCCCAAAAACAAACAAATTCCAAACTATCTCAAGCTTAGAAACCAGTTACAAAACAACAAACTGTCAAACACAAGCCTGTATCAAAACACAAACCTGTGTTCAAAGCTAAAACCTGCAACAAAATTCAAAATTGTCTCAAGCCCACAAGCCTAAAACAAAACTGTATCAACACAAGCCTGAAGCCTAAACCTCAAGCCTGTCAAAACCAGTTTCAAGCAAACCTCAAGCCTGTAACTTGCAAGCCTGCCTCTAGCCCTGTCAAAGCCAAATATCACAACAAAGCCAAAGCCAAACAACAACTGAAGCAAAAGTCATTCTCAGAAATAATCATCATTGAGTAAAAAGCCAACATAGCATCAAGAGAGGAAAAGCTACTCAGAAGCAAAAAGGGGCAAACAACTCAAGTTCGAAATCATCATCATTGTAAAAAAGCAACAACAAACGGGCTAGCAAACAAAAGAAGAAGAGAGAACTAAAAGCTAGGGTTTTCAGAAGCAAAGCTATCATCATTAAACTAAAGCAAGATACAAAGTACCAGGGAAGTCAGCAAGCCTCGTCATCATACTCCCTCCGTCCGGCCGCCTAAGACGCCTCCCGTCCTCCTCCGTCTCCTCTCTAAAGGTATTGTCCCTCCTTCCCTTTTTCTAATATCTCGCACAAATATAAACAATGAACACAGAAAATCAAAAAAACTTGTCCAAGGTTAACAACATGCATGAATCCAGAACCTTAAAACGTGATAAAACGAATTTGTTACCTTTTAAATCATCGCCTTGAGCAAGACATGGAGAGAGGGAGATGGAGATAGCATCTGGCAGCTGAGGCGAGGGGAGGAGTATCATTGGCTTTTGCTTGAGAACGAGAAAGACGAAGAATACGATGAAGGGAACGGCGCCGCTCTAAGCCACTGTAAACCCTATTCTGAAACAACAATTGAAAACCCTAAAGAAAAATGTCAAAAGCGCAGCTGGGCCTGTCCCCAACAAAACTGCCTAAGCCCAAATATCCTGGCGCCTTACACCCCCCCCCCCCCCTTTTCCTAATCCTTCCTGTTTTTGTTTGGGCCCAGCATAATGTCTAAAGCCCATTTGACTTTTTTTTCATTTAAATTAATACCCTACTTTCTTTTTATTATTTATTATCACTTTATTTTTCCTCTTTTGTATATAATTTAAACTAATATTTTTGGTAAATAAAAAGAAGACATTAACTTTTTTTATAAAATTTTCTTAAATACTTTTTTATTTTAGTTAGTACAATTAAAAATACATAAGAATAGAATTTTGAGTTAAATAATTTTCTTGTATATAAAACATTAACAAAAATATGTAAGTAATAGATTTTCTTTATTAAAGTTAAAACACTTTTCTTTAAAACTTTTGTTTTATAATAAACAAAAAAAAACATAAAAATATATAAATACTTAATAAATACATTAGGTTAATTTTTTGCATCACTTGTAAATAATCATGTGCATTTTACATACTTTTATTTCTCTTTGATTCTTATACTTTGCTATATTTTTACATTGAGAATGCGATTCGATTTGGTTGTAAACATTATTTAGACACTACTATTCCGACAAGTCTCATCCCCCATTTGTAAATATTTGTATCCCCATCCCCATAATCCTGTTGTAATAATCTAGGGCTTTAAATTTCCGCATTTAAAAGCTTTCAAATTATGCCATGATAGATCTAGGGTTTGTATGTAAATAAAATCAACCGCTAGATAACCTAATACAAGACAAATGCATGACAATCAATACACAATTCACACTTTCACCCCTAGGGTAATCCCGCTTGTTGCCTTCAAAAATGGGCCATGTTTGCATGTTGAGTTTCTTTGGCAAAACAAAAATAATTCAAATGATCATAGTCCCTCGATGACGCTTTCGAAGTTGCCTAAACAAAATGATCATAGTCCCTTAAAGGAAAATTGCCAAAGACACTTGGCACCCTTGCATTCATGGTCTATACGATGACCCGCGCCCGTCCCGTTAACATCCTAACACAAGGTTGTTCACCAAATACAATGGTGAAACAACACTGTTAAAAGGGTTAAAACATGAGAAAAATCTTTGAGTAAATTTAGGGGTAGACAACTCTTAGTTACTTGATCAAACTTGCAAAACACACTTGCCTACTTTCCAAACACACTCCACAACACAACTTTCAAAACAACTTTCAAAAAAACATTGAAATATCTTTTCAAAAAGACAAACACCATTGCATATACTCAAACGAGAGTCATTACAATGGTTGCCTAGACAAGGCATCTTTTTCAAAACAGTTTCAAAACCACACACACAAAGCACCATTTCAAACAATTGAAAAGCAAGGCAAGTGATCTAAAACAAGTAACTAAGATCCCATGGATAAACATGGATGAAAAGGGTGTTAGCACATTCCCTTTTCATAATCTACTCCCGAACCCACGAAAACATCTCAAAGGTTTTTCCTGTGATTTTTAACCTTTCCTTTAGGATAAAATAAAAATTCGGTGGCGACTCTTGCTAAACCGAACAAGTGCGAATACAAACGCAAAACCTAAGTCAGTTCTCCCACCGTATCACACCCGGACAAAGACATCATGTTGGTAAATAATTGTGAAGAACTCAGACTATATGAAGGACCTGAACAAGGATCCTGTGGACCATGGTTTTTGGCAGAGCTTCCAACGCACTCGGTAACGACATAGGCGCCACGATCATATCTCCTGAGGGTTGTCACACTCCCTTCACTGCCAGACTGTGTTTCAACTGTACCAATAATATGGCTGAATATGAAGCGTGTATTATGGGTCTCAAAGCTTCCATAGATTTGGGGATAAATTCCTTAAGTGTATTTGGAGACTCAACCTTAGTCATCAGTCAGATCAAAGGAGAATGGGATACGAAGCATCCTAATATCATCCCTTAGAAAGAACATGTGTTGACACTGATCCCACATTTTGAGAAAATTACCTTTGAGCATTTTCCATGAGAGGAAAATCAACTAGTGGACACGCTAGCCACTATGTCATCCATGTTCAAAATCAGGTGGGATAATGAGGCTCCTCAGATCACCATTAAGAGGATGTACGGACCAGCTTACTATCACGAGATTGATACTGAAGAAGTAGTGGACAAGCCGTGGTTCCATGAAATTAAGAGATATCTCGAGGCCCAAGAATATCCGGAGGGAGCTTTAGTCAACGATAATAAATTCCTGAGAAGGTTCTCCGCTAAGTTTTTCCTCAGTAACAGAGTCCTCTATAAGCGCAACCACGACTCTACTTTATTTTGGTGCGTAGACAAGAGTGAGGTAGATAAGATCATGGTTGATTTACACGAAGGTGCCTTTGGCACCCATTCTAGTGGGCACACGATGGCTAAAAAGATCCTACGGGCAGGATACTACTGGTCCCATATGGAAGCGGATTGTTATCAGCATTCACGAACCTGTTACAAGTGCCATATCTATGCCAAAAAAGTACATGTACCTATAGTTCCTCTAAACATCCTGACTGCTCCTTGGCCATTCACAATGTGGGGCATTTTCATGATTGGAGAGATCAAACCTACAGCTTCTAATGGACACCGCTTCATCTCGGTTGGCATTTATTACTTCACGAAGTGGGTTGAGGCAGCTTCATTTGCTTTTGTTACCAAGAATGTTGTGTCCCGATTCATCAAACAAAATCTTATATGTCGGTATGGTATTCCAGAGAGAATCATTGCAGATAATGGTACCAATCTCAACAATACTATGATCACTGGACTATGCGCACAATTCAAGATTCAGCATCATAACTCTTCTCCTTACCGGCCGAAGATGAATGGCGTTGTAGAAGCCGCTAATAAAAAAATCAAGAAGATCATATAAAAGATGACAATGACCTATAAGGATTGGCATGAGATTTTACCATTTGCTCTCCATGGTTACCGTACCACGGCGCGCACATCCACAGGGGAAACTCCTTTCTCTTTGGTATACGACATGGAAGTTGTTCTACCAATTGAAGTTCAAATACCTTCTTTAAGAATTATGAGGGATGTAGGGTTGAGTGAAGATGAATGGATTCAAACTCAATTTGACCAGATGAACTTGATTGATGAGAAGAGGCTTACGGCTGTCTGCCATGGCCAGATGTACCAAAAACGTATGATTAAAGCTTTTAACAAGAAGGTCAGACGTCAGGTATATCAGGTTGGTGACTTGGTAATCAAGCGTATCATACTGCCACAAGGTGATCCAAAGGGAAAATGGACTCCTACATACAAAGGACCATTTGTGATTAAAAACATATTTTCTGGTGGGGAAATGATCTTAACCACTATGGACGTCGACGACCTTCCGCACCCTGTAAACGTGGACATAGTTAAAAGATACTATGCATGAAAAAGACCCGTTAGGTTGACTGGCCTAGGCAAAAATTAGGGATAAATACAAAAAAAAGTGTACACCCGACAAGCTGAAAACCTGAAAAGGCGGCTTGGGAAAAAAAGGGTATCCCGGTGGACTGAAAACCCGAAAGGGCGGTCCAGGAAAAAGTTATGGATTTAAAGCGTATGACTATGTCCCGTTGGATCACCTTACAGCCAATCTTCAGTATCAATCGTTAAAATTAAATGGTTCTAATCAATCCAATCAGCTCCGGACAAAGGAACAAGTGGATGAGACGCTCAAAGACATGAAGCCTATAGCAGAATAGGAACCCCATGGGATTATTTCACATAGATGTCTTTCTTTGTATTAGTTTCCATTTTCACGGTGACATTCTTTTACTAGGATGTTTGTCTCTTTGTAAAAAAATACTTATTCAAGTTAATACAAAGATATTCCTTTAAAAGTACAAAACTACATGTTTTTCTTTTACTTTCCCTTTTTGTTTGCAAAAACGTCCAGTGATTATTTGTTGAACATATGCATTTGAACGTAATTACTATTTACAAATGAATGCATAAAAAAGGAAAACTGAACAGAAATACAATTACTAATGGTTTTAAGAAACATGATAATATCTATAGGCCATTCCATAAAATCTTCCCAGGTACTTTCTCCAGCAGGAGCAGAAGTAAAGACATCCTGCTACAGGATCACTGGCATATCTCCGGTATGTAGCCTAACAGTATCAGGTGCTATCATATCCCCTAAGGAGAAAAGTTTCTAATTTCCACATCAAGGATTCTTCAGTGAAAGTCGCCCAGCTGCTCAGGAATCCCCAACAGGATTTCACCAAGTCCACAAGCAATGCACGGCGTTTCCCTTCCCCAACAGAGTTTACTTCTCTAATGACGAAAACCCATCTATCAACACTTCAACTTCAATAAAATATGAATACTTACACTCTTCATTTCCAGCGACAGACATGGATTTATTTCCCCAAATCCAGCAACATTACATCAGAACAATTAATATGTTCATACATTGCATTCATACGTCATATCATCGACAACACAAATGCATATATCACAATCTCATTTATTTTGAGAAACATCATTACGCCATGCATTTCATACATCATGGAATTGCATACAACTAACTCTTTACCTTTCCAGGAAGGATCAATCAACAGAAAATTATCATCAATAAATTTTTGACAAGACAGGACAACTATCGAAGAACAAATCAATTGTAGATCAATTCCCAAAACAGAACAGGGTGACTACCTACATGATGAATACTTCCTTCAGACCTCTACGAGTTCAGTTTAAATCGATCAATGGTTTATCTTGATTCTTTCCTAGTAGACACTTTCTCTGGTTCACATAAATCACTCCCAAAGATTTATCCTGATTCTTTCCAGTTAAAGATTATTCAAGACTTCTGCTAGTTCAGTTTAAATCGATCAATGGTTTATCCTGATTCCTTTCCGGTAGACACTTTCTCTGGTTCAGATAAATCACTCCAAATATTTATTCTGATTCTTCTCCAGACTTCTGCGGGTTCATTTTAAATCGATCAATGGTTTATCCTAGTTCCTTTCCGGTAGACACTTTCTCTGGTTCAGATAAATCACTCCCAAAGATTTATCCTAATTCTTTCCAGTTAAAGATTATTCAAGACTTCTGCTGGTTCAGTTTAAATCGATCAATGGTTTATCCTGATTCCTTTCCGGTAGATACTTTCTCTGGTTCAGATAAATCGTTCCAAAGATTTATGCTGATTCTTTTCTAGACTTCTGCTGGTTCAGTTTAAATTGATCAATGGTTTATCCTGATTCCTTTTTGGTAGACACTTTCTCTGGTTCAAATAAATCTCCCCAAAGATTTATTCTGATTATTTTCCAGACTTTTGTTGGTTCAGTTGAAATTGATCAATGGTTTATCCTGATTCCTTTCTGGTGGGCACTTTCTCTGGTTCAGATAAATCTCTCTAAATATTTATTCTGGTTATTTTCTAGACTTCCGTTGGTTCAGTTTAAATCAACCAATGGTTTATCCTGATTCTTTTCCGGTAGACACCTTCTCTGGTTCAGACAAATCATTCCAAAGATTTATTCTGATTCTTTTCCAAACTTCTGTTGGTTCAGTTTAAATCGACCAATGGTTTATCCTGATTATTTTCCGGTAGGCACCTTCTCTGGTTCAGATAAATCATTCCAAATATTTATTCTGATTCTTTTCCAGACTTCTGTTGGTTCAGTTTAAATCGACCAATGGATTATCCTGATTCTTTTTCGGTAGGCACCTTCTCTGGTTCAGACAAATCATTCCAAATATTTATTCTGATTCTTTTCCAGTTAAAGTCAAGCTTAGAATTAGTCTAATTACTATCAACAATCATCTTTGGATGGCATCTATAAGCCCATCTCCAACAACTATCCATCATTTCTCCAAATGGCATCTTTAATCTCATTCCCTACACCTCAACCACAACATCATCAGGTGAAAATTTATGGGCACTCTAGTGTTCAATCGTCTTCCACCTTCAAGTCATGAATGGAAGATTCGCCAATCTAACTCTTCAGGTTTAAGAAGATTGAACATGGGCAGCTGTTGTACCCCAAAATTTTCCCTCTCATTTCTCAAGGCATTTCTCACAAGGGGCTCCCAAAAATTCAAGCATACACAAATTTATTTGGATTTTTCAGCATCAAGATTAAAGAGAAAATTGCTAAGAAGGGCAAAACAGATGAAAATGCTCTTTTTGACAAAATTGAAGGAAAATCAAGTTCTCTTCAATTTTACATCCTTCGACTGGGCACCTTGGCTCCTTTGATGTAGGCTTGGTTGCATCCTTCATTTATGCGATTGACTCCTTTTGGGCAAGTTCATTTCCTGCTTCGTTGGGGCATTGGACTTTGTTTGAACGTTGTATTCTCTTAGTGCAATTATTTCATTTGGCCATATAGTATCTTTCCTGCCTGTTAGCCAAGATTTACAAGGCAGAATTCTTTACCATGCTAGCATGCAGAAGGCCAAAAGTAACCTTTGAAACAACTTGTTACAAGCTTCGACAGGGCCGCACTTATCTTCAACTAGCTTCAAGTCACGAGGCAAAAAGCCTCCTGATGATGTCATTCGATTCAGGAGGAAAAAGACTCTCTTCTGGTCTCTTTCGATTACACATTGTTGTACCCCAAAATTTTCCCTCTCATTTATCAAGACTTCTCTTACAAGATCTCTTTGACTCTATACTAGATTAGGGTTTGGTCAGCTCAAGACATCTCATCATGCACTAATGACCCAAAATTAGGGTTTGAGATTGCACAAGGATTTTTGGACTATCAATGCTTCATGTGACTTTCAAACATCATTATGGACCCCTAAGATCACTCATGGCAAGTTTCAAGCCTTGAACCACATCTTTGATCAGTCAATTGGACAGTTGACCTAAAAATCAACTGTATTGGGGAGAAAGTCAACCATGGCCAATTTACAGTCAAACTTCATAATTTTTTATTCACATCAACATTCTAGACTCATATGTATCATTTGATCAAGCTTGGACCACATTTCCTCAAGAAATTTGATCAAATCATCAAAAGGGCAAAATGGTTAAAATTAGGGTTTTGACTGAGGAAGGGCAATTTCTGATTTTTGACCTAGCAAATGACCAATTTATTTGAAGCATGATTCCAAGGATTCAATTGCATCATATTGACCTAATTACATGGTGCAAAACATTTCAATTTCATTGGATTGACAAATGAAATTTGCAGTTAACTAATCAAAAGTCAATTGTACATTGAAAAGTCAAACTTTGACTTTTTGGTCAAAATCAAGTACCAAGGGTCACAATTAATCAAGACATGTCAAAATGTGAAGCTTGGTCATCAAGAAATCATGTATTGAATATTAGGGTTTAAAATTGAAAATTTTCTTAACTTAGAAATTTTTCTAAGTATAGAAAATTTCTTATTTTTTCTCAACTTTAGGCCATTTTTTCACCATGATACAATATGATTCAAAGGAAGTTCCCAACATGAAAGTTGCAGACCTCCATGAAATCTATAACTTTTCTTCACACAATTTTCCCTTAAGATGCTTGTATCTCAAGATATAGATTTATGAATACATGCTCATGAACTAAATAACTTAGTGAATTTTTTGCCCTAATTTAGGAAGGTTTTGGGCCCAACTTCATGGAAAATTTTCACCTAGTTCCAAGAGGAGTATTGAAATGCATTTCAAAGATGAATTATAGAGAACATAGCAAGATTTCCAAAATGTCCAAGAACTCCTCAAGATCATTTTTGAGTAGGGAGAATCGAAGAGATGAAGTTGGCAATTTCTCACTTTTGATTCAAGCCATTTCATGAAGAACAAAGTTCTAATCAGTACCTATGTTGCCTAATCCATGCTTTACAGGTCCCAAACTTGTTTCTTACTCCATAATTTAATGCTTACTCAGTTGACAAAGCTTTAATCCAAGCCTTAGAGCCATTACCCAAGTTATAATTACATAAATGGCATAAAGTGGCCATTGCCATTTTGAAAAAGCTCCACTTTTGCAAACTTTAGAAATCTTGAGCATTGAACCTGTCTCCTTTATACATACAAGTACCACAGGCCTAAAGAAAATTGTACAAAACAGATACCTAAGCAAGCCAGTACAAGCATGTGAAGACTTGTCTCTTCACTTTGCTTCAAAAGCAAGAAAGGTTGCCAAAAGGTGAGGACTTGTAAATTTGTTGGAGGGCTGACTTTAAACTGATTCCATACTAATATAAAAACTCATTGTAACATAAGACACGATTACTAGAATCCTGAAACACTTCCAAACTCCAGAATACCAGAAAACTGTCCAAAATTGCAGTTTTTGGATAAGCATAGCAATCTCTTATTTGGCTCGTGCATTTCAAGTCTTAACCATCAAAACACCTTACCTACTTGATATCTAACTGATCCAGACCCTCATCCCTGTACTGTAACCCCTTCTCCATCATCTGCCATTTTTGTTTTCAAAGCTTGCAGGTTGACTTGGATAGAGAGTTTCAGGCACTTCCAGAGCAAGGCAAGGATTGGAACACACTCAGGGAGGTTCAAGCAAGCTCAAGCAATCATCAGGCCTTAATAAAACTCACTCCAACTCCATCCATGATTTCAACTGAAAGAGGTAAAAATCCCAACTTTTATGTCTTCATACATGCATCCATTGGCCACGATTTGTGAATAAACAATGTAAACCTCATTGCAACGAAGCTGTACATATACATATCTTACATTTATTTGGCCTGAGTTGAGAGAATTTTGAACTTGAAGTTCCTGGAAAATTAGGTTTAAATTTAGGGCTTTTAAAATTCATTTTGATCTTTGATTGTTAGCTTACATGATTTATATGGTTAGAATCGTGAGACAAAATGCTACAACATTCATGTTATGAGTTTTCATTTTCATGGAAGAATGAGAAAGTTACAGAGCATCTTGCTGGCTAGAGGAAGAAGACGAAGTACAGGGCCATGGAAGCGTTTCATGTTATGTTATTTTTGTTTCAAATTAATCAACGGATGTATAGCCACCCCAGTGGCAAGGTAGCGCATTGGTGAGACCCATGTCCTGGGTTCGAACCTTGGCGCTACCTTTTTTTTCACATTTTTCCTTTTTAGTTTTTGGCTTGTTTTTTTGCAGGAATTGGGCCTCCACGCTGGGCTAAGTTTTTTTCCCTAACACTCACCATCTGATTGATCAGTATACCCCCCTGGCCCAACATTTTCATACATTTTTATTTATTTATTTTTGTTTTCATTTTTGTTTAATAATATTTTCTTTAATCCTTAAAAATCATAAAAAATATGAAATATGATTTTGGCATTTGTTTATTTTATTTTTATTTTCACATTAAAAAATATATTTTAACTTCAATATATATTAATTATTTTTCTTAATAAACTTGTAAATATAAATAAAGTAGATTTAGTTTAATTTGTTTTATATTTGTAAATATTTATTTGACATGTAAAAACTAAATACTTCCTTACAATATTATTTATTATTTTTAAATACAAAAATACACAATAATAATACATATAAGAACTATATTTTCTTTCAAAAATAGAAATTAGGGTTAAACTTTTTAAAAAAAAATTAATTTCGTTTCCTTATATTTTTAGGACTAGGTTAAAGTTTTCTTTTCACAAAAAAACAAAACAAAATCTTTTCTTGCATGTACATAATATTGCATATTTAAACATTATATATTGTTTATTCTAATATTCGTACAAATTCAATTTGGTTATAATAATTTATTTAGGTTTACATTCTTGCAAATCCCCATTCAAATTTGTATTCCCTCCTCCCATAAAATTGTTGTAATAGCTTAGTAATCTTTACATTACGCAATTTACCGCTTTACGTGCCATGATAGTAATTAGGGTTTGTATGATAAGATAAAAACAAGACAAATAGAAAACCCTAATACAAGGCAAAATCAAAACATGAAAATAACACACTTGCACACAAGCATCCTTAGGGTTTCTCCACTTGGTTGCCTTATATAAAAATAGCCATATTACGCATGCGAAGTATCTTGGCAAAACAAACAAATATAAGATCATAGTCCCTCAATGACGCTATTCAAGGTTGCCTTACAAAATGATCTTGGTCCCTCAAAAATGCCAAGATACTTTGCAAACATTGTTAATCATGGTTATACGATGACCCACGCCCGTCCCGTTTACATCCAAAGATAGGGTTGCTTACCAAACCAATGGTAAGACAACAATGTCAAAGGAATAGGAAATGAATAAGAAAGACATTTTGAGTAGGTAGATTACTTCTAGTTACTTGCTCTATTTCCAAAAAATTATCCTTGCTATTTTAAAAAAAAAACACACACACACATTTCAAAAACATCTTACAAACATTGAAAACATTTTCAAAAGACGAACATCTTTGTATACATTCTTACGAACGAGAATCATTACAAAGATTGCCTAAACAATGACATCTTTTTCAAAATACTTTAAAAACCACACAAATCATAATTTCAAACAAAAGCAAGTGATCTAGCAAGTAACTAAGAGCCCATGGAAAACCATGGATGAAAATGGTGCTAATACCTTCCCTTTTCATAATCTACCCCCGGAACTCAAGAAACAATCTCAAAGGTCTTTACTGTGCTTTTTCACCTTTCCTTTTGGATAAAAGAAAAGTCGGTGGTGACTCTTTCTAACCGCAACATTTGCGATAAAACGCAAAACCCTCAAGTCAGTTCTCCCACCGTATCACAGAACTGGCGACTCTGCTGGGGAATTTTATAAAAGAGGGGTTACCTTTGGGCTAGATCACATTTACTTGCTTACATTTGTTTTGTTTGCTTTAAATTATGGTTCTTTGTATGGGTTTGAATCCTCCACCCGGATTTGCGAAATATTATAGGTAAATAGCAATACGTTGTGGAAACTGTGCGGGGTATCCCGACATGGTCTAAGCAATAGCTATGTTAGCGTGACATAATTGTGGGTACCGGTATCCTTTGAGTTATTCAAAGAGAATACGGGGCCGTTGAGTGATGTCATGAAGCACTAATGAACTTCTAGAACCCTTTACTTGAGTAACTTGGCCTTTAGGATGTAGTGAGATGACCGACTTTGGCGCTGTCCGAAGTTGGTAGATACTCGATACTACACTCATTGAGGTTTGGTTTCTTGGGATATTTCGGTCGCCATTAAAGAGGCTTGAGTTGAAACAATGACCAAGGAAACAATCCAGTGATATTAGGCTCCATAGAACCCGGTTACTATTACTAGGACAGGTTAAGCCAACTAAACTACAAGAGGGTACTTACTTATAAAACCCCATGCAAGCCTAAACTAAGATACATGTTTGCTTGTATATACCTATAAGGACAGGTTTGCTTGTATATACATACCTGTACATAACATCATGGACATCATGAGCATCATATATATCTACTAACCATTTCAAGGATTTTGGAGATTCATCTTTGTTCTTGTTTTGTAGGATATGGATTCACTTTGTAGGAAAACTATCCAAATCAACCTTGTAAGAAATCCTCCACAACTCAAGGAGCTAGCTTCAAGGATCCCTGAGAACTCTCCATTCACCGAGAGGCATGGTCGTCTACTCAACTTGGTCACCTCCAACACGGAGGAAGATATGATGAAGGTGCTCTTCTAGTTCTTTGATCCTTTGCATCATTGCTTCACATTCCCCGACTATCAGCTTGTGCCTAATTTAGAAGAATTCTCTCAACCCTTGAGGATTCCCATTCTCAATCAACTACCTTTCAGTGGTACGGAAAGAGACCCAAAGCCAAAAGAGATTGCTCAAGCTCTACACTTGCACTCATATGATGTCACAACCCATTAGGAAACTAGAAGTGGTGTCAAAGGCTTCTTAGCAAAGTTTCTGTTTGATAAAGCCCAAAGCTGCTGGAATTCCCTAGACTTGCAAGATTTTGAGGAAATTTTGGCTCTTCTTATCTATGGGATGGTCTTGTTCCCCAATCCTGACTAACTCATAGATGTGAGTGCCATCAAAATCTTCATGTCACATAATTTGGTGCCTATATTACTAGGGTATATCCCACACTCTTTTCACACTCGTACAATGAGGAAAAGAGGTGTCCTTATGTGTTGCACTCCTCTCCTGGCAAGATGGTTTATTTCTTATCTTCCCCAATCAGTCTTAAAGAATGAGCAAGGATTAAGGTGGTCACAAAGGTTAATGACGCTCAAACATTCAGATATTCATTGGTGCTCTCAATCCAAAGAGAATGTTATCATTGTTGATTGTTGTGGGGAATTCACTAACGTCCCTCTACTTGGCATTAGGGGAGGCATCACCTACAACCCATGCTTAGCTCTAAGACAGTTTGGTTATTCCCGAAGGGATGACCCACTTGAGATGCTGATTCAAGGCTTGGTATTCGACTACGACAATGACGATCAAGGTCTTCGCCAGAGATTCATCTGAGCTTGGAGGATGCTAAACAAGGTGGATAGCAAGAATTTGGAACACAAGAATTCCACCCCTCTTGAGCCTTACCTCAAATCGGTACGAACACGCGCTCAAAGTATTATGATGCCTTATCCTTCAATTCTCCCGGTAATCATCGAGCCTGTTAAGGAAGGAGAAGTTCCATACACTATCCTACATCCTGACATGCCCACATCTCTCGAAGACCTACAAAGGGATTAGATACAGCTCAAAGGAGAGCGAGATACTTTCGAAGCCCAATTATACGCAAGCGAGAAGAAGGTTTTGGAACTCACTAGGCTACTTCATGAGGAGCAGACTCTAAATGCCTACATAGTGCCAAAGAGGATGCGCCCTACTTTTTTATCTTAGAGTTTTGTATTATTTAGCCCAAGGGGCATTGATGTACTCAAACTTTATTTTATTAATATAACGTGTTTCTTTTTGTCTAAAACGAACTTGAATATTTTTTAAAAAATCCTTGAAAGTGTTGTACCCCAAAATTTCCCTCCTATGTTTGTCAATACATTTCAAATGAGGTCCTCAAATTGCTCAAGGAAGTCCAAGGGTTGACCAGACAAACTCCCTCCTAAGGCAGTCTACCTCAAATTAGGGTTTCAGTTTGCATCAAGATGTTTGGATCCAAAGGGTCCCAAATTCTCACCATTGTCCTAATATGTTCTCAAGATCTTCCATGTCAAGTTTCAAGTCTTGCAGAGGAATTTTGCTCAGTCAATTGCTCAAAGGCCTGAAAATCGACTATGCTAAGGCAAAAGTCAACTGTGGCCCACATACAGTCAAACTTCAAGATTTTTGGTCAACATTCTCATTTTGAAGTGTTATTCATCATTTGATCAAGGGTTGATCATGATTCCTCAAGGATTGCTCACAATTCATCAAAACCCAAAAGTTGCTAAATTAGGGTTTTGCAGGAAAAGTCAACTCAACTTTGACCAAGCATAACTTTCTCATACTTTATCAAAAATGATCCATCCAAAGCTCATTTTGAAGAGGATGTAACTCCCTACAATCCATCTTCAACTCCCAAGTTCAAAATATGCCCTGGTTATGATTTATCATGCAGGAACAAGATTTTGGAATGGACAAGGGTTGTACCTACGCCCAGCGTCCGTAGGTAAAAGTCTTCTGCCTAAAACGATAGAAGCCACGAGGAAGACGGTGGCGTGGCATGCCGTGAATGGCCCATTCAAATTTTGCGCGCTTCAGAATTTAATATTTTGTTTTATCATATTATATTTACTTGTTATTGTTTATACAAAATGACCAAACCAGCTCAGCTGACAAGCGCGCAGTGGACGAATGCTCAAGGACCTGGGTTCGATTCCCAGGTCCCCAACTTTGCTTTCTATTATTTTCCCTTGCATATTCAGGTGTGTTGACACCCCAAGAAGTCCATCATGCACTCTCCAAATCTGGGCATCCAAGCCATCAACAAGCTAGATCCAAGGCCTTCCCAATGAAGGTCTACCAAGGGCGTGAGTCAAGCTAACACATAGGATTTGGAAAAGTCAATGAAGGCCAGAAACTATTGGGCCCAAAAGTGCAATCAGCACCCCTCCTTTGCTATTAAACCACCAGGCCCATTCCTTACTTCTTTTCATTTATTTCATTTATTTATTTAATTTGTTTAAATTATTCTCTAACACAAAATTAATTTCCTCTTTTTCATAAAAAATCATAAAATCAATTTCACAAATTTAGAATTAGTTTTTTTTTACCAAATTTAATTTTATATTAGTTTTAATTTAATTTAGGTTAATTCTAACTTTTTTATATATTTAAAATCAATTAGAAAAATTAGGGTTAACATGTGATTTAATTTTTATTTCTTTTTTTTCAAAACCAAAAAATACAATAGGTTAATTTAATTATTTTTCTTAATTAATTAGAAATTAGGTTTTTATTCATTCAATAAAAACTTAATTTTCTCAAAATAGTACAAAAACACAAAAAATGATTTTTTCTTTTAATTAGGTTTAGTCGGAGTCAAAACCCTAATTCTCTCGTTTTTGTTTCATCGTGCGCGCTTATTATTTTTACAATATTAATGTAACTGCTTACAATATGTAATAGTTTAATTAGGATTTTCTTTATTTATCGTTTTACGGGTTTTTTGACTATGTAATTAATCCCCCTCCCCGAAGCCTTGTAATAGCGTAGATTTTATTTCTCGCATTTTAATTCTCGCAAATATTAACTGTTAGATGTATGATAATAGGATTGTATGACAAGACTGCATGTTAACTTAAAATGGCTAGCAAACCCTAATGTGCAAAGATAATAACTGAAATCAAATCACTCGCACATGCACACTCTTAGGGTATACTTTCACTTTGGTTGCCTTCGGTAAACGATCATTAAGTATAGGGTGTTTTAGTGGTCGCCATCCTGTCTAAACAAAGATCAAATGTCCTGTTCGGAAATGTTGGCTCGGAAAGGTTGCCTCGAATATGATCTTAAGACACTAGGGTTACTACTAAGACGTCCTAACATTGCTTTAGTGATCGTACGTCCCTTATGAATTGACCCTTACAACTCCAACGACGATGCTTCCTATTTCTCAATAGTAGGATAGTGTTGTCTAAAGGAAACCAGAATAGAAACAATTTTTTTTCTTCGAGTAGGTAGATGCTAGTAGGTACTTGCTCAAAATAATAAACTTTTTCATACCAAACACTTTTCAAACAAAGTTTTCAAAAACACTTTGTAACACTCTGGAAGACAGAAGCAAGGGTTAAAACGTAGTAAAACAAAAACTTTTCAAAACACACAAACACGAAAGCAATTTTTCTTAAAAGATGAGCAAGTACCTAAGAGCCCATGGAAAACCATGGATAGAAAGGGTGCTAATACGTTCCTTTTCTATAATCTACCCCCCCCCCCCCCCCCCCATACTCAGAATATCTCGAAAAAGGCATTTTTCTGTGCTTTTTTCCTTTCCAGTTGGATAAAATAAAAGTCGGTGGCGACTCTTGCTTACCACGACATTTTGCAAACACAAACGTAAAACACAAACCAGCATTTTCAAAACAGTCGGTTCTGCCACTGTATCACAGAAAGCATTGCATGTGTACATATCATTCATAATAACATAAACAGGTCTTTTGCAACGAGTTTCCTCATCTCTCTACTGTTTATTTCAGTAAGATGGATCTCGAACAGACAGTCAAAGATCTTCAAGATCAAAACACGCAGTTTCAACAGTTACTCGTGACCTTGGCCAAGGGGCAAGAGGAGTTAAAGACTCTGTTGGCCAAAGAGAAGAAGAAGAAAGAGAAGAAACCAACTGGTGTTGTAATCATGGGGAGAAGGTTTCAAGGACAAACCAGAAGAACCTTGAATTTCGCAGCAACATCTGATGAAGGAGAGGGAAAGGGAAAGGAAACAGCAGTTCAGTCAGAATCCGAAGGGGAGGAAGAAGAGGCAGACTATTCCTAGGAACAATATCCTCCAGCGGATGATAAGTACAAACATCTTGAAGAGCGTTTGAACGCTATGGAAATACAAAGGGTACCAGGTCTAGACTTTGAAGAATTGGGACTAGTGTCGGGAATTGTGATCCCACCGAAGTTCAAAGTGTCGTTGCTTACAAAATATGATGGGGTGTCATGTCCTAAGATGCACCTCCGATCATATGTGAGAAAGATCCAGCCACACTCCGCCGATAAAGACCTTTGGGTGCATTTATTTCAAGATAGCCTATCTATAACACAACTCGATTGGTTTTACCAATTGGAAAAGGCTGACGTCCACAACTGGGAAGATCTTGCCACAGATTTCTATAAGCAATACCAGTATAATGCAAATTTGGCGCCTACCCGTACTCAACTTTAGAGTATGGCTATGGCTTCAAATGAGGGTTTCAAAGATTACGCGCAGAAATGGAGAGATCTAGCTGGGAGAGTGCAACCCCCTATGTCTGAAAGGGAGTTGGTGGATATGTTCTTAGGCACTCTATCAGGCCCTTTCTTCAACCATTTGATTGGGAGCTCATCTGTCGGATTTACTGAGTTAATACTAACGGGAGAGAGGGTGGAAGCTGGCATAAAAAGTGGAAAGATTCAGAAAGATTTGTCTGCCTCTACAGTTGTGAGAAAGCCTTTCACTGGGAAGAAAGAGGTATCTGCTGTTTACCCACAAAGGAACCAAGGGAGAGTTGAACACCGACCAATGGTAGGAGCCGTTATGATCCCAAAGCCTACATCTGATCAACCAAGAAGTAACCAACCGAGGGTGGAAAGGCCAGTCCGCAATTCACCAGAATTAATATGACTCTAGCCCAGGTTTTACCACATCTCCTGAAATCTAATTTGTCAACTCTAAAGGAAGCTCCAAAGAACCCCAACACCGCGTCCCCTCATTATCACCCAAATTCCAAATGCGCATATCATTCAGAAAGTCCGGGTCATGACACTAACAACTATTGGGCCCTGAAAAACAAAATTCAAGACCTTATAGATGTAAAAGAGATTGAGTTTGATGCACCCGAAAAGCCAAACGTCATTTCCACTCATATGCCTAGGAATGGTCACAACACCAATGCTATCGAAGAAGATTTGTTTGTTGCCACAGTTGATGAACTCTTGACTTCGCTCCCAATCATTAAGATAAACTTGTTGAAAGCTGGTGTATTCCCGGGTTTTAATGAAGACTACCATCTTTGCTTATCCTCACCAACTATTTGCCCTTTGTTGAAGATAGGCATTCAGCGCTTAATAGACAACCAAGAGATTATGTTTGAAAGTGCTCCTGTTGCACCTGTTCCTGTTAAAGATGTTTCAATCATAACCATCTCCGCCAATCCTTCTAGGGTCCCCAAAAGACCCGTTAGGATTACATCGGTTCCAAAAACTACTCCTCTTATAATCACAATGCCTAGGCCGGTCTTGTATGAATCAGACAAAACAGTGTCGTGGAATTACGGTGGAGACATCTATTACCATTGTATCAAACAAGATGGGCTTGCCGCCGAAGAAATAAGCTCCGAAGAAGAAGACTCCAACATTACCAATATTTCCAGAACCAGTAAGATTACCCGTAGCGGTAGAATCTTCTCTCCAGAAATTGCCCCTCCAAAGGCAGTTTTTGGACCCGTGGTTGTTCCAAAGGTTACCTCCGTACCAATAATCATATCTGCAAGTGCACCTAATAACAAAGATGACACAACCCCTGTTGTTATCCCTACCAACACTCCTACTACTAAAATTCGAGGAAAAAGTATTCAAGAAGAGCCTGTCCAGACGAAGGCTCAACCACTAACTATCCCCGAAACCTCCAAGAAGGAAATGGAAGAGATCCTGAGAATAATAAAGAAGAGCGACTACGACGTAGTTAAACAGTTAGGGAAAACTCCCTCCAAGATCTCCATGTTGGAATTGTTGTTGTGTTCTGAGGCACATACGAAAGCTTTGGTGAAGTTCCTGAGGACAGCCCATGTGCCTCAAGAGACGTTTGCTGACCAATTTCAAGATTGTGTGGCCAATTTGATAGCTGATAACGGCCTAGGCTTCTCGGATGCTGATCTGACACCAAAGGGAAGAAAGCACAACGAGGCATTGCATGTCTCTGTGGAATATAGAGGAACAACTCTGGCCTATGTCTTGGTGGACATCGGATCATCTTTGAATGTTTTACCGAAGAAAGCCCTCGACAGATTGGATTGTGAAGGACTGACGTTGAAACCCAGTAACATAGTCGTGAGAGCATTTGGTGGCTCAAAGAGGATGGTCCACGGGGAGGTGGACATCCCCATAAAGGTGGGGACTCGGACTTTCAACTCAACTTTCTATGTAATGGACATCCGCCCCTCTTACTCCTGTCTGCTAGGACGACCATGGATCCATAATGTCGATGTTGTTACCTCTACACTGCACCAGATGCTGAAATACCCGGTCCATGGAAAGATTATCACTGTCCACGGAGAGGAAGAGTATATGATTAGCCACCTCAATTCTTTCCGGTATGTAGAATTGGACGGCGAGTTCATCGAAACTCCTTTTCAACATTTCGAAGAAGTCTCTCAAGAAGTGACAGTAACCAAGATGGTATCCCATATCCCCAAGATCACAAGACCTCCGCTCCGGATGTCATCTCTGAAGGACGCCAAGGCAGTAATAGAGGAGGGAGGATGCACCATCTGGGGGCAACTTTCGGACATTCCATATAAATCTGACAAGTTTGGCTTATGGTTTACTTCAAGTTCTCAGAAGGCTGTGCGCCGTGCCCGTGCTAGAGGGCCACCTTTGAAGACTAGCAACCGAGAGGTCAATGCAGTGGAAGATGGTGAAGAAGATTACAGCTTGGAGGATTGGATATTTCCTACCGTCAACGGAGGACTTCGCAATTGGGAAGCCAGAGACTTTGTTCCAATAACTTTCATCTCTCAGTAATTTATCTTTTACATTTTTGTTGGACTTGTAATATTCACAAACAATTCGCACATTTAAAACCTTGTGTCTTGCCTGAGGCACAATGGTCCATTTGTAAGGGTTTTTATTTCATCTTCATATGACATTCAATGAATCATGGACGTTTTTCACATACAAACTTTTTGTGCTCAATGTTTTTCTTTTACATTTTATTTTTTAAGGATGGTTATACCCTTACACATACCCACACTCACAAATACAGGTACCCCTCTATTCCGGATCCCATAGGTAACAATACTGCTACAACAAGGGAATTGGCCAGACTACTACAACAAGAGGAAAGAGTTATTCAGCCTCATGAGGAACCGGTGGATACAATTAACTTGGGTACTGAGGAGGATAGAAAAGAGGTCAAGGTGGGAGCCATTCTGGAGCCTAGTGTCAAGGAGCGTCTAATTCAGCTGTTGCATGATTATGTTGAGATCTTTGCCTGGTCATATGAAGACATGCCAGGACTTAATACAGACATTGTGGTGCATCGTCTACCCACAAGAGAAGACTGTACATCGGTAAAACAAAAAGTCCGCCGCATGAGACCTGACATGTCAGAGAAGATCAAATTGGAAGTCATGAAACAATTTAATGTTGGGTTCTTGGTCGTCACTTCCTATCCTTAATGGGTCGCCAACATTGTTCTCGTGCCTAAGAAGGACGGCAAAGTACGAATGTGCATGGACTATAGAGATTTGAATAGGGCCAGCCCTAAAGATGATTTTCCACTTCCCCACATTGATATCCTGGTTGACAATACAGCCCAACACAAAGTGTTTTCCTTCATGGACAGATTCTCAGGTTATAACCAAATCAAAATGGCACCTGAGGACATGGAGAAAACAACTTTTGTCACACAGTGGGGAACATTCTTCTACAAAGTAATGCCATTTAGACTGAAGAATGCTGGGGCAACCTATCAACGCGCCATGGTAGCTTTGTTTCATGATATGATACATCATGAAATAGAGGTCTATATAGATGACATGATAGCCCGATCACAAACTGAAGAAGAGCACCTTGATCACTTGCAAAAGTTGTTTGAGAGATTGAAGGAGTACAAGTTAAGGTTGAACCTAAACAAGTTTACACTTGAAGTACGGTCCGGTAAACTTTTAGGTTTTGTTGTCAGTAACAAAGGCATCGAGTTTGATCCTGCCAAGTTTAAAGCAATACAAGAAATGCCTGTTCCTCGTACTGAGAAGGAAGTCAAAGGATTCTTGAGATGCCTGAACTATATCGCCAGATTTATCTCTCACCTAACAGCTACTTGTGAGCCAATCTTCAAACTATTGAAGAAAGATCGAGTAGTAAATTGGAATAACGAATGCCAGATTGCTTTCGACAATATTAAAGAGTATTTACAAGAGACTCCTGTTTTGATGCCACCATTCGAGGGAAGACCACTGATCATGTATCTGACTGTTTTAGAGAACTCAATGGGGTGTGTATTAGGGCAGCATGACGAGTCTGGCGGAAAAGAGCGCGTTATTTACTACCTGAGTAAAAAGTTTACCGATTGTGAAACCAGATATTCACTGCTCGAGAAAACTTGTTGCGCTTTGGCATGGGATGCTCTCCGGCTAAGACAGTATATGTTGACTCATACTACCTTGTCGATATCTAAGATGGATCCGATAAAGTACATCTTCGAGAAGCCTGCTCTGTCTGGGAGGATAACTAGATGGCAGATGATCCTAACAGAATATGACATACAGTATACTACCCAGAAAGATATAAAGGGCAGTGTGCTAGCTGATCATCTTGCTCACCAAGCTGTAGAGGATTATCAGTCCATGAAGTTTGAATTCCCGGATGAAGACATCATGACATTAGACAACTATGAAGAAATCAGATCGTATGACGTACCTGAACAAGGATCCCGATGGACCCTGTTCTTTGATGGGGCCTCCAATGCACTTGGTAATGGTATAGGCGTTGTACTCATATCTCCATAAGGGTGTCATACTCCCTTTACTGCCAGACTTTGCTTCAACTGTACGAACAACATGGCGGAATACGAGGCATGCATCTTTGGTCTCAAGGCTGCCATAGATATGGGAATCAAGTCTTTAGATGTGTTTGGAGATTCAACTTTGGTCACCAGTCATATCAAAGGAGAATGGGACATTAAGCATCTGAATCTTATCCCTTACAAAGAACATGTTTTAACATTGCTACCACATTTTGAAGAGATTACCTTCGAGCATTTCCCGCGAGAAGAAAATCATCTAGCAGACGCTCTAGCCACAATGTCATCTATGTTTAAACTTAATTGGGATAACGAGGCTCCCCAGATCACCATCGGAACCAGCACATTGTCACGAGATTAATATTGAAGAGGTAGTGGACCAGCCTTGGTTCCATGAAGTCAAGAGGTATCTTGAGGCTCAAGAATATCCGGAAGGAGCTTCAATCAATGATAATAAGTTCTTAAGGAGATTCTCTGCTAAGTTCTTCCTTAGTAATGACATCCTATACAAACTCAATCATGACTCCATTCTGCTTCGGTGTATGGATAAGGTTGAAGCGGAAAAGATCATGGCTGAATTACATGAAGGTACTTTTGGCACTCACTCCAGTGGGCATACGATGGCAAAAAAAATCCTACGGGCAGGCTATTATTGGTCTACCATGGAAGCAGATTGCTATCAGCACTCTCGAACCTGTCATAAGTGTCATATTTATACTGACAAGGTGCACATACCTCCATTTCCTCTGAATGTCTTGACGGCTCCTTGGCCCTTTGCTATGTGGGGAATTGATATGATTAGGGAGATCAAACCTACATCCTCCAATGGACACCGCTTCGTCCTAGTGGCCATTGACTATTTTACAAAGTGGGTCGAAGTAGCTTCCTTCACATCCGTTACTAAGAATGTTGTTGCCTGCTTCATCAAGCAAAATCTCATTTGCTGGTACGGTATCCCAGAAAGGATCATCACTGACAATGGTACAAATCTTAACAATATTATGATCACTTCCTTGTTCAAGCAGTTCAAGATTCAGCATCACAATTCTTCCCCCTATCGGCCAAAGATGAATGGTGTTGTCGAAGCTACAAATAAAAACATTAAAAAGATCATATAGAATATGAAAGTCACCTACAAAGACTGGCATGAGATGCTACCATTTTCTCTCCACGGGTATCGTGCCACTACTCGCACATCAACTGGGGCAACACCCTATTCTTTGGTTTATGGCATGGAGGTTGTCTTGCCTATTGAGGTTCATATCCCATCTTTGAGGATTATGAAGGATGCAAGTTTAAATGAGGATGATTGGATCCAGAATCGACTTGATCAACTGAATTTAATTGATGAAAAGAGACTTACTGTTGTTTACCATGGTTAGATGAATCAAAAACGGATGATCAAGGCTTTCAACAAGAAAGTCAGACGCCAAGTATATCAAGTTGGAGATCTAGTGATCAAACGCATCATCTTGACACAAAGTGATCCCAGGGGAAAATGGACTCCTACCTATGAAGGACCATTTGTAATCAAAAGCATATTATCCGGTGGGGCAATGATCTTAACCACCATGGACGACGATGACCTGCCACACCCTGCGAACGCGGACATAGTCAAAAGATACTACGCATAAGAGACCCATTAGGTTGACACACCTAGGAAAAACAAGGGCATCCCGGCGAACCAAAAAGGTCCGGGCAAAAATTAGGGATAAAATATAAAAAAATCTGTACACCCGGCAAGTTGAAAACCCGGAAGGGCGACTTGGGCAAAAAAGGGTTTCCCGGTGGACTGAAAAACCGAAAGGGCGGTCCAAGCAAAAGTTAGGGAATTAAAGCGTATGACTATGTTTCGTCGGATCACTTTGCGGACAACCTCTTGACTTCCACTGACAAACTCGGAGTTTCTGATCAATTCAATCATCTTTGGACGAAGCAACAAATAGACAAGGTGCTCAGAGATACGAGGCTATAGCAGAATGGGAACCCCATGGGATTATTATAGCTATCTTTATTTATATAAATTCTTTTTGCTTTATGGCACCATTCTCTTACTAGGATGTTTGTCTCCTTTGTACAAAATACTTATTCAAAGTCAAATACAAAGATATCTTTTTGAAAGTACAGAAAACTATTTGTCTTTTTCTTTACACTTGTGTTTTATTTGCAAAAACGTCCAATGATTCGTTAATGAACATATGCATTTGAACATAATTACTGTTTACAAATAAACAAAATGAGAAAGATAATTACTTATAGGTTGAAAGGATAGGAAAACGTCTTTAGGTTATTCCATAAGCAATCCCCATAGTACGTCATTTAAATCCCCAGCGGAGCTAAAATTTCAAATTATTAATCCCTAGTAGAAATCATCAGAGTTCTCTGGATTCCCGAGCAAATCTCAAGCAGTACACAACATTGCCCTTACAACAGGATTTACTTCTCTCAGCAAGAGTTCATCAGTACTTCAACCTCGAGACGTTGGAAATTCAACATACCCTCAACAACATTCAAGGATTTATTTTCCTCAATCAAACAACAATACAGCAAATTAGCTTACATGCGCACACATTACATCTATATATCATAAACATTGATGAAGCAAATATATTGCATCATACATTTCATGCAACATAACTTTGTGTTTCAGCTAACTCTTCAGGTCTAAAAAGATTCAACAGGGTTTGAGATTGCACAAGTATTTTTGTACTATCAATTCTTCATGTGACTTTCAAACATCATTATGGACCCCTAAGATCACTCATGGCAAGTTTCAAGCCTTGAACCACATCTTTGATCAGTCAATTGGACAGTTGACCTAAAAATCAACTATATTGGGGAAAAAGTCAAGCATGGCCAATTTACAGTCAAACTTCATAATTTTTTATTCAAATCAACATTCTAGACTCATATGTATCATTTGATCAATCTTGGACCACATTTCCTCAAGAAATTTGATCAAATCATCAAAAGGGCAAAATGGTCAAAATTAGGATTTTTATTGAGGAAGGGCAATTTTTGATTTTTGACCTAGCAAATGACCAATTGATTTGAAGCATGATTCCAAGGATTCAATTGCATCATCTTGACCTAATTACATGGTGCAAAACATTTCAATTTCATTGGATTGACAGATGAAATTTGCAGTCAACTGATCAAAAGTCAACTATACATTGAAAAGTCAAACTTTGACTTTTTGGTCAAAATCAAGTACCAAGGGTCACAATTCATCAAGAATTGTCAAAATGTGAAGCTTGGTCATTAAGAAATCAAGGATTTAAGATTAGGGTTTAAAATTGAAAATTTTCTTAACTTAGAAATTTTTCTAAGTATAGAAAATTTCTTATTTTTTCTCAACTTTAGGTCATTTTTTCACCAGGATACAAGATGATTCAAAGGAAGTTCCCAACATGAAAGTTGCAGACCTCCATGAAATATATAACTTTGCTTCACACACTTTTCCCTAAAGATGCTTGGGTCTCAAGATATAAATTTATGAATACATGCTCATGAACTAAATAACTTAGTGAATTTTTTGCCCTAATTTAGGCAGGTTTTGGGCCCAACTTCATGGCAATTTTTCACCAAGTCCCAAGAGGAATCTTGAAATACATTTCAAAGATGAGTTATAGAGAATATTGCAAGCTTTCCAAAATGTCCAAGAACTATTCAAGATCATTTTTTAGTAGGGAGAATCGAAGAGATGAAGTTGGCAATTTCTCACTTTTGATTCAAGCCATTTCATGAAGAACAAAGTTCCAATCAGTACCTATGCTGCCTAATCCATGCTTTACAGGTCCCAAACTTGTTTCTTACTCCATAATTTAATGCTTACTCAGTTGACAAAGCTTTAATCCAAGCCTTAGAGCCATTACCCAAGTTGTAATTCCATAAATGGCATAAAGTGGCCATTGCCATTTTGAAAAAGCTCCACTTTTGCAAACTTTACAAATCTTGAGCATTGAACCTGTCTCCTTTACACATACAAGTACCACAGGCCTAAAGAAAATTGTACAAAACAGATACCAACCCTAAGCCAGCAAGTACAAGCATGTGAAGACTTGTCTCTTCACTTTGCTTTAAAAGCAAGAAAGGTTGCCAAAAGGTGAGGACTTGCAAATCTGTTGGAGGGATGACTTTAAATTGATTTCATACTAATATACAAACTCATTGTAACATAAGCCACGATTACTAGAAGCCTGAAACACTCCTAAACTCCATAATACCATAAAATTGTCCAAACTTGCAGTTTTTGCATAAGCATAACAATCTTTCATTTGGCTCGTGTGTTTCAAGTCTTAACCATCAAAACACCTTACCTACTTGATATCTAACTGATCCAGACCCTCATCCCTATATTGTAACCACTTCTCCATCATCTGCCATTTTTGTTTTCAAAGCTTGCAGGTTGACTTGGATAGAGATTTCCAGGCACTTCCAGAGCAAGGCAAGGATTGGAACACACTCAGGGATGTTCAAGCAAGCTCAAGAAATCATCAAGCCTTCATAAAACTCACTCCAACTCCATCCACGATTTCAACTGAAAGAGGTAAAAATATCAACTTCTATCTCTTCATACAAACATCCATTGGCCACGATTTTTGAATAAACAATGTAGACCTCATTGCAACGAAGTTGTTCATATACATATCTTGCATTTATTTGGCCTGAGTTGAGAGAATTTTGAACTTGAAGTTCCTGGAAAAATTAGGTTTAAATTTAGGGCTTTTAAATTCATTCTGATCTTTGATTGTTAGCTTACATGATTTATATGGTTAGAATCGTGAGACAAAATTCTACAACATTCATGTTATAAGTTTTCCTTTTCATGGAAGAATGAGAAAGTTACAGAGCATCTGGCTGGCTAGAGGAAGAAGATGAAGTACAGGGCCATGGAAGCGTTTCATGTTATGTTATTTTTGTTTCACATTAATCAACGAATGTATAGCCACCCCAGTGGCAAGGTAGCGCATTGGTGAGACCCATGTCCTGGGTTCGAACCTTGGCGCTACCTTTTATTTTTTCACATTTTTCCTTTTCAGTTTTTGGCTTGTTTTTTTTGCAGGAATTGGGCCTCCACGCTGGGCTAAGTTTTTTTTCCCTAACACTCACCATCTGATTGATCAGTATACCCCCCTGGCCCAAATTTTTCATACATTTTTATTTATTTATTTTTGTTTTCATTTTTGTTTATTAATATTTTCTTTAATCCATAAAAATCATAAAATCAAAACATGAAAATAACACACTTGCACACAAGCATCCTTAGGGTTTCTCCACTTGGTTGCCTTATATAAAAATATCCATATTACGCATGCGAAGTATCTTGGCAAAACAAACAAATATAAGATCATAGTCCCTCAATGACGCTATTCAAGGTTGCCTTACAAAATGATCTTGGTCCCTCAAAAATGCCAAGATACTTTGCAAACATTGCTAATCATGGTTATACGATGACCCACGCCTGTCCCGTTTACATCCAAAGATAGGGTTTCTTACCAAACCAATGGTAAGACAACAATGTCAAAGGAATAGGAAATGCATAAGAAAGACATTTTGAGTAGGTAGATTACTTCTAGTTACTTGATCTATTTCCAAACAATTATCCTTTCTATTTTCAAAAAAAAAACACACACATTTCAAAAACATCTTACAAACATTGAAAACATTTTCAAAAGACGAACATCTTTGTATACATTCTTACGAACGAGAATCATTACAAAGATTGCCTAAATAATGGCATCTTTTACAAAATACTTTCAAAACCACACAAAGCACAATTTCAAAAAAAAGCAAGTGATCTAGCAAGTAACTAAGAGCCCATGGAAAACCATGGATGAAAAGGGTGTTAATACCTTCCTTTTTCATAATCTACCCCCCAAACTCAAGAAACAATCTCAAAGGTCTTTCCTGTGCTTTTTCACCTTTCCTTTTGGATAAAAGAAAAGTCGGTGGCGACTCTTGCTAACTGTAACATTTGCGATAAAATGCAAAACCCTCAAGTCAGTTCTCCCACCGTATCACACATATCTTACCTCTTGCATGCCTCCTTCGCTTGGGGCATATGGCCTTCCATGTGTTGCAAGCTTCGACTGTGCCCTTCATCCTCTGTATGCATTCTTTGTTTGGGGTGTGCGAATCCTTCAGTACAAGTTTTTGGTCACACTTTTTGTTTGGGCATATGGTTCCCTTCATACAAGCCTTCGTTTGAGCAAGGATCTCTCACATGTTTGCATGAAGTCACAAATCTGAGACCTACTACATACACCCTTTCGTTTGGCCATATGACCCCTTGCAGGAAAGTTTAAGTGGGCAGTATCTCGCTCGGAAATGGCTTGCTTCAACATACAAATTCTACACTATGCTATTGTCACATGCGAAAGAAGTACGATGGTGGCACATTCAAAGGACTTGCTAGACATGTCTGAATGTCCCAATTGAATGACATGTTTTATTGACCCACCCTAGGAGCATGTATTTAGACCATTCGAAGGAACCCATGAAGGGCTTGGTCGAAAGACACTTATTTGGGCCCCTTCAAAGGATACCCACATGAGTCATTCGAAGGACGCTTCAATTTGAAAAAAGAAATGATTGTTGAAGAGTCTTGTTGAAGGATAGGGCTAGGGGGTCAAGACAAAAAGTTGAGATTCCCAAAGGTACTTATTGACCAAGTCCCATGCGTTTCTAGGTTCAGGCCTGATACACTGGCCATAAGACTCCAAAACTGCTACACAGCAGTCCTGCAACACTGCCTTATTCCTTGCACCAAAATGGCATACAAACACTTCCTCTCGAAAGCTACAAACACAACATGCCTTTTTTGTTTAAACCTTTTGTTTTCCATCCTAAAACATCATCCCAGACCATATATAAATATGAGCCTCCACCACCCATGTTAAGGGCGCCTGAATAATTGCAAGAGAACTCTTGTGAAAATTCCCAAAACTCTCAAACACCTCCTAACGTTTTTTTCAAACACTTCTAAAAACTCAACCCCTTTGCACACTAAGTGAATCCTTCGATTCACCTTCCAAGTGACCATCTAAATAGCCTTTGACCCACTTCCCCAACTATAATATAGTAACCCTTTGATTCATTCTATTACTTGTCATAGAAAGAACCTTCGATCCACTCACACACCCTCCTTCGATTCAGTGACTGCTTGCACAAAGTAGTAACTGGATTAATCTCAGGAAGGCCCCAACGAACTTCCATTCACCACCAAGGAAGACACTTGCAATTTCCTTCAATCTAAGAACTCCAAGAGGTAAGTTCCCTTTAAACTTGAATTTATTTTATTTAAATATCATGTGCACATGCCAATAAAGAGAAATGTAGATATTTCATATAGGGAGCTTGACTATGTTTTAACCCCTGGCATGTAGTTACATTTGAATGTTGCATTTTAAGAATTTAAGACAGCTTCATTGTACCCTTTGATTGGCTAAATGCTCAAGCCTTTCGAATCTCAACCTGAAGGCCCAGCATTCTTACAGTCGAAGGAGTAAGCAAGGAGCCTGAGGCAAATAATGTACCTCACACTGACTCCAAGCCTCAAACGAAGGAAGTAGCCAGTAGAATGCATCTCACATTGCCTCCAGGCCTCAAATGAAGGAAGTAACAAGAAAGGTGGCCTTTCTGACTTCTAGCTCCCAATAGAAGGACAAAACCTTGCTGACCTCCAGCTCCCAATCGAAGGACAGAACCTTGCTGACTTCTAGCTCTCAATCGAAGAACAAAACCTTGCTGGCTCCAGGCCCAAATCGAAAGAGGTCAAAAAGTGCAGAATCGAAGGATGCTTCTACTGGAATCGAAAGAGCTCATTTTTCTTCTTTTTATTTTTATTTTGTCTTTATATTTTCTTGCTATTTCAATATGGTTGTAATAGTGTAGGATTTATTTTTTGCATTTTATTGCTTTTATATAAATGTTAGTAATTAGGATGTATGGCAAGATAAAAACAATAAGTAGATAACCTAAAATTCAAAAGACAAAATGCATGCAATCAAACACATTATTCACACACATGCACCCCTAGAGTAATCTCACTTGTTGCCTCGGAAAAATAGTCATGTCCCTCGAATATGGGCGTTTTAGCAAAGACCCCCGATAAAAGATCGTAGTCCCTCGATGACCCTTAATGATGCCTTCGGTAAACGATCTAGTCCCTAAACGAAATTGCTAAAACATCCCATAGGTTGCCTTCTATGACTATACAAACGTCCCACGTCCGTCCCTTCACATCCAATGATGGGGCTTCTTACCAAATCAATGGTAAAATAGCAACATCTAAGGGAGGAGGAAAATAATACTAGACCCTTTGAGTAGGTAGGATGCTCCTAGTCGATCGCTTGCTCACAACAAAAACATTTTATACACCAACACTTTCATTTGAAACATTTTCAAAAGATAAAGCTCTTTGTACGCGTTCTTATAGAGACGGGAACCATTACAAAGACACTTTTCAAAATACTTTCAAAATTCACACCACAAGCACATTTTCAAACAAAAGCAAGTGATCTAGCAAGAAACTAAGAGCCCGTAGATAACTATGAATGAAAAGGGTGCTAATACCTTCCCTTTTCATAACCTATCCCCAGAACTCAAGAAAATAATCTCAAAGGTCTTTCCTGTTCTTTTCACCCTTTCCTTATTGGATAAAAGAAAAGTCGGTGGCGACTCTTGCTATCCGCAACAATTGAAATCAAATGCAAAACACCCTGTCAGTTTTCCCATCGTGTTACATATCTCCTTTCATATAAATTAACACCGTTCATCTTTTTTCTTTTCTGCACTTTTTCAAATCAAAAACTCTCCCTTCTTCTTCCAAAATTCAACAAACTTTTTTGCAACTTCTTCTTCTTCAAAACACAATCAATGGCGTCCCAAAAGAAATCAAAATCTGGAAAGAGTAAACAAAACTAAGATGATGTTGCTTGCAACCCTTTACTCAAAGTAACAACACCCATCATGATTGGAAATCAAGAATTTGTTCCCATACCATCTCTGAGGAATGAACAAATTGCCATCTATGCTTCTCAGGTAATGATTCCCTTCACTCTTGCTTCTGATACCTTATGATATATGGGTCATGTACTCAATGTATCAGATATATTAAAACTCAAGAGATTCTTTCCTGTTTACCACTTGACTAGACCCATAGCTAGTAAATCTAGGGTTAGTAAGAAATTTGCTGAAAATACTAGGGTAGAAGACGAAACAATTCCCCAGGAAAATACTCCTCAAGAGGGTAAAGAACAAAATGAACCTTCCTTTAAGCTAGACTTCGTCACAGAAGTTCTGAGACCTTTTAGATCAGGTCCATCGAAAGAGGACAAGAAGTACCTTAGATGGTTAGCTAGGATAGAGAAAGAAAAATTGAAAATATGGGAAAACCTGGGAATCTTCGACTTGATTCATCTGTCGAAGTTTGACCCTGAATATTGTCAGCTAATGCTAACAGCTTCCCCGTACTTTTGGGATAGTACTTATATCACCTTTCACCTACCCCGTGGAATGTTAACTCCAACACTCTTTGATGTTGCTGCAATCACGGGCCTTCGAACCACAACAGAGACTTTCATTCCTACCTTGGACGCTGATAACTCCATCGAGTTCAGAAATGCTTCTCCCAGTTACAAAAATTACATTGATCACTACTTGGGATCGATAGACAAAGTTAGTGATCAAGAACACATAGCTTTCCTTGCTTTATGGATTTCTCGATGTGTCTTTTGCTGCAAATCTCTACAAGTCGCCATAAGGTTTTTGACCCTCGCCAACCAACTCCATGCGGGTTGAGATGTTTGCTTGAGTGAACTAATTATTGTTGGACTGTATAAGAGTCTAGGAGAGGCTTCCATAAGATTGAAAAACTTTGAACCAAAAACCAACATTTTATTGGCTGGTCTGTATTGGCTACTTCAGTTGTGGATCAATGCCACCTTCAAACCTTCCCTTTCGAATACAAACCCAATTGATGAATCTGATCTTGAAATCCAGAACAGGATTGTCGAAGGGACTGAACTACTTCGTTTAACCCCAAATGATGGAGGGAAAAATCTAAAAGAGTGCTTCACTAGGAACCTGATGATGTTTGCGAATAGTCACAAATTTACCCGTTCAATGGCACCATTTGCTCAAAGAACACATGGCCCAGAATGGTTCACAAGACCTCTCACTAGTCTTTCGACTGAACAACATATAGAATCCCTCTAGATTTGGGAAGCTTTCTTGATATTTTACTTACTTACCAACCCAATTTTGTCACAAGAGAATTTGGACTCTGCCAAATCCTTCCTGAGCCATTGTACCACCACAAAAGTGACATCTGTCATAGAGGAATGAATTTCACAACTGTCGAAGCAAAGAAAATTATAAGCAAGTTCACAGGCTTCCTTCACCTTAATCTTGTCTTGTTCAAACCTTCAACTTTCTGTACTCAAGACTTTGAAAGTTTGTGGCGAGAACATTATGCCTCCAATATGTTTGGTGTTATTGACTTCAATAATCATATAACCAAAGCTTTTTCCTTTGTGCAGGACAAGACGAAGAAAGGTACGCATCGACACATCAAGGAGATCCAAGCATTCCAAAAGTACTTTGAAAATCTCTACAAGCCTACTGATCTTGGTCGAACCATTCGAGATGCATCTTTGATTTTAAAGGAAAAGTTTACAGCAAAAATCATGCGTTTGAATATACCTTCGAGTGTCAAACCTGAGGATCAGTATGACTTGGCTTTTCAATTAGAGCCCCAAAAATTCCCCATATTGCTTACAGCTGACTTCGCTTTGGCTTGGTATCCACCTTATCCTAACTGGTTAAGCATGAAGGGGGATTTCAAAGTCATGAAACAAGATGCTCTAAAACTCGAAAAACGAGTGGTTACGACCAAGCACACCTTGTACAGTTTCAAAGGCTTCCTTCACTTGGATTTAAAAGATTTCAGAATGGAAACTCCAAAAAGTGAAGGTTTGGAAACCAAGGGCTCCTTGGCTACTCCAAATACATTTCTCTCTTCTCGAAATGATTCTAACCATACATTTATTTTGCAGCTGTTAAAAGAAAACATACCAAGACAGTGAAGCCTACCACGTCTACTGGGTATGCGAAAGCAACCCCACAACCTCAACCTTCAACAACCAATGCCTTTGAGGAAGCTAAAGAAATACTCAAAGTAAACAAGGTAAACTTTGTTAGTCTTTTATCTGTTTTATCTTTCGAATTATGTAACTTTCTCGTTTACATTTTACTTTGTTGTAGGATAGCGGGAAGCCACCTCTCACTCCCAAGAAAAGAAAACATGCCAATGATGATTCGACCACTGCTACAGAAAAGGTTGATACAACGCCTTCCAAAGACACTGCGAATAAGCTTAAGAAGAAAAAGGAGTCGAAGCCTTCTAGTGAAGATTCTCCTTCACAAGGAACTTGTATAGTCTAAAACCTCCCCCCTAGACCCAAGAAAAAGAAATAAAGTTTGGCCTTGAATGTGGTCCATATCTCGGAGCAAATCAAAAGTGATAATTTGATCCCTGGGGTGGAGGGAACAAAGGTAATAACCTTCCACTAAAGGAAGCCTTAAATATCCTTTAAATCTTCTCATTGGTAACTAACACTTCACTTTGCAGGACCAACCAATTCAAGTTACTGAATCTCCAATTCACTACGAAGTACCTCATAGCAGCAGCACTCCATCAATCCATCCTTCCTCAGCGAAGGAATCTAATAAGGGTTCCACTATTGACGCTCATAT
Source organism: Vicia faba (assembly GCA_948472305.1). Taxonomy (NCBI): domain Eukaryota; kingdom Viridiplantae; phylum Streptophyta; class Magnoliopsida; order Fabales; family Fabaceae; genus Vicia; species Vicia faba. The sequence goes on along the minus strand of OX451736.1, from coordinate 587,505,800 downwards.
ACAAGATCTTAAGTAAGAAATCCAAACTTCACCTCATTCCTCCCAGAAGTCAAAGACAAAGGAGTTTGATGATGATCAGGAAGACACTGCTATCCAAGAAGAACCTAATAACGCAAGCTCAGAAGAAAATCATTATGTTGATTCTTCCCCAAAATCTAATAGAGGGTTTTTTGATGAAGGTGAGGTTTTGACGAGTGAAGCCAATGAAACTTTTGCTGAGAAGGAATATCCACCAAAAGATGATACAGAAATATAAGGCAATGATGACAACTATGATCAACCCCAACAAAATCCACATCAAATCAACAATCCTGAAGTGGCCCGGGCTCAAATGTCCATCCTTATGATTACTGAAGATACACTTCCTTCAATCGAATAAATGGAGCTTCTTAAAAATACTAAGCCCCTGGAGTACGTGAAACTTTTCAAAGATCGAAAAGAGTCGCTTACACAAAGTATTTTCCCTAGTCCAACCACTACTTCAAGTGGACTTCGTCTAGTGAAACGAATGAAGCACTTCTACAAAACATTAAGGAAAAAGTCTTTGGGGTTGACTTGTTCTCACTTATGAAGGTGAATGCTACTGCTGGCTTCTCTTTGAGGAAGCTCATTAACAGGATTGATCTGGTTAATTTCCCCCCTACAACAGTTGAGTTTTTGATCGACATGACCACCCTCATCAACAATCTAGAAGCAGATTTTCTCAAGGATAGGAATGTTGATTAGAAGATCACAAAAATAAACCCTTCAAGAGACTAAGTGGTCCAAGGCCTTCGAGTTATCAGAGAAAGCTGAAAAACGCAAAGAAACTCTCAAGCTTGCCCAAGAGGAACATGGTAAAAATGCTAAGTCCATCACGCTCTAGAAGCAACAAATCAAAGAGTTGCAGAGACAAATTTATCAAACAGAGGATCGTAAGAAAGTTCTCGAAGCCATGAAAAACAACGAGGCCAATGAAGAGCTGACTCAAATTGTTCAATTCATTGATGAAGCTAGAGGCTTAGAAGATGAGATCACCGCTCTTCGCACAACCAAAGCTTCGATAGACTGCAGGCTAGGATCCTTGAAAGAAAAGTATGATAAGATGAATGATAACTTGCCTTTCTGAAATTTGTATTTTAATGTTTTTCTCCATTATGCATTAGCTTTTCATAAAGTCCTTTTGTAATATTTTGACATAGCCATTTTGGCACCCTTTTATCTTATAACATGTTGGCTTTGTTATTTTACTACTTTACTACTCTGTCGCAATTTTTAAATCTTGAAGGAAAGGTTTACATTTTTTCAAATACTTACCGTTAATTTTCAAGACTCTTCGATCTTCTGCTATTTCTTCGAGTTTGTAAGCATTGAATGTTTGAATGATTTGAAAGGGGCCTTCCCAATGTGGGGACCATTTTCATAATGATTATTCTTTCGATCCATTGGCAAAATCACCTTCCAAACCAAATCATCATTTGAGAAGACTTTTCCCTTAACTCTCTTATTATACGCTCTGGCTACTCTTTCTTTTTGACTTCTTACAACTTCCAAAGCATGTAACCTTTCTTCATCCAAATCCACCAATTCGTTCATCATCATCTCCCAATAGAGATCTGTGGGAATTTCGTTTTGCCTTTGGATTCTAACTGACTGTAAGTAAATCTCAACTGGCAAAACTGCATCATGTCCAAACGTTAGACGAAATGGAGTTGTGTCCGTTGCCTCTTTAGGGGATGTTCGACAAGCCCATAAGACTTCATATAAGGTTTTGTGCCAATTATTTAAATTCCTGCCCAAATGTCTCTTGATTAGCCCAATGATTACCTTATTAGCTGCTTCGACTTGTCCATTCGCTTGTGCATAATAAGGCGTATATGTTAGTAATTTGAAACCCATATATTTAGATGAACTATTGCATCTTTCGACCAGTAAATATTGATCATTGATCTGCTGAAATAGTTTCTGGGATTCCAAATCTATAAACAATATGCCTCTGGATGAATTTGATGATACTTTATTGATCAACATTCACCAAAGGTATTGCTTCTATCCATTTTGTGAAATAATATATTCCCACTAAAATGTATTTCTGATTCTTTAAAGATGATGGTCTAATTTCGCCAATCAAATCCAATGCTCAACCTCTAAAGGGCCATGGCTTGAAAATTGAATGTAGTTCACTTGTAGGAGCGTCCAGAATTCCTGCATGAATCTGGCACTCTTGGCATCCTTTGGAAAAATCTATACAATCTTTTAAAATTGTAGGCCAATACATGCCATATTGACACAAAAGCCACTTCATCTCGTGACCTGCTTGATGTGCTCCACATGCCCCACTATGCACGTTTGCTAGTGCTAAATAAGCTTCACTTTCTCCTAAGCATTTCAACAAGACTCCTTCTAGAGTTTTCTTAAACAATTCATTGCCTATTAGCACATAACTTAAGGCACGATATTTTACCTTTCTTTCAGTATTTGTTGTTGGATCTTTCAAATAATTTATTATTGGACTTCTCCAATCTGTATCTGATAAGCTATCTATGGCTTATATTTCAAAATGTACTTATTTTGCATAACCTAGTGTTGTACCCCAAAATTTAGCCTCTCACTTATCAAGAATTTGTTCACAAGATCTCCTTGGGCTCAAGACTGCACTAGGGTTTGATCAGCTCAAAACACCTCTTTAGGCACTGATGACCAAAATTAGGGTTTGAGTTTGCACAAGGGTTTTTGAACTTCCAATGCCCCGTATTACTTTCATGGATCATTATGGACCCCCAAGGTTACTCATGTCAAGTTTCAAGCCTTGGATCACTTTTTTGCTCAGTCAATTGAGCAGTTGACCTAAAAATCAGTTGTATTGGGGAAAAAGTCAACCATGGCCAATTTACAGTAAAACTTCATAATTTTTTATCCACATCAACATTTTAAACTCATATGTATCATTTGATCAAGTTTGGACCATAATTCCTCATGAAATTTGATCAAATCTCCAAAAGGGAAAATGGTCAAAATTAGGGCTTTTGACTAGGAAAGGGCAATTTCTGATTTTTGACCTAGAAATGGTCAATTGGTTTAAGGCATGATCTCAAGAGTCCAATTGCATCATTTTTAACTAATGACATGATTCAAAACATTGCAAATCTATTGGATTGACAGATGAATTTTGCAGTCAACTGATTAAAAGTCAACTGTATAGTAAAAAGTCAAACTTTGGCTTTTTGGTCAAATTCAAGTGCCAAAGATCACAATTCATCAAAACATGTAAAAATAGGAAATGTATTCATCAATAAATCAAGAAATAAAGATTTCATTTTGAAAAGTCAAAATTTCTACTTAGAAATTTTTCGAAGTGTCAAAAATTTCTTATTTTTTCATAACTTTGAGCAATTTTTTCATTATGATGCAAGATGATTAAAAGGAAACTTCCAACATGAAAGTTGTAGATCTCCATTAAATATACAACTTTTCTTCACAAAACTTCTCCTAAAACTGTTTGGATCTCAAGTTGTAATTTTGTGAATACATACTCATGAACTAAAAAAGACTTAGTGAAATGTTGCCCTAGTTAGGAAGATTTTTTACCTAACTTCATGGTAGTTTTTCACATAGTTCCAAGGGGAATTTTCAAAAGAAATTCAAAGATGAGTTGTAGAGAACATTTAAAGATTTCCAAAATATCCAAGAACTCCTTGAGATGATTCTTGAGTAGGGATAATCTAAGAGATGAAGTTGGGGTTTTGTCACTTGAATTATAGGTCATTTTCATGATGAACACAAATGCAAATCAATGTTAGGCTGCATAATCTTTGCTTTTCCGGTCTCAAACTTGTTTTTCACTCCATAATTAATGGATTACACAAACTTTTTAGCTATAATCCAAGTGGTTTAAGCTTTATCCAATTCATATTGCCATTTTGGGAAAAAAGTTAACAATATCATTCTTGTAAAGCAAGCTTTACGCATAAAGTCCACTCTTGAGCCTCAAACTTGTTCCCTCTGATCACACTTCATATTCAAAGTCAGAAGCAAGTGTGTTTAAATCATAACCACTCTATCTTAGCAAGTACACAAGACATTGAAACTTGTTTTCTCAAAAAATCACATGTTTAGCTTAAGGATGCAAATTCAAATTCTGATCAACAATAAGTCTCCAAACTTGTTGCTTATAAATAGAAGCACTATTTGTAAGCTAGGGCACGATATTGAAGCCCCTAAAACTCACTCAAACTCCCTCTAATCATAAATTGTCTTAAAACACCATTGTTGTGCAAGTTCTGACTTTACATACCAAACTCACATTTCCCTCGTGCGTTTCTTGGCCTTTTAGTTTCTAAAGCTTCCTTGCATCAAGAGTAACTCATCCCTGTACCTGTTTCACTTCTGTAACACCATCTTCCCTGTCTTCCATAACCAAAAACAGAGCATCACAGTTAGACTTCTCCAGACCATTCCAGCCATCCTCAGCTCAAGCCAACCATTGCATTAGCTTCCTAGAGGTCCAGGGAAGCTAACCTGATCATCAACACTGCCTGAAACAAACTCAAATCCATTTCACGATTTCAATTTTTGAGGTATTTTTCTTGAACTTATATCTCATTACTTAGGCATTGTTAGGCTTGCATTTGTGAAGATAAAATGTAGACCTTATTGCCACGAAGCTGTACATATCCATAGTTTGCATTTACATGGCCTGAGCTTAGATAATTTTAGAGTTGAAGTTTCTGAAATTTTTAGGGTTCAAATTAGGGCCAGAGAAACTCTCATTTATCTTTAACTTTTAGCTTTAGTTATTTACATGGTTAGATTTGTGAGGAAGATGCAACAACTTTCATTTTGTCGTCTTCCATTTTTGTTGAGAAATGAAGAAGTTACAGGTACACCGGCTGGAGGTTGAAGATGAAGTCATTAGGACTTGATTTGCCTTACATGTTTATTGTTTTGTTTATATAAACGGATGTATATTCATCCTAGTGGAAAAGCACGCGCCTGTTAACCTATGGGACCTGGGTTCGAGCCCCAGTGGTACCCTTTTCATTTTCCATATTTTTCACTTTTCTGATTGTTTTTTTTTTGCAAGCGCTGGGCCCTTTGGGCCTGGCTTGTTTTTTTTTTAGTAACTAACCCCCTGATTTGCTTGTACACCCCTGGCCCAATTTCTTTTACTATTTTCTTTTTTTATTATTTCTTCTTTAATATTTTTTATTTATTATTATTGTTATTATTATTATTATTATTATTATTATTATTATTATTATTATTATCATTAAACATGAAAAAATCCAAAAATATTTTATTTACTCTTATTTATTTTATTTTCTTATAAAACAAAAAAATATTAAAAACATTTTTTTTAACAAATTAATTTCTCTTTTAAATAATTAAATATTTAGACTTAGGTTTAATAATTATTTTATTTTTCTTAATTAAAATTAATTTAGAATTTAGTTTTCTTTTAATTATTTAATTTTTAATTTTTATTATTATTTAACTTAAAACTCTTTTTTTTCATAAAAACCCTAAAAAATCTTTTTTTAATTTAATTTCTTTTCTCAATTAGTTTAAGTCAATTTTATTTTAATTTTAACTAATCATTTTTTAATTAGGTTTAGGTTAAACTCTTTTTATGAAAACCAAACAAAAATCATCTCTCTTTCTTTATATTCTTGTATTTATATATTTATTCAATTATTTGTACAAATTCAATTTGGTTGTAATAGACTAATTAGGGTTTAATTTCTTGCAATCCCCATTTACAATCTCCATGTATCCACAAATGTTGTAATAGTGTAGTAACTTTAAATTTCGCAATTTATCGCTTTCATATATACAATGCTAGTAATTAGGGTTTGTATGGAAAGTCTAAAATAAATATTTAGCAAAAACCCTAATTCAAGACTAAATCAAGCATGAAAAATAATGAATTTGCACACAAACACCCCTAGGGTAAACTCCACTTGGTTGCCTTATACAAAATGGCCATATTACGCATGTAAGGTATTTAGCAAAAACAAACGAGTACAAGATCATAGACCCTCGATGATGCTATCTAAGTTGCCTTATAAATGATCTTAGTCCATAAAATAAAATGCTAAGATACCTTACAACATTGCTAATCATGGTTATACAATGACCCACGCACGTCCCGTTTACATCCAAAGATAGGGTTACTTTCCAATCAATGGTAAGCCAACAATGTTAAAGGAAAAGAAAATGAACAAGAAAGACATTTGAGTAGGTAGATTTCTCCCAATTACTTGCTCCATTTCAAAACAAACATACTTGCTATTATCAAAACAAACACATACACTTTCAAACATCTTACAAAACTTGAAAACATTTTCAAAAGATCAACATCTTTGTATACATTCTTACGAACGAGAATCATAACAAAGATTTCCTAAACAATGGCCTCTTTACAAAATACTTTCAAAAACCACACAAAGCATAATTTCAAACAAAAGCAAGTGATCTAGCAAGTAACTAAGAGTCCATGGATAACCATGGATGAAAAGGGTGCTAATACCTTCCCTTTTCATAATCTACCCACTGAACTCGAGAAATAATCTAAAAGGTCTTTCCTGTGCTTTTTCACCTTTCCTTTTAGATAAAAGAAAAGTCAGTGGCGACTCTTGCTAACCGCAACATTTGCGATCAAATGCAAAACCCTCAAGTCAGTTCTCCCACCGCATCACAGAACTGGAAACTCTGATGGGGAAAATTCTAAAAGTGGGGTTACCTTAGGGATATATCACATTTATTTGCTAACATTGTTTGACTTGTATGCTTTACATTATGGTTCTTTATTTGGGTTTGAATCCTCTACCCGGATTTGGGATACATTATAGGTAAGTAGCAATACGTTGTGGAAACTGTGCAGGGTATACTGACATGGTCTAAGAAATAGCTACGTTAGTGCGACATATTTGTGAGTACCGGTAGCTTTTGAGTTAATCAAAGAGAATACGGGGCCACTGAGTGATGTCGTGAAACACTAATGAACTTTTAGAACCTTTACTTGACCAACTTGGTCTTTAGGATGTAGTGAGATGACCGGCTTTGGTGCAGTCCGAAGTTGGTAGATACTCGATACTACATTCATTGAGGATTGGTTTCTTGGGATATTTAGGTCGCCATTAAAGAGGCTTGTACTGAAACAATGACCAAGGAAACAAACCAATGATATTGAGCTCCTTAGAACCCGGTTACTATTACTAGGACAAGTTTAAGCCAACTAAACTTCAAGAGGGTACTTACCTATGAAACTCCATGCAAGCCTAAACCTAAGGATTTGTTTGTTTTGTTTGTATATGCATACTTGTACATAACATCATGAACATCATGAACATCATATACATCCACTAACCATTTCAAGGATTTTGGGATTCATCTTTGTTCTTGTTTTGTAGGATATGGATTCACTTCGCAGGAAAACTATTCAAGTCAACCTTGTAAGGATCCCTCCACAACTTAAGGAGCTAGCTTCAAGGATTCCTGAAAACTCTCCATTTACCGAGAGACATGGTCGCCTACTCAACTTGGTCACCTCCAACACAGATGAGGATATGATGAAGGTGCTCTTTCAGTTCTTTGATCCTTTACACCATTGCTTCACATTTCCCGATTATCAACTTGTGCCAACTTTGGAAGAATTCTCCCAACTTTTGAGGACTCCAATTCTCAATCAACTACCTATCAACGGTATGGAAAGAGACCCAAAGACAGAAGATATTTCTTAAGCTCTACACTTGCACTCATCTGATATCACAACTCATTGGGAAACAAGGATTGGTGTCAAAGGTTTCTTAGCAAAGTTCATGTTTGAGAAAGCCTAAAGTTGTTGGAATTCCTTGGACTTCCAAGCCTTTGAGGAAATTGTGGCTCTCCTCATCTATGGGATGGTTTTGTTTCCAAATCCTGACCAACTCATAGATGTCAACATCGTCAAAATCTTCATATCCCACAACCCGGTGCCTACATTTCTAGGAGATATCCTACACTCTTTTCACACTCGCACAATGAGGAAAAGAGGTGTTCTTATGTGTTGCACTCCTCTCTTGGCAAGGTGGTTTATTTCTCATCTTCCCCAATCTTTATAAAGAATGAGCAAGGCTCAAGGTGTTCACAAAGGTTGATGACGCTCAAACATTCAGACATTCATTGGTGCTCTCGATCCAAAGAGAATGTTATCATTGCCGACCGTTATGGAGAATTCCATAATGTCCCTTTACTTGGAATTAGGGGAGGTATCACCTACAACCCATGTTTAGCCTTAAGACAGTTTGGTTACGCCCGAAGGGGTGGCCCACACGAGATGCTGATTCAAGGTTTGGTATTTGACTACGACAACGACGATCAAGGTCTTCGCTAGAGATTTATCCGAGCTTGGAGGATGGTGAATAAGGTGGATAGCAAGACTTTGGGGCATAAAAATTCTATCCCTCTTGAGCCTTGCTTCAAATGGGTACGAACTCGTGCTCAGAGCCTTATGATGCCTTACCCCTCCATTCTGCCAGTAATCATTGAGCCTGTCATGGAGGGAGATGTTCCATACACTATCCTACATCCTGATATGCCCACCTCTCTTGAAGACCTACAAAGAGATTGGATACAACTCAAGGGGGAGCGAGATAATTTCGAAGCCTAATTCTACGCAAGCGAGAAGAAGGTTTTGGAACTCACTAGGCTAATTCATGAGGAGCTGACTCTTAATGCCTACATTGCACCAAAGAGGATGTGTACTACCTTTCTACCTTAGAGTTTCTTGTATTTGTCTTGCCCAAGAAGGCATTGATGTACTCGAGCTTTAATCTATTAATATAACGTGTCTTTCCTTTTTGTCTAAAACAAATTTGAATCTTAAAATCCTTGAAAACATTTGCATATGCATTTATCATTCATCATAACATAAGAAGGTCTTTTGTAATGAGTCTCATCATCTCTCTACTGTTTATTTCAGTAAGATGGATCTCGAGCTAATAGTGAAGGACCTCCAAGCTCAGACTATGCAGTTTCAACAGTTGCTCTTGACCCTAGCCAAGGGACAAGAAGAGTTGAAGACTTTGCTAGCTGAGGAGAAGAAAAAGAAAACAAAGAAGGTAACTGGAGTCCAAAACATAGGAAGAAGATTTCATGGGCAGACAAGAAGGACTTTAGACTTTGCAACGACATCTGGTGAAAGAGACAACCAAGATGGGAAAGGCAAGGAAACAATTGTCCCGTTAGAATCAGAAGAGGAAGAGGAAGAAGAAGACTATTCTGAAGAACAATACCCTCCAGCTGATGACAAGTATAAACATCTCGAAGAGTGTTTGAGTGCGATAGAAATCCAAAAGGTTCCTAGCTTGGACTTTGAGGAATTGGGGTTTGTGTCGGGGATTGTCATTCCTTCCAAATTCAAATCCCCTGTATTCACCAAGTATGACGGAGACTCATGTCCAAAAATGCATCTCTGATCCTATGTAAGGAAAATCCATCCCCATACCGCTGACAAAGACTTATGGGTACACTTCTTCCAAGACAGTCTGTCTGGAACTCAACTTGACTGGTTTTACCAACTAGAAAGAGCCAATGTTCACAATTGGGAAGATCTTGCTGCAGCCTTCTACAAACAATACCAATACAATATTGATCTTCCGCATACCCGTACTCAACTCCACAGTATGGCCATGGTTTCCAATGAAGGTTTCAAGGACTATGCACAAAAATGGAGATATTTGGCCGGAAGAGTTCAACCCCCTCTATCTGAGAGAGAATTGGTAGACATGTTCTTGGGCACCTTGTCTGGTCCCTTCTTCAATCATTTAATTGGAAGTTCATCTGCAGTTTTTATTGAACTGATATTGACCAGAGAAAGGGTAGAAACCGGTATAAAGAGTGGGAAGATTCAGAAAGATACATCCTCTTCTGCAGCTGTAAGAAAGCCTTTCATCGGAAAGAAAGAAGTGGTTGTTGTTTATCCTCAAAGAAATCAAGATAGGGTCGAGCGCCGACCAATAGTGGGGGCTATGATGATTCCTAAACTGGCGCCTGATCAGCAAAGAAACAATCAACCGAGGATGGAATGACCGGTCAGACAGTTCACCAGAATTAACATGACCACGTCTCAGGTATTACCGCATTTACTAAGATCCAATTTGGTGACCTTGAAAGAAGCTCCGAAAAACCCCAACACAACATCTCCTCACTATCATCCCAGTGCCTGTTGCGCATATCACTCTGAAAGTCCCGGACATTACACTAATAATTGTTGGGCTCTAAAAAACAAAATACAAGATCTCATTGAAGCAAAAGAGATTGAATTCGATGCGCCTGAAAAGCCAAATGTCATTTCTGCCCCTATGCCCAGACATGGACATAATACCAATGTCATTGAAGAAGAAATGTTTGTTACTTCAGTTGATGAACTTATGACCCCACTTCTGACTATTAAAGTAAACTTGTTGAATGCCAGTGTACTCCCGGGTTGTGATGAAGTTTGCCATTTATGTTTGTCCTCACCAACCAGCTGTCCTTTGTTGAAAGCAGGCGTTCAGTGCCTAATTGATAACAAAGAAATTTTATTCGAGAAGATTTTTGTTCCACCTATTCCTTTTGAAGATGTTTCTATCATTACCATTTCCGCCAATTCTTCCAAGGTCTCCACCAAAAGACCCTTTAGAATTACATCAGTTCCGAAAGCAACTCCTTTAATAATTACAATGCCTGGACCAATCCCATATTCGTCAGACAAAACCATACCATGGAATTATGGAGGGGATGTCTACTACAGTGGTATCAAGTAGGACTGGCCAGTCGCCGAAGATTCAAGCTCCGAGAAAGTCAACTCCGACATCAGTAATATTGCAGGAAATAGCAAGATTACCCAAAGCGGAAGGATATTCTCTCCAGAAATTGCTCCCCCAAAAGCAGTTTCTAGACCCGTAATCATTCCTGTTGTTGCTCCCTCAAAAGTTGTTCCCGGTCCTACAATCATCTCAGCCAATACTCCAACTGACAAAGCTGTTACAACCCCTGTTATCATTCCTACCAACACTCCTGCTGCCAAATTAATCGAGACTCGAGGAAAAGGTGTTTTGGTTAAGTCTGTCAAGATGAAGACACAATCATTGGCTATCCTTGAGACCTCCCAGAAAGAGATGGAGGAAATTCTGAAGATCATAAAAAGAAGCGGCTACGATGTAGTTGAACAACTGGGGCAAACCCCCACTAAAATTTCCATGCTGGCATTATTACTATGTTTCGAGGCGCATGCAAAAGCCTTGGTAAAATTCCTTAAAACCGCCCATGTACCTCAAGAGACATCTGCCGATCAGTTTCAAGACTGCGTAGCCAGCCTAACTGCAGATAATGTTCTAGGTTTTTCAGATGATGATCTAACGCCAAGAGGAAGGAAGCATAATGAGGCATTGCGTGTCTCATTTGAATGTAGGGGCACAACCCTGGCTCATGTTTTGGTGGACATTGGCTCATCTCTGAATGTATTACCTAAAAAATCTCTTGATAGGCTTGACTGTGAGGGATTGACTTTGAAGCCAAGTAACATAGTAGTAAGGGCTTTTGACGGCTCAAAAAGGATGGTACATGGGGAGGTAGACATTCCCATAAAAGTTGGAACACAAACATTTGATTCAACTTTTTACATAATGGATATTCGTCCCTCATATTCTTGCTTGCTAGGCCGACCATGGATTCACAATGTTGATGATGTCACTTCTACATTGCACCAAATGCTTAAATATCCGATTCAAGGGAAGATTATCATCGTTCATGGAGAAGAGAAGTATATGATCAGCCATCTCAATTCCTTCAGATATGTGGAATTAGATGGTGAATTTATTGAAACTCTATTCCAACACTTTGAAGAGGTCCCACAAGATATGGCAGTAACCAAGGTTGTTCCCAAGATCACAAGGCCTTCACTCCGGATGTCATCTCTGAAGGATGCCAAAGCAGTGGTAGAAGAAGGTGGGTGCACTATCTGGGGAAAACTCTCAGATATCCCATATAAGTCTGACAAGTTTGGCCTGGGTTTCACTTCAAGTGCTCAGAAGGTTGTACGTCGCGCTCGTGCTGGAGGACCACCCCTGAAGATCAGCAATCACGAGGTAAACTCCATAAAAGATGATGAAGACAGTTGTGACTTGGAGGAATGGATATTCCCAACTGTCAATGGGGGGCTCAGCAACTAGGAGGCTAGAGATTTTGTCACGATCACTTTTATCCTACAGTAATTTGTCTTTACATTTTGTTGGATCTGTAATATTAAAACAATTCACACTCTTAAAACCTTGTGTCTTACCCGAGGCACAATGGTCCATTTGTAAGGGTTATTATCTCATTTTCATATGACATCAATGAATCATGGACGTTTTCGCATACAAACTTTTGTGCTCATTTTTTTTCTTTTTAAATTTTTTATTTCTTTCAAGGATAGATATACCCTTACACACACTCACACTCATAATGCAGGTATACATCCATTCAGGATCCCATGGGTAACGATACTGCTATGGCCTTTTGTGACTCTGAGAATCTAATCTACCAAGTCTAAGAAGAAGGTGAGGAAGATTATGAAGTGCCAAGGGAACTTGCCAGACTACTATAACAAGAAGAGAGAACCATTCAGCCTCACGAGGAACCCGTGGATACAATCAACCTAGGTACCGAAGAAGACAAAAAAGAGGTCAAGGTGGGTGTCAATCTGGTATTTGCCTGGTCGTATGAAGACATGCCAGGACTTGATGCAGATATTATGGTACATCGTCTGCCTATGAGAGAGGATTGTCCGCCAGTAAAGCAAAAGGTTCGCTGCATGAGGTCTGATATGTTAGAAAAGATTAAGGCAGAAGTCATGAAGCAATTCAATGCTGGATTCTTGGCTGTCACCTCTTATCCCCAATGGGTTGCCAATGTTGTTCCCGTGCCCAAAAAGGACGGCAAAGTGTGAATGTGTGTGGACTACATAGATTTGAATAGGGCAAGCCCTAAGGATGATTTTCCACTCCCCTACATTGATATTCTAGTCGACAATATGGCACAACACAAAGTGTTTTCCTTCATGGACGGTTTCTCAGGTTACAACCAAATCAAAATGGCGCCTGAGGACATGGAGAAAACAACGTTTGTCACGCAGTGGGGCACTTTCTGCTATAAGGTGGTGCCATTCAGACTGAAGAATGTTGGGGCAACCTATCAGCGTGCCATGGTAGCTCTATTTCATGATATGGTACATCACGAAATAGAGGTATATGTGGACGACATGATAGCCAGATCTCAAACAGAAGAAGAGCATCTTGATCACTTATAAAAACTGTTTGAGAGACTGAAGAAGTACAAGTTGTGGTTGAATCCAAACAAATGCACATTTGGGGTACGGTCTGGTAAACTCCTAGGCTTTACCATCAGCAACAAAGGTATTGAAGTAGATCCTTCCAAGGTAAAAGCAATACAAGAGATGCCTACTCCTCGTACTGAGAAGGGAGTCAGAGGGTTCTTGGGACATTTGAACTACATTGCCAGATTCATCTCTCACCTGACAGTTGCTTGTGAACCAATCTTCAAACTGTTGAAGAAAGATCAAGTAGTCAAATGGAATGATGAGTGCCAAGTTGCTTTTGACAAAATCAAAGAATACTTACAAGAGCCTCCTGTGTTGATTCCACCAGTCAAGGGAAGACCATTGATCATGTATCTGACTGCTTTAGAAAACTCAATGGGGTGTGTATTGGGATAGCATGACGAGCCTGGCCGAAAAGAGCATGCTATTTATTACCTGAGAATAAAGTTTACCGACTGTGAAACCAGATATTCACTGCTCGAGAAAACTTGTTGTGATCTGGCATGGGATGCTCGCCGGCTAAGACAGTATATGTAGACTGATACTACTTTGTTAATATCTAAAATGGATCCGATAAAATACATCTTCGAGAAACCTGCTCTCTCCGGGAGAATAGCAAGATGGAAGATGTTCCTGACAGAATATGACATACAGTATACTACCCAGAAAGAAATAAAGGGAAGTGTATTAGCTGATCACCTTGCTCACCAAGTTGTAGAAGACTACCAATCCATGAAATTCGAATTTCCAGATGAAGACATCATGACGGTAAATAACTGTGAAGAATTCAGGCCATATGACGGACCTGAACAAGGATCTCGATGGAACCTGTTCTTTTATGGGGAATCCAATGCACTTGGAAATGGTATCGGTGTTGTACTCATATCTCGGGAAGGGTGTCATACTCCCTTTACCGCAAGACTCTGCTTCAATTGTACAAACAACATGGTGGAATACGAAGCATGCATCTTTGGTCTCAGAGCTGCCATAGACTTGGGGATCAAATCCTTGGATGTATTCGAAGATTCAGCTTTGGTTATCAGTCAGATCAAAGGGGAATGGGACACCAAACACCCTAACCTTATCCCTTATAAAGAACATGTTTTGACATTGTTACCACATTCTGAGAAGATTACCTTCGAGCATTTCCCGCGAGAAGAAAATCAGCTAGCAGACGCTCTAGCCACAATGTCATCTATGTTTAAAATTAATTGGGATAACGAGGCTCCCCGGATCACCATCAAACGAATGGAGGGACCTGCACACTGTCACGAGATTAATACTGAAGAAGTAGTGAACCAGCCTTGATTCCACGAAGTCAAAAAGTATCTCGAGGCTCAAGAATATCCAGAAGGAGCTTCAATCAATGATAAGAAGTTCTTAAGGAGATTCTCTGCTAAATTCTTCCTTAGTAATGGCATCCTGTATAAACGCAATCATGACTCTGTGTTACTTCGGTGCGTAGATAAGGTTGAAGCTGAAAGGATCATGGCTGAATTGCATGAAGGCACTTTTAGCACCCATTCAAGTGGGCATACGATGGCAAAGAAAATCCTACGGGCAGGCTGTGATTGGTGGATCTGGAACTGACTGTTTAACGCTGGTTCGCGAAATGTCGCGGAAGCAAGAGTCGCCACCGTCTTTTATTTTCTCCAAATGGAAAGGACAAAAGCACAGAAAAATTCCTTATAGAGATTGCTCTCGGTTCGGGAGGTAGGTTATAGAAAGGGAAGGTGTTAGCACCCTTTCTATCCATGGTTATCCATGGGCTCTTAGATACTTGCTCAATGTGTTTTCAAAATTGTTTGTTTGCTTTTCAATGTGGGTTTAAAAAGTTTCTTTTGAAAAATTTCAGATCGACTCGTACGTCAGAGTATTTGAAAAGTTTGCTTTGAAAGCTTTTGAAAAGTGTGGTGTGAAAAGTATTTTTGTTCGTTTTGAAATTAGAGCAAGTATCCTTGAGAACCTACCTACCCTAAGGAATTCGTCTGTGTAAGAGTCCTTAAAAGTAGTGCCATCCCACCATTGAGAGGTAGGTAGCACCACCGTTGGAGGTGTTCGGGTCAATTCGAGTTTGTAGGGACATGGTGATCACCAGAGCAATGGGAAGACACCTTAGAAGCTACCCTCATGCCAGGTTCCCGGATCATGAGGACTTACTAAGACATCATCTACTCGACGATCACCTTTCGAGGCAAGGCAACAGTGAGGCGTACCCTAGGGGTGGTGTGTGATTTGTGTGTCAGATTCATTTATTTTTGTCTTGTCAGGTTGTTGGTGATCTAACGTTTTGTTTTTATTTTTGTCATTCATTCTTGCATGCATTTATTTAACAGTTAAAAAAGTGCGGAAAGATAAAATTCCTAAACTATTACAAAGGCGCGGGTCCACATCGCCAAATTAAACCAGGACCCGATTTGACAGAAAAATAAATAAAGTGCGAGAAATAAAATGTCCGAGTTTACAAGGCTTTGGGAGAATTACATTAATATTATAAGAAATAAATAAAATGTGCGAATTGAATTAAAATTGAAAACGAGGGCGTTGGACCCTTTTGAAGTTAAATTGAAATTAAAAATTAATTAATTATTTATTGAAATAAAAGAAGTGTTTTTTAGGTTTTTTTGTATTTATGAAATAAGAAAATTAAAATTAAAATTAAAAGAAACTCTAATTCTAAGTTATTTTTAATTATTTGAGAAAAATGTTAAAGTTTAACTTAATTTACTAAAGAATTTATGTACATGTTTATTTACAAAATAAATTAGTAGTTAATAATAATAATAATGATGAGAAAATTATTTATTAAAAAAATGATGAAAAAGTTAAAAAAACCTAATTTCTACATATTTAATTTATTAAGAAAAATATTAAAGTTTTGAAACCTAAATTAATCTAATTAATTGTTTAAAGTTTATTTACAAAAATAATAATAATAAAATTAATATTAATAAAATAAACATTTTTTTTGATTTTCTGTATTTTATATTTATTATGAAAATTATTTTATGGAATTAAAAGAAAACAATTAAAAAAAACAATTAAAAGAATAAAAAGGAAAACAAATAAAAATTAAAAATTGAGCAAACCATGGGGGTATTCAGACCCAAAGGGAGGTTTTTTTTTGAACGGTCTGCATTCTTTGGCCATTGGATTGAGTTTCATGCATAGGTTGTTCTACTTTGGCCAATTGGCTTTTGGCTTTTGGCCATTTGTGTTCTGGCTTCAACGTTCCATTAATCTCTGGCTTAATGTCTGCCTCGCCATGTATTGGTGTCATGCATAAAATGTTCTACTTTGGCCATTTGGCTTTTGGCTTTTGGCCATTTGGCCTCAACGTTCCTTAATGAACCTGCATGGGATCCTGTCTAAATCTGCAGTGTTGAACCTCATGAACACATTAAATAAAATCATAAAAATTCAAATAAAACCAACATATGAAGAAATTTAATGTTTAGGCACAATATGGCATGTATGAATGATTATACCCTTTTGATCATGGAGATCAAATCAATCTTACCCTTACTGGAAGACTAGTGACCTGAATGCTTTTATGCCTTACTGGAAAATTAGGATCATGGAGATCAAGCCAGCCTTATCCTTACTGAAGAAGTAGTGAGGTATTGGTTTATAACTGTGATGTCTTGCTTGTAGTGAGAAAGGGATTTGTAATAAGGATTTCAAGGTTTTAGGGTTCTTGAAAGAGTTTGATATTCTAACAGTGTTGTGGCAAGGTTTTTTTTCTCTCTTTTCCTCCTCTCTTTTTTTCTTTTCTTCTCTTTTGTTTGTGTGACAAGAAGGTGATTACATAGTGGAAATTAGGGTAAAGAAAATGGGCTTTGAATGTGCAATTGGGCCTCCAATATTCACTTGAATTCGTCACTTTCCAGGCTAAATCGCAGGGACTTAAGTGCATTTTTTGAAGTTGAAATGTGAAAACAAAATGTAGCCGACATCGAGAACTAACTCCTGTCCGAAAATCGACTCAATCGGATAAACGGTGAATTAGTTATGAATTTTTGAAGTTTCAGCTCAGACAAACTTATTTTGGGCTTCAGTGTCGACTCTGACACGTTCTTCAATAAAAAACTGGTATTGATCGGTGCATAATTTGGTCTCGACTTTTGAAGCAAAGTTGTAGATCTATGAGTCAGTAACCTTGTGTAAAAATATGAGTCCAATCCGATAAAAATTGACCGAGTTATGAATTTTCGAAGTTTCGGCCCAGATGAAATAATATTCAGCATTCAGGATTTTCAGCGTGTCACGCACTCTGAGCAAAAAACGAAGGCCTTTTGAATACCGTTTGAACTCAATACCTTCTGTGAAAATGTTGCCAACTCAATTTGTGAAATTTTGGCACCGGAACCAGCTCGATACGATGAAAATCGACCAAGTTATGATTTTTTGAACATGACGTAAATAAACTTCTGTCACAAATTTTCTGTGCGGAAATACTTGATAAATTCACATTTTTGAAGACCTTATGATCGAAATTGGCTTCCAGCCGTGAGAGATGAAAAAGTGGATAATGTCAAGACGGAATTTTGGCCACTGGAACAGGTTAAAAACGAGTCACGATCTTCAAGTTATGAATTTTTTAGCGCGTAAAAACTGCACTTTCAGCACACTTTTTCACCATATTTCTTCAAGAAAACTCACGCATTCGGATACCTTCTTTAAAGAATTGACTCTTGAGCCGAACCTGAATTTGAGAATATGTTATCAGAGATATCTTGGCGAAAGAATACCTGAATATGACACGCCAGGTTGGACTTGTGAATTTTTCTTGAAATATTTTGAGAAATATGGGAGGGCAAATTTTGGGGTACAACAGTTGCCCCTGTTCAATCTTCTTAGACCTGAGGATGCAGATTGGCTGACGTGCCTTTCGTAATCCGAGGGTAGAAGATGATTGGACACTAGAGTGCCCAGAAATTTGCGCTCACATAGTAGCAATGATGATGAGGGAATGGGCTTATAGATGCCATTTGGATGTTGCTTGGATAGGATGATGGGCTTATAGATGCCATCTGGACGTTGATCGCGTAAGAGAGTCCTTAGCGAGAACCTGCATACCTGCAAAAACAGAAAAATGAGTACCTGACACGTCGCAGGAGCTGATTTTAGATGCTTGATATAGATATGTCCTGACTGGTTACAGGAGCTGGGTCTGGAGCTTCAAACGTTGATGAATGAACCAGGGATGGTTACTGCCTTAGCATGGATGGTAAGAGAATCCTGAATGATTTCAACCTCAACAACGCTCGTTGAGAAAATCTTGGTGGGAATTACCATCTTCGTAGTGTCAGGAAGAGAACCGAAGGACATTATAATCTCAAAGGGAGTCACCTCACTCACCGTTGGAGAGGGAACTATAGGAAATTATAATCTGAAAGGAAATATCACCTCACTCGCCGTTGGAGAGGGGACCATAAGAGAATATCACCTCACGCTCATGCCGGAGAGGGGAACATCTAAAGAAGGAATTACCACCTCACTCGCCGTTGGAGAGGGGACCATAAGAGAATATCACCTCACGCTCATGCCGGAGAGGGAAACATCTGAAGAAGGAATTACCACCTCACACGCCGTTGGAGAGGGGACCATAAGAGAATATCACCTCACGCTCATGCCGGAGAGGGAAACATCTGAAGAAGGAATTACCACCTCACACGCCGTTGGAGAGGGGACCATAAGAGAATATCACCTCACGCTCATGCCGGAGAGGGAAACATCTGAAGAAGGAATTACCACCTCACACGCCGTTGGAGAGGGGACCATAAGAGAATATCACCTCACGCTCATGCCGGAGAGGGAAACATCTGAAGAAGGAATTACCACCTCACACGCCGTTGGAGAGGGGACCATAAGAGAATATCACCTCACGCTCATGCCGGAGAGGGAAACATCTGAAGAAGGAATTACCACCTCACACGCCGTTGGAGAGGGGACCATAAGAGAATATCACCTCACGCTCATGCCGGAGAGGGAAACATCTGAAGAAGGAATTACCACCTCACACGCCGTTGGAGAGGGGACCATAAGAGAATATCACCTCACGCTCATGCCGGAGAGGGAAACATCTGAAGAAGGAATTACCACCTCACACGCCGTTGGAGAGGGGACCATAAGAGAATATCACCTCACGCTCATGCCGGAGAGGGAAACATCTGAAGAAGGAATTACCACCTCACACGCCGTTGGAGAGGGGACCATAAGAGAATATCACCTCACGCTCATGCCGGAGAGGGAAACATCTGAAGAAGGAATTACCACCTCACACGCCGTTGGAGAGGGGACCATAAGAGAATATCACCTCACGCTCATGCCGGAGAGGGAAACATCTGAAGAAGGAATTACCACCTCACGCTCACCGTCGGAGAGGGAACCACAAAAGACTATCACCTCACGCTCACCGTCGGAGAGGGAAACATCTTGAAAAAGGAATTACCACCTCACGCTCACCGTCGGAGAGGGAACCACAAAAGACTATCACCTCACGCTCACCGTCGGAGAGGGAAACATCTGAAAAGGACTTCTGGAAGCAGTATCAGAACGTCACCATCGCTGGGCTTACATCTGAAACTATATCTGGAAGGGAATCTGGAAGCAGCATCAGAACGTCACCATCGCTGGGTTTACATCTGAAACTATATCGAGAATGAGTTGCATTGGTTGATAATAATCATTTTTGTATTGATCTTTTCCCTGAAAAGGTAGAACATAATTGTATGCAAAATCATGATGCATGAACTGTATGTTTTCAAGATCAATGAGATTCGTGTAATATGATGCATATGCCTGCTATAATGATGTATGTGACGTTTTATGAATGTATGTTTTCGTCGTGAAAAATAAATCCTTGACGGGTGCCGGGAAGTCGCATCCTGGGCTGTTGTGGAGGAATAGCTTTGCTTCCGCTGGGGAGGATAGCTGCAAGTATACCGGTAGGAGAAGATAACTCCGTGGGGGATCAAACTTGGCAAATGGAGGGTTCTGCGGGGAGAAACAGATATTCTAGCGACCATGCTGGGAAGCAATACTCTGTGGAGAGAGATGCCTTGCTGAATTTGTTGAGGATGACTCGTTGAGGATACCTTGCTGTATGGGAAGTATGAATGGACTTCGCTGGGGATAAGAAGATTCTGTCGACGACGCTCTTTCCTTGGCTTTTGGCTGAGGATAACCCAGTTATATCCTGTTAAGGAAATAACTCTTTAAATCAAGCCGGACGACGCGTTCGTGCTTTGAGAGGGGTAAGCTTCCAGTATCTACTGGGGATAAGCTTACTGCTTGGGGAGATGTATTCCAACTTTCCTGAGGAAGCTGGGTTGGACTCTTCTGGGGAAGTTTGGAACTGCATTGGCTATGTTTTTCAACGGAGCTTACCCTGATACCCTGGAGGATAGAACAATCAGACTGCTCAGACCAACCTTTATTGCCCCTGTTTTGGTGGAAGAAGATACTGGTGGAGCCTTGATAACTGCCTTTTGACAAACCTTCTTCTGACAGGCAAGTGACGAGGTGCCGGGACATAGTCGTACGCTTTTGATCCCTAACTTTTGCCTGGACCGCCCTTTCGGGTTTTCAGTCCACCGGGATACCCATTTTTGCCCAAGCCGCCTTTTCAGGTTTTCGACTTGCCGGGTGTACATATTTTTTCATTTCATCCCTGATTTTTGCCCGAACCCTTTTGGTTCGCCGGGAAGCCCTTATTTTGCCTAGGTGTGTCAACCTAGCGGGTCTTTGATTTTGCGTAGTATCTTTTCGACTATGTCCGTGCTTTCAGAATGCAGGGAGTTGCCCCTGTTATAAGTGCTTTGTCATGCCACCAGAAGGTGTTTGATCCGGCAAGATTTGTTATTGAAATGCCCCAAGTGACTCAGGCGGAGATTTGCCCCAGGCCATTTTTACCTTTGAGAGATTCTCCGAATCTTGACTGGGTTGCCCCAGATGATGGACCATGGTCATGTCTGCCCCTTGATTGGAAGTACTTTTGTTCACTAGGTATTCATCGTGCGGATTTCCCTGCTGTTCAAACAAAAAGTCATATGCCAACAAAGTTATGTTAAAAATGCAAAGCTTATGTCTGTCTTGAAGATTTTGAAAATGCATTTTTTTATAAAACAAATGATTGTTTGTAAAACGTGATGTCAACTCCGTATTTACCGTAAGCCTTAAGGAGTCAGGATACCTTTCGTACAGTATGCTTTCGAACTAACCCATGCTTCAGCTAGGACTTTTAAGGGTTATAACGTGGCCTGGTTCACGGTTTAAGAAACAAAGGATAAAGGCTCAAATTATTTGTACCCACCCGCTCTTCGTGATGTTCTCCAAACCTAAACTCAGCTGATCATACGTTAGACCTTGTTTGAGTCTTTGCTCTGATTTTCCGGTGATGATTCGAATATTGATGATTTATTTTGAATAGGCAGTCATTTTTGCTTTGGTTGAGGGTTTGTGAGACCTCTTTCTTGATTTTTATTATCCCTTTCTTTTTTTTGCCTGAACTGTTTCCTTTTTGGAATTACAGTCAGCGGGATGCCCTAGTTTCATAAGTCCCCTTTGTAGGTTTAGACTTTTTGGTCTTTTCATTTATGAATTTTGATGATGACTGCCTGTCCTTTTGATTGTTCTGAACCATCACTGCCTTTGTTCGTTTTGTAAAGATCTCTTCGGTGCCATTCGTCATGCACTTGGATCAACTGAGAGACTACCCTGCCCCAGGTTATGATTAAGGGTTTTAATTTTCGAAAATAAAAAACTCCTACTTCTTTGGCTCTGATGGGTTGACGAGGGATTATCATCCTTATAACTCCAGTGTTTAGGGGTTGAAACAATGCCTGTACCTCATCAGCGGGGTCTGTTCAAAAGCATACTGTAGATTGTGGTATCGTTTTCGTCATCCTCCCTCAAGAGGCTTAGAATTAATGAGGGTTGATCATCAGAAAAAATATGAAAATAATTTGCGTATAGTGAATACGAATATATTGCTTCAAAACAGACGCATGCGATGCATTAATGAGATAACAATGTTTAACAATGAACAAATGTTTGAATAATCAAAAGGGAATTACAACTTGAAAAATCCTAATGAACAAAAATTTCTAGTTTGAGATAGCCATCTCAGATGGAGAATTCTCAGCGGAATATTTTCATCTCGCCATCCGGCATGAACTCTATCACCCCTTCGTCAATCAAATCCTGAATTTTGTTCTTCAAGGTCCAACAGTCGTCTGTAGCATGCCCCGGGCTGTCTGAATGATAGGCGCAGTGGGTGTCGGGGTTATACCTCGAAGCTGTCCTGTTGGGATTCTTTGGAGGGTCCTTTAGAGTGATCAGATTGACCTCCAGCAAGCGCTTCAGTATAAAGGATGAGGGTATATCAGTCTCCGAGAAATGTCTTCCGGGCGCATTTCGTTTACGCTGACTAACCCGTTGAGGCTGGGCTCGTGACCCTGAAGCAAGCTGAGGAGATTTTCCTTTGTCTTCTTGCCCCGCATGTGGTTGAATGATGGCTGGAGCTTCCACCTTGGCTGTTTGCCCTACTGGATTATTTTGAAGCAGCTTGGTGACGAGAACCCGGAGCTCTTCTTGTTTTTGAGCTAAGTCCTGAATGAGAGTCATTTGGCCCACCAACTGCCCCATCATTTGGATCTTCATGGTTGCCAACTCAAATTGTAGCCCTTCCAGCTGATCGTTCCTGATGCCCCCTGCATTCCCTAAGGTCAAGTTCCTGGTGAGGAGAGTCTTTATTTCTTCTTGCCCCTGGGATAGGTTCAAGAGCATTTCTCGCAGTTGGGCGTTCTGAGTACGGAGATCTTGGTTGTCTGGTTGGAAAGCCATTGCTGAAATAAACAGCGAAGATGGTGAGTGACCTGCAAAAGGGATACCTGTAATGCAATGATGAGTATGACATGTATGCAATGTTTTCAAAGACCCCGCGGGGTAAACAAGAAAATTTGTTAGCATTGGAATTTATAGCTTGATTGAAGGACACCCTTGTTGTTGAGAATTCTTCTTCAAGGGTCAAAGGCTCACCATATCCAGTGGGTCATAGCCCCTGACAACTTTGGCTAGAGGAAAATAAATCCTCTTTGCCCCTTGCTGGGATAATTGTTCATCATGACCTGCATCACAAGCCCTTGAGATCCTTGAAATGGGTTAGGATGTATGCAATGGTATGCAATGGTATGATGTTATGGTATGCATGGGGTAATGTGAGTAACCCTGTTATGAGTCCCAATTAAGGACTATAAACAAAACCTGCAAGAGATCTAGTAAACCCTGTTATGAGTCCCAGTTAAGGACTATAAACAACACCTGCAAGAAATTTGGTAAACCCTGTCATGAGTCCTAGTTAAGGACTATAAACAAGACCTACAAGAAACTTAGTACCCTGTTATGAGTCCCAATTAAGGACTATAAACAAGACCTGCAAGAAACAAGTGTTAGGTAACAAGCACGTAGATAGTCAAGTACGAAGGCACACAAGTCACACAAAAGAGCCCTTAAGGTTTAGGCCAGCATGAGGTCTGGGTAGTACCCTCTTTCAGTTTGTTGGTTAAGACCTGTCCTATCAGAAGTAACCGGGTTCTAGAGGATCCCAATATCACTGACTACCCTCAATCGGTCATAACTCCAGCATCGCAATCTTTTCTTGCGGCCAGAACCATCACGAGAGTTTAGCCTCAATGGGCGTAGCATACTGCTACTGTTTCTATTGGCCAAGTTGGGTCATTTAAGGTTCTAAGGTCTGTTGGTGCTTAATGACTCCTTGGAAGACCCATATTCTCCCCGTTTCAACACGAGGGATATCGGTACAGACCAAGGCGCCACACCAACGTAGCCACTGCTTCACCCATGTCGGTATACGCCGGACAGGTCCCTCACAGCTTATGCTACCTAAACAGGGTATCCCCAGATCCGGGTTAGGATCTATGTATCTCCGATGCAACCCACAATAGTAAAGCAAGCAAAACAATACAAGTGAAAACACAGTTATGACTTAGCCCTAAGGTACACCCCACTTTATAAGATTATCCCCAGCAGAGTCGCCAGTTCTGTGATTGGTGGATCTGGAACTGACTGTTTAACGCTGGTTCGCGAAATGTCGCGGAAGCAAGAGTCGCCACCGTCTTTTATTTTCTCCAAATGGAAAGGACAAAAGCACAGAAAAATTCCTTATAGAGATTGCTCTCGGTTCGGGAGGTAGGTTATAGAAAGGGAAGGTGTTAGCACCCTTTCTATCCATGGTTATCCATGGGCTCTTAGATACTTGCTCAATGTGTTTTCAAAATTGTTTGTTTGCTTTTCAATGTGGGTTTAAAAAGTTTCTTTTGAAAAATTTCAGATCGACTCGTACGTCAGAGTATTTGAAAAGTTTGCTTTGAAAGCTTTTGAAAAGTGTGGTGTGAAAAGTATTTTTGTTCGTTTTGAAATTAGAGCAAGTATCCTTGAGAACCTACCTACCCTAAGGAATTCGTCTGTGTAAGAGTCCTTAAAAGTAGTGCCATCCCACCATTGAGAGGTAGGTAGCACCACCGTTGGAGGTGTTCGGGTCAATTCGAGTTTGTAGGGACATGGTGATCACCAGAGCAATGGGAAGACACCTTAGAAGCTACCCTCATGCCAGGTTCCCGGATCATGAGGACTTACTAAGACATCATCTACTCGACGATCACCTTTCGAGGCAAGGCAACAGTGAGGCGTACCCTAGGGGTGGTGTGTGATTTGTGTGTCAGATTCATTTATTTTTGTCTTGTCAGGTTGTTGGTGATCTAACGTTTTGTTTTTATTTTTGTCATTCATTCTTGCATGCATTTATTTAACAGTTAAAAAAGTGCGGAAAGATAAAATTCCTAAACTATTACAAAGGCGCGGGTCCACATCGCCAAATTAAACCAGGACCCGATTTGACAGAAAAATAAATAAAGTGCGAGAAATAAAATGTCCGAGTTTACAAGGCTTTGGGAGAATTACATTAATATTATAAGAAATAAATAAAATGTGCGAATTGAATTAAAATTGAAAACGAGGGCGTTGGACCCTTTTGAAGTTAAATTGAAATTAAAAATTAATTAATTATTTATTGAAATAAAAGAAGTGTTTTTTAGGTTTTTTTGTATTTATGAAATAAGAAAATTAAAATTAAAATTAAAAGAAACTCTAATTCTAAGTTATTTTTAATTATTTGAGAAAAATGTTAAAGTTTAACTTAATTTACTAAAGAATTTATGTACATGTTTATTTACAAAATAAATTAGTAGTTAATAATAATAATAATGATGAGAAAATTATTTATTAAAAAAATGATGAAAAAGTTAAAAAAACCTAATTTCTACATATTTAATTTATTAAGAAAAATATTAAAGTTTTGAAACCTAAATTAATCTAATTAATTGTTTAAAGTTTATTTACAAAAATAATAATAATAAAATTAATATTAATAAAATAAACATTTTTTTTGATTTTCTGTATTTTATATTTATTATGAAAATTATTTTATGGAATTAAAAGAAAACAATTAAAAAAAACAATTAAAAGAATAAAAAGGAAAACAAATAAAAATTAAAAATTGAGCAAACCATGGGGGTATTCAGACCCAAAGGGAGGTTTTTTTTTGAACGGTCTGCATTCTTTGGCCATTGGATTGAGTTTCATGCATAGGTTGTTCTACTTTGGCCAATTGGCTTTTGGCTTTTGGCCATTTGTGTTCTGGCTTCAACGTTCCATTAATCTCTGGCTTAATGTCTGCCTCGCCATGTATTGGTGTCATGCATAAAATGTTCTACTTTGGCCATTTGGCTTTTGGCTTTTGGCCATTTGGCCTCAACGTTCCTTAATGAACCTGCATGGGATCCTGTCTAAATCTGCAGTGTTGAACCTCATGAACACATTAAATAAAATCATAAAAATTCAAATAAAACCAACATATGAAGAAATTTAATGTTTAGGCACAATATGGCATGTATGAATGATTATACCCTTTTGATCATGGAGATCAAATCAATCTTACCCTTACTGGAAGACTAGTGACCTGAATGCTTTTATGCCTTACTGGAAAATTAGGATCATGGAGATCAAGCCAGCCTTATCCTTACTGAAGAAGTAGTGAGGTATTGGTTTATAACTGTGATGTCTTGCTTGTAGTGAGAAAGGGATTTGTAATAAGGATTTCAAGGTTTTAGGGTTCTTGAAAGAGTTTGATATTCTAACAGTGTTGTGGCAAGGTTTTTTTTCTCTCTTTTCCTCCTCTCTTTTTTTCTTTTCTTCTCTTTTGTTTGTGTGACAAGAAGGTGATTACATAGTGGAAATTAGGGTAAAGAAAATGGGCTTTGAATGTGCAATTGGGCCTCCAATATTCACTTGAATTCGTCACTTTCCAGGCTAAATCGCAGGGACTTAAGTGCATTTTTTGAAGTTGAAATGTGAAAACAAAATGTAGCCGACATCGAGAACTAACTCCTGTCCGAAAATCGACTCAATCGGATAAACGGTGAATTAGTTATGAATTTTTGAAGTTTCAGCTCAGACAAACTTATTTTGGGCTTCAGTGTCGACTCTGACACGTTCTTCAATAAAAAACTGGTATTGATCGGTGCATAATTTGGTCTCGACTTTTGAAGCAAAGTTGTAGATCTATGAGTCAGTAACCTTGTGTAAAAATATGAGTCCAATCCGATAAAAATTGACCGAGTTATGAATTTTCGAAGTTTCGGCCCAGATGAAATAATATTCAGCATTCAGGATTTTCAGCGTGTCACGCACTCTGAGCAAAAAACGAAGGCCTTTTGAATACCGTTTGAACTCAATACCTTCTGTGAAAATGTTGCCAACTCAATTTGTGAAATTTTGGCACCGGAACCAGCTCGATACGATGAAAATCGACCAAGTTATGATTTTTTGAACATGACGTAAATAAACTTCTGTCACAAATTTTCTGTGCGGAAATACTTGATAAATTCACATTTTTGAAGACCTTATGATCGAAATTGGCTTCCAGCCGTGAGAGATGAAAAAGTGGATAATGTCAAGACGGAATTTTGGCCACTGGAACAGGTTAAAAACGAGTCACGATCTTCAAGTTATGAATTTTTTAGCGCGTAAAAACTGCACTTTCAGCACACTTTTTCACCATATTTCTTCAAGAAAACTCACGCATTCGGATACCTTCTTTAAAGAATTGACTCTTGAGCCGAACCTGAATTTGAGAATATGTTATCAGAGATATCTTGGCGAAAGAATACCTGAATATGACACGCCAGGTTGGACTTGTGAATTTTTCTTGAAATATTTTGAGAAATATGGGAGGGCAAATTTTGGGGTACAACACAGGCTATTACTGGTCTACCATGGAAGCAAACTGCTATCAACACTCTCGAACCTGCCACAAGTGTCAGATCTGTGCTAACAAAGTGCATGTACCTCTGGTTCCTCTGAATGTCTTGAAGGCTCCTTGGCCTTTTGCTATGTGGGGGATTGATATGATTGGGGAAATCAAGCCAACAACCTACAATGGACATCGCTTCATCTTAGTGGCCATTGATTATTTTACAAAGTGGGTGGAGGCAGCTTCCTTCGCTTCCGTTACCAAGAATGTTGTTTCCCGTTTCATCAAGCAAAATCTCATTTGCCAGTACGGTATCCCGGAAAGGATCATCACTAACAATGGTACAAATCTCAACAAAACTATGATCATCGCCTTGTGCGAGCAATTTAAGATCCAACATCATAATTCTTCTCCTTACCGGCCGAAGATGAATGGTGTTGTCGAAGCTGCAAATAAGTACATTAAAAAGATCATACAGAAAATGACAGTCACATACAAAGACTGGCATGGGATGCTACCATTCGCTCTCCACGGGTATCATACCACAGCTCGCACATCAACCGGGGCAACACCCTATTCTCTGGTTTATGGCATGGAGGTCGTCTTGCCTATCGAGGTCCAGATCCCATCTCTGAGGATTATGAAGGATACAGGGCTGAATGAAGACGATTGGATCCATACTCGACTTGATCAACTAAACTTGATTGATGATAAGAGACTTACTGTTGTTTTCCATGGTCAAATGTATCAAAAACGGATGATCAAGGCTTTCAACAAGAAGGTCAGACGCCAAGTGTATCAAGTTGGAGATCTGGTGATCAAACACATCATACTGCCACAAGGTGATCCTAGGGGAAAATGGACTCCTACCTATGAAGGACCATTTGTAATCAAAAACATTTTCTCTGGTGGGGAAATGATCTTAATCACCGTGGATGGCAACGACCTGCCGCATCCTGCAAATGCGGACATAGTCAAAAGATGCTACGCATAAGAGACGCGCTAGGTTAACATACCTAGGCAAAACAAGGGCATCCCGGAAAACCAAAAAGGTTCGGGAAAAAATTAGGGATAAAACAAAAATCTGTACACTCGGCAAGTTGAAAACCCGAAAGGGCGACTTGGGCAAAAAAGGGTATCCTGGTGGACTGAAAACCCGAAAGGGAGGTCCAGGAAAAAGTTAGGGAATTAAAGCGTATGACTATGTCCCGTTGGATCACCTTACGGACAACCTTTGGCTTCAACTAACAAATTCAGAGGTTCTGATCAATTCAATCACCTTCGGACAAGGCAACAAATAGACAAGATTCTCAGAGATACAAAGGCTATAGTAGAATGGGAAGCACATGGGATAAACACACATAGCTATCTTTTCTTTGTATTAAAATTTTCATTTTTTCTTACGACGACGTTCTCCTACTAGAATGTTTGTCTCACTGTACAAAAATACTTACTCAAAGTCAATGCAAAGATATTCCTTTGAAAGTGCAAAACTATCTGTTTTTTCTTTACTCTTGTGTTTTGTTTACAAAAACGTCCAATGATTCATTGTTGAACATATGCATTTGAACATAATTACTGTTTACAAATAAGCAAAGTAAAAGAAAATTACTAATGGCTTTAAAGAGTTAGGGAAATCTCTCTAAGCTATTTCAATAAATTCCCTAAAATTTACAGTTTAATTCCCAGTTGAACAAGCTTCCAATTATCAATCCCAAGTAGAAGTCGTTCAATTTCTCAGGATTTCCCAACAGGATTTTACAAGCAGTATACGGCATTTCCCTTACAACCGAGTTTATTTCTCTAAGCAGAAATTTGTCAACACTTAGACTTCACAACATGAAGGCTTATACTCCATATCCTCAGCAGCAGTTAGGAATTTATTTTTCCCAATCCAACAGCAGTACAGCAAACTAGCGCACATACGCATACATTGCATCCATATATCATAAACAATCATAACACGAATGCATTATACTATGCATTTCATACAACATAAACATTTCATTTTAACTAACCTTTTACCCTTTTCAGGATAAGATTAACAACCACCATTAACAATGTTCAAAGTTTTCATATACAGTTCAGATACGCTCCAGACACGGATGCCATTTTGATACTCATTCAAGTGCAACTTTCAGATACAGTTCAGATACACTCCAGACACGAATTCCATACTGATACTCATTCAGATTCAACTTTCAGATACAGTTCAGATATGCTCCAGACACGGACGCCATTTTGATACTCATTCAAGTGCAACTTTCAGATACATTTCAGATACGCTCCAGACATGGATGCCATTCTGATACTCATTCAAATTCAACTTTCAGATACAATTCAGATACGCTCCAGACATGGATTCCATTCTAATAATCAGCTTTCAGATACAGTTCAGATACGCTCCAGACGCGGATGCCATTCTGCTACTCATTCAAGTGCAACTTTCAGATACATTTCAAATATGCTCCAGACACGGATGCCATTCTAACACTCATTCAAAACTAACTTTCAGATACAGTTCAGATACGCTCCAGACACAGACACCATTCTGATAATCAACTCCCAGATACATTTCTGACACGCTCCAAACACGGACACCATTCTGATACTCATTCTTCCAGCTTACAAATTACAATACAAACAATCACTTTTAGATGGCATCTTTAAGACCATCTCCTACATCTTTCTATTACCTCTTCAAATGGCATCTTTAAGCCCATTCCCTCAACCATCACATCACCAAGTGCAAATTTCTGGGCACTCTAGTGTCTAATCATCTTCCACCTTCGATTTACGACTGGCAAAACATGTCATTCTAACTCTTCAGGCTTAAGAAGATTGAACATGGGCAGCTGTTGTACCCCAAAATTTTCCCTCTCACTTATCAAGAATTTTCTCACAAGATCTCCTTGGGCTCAAGACTGCACTAGGGTTTGATCAGCTCAAGACACCTCCTTAGGCACCGATGACCAAAATTAGGGTTTGAGTTTGCACAAGGATTTTTGAACTTCCAATGCCCCATATGACTTTCATGGATCATTATGGACCCCCAAGGTTACTCATGTCATGTTTCAAGCCTTGGATCACGTTTTTGCTCAATCAATTTAGCAGTTGACCTAAAACTCAGTTGTATTGGGGAAAAAGTCAACCATAGCCAATTTACAGTCAAACTTCATAATTTTTTATCCATATCCACATTTTAAACTCATATTTATCATTTGATCAAGTTTGGACCATAATTCTTCAAGAAATTTGATCAAATCTCCAAAAGGGCAAAATGGTCAAAATTAGGGTTTTTGACTGGGAAAGGGCAATTTCTGATTTTTGACCTAGCAAATGGTCAATTGGTTTAAGGCATGATCTCAAGAGTCTAATTGCATAATTTTGACCTAATGACATGATTCAAAACATTGCAAATCCATTGGATTCACAGATGAATTTTGCAGTCAACTGATCAAAAGTCAACTATATACTAAAAAGTCAAACTTTGGCTTTTTGGTCAAATTCAAGTGCCAACGATCACAATTCATCAAAACATGTCAAAATAGGAAACTTATTCATCAAGAAATCAAGAAATCAAGATATTTTTCTAAGTGTCAAAAATGTCTTATGTTTTCATAACTTTGAGCAATTTTTTCATTATGATGCAAGATGATTAAAAGGAAACTTCCAACATGAAAGTTGTAGATCTCCATGAAATCTACAACTTTGCTTCACACAACTTCCCCTAAAAGTTCTTGGATCTCAATTTATAATTTTGTGAATACATGCTCATGAACTAAAAAAGACTTAGTGAAATTTTGCCCTAGTTAGGCAGATTTTGACCTAACTTCATGACAGTTTTTCACATAGTTCCAAGGGGAATCTTCAAAAGAAATTCAAAGATGAGTTGTAGAGAACATTTAAAGCTTTCCAAAATGTCCAAGAACTCTTTGATATCATTCTTGAGTATGGATAATCTAAGAGATGAAGTTGGGGTTTTGTCACTTGAATTATAGGTCATTTTCATGATGAACACAAATGCAAATCAATGTTAGGCTGCATAATATTTGCTTTGCAGGTCTCAAACTTGTTTGACACTCCATAATTAATGGATTACACAAACTTTTGAGCTATAATCCAAGTGGTTTAATCTTTATCCAATTCACATTGCCATTTTGGGAAGAAAGTTAACAATACCATTCTTGTAAAGCAAGCTTTATGCATAAAGTCCACTCTTGAGCCTCTAACTTGTTCCCTCTGATCACACTTCATCTACAAAGTCAGAAGCAAGTGTGTTTGAAGCATAACCACTCTATCTTAGCAAGTACACAAGACATTGAAACTTGTTTTCTCAAAAAATCACATGTTTAGCTTAAGGATGTAAATTCAAATTCTGATCAACAACAAGTCTCCAAACTTGTTGCTTATAAATAGAAGAACTATTTGTAAGCTAGGACACAAGTCTTAAAACACCATTATTGTGCAAGTTCTGACTTTACATACCAAACTCACATTTCCCTCGTGTGTTTCTTGGCCTTTTAGTTTCTAAAGCTTCCTTGCATCAAGAGTAACTCATCCTTGTACCTATTTCACTTCTGTAACACCATTTTCCCTGTCTTACATAACTAAAAACAGAGCATCACAGTTGGAATTCTCCAGACCATTCCAACCATCCTCAGCTCAAGCCAACCATTGCATTAGCTTCCTAGAGGTCCAAGGAAGCTAACCTGATCATCAGCACTGCCTGAAACAAGCTCAAATCCATTTCACGATTTCCAGTTTTGAGTTATTTTTCTTGAACTTCTATCTCATTACTTAGGCATTGTTAGACTTGCATTTGTGAAGATAAAATATAGACCTCATTGCCACGAAGCTGTACATATCCATAGTTTGCATTTACATGGCCTGAGCTTAGAGAATTTTAGAGTTGTAGTTTCTGAAATTTTTAGGGTTCAAATTAGGGCCAGAGAAATTCTCATTTATCTTTGACTTTTAACTTTAGTTATTTACATGGTTAGATTCGTGAGGAAGAATGCAACAACTTTTATTTTGTCATCTTCCATTTTTATTGAGAAATGAATAAGTTACAGGTACACCGGCTGGAGGTTGAAGATGAAGTCATCAGGACTTGATTTGCCTTACATATTTATTGTTTTGTTTATATAAACGGATGTATAGTCACCCCAGTGGTAAAGCGCGCGCCTGTTAACCTATGGGACCTGGGTTCGAGCCCCAGTGGTACCCTTTTCATTTTATATATTTTTCACTTTTCTGTTGTTTTGTTTTTTTTGCAGGCACTGGGCCCTTTGGGCCTCGCTTGTTTTTTTTTACTAACTAACCCCCTGATTTGCTTGTACACCCCTGGCCCAATTTCTTTTACTATTTTCTTTTTTTTATTATTTCTTCTTTAATATTTTTTATTTATTTATTATTATTATTATTATTATTATTATTATTATTATTATTATTATTATTATTATTGTTGTTGTTGTTGTTGTTATTATTATTATTATTATTATTATTATTCTCATTAAACATGAAATAATTCAAAAATATTTTATTTACTCTTATTCATTTTATTTTCTTATAAAACAAAAAAATATTAAAAACTTTTTTTTAACAAATTAATTTCTCTTTTAAATAATTAATTATTTAGACTTAGGTTTAATAATTATTTTATTTTTCTTAGTTAAAATTAATTTAGAATTTAGTTTTCTTTTAATTATTTAATTTTTACTTTTTATTATTATTTAACTTAAAACTCTTTTTCTTCATAAAAACCCTAAAAAATCTTTTTTTAATTTAATTTCTTTTCTCAATTAGATTAAGTCAATTTTATTTTAATTTTAACTAATCATTTTTTAATTAGGTTTAGGTTAAACTCTTTTTATGAAAACCAAACAAAATTTATCTCTCTTTCTTTATATTCTTGTATTTTTATATTTATTCAATTATTTGTACAAATTCAATTTGGTTGTAATAGACTAATTAGGGTTTAATTTCTTGCAATCCCCATTTACAAATTATATACCCCCTCCCACAAATGTTGTAATAGCGTAGTAACTTTAAATTTCGCAATTTATCGCTTTCATATATACAATGCTAGTAATTAGGGTTTGTATGGAAAAACTAAAATCAATATTTAGCAAAACTCTAATTCAAGACTAAATCAAGCATGAAAAATAATGCATTTGCACACAAACACCCCTAGGGTAAACTCCACTTGGTTGCCTTATACAAAATGACCATATTACGCATGTAAGGTATCTTAGCAAAAACAAACGAATACAAGATCATAGTCCCTCGATGGCGCTATCTAAGTTGCCTTACAAATGATCTTAGTCCCTAAAAGAAAATGCTAAGATACCTTGCAACATTGCTAATCATGGTTATACGATGACCCACGCCCGTCCCGTTTACATCCAAAGATAGGGTTGCTTACCAAATCAATGGTAAGACAACAATGTCAAAGGAAAAGAAAATGAACAAGAAAAACATTTGAGTAGGTAGATTTCTCTCAATTACTTGCTCCATTTCAAAACAAACATCCTTTCTATTTTCAAAACAAACACATACACTTTTAAACATCTTACAAAACTTGAAAATATTTTCAAAAGATCAACATCTTTGTATACATTCTTACAAACGAGAATCATTACAAATATTGCCTAAACAATGGCCTCTTTACAAAATACTTTCAAAAACCACACAAAGCACAATTTCAAACAAAAGTAAGTGATCTAGCAAGTAACTAAGAGCCCATGGATAACCATGGATGAAAAGGGTGCTAATACCTTCCCTTTTCATAATCTACCCCCAGAACTTGAGAAATAATCTCAAAGGTCTTTCCCGTGCTTTTTCACCTTTCCTTTTGGATAAAAGAAAAGTTGGTGGCGACTCTTGCTAACTGCAATATTTGCAATCAAACGCAAAACCCTCAAGTCAGTTCTCCCACCGCATCACACCTAGACTTGATTTTTTTAAATTTTCTTGAGAAGGTTTAGTAGTTAGTACCTTGCTACGTACTTCAATCAAATCTTCCAATCTTTCTTTTGATACTTTATATCCTAAAGTGATTTGAGCCAAATCATTTACTTCTTGATTCTTCAACCTGGGAATGTGCTTGATATCTACATACTCAAACTTTCGAAGCAACATGTTTTCTATCACGAAGTAAAATATCAAGTTTTCTTTTATACACTTGTACTCTTTAGTAATTTGTTTGATTACTAATTCAGAGTCACCAATTTTTTTGACTCTAGTTTCCCCCAATTCCAATAAAGCTTCAAGTCCTGCTATCAATGCTTCACATTCTTCCTCATTGTTCGAACAAGGGGGTCCTTCTATTTTGTACTTAAGCTTTGTTGGAATTTTATCTGGAGAAATAATCATAATTCCAACTCCACTTCTTTCCTTATGTGTAGAACCATCAAAGAACAATTCCCACGATTCTAACTCCACGGGATTCTGGGATGCTTCGACCAATGCATGTTCGATAATGAAATCAGAGACTACTTGCCACTTAATTTATTTTAAAGGCATGAAAGTCAAAGAGTACTCTGTTAGAGCCAATGCCCATTTACCAATTCGACTATGTAAAATTGGTTTAGACAACATATGCTTAATAACATCAAAATGTGAAGAAACATAAACATCAACTGGTTTTATATAATATTTCAATTTGGTACATGAGAAGTACAAGCAAAGACATAGTTTCTCTATTATACTATATCTAGTCTCTGCGTCATTCAGTACTCTACTTAAGTAGTAAATGACCCTTTTGACGCCATTTTCATCTTATTGAGCCAGCATGCTTCCTATAGTTTTGTCTAATGCATATATGTATAACCCCATGCACTTGTCTCTTCGAGGAGGCGACAGAATAGGTGGATACACCAAGTACTGTTTGATTTTCTCGAACGCCTCTTGATGTTCTGCATTCCATGCAAAGTCTCCTTGCTTCGTGTTGTACCCCAAAATTTTCCCTCTCATTTCCTCAACATTTTCTCATCACAAGACCTTTGGAGCTCAAGGTCCAGTTAGGGTTTCCTCTGCTCAAGACTTCTCCTTGCATTGTTGACCCAAATTAGGGTTTGTGTTTGCACAAAGATATTTTGACCTAAAATGCCTAAGATGACTTTCATGCTTCATGTTGGACTCCCAAGTTTATCCATCCCAAGTTTCAATTCTTGATTCCAAATTTTGCCCAGTCAATTGGACAGTTGACCTAGAAATCAACTGTATTGGGGAAAAAGTCAACTGTGGCCAATTGACAGTCAAATCTCATGAAAATTGACCCACATCAACATTATGAACTCACATGGACCATTTGATCAAGTTTGGATCACAATTCCACAAGAAATTTGATCAGATCACCAAAAGGGCAAAATGGTCATTTTTAGGGTTTTGACTGCACAAAGGCAATTTTTGACTGTTTGACCTAGCCAATGGCAAACCAAACTCACATATGGACTCAAGGACCCAATGGAATTGTCTTGAAATACTCAACAAGTTCAAAAGATCCCAAATGCACAAGATTGAAAGTTGAATTTCCCAGTCAATTGATCAATTTTGACTGTATACTGAAAAGTCAAACTTTGACTTTTTGGTCAAAATCAAGTGTCAAGATTCATTTTTCATCAAAACATGCCAAATCATGAAACTTGTTCATCAAGAAATCAAGAATTGCAAATTAGGGTTTGAAATGAAGATTTTTCATAACTTAGAATTTTTCTAAGTTATGAAAAACCCTAATTTTTTCCTAACTTTGTCCCACTTTCTCACCAAGATTCATTTGGATTCAAGAAAAAGTCAAAACATGAAAGTTATAGAATATTGCAAAATATACAACTTTTATTCACAAAGTTTCCTCAAAAGAAGCTTGTAGCTCAAGTTACAATTTTTGGAACAAGGGTACCAAACCATTCTTAACTTAGAGAAAATTTGACCTATTTTAGGCAGGATTTTTTCCTAACTTCAAGACCATTTTTCACATACTTCCACTTGGAATTTCAATTTGCATTTCAAATATGGATTGTAGTACACATTCCAATATTTCCAAAATGTCCAAGAACTCACCAAACAACCTCATGGTTAGGGAGAATCGAATTTGGCAAGTTGGCAAAAAGTCACTTTGTTTATGGTCAAGTTACATGTTCATACATCTAGGCCATTTTGAAATCAGCTTGCATTCCTTGATTACAGGTCCTATATCCCATTTGCACTCAATAATTTAATGCTAACTCATTGTGCTAAGGCCTTGTTTTATGTGTTTAAGCATTACATGGAAGATTAAGCCATTTTTAGATAAAGCATTTTTGCCATTTTTGAAAAGTTAAACTTTATGTCAAATGCAAATCCAAGCAAGTACAAGGCAGATCCTTTTGGCACAAGTTTATAAACTAATTACACTGATCAAGGCTAAGGTATGCAGCATAGATTGGGGGCCTGTACAAGCTAGAAACACAACTTGCCATTTCTTGCTTAAGTTAGAAGTAACATAGCATAACAACACACAACTCTCATCTCAGCTAACACAGAGCTTAAGCAAAGTTATCAAACACTTTCTAATCATCAAACCTAAGCTAAAACACAAGCCAACCAATTTCTATACCTTCTCAAACACATAATCACCCTAAAACTGCCAAAACAGAGCTCCTGCTGCAGATTGAGTTCCATAACTCAATCCATTCATGCATTCTTGCTAAAACCACTTCAAACATATCCCACATCATCCCTTGAAACTATTCCAAGCCTCAAACACGACCTGTAACACTCCCAAGCAACATCACCATTTTCATTTTTTTGTTTTGCAGTTGAAGTTCCATAACACGATTCTCTTGGTTTCCAAACAAAGTAAAGCTTGGAATAGCATCCCTGGACATCAAGGAAGCTGTACCAATCATCACCTTGCATTGAAAACACCTCCATCATCAGATACGATTCCAACTGAACAAGTAAGTTCATGGACTTCTATCTCCCTATCCAGGCATTGTTAGCTCTAGGTTTGTGAATGAAAAATGTTCTACTCATGCCCCTGAAGCTGTACATATCTTTACTTTCCATTTATTTTGCATGTGCTATGAGAATTTAAGGTCTGAACATTGATGGAAACTTAGGTCAAGAATTAGGGATGGAGAAATTCTCTCTCATCTTAGAGAGTTAACTCAAGTTCTTTATATGTCTGGATTCGTCTCTTAATGCTCTACATTTTTCATGTTATGAGTTTTGCTTGAAAGTCCAGGAATCTGGAGATAGAAAACGCGCGTTTTGTTCATGTTCAAACAGTCTGGAGGTTGAAGAAGCTCCACGTGGGCTGGGCCTGATTTGTTATTTCTGTTTATACCCCATTTCTACTTTTACACCCCCTAGGCCCATTATTCTTATTTTTATGATTTTTTGACCTTTTATTTTTTGTTCTGACTTATTTATTTTTTCTTATAATATTAAAAATATAAAAAATATTTTTCACACCATTTTTGAATTTATTAGGCATTTATTTGTTTAAAATAATGTTTGTACATAAATAATACCTAGACATACTTTTATTTAAAAAATACTAAAATAATGCAAACACATTTTATTTTCTATTTTTATTTTATTTTATCTTCTGAAAATATTTTATATAAAATATACTTTTTTTCATAAATATCAAATATTATTATTTTGTATATATAATATATATTTAGTAAATAATACAAATACATATATATTTATTAGAATATTTAGGACAAAAATACAAAATATATACATTTTTATTTTTATTAATATTTAACATTAAAAATACCTTTTGACAAATATACTTCTCTTTTATTTATTTTTTGTACATAATTAATAAACATTGTATATATTAAATAATAAATACCTTTTATTTATAAAACTAGGGTTTTGCCCTAAATACATAAAAACTCCAAAAATTAATACTTCTTATTTTGTTTATTTGACACATAAAAAAATACTTTTTTTCATACATATAAAAAAGGCTTTTTTTCATCTTACATATTTATTTTATTTTTATGTAGTTTGTGCAATTAATTACCTTGTATAATTCCAATTTGATGTAATAATCTAGGTTTAAATTCCTTGTCAAAATACCCCCATTTGAACATTTGTACCCCCCTTCCCATATATTGTGTTGTAATAACTTAGGAACTTTATTTTTCGCACTTTAAAGCTTTCTAATTATGCCATGTTAGAATTAGGGTTTGTATGCAAATCAATTAACCAAAATAGTTTGACCTAATTTCAAGATAAACAAGCATGAAAATGGACAACACCAATCACACTTGCACCCCTAGGGTATTCCACTTGTTGCCTTCAATAATGGGCCATATTGCATGTTAGGTCTCTTTGGGCAAAACAAAACAATCAAATGATCATAGTCCCTCGATGACGCTTTCGAAAGTTGCCTAAAAAATGATCAAGTCCCTCCAAGGAAAATTGCCCAAAGATACTTGGCACCATTGCAATTATGGTCTAAACGATGACCCGCGCCCGTCCCTTTCACATCCTAACACAAGATTACCCACCAAATGCAATGGTGGAACAAAATTGTTAAAAGGGTTAAAAACATAGGAGAAATATTTGAGAAATTTAGGAGTAAACAAACTCTTAGTTACTTGAATCAAACTTGCAAAACAAAACACTTGCCTATTTTTCAAACCACACCTCACTACACTTTCAAAAACAACTTTCAAAAACAAATGAAAACCTTTTCAAAAGACATACACCTTTGTATACATCCCAACATGGATCATGACAAAGGTTGCCACCACATTGGCTTCTTTTCAAAACATTTTCAAACCCACACACACGAAGCACCATTTCAAACAATTGAAAACCAAGGCAAGTTGATCTAAGCAAGTAACTAAGATCCCATGGATAACCATGGATAGAAAGGGTGCTAATACCTTCCCTTTCTATAATCTACTCCCTGAACCCAAGAAAACATCTCAAAGGTTTTTGCTGTGCTTTTTAACCTTTCCTTAGGATAAAATAAAAAGTCGGTGGCGACTCTTGCTCAACCGAAACATTTGCAAAAACAAACGCAAAACCTCAAGTCAGTTCTCCCACCGTATCACAGAACTGGCGACTCTGCTGGGGATAACTTTAAAGTGGAGTAACCTTAGGGCTTAGATCACCCTCTTGCATGATTAATTGTTTGTCTTGATTGCTTTATATTTTGGCTCTCTTGTTTGGGTTTGCAATCCTACACCCGGATTTTGGGAAACATTCATAGATAGCAATACGTTGTGGAAACTGTGCGGGGTATACCGACACGGTCGAAGCAATAGCTATATTAGTGCGACATATTTGTGAGTACCGGTAACCCTTGAGTTCAATCAAGGAGAGTACGGGGCCGCTGAGTGATGTCACTAAGCACTAATGACCTAGAACCTTACTTGACCATCTTGGCCTTTCATTGGGGGTAGTGAGATGACCGGCTTTGGTGCAGTCCGAAGTTGGTAGATACTCGATACTACACTCATTGAGGGTTGTTTTCTTGGAATATTTTGGT
The DNA here is from genome assembly GCA_948472305.1 of Vicia faba. NCBI lineage: Eukaryota > Viridiplantae > Streptophyta > Magnoliopsida > Fabales > Fabaceae > Vicia > Vicia faba. Next base: position 587,465,642 of record OX451736.1, on the reverse strand, counting down.
CGCTAGTTAAGTGGCTAAACCAAAACAATGAACAATGAAAACAATCCAGTGATATTGAGCTCCTTAGAACCCGGTTACTATTTATAGGACACGTTTTTAAGCCAACTACATTCAAGAGGGTACTTACCTATGAAACCCCATGCAAGCCTGAAACTAGGGTTTGGTGTGAATTGCTTGTACATATGTTTGTGCATACATCATGAAACATCATATGCATTCACTAACCATTTCAAGGGTTTAGATCTTCATCTTTGTTCTTGTTTTGTAGGTCATGGAAATTCCTCGCAGAAAAATCATCCAAGTCAACCTTGTGAGAATCCCTCCTCAACTCAAGGAGCTCACATCAAGAATTCCGGAAAGCTCATCCTTCAGTGAAAGACATGGTAGACTGCTCAGCTTAGTCAACACCAACATTGAAGAAGACATGATGAAAGTGCTATTCCAGTTCTTTGACCCTCTTCACCACTGTTTCACTTTCCCTGACTACCAGTTGGTGCCCACTTTGGAGGAATTTTCTCAACTCCTGAGAATTCCTATCCTTAATCAACTACCTTTCAACGGTATGGAAAAGGAACCAAAGCCTGAAGATGTTGCTCGAGCATTACATCTACAGCCTTATGACATCAAGGGGCACTGGGAAACTAGAAGCGGTGTCAAAGGCTTCTTAGCAAAATTCTTGTTTGAGAAGGCACAAGAATGTTGGAATTTATTGGACCTGCAAGCCTTTGAATAAATTGTGGCACTCCTTATCTATGGGTTGGTCTTGTTCCCAAATCCTGACCAGCTTGTAGAGGTCAACGCCGTCAAAATCTTCTTGTCCAGAAATCCAATACCAACAATGCTTGGGGACATTCTTCACTCATTTTACACACGAACAATGAGAAAGAGGGGTGTTCTCATGTGCTGTACTCCTCTCCTTGCAAGGTGGTTTATTTCACACCTTCCACAATCCGTCTTGAAGAATGACCAAAGCTCAAGGTGGTCCCAACGGTTGATGACTCTTACTCACTCTGATGTACATTGGTGTTCTCGGTCCAGAGAAAATGTCATCATCGTCGATCATTGTGGAGAGTTCCCTAATGTTCCATTACTTGGCATTAGAGGGGGCATTACCTACAACCCTTGCCTAGCTTTGAGGCAATTTGGATACGCACGAAGAGATGGCCCTCACGAAATGTTGATTCCTGACCTAGTTTTTGACTTCGACAACGATGCGCAAGGACTTCGCCAAAGATTCATCAGAGCTTGGGGGAGGCCCAACAAGGTTGATAGCAAGACACTGGGGCACAAGAACTCCATCCCTCTTGAACCTTATCTCAAGTGGGTACGAGCCCGAGCCCAGAGTCTAATGATGCCTTATCCTCATGTTCTCCCTGTGATTAAAGAGCCCGTCAAGGAAGGAGAGGTTCCCTACACCATCCTACATCCTGACATGCCTACATCGTGGGAGGAGATGCAGAAGAGTTGGATCCAACTCAAGGAGGAACGGAACACTTTTGAAGCCAGCTTCTACGCCAGCGAGAAGAAGGTTCTAGAGCTCACCCGCCGACTCCATGAGCAAGAGGCCCTCAACACCTACATTGCACCAAAGAGGATGCGCAACGTCTTTTTACCTCGAGAAGTTGTTTTTGTAATATTTGGCCCATGGGGCACTTATGTACTAACAAATTTCCTCTTATTAATATGACGTGCGTTCTTTTTGTCTGCAACAATTGTGAATTTCTAAAAATCCTTGAATGCATTGCATAGCATCTCATGCATCATGTGCATAACAGGTACCCCTTCTTTTTCTACAGGTTGCTTAATCTTCTTCGCTGTTTATTTGGAACAGTCATCATGAATCCAGAATCATCCAGTGAGCAAGCAATCAAGGCCCTTCAGGCCCAAAGTGCCCAGTTTCAAGAAATGGTCATGAGCCTGGCCCAAGGTCAACAAGAGTTGAAGGCTTTGCTCCTAAAGAAGAAGAAGAAGAAGAAGAGGAATGTGTTGTTCAATACTGGACGCAGGTTTGGGAACACACTCCATAACGAGGCTGATCCAACTACTTCCTCTGCAGAGAAAGATAGTCCCCAAGGGGGAGGAGATCCTAGTCCTGCAGTCTCTGACAATGAGACGGATTACAATGACAAACAATACCCTCCCGCTGCTGACAGATACAAGCAATTAGAGGACCGCTTGAGTGCCATGGAGATTCAAAATGTACCGGGGCTGGATTTCGGAGATTTAGGGTTATCTTCTGGGGTGGTAATCCCACACAAGTTTAAGGCGCCTGCCTTTGCCAAATATGACGGGGCTTCCTGTCCAAAGCTGCACCTTAGATCGTACGTAAGGAAGATCCAACCTTACACGGCAGACAAAAATCTTTGGATCCACTTCTTCCAAGACAGCCTTTCGGGGTCACAGCTTGAGTGGTTCTATCAGCTAGATGGAACCAGTATCCGACATTGGGAAGATTTGGCGACCGCATTTTATAGACAATATCAATACAATTCTGACCTCGCTTCTACGCGTACCCAACTTCAGGGTATGTCTCTAGGAACGGGCGAAGGGTTCAAAGAATATGCGCAAAAATGGAGAGATTTGGCTGGCAGGGTGCAGCCTCCATTGACTGACCGTGAGCTGGTTGACATGTTTCTAGGGACCTTGTCTGGTCCATTCTTCAATCATCTGGTTGGTAATTCCTCCGCTGGGTTTACGGATTTGATCCTAACGGGTGAAAGGATAGAAGCTGGCATCAGGTCAGGAAAGATACAAAAAGCTGCCTCTGCAAGTACTGAGAAGAGGCCTTTCAAGAAGGAAGCTAGTGCAGTCTATGGTCCTAGAAGACAAGTCAAGCCAGAAAGCCGTCAAGCCGTTAACGCCTTGGGCATTTCAAAACCTATTGCTGCTCCTCAGCAGTACAATCAACAAAGGGGTGAAAGGCCCAAGAGGCAGTATACTCGGCTGAGTATGACCTTGTCACAAATCTTACCGCAACTGCTATCAACCAACTTGGTGACCATCAAAGAGGCTCCAAAGGTCGTGAATACTACATCTCCTAAGTATAACCCAAATGCCCGTTGTGCTTATCATTCTGATAGCCCCGGGCATACTACTGATGATTGCTGGGCCCTGAGAAACAAAGTTCAAGACCTTATCGATGCGAAGGAAATTCAGTTTGAGGCACCTGAGAGGCCAAATGTTGTAACTGTTCCTATGCCCCAGCATAGAGTAAATGTCGTCGAGGAAGATTTGTATGATGTTTCGGTGAATGACGTTGCTACCCCTCTATTGACTGTTAAGAGGAACCTACTGCTAGCCGGTTTATTTCCGGGTTGTAGCAAGGGTTGCCTCCTGTGTGCTGTTATCCTTACCGATTGTCCGCTGCTGAAATCAGGCATTCAAAGCCTGATGGATAGCAAAGAAATTATGTTCAAGAAAACTGTTGTTCCGTTTGTTTCCGCTGAAGAAGTATCTGTTGTCACAATTTTCAACAATCCTACCAAGGCTCTCCCGAGGAAGCCAGTCCAAATTATGTTTGTTGCACCCATTACCATTACTGTTCCGAGGCCCCTCCCCTATGAGTCTGACAAGGCTGTCCCATGGCACTATGGGGCAGACGTGTATGTGCTTGGAGTGAAGCAGGAGTTCAACACCGGTACCAGTATCAGTAACATCACTGGTCCCGCCAAGATTACTCACAGTGGCAGGCTTTTCTCACCCGACATTGCACCACCAGTTATCCGAAAACCTCTTATCATCACACCCACAAGTGTGCATGTTCCAAATCAAGTTCCTATGTCTACTACTGCCGCCGAGTCCTCTGATGCTCGGGGCAAAGAAGTTGCTACCGATTTGCCTGCCCGGACGGAGGCACCAAAAAAGACTGCTGTTGAAGCCTCCCAACAAGAGATGGAGGAAATCCTTAAAATCATTAAAAGGAGTGACTTCAATGTTGTTGAACAGCTGGGGCATACCCCTCCAAAATCTCTATGCTATCATTGCTGCTGTGCTCAGAGGCCCACGCCAAGGCCCTGATTTCATTTCTGAAAACGACCCATGTGCCACAAGAGACATCTGCAGATCAATTCACTGACTGTGTGGCTAATTTGACAGCTGACAATGGTTTGGGGTTCTCGGATGCTGACCTTACCGCCAAAGGGAAAAATCACAATGATGCCCTGCACGTCTCTATAGAATGCAGGGGCACTACTCTCGCGCACGTGTTGGTGGATACCGGTTCTTCCCTGAATGTATTGCCCAAGAAGGCCTTAGATCGGTTGGATTCTGAGGGGCTGGAATTGAAACCTAGTAACATCATTGTTAGAGCCTTCGACGGTTCTAAGAGGATGGTGCATGGTGAGGTAGACATTCCTATCCGTGTGGGTTCCCAAGTCTTTGACTCAATATTCTATGTAATGGATATTCGTCCATCTTACTCCTGCTTGTTGGGTCGACCCTGGATTCACAAGGCTGGGGCGGTAACATCCACTCTACACCAAAAGCTCAAATACCCTGTCAAATGGAAGATTGTTACTGTGCAGGGTGAGGAGGAATACATGGTTAGTCACTTGAATTCATTCCGGTATATCGAGATGGACGGGGAGTTTATTGAAACCCCCTTTCAACATTTTGAGGAAGTACCTCCAACGTTGGCATCAACTGAGACAGTGGTTGAAGAAGACTTTCCTTTGAAGATAGCTTCCTTGAAGGATGCCCGGGCTGTAATCGAGAAAGGCAAGTGCGCAAAATGGGGTCAACTTCCGGACTTCACTCAAAAGACCGACAAGTTCGGGCTGGGCTTCACTGCAGAGGCTCAGAGGGTTGTTCGCAAGGAAAGGATCAGAAAGGCTCTGGTGTTCATCACCAACCCAAGGGTGAATGCTATCGAGGAAGACGTAGAGGAAGCAGAGTTTGACAGTTGGATCTATCCAACCACCGACAACGGACCAATCAACTGGACGGCAAAGGATTTTACACCTATTACATTTGTCACGCAGTAATGAACTCTTTTGATTTTCAATTTGTAACAAACAAATATGTTGAAACTTTTATTGGCTCGGTGTCCTACCCGGGGCATCGTAGCTCCATTTGTGAGGGCTTTTTGTATGACATTTCCATATATCATTAATCAAAACATTGGACGTTTGTTGCATTTCAAATCTTGTGCTCTTTTTTCTTTCTGTGTTATATATTGCAAAACAGCTATATTTACACACACTCACTTATACAGGTTTCAATCCACTCTGGATCTCACTGGTAACAGCTCTGTTACTGCCAGTTATGACTTCGAAAATTCGATCAACTTGGCCGAAGACGATGGTGAAGATGATTGCGAAGTGCCTGGTGAACTCGCAAGACTGCTACTCCAGGAAGAGAGGGCCATTCAGCCGCATGAAGAGCCGGTGGAAACAGTGAATCTGGGTACTGAGACAGATAGAAAAGAAGTCAAGATTGGTGCCAATCTAGAGCTCAGTGTGAAGCAACGATTGATCCAGATGCTACATGATTACATGGAGATATTTGCTTGGTCTTACGAAGACATGCCTGGTTTGGATGCCTACATTGTAGTTCATCACCTGCCTACCAAGGAAGACTGCCCTCCGGTAAAGCAAAAGGTCCGCCGTATGCGTCCAGAGATGTCCGAAAAGATCAAAGCTGAGGTTATGAAGCAATTCGATGCCGGGTTTCTAGCAGTGACTTCTTACCCTCAATGGGTTACCAACGTGGTGCCAGTGCCGAAGAAAGATGGTAAAGTCAGAATGTGTGTTGACTACAGGGATTTGAACAGGGCCAGCCCTAAGGATGATTTCCCTCTACCTCACATCGACGTTCTTGTTGACAATAATGCTCAACACAAGGTGTTCTCCTTCATGGATGGGTTTTCAGGGTATAATCAGATCAAAATGGCTCCTGAAGATATGGAAAAGACTACCTTTGTGACTCAGTGGGGCACCTTCTGCTACAAGGTCATGCCCTTCGGGTTGAAAAATGCTGGGGCAACCTACCAACGTGCCATGGTTGCTTTATTTCATGACATGATCCACCATGAGATTGAAGTGTATGTCGACGACATGATTGCAAGGTCCCAAACTGAGGAGGAACACCTTGATCATCTGCGGAAGCTGTTTGACCGACTGAAGTTGTACAAGCTGAGGTTGAACCCAAACAAATGCACCTTTGGGGTAAGGTCTGGAAAATTACTAGGTTTCATTGTAAGCGATAAAGGTATTCAGGTGGACCCTGCCAAGGTGAAAGCCATACAAGAGATGCCGACTCCAAAGACGGAGAAAGAAGTCAGAGGCTTTCTGGGACGACTGAATTACATTGCCCGATTCATCTCACATCTAACTGCTACTTGTGAGCCAATCTTCAAATTGATGAAGAAAGATCAAGTAGTACGCTGGAACGATGAATGTCAGACTGCTTTCGAAAAGATAAAGGAGTATCTCCAAGAACCACCCATTCTTATGCCTCCGGTTGAAGGGAGACCTCTAATACTATACTTGACAGTGCTTGACAACTCAATGGGGTGTGTGCTGGGGCAGCATGACGAGTCTGGCCGAAAAGAGCACGCTATTTATTACCTGGGCAAAAAGTTTACCGACTGTGAGTCTCGGTACTCACTGCTCGAGAAAACTTGCTGCGCTCTGGTATGGGCTGCTCGCCGACTGAGACAGTATATGTTGACTCACACTACTCTGTTGATTTCAAAGATGGATCCCATCAAGTACATATTCGAAAAGCCTGCCCTGTCTGGGAGAATAGCAAGATGGCAAATGATCTTGACAGAATATGATATCCAGTACACAACTCAAAAAGCAATCAAGGGAAGTGTACTGGCAGATCATTTAGCACACCAACCTGTGGACGATTACCAATCATTGAACTTTGAATTTCCGGACGAAGATATCATGGTAGTAACTGATTATGAAGTACCTGGACCGGATGAAGGACCTGAGGAAGGATCCCGATGGTCTATGCATTTCGACGGAGCCTCGAATGCTTTGGGTAATGGAATCGGCGTTGTAATCATATCCCCCAAAGGTACTCATACTCCACTCACCGCCCGACTGTGTTTCAACTGCACCAACAACATGGCAGAATATGAGGCATGTATCATGGGTCTTCAAGCTGCAATTGACTTAAGGATCAAGTTTCTGAGTGTCTTCGGAGATTCCGCTCTCGTGATCAATCAGATCAAAGGCGAGTGGGATACGAAACACCCAAATCTTATTCCTTACAAGGAGTATGTGTTGACTTTGCTTCCCCACTTTGAAGAGATAACTTTTGAACACTTCCCAAGAGAGGAGAATCAGTTAGCGGACGCACTAGCTACGATGTCTTCAATGTTCAAAGTCAAATGGGACAATGAGGCTCCCCGGATCATTATCTGGAAGTTGGACGAACCTGCATACTGCTGCGATCTTGAGGCCGAAGAGGTGACTGAAAAACCCTGGTATCATGAGGTGAAGAGATACTTGGAAGCTCAGGAATACCCTGAAGGTGCGTCTATCAATGATAAGAAGTTTCTGAGAAGGTTTGCGGCAAAATTCTTCCTCAGCAACTGCATTCTCTACAAAAGAAACCATGATTCAACTCTACTGCGTTGTGTGGATAAAACTGAAGCAGAGAAGATCATGGTAGAACTACACGAAGGTACATTCGGAACACATTCCAGTGGGCATACCATGGAAAAGAAAATCCTTTGGGCAGGATATTTCTGGTCCACAATGGAAGCCGACTGTTACCAACATTCTCGAACCTGTTATAAATGCCATATCTATGATGATAAGGTGCATATCCCTCCGGTCCCTCTGAACGTTATGACGGCACCTTGGCCTTTTGCAATGTGGGGCATTGATATGATCGGCGAGATCTGACCGACGGCATCCAACGGGCATCGCTTCATCTTGGTAGCAATTGATTACTTTACAAAGTGGGTAGAAGCAGCTTCCTACGCCACCGTAACCAAGAGCGTCGTGGCACGTTTCATTCGGCATAACCTAATCTGTCGGTACGGCATCCCGGAAAGAATCATTACAGACAATGGTACCAATCTTAATAACAAGATGATCACTGAGCTCTGCGAACAATTCAAGATACAGTACCACAACTCTTCTCCCTATCGGCCGAAGATGAATAGAGCTGTAGAAGCAGCAAATAAAAATATCAAAAAGATTGTGCAGAAGATGACAGTGACCTATAAAGATTGGCACGAGATGTTACCATTTGCTCTTCATGGGTACCGTACCTTAGCAAGGACGTCAACAGGGGCAACTCCTTTTTCCTTGGTCTATGGCATGGAGGCAGTCTTGCCGATTGAAGTCCAGATACCCTCTCTCTGAATAATGAAGGATGCAGACTTGAGTGAAGACGACTGGATTCAGACTCGACTTGATCAATTAAACTTGATTGACGAAAAGAGACTCACTGCTATCTGTCATGGTCAGGCGTATCAAAAACGGATGATCAGGGCATTTAACAAGAAAGTCAGACCACAAGAGTATCAAGTTGGGGACCTGGTAATCAAACGCATCATCCTTCCTCAAAGTGATCCCCGGGGCAAATGGACCCCTACATACGAAGGGCCATTTGTGGTTAAACATGTGTTCTCAGGAGGAGCCATGATTCTAACCACCATGGATGGTGACGACCTTCCTCACCCCGCCAATGCAGACATAGTGAAAAGATACTACGCATGAATAAAAGACCCGCTAGGTTGACATGCCTAGGCAAAAATAAGGGCTTCCCGGCGAACCAAAAGGGGTTCGGGCAAAAATAAGGGATAAAATGAAAAAAAATCTGTACACCCGGCAAGTCGAAAACCTGAAAAGGCGGCTTGGGCAAAAATGGGTATCCCGGTGGACTGAAAACCCGAAAGGGCGGTCCAGGCAAAAGTTAGGGATAAAGCGTAACACTATGTCTCATTGGATCGCCTTGCATCCAGAATTCGGCATCAACTATCTGGCTCAGACTTCGGCATCGATCAATCAGCTTCATCTTCAACTAAGCAGCAAAGTGATGAGACGTTTGAAGACATAAAGGCGATAGCAGAGTTGGAACCCAGTGGGAATATTGTGCACATAGCTGTTTTGTTTCCTTTTCAAAATTGTATAAACTTTATGTTATTCGGCAGCGTTCTCTTACTAGGGCGTCGGCCTCTTGTACAAAAAACGCCTATTTACAGGCAAATTTCAAAATCAATACAAGTTCACTTTTCCAAACAAATTGCCAATTGTTTTCCCTTTTTTCTGTTTTGGCTTGCAAAGAACGTCCAATGTTCATTTTTGATATATGAATTTAACATTAAATTGCTAATTCATAAATACTTGCATATGAAACAAAAGACTAATTACAGGTGACACCAGAAACAGGGGCAAGGTAGAATTGTCCAGGCAGTCTAGTTGCTCTGTCCGCCAAGGTGCCAAGGTAGGTTCAACTGAAGAATATGACCAGGTTGCCTCAACTCCCCTAGCAAGTCAGCAATACTCTCCTCTAGCGGAGATAGTCTACGGCCAATCTAAATGAAGTTGGGTATCCCCAGAAGATATCAACATTCCCCAGTGGAGTATAGGCATTCATCAGCAAGCATCCCCGGCAGTCTTGATCTAAGATTGTTCCCCGGCGGAATACAGACACCCCAGTTGAACCATCTTCCAGTACAGTTCGAAAGTTTCCCCAGGAAAGTGGAATTCTTATCCCCAGCAGGTCTTGAAGCTTAGCCCCAGTAGATTCTGGAAGCTTATCCCCTGCAGAGTACGGACGTCTCTCCCGAGCTTTATTCAAATTTATTCCTCACAAGGGCTTATAACTGGGTTATCCTCAGCTAATTGCCACGGAAGATCGCCCTCGGCGAAGTTCTTTCAATCCCCAGCGGAGTTTATCATTGTCAATCCCCAGAGGAGTTTATCTTTGTTATCCCCGGCGGAGTTTATCATCATTATCCCCAACGGAGTCCATCATCGAAATCCTCAACGGAACTCTCGTCAAAACTTCAGCGAAGTATCTCTTCCCACAGAGTAATTCCCCGCAGAGTAATCTCTCCAACAAGTTTATTCTTCAACGGAGTCATCTTCTCCTACCGGTGTATTCTTGCAACAATCATCCCTAGCGGAAACGAAGAGTCCTACTCTTCAACGTCGGCCCAGGATTTAATTCCCCGGCCGATCGTTAAGGATTTATTTTCCTAGACGAAAATACATTCATAAACATTTCGCATTTCATACATCTTGCTCACATACATGATAAAGTGCATACAACACTATCTCATTTTGAACATCATGACATCATGCATTTCATACATCATGACATTGCATACAACTGATGTTTTGCCTTTTCAGGGAAAAAGACAATCCAAAAGACAACTACCTTCAACTGTCACAATTCCAGATTCGATTCCTGTATCTAACCAGGGCACATCTGTGAGTGTTCTATTTCCAGATTCGATTCCTGTATCCAGCCAGGGCACATCTGAAGAATTTGAAGATTCGATTCCTGTATCCAGCCAGGGCATATCTATTGACAACTATTTCCAGATTCGATTCCTGTATCTAGCCAGGGCACATCTGAAGAGTTTGAAGATTCGATTCCTGTATCCAGCCAGGGCATATCTATCAACTGTCATAATTCCAGATTCAATTCCTGTATCCAGCCAGGGCATATCTGTTGACGACTATTTCCAGATTCGATTCCTGTATCCAACCAGGGCATATCTGTAGACGACTATTTCCAGATTCGATTCCTGTATCCATCCAGGGCATATCTGTGAGCAACCGATTGTAGATTCGACACCTGTATCTAGCCAGGGCATATCTGCATGAAGAGATTGAAGATCAACACCTGTAACAAGCCAGGAAAACATCTGTCTTTCTCAAAGCACACAAGTTCTCGCTAAGGAATCTCTTATGCGATCAACACTTCCAAATGGCATCTATAAGCCCATTACCGACAAGGTTCTGTCACGTCTCCAGATGGCATCTATAAGCCCATCTCCCTATCCACCATCTCTCCAAATGGCATCTATAAGTCCATTCCCGACATCACATTGCTGATACTCCAACATGCGAGTGCAAATTTCCGGGCACTCTAGTGTCCAATCTCCTCTTACCCTCGAGTCACGAAAGGCAAACTTGCCAATCTAACTCTTCAGGTTCAAGAAGATTTAACAGGGGCAACTGTTGTACCCCAAAATTTTCCCTCTCATTTCCTCAACATTTTCTCATCACAAGACCTTTGCAGCTCAAGGTCCAGTTAGGGTTTCCTCTGCTCAAGACTTCTCCTTGCACTATTGACCCAAATTAGGGTTTGTGTTTGCACAAAGATATTTTGACCTAAAATGCCTAAGATGACTTTCATGCTTCATGTTGGACTCCCAAGTTTATCCATCCCAAGTTTCAAGTCTTGATTCCAAATTTTGCCCAGTCAATTGGACAGTTGACCTAGAAATCAACTGTATTGGGGAAAAAGTCAACTGTGGCCAATTGATCGTCAAATCTCATGAAAATTGACCCACATCAATATTATGAACTCACATGGACCATTTGATCAAGTTTGGATCACAATTTCACAAGAAATTTGATCAGATCACCAAAAGGGCAAAATGGTCATTTTTAGGGTTTCGACTACACAAAGGCAATTTTTGACTGTTTGACCTAGCCAATGGCAAACCAAGCTCACATATGGACTCAAGGACCCAATGTAATTGTCTTGAAATACTCAACAAGTTCAAAAGATCCTAAATGCACAAGATTGACAGTTGAATTTCCCAGTCAATTGATCAATTTTGACTGTATACTGAAAAGTCAAACTTTGACTTTTTGGTCAAAATCAAGTGTCAAGATTCATTTTTCATCAAAACATGCCAAATCATGAAACTTGTTCATCAAGAAATCAAGAATTGCAAATTAGGGTTTGAAATGAAGATTTTTCATAACTTAGAATTTTTCTAAGTTATGAAAAACCCTAATTTTTTCCTAACTTTGTCCCACTTTCTCACCAAGATTCATTTGGATTCAAGAAAAAGTCAAAACATGAAAGTTATAGCATATTGCAAAATATACAACTTTTATTCACAAAGTTTCCTCAAAAGAAGCTTGTAGCTCAAGTTACAATTTTTGGAACAAGGGTACCAAACCATTCTTAACTTAGAGAAAATTTGACCTATTTTAGGCAGGATTTTTTCCTAACTTCAAGACCATTTTTCACATACTTCCACTTGGAATTTCAATTTGCATTTCAAATATGGATTGTAGTACACATTCCAATATTTCCAAAATGTCCAAGAACTCACCAAACAACCTCATGGTTAGGGAGAATCGAATTTGGCAAGTTGGCAAAAAGTCACTTTGTTTATGGTCAAGTTACATGTTCATACATCTAGGCCATTTTGAAATCAGCTTGCATTCCTTGATTACAGGTCCTATATCCCATTTGCACTCAATAATTTAATGCTAACTCATTGTGCCAAGGCCTTGTTTTATGTGTTTAAGCATTACATGGAAGATTAAGCCATTTTTAGATAAAGCATTTTTGCCATTTTTGAAAAGTTAAACTTTATGTCAAATGCAAATCCAAGCAAGTACAAGGCAGATCCTTTTGGCACAAGTTTATAAACTAATTACACTGATCAAGGCCAAGGTATGCAGCATAAATTGGGGGCCTGTACAAGCTAGAAACACAACTTGCCATTTCTTGCTTAAGTTAGAAGTAACATAGCATAACAACACACAACTCTCATCTCAGCTAACACGGAGCTTAAGCAAAGTTATCAAACACTTTCTAATCATCAAACCTAAGCTAAAACACAAGCCAACCAAGTTCTATACCTTCTCAAACACATAATCACCCTAAAACTGCCAAAACAGAGCTCCTGCTGCAGATTGAGTTCCATAACTCAATCCATTCATGCATTCTTGCTAAAACCACTTCAAACATATCCCACATCATCCCTTGAAACTATTCCAAGCCTCAAACACAACCTGTAACACTCCCAAGCAACATCACCATTTTCATTTTTTTGTTTTGCAGTTGAAGTTCCATAACACGATTCTCTTGGTTTCCAAACAAAGTAAAGCTTGGAATAGCATCCCTGGACATCAAGGAAGCTGTACCAATCATCACCTTGCATTGAAAACACCTCCATCATCAGATACGATTCCAACTGAACAAGTAAGTTCATGGACTTCTATCTCCCTATCCAGGCATTGTTAGCTCTAGGTTTGTGAATGAAAAATGTTCTACTCATGCCCCTGAAGCTGTACATATCTTTACTTTCCATTTATTTTGCATGTGCTATGAGAATTTAAGGTCTGAACATTGATGGAAACTTAGGTCAAGAATTAGGGATGGAGAAATTCTCTCTCATCTTAGAGAGTTAAGTCAAGTTCTTTATATGTCTGGATTCGTCTCTTAATGCTCTACATTTTTCATGTTGTGAGTTTTGCTTGAAAGTCCAAGAATCTGGAGATAGAAAACGCGCGTTTTGTTCATGTTCAAACAGTCTGGAGGTTGAAGAAGCTCCACGTGGGCTGGGCCTGATTTGTTATTTCTGTTTACACCCCATTTCTACTTTTACACCCCCTAGGCCCATTATTCTTATTTTTATGATTTTTTGACCTTTTCTTTTTTGTTCTGACTTATTTATTTTTTCTTATAATATTAAAAATATAAAAAATATTTTTCACACCATTTTTGAATTTATTAGGCATTTATTTGTTTAAAATAATGTTTGTACATAAATAATACCTAGACATACTTTTATTTAAAAAATACTAAAATAATGCAAACACATTTTATTTTCCATTTTTATTTTATTTTATCTTCCGAAAATATTTTATATAAAATATACTTTTTTTCATAAATATCAAATATTATTATTTTGTATATATAATATATATTTAGTAAATAATACAAATACATATATATTTATTAGAATATTTAGGACAAAAATACAAAATATTACATTTTTATTTTTATTAATATTTAACATTAAAAATACCTTTTGACAAATATACTTATCTTTTATTTATTTTTTGTACATAATTAATAAACATTGTATATATTAAATAATAAATACCTTTTATTTATAAAACTAGGGTTTTGCCCTAAATACATAAAAACTCCAAAAATTAATACTTCTTATTTTGTTTATTTGACACATAAAAAAATACTTTTTTTCATACATATAAAAAAGGCTTTTTTTCATCTTACATATTTATTTTATTTTTATGTAGTTTGTGCAATTAATTACCTTGTATAATTCCAATTTGATGTAATAGTCTAAGTTTAAATTCCTTGTCAAAATACCCCCATTTGAACATTTGTACCCCCCTTCCCATATATTGTGTTGTAATAACTTAGGAACTTTATTTTTCGCACTTTAAAGCTTTCTAATTATGCCATGTTAGAATTAGGGTTTGTATGCAAATCAATTAACCAAAATAGTTTGACCTAATTTCAAGATAAACAAGCATGAAAATGGACAACACCAATCACACTTGCACCCCTAGGGTATTCCACTTGTTGCCTTCAATAATGGGCCATATTGCATGTTAGGTCTCTTTGGCCAAAACAAAACAATCAAATGATCATAGTCCCTCGATGACGCTTTCGAAAGTTGCCTAAAAAATGATCAAGTCCCTCCAAGGAAAATTGCCCAAAGATATTTGGCACCATTGCAATTATGGTCTAAACGATGACCCGCGCCCGTCCCTTTCACATCCTAACACAAGATTGCCCACCAAATGCAATGGTGGAACAAAATTGTTAAAAGGGTTAAAAACATAGGAGAAATATTTGAGAAATTTAGGAGTAGACAAACTCTTAGTTACTTGAATCAAACTTGCAAAACAAAACACTTGCCTATTTTTCAAACCACACCTCACTACACTTTCAAAAACAACTTTCAAAAACAAATGAAAACCTTTTCAAAAGACATACACCTTTGTATACATCCCAACATGGATCATTACAAAGGTTGCCACCACATTGGCTTCTTTTCAAAACATTTTCAAACCCACACACACGAAGCACCATTTCAAACAATTGAAAACCAAGGCAAGTTGATCTAAGCAAGTAACTAAGATCCCATGGATAACCATGGATAGAAAGGGTGCTAATACCTTCCCTTTCTATAATCTACTCCCCGAACCCAAGAAAACATCTCAAAGGTTTTTGCTGTGCTTTTTAACCTTTCCTTAGGATAAAATAAAAAGTCGGTGGCGACTCTTGCTCAACCGAAACATTTGCGAAAACAAACACAAAACCTCAAGTCAGTTCTCCCACCGTATCACACTTCGGCCACAAGAGTGGAGAGAAGGATTGAGTTCGACGACTTAGGTTTGATATAAATCTTCGCACGAAGTTTATCTTTCCCCACAGAGATTGCAACTCTTTCTTCGTCGATGGAGCTTTCGCTTCCATTATTACCTTAGTTTTGTTTTGGTTGATTTCTATGCCTTTCTTATGGACCACAAAGCCAAGAAATTCACCAACCTGCAAAAAGAATGCACATTTAAGGGGATTCATTTTTAGGCCATGTTTTCTCATTCTTTCGAATGGCTGGCGTAGGTGATCCAAACGAATAGATCCTGATATAGATTTTACTATTATATCATCAATATAGACCTTCATGAAAGTCTCAATGAAATCATGGAATATAGAGTTCATCTCTCTTTGAAAAGTTGCCCCAGCATTTTTTAAACTAAATGGCATAACTACCCATTCATAAGTGCCTGTTGCCCCAGGGCATCGAAATGCTATCTTTGGCGCATCCTCTTCTGCAATAAAAATCTGATTGTATCTTGAATATTTGTCAAGCATACAAAGATATTCGAAACCAGCAGTAGAATCTACTAATATTTCAGCCACAAGCATTGGATATTCATCTTTAGAAGTTGCAGAACTTAAATCACGAAAGTCTATGCATACTTTAAGAGATCCATTTTTCTTAATTCATGGAACTATATTTTCAATCCATTCGACATACCTTGTGGTCCGGATGAACTTGCAACGCAAAAGTCTTTCGACTTCTTCTTTTATCTTCGAGATAATCTCTGGTGCAAATCTTCTTGGCGTCTGCTTGATGGGCTTCTTGCCATCCTTTATGGGCAGCTTCAATTCGACCAGGTCCCTGCTCAAACCAGGCATTTTGTCGTAGTCCCAGGAAAAACAATCTTTATACTCCTTAAACAACCGGATCACTTCTGCTTTTATTCCTGGACTAAGCTTCGAACTGACATATGTGGGTCTTTTTACAGTCCCATATCCTAGATCAACTTCTTCAAGAGGGTCCCGTGCTAGCATCTTCACGTACGAAGCCACTGGATCCTTCTCGAATCCCAAAGGCCCATCATCGTATATAGCGTCCAGCCTTTGGTCTTTTTCTTCGACGGATTTCTCTTTGTCGGGGGGTTTTGGTTTGAAGAACACCCCAGGTCCTTTTGTATGATTTGTTTCTTCATTGGCCATTGTGATACGGTGGCAGAACTGACTGTTAATACTGGTTTTGCATTTGTGTTTGCAAATGTCGCGGTAAGCAAGAGTCGCCACCATCTTTTATTTTATCCAATAAAGGAAAAGGGAAAAAGAACAGAAAAAGCCTTTCTCGAGATATTTCTGAGTACGGGGGGTAGATTACAAAAAGGGAAGGTGTTAGCACCCTTTCTATCCATGGTTTTCCATGGGCTCTTAGGTACTTGCTCATTTTGAAATTGCTTTTGTGTGTGTTTTTAAAAGCTTTGAAAATGCCTTAGTGTGGCGTTTCACTTTATGGTAACCCTTGTGTCAGTCCTCAAGAGTGTGATAAAGCGTTTTGAAAACTTTGTTCGAAAAGTGTAAGTGTGAAAAAACTGGTTGTTTTGAGCAAGTACTTAAGAGTTTCTACCTACTAGAAAAAGACTATTTGTTTTCTTATTTCCTTTAGATAGTGCTATCCTACTATTAAAGAGTAGGTAGCTCAATCGTTGGAGTTTGAGGGACAATCGAAAGGGACGATTATGGTCACTTAAGGCAACAGGGCAAGATCTCTTAGTAACTGTCTTAAAGTTCTAAGATCGCATTTTGTTTTATCGAGGCAACCTTCAAAAGGGACTTGCGATCTCTGAATTAGAGGACAGCCACTAAGAATTCTCATGTTCGAGAATAGTGACCGTATTTTCGAGGCAACTGAAGTGGGAGATACCCTAGAGGTGAGCATGTGCAAGTGTTTGATTTCAGTTTATTTATCTTTGCACAGTTAGGGTGTTCTATTGTTTTAAACATTCGATTTATCTTTTGCATACAATCCTATTATCCATACATCTAAACAGTTTAGACAATTGCAGAAATTAAAAGCGGAAAAGAAAATATACGCTATTACAGGGCATCGGGGGAGGGGGTTACATATCCAAACTTGGGATTCAACAGTAAATAAAAGCAGTAAAATAAATCCTAGTTAAAAAACTATTACAAACCCGTAATCAGATATAATAATTGGAAAAAATAAATAAGTAAACACGCACGAGAAATGACACGGGAATAAACTAAATATCCTATAGAATCTACTTAATTAAAGAAAATATTTTTTGTATTTTTATTTAAGAAAATAAAGTAAAATTGAATTTTGCAAATTAGTCCTAATTTCTAATTAATTTTAATTAAGGAAAACAAATCAAGTTACCCTAATTAAATTAATTTATTTTTAAACAAAATTAATTTTAATAAAAAGAAAACTAATTCTAACATTTTTTGTGATTTCTTAATTTTATGATTTAATTAAGAAAATGATTTTTAAAGACAAATAAAATAAATAATTAAAACAATAAAAAAAGTAATAAATAAATTAAAGCAAAAAAAATAAAATAGGCCTGCTAGTAATAGCAATCTGGGGGGTGCAGTTGTTTTTGTATTAAGCCCATCTTTTACTGAGCCCAATTGATTTGTTTGGATTCAGTGGGGATTGCGCTTGAAGGTTCACCATGGAACCTGTTTGTGGGACGCTGGATCTGCTTTGAGAATAAATCTAATGGTCAGACCTTAGGCTGTAGGATGGACGCGCTGGAGGATAATGCACTGAATCCTGTAGAAAATGTTAAGAAATATAAAATGCCTGGACCTGGATTCGAACCCAGGTCCTTCACTTCATACGCCTTGCCCTTTGCCATTTGTGCCGGTTAGTCATTCATATACATAATTAAACAAAATAAATATAAGGTAAATAGAACACTATGCCCAGTTGTCATACGCGCAAATTCAAATCTCCCAATGGGAGTCTGCCACCTAATTGTCTTCTCCCTGGAACTGCCGCCTTAGGGACTGGGCTTTTACCTACAGATAGATTTGTCACTATAGGTTATAGTGACAGTTCTTGTGCATGGCTACAAACTCGTAAAACTCAAAAATGCAGCACAAGCAAAAAAAATCCCAACCAAGGGCATGGATCGATTGGAAATAATCCCCTGAGCATGAATAGACCCTTAATTTGGCCTAATTTTGCCTCTAACTAGGGTTCCTCAAATTGGAGCTTCGGAACCCTAGCCATGGCAGATGCCCGTACATGCACTCAAACTCCAATCAAAGTATTCCAACATATTGTAAACATGATAACAAGCATAGATATATAATCAAAACATGTTTATGATGTCAGAATCAAAGAAATCGAAATTGAGAGGATGTGCAAACCGTGATGAAGGGTGGGCGCTATTTTGCAGGTTTCAAGCCTTGGGAATGCTTGCAATGGCTTCAGAGGCTCTCCAAGAGTATGTTTTGATACTAGTTTGGGACTGAAACAAGTTGGAAATGGGAATTCGAGTTTGACAACTTTAGTGTTTTTTTGCAAATTGGACAGGGGTTCACCAGGTCATGTATATCTGTTTGATACTTTCCAGAAGCTTGTTTATATAGAGAATGATGAGAGGACACGAAAATGCCATGTTTGTAACAGCTATGGACAAGCTTTTGATTTCCATGAATGTCCATTTGTAACCTTGGCCAAAGTTAAGGGATTTTGTCCATTTTCAAATTTGAATGTACCTAGACTGCACTGGCCTTGCTGCACACAAAAATTGGGGCCTCTCCACGTACCAAACCAAGCCTAAATGATAATGGCCCATATACTTTACAATAATCTTGATTTATTTGATTTTTAATTAAATAAAATTAATATAAAATGCAAATAAAATCAAGACTATGCAAAAATAGTCCTAGGGGTCCTCTATGGTCTTATAAATATGTTTGAAGTTCAAATATTTGAGCCATTGCCTTAAAAATTCAAATTTGCCCAATGCATATTTCTTGAAATTTCAAAAAAATTCCCAACTTGGGCAAGCCATAACTTGATTAATTTTTATCTCATGATGATGATCTGGTACATTTTGGAAATACCAAGATGTCTACTTCAATCCCTCTTTTTATCAAGTTTTCTTTTGAAGATGTTATATTGATGTTAAAGGTCTTGGAAAAAAGTGGCTTTTATTGACTTTCTAAAAATGACCTGTAATGTATGAACTTGTATCTTTCAAATGGTGATTTTATTGGACTCGAGGGCTAAGAGAAGTTGTAGGGAATTGGATTCTCTTCAAAATGAGCTTTAGTTGTAAAATTTCTGATAAATTATGAGAAAGTTATGCTTGGTCAAAGTTTGGTTGACTTTTCCTATAGAAACCTTAATTTGCTATTTTTGACTTTTGATGAATTAGGAGCATTTCTTGAGTAATCATGATCAACCCTTGATAAAATGATGGATATCACTTCAAAATGTTGATGTTGACCAAAAATCTTGAAGTTTGACTATATATAGGTCACAATTGACTTTTGACCTAGCACAGTTGATTTTCCAATACTTGAGCAATTGTCTGAGCAAACTTATTGAGCAAAGATGAAACTTGGCATGGATGATCTTGAGGACATATTAGGACCATGGGAAGCATTTGAGACCATTGGAGCTCAAACATCTTGGTGAAAATGGAAACCCTAGCTGCGGGTTCATTGCCTTAGTAGGAGAGTTGTCCGGTCAATCCTTGGTCCATCTTGAGTAATTGAGAACCTCTAGGGGTATGTCTTGTGTGAAAATGGGAGGGAAAATTTTAGAGTACAACATCCGCCCCTGTTCAATCTTCTTAAACCTGAGGATGTAGATTGGTTGGTCTGCCTTTCGTGATCTGAAGGTGGAAGATGATTGAACACTAGAGTGCCCAAAAGTTTGCACTCGCATGAAGTGAATATCGATCGATAATATCGGGAATAGGCTTATAGATTCCATTGGGAAGGCAACTGAGAATCGTCAGAGATGGGCTTAAAGATTCCATCCAGAAAATATATCGGTTGCATAAGATATTCCTTTGCGAGAATTCCTATACCTGCTGTGATACGGTGGCAGAACTGATTGTTATACTGGTTTGCGTTTTGTATTCGCAAATGTTGCAGTAAGAAAGAGTCGCCACCGACTTTTATTTCATCCAACAAAGGAAATTAAAAAGAACAGAAAAAACCTTTTTTCGAGAGTTTCTGAGTACGGGGGTAGATTATAGAAAGGGAAGGTGTTAGCACCCTTTCTATCTGTGGTTTTCCACAGACTCTTAGGTACTTGCTCATTTTTGAAATTTCTTGTGTGTGTGTTTTGCAAAAAGTTTTGTTTAACTTCGTGATAACTCTTGTATCTGTCCTCAAGAATGTGACAAAGTGGTTTTTGAAAATTGTTTTGAAAGTGTTTATGTAAAAGAGTTTATTTGAGCAAGTACTTAAGATTTTCTACCTACTCGAAAAAAGAATGTTCATTCTCGTTTCCTTTAGACAGCGCTATCATACTATTAAGGAGTAGGTAGCCCTATCGTTGGAGTTTTAAGGGACATTCGAAGGGACGTTTATGGTCATTGAAGGCAACAAGTAAGGATACCTTAGCATTTCGAAGGGACTATCATCATAAGATCATTTCTCGTAGGCAACTCGAGGGACAATGAGGGACTGTGATCTTTATGACAACTTTGAATTACGGGTCATTGCTAAGGTATCCCTACATTCGAGGGACACGACCATTACTTCCGAGGAAACCAAGTGAGGCAAACCCTAGGAGTGAGCATGTGCATGTGTGCTTTTTTCAGTTAATTATCTTTGCACAATTAGGGTTATCTACCTTTTTAATCATTGATTTATCTTTCGCATACAATCCTAATGTCCATACATCTAGCAGTTTAATAGTTGCAGAATTTAAAAAGTGCGAGAATTTAAAGTCTTAACTATTACAAGGCTTTTGGGAAAATACACCAAATATTTGACTGAAAATAAAGATGCGGAAATTACAATCCTAATTAATCTATTACAAACTTGAAACAATTACAATAATTGGAAAAGTAAATAAATAAATGCGGGCGAGAATAAAGTAAATATCCTAAAGAATCTATTTAAATAAAGAAAATATTTTTTTGATTTTTTTATTGAGAAAATTAAATATTTGTGAATTAAACCTAATTTGTCTAATTAATTTTTTAATTATGAAAAAAATCAAGTCAATATCGTTAAATTAATTAATTTCCAAAAAAAACTAATTTTAATAAAAAAACTTAATTCTACATTTTTGTGATTTTATATTTTTAATAATAAAAAAATGATTTTTGTTTTTTTTAGTTAATAAAAAATCTTTTTATTGCTAAAAAATGATTAAATAAATAAATTAAAAAAAAGAAATTAAAAGAAAGAAATTGGGCCTGTGGTGAAAGCAAATCTGGGGGTACGTTATTGAATTTCATTGAGCCCAAATCCTTTGGCCCAATCAGGCGTTTGGATCCAGTGTTGGCCACGTTTGAGGGTACACCGTGGACTTCTCTCCATTGGGCGCTAGATCTGGATCTAAGGATGATCCACTGGCTGGATTTGGAGGGTGTATGATAGCTTTCCTGGGTAGTGCACTTTGGATCCTATGAAGAAATAAAGGAAAAATGCAAAAGCTCACGCCTGGGATCGAACCCAGGACATGAGCTTCATACCTCTCTCCCTAGACCAACTGCGCTAGCTTGTTTATCTGTTAGCATAATTAACAAACAATAATATAATAGAAAGGCACGCCTTATGCCCAAAAGCGCGCGTAATTTCAAACCGGCCAGTGGTTATCAGGCATGTCATCATCTTCTCCCCTGGACTGTTGTTATAAATATCAACCTTTTACCTACGAACACCAACTGTAACTACAGCCCTACAAATCTCAAAAATCAAAATCAAGCATGATAAATCAATTCCAAGCATACAGATCAACTCGTTTTAATCTCATGAGTATGATGGCATCCCTCTTTTGCCCTGATTTTACCTACATCAAAAATCCCTAAAACACGACCTAAAACCCTAACAATGGCAACTATCAGTACATGCGCTAAAACTCCTAATTAATCATACCAATACGTTCTAAATGATGATACAAATATGAAGGCATGCTTAGAAATTATTTATGATTCATAAATTTGCAAAACCAAATTCAAAAGAGATGGAAAACTGTGACGCTGTAAAGTTGTGATTTATGGATCTTTCACGCGTGCAAACAATGCGGCTAGCCTCAAGAGATGTCCAGGAGTGGATTGGTGGTCTTGAATCCTCTTGAATCGTCATATGGAATGAAATCTGATCCTAACTTTTTTTTGCCAAAACTGAATTTTTGTTTGATGATTTTCACGACCAAAATCCTTGTCCTCTTGCCTTGGCTGCGTTGTGTATATGTAATAGAGTGTATTAGGTTAACAAAAACAACCTGAATCTTGAATAATTATGGAGAAAGGATCTTTATTGTTCAATGCATTATTTGTTTCTAAAATAAGCCAAATCATGCCATTCTTTCTCCAATCATCCTTGATACGATTTGATCCTTATATGCCAGCATATCTCATCCTCATTCAATGCCAAAATCATTCCAAAAGCAATTTACATGATTTATTTTGATTTTATTTGATTTTATTTGAATTTTAAATGAATAAAATCATAATAAATCAAATAAATAATTTAATGAGGCATGGAGTGGTTCATGGGTCGTGGACTATGTTAGGAACAAGATACAAGCATAAAAAGTTTGGCCCATTTGAAGAAAAATGCATTTTGGGCATGGTTGACTTTGTGAAAATTTCTAAAAATGGCCAACTTTGACAATGCACATCTCTTTCAATTTTGACCCTAAGAGGGTGTTCTTGGACTTTTAAGAAATATTAGGATATTCTATAAACAACCCCTTTAGTTTCATTTCAATTGTATCTTCCATGTTCATGTCAGAAGCTTTGACCCAAAAGGTATTTTTGTTGACTTTTTGAGATGACTTGTAATGTCTGAATTCATATCTTTTCATGAGTGCATTTTTTGAACTTGAGGGCTGAAGATGAGTTGTAGGGAATTGCATCCTATTCAATATAAGCCTTGGATGGAGAATTTATGATAAAGTATGAGGAAGTTATGCCTGGTCAAAGTTTAGTTGACTTTTCCTATATAAACCCTAATTTAGCGACTTTTGAGTTTTGATGAATTTGGGGAATTCCTTGAGGAATCATGATCAACCCTTGATCAAATGATGGATATTACTTCAAAATGTTGATGTTGACCAAAAATCTTGAAGTTTGACTGTATGTGAGTCACGGTTGACTTTTGGCCTAACATAGTTTATTTTCAGGCATTTGAGTAGTTGACTGAGCAAACTTCTTGTGCAAGGCACGAGACTTGACATGGATTCTCTTGAGAATATATTAGGACCATGGAAAAAGGTTTGAGACCTTTGGAGTTCACCCATCTTGATGAAAATGGAAACCCTAGTTTGAGGTTCATTGTCTTAGGAGAGCATTTTCCTGATCAATCCTTGGGCATCCTTGGGCAAGTTGAGGATTTCAATGACCATATGTTGAGTAAAATGAGAGGGAAAATTTTAGAGTGCAATAGATGCCCCTGTTCAATCTTCTTAAACCTGAGGATGTAGATTGGCTAATCTGCCTTTCGTGATCTGAAGGTAGAAGATGATTGGACACTAGAGTGCCCAGAAATTTGCACTCGCATGAAGTAATACTGATTGGTGATATCAGGAATGAACTTATAGATGCCATTTGGAAGTAGACAGAGAATCATTGGAGATGGGCTTAAAGATGCCATCCAGCAAATATATCGGTTTCATAAGAGATTCCTTTGCGAGAATTCATGTACCTGCCGTTGAGGAGGACTTCGCCGGTGAATGTTGATTTATGTCCTGGGAAATAGAGTATAGGAGCTTCAGTTGTCCATTACTCTACTGGGGAATTAATTCCTGATTGAGGAGGTGGGAGTAAACTGTATATCTGGTTAGAGTCCAGACTGTACAGCGGCTTGCTGGGGAAATGTGAAATCGATCGTATCTGGTCGGGTCCAGGTCTTACAGTGTTGTAAACTGTTGTCTTGAGATAAGGGAGAAGGAACCTGGATAGTAGGGTTGCTTCAAAATGAAAGCCTGGATAGTAGGGCTATGAGAAGGAACCTGGATAGTAGGGTTATTTCGAGATGATAGCTTGGATAGTAGGGCTTATGGGAAGGAACCTGGATAGTAGGGTTAATTCGGAATGAAAGCCTGGATAGTAGGGCTATGAGAAGGAACTTGGGTCGTAGGGTTACTTTGAAATGAAAGCCTGGATAGTAGGGCTATGAGAAGGAACCTAGATAGCATGGTTACTTCGAAATGAAAGCCTGGATAGTAGGGCTATGAGAAGGAACTTGGGTCGTAGGGTTACTTAGAAATGAAAGTCTGGATAGTAGGTGTGATACGGTGGAAGAACTGACTTGGGGTTTTGCGTTTGTGTTCGCAAAATGTTGGATTTAGCAAGAGTCACCACCGACTTTTCTTTTATCCAATAAGGAAAGGTGAATAGGCATAGGAAAGACCTTTCGAGATGTTTTCTTGAGTTCGGGGGGTAGATTATGAAATGGAAAGGTATTAGCACCCTCTCCATCCATGGTTTTCCATGGGCTCTTAGTTACTTGTTAGATCACTTGCTTTTGTTTGAAAATTGTGCTTTTGTGTGGTTTTTGAAAGTATTTTGAAAAGGTGCCATCATTTAGGCGAACTTTGCAATGATTCCCATTCGTAAGAATGTATGCAAAGTGTTGAGCTTTTGAAAATATTTCAAGTTTTGGAAAGATGTATGTGATTGTTTTGAAAATAGCAAAGATGTTTATTTTGAAATTGAGCAAGTAACTAAAAGTAATCTACCTACTCAAAAGGTTTTATATGTGTTTTTCCTCCTCCTTTAGATGTTGTTATCTTACCATTGATTTGATAAGAAGCCTCATCGTTGGATGTGAAGGGACATACGTGGGTCATCGTATAGTCATGATAGCAATGTTGTGATATATCTTAACATTCTCTTGTAGGGACTAAGATCACTTGTAAGGCAACATTTTTAGCGTCATCGAGGGACTATGATCTTGTATTTGTGATTGTTTTTGCTAAGATACCCCACATGCATAACATGACCATTTGTAAGGCAACAAGTGGAATTACCCTAAGGGTGCATGTGTGCAAAGTGTATTTGATTGCATGCATTTAGTCTTTGAGTAGGGTGGCCTATTTGTTGGTTTTATCTTACCATACATCCTAGTTACTAACATTTGTAAAAAGAAATAAAAATGCAGGAAATAAATATCCTACACTATTACAACCATATTGAAAGGCAAGAAAATGTAAAGGCAAAAACAAAATAAAAGAAAGGAAAATAAGCTCTTCGACCCAGGCAGGAGCACCCTTCGATTTGCATTCTGTTGTCCTCCTTCGATTGGGGCTAGCACCAGTGAGGTGATGGCCTTCGATTGGATAAGTATGTGTATGGCGAAGCCTTCTGGTTCTGCCTTGTTGCCTTCTTCGACTGGAGGTTGAAAGAAGTGAGGGAATGCCTTTTGACTGAGTCTGGAATCAATGAAGGCATGCTTTTCGTCTGGGCCTAGAAGTCAACATGGTTTTCCTCTTGGTTGTCTCTTTCGTTTGAGTTGGAATAGCAACATGTCCCAAGGCCATGCCAACATCACCTTAAGGCTAGATTAGTTCTTTAAAGCATATTTAAATGTACCGAGAGAAAAAGCCAAGAAGATTGTTAACCATGACACATATTAAGAGAGTGAAAACAAAAAGAGGAAAATAGTGTGTACATGTTTTAAATGAAAAAGAAAACTTAGTTACATGCTATGCTGGAAACGAAGGGCCAAAGGTTAAAAATGACTTACCTTGCTGGAGGTTGGAGCGTATTCTGGACTTTGAAGCAGTTGCTTTGAATGCCTCTGGATTCGAAGGAAAAGACCCAGGGTAGGCCTTCGACACTGGATTCGAAAGAGAAAAACAAGTGAAATTTCTTTCTTTGCTGGATTCAGAGGAAGGAACAAGTGGGAGGCTCCTTGATTCGAAGGAAACTGGAATGTGTTGTTCTTCAGAATTGAAGGAGGTAACGATGATTCTGGTTTTTGATTTCACAAGTGTTGAAGTTTTTGAGAATTTTATGGTGTGTGAGAATTTTGAAGATACAATCCCCTCCTCTCCTTTCTTCTCCTCTTTGTGCAAATGAACTCTCTATTTATAGAGAAAGGCTTTTGGGAAGCTTGGGGAGCAAAAATAATAAAATAAGGCTCAGCTGGAAAGTAAGTGTCCACTTGTGCCATGAAACAAGATGAATGGTTCAGATGGGTTGCTTCTTTCTGAAGGAAAACAGGCGCAAGGCTCAAGACAAACTTTTCTAAAAGGTAGTATTATGCTATTAAGTGCAAGTTGTCTTGGACAACAAATGGGTAAAGGCCTATTTTAACTTGCATAAACAAATAAGTATAGGGTGAGTCATAGGTTTGAGGCCTGAAAAGGGAAAACACGTAGCCTAGCCTATGGGTCTAAATGTTCAACTTGATCTTTTGACTCGAATCCTCCATCCTTCTACACATTTCGACCAGACTAGAACAACACAGCACGTTTTCACCAGTTGTGTGTCCTTCGAATGAACCAACTGTGTGTTCTTCGAATGGCCCTTTTTAGCTGAATATGCCATTTTGAGTCTTCTTGCTTTTAATAACTTAGGCCCAAACCATCGACCAGACTCCAAAGTAAGAGAACAATTATTCCCTCAACTATGGCAAGTCCTTCGAATGGACCACCAAGTTATGTGTCATAATGTAGGACTATGGCGTATTAAAGGGTTTACATATGGATTCGAAGGTGATATGAAGGCGCATTCGAATCATACATGAAGATGAATTTGAAAGTCACATGAAGGTAGCCATTCATCCAATCGAAAACTTATGAATCCAAGGCAAACAGGTGAGGGGCGAATGGTGCAATCGAATGACACTTTTCAGAAGGTTATTAACTTCTGAATCGAAGGAAGCTTTCAGAAGATTATTGACTTTTTGAATTGAAGAAAACCAAAAGGAGGCCTTTACTTCCTGAGTCGAAGGACACTGTTTCAAAGGGAAACAAAAACTCAATTGAAGCTTGTATGAAGATCATTTCCTTCTGAATCGAAGGAAGCTTCAATACCCAAACGAAAGATGTAACCCAAGTGGCATGAAGCCCTTGCTCAACTGAAGCTTTCATGTAGGCATGGCCAGAGATGAATGCCCAAACAAAGGCTTACACGCAGATATGCAGGAGGTGAATGCCCAAATGAAGGCTTGTATGCAGGAATGAGATCAAAGCGCACTTGTTCGAAGGAAGCCTTTTCCTCAATCGAAGCTTGTGGTCGAAACAAGCTTACTCGAATGAAGCTAATGCCCAGTCGAAGCTTGGATTGAAGCAAACATATCGCCCAATCGAAAGCTCATGTTCAAAGGAAGCATGTTTCCCAATCGAAGCATGTGGGTCGAAACAAACATAAAGGGAGTCATTTCCTTTTAGCGTGAGGGAAGTTCCTGTTTTCTGAATCGAAGGGTGTTCTTTCAAAGGAAGCAAGAACTTAGTCAAATCTTGTATGAAGATATCTCTTGGCTCAAACAAAACTTGTGAGAGGCAAAGTCTGCAAGAGGCCCTTGGTGCAAGTGGATTCGAAGGATGCATAAAGATGGTTATTTTATCCCATCGAAGCTTGTCCAAATAAAACAAACATGCAGGAAGCATATGCCCAATCGAAGTAAGCTTGTAGGCAGTTATTTTGTCCAAATCGAAGAATTTGCCTTGCAGGGGGCACATGTGGCAGAAAATTTGGTACTCAAAGCAAACATGCAGGCAGTGGAAGACACAAACGAAGCCTACAACAAGAAGTCACATGCCCAGACGAAAGAGGCACGCTAGCAGCAACTTTTGAGCAATTGAAGGAGGTGCAAAGTCCAATCGAAGGGGGCTGAATCGAAGGAGACCTATTTTCCTCCAAATTTGTCAAAATATTATTTTTATCCGTTTTCTCTCTTTTTGACAGTTTCCTTTTAATTCTGGTGCTGGAAAATCCCAATGTACTTGTGCAAGCTTGAACCTTAAGAATCTTTGTGAGGAAAGCCTTGAAAAATGATAGGGCAAATTTTGGGGTACAACAGCTGCCCATGTTCAAACTTCTTGAACCTGAAGAGTTAGGTTAGCGGATTCGGTATCCGTGACTTGATGGTGAAAGATGTTTGAACACTAGAGTGCCTAGAAATTTGCACTCGAAGATGGATGGTGAATGGGATTATAGATGCCATTTGGAGGAATGTTGGTAAACTCTGGAAGAAGTATCAGCACAAATCTCTTGTTGATCCATACTAGACTTGCTGTTTTACCTGTGAGAAAGGGGGTTAGAAAAATGCAGATGCTTGCATGATGCTTACCAGATATGGTATCATGCTAAATGCATTGCTATGTACATGTTATGATGTATAAATGCGAAATGTGTGTTTTTATCCGAGAAAGTAAATCCCTGACTACTGCTGAGGAAATCTTCAGAGGTTGAATCCTTGATCGCCTGTTGGAAATGAAGAATATGCATATCTTCAAATTCTATTGAAGAGATGCTTTTGCTGGGGGAACATCACTCAAAGATCAGTTGTTATCTGGTCGGATCTAGGCTTCACAATTGCTGAGGATGAAGTAGTCGGTTGCTATTTGGTCGGGTCTAGGTTTCATGGCAACTTACTGGGGGAAGAGATGAATTAACTATTATCTAGTCAGATCCAGGCTTTGCAGAAAATTCTTTGAAATTGAATAGTCATCTGGTCAGGTCCAGGTTTCATAACAACTTGTTGGGGAGGTGGAGGTTGACTATGATCTGGTCGGATCCAGACTTCAGATTAACTTGTTGGAGGTAAGGGTGAATTAACTGTTATCTAGTCGGATCCAGGCTTCACAGTAACTTCTTGAAGACTGTTATCTGGTCGGGTCCAGGCTTTATGGTCTTTTGGAAAGTTGTACTATTGTCTGGTCGAATCCAGGTTTCATAGTGTCTTTCTGGGGATCAGGGTCAATTGTTACCTGGTCGGGTCCAGACTTCACAATATGCCATTTGAAAATTGTTATCTAGTCGGGTCTAGGCTTTGCAGATTCCTGAGGTTTGATGAGGTCAATTGTTATCTGGTCGGGTCTAGGCTTTGCAGATTTCTGATGAAGTTAATTGTTATCTGGTCGGGTCTAGGCTTTGCAGATTTCTGATGAAGTTAATTGTTATCTGGTCGGGTCCATGCTTCACAATGAACTGGTTGAAAACTGTTATCTTGTCGGGTCTAGGCTTTGCAGATTTCTGATGAAGTTAATTGTTATCTGGTCGGGTCCAGGGTTTACAGTGAACTGGTTGAGAATTGTTATCTGGTCAGGTCTAGGCTTTACAGATTTCTGATGAAGTCAATTGTTATCTGGTCGGGTCCAGGCTTCACAATGAACTGCTTGAAAACTGTTATCTGGTTGGGTCCAGGCTTTGCAGATTTCTAATGAAGTTAATTGTTATCTGGTCGAGTCTAGGCTTTGCATATTTCTGATGAAGTTAATTGTTATCTGGTCGGGTTCAGGCTTCACAGTGAACTGGTTGAGAACTGTTATTTGGTCGGGTCTAGGATTTGCAGATTTCTGATGAAGTTAATTGTCATCTGGTCGGGTCCAGGCTTCACAATGAACTGCTTGAGAACTGTTATCTGGTCGGGTCCCAGGTTTCACAACGAACTCTGAGGATGATTTCTATCTGGTTAGATCCAGGCTTCGTAATGACTTTCTTGAAAAGATGGAAATGAGGAATGATATTCGGTCGAATCCAGGTTTCTCAGTCCTTTGTTGGGGAATCAAGAAGCAACTTTACTTGGGAACAAGTAGTTAAAACCTTGGTTGGATTAAGTTTAGATTCTTCTATATCTTTGAAGAGTTGGGCTGGTTGTGTCCAGGTTTTCATAGCTTTTTGAGAAATGAGATCAACTGTTATCTGGTCGGGTCCAGGCTTCAGTAACTCAAGAAGTCAAATTGTTATCTGGTCGGATCCAGGCTTCAGTAATCGAAGAAATCAAACTGTTATCTGGTCGGGTCCAGGCTTCAGAATAACTTGAACATTGTGCTAATATCTGGTCAGATCCAGGCTTCATAGCATTTCTTGGTAATAATAAAGGCTTTGTTGAAGACTTTACTAGGGATTAGGGGTTGTGGCCCTATGATTTGAAGTCATTTGAAGGGGAAATTCTAACTGGAGAGTATAGACTCAGTCAGGCGAGGCGGACTTATCTTGGGGAGGATATACTCAGCTGGGGATGATGGACTCATCTGGAGAGGATAAATTCTGTTTAGAGAAGATAGCCTTGGTGGGAAAAGATGTACTCAACTGGGCAATTCGGACTCAAATGGGAAATTTGGGTTCCGTTAAGGAATTTGGACCCCGCTGGGGAATAGATTCTGGTTGGAAGATATACTCCGCTGGGGGAAGATGGACTCAGTGGGGAGTGTTTATCCAGCTGGAGAGGATGGACTCAACTTGGAGAATAAAATCTTGGTTGGAAGATATACTCCATTGGGGATAGAAAACCCTGGTTGGGAGATATACTCCACTGGGGACAAAAAATATTAGTTGGGAGATATACTCCGCTGGGAATGATGGTATTATCTGGGCAATTTTGGACTCAACGGGGAGTGATTACTCGACTGGGGAAATCAGGGTGTTTCGTACATTGAGGAATTTGCACCTGGCCCGGGGAAATAATTCTGTTGGGGAAATAAACCCTGTTGAGGATGTGAATTTCCTTTAGACAGAGACCCCTAAGCTTCAATTTTGTAGAAATTGACTTAGCTAGAGAAAGTTGTCGAGAGATTGAGACTCTGGCAGGGGTTTATCCTATGTGAAGAAATTTTTGTAGGCAATTCCGCTGGGGAAAGGTTGCATTGGGTTTGCCCCGATAGGGATAATGATGACGAGATAACTCTGTGGGGAATAAAATATGCTGAGGAGGTGGGTTCCCTTTGGGGAGAGATCTTCTAGGTTTTAGCTGGGAAAAAGCTGTCAAGAGATTGAGACTCTGGCCAAGGATCGTCCCGTTGCAAGGATATTTTATGGGCAACTCCTTTGGGGAAAGGTTTATTGCCAACACCCTGGTGGGGATAATGATGGTGAAGTAACTCTGTGGGGCTATTTCATATTCATTAAAGGGATGCTTACTGCTATTGTGCACTGATGCCTTGTTGAGGTTACTGCTTGGCAGGACACATGCGCCAAATAGCTTTAATTATGTTCATATGCATATGTTCATTCAATTTTAGTCATTGGACAAATTTGCATTCAAAAAAGAGATAGACAATTTTGCACTTCTAAGTGTATTTGTATTGATATTTTGCCCATGAATAGGCGTTTTTGTACATAGAGACGGAAATTCTAGTAAGAGGAAATCGCCGAAAAGAAAACAAATTTGAGAATGAAAAAATAAATAGCCATGTGAAATGATCTCATTGCCTTTCAGCTCTACTATGGCCCCAATGTCTTTGAACGTACCTTGCTGTTGATCGAAGTTGATTGGATTGATCCTAGACCATTTGAACTTGGACCTTGGTGATAGTATTGATCGTGTTGATTTCACGGGACATAGTCGTATGCTTTTAATCCTTAATTTTTGCCTGAACCGCCCTTTCGGGTTTTCGGTCCACCAGGATGCCCTTTTTTGCCCAAGTCACCCTTTCGGGTATTCAACTTGTCGGGTGTACAATCTTTTGTATATATCCCTAATTTTTTCCCAAACCTTTTGGTTTTCCAGGACGCCCCTTTCTGCTTAGGTGTGTCAACCTAACGGGTCTCTTATGCGTAGTATTTTTTAACTATGTCCGCGTTTATAGGATGTGGGAAATCTTCACCATCCATGGTGGCCAGTATCAAGGCACCACCAGAGAAAACTCTTTTGACAACAAACGGCCCTTCATAGGTGGGGGTCCATTTTCCTCTGGGGTCACCTTGTGGTAAAATGATGCGTTTTATCACCAGGTCACCAACTTGATATACTCGAGCCTTGACCTTTTTATTGAAAGCTTTGACCATCTGTTTTTGATACATCTGACCATGGTAGATAGCAGCTAATCGTTTTTCATCGATCAAGTTCATCTGATCCAATCTCGTTTGAATCCATTCATTTTTACTTAGGCATGCCTCAATCATAATCCTCAGTGAGGGGATTTGAACTTCCACTGGCAAAACGGCTTCCATGCCATAGACTAGAGAGAAGGGAGTTGCCCCAGTTGATGTTCTAGCTGAAGTACGGTAACCATGTAGAGCAAATGGTAGCATCTCATGCCAATCTTTATAGGTCACTACCATTTTCTACACAATCTTCTTGATATTTTTGTTGGCTGCTTCGACTGCGCCATTCATTTTTAGTCTATACGGAGAAGAATTGTGATGCTTGATCTTAAATTGAGTGCACAATCCCCTGATCATGGTATTGTTGAGGTTAGTCCCATTGTCAGTGATGATCCTTTCGGGGATACCATAACGACAGATAAGATTGTGTCTGATGAATCTGGCTACCACGTTCTTGGTGACTGAAGCTAATGAGGCGGCTTCGACCCATTTGGTGAAATAGTCGATAGCAACAAGAATGAAGCGGTGTTCGTTGGAAGTTGTGGGTTTGATCTCTCCGATCATGTTGATACCCCACATTGCAAATGGCCACGGAGAGGTCATGACATTCAGAGGGATTGGAGGTACATGGACCTTGTCAGCGTAAATTTGGCATTTGTGGCAAGTTCTTGAATGTTGATGGCAATCGGTCTCCATCGTTGACCAATAGTAGCCAGCTCTTAAGATTTTCTTAGCCATTGTATGTCCACTTGAGTGAGTTCCAAAAAGGCCATCGTGCATGTCTTCCATGATTTCCTCTGCCTCCCTCTTATCCATACATCGTAGTAGAGTCGAATCATGGTTGCGCTTGTACAATATCCCGTTACTTAGGAAGAATTTGGCTGCAAACCTTTGTAAGAACTTTCTGTCATTGATATATGCTTCCTCTGGATACTCTTGCGCTTCAAGGTATCTCATTACCTCATGGTACCATGGATTTTCCGCATCAGTGTGAAGCTCATAGCAATGTGCAGGTTCATCAAATCTTTCAATTGTAATTATAGGGGCTTCGTTATCCCATCTGACTTTGAACATTGAGGACATGGTTGCCAGAGCGTCAGCCAACTGGTTTTCTTCCCTAGGGAAATGTTCAAAAGTGATCTCTTCGAAGTGAAGAATTAGGATAGCACAAGTTCCTTGTAAGGGATAAGATTAGGGTGTTTAGTGTCCCAATCTCCTTTTACTTGGCTGATCACCAAAGCGGAATCTCCAAACACGTCCAAATGCTTGATCCTTAAGTCGATAGCAGCTTTTAGACCTAAGATGCATGCTTTATACTCGGCCCTATTATTTGTATAGTCGAAGCATAGTCTGGAGGTAAAAAAGGAGTATGGCAACCTTCAGGAGAGATGATCACAGCACCAATTCTGTTACCCAAGGCGTTGGAAGCCCCATCGAACACCATAGTCCATTGGGATCCTTGTTCAGGTCTGTCATACGGTCTAGGTTTTGCACAGTCGGTTACCAGCATAATATTCTCGTCAGGGAAGTCGAAGTTCATTGACTGATAATCATCCATAGCTTGATGGGCTAAATAATCTGCTAGTACACTTCCTTTGATGGCTTTTTGATTTGTGTATTGAATGTCGTACTCAGTCAAGACCATTTGCCATCTGGCTATTCGTCCGGAAAGGGCATGTTTTTCGAAGATGTACTTAATCGGATCCATCTTAGAAATCAACAAAGTGGTATGAGTCAACATGTATTGCCTTAGCCAGCGAGCAGCCCACGCTAAATCACATCAAGTTTTCTCGAGCAGTGAATATCTAGTTTCACAGTCGGTAAACTTTTTGCTTAGGTAGTATATTGCATGCTCTTTTCGGCCAGACTCGTCATGTTGGCCCAAAACACACCCCATAGAATTCTCTAGTACTGTCAAGTACATGATCAATGGTCTTCCTTCAACCGGAGGCATGAGAATAGGAGGTTCCTGCAGGTATTCCTTGATCTTGTCAAAGGCAATCTGGCATTCATCGTTCCATTTGACTGCCTGATCTTTCTTCAAGAGTTTGAAGAGTGGCTCACAGGTAGCAGTTAAGTGTGATATGAAACGGGCAATGTAATTGAGATGACCCAAGAATCCTCTGATTTCTTTTTCAGAACGAGGGACTGGAATTTCTTGGATGGACGTTTTCTTGGCGGGATCAACTTCAATGCCTTTATTGCTGACAACAAACCTGGAAGCTTTCCAGAGCGTACTCCGAATGTGCACTTGTTAGGGTTTAACCTCAGTTTATATTTCTTCAGTCTCTCAAATAGTTTGTGCAGGTGACCGAGATGTTCTTCTTCGGTTTGTGATCTGGCGATCATATCATCCACATATACCTCTATCTCATGATGAATCCTGTCATGAAATAAAGCCACCATAGCCCTTTGATATGTTGCCCATGCATTCTTTAATCCGAATGGCATGACCTTGTAGCAGAAAGTGCCCCATTGTGTAACGAAAGTAGTTTTTGCCATATCTTCGGGAGCCATCTTTATTTGATTATAGCCCGAGAAGCCGTCCATGAATGAGAAGAATTTATGTTGAGCGATATTGTCGACTAAGACGTCAATGTGTGGTAGAGGGAAATCATCCTTGGGGCTTGCCTTATTCAGATCCCTATAGTCTACGCACATGCAAACTTTCCCGTATTTCTTTGGCACTAGCACTATATTAGCCACCCATTGAGGATAGGATGTTACAGCTAGGAATCCTGCATCAAACTATTTCATTACTTCGGTTTTGATCTTTTCAGACATGTCAGGCCTCATGCGACGAACTTTTTATTTAACATGAGGGCAGTCTTTCTTAGTTGGCAGACGATGAACCACAATGTCGGTATCTAACCCAGGCATATCTTCATACGACCAAGCAAATACTTCCATATAATCGCGCAACATCTGAACCAAACGGCTTTTAACACTACTTTCCAAATTAGCACCGATCCTGATTTCCTTCTTATCTGACTCAGTACCCAGGTTGATAACCTCAATTGACTCTTCATGGGGTTGAATAGCCTTTTCCTCTTGTAACAGAAGTCTGGCTAGTTCTCCTGGTATGTCACAATCTTCCTCGCCTTCGTCTTCGGCTTGGTTGATAGGATATTCAAAGTCATAGTTGGCAATAATAGAGTTGTTCGCAATAGGATCCGGAGTGGATGTAGACCTGCAAGAGTGTGTGTGTGTGCATGTAAGATACATGGCTATTTGTTGAAAATGTATTTGAAAGAAAAGAAAGATAATCAACACAAATGTTTGAATGCAAAAGAGTCCAATATACTGAACGATCATATGATTAGATGAACAAAATATAAAACCATTGACAAAAGAACCAAAGTGCCCCATGCTAGGCACATGGCTTACAAGTAAATATCAAAATATTAAAGACAACGAGTTCTTGAATTGATTAAAAGCAAAAACAAGTAGATTACTCCTCAATGAAGGAGACGGGCACAAAGTCCTTCGCATGCCAATTGTTGGGCTTCTCTTCGGTTATTGGGTAGATCCAGTCTTCAAAAGCACACTCACTATCGGAATCCTCTACCGCGTTCACTCCATGAATCTTGAGGTGGAGAGACGGCTTTCCCATACGAGAATCTCTAATTTCTTTTTGAGCTTTGGAGGTGAAACCTATCCCAAACTTATCTGCCTTGAATGGGATGTCGGGGAGCTGACCCCACATCTCATTGTTTCCTTCTTCTACCACCGCACGGGCATCGTTAAGAGAAACCATCTTGGGAATAACTTTATTGGATTTTGGAGTGTCGGAGGAGATTTTGGTGGTGGCCACAACTTCAAATGTCTGGCAAGGAGTCTCTATGAATTCTCCATCCATTTCTACATACTTGAAAGAAGTGAGGTGGCTTACCATAAATTCTTCTTCACCGCAAACAGTGACAACCTTCCCTTGAACTGGATATTTTAACTTCTGGTGGAGAGTAGAAGTGACCGCACCTGCCCCATGGATCCATGGGCGCCCAAGAAAGCAAGAATACGCAGGCCGTATGTCCATTATGTAGAATGTGGAGTTGAAAATCTGTGAACCAACCTTAATTGGGAGATCCACCTATCCATGAACCATCTTTTTCGACCCACCAAATGCCCTCACAACAATATCACTTGGCTTCAAAACCAAACCCTCACAGTCTAGCCGATCTAAGGCGCCTTTAGGTAACACGTTTAAAGATGAGCTTGTGTCCACCAAAACATGTACCAGAGTGGTCCCCTTACATTCAACAGAAACATGCAAGGATTTATTGTGATTCTTTCCCATGGGAGTTAAATCTGCGTCGGAGAACCCCAGACCATTGTCAGCTGTCAGACTTGCTACGCAGTTCTCAAACTGGTCGGCTGTGGTTTCTTGAGGCACGTGAGCCTTTTTCAAGAACTTCGTCAAAGCTTGTGCATGGGCGTCGGAACATAGCAATAGGGACAACATTGATATTTTAGAAGGGGTTTGTCCCAACTGCTCTACTATTTTGAAGTCGCTTTTCTTGATGATTTTCATAATCTCCTTCATCTCTTGAGTGGATGGTTCTTCCATAACAGTCTTTTTAGCAAGTGCCTCTTCCCTGGCAGACTCACTTTCTTTCTCTTTCCCTCTAGTACTGGCACCAGCATTGCCGTGGGTTATGCGGGTTGGAACTGTGGTAGTGATTGGTGGTGAGATATCAGGGGAAAAGACTTTTTCTGTTCTTGTGACTTTACTAGAACCAGTAAAATTGGTAACATTATCATCAATCCAAGAATCTTGTTTTACCCCATGGTAATAAACCTCGACACCATAATTCCATGGTACAGCTTTTTCAGAGGTGTATGGAACGGGTTTGGCAACACTGCTTATGAGAGGAGAAATTATTGGTTCGTTTGAAATCCTGATAGGACCTTTGGATGAGATCCTAAGAGGTTTGTTTGAAATTGTTATGATGGCCAAGTCTTCAGCTTTGTCGACTGAATTTTTGATGGCAGGATTCTTTTCGAATAGAATTTCGCGGCTATCCATTAGGCATTGTATACCTTTCCTCAGTTTTTCACACCCATCAGATTGTCTCATACAGTCCACACAGTCTTTTTCACAGCCGGGGAAAGTCCCAGCTTTCAACAGATTTCTCTTGATTAGATTCAATGGAGTAGTTAACCCTTGGACAGAGGCAATGAAAGATATATCTTCGACGGCATTAACACCTTTGTCGTGCTTCGGCATTGGAGCAGTAATTACATTTGGCGTTGGAGGAGGATCAAATTCAATAGTTTTGTTGTCAATTAAATCCTGGATTTTGTTCTTCAGAGCCCAACACTGATCAGTCTCATGCCATGGGTTGTTTGAATGATAAGCACAATTTGTATTTGGATTATATCTCGGTGATGAGGTGCCAGGGTTGGCAGGAGGATCCGCTAATGTCACTAAATTGATCCTGAGCAGATGCTGAAGGGCTTGAGATAATGACATGCCTAACCTTGTGAACTGTCTTCTTGGAGCTTCAACCCGTTGATGATTGGTAGATGGTCTTTGAGTAGCAGTCGGATTGGAGATTCAGACAGCATTGATAGACGGATGATTATTCATTTTGGTATGGGCCTTTGCTCTATACACAACATTAACTTCTTTCTTTGCGGCAAAAGGTTTCTTGACAGGATTGGGAGTGGAAGTAGATGCCACAGAGATCTTTCCATTCTTAATGCCACTTTCTACTCTCTCACCGGTTAGGATTAATTCGGTGAAACCAGAAGAAGAGCAGCCAACCAACAGATTAAAGAAAGGACCAGATAATATGCTCATGAACATGTCAATGTGTTCCCTATCAGTCAAGGGAGGTTGGACCCTACTTGCAAGGTCTTTACACTTCTGTGCATACTCCTTAAATCTCTCATCCTTCCCCATGGCCATACCTTGCAATTGAACCCTCGTCGGTGCCAAGTCTGCGTTGTACTGATATTGATGGTAGAAGTCAGTAGCTAGACCCTCCCAAGTATTTATGCGAGAGCCATCCAACTGATAAAACCATTCAAGTTGTGTTCCAGCTAGACTCTCTTGGAAAAATTGAATCCAGAGTTTTTTATCAGCAGTGTGCGGTTGTATCTTGCGTACATAGGACTTCATATGGAGCTTTGGGTAAGAAATCCCATCGTATTTTGCAAAGGTTGGTATTTTGAACTTGTGGGGAATGACTACCCTGGAGATTAAGCCCAAATCGTCAAAATTCAAACCGGGAATAGCTTGAATTTCAACTGCTTTCGACCTGTC
Organism: Vicia faba; assembly: GCA_948472305.1. NCBI lineage: Eukaryota > Viridiplantae > Streptophyta > Magnoliopsida > Fabales > Fabaceae > Vicia > Vicia faba. The sequence continues at coordinate 587,426,966 of OX451736.1, read as the reverse complement.
TTCTAGCTGCTTGTATTTGATATCTGCGGGTGGATATTGTTCATTCAAATAATCATCATCAGATTCTTGGTCATTGATACAGTCGGCCTGAGTACTCTTGACTTCACCAATTTGGTTCTCGTCCTCTTCGGATGAATCTTCCTCTATTGGAATTTGACGGATTGTCTCTTTGAACCTTTTACCCATGTTGAGTAGAGCTTTCTTCTTTGGATTCTTTTTAGTGGCCAACAAGGCCATCATATCCTGCTTCCCCTTGGCCAGGGCGAGTAAAGCTTCCTGAAATTGAGAGTTATGGGCTTGAAGTTTCGTCACGGTTTTCTCTAGATCCATCTTGCTGAAATAAACAGCGGAGAGATAAGGAAACCTGTTATGCGGACACCTGTCATGTCATGATGCATGAACATGAAATATACAAATGATTTCAAGGATTTAAAGAATTTAACTTTGTATAGACAAAGAGTGAAAAAACGTTAACTTGCATTAAATAATCCTTGATTTGAATACAAACATGCCTCTTGGGCTTACAACAACAGAAATAAGCATAAAGTAAACTCCTAAGATAGAAAAGTTGTGCGCATCTTCTTTGGCGCAATGTAGGTGTTTAAGCTCCTTTCTTCATGAAGTTCCCTCGTAAGCTCCAATATCTTCGTCTCGCTTTCATAGAACTCGGCTTCGAAGGTGTCTCGTTCTCCTTTTAACTGAATCCAAGCGTTTTGCAAATATTCAAGAGAAGTAGGCATATCAGGATAGAGGATCGTATGTGGAATGTCTCCCTCAACTACTGGCTTCATGATAATAGGTAAGACGACTTCATAAGGCATCTTGAGACTTTGAGCGCGGGCCCTCACCCATTTAAGATACGGCTCCGAAGGAATGGAATTCCTATGCCCTAATGTCTTGCTATCAATTTTGTTAACCATACCCCAAGCTCGTATAAATCTTTGACGGTAACCTTGGGTATCGCTTTCGTAGTCAAATGCAATTCCTTGGATGAGTACCTCATGAGGGCCATCTCTTCTAGCGTATCCAAATTGTCGCAAAGCTAAACAAGGGTTGTAAGTAATGCCTCCCCTAATTCAAAGTAGAGGGAAATTAGGGAATTCCCCACAGGGGTCAATGATGGTAATGTCTTCTAAGGAGCGATAATACCAACGGATATCAGCATGCGAAAGTGACATCAATCTTTTAGACCATCTCATACCTAGTTCATTTTTCACCACGGATCTAGGTAGGTGCGAAATGAACCACCTAGCAAATAGAGGAGTGCAACACATCAAAGTCCCCCTTTTCTTCAAAGTGCGAGAGTGAAGAGAATGCAATATGTCTCCAAGCAATGTAGGCACCAGATTACGAGACATGAAAACCTTAATCGCATTCACATCTATAAATTGGTCGGGATTTGGAAATAGTACCAATCCATAGATGAGAAGATCCAGAATTTCCTCAAAGACTTGTAGATCCAAAATATCCCAACACTCTTGAGCCTTCTCCAATAAAAACTTTGCTAGTAACCCTTTAACACCACTCCTTGCTACCCAATTTGCTACTATGTCAGATGGTTGCAAATGTAGAGCTCGGGCAATTTCCTCAGGTTTAGGGTCTCTTTCAATACCGTTGAAAGGGAACTGATTAAGAATGGAGATCCCTATGAGTTGAGAAAATTCCTCCAAAGTGGGCACAAGTTGGTAATCAGGGAAAGTGAAGCAATGATGTAAAGGGTCGAAGAATTGGACAAGCACTTTTATCATATCTTCTTCAATACTTGAGGTAACCAAACTAAGGAGTCGTCCATGTCCTTGAGTTGTGGAGGTACCCTCACAAGACTGACTTGGATAGTGCTCCTACGAGCGGAGGCCATGTCCTACAAAATAGAACAAAGATAAATCCAAAAATCCTTGAAATGGTTAGTGATGTTTATGATGTTTATGATGTTTATGATGTTCATGATGCTTATGATGTTTATGTACAAGTGCATATATAAATCAAACAAGTCCTCGGTTTGGGCTTGCATGGGGTTTTCAGGTAAGTACCCTCTTGAAGTTTTAGTTGGCTCAACCTGTCCTAGTTAAAAGTAATCGGGTTCTAAAGGATCTCAATATCACTGATCTTCCCCCCAAGTTTCGTTTGATAAGCGATTGACTCATAACCAAACAAAACTCAAGAGTCAAACCTCAATGAGTGTAGCATCGAGTATCAACCAACTTCGGACTGCACCAAAGTCGGTCATCTCGCTATGTCCTAATGGCCAAGTTGGTTAAGTAAGGTTCTAAGGTCAGTTGATGCTTTATGACACCACGCGGCGGCCCCGTACTCTCCTTGACTGACTCAAGGGTTATCGGTACCAAACAAAGTGCCACATCAATGTAGCTACTGCTTCAACCGTGTCCGTATACCCCACACAGTTCCCTCATAGTTTATTGCTACTTACCTAAAATGTATCCCCTAAATCCGGGTGTAAGATTTAAAGCAATAACCCAAACAAGGAACCAAAATATAAAGCAAGCAAATCAAACAATATAAGAAAATAAATATGATTTATCCCTAAGGTAATCCAACTTTTAAAACTTTCCCCAGCAGAGTCTCCAGTTCTGTGATACGGTGGGAGAACCGACTTGGGGTTTTGCGTTTGTGTTTGCAAAATGTTGCGGTTTAGCAAGAGTCGCCACCGACTTTTCTTTTATCCAATAAGGAAAGGTGAAAAAGCACAGGAAAGACCTTTCGAGATGTTTTCTTGAGTTCGGGGGGTAGATTATGAAAAGGGAAGGTATTAGCACCCTTTTTATCCATGGTTTTCCATGGGCTCTTAGTTACTTGTTAGATCACTTGCTTTTGTTTGAAAATTGTGTTTTTGTGTGGTTTTTGAAAGTATTTTGAAAAGGTGCCATCGTTTAGGCAAACTTTGCAATGATTCTCGTTCGTAAGAATGTATGCAAAGTGTTGAGCTTTTGAAAATATTTCAAGTTTTGGAAAGATGTATGTGATTGTTTTGAAAATAGCAAGGATGTTTGTTTTGAAATTGAGCAAGTAACTAAAAGTAATCTACCTACTCAAAAGGTTTTAGATGTGTTTTTCCTCCTGCTTTAGATGTTGCTATCTTACCATTGATTTGATAAGAAGCCCCATCGTTGGATGTGAAGGGACAGACGTGGGTCATCATATAGTCATGATAGCAATGTTGTGAGATATCTTATCATTCTCTTGTAGGGACTAAGATCACTTGTAAGGCAACATTTGTAGCGTCATCGAGGGACTATGATCTTGTATTTGTGATTGTTTTTGCTAAGATACCCCACATGCATAACATGACCATTTGTAAGGCAACAAGTGGAATTACCCTAAGGGTGCATGTGTGCAAAGTGTATTTGATTGCATGCATTTAGTCTTTGATTAGGGTGGCCTATTTTTTTGTTTTATATTACCATACATCCTAGTTAGTAACATTTGTAAAAAGAAATAAAAATGCAGGAAATAAATATCCTACACTATTACAACCATATTGAAAGGCAAGAAAATGTAAAGGTAAAAACAAAATAAAAGAAAGGAAAATGAACTCTTCGACCCAGGCAGGAGCACCCTTCGATTTGCATTCTGTTGGCCTCCTTCGATTGAGGCTAGCACCAGTGAGGTCATGGCCTTTGATTGGATAAGTATGTGTATGGCGAATCCTTCTGGTTCTGCCTTGTTGCCTTCTTCGATTGTAGGTTGAAAGAAGTGAGGGAATGCCTTTCGACTGAGCCTGGAATCAGTGAAGGCATGCTTTTCGTATGGGACTAGAAGTCAACATGGTTTTCCTCCTGGTTGTCTCTTTCGTTTGAGTTGGAATAGCAACATGGCCCAAGGCCATGCCAACATCACCTTAAGGCTAGATTAGTTCTTTAAAGCGTATTTAAATGTACCAAGAGAAAAAGCCAAGAATATTGTTAACCATGACACACACTAAGAGAGTGAAAACAAAAAGAGGAAAATAGTTTGTACATGTTTTAAATGAAAAAGAAAACTTATTTACATGCTATGCTGGAAACGAAGGGCCAAAGGTTAAAAATGACTTACCTTGCTGGAGGTTGGAGCGTATTCTGGACTTTGAAGCGGTTGCTTTGAATGCCTCTGGATTTGAAGGAAAAGACCCAGGGTAGGCCTTCGACACTGGATTCAAAAGAGAAAAACAAGTGAAATATCTTTCTTTGCTGGATTCAAAGGAAGGAACAAGTGGGAGGCTCCTTGATTCGAAGGAAACTGGAATGTGTTGTTCTTCAAAATTGAAGGAGGTAACGATGATTCTGGTTTTTGATTTCACAAGTGTTGAAGTTTTTGAGAATTTTATGGTGTGTGAGAATTTTGAAGATACAATCACCTCCTCTCCTCTCTTCTTCTCTTTGTGCAAATGAACTCTCTATTTATAGAGAAAGGCTTTTGGGAAGCTTGGGGAGCAAAAATAATAAAATAAGGCTCAGCTGGAAAGTAAGTGTCCACTTGTCCCATAAAAGCAAGATGAATGGTTCAGATGGGTTGCTTCTTTCTGAAGGAAAACAGGCACAAGGCTCAAGACAAACTTTTCTAAAAGGTAGTATTATGCTATTAAGTGCAAGTGGTCTTGGACAACAAATGGGTAAAGGCCTATTTTAACTTGCATAAACAAATAAGTATAGGGTGAGTCATAGGTTTGAGGCCTGAAAAGGGAAAACACGTAGCCTATCCTATAGGTCTAAATGTTCAACTTGATCTTTTGAGTAGAATCCTCCATCCTTCTACACCTTTCGACCAGACTAGAACAACACAGCATTCGTTTTCACCAGTTGTGTGTCCTTCGAATGAACCAACTGTGTGTTCTTCGAATGGCCCTTTTTAGCTGAATATGCAATTTTGAGTCTTCTTGCTTTTAATAACTTAGGCCCAAACCATCGACCAGACTCCAAAGTAAGAGAACAATTATTCCCCAACTATGGCAAGTCCTTCAAATGGACGACCAAGTTGTGTGTCATAATGCAGGACTATGGCGTATTTAAGGGTTTATAGATGGATTCGAAGGTGATATGAAGGCGCATTCGAATCATACCTGAAGATGAATTTGAAAGTCACTGGAAGGTAGCCATTCATCCAATCGAAAACTTATGAATCCAAGGAAAACGGGTGAGGGGCGAATGGTGCAATCGAATGACACTTTTCGGAAGGTTATTAACTTCTGAATCAAAGGAAGCTTTCAAAAGATTATTGACTTTTTGAATTGAAGAAAACCAAAAGGAGGCCTTTACTTTCTGAGTCGAAGGACACTGTTTCAAAGAGAAACAAAAACTCAATTGAAGCTTGTATGAAGATCATTTCCTTCTGAATCGAAGGAAGCTTCAATACCCAAACAAAAGATGTAACCCAAGTGGCATGAAGCCCTTGCTCAACTGAAGCTTGCATGCAGGAATGGCCAAGGATGAATGCCCAAACGAAGGCTTACACGCAGATATGCAGGAGGTGAATGCCCAAATGAAGGCTTGTATGCAGGAATGATATCAAAGCGCACTTGTTCGAAGGAAGCCTTTGCCTCAATCAAAGATTATGGTCGAAACAAGCTTACTCGAATGAAGCTAATGCCCAGTCGAAGCTTGGATTGAAGCAAACATATCGCCCAATCGAAAGCTCGTGTTCGAAGGAAGCATGTTTCCCAATCGAAGCATGTGGGTCGAAACATATTTGTACCTTGTCGTCTTTCTTAGGTACCGGAACGACGTTAGAAACCCACTGCGGATAGGAGGTGTCAGCTAAGAACCCTGTGTTGAACTGCTTCATGACCTCTTCCTTGATCTTCTCTGGCATTTCAGGGCGCATGCGGCGGACCTTTTTCTTAACCGGAGCATAATCTTCTTTAGTTGGAAGACGATGTACCACAATACCAGTGTCTAAACCAGGCATGTCTTCATATGACCAGGAAAAGATCTCAACATAGTCGTGCAACATCTGTATCAACCGTTGTTTGATCTTAGTCTCCAAATTTGCGCTGATCTTGACTTCTTTTTTGTCCACCATCGTGCCCAAGTTTATCGTCTCAACTGGATCTTCATGAGGTTGTATAGCCCTCTCTTCCTGCTGTAACAGTCTGGCAAGTTCTCTGGGTACCTCACAATCGTCCTCACCTTCGTCCTCGGCTTGGTTGATCGGATTTTTGAAGTCATGACTGGCAATAGAAGAACTGTTATCAATGGGATCTAGAGTGGATATGGATCTGCAGTTTGATATATGAGTGTGTGTAAGAGCATAGTTGTATTGATAAAGTATAAGCCGAAAAGAAAAACAGAGAGTGCAAAATTTGTATGCAAGGAACGTCCAATGTTTTATTGATGATATATGAAATGACATATAATAACCCTCACGGATAGAACCAGTGTGCCTCGGGTAAGACACAAGGCCATAAAGTTTAAATTGTTTATTACAAACTCAGAAAACAAATAAGACGATTATTGCGGAATAAAAGAAACTGGTATAAAATCTATGGTCGTCCAATTACTCGATCCACCATTGGTAGTCGGGTAGATCCAGCTGTTAAAATCAGAATCTTCCTCATTGTCTTCAATAGCATTGACCCCACGATTGCTGATGCGTATGGGAGGTCCTCCAGCTCGAGCGCGTCGAACATCCCTTTGAGCTCCTGAAGTAAAGCCCAAACAAAATTTGTAAGTTTTGTGAATAAAATTAAGAAGTTGTCCCCAGTTGGTACACCCACCTTCTTCAACCACTGCTATGGCGTCCTTGAGAGAAGCCATCTTCAGAGGAGGTTTGGTGTTGGTGGTAGTCTCAGTTGACGCCAAAATCTGAGGAACCTCTTCAAAGTTCTGACAAGTAGACTCTATAAACTCCACGTCCATCTCTACATACCTGAAGGAGTTCAGGTGGCTCACCATATACTCCTCTTCACCGTGCATAGTGACGATTTTCCCCTTCACCAGATATTTCAGCATCTGGTGCAGTTTAGAAGTAACAGCCCCAGCTTCATGGATCCAAGGACGACCCAACAAACAAAAGTACGATGGCCTGATGTCCATCACGTAGAAGGTGGATTCAAAGGTCTGAGAGCCCACTTTGACAAGGATGTCCACCTCCCCATGCACCATTCTCTTCGACACGTGAAAAGCCCTCACCACAATATTACTGGGCTTTAGGGTCAAACCTTCACAATCTAGTCGATCGAGAGCCTTCTTATGCACAACATTCAGTGAAGATCCAGTGTCCACCAGCACATGAGCCATAGTGGTGCCCCTGCATTCGATCAAGACATGCAGAGCATCATTATGCTTCCTCCCTTTCGGTGTTAAGTCGACATTTAAAAAACCCAGCCCATTGTCAGCAGTCAAGCTGGCCACACAGTCTTTGAATTGATCAGATGAGGTTTCTTGTGGCACATGCGTAGTCTTGAGGAATGCAATTAAAGCCTTTGAATGGGCCTCGAAACATAACAACAGTGATAACATCGATATTTTTGAAGGGGTCTGCCCCAGCTGCTCGACCACATTGTAGTCACTCTTCTTGATTATTTTTAAGATTTCCTCTATCTCTTGCTTAGAGGATTCCACAACAACTTTTCTAGGTGCCTCCATCTGGGCAGGCTCACCTACAGCTTCTTTTCCCCGAGTTCCAGATGACTCAACGGCAGGAGTAACAATTGGAGTAAGAACGGGAGTAGTAACGGAAGTACCGGTAGGAACAGCAGGTGAAATAACAACAGGCTTAATGACAGTCTTTGGGGAGATCTCGGAAGAGAAAACCCTTCCACTTCTAGTAATCTTGCTGGTCCCGAAAATGTTACTGACATCGGGATCAGCCGCTTCAGTCTTTAAATCTTGTTTAACGCCATGATAGTAAACATCGGCGCCATAATTCCACGGGACAGCTTTGTCCGAGGAGTACGGTACGGGACCAGAATAAGTGATTATTAACGGAGAAATTATTGGAGCAGGTGTTATCCTAACAGGTATTTTAGAGGAGACCTTGGAAGGATTGGCGGATATGGTTATAATGGCAACATCTTCAAACGGAACAGTCGGAATCAAATTATTTTCGAACAAAATCTCTCTGTTGTCCATCAGGCGTTGAACACGTGTTTTCAGCAAATAGCAACCAGAGGGCAGAGATGAACACATGTGGAAACCTTCACCACAACCCGGAAATAAACCGGCCAACAACAAATTCTTCTTAACAGTCGTAAGAGGAGTAGAAACTTCATCAATAGAGGTAAATAACAGATCAGTATCAATGGCATTAACTCCACGGTTGTGCTTAGGCATGGGAGCAGTTATGACATTGGGCTTCTCTGGAGCATCAAACTCAATCTCCCTGGCCTCAATCAAATCTTGTACTTTATTTCTCAGAGCCCAACAATCATTTGTATTGTGGCCAGGACTCTCAGAATGGTATACACATCAAGCGTTTGGATTGTACCGAGGAGATGTGGTATTAGGATTCTTGGGAGCCTCTTTCAAGGTTTCCAAGTTGGATCTTAGCAGATGGGGTAGAACCTCAGTCAATGTCATGTTAATTCGAGTAAACTGCCTTTGCGGTCTTTCTACCCTTTGCTGATTGTTTCGTTGTGGGGTAGCCACGGGCATAGATATCATCACAACACCTACCGCTAGACGGTGTTCAGCTCTGTCCTAACCTCTTGGGCTATAAACGGCACTGACCTCCTTCTTACCCATGAAGAACTTCTTCACCGAACTTGAAGAAGTGTCTTTCTGGATCTTGCCACTCCAGATCCCAGCTTCTACCCTCTCTCCCGTTAATACCAACTTGGTGAAACCAACTGAGGAGCTGCCAATCAAATGATTAGAGAATAGACTAGACAGCGTCCCAAGAAACATGTCAACCAACTCCCTATCATACAAATGGGGTTGCACTCTCCCAGCCAAATCTCTCCACTTTTGTGCATAGTCCTTAAAGCCTTCACATGCACCCATGGACATACTCTAGAGTTGAGTACGAGTAGGGGCAAGGTCAGTGTTATATTGATACTGCTTGTAAAAAGCAACAACCATATCCTCCCAGTTATGGACATTGGTTCCCTCCAGCTGATAGAACCATTCGAGCTGAGTCCCTGACAGACTGTCTTGAAAGAAGTGAACCCACAAGTTCCTGTCAGCTGTGTGAGGCTGGATCTTCCTCACATAGGAATAGAGATGAAGCTTGGGACAAGACACCCCATCATACTTTGCAAAAACCAGAGCTTTAAACTTCTATGGGATGACTACCCCAGACACCAATCCGAGCTCTTCAAAATCCATCCCCGGTATTCTCTAGATCTCCATAGCACGCAACCAATCCTCTAATTGTTTGTATTTATCCTCAGTGGGAGGATATTGCTCATCATTATAGTCTGTATCATTATCAGAGACTTCAGGGCTAGGGTCCTTCTCCCTTGTCTCTCTCTCTCTCTCTCTTGATTCTCCCCTTTTTTGGACGAAGAGGTCAGATCAACTGGTTACTTTAACGGCACCCTGAACCTTCTGCCCAGATTCAGAACACCAGAGGTATTCTTCTTCTTCTTTTCCTTCAGAATAAGGGCCTTCAGATCCTCCTGCCCTTTTGCCAGATTTATGAACATTTGTTGAAATTGTGCATTTTGTGCCTGAAGATCTTTGATGCTTTGTTCATAAGACATTTTTGCTTAAATAAACATCGAAGTAGATGAGAAACCTATAATGGTACCTGTGATACGGTGGGAGAACTGACTTGGGTTTTGCGTTTGTTTTCTCAAATGTTTCGGTTTAGCAAGAGTCGCCACCGACTTTTTATTTTTATCCTAAGGAAAGGTTAAAAAGCACAGCAAAAACCTTTGAGATATTTTCTTGGGTTTGGGGAGTAGATTATATAAAGGGAAGGTATTAGCACCCTTTCTATCCATGGTTATCCATGGGCTCTTAGTTACTTGTTTTAGATCACTTGCCTTGCATTTTCAATTGTTTGAAATGGTGCTTTCAATTGTTTGAAATGGTACTTTGTGTGTGATTATGAAAGAGGTTTTGAAAAGAGGCCATTTGTTGTGGCAACCTTTGTAATGATCCATGTTTGAATGTATACAAAGGTGTATTTGTCTTTTGAAAAGTTTTCAATGTTTTGAAAGGTTGTTTTGAAAGTTGTGTTGTGATGTGTATTTTGAAAAATGGCAAGGATTTGTTTTGCAAGTTTGATCAAGTAACTAAGAGTTGTCTACCCCTAAATTTACTCAAAGATTTTTCCTATGTTTTAACCTTTTTAACAGTATTGTTCCACCATTGTATTTGGTGGACAATCTTGTGTTAGGATGTTAACGGGACGGGCGCGGGTCATCGTTTAGACCATGAATGCAATGGTGCCAAGTGTCTTTGGAAATTTTTCTTTTAATGGACTTGATCATTTTTAGGCAACTTGAGAAAGCGTCATCGAGGGACTATGATCATTTGATTTGTTTTTGTTTTGCCAAAGAAACTCAACATGCAACATGGCCCATTTTGGAAGGCAACAAGTGGGGTAACCCTAAGGGTGCAACTGTGATTGGTGTTGTCCATTTTCATGCTTTTTTGTCTTTGAGTTAGGTCAAGCTATTGGTTATTTTTGATTTGCATACAAACCCTGGGTCTATCATGGTATAATTTGAAAGCTTTTAAATGCGGAAATTTAAAGTCCTAAATTATTACAACATGATTATGGGGATGGGGGTACAAATGTTTGAATGGGGGTATTTGACAAGAATTTTAAATCTAGGCTATTACACCCATATCGAATATACAAGTATTTAAATGTACAATATTTACAATGTAAATAAATATCAAAATGCAATGTATTATGCACAAAAATGGTTTTTTATCTATGTAAAAGTATTTTTCAATGTAAAATATAAACAAAAATAAAAAGGTTAATTTTTTTTATATTTTTATGGTCTTTAGGGCAAAACCCTAGTTTTTTCTAAATAAATAATATTTATTTAATAATATTATACAATATTATATATTAATTTATACAAAAGAAAAAAAAAGAAGTATATTGTAAAAAGTATTTTTGATGTCAAATATTAATAAAAATAAAATATATTATTTTCATATTTTATCCTAAATATTCTAATAAATGTACAAGTATTAATATATTATTTAATAAACTAAATATGTACAAAAATAAAATATTGGTTATTTACAAAAAAAGTATATTTTCAGAAAATGTTTTCAAAAGGTAAACAAAAAATAATAATTGAAAAAACATATATTTTTTTGTATTATTTTCTAGGGTTTTTAAATAAAAGTATACATATTTATTTATATACATATGCTAAATAAAACAAATAAATGTCAAATAAATGCAAAAATGGGTGAAAAATATTTTTAATATTTTTTTATATTTGAACAAAAAATAATAAGTCAGAATCAAAAAGAAAAAATCAAAAATGATTAAAAAATCACACAATGGGCCAGGGGGGTGCAAAATGGAAAAAGGGGTGCAAAAAGTAAGGATGACTCAGGCCCAGCCCAAGCCATCATCTTCAACCTCCAGCTTCTGTTTGAAACAAAAAATGCGCGTTCCTTGCTCATCCTACTAACTTCTGATTCTTTAACTTTTAACAAAAACTTACAACATCAATAATGTAGAGCATCAAGTCACGATTTCAAACATATAAAAAAGTTGTTCTAACTCTCAGAAACGAGGGAGAATTTCTCCATCCCCAATTTTTGACCTAAGTTTTCTTCCATGTTCAGGTCCAAAATTCTCATAGCACACACAATATAAATGAAAAGTAACTACATGGATGGCTTCAGGGCTATGAGTAGGACATGCTTTCTTCACAAACTTAAGCCTAACTATGCCTGGATAGAGAGATAGAAGTTCATATTTTTACCTGTTCAGCTTGAGTCGTGTACAGCAATGGAGGTATCTTCAATGGAGTTTGAACTTTGGTACAGCTTGCCCGAAGTCCAAGGATGCTTCCCCTATGCTTAGCTTGCTTTGAATCTCTCTGAATCAAGATATGGAAGTCAACCTGCAAAACTGAAAAGTGAAAATGGAAAACTTGGTTAGGGGTGTTACAGTCTGTATCTAGGGCTTGGGATAGTTTGTATGGATGATATAGAATGTGTTTGAAGTGGTTTTAGCCAAAGTGCACGAGTGGATTGAGCTGGCCAAGTCAAACTGCAGCAGGTACCCTGTTTTGCAACAAAACTATGATTTTGTGAATGAGGAGGGATCAAGAGTAGTTTGGTCGTGCTTTAGGCTTAGTTTTGTGTATGGAAAGTGTCTACAAAGTTTTCTTTTGTTGATGTTTTCAGGAATGAGAGCTTGTAGTGTTTTTGCAATCTTGCTTGGTTTTGAAGTAAGGAAATGCAAGTTGGGTTATAGGCCTGTACTAAGTCCTTGAGCATGCTGCATATCTTCTTCTTGATCAGAGGTATTTGCCTACCAACTATTGCCTCATAGATTTTGCTTGTACCTCTTGGATTGTGAATTTGACATAAAGCACTTCTTTATCAAAATGGCAAATATGCTTTTTCCATTTATGGATTAATCTTGCATGTAATGACCAAATGATCAAAATAATGCTTAAACACAATGGTTTGGCATTTAATTATTGAGTGTGAAGAGGATTAGAGGCCTGTAATCTAGCTTGTACAAGCTGACTTGAAAAATACCAATGTATGAACATGTATTTGGTTATGAACAAAAGTGACTTTTGCCCAACTTTGCCAATTCGATTCTCCCTAACCACAAGGGTGTTTGATGAGTTCTTGGACAATTTGGAAAGCTTGGAATGTTTACTAAAATCCATCTTTGTAATTCAAATTCAAATTCCAAGTGGAAGCATGTGAAAAATGGCCATGAAGTTGGTCAAAAATCCTGCCTAGAATAGGTCAAAAATTTTCTAAGTTAAGAATGTTTTGCACCCTTGTTCCAAAAATCATAACTTGAGCTACAAGCTTCTTTTGAGGAAACTTTGTGAATAAACGTTGTAGATTCTGCAATTTACTACAACTTTCATGTTTTGAGTTTTGTTTGAATCCATTTGCATCTTGGTGAAAAAATGGGACAAAGTTAGGAAAAAATAATGCAATTTTATAACTTAGAAAATTTCTAAGTTATGAAATTTCTTCATTTTAAACCCTAATTTGCAATTTTGGGTTTCTTGATGAACAAGTTTCATAATTTGACATGTCTTGATGAAAAATGAATCTTGGCACTTGATTTTGACCAAAAAGTCAAAGTTTGACTTTTCAATATACAGTCAAATTTTGATCAGTTGACTGGAAAATTCATCTGTCAATCCTGAGCATTTGGGATCTTTTGAACTTGTTGGATGGGTCAAGATAATGCCATTGAGTCCTTGAGTCCATATATGAGCTTGTTTTACCATTAGTTAGGTCAAACAGTCAAAAATTGCCTTTGTGCAGTCAAAACCCTAAAAATGACCATTTTGCCCTTTTGGTGATCTGATCAAATTTCTTGGGGAATTGTGATCCAAACTTGACCAAATGGTTCATATGAGTTCATTATGTTGATGTGGGTCAAAAATCATGAGGTTTGACTGTCAATTGGCCACAGTTGACTTTTTCCCCACTACAGCTGATTTCTAGGTCAACTGTCCAATTGACTGGGCAAAGATTGGAGTTGCCCTTGTTCAATCTTCTTGAACCTGAAGAGTTAGATTGGCAAGTTTGCCTTTCGCGTCTCGAAGGTAAAAGGAGATTGGACACTAGAGTGCCCTTAAATTTGCACTCGTCAAAACAATGGATGTGGGAATGGGCTTAAAGATGCCATTTAGAGATGGGCTTAAAGATGTCATCTGGAGGGGAGACAGAATCTTTTCTGGGATGGGCTTAAAGATGCCATCTGGAATGTTTGTTGAACTGCAATGTGATTGGTCAGAAGAATAAGGATCAAAATGGTATCCGTGTCTGGAATGCATTTGAGTTGTATCTGGAGACTGAGTTCGTATGAGCAAAAGAATGGTCTCCGTGTCTGGGGCGTATCTGAGTTGTAACTGTGTTTGAATATGGAATGAATATCAGAATGACTGCCGTGTCTGGAGTGTATCTGTATTGTATCTGGGTAACAGAGAAATATATGTATGGAGCAACTGCGTGCTGGGGACAAATTCTGAATGAGTGACAGAATGGCATCCGTGTTTGGAGCGTATCTGGGCTGTATCTGAAGTTGAGATTTGTATGAGTAGCAGAATGACTTCTGTGTATGGAGTGTATCTGAAACTGTAACTAGGATTGAGATCCGTATGAGTAACAGAATGACTTCTGTGTCTGGAGTGTATCTGAAACTGTAACTGGGATCTAAATAAATGACAGAATGACTTCCGTGGTGAACGCACTGGGGAGAATCAGACTGTTGTTGTAAAGGTCAGAATGGTATCCGTGCTTGGAATACATTGAACCTTGAGGTGGACAAGTGAATCTGAATGAGAGATAGAATGGTTGCCGTGTCTGGAGCGTATCTAGTCTGTATCTGATTGCTGTAGTCTGAATGAGTAGTAGAATGACCGCCGTGTCTGGGGTGTATATGTACTGTATCTGACTTGAAATTCTGAATGAGTAATAGAATGACCGCCGTGTCTAGGGTGTATCCATACTGTTTCTGGATAATTGTTAATGATAGCCTTTTAATCTTATCCTGTAAAGGATGAAATGTTAGCTAAAACACAAAGTTATGTTGCATGAAATGTATGATGCAATATATGTTATATCAATGTTTATGATATGAATGTAATGAATGCGCATGTAAGCTGATGAGCTGTCTTGCGAAGGATAGATGAATCCTGTATTGCCGGAGATAATAGAATCTTGACTGTTGTTGGGGAAAGTGAATCATTGACTGCTGCAGGGGAATGCAGGAATCTCTGAGTGCCAAAGCTGAGCCATCCTTGTTGACTGCTGACTGCTCGGGGAACAAGATCTTCATTTGCTGAGGGATCTTAGGACCACTGTTGGGGATTGGAATTCCTTGGTGACTAGTAGGGAAAAAGAATTCTGATGATCTCTACTGGGGAATCCAGAACCTGGCAGACTTATGCTGGAGAAGCAAGACTGAGAATTTTCAGTCTGGTGGGAAGCATCTCTGTGGGGAGAAAGTTCACTAGTCTGGTTCCGCTGGGGATTGATAGTTGGAAGTTTTAGCTCGGCTAGGGATACTGAAACTTAACTCTGAGGGGAATTGAGTTCTGGAAGGCCCTATGGCTGGGGAAATCAGTTTTGGAAAAAAGCTTATGTTCTGCTGGAGTTCCTGAAGCTTAATTCTGTTTGGGGGATTAAGTTCTGGATTTTGACTTTGTTGAGGAATTTGGAGTTTAGAACTGCTGGGGATTCCTTCTGGAAGGGCATCAAGATACCTACCCGTACCTTCAACCTATCAGCAATCATCTTTCTTGATTTGTAAGGAAAATGATTATGTTCAAATGCATATGCCTATTTAACAAAACATTGGACGTTTCTCAAATAAAACACAAGTGCAAAAGAGAAAAAAGGAGGACAAAGCAAATTTTGTATTTGGAAAAGTATTTGTATTAACTTTTTATGAGTATCTTTGTACAAATGAGACAGGCATCCTAGTAAGAGGATGTTGTCATAAGAAATTGAAATTTTATACAAAAGAAAGATGGCTATGTGAAATAATTCCATGGGGTCCCCGTTCTGCTATAGCCTTCATAACTCTGAATATCTGTCCATTCAATGCTTCGTCCGCCGATGACTGGATTGATCAGAAGCTTGGAGCTGGTTGATGAAGAGATTGTCCTTAAAGTGATCCGACGAGACATAGTCATACGCTTTAATTCCCTAACTTTTGCCTGGATCACCCTTTCGGGTTTTCAATCCACCGGGAAACCCCTTTTTGCCCAAGCCGCCCTTTCGGGTTTTCGACTTGTCGGGTGTACAGATTTTTGTTTTTATCCCTAATATTTGCCTGAACCGCCCTTTCGGGTTTTCGGTTCACCGGGATGCCCCTTTTTGCCCAAGCCTCCCTTTCGGGTTTTCGACTTGTCGGGTTATCTTATGCGTAGTATCTTTTGACTATGTCTGCGTTCGTAGGGTGCGGCAAATCGTTGCCGTCCATGGTAGCCAGAATCATTGCACCACCAGAAAATATGCTCTTGATTACAAATGGTCCTTCGTAGGTAGGAGTCCATTTGCCCCTGGGATCACTTTGCGGCAAGATAATTCGCTTGATTACGAGATCCTCGACTTGATACACTTGACGTCTGACTTTCTTGTTGAAAGCCTTGATCATCCGTTTTTGATACGTTTGACCATGGGAAACAGCAGCGAGTCGCTTCTCGTCGATCAAATTGAGTTGATCAAGTCGGGTCTGAATCCAATCGTCTTCATTCAAACCAGCGTCCTTCATAATCCTTAAAGAAGGAATCTGAACTTCCATGGGCAGGACAGCTTCCATGCCATATACCAAAGAAAATGGGGTTGCCCCGGTTGAAGTACGTGCCGTGGTACGGTATCCGTGCAGAGCAAACGGTAATATCTCATGCCAGTCTTTGTAGGTGACTGTCATTTTTTGAATGATCTTCTTAATGTTTTTGTTCGCAGCTTCAACAGCACCGTTCATCTTCAGCCGATAGGGAGATGAATTGTGATGATAAATCTTGAACTGTTCGCATAGAGCGGTGATCATAGTATTATTCAGATTTATACTGTTGTCTGTGATGATCCTGTCGGGGACACCATACCGGCATATGAGGTTTTGCTTGATGAAGCGGGAAACCACATTCTTCGTAACAGAGGCGAAGGAAGCTGCTTCGACCCATTTGGTGAAATAGTCAATAGCAACCAGGATGAAGCGATGTCCGTTGGATGTCGTGGGCTTGATCTCTCCAATCATATCAATGCCCCACATTGCGAATGGCCAAGGAGCCGTCAGAACGTTGAGAGGAACAGGAGGAATATGAATCTTGTCAGCGTAAACTTGACATTTGTGGCAAGTACGGGAATGCTGATGGCAATCTGCTTCCATGGTAGACCAGTAATAGCCTTCCCTTAGAATCTTCTTAGCCATCGTATGCCCGCTCAAGTGAGTTCCAAATGTGCCGCTGTGTATCTCGGTCATGATTAACTCTGCTTCAGCTTTGTCTACACATCAGAGTAAAACACAATCATGGCTGCGTTTATAGAGGATGTCGTTGCTTAGAAAGAACTTGGCAGCAAATCTCCTTAGGAACTTCTTGTCATTTACGGAAGCTCCTTCGGGATATTCTCTAGCCTGGAGATACCTTTTGATTTCGTGAAACCAGGGTTGTTCCACTACTTCTTCGGTATTAATCTCATGACAATGCGCAGGTTCATCCATTCTCTCGGTAGTGATTTGTGGAGCCTCGTTATCCCAGTTGAGTTTAAACATGGAAGACATTGTAGCCAGAGCATCTGCTAGCTGATTCTCTTCTCGCGGGAAATGCTCGAAGGTGATTTGCTCGAAATGAGGCAACAATGTCAGGACATGTTCTTTGTATGGGATAAGATTAGGATGCTTGGTATCCCACTCTCCTTTGATTTGACTGATAACCAAAGCCAAGTCCCCAAATACGATCAAAGATTTGATCCCCAAGTCTATAGCAGCCTTGAGACCAAAAACGCAAGCTTCATATTCAGCCATGTTGTTGGTACAGCTGAAGCAAAGTCGGGCCGTGAAAGGCGTGTGACAACCTTCCGGGGAAATGAGTACCGCATCGATACCGTTTCCAAGTGCATTTGAAGCACCATCAAAGTACAGTGTCCATCGGGATCCATTTTCAGGTCCGTCATACGGTCCGTTACCTTTAATGTTGTCCAAATTCATGATGTCCTTGTCCGGGAAGTCGAATCTCATGGACTGATAATCTTCGATAGATTGATGAGCTAGATGGTCAGCTAGTACACTCCCCTTTATAGCTTTTTGGGTAGTGTACTGGATGTCATACTCAGTTAGGATCATTTGCCATCTAGCTATTCTTCCAGATAAAGCTGGCTTCTCGAAGATATACTTGACAGGATCCATTTTGGAAATCAACAAAGTGGTATGAGTCAGTATATACTGCCTTAGTCAGCGAGCAGCCCATACCAAAGCGCAGCAAGTTTTCTCGAGCAGTGAGTAGCGAGTCTCACAGTCGGTAAACTTTTTGCTAAGGTAATAAATAGCATGCTCTTTTCGAACAGACTCGTCATGCTGGCCCAAAACACACCCCATTGAGTTATCCAAGGCGGTCAGATACATGATCAACGGTCTTCCTTCGACGGGTGGCATCAGAATAGGAGGTTCTAGAAAATACTCCTTGATCTTACCAAAAGCAGCTTGGCAATCGTCGTTCCATTCGACTACCTGATCTTTCTTCAATAGTTTGAAAATTGGCTCACAGGTAGACGTCAGATGAGAGATGAATCTGGCAATATAGTTCAAGCGCCCCAAGAACCCTCTAACTTCCTTTTCAGTACGGGGGGTAGGCATTTCTTGTATAGCTTTCACCTTTGTTGGATCGATCTCAATGCCTTTGTTGCTGACAATCAATCCTAGAAGTTTACCAGACCTAACTCCAAAAGTGCACTTACTTGGATTCAGCCTGGGTTTGTACTCCTTCAACCTGGCAAACAGCTTTTGCAAATGTTCAAGGTGTTCCTCCTCTGTTTGTGATCGAGCTATCATGTTGTCTACGTAAACTTCGATCTCATGATGTATCATATCATGAAACAAAGCTACCATGGTGCGTTGATAAGTTGCACCTGCGTTCTTCAGTCCGAACGGCATCACCTTGTAGCAGAAGGTACCCCATTGTGTAACAAAGGTTGTTTTCTCCATGTCCTCGGGGGCCATTTTGATCTGGTTGTAGCCCGAGAATCCATCCATGAAGGAAAACACTTTGTGCTGAGCTGTGTTGTCAATCAAAATGTCTATGTGCGGTAGCGGAAAATCATCTTTAGGACTAGCCCTATTCAAATCCCGGTAGTCCACACACATTTTGACCTTGCCGTCTTTTTTAGGTACTGGCACGATGTTAGCAACCCATTGGGGATAGGATGTAACATCCAGAAAGCCAGCGTTGAATTGCTTCATTACTTCAGCTTTAATCTTCTCAGACATGTCGGGCCTCATTCGGTGGACTTTTTGCTTGATCGGTGGATAGTCCTCTCTTGTAGGGAGACGGTGAACCACGATATCTGTGTCTAAACCCGGCATGTCTTCATAAGACCAGGCGAAGATTTCAACGTAATCATTCAACAGCTGTATCAAACGCTCCTTGACACTTGGTTCCAGATTGGCACCTACTTGTACTTCCTTCCGGTCTTCCTCTGTTCCTAAGTTGACAGTTTCCAACAACTCTTCGTGAGGCAAGATGGCCCTCTCTTCTTGTTGTAGAAGTATGGCTAGCTCTCCTGGTACTTCACAATCTTCGTCATCTTCATACTCAGCCTGATTGACCAAGTCTTCAGAGTTATTGAAGGACATAGCAGAATAGTCACCCATAGAATCCAGAGTGGGTGGGTACCTGCATTTGTGAGTGTGGGTGTGTGTAAGGGATAGCCATCCTTAAACAAACAAAAATGCAAAAGGAAAGAAAATGAACACAGCAGTTTATCAATGAAAAACGTCCAATGAATCATTAAACATGGCATATGGATATGAAGAGAACCAAAACCCTTACAAATGGACCTACATGCCCCGGGCAAGGCGTGAGGTGAAAAAGTAGTGTGCATATTGTTTAAAAGTAATTATTACAGACCAACAGGAAATATTCGAAAGATAAGTTACTGATTAATGAAAGTAATGGGGACGAAGTCTTTCGCCTCCCAGTTGTGTAGTCCCCCTTCGGTGGTTGGAAAGATCCAGTCTTCAATGTTACCCTCTTCGTCTTCGTCTTCCAGAGCATTGATTCCATGAGGAGAAATCTTGATGGGTGTTCTTTCAATTTTTTAGCGACGCATAGCTTTTTGCCCCGCAGCGGTAAATCCCAACCCAAACTTGTCTGTTTTGTGAGGAATGTCAGGCAACTGTCCCCATGTTGAGCTCTTTCCCTCCTTCATTGCAGCCTTTGCGTCTTTCAGAGATGCCATCCTGGCCACCTGCTTGGGCTCCTCAGCTACTGCCTTTGCTACTGCAACCTCGGGAGCAATTTCCTCGAAGTGTTGGAATGGTGTTTCAATGAATTCGCCCTCCACTTCCACATACCGAAAGGATTTCAAGTGACTGGTCATTTATTCCTCCTCACCGTGTACAGTTATAATCTTTCCTTTGACAGGGTATTTCAGCATCTGATGTAGGGAGGAAGTGACTGCCCCAGCATTATGTATCCACGGTCTTCCTAGCAAGCAAGAGTATGACGGACGAATGTCCATCACATAGAAAGTTGAGTGGAATACTTCAGTTCCTACCTTGATAGGGATGTCGACCTCCCCATGTACCATTCTTTTTGACCCGTCAAAGGCCCTGACAATGATATTACTTGGTTTCAGCTCCAAGCCCTTACAATCCAATCGATCCAGAGCTTTCTTAGGCAGCACGTTCAGAGAAGAACCAGTGTCGACCAAAACATGGGCAAGAGTAGTTCCTCGGCATTCAACTGACACATGCAATGCGTCATTGTGCTTTCTTCCTTTTGGGGTCAGGTCAGCATCAGAGAAACCCAGGCCGTTGTCTGCGGTAAGGCTGGCTACACAATCCTGGAATTGATCGGCTGAGGTTTCCTGGGGAACATCGGCTGTCTTCAAAAACTTTATCAATGCTTTGGCATGAGCCTCAGAACAAAGCAGCAATGCTAACATGGAGATCTTCGAGGGGGTTTGCCCCAGTTGCTCTACCACATCATAATCACTCTTCTTAATTATTTTCAGAATCTCCTCCATTTCTTTCTTAGAGGTTTCGGGGATGACCAAGGGCTGAGCCCTCGTCCTGACGAGCTCATCTTGGATCCCTTTCCCCTTATCAGCAGAAGTAGGAGGGACAACCACAGGAGTAACAGCTTCTTCAATCAGCGGAGTTCTTGCAGAAAGTTTTATCGGTGCAGGAGTAACTTTGGCAGCAGTTGAGGGTCCAAAGATTTCCTTTGGAGGGGAAATCTCTGGAGAAAATATTCTCCAACTTCGGGTAATCTTGCTCGTACCGGCAATGTTTCCAATGTCGGCGTCTTCTTCGTCAGAGCTTTATTCAGTTATCTCAACTTGTTTAACACCATGGTAGTAGATTTCTCCATCATAATTCCATGGTATTGATTTGTCAGATTTGTAGGGGACTGGCCCAGGCATGGTTATTTTCAGAGGAACAATCTTCGTAGCGGATGTAATCTTAACAGGCTTTTTAGGGACCTTGGAAAGATTGGTGGAAATGGTGATTATTGAAACATCTTTGATATGGGTTGGAGTAGCAGGAACCTTTTCGAAAAGAATTTGTTGGTTGTCCATTAGGCCTTGGATGCCTATCTTCAGCAATGGACAATCGATTGGTAGGGAGGAACAACAGTAGCAGTGTTCTTTACATCCTGGGAAAATCCCAGCTTTCAACAGATTTAACTTGATTGTTAGTAATGGAGTTACCAAATTGTCAACAGCAGAAACATACAGATCTTCTTCAACAGCATGAACATGATGGCCATGCTTTGGCATCGGAGCGGATATTACATTCGGCTTCTCCGGAGCATCGAAATCAACCTCTTTTGCATCTATCAAGTCTTGAATTTTATTCTTTAGCGTCCAACAATTGTTGGTGTCATGTCCGGCGCTATCAGAATGGTAGGCACATTTGGCATTGGCATGATAGTATGGAGATGTGGTGTTAGGGTTTTTCGGTGCCTCCTTTAAACCAGTCAGATTCAACTTCAACAAATGGGGAAGAACTTGTGCAGGCGTCATATTGATGCGGGTGAACTGTTGTTGTGGCCGTTCTACCTGTTGCTGATTTGGTCTAGACTGATTGTTACAAGGCTGATCATTTGATGAATTTTGAATCATCACGGCCCCCACAGTCGGCCGGTGCTCCGTTCTTCCCGATCCTTTCTGAGAGTACACAACAGCCGCTTCCTTCTTGGCTGGAAATGGCTTCTTAACAGTTGTAGATGCAGAGGCATCCCTTTGAATCTTCCCACTCTTAATACCAGCTTTCACCCGTTCGCCAATCAGAATCAATTCAGTAAACCCTGCGGAAGAGCTCTCGATCAAATGGTTGAAGAACGGGCCAGATAGGGTCCCTAAGAACATATCAACTAGTTCCCTATCAGAAAGAAGTGGCTGCACTCTTCTGGCCAAGTCGCACCATTTCTGGGCGTATTCTTTGAATCCTTCATTTGAGGCCATCCCCATACTTTGTAACTGAGTACGGGTTGGCGCCAAGTCAGCGTTATATTGATACTGGCGATAAAAGGCAGCTGCCAAATCCTCCCAACTATGCACCTCTGACCTCTCAAGCTTGTAAAACCAATCTAGTTGTGTACCAGACAGGCTATCCTGGAAGAAGTGTACCTGTTGTACCCCAAAATTTGCCCTCCCATTTCTCAATGATTTCTCATCACAAAGCCCTTGGAGCTCAAGGTCCAGTTAGGGTTTCATCTCCTCAAGACTCCTCCTTGCATTGTTGACCCAAATTAGGGTTTGTGTTTGCACAGAGATGTTTTGACCTAAATTGCCTAAGATGTCTTTCATGCTTCATATTGGACTCCCAAGTTTACCCATACCAAGTTTCAAGTCTTGATTCCAAGTTTTGCCCAGTCAATTGGACAGTTAACCTAAAAATCAGCTGTATTGGAGAAAAAGTCAACGGTGGCCAATTGACAGTCAAACCTCATGAAAATTGACCCAAATCAACATCATGAACTCACATGGATCATTTGATCAAGTTTGGATCACAATTCCACAAGAAATTTGATCAGATCACCAAAAGGGAAAAATGGTCATTTTTAGGGTTTTGATTGCACAAAGGCAATTTTTGACTGTTTGACCTAGCCAATGGCAAACCAAGCTCACATATGGACTCAAGGACCCCATGGAATTGTCTTGACATGCTCAACAAGTTCAAAAGATCCCAAGTACACAAGATTGACTGTTGAATTTCCCAGTCAATTGATCAATTTTGACTGTATGCTGAAAAGTCAAACTTTGACTTTTTGGTCAAAATCAAGAGTCAAGATTCATTTTTCATCAAAACATGCCAAATCATGAAACTTGTTCACCAAGAAATCAAAAATTGCAAATTAGGGTTTGAAATGAGAATTTTTCATAACTTAGAATTTTTCTAAGTTATGAAAAAACCCTAATTTTTTCCCAACTTTGCCCCACTTTCTCACCAAGATTTATTTGGATTCAAGCAAAAGTCAAAACATGAAAGTTGTAGCCTATTGCATAATCTACAACTTTGATTCACAAAGTTTTCCCAAAAGAAGCTTGTATCTCAAGTTACAATTTTTGGAACAAGGGTACTAAACCATTCTTAACTTAGTGAAATTTTGACCTATTTTAGGCAAGGTTTCTACCTAATTTCAAGGCCATTTTCCACATACTTCCACTTGGAATTTCAATTTGCATTTCAAAGATGGATTGTAGTACACATTCCAAGCTTTCCAAAATGTCCAAGAACTCATCAAACAACCTCATTACTTGAGAGAATCGAATTTTGCAATATGGCAAAAAGTCACTTTGATTCATGGCCATGTACATGTTCATAACTTGTGCAGTTTTTCAAATCAGCATGCTTCCCTTGATTACAGGCCTCTAAACCATCCAACACTCATAAATTTAATGCCAATCCTTTGTGCCAAAGTGTTGTTCTATGAGTTTAAACATTACATGCAAGTTTAATCCATTTATGGAAAAAGTGAAATAGCCATTTTTGAAAAGTTAAGCTTTATGTCAAAAGGAAAATCCAAGAAGTACAGATCAAATCCCCTTGGTACAAGTCTAGGGACTAATCACACTGATCAATGCCAAGGTTTGCAGCATGTTATGAGGGCCTCTACCTGTCTAGAACACAACTTGGCCTTTGCTTGCTTAACTGTTAAGAAACATAGCATATCATAACAAAACTTTCATCTCAGCATTAGAACCCTTAAGCAAATATTTTATACACATTCAAGACATCCTAACTAAGCTAGCACACGACCCCAACACCTCCAATACCTCCACAAACTCAAAATCACCATTGAACTGCACAAAAACAGGGCTTGCTGCAGTTTGAGTGCCAACTCTCATTCCTTTCATGCTTTCTTGCTCAAAGCTCATCAAACACATTCTCTAGCATCACTTGAAGCTAACCAAAGCATAAAACACGACCTGTAACTCCTCTAAGCAGTTCCACCATTTTCACTTTCTTGTTTTGCAGTTAAAGGTCCATAGCTCGATTCAAGGTGTTTCAAAGCAAAGTAAGCATTGGAATAGCATCACCACACTTCAGGCAAGCTATACAGATCATCATCTTGCCCTGAAAGCTCCCCCATTGCCAGATAGAACTTCAACTGAACAGGTATCTTCTTGAACTTCTAACTCTTAGTGTAGGCATCATTAGCTCTAAGTTTGTGAATAAGAAGTGTTCTACTCATGCCCCTGAATGTGTACATGCTTTTACTTTTCATTTATTTTGCCTGAGCTATGAGAATTTGAGGTCTGAATATGGAAGAAAAGTTAGGTCAAGATTTGGGAATGATAAAATTCTCTCTCATTTCTGAGAGTTAGGAGGAGTTCTTTACATATTTAGAATCGTGATTCAATGCTTAACATGTTTGGTGTTGTAAGTTTTTGCTAAAACTCAAAGAATCAGGACCTTGCAATGGAAGAAACAGGCGCGTGTTTTTGAATGTTTTTCTGTCCAGAGGTTGAAGAAGAAGCCACGTGGGTTGGGCCTGCTTGGACATTCCTTTTTACACCATGTTTTTGGTTTTACACCCCCTAGGCCCATTTTGTTTATTTGCATGATTTTTTGACTTTTCTTTTTTTATCCTGACTTATTTATTTTTGCTAATAATATTAAAAACATAAAAAATATTTTTTACACCATTTTTATATTTTTAGGCATTTATTTAGTTATATTGCTATTTGTATGTAAATAAGTACAAAAATATATTATTTAGAATGAATAGGAAAAAATAATGTAAACACCATTTTATTTTCATTTTTATTTTGTTTTATCTTCTTAAAATATTTTATATGAAATATACCTTTTTTATAAATATTAATTTTTATTATTCTTGTATATATAATATATTTAGTAAATAATCAAGATATTCATATATATATTAATATACTTAGGGCAAAAATACCAAAATACCTACATTTTTTATTTTATTAATATTTGACATGAAAAATACTTTTTTATGAATATACTCCATTTTATTTTATTTTTTGTATATAATTATTAAATATTATACATATTAAATAGTTAATATATTTATTTAATGAAATTAGGGTTTTACCCTTAAAACACAAAAACTCCAAAAATATTACTTTTTTTTATTTTATTCATTCTTGTTTATTTGACATAAAAAATATCTTTTTTCCATACATATAAAAACCCCTTTTTGCATTTTTGCATCTTTATTTTATTTTCCATTTAATTTATTGCAATTAATTATCTTGTAAATATTCCAAATTGATGTAATAGCTAGGCTTAAATTTCTTGTCAAAACCCCCATTTGAACATTTGTACCCCCCTCCCATATTGTGTTGTAATAGTGTAGGAATTTTACTTTTTCGCACTTTAACGCTTTCTAAATATACCATGCTAGAATTAGGGTTTCTATGCAAATAAAAAGAACAAATAGTTTGACCTAATTTCAAGATAATCAAGCATGAAAATGGACAACACATATCACACTTGCACCCCTAGGGTAATCCACTTGTTGCCTTCCATAAATGGGCCATATTGCATGTTAGGTTTCTTTGAGCAAAAACAAAGCAAACAATCAAATGATCATAGTCCCTCGATGACGCTTTCGAAAAGTTGCCTAAAATGATCAAGTCCCTTTCAAAGAAAAATTTCCCAAAGATACTTAGCACTATTGCAATTATGGTCTAAACGATGACCCGCGCCCGTCCCTTTCACCTCCTAACACAAGATTGTCCACCAAATGCAATGGTGGAACAAAATTGTTAAAAGGGTTAAAACATAACAAAAATCTTTGAGAACTTTAGGGTAGATAGCTCTTAAGTACTTGTCAATTTGCAAAAGAAAACACTTGCCTATTTTCAAACCACATTTCACAAACACTTTCAAAACCAACTTTCAAAAAACCTTGAAACATGTTTTCAAAAAGACAAACACCTTTTGTAAAACATTCGAGTAAAGAATTGTTACAAGGGTAGCCTAGACAAGGCATCTTTTTCAAAACATTTTTCAAAAGCCACACACAAAGCACCATTTCAAACAATTGAAAACCAAGGCAAGTTGATCTAAGCAAGTACCTAAGAGCCCATGGATAACCATGGATAGAAAGGGTGCTAATACCTTCCCTTTCTATAATCTACTCCCCGAACCCAAGAAAGATCTTAAAGGTTTTTGCTGTGCTTTTTAAACCTTTCCTTAGGATAAAATAAAAAGTCGGTGGCGACTCTTGCTCAACCGAAACATTTGTGAAAACAAACGCAAAACCATAGTCAGTTCTCCCACCGTATCACAGAACTGGCGACTCTGCTGGGGAGAATTTAAAAGTGGAGTAACCTTAGGGCTTAGATCACCCTCTTGCATGACTAATTGTTTGATTTGATTGCTTTATATTTTGGCTCTATTGTTTGGGTTTGCAATCCTACACCCGGATTTTGGGAAACATTCATAGATAGCAATACGTTGTGGAAACTGTGCGGGGTATACCGACACGGTCGAAGCAATAGCTATATTAGTTCGACATATTTGTGAGTACCGGTAACCCTTGAGTTCAATCAAGGAGAGTACGGGGCCGCTGAGTGATGTCACTAAGCACTAATGACCTAGAACCTTACTTGACCATCTTGGCCTTTTATTAGGGGTAGTGAGATGACCGGCTTTGGTGCAGTCCGAAGTTGGTAGATACTCGATACTACACTCATTGAGGGTTGTTTTCTTGGAATATTTTGGTCGCTAGTTAAGTGGCTAAACCAAAACAATGAACAATGAAAACGATCCAATGATATTGAGCTCCTTAGAACCCGGTTACTATTTATAGGACAGGTTTTAAGCCAACTACACTCAAGAGGGTACTTACCTACGAAACCCCATGCAAGCCTGAAACTAGGGTTTGGTGTGATTTGCTTGTACATATGTTTTGTGCATACATCATGAACATCATAAAGCATCATATGCATTCACTAACCATTTCAAGGGTTTGGATCTTCATCTTTGTTCTTGTTTTGTAGGTCATGGAAATTCCTCGCAGAAATACCATCCAAGTCAACCTTGTGAGAATTTCTCCTCAACTCAAGGAGCTCACCTCAAGAATTCCGGAAAACTCATCCTTCAGTGAAAGACATGGCAGACTGCTCAGCCTAGTCAACACCAACATTGAAGAAGACATGATGAAAGTGCTATTCCAGTTCTTTGACCCTCTTCACCACTGTTTCACTTTCCCTGATTACCAGTTGGTGCCCACTTTGGAGGATTTTTCTCAACTCCTAAGAATCCCTATCCTTAATCAACTACCCTTCAACGGTACGGAAAAGGAACCAAAGCCGGAAGATGTTGCTCGAGCATTACATCTACAACCATCCGACATCAAGGGGCATTGGGAAACCAGAAGCGGCATCAAAGGATTCTTAGCAAAATTCTTGTTTGAGAAGGCACAAGAATGTTGGAACTCATTGGACCTACAAGCCTTTGAAGAGATTGTGGCACTCCTTATCTATGGGTTGGTCTTGTTCCCAAATTCTGACCAATTGATAGATGTCAACACCGTCAAAATCTTCTTGTCCAGAAATCCAATACCAACATTGCTTGGGGACATCCTTCACTCATTTTACACACGAACAATGAGAAAGAGGGGTGTTCTCATGTGCTGTACTCCTTTCCTTGCAAGGTGGTTTATTTCGCACCTTCCACAATCTGTCTTGAAGAACGACCAAGGCTCAAGGTGGTCCCAACGGTTGATGACTCTTACTCACTCTGATGTACATTGGTGTTCTCGGTCCAGAGAAAATGTCATCATCGTCGATCGTTGTGGAGATTTTCCTAATGTTCCTTTACTTGGAATCAGAGGAGGTATCACCTACAACCCTTGCCTAGCTTTGAGGCAATTTGGATATGCACGGAGGGATGGCCCTCACGACATGTTGATTCCTGACCTAGTTTTTGACTTCGACAACGATGCGCAAGGACTTCGCCAAAGATTCATCAGAGCTTGGGGAAGACCCAACAAGGTTGATAGCAAGACTCTGGGACACAAGAACTCCATCCCTCTTGAGCCTTATCTCAAGTGGGTACGAGCCCGAGCCCAAAGTCTGATGATGCCTTATCCTCATGTTCTCCCTGTGATTAAAGAGCCTGTTAAGGAAGGAGAGGTTCCCTACACCATCCTACATCCAGACATGCCTACATCGTGGGAGGAAATGCAGAAAAGTTGGATTCAGCTCAAGGAGGAACGGAACACTTTTGAAGCCAGCTTCTACGCTAGTGAGAAGAAGGTTCTAGAGCTTACCCGCCGACTCCATGAGCAAGAGGCCCTCAACACCTACATCGCACCAAAGAGGATGCGCAATGTCTTTTTGCCTTGAGAAGTTATTTTGTAATATTTGGCCCATGGGGCATTTATGTACTAACAAATTTCTTCTTATTAATATGACGTGCGTTCTTCTTTGTCTGAAACAATTTTGAATGTCCTAAACCCTTGAATGCATTGCATACATAAGCATACCATTCATCATGTGCATAAGCAGGTCTCACGCCAGGTTTCCTTATCTGTCTGCTGTTTATTTCAGTAGGATGGATCTCGAGCAAACAGTCAAAGACCTGCAAGCTCAAAATGCACAGTTCCAGCAACTCCTGACAACCTTGGCTAAAGGTCAGGAGGATCTCAAGACCTTGCTGGGGAATAAAGACCCAGTGAAAAAGAAGAAAAAGAGACTCGGGGTGGCTACTTTGGGGAGAAGATTTGACGGAGAAGCCCGGAGAGTGCTTGAATTTCCTCCTACTTCTGATGAAGGAACCAGCAAAGGAGGTGGGGCTGCGGTACCTTCCGAGTCCCATGTGGAAGAAGAAGAGGTCGAAGAGGATGAAGATTATTTTGATCAACAATACCCTCCAGCTGATGATAAATACAAAGGGCTAGAAGACAGGTTGGCCGCCATGGAGCTACAAAGAGTACCGGGTTTGGATTTTGAAGACTTGGGTTTGGTTGTCGGGATTGTGATTCCCCCAAAGTTCAAAGTGCCAGTGTTTGTGAGGTATGATGGGCTGTCCTGTCCAAAAATGCATCTCAGGTCCTACGTGAGAAAGATCCAACCCTATACGGCAGATAAAAACCTTTGGATTCATTTCTTTCAAGACAGCCTTTCTGGGGCTCAATTGGAGTGGTTTTATCAGCTAGAGGGGACCAGCGTCCGAAATTGGGAAGATTTGGCCACCGCTTTTTACAAACAATATCAGTACAATTCTGACCTTGCTCCTACTCGTACCCAACTTCAGGGTATGTCAATAGGAACAGGCGAAGGATTCAAAGAATATGCACAAAAATGGAGGGATTTGGCTGGCAGGGTGCAGCCTCCTTTAACCGACCGTGAACTTGTCGATATGTTTCTAGGGACCCTATCTGGGCCATTTTTCAATCATCTGATTGGTAACTCTTCCGCGGGGTTTACCGATTTGATCTTAACAGGCGAAAGAATAGAAGCTGGCATCAAGTCAGGGAAGATTCAGAAGGTTGTTGCTGCAAGTGTTGAGAAGAAGCCTTTTAAGAAGGAAACGGCTATGGTATATTCTCAGAGAAGAGCAGGGAAGACGGAGCACCGGCCAACTGTGGGGGCCGTAATGATTCAAAACTCTTCAAGTGAGCAGCCTCGCTATAACCAGTTCAGACCAAATCAGCAACGGGTGGAACGGCCACAACGGCAGTTCACCCGCATTAATATGACTCCAGCGCAAGTGCTTCCCCATCTGTTAAAGTTGAATCTCGCCACTATCAAGGAGGCACCAAAGAATGTGAATACGTCCTCTCCGCATTATCATCCTAATGCTAAATGCGCCTACCATTCTGACAGTGTCGGGCACGACACCAATGATTGTTGGGCACTCAAGCATAAAATCCAAGACCTGATAGAGGCGAAGGAGGTGGAGTTTGACGCTCCGGAGAAGCCTAATGTGATATCTGCTCCCATGCCGAAGCACGGCCGAAATGTCAATGCCATTGAAGAAGATTTGTATGTTGCTGATGTTATTGATCTGATAACTCCTTTGTTAACCATTAAGTTGAATCTGTTAAGGGCCGGGATCTTCCCGGGGTGTAAAGAAGACTGCTATTGTTGTTACTCTCTGCCGTTTGATTGTCCGCTACTGAAGAAAGGCATCCAAGGCCTTATGGATAGTCGACAAATTTTGTTTGAAAAAGTTTCTGCTGTTCCAACCCATACTGAAGATGTCTCAATCATAACCATTCACGCCAATCTTTCCAAGGCCGTCAGAAAGCCTGTTAAGATTACACCAGCTACGAAATCTGTTCCTTTGAAGATAACAATGCCAGGGCCTGTCCCCTATGTTTCTGAGAAGTCGATACCATGGAACTACGGCGGAGACGTCTACTACCATGGTATTAAACAAATCGAAATAAGTGAAGAAAGTTCGGATGATGAAGAAGCCAGCATTGGTAACATTGCAGGCACGAGCAAAATCACCCGGAGCGGGAGAATATTTTCTCCAGAGATTGCCCCTCCAAGAGCAATCTTTGGACCCTCATATGCTGACAAGGTCATCCCTGCACCAATAAAACTCTCTGCTAGAACCCCTTTGATTGAGGATGTTGTTGTTCCTAGTACTGTCTCTCCTACCGCTGTTGATAAAGGTAAAGGAATCCAAGATGAGCTCGTCAAGACGAGGGCTCAACCCTTGGTCATCCCGGAAACCTACAAGAAGGAAATGGATGAGATATTGAGGATAATCAAAAGGAGTGATTACGATGTGGTAGAACAACTGGGGCAAACCCCCTCAAAGATCTCCATGCTGGCACTACTACTTTGCTCAGAAGCGCACGCTAAAGCTCTGATAAAATTCCTGAAGGCAGCCCATGTGCCCCAGGAAACCTCTGCGAATCAATTTCAAAATTGCATGGCTAGCCTGACTACGGACAATGGATTAGGTTTCTCTGATGCCGACCTAACTCCTAAAGGTAGAAACCACAATGATGCTTTGCACATTTCAGTCGAGTGCCGAGGAACTACTCTCGCACATGTCTTGGTCGACACTGGTTCGTCGCTGAATGTATTGCCTAAGAAGGCCTTGGACCGACTAGATTGTGAAGGGTTGGAATTGAAGCCGAGTGATATTGTTGTCAGAGCTTTCGATGGTTCGAAGAGAATGGTCCATGGGGAGGTTGAAATTCCCATCAAGATAGGCACTGAGGTGTTTAAATCTACTTTCTATGTGATGGACATCCGTCCGTCATACTCTTGCTTGTTGGGTAGGCCTTGGATACACCATGCTGGGGCAGTCACCTCCTCCTTGCATCAGATGTTGAAGTATCCTGTCAAGGGAAAGATCATTACTGTCCATGGCGAAGAAGAGTACATGATTAGCCACTTGAATTCTTTCCGGTATGTGGAAGTAGAGGGGGAGTTCATTGAAATGCCTTTTCAGCATTTCGAAGAAGTCCCTCCTGAAATAGCAGTAGCAAAGTTGGCAGCCGAGACACCGAGGCAGATGGCCAGGATGGCATCTCTGGAGGACGCAAGGGCCGCAATAAAGGAAGGGAAGAATTCAGCATGGGGGAAGTTGCCTGATATTCCATATAAGACAGACAAATTTGGATTAGGGTTCACTACCGCAGGCCAGAAAGCTATGCGCCGTTCGAAGATTGAAAGAGCGCCAGTCAAAATTTCTCCCTACAGAATCAACGCTTTGGAGGATGAAGACAAAGAGAGCAACATCGAAGAATGGATTTACCCAACTGTCAAAGGAGGATTGAGTAACTGGGAGGCGAAAGACTTTGTCCCCATCACTTTTATTCATCAGTAATTTATATGTCAAACATTTCCTATTTGGTCTGTAATATTTTATTTTCAAACAATCCGTACACTATCTTTTCGCCTCATGCCTTGCCCGGGGCATGTAGGTCCATTTGTAAGGGTTTTGATTATTTTTCATATCCATATGCCATGTTTAATGATTCATTGGACGTTTTTCATTTGATAAACTGCTTGTGTTCATTTTCTTTCCTTTTGCATTTTTTGTTTAAGGATGGCTATCCCTTACACACACCCACACTCACAAATGCAGGTACCCATCCACTCCGGATTCCATGGGTGACAATTCTGCTATATCCTTCAATAACTCTGAAGATCTGGTCAATCAAGCCGAGTATGAAGATGACGAAGGTTGTGAAGTACCAGGGGAACTAGCCAGACTCCTACAGCAAGAGGAAATGGCCATCTTACCGCACGAAGAGTCATTGGAAACTGTCAATTTAGGGACCGAGGAAGACCGGAAGGAGGTGCAAGTGGGTGCCAATCTGGAACCAAGTGTAAAGGAACGCCTGATACAGTTGTTGAATGAGTATGTTGAAATCTTCGCTTGGTCTTATGAAGACATGCCGGGTTTAGACACAGACATCGTGGTTCACCGTCTCCCCACAAGAGAAGATTGTCCACCGATCAAGCAAAAAGTCCGCCGAATGAGGCCTGACATGTCTGAAAAGATCAAAGCAGAAGTGATGAAGCAATTCAACGCTGGCTTCCTGGATGTTACGTCCTATCCTCAATGGGTCGCTAACATCGTGCCAGTACCTAAGAAAGACGGCAAAGTCAGGATGTGCATGGACTACCGAGATTTGAATAGGGCCAGCCCCAAGGATGATTTCCCACTTCCACACATCGACATTTTGATCGACAATACAGCTCAGCACAAAGTGTTTTCCTTCATGGACGGATTCTCATACTATAACCAGATCAAAATGGCACCTGAGGACATGGAGAAAACAACTTTTGTCACGCAATGGGGCACTTTCTTTTACAAGGTGATGTCGTTCGGACTGAAGAACGCAGGGGAAACTTATCAACGCGCCATGGTAGCTTTATTTCATGATATGATACATCATGAGATCAAAGTTTACGTAGACGATATGATAGCTCGGTCACAAACAGAGGAAGAGCACCTTGAACATCTAGAAAAGCTGTTTGCCAGGTTGAAAGAATACAAACTCAGGCTGAATCCAAGTAAGTGCACTTTTGGAGTTAGGTCTGGTAAACTTCTAGGATTTATTGTGAGCAACAAAGGCATTGAAGTCGATCCTGCAAAAGTGAAAGCAATACAAGAGATGCCTGCTCCCTGTACTGAAAAGGAGGTTAGAGGATTCTTGGGGCGCTTGAACTATATTGCCAGATTCATCTCCCATCTGACTTCTACCTGTGAGCCAATTTTCAAACTCTTGAAGAAAGATCAGGTAGTTGAATGGAACGACGATTGCCAAGCTGCTTTTGATAAAATCAAGGAGTATTTGCTAGAACCTCCTATTCTGATGCCACCCGTCGAAGGAAGACCATTGATCATGTATCTGACCGTCTTGGATAACTCAATGGGGTGTGTTTTGGGCCAGCATGACGAGTCTGGTCGAAAAGAGCATGCTATTTATTACCTCAGCAAAAAGTTTACCGACTGTGAGACTCGCTACTCACTGCTCGAGAAAACTTGCTGCGCTTTGGTATGGGCTGCTCGCCGACTAAGACAGCATATGTTGACTCATACTACCTTGTTAATTTCCAAAATGGATCCTATCAAGTATATCTTCGAAAAGCCCGCTTTATCTGGAAGGAT
The DNA here is from genome assembly GCA_948472305.1 of Vicia faba. Classification (NCBI taxonomy): domain Eukaryota; kingdom Viridiplantae; phylum Streptophyta; class Magnoliopsida; order Fabales; family Fabaceae; genus Vicia; species Vicia faba. The sequence goes on along the minus strand of OX451736.1, from coordinate 587,393,099 downwards.
AGCCAGATGGCAAATGATCCTAACTGAGTATGACATCCAGTACACCACTCAAAAAACTATAAAAGGGAGTGTACTAGCTGACCATCTGGCTCATCAAGCTATCGAAGATTATCAACCCATGAGATTTGACTTCCCAGACGAGGACATCATGAATCTGGACAACATTGAAAGTGACGGACCATATGACGGACCCGAAAAGGGATCCCGATGGACCCTGTACTTTGATGGTGCTTCAAATGCACTTGGAAATGGTATCGGCGCAGTACTCATTTCTCCGGAAGGCTGTCACACACCTTTCACGGCCCGACTTTGCTTCAGCTGCACAAACAACATGGCTGAATACGAAGCTTGCATCTTTGGTCTCAAGGCTGCTATAGACTTGGGGATCAAATCTTTGATCGTATTTGGGGACTCGGCTTTGGTTATCAGTCAAATCAAAGGAGAGTGGGATACCAAGCACCCTAATCTTATCCCATACAAAGAACATGTCCTGACATTGTTGCCTCATTTCGAGCAAATTACCTTCGAGCATTTCCCGCGAGAAGAGAATCAGCTAGAAGATGCTCTAGCCACAATGTCCTCCATGTTTAAACTCAACTGGGATAACGAAGCTCCCCAAATCACCATCGAGCGAATGGATGAACCTGCGCATTGTCACGAGATTAATACCGAAGAAGTAGTGGAACAACCCTGGTTCCATGAAATCAAAAGGTATCTCGAGACTAGAGATTATCCCGAAGGAGCTTCCGTAAATGACAAGAAGTTCTTAAGGAAATTTGCTGCCAAATTATTCCTGAGCAACGGCATCCTTTACAAACGAAGCCATGATTGCGTGTTACTCCGATGCATAGACAAAGCTGAAGCAGAGTTGATCATGACTGATATACACAGCGGCACATTTGGCACTCACTTGAGCGGGCATACAATGGCTAAGAAGATCCTAAGGGCAGGCTATTACTGGTCTACCATGGAAGCTGACTGCCATCAACATTCCCGTACTTGCCACAAATGTCAAGTCTACGCTGACAAAGTTCATATCCCTCTGGTTCCCCTCAACATTCTGACTGCTCCGTGGCCATTTGCAATGTGGGGCATTGATATGATTGGAGAGATCAAGCCCACGGCTTCCAATGGACATCGCTTCATCCTGGTTACCATTGACTATTTCACTAAATGGGTCGAAGCAGCTTCCTTCGCCTCTGTTACTAAAAATGTGGTTGCTCGCTTCATCAAGCAAAATCTCATATGCCGGTATGGTGTTCCAGACAGGATCATCACAGACAACGGTACAAGTCTGAATAACACGATGATCACCACTTTGTGCGAACAGTTCAAGATTTATCATCACAATTCGTCTCCCTATCGGCCGAAGATGAACGGTGTTGTTGAAGCTGCGAACAAAAACATTAAGAAGATCATTCAGAAAATGACAGTCACTTACAAAGACTGGCATGAGATGTTACCGTTTGCTCTACATGGATACCGTACGACGGCACGTACTTCAACCGGGGCAACCCCATTTTCTTTGGTATATGGCATGGAAGCTGTCTTGCCTATGGAAGTCCAGATTCCTTCTCTAAGGATTATGAAGGATGCAAGTTTGAATGAAGATGATTGGATGCAGACCCGACTTGATCAACTCAATCTGATCGACGAAAAGCGACTCGCTGCTATATGCCATGGTCAGACGTATCAAAAGCGGATGATCAAGGCCTTCAATAAGAAAGTCAGACGTCAAGTGTATCAAGTCGGAGATCTCGTAATCAAGCGGCTTATCTTGCCGCAAAGTGATCCCAGGGGCAAATGGACTCCTACATATGAAGGACCGTTTGTGATCAAGAGCATATTTTCTGGTGGTGCAATGATTCTGACCACCATGGACGGCGACGATTTGCCGCACCCTGCGAATGCAGACATAGTCAAAAGATACTACGCATAAAATAACCCGACAAGTCGAAAACCCGAAAGGGAGGCTTGGGCAAAAATGGGCATCCCGGTGAACCGAAAACCCGAAAGAGCGGTTCAGGCAAAAGTTAGGGATAAAAATAAAAAAAATCTGTACACCCGGCAAGTTGAAAACCCGAAAGGGCGGCTTGGGCAAAAAGGGGTTTCCCGGTGGATCGAAAACCCTAAAGGGCGATTCAGGAAAAAGTTAGGGAATTAAAGCGTATGACTATGTCTCGTCGGATCACTTCAAAGACAATCTCTTCATCAACCAGTTCCAGGCTCCTAATCAATCTAGTCATCGGCAGGCGAAGCATTGAATGGACAGATATTCAGGGTTGTGAAGGCTATAGCGGAATGGAATCCCATGGAATTATTTCACATAGCCATCTTTATTTTGTATAAATCTTTCAAATATTTACGACAAAATCCTCTTACTAGGATGATTGTCTCCTTTGTACAAACATATTCAGAGAAAGTTAATACAAATACTTTTCCCAGAAATTTGTGTCGTTTCCTTTCACTTTTTCTCTTGCACTATTTGTTTTATTTTGAGAAACGTCCAATGTTTTGTTAAATAGGCATATGCATTTGAATATAATCATTTCCTAATGAGTCAAGAAAGTCGAAGTTGCAGTTGGATATTCTGGTGCCCTTTCAAAGGAAGTCCCCAGGAAATTTGGAATCCATATCCCCAGCAAACCCTGAAGCTTATCCCCAGTAGATTTTGGAAGCTTATCCCCTGCAGAGTACGGACGTATCTCCCGAGCTTTATTCAAGGTTATTCCTCACAAGATCTTATAACTGGGTTATCCTTAGCTAACTGCCACGGAAGATCACACTCGGCAAAATTCTTCCTATCCCCAGCGGAGTTCATCAAAGTTCCCCAACTTAACTTATCAATACAATCCCTAGAGGAGTTTGTCTTTGTACATCCCCAGCCAGAGGACCCTCCGGAACTCAATTCCCCTCAGAATTTAAGTTTCAATATCCCCAGCTGAGCTAAATTATCAATCCCCAGCGAAGCCAGACTAATGAACCTTCTCCCCACAGAGTTTTGGGAGGGAAAATCTTGAGTTCCCCAGTGAAGTCGCCAGAGATACTTCCCGCCAAACTGAAGATTCTCAGTCTTACATCCCCAGCATGAGTCTATCAGATTGGAACTCCCCAATAGAAGTCATCAGGAATTCCCCAGAAGATTGGTATACAACCCAAGCTCCTTTTTCTCCAGCAACAACCAGGAATTATTCTTCCCAGCAGCAGTCAAGATACTTTTATCTTCAGCCATCTCGAATCCATCTATCCTTTGCAAGACAGCTCTCCAGCTTACATGCGCATTCATTTACATTCATATCACATAACATATATTGTATCATGCATCATGACATTGCATATAACTAACTCTTTACCTGTTCAGGTAAGATCTGTCGAAAGACTAAAATCATTATCTTCCGAGATTTCTTTCCAGGAATAGTTCAGATGCGACCCAGACACGGCAACATTCTAATGCTTATTCCAGATTTATCCAGATGCAGTGTACACAAGCTCATCATCAGGGAACCCTACACCGGATCTCCCTCCAACTCCAAGACTTCTGAAAACAGTTTATGGATTCTTCCCAACAACGGATGTTAATCTATCGCTTGTTCAGACTCTTCTCAACTTTTGAAAACAGTTTACGGACGCTTCCCAACAACGGATGTTGCTCTATTGCTTATTCAACTTCAAGATTTCTGAAAACAGTTCACGGGTTCTCCAAGTAACGGATGTTAACCTATCGCTTGTTCAGATTCTTCTCCAGACTTCTGAAAATAGTTTATGGATTCTTCCCAACAACGGATGTTAATCTATCAACTTGTTCAGATGCAACTTTTGAAAACAGTTTACAGACGCTTCCCAACAACGGATGCTGCTCTATTGCTTATTCAACTTCAAGATTTCTGAAAACAGTTCACGGGTTCTCCAAGTAACGGATGTTAACCTATCGCTTGTTCAGATTCTTCTCCAGACTTCTGAAAACAGTTTATGGATTCTTCCCAACAACGGATGTTAATCTATCAACTTGTTCAGATGCAATTTTTGAAAACAGTTTACGGATTCCTCCCAACAACGGATGTCAATCTATTGCTTATTCAGACCCCCAGTTCAGAGATGGTCCCAAGCACGGACACCTTCCTGATACTCATTCCAGATGGCATATTTAAGCCCATCCCCGACAAGTTTCCGTCATTCCTCCCGATGGCATCGTTAAGCCCACCTCCAAATGGCATCTCTAAGCCCATTCCTGCATCCCTTGCTTTGACGAGTGCAAATTTAAGGGCACTTTAGTGTCCAATCTCCTTTTACCCTCGAGTAACGAAAGGCAAACTTGCCAATCTAACTCTTCAGGTCCAAGAAGATTGAACAGGGGCAACTGTTGTACCCCAAAATTTTCCCTCCCATTTCTCAATGATTTCTCATCACAAAGCCCTTGGAGCTCAAGGTCCAGTTAGGGTTTCATCTGCTCAAGACTCCTCCTTGCACTGTTGACCCAAATTAGGGTTTGTGTTTGCACAGAGATGTTTTGACCTAAATTTCCTAAGATGACTTTCATGCTTCATATTGGACTCCCAAGTTTACCCATACCAAGTTTCAAGTCTTGATTCCAAGTTTTGCCCAGTCAATTGGACAGTTAACCTAAAAATCAGTTGTATTGGGGAAAAAGTCAAATGTGGCCAATTGACAGTCAAACCTCATGAAAATTGACCCAAATCAACATCATGAACTCACATGGACCATTTGATCAAGTTTGGATCACAATTCCACAAGAAATTTGATCAGATCACCAAAAGGGAAAAATGGTCATTTTTAGGGTTTTGACTGCACAAAGACAATTTTTGACTGTTTGACCTAGCCAATGGCAAAACAAGCTCACATATGGACTCAAGGACCCCATGGAATTGTCTTGACATGCTCAACAAGTTCAAAAGATCCCAAGTACACAAGATTGACTGTTGAATTTCCCAGTCAATTGATTAATTTTGATTGTATGCTGAAAAGTCAAACTTTGACTTTTTGGTCAAAATCAAGAGTCAAGATTCATTTTTCATCAAAACATGCCAAATCATGAAACTTGTTCACCAAGAAATCAAAAATTGCAAATTAGGGTTTGAAATGAGAATTTTTCATAACTTAGAATTTTTCTAAGTTATGAAAAAACCCTAATTTTTTCCCAACTTTGCCCCACTTTCTCACCAAGATTTATTTGGATTCAAGCAAAAGTCAAAACATGAAAGTTGTAGCCTATTGCATAATCTACAACTTTGATTCACAAAGTTTTCCCAAAAGAAGCTTGTATCTCAAGTTACAATTTTTGGAACAAGGGTACTAAACCATTCTTAACTTAGTGAAATTTTGACCTATTTTAGGCAAGGTTTCTACCTAACTTCAAGGCCATTTTCCACATACTTCCACTTGGAATTTCAATTTGCATTTCAAATATGGATTGTAGTACACATTCCAAGCTTTCCAAAATGTCCAAGAACTCATCAAACAACCTCATGACTTGAGAGAATCGAATTTTGCAATATGGCAAAAAGTCACTTTGATTCATGGCCATGTACATGTTCATAACTTGTGCAATTTTTCAAATCAGCATGCTTCCCTTGATTACAGGCCTCTAAACCATCCAACACTCATAAATTTAATTCTAATCCTTTGTGCCAAAGTGTTGTTCTATGAGTTCAAACATTACATGCAAGTTTAATCCATTTATGGAAAAAGTGAAATAGCCATTTTTGAAAAGTTAAGCTTTATGTCAAAAGGAAAATCCAAGAAGTATAGATCAAATCCCCTTGGTACAAGTCTAGGGACTAATCACACTGATCAATGCCAAGGTTTGCAGCATGTTATGAGGGCCTCTACCTGTCTAGAACACAACTTGGCCTTTGCTTGCTTAAGTGTTAAGAAACATAGCATATCATAACAAAACTTTCATCTCAGCATTAGAACCCTTAAGCAAATATTTTATACACATTCAAGACATCCTAACTAAGCTAGCACACGACCCCAACACCTCCAATACCTCCACAAACTCAAAATCACCATTGAACTGCACAAAAACAGGGCCTGCTGCAGTTTGAGTGCCAACTCTCATTCCTTTCATGCTTTCTTGCTCAAAGCTAATCAAACACATTCTCTAGCATCACTTGAAGCTAACCAAAGCATAAAACACGACCTGTAACTCCTCTAAGCAGTTCCACCATTTTCACTTTCTTGTTTTGCAGTTGAAGGTCCATAGCTCGATTCAAGGTGTTTCAAAGCAAAGTAAGCATTGGAATAGCATCACCACACTTCAGGCAAGCTATACAGATCATCATCTTTCCCTGAAAGCTCCCCCATTGCCAGATAGAACTTCAACTGAACAGGTATCTTCTTGAACTTCTAACTCTTAGTGTAGGCATCATTAGCTCTAAGTTTGTGAATAAGAAGTGTTCTACTCATGCCCCTGAATCTGTACATGCTTTTAGTTTTCATTTATTTTGCCTGAGCAATGAGAATTTGAGGTCTGAATATGGAAGAAAAGTTAGGTCAAGATTTGGGAATGATAAAATTCTCTCTCATTTCTGAGAGTTAGGAGGAGTTCTTTACATATTTAGAATCGTGATTCAATGCTTAACATGTTTGGTGTTGTAAGTTTTTGCTAAAACTCAAAGAATCAGGACCTTGCAATGGAAGAAACAGGCGCGTGTTTTTGAACGTTTTTCTGTCCAGAGGTTGAAGAAGAAGCCACGTGGGCTGGGCCTGCTTGGACATTCCTTTTTACACCATGTTTTTGGTTTTACACCCCCTAGGCCCATTTTGTTTATTTGCATGATTTTTTGACTTTTCTTTTTTTATCCTGACTTATTTATTTTTGCTAATAATATTAAAAACATAAAAAAATATTTTTTACACCATTTTTATATTTTTAGGCATTTATTTAGTTATATTGCTATTTGTATGTAAATAAGTACAAAAATATATTATTTAGAATGAATAGGAAAAAATAATGTAAACACCATTTTATTTTCATTTTTATTTTGTTTTATCTTCTTAAAATATTTTATATGAAATATACCTTTTTTATAAATATTAATTTTTATTATTCTTGTATATATAATATATTTAGTAAATAATCAAGATATTCATATATATATTAATATACTTAGGGCAAAAATACCAAAATACCTACATTTTTTATTTTATTAATATTTGACATGAAAAATACTTTTTTATGAATATACTCCATTTTATTTTATTTTTTGTATATAATTATTAAATATTATACATATTAAATAGTTAATATATTTATTTAATGAAATTAGGGTTTTACCCTTAAAACACAAAAACTCCAAAAATATTACTTTTTTTTATTTTATTCATTCTTGTTTATTTGACATAAAAAATATCTTTTTTCCATACATATAAAAACCCCTTTTTGCATTTTTGCATCTTTATTTTATTTTCCATTTAATTTATTGCAATTAATTATCTTGTAAATATTCCAAATTGATGTAATAGCTAGGCTTAAATTTCTTGTCAAAACCCCCATTTGAACATTTGTACCCCCCCTCCCATATTGTGTTGTAATAGTGTAGGAATTTTACTTTTTCGCACTTTAACGCTTTCTAAATATACCATGCTAGAATTAGGGTTTGTATGCAAATAAAAAGAACAAATAGTTTGACCTAATTTCAAGATAATCAAGCATGAAAATGGACAACACATATCACACTTGCACCCCTAGGGTAATCCACTTGTTGCCTTCCATAAATGGGCCATATTGCATGTTCGGTTTCTTTGAGCAAAAACAAAGCAAACAATCAAATGATCATAGTCCCTCGATGACGCTTTCGAAAAGTTGCCTAAAATGATCAAGTCCCTTTCAAAGAAAAATTACCCAAAGATACTTAGCACTATTGCAATTATGGTCTAAACGATGACCCGCGCCCGTCCCTTTCACCTCCTAACACAAGATTGTCCACCAAATGCAATGGTGGAACAAAATTGTTAAAAGGGTTAAAACATAACAAAAATCTTTGAGAATTTTAGGGTAGATAGCTCTTAAGTACTTGTCAATTTGCAAAAGAAAACACTTGCCTATTTTCAAACCACATTTCACAAACACTTTCAAAACCAACTTTCAAAAAACCTTGAAACATCTTTTCAAAAAGACAAACACCTTTTGTAAAACATTCGAGTAAAGAATTGTTACAAGGGTAGCCTAGACAAGGCATCTTTTTCAATACATTTTTCAAAAGCCACACACAAAGCACCATTTCAAACAATTGAAAACCAAGGCAAGTTGATCTAAGCAAGTACCTAAGAGCCCATGGATAACCATGGATAGAAAGGGTGCTAATACCTTCCCTTTCTATAATCTACTCCCCGAACCCAAGAAAGATCTCAAAGGTTTTTGCTGTGCTTTTTAAACCTTTCCTTAGGATAAAATAAAAAGTCGGTGGCGACTCTTGCTCAACAGAAACATTTGCAAAAACAAACGCAAAACCATAGTCAGTTCTCCCACCGTATCACAGTACCCAAAGATTTTTGTCGGATGAATGAGGTTGAATTTTCCTGACATACGACCTCAGGTGCATCTTCGGGCAAGACAGGCCGTCGTATTTTGCAAAAGTTGGTACCTTAAACTTTGGAGGGATCACAATCTCAGCAATCAATCCCAATTCTTCAAAATCTAACCCAAGAACCCTTTGCAGCTCCATAGCTGCCAGTCTATCCTCCAGGTTTTTGTATTTGTCATCCGCTGGCGGGTATTGCTGCTCTGAGTAGTCTTCATCTTCCCCAACCTCTTCCTCTTCAGCGTCGGACTCAAAAGGTAATGCAGCTCCTTTTCCTTTACTGGTTTCCTCCTCAGATGTGGAGGGAAATTCAAGAACTCTTCTAGCTTCATTCTCAAACCTTCTTCCCAGTGTAGCTACCCCGACTCTTTTCTTCTTCTTTTTCACTTTTTCTTGCTCTTTGTTCCCAAGCAGTGTTTTTAGATCCTCCTGACCCTTTGCCAAGGTCATAAGGAGCTGTTGAAACTGCGAGTTTTGTGCCTGCAGATCTTTGACCATCTGTTCGAGATCCATCTTACTGAAATAAACAGCAGAGAGATAAGGAAACCTGGTGTGAAGACCTGTTTATGCATATGATGAATGATATGTTTATTCATGTAATGCATTCAAGGATTTAGAAATTCAAAATTTGTTGCAAACAAAAAGAACACACGTCATATTAATAAGAAGAAAATTTGTCAGTACATAAATGCCCCATGGGCCAAATATTACAAAAACTTCTCAAGATAAAAAGACGTTGCGCATCCTCTTTGGTGCGATGTAAGTGTTGAGGGTCTCCTCCTCATGAAGTCGGCGGGTAAGCTCCAAAACCTTCTTCTCACTGGCGTAGAAGCTGGCTTTAAAAGTATTCCACTCTTCCTTGAATTGGATCCAACTCTTCTGCATCTCCTCCCATGATGTTGGCATGTCAGGATATAGGATGGTGTAGGGAACCTCTCCTTCCTTAACGGGCTCTTTAATCAAAGGGAGAATATGAGGGTAAGGCATCATAAGACTCTGGGCTCGGGTTCGTACGCACTTGAGATAAGGTTCAAGAGGGATGGAGTTCTTGTGTCCCAGTGTCTTGCTATCTACCTTGTTAGGCATCCTCCAAGCTCTGATGAATCTTTGGCGAAGTCCTTGCGCATCGTTGTCGAAGTCAAAAACTAGGTCAGGAATCAGCATGTCATGAGGGCCATCCATCCGTGCATATCCAAATTGTCTCAAAGCTAGGCAAAGGTTGTAGGTAATGCCTCCCCTAATGCTAAGTAATGGAACATTAGGGAACTCACCACAATGATCGACGATGATGACATTTTCTCTGAACCGAGAACACCAATGTACATCAGAGTGTGTGAGGGTCATCAACCGTTATGACCACCTTAAGCCTTGTTCATTCTTCAAAACAGATTGTGGAATGTGCTAAATAAACCACCTTGCAAGGAGAGGAGTACAGCACATGAGAACACCTCTCTTTCTCATTGTTCGTGTGTAAAATGAGTGGAGGATGTCCCTAAGCAATGTAGGTATGGGATTCCTGGACAGGAAAATCTTGACAGCGTTGACATCTATAAGTTGGTCAGGATTTGGGAATAAGACCAACCCATAAATGAGGAGTGCCACAATCTCTTCAAAGGCTTGTAGATCCAAGGAATTCCAACACTCTTGTGTCTTCTCAAACAAGAATTTTGCCAAGAAGCCTTTGACACCACTTCTAGTCTCCCAATGCCCCTTGATGTCAGATGGTTGCAAGTGTAGTGCTTGAGAAACATATTCAGGCTTTGGTTCTTTTTCCGTACCGTTGTAGGGTAGTTGATTAAGAATAGGAATTCTCAGGAGTTGAGAAAATTCCTCCAAAGTAGGCACCAATTGGTAGTCGGGGAATGTGAACTGTGGTGAAGGGGGTCAAAGAATTGGAACAAAACTTCCACCATGTCTTCTTCAATGTTGGTGTTGACTAGGCTGAGCAGTCTACCATGTCTTTCACTGAAGAGAGAGCTTTTCGGAATTCTGGATGTAAGCTCCTTGAGTTGAGGAGGGATTCTCACAAGGTTGACTTGGATAGTTTTCCTGCAAAGAATTTCCATGACCTACAAAACAAGAACAAAGATGAAGATCCAAACCCTTGAAATGGTTAGTGGATGCATATGATGCTTTATTATGTTCATGATGTATGCACAAACATATGTACAAGAAAGTCACACAAAACCCTAGTTTCAGGCTTGCATGGGGTTTCATAGGTAAGTACCCTCTTGAGTGAAGTTGGCTTAAAACCTGTCCTATAAATAGTAACCGGTTCTAAGGAGCTCAATATCATTGGATTGTTTTCTATGTTCATTGTTTTGGTTTAGCCACTTAACTAGCGACCAAAATATTCCAAGAAAACAACCCTCAATGAGTGTAGTATCGAGTATCTACCAACTTCGAACTGCACCAAAGCCGGTCATCTCACTACCCCTAATAAAAGGCCAAGATGGTCAAGTAAGGTTCTAGGTCATTAGTGCTTAGTGACATCACTCAGCGGCCCCATACTCTCCTTGATTGAACTCAAGGGTTACCGGTACTCACAAATATGTCGCACTAATATAGCTATTGCTTCAACCGTGTCGGTATACCCCGCGCAGTTTCCATAACGTATTGCTATCTATGAATGTTTCCCAAATCCGGGTGTAGGATTTCAAGCCCAAACAAGAGAACCAAAAGGTAAAGCAATCAAAGTAAACAATTAGTCATGCAAGAGGGTGATCTAAGCCCTAAGGTTACTCCACTTTTAATGATTCTCCCCATCAGAGTCGCCAGTTCTGTGATACGGTGGGAGAATTGACTTGGGTTTTGCGTTTGTTTTCGCAAATGTTTCGGTTTAGCAAGAGTCGCCACCGACTTTTTATTTTTATCCTAAGGAAAGGTTAAAAAGCACAGCAAAAACCTTTGAGATATTTTCTTGGGTTCGGGGAGTAGATTATAGAAAGGGAAGGTATTAGCACCCTTTCTATCCATGGTTATCCATGGGCTCTTAATTACTTGTTTTAGATCAGTTGCCTTGCATTTTCAATTGTTTGAAATGGTGCTTTAAATTGTTTGAAATGGTGCTTTGTGTGTGATTTTGAAAGAGGTTTTGAAAAGAGGCCATTTGTTGTGGCAACCTTTGTAATGATCCATGTTTGAATGTATACAAAGGTGTATTTGTCTTTTGAAAAGTTTTCAATGTTTTGAAAGGTTGTTTTGAAAGTTATGTTGTGATGTGTATTTTGAAAAATGGCAAGGATTTGTTTTGCAAGTTTGATCAAGTAACTAAGAGTTGTCTACCCCTAAATTTACTCAAAGATTTTTCCTATGTCTTAACCTTTTTAACAGTATTGTTCCACCATTGTATTTGGTGGACAATCTTGTGTTAGGATGTTAACGGGACGGGCGCGGGTCATCGTTTAGACCATGAATGCAATGGTGCCAAGTGTCTTTTGCAATTTTTCTTTTAAGGGACTTGATCATTTTTAGGCAACTTGAGAAAGCGTCATTGAGGGACTATGATCATTTGATTTGTTTTTGTTTTGCCAAAGAAACTCAACATGCAACATGGCCCATTTTGGAAGGCAACAAGTGGGGTAACCCTAAGGGTGCAAGTGTGATTGGTGTTGTCCATTTTCATGCTTTTTTGTCTTTGAATTAGGTCAAGCTATTGGTTATTTTTGATTTGCATACAAACCCTAGGTCTATCATGGTATAATTTGAAAGCTTTTAAATGCGGAAATTTAAAGTCCTAAACTATTACAACATGATTATGGGGATGGGGGTACAAATGTTTGAATGGGGGTATTTGACAAGAATTTTAAATCTAGACTATTACATCCATATCGAATATACAAGTATTTAAATGTACAATATTTACAATGTAAATAAATATCAAAATGCAATGTATTACGCACAAAAATGGTTTTTTATCTATGTAAAAGTATTTTTCAATGTAAAATATAAACAAAAATAAAAAGGTTAATTTTTTTGATATTTTTATGGTCTTTAGGGAAAAACCCTAGTTTTTTCTAAATAAATAATATTTATTTAATAATATTATACAATATTATATATTAATTTATACAAAAGAAAAAAAAGTATATTGTAAAAAGTATCTTTGATGTCAAATATTAATAAAAATAAAATGTATTATTTTCATATTTTATCCTAAATATTCTAATAAATGTACAAGTAGTAATATATTATTTAATAAACTAAATATGTACAAAAATAAAATATTGGTTATTTACAAAAAAAGTATATTTTCAGAAAATGTTTTCAAAAGGTAAACAAAAAATAATAATGGAAAAAACATATGTTTTTTTGTATTATTTTCTAGGGTTTTTAAATAAAAGTATACATATTTATTTATATACATATGCTAAATAAAACAAATAAATGTCAAATAAATGCAAAAATGGGTGAAAAAATATTTTTAATATTTTTTTATATTTGAACAAAAAATAATAAGTCAGAATCAAAAAGAAAAAATCAAAAATGATTAAAAAATCACACAATGGGCCAGGGGGTGCAAAATGGAAAAAGGGGTGCAAAAAGTAAGGATGACTCAGGCCCAGCCCAAGCCATCATCTTCAACCTCCAGCTTCTGTTTGAAACAAAAAACGCGCGTTCCTTGCTCATCCTACTAACTTCTGATTCTTTGACTTTTAACAAAAACTTACAACATCAATAATGTAGAGCATCAAGTCACGATTTCAAACATATAAAAAAGTTATTCTAACTCTCAGAAACGAGGGAGAATTTCTCCATCCCCAATTTATGACCTAAGTTTTCTTCCATGTTTAGGTCCAAAATTCTCATAGCACACACAATATAAATGAAAAGTAACTACATGGATGGCTTCAGGGCTATGAGTAGGACATACTTTCTTCACAAACTTAAGCCTAACTATGCCTGGATAGAGAGATAGAAGTTCATATTTTTACCTGTTCAACTTGAGTCGTGTACAGCAATGGAGGTATCTTCAATGGAGTTTGAACTTTGGTACAGCTTTCCTGAAGTCCAAGGATGCTTACCCTATGCTTAGCTTGCTTTGAATCTCTCTGAATCAAGCTATGGAAGTCAACCTGCAAAACTGATCAGTGAAAATGGAAAACTTGGTTAGGGGTGTTACAGTCTGTATCTAGGGCTTGGGATAGTTTGTATGGATGATATAGAATGTGTTTGAAGAGGTTTTAGCCAAAGTGCACGAGTGGATTGAGCTGGCCAAGTCAAACTGCAGCAGGTACCCTGTTTTGCAACAAAACTGTGATTTTTTGAATGAGGAGGGATCAAGAGTAGTTTGGTCGTGCTTTAGGCTTAGTTTTGTGTATGGAAAGTGTCTACAAAGTTTTCTTTTGTTGATGTTTTCAGGAATGAGAGCTTGTAGTGTTTTTGCAATCTTGCTTGGTTTTGAAGTAAGGAAATGCAAGTTGGGTTATATGCATGTATTAAGTCCTTGAGCATGCTGCATATCTTCTTCTTGATCAGAGGGATTTGCCTACCAACTCTTGCCTCATAGATTTTGCTTGTACCTCTTGGATTGTGAATTTGACATAAAGCACTTCTTTATCAAAATGGCAAATATGCTTTTTCCATTTATGGATTAATCTTGCATGTGATGACCAAATGATCAAAATAATGCTTAAAAACAATGGTTTGGCATTTAATTATTGAGTGTGAAGAGGATTAGAGGCCTGCAATCTAGCTTGTACAAGCTGACTTGAAAAATGCCAATGTATGAACATGTATTTGGTTATGAACAAAAGTGACTTTTGCCCAACTTTGCCAATTCGATTCTCCCTAACCACAAGGGTGTTTGATGAGTTCTTGGACAATTTGGAAAGCTTGGAATGTGTAATACAATCCATCTTTGTAATGAAAATTGAAATTCTAAGTGGAAGCATGTGAAAAATGGCCATGAAGTTGGTCAAAAATTCTGCCTAGAATAGGTCAAAAATTTTCTAAGTTAAGAATGTTTTGCACCCTTGTTCCAAAAATCATAACTTGCGCTACAAGCTTCTTTTGAGGAAACTTTGTGAATCAAAGTTGTAGATTTTGCAATGTACTACAACTTTCATGTTTTGAGTTTTGTTTGAATCCATTTGCATCTTGGTGAAAAAATGGGACAAATTTAGGAAAAAATAAGGCAATTTTATAACTTAGAAAATTTCTAAGTTATGAAATTTCTTCATTTTAAACCCTAATTTGCAATTTTGGGTTTCTTGATGAACAAGTTTCATAATTTGACATGTCTTGATGAAAAATGAATCTTGGAACTTGATTTTGACCAAAAAGTAAAAGTTTGACTTTTCAATATACAATCAAATTTTGATCAGTTGACTGGAAAATTCATCTGTCAATCCTGAGCATTTGGGATCTTTTGAACTTGTTGGATGGGTCAAGACAATTCCATTGAGTCCTTGAGTCCATATATGAGCTTGGTTTACCATTAGTTAGGTCAAACAGTCAAAAATTGCCTTTGTGCAGTCAAAACCCTAAAAATAACCATTTTGCCCTTTTGGTGATCTGATCAAATTTCTTGGGGAATTGTGATCTAAACTTGACCAAATGGTTCATATGAGTTCATTATATTGATGTGGGTCAAAAATCATGAGGTTTGACTGTCAATTGGCCACAGTTTACTTTTTCCCCAATACAGCTGATTTTTAGGTCAACTGTCCAATTGACTGGGCAAAGATTGGAGTTAAGGCTTGAAACTTGGTATGGATAGACTTGTGAGTTCAACATGAAGCATGAAAGTCACTTTGGGCATTTTAGTTCAAAACAACTTTGTGCAAACTCAAACCCTAATTTGGGTCAACAGTGCAAGGAGGAGTCTTGAGCAGAGCAAACCCTAATTTGATCTTGAGCTCCAAGGGTCTTGTGGTGAGAAAATATTGATGAAATGAGAGAGAAAATATTGGGGTACAACAGTACCTGTTTATGCAATGTCATGGATGGTATGTGTATGCAATGATTTCAAGGATTCTTAAAGGCTCAAATTTGTTTAACCAAAAGAAACACACGTTAATTATATTAATAAGTTCGGATTGTTACAAAGAGTGTCATTTAGGCTTACAATTAAACAAAACTTAAAGAAAAAGAAAACTAGGTATCCCAGGAGCGCATCCTCTTTGGTTCAGTGTAGGCGTTTATGTTCTTTTCTTCATGAAGTAGCCTAGTGAGCTCCAGGACCTTATTCTTGCTGGCATAGAATTGAGCTTCAAACGTATCATGTTCCTCTTTAAGTTGAACCCAGGATTTCTGTAACTCCTCATGATCAATTGGCATGTCGGGATGATGAACAAGAGAAGAAGTGTCTCCTTCAGCAACTGGTTCCACAATTATTGGTAGGACAGCAGGGTAGGGAATCATAAGACTTTTGGCGCGGGCTCGTACCCATCGAAGATAAGGCTTAAGAGGGATGGAATTCTGGTGCCCCAGTGTCCTGATATCAATTTTATGTACCATGCCCCAAGCTCTCATGAACCTTTTGTGATAACCCTGAGCATCATTCTCATAGTTGAAGGCAACTCCTTGGATAAGCGTATCGTGAGGACCATCCCTTCTTGCATAACCAAACTTCTGCAGTGCCAAACAAGGGTTATAAGTGATTCCTCCCCTAATGCCTAAGAGAGAGACATTAGGGAATTCACCACAACGATCGATGATGGTAACATCTTCCGAGGACCGTGAACACCAATGAATGTCTGAATGTGTAAGGGACATCAGCATATGGGACCATTTCATACCCTGCTCATTCTTCAGAATAGACCTGGGTAGGTGCGAAATAAACCACCTAGCCAATAGAGGAGTGCAACAACGGGAAGGTCCCCCTTCTCTTTAGAGTGCGAGCATATAGAGAGTGTAAATATCCCCAAGTAATGTAGGCACCGGATTATGAGACAGAAAAACCTTAATAGTATTCACATCTACGAGTTGGTCTGCATTAGGGAAAAGTACCATCCCGTAGATGAGGAGTGATAATACCTCTTCAAAAGCTTGTAAATCCAGGGTATCCCAAAAATAGTAAGCCTTTTCAAATAGAAATTTAATCGGGATTCCTTGGACACTTCCCCTAGTTTCCCAAATTGTCACTACATCGGACCATTGTAAGGATAGAGCTCGAGCAATCTCTTCAGGCTTTGGATTTTCTTCCATACTGTTGAAAGGCAACTGATCAAGAATAGGTACCCCCAACAACCGATAAAATTCCTCCATAGTAGGCACTAGCTGGTAATCCGGGAAGGTAAAGCAGTGGTGCAAAGGATCAAAGAACTGAAATAGCACTTTTAACAATTCTTCATCAGGTTTTGAAGTGACCAAGTTGAGAAACCGACCATGTTTTTCAGTGAAGGGAGAGCTTTCAGGGATCCTTAATACCAAATCCTTTAGTTGGAGAGGCACTTTCACAAGGTTAATCTGGATAGTGTTCCTGTGGGCGGGTGTCATGTCCTACAAAACAAAGCAAAGATGAGCCCTAGAGAATCCTTGAAATGGTTAGTATGATATGCCATGCTTATGATATCATGATTATGCTAAAAAAGTCACATGTATAGCAAGCCACAACCAAGTCACACCAAGTCCTTAGGTTTAAGGCCTGCATGGGTTTTAAGTTCATACCCTCTTGAAGTTGGATTGGTTCAACCTGTCCTATAAATAGTAACTGGGTTCTAAGGGATCTCAATATCACTGATCTTTCCCCCAAGCTTCGTTCAATAGGAAATTGACTCGCAACCAAACAAAACTCAAGAGTCAAACCTCAATGAGTGTAGCATCGAGTATCTGTCGACCTTGGTAATACACCAAAGTCGGCCATCACGCTATGTTCGACTGGACAAGTTGTGCAATTAAAGGTTCTAACGTCAGTTGATGCTTTATGACACCATGCGATGGCCCCGTACTCTCCTTGATTGACTCAAGGGTTACTGGTACCAACAAAAGTGCCACATCAACATAGTTACTGCTTCAACCGTGTCAGTATACCCCGCACAGTTCCCTCACAGTTTATTGCTACTTACCTAAAAGGTGTCCCCAGATCCAGGTGTAGGATCTACATAACCCCAACAAAACCCTTGAATATAAAGCATGCAAAGCAAAAACAAGCAAGCAATTTTAGAAATGACCTAGATCATAAGGTATACCCCACTTATTCATTCCCCATCAGAGTCTCCAGTTCTGTGATACGGTGGCAGAACCGACTATTATACTGGTTTGCATTTTGTAATCGCAACTGTTGCGGTAAGCAAGAGTCGCCACCAGCTTTTATTTCATCCAACAAAGTAAAGGAAAAAGAACAGAAAAAACCTTTTTTCGAGAGTTTCTGAGTACGGGGGGTAGATTATAGAAAGGGAAGGTGTTAGCACCCTTTCTATCCGTGGTTTTCCACGGGCCCTTAGGTACTTGCTCATTTTTGAAATTGCTTGTGTGTGTGTTTTGCAAAAAAAATTGTTTAACTTCGTGATAACTCTTGTACCTGTCCTCAAGAACGTGACAAAGTGGTTTTTGAAAACTATTTTGAAAGTGTTTGTGTAAAAGAGTTTATTTGAGCAAGTACTTAAGATTTTCTACCTACTCGAAAAAAGACTGTCCGTTCTCGTTTCCTTTAGACAGCACTATTCTACTATTAAGGAGTAGGTAACCCCATCGTTGGAGTTTTAAGGGACATTCGGAGGAACGCTTATGGTCATTGAAGGCAACAAGTAAGGATACATTAGCATTTCAAAGGGACTGTCATCATAAGATCATTTCTTGTAGGCAACTCGAGGGACAATGAGGGACTATGATCATTATGACGACTTTGAATTGCGGGTCATTGCTAAGGTATCCCTACATTCGAGGGACACGACCACTATTTCTGAGGCAACCAAGTGAGGCAAACCCTAGGAGTGAGCATGTGCGTGTGTGCTTTTTCAGTTAATTATCTTTGCACAATTAGGGTTATCTACCTTTTTAATCATTGATTTATCTTTCGCATACAATCCTAATATCCATACATCTAGCAGTTTAATAGTTGCGGAATTTAAAAAGTGCGATAATTTAAAGTCCTAACTATTACAAGGCTTTTGGGCAGATACACCAAATATTTGACTGAAAATAAAGATGCGGAAATTAAAATCCTAATTAATCTATTACAAACTTGAAACAGTTACAATAATTGGAAAAATAAATAAATAAATGCGCGCGAGAATAAAGTAAATATCCTAAAGAATCTATTTAAATAAAGAAAATATTTTTTTGATTTTTTTATTGAGAAAATTAAATATTTGTGAATTAAACCTAATTTGTCTAATTAATTTTAATTATGAAAACAATCAAGTCAATATCGTTAAATTAATTAATTTCCAAAAAAAAAACTAATTTTAATAAAAAAACCTAATTCCACATTTTTGTGATTTTGTATTGTTAATAATAAAAAAATGATTTTTGTTGTTTTTTTGATTTAATAAAAAAGCTTTTTATTGTTAAAAATTGATTAAATAAATAAATAAAACAAAAAAAGAAATTAAAAGAAAGAAATAGGGCATGTGGTGAAAGCAAATCTGGGGATACATTATTGAATTTCATTGAGCCCAAATCCTTTGGCCCAATCAGGCGTTTGGATCCAGTGCTGGCCACGTTTAAGGGTGCACCATGGACTTCTCTCCATTGGGAGCTAGATCTGGATCTAAGGATGATCCACTGGCTGGATTTGGAGGGTGTATGATAGCTTTCCTGGGTAGTGCGTGCTGGATCCTGCGCTAGCTTGTTTATCTGTTAGCATAATGAACAAACAATAATATAATAGAAAGGCACGCCTTATGCCCAAAAGCGCACGTAATTTCAAACCGGTCAGTGGTTATCAGGCTCGTCATCATCTTCTCCCCTGGACTGTTGTTATAGATATCAACCTTTTACCTACGAACACCAACTGTAACTACAGCCCTGCAAATCTCAAAAATCAAAGCCAGGTATGATAAATCAATTCCAAGCATACAGATCAACTCGTTTTGATCTCACGAGTATGATGGCATCCCTTTTTTCCCCTGATTTTACCTGCATCAAAAAGCCCTAAAACACGACTTCAAACCCTAACAATGGCAACTATCAGTACATGCGCTAAAACTCCTAATTAATCATACCAATACGTTCTAAATGATGATACAAATATGAAGGCATGCTTAGAAATTATTTATGATGCATACATTTATAAAACCAAATTCAAAAGAGATGGAAAGTTGTGACGTTGTAAAGTGGTGATTTCTGGATCTTTCACGCGTGCAAATAATGCTGCTAGCCTCAGGAGATGTCCAGGAGTGGATTGGTGGTCTTGAGTCCTCTTGAATCGTCCTATGGAATGAAATCCGATCCTAACTTTTTTTTGCCAAAACATAATTTTTGTTTGATGATTTTCACGACCAAAATCCTTGTCCTCTTACCTTAGCTGCGTTGTGTATATGTAATAGAGTGTATTAGGTTAACAAAAACAGCCTGAATCTTGAATAATTATGGAGAAAGGATCTTCATTGTTTAATGCATTATTTGTTTCCAAAATAATCCAAATCATGACATTCTTGCTCCAATCATCCTTGATACGATTTGATCCTGATATGCCAGCATATCTCATGCTCATTCAATGCCAAAATCATTCCAAAAGCAATTTACATGATTTATTTTGATTTTATTTGAATTTTAAATGAATAAAATCACAATAAATCAAATAAATAATTTAATGAGGCATGGAGTGTTTCATGGGTCGTAGACCATGTTAGGAACAAGATACAAGCATAAAAAGTTGGACCCATTTGAAGAAAATGCATTTTGGGCATGGTTGACTTTGTGCAAATTTCTAAAAATGGTCAACTTTGACAATGCACATCTCTCTCAATTTTGACCCTAAGAGGGTCTTCTTGGACTTTTTAGAAATCTTAGGACTTCCTATAAACAACCCTTTTGGTTTCATTTCAATTGGATCTTCCATGTTCATGTAAGAAGCTTTGACCCAAAAGGTGTTTTTGTTGACTTTTTGAGATGACATGTAATGTCTGAATTCATATCTTTTCATGAGTGCATTTTTTGAACTTGAGGGATGAAGATGAGTTGTAGGGAATTGCATCCTATTCAAGATGAGCCTTGTATGGTGAATTTATGATAAAGTATGAGGAAGTTATGTCTGGTCAAATTTTGGTTGACTTTTCCTATAGAAACCCTAATTTAGCAACTTTTGAGTTTTGATGAATTTGGGGCATTCCTTGAGTAATCATGATCAACCCTTGATAAAATGATGGATATTACTTCAAAATTTTGATGTTGACCAAAAATCTTGAATTTTGACTATATGTGAGTCACAGCTGACTTTTGGCCTAACATAGTTGATTTTCAAGCATTTGAGCAGTTGATTGAGAAAACTTCTTGTGCAAGGCATGAGACTTGACAAGGATGCTCTTGAGAACATATTAGGACCATGGAAAAGATTTTTAGACCTTTGGAGTTCACCCATATTGATGAAAATGGAAACCCTAGTTTGAGGTTCATTGTCTTAGGAGAGCATTTGCCTGATTAATCCTTGGGCATCCTTGGGCAAGTTGAAGATTTCAATGACCATATGTTGAGTAAAATGAGAGAGAAAATTTTAGGATGTAACACCTGCCTTTGAGGAGGACTTCGTCGGGGAATGTTGATTTATGTCCTGGGAAATAGAGTATAGGAGCTTTAGTTGTCCATTACTTTACTGGAGAATTAACTCTTGATTGATGAGACAAAAGTGAGTTGTTATCTGGTCGAGTCTGGGTTTTACGGTGACTTACTAGGGAATATGAAATCGATCGTATCTGGTCAGGTCCAGGTTTTACAGTGTTGTAAACTGTTGTCTGAAGATAAAAGAGAAGGAACCTGTATAGAGCTTTCTCGGGACAAGTCCATGTAAATCTGCATCAGGTAATTCATGAAAAGGGAGCCTAGATAGTAAGGCTATGAGAAGGAACATGGGTAGTAGGGTTACTTCTAAATAAAGCCTGGGTAGTAGGGCTGTGAGAAGGAACCTGGGTAGAACGGTTACATCGAAATAAATCCTAGGTAGTAAGGCTGCTTCAGAATAAAGCATGGGTGGTAAGGCTGTGAGAAGGAACCTGGGTAGTAGGGTTACTTCGAAATAAAGCTTGGGTAGTAGGGCTGCTTCAAAATAAAGCTTGGGTGGTAGGGCTGTGAGAAGGAACCTGGGTAGTAGGGTTACTTCGAAATAAATCATGGGTAGTAGGGTTGCTTCGAAATAAAGCATGGGTGGTAGGGCTGTGAGAAGGAACCTGGGTAATAGGGTTACTTCGAAATAAAGCTCGGGTAGTACGGCTGCTTCAGAATAAAGCCTGAGTGGTAGGGTTGTGATAAAGAACCTGGGTAGTAGGGTTACTTCGAAATAAATCCTGGGTAGTAGGGCTGCTTCGGAATAAAGCCTGGGTGGTAGGGCTGTGAAAAGGAAGCTGGGTAGTAGGGTTACTTCGAAATAAAGCCTGGGTAGTAGGGCTGCTTCGGAATAAAGCCTGGGTGGTAGAGCTGTGAGAAGGAACCTGGGTAGTAGGGTTACTTCGAAATAAATCCTGGGTAGTAGGGTTGTGAGAAGGAACCTGGGTAGTAGGGTTATGAGAAGGAACCTGGGTAGTAGGGTTACTTTGAAATAAAGCCTGGGTAGTAGGGCTGCCTCATTTAATCATGTAGATTAGTTGACCCGTTTGTTTTCGAGAATTAATTTTCCATTAGTTGTCTGCAGATATGACATGTATAGCCTCATGGATTTAACCTTGAACTGTTGGAATTGTTGATGATAACCATCTTTCCTGAAAAGGTACATGATTAATTATATGTGATGCATGAAATGCATTGTGTGATGATGTTCTCAAAATAAATGAGATTATGATATATGCAATATGTATGCGCACGCCATGATGTATGAACATGAAATGCTATTGTGACATATCCGAGTCTGGGAAAATAAATCCCTGACTGCTGCTGGAGAGTACTGAAAATTGAATTACTGACCGTTGTAGAAAAAGTGGTTCTTCTACTTCCACTACGGATGATGAGTAGAGATGATTTGTCGAGGATTTCCTCTTTGTGTTTAAGAATACTCGGCTGGGATTTTTTGTCTTCTGTTTAAGAATGAATCTGTGGGGAGACAAGTACTTCTGCTTGCGAATATTCCACTGGGGAGAAGATGCTCTATTTGTGGAGTGCTCCGATGAGGGAGAAGAATTCTTCTGTTGGAATATTCCATAGTGAGAAAAGAATTTTGTTGGAGAATATTCAGTAGCTAGGGAAAAGGAACTCTGTTGAGGATGATATTCTGCTGCTATAAAAAATAAACTCTAATGGGGATGAAGATTTGAAAGCTGTCGGAGATTATAAAATCTCTATGGGGAATGAGAGGTCAAACTTTGGTTATTTTACTCTGCAGGGACGAGGCTTCATAAAATTTTGGGGACAAAAATATACTCAGCTGGAAAACATGGATTTCAAATCTCTGAGGAATTCTGCTGGAGAAGGTAATTCCTGCTTGGGAAAAAAACTGTAGAGACTAGGACTGGCTTTCAGACATTGCTTCGTTCCTTAAGCCATTAGCAATTGTCTTTCTGTTCTTTATGTAAATATTTGCAAACAGTAATCATATTCAATATGCATATGCCACAAATAATCACTGGATGTTTTTGCAAAACAAAACAGAAAAATAGAAAACAAGTAGTTTTGAACTTTCAAAAACTGATTTGTATTGATTTTTGAAGTTTGCCTATAAAAGGCGTTTATGTACAAGGAGACATACATTCTAGTAAGAAAATTCTGTCACAAAAAGAATTTATACAAAGTTATATACAAAGAGAAAACAGTTATGTATAATGATCCTATTGAGTTTCAATTCTGCTATTGCTTTTATGCCTTCGAGCGTCTCATCACTTTGTTGCTTGTCCGAAGTTGAATGGATTGATCAGTACCGCTTGAGTTTGATAGTTTGATACTGAAGTATGATCGCAAGGTGATCCAACGGGACATAGTTATACACCTCAAATCCCTAATTTTTGCCTGGACCGCCATTTCGGGTTTTCAGTCCACCGGGATACCCTTTTTTGCCCAAGCCACCTTTTCAGGTTTTCGACTCGCCGGGTGTACATATTTTTTTGTTTTTATCCCTAATTTTTTGCCCGGGCCCTTTTGGTTCGCCGGGATGCCCATGTTTTTGCCTATGCCAGTCGACCTAGCGGGTCTTTATTTATGCGTAGTATCTTTTCACTATGTCCGCATTCACAAGGTGGGGAAGGTCGTCACCATCCACGGTGGTTAGAATCATGGCTCCACCAGAAAATATGTTCTTAATTACAAATGGCCCTTCGTATGTGGGAGTCCATTTGCCCCTGGGATCACCTTGCGGCAGGATGATGCCCCTGTTGACGTACGCGCTGAGGTGCGGTAACCATGAAGAGCAAATGGTAGCATCTCATGCCAGTCTTCGTATGTCACCGTCATTTTCTGTATGATTTTCTTAATGTTCTTATATGCAGCTTCAACAGCGCCATTCATCTTCGGCCAGTAAGGGGAAGAATTATGATGTTGGATCTTGAATTGTTTACAGAGTTCGGTGATCATTGTATTGTTGAGATTTGAACCATTGTCTGTGATGATTCTCTGGCACACCATACTGATAAATCAGGTTATGCTTGATAAACCGCGCCATAACATTCTTGGTAACCGTAGCAAAAGAGGCAGCCTCAACCCACTTCGTGAAGTAATAAATGGCCACTAGGATGAAGTGATACCTATTGGAAGTAGTAGGTCTAATCTCTCCGATCATGTCAATGCCCCAAATTGCAAAGGGCCAGGGAGCCGTCAAGACATTCAAAGGAACTGGAGGTACATGTACTTTATCAGCATAGATTTGGCATTTGTGACAAGCTCGGGAACACTGATAACAGTTTGCTTCCATAATAGACCAATAGTATCCTGCCCGTAGGATTTTTTTAGCCATGGTATGTCCACTAGAATGGGTGCCAAAGGTACCTTCATGTAATTCTACCATAATCCTCTCTGCTTCGCTCTTGTCTATGCACCGAAGTAAAGTAGAGTCATGGTTGCGCTTATAGAGGATTCCATTACTGAGGAAGAACTTTGCGTAGAACCTTCTCATAAACTTCTTATCATTAACAGACGCCCCCTCGGGATATTCTTGAGCCTCGAGATACTTCTTTACTTCATGAAACCAAGGTGTGTCTCCTACATCTTCAGTGTCAATCTCATAGAAATATGCTAGTTCATCCAACCTTTCAATAGTGATTTGAAAAGCCTCATTATCCCATATGACCTTGAACATGGACGACATAGTAGCTAGCGTGTCCGCTAACTGATTCTCTTCTCGTGGAAAATATTCAAAGGTGACCTCTTCAAAGTGTGGAAGTAATGTCATCACATGTTCTTTGTAAGGGATGAGATTCGGGTGTTTCATGTCCCACTCGCCTTTGATTTGACTTATTACCAAAGCTGAATCCCCGAATACACTCAAGAATTTGATCCTTAGGTCAATAGCAGCTTTGAGACCCATGATGCATGCCTCATACTCCGCCATGTTATTGGTACAATTGAAACATAGTCTGGCAGTGAAAGGAGTATAACAGCCTTCTGGAGAGATGATCACAGCACCAACACCATTATCAAGCATGTTAGAAGCCCCGTCAAAAATCATAGTCCATCAGGATCCTTTCTCAGGTCCTTCATCCGGTCAGGTTCTTCATAATCAGTTACTAACATAATATTCTCATCCAGGAAATCAAAGTTCATGGATTGGTAGTCATCCACAACCTGATGAACCAAATGATTAGCCAATACGCTTCCCTTGAATGCTTTCTGGGTGGTGTATTGAATGTCGTATTCGGTTAGGATCATTTTCCATCTTGCTATTCTTCCGGATAGAGCGGGCTTCTCAAAGATGTATTTTATTGGATCCATCTTAGATATCAACAAAGTAGTGTAGGTCAACATATATTGTCTCAGTCGGCGAGTCGCCCATGCCAAAGCACAACAAGTTTTCTCGAGCAGTGAATATCATGTTTCATAGTCGGTAAACTTTTTGCTAAGGTAGTATATTACATGCTCTTTTCGACCAGACTTGTCATGCTTCCCCAACACATACCCCATTGAATTATCCAATATTTTTAAGTACATTATCAAAGGTCTTCCTTCAACAGGAAGCATCAGACTTGGAGGCTCTTGAAGGTAATCCTTGATTCGTTCAAAGGCGGCTTGGCATTCGTCATTCCACTTTACCACTTGATCTTTCTTCATAAGCTTGAAGATTGGCTCACAAGTAGCAGTCAGATGTGAAATGAACCTGGCAATGTAGTTCAAACGTCCCAAGAAACCCATAACTTTCTTCTCAGTACGAGGAGTGGGCATCTCTTGTATAGCTTTTACCTTTGCAAGGTCTACTTGAATACCCTTGTCACTAACAATGAAACCTATGAGTTTACCAGACCTTACCCCAAAGGTGCACTTGTTCGGATTCAGTCTCAAATTGTATGTCTTCAACCTATCAAACAACTTTTGCAGATTATCGAGGTGCTCTTCTTCATTTTGAGATCTAGCTATCATGTCGTCAACATATACCTTTATCTCGTGATGTATCATGTCATGGAACAAAGCTACCATAGCTCACTGATATATTGCCTCAGCATTCTTCAACCCAAATGGCATCACCTTAAAACAGAAAGTTCCCCACTACGTGACAAAGGTTGTCTTCTCCATGTCTTCAGGAGCCATCTTGATTTTATTGTACCCAGAGAAATCATCCATGAAGGAAACGATCTTGTGATGTGTGATGTTGTCAACCAGAACATCATTGTGGGGAAGCGGGAAGTCATCCTTGGGTCTTTCCATGTTCAAGTCTCTGTAGTCCACACACATACGTACCTTTTAGTCCTTCTTAGGTACCAAAACAACATTGGCAACCCATTATGGATAGGAGGTGACAACTAAGACATTGAATTGTTTCATTACTTCGGCCTTGATCTTTTCTGACATCTCAGGGCGCATATGACGGACCTTCTGTTTAGCTGGAGGACAATCTTCTTTGGTTGGCAGACAATGTACCACAATATGCGTGTCTAAACCAAGCATGTCTTCATATGACCAGGTGAAGATCTCGACATAATCATGTAACATATGTACCAACCGTTGTTTGACATTAAGCTCCAAATTTGCACCTATCTTGACTTCTTTCTTGTCTTCCTTTGTACCCGAGTTTATTGTCTCAAGTGGCTCTTCATGAGGTTGTATGGCCCTTTCTTCCTGTTGTAATAGTCTAGCAAGTTCTCTGGGTACCTCACAATCTTCCTCACCTTCGCCCTCGGCTTGGTTGATCAGACTTTCAAAGTCATAACTGGCAATAGAAGAACCTTTATCAATGGGATCCATAGTGGATATGGATCTGCAGTTGATACGTGAGTGTGTGTAAGAGCATAGTTGTATAGATAAAGTAAAAGGCAGAAAGGAAAAACAAAGAGCGCAAAAGTTGTATGCAAAAACGTCCAATTTTTTATTGATGACATATGATAATGACATACAATAACCCTCACAAATAAACTATTGTGCCTCGGATAAGACACAAGGCCATATAGTTTATATTGGTTATTACAAATCCGAAAAACAAGCAAAATAATTACTGCTGAACAAAAGTAATCGACACAAAATCTTTGGCTGTCCAGTTACTAGGTCCACCGTTGGTGGTAGGGTAGATCTAGCTGTCAATATCAGAATCCTCATCATTGTCTTCTATAGCATTGACCTCATGATTTCTAATGCGTATGGGAGGTCCTCCAGTCCGAGCACGTCGAACAGCCCTTTGAGCTCCTGAAGTAAAGCCCAGACCAAATTTGTCAGTTTTGTAAGGAAAATCAGGGAGATGTCCCCAAATGGTACACCAACCTTCTTCAACTACTGCTTTGGCATCCTTGAGAAAAGCCATCTTCAAGGGAGGTCTGGTGATCTTTGGCACACTGGTAATAGTCTCGGTTGATGCCATAGTCTGGGGAACCGCTTCAAAATTTTGACAAGGGATCTCTATGAACTCACCATCCATTTCCACATACCTGAAAGAGTTCATATGGCTTACCATGTACTCCTCTTCACCATGCACAGTGATAATCTTTCCCTTCACTGGATACTTCAACATTTGGTGCAGCATAGAAGTAATGGCTCCAGCTTCATGGATCCAAGGACGACCCAACAAACAAGAATAAGATGGCCTGATATCCATCACGTAGAAGGTGGATTCAAAGGTCTGGGAACCCACTTTGACAGGGATGTCCACCTCCCCATGCACCATTCTTTTTGAACCGTCAAAAGCCCTCACCACAATGTTACTGGGATTTAAGGTCAAACCTTCACAATCTAGCCTATCAAGAGCCTTCTTGGGCAGAACATTCAGTGATGATCCAGTGTCCACTAGTACATGGGCCATAGTAGTGCCCATGTATTCGATCGAGACATGCAGAGCATCATTATGCTTTCTCCCCTTGGGTGTCAAACCAGCATCAGAAAAACCCAACCCATTATCAGCAGTCAGGCTGGCCACACGGTCCTTTAATTGGTCAGCAGAGGTTTCTTGCGACACATGCGCAATCTTGAGAAATGTAACCAAAGCCTTTGCATGGGCGTCGCAACACAACAGCAGAGCCAATATTGATATCTTCGGAGGGATATGCCCCAGCTGTTCGACCACATTGTAGTCGCTCTTCTTGATTATCTTTAAAATCTCCTCCATTTCTTGTTTAGAGGATTCCAAAATAACTTCCCTAGGTGCCTCTGTCTGGGCAGGCTCACCTACAACTTCTTTTCCCCGAGTCCTAGATGACTCATCGACAGGGGTAACAACTGGAGTAAGGATGGGAGTAGTAGCAGGAGTACTAGCCGGAACAACAGATGGAATAACGACAGGCTTAGCAACAGTCTTCGAGGAGATCTCGGGAGAGAAAACCCTTCCACTTCGATTAATTTTGCTGGTGCCAACAATGTTACTGATATCGAGATCAACCTCTTCAGTTTTTTTGTCTTTAATGGTTAATAAATCCTGCTTGACGCCATGGTAGTAAACGTCCACGCCATAATTCCAAGGACTAGCTTTGTCCGAGGAGTATGGTAAAGGGCCAAGAAAAGTGATTATTAATGGAGAAATTCTTGAAGCAGATGTAATCCTAACAGGTCTTTTGGAGGAGACCTTGGAAGGATTGGCGGAAATGGTTATGATAACAACATCTTCATGTAGAACAGTTGGAACTAGAGTCTTTTCGAACAAAATCTCTTTGTTATCCATCAGGCGTTGAACACCTGCCTTCAGCAAATAACAACCAGAAGACAGAGATAAACACATGTGGCAACCTTCACCATAGCCCAGAAATAAACCGACTAGCAACAAATTCTTCTTGACGATCATGAGAGGAGTAGAAACTTCATCAACAGAAGTAGCAAATAGATCAGTATCAACGGCATTAACACCACGGTTGTGCTTGGGCATGGGAGTAGTTATGACATTAGGCATCTCAGGAGCATCAAACTCAATCTCCTTTGCTTCGA
Organism: Vicia faba; assembly: GCA_948472305.1. Lineage (NCBI taxonomy): Eukaryota > Viridiplantae > Streptophyta > Magnoliopsida > Fabales > Fabaceae > Vicia > Vicia faba. The sequence goes on along the minus strand of OX451736.1, from coordinate 587,363,985 downwards.
TTAGATCATGTATCTTATTCTTCAGAGCCCAACAGTCATTTGTACCGTGGCATGGACTCTCAGAATGGTAAGCACACCGAGCGTTTGGATTTTAATGATGAGATGTGGTATTGGGATTCTTGGGAGCCTCCCTTAAGGTTTCCAAATTAGATTTTAACAGATGGGGTAAAACCTCAGACAACATCATATTGATCTGGGTGAACTGCCTTTGAGGTCTTTCTACCCTTGGCTGATTGTTTCGTTGTTGAGTAGCCACATGCCTAGGTATCATCACAGCCCCTACCGTTGGAAAGTGCTCGGTTCTATTCTGACTTCTTGGATTGTAAATAGCATTTACCTCCTTATTACCCATGAATGGCTTTTTCACTGTACTTTAAGAGGTATCTTTCTGGATCTTGCCACTTCGGATCCCAACTTCTACCCTTTCTCCAGTCAATATCAGCTCAGTAAAACCAGCTGAGGAGCTACCAATCAAGTGATTAAAGAACGGACCAGATAGCGTACCAAGAAACATGTCCACCAACTACCTATCAGACAAAGGGGGTTGGACTCTCCCTGCCAAATCTCTCCACTTCTCAGCGTAGTCCTTAAAACCTTCGCTTGCACCCATAGACATACTCTGGAGTTGAGTACGGGTAGGAGAAAAGTCAGTGTTATATTGATATTGCTTATAAAAAGCAGCAGCCATATCTTCCCAGTTGCGGACATTGATTCCCTCCAGCTAATAGAACCACTCAAGCTAAGTCCCGGACAGATTGTCTTGAAAGAAATGGACCCACAAGTTCCTATCAGCAGTGTGAGGCTGAATCTTCCTCACATAAGAACGAAGATGAAGCTTGGGACAAGAAACCCCATCATACTTTGAAAATACCTAAACCTTGAACTTCTGTGGAATGACAACCCCAGATACCAAACCCAGCTCTTCAAAATTCAACCCTGGTACTCTTTGGATCTCCATTGCATTTAAATGATCCTCTAGCTGTTTGTATTTTTTGTCAGTAGGAGGATACTGCTCCTCATCATAGTCAGATTCATCATCAGATTCTTTTGGAGTGGAGTCTTCCTCTCCTGTTTCTGCTTCTTCATTGTCCCCCCCTTTGGAGGAAGTTGCCAGCTCTGAAACTCGCTTAACCAGTCCTTTGAACCTTCTGCCTAGATTCAAGACACCAGCAGTCTTCTTCGCCTTCTTCTTTCTATCTTTCAGAATAAGGGCCTTCAGATCTTCCTGCCCTTTAGCCAAAGCTACGAACATTTGCTGAAATTGGGCATTTTGTGCTTGGAGATCCTTGATACTTTGTTCAGAAGCCATTATTACTAAAATAAACAGCGAAGAAGATGAGAATCCTACTTTGAAACCTGTTTATGCAATGTCATGGATGATATGCATATGCAATGATTTCAAGGATGCCTAAAGACTCAAATTTGCTTAAACAAAAGAAACACACGTTAATTGTATTAATAAGTTCGAATTGTTACAAAGAGTGCCCTTTAGGCTTACAATCAAACAAAATAAAACTTAAAGCAAAAAGAAAATAATGTTTCCTATAAGCACATCCTCTTTGGTGCAATGTAGGCGTTTATATTCCTCTCTTCATGAAGTAGCCTAGTGAGTTCCAGGACTTTCATCTTGCTGGCGTAGAGTTAAGCTTCAAACGTATCCCGCTCCTCCTTAAGTTGAACCCAAAATTTTTGTAACACCTCATGATCAGTTGGCATGTCAGGATGAAGAACAAGATAAGGAGTGTCTCCTTCAACAACCGATTCCATAATCATAGGTAGGATGGCGGGGTAAGGCATCGTAAGACTTTGAACACGGGCTCGTACCCATTTGAGATTAGGCTCAAGAGGGATGGAATTCTTGTGCCTCAGTGTCTTACTATCAACTCTATGTACCATGCCCCAAGCTCGCATGAACCTTTTACGGTAACCCTGAGCATCATTCTCATAGTCGAAGGAGATTCCTTGGATAAGTGTATCATGAGGACCATCCCTTCTTGCATATCCAAACTGTCGCAGTGCCAAACAAGGATGTAAGTGATTCCTCCCCTAATGCCTAAGAGAGGGACATTATGGAATTCTCCGCATCGATCAATGATGGTAACATTCTCCAAGGATTGATGACACCAATGAATACCTGAATGTCTAAGAGTCATTAGCCTCTGAGACCATCTCAAACCCTGTTCGTTCTTCAAGACGAATTGGGGTAGGTGGGAAATGAACCACCTAGCCAAAAGAGGAGTGCAACACAGAAGGGTCCCTCTTTTCTTTATAGTGTGAGTATGCAGAGAATGTAGGATATCTCAAGGCAGAGTAGGTACCGGATTGTGTGACAGGAAAACCTTAACCGCATTCACGTCTATGAGTTTGTCCGGATTAGGAAACAGTACTAACCCATAGATGAGAAGGGCTAACACCTCTTCAAAAGCTTGTAAGTCCAGGGTATCCCAAAAATGATGAGCTTTCTCAAACAAGAACTTAGCCAAAAAAAAACCTTGACACCTCTCCTGGTTTCCCAATTTGCTACTACGTCAGACAGTTGTAAGGATAGAGATTTAGCAATATCTTCAGGTTTAGGGTCTCTTTCCATACCATTGAAAGGTACCTTGTTAAGGATAGGCACCCTCAGTAACAGAGAAAACTCCTCCATAGTAGGCACTAACTAGTAATATGGAAAATTGAAGCAGTGATGTAGAGGGTCAAAGAATTGAAAGAGCACTTTTAACATTTCTTCATCAGGGTTTGAGGTGACCAAGCTAAGAAGTCGACCATGTCTTTCAGTGAAGGGAGAAATTTCAGGAACCCTTGATACTAACTCCTTAAGCTGAGGAGGTACCTTTACCAGACTGACTTGGATAGTGAATCTACGGGCAAGGGCCATGTCCTACAAAACAAGAAAAAATAAACCCTAAGAATCCTTGAAATGGTTAGTATGACATGCTATGTTATGATGTCATGATTATACTCAGATATAGAAGATATATCAAACACAAGCAAATCACACAAAGACCTTAGTTTTAAGGCTTGCATGGGTTTTAAGGTAATACCCTCTTGAAGTTGGATTGGTTCAACCTGTACTAAATATAGTAATTGGGTTCTAAGGGATCTTAATATCACCGATCTTTCCCCCCAAATTTCGTTCCGATAGACAATTTACTTGCCACCAAACAAAACTCAAGATTCAAACCTCAATGAGTGTAGCATCGAGTATCAATCGACTTCGAGTTTACACCAAAGACGGCTATCTCACTACGTCCTAAAAAGCCAAGTTTGTCCATTAAGGTGCTAAGAAGATTTCAAAAGTTCTGATACCACTGGCAGAACTTAGTCTCCCTCTCCATGCTAGTCAGAACATCTGCAACTTAGTCATTTCTCAATAGAACAGAAGATGCGTATATTACAATCATGGCAGATTTCATAATGTTTCAAAAACAAGAGATATCGGAACTATAAATCAGAGGCAAGCATGAATTTTCTAATTCTAATTTCCTTAAGAAGTTCTGAACTAAATTACTCCCTATTTAGGCATACAAATACGTGAAATTTCAAAATACGTACAACATCAAAAACATGATGTCTACATCGTATTTTAAACATGCAAATATGATAATACCTAAGTAATATGATGAGAGTCATCAGAAGCTTACCTTGCAGCTGGAAAATACTCTGTGAGCTGGAGTCTGGTTCTGACCTCTGGTGATGTTCTGGACAGCTTCTTCATGTACTCAGCATGCTGGAAGCTTTCAACTTGGGCAATGAATGATTAGAAAAATTCTGGAACAGCCAAGGGGTAAAGTTCTAACTTCTTTGAGGTGGAGGTGGATGGAGAGTGTGTTACAGTATGAACGCAGAAGTTAGGATAGCTTCTAATGTGTGAATCAGAAATTGTATGGATGGTTTTAGTCAAGAAACACTTGAGAACAAATGGAGTTTGAATGCAAGAAATCAAAAGTTAACAGGTTTTGTATTTTGTGTTTGCAACTTTGGACTCTTGGAATTTTAGTAGGGGTTCAAGGCTTTTTCTTTCTTAATTTTTTCAACCCTTTTACAATTGCCAATGGCTTTCAATTTATAGCCAATTGCCAATGATGGTTGTAATTTTTTCAACCCTATTACAACCATCACCTGCTAGGGTGCTGCCTTACTGTTGAAGAAAGTATGGTGGTTTATAGCTTTAGCAACGCCTAAGCTGGAATTGTAAGCAGGAATTAAGGAAAGGTAACTTCAAAAGCAAAAGCAACGCATGGGCCCAGCACACTTTTGTACAAGAGTTTGCTTTTCTAAGACAGTAAAGGTACTTCTATGCCACACGTGGAGAAATCCTTTGAACAAAGACCCAGAAGTGGTTGTGAGCATTACATGATGATGAGATTGATCAAACAAGAAATCCTGCAACGTGATATTCTGCATCATTGCTTAGTTCTGGATCAGAAGTTCAGCTTCAGCGTGACTTAGAATAGACATCCAACTTCTGATCTTTGTATCTCCTCGCTCCAGCATGTTCTGAAGGAGCTCTCGGACTTTCCAGAAAACTTGCAGCACGCTTTGTAACCTTCTTTGGATTACCCTTGCAAACTCTGACTGGACCTTTGTGAAGACTGGCCCAGAAGTTCTGACCAAACTCTGTCTTGAAAGTGTCCAGAATTTGCTGAGTGCTTTAGTTTCATGGACGTGTCTTTGAACATTTATAACTTGAAATTCCAGCATTTCCAAGAGAAGTTCTGTTCTGCAATGTTTTAGATCCTATTGAAATCTATAACTTTTATGTTAGAAATTAATCCAGAATCAGCTTGCATCATGGTGATAATTTGATCAGAAGTTCTAGGCTTGTCATATTTCTTAAACATTTAGAAAAATTCTAAGTATTTAGAATTTTGACTTTTCCAAAGTAATTTTGACTTTTGAATATCTTGATGAAATAAATCTCACATTCCAACATATCTTGATGAAATATGATTCTTGAGACTTGATTTTTTATCCAAAAGTCAAAAGTTAACTTTTCAGTATGCAAATGACCATTTTGCCCTTGTGAATGACTTTCTTGGAAAATTTGTAATTCAAGGCTTGAAATTGGATGGAAGCAAACCTGAGGGTCCAGGTTGATCCTTTGAAAAATGAGAGGGAAAATTTTGGGTACAACAGTTTCCCCTGTTCAATCTTCTTAAGCCTGAGGATGTAGATTGGTTGGTCTGCCTTTCGTGATCTGAAGGTGGAAGATGATTGAACACTAGAGTGCCCAGAAATTTGCACTCGCATGAAGTAATGCTGATTGGTGATGTCGAGAATAGGCTTACAGATTCCATTTGGAAGGCAACGGGGAATCGTCGGAGATGGGCTTAAAGATTCCATCCAGAAAAGATTGGTTGCATAAGAGATTCCTTGGCGAGAATTCCTGTACCTGATGTTGAGGAGGACTTTGCCAAGGAATGTTGATTTATGCCCTGGGAAGTAAGACCTAGGAGCTTCAATTGTCCATTACTCTACTGGGGAATTAACTCTTGATTGAGGGAGTGAAAGTAGAATGTGTACCTGGTTAGGGTCTAGGTTGTACAGTGACTTACTGGGGAAATGTGAAACTGACCATATTTGGTCAGGCCTGGGCCTTACAGTGTTGTAAACTGTTTTCTGGAGATAAGGGAGAAGGAACCTGGATAGTAGGGTTACTTCGAGATGAAAGCCTAGATAGTAGGGCTTATGGGAAGGAACGTGGATAGTAGGGCTACGTCGAAATGAAAGCCTGGATAGTAGGGTTACTTCGAGATGAAAGCCTGGATAGTAAGGTTATGAGAAGGAACCTGGGTAGTAGAGCTACTTCGAAATGAAAGCCTGGATAGTAAGGCTATGAGAAGGAACCTGGATAGCAGGGTTACTTCAAAATGAAAGCCTGGGTAGTAGGGCTCATGAGAAGGAACCTGGGTAGTAGGGTTACTTCGAAATGAAAGCCTGGGTAGTAGGGCTTATTGGAAGGAACCTGGATAGTAGGGTTACTTCGAGATGAAAGCCTGGATAGAAGGGCTATGAGAAGGAACCTGGGTTGTAGGGCTACTTCGAAATGAAAGCCTAGATAGTAGGGCTATGAGAAGGAACCTGGATAGCAGGGTTACTTTGAAATGAAAGCCTGGGTAGTAGGGCTTATTAGAAGGAACTTGGGTAGTAGGGTTACTTCGAAATGAAAGCCTGGGTAGTAGGGCTTATGAGAAGGAACCTGGGTAGTAGGGTTACTTCGAAATGAAATCCTGGGTAGTAGGGTTACTTCAAAATGAAAGCCTGGGTAGTAGGGCTTATGAGAAGGAACCTGGGTAGTAGGGTTACTTCGAAATGAAATCCTGGGTAGTAGGGCTTATGAGAAGGATCCTGGATACTAGGGTTACTCCGAAATGAAAGCCTGGATAGTAGGGATTATGGGAAGGAACTTGGATAGTAGGGTTACTTCAAGATGAAAGCCTGGATAGTAGGGCTTATGGGAAGGAACCTGGATAGTAGGGTTACTTCAAAATGAAAGCCTGGATAGTAGGGCTTATGGGAAGGAACCTGGATAGTAGGGTTACTTCAAGATGAAAGCCTGGATAGTAGGGCTTATGGGAAGGAACCTGGATAGTATGGTTACTTCGAAATGAAAGCCTGGATAGTAGGGCTTATAGGAAGGAACCTGGATAGTAGGGTTACTTCAAGATGAAAGCCTAGATAGTAGGGCTTACGGGAAGGAACCTGGATAGTAGGGTTACTTCGAAATGAAAGCCTAGATAGTAGGGCTTATGGGAATGAACCTGGATAGTAGGGCTACTTCAAGATGAAAGCCTGGATAGTAGGGCTTATGGGAAGGAACCTGGATAGTAGGGTTACTTCAATATGAAAGCATGGATAGTAGGGCTTATGGGAAGGAACCTGGATAGTAGGGTTACTTTGAAATGAAAGCCTGTATAGTAGGGCTTATGGGAAGGAACCCGGATTGTAGGGTTACTTCGATTGGTCGTATAGATAAATGCCCTGACTTGTTATACGTATTAATCTGGAACTTGAAAATGATTGATGGTAACCATCTATTGATTGACCTTTTCCTGCAAAGGTAAAATGTTAGTCGTATGCAATATCATGATGCATGAAACACATGGTGCACTGATGTTCTCAAAATAAACGAGATTGTGTCGTATGCACCTATTATGTATGCAAACAGGATGTATGAAATGTGAAATGTTAATGAATGTATTATTTGTCTGGGAAAATAAATCCTTGACAAATGCTGGGGAGTTATTAAATCTCGGACTACCGTGTGTCTTCGAAGAATTTTTCCACCGGGGATTCCTGTTTTGTCGTTTGAGGAGAATTCTGTTGGGGAATATTGAAAACTCTGTGGAGAATGTTGATTCCTGCTTGGGGAAAAGAGCTCTGGAGTTTTGGTTGTCCGTTTCTCTACTGGAGAGTCGAGGTTAAACTGATATCTGGTCGGGTCCAGGCTTCACAGTAACTTGCTGGGAATTATAGAGTAGTCTACTGGGGAAGTGGAGTTGTGGTCCTTTGATTTGTAGTAGTCGGAGAGGCAAACTCAATTTGGGGAAATTATAGCTTGTTGGGGAAATAAACCCTGTTGTTGGTCTGTTGGAGAGGAGTCTTCTTCACTGGGGAGAAACCTCGAGGATTCTTGAGATCGACTCGGCTGGTGAGAAGTTTTCAGAGATTGAAACTCTGGCTAGGAGTCATCCCATGAAGAGGGTCTTAGGGATATTTGTCATTGCCCCTAGTGGAAAATGCTGTAGTAATTCCAGAAAATGTTTGCTTGGTCGCACATGACCCTTTATGTGGGAGCCTGTTTTCCCCTAGAGTTAAACTGGTGCACCTCGACGCTTGAGATTTTGATCACGTTCCCGGTAGCCCTGAACTTCCTAGAGATATTTTCTAAGACTGTTGTGGAAGAAAACAAAGACCTGATACTGACACCATCTGATACTACTGGCACAAATGAACAAAATGGTGGTGTCCTAGATCTTTGGTCAAGTCTCAGAATTTTTGAAGAACTGTCACGGGCGGATTTGAAGACATGATACTGACACCATATGATACCATTGGTATAGACAAGTAATTTTTGATGGCACTGAAGGTCTTCAAAGTGGATTTTGTTCAAACCCATGATTATCGTAACATTTCTCCTTGAGTGATACATACGGAGATTTGCCCCTGGTTATTCAACAATTCTTTGAGAGATTCTTTGAATCTCGACTCGACTGCCCCAGATGTGTTGGACAAAGGTCATGTCGTGCCCCTTGATTATGAGAGATTTTTCATTGGAAGTGTCATCCTACTTGAAGTGATTTTGTTCACTGAGAGAGCTTTCGTTCATTGGATATTCGTTGTGCGAATTTCTCTGTTGTCAAACAAATAGCCATATGCAAACAGTGATATTCAAATAATGCAAAGTTTATGCTTGTCTTGAAGTTTTGAAAATGCGTTTTAGCAAGTAAAGAAATTTTGTAAGAAAAATTAAAACTCAGGATTTAGAGTAAAGCCTTACATAAGTAAGGATACCTTTAGTAACAGTATGCTTTCGAACTAACACGTTCTTCAATTAGGACTTTTAAAGGATTGTAACATGACTTGGTTCATGGTTTAAGAAACAAAGGATAAAGGCTCAAAGTGTATTTGTACCCACCCGCTCTTCATGATGTTCTTCAGTTCTAAACTCAGTTAATTGTGCGTTTGAACTCCAATTGAGTCTAGAAGGACGCTTTGGTGATGGATCAAACAAGTTAAGTTTATCGGAAGGCATCCATTTTTGCAACGTTTTTCATGTTGTGGAGGATTTATAGTGACCTCTTTCTTTTGATTTGTTATCCCTAATTTTGCCTGACTGTTCTTACGGTCAGCGGGATGCCCCATTTTTTCTTAAGTCTCCTTTGTAGGTTTTGACTTAGTGGGATTTTCTCTTGAGAGCTAATGACTGCCTATTTGGTAGGGAGCCATCACTGCCTTTTGATTCCAAAGGAATATTTTTGATGTCACTCGTTGTATTACGAGATGAGATTTTGCGATTGAATGCGCATTTGAATTGACTGAGAAACTACCCTGCCCCAGGTTTTGATTAAGGGTTTCAATTGGTGTAAAAAGGAAACTTCTACTTCTTTGGCTCGAAGGGGTTAACTAGGGATTATCTTCCTTGTAACTCCAGTGTTTTGGTTTTGAAAAAAATGCATGTACATCGTCAGCAAGGTCTGTCTAAAAGCATATTGTATGAGATGAAGGCATTGTTTTCGTCATCCTCCCTCTAAAGGCTTGTAACTTTTAGCAAGAGTTGAATGTTATAAAGAGAGTAAAAAGCATAGTTTAAATATAGTAAAAATGAATGGATGAATTCAAGACAATCATATGCAATGCATTAATGAAACAAAGTTTGACATTAATAGATAAATGTTTGAATAACAAAAGGAATTACAACTGAAAATTCAAACGAACAGAAGCCACTTTGTCTGAACTTGTCACTTTAGGTGGTGAGCCTTTGAGGGACGGCAGAAGACCTCAGTCTGGCCATCTTGTGTGAACTCCAACATTCCTTCGTCGATCAGGTTTTGAATCTTATACTTCAGCGCCCAACAATCGTGTGTATCATGCCCAAGACTATTGGAATGATATGCACACCTGGCATCGGGATTGTAGCTGGGAGAAAAAGTTTTGGGATTTTGATGAGGTCTTATTGGTGTAATCAGATTCATCCTCGGCATGTGTTGTAGCGCGTGAGATAGTGGTATGTTGATGTTGGTAAACTATCTTTTGGGCTCGTTTTGCCTTTGCTGATTTTCCGGTTGATATTGATGAAGTCGTTTTTGGGCTCATGACATGGCAGCAAATTGGGAAGGTCTCTCGGCTTCTTGTCTCATGGGAGGCTGAGCAATGACTTGATTTCCAATTCTGGTTGTTTTCCCCATACGGTTGCAACCGTCTTGACGAAGTTGGTTGACAAGAACTTTCAGCTCTTCTTGTCCTTGAGCCAGATTTTGGATAAGAGCCATCTGGCCCACCAGTTTTCCCATCATTTGAACTTTTATTATGGCTATCTCGGTTTGTAACCGCTCCAACTGGTTATCTCTGTCATTCCCAGAATTTCCCATGACCATACCCTTGGTGAGGAGAGTTTTCACCTCTTCTTGTCCCTTGGACAGATTCGAGAACATCTCTTGAAGTTGGGCGTTTTGAGCCTGGATGTCTTTCACCATTTGTTCCATATCCACCTTACTGAAATAAACAGTAGGAAGATAAGGAGACTTGTATGGGAGAAACCTGTCATGATATGATGCATGATATGTGGATACATGTTTTCAAGGATCTCGCGGGGTTAGTAGTCACTTACAGTTTTGATTGGAGAACTTTGTATTGGTGGATGTCCTTCCATGAGAATTAAGCTCGCCATGTTGAGTGGGTCATATCCCTTGACTCAAGTTGTTGTAATTGATCTTTGACGGTGTTTGGTTAGAGGAAAATAAATCCTTTTGTCCCTTGCTAGACGTCTGGTTCAACGTGACCCTGTATCAAAGACCCTCAAGATCCTTGAAATGGTATTTGAAAATGTTATGGCATGATGTTATGATGTTATGCACAAATATACAAAGTAGGCAAGTTTATATACAAATGAACATATACACACAAAGCAGACAAGTCCTTAGGTTTAGGCTTGCATGGCATTTGTAGGTAAGTACCCTCTTGAAGTTTAGTTGGCTCAACCTGTCCTAGTTAATAGTAACTGGGTTCTAAGGATTCTCAATATCACTGATCATCCTCTATCGAGTATTGTTTCAGCTTAGGCAATCTTTTCTTGCGGCTGAAATATCCCGAAAGTCTGATCTCAACGAGTGTAGCATCGAGTATCAACCAATCCTCAGCTTTATACCGAGGTCAGCTATCTCACTACTTTCTAATGGCCAAGTTTGTTCAACTAAGGTTCTAAAGTTCGTTAGTGCTTTACGACACCACGCGGCGGCCCCATATTCTCTTTGTTTCCACACGAAGGATACCGGTACCAACCAAAGCGTCACACCAACACAACCATCGTTTAAACCATATCGGTCTATGCCATATAGTCTCCATAATCTTTTGTTGTTTACCTAATAAGTGTCCCCAGATCCGGGTGTAGGATTTTTAACAATACCCAAGCAGAAAACCCTTAAATGTAAAGCAAACAAGTCAAACAAATAAAATCAAGTAAAGGTGATCTAACCCTAAGGTAACCCCACTTTTAACATTATGTCCCCAGCAGAGTTTCCAGTTCTGTGATGCGGTGGGAGAACTGACTTGGGTGTTTTGGGTTTTGATCGCAAATGTTGCGGTTTAGCAAGAGTTGCCACCGACTTTTCTTTTATCCAAAAGGAAAGGTGAAAAAGCACAGGAAAGACCTTTAGAGATGTTTTCTTGAGTTCGGGGGGTAGATTATGAAAAGGGAAGGTGTTAGCACCCTTTTCATCCATGGTTTTCTATGGGATCTTAGTTACTTGCTAGATCACTTGCTTTTATTTGAATGTGTACTTGTGATGTGGGTTTTGAAAGTATTTTGAAAATGTGACTTTGTAATGATTATCGTCTCTATAAGAATGCGTACAAAGTGTTGTTTTGAAAATAGTCCAAAGAGGTGTTTGTGGAATGTGTTTTTGAAAGTGATTTTGAAAAGGGCTTTATTTGTAATGGCTCTTGTTTCTATAATAATGCATACGAAGTGTTTGTCTTTTGAAAATATTTCAAATGAGAGTGTTGGTGTAAAAATGTTTTGTTGTGAGCAAGCGAATAACTAGGAGCGAATCTACCTACTCAAAAGGTCTTAATTATTCTTTTCCTCCTCCTTTAGATGTTACTATCTTACCATTGTTTTGGTGAGAAGCCCCATCGTTGGATGTGAAGGGATGAGTGTGGGACGTTTGTATAGTCATAGAATGCAACCTATGGGACGTTTTAGCAATGTTGTTTAGGGACTAAATCGTTTACCGAAGGCAACATCGAGGGTCATTGAGGGACTACGATCTTTTATCGAGGGTCTTTGCTAAAACTCCCATGTTCGAGGCACATGACTAATTTTCCGACAGGCAACAAGGTGGGATTACCCTAAGGGTGCTAGTGCACAAGTGTGTTTGATTGCATGCATCTTTTAGTCTTGATTAGGGTTATCTACTTGTCAATTTCATGTCTTTCCATACACACCCTAATTACTAACAATATATGAAAGCAATAAAAAGTGCGGAAAATAAATATTCTACGTTATTACAAGCATTAGGGGGATGGGGGGTACATATTTACAAATGGGGATTGCAAATAAAATTAAATCCTAAGTTACTATTACAACCATGTTGAATGGATAAGAATGTACAAGAAAATGTGAAATGAGCTTGTTTTGTTTCAGCAGAGAGATAAGTTTTGTTTAAGAAAATATTTTTGATCTTTTTGTTTTAAGAAATAAAATAAAGAGTGTAAAATGAAAAATGTTTTTTTGGTGTTTTTGATTAATGAAATAAGAAGTGATAGAAAAAATAGTGAGGAAAAATAAAATAGAATCAGCATATTGCTGACTAAATGAGATCAGAAATTCTGACTTCGGTGCGGTGCAAAACAGAGATCATATTAGTAAAAATAGGTAAAGTGAGAAGTTCTGGGTCTGCTGGGAACAAAGAAGATTTCAAAAGTTCTGATACCACTGGAAAAACTTAGTCTCCCTCTCCATGCTAGTCATAACATCTGCAACTTATTCATTTCTCAACAGAACAGAAGATGTGCATATTACAGTCATGGCAGGTTTCATAGTGTTTCAGAAACAAGAGATATCAGAACTATAAATTAGAGGCAAGCATGAATTTTCTAATTTTAATTTCCTTAAGAAGTTCTGAACTAACTTACTCCCTACTTAGGCATACAAATACGTGAAATTTCAAAATACGTACAGCATCAGAAACATGATGTCTACATCATATTTTGAACATGAAAATATGTTAATACCTAAGTAATATGATGAGAGTCAGCAGAAGCTTACCTTGCAGCTAGAAAATACTATGTGAGCTGGAGTCTGGTTCTGAACTCTGGTGATGTTCTGAACAGCTTCTTCACGTACTCAGCAGGCTGGAAGCTTTCAACTTGGGCAATGAATGATTAGAAAAATTCTGGAACAGCCAAGGGGTAAAGTTATGACTTCTTTGAGGTGGAGGTGGATGGAGAGTGTGTTACAGTATGAACGCAGAAGTTAGGATAGCTTTTAATATGTGAATCAGAAACTGTATGAATGGTTTTAGTCAAGAAACACTTGAGAACAAATGGAGTTTAAATGCAAGAAATCAAAAGTTAACAGGTTTTGTATTTTGTGTTTGCAACTTTGGACTCTTGGAATTTTAGTAGGGGTTCAAGGCTTTTTCTTTCTTAATTTTTTCGACCCTTTTACAGTTGCCAATGGCTTTCAATTTATAGGCAAAGATCTTGTAGCTTGGAGAGTACAACCATCACCTGTTAGGGTGTTGCCTTGCTGTTCAAGCAAGTATGGTGGTTAGTAGCCTTAGCAGCGCCTAAGTTGGAATTGTAAGCAGAAATTAAGGAAAGGTAACTTCAAAAGCAAAGGCAACGCATGGTCCCAGCACACTTTTGTACAAGAGTTTGCCTTTCCAAGACAGTAAAGGTACTTCTATGCCACACGTGGAGAAATCCTTTGAACAAAGACCCATAAGTGGTTGTGAGCATTAAATGATGATGAGATTGATCAAACCAGAAATCCTGCAACGTGATATTCTGCATCATTGCTTAGTTCTGGATCAGAAGTTCAGCTTCAGCGTGACTTAGAATAGACATCCAACTTCTGATCTTTGTATCTCCTCGCTCCAGCATGTTTTGAAGGAGCTCTCAGACTTTCCAGGAAACTTGCAGCATGCTTCGTAACCTCCTTTGGATTACCCTTGCAAACTCTGACTGGACCTTTGTGAAGACTGGCCCAGAAGTTCTGACCAAACTCTATCTTGAAAGTGTCCAGAATTTGCTGAGTGCTTTAGTTTCATGGACGTGTCTTTGAACATTTATAACTTGAAATTCCAGCATTTCCAAGAGAAGTTCTGTTCTGCAATATTTTAGATCCTATTGAAATCTATAACTTTTATGTTAGAAATTAATCCAGAATCAGCTTGCATCATGGTGATAATTTGATCAGAAGTTCTGGGCTTGTCATATTTCTTAAACATTTAGAAAAATTCTAAGTATTTAGAATTTTGACTTTTCCAAAGTAATTTTGACTTTTGAATATCTTGATGAAATAAATCTCACATTCCAACATATCTTTATGAAATATGATTCTTGAGACTTGATTTTTTTTATCCAAAAGTCAAAGTTTGACTTTTCATTATGCAAATGACCATTTTGCCCTTGTGAATGACTTTCTTGGAAAATTTGTAATTCAAGGCTTGAAATTGGATAGAAGCAAACCTGAGGGTCCAGGTTGATCCTTTGAGAAATGAGAGGGCAAATTTTGGGTACAACAGCATCCTTTCTATTCATGGTTTTCCATGGGCTCTTAGGTACTTGCTCATTTTGAAATTGCTTTTGTGTGTGTTTTGAAAAGCTTTGAAAATGCCTTAGTGCGGCGTTTCACTTTATGGTAACCCTTGTGTCAATCCTCAAGAGTGTGATAAAGTGTTTTGAAAACTTTGTTCGAAAAGTGTAAGTGTGAAAAAAACTGGTTGCTTTGAGCAAGTACTTAAGAGTTTCTACATACTCGAAAAAGATTGTTCGTTTTCTTATTTCCTTTAGATAGTGTTATCCTACTATTAAGGAGTAGGTAGCTCCATCATTGGAGTTTGAGGGACAATCGAAAGGGACGATTACGGTCACTTAAGGCAAAAGGGCAAGATCTCTTAGTAACTGTCTTAAAGTTCTAAGACCGCATTTTGTTTTACCGAGGCAACCTTCAAAAGGGACTTGGGATCTCTGAATTAGAGGACAGTCACTAAGAATTCTCAAGTTCGAGAATAGTGACCGTATTTCCGAGGCAACTGAAGTGGGAGATACCCTAGGGGTGAGTATGTGCAAGTGTTTGATTTCAGTTTATTTATCTTTGCACAGTTAGGGTGTTCTACTGTTTTAAACATTCGATTTATCTTTTGCATACAATCCTATTATCCATACATCTAAACAGTTTAAACAATTGCAGAAATTAAAAGCGGAAAAGAAAATCTGCGCTATTACAGGGCTTCGGGGGAGGGGGTTACATATTCAAACTTGGGATTCAATAGTAAATAAAAGCAATAAAATAAATCCTAGTTAAAAAACTATTACAAACCCGTAATCAGATACAATAATTGGAAAAAATAAATAAGTAAACGCGCGTGAGGAATGACATGGGAATAGATTAAATATCCTATAGAATCTACTTAATTAAAGAAAATATTTTTTGTATTTTTATTTAAGAAAATAAAGTAAAATTGAATTTTGCAAATTAGTCCTAATTTCTAATTAATTTTAATTAAGGAAAACAAATTAAGTTACCCTTATTAAATTAATTTATTTTTAAACAAAATTAATTTTAATAAAAAGAAAACTAATTCTAACATTTTTTGTGATTTCTTGATTTTATGATTTAATTAAGAAAATTATTTTTAAAGACAAATAAAATAAATAATTAAAACAATAAAAAAAGTAATAAACAAATTAAAGCAAAAATAAAATAAAATGGGCCTGCTAGGAATAGCAATCTGGGGTGCAGCTGTTTTTGTATTAAGCCCATCTTTTACTGAGCCCAATTGATTTGTTTGGATTCAGTGGGGGCTGCACTTGAAGGTGCACCATGGAACCTGTTTGTGGGACGCTGGATCTGCTTTGAGGATAAATCTAATGGCCAGACCTTAGGCTGTAGGACGGACGCGCTGGAGGATAATGCACTGAATCCTGTAGAAAATGTTAAGAAAATATAAAATGCCTGGACCTGGATTTGAACCCAGGTTCTTCACTTCACACGCCTTTCCCTTTGCCATTTGTTCTGGTTAGTCATTCATATACATAATTAAACAAAATAAATATAAGGTAAATAGAGCACTATGCCCAGTTGTCACGTGCGCAAATTCAAATCTCTCAATGGGAGTCTTCCACCTAATTGTCTTCTCCCATGAACTGTCGCCTTAGGGACTGGGCTTTTACCTACAAATAGATTCATCACTATAGTCTATAGTGATAGTTCTTGTGCGTGGCTACAAACCCGTAAAACTCAAAAATGTAGCACAAGCAAAATAAATCCCAACCAAGGGCATGCATCGATTGGAAATAATCCCCTGAGCACGAATAGACCCTTAATTTTGCCTCTAACTAGGGTTCCTCAAATTGGAGCTCCAGAACCCTAGCCATGGCAGATGCCCGTACCTGCACTCAAACTCCAATCAAAGTATTCCAGCATATTGTAAACATGATAACAAGTATAGATATATAATCAAAACATGTTTATGATGCCAGAATCAAAGAAATTGAAATTGAGAGGATGTGCAAACTGTGATGAAGGGTGGGCGCGATTCTACAGGTTTCAAGCCTTGGGAATGCTTGCAATGGCTTCAGAGGCTCTTCAGGAGTATGTTTTGATACTTGTTTGGGACTGAAACAAGCTGGAAATGGGAATTTGAGTTTGACAACTTTAGTGTTTTTTTTTCAAATTGGACAGGGGTTCTCCAGGTCATGTATATCTGTTTGATGCTTGCCAGAAGCTTGTTTATATAGAGAATGATGAGAGGACACGAAAATGCCATATTTGTAATAGCTATGGACAAGATTTTGAATGCCATGAATGTCCATTTGTAACCTTGGCCAAAGTTAAGGGATTTTTTCCATTTTCAAATTTGAATGTACCTAGACTGCACTGGCCTTGCTGCACACGAAAATTGGGGGCTCTCCATGTACCAAACCAAGCCCAGATGATAATGGCCCATATACTTTGCAATAATCTTGATTTATTTGATTTTTAATTAAATAAAATTAATATAAAATGCAAATAAAATCAATACTATGCAAAAATAGTCCTAAGGTCCTCTATGGTCTTAGAAATATGTTTGAAGTTCAAAGATTTGAGCCATTTCCTTAAAAATTCAAATATGCCCAATGCATATTTCTTGAAATTTCCCAAATTTTTCCAACTTGGGAAAGCCATAACTTGATTAATTTTTATCTCATGATGATGATTTTTTACTTTTTGGAAAGCCCAAGATGTATACTTCAATCCATATTTTGATTAATTTTGCTTTTGAAGATGTTATCTTGATGTTAAAGGTCTTGGAAAAAAGTGTGTTTTATTGACTTTCTAAAAATGACCTGTAATGTATGAACTTGTATCTTTAAAATGGTGAATTTCTTGGACTTGAGGGATGAATATAAGTTGTATGGAATTGGATTCTCTTCAAAATGATATTTTGTTGGAAAATTTCTGATAAATTATGAGAAAGTTATGCTTGGTCAAAGTTTGGTTGACTTTTCCTATAGAAACCCTAATTTTCTATTTTTGACTTTTGATGAATTAGGAGCATTTCTTGAGGAATCATGATCAACCCTTGATAAAATGATGGATATCACTTCACAATGTTGATGTTGACCAAAAATCTTGAAGTTTGACTGTATATAGGTCACAGTTGACTTTTGACCTATCACAGTTAATTTTCCAATACTTGAGCAATTGTCTGAGTAAACTTATTGAGCAAAGCATGAAACTTAGCATGGATGATCTTGAGGACATATTAGGACCATGGGAAGCATTTGAGACTATTGGAGCTCAGACATCTTGGTGAAAATGGAAACCCTAGTTGGGGGTTCATTGCCTTAGTAGGAGAGTTGTCTGGTCAATCCTTGGTCCACCTTGAGCAATGGAGAACCTCTAGGGGTATGTCTTGTGTGAAAATGGGAGGGAAAATTTTGTGGTACAACAGCCATCATAGCCATAATCTTCACTTCGGCTTCCAAAGCCTATTTTAATTTGTTTTCAGCCAAATAGGCCGAAATCTTTTCGAAGAAGGAGGACTCAGACACGATCACTGTCTTTGTCATCTCAGCCTGTAGGCCGTATTCCTGGGAGTCTAGGTGCATCATCATCTTTCCCCAGAGTCTCCCTATCCCAGCAAAATCCATGCCTTGGATGTAGGGGCAGAAAATACATAGCATTATTGTTTGGCGCATATGCGTCATCTGCAGCACTGCAAGTCCCTATGTTGGCCAGATTTCGATCAAAATTTCTTCGATCAACTTGGTTCACCTCCTCCATATAATATCTTTGGTCAGCTTCGATGTTTTCTACAATTCCATCTTCTCTCCAAATTGCCACACGCTGGTGCATTGAGGAGGGAATTGCGCTTATTCCATGAATTCACTCACGGCCCAAAAGTAAGTTGTAATTTGTCTTGGCCGCTATGACCATGAACATGGTTGGTCTTATAATGGTTCCTACAGTGAGATCAACTTGAACTACGCCGAGAGTATGACCAATCTTCCCTTCGTAGTTAGATAATACCATATTATGGGGTTTTATATCTGTATCATACATACCTATCCTCTTTAGCAAGAATTGAGGCATTAGGTTGACAATAACACCCTCTTCTATCATCACTTTGTTGATCCCCACTTGTTCAATATTTCCTCTAATAAATAGAGGCTTCAGGTGATTCTTCATACCTTGGTCTGGTCTTTCAAAAAATGCGTTATATTCTTCGACTGCTCTGTTATTCATAACATAATAGCACACAGGCTTCTGC
The DNA here is from genome assembly GCA_948472305.1 of Vicia faba. Lineage (NCBI taxonomy): Eukaryota > Viridiplantae > Streptophyta > Magnoliopsida > Fabales > Fabaceae > Vicia > Vicia faba. Next base: position 587,345,278 of record OX451736.1, on the reverse strand, counting down.
TTTGCCATTTCTAATTTATCTGCTTCTTCAGAATCTTCCATCTCCTTCACTTGGTCATATTCATGCGGTAGTATAGAAACTACATTGCAGTTGATGTTCAAAGAGGACTCCCCATCTGAGTCGAAGTTATCAGTAAGTGTAACGCCCGTAATTTAATTAATTATTTAATTAAATTATTTTTGGAATATTTGTGAAGTGGTGTTATGATTAATTGGATTTATTTTGTTATGTGGTGAAATAATATTAGAATTATAATATTATTATTTGATGTGGGCTTGTTTTTAAAGGAATAGAAGTAATAAGGGGGTGTATTGGTTTTAAGCCCAATAAGGAATAATAGAATAATAGGATTATTTTATTGTTGTTGGAATAGAATAGAAAGAAGAGGTATTAGAAGAATAAGGATTGAGAAAGAACGTGCAAGCTGCTAGAGAAAGTGGAAAACGGCAAGAACGAGAATTCAACCGGAAATTATAGAGCGACCTTCAATCCAAGGTAAGGGTGGGGTTCTGACTTTATAATTTGGTTCATGATGTTTGATATGTGGGGTTAGAGGTGATTGCTGCTTTGTTCTTGAATTGGATGTATATGATGATGTATGATGAAGATTTGGTGAATTTTAGATGAATAATGATGTCATGATGTTGTTTAATCGATGTAGTATTATAGGATAATGTTAGGTGATGAATTATCATGATCATAATAAGGTTTGTAGGGTTAAAATATAATTCCCGTAGTGAAATACAGAGAAAAATCGCAAAATTTATACATAATGTAACAGGATGCATCGACCTCAAATGTTATGTGTCGATACAAGGAGGTTGTAAGACTCAGGATGAGTCGACACGAAAGAGGCTTGTGTCGATACATGAAAGTTGCAAGACTCAGGATGAGTCGACCGGTGAGATGCATGTGTCGATACATGATGTGTATGAGACCAAGATGAGTCGATCCATAAGGAGGATGTGTCGACTCATGTTGTGCAGATGAAGCAGTACGCGTCGATCCAAAGGGTTATGCGTCGACCCATGATGCCTGATTTTTGACAGATTCAGTTTTAAATTGTTGTAACTTGAGTTTTAGCATGTTGTTTGAGATGTCGTGCAAAGCGTTGAATAGCTAACGCGATGAACTTTATTTTAGAGGATTAAAATCATGAATAAGAAGTGTAATCCTAGTATCTAATTTAGGATTTAGATCTATTTCCCGTGTTGGTCGTTGTGCTGGTTTTTGAACAGAATGATGAATATGAGATGTTTAGAGACTGCTATTTGAATTATGATAGTAGGATTAGTGACAGTAACGATGTAAAATTGCAGAATAATAGTATGGATTACTGTAGTATTAATGTACAGCTGAGTTGTTAGTGAGATGTTATTAATGAAGTTGTGTTTGATAATTTATGATGAATAAATCACGTTTGATGAAGAAATGATGTGTAATAAATTATTTTGATGATATGAGATGTTGATGACGAGACGTTGAGATGCATTTGAGATGTTGTTATTTTGAGATGCTTTTGAGATGTTAATTGAGATGTTTTGAGATGATTTAAGATGTTGTTAACTTGGGTGTTGTTATTACATTCATGGTTGTGTCGCATACATTGCATTTTTGAGATAGAGCTTATGCTCATTGAGATGGCCTGGATTGGAAAATTTTGAGATGAAGGCTATGCCTTGTTGGTGCCTCTATTAATTGGAAAATTTTTGAGATGGGAGTTCTGCTCCAACGGTACCACATGCATTTGCATAGTATTGAGTCGCATTAGATGATTGTATAAAGAAGTGTATTTTGATGTTGATGAATGTATATTATTGATGAGATTGTCATTGAGTATGAGGTGAGAAGTGGTGATGTTATATGATCTAATTTAATATATTAATTATCATGCGCTTTATTATATTGTTAGATATCTCACCCCTTCTGTTTGAATGTTGCCCTTATATTGGTAACATGCAGGTAATCAAGAGTGAAGGTTGTGTACCTTCAATAGTTCGAGTCGGTGTCATTGTTCTGATATGTAACACTCGGGGGGGATGAACGCTTGTTGCTTTTGATTGTTGATTATTCAGTTGTTGAACTTTAAGTTGATTATTATTAAATATGTGTTGTTTTGAAGTTGTTGTATTGTTGTTAAAGATGTTATTAAGAATTCCGCTGCGTAGATGTTGAATTATTTAATTAAAGATGTTATGATGATGGTTCATCCAATGTTTTAAAAGTGTTATATATCCATGATGAATGCAATGAATTTTGATAGAAGAATTTGTGGCATCCCTATTCGTTTGCATGAATGATTTTTATAACTCTGATTTATTTATATAATTGTCGGGGTAGAATTGGGGTGTTACAAAGTTGGTATCAGAGCAAAAGGTTGGTCCGACCTTGTCGTTGAGTCGTAGTTGTTTAACAGTCGAGTATTGTTATTTGAATTCTAATCGTTGTTTATGTTGTAGTGAGAAGTTGAGATGGCTGGAAGGAATGATGCTGCACTTGTTGCTGCTTTAGAAGTAATGGCTCATGCGATGGAAAATCAGCCGAATGCTAACGAGAATGTTGGATCTCGTAGCTTGGCGACTTTCCAGAGAGAGAATCCACCTACATTCAAGGGAAAGTATGGCGACGGAGCATTGGAAAGGTTGAAGGAGATAGAGAGAATCTTTCGCGTGATGGACTGCACTCCAGCGCAGAAGGTTCGTTATGGGACTCATATGCTAGCAGTCGAGGCTGATGACTGGTGGCTAGAGACTTGTCAGAAGTTAGAAGCTGCAGGTGAGAATGTCACTTGGGCTGTGTTCCGTAGAGAATTTCTGAGAAAGTATTTTACTGAAGATGTCTATGGTAAGAAGGAAACTGAATTTCTTGAGCTGAAGCAAGGGAATCTGTCTGTTGTTGAGTATGCTGCCAAGTTTGCTAAGTTGGCCAAATTTTATCCGCATTACACAGAGGAAAATTCTAAATTTTCAAAGTGTATTAAATTTGAGAACGGGTTGCGCACGAAGATTAAGAAGGCAGTTGGATACCAGAAAATCCATGTTTTTGCTGATTTGGTTGATAGTTGCAGGATTTACGAAGAGGACAATAATGCTCATTACAAGATTATCAGTGAGAAGAGGGGTAAGCACCAACAGAATCATGGTAAGCCTTATGATATCCCAGCTGGTAAGGGTAAACAGAGAGTTGCTCATGGTTAGAGGACTAGTGGGGGAGATGCTTCTTCTGGTGTGATTTGCTTTAAGTGTGGGAAACCTAGGCACAAGAGTAATGTGTGCACTACTGAAGTGAAGAGATGTTATTGTTGTGGTAAGAACAGACATGTTGTATCTGAGTGTGAACACAAGAATGTGATTTGTTTCAACTGTAGAGAAGAAGGGCACATTGGTACTCAGCGTCTGAAACCGAAGAGGGCTCAGTCAAGTGGTAAAGTGTTTGCTTTGGTTGAGGATTAGATAGCTGCTGAGGATGGACTTATTAGAGGTACATGTTTCATTAATAGTACTCCTTCAATCATTATTATTGATATCGGTGCTACGCATTATTTTATTGTTGTTGATTGTGTTGAAAGATTAGGTCTTATGTTGTCTTCTTTGAATGGAGAAATGGTCGTCGATACTCCAGCCAAGGGGTCGGTGACTACTTCTTCTGTGTGTTTGAAGTGTCCCTTGTCGATCTTCGACAGAGACTTTGCTGTTGATTTGGTTTTTTTACCGTTAAGAGGTTTGGATGTGATTTTGGGTATGAACTGGTTAGAGCATAATTGTGTTCATATTAACTATTATGACAAGTCGGTGAAGTTTTCTACTCCTGAAGCATAGGAAGATGGTCTGTTGTTTGCTAGACAATTGAGGAAATTGATGCAAGAGGAAGCACAGATGTTTTCGTTGATGGCGTCGCTATCTGTAGAGACTCAAGCTATAACTGAGGAATTGCAGGTGGTGTGTGAATTTCCTGAAGTTTTCCCTGATGAAATTCCTGATGTACCGCCAGAGAGGGAAGTTGAATTTGCAATTGATCTTGTACCTGGTACCAAATCTGTGTCTATGGCACCATACAAGATGTCTGCATCTGAATTGTCAGAGTTAAAGAAGCAATTGGAAGAGTTACTTGAGAAGAAGTTTGTAAGGCCAAGTGTATCGCCGTGGGGTGCTCCAGTGTTGTTAGTGAAGAAGAAAGATGGAAGTATGAGGCTTTGTGTTGATTATAGACAGTTGAACAAGGTGACGATTAAGAATAAGTATCCGCTTCCAAGAATAGATGACTTGATGGGCCAATTGGTGGATGCTCGTGTGTTTAGTAAGATTTATTTGAGGTCGGGTTACCATCAGATTAAAGTGAAGGATGAAGATATTCAGAAGACGAGTTTCAGAATGAGTTATGGACATTACGAGTATTCAGTGATGCCTTTCGGTGTTACTAATGCGCCGAGAGTATTCATGGAATATATAAATCGTATCTTTCATACTTATTTGGATCGGTTTGTGGTGGTGTTCATTGATGATATTTTGATTTACTCTAATTCAGAAGAAGAGCATACTGAACACTTAAGAGTAGTATTGTAAGTTTTGAAAGAGAATAAGTTATATGCAAAGTTGTCCAAATGTGAATTCTGGTTAAAAGAGGTTAGTTTTCTTGGTCATGTGATTTCAGGTAGTGGCATTGTTGTAGATCCATCGAAGGTTGATGTTGTGTTGCAATGGGAGATTCCAAAGTCAGTTACTGAGATCATAAGCTTTTTAGGATTAGCTGGTTACTATAGAAGGTTTATCGAAGGTTTTTCTAAGTTGGCACTTCCGTTGACTAAGTTGACTTGTAAAGGTAGAGTTTTTGTATCGGATGTTCAGTGCGAAGAAAGTTTTGCAGAATTGAAGAAGAGGTTGATGTCGGCTCCGATTTTGACGTTGCCTAATCCAGGAGAGCCTTTTGTGGTGTATTGTGATGCTTCTAAGATGGGTTTAGGAGGTGTGTGTGATCGGTGGATCTGGAACTGACTGTTTAACGCTGGTTCGCGAAATGTCGCGGAAGCAAGAGTCGCCACCGTCTTTTATTTTCTCCAACAAGGAAAGGACAAAAGCACAGAAAAATTCCTTAAAGAGATCGCTCTCGGTTCGGGAGGTAGATTATAGAAAGGGAAGGTGTTAGCACCCTTTCTATCCATGGTTATCCATGGGCTCTTAGATACTTGCTCATTTGTGTTTTCAAAATGTTTTGTTTGCTTTTCAACTGTGGGTTTTTAAAAAAGTTTCTTTGAAAATTTCAGTTCGACTCTTGTATCGGTCCTCAAGAGTGTTTGAAAAATTTGCTTTCGAAATCTTTTTGAAAAGGTGTCGGTGTGAAAAGTATTTTTTGAATTTGTTTTGAAATTAGAGCAAGTATCTACGAGAACCTACCTACCCTAAGGAATTCGTCTGTGTAAATGTCCTTTAAAGTAGTGTCATCCTACCATCGAGAGGTAGGTAGCACCACCGTTGGAGGTGTTCGGGTCAATTCGAGGTTCGGGACATGGTGATCACCAGAGCAATGGGAAGATACCTTAGAAGCTACCCTCATGCCAGGTTCCCGGATCATGAGGACTTACTAAGACATCCTCTGCACGACGATCACCTTTCGAGGTAAGGCAACAGTGAGGCGTACCCTAGGGGTGGTGTGTGTGATTCGTGTGTCGTTTTCATTTGCATTTATCTTGTCATGTTATTGGTGTTCTACGCTCGTTTTTATTTTGTCCATACATTCTTTCATGCTTTTATTTAACAGTTAAAAATATTGCGGAAAAGGTAAATTCTAAGCTATTACAAAAGGCGCGGGTCCACATCGCCAAAATTAACCAGGACCCGATTTGACAGAAAACAAATAAGCAAAGTAAATAAAGAATTGAAAAGTGCGAGAAGTAATTTACATGGCTTTGGGAGAGGTACATAATTATTTAAGCAAAATAAAATAAATATGCGAATTAGAATAAAAATTAAGAACGTGGGCGTTGGACCCTTTTGCAAAATTAAAATTACATGAATTAATTAATTTAAGAAAAGAAATTGTTTTTGTTTTTTGGTATTTTTATGTATTTTAAGATTTAATAGAAAAAATTAATTGCAATTAAATATTAACCCTAATTCTATTTTATTTTAATTTATTAAGAAAAACATGTTAAAATTAAACCTAAAATTAATCTAATTATTTACATGCAATTTTGATTTATAAAAATAAATAATTAATTATAAATTTATTTACAAAAAATATTAATTAAATAAATATATTTTGATTTTTATGACTTTTCTGTTTTTTACTATTTTTTATATTTTATGAAAATAAGTTAAATTAAAGGAATTAATTAAAAAAAGAAATAATTGAAATAAATAAAATAAGGAAAAGAAAGAAAATACAATACATTGGGGGGTTTATGTCCCCTTTTTGGAGGTGAATTGGAGTGGTTTGACCATTTGTGTTCTGGCCTCATCATGCATAAGTTGTTCTACTTTGGCCATTTGGCTTTTGGCTTTTGGCCATTTGCGTTTTGGCCTCAACGTTCCTTAATCTTCTCAGGATGTCTGTCTCGCCATGTATTGGGGTCATGTGTAAAATGTTCTGTTTTGGCCATTTGGCTTTTGGCCTTTTGGCCATTTGGCTTTTGGCCTCAACGTTCCTTAATGAACCTGCATGGGATCCTGTCTAAATCTGCAGTGTTGAAGCTCATGAACACATTAAATAAAATCATAAAAATTCAAATAAAACCAACATATGAAGAAATTTAATGTTTAGACACAATATGGCATGTATGAATGATTATACCCTTTTGATCATGGAGATCAAATCAATCTTACCCTTACTGGAAGATTAGTGACCTGAATGCTTTTATGTCTTACTGGAAAATTAGGATCATGGAGATCAGGCCAGCCTTATCCTTACTGAAGAAGTAGTGAGGTGTTGGTTTGTAACTGTGATGGCTTATTTGTAGTGAGAGGGGGATTTGTAATAAAGATTTCAAGGTTTTAGGGTTCTTGAAAGAATTTGATATTCTAACAGTGTTGTGGCAAGGTTTTTTCTCTCTTTTTCTCTTCCTCTCCTTTTTTCTCTCTTTTTTTTTCTTTTTTGTGTGAAAAGAAGGTGATTATATAATGGAAATTAGGGTAAAGCAAATGGGCTTTGAATGTGCAATTGGGCCTCCAATATTCACTTGAATTCGTCACTTTCCAGGCTAAATCGCAGGGACTTAAGTGCATTTTTTGAAGTTGAAATGTGAAAACAAAATGTAGACGACATCGAGAACTAACTCCTGTCCGAAAATCGACTCAATCGGATAAACGGTGAATTAGTTATGAATTTTTGAAGTTTCAGCTCAGACAAACTTATTTTGGGCTTCAGTGTCGACTCTGACACGTTCTTCAATAAAAAACTGGTATTGATCGGTGCATAATTTGGTCTCGACTTTTGAAGCAAAGTTGTAGATCTATGAGTCAGGGACCTTGTGTAAAAATATGAGCCCAATCCGATAAAAATTGACCGAGTTATGAATTTTCGAAGTTTCGGCCCAGATGAAATAATATTCAGCATTCAGGATTTTCAGCGTGTCACGCACTCTGAGCAAAAAACGAAGGCCTTTTGTATACCGTTTGAACTTAATACCTTCTGTGAAAATGTAGCCAACTCAATTTGTGAAATTTTGGCGCCAGAACCAGCTCGATACGATGAAAATCGACCAAGTTATGATTTTTTGAACATGACGCAAATAAACTTCTGTCACAAATTTTCTGCACGAAAATACTTGATAAATCCACATTTTTGAAGACCTTCTGATCGAAATTGGCTTCCAGCCGTGAGAGATGAAAACGTAGATAATGTCAAGACGGAATTTTGGCCACCGGAACGGGTTCAAAACGAGCCACGATCTTCAAGTTATGAATTTTTTAGCGCGTAAAAACTGCACTTTCAGCACACTTTTTCACCATATTTCTTCAAGAAAACTCACACATTCGGATATCTTCTTTAAAGAATTAACTCTTGAGCCGAACCTGAATTTGAGAATATGTTATCAGAGATATCTTGGCGAAAGAATACCTGAATATGACGCGCCGGGTTGGACTTGTGAATTTTTCTTGAAATATTTTGAGAAATATGGGAGGGCAAATTTTGGGGTACAACAGTGTGCTTATGCAGAATGGTAAGGTAGTTGCTTATGCGTCAAGGCAGTTAAGGACTCATGAGAAGAACTATCCTACGCATGATTTAGAGCTTGTTGCAGTTGTTTTTTTGTTAAAGATTTGGAGGCATTATCTTTATGGTTCTAGATTTCAAGTGTTTAGTGACCATAAGAGCTTGAAGTATTTATTTGATCAGAAGGAGCTGAATATAAGGCAACGAAGATGGTTGGAATTGTTAAAGGACTATGATTTCGGTTTGAATTATCATCCAGGAAAAGCAAATGTGGTAGCTGATGCATTGAGTCGAAAGACTTTACATATGTCAGCAATGATGATTAAAGAGTTGGAATTGATTGAGCAGTTCAGAGATATGAGCTTAGTTTGCGAGGTTACTCCACAGAGTGTTATGTTGGGTATGTTGAAGATTAATAATGAATTTCTAGACAGTATCAGAGAAGCTCAGAAGTTGGATGTGAAACTGGTAGATTTGATGGTTGGGGTTGATCAGTCTGAGAATAATGATTTTAAGCTAGATGCGCAAGGTGTGTTGAGATTTTGTAATCGAATTTGTATTTCTGATGATGCTAAGATGAAGAAAGTGATACTTGAAGAGAGCCATAGAAGTAAGCTGAGTATTCATCCAGGAGCTACAAAGATGTATCAAGATTTGAAAGGTTTGTTTTGGTGGCCTAGAATGAAGAGTGATGTGGCTCGGTTTGTGTATGCATGTTTGACTTGTCAGAAGTCGAAAGTTGAACATCAGAAGCCTGCAGGATTCATGCAACCGTTGAAAGTTCCAGAATGGAAATGGGATAGCATTTCAATGGACTTTGTGACAGGATTGCCTAATACTTTAAGATGACATGATTCGATTTGGGTGATTGTTGATAGGCTTACGAAGTCAGCTCATTTTATTCCTATTAACATCAGTTTTCCAGTGCCGAAGTTGGCTGAGATTTATATTAGTGTGATTGTGAAGCTGCATGGTGTTCCTTTATGTATTGTGTCAGATAGAGATCCAAGATTTACTTCTAATTTTTGGAAGAGTTTGCAAGAAGCATTAGGTTCTAAGTTGAGGTTGAGTTCAGCGTATCATCCTCAGGCAGATGGTCAGACTGAACGGACGATTCAATCGTTGGAAGACTTGTTGAGGGCATGTGTTCTTGAGCAGGGAGGTTCGTGGGATACTTATCTTCCGTTGATAGAGTTCACGTATAATAACAGTTACCATTCTAGTATTGGGATGGCACCTTTTGAAGCGTTGTATGGTTGAAGATGTAGAACTCCGTTATGTTGGCATGAATCTGGTGAGAGTGTAGTACTTGGACCTCAACTTGTTCGTAAGACTACTGAGAAGGTGAAGTTGATTCGAGAAAAGATGAAATCTTCACAAAGTAGACAGAAGATTTATCATGACAAGCGAAGGAAGGATTTAGAATTTCAAGCTGGTGATCGTGTGTTTTTGAGAGTTACACCTGGGACTGGTGTTGGGCGAGCATTGAAGTCTAAGAAGCTCACTTCTTGTTTTATTGGACCGTATCAGATTTCAGAGAGAGTGGGGAATGTTGCTTATAGAGTGGCTTTACCACCTAATCTTTCGAATTTGCATGATGTGTTTCATGTGTCACAACTTCGGAAGTATATTTCAGATCCATCTCATATGATTCATATGGACAATGTGCAAGTACGGCATAATCTTACGATGGAGACGATGCCTGTACGGATTGCGGATCGTGAAATGAAGACCCTGAGGGCAAAAGAGATTGCCTTGGTTAAAGTGGTTTGGCTAGGAGCTGCTGGTGAAAGCATGACTTGGGAGTTGGAGAACAAGATGCGAGACTCCTATCCTGAATTGTTTCATTGAGGTAAATTTTCGAGGACGAAAATATTCTAAGTGGGGGAGAGTTGTAACTCCCGTAATTTAATTAATTATTTAATTAAATTATTTTTGGAATATTTGTGAAGTGGTGTTATGATTAATTGGATTTATTTTGTTATGTGGTGAAATAATATTAGAATTATAATATTATTATTTGATGTGGGCTTGTTTTTAAAGGAATAGAAGTAATAAGGGGGTGTATTGGTTTTAAGCCCAATAAGGAATAATAGAATAATAGGGTTATTTTATTGTTGTTGGAATAAAATAGAAAGAAGAGGTATTAGAAGAATAAGGATTGAGAAAGAACGTGCAAGCTGCTAGAGAAAGTGGAAAACGGCAAGAACGAGAATTCAACCGGAAATTGTAGAGCGACCTTCAATCCAAGGTAAGGGTGGGGATCTGACTTTATAATTGGGTTCATGATGTTTGATATGTGGGGTTAGAGGTGATTGTTGCTTTGTTCTTGAATTGGATGTATATGATGATGTATGATGAAGATTTGGTGAATTTTAGATGAATAATGATGTCATGATGTTGTTTAATCGATGTAGTATTATAGGATAATGTTAGGTGATGAATTATCATGATCATAATAAGGTTTGTAGGGTTAAAATATGATTCCCGTAGTGAAATACAGAGAAAAATCGTAGAATTTATACAGAATGTAACAGGATGCATCGACCTTAAATGCTATGTGTCGATACAAGGAGGTTGTAAGACTCAGGATGAGTCGACACGAAAGAGGCTTGCGTCGATACATGAAAGTTGCAAGACTCATGATGAGTCAATCAGTGAGATGCATGTGTCGATACATGTTGTGTATGAGACCAGGATGAGTCGATCCATAAGGAGGATGTGTCGACTCATGTTGTGCAGATGAAGCAGTACGCGTTGATCCAAAGGGTTATGCATCGACCCATGATGCTTGATTTTTGACAGATTCAGTTTTAAATTGCTGTAACTTGAGTTTTAGGATGCTTTTTGAGATGTCGTTCGAAGCGTTGAATAGCTAACGCGATGAACTTTATTTTAGAGGATTAAAATGATGAATAAGAAGTGTAATCCTAGTAGCTAATTTAGGATTTAGAATTATTTCCTGTGTTGGTCGTTGTGCTGGTTTTTGAACAGAATGATGAATATGAGATGTTTAGAGACTGTTATTTGAATTATGACAGTAGGATTAGTGACAGTAACAATGTAAAATTGCAAAATAACAGTATGGATTACTGTAGTATTAATGTACATCTGAGTTGTTAGTGAGATGTTATTAATGAAGTTGTGTTTGATAATTTATGATGAATAAATGACGTTTGATGAAGAAATGATGTGTAATGAATTACTTTGATGATATGAGATGTTGATGACGAGACGTTGAGATGCATTTGAGATGTTATTATTTTGATATGCTTTTGAGATGTTAATTGAGATGTTTTGAGATGATTTGAGATGTTGTTAACTTGGGTGTTGTTATCACATTCATGGTTGTGTCGCATACATTGCATTTTTGAGATGGAGCTTATGCTCGTTAAGATGGCCTGGATTGGCAAATTTTGAGATGAAGGCTATGCCTTGTTAATGCCTCTATTAATTGGCAAATTTTTGAGATGGGAGTTCTGCTCCAATGGTACCACATGTATTTGCATAGTATTGATTCGCATTAGATGATTGTATAAATAAGTGTATTTTGATGTTGATGAATGTATATTATTGTTGAGATTATCGTTGAGTATGAGGTGAGAAGTGGTGATGTTATGTGATCTAATTTAATATATTAGTTATCATGTGCTTTATTATATTGTTAGATATCTCACCCCTTCTGTTTGAATGTTGCCCTTATGTTGGTAACGTGCAGGTAATCGAGAGTGAAGGTTGTGTACCTTCAATAGTTTGAGTCGGTGTCATTGCTCTGATATGTAACACTCGGGGGGGATGAATGCTTGTTGCTTTTGATTGTTGATTATTCAGTTGTTGAACTTTAAGTTGATTATTATTAAATATGTGTTGTTTTGAAGTTTATGTATTGTTGTTAAAGATGTTATTAAGAATTCCATTGCGTAAATGTTGAATTATTTAATTAAAGATGTTATGATGATGGTTCATCCGATGTTTTAAAAGTGTTATATATCCACGACGAATGCAATGAATTTTGATAGAAGAATTTGTGGCATCCCTATTCGTTTGCATGAATGATTTTTATAATTATGATTTATTTATATAATTGCCGGGGTAAAATTGGGGTGTTACAGTAAGCATGTGCTCATTATTAGTTGGCTCTTCGCTACTTGGTTTCCCTATAGTCCTTTCGACGGACACCTCCATCTTCTTGGGGGAAAAAATCCTTCTTTGTGTTGGGGAATTCTCTTTGATAGGTGCGGCAGACGAAGTCTGAATCGTACTTGATTCCCTTACTTTGTTCCTTGTGAGCTCTCTTTGAGCCTTCTTGGTCCTCTGGTATCTTCGCCATTGGGACCTTGTCATTGGATTTTTTTCCTTTATAGTTCTCAGACACGTAGGCTCGTTTCTACGTTGACTGGAACTTCCTTCGATATGCCCATGCTGATCTGCCACCTTCCTCGAAACTCTTCCATTTCCCTTTGCCTCCCCCCCCCCCCCCCCCCCCCTTGCTTTGACTGAAATTCAACCACTTGTCTGTTGGGATATTAGTTGGTGGCTTGAAGGTGACTTGTCGATTTACTTTGGGGTGTAGGCTATCTGCCCTCTTTGGAATTCCTTTTGCATTGGTTACATACCTCTCCCTGCTACTCCTTTGATTGTTCCAGCCGTGTGCATACGGAATTCTTTCAAATGCTTCAGCTGCCTTTCTATCATAAACAACGCTACACCATGGGAACATTAAGACTTTTTATCCTTTCTTATGATAGCGAACCAGAAAACCCATTAAGCTTTCTCCTATTTTTGGGTATGGCAGCAACTCTTTATCACTCCTCTGGTTATTTCCATCCCTCTCTTGGTACACTTTTTGGTATGTTGTCACAGCGCCTCGATCATTCATAATACTGCACCTAAGACACACTAGTCCTTCAGGATTCTTTGCATGACAATGAAAAAGATACTCGACCAGGCTTACTTTTTGGTACCCAATTCGCATCATGTCATTCTCCATCTTCAAACGTCTTTTGATCTCCCCCATTTCTGGGGATAGCTGGTTCAGATCCACCATATTTACTTCAAACTTGGGACCTTCAACAATCTCAAGCTCTTCGAATCTGACTCTAAGACCCTCAATAGTCTTGGCCTTGCCAGTAACTTTGGCATTGCCATCAGTAGCATTTCCTTCTTTCTGGCCCATGAGACACTCAGTGGCCTCTAGCCCCTGAGTATCTTCTGATACCTTGTCTGCATCGAGTTGACCTCTTTCGATTTTGATAGAATCAACCATGTTGATATCTACAGGCTCTGCAAAGTTTGTCTGAGCAATCTGAAGAGGATTTATGTCGACCTTCATCAGGTTCTTGGGCTTCTCTCTGAACTTTAGCCTTCCTTCCTTGATAGCACTCTGTATCAAGTCCCTGAAAAGATATCATTGTGACGTTTTATGGCCTAAGAAATTATGATACTTACAAAAGCCATTTTTCTTTCGTTGTTCTAACAGAGGAATTTTAGCACTAGGGGGCACTATCATCTGGCCATCTTTAACTAACAAATCAAGATTTTGTCACACTAGGTGATGTCGAAAGCATAGGTTTTCTTTGGGAATTTGTCATTCCTTTCTGGTTCGACGGGATTTTTCCCGTTCGCGGGCATTAACACTTTGCAAGGATATGGTGGTCCTTGCTTTAACTCTGCAAGATCTATCTCGTGTTCTTCAACCTCTGAAAAATCATCTTTGACATCTCTTTCATCTGAGTAGGCTTCGATATAAGCCACTCTTTCTTTCTTGTGGCTTTTGTTAGACCTTGCTTTTTCGATCTTCAAATTCTCCACCTATCAAACCCTGTCAGCCAGTTGTGCCATATCTCTCAGATACTGGGGATCTAACTTCTTCCTGATAGAGAAGTCAAACCCTCTTGCTGCCATTTCGACCAACTCGTGTTCAGGCACTTGGGTGAAACATCTTGCCTTCAACAGACGGAACCTGTTAAGATAATCGTATATAGGCTCGCTGAATTTGCGCCTAACATTTGCCAATTCGCTCAAGCTGATCTTGGTTTGACCTACATAAAATTGTTCACGAAATAATCTCTATAAGCGAGTCCAATCATGGATGGAATTTGATGCAAGAGTGGTAAACCAAGTAAAAGCATTTTTGGTTAGTGAACTAGGGAAATACTTAATCCTCAGATTCTCGTTGTTTGCTATATCCTCTACTTTTGTAAGATATCTAGCAACATGTTCTATGGTTGACTCACTGGTGTCACCAGAAAACTTTGTAAATTTTGGCACTTTCCATCCCCTAGGAAACTCAGTTTGCTATATGTATTCAGACAAAGGGGATGTATAATCTGGCCTTCGCATGCCAATATTCACTCCACTTCGTGCCATGATTCTTTCGACTATGGTTGCTAGATTATTATTTCCTACCATATCATCTTGTCGACATCCTTGGAGAACTTCGTCAGCATCTTAGTTACGATTCACCATGACTACCCTTCTTCGTGGTTCCTCCTTGGGAATAGCCTGTTGAAATCTGGGTGGTTCTTCCCTTCATACTGGTTGTTGAATTTCGACTTCTGGGTGTATTACTGGTTGGGCTTGGTAAATGGTTGGTTCTTCTTGAAACACGATGCCTTGATTCTCCTTTATCCATGTAGGTTGTGGTTGTCGAATTGGTTCTCTAGGTGCACCAAAGAAATCTGCAAGGCACCCAATTTGTGCTATCATTTGTTGGTTTGCTTGGGTATTCTGCAAGTTCGTCTGTGTGGTGCTTTGGATTAAAGGGTTAAAAATTGTACTCATTTGTTGGGTGAGTACTCCCACCATTTCGTGGTTACTATCATCCATTTATTGCCTCAAGACTACATGTGTATTTGTGGTAATAGGAGGCAATTGAGCAACATATCCTGGCTGCGACTTATTTCATGCCATATGGTTTACCCTTGAACCTGATCCTTGTAATGGCGAAAAGGCAGATGTTAACGGACGCGTATATGTCGAAGTGTTATTTTGAAGTCCTGCCATGAACGAAGTTGGCATGCCATATATTGGATCTGATGTTGGGATTGTGAATCATGGTGCATATGTTCTAGAGACACCGCCTACTGAAGGTCTGGGTGTCACGGGTGGATTTTGACTGGCCACAGACATTATAAAAGGTTCACTTTGTGTGTTTGATAATATGGCTGAAGCATTTGTATTTGGGGGTATAACTGTAGCATTTGTAGTCGAGGGAATAATTATAGTCCCTTGACTTGTTGTCATGGTCTCGGTTGTATTCGAAGCGCTCGTATTCCCTCTTGTGGGAGGAGGAACTTGTTGTGCACTACTAACAGGTGGGTTAGCCATTTTCCTATTGTATTGCCTTTTTGGTCTAGGATCTGTGGTATTGGCTAATTTTTCACTTCTTAATCTCATGCAACAAACAAGTTAGGAAACACAGATTATCGAAGAAAAAAACTAAATACTAGACACAGAGTCCCATTGGGCGTGCCAATTTGTTTACCCTAGAATTTGGTAAACAACCGCTGATCCTCTAAATCCTTTAACGGATTCAGTTACTCACGAGATCGATCAGATTATCTCAGGACTATTGTGTTCTATTATTTAAAAAGCATATTTTAATTATAATCTCTTTAAACGAAAGGAATCACTTTGTATGTCAAAGTGAAACTTCTTTATGAAAGTAATAAAATGTAAACTAGTCTAGACTAGGAATTGTAAAGAACGTAAATAACGTAAAGAAATTTTATTGAATATAAATGACATTGAATACAAAATATGGTGCATCATACTTACATTCTCGTTAACTCTTTCCTCAGACACTAGTACTTTGAGTATTTTGTACAAAGATGTGAACACCCTCAAATTGAAACACAAAAGCTACAATTTATAGAACTTCAACCCTAATGGTCTTCTAACAAACTAATGCCAAGTTTCTATTGGCATGTCTTCGACAATCCAAGAGATTCTGCGTGTCCTTCTGGATAAGAATGAATATTCGAATTCAAACCTTTCGCTATCCGTCTTGAGCGCCAAAAATATTTCTACGGTCGAAGTAAAAAGTCTTAATCCATATTTCGAATAATAACTTTATTTCGCAATTCGAATTATAAACTATCCATCAATCTCTTAATGAATTTCGAATTCGAATCTTCATGGATTTTAAAAAACAAAAAATAGCCAAACAATTCTCTAAGTATATTCAGACCATTGACTCAGCTCAATTTCTCCTTAGTCAAAATTTCTAGCCAACAATCAGCGAATGATGAATAAAGTTTTTCAGGGAGAAATTGGGGATATGATCGAAGTCTACATGGACGACATGATAGTAAAATCCCACAAGGAAACTGATCACACACTCCATCTCAGGAACGTCTTCGATCAGGCAAGAAGAGTCAAAATGTGATTCAATCGTGACAAGTTCACCTTCGAAGTACGAGCAAGAAAATTCTTCGGCTTCTACCTCACAAAATGGGGAATCAAAGCCAACCCCAATAAATGTAGAGCATTTTTTGAACTCCCGACACCCAACTCGAAAAAATTGATCCAGGCCCTGAACGGGATGCTCACCTCGTTATCTCGTTTCGTGACAAAATCTGTCCAACACACGCTGCCCTTTTTCAAGCTTCTCCGCAAAGAAGCCTCCTTTGAATTGATCGGGGAGTGCGAGCGCACCCTCCTCCACCTCAAGGCCAGATAAGGGAGAGACTCTCTACCTTTATCTGGCTGTAGCTTCTGAGGCCATTAGCGTCTCTCTCATTCGAGAAACCCTCGAAGGGGAAAATCTGATCTACTTCATGAGCAAAGCCCTACAAGGCCCTAAAGTAGGATACCAGTAGATAGAAAAAGTGGCACTCACACTCTTTAATGAGGTGAGGAGGCTGAGATACTACTTCCTAGCACACACCGTCGTAGTCTAAACCGACCAACCTATAAAGCAATTACTTGGTCGCCCCAACATGGCGGGCAAGATGCTCAAATGGTCGCTAGAAATCTCAGAGTTCGACATCAAATATGAGATAAGAAAAGCCCTTAAAGTGCAAGTGTTTACCGACTTTATAGCATAAATGACCTCACTAGCCTCCACAAGTGGACCATATTCTTGGACAAAGCTTCCAACTCCATTGGAAGCGGGGCAGGTATCGTCCTGGAAAATAAGGAAGGGATATTGTTCAAAGTATCACTGGAACTATATTTCCCAACCTCGAACAACCAGGAAGAATATGAAGCCCTCCTTGCAGGAATCAGTATGCCTGGCCGAAGACCTAGGGGCCGAGGAAGTAAAAATCTTCACTGACTCCCAATTCATCGCCTCTCAAGTACGAGAAGAGTACCAAGCCAAAAATGACCACCTCTCGAAATACTAGACTCTAGTCTGGGGAAAATGAAGCGATTCAACTCTGCGAAAGTACAACATGTTCCCCGCAAACACAATTCTCAAGCAGATATCTTGTCAAAACCAGCCGACACGAAGAAGAAAGGAGGGAACAAATCGGTAATACAGAAAAAACTTCCTCGAACGAGCATCGAAAAACCCTCCTCAATTCTATACATGGTCATCATCGGTGATAGTAACTGCTGGATGACCCCAATATACTATTACCTCACAAAAGGAGAGCTACTAACCGATCAGAAGGAAGCCGACATAGTCAAACGGAGAGCCTGCTCCTACATTCTGATCGAAGGGAATTTATATAGAATATGATTCTCCATCCCTCTCCTCAAATGCGTTGACAAAAGCAAAGTCACCCATATTCTACATGAGATCCACGAAGGAATCAACGCCCAACACATGGGGGAAAGTCCCTCACCAAGAAAGCGTTGCGAGCATGATACTACTGGCCCTCCATGCAGAACGATGCCAGAGACCATGTGAAGAAGTGCGATAAATGCTAACATCACAAGGATATGCACCTAGCACCCCTAAGCGATTTCAAATCCCTCTCATCCCCCTGGACTTTTGCTTGGTGGGGAATGGATTTCCTCGAACCATTTATGGTCAGAACCAACTAAAACAAATACTTGATAGTGTTTGTCGACTACTTCACCAAGTGGATAAAAGCAAAAGCGTTATCCAGAATCACGGTGCAAAACGTCTTGCGTTTCTATAAGAGAAACATCCTTGCAAGATTCGGTGTACCATAAGCCATTGTCATTGATAATGGAACACAATTCACGGATAAGAAATTTCAAGAATTCGTTATAAAGATAGGCACCGTCCAACACTTTGCCTTCGTCGAATATCCTCAAATGAACGGGAAGGCTGAGGCTGCGAACAGGGTAATCCTACGAGGTCTCAAATGAAGACTGGATGAGACCAAGAAGAGATGGGTTAAAGAGCTACACAGCATACTCTGGGGCTACAAAACAACATCTCACTCATCAACTGGGGAGACCCCTTTCTGACTAACATATGAAACTGAAGCTGTCATCCTTGTCGAAATAAGAGAACTGTCAAGGCGAACTGAAGCACCCCTCGACATAGAAATGAACGACAAGGCCCTACAGGAGGAGTTCGACCTTGTCGAGGAAGTCCAAACTGGGGAAGCCTTACGAGAGACCTCCCTTAAACAGAAAATCACCATAAGATACGACGCCAGAGTCATACGGAGAGATTTTGAGGTCGGTAACCTAGTCCTCAAGAGAAATCACAAAGAATCTCGCGAGGGCAAGCTTGTTGCGAATTGGGAAGGCCCATATCGCGTCCATTCGAAAATAAGGACTGAGGCCTATTACTTACAAAAACAGACGGCATGCTCCGTCAAAACGACGAGCACATCAGTCTCGACCATACATGCATGCCCAGGTACAATCATAGCACTCTGAATTAAATGAAAAGGAAAATCTCCACTCTTTTTGACGAGTAGATTCTTAGCCCAACATGGAAAACTCAAACGAGCTTCATTGTTGTCGTACCATGATGGAAGAACACCCAGCTCGCAATGGGAAGTTCATGCCATCGAGCTCAGACCCTCGAAATGATACCTGCATTCTGAATCATGCGTAGAAACCACACTGGTTGTTTGACCAGTCTCCCCACACTAGCAAACTCAAAACTAACAAACAAAACCCCCACAAACTCTTAATCAATATAAAAGCGTCCCAAGCAGACATGCATACAAACATACAATCATGCACAAAGTTGAAATGCTTAAATGATGCATAATAAAACAAGTGACCATCACAGTCGAGAAATTCTAAAGACGACCACAAGGGCGCAATTGTACGTAAGTTTTCATAATGGATGCCCAAGGCCCCCAACCAAACAAAACGAACATGTGGCCACAAGGACCATAATTGCTTAAAAATTACATAATCGGGCAAAGCCCAAGGAAAACAAATTGCAACAATACGACATGCATGACGGAACAAAAAAAAGAAAGCAACAATAAACTAATCAAACTTCGGGCTAAAGTCCCTCCTCATTTGCATTAGCCTCAGGAACAGGCTCCACACGAGAAGGATCCCTAACTAAAGTATCCTCATCGGTCTGAAGGAACTCATGAATGACTATCTTACCATCTGACATAGTAATCGAGCCCCATTCCAACCGTGTTGAACTCGACGTCAGGATTCAGAACTCAGAGTTACGCCACTGCATTATCAAAACTCTCCTCTACATTGGCTAAGTTGTCATCCATGGCCAATTATAGATGAGCAACCAAGTCGGTACGAGTCTTTAGACCTCTGACCTCTTCCGGCTCATCCTTGACAATAGTCAATTCGGACCTCAGGGACGCCACCTGCTCCTTAAGAGCTTTCTTCTCGAGCAGAAGGGTATCACGCTCCTCAGTTACCTTCACCAAGCTTTCAACCGTTGTCTTTCGTGCAGCCTCCCTGCTGGCACACTCCTTCTCAGAAATTGCCAGCTTGGCCTACAATTTCCTCATCTCGATCTCCTGAGAAGTACCTCCCTCGGTGTACATAACGACCATCTCTAAAACCCCCATGACAGCGCTAGCATCTTGAGCCAATGTCGTCCTCTTGCTCGAACGATCTAGCTCCTCAAGCAAAAGTGACTCAGCTCGGGAAAGTTGCAGAGCGGCTCCCTCTAAGAAAGTCTCGTTATACCAACAAGGAGGCAGATTGAACCACCCCTTTTCCTTTTTTCCCGTCAGATCAACCATGTCCTCGAGGCGTTTCCTTTTTAACCTTGAGGACACCTTCTGGGGAGAGAGAGCTCTGGTTGTTGGACCAGTCGATGATGTGCCCGAACCCGACTGTGGAGCCACCCCTGCATCACTTGGCAAGGGTCCGACAGGCTTTTGCGCCTTCTTCGCCTTCATGATAGCTACTTTAGCCATGCGCTCGGCAGCTGGATTTATTTTTTCTACAAGAAACAATAAATAAGAGTTAGCAAACAAAGTTGAAGAATCGAGCATATGAATCAGGTCGAAATAAAGAATAAACTACCTAAACACGCCACAAGATCCTCGCTCTCGAGGAGCTCTTTGACATTTATAAGACCGGGTTCGTAAGAAAATTCCTATCCTCGTTAGTCAATGGCCTTCCCCCTTTGCACATACGCTGGACTGAAGGGATCCTTGCAACAAAAGCTGAGAGACGATCATGATTGGCTTGGTCCTCGGCACCCAGCTGACCCTTCTTCCATATATAATGGTTGGTCCCATCATCATAATGTTTCCTCGACCAATGAAAGCGAAACTTTGGCACCAGATTCACCACCATATTCCCCTCCTCGTTCAATTGACGTTGCCCAGTCTCGTCGACCAATTGAACACTCCTGAAAACATTCAGCAGTGCCTTCCCCGACACGGGTCGGACCAGCATGTATCTCCTCTTAAAATCTCAAACAGACTCGAGGTAAGCTTTGAACAACTTCTCATTCGCCTACTTGAGGGAAACTCGTGCGAACTGAGCATCATGAGCGCTCTGTTGGAGGTGGAAGCAGTAGAAGAATAGAGGAACAATAGCCCCTATCTGCAGATAATCACACACAATCTCGAAAGTTCGCAGGAAAGAAATCGAGTTGAGATGCAGTTGTGATGGAGAAAGGCGGAGATGCCATAGAACGGCCACCTGAAGGTCACTAAAAGAAAGTCTGATACTCATCTCCCGAAAAATAATCTCGTACATAAGGATATGATCTGGTTCAAACTTCAAACGTATCTGGTGATTCGGATTGGGTATATATATCGACCACTACTCCCCGGCGCCCTCTATCTCCATCCCCGGAGCCACCAAGGCGAACACTTCATCCGGGTGTTCATAAAAATAGGAGACATGCTTCAGAGGGTTAGGTGCGGCCCAAGCTAAGGGATCCACTCGAATTATGGGCGCATCCTGCCCCTCCTCGACCAACTCTGGCTCAACCAGATCGGGTTCATTCATCCCCAAAGTGCTCTCTTCTATCGACGAATGTTTAGAAAGACTTAGCGAGTAATCGTTGGGTTCGACCACCAACTCATTGTCAGTACCACTAGCCATCGTACCGGAAAAGTATAGGACAAAAGTGAATTTAACATCGAAATTAAATTCACCCTTCCACCGCTAATCAAGTGAAAGGGCGCAAAGGAACGAGGACCCTGTCCCCGACCAAAGCCCTCACTCGACCACAAAAAGAAAAATAGACTCTCTCGTGGGGCACATCTGTAACGAGCAAGAGCATAAAAATCCTGCGAGCAGCTATCTTCCCAACACTTCTGGGTCGAAGCCACTCATGAAGAACTCATTATTTTTATGAAGATCATAAAATAGAAGCCTAAAAACGGCCTCACGCCACCGTCCTCAGACGACGAAACCACTACTATACACCAACACTCCGTCGGGGACTCTCACAGTAAGCTACTCTAAACCCTAAACCATATGCGTTTATAGGAAAAGAAGCACAAAATCCAGCCTATAACAGAAGCAAATTCTATTATAACATAGGAAAATCAAGAAACTTACCAAGTTGTCAATGATTACAGGCGGAATAAGCAGAAGTCTCGGCGACAAACGGCGGAACAAGAAGAAAAATTCAAAGGACAATTATGTCGAGCAGAAATAAGCAGTAACGAGCAGAAAAATAGCAAGTGAAAAGTGCAAATGAAGCTCATTCTCCGCCTTTTATAGAGCAGCTTACTAGCACGTGAGCGAGCACGCGCCTAGGGAACTCTCAAAGACAACATCATTACGCCATAGTTCCTAGACTAGCTATCATCACGCTTTTATGGCAGCACGTGGCTCGATGCAAGCGTGGCATGCAAACTCCCCAAATTCCAACCAGTTGTTTCTCTCCCCACGAGACGAACACCCCGAGCAATTTTCAGACTCATCGCATGAAATTGCCCTAAAAACATGATAACTCCTCAGAGCCACTCAATTGTTCCTCTCTCCGCGAGGTGAATACGCCGAGCATCACTTGTACTCCTCGTACGAAATCGACCAAGGAGCACCACCGTTTCGCGAGCACATCTTAAAGTCATCACTCCTCTGCCTAGAAGCAACGATTTGGGGGGCCCTGTTCTGGACTGTCTCAATGACTAGAATTGGCCCAATCCGCTTCCATCTTTGACACGACCCAATAATGTTGGCCCAGCATCCCTGGTCAACCACGCCCTCGAACGGTGCGACCGATAATGCCTGAAACACACACCTTCCCATGCGGACAGCTATCTCCCAGTCTACTCGACACACGAAGAGGAGACACCCAAAAACCCTCATAAACAATTATGCCCGTCATTTCATCCTTGTTCGACGCAACAGGTAGTTACGGGCACGACTGCCTGTTTTGACCAAGTCCTGACAGTTATCCTATTTTTGTAGACCCGCATATCTAGGCCCAAAATAGGGACCAATGGCTACGCGCTGGGGGAAATATATAAATCCTCACAAGTGTGAGGGTCAGATATCCAGTATTCAACCTTTAAACCTTAATATCTTGCTTATATCTCTTGACACCCGTTCTTACTTGATCGTCAAAGTGCCTTACAGATACAACCCCCTTTCTCCTCAACTTTTCAGCAAACTAGACGTCATCCTTCGACACACTTTCAAATTCTAATCACAGATACCCAATTTCATATCTTAAAAAAAAATTCTTCTATCCTCAACATATCAAAGAATTTTAAAAAGAGAATACAAGAATAATAATGCATTGAAATTTGTTTACTCCATCTTTAAAGGATTTTGATCTTTCCATCTATATTTATCCCAATCTCCCTCGATCTAAAATTTTAACCATTTATTAATCCAATGGTAAAATACAAAAGTGCAAGAGAAATATATTTAAAAATATATATTTTTACAAAGAAAATATATTTTTATAAACAAATTAATTCATTAAATTTTTGATTTTTTCAATTTATAAAATATACGAAATACTTTAATTTTTTTCGGAAATACAATCAACAATTAATTATATACTAATCGATTAAATTTTTTTTTTCAATATATAAAACATACTTAAAGATTTACTTTCTCTCTAAAAATCTATTGACAACACTAATTGATTAAGTTTTTCCCAATATATAAAGCATTCTCAAAGATCTATTTATTTTCTCTAAAAAAGAACTTACAATACTAATTGATAATTTTTATTATTTTTTCAATAAATAAATCATGTTTAAAGATCTATTTTTTTCCTAAAAATAAATTAACAATACTAATTGATTAAAAAATTGATTTTTCTAAATATATAAAGCATGCAGAATGATCTTTTTATTAATTATAATCAACAATTAAATATACTAATTAATTAAAAAAAGTATAAAGCATATGGAAAAAAATAATTTTTATCTAAAAACCAATTAATAATACTAATTGACTAACAAATTATTTTTTATAATATATAAAATTTACAAAATAATCTATTATTTTAAACACAATTGACGATTAAGTAAATTACTTGATTAAGTTTATTATTTTTTGCAATATATAAATCATATTCAATGATCTATTTTATCATCTAAAAAACAATTATCAATAAGTATACTAAGTGAATTAATTTTGTTTTCAAATGTATAAAGTAGAATCAATTTTTTGGCCAAACAAATCAAACTAGAAACCAAAAACCATACAACCTAGAAACCAAAAATTCAATACCAACTAGATTCACTGTTCAACTTGCTTCTCCATGTCTTTGAACTCATTCAACCTGTTTCCTTGTGAGTCTTCTAGTTCATTGATGAAAATTTGCTTATTTTTTGCTTTGAGGTTAGCAAAAAATAAGCATTCTTTCCATCTCCAAGGTTGATCCAATCTATTTTAGATTTTTGCTACAGAATTTTCTCCTCAATCTCATTGTTTTTGATAACTCCCTATCTCCAATACTTCACATCTTGACAATATACTGGATTTAGGATATCACCAGCGAACAGGTTTTGGGCATGCTCCAGTTTAAGTCTGCTCTTCTGAATTTTCCTAACACCATTTGTCATCTGTCTATTCAGCTTGCTCAGCACTGGTTGTAACTTATGAAGCTTCCTCCAAATTTTATACATAGGTTTCCCAGGCTCCTCATTTCTCCAACTATTACTCAAAAGCTCCCTGTACCCAGGATTATCAGCCACACAGTTTAAGAATTTAAATCTTTGTCTATATCTCTGATTTACTTTCCTAATATCCAGATTTACTCTCAAAGGTGAATGATCAGAGATATGTGGCTTAAGGACCTCAATCTCACGGATGGGAAAAGTTACAAACCATTCAGAGTTGCACAATGTTATGTCTATCGTAGAATAGATCAAACCAATAGTGTGCTTGTTTGACCATGTAAAATGTGGCCCCTTAGTATCATGTCCAAACAAATTAGTGCTTTTCATCATATGTTCCATATCCACATACTCAGATCCATGTACCTCATTACCACCTATTATATCATTCATTTTCAATACATTGTTAAAATCTCCAATAACAATCCAAGGTCTTGTTACAGATCCACCAATGTTACTGAGATCATCCCACAACTTTCTTCTATTTCCAATTTGGTTATGTGCATGCACAACAGTCATATAATGAGAGAATTCTCCACTTATTTGGGAAACTTCAATGTGAATATACTAGTCAAATTTGTGTAAATGTTTCACAGTCCAAATTTTTGGATTCCAAAGTCGCCGAATCCTATCATTATTATGGTGCTCATAATTAGGATTGTATTTGGACCGGGTTATCTGAGATCCACCCGGGAACCGGTCCAGTGGAACCGGACCAATGGACCGACCGAAATGTTACTTGGCCTGGAAATGGATAATTTTTTTATCTGATACCCGAAACAAGAATCGGGTCATGTATTCAATAAGTACTCGGCCGTGCTTAGTATATATTATTATCTCGAGTATCCAATAAGTTTCTCATTGTGAGCAAGTTATCTAGCAGATTATCCGAGAACCAGATCAGTAGAACATGACCAATAGATCGACCGAAATGCTACTTGGTCTGATTTCGATCCTAAAAAATTATCCATCACTGTTTTGGTCCGATCCTAGATTACCCGATTACAGTTTCGGTCCACTTCTTGGGAGGACTTATATCTGGACCGGACCGGATAAAAACAACCCTACTCATAATTATCAATGTAATTTTAGTCATAACCTAAAGTCTTCCTAACAGACTCAATATTCTTACTTCTAACTCGACTTTCAAGTAAAGCTAGACAATCTTTCTTGAGGTGGGCTCCAACCTCCATGCATGTAGCTCGTTTATTTAGCCTTCTCACATTTCAGCTGATCATCATGGGACTTTATTATCAAACGTTATGGAGCATTCTCCAAGAATAAGTACTTAAAATTCATTGTTATAGTCTATGCTTGAAACATTTTGGATAGGCTCTTTTCCTCTATTCTTGTTGACAGATTTGACTAAAGTCCAATTTTTCCCTTCGTCCTCTTTATTGGCATATGTGTTATCCTTGTTTTCCAGGTTCTTTGGTTCATCACCTATTATAACCCCTTTCATAGGCCTATCTTTCGTGGGTTCTCAAGCTTGCTTATTTTCATTTTTCCTCTTTGGTATTTTCTCCTTCTTTTTGCATTCATGCCCCGCCTTATTACACGTGATGCAATAAGGTGGTTTCCATACGTACTCCACCTTTTATGTCATTTTAGATCCTTGAGGATCCCCGATGATTATATGTTGTTAGAACAATGTTTGAATCTAGTACCCTATATTTAAGTTTTGATGATAACAAAGTGAAAAGATATAGTAGTTAAATATTTCATGATTGAATTATATGCTGCCTAAAATTACTATGCTCTGACTTGCAGATATGCTGATTAAAATAAGCAAGATCACGTTTTCAGCATCAGAATATGATTTCATACACCAGCATCAGAAGTTGCTGAATCAGAACGTCAAAGATCAGATGATCAACGCTTGCACATGCTGAAGCTTGATGAACAGAACTGCGCGTAAAACACTCTGATACAGAATCAAATTAGTTCATCAGCAGCGAAGCAGAATCAGAATGAACCAAGCCAGAACGTGCATTGAAGAAGCAACGGTACTGTGCATTGAAAGCTAATCAATACCAACGGCATCATTCTAGACAAGATCTGCTCAAAAAGGAAAGCTTGTTAATAGCATTGAATCAAGAATATTTGCTTCAACGTTCATCTTCTCAAGTGCTATATAAACCAAGCTTTGAAGATTATCACGGCTAATGCTTCCAAACTCTCTACACGCACAAAAGCTGAACAATAATCTTCACTCTACAAGTTTTGCTAAACCAACAAACTCTGATACTTTATTAGCGTTTAGCAACCTAGTATTCTAAGCTTCATTTGTGTAAACATCACAGTTGTGATATAGTTTTTGTAGAAAACATTCACACACATTTGCTTATACCTTTGTAAGAAAGTGTTGCCTTGACAAACCGGATTGTGGTTTGAATCAAGAAGGTTTTAGCAGTTGCTAAAGCAGATTTGTATTCAGTTGAATATAGTGAATTAAGACCTCGTTGGAGAGAGGCGAAATCACCTTGACGGGTGGACTGGAGTAGTTTGAGATCAAACGAACCAGGATAAAAATACCTTGTCATTTGCTTTAAGATTCCAGTTTTTCAATTCAACCCCCCCTTCTTGTGTTTTTCACCCCTTCAATTGGCATCAGAGCGCTTGGTTCTGAGCTAAAACACTTAACCGTGTCAGTACAAGATCCAGCGTCAGAAAAACACAATGGCAGGAAACAACTCTCATTTCAGCAATGACACCAATGAGGACAGAGACAGATTCAGCGGCAAACCTCCAGTCTTTGATGGAGAAAACTTTGACTACTGGAAAGACAGAATTGAAAGCTTCTTTCTAGCACATGATGCTGATCTGTGGGATATGGTGACAGATGGATACACGCACCCTGTTAATGCAACTGGTCAGAAGATTGATAGAAAATCAATGACTGATCAACAAAAGCGTGATTTCAAGAATCACCATAAGGCCAGAACCATCCTCCTCAGTGCTATCTCCTATACTGAGTATGAGAAGATCTCTAACAGAGACACAGCTAAGAACATCTTTGATTCTCTCAGAATGACGCATGAGGGCAACATTCAAGTCAAAGAAACAAAAGCTCTGGCGCTCATTCAGAAGTATGAGGCGTTTAAAATGGAAGAATCTGAATCCATTGAAACTATGTTCTCCAGATTCCAGATTCTGGTAGCTGGTCTCAAAGTTCTGGACAAGGGATACTCTACTGCTGACCATGTCAAGAAGATAATCAGAAGTTTACCCAAGCAGTGGAGGCCTATGGTTACTGCTCTGAAGCTGGCGAAAGATCTCAACAAAATCACTCTGGAGGAACTTATAAGCTCCCTCAGAAGTCATGAGATAGAGCTAGAAGCTGACGAGCCTCAGAAGCAAGGTAAGCCTATAGCTTTAAAATCTAACAGAAAATCTGAATCTAAAGTTTTGCAGGCAGTTGAAGAAACATCTGATGGATCCTCATCAGAAGAAGACGAGCTTTCTCTTCTCTCCAGAAGAGTAAATCAACTGTGGAAGCAAAGACAAAGGAAGTTCAGGAATCCCAGAAGATCTGATCAGAACGAGTCTTCCTCCAGATACAGAAGGACAGATTCTTCCTCTGGATACAGAAGATCTGAAGGCTCCTCAGGTAGCAAGAAGCCAAATACAAAAGACATCATCTGCTACGAGTGCAATGAGCAAGGACACTACAAGAGTGACTGTCCAAAGCTTCAGAGGGAAAAGCCCAAAAAGAAGTTTGGAAGAGAGAAGAAGAAAAGTCTCATGGCCACATGGGATGACTCTGACTCGTCTGAAGCTGACTCAGAATCAGATGATGAAAGGGCGAACATAGCGCTTATGGCTAACATTCCAGATGACAGTGAAGCTTCTGACTCAGACTCAGAATCAGACACAGAAGAGGTATTCCCTAACTTCGCTGTTAATTTTACAAAGGCTGAACTTGCTGAAAGCCTCAATGAAATTCTGGAACGTTATCAGCAGATTAGAGCTAAATTCAGAGACCTGAAAAGGACTCTTGAATCTGACTCTAATAAGTCTGAGAGTCTCAAATTGGAAAACTCTGAGCTGAGAGATAAAATTTTAAAATTAGAAAACTCTTTACAAAACTCTCAGAAGGAACCAATTGCTGAAACTCCCAGCAACGCTGATGAGATCATCAAGGAGTATGATCATAGTTTCCAGAAGTTCCTTGCTAAAAGCATAGATAGAAGCAGAATGGCTTCAATGATCTATGGAGTTAGCAGAAACGGCAGGAAAGGAATAGGATACCTAGGTAAGGTTCCTACACCTAAAAATGTCATGGATTTAACCATTAAACACACTCCTCTAAATTCACACTTTGTGTATGGTCACACACATGACATCAAATATACTAGTAGTAATCACTTTGTGAAACCAAAATTCAATCAGAGTTTTGGTAAAACTAACAAATCAGGACCCAAGAAGATCTGGGTACCTAAGGATAAAATAATACATGTTGCAGATATCTTTAGCAGCAAGTCAGAAACACCAGTCATGGTACCTGGACTCTGGCTGCTCACGACACATGACGGGAAGAAGGCATATGTTCCAAAGCCTGGAACTTAAGCCTGGAGGCCACGTTGGCTTTGGAGGCAATCAGAAGGGAAAGATAATTGGCTCTGGAACTGTAGGTAACGGAAATCTTCCCTCTATTAATAATGTTCTGCTTGTTGATGGATTGATGCATAACCTGTTATCCATAAGTCAATTAAGTGATAACGGTTATGATATAATCTTTAATCAAAAATCATGTAAAGCTGTTAGTCAGAAAGATGGGACTATCCTATTTAATGGTAAGAGGAAAAACAACATTTACAAAATCAAACTTTCTGAACTAAAGAGTCAGAACGTAAAATGTCTTCTGTCTGTTAACAACGAGCAGTGGATCTGGCACAGAAGATTGGGGCATGTTAGTATGAGAAGAATATCTCAGATTAACAAACTCAATCTGGTCAGAGGACTTCCAAATTTGAAGTTCAATTCAGATGCTCTATGTGAAGCATGTCAGAAAGGCAAATTTGCAAAACCTTCTTTTAAATCCAAAAATGTTGTTTCTACCTCTAAGCCATTAGAACTTCTGCACATTGACTTATTTGGACCAGTTAAAACTGCTTCTGTCAGTGGCAAGAAGTATGGGTTAGTAATCGTAGATGACTATAGCAGATGGACATGGGTAAAGTTCTTAAGACACAAGGACGAGTCACACTCTGTGTTTGTTACCTTCTGTAACCAAGTTCAGAATGAAAAAGATCTTAGAATCGTTAAAGTCAGAAGTGATCATGGTGGAGAATTTGAAAATAAAGATTTTGAGTCATTCTTTAATGACAAAGGCATTCTGCATGATTTCTCTTGTCCTAGAACTCCCCAACAAAATGGAGTTGTAGAACGAAAGAACAGAACATTGCAAGAAATGGCCAGAACCATGATCAACGAGACAAACGTTGCTAAGATTTTCTGGGCAGAGGCAATAAACACAGCGTGCTACATTCAGAATAGAATCTCAATAAGACCTATTCTGGAAAAGACTCCATATGAATTGTGGAAGAACAGAAAGCCCAACATTTCGTATTTTCATCCATTTGGATGTACTTGCTATATGTTAAATACTAAGAATTATTTGAACAAGTTTGATTCTAAGGCACAGAAGTGTATTATGTTAGGATACTCTGAACGCTCAAGAGGGTACAGAGTATACAATACAGAAACACAGATTGTGGAAGAATCAATCAGTGTTCGTTTTGATGACAAGCTTGACTCTGAAAAGTCAAAGCAGAATGAAAATCTTGCAGGTATAGAAATTGAATTTGCAGGTTCTGAAGACAAGTCATCAGAAGCTCTCAACACAGACATTCCTTCAACGTCTGAAAGAAGCAATGCTAGAACTCCTACAACTGCTGCTGATCAACCTCAGAAGAGATTACCCAGAAGCAGTTTGGATCACCCAGAAGAAACTATCCTAGGAAGAAAGGAAGATCCAATCAGAACAAGAGCAAGCTTCAGAAACTCTGAAGAAACTCTGATGGGACTTGTGTCTCTGATTGAACCTTCTTCTATTGATGAAGCACTTCTGGACAATGACTGGATTCTGGCAATGCAAGAAGAGCTGAATCAATTCACCAGAAACGACGTATGGGATCTCGTTCCAAGACCAAAAGGATTCAACGTCATTGTAACAAGATGGGTGTTCAGAAACAAGCTTAATGAACAAGGTGAAGTCGTCAGAAACAAGGCACGACTGGTTGCACAAGGTTATAGTCAGCAAGAGGGGATAGACTATACAGAAACCTTTGCCCCAGTCGCCAGGTTAGAATCTATCAGACTTTTAATCTCATTTGCTGTTAATAGAGGCATCACTCTGTATCAGATGGATGTCAAAAGTGCATTCTTAAATGGTTATATAGAAGAAGAAGTGTATGTTCACCAACCCCCAGGTTTTGAAAATACAAAACATCCAGAACATGTTTTCAAACTGAAAAAGTCACTGTATGGTCTGAAACAAGCTCCCAGAGCTTGGTATGAAAGGCTAAGTAACTTTCTGCTTGAAAATGAGTTCACCAGAGGGAAAGTGGACACCACTCTATTCTGTAAAACAGTTAAGAGTGACATTTTAGTCTGTCAAATTTATGTTGATGATATAATCTTTGGTTCTACTAATCCTTCTCTTGGAAGAAAATTTGCTAAGTGTATGCAGGCAGAATTTGAGATGAGCCTCATGGGGGAACTGAAGTTCTTTCTAGGAATTCAGATCAATCAAACTCCAGAGGGAACTTACATTCATCAGAGCAAATACATCAGAGATCTTCTGAAGAAATTTGACCTCTCAGAATGTAAGCCATCAAAGATTCCAATGCATCCCACGTGCATTCTGGAAAGAGAAGAGGTAAGCAAAAGCGTAGAACAGAAAGTCTACAGAGGTATGATTGGTTCTCTCCTTTATCTGACTGCTTCAAGACCTGATATTCTATTCAGCGTATGTATTTGTGCTAGATTCCAATCAGATCCTAGAGAATCTCACTTAACAGCTGTTAAGCGAATTTTCAAGTATCTGAAAGGTACTACTAATCTGGGTTTGTTTTATAGAAAATCTAGTGATTACAGTTTAGTAGGCTACTGCGACGCTGATTTTGCTGGAGACAGAGTGGAACGAAAAAGTACTTCTGGAAGCTGCCAGTTTCTGGGAGAAAATCTGATCTCGTGGTCCAGCAAAAGGCAATCAACTATTGCTCTGTCAACAGCAGAAGCTGAGTACATAGCAGCAGCAGGATGTAGCACACAGATGCTCTGGATGAAAAGTCAGCTTGAAGACTTCCAGATTTTTGAGAGTAACATTCCTATTCTTTGTGATAATACTTCTGCTATTTGCTTAAGTAAGAATCCTATTTTACATTCTAGAGCTAAGCATATAGAAATAAAACATCATTTCATTAGGGACTATATTCAGAAAGGAATTTTAAACTTGAAATTTATAGATACAGACCATCAATGGGCTGATATCTTTACTAAACCCCTTTCAGAAGATAGGTTTAATTTCATTCTGAAACATCTCAGCATGAAAGTATGCCCAGAATGAAAATGCTTTAATTCCATATTTTTATCTTTCAGAATGTATTTATATTACTGTGAACTTCTGATCAATCTTCTTTCAGAAAATTAGAACATGCAGATTGTATCAGAGGCAAGTCTAAAGATCTGAGAGTCTAATCTCAAAGACAGACGTGCTGATCACTACATCAAACAAGTGTCATCCAATCATCAGCAAATCCCTGAAGCAGAACGCGTGCACGCTTCTGAGAAAGGAAAACGCTGATTGGATGCATTGAGACACATGTTTGGTAACCGTTTTTAAGTATCTTTCTCAAATTCCCCAAAATCAGCAAGCATTTAATGCAAAGTAATCACGCTTGTTTTTCTGATCTAAATTGTTTTAGCACATCACTGACACTTTTTGATTGCTGACAAAAAGGGGGAGAACAAGAATGATATTTAAAATCAATAACGGCTAACTAGACAGAAACTCTCAAACATTCTAACTCTATTACTTGAAATGTTTTTCTGTTTTGTTGTTAAGTCTACAGGCACAAGGAAGCTCCGAACACTATGAAGACTAAGAACTAGAAGCTCTGATCAAGCTCATGTTGCTCTGATCAAATATGAAGTTCTGATATATGAAGCTCTGATCGTCCTAACACTCTGATCCGAAGCAAAGCTCTGACAGGAAAAGCTCTGAAGCTCTGCTCTCTGATAAGTCAAAGACTTATAATCTGATGCTCAAAGATAGAAAAAGATCTGACTCTGAAGAACACGCATATCAAAGGGAAGTAACAAACTCAGGGGGAGTATCTCTTAACTCTGACTTCTCCGTACTTCTTATTCTGATACATAGCTCTGATAACTTTTCACGTTATTTTTCATTTAAAATATCTAGTTTTTGTCATCATCAAAAAGGGGGAGATTGTTAGAACAATGTTTGAATCTAGTACCCTATATTTAAGTTTTGATGATAACAAAGTGAAAAGATATAGTAGTTAAATATTTCATGATTGAATTATATGCTGCCTAAAATTACTATGCTCTGACTTGCAGATATGCTGATTAAAATAAGCAAGATCACGTTTTCAGCATCAGAATATGATTTCATACACCAGCATCAGAAGTTGCTGAATCAGAACGTCAAAGATCAGATGATCAACGCTTGCACATGCTGAAGCTTGATGAACAGAACTGCGCGTAAAACACTCTGATACAGAATCAAATTAGTTCATCAGCAGCGAAGCAGAATCAGAATGAACCAAGCCAGAACGTGCATTGAAGAAGCAACGGTACTGTGCATTGAAAGCTAATCAATACCAACGGCATCATTCTAGACAAGATCTGCTCAAAAAGGAAAGCTTGTTAATAGCATTGAATCAAGAATATTTGCTTCAACGTTCATCTTCTCAAGTGCTATATAAACCAAGCTTTGAAGATTATCACGGCTAATGCTTCCAAACTCTCTACACGCACAAAAGCTGAACAATAATCTTCACTCTACAAGTTTTGCTAAACCAACAAACTCTGATACTTTATTAGCGTTTAGCAACCTAGTATTCTAAGCTTCATTTGTGTAAACATCACAGTTGTGATATAGTTTTTGTAGAAAACATTCACACACATTTGCTTATACCTTTGTAAGAAAGTGTTGCCTTGACAAACCGGATTGTGGTTTGAATCAAGAAGGTTTTAGCAGTTGCTAAAGCAGATTTGTATTCAGTTGAATATAGTGAATTAAGACCTCGTTGGAGAGAGGCGAAATCACCTTGACGGGTGGACTGGAGTAGTTTGAGATCAAACGAACCAGGATAAAAATACCTTGTCATTTGCTTTAAGATTCCAGTTTTTCAATTCAACCCCCCCTTCTTGTGTTTTTCACCCCTTCATATGTTGTTTTAACTCTATTGTAACGTTCACCTCAATTAGAATTCTAGTATAAGATGCTCTTAGTTTCTTGAGAGTGCATTCATCAGTTAAAAGAGGTTTACCTATAGCACTCGTTATCTTATCAATGCTCTTAAGTGGTAGTTGTGGAAAGATAACTCAAATTGGTAGCACTCTCAAAACATCATCTTGCAAGGTAAAAGTTGATGTTCAATCATGCAGTAATATTGGTTAGTATAAGGCCCCCCCATGAACACAATATCCTTATCCTCTTGAGTTTTAAATCTAATGGGAAAATATCCTTCATAATTGTAATATAGGTTTAGGAGAGTCACAAAGTTTCATGTATTTATCATAAAATTCTTACCGCGTTCATGGATAACTTGTCACCTATGGCATACATGATGAGTGCATTCTTCCAAAAATCTTTTCTAGATGCTACATCTTGTTCCTCAATATGAACCTCAATTTCGACATTGATAGGTGTCGTATATGTAATCTCAATTCCATTTGAAGGTAATTGGTTGCCTTTAATGACATCAACCCATAGATGTGGTGGATTATCTTCTATTTTTTCCTCATCTTTGATCTTTTCCTCCATAATCGTCTCCAAAATAGGCATCGCTTTCACCTGGTTAACCTCATTAATGTCGTTGTTACTTGTGTTTCCCTCCTTCCCACCTGAGTTTGAAGCTGGCGAGAACACTCTAACATTCGCCAGTGAGGTCATCTCCACCTTCTTCTTCGGCCAACCATGTGCCATCTCCAAATTTAGAAGTACTAAGAGTTTAAACCCTAATGTCTCCCCGTAGTGGTCCCTAACCCTAATTCTTCTAAAGACAACGTGTTCTAAAGAAATAAGTCAGAAGATTTGAAGACGGGAGTTCTACTTAAGTCCAGATGCTGAAGACTCATGTTTCTGAAGATAATTTGTTCTAAAGAAACCAGTCAGAAGATATGAAGACAGAAGTTCTACTTAAGACCAGATGCTAAAGACTTAAGTTTCTAAAGACCCAAGGTTCTAAGAAAAGGTTCTCACGACCAAGTGTTGAAGACTCTGAAGACGCAGTTCTAAAGACTCTGAAGACTTGAAGTTCTGAAGACCCAAGGTTCTAGAAAAGGTTCTCAAGACCAAGTGTTGAAGATTCTAAAGACTCTGAAGACTTGAAGTTCTAAAGACACAAGGTTCTAGAAAAGGTTCTCAAGATCAAGTGTTGAAGTTTCGAAGACAAGATTTCGAGTGAACAAGTTCTGACGACTGAAGACTTGATTATCTAGAGATTCAAATGTCACAATTCTACTCATGTTTCAATCATCTACCATCAAAAGCCTCTGAAGTTCAGAAGACAAATGTTACCGTTAGCAATGACAAGTACACACTAGGTAAAAGCCTTATCCCACTACCTCTCCACTAGCTTGGATTATGGAAAACAAAAAGACGCGACAATATGATTTTCATCATTATGTAACGACTCTTTTTCAATAGCCAACGACTCTATTTTGCTTGGCTATATAAGAAAAGGATCATATGCTTAACATGGTGTTGGTGTGTTCAAATGTTTAAATGGAAGTTGTTATTGTTGGAGCACAACCAAAAATTATCATAATGAAGATAATCATGGAAGCTTCAATTACAAATCCACAACATGATTGTTGTGCTTTAAAGTGATCATTGAATCAAATAGAATAAGGGCTGCTGTCCAGAATTTTCTAAGATGAAGAAGTTCTTCTCTTTACTACATCAAGATCAACAAAGCTTTCAGAAGCTTATGAAGAAGAAGACTTCAGCGATTCAAGTGCTTTGAATTGTTGTCCGTGAAGAAGATACTTGAAGAAAAAAGACCGGACATTAAAACTACAATATAATGTAATATTCTTATTGTGTATTAGGATCTTTTGGTGTACTTAATTGAGTTTACACTTGCTTGTTTAGAAGCATTCTTTTGTAAACAAACCTTGTAAAAACATATAGGAGATTATGTGCGATCAGATTCTATCGAGTCAATGATTGTTATATTCGATTACTGAACATATCATTGCAATGTTCCTTGAGAGACTGAATGAAGGTCTGATCTCAAGAAGATAATGGTTGTGGTCATTATGGGAAATTCTGATAGGAGATTCTGAAGAATCAGATTATGTTGGATCAATGAATATTATATCTAGTTTGGATTCCTGAACATGTCATTGAATGTTAGTCACCAGCGGTTGTCCGTGCAGATTGTAATCAGTTTGGTTATAGTAGATTAAGTTCTTGAGTTCAAGGCGAAATCACCTTGGTATGGTGTACTAGACTAGCTTGGGAGTTTCTCAAGTGAACTAGAATATATCACGTGTTCTTTACTTTTGCTTATGCTTAATTGTTTATGTTTCTACAACATATTAGAAAGCATCACTTAACACAATAATGTTAAAAAAAAGAAAGTTTATTAAGAATGGAAAACCCAATTCAAACCCTTTTTTTTTTTCACACTTTCACAGATATACTTTTTAAATTGAAAAAAGTAGTTTTTAATTAATTAATACTATTAATTGTTTTTTTAGAGAAAAAGTAGATGTGTGAATGCTTTATATTTTGGGGAAAAATTAATCAGTTAATATATATTTAATTGTTATTGTATTTCAGAAAAAGAAAATTAGATTATTTTATTTATATAATGGTCAAAATATCAAAATTTTAATTAAGTTGTTTATTTATAAAGATGTTTTTCTTTTTTAAAGATATTTTGTACCAATATATTTCTATTATCATATTCACTTTTGTTATGTTATCATTTGATTAATTAATTTTTTAAGATTTAAAATTGAAGAAGATGGAGAGAAATATAAATAGAGAGATCTCAAAATCCTTATCAGAACTACTTGTAATTAGATCTATGGTTCGTGCATTGCACGGGTTTGATTAGAATTTTATATTAATAACTTATATATATATATATATATATATATATATATATATATATATATATATATATATATATATATATATATATATATATATATATATATATATATATATATATATATATATATATATATATATATATATATATATATATATATATATATATATATATATATATATATATATATATATATATATGTTTAAATTTGTTTTAAAGTTATATTAAATATAAACAAAATTTTAAATTAAAAATATGAGAATCTCTAATAATTTATATATAATAAAATTTTAATTATGTTATTTAAATTTAAAAGATTTATCATATTTATATGAATAATGCAATATTATAAAAAATTATTATATTAAATTATTTATAGATAATATTTGTGATTAATCACTAAATTCATAATACATATAAGAGTAGATCAATATAAATTTCAATTATTATTTTAGTGTTTAGTCTATAATTTACAAAACTTAAGAAATTTTTTATTTAATGTCAAGTCAAAAAAAAAAGATTTAAACCATATATTCTTTAGATTTTTTTCTTCAAATCATCTTATATTTTATCATATTATTTTTTTCTTTGGTATTACTATGTTAGTCAAGTAACTTCATTCATATTTTTACAATTTTTTGTTTATTTATTGTAATGGAAGAGGTATGTTGTGACCTGACTAATGGATTATTTATTTCATGGGGTATGGAAAACAATTATTTATTATGGGTTAATCATCTCAATAAATTAATTATTTTCACTTCAATAATTAAATTTAAAAAAATGATTTTGAAAATTAAAATGAAACTTTAAATATTTTTTCTTCAATTTTATAGGCATTAATGATTCTAAAATTTATTAATTTAAGTTATTAATATTTTAGCAAAGCTATTTTAATTTTTTATATTAAATAGTGATATTTTGATTCTTAAATATACTTTTATTATAAAAAGAATTTGTAGATTAGTTTATTAGTTTGTTAGAATGTTTAAGAATATATTAAATTTTAAAGAATATTAGAATATGTTAGAATATTAGTTTGATTCTTAATTATATGAGTTTATTAAAATATTTAAGAATATGTTAAATTTTAAAGAGTAATAAGAAAGATCGATGTAATTATAAACAATATAGAATTATATTAAGTTTTATCAATTTGTTTGTATCTTAAGATTTTAATGATTTTAATGAACGAATGATATCTAAAACAACAATTTCATAGCTGTCATTTACAATTCAATAATAATTATACTAAAATATAATTAAAAAAATAGTTTCAAAATGTTTAAAATTATATTAATTGTTGAGTTAGAAATTGAAATGATAGATAAATATTATAAATTTATATTAAGAAATATAATTATTTATTAAAATTAGTAAGAAATATAATTTCAAAATTTCTAATAGTCGTCGATATTTAGGATTTAGATTGATAGATAATTAGTAAAAAATGAGAAATTAAGATTCAATTTGATTTTTTTTAATATGATGATAATTATAAAGTTAAAGTTTTAATCGGTAGATAATGTCACTAATATTAAAAAGTGGAGTTTAATTTTTTTTAGAGTGAGAACTTGGAAATAAAAACCAAACATCATAACAGTTAAAATGAAAATTAAATATTATTGTTATATACTAATTAAAAAATAATCTAATTAGATCTGGATGAAAGCAATGGTAACAGTCATGTGTGCATATTTATTACAAAAACAATAAAACATATTTTAAAATAATTGTAAGTATACACACGATTAAAATAATTATTATAATTTATAATAAAGAACGAAATAATAATTTATATTCGAAAGAATGCATAAGTACTACTAGGGGTGGCAAAGCGGGCGGTACGCCCCCATTTAGGTCCACCCTGTTTAAACTCGTCTAAAACTGGGGCGGGGCGGGCCAACGTAGGGGTTCGAGTTCAAAAGTCAAGTCGGTCCCATTTACTAACGGGTTGGCGGATTGGCGGGTCCCAACCCGCTAATTTTTTATTTTTTTAATTTTACAATTTGATTTAATATATAATTTAGAAATTTTTTAGTTATTACCAAAGAGATCGATAAAGATATTTTTTTAACAACGCATAATAGAACTTTAAGATGTCTTAAGTCCAAACAATTTAAAAAATTTAATAAATAAAGGCCAATTACAACAAGAAAAACAAAAAAAAAAAACTCAAGCACAATAAATAATATCAAAATAAATAAACAATACATATCATCCTAATCCTATTTAAAAACTAACTACTAAAAGAACTCAATTTAGAATTTACACAAAATCAACAATGATAACAATAACATTACATAAAATATTACAATACATAAAATAGTAATGCGTAAAATATCAACATCGAATTTTTCCACTCTTTACATTATATAAACTCTTATATTGACCGATTCTTTAATAGTTAAATCCTAAATTTGTCACATGTACACACTAATCAAATCCTTCCTTTTCATAACATCAATATCTATTTCTAAAGAACATCCGAGCTAATATATTGAAAAATTAATAATTATGCATGTCATACATTTGTTCTTTTATTTTAATTATTTTTAATCAACGCATGTATTAGAAAGTTATAGAAAGAACGTTACAATTATAATTCAATTTGTCTGTATAATAATTTACAATACAATCCTAAGAGATAAGTGTTGCTTTTATAATTAAAATTGTTTTAATTCTTAATAAAAAGAGTAAAAGTTTTTAAAAAAAAGCCCGCGGGGAAAACCCACCCCGCCTCGGCCTGCTTTTTTAAGCGGGTAAGGCAAGGCAGGCTAACTTAAGGTACTGAGCCGAAAACCCCAGTCCAACCCGCCAAAAATGACGGATCAAATGGGCCAATCCGGCGGGCCCAACCCGTTTTTCCACCTCTAAGTACTACCATTCTAGAAATTTGAAGAAAGAGGAAGAAAATTAAACTCAAAAAATAAAATCAATACAAAAAAATAAAAGTATTAGAATGAAAGCATGTGTATTGCAGTTTCTAAAACTATGATGCTCCAAATTATTGTAAGATATGTATATTTTATTCTTCCTTCTAAAATTGTTGTTTGTAGGAGCTAGGGCTGATTACATTCATTCAAATTGCAAAACCTACAAAATAAAAATTACGAATTATATTAAAAAAATATGAATATGATCAAAATAATATTTATGAAA
Source organism: Vicia faba (assembly GCA_948472305.1). Taxonomy (NCBI): domain Eukaryota; kingdom Viridiplantae; phylum Streptophyta; class Magnoliopsida; order Fabales; family Fabaceae; genus Vicia; species Vicia faba. The sequence continues at coordinate 587,305,230 of OX451736.1, read as the reverse complement.
TAAATTAGAATATGATCAAAATAATAAAATTAAAATTTATACAAAAAAATATGGACATGAAATTGATTTGAATTGAATAGATGTAAGGAAAAATATGAAACCTTATCGAATTTGATAAAAATAGAAAAATCAATTCTCTTTTTGAATCGGTGTTGAATAATTCACTCATTCATCTCATGCTTTGTCAAGTTCTAATATATTCATGTGAAAAGAGAGAAATTTATCTATTTAAGAAAGAAAGTGGGACAAATTGACCATTTAAGAATAATAAAATGATATTATATTATGTTTTCAATACTAACCATTGTTAGTCATTTTTGATAATTTTGATAAGGTATTTATTTGAAAAATGATCGTGCGATAAAATGATCAAATAGTGATATTGTGAAGAAATGATTAAATAGGTATTTATAAAGAATAATAAAAATATTAATATAAATATGAATGTGTGTGTGTGGTGTGTGTGCGTGTGTGCGTGTGTGCGCGTGCGTGTGTGTGTGAGTTACAAAATATTTATGAATATATATATATATATGAATTGACTAATGAGCGGGTAAAGAATTTGAAACAAATATATATAGAGATATGAATGAGTTTGGTTTAAAACAAACTAGTAAGAAACTTGTGCTATCGCACGGGTCCTGTCTGGATTCACATAAACGTTTATCAAATCATCATTTATAAATTTAAAAAAAATTATTTAGTTAGTTGACCTTCACATAGTTACAACTTATAATCATTGATATGTACTTATAATAAATCGTACATCAGATTTTCTAACTTCAATCACATAAAACAGAAGCAAAATAAAGATTTAAAAGATGGACATTAAAATGAACAGTCTACAGTTGATATCTCATAGATACGTTCACTACCCGTGGATCCAAAAATTAAAATTGTTATATTATCTAAAACTCAGAAATCAAAATCAAAATTAATTAAATTAAAAACATTTTCTAATGATTTGTTTGGGGTTTTGAATGGAAGACTTTGAAAAAAGAGAAAAATTGAGTGAAAAAAATATAAGGATCTAGGTGGGGAGGGTTTTTCTTTAATTCAAAGCACAAAATTCACCTACTTTGGAGAACTAAAAATTTGTATTGAATGAGTTTTATAGAGTTTTGAAGGGTTTACATAAATTTTCTAAATAATTGTTATATTTTTATAGTATTATGAAAATTTTAAATATATAAATGATAAACACTCTTTTATCAATTTAAGCAAAACCATTCATTAAAAAATTTGTCAAATATTTTTCTATATTTTTAAAAAAAATTGTTTTTAGAAGCCTTTTCCTCTCCTCATCTCCAAACTCTCTAACAAAGCCTACTTAAATTATTATTAAAGTAAAATCGAATATAATTTGATACCCTTAAACCTATCATCCATAATAGTATAACAAAAAAAAGAAAAATATTAAACTTTGAAAGACGGACTTAATAGAATAAGTCAATTCATTTTAACCGATTAAACCAAGTAAATTTGTTGTTGAAATACTTTGACAATTGATATTAATTCATGGAATATTTATTTTAGCCATGTCCTATCTTGTTATAGCTTGATTATATTTATGGAACACCTTCATTCTTATTTTACATCAACTACTGATGTAAAATTAAGATGAAACAAAATTGAAATGCCTATTAATACTAACTTGTTTTTGCCCATCACTTTGTACCATTTCCAAAATCTCATTTATTAGTTCTTTTGATAAAAATTTGAATTATACTAATAGTGCATGCAAATTATAAGAAACACTTATGGCACGTATGTTTCAAATTATGGTACATTCCCAAGTCATGTATATCCGAAAGTGAAAAATTTTAATCAGTATTTTGCGCCTACCATTTAAAACAATATACTGATGGTGCTGATATGAATTCATGATGTATTGTCTTTACAGTTTACATGTTACATGTCAAATGAAAATCTGCAATAGGTCTGAATTATATGACTGTCTTGTGATTCCTTAAAATTTATGTTGTCAATTTTAAGTCCGATTTCCCTCAAACAACACTCCTGTTGCTGATTATATTTTGACTGATAGTGCTTATATTTAATCATTATTGCATTAAGGTGTCTTATATGATGCATAATTAATTTTATCATAACTATTGTTGGGATTTCCGGGTTCCATTCATTGGACTTGTTATGGGTGACAGGGGATTGATTTCACGTGTACTTTGTGCAAAATTTGATGAGCATCTCACTTTTGGTACGCTCGAGTCAAGGGTAGTTTCAGCTCATGGTCGACCTACACTTAAAGATCTGTTGCATCTATACAATTTCAAACAACTAAGACCTTAGAGAAAAGTATATGGGATTATTGGGAAGTCTGTCAGTCACAGTAAATCACCTAAATTGTTTAATGAAGCCTTCAAGATGGTTAGTTATGATGGCTTGCAAATTGAGAATCATGTACAACCATTCTTGACCAAATATCTCATGACAGTAGAAAACAAAGTTATAACTCTAAACAAATCTATAATTTACGTAAATTTGGTTAGAATTGATAAATCCCTCTAAATTTTGTTTTGAGGCTTCCGAATCATCTTCAAACTTGACATGTGAACATATCTCTTGATCGACAGCTTTATTTCCACGACTATGGCCACGACCCCTGCCTCTCCCCCTACCTTTTCCTCTTTCACTCGTATGTGCATGTCCTGGCTGTATATCATGAAAAAAACCTCATTATTCAATTAATATTTAACATTGACCAGTAGCCATACATGTAATAAATTATAGAAAAGGCATTTGCACTCACAAGCCATTTTGTGAAATTACATAATCACTTTAATGAACATCTTTTGTTATTGGCATTATCAAAACAGTGTTGTCAAATAGTGACTATAGAGGTAAAGAATAGCAGAATATCAACAAACTGATATTGTTCTGGGTTAAACGATTTAGTACAATTGTGTTGTCAAATAGAAGACACAACAATGCTATAGCTAGCACTTTAGTGTAGTGGATTTTGAACAAAATGCTATTTTCCTCAATCTGCAATTGACAACACTGCATAAGATACATATATGCAAGGTCATGTGCATGGACATTACTAATCAAAAGGTTTGAAAAAGATAACTTATATTACCATTTTATTTGTCTTGGTCTCTTTGTCGCTGTCATTATCATCATCTTCAGCAACTTTCCTAAAACACAACAAAAACGATCAACATACAAAACTCGACCAAAAAATAAGAGGAGCAATGAAACACAAACCTCCTCTTAGTGACAGTTTAGTCGTCGCCAGTTACAACAAAACCTCCTAAATCAGGAACCTTGCTCACAATAACATTCGGAAAATCAAATACATTAAAAGTTTGTACGCATTATTTTCTGCAAATCAAGAAGTTGTGTGAATCAGCTTTTTAGAACCAAGAAAGAAGACAGAAACACTAAAATAAATCATGGCCAAAAGCAAGACAAATACACTAATAGAAGTTTCGTTCCACTTGCAAATGAAAAGCATTCATTCTTTTATCCCCTCCTAAATGTTACATCATATGTCTTGTCACGCAAATCTTGAAAAAATACATAACAACACTATGATTACAGAGAGACAATTATATTGCAGAAGATGCTGCAACAAATGAACATGGTAGGCACGATACCGATATATCATCACATGAATTAATGAGCTTCTGTAAATTTGAGATGAGTTGTCATGTGAAACATTCTCATTGAAAGTGAAATATCAAAAGCAAAACAAAATTAATACCCTTGTGGGGTTAGAACTGCGTAGATCCTCGAGACTGTTGTCATGACCGAAATACTTGAAATAAGATATGCAAGAGTGGAGAAGCATCATTTTTCAAAACTTCTTTTTAGACCTTATATCTTTATCAAGAGAGTGACAATGTTCGAAGAGTCGAAAAATACCAGTTTCAAGGAAACACTTTCTCAGAAGTGATAAACTATAAATATCCTAGACTGAAATAAATTGTGTTTCAGGAAACCATATTGCATCCTCAGGTAAAAGTATTTGTTCACTACCCAAGTATCCACTAGAGGTTTATGTGGGAACCATCGATCCAGCTCCACCGCTAGCCTTCTCCTCATTGTTTAATAATCAAAATCTGTATTTTGGAGGTCTGCTTCTGACTCACCATCCTATATTTTCTCAAAATGAAACAAATAGAACAATTAGAGAAGGTTCCCATGTAATTGTTCAGCCAGTATAAAATATCTTTTATTCATACTTGTCCTGCAACAGCATAAACAATAGCAATGATGCAGGGCAGACAACAACAGAGAGCAATGTCAATCAAGCATGCCAAAACAACACAGAAGATGGCAAAGAAGACATCAAATGCTATAAAGATAACACCCACTCGATTGAATATCGGGGAACCGATTTCAACTATCCGATCATGATACATGATGAGGAGAGCAAGAACTCTGCAAGGTATGCGAGACAATAATAAGTTTTGTAGTATCCATAAGACGTGGTTATCTAGCCAATCACACTCATGTCTTACTCAACTCCCAAACTAACTAAAACAATTTCCTACAATGCCATGAATGTTATAAAATGAAAAAAAAGAGAAATTAAAACAACTCAAGATTACATATACAACGTAAAAGTGAGTTGATGTATGTTGAGTTAACAAACCTCAATAATATCACGCCATTCCTCTCCCGACAACTGAAAAAGAAAAAAACAAATAACCACTCAGATATTAGTGTGTAAATGAGCTACAAATTCAGTAAAAACACATATAAACCTTCAAATAAAAAAAGTAAAACTCCGAACATATAAAAACGACAAAATTCACAAAGAAATCTAACATCAAATTAAACAAAGTCATAAAAATGCAGGAGATGAATTTCAAATATCAGTAAAATGTTTAGTGCAAACCATACATCGGCCAACATGTCCTGCACGAATGATATCCCTCACGCCCACCCGTCTGCTCTGCGAAAGTGGTGCAGCGAGCATCCGTCATCTGGATTGCCAGTGGAAAAGCTAACAGTCAGTAGATAATAATTACAAAACTTAATATATAACATAAAATTGTTGGGGTTGAAAAAAGTGACATGCATGTGTTGTCGCTCATCATGTTCATTCTTGGATGTTTCATCGGCAATCAGACCCACCTGAAGTTCAAATATTCAGTAAATAGCACATAATCAACAACAAGATTATTCTTCCCGTTATAGAGATTTACTTGATTCAAATCTCACCTTTGTCAATTCCTATATTTATATATAAAAATAAAGAAAACTGCTTTATAAGATGTAATCTGGTACTGATATTAGCAAATGATTTTTTTTATTAAAGATTTCAACCATATTGCTTATACAATTTCATAAAGAAATATATATATATATATATATATATATATATATATATATATATATATATATATATATATATATATATATATATATATATATATATATATATATATATATATATATATATATATATATATATATATATATATATATATATATATATATATATATATAATAACATTTATAATTATTATTATTATTATTATTATTATTATTATTATTATTATTATTATTATTATTATTATTATTATTATTATTATTATTATTATTATTATTATTATTATTATTATTATTATTATTATTATTATTATTACTTATTATCATTATCATCGTTATTATTATTATTATTATTATTTTAGGAGACAGAGGATGAAAGGATGAGGATGCTCATGAGAGACAGAGATCTGGGTGCTAACTTTAACTAGATTAAGTAATAAACTCTTAGGAAACATAGTAAAATAGTAGATCAATTAATCAGGACTGACGTGGACACTCTATTCTAAACAAAGAAAATATTACATTAAAAAAAATGTTTAATTGTAATTTTGAAATTTTTATTTAATTTTTTTTTTATTTTCTTATTTTAAAAATCATTATTTTAGTTTTTTTTTAAGATTTCTTGTGAATTTTGTCTTTTCATTTAAAAATTATAAATTTTGGTTTATTTTTTAAGTTTTAAATTGTAATTTAGTCTCTTTTTTAATTTTGTTGATGATGAAAAAGAGATTAAAATTTAAAATAAAATTTAAAAAGATGACTAAAATTATAAAATTAAATTTAAACAAGAGACTAAAATCATGATTTTTATAATGAGGAGACGGAAATCAAAATAAAACTTAAAAAGAATTAAAATAGTGGGTTTCAAAAATAGAGGAATCAAAATTAAGAAAAAAGATTAAATAAGAAGGTCAAAGTTACAATTAAACTTATTATATAAAAAAAGTCACTTGTTTTAATTTCCAGTTTATTAAATACAAATATTTTTAAATAAAAACATTTCTTTTTTAATTTTTAAACCAGTACTCCCGAGACATTTGTTAGCATTTTCTTAGTTTATATTATATAATAGTTATAATAATAGTACATATTATTATAATCTGTCCCCCACTGTGTAACAAACATATAAAAGAAAAATCCAAAGTTGATTATAATTGTTTAAAATAATTAATTTTAAAAAATAAAAATAAAGTGCCTTGAAGCATTTTTGTTCAATGCTTATCTCATTGCTTCAGAAAAAGGGTGCTCGTGCTTCTCACATGATATATTATAGTAGTAATTAATTGATGATAATTAGTTGGTGGCGCAGAAGCTGCGCGTCGTTGGTGTGTCAAATTGTATATAAAATACATTAGTGTGGATCGCATGCAAGCCAACCTATATATTTAATTATTATGCGCCTTTTATTTTGACCTATAAGCTCATCAAAATTTCATTGTTGTAAAAAAAAACGTGTAATAAACCGAGTGGTCAAAAAAAACAATTGCCAATTTATAGAATGGTGTTAAGTTTAGATTAAGAAATAATTTCAAGATTAAACTTTCATGAGATGGTTGAGTTTAGATTAAGTAAAACAATGATAGAATGTAAATATTTTAAGATTAAACTTTCAATTTAGTAAATATTTTGTCAATGAGATTAAAGACTAATGAAATGATATTTTATATAAGTACAATGATAATTATTATCTTTTCATGTCACCCCCATTTTAGATGATCATTTTGAAATTAATATTGTGAAATGAATGTATGTTGAGATATTTGGTATAGTTGAAGTTGATTTGGTAGTCTATTTAATGTATTTTCTCTATCTTAAATTATAAGAAAATTTATTTTTTCAGATTCATTGAATAATTAATGTATTTGATATATATATATAGATTAGATATATTAATTATTTAATTAATCTAAAAAATAAATTTCTATTATAATTTGGGACTGAGGGGAGTACAAGTTAATTGTATATAAATAGACTAGTTTATAAATCAGTTTGTAACAAATTCAATTCGATAATACAATTCTTATTCTCTCTCTTTCTCTTCTCACTAAAAGTGTCTCACGCACTAACAAATTAGTATCTAGAGCTCCAGTTAAATTCTTGATCGTGTTTTTAGATTCACACGTTAGAGATAGTGTTTTCGAGATCGTGGATTGTTGATAATCAATCGTTGTGAAGATGAATGATATTAATGGCATTCTAAATTCTCTTCCAATTCTTGACGACAAGAATCAGATTCAATGGAGAAAACATATGCAATCTCTGTTTTGGCTTCATGAAATCCTATAAGTGGTTACTAATGGCGTTCCCGCGTTGGCTACAAATGCAGTCGACGCACAGAGAACTCCTCACAACGAAGCCAAGAAGAAGGATTGCAAGGCTGCGTATTACATTCAAACGGTGGTAGATTCGGTGAACTTCGATAAAATTTCTCATGTTGACTCGGCATATGAGGCATGAGATATTCTTGTTAAGTATTATGAAGGAGGTGAGAAAGTCAAGGTTGTCAAGTTGCAAATCTTGCAACGACAATATGAATTGTACGTCGATGGGAGAATATGAAAAGATTGCAGGTTATGTATCGAAGGTGCAAAAACGTATCCATCTCATAAAGGATTGTGGTAAAACCCTAATTGATAATATGATAGTTGATAAGGTAATGTGTATGTTGACCTTTCACTTTGATCATGTTATCGTAGCTATTCAAGAATCCAACAATCTTGAAACCCTAAAATTAGAAGATCTGGTTAGTTCGTTGGAGGTGCGTGAGATTAGGATTGTCGAGGAAAAAATGAGGTTCAAGACTCGATACAAGCACTGCAGGCTCAGTCTTGGAAAAATAATGGTGATTCCAACAAATTCAAAGGCAAAATCGACATGACACGGAGCAAAAAGTCTTTGTCGAATCCTCACAAGAATAAAGTCGATGATTGGGTTTCTGAATCCTCGAAAAGAGGAAAAGGAGATTCTTATCAGAAAGACAAAAAAGAGAAGAAAAAAAGTGTGTAGTGCTATAACTTTGCAAAGTGGGGTCACTCAACCAAGCATTATTGGTACATGAAATATAAGGGATCGATAAAAGGCAATGACATGCGGATTTTGCACGTCAAGATTCAGATGAGTCTGATGATATGGTGGTTATGGTTGTAATCGCATATAACCATGTCGAATCCAAGATTTGGTTCCTCGACTCTGGTTGTTCAAATCACATGAATGGTCGAAAGGAGCTGTGGTTAGTAAATTTCGACGAGTCGAAGAAGAGCAAAGTTAAGCTTGCTGATAATAGTTCATTGCAAATAGAAGGTATTGGTGACATTGTTATTCAAATGAGCAATGAAGCTAAAACTTTGATCAAAGATGTACTTTATGTACCTGGCATGAAGTGCAATCTACTATGTGTTGGACAACTAGTCGAAAAAGTTTTCTCAGTCATCATGAAAGATGGAGCTTTAGAATTGTTCGACGCCCATAACAATTTGGTCTTAAAATCTTTGTTATCAGGGAATTGGATGTTTTAAGACTCGAATCAGTTCGACAGAGGTACGATGCTTGAAAATAGTTGTCAACCACAAGGATATTTGGTTTGTGGAATTTGAGGTTTGGCCATCTGAATTTAAGGTCACTCAATCAGCTGATTACTCAAGAGATGGAAAATGGAATACCAAGTCTTGTGATGCCTGACAAACTCTGTAAAGGTTGTTTAGTTGGAAAGCAATCCAGAAATTCTTATGTTTCAACTATGCCAATGAGATTCTCCTGTATACTCGAAGTTGTACATTCAGATGTATATGGCTTTTTTGAGGAGCATACCATTGATGGAAATAAATATTTTGTTTTGTTTGTCGGTTAGTATAGTTGAAAACTCTGGATCTATTTGATCAAGCGAAGAAATTGATGAAGTCGAAGTTGATGAAATTGCAAATATTTTGGTTGAACTCGAAACAGTTGTTGTCATTCCTGACACAGTCAAAGTCAAAGAGGGTATATCCAGCACAAGTCAAAGACCTCAAAGAACTAGAGTTTTTCCAACAAGACTTCAAGACTATGAAGTGACTGGTGATGGGTGAAGTAACACCGGATGGAGAAATTAGTTCATTTTGATTTACTTATAGGTGTTGAACCAATCAACTATAGCGAGGCTTTAAAGAATAAACAATTGAAGTCAACTATGGTCTAAGTACAGACAATTGAAAGAAACAACACATGGGAGTTAGTCATATTGCCAACACACACAAAAGTTATCGAAGTAAAGTGAGTGTTCAAGTTGAAACACAATGTTGATGAGTTGATAGCAAGAAGTAAGGAGATATTGGTAGCTCGAGGATTTTTTTAGATAGCATGACTCGACTACTCTGAAGTACTATGTAACACTCGAGGCCGAAAAGGGCAAGGAGAGGTTGCACCGCATGTAACACTCGAGGCCTAAGAGGGCAAAGGTGGTTGCCACGTCGGAATGAGAGGGATCCCGAGACTATGCATGTGTGAGACTGCATGGTTTAAGGAAGGCTTATAAGGATTAATTGGTACTCCCTAATACCAACAAGATGCATATTCTTTTCAGTAGCTCATTCCATAAGAACTCCATAGTTAAACGTGCTTGACTTGGAGCAATTCTGGGATGGGTGACCTTTTGGTAAGTTTTTCCGAAAAGCGTGTGAGTGAAGACAAATCATGTTAAAAAGACTTATGTTGGTTTGTGGGGTCAGTCGATAATCATGAAAGTAGTCTAGGGTGTTTACAACTGGTATCAGAGCCATACTTCTCCTTGTACGATGTGGTTTGAGGATGAACCATACGGAAGCTGGTGGGAATGTAACACTCTAGGCCGAAAAAGGGCGAGGAGAGGTTGCATCACATGTAACACCCGAGGCCTAAGAGGGAAAAGGTGGTTGCCACATCGAAATGAGAGGATCCTGAGGCTATGCATGTAAGGGACTGCATGGTTGAAGGAAGGCTTATAAGAAATAATTGGTACTTACCTAATACCTAATAAGATACATCTTCTTTTCGGAAGCTCGTTCCATAAGAACTCCACAGTTAAGTGTGCTTGACTTGGAGCAATTCTGAGATGGGTGACCTTCTGGGAAGTTTCTCGGAAAGCATGTGAGTGAGGATAAATCATGCTGAAAAGACTTGTGTTGGTTTGTGGGGTCAGTCGGTAATCCTGAAAGCAATTTGGGGCATTACTACTTGCACCTGTCACAAGATTGAATACTGTTCGACTAGTGGTAGCCTTTGCATGCAAGCAAAGATGGTCGATATTTCACTTAAATATGAAGTCAACATTTCTGAATGGTCCTTTAGACGAAGAGGTCTATGTCACACAACCTCATAAGTTTGTGATTCAGAAGGAAGCGAGTAAAGTATATAAATTAATATTAGAGCCATACCTCTCCTAGTACGATGTAGTTCGAGGATGAACCATGCGGAAGCTGGTGGGCATGTATGGGGCTGCATGGTTGAAGGAAGGATTATAAGAATTAATTGGTACACCTAATACCAACAAGATGCATCTTCTTTTCGGTAGATGCACAAAATGCTTTATGGCCTCAAGCACGCACCTAGGGCATGGAACAAGAAGCTCGAGTCATACTTAGTCGAAGATATAACAAGAAGCTCGGTGTGAGTGAAGACAAATCATGTTGAAAAGACTTGTGTTGGTTTGTGGGGGTCAGTCGATAATCATGAAAGTAGTCTGGAGCATTACAAATGGTATCAGCAGCCATACCTCTCCTAGTACGATGTAGTTCGAGGATGAACCATGCAGAAGCTGGTGGGCATGTAACACTCGAGGCCGAAAAGGGCGAGGAGAGGTTGCATCACATGTAACACCCGAGGCCTAAGAGGGAAAACGTTGGTTGCCACAGTTGAAATGAGAGAGATCCTGAGACTATGCATGTATGGTACTGCATGGTTGAAGGAAGGCTTATAAGAATTAATTGGTAACTACCTAATACCAACAAGATGCATCTTCTTTTCGGTAGCTCATTCCATAAGAACTCCACAGTTAAGCATGCTTGACTTGGAGCAATTCTGAGATGGGTGACCTTCTGGGAAGTTTCTCGGAAAGCATGTGAGTGAGTCCAAATCATGCTGAAAAAGACTCGTGTTGGTTTGTGAGGTCAGTCGGTAATCCTGAAAGCAGCTTGGGGCATTACAACTTGCACCTATCACAAGATTGAATATTGTTCGACTAGTGGTATTCTTGGCATGCAAGTAAAATATGGTCGATATTTCACTTAAATATGAAGTCAACATTTCTGAATGGTCCTTTAGACAAAGAGGTCTATGTCACACAACCTCATAAGTTTTGTGAATCAGAAGGAAGCGAGTAAAGTATATAAATCGGTATGAGATCCATACCTATCCTAGTGTGATGTGGTTCAAGGATGAACCATGCGGAAGCTGGTGGGCATGTAACACTTGAGGCTAAAAAAGGCGAGGAGAGGTTGCACCACATGTAACACCCGAGGCCTAAGAGTGCAAAGGTGGTTGTCACATTGAAATGAGAGGGATACTGAGACAGTGCATGTATGGGGGCTGCATGGTTGAAGGAAGGCTTATAAGAATTAATTGGTACTACCTAATACCAACAAGATGCATCTTCTTTTTGGTAGATGCACAAAATGCTCTATGGCCTCAAGTACGCACATAGGGCATGGAACAAGAAGCTCAAGTCATACTTAGTCGAAGGTATAACAATCATTTGCTTATATGTTGATGACTTAATGGTAAATGGAAATAGAATGTAGAATTTGTCGAAGTTCAAAGAGTTGTTGATGAAGGAATTTGAAATGACAGATCTAGGAAAATTTTCTTATTTCTAGGCATACAATTTCAAATGTCGAAGCAAGGTATGATGTCACATCGAAATGAGAGGGATCCTGAGGCTATGCATGTATGGGACTACATGGTTAAAGGAAGGCTTATAAGGATTAATTGGTACTACCTAATACCAACAATATGCATCTTCTTTTCGGTAGCTCATTCCATAAGAACTCCACAGTTAAGTGTGCTTGACTTGGAGCAATTTTGAGATGGGTGACCTTTTGGGAAGTTTCCGAGAAAGCGTGTGAGGTGAGGAAAAATCATGCTGAAAAGACTCGTGTTGGTTTGTGGGGTCAGTTGGTAATCGTGAAAGCAATATGGGGCGTTACAACTTGCACCTGTCACAAGATTGAAGACTGTTCGACTAGTGGTATCCTTGACATGCAAGCAAAGATGGTGATATTTCACTTAAATATGAATTCAACATTTTTTGACATGGTCCTTTAGGCGAAGAGGTCTATGTCACACAACCTCATAAGTTTGTGATTCAGAAGGAAGCGAGTAAAGTATATAAATTGATGGTAAATGGAAATAGATTGGAGAATTTGTCGAAGTTCAAAGAGCTGTTGATGAAGGAATTTGAAATGACAGATCTGGGAAATTTTTCTTATTTTCTAAGGCATTGCAATTTCAAATGTCGAAGCAAGGTATGATGTCACATCGAAATGAGAGGGATCCTGAGGCTATGCATGTATGGGACTACATGGTTAAAGGAAGGCTTATAAGGATCAATTGGTACTACCTAATACCAACAAGATGCATCTTGTTTTCGGTAGCTCATTCTATAAGAAATCCACAGTTAAGTGTGCTTGACTTGGAGCAATTTTTAGATGGGGTGATCTTCTGGGAAGTTTCTGGGAAAGCGTGTTGAGTGAGGATAAATCATGCTGAAAAGACTTATGTTGGCTTATGGGGTCAGTCGGTAATCCTGAAAGTAATATGGGGCGTTACAACTTGCACCTGTCACAAGATTGAAGACTGTTCGACTAGTGGTATCCTTGACATGCAAGCAAAGATGGTCGATATTTCACTTAAATATGAATTTAACATTTCTGAATGGTCCTTTAGACGAAGAGGTCTATGTCACACAACCTCATAAGTTTGTGATTCATAAGGAAGCGAGTAAAGTATATAAATTGCACAAAATTCTCTATGGCCTCAAGCACGCACCTAGAGCATGGAACAAGAAGCTCGAGTCATACTTAGTCGAATTGGTATTTGTAAAATGCAAGTGTGAGTATGGTGTTTATGTTCAGGTTGTAGCACAAGACATAACTATCATCTTCTTATATTTTGATGACTTGATGGTAAATTGGAAATAGATTGGAGAATTTGTCGAAGTTCAAAGAGTTGGTGATGAAGGAATTTGAACTGACAGATTTGGGAAAATTGTCTTATTTTCTAGGCATGGAATTTCAAATTTAGAGAAGCAAGGTATGGTGTTGCATCAAAATAAGTATGTAAAAGAGATACTCAAGATATTCATGATGGATGATTCGACTCCAGCATCTTCACCCGTCGAACCAAATTTAAAGTTGGAGCATGGAGAGGAAGACAAAGTCGATGTAACTTTATTTAAACAAATAGTTGGATCTCTAAGGTAATGTCTACAATAGTCGAGTTGATATAAGTTTCACAGTCAGATTAGTGAGCAGATACATTAGTGAACAAAGGGTGTCACACATGAAGGCTTCAAGAAGAATTCTGAGATACTTAAAAGCATCGATAAACTATAGAATTCTATTTTGACAAGATTCTGAAAGCAAAGAAGCTATAATTACTTGTTTTTCATATGTTGATTGGTGTGGAGGATAAAGGAAGATCGAAGAAGCACAACTGGTTATTTTTTTCAAGTATTTGGTTCCCCAATCTCATAGTTCTTGAGAAAGCAATATGTGGTGGCATTATCATCGTGTGTAGGGTTGAATATATAGCAGGATCCTATGTTGTGTGTCTAGCAATTTGGATCAGATCTGTGTTAGGAGAGATCGAGGTTGAAGTAAAGAAACCTATAGTGATGCAAATTGATAACAAGTCATCCATTGATCTTACAAAGAATCCAATTTTGCATGGAATAAGTAAGCATATCGAAGCTAGATTTCACTTCTTAAGGGAGAAGGTAAATTGAGGTGAACTTGAAGTAAGATATTGCTTTAGTGAAGCACAATTGCTCGGCATTTTCACCAAATGATTAAAGATCGACAAATTCCTAAATTTTAGAAAGAAATTAGGAATAGTTCATATCGACTATGATTAGCGTAGGTCTGACAACATAGTTTATAGGGGGTATGTTAAGATATTAGGAATAATGCAAGTTGTAATCCAAGCTCAATTCCAATTAGGGTTTGTTAGTCTACTTAGTGTACACGTTAGTTATATATAAAATATATTGGTTTGTAAATCATTTTTTCACAATTCAATCCAATAATACAATCCTTATTTTCTTATTCTCTCTTTCTCCCCTCACTAAAAGTTCCTCACATACTAACAAATGTAAAACTATTTTATACGAGAAATTCTATTTGAACTATTTTTACATATTTAATTTAATAATTTATTTTTCTTAAACATATTGAATGTGTGTGACACTAAATGTACTCATGTGTGTGACACTAGCTCCTAATTTTTATAAAACATTAAAATTAATTGCTACGGATACATATGGTTGTCTTATTGATACGAATGTGAGTTGAAGTTATATTGCTTAAAGAAAATGGAGATTAAAACTTTATAAGTAAGATGAATCATATATAAATGTGAGAAAAGTCACATTATTTAGAAAAAATTAAGGTTTTGGGGTGAACATGGGGGTGTTTATCTCATTTTTAGTGTTTTTCTTGACTCAATAAAAATACTCCTCCTCATAATCCATCAATGGTATCAAACATGATGATTCAAGTAATAGATCTATCACTTGTATGTTCTTCTTGACCTAATAGAATGCTCCTCCTCATGATCCATCAGTGGTATCAGAGCCAGTGATTCGAGTAAGAGATCATTTCTTTATATCAAAAGTCTTTTTAAACATGATGGTGGTCTGACGATGTGTTTCATTAAAGTTCTCACGACATAATAATGTGTTGTCTATCTCACTTGTGTGTTTCTCATGATCTAATATAAATCTATCATACTAGAAAATAATATGCTTTAGGTTAATACAAAAATACCATTTGCCTTGATTTATCAATCTCTTTTTTTAGGGTATACCATGTCCACCGAAATATTCCCAAATTTAATTAATTTTTTAAACAAAATAATTAATGCTTATTTGGATTCCAAGTAAACACTGTTCATATTCTTGCGAGATACACAAAATTCAAATTGAATGGTATTACTATTGTATTATTTTGTTTCCTTTTCCAACTTATTAAACCCAATACTTCATTTTTTTATTCTTTCAAAAAACACACGTTATATCAAAAAACCTATATGTGCTCTCAGACCACACCCTCTCTCTCTCTCTTCTCTCTCTCTCTCTCATCTCTCTCTCTCTCTTCTCTCTCTCTCTCTCTCTCATCTCTCTCTCTCTCTCTCTCTCTCTATCTCTCTCTCTCTCTCTCTCTCATCTCTCTCTCTCTCTCTCTCTCTCTCTCTCTCTCTCTCTCTCTCTCTCTTCTCTCTCTCTCTCATCTCTCTCTCTCTCATCGCCTCGCCCTCTTTTCTCTCCTTCTATCTTTTTTTTCTCTCTCTTTATCTTCTTCTTCTTTCTTCTTCCTCTTCTTTTACAAACCGCTAATGTTGTTTTTGTTTTCTTCTTCAATTTTTCAAGGATTTTACTTCAACATAGATGAATCTAACGCAAGGTACGTTTTCTTCAACGATTTTCGACAGGTTAATGATTTGTGTTCTTGACTAATTAACTCTAGTTTTTTTTTCCATTATTTTTGGTTACTGTGATCTTCAAGGAGAATGTTTTTGGGGAATATTTATTATTAAATAGATGCTACCATTATAGAGATTATTGCTTGATTAAAATTGACCATGTTTTTCTTTTATTTCTTAAATGAAATATGTATATTTGCAATTGAGCTGAAATTTGGTTTATATACTTCTTATGAATTTGCTTTATTTTGATCTGTCTTAATGTTTTAGATGCTAGAAACCATCCGACTTGAAGGACACACATTCCCCGTAATTGGTAAGAACCTGTTATCATAATTATTAAGACTGATATCTGTTTACCAGGAAAATTGGAAACAACTGCTAATCTTCCAAAAAAAGTTATTTTGGTTACTTGCATGATCAATCAATTTGATCCTAGGACATATGCTAAGTATTTTTGGGGTTTGATAAGAAGTATTAACATTGTTAATGAACAAGTTTGACTGGACACAAAGAGTAAGGCTTGGATAGGTTTAAATGCACAGGAATGAAGGTAAAAACTTGGTAAAAACCGCAAGTAAAGTACATGATAAAGTAAATTTGCAGTAATTTAAAAGGTTGTGTAATGGTAAATGTTATACCCCAAAATTTGCCCTCCCATATTCCTCAAGAAATTGCCAAGCCAAGCTACAAAATTCCCCCAAGGGTTGTGCAGTGCAACAGTCTCCCATACAGTCAAAATTAGGGTTTTGAGTCTGATCAAGAAAAGGAAGTTTTCAAAGGCTCAATCAAGTCTCATATGTTTACAAACATGGTCAAGTATCCTCATATCAAGTTTCAAGGCATTCAGCTCAAGATTGCACAGTCAAAACCCTAAATTGCACTACAGTCAACTGTAGGGGCAAAATGGTCATTTGGCAGTCAAAAGTTCAAATTTTTGGTCAATATATCATTTTGAAGCCACAAACATCATTTGATCAATGCTTGATCATGATTCTCAAAATTTGGCTCAGAAATCATCAAAGATGCAAAAGTTGCTATATTTGGACAGCTGAAAAAAGTCAACTGAAATTGACCAGGGCATAACTTTCACATGGATTATCAGAAAAATTCCATCCAAAGCTCATTTTGAAGAGAAAGACATTTCCTACAACTCATCTTCATACTTCAAGTCCAATAAATGCTCTCACAAAAAGTTATCAATTTCAACATTACAGGTCATTTTCAAAAGTCAACAAAAAGGGACTTTAAGTCAAAGACCATAACTTGAGATTGGTAAATCAAAATGACATGGGAATAAAGGCATTGGTTAAAGGACTCAAAGACCTTTCCAAAATGTCCAAGAACATGTGAAAAGCTTAAAAATTGAGCAAGTTATGCCTTGTAGAAGTTGGGAAATTTTGTGAAATGGCAAAAGTCAACTATCCTTGAAAATCCAATTTTTGACAAAAGGGCCCCATTTTTTCCACTTGGTTCATCCTTGTCATGCCACACACGTGTCCCATGGTTAATTTCAAGACCAAATATTGATTTTTCCATTTTATTTAATTTTTAATAATTTAATTCATTTTAAATCTTTGAAAATTCAAATAAAATTCAAAAACCAATGGAATAGTGTCATGTGAACTTGAACAATTTCCATGTATCATGGGCCAATTCAAAAACTCAGGCTAGGGTTAAGTTTCACACTAGGTCTAGGTCTTGGCTAAAAAGGAGGGAAAATGGTTAAGGGTGGAAACCCTAGGACTAGTTCTTTCCTAAGCATGAATTAAGGTCAGTTAGGAAGCCAATTCTATTCCATTATGATCACTGAGTCCAACCCTAACCATAACACAGCAAAAGGCTCGCTCAAAAGCTGATTGGAACTTTGAAAAATTAGCCATATAAGTCAAAACTGAAATCAAGGTTAGACAGAACTTTAGGCCTTAATTCTTTTTCCATTAGCATCCTGGACAAATTCTGAACGCATCTCAATCGCTAACATCAACCAAAACACCCTGAAACGGTAGCTACAAGTCAAACTGTGAAGCAAAAAATTTCAAATCGCATAGCATAATTCAAGCATTTTCTTTCATTTTTATTTATGTATTCATGATCACAATGATGTTTCTGAGCTAACCATGGTGTTTGATTTCATTTTTGTTGATCATACGCGAATCTACCATTTTCGAATATTAGGGTTACAGGTTGCTTGAATTAGGGCTTTTGCATAGAGGTAAAATTAGGATTTCAGAGCAACACCATCACACTCAACGCATCTGGACGAAAAGATTCATACACTCGCGCCTAATTTATATTTGGAAACAAGCTAATCGCTATTTTTCTGTAGCTAGCTTTAAGCCACACATGAAAAATCGTGGCCAATGTGTTTTGTTTTTACAGGGATGAAGATGATGGTGTCGTGTCACACAGGGACAGGCTAGTTCAAATTAGCGCGCGTTTTGATTATTATGCATTGGTTTTGTTTTTTATTATTTGTTAACCATAATATATTAAATGAAACACAAATGGCTCAGTGGCCAGGGATACGCGCATGTGACCTTCAAGACCTAGGTTCAAGTCCCAGGTCTGGCAAAAGTTCAATGTTATTTTTCAATGTAAAATCTTATGCAGGCACGTTCTTGAGGACCACCATACGTCCTCCTCATTTAATGTCCACGCGTCTACAATGATCAGATCAATGGCCAAGATTCAAGGCGCAGCATACATCAGGTCAACGCGTTGGTACAGGATCCAGAAAGTCAATAAGATTCAAGCAAATGGGCCTTAATCTCCCAGGCCTGCACCTCACAATTTTGGGGTCTACCCCCCCTGGTTTGCTTTATTATTTTTTATTCTTTCTTTAATTGTTCTTTTTATTTCTTTTATTTGCTATTTATTTAATTAATTTATTTTCACATAAATAATATAAAAACCTTCAAAAATCAGAAAAGACCAAAAAAGAATATAATTTTTATTTTAATCATTTTCTAAATAAATATTTGTAATTATTTAGTTTTAATTAGGTTTTCAAATTTAATTCTTTTAATAATAAAAATCCAAAAAAATAGAATTTAGGTTTAATAACTTTTTATTTTCTTTTTTAATTTTCCTTTTTTTTTCAGAATAATAATATTATTTATTTATTTTCATAAATTAAAAATTGTACATAAATTAATTTAGAATTAAATTAGGTTAGAAATTAAATCTTTTTCTTAATAACTTAAAAAAACATTAGAACTAGGGTTTAGCATTTTAGTTTAATTAATTTGTCTTTTTTCTTTTAAATCTAAAAAACACAAAAATACTATTTTTCATTTAATTTTAATTTTAGATTCCTTGATTAATTTTAATTGTTTGTAAAAGGGTCCAACGCCCTAGTTTTGTTTAATCTCTTTATTTCGCGCATTTATTTTATATTGTTTAAATAATTCTGTATATCTCCCAAAGCCCTGTAATTTAAATTTCTCGCACTTTTATTTATTCGCTTTATTTATTTTTAGTCAAATCGGGTTCGGTTTATTTTGGCGATGTGGACCCGCGCCGTTTGTAATAGTTTAGATTTATTTTTTCGCAAACTATATAACTGTTAACAATAACATGAAAGAATGAATGCCCAAAAATAAAATCGAATCGTTAGATCACCAATGCATGACAAGACAAACAATAAACTGAAAATGACACACAATTCGCACACACCACCCCTAGGGTACGCCTCACTGTTGTCTTTCGAAAGGTGATCGTCGAGTATAAGACGTCTTAGTAAGTCCTTATGTTCCATTGATCTAGTTGCCTCGAAACAAGTTGCCTCGGAATGGTTGCCTCGGAATAAAAGATCAATGGCATAAGGGTAGCTTCTAAGGTATCTTCCTATTGCTCTGGTGATCACCATGTCCCTAAAACTCGAATTGACCCGAACCCCTCCAATGGTGGTGCTACCTACCTCTCAATGGTGGGATGGCACTACTTTAAAGGACATTTACACAGACGAATTCCTTAGGGTAGGTAGGTTCTCAAGGATACTTGCTCTAATTTCAAACAAATCAAAACCTCTTATCACCAACACATTTTCAAAAGCTTTCAAAAGCAAATTTTTCAAACACTACTGACATACGAGTCGAACTGAAATTTTTCAAAGAAACTTTTTAAACCCACATTGAAAAGCAAACAAACATTTTTGAAAACACATTGAGCAAGTATCTAAGAGCCCATGGATAACCATGGATAGAAAGGGTGCTAACACCTTCCCTTCCTATAACCTACCTCCCGAACCGAGAGCAATCTCTTTAAGGAATTTTTCTGTGCTTTTGTCCTTTCCAATTGGAGAAAATAAAAGACGGTGGCGACTCTTGCTTACCGCGACATTTCGCGAACCAGCGTTAAACAGTCAGTTCCAGATCCACCGATCACAGAACTGGCGACTCTGCTGGGGATATCTTAAAGTGAGGTGTACCTTAGGGCTAGTACATAACTGTGTTTTCAATTGTTTTCCTTGTATGCTTTAAATTGTGGGTTGCTTGGGAGTTCTATAGATCCTAACCCGGATCTGGGGGATACCTTCTTAGAAAGTAGCAACAAGGCTGTGAGGGAACTGTGCGGGGTATACCGACATGGTTGAAGCAGTCTGCTACGTTGATGTGGCACTTTGGTGTGTACCGGTAACCCTTGAGTCAGTCAAGGAGAGTACGGGGCCTCCATGTGGTGTCATGAAGCATCAACAGACCTTAGGAACCTTAATTGAACCATCTTGGCCTCTTTAGGGTAGTGAGATAACTGACTTTGGTGCAGTCCGAGGTTGGTTGATACTCGATACTACACTCAATTGAGGGTTGCTTTCCTGGAATATTTCGGTCGCCAGTTCAGTGGCTAAATCGAAACGATGAACAATGAAAGCAATCCCATGATATTGGGAACCTTAGAACCCGATTACTTTGATTAGGACAGGTTGAACCCACCAACTTCAAGAGGGTACTACCCAGACCCCATGCTGGCCTTAAACCTTAAGGGCCTGTCTTGTGTGCCTTGTGTGCCTTACATGTTTGTCTTTGTAAATATCTGTGTTTAATCATAGCATCATGACATCATCCAGCATCATATGCATTGACTAACCATTTCAGGGGTTCGAATTTTCATCTTTGTTCTTGTTTTGTAGGGCATGGAAACTGTTCGTAGAAAGACAATCCCAATCAGTCTTGTAAGGATCCCTCCTCAGCTTAAGGAGCTTATATCCAGGATTCCCGAGAACTCTTCATTCAGTGAAAGGCATGGAAGCCTCATCAGCTTGGTCAACACCAACATTGAGGAAGATATGATAAAGGTCTTGTTCCAATTCTTTGACCCTCTGCATCACTGTTTCACCTTCTTGGACTATCAGTTGGTACCTACATTGGAGGAGTTCTCCCGACTCCTGAAGATCCCTATCCTTGATCAGCTACCCTTCAACGGTACAGAAAAGGAACCTAAGCTTGAAGAGATTGCTAAAGCCTTGCACCTACAGTCATCTGACCTCAAGGGACATTGGGAAGTTAGAAGTGGTATCAAAGGGTTCTTAGCCAGGTTTCTGTTTGAAAAGGCCTATGATTGTTGGAACTCCCTTGACTTACAAGCTTTTGAAGAGGTTGTGGCCCTTCTTGTTTATGGTTTGGTGTTGTTCCCTAACCCAGACCAGCTCGTTGATATCAATGCTGTCCAGATCTTTATGTCCAGGAATCCTATACCTACGTTGCTGGGGGACCTCCTTCACTCATGTTACACTCGAACCATGAGAAAAAGAGGTGTCCTTATGTGTTGCACTCCTCTCCTGGGAAAGTGGTTTATTTCGCACCTTCCACAATCAGTCCTGAAGAACGAGCGGGGTTTGAGATGGTCACAACGGTTGATGACTCTTACACATGCAGATATACATTGGTGCCCTAGGTCCAGAGAAGATGTCACTATCATTTATCGTTGCGGGGAGTATCCTAATGTTCCTTTACTTGGAATCAGAGGGGGTATTACTTATAGTCCATGCCTGGCTTGGAGACAATTTGGTTATGCTCGGAGGGATGGTCCTCATGACATGTTGATTCCTGACATAGTTTTTGACTTCGACAACGATACTCAAGGACTTTGCCAGAGATTTATCAGAGCTTGGAGGATGCCTAGTAGGATAGACAGCAAGACACTGGGGCACAGGAACTCCATCCCTTTGGAGCCTTACCTCAAGTGGGTACGAGCCCGCTCTCAGAAGTTAGTAATGCCTTATCCCCACATGCTTCCAGTAATCAAAGAGCCTGCCTTGGAAGGAGAGGTGTCTCATGTTATTCAGCACCCTGATATGCCCACATCCTGGGAAGAGATGCAGAAGAGCTGGATCCAGCTTAAGGAAGAGCGGAATTCTCTTGAGACTAGTTTGCATGCCAGTGAAAAGAAGGTCTTGGAGCTCACCCGCCTGTTGCATGAGGAAAGGAATCTCAACACTTACATAGCTCCAAAGAAGATGCGCAACATATTTTGGGATTGATTTGATCTTTTTGTACTTTTGCCCATGAGGCTTTGATGTATTAAACAATGATTTTCTTAATAATAACGTGTGTTCCTTTTGGTCTATAACAAATTTGAATTTTCGAACTCTTGAATGCATCGCATAAACACATATCATTCATCATGTGCATCATAGGTCCTCTTCTTTTCAGGTTGTTTACCGTTCTTCGCTGTTTATTTCAGCATCATGAACCCTGAATCATCAACCGAGGCATCTATCAAGGCTCTTCAGGCGCAGAACGTCCAATTTCAGGCGCAAAACGCCCAATTTCAGGAGCTGATCAAGGGCTTGGCTCAGGGTCAACAAGAGTTGAAGACCATGTTGTTGAAGAAGACTAAGAAGAAGAGGAGGACTGTGCTATTTAGCACTGGGCGCAGACTCGGGAACACTTTGGTTGAAGCTGAAAGGACTCCTCCATCTGTGACGGAAGGTAGTCACCAAGAAAGGGAGGTCACTACTCCTGTGGGCTCTGATACTGAAACAGACTTCAACGACGAACAGTACCCTCCTGCTGAAGACCGGTACAAACAGCTGGAAGACAGATTGAAGGCTATGGAATTTCAGCGGGTGCCTGGATTGGATTTCGGAGACTTGGGGTTATCTACTGGAGTGGTGATCCCCCACAAGTTCAAAACACCTGCCTTCGTGAAGTATGATGGGGCTTCCTGTCCCAAGATGCACCTCCGTTCTTATGTAAGGAAGATCCAGCCTTACACAGCAGACAAGAACCTTTGGATCCACTTCTTCCAGGAGAGTCTTTCAGGGACTCACCTCGATTGGTTCTATCAGCTAGATGGAATCAGCATTCGTAACTGGGAGGATCTGGCCACTACTTTTTACAAGCAGTATCAGTATAATGCCGACCTCGCTCCTACGCGTACCCAGCTCCAGGGTATGTCGCTAGGGTCGGGTGAAGGTTTTAAGGAGTACGCTCAGAAATGGAGAGACCTGGCTGGCAGGGTGCAGCCACCATTGACGGATCGGGAGCTGGTAGATATGTTCTTGGGGACCCTATCTGGTCCATTTTTCAATCATCTCATTGGTAATTCCTCTGCTGGGTTTACTGATCTGATCCTGACTGGTGAAAGGATCGAGGCCGGTATAAAATCGGGGAAGATACAGAAAGTTGCCTCCTCCAGTACTGAGAAGAAACCCTTCAAAAAGGAGGCTAGTGCTGTATATAGCTCCCGAAGAACAGAGCGACCTGAACACCGCCAATCTGTCAGTGCGGTAATGATTGCCAAACCTGCTGCCGCTCCTCAGCCAACTAATCCTCAAAAGTTTGAAAGACCCCGGAGAGAGTTCACCCGGTTAAGCATGACCTTATCACAAATCCTGCCACAGTTGCTATCCACCAATTTAGTGACTGTCAAGGAGGCTCCAAAGTTTCCCAATACTGCATCCCCCAAGTTCAATCCAAATGCTCGCTGCGCTTATCACTCTGATAGCCCGGGGCATAACACAGATGACTGTTGGGCCCTAAGAAATAAGGTTCAAGATCTCATTGATGCAAAGGAAATACAGTTTGAGGCGCCCGAGAGGCCGAATGTTGTAACTGCTCCCATGCCCCAGCATGGGGTGAATGCTGTTGAGGAGGATTTGTATGTAGCTTCGGTGGATGATGTTGCTACTCCGTTGCTGATGGTCAAGAGGAATCTGTTGCTAGCCGGTTTATTTCCGGGATGTAGCGAAAGTTGCCCTCTATGTGTTGCTTCCCCTGCTGGTTGTTCTCTGTTGAAGTCAGGCATCCAAAACCTGATAGATAGTAGAGAGATTTTGTTCAGAAAGACTGTTGTTCCTGCTGCTCCTGTTGAAGAAGTGTCGATCGTTACCATCTTCAACAACCATTCTAAGGCTCCTTCAAAGAAGCCTATACAAATTTTGTCAGTTCACAAGAGTGCTCCCATCACCATTACTGTTCCGGGGCCTATACCCTACAACTCTGATAAGGCTGTCCCATGGCACTATGGGGCGGATGTTTATGTTCTGGGTGTGAAACAAGAGTGCAACATTGATACTGGTGTCTCCAACATCACCGGGCCTGCTAAGGTCACTCGTAGTGGAAGACTGTTCTCGCCAGACATTGCTCCTCCGGCAATTCATAGGCCTTTGATCTTCACACCTGCCAGAGTGCCTGTTTCTCCCCCTGACCAAGTATCCACCCCTGCTACTGAGTCATCTGATACTCGGGGCAAGGGAATCGCTGCTGATATGCCTGCCAGGACGGAGGCACCAAAGACCATTGTTGAGGCTTCCAAGCAGGAAATGGAAGAAATCCTCAAGATAATAAAGAAAAGTGATTTCAACGTTGTGGAACAGCTGGGACACACCCCCTCTAAAATCTCCATGTTGTCACTGCTGCTGTGTTCAGAGGCCCATGCAAAGGCTCTGATTGCTTTCTTAAAGACAGCCCACGTACCCCAAGAGACGTCTGCTGACCAGTTCACCGACTGTGTGGCCAACCTAACCGCTGATAATGGCCTGGGTTTCTCTGATGCCGATCTGACAGCAAAGGGGAAGAACCATAATGATGCCCTGCATGTCTCCATTGAATGCAGGGGCACTACTCTTGCTCATGTGCTGGTTGACACAGGTTCTTCATTAAACGTGCTGCCCAAGAAGGCTCTGGATAGGCTGGATTGTGAGGGTCTAGAGCTCAAACCAACTCACATTGTTGTCCGGGCCTTTGACGGGTCCAAAAGAATGGTACATGGTGAAGTGGACATCCCAATCAGGGTTGGGTCACAGGTATTCGATTCAAAATTCTATGTGATGGACATCCATCCGTCCTATTCTTGTTTGCTGGGTCGCCCGTGGATCCACAAGGCTGGAGCTGTGACTTCCACATTGCATCAGAAGCTCAAGTACCCGGTCAGAGGGAAGATCGTAACAGTGCAAGGGGAAGAGGAGTACATGGTCAGCCACCTCAACTCCTTCAGATATGTAGAAATGGATGGGGAGTTCATTGAAACCCCCTTTCAACATTTTGAGGAAGTACCACAAACCTTGGCAGCAGCAGAAGAAGATGAAGAGGTTTCTCCTATGAAGATGGCCTCCTTAAAGGACGCCCGGGCTGTGATCGAAAAAGGCGAATGTGCAAACTGGGGCAAGCTCCTTGATCTTACTCCTAAGACTAACAAGTTTGGGCTGGGTTTCACCACAGAAGCTCAGAAAGCGGTGCGCAAGGCGAGAATTGGAAGACCTCCTGTGCTCATCACCCACTCAGAAGTGAATGCTGTTGGAGAGGAAGATGAAATAGAAGAGTCAGAGTTCGATAGCTGGATCTACCCGACAACCGGCGGTGGATTGACCAATTGGACTGCTAAAGATTTTACACCCATAACTTTTGTTCCCAAGTAATGAATTTCTTTGTTTTTGATTTGTAATAAACAATAATTTGAGACTATATGGCCCGGTGTCTTACCCGGGGCACCGTGGTTTTTATTTATGAGGGCTTTTGTTTGTCACTATCATATATCATGAATAAAAGCATTGGACGTTTTTCACATTTCAAATTTTGCGCTCCTTTTCTTTCCTTTCTTTACATATTGCAAAACAGCTGTATTTACACACACACTCACTCATACAGGTTTCAATCCACTCTGGATCTCACTGGTAACGACTCTGCTACTGCCAGTTATGACTTCGAAAATCCGATCAACTTAGCCGAAGACGAAGGTGAAGATGATTGCGAAGTGCCTGGTGAACTTGCAAGACTGTTACAACAAGAGGAGAGGGCAATTCAACCCCATGAAGAGCCAGTGGAAATAATAAACTTGGGTACGGAGGAAGACAAGAAAGAGGTGAAGATTGGTGCCAACCTAGAACTCAGCGTGAAGCAACGGTTGACTCAGATGCTGCATGACTATAAAGAAATCTTTGCCTGGTCCTACGAAGATATGCCCGGATTAGATACCGACATTGTGGTCCATCACTTACCAACTAAAGAAGATTTCCCTCCGGTTAAGCAAAAGGTCCGCCGTATGCGTCCAGAGATGTCTGAGAAGATTAAAGCCTAGGTTATGAAGCAGTTTGATGCCGGGTTTCTTGCAGTGACTTCTTACCCTCAGTGGGTTGCTAATGTGGTGCCGGTACCTAAGAAGGACGGCAAGGTCAGGATGTGTGTCGATTACAGGGATCTGAACAGGGCCAGCCCCAAGGATGACTTCCCTCTACCCCACATTGACGTCCTTGTTGATAATACAGCTCAGCATAAAGTGTTCTCTTTCATGGATGGTTTTTCAGGCTACAATCAGATCAAGATGGCACCTGAAGACATGGAAAAGACTACATTTGTTACTCAGTGGGGCACCTTCTGTTACAAGGTCATGCCGTTCGGGTTAAAGAATGCTGGGGCAACCTACCAACGTGCCATGGTTACCTTATTTCATGATATGATCCATCATGAGATCGAAGTGTATGTGGACGACATGATCGCTAGGTCCCAAACTGAGGAAGAGCATCTAGATCATCTGCAGAAGTTGTTTGACCGGTTGAAATTGTACAAGCTGAGATTGAACCCGAACAAGTGCACCTTCGGGGTAAGATCCGGGAAATTACTAGGCTTCGTGGTCAGTGATAAAGGTATTCAAGTGGACCCTGCTAAGGTCAAAGCCATTCAAGAGATGCCAGTTCCTAAGACAGAGAAGGAAGTCAGAGGTTTTCTAGGACGTCTGAATTACATTGCTCGGTTCATCTCACACTTAACTGCTACCTGTGAACCAATCTTCAAGCTGCTGAAGAAAGATCAGGTAGTACGTTGGAATGATGAATGTCAGGCTGCTTTTGACAGAATCAAAGAATATCTCCAAGAACCGCCCATCCTTATGCCACCAGTTGAAGGGAGACCTTTGATACTTTACCTGACAGTGCTTGATAATGCTATGGGGTGTGTGCTGGGGCAGCATGACGAGTCTGGCCGAAAAGAGCATGCCATTTATTACCTTAGCAAAAAGTTTACCGACTGTGAGACCCGATACTCACTGCTTGAGAAAACTTGCTGCGCTTTGGTATGGGCTGCTCGCCGGCTGAGACAGTATATGCTGACTCACACTACCTTGTTAATCTCAAAGATGGATCCGATAAAATACATATTCGAAAAGCCTGCTCTGTCTGGGAGAATCGCAAGGTGGCAAATGATCTTGACGGAATACGACATTCAGTACACAACCCATAAAGCCATCAAGGGAAGTGTATTGGCAGACCACTTAGCTCATCAAGCTGTAGATGACTATCAGTCCATGAACTTCGAGTTTCCGGATGAAAGTATCATGATAGTAACAGACTGTGAAATACCTGGACCGGATGAAGGACCTGAACCAGGATCCCGATGGTCTATGCACTTTGACGGAGCCTCCAATGCTTTGGGAAATGGCATCGGCGCCATAATTGTATCTCCACAAGGTACTCATACTCCACTCACCGCCCGGCTGTGTTTCAACTGTACCAACAACATGGCGGAGTATGAAGCGTGTATTATGGGTCTTCAAGCTGCGATCGACCTGAGGATCAAATTTCTGAGTGTCTTCGGAGATTCCGCTCTCGTGATCAATCAGATCAAAGGAGAGTGGGATACGAAACATCCAAACTTGATTCCTTACAGAGAATGTGTGTTGGCCCTGATCCCCCATTTCACAGAGATAACATTTGAGCACTTTCCAAGAGAAGAGAATCAGTTGGCGGACGCGTTAGCTACAATGTCTTCAATGTTCAAGGTTAAATGGGATAATGAAGCTCCCCGGATCATCATCTGGAAACTGGACGAACCGGCATACTGTTGTGATCTCGAAACCGAATTGGTGACTGAGAAGCCTTGGTACCACGAAGTGAAAAGATACCTAGAAGCTCAGGAATACCCTGAAGGAGCATCTGTCAATGATAAGAAATTCCTGAGGAGGTTTGCAGCCAAGTTCTTTCTTAGCAATGGCATTTTGTACAAGCGAAACCAGGATTCAACCCTACTGCGTTGTGTAGATAAGACTGAAGCAGAAAGAATCATGGAAGAGCTGCATGAAGGGACCTTTGGTACACACTCCAGTGGACATACCATGGCAAAGAAGATCCTACGGGCAGGGTATTACTGGTCTACAATGGAAGCTGACTGTTACCAACATTCCAGGACATGCCACAAATGCCAGATTTATGCAGATAAAGTGCATGTTCCTCCGGTTCCCCTGAATGTTCTGACTGCGCCTTGGCCGTTTGCAATGTGGGGCATAGACATGATCGGTGAGATTAAACCTACGGCATCCAATGGACATCGCTTCATCCTAGTGGCGATTGATTACTTCACGAAGTGGGTTGAGGCAGCATCCTATGCTACGGTAACCAAGACTGTTGTGGCACGGTTCATTCGGCACAATCTGATCTGTCGGTACGGTGTCCCTGAGCGGATTATTACAGATAACGGTACCAATCTGAACAATAAGATGATCGCTGAGCTCTGCAAACAGTTCAAGATACAGCACCACAATTCCTCTCCTTACAGACCGAAGATGAATGGGGCTGTAGAAGCAGCTAATAAAAACATCAAGAAGATCGTGCAGAAGATGACAGTAACGTATAAAGATTGGCACGAGATGTTACCGTTCGCTCTGCATGGGTATCGTACTTCAGCTAGGACGTCAACCGGGGCAACTCCTTTCTCTCTGGTTTATGGCATGGAGGCAGTCTTGCCGATCGAAGTACAAATTCCTTCTCTCCGGATAATGAAGGATGCAAATCTAAATGAAGATGATTGGATCCAGACACGACTTGATCAGCTCAACCTTATTGACGAAAAGAGACTTGCTGCTATCTGCCATGGTCAGACGTATCAGAAACGAATGATCAGGGCATTTAACAAAAAGGTCAGACCACAGGAATATCAAGTCGGGGATCTGGTGATCAAGCGAATCATCCTTCCTCAGAGCGATCCAAGGGGCAAATGGACCCCTACATACGAAGGGCCATTTGTGGTTAAGCATGTGTTCTCAGGAGGAGCGATGATATTAACCAACATGGATGGTGACGACCTTCCTCACCCCGCCAATGCAGACATAGTTAAAAAGTACTACGCATGAAAAAAGACCCGCTAGGCTGACATGCCTAGGCAAAAATTAGGGCTTCCCGTCGAACCAAAAGGGTTCGGGCAAAATGAAGGGATGAAAATGAAAAATCTGTACACCCGGCAAGTCGAAAACCTGAAAAGGCGGCTTGGGCAAAAATGGGTATCCCGGTGGACTGAAAACCCGAAAGGGCAGTCCAGGCAAAAATTAGGGATAAAAGCGTAATACTATGTCTCATTGGATCACTTTGCATCCAGAATCCGGTATCTACATCAAGACGGCATCGATCAGTCAGCTTCACTTTCAACTAAGGTCATCAAGTGATGAGACGCACGGAGTTATAAAGACGATAGCAGAGTTGAAACCCAGTGGATCATTCATCTTTCACACAGCTGTTTTATTTTCTTTTGTACAAAACTTGTATAAACTCTTTTGCTCGGCGACGTTTCTCTTACTAGGACGTCAGCCTCTTGTACACAAAACGCCTATTCACAGGCCATTCAAAATCAATACAAATATACTTTTCAGTTAAACGTGCCAACTGTTTTTCTTTTTCTATTTTGTTTTGCGAAGAACGTCCAAGGTTCAATTTGTGATATATGCATTGACAATAATTTGCTAGCTCATAAATATTTGCATACGAAGCAAAGAATTAATTGCAGGTGACACTAGAAACAGGGGCAATAAAGAGTTGTCTGAGCAGTCTAATTGTTCTATCTTCCAAGGTACCAAGGTAGGTTCAGCTAAAGAACCTAACCAGACATCTTAAATTCCCCAGAGGACAGCAAGTCAGTGCGTTCTTCCCCAAACAAAGTTAACAAGTCTCAAGGAAATTGGGTATCCTCCAGTAAATCCCAATATTCTCCAGCAGCATATATTCTTAACAAGCATCCCCGGCAGTCTTGGTCTAAAGATTGTTCCCCGGCGGCATACATCAACATTCAAAGGAATCACTCCCCAGTATATCAAAACTATCAAAGTTTCCCCAGGAGAGTCCCATCCAAGTTCCCCAGGAAAGATGGAATTCATCTCCCCAAGCAGTAAGCTTATCCCCAGTAAATTCTGGAAGCTTATCCTTCACAGGACACGAACGCGTCGTCTGGCTTGATTTAAAGAGTTATTTCCTCAACAGGATATAACTGGGTTATCCTTAGCCAAAAGCCAAGGGAAGGTCGCCGTCAACGTAGTTCTTTCCTATCCCCAGCGAAGTCTATTCACACTTCCAATACAACAACGGTATCCCCAACAGAGTTCCTATCAACATTCAGCAAGGCATCACTCTTCCCACAGAGTATTGCTTTCCAGCATGATCGCTAAAGTATCTTTTCTCCCTGCAGAATCTTCCATTCGCCAAGTTTATTCCGCAACGGAGTCATCTTCTCCTACCGGTATCCTTGCAATTATCATCCCCAGCGGAAGCAAAATCTACTCTTTCAGCCCAGGATACGACTTCCCGGCACCCGTCAAGGATTTACTTTCCTAGACGAAAACATACATAAAACATCACATACATCATTATAGCATGCATAAACGCATCATATCATACGAATCTCATTTATGTTGAGAACATCATTGCTTGATCCATATCATGCATTGCATATGACTGACTTTTACCTTTCAGGAAAGATTCAGTTAAATTCTCAATCATATTTCAAGACCTAGACCGGTTCAGTTAAATCATCCTAAGATTTTCCTGATGCTTATCCAGTCAAAGGCCTTCTCTGGTTCAGTCAGATCGACCCTAAGATCTCCCTGATGCTTATCCCAGTTGAAGACATTTCAAGACCTAGACCGGTTCAGTTAAATCATCCTAAGATTTTCCTGATGCTTATCCAGTCAAAGGCCTTCTCTGGTTCAGTCAGATCGACCCTAAGATCTCCCTGATGCTTATCCCAGTTGAAGACATTTCAAGACCTAGACCGGTTCAGTTAAATCGTCCCAAGATTTTCCTGATGCTTATCCAGTCAAAGGCCTTCTCTGGTTCAGTCAGATCAACCTTAAGATCTCCCTGATGCTTATCCCATTGAAGACATTTCAAGACCTAGACCGGTTCAGTTAAATCATCCCAAGATTTTCCTGATGCTTATCCAGTCAAAGGCCTTCTCTGGTTCAGTCAGATCAACCTTAAGATTTTCCTGATGCTTATCCAGTTGAAGACGTTTCAAGACCTAGACCGGTTCAGTTAAGTCGTCTCAAGATTTTCCTGATGCTTATCCAGTCAAAGGCCTTCTCTGGTTCAGTCAGATCGACCCTAAGATCTCCCTGATGCTTATCCAATTGAAGACACTTCAAGACCTAGACCGGTTCAGTAAATCGACCCTAAGATTTTCCTGATGCTTATCCAGTCGAAGGCCTTCTCTGGTTCAGTCAGATCGACCCTAAGATCTCCCTGATTCTTATCCCAGTAGAAGACACCCCAGATTTTTCTCAACGAGCGTTGTTGAAGTTAAAGACACCCAAGATTTTTCTCAACGAGCGTTGTTGAAGTTAAAATCGCCCAAGGTTCCCTTACCATTCATGCTAAGGCAGTAACCATCCCTGGTTCATTCATCAGCGTTTGAAGCTCCAGACTCAGCTCCTGTAACCAGTCAGGACACATCTATACCAGGCATCTAAAAATTAGCTCCTGCAACGTGTCAGGTACTCATTTTCTGTTTTGCAGGTATGCAGGTTCTCGCTAAGGAATCTCTTACGCAATCAAACATCCAGATGGCATCTATAAGCCCATTCCACCCTCATTGCTAACATGTGAGTGCAAATTTCCGGGCACTCTAGTGTCCAATCATCTTCTACCCTCGGATTACGAAAGGCACGTCAGCCAATCTGCATCCTCAGGTCTAAGAAGATTGAACAGGGGCAACTGTTATACCCCAAAATTTGCCCTCCCATATTCCTCAAGAAATTGCCAAGCCAAGCTACAAAATTCCACAAGGGTTGTGCAGTGCAACAGTCTCCCATACAGTCAAAATTAGGGTTTTGAGTCTGATCAAGAAAAGGAAGTTTTCAAAGGCTCAATCAAGTCTCATATGTTTACAAACATGGTCAAGTATCCTCATATCAAGTTTCAAGGCATTCAGCTCAAGATTGCACAGTCAAAACCCTAAATTGCACTACAGTCAACTGTAGGGGCAAAATGGTCATTTGGCAGTCAAAAGTTCAAATTTTTGGTCAATATATCATTTTGAAGCCACAAACATCATTTGATCAATGCTTGATCATGATTCTCAAAATTTGGCTCAGAAATCATCAAAGATGCAAAAGTTGCTATATTTGGACAGCTGAAAAAAGTCAACTGAAATTGACCAGGGCATAACTTTCACATGGATTATCAGAAAAATTCCATCCAAATCTCATTTTGAAGAGAAAGACATTTCCTACAACTCATCTTCATACTTCAAGTCCAAGAAATGCTCTCACAAAAAGTTATCAATTTCAACATTACAGGTCATTTTCAAAAGTCAACAAAAAGGGACTTTAAGTCAAAGACCATAACTTGAGATTGGTAAATCAAAATGACATGGGATCAAAGGCATTGGTTAAAGGACTCAAAGACCTTTCCAAAATGTCCAAGAACATGTGAAAAGCTTAAAAATTGAGCAAGTTATGCCTTGTAGAAGTTGGGAAATTTTGTGAAATGGCAAAAGTCAACTATCCTTGAAAATCCAATTTTTGACAAAAGGGCCCCATTTTTTCCACTTGGTTCATCCTTGTCATGCCACACACGTGTCCCATGGTTAATTTCAAGACCAAATATTGATTTTTCCATTTTATTTAATTTTTAATAATTTAATTCATTTTAAATCTTTGAAAATTCAAATAAAATTCAAAAACCAATGGAATAGTGTCATGTGAACTTGAACAATTTCCATGTATCATGGGCCAATTCAAAAACTCAGGCTAGGGTTAAGTTTCACACTAGGTCTAGGTCTTGGCTAAAAAGGAGGAAAAATGGTTAAGGGTGGAAACCCTAGGACTAGTTCTTTCCTAAGCATGAATTAAGGTCAGTTAGGAAGCCAATTCTATTCCATTATGATCACTGAGTCCAACCCTAACCATAACACAGCAAAAGGCTCGCTCAAAAGCTGATTGGAACTTTGAAAAATTAGCCATATAAGTCAAAACTGAAATCAAGGTTAGACAGAACTTTAGGCCTTAATTCTTTTTCCATTAGCATCCTGGACAAATTCTGAACGCATCTCAATCGCTAACATCAACCAAAACACCCTGAAACGGTAGCTACAAGTCAAACTGTGAAGCAAAAAATTTCAAATCGCATAGCATAATTCAAGCATTTTCTTTCATTTTTATTTATGTATTCATGATCACAATGATGTTTCTGAGCTAACCATGGTGTTTGATTTCATTTTTGTTGATCATACGCGAATCTACCATTTTCGAATATTAGGGTTACAGGTTGCTTGAATTAGGGCTTTTGCGTAGAGGTAAAATTAGGATTTCAGAGCAACACCATCACACTCAACGCATCTGGACGAAAAGATTCATACACTCGCGCCTAATTTATATTTGGAAACAAGCTAATCGCTATTTTTCTGTAGCTAGCTTTAAGCCACGCATGAAAAACCGTGGCCAATGTGTTTTGTTTTTACAGGGATGAAGATGATGGTGTCGTGTCACACAGGGACAGGCTAGTTCAAATTAGCGCGCGTTTTGATTATTATGCATTGGTTTTGTTTTTTATTATTTGTTAACCATAATATATTAAATGAAACACAAATGGCTCAGTGGCCAGGGATACGCGCATGTGACC
The DNA here is from genome assembly GCA_948472305.1 of Vicia faba. Classification (NCBI taxonomy): domain Eukaryota; kingdom Viridiplantae; phylum Streptophyta; class Magnoliopsida; order Fabales; family Fabaceae; genus Vicia; species Vicia faba. The sequence goes on along the minus strand of OX451736.1, from coordinate 587,270,966 downwards.
TTCAAGACCTAGGTTCAAGTCCCAGGTCTGGCAAAAGTTCAATGTTATTTTTCAATGTAAAATCTTATGCAGGCACGTTCTTGAGGACCACCATACGTCCTCCTCATTTAATGTCCACGCGTCTACAATGATCAGATCAATGGCCAAGATTCAAGGCGCAGCATACATCAGGTCAACGCGTTGGTACAGGATCCAGAAAGTCAATAAGATTCAAGCAAATGGGCCTTAATCTCCCAGGCCTGCACCTCACAATTTTGGGGTCTACCCCCCCTGGTTTGCTTTATTATTTTTTATTCTTTCTTTAATTGTTCTTTTTATTTCTTTTATTTGCTATTTATTTAATTAATTTATTTTCACATAAATAATATAAAAACCTTCAAAAATCAGAAAAGACCAAAAAAGAATATAATTTTTATTTTAATCATTTTCTAAATAAATATTTGTAATTATTTAGTTTTAATTAGGTTTTCAAATTTAATTCTTTTAATAATAAAAATCCAAAAAAATAGAATTTAGGTTTAATAACTTTTTATTTTCTTTTTTAATTTTCCTTTTTTTTTCAGAATAATAATATTATTTATTTATTTTCATAAATTAAAAATTGTACATAAATTAATTTAGAATTAAATTAGGTTAGAAATTAAATCTTTTTCTTAATAACTTAAAAAAACATTAGAACTAGGGTTTAGCATTTTAGTTTAATTAATTTGTCTTTTTTCTTTTAAATCTAAAAAACACAAAAATACTATTTTTCATTTAATTTTAATTTTAGATTCCTTGATTAATTTTAATTGTTTGTAAAAGGGTCCAACGCCCTAGTTTTGTTTAATCTCTTTATTTCGCGCATTTATTTTATATTGTTTAAATAATTCTGTATATCTCCCAAAGCCCTGTAATTTAAATTTCTCGCACTTTTATTTATTCGCTTTATTTATTTTTAGTCAAATCGGGTTCGGTTTATTTTGGCGATGTGGACCCGCGCCGTTTGTAATAGTTTAGATTTATTTTTTCGCAAACTATATAACTGTTAACAATAACATGAAAGAATGAATGCCCAAAAATAAAATCGAATCGTTAGATCACCAATGCATGACAAGACAAACAATAAACTGAAAATGACACACAATTCGCACACACCACCCCTAGGGTACGCCTCACTGTTGTCTTTCGAAAGGTGATCGTCGAGTATAAGACGTCTTAGTAAGTCCTTATGTTCCATTGATCTAGTTGCCTCGAAACAAGTTGCCTCGGAATGGTTGCCTCGGAATAAAAGATCAATGGCATAAGGGTAGCTTCTAAGGTATCTTCCTATTGCTCTGGTGATCACCATGTCCCTAAAACTCGAATTGACCCGAACCCCTCCAATGGTGGTGCTACCTACCTCTCAATGGTGGGATGGCACTACTTTAAAGGACATTTACACAGACGAATTCCTTAGGGTAGGTAGGTTCTCAAGGATACTTGCTCTAATTTCAAACAAATCAAAACCTCTTTTCACCAACACATTTTCAAAAGCTTTCAAAAGCAAATTTTTCAAACACTACTGACATACGAGTCGAACTGAAATTTTTCAAAGAAACTTTTTAAACCCACATTGAAAAGCAAACAAACATTTTTGAAAACACATTGAGCAAGTATCTAAGAGCCCATGGATAACCATGGATAGAAAGGGTGCTAACACCTTCCCTTCCTATAACCTACCTCCCGAACCGAGAGCAATCTCTTTAAGGAATTTTTCTGTGCTTTTGTCCTTTCCAATTGGAGAAAATAAAAGACGGTGGCGACTCTTGCTTACCGCGACATTTCGCGAACCAGCGTTAAACAGTCAGTTCCAGATCCACCGATCACAGTAAAGTTTGTAGAAAAATGTTAAATAGAAAGGATTGTAAAGAAATGTAAAGACTTTGATTGCAATAAAGTATGGTGATTCAAATGTACATTCTCAATATTATTTCTCTAACAGCGGGTACTTGAATAAAATTGAGTGACTTGTACAATGAGTTGAACACAAGAAATTCTACACAAAATTCCTATATTTATACTAATAATAAGTAATTGTCGAGCAGTTGCTTCATTCCAGGACGAGGACAAGTGTCCTATGCATGCTCTTCGACCCCTATCTTCTTGCCACGTCGCTTTTCCCAACTGCCAAATGAATTTCCTTTCCCTCCGTTCTTCAGATTCAAATCCACTTGTTGCTGATACAAGAGCTTTTCGGTCGAAACTGTCTTTAACTTAAAAAATTCTCTAAGTGTTTTTTCCTTCTTAGCAAGGATGAATTTGACACAACTCCTTTCACATGCCCTTCTGTTGAAGTGTCTTCAGCTTAGATTTCTTCAATATATTTTTAGCCAATAAGGCCAATATATGTGAGTGTCGAATTTAGGAGCTAACAAATTTTCCCCCAAGAATGTCAATTTCGACACTAGAAGAAATAGTCATTCCTTGATGTCTCTATTTGACACCTGTCCATTTCTTGGTCACATAAGTTCACAGTGAACTTTTCGTCTTCTACCAACCACTGCTGACATCAGAGCCATTTTGGCCAACTTAATGAATTCTCCATTTTGGCTATATACTTCGACTGAGATCAATTGTTGGTTATTTTAACTTCTTGAAGTGCAGGTCTATATATATTTTTAAATATTTACCATTTACTCTCAAGAGTCTTTTATCTTCACTTAATTCTTCGATCTCATAGGCACCACCAGAAAATACTTGGATAATCTTAAAAGGTACTTCCCATTTAGGAGACCATTTTCCCATGCTCTTATTCTTTCGATCCATTGGGAGAATTACCTTCCACACCAAATCTTCAGGCAAGAATGTCTTGGGTTTTACTCTCTTATTATAATATTTTTCCACTATTTTCTTCTGTATCCTTAAGAGGTCGAAAGCTCTCAGTCTTTCTTCGTCCAAATCAACCAGTTCTTCTAACATCATATTCCAATAAGATTCAGAAGGAATATCTTGATGTCTCTGAATTCTTGTTGACTGCAGACAGATTTCTACTGGAAACACTGCATCATGACCATAGGTTAATCGAAATGGTGTCGTATTAGTAGCTTCTTTAGGAGAAGTTGGACATGCCCATAAGATTTGGTCCAACATCTTATGCCAATTCTTTGGCTTTTTCCTACATGTTTTTTTATTAAGCCAATCACTATCTTATTTTCCGCTTCGACTTGGCCATTGGCTTGTGCATAATAAGGTGTAGATGTTAACAACTTGAATCCCATTTTTGTAGCAAATTCTTGCATTTTTCGACCAGTAAATACTGATCCTTGATCAGTTGTTATTGTCTTCGGGATTCCAAACCTATATATAATGTTCTTTTGAATAAATTCAATGACATCTTCTTGGTCTACATTGACTAAAGGAATTGCTCCGATCCATTTAGTGAAGTAGTTAATGCCTACCAATATATATTTTTGGATTTTAGATGATGCTGGTCGAATCTCTCCAATAAGATCCAAAGCCCATCCCCTAAAAGGCCAAGGTTTCACAATTGAGTGAAGTTCGTTTGCAGATACATGTTGGATGCCTGTATATACTTGACATTCTTGGCAACCTTTTGCAAACTTAACACAATATTTCAACATAAGAGGCCAATATAATCCTTGTCGAAACAACAAGCATTTCATTTTATGGCCTACTTGATGTACTCCACATGCTCCAGCATATGTAGTCGAAAGGGCTATATATGTCTCTGTTTCACTTAGGCATTTTAGTAGAACTCCTTCAGGTGTCTTCTTAAATTACTCATTTTCCATTAGAATATAACTCAACACCCTATGCTTTGTCTTTCGTTCTGTTGAAGCTGTTGGACTTTACAAATAATCTACTATAGGCTTTCTCTAATCTTGCTCTATTATACTGTCTATGAACGAAATCTCGAAGTTTTCTTGGTCAGCGTACCCCAACTTTGTTGTTTCTAAATTTGTTGGAGACAGCTTGGTTGATACTACCCTTCCTCTAACTTCGATCGCTTGTTGCAATTTTTCTTTTGAAATTTTATACCCAAATGTGATTTGTGCTAAGTCATTAGCCACTTAATTTTCTAATCTTGGTATATGTCGAATATTGATCACTTCGAATTTTTTCAACAAGTGATTGGCTATTACAAAATACATGATCAGATTTTCTCTTATACATTTGTATTCTTTTGTAACTTGCCTTATGACTAACTCTGAGTCTCCCATTATTTTTACTCGAGTTGCCCCCAATTCCAAAAAGATTTCAAGGCCAACAATTAAAGCTTCATAATCAGCCTCATTGTTCGAACAAGAACCTTCGATCTTATACTTGAATTTTGTTGGAATTTTATTTGGAGAAATAATTAGAACTCCCACTCCAATTCCATCTTTATGACTTGAACCATCGAAGTATAACTTCCAGGGTTCAATCTCTAAGTAATTTAAGGATTCTTCATTTATTGAGTGGTCGACTATAAAGTCTGCTACCACTTGTCCTTTTACAGCCTTGAGAGGCATAAAGGTTAGTAAATACTCAGTTAATGCAAGTGTCCATTTGCCAATTCGACTGTGCAAGATGGGTTTCGACAATATATATTTGCAAACATCGAAATGAGACGAAAGATAAACATCAATTGGTTTAATATATTTCTTGAGTTTTGTACATGAGAAGTAAAGACATAAACATAGTTTTTCAACTTTGCAATATCTAGTTTCTGCATCATTTAAAACTCTACTGAGGTGGTAGATGGGCCTTTAGACACCATTCTTATCCTCTTGAGCCAACATTCTCCCTAAAGTTCTATCAGATGCAGCTATGTACAATATCATACTCCTATTTCTACAAAGAGGCACCAGAATAAGTGGCTTGGTGAGGCATCCTTTGATTTTGTCAAAGGCCTCTTGTTGTTCTTGCCCCCATTTGAATCCTCCTTTGTTGAGTCGAAGTAAGGGTGAGAAGGCTTGCATTTTTCCACTTAAGTTGGATATAAATCTCCTCAAGAAATTTATCTTGCCAAGTAGAGATTGCAATTCCTTCTTGTTTGTTGGCGCTTTCGCCTCCAAAATAGCCTTGGTCTTGTTCGAGTTTATTTCTATTCCTTTTTTGTGGACCACAAATCCTAAGAAGTCCCTTTCTTTTACGCAGAAAGCTCACTTTAGAGGATTCATCTTCAGACCATAGCTTCTCATCCTTTCAAAGGACTGTCGAAGATGGTCTATGTGATTCTTCCCTGAAACAGATTTGACAACAATATCGTCAATATAAATCTGCATGAAAGTTTCAATAAAGTCATGGAAGATAGAATTCATTGCTCTTTGATATGTTGTCCCTGCATTTTTTAGGCCAAAAGGAATTACTACCCATTCGTAAATGCCTAAAGCCCCAGGGCATCAAAATTATGTTTTCGAAACATCTTCTTCAGCAATGAAAATTTATTGTACCCAGAGTATCCATCAAGCATACTCATGTACTCTAAGCCAGCGGTAGCATTAACAAGCATTTCTGGCACATGCATTAGATATTCATCCTTGGGTGTTGCAGCATTTAGATCTCCGAAATCAATGCATACCCTTAATGTGCCATTTTTCTTTATAACAGGTACTATATTTGCAATCCATTCAACATACCTGGTTGTTCGGATGAACTTGCACTTCAGCATTTTTTCGACTTCCGTCTTGATCTTCGACAAGATCTCTGGTGCAAAATGCCTTGGGGTTTGCTTGACAGGCTTTTTCCTAGGCTTTATTGGTAGTTGAAGCTCCATCAATCCTCTGTCGACACCAGGCATTTTGTTATAATCCCATGCAAAGCAGTCTTTAAACTCCTTCAACAATTGGATTACTTTGACACTGATATATGTTGGTCTCTTCACCATTCCTTAGCCCAAGTTTATCTCTTCAAGAGGATCTTGCGCTAGCATTTTAATATTGCTTGCCATTGGATCCTTCTCGAAACCCAAAGGCTCATCATCATAGATGGCATCTAGCCTCTGGCCTTGCACTTCCTCCTCTCTTGATTCAGGTGGTTCTGGGTCGAAATCTTTCCCAGGGCCTTCTTAAAGTAGCACTTGCTCATTGGATTTGATATCCATATACTTCACTTCAGCCTCTAAGGCTGCTATCATTCTGTTTTCGGCCACATATGCCGAAATCCTCTGTAATGTTTGTGACTCAGTCATGGTCACTTAAATCACTTCCCCAACATGTTGGTCGTATATAATCAATCCCTCTAAAATCAATGTTTGACAAATCCTCCCTATCCCATTGGAATCCATGATCTTAGTGTAGGTATAGGGAGCAGAGAGCGTTGGGTGCTGGCACCAAGTCGAAGTCTGGAGAATTACATGGCCCTATATGGACCAAATTTCTGTCGAAGCTTATTCTGTCAACATTGTTGACTTCGACCATATAGTAAATCTGGTCAGCTTCAATGTTTTCTACTATGTCGTTTGGGCGCCAGATTGTAACACGCTGATGCATCAACGATGGCACTGCTCCTATGCCATGGATCCACTCCATGCCTAGGAGAAAATTGTAGTTGGGTTTTGCTGAGATGACCATAAACACTGTTGGTCGAACTATGGTCCCCACTTTTAGGTCCAATTGGATTACTCCCATGGTGGTCCTAATTCCACCTTCATAGTTTGATAAAACCATGTTATGGGGCTTGATGTCTTCATCTCTCTTACCCAACTTTCTCAGCATACATTGAGGGATTATGTTAACTGTGGCCTCATAATCACCAAGACTCTGTTGATGGTCGCCTCCCCTATTTTTTCCCTTATGAACAAGGGTTTGAGGTGATTCCTTATTGCCTCAGTGGGACACTAGAAGAAGGCATTTTACTCTTCTACACATCCATTGTTCATAACATAGTAGCATACTGGCATATGCTTGGCCATTTCTTATTCGACCTCCCACTCGGTCTCTTCGACTTCGACCAATTGGTCGTATTCTCTGGGCAACACAAACACCATATTTACCATGATGTATAATGTAACATCAGACCCAGAATCAGATTCTTCCTCCGATTCATTTTGTTCAGGCCATACCAGCCTTCTAGCAATTGGATTTTTCTCCAAAGGTATTCTTGGTTTAACCTTTTCTTTTCTTTGTGGCACGTTAGTGCTTGTTTTTGGTTGGGGCTTTTCTGCAGCCTCTCTTTCGGCCTTTCATAGTCTCTGATACCTTTTCCATTGGGAGCGGGTCATAGGGTTATTTCCTTTGTAATTGTTCGACACGTGAGCAACCCTGTTTTTTGTTGTTGACTGAAATTCCTTTCTGTAGGCCAAAGAGAATCCTCTTGGTATATCGAGCATCTGCCATTTTCCCTCGTTGGGCCTTTTTCTATTCGCTGCCTTCAACCAAGTATCCACAGGGACATTTGTTGGAGGCTTGAAGGTCGATGGACTACTCACCTGGTTTACTGGCCCCTTTTGGTATCCCCTTCGAGGGTCGTACCTTACTTCAGGATCCATGTTAGGCTGGGCAATGTTGCCCCATTTTTTCTTTGCTACACGCACACCTTGTATGTGCTCAGCAGCTTTTTTGTCGAAGATAGAACTGCATCTTGGACACAACATAACTTCTGACTTCTTTTTCTGGCATCTGTGTAGAAAATCTTCCAGATTTTCATTTTCCTTAGGAAATGCAAGCTTGTTGATTTCCTGTTGTCTGATGATGTCTTTTGAATCTTCAACTTTAGGTTCAGACACTTCAAGCATATTTATTTCCACGTTTCCCTTACCATCTACACTTATCTTCTGCATCTTGGCCTTCGGTGGCTCCCTTGTTTAGGCTTTCAGCAGCCTTTCTTTGTACCTCTTCGATAGCTTTTCTGCTAATGTCCTCAGTGAAACTGCTAAAACAGGTTTGCTGATGAAGTCTTTTGAGACTTCAACCATATTGATGCATGAAGGTTCAACATAATGGGCATCTGCCTGCAATGGGTTTGCATCAATCTTCATGGGAGGTTTGTCAGCAAACTTGAGTCTGCCGTCTTTTATTGCGCCTTGAACGAGATCCCTGAAAAGAAAACATAGTGAGGTTTTATAGACCAAAAAATTATGATATTTACAAAAACCTCTTTTTTTCCTTTGATCTAAAGGAGGAATTTTTGCCCTTGGGGGCACTATCATCTGGCCATCTTTAACTAACAAGTCAAATATTTCGTCATATTTTGTAACGTCGAAACTAGATATTTTCTTTGGGAACCTATCACTACTCTTTTCAGATTCAGTAGGATTCTTACCATTTGAGGGTGTTAACAGTTTGCACGAGTATGGTGGCCCTTACTTTAATTATGCTAGATCGAACTTGCTCTCTTCGACAGTTATAGGGTCACTAGATGTCTCTGGATCGTCATCATCCACTTTGACATATGCTACCCTTTCTCTTCGATGATTTTTATTCGCCTTAGCTTTTTCAGCCTTAAGGCGTTCTACCTGTCGAACACTATCAGTCAATTGGGCCATATCTCTCAGGTATTGAGTATCTAATTTCTTCCCAATGGAATAATCTAGACCCCCTGCAGCCATTTCGACCAACTCATGGTCAAGCACTTGTGTAAAACATCTGGCTTTGAGCAGTCGAAATCTATTCAGATACTCATCAATTGGCTCAGTGAATCTCCTCTTCACACTAGCCAGTTCTTTCAGACTTATTTTGGCCTATCCCATATATAATTATTCATGGAACAATCTTTCCAACTGATTCCAATTGTAAATCGAATTGGCTGGGAGTATGGTAAACCAAGTGAAGGCATTTTTGGTTAAGGAGCTTGGGAAATAATTAATCCTAGGATTCTCATTATTTGAGATTTCCCCAGCCTCTATCAAATACCTTGCCACATGTTCGACAATGGACTCTGTTGTATCCCCTAAAAACTTGATGAACTTTGGAACTTTCCAGATAGGGGGTAAATCTGATTGCAAGATATAATCTGATAATGGAGATGTAAAGTTTAGCCTATGAAAGTCAATGTTCACTCCATTTTGTGCCATGATTCTTTCGACCATGGCTGTCAAGTTATTATCTGCTGCATAATTGTGGTGTCGAACCTGCTGTATTACCTCATCGGCATTTTGGTTTCTATTTACCACAATTACACCATGTTTGACAGCTCTTGGGATTTGTAGGGCAACTCTGGGTACTTCGACCCTAGATTTTTCGACCTCCATTCTATGGTTTATCCCATCTGGTTGGGGATTCTGGTTAATGGTCATGTCATCCTCTAAGACCACACCCTGATTTCCTCTTATCAGCTCTCTTTGGGGGTGTCAAATAAGTTGAGGAACCCCAAAAAATTCGGCCATGCACGTCATTTGCGCTGGCATTTGCTGGTTCGACTGGGTGGTATTTTGTATCAGAGGGTTAAGTATTGTATTCAAGGTTTGTGCCAACATCTGCACCATGTCATGGTTACTCTCATCCATTTGTTGCCTCAAAATTGTTGCAGAAGCATTTGTGAGGCTTGGTATTATATGGGATGTCTCTCTAAGAGTTGGTTTCTACCCAGATTTGTCATACCAGTTCCAGATCCCTACAATAACGAAGATGCACTCACCAAAGGTTCTAAAAATATGGATGAGGCATTCATAAGGCTTGCCATTTCAGCAGTTGGTATGCCATATGGTTGGTCTCGACTCATCCGGGCTGTCGAAAATTCTGGAGGGATATAAGGTCGAACTCCCAGATTTCCCTTTGGTGGGGGTGTTCCTGGTGGACCCCTAGGACCTATATAAGAAAGTATTCGCCATGTTTGTGTAACTGCCAATGCTGGTTTCGAATCAACCGTTGATGGCACAGGTTCACTAACTGTTGGTATAACCGCTATTCCCGCGGGAATTGGTGGAGGCATTTCTCCACTACTTGACTGATTAGCCATTCTCCTATTTCTTCTCCTAGGTATGTACTCTTTGGTGGTTGATTTACCACTTCTCAATAACATACAACACTTTTGAGAGAAAGGAAATTACGTAAAGCACTTATGATAAAAACTATTTTTATCAAAGTTTGTAAAAAAATAAAAAATAAAAACTTAGCAACGTCCCACTGGGCGTGCCAATTTGTTTACTGTAAAAATTTATAAACAACCGCTGATCTTTCAAAAAAGGTTATTTTGGTTACTTGCAGGATCGATCAGTTTGATCCTAGGACATATGCTAAGTGTTTTTGGGGTTTGATAAGAAGTATTAACATTGTTAACGAACAAGTCCGACTGGACACTAAGAGTAAAGGCTTGGATAAGTTTAAATACACAGGATGAAGGTAAAAACTTGGTAAAAGCGCAAGTAAAGTACAGGATAAAGTAAATTTGCAGTAATTTAAAAGGATGTAATGGTAAAGTTTGCAGAGAAATGTTAAATGGAAAGGATTGTAAAGAAATGTAAAGACTTTGATTGCAATAAAGTATAGTGATTCAAATGTACATTCTCAATATTCTTTCTCTCACAGTGGATACTTGAATAAAATTGAGTGACTTGTACAATAAGTTGAACACACGAAATTATACACAAAATTCTTATATTTATACTAATAATAAGTAACTGTCAAGCAGTTGTTTCGTTCCAGGATGAGGACAAGTGTCCTCTGCATGCTCTTCGACCCATATCTTCACGCCACGTCGCTTTTCTCAACTGCCAAATGAATTTCCTTTCCCTCCTTTCTTCAGATTCAAATCCACTTACTGCTGATACAAGAGCTTTTCGGTCGAAACTGTCTTTAACTTAGAAAAGTCTCTAAGTGTTTTTTCCTTCTTAACAAGGATGACTTCGACACAACTCCTTTCACAGGCTTTTCTGTCGAAGTGCCTTCAACTTAGATTTCTTCAATTTATTTTTAACCAATAAGACCAATATATATGAATATCGAATTTAGGAGTTAACAGTATCATCATTTTTCTTGTGCATTTTTGTCCTACATAGGTTGAAGATCCATTGTTGGAAGCCACAAAATACTTGATATTACCGCATAAGCATTGGCATAGGGGTTAGAAAGTTATAGGAAATTGCTGAGGTTGGATGTTGAACACCCTGATTCTCATCATTTCTTGATGTGTTGTTTTAGTTTATGGTTACTTTTCCTGTTAAAAAGGCTCATAGAAAAATTAATTCTCTGTTAGAAATTCAATTCATGTGCATTTTGTCAAATATTTTATTTGTCAATGTTGTTGATTGTTTTGCTTTGTACTTTACGTTCTCTTTACAAATGGGTGGATTTTGGTTTCTCATTTTGTCTTCTAAAACATTTATTTATGTTGTAATTCATGCTAGCAGATGTCTCGAGTTGAAGAACTTTAGGAGCGGTTAGTCACATTTACTTTTCATTTTCATGCTCTCTGCCATTCTCAATTCAACTGTAGTGTTTACTTATTCATTAATTTCATTTTTAAGGCTTTTGGGAACTCCAACGGAACAACAATGGCCAGGAATTGGCTCTCTGCGTGATTGACATGTCTACCCAAAGTGGGAGCCTTAAAACTTGACAAGAGTTGTGCCCTATTTGGCACCTGAAGGAGTTGACCTTCTCTCGGTTAGCATTCCCCTCATATTAGTTTTGCTTTCTGTTTTAAAGTTAATAATCCTCTTGAGAAATTGTTATTTGTGCAAGCTCCAAATTAACAACCATAATGTATTCTTGCATGAGTATCAGTTCTTCATTGAAAAATACTAAATAATTCAAAATATGGGTTGTCATAAAAAATTAATTTTAATTAGATGATAACCACTCATTGGATGCATTGTAGTATCTTAGGCTCAGAAGGTCCCAACTGAAGTTTCTTTAACAATGTTATGAAATTATGATACAAATTTGGAAAAGTATGATTTAGTTGTGTGCATATAATAAATATTTCCAAATACACAATGCAACTTTCACTTTCAATTAGCACAGAAGTTCCGTTTAAGCAACAATGTATTTCAATCAGTGAAAATAAATTCACTACATGGAGTTGAAGGATATATATATATATATATATATATATATATATATATATATATATATATATATATATATATATATATATATATATATATATATATATATATATATATATAAGTTTGATTTGATGTAATATTTCCTCATCATCTTGGTGATTTAAAAAATTTACTATTAGTTAAGGTCTTAATTGCTCAGTCTCTTTGTAGGACCCTTGATGAATTGTTCCTAATCAATATCTATGCTTTTGCAAGTATTGTGGATGATGGTGCTGAAGCATTACTTATGCTACTTGACACAATAAATAGGGTTAAATTTTGTTGAAATTTTATTTTGGTTTGATTTATTGCAGATTTGGAGATGAAAAAGCATATTGTTGTGCAATATTACGGGAGTGTTTAGGTCAAGCGAGATTCATTCAGATACAAAAAGAGTATGGGATTTGAACCGTGGTTTGTCTGTCATTTTCACATAAAAGATATGTGTTGTAATTTTATGTGTGTATTTGTTATGAGAAGACTATTAAGTATGAGAAAAGTCTGGTAATCATTTATGTATTGTAAGGCTGAGTTGGTCAACAGTTCAATTGATATAACGATATTTGAATGTTCTTCTATTTGATGTAGTTTTTGATTGCTGCTACTCTACGGTCATCTTGGAAATGGTTCATCACTTCCTTCGATCAAGTGAAAGTTGGCAGTCTTTGGAGGGACAATTAAATGTGCTTTTGATGCACTACCTGAATGAAAATTTCAATTATGTATGTTTATTAAGGTTATAGGAGTGACCAATTTTGTTTGTAAGACTGTAAGTTTCAAAAGAAGATTATGTGTCAATAATTCTTGATTGATACAATTTAATTGGCATGTTAGGAAAAATGCGTGCCAAACTTTAAATATTTTGTGAATTTGATATTATGTTCTAATGTTGCAGTTGTAGAAGGGATGTTAAGATAGTATGAGAATGTGAGCAAATTGGTTCAAGAAATGTGTGAATTGGCTCTTCAGGGTATTCTGAATTTAAAAGATGTTGCTACTACAGATGATTTGACTGCTGACCAATGGTTTTTACACAGATATTTAGAATTTATTTTAGTTATCGTTCCTATTACTTATCGAGGTTTTATTTTGTTTTATCGCATATTATGCTTTGGTTTTGTGTTTAAGTGTTTTCAGGTTCAAAAGAATAAATCAGGACAAATCGGTACAAAACTCAGAATTTTGGAAGAAATACAAATATACACCTACAGGAGACCTGACACGGCCACCCGTGTCAGGATGAAAGCTAGGACAAGACAAAGGAAATGGGAAGTCAGGGGGCTGGCACGGCCCATGTCAGAAGGTCTGTATCTAAAAATAAAAGACAAATTTTCAGAGGTCCAACACGGACACTCGTGTTTCCTGACACGACATGTGTTGGGTTACGATACTGATTTCAATATTTTCGGTCATTTTGTTCATCTGTTAAGCTGTGGGGGCATTTTGGGTACTTCAAACCAATCTAAATGAGTTGTTGCTATTAAGAGGAGTTTCCACGATGAAAACAAGGACTTTTACCAGACAAATAATTGAGGATTGAAGATTGAAGCCTACGCAAGTGTTGGGAACAGAGACCTTTCATGAGCGAAAGCAATTGAAATTCAAAGTCCACCATCTATGTGTAATGTTTAATTTTTATTCTAAAATTACTTTGAACAATATGAGTAGCTAAACTTCCCAATGGTGATCTGATTATGTAATAACGTTGAATTTCTGATTTCATCAATTACATGGTTTTTATTATTCAGTTTAATTGTACACGATTTTTCATGCTTTCTTTATCGGACAAATGAGGATTGTTCTACGGTTAACAATTAGCTGGACCACGATTGTTAAGATTTTTGTACAATTAGACTAAGTAGATATCACCTAGGACTAGGGATACCCTATAGTTACCAGATAACCCTTGATAAAATAAAGACTTGACTCCATCAGATATCTCTAAAGACTTAGGATTTAGGATGAAGGTTCAAAGGTTTTCCCACTAGGGACTTAGGGGAAAATAATCTAAAGGGTTGATAGTTGAATGTTATAAAATTGTTGAAGAAATCGGGACTAAAGGTCGTTATAGGGAAAATTACATACCACACCCTAGCATGCTCCTCATATTTGTGAAGAAAGCCATTTTATATTTCTACTTTTTGTTAAGTGACAATATCAAAACCAAAACCCATATCAAATTTTGTTTAATTTAACTATGAATTTAACTCTATAATTGCACACAGTCCTTGAGATCAAGATTAAGGGAATCTCCCTATTATTACCAAGGGCGAAAATATTACACTTTTTGCTATAATTCCTATCAAGTTTTTGACGCCATTGTCGGGGAATGCCTAGTTATTGAGTGTAATTTGAGTTTAATTAGAATTTTGTTGCTCTGCAACTAAAATTTCTTTTCTGTAATTTTTATATTTGTTATTATTGATTTTTCCTAACCTTTACACGCGAGGAAAACCCTCAGCTAAATTTCCTTTTGATATACAAACTTATGTTCAGAATCAGAGCCCAAAACTATGGATGAAAATCCACCACCACCAGAGAGACTTCTTGGGGATTGCAGAGGAGCAAATGCTTCAGTAGGTTGATTGGCTATTGTGAATCAACTGGTTAATGTTGCAAATTTTCAACTGCATACTTCAACCATCCGCCAGCCCGAGAATAGATCTTTCACCAGAAAGATCAATGAAAATGCCAATAAGCATTTGCAGAGATTCGTCACCATGAGTATTACTTTGAAGATTGAGGGGTACTCTGAAGAAGCCAAGAAATTAAAGATATTCCCGTTCACGCTGTCTGAAGATGCTGAAGAGTGGTTTTACTCATTGCATGCTGGAAGTATCACCACTTGGGAACAGATGGAGAAGAATTTTCATGATGAATACTTTCCTGCTTCTGTTTACATTCACAAAATATATGATATTGTGAATTTTAAACAGAAGGAAGGAGTGTCACTATGTGATGCTTATAAGAGGTTCACGAGGTTATTAGTAGTCTGTCTCACTCATAACATGGGTCAAACTGAGCAAATTCAAATGTTTGTAAATGACCTTCGAATGAAGACATAGCAGCTTATTGATACATCAACCGATGGCTCATCCAACTTTACAATAGACACTAGTGTGAAGAAGATTATTGAATTCATTATTGTAAATGAGCATCTGGAACTATATGTCAGGGTTGTGAGTAAATCGGAGGGGGTGATTGATATGAAGTTAGAAATTAATAAGTAGTTGAAAATTGAAGAAGTAATTGTTGTAGAATTAGAAAATAAAACCTGAAAGCAATGAACATGGGTACTCAATAGGTAAATCAGGTTCAACAAGTACATAAGGTTGCTTGTGAAGTTTATAGTGGACCACACCTTAATGTGAAATGTCTTACAACTCCACAACAAATTAATGGGATAACATTCTTGAGGTAAAATAACCTATATTCTAATACCTATAATCCTGGATAGAAGAATCATCTGAACTTCTCCTGGAAAGATCAACAGCAACAAGCTCTTCAGAAGGCATAGTGGGAGGTGGCTATTGAAAAGATGGCTGCCCACACCTCTCAATTTCAAGAAGAGACCAGGAGTAATCACAGAAATACCACAGATGCAATCAAAAATTTGGAAGTTCAAATGGGATAGATTGCACAACAGGTAGCACTACAAGCACAAGAAAATTAGAAAAATAATGAGAATGTTAATGTTGTCACAACAAGGAATGAAAAAGCTGCTAAAGAAAAAAAAAAGATGAGGTAAAATTTGATGATAGTATCATAGAAGCAGATCTGAAAGTGAGAGAGAACAAGAGAAAACAAGAAGAAATGGTATCACCTGTGAAGCCAGTTGAAGAGAAAACTAAACCAGCGATCAAGTTGTTGTATCCATCTCGAGTGACAAAGAAGGACACAAAAGAGAAAGAGTTTGATAAGTTTGTCCAGTTGTTCAAAAATCTAGAGGTCAATATACCATTCTTTGAAGCACTCGAGAAAATGTCATTGTACCATAAATTCATGAAGGAGGTACTTTCAAAAAAGAGATCAACAGGAAAGGGATCGGTACCCGGTGATGAAAAATTGTGTGTAATTACACCCGAGAGAAAAATACATGTCAAGTAGAAGGATCTGAGGTCTGTTGCAATACCGTGCACCATAAAATACAGAAAATTCAAGTGGGTCCTAATTGGTTCTAGTTATAGTGTGAGTTTGATGCCATTGTCTATTTTCAAAAAGTTGGGTATTGAAAAGATAAGGGAGAGTGGGACAAAATTGAAATTTGTTGATCATACCATCAACCAGTCATATGGGATAGTTGAAGGTGTATTGGTGGAAATTGATAATTTTGTTTTTCCAGTAGATTTCCAGATCATGGACATTCCTGAAAATGAAGAGACTCCTATCATTCTTGGTCGGCCATTTCTGCTTACTAGTCTATGCAATTTTGATATCGAGACAGGTAATCTGACACTGAAATCATTTGATGAGGAGATAACCTTGAAGGTGTTGGAAGTCAAGAATCAAGGTGCAGGTGAAAAGAATAAATCTTCAGTTGATATGATCAAAGTAGAAGGAGAAAGCAAGATCTCAAAATCACTCCCAAAAGAAGTCTCGAGTATAATCTCTCAGGTGGCACCAAGAAAAATTCCTAAGCTCAATCAAGAAGGAAAGAAGAGAAAGAAGAAGGAACATCGACCTGAGAAGATGGAAGTTGGAACTGGCTGGAAGCACAAAGGGGTTGATAATTTTGATCTGAATGAGTTATGGGTTGCGAAAAGGATAAGAAATAAGGTGTGAAAGAGGAAGTACCCCCTATAAGGGGATGAACCGTCGAGTCATGCGGCGTTAAAGAAAGCGCTTCGTGGGAGGCAACCCACACTTTTAATAACTTAGTTTTTGTTTAGTTTTGTCTGCAGGTAATAAAAAAGGAGTCTTACTAGTGAAATCTAAGAGGCAGAAACATGTGTTTCATTCCCCTCTATGAGTCACCTTCCTCGAGCTTGTTCTAAAATATTGGGGTCAATGTTTAGTTCAAGTTTGGGGGGGAGGGGGGGGGGGGGGGGTTATTACTTTTCTTCTTTTCGAATTATTTGTTAGTTCTATGCGAATTGATGTGATGATCCACGAGTTGAAGTCTTTTTCAAATTTTGACCGAAAATTTTTGTTTTGTTTTGCTCAAGAGCGTGTATTTCATGGAGATCGGGAATAGTATACAGAGACAAAGGGATGATTGGTTGAGGGTAGGAAGTTCAGAATAATGTGACAGTGATATGAGTCTAATGTGTAGATTTGTACCATAGTGCTTGAATCCTGAGAAGTATTCCTGAAGTAGTTTATCCTTATAATCTGGCATAATATATATTCACATGCATGTATGATTGATGGAGAAATAAATAAATTTGACACCAAATGATGAAAAGGCCGTAAAAGGAAACTGACTCGCTAAGTTAGGTAGCCCTCACCCAGTTATTCATCCCAAATGGGGTTGATACCCAAACGTCGTCCAAAAGGACAATGTATAACTGCAAAGTTTGAAAATTTCATCGGAAATTAAGAGTAGCCAATGCTGCTTATTTGGTGCCCAAACAAAAATTCTTGATTAGTCGTGTGCATGTGATGATCATCATAATTCACATTGCCTTAATTTGACTGTTCGAATGAAAAAGGAGGAAAATCAGAAAGATACTTAAGTACAAAGCGTAGTTAGAGAGGTATCTGAAGAGGAAGCTCGAGATTTAAAGGTTCTTAAATAAACTCTTCGCGTCATGTGAAAATCTGAACTATTTTTGATCAATTGGAACAGATGTCTCATGTATGAGTATCGGTTTGCTGTGAGTTTTCATGAGTCCTTGTAATGATCGCTTGAGGTCAAGCAATAATTTAAGTTTGGGGGAGTTTGATCAGTGGTTTTTACAAAAATATTTAGCATTTATTTTAGTTAACGTTCATGTTACTTGTAGAAGTTTTATTTCGTTTTATCGCATATTATGCTTTGGTTTTGTGTTTTAGTGTTTTCAAGTTCAAAAGAATAAATCGAGATAAATTAGTGCAAAACTCGGAGTTTTGGAAGAAATACAAATATCCACCTACAGAAGGCCTGACACGGCCATCCGTGTCACCTGACACGGGCCGTGTCAGGATGAAGGCTAGGACGGGACAAAGGAAATGGGAAGTCAGGGGGCTGACACAGGCGCCCGTGTCAGCTGACACGGCCCGTGTCAGAAGGTTTGTATCAGAAAATAAAAGAAAAATTCCCAGAGGTCCAACACGGGAACCCATGTTTCCTGACACAGTTCATGTTGGGTTGTGACGCGAATTTCTGTATTTTAAGTTATTTTGTTCACCTGTTAAGTTGTGGGGGCGTTTTGGGTACATCCAACTGACCTAAATGAGTTGTTGCCATTAAGAGGAGTTCCACGATGGAAATAAGGACTTTTGCCAGATGAAGAATTGAGAATTAAAGATTGAAGCCTACGCAAGTGTTAGGAACATAGACCTTTCATGAGCGGAAGCAATTGAAGATTAAAGTCCACCATCTATGTGTAATGTTTAATTTTCATTCTGAAATTACTTTGAACAATATGAGTAGCTAAACCCTCAATGTTAGGGGGTGTCCCTGATTTGATTATGTAATACGTTGAATTTATGATTTCATCAATTACATGGTTTTTATTATTCAATTTAATTGTACAAGGTTTTTCATGCTTTCTTTATCGGATAAATGAGGATGGTTTTACGGTTAACAATTAGCTGGACCATAATTGTTAAGGTTTTTGTACAATTAGACTATCCTAGATATCACCTAGGACTAGGGATACCCTATAGTTACCAAATAATCCTTGATAAAATAAAGGCTTGACTCCATCAGATATTAGGACGAAGGTTCAAAGGTTTTCCCAGTAAGGACTTAGAGAAAATAATCTAAAAGACCGATAATTGAATGTTATGAACTTGTTGAAGAAATCAGGATTCAAGATCGTTATAGGGCAAATTACACACCACACCCTAGCATGCTCCTCGTATATATAAAAAAGTCATTTTATAATTCTGCTTTTTGTTAAGTGACAATATCAAAACCAAAATCATATAAGTTTTGTTTAATTGAACTACGGATTTAACTCGATAATTGCACGCAGTCCTTGAGATCGACATTCAGAGAATCTCTCTATTATTACAAGGGGCAAAAATAATACACTTTTTGCTACAATTCCTATCAACTGCACCTGATATTTCTCTGTTTAAGTCTGTTGATCTTGCAACACCAGTCACCTGTTATTCTTCGGTTAATCAATTAAAGATTGTTTGGTTCATATAGTTAGAAGAGACTCTTTTTACCAAGAGAGTGTAGCTATGTAATAGCAGTTTACGATACATCCATAAACTCTTGTGTTTTTTGTTAGATGTGATGAGGAATTTGTTGGTGATTTTTGCAGGATCCAACATTGGTAGCAATGATGATATTTGTACAGAAAATACACATTTGACATTAAAGGCATTGGAGAATAACAATGCAATTGATGAAACATGTGAATCTGGTAGGAGAGAACTATAGCTTGTTTTGGCTTCTGTTGAATCAGGGGATATAGTTGATGCTTGAAGTTTATAATTAAGTAGATTTAGTGGATTTTTTTGGATACTATTAAACAAAGTCACAAAACTAGCCTGAACTCTAAAAGCTTTATAATTGCCCTGCAGTAGATCAAGAATTTAATTCTGTTTTGTGGCTATAACCAGCTTAAAAAACTAAATGAGCTTGAGAAACTATATGAGCTTGAGAAATTAGCCTCGAGCGTAAAAGTTTGATAGATCCTACTTTCTCAACATTCCTTCCAAAATTTGTCAAAAAATCATAATAAATTCTGTGTTGTTGGATATAACGTTTCAGGAAATTGCTATAGTTTTGGTTACGTAAACTATATATTAGTTTATATGTGTATTAGTGCAAGTACACACAATTCTATTTTCTTACTTGCTTTAATATGTGAATTCAAATGAGGACACATACTATGCCTTTAAGTTTTTTTATAATAGTTCTTGATCACTTTGCAAATAATTTTAGTTATGTTTGGATCAGACAATAAATATAATTTTGTACAACAATACAATTCTAAGGATAACAACTAAACTTGAAAATACTCGATGATATATAATATATGCATAGATAACTATTGAGAGACCCATCCCCTTAATAAAGTATATCATTGCTATTAACCTCTCTTCTAAAGCTTTGAATGACCAAAGAAACTAACAACAATGAGTAATTTAGCTCTAAAATTAAATATAATTCATTCAATCTGTTATAAAAAACATGACTTTACTCTTAATCAATTTAAGGGATAAGTTTCACATGACTTTACCCTCAAAAGTCATCTTAATATAATTGAACAGTTAAAGTCAAGCGTACCTAGCACATAATTCAAAGGTGGTACATTAGAGGAATAAAAATACACATTACATCACATGATTCCTCGTAAAGACAATAGGCATTTAGACATATATAAAACTAAATAATTATATAAATATATTTATAAATAATATTAAAATAAATTTAATATTTATATTTGAAAAAATATACGATTCATCTAAATATTTGTATAAAATAAAAAATTATATTTATATTCTAAATATAAATAAAAATATTTTTTTTTAAAATAATAAATTAAATAATTGTCTTTTTATTTTTCATTCTTATTATATGTAAAAATATATGCACGTAACGCACCAGTACCTATACAAATGCACCGGTATTTATATCCGAATACGTGCGAATTCACGTGGTATTAATTTTTTTGTATAATTAAAAAAAAGTATATGATGTTATTAATATTTTTATTTTAAAATTATTTTAAATTTAAAATATAATATTTTTTAAAATAATATGTAAAAAATTAAAATATATATTATTAATGTAAACTAATTTTTTTATTTTAAAAGTACGTTTTTCTTTTAAAAATAAAAAACTTATTTAATAAAATAATTTTATTTTTCTTATTATTTACATTTTAAAAACAAATACGTGTATACTGTTTCAGTATCCGTGCGAACGCACGAAATTTCTCTAATGTTTCTTCAAAAAACTCATATTTCATCAACGAAGAACTTAAATTTTAATATGTAATTATATTTGCATATAAATTTTATTTTAAATTTTTTTTAAAATTGACCGTTCTTTTTATCCTTCATAGATATCTCTTACCAAATTTAAATTTAATTTTAATAAAAAATTTCATTATATATATATATATATATATATATATATATATATATATATATATATATATATATATATATATATATATATATATATATATATATATATATATATATATATATATATATATATATATATATAAAAGCAACCTTAGAAAACCATGATAATTATCAAATTTAAAAAAATTTAATGATATAATTTAAATATGTCATCAAAAAGGGAGCAAATTCCAATAATTATAGCTTAAATAGATCACTCGATAAATATGCAACTGAAATAATGAAAGTAAAAGTTTTTTTTTTTAATACACAAAGCAAAAGGTTTTAATTTATATTGGGCATACTGTCAATATTGAATACATTCAAATTTTTATCGTATATAGTTTTATTGACTAAAAAAGGGTCTTGGGATTGTTAGTTCTATTAATAATAATGAAAAAAATATTATAATATGAAGAAAAAAAATATATGTTATAATTTAATTGAAACATTTCCCAATATTAAAAATTAGATAAAAGATATTATGAAATTTAGTAAAGATATGATTGTGATGAGTATACGGTAAGAGTTAGTCTCAAAAGAAGTAGAAATAGAATATATTTGCTTCCAACATATCACACTTTGACTAAAAAAAATTGCGATTGTTTGCAGGGTATCGAAGTTCCCCAAAGTTACTCATCAAATATGAAGAAACTTGTGTCAGAGAACGATTACAAATTAGTTGACTTAAAATCTCATGATTGTCATGTCTTGATGCAACAACTTCTATCGATGACTATCCGTGATATTTTACCAAGAAATGTAACGATAACTATAACCAGATTGTACTTATTCTTCAATGCTATATGTAGTAAATCTATTGATCCTGAAAATTTATTTGACTTAGAACACGAAGTTGTAATTATCTTGTGCCAATTAGAGACGTTTTTTCCCGTCATTCTTTGACATTATGGTTCACTTAGTTGTTCATCTAGTAAGAGAGATTATAATTTGTGGTCCAGTTTATTTACGGTGGCCATGTATCCAGTAGAGCGTTACATGAAGATTTTTAAAGGGTATACAAAGAATCATCACCATCCGAAAGCTTCAATCGTAGAAAGTTATATCACAGAAGAATCTATTGAGTTTTATACAAACTATTTGTCAGAAAGTGAACTTTATAGAATTCCTGAGTCTCGTCGTGATGGTAGAGGTATTCAAGGTTTAAATGTTAAGACATTTGATCGAGAAGTAATTCTTCAAGCACATTTGTAATTGAATAACCTTATTGAAGTTCAACCTTACTTGACCGCTCACAAAATTCTTATAAAGGAAAATTTCTCCCGGATGAATGAAAAATGATTATTAACATATCATAACAAAACTTTCATAACTTGGTTTAATGAAAGTATTTCTAAAGAGAGTAGTGCATCAGATACATGCAAATGGTTGTCATGTATGCACAAGTTTAATGTGATTACTTGGAGTGCGTACGACATTAGCAAATATTCATTCTATACAAAATCAAAAGATGATCGTAGCACCATGCAAAATAATGGGGTTATGGTTAAGGCATAATCCATGTACTTTTCTAGTTCCAAAGATAACAATATTGTATTAGTATCTAGCGCGCATTTTGGGGTCATTGAGGAGATTTTGGAGATCGACTATGTTTCTTTTAAAGTGTCTTTATTTAGATGCAAGTGGATTGACAATAACACTAATATATAAATCGACAAATTAGGATTCACACGGGTTGATATTCGAAAGGCAACTTATAAGAACCAACCATTCATCATGACAATCCAAGCAAAATAAGTTTTTTATGTCACTGATCCTTCTAACACTAGATGATCAATTATTCTTTAAGGAAAACATCTTCTCGATAGTACTGATGAAAATCAAGATTTTAACTATGAGACGCCTTGTTTAACAATACATGTACATCAATGATCTAATGAAAATGATTAAGATAATATACATGCTATTTGTCGTGATCATGAAGAAGAGATATGTGAAAACTAGTAAGTAAATGTTGGTTAATCATTTGTTTTAATTTTGATGTAAAATTATAAAATGTGTGCTATTTTGAATTTGCAGTTGGTGTAATCAATAAATATTTATGGTACAATGTTTCTGATTGAGTAACTAGCAAAATATATAATATTTATGTTTAAAAATTTTACAAACTATGGTTCTAAATTCTATAATATGATTCTATAATATGGTTTGTAATCCAGAATGAGTACCCTTTTGACACCACTTTTTGACAAAATTTCGATATAAAAAAATATAAAATAATTATAAATAAAAAACAGAAATTCAAACACAAAATTTGAAAAAAAAATTAAAATAATAATTTTTAAAATGAAGAATCAAAATTAAAAAAAAAAAAAAGACTTCATAGATGAACCAAAATCACAATTAAACCAAAATTTAAAATAAAAAATAATAAAATTATTTTAGCCCGAAGCATGACCCATTTTCTCTTCTTAAAACATTAGAAAAGATAGAGTAGTTGGATTGTGAAATGAATGAAGTGAAATAATTTCCATTGGTTGCGTCGTCGAAGAAATTTGCGTGTAACTCGTGGCGCATCCCACATGGCACTATATAAACACCCAAACCAACCACACTTCTTCACACTCTTCTTCCCTCCGTTTTTTCTTCCCAATTCTCTTTCATTCTCTTCCGTTCTTCGCTTCTTCAACAATCACCACAGCACCTTAACCTAACGGTAACCTCTTCATCTTCTATTCATCTTAATATCTTTCAGATCTGAATTTGTCATTGATTATTAATCTCACTATAATGTTTTATGCATTTATTAATCTCTACCAGATCTTTATTTTTTCATCGTTGTTCTTGATTGTATACAGTTTTGATTCTGAATAGTAGTTGAATATGTTCAAATTGTAATGCACGTGTTTTGGTTTTGATTTGAGATAGTCGTTGAAATTGTTATTGAGACTGTTTGATGGATCGTTGATGTTGATCTGTAAAATTCTATGGATGAGCAGAATGATTATAGTAGTTGATAATCTTTCAGTGATTTTCTGGTTCATAGTTCAATGAGTTTGCACTATTTCTATTTACTCGTTGAATTTATTAACTGCATTTTTTGTGTTGTTTAGTTTTGATTTGGTTCACTTCAATTGTAAGATGGCAAAAAAGGAAATGAAATAAAATAGGCAAAGAGGTCTAATTAGTAATATTACACTCAAGGTTTTAAAAAATGGTCTGGTGATAACGGCCGATAGTGAAGTTGCCGATATTGATACTGTTCTTCACCGTTTTTTTATAAATGAACAAAGTTGCCGATACTCATACTATTCTTCACTATTTTTTTTATAACGAACAAATTATGGTTGATTCACAATCTGACAACTGTAATTACTGTCGCAACACTTGTACCGACCAAAATTGTGAAGCCGTTATGCGACCGTTACTGTTATTTAAAACCTTGATTACACTTCTAATAGCATGTTTGGTATCATATTCGAGGATGCTCAACACGCGTTGAGTCAACTCTCCTATATGTTTGTTTTCAACCGATTGTGCATTAGCAATGTGATTGTTTTCTTTCCCAAACACACTCTAAGTATGTGTTTGTTTCGATGGCTGCCTAAATGTGGAGTGGACACATGTTTTGTAGAAGCTACAGTTTGTATATTAGATTCTCCATTTTCACAGCGAAATGGATACAAACTTGTGGTGACGGTGAGTGAAATGTATATCCAAACTTGCGCTAAGAAATTTGGCACTTTCCTCATGTTTGTTTATATAGGTTTTTTTTTTTTATAGAAATTGGACTAATTTAACATCATGTGAAGTGAGGCAAGAAAACCTGAATGTTAAATGTTTCTTACAGTATGAATGTATTTGAGGCCAATCTTATATGAAGTTAATTCTTGATTATTCATTTCTTTGCTTGTTCATTGAATTTATATACATTTATTTATTATGTTTCGATTACAGATTCATTTTTCATCTATCAATGGCTCCTACAGCAGCATCTTCAGACTCTATACAGCCTAGAGGTCATTATCAAACTTTGTGGCTTGAAATTTTGCTGTGCTTGCATTCCATTTGTCTTATTCACTCACATATTAGGTTATTCTGTATATTTATTCATTTAATCCATCAAGCGCAATCATTGATGAAAAATTGAAACATTGATTTTTCATATCTTTTACTTCAATACGGCAACTCACAGAATGCGTTCGTTTTAGTTGATCTTTTTAGTTTGTTTTGTACAGATGTTTGCATTGTTGGTGTTGCACGTACACCAATGGGTGGGTTTCTTGGCGCTCTTTCATCTGTACCTGCCACGAAGCTTGGCTCTATAGCTATTGAAGGTAATTATGTTAACATGTGCTGCGTCAGTTATCATTTCATTAAATTTGAAACTTATTGAAGATATGCTTATCTCTGTTTTTGTTGATGTATAGCTGCTCTTAAAAGAGCTAATGTTGACCCATCACTTGTGGAAGAAGTATTCTTTGGGAATGTTCTTAGTGCAAATTTGGGGCAAGCTCCCGCCAGACAAGCTGCTCTCGGAGCTGGACTATCAAAATCTGTAGTCTGCACTACTGTTAACAAAGTTTGTGCATCAGGAATGAAAGGTATGTAATATATTATAAACAAGGATTTTTGTTTGGTATCTTTTAGTTTTTATCATTTCAATGAATGAACAAGGTTAATAGACCGTTTTTGGTTTACTGCAGCTACAATGCTTGCTGCACAGAGTATTCAATTGGGCATAAATGATGTTGTTGTGGCTGGTGGTATGGAAAACATGTCTAGTGTACCTAAGTACTTGGCAGAAGCAAGGTCTATAATGGCACATGAATGATAGTTTTCTTAAGATTAGTTATTTTGATGAAATAAACTGATTAAATGCTAAAATTTCAGGAAAGGTTCCCGCCTTGGACACGACTCACTAGTTGATGGGATGTTGAAGGATGGTTTGTGGGATGTCTATAAGGATGTTGGTATGGGAGTGTGCGCTGAACTCTGTGCAGATAACCATTCAATAACTAGAGAAGACCAGGTATTTTATGATTGATTTCTGTTCAGATAGGTTTTAGCACAACCATTCTAATACATTTTTGCTGACATCTGCGTTTTTTGCACAGGATAATTTTGCAGTTCAGAGTTTCGATCGCGGAATTGCTGCTCAAGAAAGTGGTTCCTTTGATTGGGAAATCACTCCAGTTGAAGTGTGTGGTGGAAGGGGAAGACCATCAACAGTTGTTGACAAGGACGAGGGCCTAGGAAAGGTAGAATTTATTAAATTATTATAATCATTATTTTTCCTAATTGTGGTAAAATTTCTACCAATATATTGTTATATTTTTTTCTTTCGCTATCCCAGTTTGATGCTGCCAAGTTACGCAAACTTAGACCAAGCTTCAAGGAGACTGGAGGTTCTGTTACTGCTGGCAATGCTTCTAGCATAAGGTTAATATATTGTCAAATTCGCTCAACAGCCTCAACTTTTTCCTATGTGTCTTATTATGCATAACTGTTTGTATTTGGATGCTCTTGGCAAAAACAAAAGATAGTAATAAATTACATGGTCTTTAACATGATTTACTGGAGTAGTTTAATGTGGACTTATTGTTGAGTCGAGTGATTTAGTGGGGAAA
Source organism: Vicia faba (assembly GCA_948472305.1). Lineage (NCBI taxonomy): Eukaryota > Viridiplantae > Streptophyta > Magnoliopsida > Fabales > Fabaceae > Vicia > Vicia faba. Next base: position 587,244,191 of record OX451736.1, on the reverse strand, counting down.
AGAAGCAGGTCATAAATTGTTTCAGTATTGACCTGTAGTTGTTTATCAGTTTGAGTGAATGGTCAATCACACAGTTTGATGTTAAGCTGCTGCCAACACTTGTTAGAAGCACAGAAATCAGATAATACCATCTAGCAGATGATTTTTGCCTATATCCTTAAGCCACAAGTGGTTCTGTGAGGTTACTGTTTGAATCATGAAAGTCAGTTAGAGAGTTATATTCACGACTTATCAAATATATTGTAATAATTGTGCTAAATCTTGAGTTTTCATTAGTTTATATGCTTAAATGATATGATCTATGTTTCTAGTGAGTTTTATTTTGGCATGAGTCCTGGTTTCTTATGAAAATGAAACTGTTCTCAATGACAGTGATGGTGCCGCAGCATTAGTTTTGGTGAGTGGAGAGAAGGCATTAAAGCTTGGGCTTCAGGTCATTGCAAAAATCACTGGATATGCTGATGCTGCTCAGGTACATAAAACATTTAAATATGAACTACACCATCAGGCTATATTAGTATTCACATTATTTGTAGCATTTTATCTGTTGGTAGTATAACTTAATTTTCATATTATATGATCTGTACAGGAACCCGAGTTATTTACAACAGCTCCAGCCATTGCCATTCCCAAAGCTATCTCCAAAGCAGGGTTGGAGATTTCACAAATTGATTTTTATGAAATTAATGAAGCCTTCGCGGTAGGATTTCATGCTAAACTTTTAATTGTAGTTTTTGTCAAATTATGACACCATGAGTGTTAATTCCTCGATTTTCGTCTGTAGGTTGTGGCTCTTGCAAATCAGAAACTTCTCGGACTAGATTCGGTGAGTTTTGTCCCTTGTCATATTGTGAAGGTTTTAATCTGGTGATGTCTATGTAGCAAACTATTTCTGATTGAGTGCCTTGAAGTTGTGGAAATTGTAAAGTTATCTTTAGTCCATATTTGTCTTCATCATGCTTATTAATGTCTTGCTAAACTTCTGTTTATTCCTTTTATTAAATAACTATTTTTTTGCACGACAAAGGTTATTCACACAAATAACAATTCTTTTGCAGGGAAAAATAAATGTACACGGGGGAGCTGTATCATTGGGTCATCCTCTTGGTTGCAGTGGTGCCCGAATCCTGGTGACACTTTTGGGGGTATGTTCAGTTTATAATAACTTTTACTTTGCAATGCATACTATCAAATTGATAGCCTATCTAACATGGTATACATAAGTTTATATGAAATTTAACATGTTCATCATGTAATATTCAAGTACCTTCAACCGCATATGTTCAATTGTTCATGCATGATGTCGTCCATAATATTGGATGTTCCTTATAATTCAATTAATCTAAAAGTCACTGCATACATACAGGTACTGAAGCAGAAAAATGGAAAATACGGTGTTGGTGGTGTTTGTAACGGAGGAGGTGGTGCTTCTGCCCTTGTTCTGGAGCTCCTGTGATCATAATTCATATTCGGTAGTTGTTGTTTTAGAGCCAGCTTTATGCTAATTTCAAATTGTGAGACAAAGGAAAGAGTGAAAAATTAGGTATAAGATTTAAGTCTGAGATGTTGTTAAAGTGGAAATTTCTTAGGAGCAAAGTAGACATCATTTAGATTTTCATCTCTGCAATAACTTTCTGGTGTACCTTGTTATGTGATGAATGATTCTTCAAACCTCTTATTCAGAACACAAGATTACACAGATTCGTGTGCTTTACAAATGTTGAGTTTAAAACTGAAATGACCCAAAAGAAATAAATAATGGAAACAAGCATGTTGTGTATGGTACTGTTACCACTTATTATTGCTCTGGTTTATATACATTCAACAAAATACTATACTTGTCATACAAGTAATACTAATTGGTAGTTACATAAAACTAATTCAACATGAATATTGGTTGCAAAGGTTGAATGATAGATAAAAATTATGATATACAATACATAATAATAATAAATAATAAATAAATAAATAATATTCTTCATATTTTTGTTTAGTTTAAAAATTAAAATATAGCATATCATATTTGTCAATCTTTTAAAGTGTCTTGTGAAAACTAAAGGAAGAACACCATTGATAAAAGTCTGACATGTAGAGACTTAGTCATGATATCAGTCACTAGGTCTTTTGATGCAATAGGAAGCAAGTGAAGAACTCCTCTTGAATCTTGTCTCTCACCACATGACAGATTTGCAGCTATGTGAAGAGTTGATTTGTCGATGATTGATGTGGAAATCTTGTAGCAATTACATGATCCATTGACCCTCACATGTTACATGAGCTAGTGTTCTATACGCAGTCTCTGATGATAATCTGGAAACAACATTTTGCTTCTTACTTTTCAGACTAATTAAAGAGGTTCCAAGAAAGAAGCATAAACTAGTTGTGGATTTTCTGGTATTGAGACATGTTCCCCAATCAGAAGCAGATAATTCTTTAAGTGTTAATGTGGATGATGCACTGAAAAATAATCCATTGCCAAGGCTACCTTTGAGTTATTTCGAAACATGCAATCCTGCTAGAATATGTTTATTAGTTGGTGTACTTAAGAATTGACTAAATTTGCTTACAGCATAAGAAGTCTCAGGTATGGAATGTGTCAAGTACAGAAGTCTCCCTATTAACTTTCTATATGTTGTTGGATCAGATAGTAGGTTATATGTAGGTTTAAATTTATGTTTGAATCTTGAATCAAAGTCATCACCAATGTAATGTCTAGTCTGAATTCGGTCAAATTTTTAAATCTTGAATGAGTCCTCACCAATTTAATGTTTGGTCTAATTTTAACTTTTTTAAAAAGAACAAATCTATCATATTTATGTTTATGTTTGAATCTATATTTAAAAGTTTAAAATTAATTATGAAAGTAAAATTGATCTTGATATGTTTAGTTGTTATAAGGTAGAAATGATTTTCTTGACTCCTCAAATTGTTCTAGCTAGAATTTATGATTTATAACTTTTTGAGTTTAAATTTCTCAAAAAAAACTTTTGAATTCAAATATAACTTTAAAATAAAATGTATTTTTCATCTTACTCTTTTATAGAATATCTAAAAAAATATTTTCATATTTACATTATTTTAATTAGAATTAATTCATTTCAAATTAATTTTTCTTCACAAAACCAATCAATTGTTATATATATTATTTAAAAACTAAAATGCCATACCATGATTTTTTTTAATCAATTATATTAAAAAAACTAAAATTTAATATAAAAACCAATTTTAAAAAAAGAAAAAGACGATGCACTGAAAATATAAAATAATTTTATATTGTTAATTAATGACAATTATATATTCGGTCACATTATATTTTATTTTAAAATTAAATTATTTTAATAATATAAATGATTGTTGATTTTCTATTGAATAATAGTGTAAATTAATTATTAAATAAATAATATATTTATTTGTTGTTTCGAAAATATTTTAACATAAACATAATCTTATTCAGGTAGATAAAAATTCACAATACATACTTTACAAGAAAAGAAAAGAAAAGAAAAACAATAAGTCCACTATCAAACTTTAGAAAACAAATTACCATCAAACTTACGTTTATATCCTTTTATTCTAGAATTTAGCTAATGCCACGTCTTACATTTTAGAGACATTTTGAAAATTTGATATAATTTTTGTTTTAAAACTTTTTTTATTGTACATCTTACATTTTGGTTTACATAATACTCGTAATTGTCTATGTACACTTCATTTTTGTTTTCTAATTATACTTTTTTTTAAAGTAATTTATTTTATTAATAAGAAAAATTAGTGTATCGAATTTAAAATTGTACTTAAAAATTATAAATAGATCCTTTTGATCCATCAATTAATATATAAAAACTTAAAATTATTTTTAAAACAGATAAAATAGTTCATGAAATGCAATATAGTATTTTTTATCTCTTTTGTTCACATAACAATGAAAGTTTTTATATTATATTATTTATATATAAGATAAATGTTAGTCACTAATTAATTAATAAGTTACTGTTTTTTTAATATTGTTGTCAAAAACATGAAAATAATTATAATACACTAACACTTTTGCACATTATAATTTATTATGTTATTTTTAGAAAAATGGTTAATTAATTTTAGTATCTTTTCTACATTTAAAATAAAAATAAAAATATTTGTAATATATAAATTTGAATGTATCATAAATCACATATATGGAACAAATATTTATTAGTAAAAATTATTTAAATTTAGTGCAGTTATGGTTTTCATTTTTGAAGAGTTAAATTCAATATAAATGTATACAATTGATTTGGAGTTGTTAGATTTATCAAACGTAAAACTAATAAAAAAAATTAGTGTATCCAATTTAAAATTGTGCTTAAAAATTATAAATCGTCCCTTTCGATAATGATCCATCAATTAATATATAAAATATAAAAACTCAAAACTACTTTAAAAACGAATAAATATTCATAGAATGCTATATAATATTTTTATCTCTTGTGTCCACATAACAATGAGAGTTTTTATATTAATATTATTTATATATAAGATAAATGTTAGTCACTAATTAATTAATAAACTATTGTTTTTTTAACATTGTTGACAAAAACATGAAAATAATTATAACACACTAACACTAACTTTTGCATATTATACTTATTATGTTATTTTTTTGAAAATGATTAATTGATTTTAGTTTTTTTCTTCTATATTTAAAATCAAAATCAAAATATTTATAATATATAAATTTGAATGTATTATAAATCACATACATGAAACAAATATTTATTATTAAAAATTATTAAATTTAGTACAGTTTTGATTTCCATTTTTGAAGAGTTAAATTCAATTCTAAATGTTTATAATTGATTTGGAATTGTTAGATTTATCAAAAGTAAAATTAATTATGACTTTTAAAATTGATTATATTTTTTTCACAATAAAATCAATGCATTTCATTAATAAAAAAGTATTTAATATAATGAGGAAACATAGGTAACAAGCTACGTCGAGCTCAAGAACCGGTCACCATGGTAAGAGAGTGAGCAATCATATTCGTTTGACGTTTAATAAACTTAACTTCGAAGTTTGGAAAATTATGTAATAAACTAGAAATAGACTCAATAATAAGACTAAACTCAAAGTCACCCTTACTATTAGTGTGTATAGCTTGAACTATCTTTTGAGAATCACTTTCAAAAGTAACAAACTCCAAGTGTGACTATATAGCTTCAAGAATGGACTCTTTGAGAGCTAAGGCTCCAGTTTCAATGATGGGAAGAATTCCAGGATCCCAAGCAACACCTGCATAAATAAAATGGTCAAGATGATCTCGCACATACCATCCTCTATTAGTAGTGTCATTGTTATTATTAAAAGTCGCATCCATATTACATTTTAATCGGCCCACTGATGGAGGACGCCAATCAAGAACATAATGGGATCGAGCATTGTTCTCCGTGTCTTCTTGAGATTGGAACCAATCGTTCCACCTATGAACCACACATAACCCCAATTTAGTTGCTTCTTCTTTTTCATTATGCTAGATAAAATCATTCATGTTTTTCTAAATAATATCTATCATAACCGCAAATCTACCCGCTAATCGTTTATCCTCCTTCTTGAAAATATAAAAAATAATAGACTTAACCTCATGAAACGAATGAATGTGAGAGTCTATAATATTAGCCAAACCTGCTGCTCACTAACACTGATTAGTTACGTTACATCCCATAAACAAATTCCAACCATCCTCAGTATGATTATCACATAATTGACATGCTAACATACACATAATAAAATGATGTCTGAGTCTTGCACGAGTTGGTAGACAGTCCCTACAAATTATCCACAACTGATGCTTAACTCTAGGCGGAGTTCTTATGTTCCAAAGAATACACCACTCCTCATCCCCTACGACCTCATCTTGTCGTCTAAATGAATTTCGCCATACTTTATAACCAGTGCGCACACTATAAATACCATCATGCTCTTTCCAAATCATCCTATCTTGCTTAACCTCTTCCAACAACGGTACATGCAAGATTTTAGTTGTATCTGCATCGTCAAAGAGGTTTCTTATAACATTTGTATCCCACTGTTTCACATTAGGCATCATAAGATTTTTAACAGTAATATCATACACACCTTGATGCTGAGGACCACTCATACTACCTTCACCACCACCACCACAGAGCCAAGGTTCTTGCATAACCCTGATATTGCTACCATCACCGATACTTCACTTGCACCTTAGAGTTAAAACCTCTAGAGATTTCCATATACTCCTCCAGATAAAACTCGGGTTGTAACCCAGAATAGAATCAAAGAAGGAATTATTAGGATAATACCTTGCTTTGAAAACTCTGGATACAAGCACATTTGGTTTCAAGAGCAAGGACCACCCTTGTTTAGCGACCATGGCCATGTTGAAAGCTTTAAAATCTAGGAAACCTAACCCTCCCTCCTTCTTGGAACAAGCTAATATTTCCCAGGCCATCCACTGGATTCCTCCATTGTTGTTGCCACCTCCCCACCAAAAAGAATTCAATATTCTTTCTATATCCTGAACAATCGTATCTGGAAGAATAAAGATGTTCATAATATATGAAGGAATAGCCTGCAGAACAAATTTAATCATAACTTCCTTCCCGGGTTTGGATAATGATCTTCCTTTCCAAGAGTTAATCCTATTCTAGATTTGATCCTTGATATATTAGAACATAGCCTTCTTGCCTCTACCAATCATGGAAGGTAAGCCTAGATACCTACCCGTTCCCAGAACATGTCTAACTCCCATAATGCTCGCGAGAAGCTCCTGGACTGGTTTGGATAAGTTTTGGCTAAAAAATACCTATGATTTAATCAGGTTAATCTCTTGGCCTGAAGCCCCCGCATATAAAATGATCACCTTCATAAGAGAACTCATTTCTGTAAGATTTGCCCTGCAAAACAAAAAACAATCATCAGTAAAAAGTAGATGGGACACTGATCGTACCTGATCAAAGTTGGACCATCACAACTGGCTTCGGGATGGATTTGAAGGAGATGGAGGGGTACCTGCAAGACACTCTGATGGAAAAATGAGAGACGGAATGAGCAAGCAAGTAAGTATATAGGTGTGAATGAATGAATACCTGACCCTCTCATGAGAGAGGGTATTTATAGCCCCCAGCGCTGGGCCAAGGTCCCCACTATTGGGCCACGCAGAGGCCCAATAACGGGAACTGTCAGTGTTTACGTGAGTATGGAGTCCAGCAAGTGGATTCCCCCCTAGTCAACCGCTCCGCGAGAATAGGGTTGGACCCAAAATTCCCGGTGGGCAGTTTGATGTGTCTGTTGAGAAGTGGTGGGCCACGTCCCCCAACGGTTAGTTGGGGAGGTGCCCTACAATCTCTAACTTGGGCCGTTTGGGCCTCCTTTTCGTAGGGAAATGTAGGTCCAATCCAGATCAGGAGCCCCCCAAGTTATTGTCCTCGAGTTAGAGGGTGATGACTTGAGTGCAGCTCTTGTTATCGAAGGCTTGGTCGGGATAGAGGGTCGAAGTCCCTGAAGGGAGCGAATCATTTCCCGCGGGGGGCAAGCCCAAATGTGTCGGGGAATACCATGGATGGACGAGGATCAGGATCAGAAGGTTCATCCACCTGCTCGAGAGGGCATATTGGCGGTGAGGGGCCCCTCCCACGTTATTGTGCTCGAGAGGGTTCATCCGCCTCCTGGGAGCTGTTAGTTTGTCGAGCATTTCCTTGTCTTCGAGATAGTCAAGGAAATGTGCCCCTTTGCGCACTCAAGTGCCGAGCACCTCCCCGCATAAGTGTCAACCCTTCTATGTCATGTTCTCGTAGGAGTCGGGCGATTGCTCACCAGTCCAGAGGATTTCGTGTTTGATGGTTGAACCACGTGGCTAGCGTTTTGGGGTGCCACCCCTTAAGAAAAGAGCAAAATGGGCCAATGAGATGGTGACCCTTCATGTGGAATTCCTTGGGGAGTGGGTCGCCTATAAAAAGGGGGACCTTGGGATTCATTTATCATCTTCTCAGCTCCCTTTCAATCCTTCATTTGCTCGCGGTGTGAAGCGGTTCTCTCTCAAAGCTCTCAGTTTTTCTTTGCTTGTGGTGTGAGGCGACCCTCTCAACTTTCCCGTTTTTTCTTCAACGTTCTTCATCCAAGTAATTTATAACCTCTTAATACCACCTTTCTTGGGTTTATCTGGATTAAATGTCAAAAATTTGTCTTGATTGGATGAATATCCATGAGTTTTGTGATGAATGTTCATGAATGTTCATCTGAATTTATGGGTTTTGTGTCGGGCACTCATGAAGATGTCGGGCACCTATTAATAAATATTCATGAGCTTCATGACTACTCATGAATATTCATCTGTGTTTATGTATTTAGTGTCGAGCACTCATGAATGTGTCGGGCACCTATAAACATTCGTGTTATGGCGTCGGGCACCTATTCCCCGATGTCATGTCCTATGACTGTAATGGTCCGCTTTAGTATGTCGAGGGCTTGGGTTGAGTTCGTCGCCCTTTCACTTGATATGTGGTGGAAGGGTGGATTTGATAATCTTGAATTCACTAACTTCCCCTGCTTTTCAGGTACAATGACACGCTGCCGAGGGAGCGATATTCCGGCCACCCGTCACGATGATGAACCCCATAACGACGAGGAGGGTCCTTTGGCTTGGGTTGCTCCGGAGCCCTGGGACAAAAGATCGTGCTTCTCGCGGGATGCAACATACGCGTTTAACTTCCCGGAAGAATGCGCAGAGGGGGCTCCGACCAACTGGATGCTTCAAATACCTCACGGGGACCGAAGGATATGCTCGTCGTATCCGGGCAAACGATTCCCAATGAATGAGTTTACTTTCAAGGAGGCGGGGATGTGCCTTCCTTTTAATGATTTCCAGGTCAGGGTTTTCCAATGGCTCCAACTGGCACCTTCTCAACTTCATCCAAACGCGTTGGCGTTCATGCAGGCGTTCGAGCTCGTCTTCCAATATCTGGGGATAGGCGCCATGTTGCCCCTCTTCTTCCGTATCTTTCACTTGCAGAGACAATCTGTCCACGGGAGACAGGCGTGGGTCTCTTTTAAGCAGTTTGGGAAACTCTTCCGACCTTACCCGGAGTCCGTGTGGAATTTCAAGGAGAGGTACTTCGTCGTGAAACCCTTGACGGACGCGGCCATAGATTCTCTCTATGCCCGGGTGGAAGAGGTGGAGGATGGGCGGCCAGTTACCCGACTTATGGTCCTTTTCCCGCTTGAATGACAGTGGAGACATTACGAGCAGAGGCCCGAATACTATGCGGTGAGACCCGAGGATTTGGATGCCCATGATTAGCTTTCGTACGAGAAGCTATCTGCATATGTTAAAGGGTTCTCCCCCGCGAAATGCGTGGACGTGAATGGTGCCCTATTGTTTGACGAGGAAGGGGAGTATCTCTTGGTCAATAGGTTGATCAATACTAAGGCCTTGCTCGAGTGCTCCTCGAATGGGGAAGCCATGAGGCTCTTGGGTAAGGCGTAACTGTTTATTTGCTTCTTTTATAAGCGGGGACGTGTCCTCTTTATTTTGATTTTTCTAACTCAACTTAACGACCCTCTTTGATTTGCAGGTCGAATGGCGTCTCTTTTTGAGCGTTTGCTGAAACTGAGGCCAAAGAATGCATCCACTTTTGGTCCCCGAAGCAGGGTTGCCCAGCTCCAGGAGCAGGCTAAGTCTATCGGTCGGGGTAGTGGTTCCCCCTCCTCCTCGAAAAATTCCACTTCTACTGATCCGACCCAGATTCCGGTCAACGAACCCATGGCCAAGAGGAAGCGTGCAGATAGCACTGCGGATGTACAATCCGAGGGTGATAAAACATCCGAGGGGGGGGTTTTGTGTTGCCTCCGTGTTATCTAAATCGCGACCTCATCCTCTACGGGGACTCCCTCGGCCTGCATGAGGAAGAGAGAGAGGCTACTTTGGCTGAAGACAAGGAGCTTCGCCGGCAGCACTTGGCCGAGGACGTGGCCGTTGTGATGAGGGTGCTCGAGACGGCCCTGTCACTTAACGACGAGTCTTCGAGTTCTCAATCTGCTCTCGATGCGGCCTACACCAAGATCCATAAGCTGAAGGTCAAGAATGAGAAGTTGAAGGGTCACATCCTCAACCACGGGTTAAAATATGAGGCCCAAGTCCAGCTTCTCAAGGATTTGAACGAGTTGAGGCCTCAGTTGGAGACGGCCACGAGGGAGAATGAGCGCCTGGCCGCTCGTAATTTGGAGCTGGAGGGGATGACTGCACCGGTCGAGGAAGAGACCGAGACAGAGAAAAATATCGCGACTCAGGCGGATTTGATTGCTCATATCCGCTTGCTCGAGCAGGACGTCATTGACACTCTTGCATACGGTTTCAATGTCACCGTCGAGCAGTTGAAAATCTTGAATCCCAGGGTCGACTTAGTGGTTGAGGGGGCGGGGTCGTTCAACCAAGTCATTAACGGGAAGATCCTCTATCCTCCGGAGGACAGCGACGGTGAAGACGAAGTTTGAATGTATTTAGTTCAGGGCCTGCGTGCCCGTTGTTGTTTTAGGGCCTGCGTGCCCCATATTATTCTTTTGATTTTGAGGTCGTTGTGCCTAAGTTGTAAATTTGGACAACGTCGACCCATGTGATCGACATATTTATAATTGCATTATTCATTTGTTTTGATAACTTTTTGGATGTGTGTTCCTGACCATTGTGGTGGTCGTTATGAATATTTTCACGAAGTTCGTGTTCACGTGGAGATGCTTGTTCGACCCTATCGATTCGACATACTTCAAAATGTGTCAAGGGCGCGAAGCGGCTATCTGCGAGACGGGCGCATGATCGCGATCGGGATCCTACGCTCGTGGCGTGAACTGCCCATCGCGAGCTGGGTGTTCTGCCATGTTGGGGTACTTTGACAGTGGGGCTCGATCGAGATGCCTCTGTCGGGCAAGGGTGTCGCTCGTCAATGTGAGCGATATCATGCCTTCGTTGGTTGGTAGGCGGCGTCCGTACCTCGACACGCGTACGTGGTCGATATTTTTCCCTTTGTCGACTAAAGGTGAATATTCGACGGAGAAAGTCCTCAGCTGGTGAGGGGCTTTAACTGTAATATTGTTTCAGCTTTGCAGCGTTCCAGGGTCGATGAAATGGATCTCCGTCTAATTGCTCAAGGTAATATGCTCCGGTGCCCATAGCTCCCCGGACGCGATAAGGTCCATCCCAGTTTACGACCAACTTTCCTTCGCGGGAATCCTTCTAGTTTCTCTGTAAGACTAGGCTACCGACTTGAAATTCGCGTCTTATGACTTTGCTGTCGTGGCGTAGGGCTACCTGTTGTTTCAGAGTGGCCTCGCATATGACTGCTCCTGAACGGATTTCTTCGACAAGGTCGAGCTCGTCTTTCAGAGCCTCGTCGTTCATTTCCTCGTCGAGGGGCATCTCAATTCACCTGGATGGCTCCATGATTTCTACCGGGATGACTGCCTCGGTGTCGTAGGTCAGTCGGAACAGGGTTTCACCAGTCCTTGAATGGGGCGTCGTAGGGTACGCCCATAAAACACTATGTAGCTCCTCAACCCATCCTCTTTTTGCTTCGACTAATCTACGCTTGAGTCCTCGCAAGATGACCTTGTTTGTGGCCTCGGCTTACCCGTTAGTTTGTGGGTGCTCGACTGAGGTAAAGTGTTGTTTGGTGCCGAGTTTGCCCGTTATGTTCAACTTTCTTTTTACATGAATTTATCAAAACATATCATTTTAACTTCAACTCACATTTAATTAGAATTAATTTTATAAAATCAAATCATTCAAAATTATTTTCTGTTATGGCCAACCAAATACACATTTAATGTTTTTAATAAATGTAACATACAAATGAGAACAAATTTAATAAATAAAGATGAAATGGATAATATCAAAAATATAAGACACGGCATTATATGATAATATGTCAACTTTATTTATTCATCAATTATTAAAGAGTTAAAAATATGTTAATTAAATATCCTTAATTTTTTATTAATAATATTGTTTCAATATATTTTTAACGTGTCTTTTATCTTAAAAAATGTATAAGGTATGTTAAAATAAAGAAAAAATTAAAATGTTTTTTCAACACTTATCTAAATTGTCCAATACATATTGTTTGAGTATTAAACGGGTGTGAGACATCGATTTAAAGTGTATCGAAACAAAAAAATAATTATTTATTTAAAAATAATTATTTAACTTTTTTAATATTTATTTGACTTTTCTAATAAATATGAGACATTGATACGTGTTGGAAATCACGACATACCAATTTCTAAAAATTGACGCCCGCTTCATAAGTTAAAGTACTTATTTACAATTTTTTTTGGGGGAAATTTGAAATTCGAATCTAGACTATATTTTTATAATTGAACTAACACCTCCAAGTTCAAAAAATGAATTGCTAAAAAAACATTAGAAAGTTCAATTCATACCCGACTCAAATATTTGACATTAATTAATTAGTTAAACTTTGTAGTTCTTAAAAATCTCCAAATGAAATTAAAAAAACATATAGTAAACTAATTATAATGTATCTCAAAAATCATACATAAACAATTATTGAAACCTATATTTTATACATGATATTATAATTATAATAAACTAATTGTTAATATTTTCATCATAAAAATGAAAATAATTATTATAATAGCTTAACTATACTTTTCATACTTTTGTTAATTTTTTATTTTTTGACACTTAAAAAATTGTTGAAGTATATATTTCATACACAAGATAATTTATTTACTATTAATTAATTAATTAATTAATTTTGTTTTACATTTTCTAAATAAATAAAAATATTATAATATATTTTATATTTATCTAGATCACACATGAAAACATTGATATATTTTATAAAAATATGTTATTCCTCCTGTCTCATAATATTTGACACAATTGACCATTTCATACAAATTAAGAAACAATAAAGAGAGAAAACTGATTTTATCAAACTATTTTGATTAGTTATTGGTATATTCAAATTACCATTAATATTAAATAAAAAATAAAAAATTAAAAGTATTTACTATAGAATATAATTGAAAGATTAAATATAAAATTACATTGATAATTAAAGTGATAAATATTTTGATACAATTTTTTTTAATATGATACTTATTTTGAAATGTAGGGAGTATATTTTTTTATACTTAAAAATGTGTTAAAAATATACATTTCATACACAACATAATTTATTTCCTATTAACTAATTAATTAAATTTATGTTGTTTTTTGTTTGATGTTTTATAAATAAAATAAAAATAATTATAACATATGATTTTATTTCCAATATAAAATTAATTTAAAACCACACATGAAACATTGATATATTTTTTTAAAATACTTGTCATTAATTAATATTATATTTGTTTCTAATATAAAATATAAGACAAATATTTGTCACCAATAAATATAATAAAAAACATGTTACACATATTTATTATTGATAAATAAAAAAATTAGAAGATAAATACTCCCTCCGGTCTCATTTATAAGAAAAATTATTTTTTTATATACATTGAATAAGTAATGTATTTGGAAAATATATTGTCCAAATACATTACTTATTTAATGTATCTAAAAAAGTTAATTTTTTCTTATAAATAAGACGGGAGGGAGTATATATGATTGATTAATATAAAAAATAGACAAATATTTAGATCCAAGGACAGCTACCGAAGAAGTGACCGTTACAAACTTGAACGTTAAGCCCCATTATTACAACAAAACACTTAAATACCCTAAAAAACCTCTTCTCTAACGCAACAAAACAACTCATAAATAAACACGCAACACAATCTTGGAAAACAGAGCAAATCAAGATGGGAATGGTTGTGGTAATTTCTCTTCCTTTAATATTCTTCTGCTTTGTTCTTGGTTTTGGATGTTACTTCTTTGGAAGAGCTAGAGGAAGACGAGATGTGTTCAGCAATCCTCAAGTTTATGGTATGCCGATTCCACCGCCGGGTGCTGCTGCAAATTCTACCTTCCCTGCACCACATTCAAAACCAAACTTTGCTTCCAATGTTTGAGTTCAATTCATAGCACATGCATACTTTTAATTTGTGTCACTTTCTATTTATTTTTACTTGAGTTTTGTGTAAATTGGCTCTTGTTGTATTAAGATTCATTTTTATTCTATTCATTTGTATACACCACTCGTGGTGAAATTTAAATAAACATTTATTACTTTTTCAACTTCTTTAATTCAATTTTTCTTGAGTTATTTGAATTAAGTCAGGTGTGTTGTTGGAAAACACAAAAGTTTTGTTTGTTTATTACGAAATGAATAGAGCATAATATAATGGAGCGGAATAGAATGAAGCGGAATGAAGTGGAGCAGAACAAAAGTATCATTTTATTGTTTGGAAATTTTAGAACGGAATAAGGTAAGTTGTTCATTTCATCCAAATCAAACAACAGAAAAGAATATGGTGATAAGTGATGAAATGAAATAAAATCCATACCACTCAATTCTGCTCCATCCGTTATAAAATTATCAAAACAATAAAATACCGTTTTATATTCCGCTCTACTCCGCTCCATCATATTTCATCAATTCAAACAAAAGCTAAAAAGATCTTGAACATATATTTTCAATTGAAGTTCAAAGATATACTTAGTATTTGATCCCTTTGCGTAATATCTTATCAATTTTCGAAGAACAATAAATGATTATTTGAAAGAGAAAGAAAAGAGAAGTTGAGGTACAAAAACAAAGATTTCATGATTTTAAATAACTCATTTTCCACTATTTTTCTTAGTTCCAACAAGTCTAATTAAAATTAACTATATATTGAACTACAAGAGAGAAATGATGAATCACGATGTTTCTATGAGATGGGAGGAGCATCCCTAATGTTACAAGGTCTAGGAGAGCATGAAACCGTCTTAATACTCGTTGAAGTTCATTAGGGAACGTGTGGTAGCCACATTAGTGGAGGGTCTTTCCCATAAACTACTACGCGTAGATTAGTATTAGCCAACCTTATAGAAAT
Source organism: Vicia faba (assembly GCA_948472305.1). Classification (NCBI taxonomy): domain Eukaryota; kingdom Viridiplantae; phylum Streptophyta; class Magnoliopsida; order Fabales; family Fabaceae; genus Vicia; species Vicia faba. The sequence continues at coordinate 587,229,176 of OX451736.1, read as the reverse complement.
ATAGTGTGTCGTTTGTCAAGAAGTGTGATAAATGTTAGAGACATGCCGACTTACAACACATCCTAAATGAGTTATTCTACTCCATGACATCGCCCTAGCCTTTCGCCATGATATATGGAGCATATGTTATTTTACCCGTAGATCGATACACCATTATGATAAAGTTCTCAATTCAACCAGGAAGTGAATAAGTCAGAGTTAAGATGCACCACTGATATAATCGATGAAATGAGATATGTTGCCCATATCTGGGAGTTTACCGTCAAGCAAAAAGCAATCAGAAGATACAACTCTAAGGTTATGCTAAGAGAAATACATGAGGGAAATTTGGTATTGAGACAAATGGTTCTACCTGCGCAATAGAGAAAATTGCAGCCAAACTAATAAAGACCATATCGCTTATTCTAAAAGCTGTCACATGAAGCATACAAACTAGAACAATTGGATGATAGACTCATCCCCAAGACTTGGAACTTCATCAGTTAAAAATATTATTAAAGTTAAGCTATTTACAAACTTTCAAAGGGGTTCACCTATACATGAACTTTTTAGTATACGAGCAAAAAGAATATTTCAGTTTTACTGTTATGTGTTGAACTTTCACAAGAAGATCTTTGTCACCGCCTTAGACAATAAAATATGTTGGACTTTCATAGGAAAATACTTGCTGCATTTTTAGACAATAAAGTATGTTGAATCCTTGTCGCCTCTTAGACAATACGAGTATGCTACATTTCCATAGAGAGATCCTACTGCCCCTAAGGCAATAAAAATGGACTATGTTGACCCCAAAATTTTCCCTCCCATTTTTCACTCAAGATACTATCCTAGGATTTCTGAAACACTCAATTTGGCTCAAGATTTGATCAGGCAGATTCTTTTTTAGGAATTGAGTCAACAATTAGGGTTTGGCATTCTTCGAGTGAAATTGAGTTTCCGAAGTTTCAATTGGTCTTCTTGGTCCTTCATGTGTTCTCAAGGATATTCGTGCCAAGTTTCAAGCCTTGCATCGCGAGTGTGCCCAGTCAGTGGCTCGAATGACTAAAAATCAATTGTAAAAGTTGACACTTTCAAGATCAAGTTCAGAAGATTATAACTTCTTTGATATTCAACATTTCTGAGTGATTCTTTGAGCATTTGTTTCCTTTTTACGTCCTCATTAACCCATCTTTACAATTCAAGGGCCAATAATTTGCACAAGATCATCAAAAGTTTGGATACTTTAGAGGCCGCTTTGTGGACTTTGGCCTAATCTCAAGTAATTGTTACTAGACTTCCAAGGATCGTAACTCTTCTGATTTTCATCATATCGGGATGGTTCTTTTTGCAACATATCTCAAATGATGCCGTCTGTAAGATTGCTTCAAGGATCAATAGCTAAATGCGCTTAGAAAGCCATGAAATTCGTTGGAACATTTTGGACTTAGAATTGATTTTGTGTTGAGTTTGTTCTCCACTAAGTCAAGGGTAAAGGCAAGACGTTGAGTTTGAGGATTCATTGATTATATATCGCTTATAATACAAGTTGCTTGTGTTCGAAGCATTAGTAATTACTGAATTAAAATTGGATATAGATTAGGTTTCTTAAGTTTCTTTGATTGTTCATCAAGATTTGGTTCATGATAAAAAAAGGTTTATGTGTTTCTACTTGGAGTGTATTTCAAGGATTCAAAATCAAATATTCAAGTTCGTCAATTAAATTGCAATATCAATTCAAAAAGATTTATGAGTTTAGAATTTTGAGCAAAATACACCCTAATTTCTAGAGGATTATTCCAAGTTTTCAAGAATTCAAGACTTACAACAAATTCACCATTCATACATTTCATTCAAATATTGTGTTCGGGTTATCATTCTTGGACAATTTGCAAAAGGGTTTACAATGAAAAATATAAATTGAATCACAAGCTACATTTGTTGTTTATAAAGAAAGAAATAAATGTTTATTTTTCAAATTTGCTTCATCTTCAAGAAACTCCTCATTGCTAGCCATGGTTTTCTCTTCACCTTGCCTCGCTTGCCATTCAATTGTTCGTACATGTAACAAAAGAAAGAAAAATTAGCAAACAATCAGCATGTGAAAAATCCAAGCAAGAATGATTTGTTAAACAAGAAATTTCATCATTAGGATTCTCACTTTGGAATCAGAATTTTAAAAGGTTTTATTTTCAATCATAAGATATCTCCTCCTACTTTTACAAATCACAAAAAAATGTGATTTTTCTTAGTTCACAAAAGGGAAAAGAAGATGCTAAATATTTTTCAATACAGCAGCCCAAAGAAGGCTAAACAGTAACGTAAAAACCAAATAGCAAGGTCAAACTGCAAACAATAGCAAACAAAAACAGCACAACAAGCTGCAGCAACAGTAAAACAGGCTGCAATACAGTAGAACCAAAACAATGTAACAAAACAACGTTGCCAAATAGCAGGCAGCAAACAGCAACAAATGGGCAGTCTAAACAAAACAACAAGCAACAGGCCAAATGGTCAAAAGCATCAAATGTAGCAATACAAGCTATCAAAACCCTGTCATCACTTTCCAAAAAAAGTGCAAATCCTTCAGAAAATTGTATGAAAAGCAAAATGGCTTTTTATTTCATTGAAAGATAAAAGAGGAAAAGATATCACCTGCACCAAACTGTCTAAACCAGTCCATAAAATAACAAAAAATAGCCATACTACAGCCTGCATCAAAACCTGTCTAAAGCAGGCCAAAACTTGCACCAAAATAGACATAACTTAACCTGTACTCTAAAGCCTAAGGTCAGCATACCACAATTGTTCAAAACCCTCAAATTTTCTTTGAGCAGGTTTAGTTCTCAATTAGTAGTTCTTAGTTCTAATTTAATTTAGAAAAAAATTTGTAAATATTTACTAATTAATTTTTGTATTTAAGTCTTAATTTGTTTATTTAATTTCTTAATAACAAAAAACCCTAAAAGACAAAATACATGCATTTGATTTAATTTATTTAGCTAATTAATAGAATAAATTTTTTCTATTTTTCTTTTCAAACTTTTCAAAAAAAAAAAGAATTTGATTTCTTTATCTTTATTTTGTTAATTAATTTTACTTCATAAACTTGTTGTAATTTCGATTAATTGCTCGATTCGATTTGGTTGTATTATTTGCCTATTTGAACTTTTAATCGCATTAATCCATCCCCATTTGTAAATTTATATCCCCATTCTCGAAAGCTCTGTAATAGCGTAAAATTTTAATTTTCGCAATTTACTGTTTTCCTTATACTGTATAGTAATTAGGCGTGCATGGCAAGATCTAAAATCAACCGCTAGACAGCATAATCAAAGACAAAATAACTTGAATCAAACACACTTTTTCACACACACATGCGCGCGCGCCACACACACACACACACACACACACACACACACACACACACACACACACACACACACACCTCTAGGGTAACCTCGCTTGTTACCTCAGAAATACAGTCATGTCCCTCGAATATGGGACGCTTTAGCAAAGACCCTTCAATAAAAAAAGATCGTAGTCCCTCGATGTCCCTAGATGCTGCCTTCGATAAAACGATCTAATCCCTTACAAAAAATTGCTAAAGCGTCTCACAAGTTGCTTTCGATGACTGTACGATTGACCCGCGCCTGTCTCTTCACATCCAACGATGAGGCTTCTTACCAAATCAATGGTAAGATAGAAACATCTAAAGGAGGAGGAAAAGCACATTTAAGACCTTTCGAGTAAATAGGTTGCTCTTAGTTGCTCGCTTGCTCACAACAAAAACATTTTACACACCAAAACTTGCATTTTGAAACATTTTCAAAAGACAAAAGCTTTTTGTATACGTTCTTATAGAGACAAGAACCATTACAAAAACATCTTTTCAAAAACACTTTCAAAAAAACACACTACACAAACACTTCTTTGAACTATTTTCCAAACAAACACTTTGTACGCGTTCTTATAGAGACGAGAACCATTACAAAGACATTTTCAAAATACTTTGAAAGCCCACACCACAAGCACGTTGTCAAATAAAAGTAAGTGATCTAGCAAATAACTAAGAGCCCGTAGATAACTACAGATGAAAATGGTGCTAACACCTTCCCTTTTCATAACCTACCCCCCGAACCCAAGAAATAATCTCGAAAGGTCTTTCCTGTACTTTTTTTACCTTTCCTTTTGGATAAAAGAAAAGTCGGTGGCGACTCTTGCTATCCGCACAATTGCGATCAAACGCAAAATAATCCGAGTCAGTTCTCCCACCGTATCACAGACTATACGCATGGGACCGCCTCATCTAAACACCCCGCCTGAGGGACATAAAGACTCATCAAACATACTCATCTAAACGCCTCACTTGAGGGACTTGGAGTCTTATCAGACAAGATCATCTAAACGCCTCCTCGGATGGACTTAGAGTCTCATTAAAAAGACTTATTTAAATGCCTCGTCTAAGGGAATTAGAGTCCCATCAAATAGTCTTAGCTTGAAGTTTAGCTTAAGGGACTCGATTAAACTCTTACTCATGAGAGTCAACGTAAAACCTCGCTTGAGTGACTTATAGACTCATTAGACAAACTCATCTAAATGCCTCATCTAGGAAACTTATAGTCCCTTAGACAGGCTCAATAAACAACTCACTTGAGAGACTTTAGGTCTAAACGAATAGACACTCCTGATGCATAGTCAATTAAGCATTATTCCTTTTACCAAACTCTTGTACTTGATATATTTGTGAATGGCCTATTAAAGACAAGGAGGCCTTGTCACCAATCAGGGACGTCAGATTCCTGCCACCCCATGAGTGAGATAACCTCACTCGGGACACTCCTAACTCGCCCAACGTAGGAAACATGAGAAATGACATATCTTGGCCAAAGATACTCTACAAAAAGATTCAATGGAATAACTCACGGCTATCTAGAAAATAGAGATTCAACAGTCCACTACCATGACTAGGTGGACGGTTGCAGTTCTTAAGAATCCTAAATCCAGACTATTAGGCCTCTATAGATACCTCATTCCTAGAGTGAGGAGGGATAGACAATACAGAATATACTAAACACCCCTGAATCATACAAAGCTTCTCATCTCCCGTGAGCTTACTCTCTCCACACAAAAATCACCTCAAAATATAGTTTTTAACCATAAATACCAGCATAAGAGTGCTACGCATATGTACTTTTTAGCAAGTACAACTTGTATGAACTCAACTCATTATAATCAATAAAATTTAATGTGTTAAGAAAATACAATTTAATTTAGTTTTCTAATTCCAGAAGCAGATGTTCTTTTACACAAAGTGTGAAGGTTTATGCATAGTAATGTTGTATCTTCGAAGATAATAGATGTAATTTTTAAGAGAATTGATTTTACTATCTAAAAGAGATAAAAGTACAACTTATTATTTGTTCGCCTTTTCTTTTTATATAATTTTGATTATTTTATAATATCTACCTACTTGATTATATAATATCAATTGAAAATTTAAATTAATGTTACTAGTAAAACAATAAGTTGGTTGTAAAATATAACATAATATATTAAAAAAAATTACAAAATAACATTAACCAATTTATGTTCCAAATTATGAAATAATTCTACAAAAATGAAATGAAGTTTATAAATATTATTGTAAAAATAAAAAAATAAAAAATAAAAATAAAAACTAACAAGTTTGATGGATGGCGGAGCTTGGTTGGCTGGCTGAAAATAGTACAATTCAGAACAAACTACATGGTCCACCCACAAATTTAGTATTGTTTGGTGCTTGTGTTAGAGAAAACTAAAACAACATCAACGTGATTTTATTCAAGTTACAGAGCCTTGTTCTGCTGGATTTGTCATCGTGATTTTGACAAATCCATGGCGGTATGTTAGCATTTTTAATTGCATCCCTTCCATTATATATATATATATATATATATATATATATATATATATATATTATATATATATATATATATGAATATGGTTTTGAATATTTAGAATATGGTTTTGTACAGGAAAAGGGTGTTCCATTGCCAAAATTTGGAGAATGGGACGTGAATGATCCAGCATCAGCTGAAGGATATACTGTGATATTCAACAAAGCTAGGAATGAGAAGAAGAGTGGTATTAAGATTGATTCACCATCGAAGGATTATCGTAAAACCAAATACAAACATCAAGTTGTTCTTGGCAAACCTCAATCTGTATGTTCTTTCTTTTTCTCTAATTTCACTTGTATACAAGTAGTTTGTAGGAAAAATATAAGATAGATCCCTAAATTTTGGTTGTTGATAAAGCCGATATGCATTGATCCCAACATAGTGCGATAATGACATGGATAATTGTTATTGAATGGTTTAGAATAGAAGGTGGTTTCTCATTAAGGATTTTCCTTTCAACAAACTTCATAAACATTCAGAATGGATCATTTCTACTGACTGTATTCCTCTAGCTAACCAACTATTCCAACATGTCAGAATGGATTTTGTCGTGTATATGTGTAGGCATGCTTGTTTGTATTTCTTATTCTGGATCTGCTCAACCTGTGCTAGTTTCACTGCTTCTGTTAATAGTCTCTGCAGTATAACTTTTCTGTCTTGTTAAACTATTGCAGAAAAAATGGTTTTGCTGTGTAAGTCCATCCGGTGGAGAATCATAATGTTTTCGAACTCAACATAATTTCCAGAAGTCTGGAGCTTCGTTTAAGCCATGATGGTGTACTGCTGGAATCTGAGCTTTGGAAAATAATAACAATTAGCAAATATTACATTATATATTTATGATTTCTGGTGAATGAATTATCAGTAATTTTTAGCTCAATACTTGTTGTATTCAAACTTCTTATGAACTGTACTTTCTAATTTTGAAGCCTTATAATCTATATTTCATGTTTGTATAACTGTCCTCCCATTGTTCGCATAGACTCTTTCGCATGCGTTATTCGACACATCCAATGTGCTCCGTTTTTTTTAGGGTTAGACAACTCTTAACCAGTAGCAGTAAATTTAAAATTTCAATCCTCAGAGACAAAACGAACCGATCCAAGCAATAAATAATATTTTTCCAGAAATATATTGTGAGAAAAGTAAACCTCGAGTATAAATATCAATGTTATGACAGTAAAGAAACAAAAAGTTTAAAATAACATTGAGATTCATAATGTTACAGATTCTCAGAACATGTCCTAACTCTAAACTCTAGAGTTTCCCAACTTTCGCTCAAATAAACGTCGCAGAAGAAAGACTTGTAGTGCACTAGCTCCAATCAGTGCTGCTGATTCAAAGATTGCCTTGTGTACTGCTCTTCGGCTCATGCCATCATTCACTGCATTTCACACACGAGACACAATATTAAAAAGAGCAAGTAGAGAAAAACAAATCTGTAGGTTTTTTGAACTAATATGACTTTATATTCTTCCACAATTCGTTCCTCTAGGAAAGAATGCAGAAAGATAGGGAACATACGAAAATGGCTTGTGTGAGCATTTAACCATGTGATGAGAGGCTCAGGAGTAAGTCAGATTTTGAGTCATTTGACTCGAGTGGTTAACGAGATTTAGAAGCATAAACCATTAGGGAAAAACCAGAATTTCATGCTAGTAAGGCACCTTTCCCTAAGAAAGGGATGGTTAAGATAAAAAATCAAAGTCAACTTTGACCACAAGTAAAGCAAGTATGCAGCTAACGCCAACAAGAGATAGGAAAAAAAATGTTCTTAACCGATCGGTTTGTTTGATGTAGCAGCTGACTAGAACTACGATTGCAGATTGGGACAGGAAGTTCTACTAAATGATGTTAAAACCAGATGGCATATACAAAAGTAAGGGTTTATCTTTAGAATGAGTAAAATAATAAAGACAAAACTCGGATGCATTACTTTAAGCACTATTTTTGCCGATCCTCTCACGAAGAGCCGCATTTTCACAACTTTTGGTGACAATTGTTTTTTAGTAGAGAAAAGTAGGAACAATGCCTATGAAACTATACCAAAGTTTTGTCCTAATAATAATTGGTATGTACAGAGGATTTTATGTACAGAAAAATGTAAATATTTAGATAAACAGAAAGTAAACTTCAAATAATACCTATTGCTTGGCGATCGGTCTGAGCTTCTAACCAATGTTGTTCGAACTGAATATTGTAAAGAGCTTCTTCCAATTTAGCTATCTGCTCTAACAAAGGGTTGAAATGCTCTGCATTCAATCACAAAAGTTTCAACAACAGTTCTTTCATGCAACTCAAAGAGTATTATACTACACTACAAAAGTAAGAACAATAGGAGGCATTACCGTCTTTTGCGTGTTGCTCGAAGTAAGAGAAGTGACCAACATGCACATCAAAATCGATGGTCTCGTGATAAGGAGATTTGTTAGTGAAGCAGAACTTATGCACCCCCGATTTGTGAGCCACAAACTCAAACTTTTCACTGGTTTTGTCACGGAAATCTTGAATTTGATCACCAACAGGTCCCTTTACCTGAAATTCCCATATTTTCATGTAATGAGATTCAAACCCTAACATGATTGGAAATATTAAGGAAAAAGATAAACAAGATTATTATTTCAAGCACTGATCGGTAGAGATGTGGATTTGTATGGATGCAACATATAGACTACTAGTATTATATACTTTCTTCCTAAAAACAAGGCTAATTATTCTAAACCATTAAGTTATCTCCTAACTATCAATATAAACTTTGCACGGTGTTTGACCTACATTCAGTTGTGCTACGGGATAAAAAAATTTGACAATGGCTCACAATATCTAGGAAAAAAAAAAACATTGGCATGATTATGGTTATAAAGACAAGCAATAGTTTCTTCGGTCCCTCTTAGGTTTGATTTACAAGCAGTTCATTGTAGGAGCTTCTAGGATTCAAGTATCGTTATGTGAAAGTCTTTGTTAGGGATGTCATGTTTGATATATTTCGGCGGCGGGGTATCTAAAGAAAGAGGCGTATGTGAATTTCTTGACCAATCCACAGAACGGAAGGTTGAAACTTCGGACAACTTGTGGGACTGAGGGCTAGAAGTTTTACTGTGGGACAAGCATCTCTCAAAGCCGCCTCACGTAAACTGGTCAAACATGAGAAAGTGTGTTCGGACAATCAACATGCTTTCATACTATTTGCATTTGACACTTTTGATTTTCTAGCACCAGGGTAGTGGATCCTTTACCGATGGTTCAAAGGCTCGTGAATAGCAATGTTATGTCTCCTAGGAGAGTGAACATAGTCTTTAAGAGGATTGCTTTCGCATCCAAAAAAGAATAGCAGCGCAGCTTGTTGCCCGCTTGCCTTGCATTGTTGTATGATTAACATTATCCGCTATATATTATAATCTAACATTTACTAGCAAACATTCATTAATGTTGGTTTTTACTTTGTATTCATCTATGATTGTGATGTAACTATAGTTCTATTCCTTTCAAGAGTTTTAAATTTAAGAAGAACAAGAAATTAACTTTGACTTGTCATACTTCCCCTTCATAAGCTCAAAATTAAGGTAAAACAAATGGCAATTGCATATGAAATAACTAAACCAATAAAATAACTTAGAATTTTTGTCTCATATAGGGTTTAATCGAACTCTGCAATGTAATAGTGGTAGAGTGAATGAAATTGAGAATGAACAAAACAACAACATACCACAAGATCGACACCTTCATCACCGTAATGCCAAGGAGAATCAGCCTTAATAACAACGAAAGAAACATGAACAGTGTCACCCTCGTACTTAACCTCATGTGAGAAACACTCATCTCTATCTATCACAAATCTAATCCCTTCTGTTACTTTCAACAACATCACAATCAAAACAAACACCAATATATTTTCCCTCAATCCCATCTGCACCAAAAAAAAAAATTCTTAATTTAAATTAAATCTCAACGCTTCTCTAAAACCCTAAAAATAAAAATTTCAAGAAAAAAAAGAAGAAATAGATACCTTATTTTTTCTTGGATTCACTTCTGAGACTAATTAGGAGAAGAATTGTGAAAGAAAGAAAGAGAGACAGAACAACGATGAAGAGGTGAACGGAGAGTTTTTTATTTCAACGAAAGTGTGTAGTCGTGTTTTTTATTAAGGTTTTGTGTTTTTTGTAAACTGGAAACGGCGTCGTTGGCAATTGTTATATGTCGAGGCGTGATTGGACTGGGCAGCTCATTCAACCAATAATAAGTTGACACGTCGGATGAGGTTTTCAAACACAGTTGTAATTCGTGTGCAACTGCAAACTAAACTTAAAAAAAACAAAACATGGGTTTGTCCTGGAAACAGATCATGTGATAACCCGATTTGTTGATTTATTTTTGGCAATTTTTCATATATTTTTTTAATCACAGTTTTAATTTCGATTTTATCTGATTCACGAAATTAATTTTTTTATTTTAAATTTAAATATTTTTGATTTTTTGATTTTAAATTAAAAAAAATTTAAATTTTTCTCACGTATTTTTTATAAAAAAATGATTTTTTTTTTTATTTTTTTAATTTATATACGATGATTTATTATATTTTACAAGTAATTTATTATTTAAAAATAAAAATATTCTTAATTTTTAGTATAAAACTATAAGAGAGATTAAAATTATTTAAATTTAAAATAAAGGTATTGATTTCGTGAATCAAATAAAATAAATGAACCAAAAGTATAATTAAATCTTTATGATTTTATATGTTTAATATATATATATATATATATATATATATATATATATATATATATATATATATATATATATATATATATATATATATATATATATATATATATATATATATATATATATATATATATATATATATATATTATATATATATATATATATATATATATATATATATATAATATATATATATATATATATATATATATATATTGTTTTTGGATCCTTGGCCCAACTTCATACGAGGTCCAATCCAACTATGTTGCTCGAGGAGGCTTGCTAACCGAGTATGTCATCAATTATGTCGGGCAGTAACCTCACCCTTCGTGAAAACACGACTCCGTCGCAGGGGGATAAATTCAGGAATTGCGAGGAGGCTCGTCACCAGTCAGGAGGACCTCGCGAGTATCCTCCACTCTCCTTGTCGACCAAGCCAAGCCCTCCTGGACGACCTCACAGTTGACGGGGACGACCCTCGACGACGTAAGGACACCGTGAACATCTTTCTCAGATCCCCAAATATCACGGAGTCCCTTGGTCCCCGAAAAGACTATACCCATATCCTCCTGACTATTCGGGGGAGTCTATCCAGATTGGAGACCATATGTTGTTGGTCCCACTACACACGTAGAACCTAGCATACTCTATTTTGAGTCTGCTTGCCCAGCTCAACAATGGAGACCTTGGTCCAACGTTGAGGGCTATAAATACTCTCTCTCTCTCTCTCTCTTGAGAGGGTCAGGTATTCATTCTTTCATACTCACTCTCATACTTGCTCGCACTACTCTGAACCTTACTTTGGCATTGAAGTGTCTTACAGATATCCCTTATATATATATATATATATATATATATATATATATATATATTGATTTACTATATTACATTGAATATTCAACAAAAATATAATATTTCAAAAAATAATTGTAATATTTTACTATATCATGTTGATTAAATATATAACAAAAATATTATATTACTAAATTTATAAAATAAAAAATTATAATTTTTTATACCAAAATACCTATAAATGGACCTGGTTTATTTTGACATGATATATATAGATACGATTGTATAGTAATTTTATTTTAATTTTTTTCTTAATCTTTTAGCAAACACTTCTCAAAGATATTATATATTGTTTATAATATTAAATACTCTAAGTTATTAATATTTATAAAATAATATTTTTAAAAATAAATATTATAAAATTTGTTTCATTTGTAATTATTTTGTTCTAAATGCGAAATTATTGATTTTTATAAAAGATTTAATATTAATGTGTGTTTAGAACCGATTTCACATTAATGTGTCTTTAGAATTGATTTCGAATTCAAAACTTTAATTTAAATTGAAAGAGACTCTTATTATATCATTCAAATACTCTTAGATAATAATAGTGTTCATTAGACTTTTTTAAAATTTAAATTTTCAAACTATTTTTAAATTTAGCATGAACTCCAAGTTAAATTTTTTCTTTCTAAAAAGCATATAAAAAAATAAAAAAGATTAAAAAACGTATGGAAATATAACACATACTAAAAAAAACCTCTAAAATGAATTGGATCTAATGTAATAAATAAAATGAACCAAAATAAAAGGATTTATAGTAATATAAATTAATTTCATTATAATTGATTTTATAATCAATATTAATTAATATTGATGGGTTAATTGTAATTGTTTTTGCTCAACATTTACTCAATTTCAATTGTAAAATTTGTAATTTGCCAAGTATAAAAAAAAGGGGAGATTGAATTTGGTACGTTTCATAGGATTTGCTTTGTTGTCAAGTTAGTCTTTTGGTTTTGTTGTAAATGAGTCTCTTTATATAATTGTGCATTTTAGGATTAAGTGCTAAATCGTTTTATGTATACATAAATTAAACTATTTGTTTAAAATCAACACAACATGATTCTAGTCAATTAGTCGGAGGTTTGGATCAAGAAAGACATGAAAACATGATTCAAATCGTACTAAGCCTCGTTTCTGATAAGAATTTCATTTTTCTTAAAATTTAAACTTTTTAAAGTGTGATTCGAATAAGAGAATTGGATGACTCAAATCAAAAATTGAATGTGAAAATAAAAAAATTGACTATGTATTTTTTATTTGAATCATGAAAAGTTTGACTCGAATAAAAAATTGAATCTGAAAACAAAAATTTTCTTTTGTATTCTGATTCAAATCATACAAAAGCTTGACTCGAATCATGAAGATCTTGATCTGAATAACAAAATAGCATGACTCAAATAAAAATTACATGTAGATTTTGGATTTTGATAATGTATTTCTGATTCAAATCATGGATTTGTCTTACTCGAATAATGGATTTATCTGATTCGAATCAAACATACAATTTTATGGGTTTTTAAGTCTTGATTCAAATCATTCATTCTCTTGACTCTAACCATACCATTTTCTCTTGACTCGAATCAAATGAGTATTATGGATTTATCTGATTCGAATCAAACATACAATTTTATGGGTTTTTAAGTCTTGATTCAAATCATTCATTCTCTTGACTCTAACCATACCATTTTCTCTTGACTCGAATCAAATGAGTATTTTATCTCATTTTTAGCACTATCTCCAACACATGTATAAATCACTTTCTCTTAATCTCTCTCATAACATAACATATATATGATTTGAGAATCATAACACACACAACACATTTTTCGCTCAAACTTTCCAAAAATATTTTGAATTTGTGTTCTCAGAATAAATCTAAAATTTCACTTCATCTTCAACCTCTAGCCTCTAGCATTTTCGTTTAGATTTAACTTCTCAACCTTGTGTGTGAGATGCGTGTGAGATGTGTGTGAGAAGGTTCATTTTAGTTTAACGTTTTGTGAAGGTTTTAAGATTTCACATTGGCAATTCTTGTCTGGTTGTGGTTGGGATTGACATTTCAACAGTGAAAAAGAAGGAGTTTCTTTTCTCCAATATTACTTTGGTAAAACTGTGTGGAAGTTGTTACGAACGGAGCTGGAGTTTCTATTTCCTTCAGATAGATCAAGGACCAAACAAGAAATAGTTAAGACTTAATAGAAGTTGCAGTAGAATAAACACTTAAAGCAAAATTCTGGAATCTTGAAGGTGAAAGTCAAGATCGGGTGAAGATCTTGCACAAATCAGTTTCAGATGTTGTATACATTTAAAGAAAAATGAAAAATCCTTTTATATGAATTATAAGTCTAATCATATGGATAATCAACAACCTCTAAATGGGCATTACAATAATTGAAAAAAACTTCCCGCATCATTGACACGTAGGAGGAATTAATGTTGATTTGGATTCCCGAGGCTTAATCATCATTAGTCATATTTAAGATTGTGCATACAACTGAAGTTTACGAGTTTATATCAACTGACATTTGAGGTTTCATCTCAATTGATGTTTGAAATTTTAGTTCAATTGTCTGCTTCTCACGCTCTTGAGAGTGGGTATTACTTTTTTGGAACCTAATAAATAGGTCAAAGATATTCCTATATATATCCTGATCCTAAGACTGGAAGAGAGATGGTTAATTCACTAGAAAAAAACTAGTATATTTAGATTCTTACCATCCTTGCGTAAGTTCTATCTATCTATCTATCTATCTATCTATCTATCTATCTATCTATCTATCTATCTATCTATCTATCTATCTATCTATCTATCTATCTATCTATCTATCTATCTATCTATCTATCTATCTATCTATCTATCTATCTATCTATCTATCTATCTATCTATCTATCTATCTATCTATCTATCTATCTATCTATCTATCTATCTATCTATCTATCTATCTATCTATCTATCTATCTATCTATCTATCTATCTATCTATCTATCTATCTATCTATCTATCTATCTATCTATCTATCTATCTATCTATCTATCTATCTATCTATCTATCTATCTATCTATCTATCTATCTATCTATCTATCTATCTATCTATCTATCTATCTATCTATCTATCTATCTATCTATCTATCTATCTATCTATCTATCTATCTATCTATCTATCTATCTATCTATCTATCTATCTATCTATCTATCTATCTATCTATCTATCTATCTATCTATCTATCTATCTATCTATCTATCTATCTATCTATCTATCTATCTATCTATCTATCTATCTATCTATCTATCTATCTATCTATCTATCTATCTATCTATCTATCTATCTATCTATCTATCTATCTATCTATCTATCTATCTATCTATCTATCTATCTATCTATCTATCTATCTATCTATCTATCTATCTATCTATCTATCTATCTATCTATCTATCTATCTATCTATCTATCTATCTATCTATCTATCTATCTATCTATCTATCTATCTATCTATCTATCTATCTATCTATCTATCTATCTATCTATCTATCTATCTATCTATCTATCTATCTATCTATCTATCTATCTATCTATCTATCTATCTATCTATCTATCTATCTATCTATCTATCTATCTATCTATCTATCTATCTATCTATCTATCTATCTATCTATCTATCTATCTATCTATCTATCTATCTATCTATCTATCTATCTATCTATCTATCTATCTATCTATCTATCTATCTATCTATCTATCTATCTATCTATCTATCTATCTATCTATCTATCTATCTATCTATCTATCTATCTATCTATCTATCTATCTATCTATCTATCTATCTATCTATCTATCTATCTATCTATCTATCTATCTATCTATCTATCTATCTATCTATCTATCTATCTATCTATCTATCTATCTATCTATCTATCTATCTATCTATCTATCTATCTATCTATCTATCTATCTATCTATCTATCTATCTATCTATCTATCTATCTATCTATCTATCTATCTATCTATCTATCTATCTATCTATCTATCTATCTATCTATCTATCTATCTATCTATCTATCTATCTATCTATCTATCTATCTATCTATCTATCTATCTATCTATCTATCTATCTATCTATCTATCTATCTATCTATCTATCTATCTATCTATCTATCTATCTATCTATCTATCTATCTATCTATCTATCTATCTATCTATCTATCTATCTATCTATCTATCTATCTATCTATCTATCTATCTATCTATCTATCTATCTATCTATCTATCTATCTATCTATCTATCTATCTATCTATCTATCTATCTATCTATCTATCTATCTATCTATCTATCTATCTATCTATCTATCTATCTATCTATCTATCTATCTATCTATCTATCTATCTATCTATCTATCTATCTATCTATCTATCTATCTATCTATCTATCTATCTATCTATCTATCTATCTATCTATCTATCTATCTATCTATCTATCTATCTATCTATCTATCTATCTATCTATCTATCTATCTATCTATCTATCTATCTATCTATCTATCTATCTATCTATCTATCTATCTATCTATCTATCTATCTATCTATCTATCTATCTATCTATCTATCTATCTATCTATCTATCTATCTATCTATCTATCTATCTATCTATCTATCTATCTATCTATCTATCTATCTATCTATCTATCTATCTAT
The DNA here is from genome assembly GCA_948472305.1 of Vicia faba. Lineage (NCBI taxonomy): Eukaryota > Viridiplantae > Streptophyta > Magnoliopsida > Fabales > Fabaceae > Vicia > Vicia faba. The sequence goes on along the minus strand of OX451736.1, from coordinate 587,212,984 downwards.
CTATCTATCTATCTATCTATCTATCTATCTATCTATCTATCTATCTATCTATCTATCTATCTATCTATCTATCTATCTATCTATCTATCTATCTATCTATCTATCTATCTATCTATCTATCTATCTATCTATCTATCTATCTATCTATCTATCTATCTATCTATCTATCTATCTATCTATCTATCTATCTATCTATCTATCTATCTATCTATCTATCTATCTATCTATCTATCTATCTATCTATCTATCTATCTATCTATCTATCTATCTATCTATCTATCTATCTATCTATCTATCTATCTATCTATCTATCTATCTATCTATCTATCTATCTATCTATCTATCTATCTATCTATCTATCTATCTATCTATCTATCTATCTATCTATCTATCTATCTATCTATCTATCTATCTATCTATCTATCTATCTATCTATCTATCTATCTATCTATCTATCTATCTATCTATCTATCTATCTATCTATCTATCTATCTACTCTATCTATCTATCTATCTATCTATCTATCTATCTATCTATCTATCTATCTATCTATCTATCTATCTATCTATCTATCTATCTATCTATCTATCTATCTATCTATCTATCTATCTATCTATCTATCTATCTATCTATCTATCTATCTATCTATCTATCTATCTATCTATCTATCTATCTATCTATCTATCTATCTATCTATCTATCTATCTATCTATCTATCTATCTATCTATCTATCTATCTATCTATCTATCTATCTATCTATCTATCTATCTATCTATCTATCTATCTATCTATCTATCTATCTATCTATCTATCTATCTATCTATCTATCTATCTATCTATCTATCTATCTATCTATCTATCTATCTATCTATCTATCTATCTATCTATCTATCTATCTATCTATCTATCTATCTATCTATCTATCTATCTATCTATCTATCTATCTATCTATCTATCTATCTATCTATCTATCTATCTATCTATCTATCTATCTATCTATCTATCTATCTATCTATCTATCTATCTATCTATCTATCTATCTATCTATCTATCTATCTATCTATCTATCTATCTATCTATCTATCTATCTATCTATCTATCTATCTATCTATCTATCTATCTATCTATCTATCTATCTATCTATCTATCTATCTATCTATCTATCTATCTATCTATCTATCTATCTATCTATCTATCTATCTATCTATCTATCTATCTATCTATCTATCTATCTATCTATCTATCTATCTATCTATCTATCTATCTATCTATCTATCTATCTATCTATCTATCTATCTATCTATCTATCTATCTATCTATCTATCTATCTATCTATCTATCTATCTATCTATCTATCTATCTATCTATCTATCTATCTATCTATCTATCTATCTATCTATCTATCTATCTATCTATCTATCTATCTATCTATCTATCTATCTATCTATCTATCTATCTATCTATCTATCTATCTATCTATCTATCTATCTATCTATCTATCTATCTATCTATCTATCTATCTATCTATCTATCTATCTATCTATCTATCTATCTATCTATCTATCTATCTATCTATCTATCTATCTATCTATCTATCTATCTATCTATCTATCTATCTATCTATCTATCTATCTATCTATCTATCTATCTATCTATCTATCTATCTATCTATCTATCTATCTATCTATCTATCTATCTATCTATCTATCTATCTATCTATCTATCTATCTATCTATCTATCTATCTATCTATCTATCTATCTATCTATCTATCTATCTATCTATCTATCTATCTATCTATCTATCTATCTATCTATCTATCTATCTATCTATCTATCTATCTATCTATCTATCTATCTATCTATCTATCTATCTATCTATCTATCTATCTATCTATCTATCTATCTATCTATCTATCTATCTATCTATCTATCTATCTATCTATCTATCTATCTATCTATCTATCTATCTATCTATCTATCTATCTATCTATCTATCTATCTATCTATCTATCTATCTATCTATCTATCTATCTATCTATCTATCTATCTATCTATCTATCTATCTATCTATCTATCTATCTATCTATCTATCTATCTATCTATCTATCTATCTATCTATCTATCTATCTATCTATCTATCTATCTATCTATCTATCTATCTATCTATCTATCTATCTATCTATCTATCTATCTATCTATCTATCTATCTATCTATCTATCTATCTATCTATCTATCTATCTATCTATCTATCTATCTATCTATCTATCTATCTATCTATCTATCTATCTATCTATCTATCTATCTATCTATCTATCTATCTATCTATCTATCTATCTATCTATCTATCTATCTATCTATCTATCTATCTATCTATCTATCTATCTATCTATCTATCTATCTATCTATCTATCTATCTATCTATCTATCTATCTATCTATCTATCTATCTATCTATCTATCTATCTATCTATCTATCTATCTATCTATCTATCTATCTATCTATCTATCTATCTATCTATCTATCTATCTATCTATCTATCTATCTATCTATCTATCTATCTATCTATCTATCTATCTATCTATCTATCTATCTATCTATCTATCTATCTATCTATCTATCTATCTATCTATCTATCTATCTATCTATCTATCTATCTATCTATCTATCTATCTATCTATCTATCTATCTATCTATCTATCTATCTATCTATCTATCTATCTATCTATCTATCTATCTATCTATCTATCTATCTATCTATCTATCTATCTATCTATCTATCTATCTATCTATCTATCTATCTATCTATCTATCTATCTATCTATCTATCTATCTATCTATCTATCTATCTATCTATCTATCTATCTATCTATCTATCTATCTATCTATCTATCTATCTATCTATCTATCTATCTATCTATCTATCTATCTATCTATCTATCTATCTATCTATCTATCTATCTATCTATCTATCTATCTATCTATCTATCTATCTATCTATCTATCTATCTATCTATCTATCTATCTATCTATCTATCTATCTATCTATCTATCTATCTATCTATCTATCTATCTATCTATCTATCTATCTATCTATCTATCTATCTATCTATCTATCTATCTATCTATCTATCTATCTATCTATCTATCTATCTATCTATCTATCTATCTATCTATCTATCTATCTATCTATCTATCTATCTATCTATCTATCTATCTATCTATCTATCTATCTATCTATCTATCTATCTATCTATCTATCTATCTATCTATCTATCTATCTATCTATCTATCTATCTATCTATCTATCTATCTATCTATCTATCTATCTATCTATCTATCTATCTATCTATCTATCTATCTATCTATCTATCTATCTATCTATCTATCTATCTATCTATCTATCTATCTATCTATCTATCTATCTATCTATCTATCTATCTATCTATCTATCTATCTATCTATCTATCTATCTATCTATCTATCTATCTATCTATCTATCTATCTATCTATCTATCTATCTATCTATCTATCTATCTATCTATCTATCTATCTATCTATCTATCTATCTATCTATCTATCTATCTATCTATCTATCTATCTATCTATCTATCTATCTATCTATCTATCTATCTATCTATCTATCTATCTATCTATCTATCTATCTATCTATCTATCTATCTATCTATCTATCTATCTATCTATCTATCTATCTATCTATCTATCTATCTATCTATCTATCTATCTATCTATCTATCTATCTATCTATCTATCTATCTATCTATCTATCTATCTATCTATCTATCTATCTATCTATCTATCTATCTATCTATCTATCTATCTATCTATCTATCTATCTATCTATCTATCTATCTATCTATCTATCTATCTATCTATCTATCTATCTATCTATCTATCTATCTATCTATCTATCTATCTATCTATCTATCTATCTATCTATCTATCTATCTATCTATCTATCTATCTATCTATCTATCTATCTATCTATCTATCTATCTATCTATCTATCTATCTATCTATCTATCTATCTATCTATCTATCTATCTATCTATCTATCTATCTATCTATCTATCTATCTATCTATCTATCTATCTATCTATCTATCTATCTATCTATCTATCTATCTATCTATCTATCTATCTATCTATCTATCTATCTATCTATCTATCTATCTATCTATCTATCTATCTATCTATCTATCTATCTATCTATCTATCTATCTATCTATCTATCTATCTATCTATCTATCTATCTATCTATCTATCTATCTATCTATCTATCTATCTATCTATCTATCTATCTATCTATCTATCTATCTATCTATCTATCTATCTATCTATCTATCTATCTATCTATCTATCTATCTATCTATCTATCTATCTATCTATCTATCTATCTATCTATCTATCTATCTATCTATCTATCTATCTATCTATCTATCTATCTATCTATCTATCTATCTATCTATCTATCTATCTATCTATCTATCTATCTATCTATCTATCTATCTATCTATCTATCTATCTATCTATCTATCTATCTATCTATCTATCTATCTATCTATCTATCTATCTATCTATCTATCTATTATATTTTAGTTTTCTGATTTTTATTATGAAAATAATTAATTATGTTAATTAAATAATAATAATAATAATTAATAAAAGAAATAAAAAAAGAAAGGAAAAAAAGAAAAGAAGTAAACTTGTGGGGGTGATGACCCAAATCAGGAGGTGTGTTAGAAATTTTGAAGCCCAATTGCTCAAGCCTGTTTGACTTTCTGGCTCCTCCATGCGCATGGTTTACTGGGAGTATGATGATCATCATCTCATGGCCATTAGATTTGTGCCTGTAGACATCTGGCGCCTGGGATGCGAGGTGCATAGTGGATCACGTGTTGGAGACCTGTATGTGATTATGCAAAGAAAAATAGAAACAAATATTTTGGGGGACCTGGGATTCGAACCCAGGTCCCAATGCTTCAAAGCCAGCACGCTAACCACTCCACCATCACGCTTCAATCATTATTAGAATAACAAACAATTATTGTATTAAGAAATTATTCAATAGGTTGTACCACAACAAAAACACGCGCGCTGATTTAAACTATCCAATGATGTATCAACACATCATCATCTTCCTCGCTGTACCTGCAAAAACAATGTTAGATAGCGGTGGTTTTTAACCCCCACTAAACAGTGTGGCGAAAAATAGCGAATAGAACTGTGGCTTATATAAATGTTTCGCGAGGGTTTGGTCAGGTTCGTCTTGTTCTCAGGATTCTAACCATGTGCCTTAGTGGTCTCAATTTTTCCTGGTTTAGGAATCCCCAATTTCAAAGCTCATGAACCCTAAAATTCAACCATGGCATCTTTGGATTCAAGACATTATAATTCAATTAACCTATGCCAATAGCTTCATGTGGTCTCTAGCAACACAAAACAAACAAGAAATCATGTCAAATGCTCATGAATTGGACAATACGATTTTGAATAAAAATGTCAAACCGTGGTTCTGTTTAGGACGATTCTTTGAGCTTCAAGGCTTGAATTTGATTGCCACACACTCCTGGGAACTCCTGCAAGATGTTAGAATCAACAAAAAGCTTTGAATCTCCCTGGAATATAGAAATCAGTTTTGAGTTTTTCTTGGAATTTTTCAATATGCTATGGCCTTTGTCTGCAGCTTTTTCTCACGTGTCTTGCATCAGGGTTTACTTGAATATATATAGAGGAATGAAATTAGGTCATAATCTTGAGCAAAAATCCATGGAATTGATGATTGAATCTTTGATTGGAAATCACATATTTTTGAATCTTCATGATTGAATAAAGTTGCCAAATTTGGAGATTTTTACATATTTGATTTGTACACGAAATTGCCAGCATATCTTGACCATATTTGCTTCACAAAGAGATTGAAAACTCAAATCTTTGTATTTTCCTACAATTTAAATTAATTAAATGAATTAATATCAATTAAAAATCCAATTAATTAATAAAAATAAATAAATAAATTCAATAAAGCTTGATGGGTCGTGCATAGGCCATGGATGAAGTTTCAAGAAGAGATTTGAGGCCCATTAGCAAAAATGAGGTGTTTTGAGCAAAGTTGACTTTTGCAAATTCCTAAAAATTTCCCAACTTCTCCAATGCATATCTTGCTCAATTTTGATCATATGAACATGTTCTTGGACATTTTGGAAAGTTCTTGAAGTCCTATAACCAATGCCTTTGGTCCCATGTTATTTGGATTTACCAATCTCAAGTTATGGCCTTTGACTTAAAGTGCATTTTTGTTGACTTTTGAATTTGACCTATAATGTAGAAATTGATAACTTTTTGTGAGAGCATTTCTTGGACTTGGAATGTGAATATGGATTATAGGAAATGTCATCCCCTTCAAAATGAGCATTGGATGGGATTTTTATGATGAACCATGAAAAAGTTATGCCCTGGTCAAGATACAGTTGACTTTTCTACTGTCCAAAAATAGCAACTTTTTGCATCTTGATGATTTTTGAGCCATTCTTGTGGAATCATGATCAAGACTTGATCAAATGATGATTGTGTACTCAAAATAAGATGTTGACCAAAAATTCGGACTTTTGACTGCAAAATGACCATTTTGCCCTTACAGTTGACTGTAGGTCAAATGGAGCTTTTGACTGTGCAAATTGGCAATGTGAATCTTGAAACTTGGTATGTAGTTGCTTGAGGGTGTATATAGGCCCATGAGACTTGGTTGAACCATTGAAAACCTTAAATTCCTTGAAAGAACCAAAACCCTAATTTCAGCTGGCTTAGGAGGTATTTGGACTGTGCAATCCTTGAGCAATCTTTGAGCAATTTGAGAATTATTCTTGTCAAATATTAAGGAATATGGGAGGGAAAATTTTGGGGTACAACAGTTGCCCCTGTTCAATCTTCTTAAACCTGAGGAGGTATATTGGCTTGCGTGCCTTTCGTGATCCGAAGGTGGAAGATGATTGAACACTAAAGTGCCTAGAAATTTGCACTCGCATGGTGTAGTATTAGCAATGTGATGTCGGGAATGGGCTTACAGATGCCATTTGGAGAGATGATGGATAGAAGGATGGGCTTATAGATGCCATCTGGAAATGTAGTGGATAGTTGTGGAGATGGGCTTATAGATGCCATCTGGAAATGTTTGTTGAGTCGTAACCTGGTAGGTTGAAAGAAGGAATCTGTGTAGGGTTGCCTAATGATGGTCAAGTAGATAGTTGTCCTGTCTGGTTTCAGGTATTAATCTCTGACTTGAGAAAGAAAGATAGTTTTCCTGTCTGGCTTCAGGTATTAATCTTCAATCCCTTCAATGTAGATAACTTTCCTGTCTAGTTTCAGGTATAGATCTACAATCAGTCGTCCACAGATATTTCCTGGCTAGTTACAGGTGTTGATCTGGAACTTAGAAAAGGTTGGACGATGAGATAGCTGTCCTGTCTGGTTTCAGGTATTAATCTCTGACTTGAGAAAGAAAGATAGTTTTCCTGTCTGGCTTTAGGTATTAATCTTCAATCTCTTCCTGTAGATAACTTTCCTGTCTGGTTTCAGGTATAGATCTACAATCAGTTCATATAGGTGGTTTTCCTGTCTGGTTTCAGGTGTTAACCTATAGTCAGTCGTCCACAGATATTTCCTGGCTAGTTACAGGTGTTGATCTTCAGTCTCTTCATATAGATAACTTTCCTGGCTAGTTACAGGTATAGATCTACAATCAGTCGTCCACAGATATTTCCTGGCTAGTTACAGGTGTTGATCTGGAACTCCAAAGAGAGGTGGGTCAAGGAGATAGTTGTCCTGGCTGGTTTCAGGTATTAATCTCCGACCGGAGAAAGAAAGATAGTTTCCTGGCCTATTACAGGTGTTGATCTTCAATCTCTTCAATGTAGATAACTTTCCTGGCTAGTTACAAGTATAGATCTACAATCAGTCGTCCATAGATATTTCTTGGCTAGTTACAGGTGTTGATCTGGAACTTAAGAGAGGTGGGTCAAGGAGATAGTTGTCCTGGATGGTTTCAGGTATTAATCTCTGACCGAAGAAAGAAAGATAGTTTCCTGGCCTGTTACAGGTGTTGATCTTCAATCTCTTCAATGTAGATAACTTTCCTGGCTAGTTACAGGTATATATCTACAATCAGTCGTCCACAGATATTTCCTGTCTAGTTACAGGTGTTGATCTGGAACTTAAGAAAGTTGATGGTAATCATCTTTTGATTAACCTTTTCCTGAAAAGGCAAAACATTAGTTGTATGCAATGTCATGATGTATGAAATGCATGATATTCTCAAAATGAGATCATGTCGTATGCACCTTGTCATGCATGAAATGTGAAATGTTTATGAATGTATTTTCGTATGGGAAAATAAATCCTTGACAAATGTCGGGGAGTTTGTTAAATCCTGGGCCGATGTTGAAGAGTAGAGTTCTTCGTTTCCGCTGGGAGGATGAACGAAGATGATTGCAAGAATAAACCGGTAGGAGAAGATGACTCCGTTGGGGAATAAACCTGGCGAAGAAATTACTCTGTGGGGAGGATACTTTACTGATATTTTAACGATCACTCCGCTGGGGATTCCGTTGATAAACTCTGTTGGGGATTCTGATGATGAACTCCGCTGGGGATAGAAAGAACTTCGCTGAGGACGATCTTTCCGTTGCAACTTGCTGAGGATAACCCAGTTAGACTCTGGTGGGGAATGACCTTTGAATATGGCTGGGGAGAGATATTTGTACCCTGCAGGGGACAAGCTTCCAGAATCTACTAGGTAAGATGATTCAACTCTCCTGGGGAAACTTTTGAGGAAATGACTCCACTGGGGGTATCTTGTATTTCGCCGGGGAACAATCTTATATTTCTGTCGAGGAATATTAAGACTGTCGGGGTTGCTTGCTAGGGAACATCTGTATACTCCGCTGGAGAATATTAAGATCTTCTGGGGATACCCAACTTCCTTAGGGCCGTCAGTAGACTAACTCTGCTTGGGGGGAGTATTGTTGAATCTTGTTGGGGATACTGTGCCTTTTTAGGGCTGATGGGAGACCAACTCTGCTTGGGGAGAGTATCGCTGATTCTTGTCTTACTCTGCAGGGAACGAAGGTATCTTGGTCATATCCTTCAACTGAACCCACCTTGGTACCTTGGTGGACAGAGCAACTAGATCGCTTAGACAATTCTTATTGCCCCTACTTCCGATGTCACCCGTAATTAGTCCTTTGTTTCGCATGCAAATATTTATGATCAGCAATTAATGTCAAATGCATATATCAAAAATGAACATTGGACGTTCTTTGCAAAACAAAACAGATAAAGGAAAAATAATTTGCAATTTGTCTGAAAAATGAAACTTGTATTGATTTTGAAATTTGCCTGTAAATAGGCGTTTTGTATACAAGAGGCTGACGTCCTAGTAAGAGAACGCCGCCGAACAAAATAGAGTTTATATAATTTGTGAAAAGAAAACAAAACAGCTATGTGAAAAAAAATCCCACTGGGTTCCAACTCTGCTATCGCCTTTATGTCTTCAAGCGTCTCATCACTTTGCTGCTTAGTTGAAGATGAATCTGATTGATTGGTGCCGTCTGAGCCTGATAGTTGATACCAAAGTTTGGATGCAGGGTGATCCAATGAGACATAGTATTATGCTTATCCCTAACTTTTGCCTGGACCGCCCCTTCGGGTTTTCAGTCCATCGGGATACCCATTTTTGCCCAAGCCGCCTTTTCAGGTTTTCGACTTGTCGGGTGTACAATTTTTTTTCATTTTCATCCCTTATTTTTGCCCGAACCCTTTTGGTTCGCCGGGAAGCCCTTATTTTTGCCTAGGCCAGTCGACCTAGCGGGTCTTTGATCATGCGTAGTATCTTTTTACTATGTCTGCATTGGCGGGGTGAGGAAGGTCGTCACCATCCATGGTAGTTAGAATCATCGCTCCTCCTGTGAAGATGTTCTTAACCACAAATGGCCCTTCGTACGTAGGGGTCCATTTGCCCTTGGGATCACCTTGAGGTAGAATGATGCGCTTGATTACCAGGTCTCCGACTTGATACTCTTATCGTCTGATTTTCTTGTTAAATGCCTTGATCATCCGTTTTTGGTACGTCTGACCATGACAAATAGCGGTGAGTCTCTTTTCGTCGATTAGGTTTAGTTGATCAAGCCGGGTCTGGATCCAGTCGTCTCGCTCAAACCTGCATCCTTCATTATCCGGAGAGAGGGTATTTGAACTTCAATGGGCAGGACTGCCTCCATGCCGTATACCAAGGAAAAGGGTGTTGCCCCTGTTGACGTTCGTGCTGAGGTACGGTACCCATGAAGAGCAAATGGTAACATCTCGTGCCAATCTTTGTAGGTCATTGTCATCTTCTGCACAATCTTCTTGATATTCTTATTAGCTGCTTCTACAGCCCCATTCATCTTCGGCCGGTAAGGAGAAGAGTTGTGGTGCTGTATCTTGAATTGCTCGCAGAGCTCAGTGATCATCTTGTTGTTAAGATTGGTACCATTATCCGTAATGATCCTCTCAAGTACACCGTATCGACAAATCAGGTTATGCCGAATGAACCGTGCCACGGCATTCTTGGTTACGGTAGCAAAGGAAGCTGCTTCAACCCATTTCGTAAAGTAATCAATCGCTACCAGGATGAAACGATGCCCGTTGGATGCCGTAGGTCTGATCTCGCCGATCATATCAATGCTCCACATTGAAAAAGGCCAAGGTGCTGTCAAGATGTTCAAAGAAACTAGAGGAATGTGCACCTTATCAGCATAAACCTGGCATTTGTGACATGTCCGAGAATGCTGATAACAATCGACTTCCATTGTGGACCAGTAATATCCTGCCCGAAGGATTTTCTTTGCCATGGTATATCCACTGGAATGAGTTCCGAAGGTACCTTCATGCAGCTCTGCCATGATTCTTTCCGCTTCAGTTTTATCCACACAACGCAGTAAAGTTGAATCATGGTTTCGTTTATAGAGAATGCCATTGCTGAGGAAGAAATTTGCCGCGAACCTTCTCAGAAACTTCTTGTCATTAACAGATGCGCCCTCGGGGTATTCTTGAGCTTCAAGGTACCTTTTTACTTCATGATACCAAGGTTTTTCTGTTACCTCCTCAGTCTCAAGATCACAATAATGTGCAGGTTCATCCAATTTCCAAATAATGATCCGGGGAGCCTCGTTGTCCCACTTGACTTTGAACATAGAAGACATCGTAGCTAGTGCGTCCGCCAACTGATTCTCTTCTCTTGAGAAGTGTTCAAAGGTTATCTCCTCGAAATGGGGAAGCAATGTCAACACATACTCCTTGTAAGGAATAAGATTTGGGTGTTTCGTATCCCACTCGCCTTTGATCTGACTGATCACGAGAGCGGAATCTCCGAAGACACTAAAAAACTTGATCCTTAGGTCAATTGCGGCTCGAAGACCCATGATGCATGCTTCATACTCCGCCATGTTATTGGTGCAGTTGAAACATAGTCGGGCGGTGAGTGGAGTATGAGATCCCTTAGGAGATATGATCACAATGCCAATACTGTTACCTAAAGCGTTCGAGGCTCCGTCAAAGTGCATAGACCAACGGGATCCTTCCTCAGGTCCTTCATCTGGTACAGATATTTCACAATCAGTTACTACCATGATATTCTCGTCTGGAAATTTAAAGTTCATAGATTGGTAGTCATCCACTGCCTGATGTGCCAAATGGTCTGCCAATACACTTCCCTTGATTGCTTTTTGAGTCGTGTACTGGATGTCATATTCAGTCAAGATCATCTGCCATCTGGCTATTCTTCCGGACAGAGCAGACTTTTCGAAGATGTACTTGATTGGATCCATTTTTGAAATCAGCAGAGTAGTGTGAGTCAACATATACTGTCTCAGCCGGCGAGCAGCCCATACCAAAGCATAACAAGTTTTCTCGAGAAGTGAGTATCGGGTCTCACAGTCGGTAAACTTTTTGCTAAGGTAATAAATAGCGTGCTCTTTTCGGCCAGACTCGTCATGCTGCCCCAGCACACATCCCATTGAGTTGTCGAGTACTGTCAAGTATAAGATTAGAGGTCTCCCTTCAACCGGTGGCATAAGGATGGGTGGCTCTTGGAGATACTCTTTGATTCTTTCGAAAGCAGCCTGACATTCATCGTTCCAACGTACTACTTGATCTTTCTTTAGTAGCTTGAAGATTGGTTCACAGGTAGCAGTTAGGTGTGAGATAAGTCGGGCAATGTAGTTCAGCCGTCCTAGAAAGCCTCTGACTTCTTTCTCTGTCTTGGGAACTGGCATCTCTTGTATGGCTTTCACTTTGGCAGGGTCTACTTGAATACCTTTGTCGCTCATGACGAAGCCTAGCAGTTTTCCAGATCTCACCCCGAAGGTGCACTTGTTCGGGTTTAATCTCAGCTTGTACAACTTCAACCGGTCAAACAGCTTCTGTAGATGGTCAAGGTGTTCTTCCTCAGTTTGGGACCTTGCAATCATATCATCGATGTATACTTCAATCTCATGATGGATCATGTCATGAAACAAAGCAACCATGGCACGTTGGTAGGTTGCCCCAGCATTTTTCAACCCAAAAGGAATGACCTTGTAGCAAAAGGTGCCCCACTGAGTAACAAAAAGTGGTCTTCTCCATGTCTTCAGGAGCCATCTTGATTTGATTATAACCGGAGAAGCCGTCCATGAAGGAGAATACCTTATGCTGGGCAGTGTTGTCAACCAGAACGTCGATGTGAGGCAGAGGGAAGTCATCCTTAGGGCTCGCCCTGTTCAAATCCCTGTAATCAACACACATTCAGATCTTACCATCTTTCTTTGGTACCGAAACCACATTGGCAACCCACTGAGGGTAAGAAGTTACTGCTAGAAAACCGGCGTCAAATTGTTTCATAACCTCAGCTTTGATTTTCTCGGACATCTCTGGACGCATACGGCAGACCTTCTATTTTACCGGAGGGCAGTCTTCCTTGGTAGGCAAGTGATGAACCACGATGTCGGTATCCAACCCAGGCATATCTTCATAATACCAGGCAAAGATTTCCACATAGTCATGCAGCATCTGAATCAACCGTTGTTTCACACTAGACTCCAGATTGGCACCAATCTTGACTTCCTTTTTGTCTGTCTCAGTACCCAGATTTACCGTTTCCACTAGCTCTTCATGTGGCTGAATGGTCCTCTCTTCCGGGAGTAGCAGTCTTGCAAGCTCACCAGGAACTTTGCAATCATCTTCACCTTCGTCTTCGGCTAAGTTGATCGGATTTTCGAAGTCATAACTGGCAGTAGCAGAGTCGTTACCAGTGAGATCCAGAGTGGATTGGGACGTGTATATGTGAGTGTGTGTAAATAGCTGTTTTGCAATATATGATAAAGAAAGACAAGGAGCGCAAGATTTGAAATGCAAAAAACGTCCAATGCTTTTATTAATGATATATGAAAATGACACACAAAAGCCCTCACAAATGAAACCACGGTGCCCCGGGTAAGACACCGGGCCATAAAGTTTCATAATATTGTTTGTTTACAAATTCAAAACAAAGGAGTTCATTACTGAGTGACAAAAGTAATAGGTATGAAGTCTTTCGCCGTCCAGTTGCTTGGTCCACCGTCAGTCGTAGGGTAGATCCAGCTGTCGAATTCAGATTCCTCCATGTCATCTTCAATGGCATTTACTCCCGAGTTGCTAATGAACACAGGAGGTCTTCCAATCTTTGCACGACGAACAACCCTCTGAGCTTCTGCAGTGAAACCCAAACCAAACTTGTCAGTCTTCTGAGTGAAATCAGGAAGTCGGCCCCAGTTTGCGCACTCACCCTTCTCAATAACAGCCCGGGCATCCTTTAAGGAAGCCATCTTCAAAGGAGGATCTTCAATCACAGTATCCGCTGATGCCAGTGTCTGAGGAACCTCTTCAAAGTGTTGGAAGGGAGTCTCAATGAATTCCCCATCCATCTCTATGTACCGGAATGAGTTAAGGTGACTGACCATATATTCTTCTTCCCCCTGCACTGTCACAATCTTCCCTCTGGCCGGGTATTTCAGCTTTTGATGTAGTGTGGAGGTCACAGCTCCAGCTTTATGGATCCAGGGACGACCCAACAAACAAGAATAGGACCGTCGGATGTCCATCACGTAGAATGTAGAATCAAAGACCTGAGAACCAACCCTGATTGGAATGTCAACTTCACCATGTACCATCCTTTTAGACCCGTCAAAGGCCCGGACAACAATGTTACTTGGCTTGAGCTCCAAACCCTCGCAATCCAGCATGTCTAGAGCTTTCTTGGGCAAGACGTTCAATGAAGACCCAGTGTCAACCAACACATGTGCAAGAGTAATGCCCATGCATTCAATAGAGACATGTAGGGCATCGTTATGATTCTTCCCTTTAGCAGTCAGGTCAGCGTCGGAGAAACCCAAACCATTATCAGCAGTTAAGTTGGCCACACAATCGGTAAACTGATCAGCTGACGTCTCTTGTGGCACGTGGGCCGTCTTCAGGAAGGTAATCAGAGCCTTGGCATGGGCCTCTGAACACAACAATAGTGATAGCATAGAAATTGTAGATGGGGTGTGCCCCAGCTGCTCAACTACATTAAAATCACTCTTCTTGATAATCTTAAGAATCTCTTCCATCTCCTGCTTGGAAGCTTCAACATTGGTTGTCTTCGGTGCCTCCGTCTGGGCAGGCATATCAGTAGCGATCCCTTTGCCCCGAGCGTCAGATGACTCGGCAGCATGGGTGGAAATAGGAACTTGATCAGGAAGGGAAGTAGGCACCCTTGCAGGTGTGATGACAATAGGTCTCTGGATAGCTGGCGGCGCAATATCTGGTGAGAAGAGTCTACCGCTGCGGGTGACTTTAGCAGGCCCGGTGATGTTGCTGACGCCGGTACTAGTATCAAACTCTTGTTTAACCCCAAGAACATAAACATCTTCCCCATAGTGCCAAGGGACAGCTTTGTCGGATGTATAGGGGATGGGCCCCGGAACAGTTATAACTATAGGTGCAATCTTCTGAACAGACATGATTCTGACAGGCTTCTTCGAGGGAGCCTTGGGAGCATTATTGAAAATAGTAACGATGGACACTTCTTCAGTATAGGTAGCAGGAACAACAATCTTTTCAAATAGGATTTCTTTATTATCCATCAGGTTTTGGATACCTGACTTCAAAGATGGGCAACCAGTAGATGAAACAGAACATAGATGGCAACCTTCACTACATCCCGGAAATAAACCGGCTAGCAACAGGTTCCTCTTGACAGTCAACAGCAGAGTAACAATATCATCCACAGAGGCTACAAACAAGTCTTCCTCTACAACATTCACTCCATGCTTGGGAATGAGAGCAGTCACAACATTGGGCCTTTCGGGCGCCTCGAACTCTATCTCCTTAGCATCGATTAGATCTTGAACCTTATTCTTCAGAGCCCAACAATCATCTGTGTTATGCCCCGGGCTGTCAGAGTGATAAGCGCAGCGAGCGTTGGGATTGTACTTTGGAGAGGTTGTGTTCACAATCTTTGGAGCTTCTTTCAGAGTCACCAGATTGGTTGTCAGTAACTGCGGCAATATCTGGGATAAGGTCATGCTGAGTCGAGTGAACTGCCTTTTAGGTCTCTCACCCCTTTGTTGGTTATGATGCTGAGGAGCAGCAGCATGCTTTGAAATA
Organism: Vicia faba; assembly: GCA_948472305.1. Taxonomy (NCBI): domain Eukaryota; kingdom Viridiplantae; phylum Streptophyta; class Magnoliopsida; order Fabales; family Fabaceae; genus Vicia; species Vicia faba. The sequence continues at coordinate 587,197,268 of OX451736.1, read as the reverse complement.
ACCACCGCGTTGACAGCTTGGCGACATTCCGGTTTATTCTGTCTCCTTGAACCATAGACAACATTAGATTCCTTCTTGAATGGTTTCTTCTCAGTACTCGAGGAGCTACCTTTCTGTATCTTCCCAGACTTGATACCAGCTCCTATTCTCTCACCAGTCAAGATAAGGTCTGTAAACCCGACAGAAGAATTTCCAATCAAATGGTTGAATAATAGACCAGATAGGGTCCCCAAGAACATATCCACAAGTTCACGGTCAGTCAAAGGTGGTTGCACCCTTCCAGCCAGGTCTCTCCACTTTTGAGCATATTCCTTAAATCCTTCACCCGTCCCTAGTGACATACCCTGGAGTTGGGTACGCGTAGGAGCGAGGTCGGAATTATACTGATACTGCTTATAAAACGCAGTAGCCAAATCCTCCCAGTTACGAATGCTGGCTCCATCCAACTGATAGAACCATTCGAGTTGAGTCCCTGAAAGACTATCCTGAAAGAAATGGATCCACAAATTCTTGTCAGCTGTATAAGGTTGGATCTTCCTTACATACGATCGGAGGTGCAGCTTAGGACAGGAAGCTCCGTCGTACTTTGTAAAAGCAGGCACCTTGAATTTATGGGGAATCACCACCCCAGAGGATAAGCCTAGATCTCTAAAGTCCAACCCGGGCACATTCTGTATCTCCATAGCACTTAAGCGGTCCTCTAGCTGTTTGTACCTATCCTCCACAAGAGGGTACTATTCTTCATCATAATCTGTCTCGTTATCGGAGACCACGGGACTAGGAACCCTTCTCTCTTGTGGACTGTCTTTCCCTACAGATGGGGTAGTCAGCTCAACCTCATTCTGCAGTGCATTCCCAAATCTGCGTCCAGTGTTGAACAATACAGTCCTCCTCTTCTTCTTCTTCAGAATCAGGGTCTTCAACTCCTGTTGACCCTTGGCTAGGCTCACAACCAACTCTTGGAACTGGGCGTTCTGGGCCTGGAGGGCCTTGATAGCTTGTTCAGTGGAAGGTTCAGAAGACATGATGATTGCTGAAATAAACAACGAAGAATATAAGTGACCTGTAAAAAGTGTACCTGTTATGCATATGATGCATGGTATGCTATTTATGCAATGCATTCAAGGGTTCGAAAATTCAAATTCGTTGCAGACAAAAAGGAACACACGTCATATTAAGAAGTAAATTGTTTAGTACATCAGTGCCTCATGGGCGAAATATTACAAAATACTTAATGTAAAAAGACATTGCGCATCCTCTTTGGAGCGATGTAGGTGTTGAGGGTCTTTTCCTCGTAAAGTAGGCGGGTGAGCTCCAAGACCTTCTTCTCGCTGGCTTCAAGAGAATTTCGTTCTTCCTTGAGTTGGATCCAGCTATTTTGCATTTCTTCCCATGATGTTGGCATGTCAGGATGTAGAATGGTGTACGGGACCTCTCCTTCCATAACAGGCTCTTTGATCACGGGGAGAATGTGAGGATATGGCATCATAAGCTTCTGGGAGCGGGCTCCTACCTACTTGAGGTAAGGCTCAAGGGGGATGGAATTCTTGTGCCCCAGTGTCTTACTATCTACCTTGTTAGGCATCCTCCAAGCTCTGATGAACCTTTGGCAAAGTCTTTGCGCATCGTTGTCGAAGTCAAAAACTATGTCAGGAATCAGCATGTCATGAGGGCCATCCCTCCGAGCATATCCAAATTGTCTCAAAGCCAGACAGGGGTTGTAAGTGATGCCTCCTCTAATTCCAAGTAAAGAAACATTAGGAAATTCTCCATAACGGTCAATGATAGTGACATTTTCTCTGGACCGAGAACACCAATGTATATCAGAATGTGTGAGAGTCATCAATCGTTGTGACCACCTTAAACCCCGCTCGTTCTTCAAAACTGATTGTGGAAGGTGCGAAATAAACCATCTTGCCAGGAGAGGAGTGCAGCACATGAGAACACCTCTTTTTCTCATTGTTCGTGCGTAAAATGAGTGAAGGATGTCCCCAAGCAATGTATGTATGGGATTCCTGGACATAAAAATCTTGACGGCATTTATATCTATAAGTTGGTCAGGATTTGTGAACAAGACCAACCCATAGACAAGGAGTGCCACAATCTCTTCAAAGGCTTGTAGGTCGAGAGAATTCCAACATTCTTGTGCTTTCTCTAACAGGAACCTTGCCAAGAATCCTTTGATACCACTTCTGATTTCCCAATTCCCCTTGATGTCAGATGGTTGCAGACGTAATGCTTGAGCAACATCTTCAAGTTTTGGTTCCTTTTCCGTACCGTTGTAGGGTAGTTGACTAAGAATAGGGATCCTCAGAAGTTGAGAAAATTCTTCCAAAGTAGGCACCAATTGATAATCAGGGAATGTAAAACAGTGGTGCAGAGGGTCAAAGAACTGGAAGAGAACTTTTATCATGTCTTCTTCAATGTGGGTGTTGACCAAGCTGATGAGTCTACCATGTTTTTCACTGAAGAGAGAGTTCTCGGGAATCCTGGATGTAAGCTCCTTGAGCTGAGGAGGGATCCTTACAAGGTTGACCTGAATTGTTTTCCTGCAGAGAGACTCCATGTCCTACAAAACAAGAACAAAGATGAAGATCCGAACCCTTGAAATGGTTAGCAGACGCACATGATGCTTTATGATGTTATGATGTTATGATAAAGGCACACCACAAGTATTCACAAAAGGCAAGCATGGTAAAAGCACACAAGTCACACCAGACAACCCTTAGAGTTTAGGCCAGCATGAAGTTTAGGTACTACCCTCTTGAAGTTAGTTGGTTAAGACCTGTCCTAAGAATAGTAACCAGGTTCTAAGAAGCTCAATATCATTGGATTGTTTTCTATGTTCATTGTTTTGATTTAGCCACTTAACTGGCGACCAAAATATTCCAAGAAAACAATCCTCAATGAGTGTAGTATCGAGTATCTACCAATTTCAGACTGCACCAAAGTCGGTCATCTCACTACCCCTAAAGAGGCCAGGATGGTCAAGTAAGGTTCTAAGGTCAGTTGATGCTTCACGACACCACGCGACGGCCCCGTACTCTCCTTGACTTTACTCAAGGGTTACCGGTACTCACCAAAGTGCCACATCAACGTAGCAACTGCTTCAACCATATCGGTATACCCCGCACAGTTCCCTCACAGTTTGTTGCTACTTCTAAAAGGGTATCCCCAGATCCGGGTTAGGATCTATTAAACTCCGATACAAGCCCACAATATTAAAGCATTCAAGGCATATAATTGAAAACATGGTGATCTAATCCTAAGGTACACCTCACTTATTTAGAGTCCCCAGCAGAGTCGCCAGTTCTGTGATCGGTGGAAATAGAACTGACTGTTTTTAATGCTGGTTCGCGAAATGTCGCGGTAAGCAAGAGTCGCCACCGTCTTTTATTTTCTCCAACAAGGAAAGGACAAAAGCACAACAAAATTCCTTTTCGAGATGTTTCTCGGGTTCGGGAGGTAGATTATAGAAAGGGAAGGTGTTAGCACCCTTTCTATCTGTGGTTATCCACGGGCTCTTAGGTACTTGCTCACTATGTTTTCAAAAGATTTTTGCTTTTCTTGTGTTTGTGGGTTTTGAAAAAAGTTTGTTTGAAAACTTTGTTTTAACTCTTGTATCTGTCCTCAAGAGTGTATGAAGTGTTGTTTGAAAACTTTTGTTTGAAAAGTGTAAGTGCGAAAAGTATTTTTGTTTTGAAAGAGCAAGTACCTAGGAGAAATCTACCTACTCAAAAGAAATTAAGCTGTGTAAATGTCCTTTAGACAGTACTATCCCACTATTGAGAAGCAGGTAGCACCGTCATTGGAGTTATTCGGGTCAATTCGATTATAGGGACATGTGGTCACCAAATCAATAGTAGGACGCCTTAGCGGTAACCCTAATGTCTTAGATCCTTTTTATCCGAGGCAACCGTTTCGAGGCAACTTGGATCTTTAGACAAGAGGGCGACCTCTAAAACACCCTATACTCAATGACCACGTCGAGGCAACCAAGTGAGGCGTACCCTAGGAGTGACATGTGCGAGTGTGTCAGGATTCAGTTAAGTTATCTTTGCACATGTTATGGTGAGCTACGGGTTGATTTTAATTTCAGAGAAGTCTTGTCATGCATAGCCTAGTTAACATACATATAGCAGTTAAATGTTGCGGAAAATAAATCTACGCTATTACAAGGCGTCGGGTATTTACATCGCCAAAAATAAACCCTTGAAAAGTAAATTGCGGAAAATTAAAGGAAAGCGATAAAAAGTCCTAATTAACGCTATTACATCCTCGGAGCAATTACATAATATATGGTCAAAAACAATATGCGCAAAAGAAATTGAATCAGAGAAGTCCTTAGGGTTTTGACCCTTTTTTTTGAAAGAAAGAAGTTTGTTATTATTTTGCAATTAGTTAAATTAACCCTAAAACTAATTAATTAATTAAAAGAAATATTTTTGGTTTTTTATGTTTTAATGAAAATAAATAAAAAATAGTCAAAAGTTAGTAAAAACCCTAATTCTAGTTTATTTTATTTATTGCAAAAAAATATTGAAATTAACCTAATTAATTAAAAAAAACTAAATTAATTTGTTAGTATTTATTTACAAAAATAATAAATTAAAGGTGAAATTAATAAATAATAATAATAATAAAAAAATATTATATTTTAGTTTTCTGATTTTTATTATGAAAATAATTAATTATGTTAATTAAATAATAATAATAATAATTAATAAAAGAAATAAAAAAAGAAAGGAAAAAAAGAAAAGAAGTAAACTTGTGGGGGTGGTGACCCAAATCAGGAGGTGCGTTAGAAACTTTGAAGCCCAATTGCTCAAGCCTGTTTGACTTTCTGGCTCCTCCATGCGCATGGTTGACTGGGAGTATGATGATCATCATCTCATGGCCATTAGATTTGTGCCTGTAGACATCTGGCGCCTGAGATGTGAGGTGCATAGTGGATCACGTGTTGGAGACCTGTATGTGATTATGCAAAGAAAAATAGAAACAAATATTTTGGGGGACCTGAGATTCGAACCCAGGTCCCAATGCTTCCAAGCCAGCACGCTAACCACTCCACCATCACGCTTCAATCATTATTAGAATAACAAACAATTATTGTATTAAGAAATTATTCAATAGGCTGTAACACAACAAAAACACGCGCGTTGATTTAAACTATCCAATGATGTATCAACACATCATCATCTTCCTCGCTGTACCTGCAAAAACAATGTTAGATAGCGGGGGTTTTTAACCCCCACTAAACAGTGTGGCGAAAAATAGCGAATAGAACTGTGGCTTATATAAATGTTTCGCGAGGGTTTGGTCAGGTTCGTCTTGTTCTCAGGATTCCAACCATGTGCCTTAGTGGTCTCAATTTTTCCTGGTTTAGGAATCCCCAATTTCAAAGCTCATGAACCCTAAAATTCAACCATGGCATCTTTGGATTCAAGACATTATAATTCAATTAACCTATGCCAATAGCTTCATGTGGTCTCTAGCAACACAAAACAAACAAGAAATCATGTCAAATGCTCATGAATTGGACAATACGATTTTGAATAAAAATGTCAAACCGTGGTTCTATTTAGGACGATTCTTTGAGCTTCAAGGCTTGAATTTGATTGCCACACACTCCTGGGAACTCCTGCAAGATGTTAGAATCAACAAAAATCTTTGAATCGCCCTGGAATATAGAAATCAGTTTTGAGTTTTTCTTGGAATTTTTCAATATGCTATGGCCTTTGTCTGCAGCTTTTTCTCACGTGTCTTGCATCAGGGTTTACTTGAATATATATAGAGGAATGAAATTAGGTCACAATCTTGAGCAAAAATCCATGGAATTGATGATTGAATCTTTAATTGGAAATCACATATTTTTGAATCTTCATGATTGAATAAAGTTACCAAATTTGGATATTTTTGCATATTTGATTTGTACACGAAATTGCCAGCATATCTTGACCATATTTGCTTCACAAAGAGATTGAAAAATCAAATCTTTGTTTTTTCCTACAATTTAAATTAATTAAATGAATTAATATCAATTAAAAATCCAATTAATTAATAAAAATAAAAAAATAAATTCAATTAAGCTTGATGGGTCGTGCATAGGCCATGGATGAAGTTTCAAGAAGAGATTTGAGGCCCATTAGCAAAAATGAGGTGTTTTGAGCAAAGTTGACTTTTGCAAATTCCTAAAAATTTCCCAACTTCTCCAATGCATATCTTGCTCAATTTTGATCATATGAACATGTTCTTGGAAATTTTGGAAAGGTATTGAAGTCATCTAACCAATTCCTTTGGTCCCATGACATTTGGATTTACCAATCTCAAGTTATGGCCTTTGACTTAAAGTGCATTTTTGTTGACTTTTGAATTTGACCTATAATGTAGAAATTGATAACTTTTTGTGAGAGCATTTATTGGACTTGGAATGTGAAGATGGATTTTAGGAAATGTCATCCCCTTCAAAATGAGCATTGGATGGGATTTTTCTGATGAACCATGAAAACGTTATGCCCTGGTCAAGATACAATTGACTTTTCTGCTGTCCAAAAATAATAACTTTTTGCATCTTGATGATTTTTGAGCCATTCTTGTGGAATCATGATCAAGACTTGATCAAATGATGATTGTGTACTCAAAATAATATGTTGACCAAAAATTCTGACTTTTGACTGCAAAATGACCATTTTGCCCTTGCAGTTGACTGTAGGTCAAATGGAGCTTTTGACTGTGCAAATTGGCACTGTGAATCTTGAAACTTGGTATGTAGGTGCTTGAGGATGTATATAGGCCCATGAGACTTAGTTGAACCATTGAAAACCTCAAATTCCTTGAAAGAACCAAAACCCTAATTTCAGTTGGCTTAGGAGGTATTTGGACTGTGCAATCCTTGAGCAATCTTTGAGCAATTTGAGAATTATTCTTGTCAAATCTTAAGGAATATGGGAGGGAAAATTTTGGGGTACAACAATGAGTCAAAGTTGAGAAAAAGATGCTGACTTTTTGTACTTAGAAAAATTCTAAGTTTTTTCTTAAAAAATGACCTATAATGTCTTGCATCCAAACATGGCCTTCCATTTAAAATTTTCTATTAACCAAAAAATATGGAATGAAGTAGATTTCTTTAATAACATTTTGAGACTTGAACCATTTAAAAAATCCAAAAATTGAGAAAGTTATGACTTTGTGAAGTTGGTGAAAATTCATGAGATGACCTATAAGATTTTGCATCCTTAGGGCATATTCCGCCCATTTTCAAGCTTAGCACATAAAATAAGGGTTGAAGTTAACATCTTTAAGATCATTATGGAAAAAGAATGGGTTCAAGGAGATAAAAATTGACTAAGTTATGATCTTTTGAAGTCACATAAGGGAATTTGATGGCCTATTTAGAGGACTTGTAATCTTTCTCAATCATTAGGCACCTTCCACATAAAAATTTCTTGAAAATTTTGAAGTGATTTATTGATATCCCTTTAAAGAGGAGAATTTATTTGGAATCACTCAAAAATACCAAAAGATGAGCAAGATATAGCCCTTAGAAGTTCAAAACCCTAGCTCCTAGAGCAACAAAATGCCTTTGAAACCCTTTTCAATTTTGACAAGCTTTTTTTGTACAAATACTTTTGTCATGTAAATAGAAGTTGTTGAGGATTATAATGAGAAACCATGGTAACCATAACCACTTACAAATATTAATAATTGAGGGAAATATGCACTTGTGATCAAGAAATCAAGAACTTATCCAATTAGGTCAAAATTTCTTCAACCAACCCTTACATCTTTGAACTATCTTTAACAACTTGAGGTATGATAAATCATAATAGAATTTGTCGTGATATTACTTCAAAGCATCTTCAATGATGAGGCTTTAATCTTAATGAAGCTTTGTTGAAGAAGGCATGGAAATAAACTCATGAACCTATAAATCAACTTGATGGAATATGTTGTGCTTTCACCTATAATATCATCAATTAGGGAAAACATTCATCGTATTTATTAGTTAAAAGTTAATCAATACAAAACATAGATGATCATAAAACACAAGTAAATATGCTTGGTGATTCCCCATGAGCAAAGCTAAAGATAAGGAGAAGAATCAAACCTTAGTGTGATCTTGTTGTGATTGAGTTGATATGAGATGATAAAGGGATATTAGGGGCAAAAATTGGGGTACAACATCTGCCCTTATTTAAGTGTCTTCTATCTGGAGATATGAAGGTTAAAATCTTCGTGTCGACACGATTGAATATAATTAAATATAAAACAAACCCTATTTTTGGCCCTAAGATGCCATGCAATATTTATGATTGTGCATTCAAATAATAAGATCCAAGGGTGATACAATACACCACTGGGGATACACAAAATAAAAGATTAAAAGAAGATTAGACCAGGAAAATAAATTAGTGGTAAACAGAAGATTCGACTCTATTAGGGTAAAGCCGAAGGAGTAGACAAAGTAACATCAACTCAGACATCGAGGAGAGAAAATAAAGGATAAAAGTGATCAACAGATAACTGCAAACTATCCACTCTCACAGAATATAGGAAAAAGGTAATGTCGACCCACTGGGGAAAAAAAGGTTGTAGGATAATACCAACAAACATCAATATTAGAGGTGGTAACAATTGATTGGCATCAATACTTACAACTGGACACAAATAGACTTCTTAAGAGTAATGTGAATCTCAACGATGAACTATCTCCCACAATGAAGAGACTACCATCCATCGGAAAAATATCTCAACAACGAACTATCTCCCATAATGATGAGACTACCATTCATTGGAGTAATAAATCTCAATAATGAACTATCTCCCATAATGACGAGACTACGATTCATTGGAGTAACAAATCTCAATAACGAACTATCTCCCATAATGAAGAGACTATCATTCATCGGAGTAACAAATCTCAACAATGAACTATCTCCCATAATGACGAGACTACCATTCACTGGAGTAACAAATCTCAACAACGAACTATCTCCCATAATGACGAGGCTACCACTCATTATAGTAACAAATCTCAACAACAAACTATCTCCCATAATGACGGGACTACCATCCATTGGAGTAACAAATATCAACAACAAACTATCTCCCATAATGATGAGACTACCATCTATTGGAGTAACAAATCTCAACAATGAACTATCTCCCATAATGATGAGACTACCATTCATTGGAGCAACAAATCTCAACAACGAACTATCTCCCATAATGACGAGACTACCATTCATCAAAGTAACAAATCTCAACAATGAACTATCTCCTATAATGACGAGACTATCATTCATTGGAGTAAAAAATCTCAACAACGAACTATCTCCCATAATAACGAGACTAACATTCATTGGAGTAACAAATCATGAATCTTTTCTGGGAATTAACAGAATTACTGGGGAGGTACAAGTTGCTCAAATAAAGAGACCGCCACTTGCTGTTATGAAAAAGAGTTGTGATGATGACCTCTTGGGGAAAGAAATAGGGCTTCTTGGGGAAAGAAAATTCCAATATATCCCTGCTGATGAGCTAAAGTCTTCACGTGTAAAATAAATGTACATTCTCAAACTAGGGCTCAAAGCTTGCAGAAACCAAAATAATAGTGTTGGTGGAAACACAGATTCAAACCAGAAATAAACCAGAGGGAAATAGTCAACCAAGATAGCTTCTGATGAGAAATAAGCTCAAAAGTGGATCACGTGCTACTCAGATAAAGAAGTGACTAGAAAAAATCTTCCATGAGGGATAGCTCAGTGGCGAAATTGAAAGAATATACAATTTCTGATTAAAGTTGACAATCTATTGGAGAGAGGATAACACAACTCTGCAAGTAGGGTAGTATGCCAACAAAATATCAATGGATGCAAATGAGTAATGAAATTAATTCAGCTATGCATGATGCATGTATGAATGTTATCATGTATATGCTGACAAAACTATCACACCATGCTGTGGATAAACAGACAAAACCAAATTGGGTAAAGTTAATACTCAACTAAATCACATCCAGGATGGAAATATATAAGAAAGTAAACATTAACAAAGTCTTATTCCATGGCTTAGTTTCACTAGGAAGAAACACAATCCGAAAATAATCAAATCAAGACAAAAGAATCAATGCAAATACTGGGATCTAACATCCTCCTCCAGGCTTCACTGAGGAACATCGCACAGGCTTCATTGAGGGAAAACAAATGCTTCGACGTCTATACTTCTACTGGGGATTGCAATACTGACCTTAATAGGGAGAACAATACCACATTGTCGAAATATCACCTAGGGATCTCGTGTTGACTTTATTGGGGAGTATAGCACCACATCATTGAGAGGAGCCCAAAATACCTTCTCCAATACCAAGAGTTATAATTACATAAACTTCCCTAGAGAGAGATTATAAAATTTCATGGGGATAACAACTCTCAGAGAGAAGCAATATTTCAGCTTCACTTGGGGATCTAAGAAATCAAACAATACAATAATAAATAGAAATTATGGGGATTTTAAATTAAACTTAGCACTTGGAGGGAGAAAACCCAAAAAGTTGACAACTGTTTCAACCCTCCTTAGAAAAGATGCTACCCTCGTTTAGTTGTCTGGGAAATAAACAACAACAATAATGCCAACACTGGAAAGGGTGACATTTTGTAAAGGATTCCATCTCAGCATACAAAGAGGAATGTAATTTAGTCATATGAGCGAAGACCTTACTAGGGAATCTGGTATAGAGACCTCAGACCATGCAAACCTAAAATCAAAATGAACCAAAACTCGACTGAGGAAAATGGGATCACAAACCCAATCAAAGAACCATGCATCAATTGGTATCAACTCCAACTATCTGAGAAACACAATAAGATCATACACATACCAGCAAAAGTGACTTGGGAGAACCTTCCTGGGGAATACATACTTCCACAATTTCAGAGCTCGCCCATCCTTTGAATCATAATTTTTGTTTTTCTTGAGTCACAAACTCTAAAGTTATTTGTAAATTCTTTGCAAAAAACAATTTTGTTATTTAATATTTTTGTTTTGAAAATTACTATCTGTTGTACCCCAAATTTTCCCTCTCATTTATCAAATATTTTCTCACAAAATCTCCTTTGGTTCAAGACTGCACAAGGGTTGATCAACTCAAGACACCTCCTTAAGCACTGATGACTGAAATTAGGGTTTGAGATTGCACAAGGATAATTGAACTTTTAACGCCTCATATAACTTTCATGGATCATCATGGACCCCCAAGATTTCTCATGTCAAGTTTCAAGTCTTGGATCACATTCTTGCTCAGTTAATTGAGCAGTTGACCTAAAAATCAGCTGTATTGGGGAAAAAGTCAATTGTGGCCAATTTACAGTCAAAATTCATAATTTTTTATCCATATCAACTTGGTGAACTCGTATATGTCATTTGATCAAGTTTGGACCACAATTCCTCAAGAAATTTGATCATATCATCAAAAGGGCAAAATGGTCAAAATTAGGGTTTTTGACTGAGAAAGGGTAATTTCTGATTTTTAACCTAGCAAATGGTTGAGTGGTTTGAGACATGATCTGAAGGATTCAATGGCATAATTTTTACCTAATGGCATGACTCAAAACATCCCTCAAGATCAATTGATTGATAGTTGATTTTTAGTCAACTGATCAAAAGTTAATTGTACACTGAAAAGTCAAACTTTGACTTTTTGGTCAAAATCAAGTGTCAAAGATCACAATTCATCAAAACATGTCAAAATATGAAACTTGTTCATCAAAAAATAAAAAATTCAAGATTTCATTTTGAAAAGTCAAAGTTTCCAAACTTAGAAATTTTTCTAAGTGTTGAAAACTTCATATTTTTTCACAACTTTGAGCCAATTTTTCATCTTGATGAAAGATGATTCAAAAGAAACTTTCAACAAGAAAGTTGTAGATAGCCATGAGATCTAAAACATTGTTTTACACAAATTCTCCTAGAAATTCTTGGATCTCAAGTTATTAATCCATTAAGTCATGGTCATGAAACTAAAACACTTAGTGAAATTTTGAGCATTTTTGGTCAGGATTTTGACCTAACTTCTGACCCAAGTTTCACATAGTTCCATTTGGATTTTGCAAAAGTTATTAAAATATGGGTTGTATAGCACATTACAAGCTTTCCAAAATATCTAGGAACTCCTTGATATCATTTGTGAGCAAGGATAATCGAAGGTCAGAAGTTAGTGTTTCAAGTTGTTTTGCAAGACAAAATTTGTAATGCAACATGAACCAAATCCATAGCCATGCTGCATAATCTTCACTTTGCAGGCCTCAAAATTGTTTGTCACTCCTTAATTTAATGTTTACACAACTGATTGATCAATTGTCCAATTGATTCAAGCTTGTCCAAAGCATTTTGCCATTTTAGGGAGAAAGTCACCATTTCCATTCTTGTAAAGCAAGATTTATGCACAAAGTCAGCTTCTTGAGCTCCCAACTTGTTCTCTTTGAGTACAATCCATCCATAAAGTCATAAGCAAGTGTGTTTAAAGCATAACCACTCTATCTTAGCAAGTACATAAGACTTTGAAACTTGGATTTATCAAAAAAATCACATGTTATGCTTAAACTTGTGATTTTGAATTCTGACCAACAACAAGCTTCCAAACTTGTTGCTTATAAATAAAAGCACTATTTGTGATCTAGAGGATGATCTTAAACACCCTGAAACACACAAAAACTCCCTCAAGCCAGAATTTGCACAAGAAACTCCATTGATGCACAGTTCTGACCTTAAACTTATATCTCTCATTTCCCTCGTGCGTTTTCACTCCTAATCAATCACAAAGCTTCTAAACATTAAATACAACTCATCCCTGACCCTGTTTCATAACTATAACACCTCCATCATCAAGTTCCATATTCAAAAACAGAGCTCTGCAAGTTGACTTCTCCAAAACTCCTCAGCCACTTTCAGCTCAAGCCAAGCATCACATTAGCTTCCTAGGAACTTGAGGAAGCTAACCCAATCACTGGAACTCATCAAAAGCTGCTCAAAATCAAAACACGATACCCTCTTGCAAGGTGAGTTTTCTGACTTTTGAACTCTTCATATAAGCATCATTAATGTTTAATTTGTGAATGAAAAATGTAGATATCATTGCCCTGAATCTAACCAAGTCCATAGTTTTCATTTATGTTGTTTGAGCTTAGAAAATTTTAAGATTGAAGTTTCTGGAAAAGTTAGGGTTCAGATTAGGGCCAATAAAATTCATGTTTGTCTTTGATCTATAGTTTTAATGCTTTACATTTCTGAAATCATGAGGAAATTTGCCACAAGATTCATGTTCACACTTTTGCAAATGGATAAAAAATGAACAAGATGCAGGTGTTCTGGCTAGGCGCGAGGTTGAAGATGAAGTTGTCTTTAGGAAGCAGTTTCTAATATATATTTATGGTTTGATATAAGTAAATTGATGTATAGCCACTCCAGTGGTAGAAGCGCGCACCTTTCACCTTTAGGACCTGGGTTCGAGCTCCAGCGTCCGTTTTGTCATTTTTTCTTTCATTTTTTTGTTTCTTTTTGTCTTGCAACCAACGCGTTTGGGCCCTCTCCCTTGGGCCTGATTCATTTTACTCACTAATACCCCCCTGTTTGCTCATATCACGCAGCCCACATAACTTTATTTATTTATTCTGATTATACAAAAAATGGCCTTGGGCCTAATTTTTCAAAAGAATTACTTTCTAACCTCACTTCTAATTTTCAAACCCCTGACTTCTAACTTTTATTTATTTTATTTTATTATTACTATTTTTAATCAAAAATATCACAAATATTTTATTTAGACTAAAAATTGTTATATTTACTTTATTTTTCTTTTAAACAAAAGACCAAAAACATTTTATTAAATTAAATTAAATTTGACTTAGTTTTGTTTTAATTTTCTTTTCTAATTAAATCAACTTAGAATTTAGGAATTTTAATTAATTTCTTTCTTTCTTTTTAGTTTAATTAGGTTAACCTTAAAACCTTTCATATAAAAACTCAAACAAAAACAATCTTCTTTTCTTTTACATTATCTTTATATTCTTGTACATTTTACATTCTATTATTTAATATGGTTGTAATAGTAATTAGGTCTTAATTGCTTTCTTCCCCCTTTGTAATTTATACACCCCTCCCCTAATGATGTAATAGCTTAGTATTTTTATTTTCCGCAATTTAAATGCTTTATATACAAATGCTAGTAATTAGGGTTTGTATGGGAAGATAAAATCAATGCTTAGAAAACCCTAATCAAGACAAATCAAGCATGTAAACCAATACACTTGCAAACTTACACCCTTATGGTAAACCCATTTTGTTGCCTTACAAAAAATGGTCATATTATGCATATAGATGTCTTAGCAAAAACAAACAAAATACAAGATTGTAGTCCCTCGATGACGCTATCAAAGTTGCCTTTCAAAAATGATCTTAGTCCCTTAAAGAAAATGCTAAGATATCTTACAACATTGTTAATCATGGCTATACGACGACCCTTGCCCGTCCCTTTTACATCCAAAGATAGGGTTACTTACCAAATAATGGTAAGATAACAATATCAAAGGAAAGAGGAAATAAACATGAAAGACTTTTGAGCAGGTAGAATGTTCCTAGTTGCTTGCTCATTTTCAAACCAAAACATCCTTACTATTTTCAAAACAAACACCAACACTTTCAAAAAACATCTTTCAAACTTGAAAACATTTTCAAAAGATCAACACTTTGTATACATTCTTACGAACGAGAATCATTACAAAGTTTGCCTAAACGATGGCGCCCTTTTCCAAATACTTTCAAAAACCACACAAAGCACATTTTCAAACAAAAGCAAGTGATCTAGCAAGTAACTAAGAGCCCGTAGATAATTACAGATGAAAAGGGTGCCAATACCTTCCCTTTTCATAATCTACCCCCCGAACTCAAGAAAACATCTCAAAGGTCTTTCCTGTTCTTTTTAGCCTTTCCTTTTGGATAAAAGAAAAGTCGGTGGCGAATCTTGCTAACCGCAACATTTGCGATAAAATACAAAACAACCAAGTCAGTTCTCCCACCGCATTTGTTTTGTTTTGTTATATATCTACTTGTAAGCCTAAACCTAAGGACTTGTTTGTTTTGTTTGTATATATCTACTTGTACATAAAATCATAAACATCATAACATCATACTCATACTCACTACCCATTTCAAGGATTTTTGGGGTTTATCTTTGTTCTGTTTTGTAGGACATGGATTCTATTCGCAGGAAAACCATTCAAGTCAATCTTGTAAGGATCCCTCCTTAACTTAAAGAGTTAGCATCAAGGGTTTCCGAAAATTCTCCATTTACCGAAAGACATGGTCGCCTCCTAAACTTGGTTACCTCCAACACTGATGAGGATATGTTGAAGGTGCTCTTCCAATTCTTTAATCCTCTACACTATTGCTTCACATTTATCGATTATCAACTTGTGCCAACTTTGGAAGAATTATCCCAACTCTTGAGGATTCCCATTCTTAATCAACTACCCTTCAAAGGTACGGAAAGAGATCCAAAACCAGAAGAGATTGCTCAAGCCCTACACTTGCATCCATCTGATGTCACAACTAATTGGGAAATAAGAAGTGGTGTCAAAGGTTTCTTAGCCAAGTTCTTGTTTGAGAAAGATCAAAACTGTTGGAACTCCTTGGACTTGCAAGCTTTTTAGGAAATTGTTGCTCTCCTCATCTATGGGATGGTTTTGTTTCTAAATCCTGACCAACTCATAGATGTAAACACCGTCAAAATCTTCATGTCTCGTAACCCAGTGCCTACTTTGTTAGGAGACATTCTACATTCTTTTCACACTCGCACTATGAGGAAAAGAGGTATCCTTATGTGTTGTACTCATCTCTTGGAAAGATGGTTTATTTCGCATCTTCCCCAATCTGTATTGTAGAACAAGCAAGGTTCAAAGTGGTCAGATAGGCTGATGACGCTCAAGCATTCAAACATTCATTGGTGTTCCCGATCTGTGAAAAATGTTACCATCGTCGACCGTTATGGAGAATTCCCTAATGTCCCCTTACTTGGCATTAGGGGAGATATCACTTACAACCCTTGCTTGGCCTTACGACAGTTTAGTTACGCCCGAAGGGATGGCCCACATGAGATGCTTGTTCAAGGGTTGGTATTTGACTACGAGAATGATGATCAAGGTTACCGCCAGAGGTTTATCCGAGCTTGGAGGATGTTGAACAAGGTAGATAAAAAGACACTGGGGCATAAGAATTCCATGCCTCTTGAGACTTATCTCAAATGGGTACGAGCTCGTGCTCAAAGTCTTATGATGCCTTACCCCTCTATTCTCCCGGTCATCAAAGAGCCTATTGTGGAAGGAGATGTCCCATACACTATCCTGCATCCTGACATGCCAACCTCTATTGAAGACTTGAAAAGGGATTGGATACAGCTTAAGTGGGAGCGAGACACTTTCGAGGCCCAATTCTATGCCAGTGAGAAGAAGGTTCTGGAACTCACCAAGTAGCTTCATGAGGAGAGGAGTCTGAACGCCTACATCGCACCAAAGAGGACGCGTTCAACTTTTTTATCTTAGAGTTTTTGTATTTCCTTGTAAGCCCAAAGAGGCATGATGTACTCAAACTTTAATTTATTAATATAACGCGTGTTCCTTTTTTGTCTAAAGAAAATTTAAATCTCTAATTTCCTTGAAATCATTGCATATGCATTTTCATTCATCATAACTTAGCAGGTTTCTTACAACATGTCTCCTCATCTTTCTACTGTTTACTTCAGTAAGATGGACATGGAATAGACGGTAAAAGATCTCCAGGAGAAGAATTCTCAGTTTTAACAAATGTTATTAACTTTGGCAAAAGGACAAGAGGATTTGAAAACTTTGCTGATCGAAGAAAAGAAGAAGAAAGCAAAGAAATCAACCGGTGTTTTGAATCTAGGAAGAAGGTTCCCAGGGCCAGCCAGGCTGACCCTTGACTTCGCAACATCATCAGGTGAAAAGGATAATCAAGAAGGGAAAACTTTCTCGAGAAAACAAGATATTCACTGCTCGAGAAAACTTGCTGCGCTTTGGTATGGGCTGCTCGCCGGCTAAGGCAGTATATGTTAACTCATACCACTTTGCTGATATCTAAGATGGATCCGATCAAATACATCTCTGAGAAGCCTGCTTTGTCTGGAAGAATAGCTAGATGACAAATGATCCTCACCGAGTATGACAAACAGTACATGACCCAAAAAGCTATAAAGGGGAGTATGCTAGCTTATCATCTGGCTCATCAAGCTGTCGAAGATTACCAATCCATGAAGTTTGACTTCCCTGACGAAGACATCATGACATTGGACAACATTGAAGATCTCAGACCATATGACGGACCTGAACAAGGATCCCGATGGACCCTGTACTTTGATGGTGCTTCCAATGCACTTGGTAACAGTATCGGCGCAGTACTCATCTCCCTAGAGGGTTGCCATACTCCTTTCACCGCCAGACTTTGCTTCAACTGCACCAATAACATGGCGGAGTATGAAGCTTGCATCTTTGGACTCAAGGCTGCCATAGACTTGGGGATCAAATCTTTGATTGTATTTGGGGGCTCAACTTTGATTATCAGTTAAATCAAAGGAGAGTGGGACACTAAACATCCCAACCTCATCCCTTACAAAGAACATGTCTTGACATTGCTACCATATTTTGAGCAGATTACCTTCGAGCACTTCCCGTGAGAAGAAAATCAGCTAGAAGATGCTCTAGCTACAATGTCATCCATGTTTAAACTTAATTGGGACAACGAGGCTCCCCAGATCACCATTGAACAGATGGACGAACCCGCACACTGTCATGAGATTAATAGCGAAGAAGTAGTGGACCGACCTTGGTTTCACGAAGTCAAAAGGTATCTCGAGGCTCAAGAATATCCTGAAGGAGCTTTAGTCAACGACAAAAAGTTCTTAAGGAGATTCTCAGCTAAGTTCTTCCTGAGAAATGGTATCCTATACAAGCGCAATCATGATTGCATTCTGCTCCGTTGTATGGACAAGATTGAAGCTGAACAGATCAAGGCTGAACTGCACAATGGTACCTTTGGCACTCACTCTAGCGGGCATACGATGGCTAAGAAGATTCTAAGGGCAGGCTACTATTGGTCTACCATGAAAGCTGACTGCTATCAATATTCCAGAACTTGCCATAAATATCAGATTTATGCGGATAAGGTACATATACCTCCAGTTCCTCTCAACGTCTTAATAGCTCCCTGGCCATTCGCTATGTGGGGAATCGACATGATTGGAGAGATCAAGCCTATGGCATCCAATAGACACCGCTTTATCCTAGTGGCCATTGATTACTTCACAAAATGGGTCGAAGCAGCTTCCTTCGCATCCGTAACAAAGAATGTTGTTGCCCGCTTCATCAAGCAGAATCTCATTTGCCGGTACGGTATCCTCAAAAGGATCATCACTGACAACGGTACAAACCTTAACAACACTATGATCACCGCCTTGTGCGAGCATTTCCAGATTCAACATCACAATTCATCTCCCTATCGACCAAAGATGAACGGTGTTGTCGAAGCTGCAAACAAAAATATCAAAAAGATCATACAAAAAATGATAGTCACCTACAAGGACTGGCATGAGATGCTACCATTTGCTCTCTTCGGGTACCGTACCACGACTCGCACTTCAACTGGGAAAACACCCTATTCCTTGGTATATGGCATGCAGGCTGTCTTACCTATCGACTTTCAGATTCCCTCTTTGAGAATCATGAAAGATGCTGGTTTGAGTGAAGACGATTGGATCCAAACCCGGCTTAATCAGTTAAACTTAATTGATGAGAAGAGACTTACTGCTGTTTGCCATGGTCAGACGTATCAAAAACGAATGATCAAAGCTTTCAACAAGAAATTCAGGTGCCAAGTGTATCAAGTTGGATACCTTGTGATCAAGCGCATCATTTTGCCACAAAATGATCCCAGGGGAAAATGAACTCCTACTTACGAAGGACCATTTGTGATCAAGAACATCTTTTCTGGTGGGGCAATGATTTTAACCACCATGGACGGTGATGATCTGCCGCACCCTGTGAACGCAGACATAGTCAAAAGATACTACGCATCAGAGACCCGCTAGGTTGATACACCTAGGCAAAACAAGTGCATCCCGGTGAATCGAAAACTCGAAAGGGCGGTTCAGGCAAAAATTAGGGATAAAACAAAAATCTGTACACCCGACAAGTTGAAAACCTGAAAGGGAGACTTGGGAAAAAAAGGGTTTCCCGGTGGACTAAAAACCCGAAAGGGCGGTCCAGGCAAAAGTTAGGGAATTAAAGCGTATGACTATGTCTCGTCGGATCACTTTAAAGACAATCTCTTCATAGACAAACTCTGAGGCTTTTGATCGATTCAATCATCTTCGGACGAAGCAACGAATGGACAAGATATTCAGAGATACGGAGGCTATAGCAGAATGGGAACCCCATGGGATTTTTACACTTAGCCATCTTTCTTTGTATAAATGTTTCTCATTTTTTATGATACCATCCTCTTACTAGGATGTCTGTCTCCTTTGTATAAAACACTTATTCAAAGTAAATACAAAGATATCTCTTTCAAAGTACAGAAAACTATTTGCTTTTTTTCTTTACACTTGTGTTTTTTATTTGCAAAAATGCCCAATGATTCATTAATGAACATATGCATTTGAACATAATTACCGTTTATAAATAAACAGGATGAAAAAGAGTAATTACTGACAGGTAGAAAGAATAGGAAAACGTCTTTAGGATATTCCATGAGTAATCTCTACAACACGTCATTAAGATCCCCTAGCAGAGCCAAAACTTTGAACTATAGATCCCCAGCGGAGCTGAAACTACCAACTATCAATCCCCAGCGGAGCTGAAACTTTCAACCCACAACGGAAATTATCCAGTTTCTCCAGGTTTACCCAACAAGTTGTCTTGAAGTCTGAAAATCAACCAGTTAACGGTTAACTTTTTGTTTCTCCCCAACCTAGGGTAACTCCCAAGTAGATTGGCATACAACCCAAACTCCTGAACTCCTCAGTGGAATTAAGATTTTCCCCACAAAGTTTTCATTACAGGATAAACTTTTTCCCACAAGTTTTATTACTTCTCGACAGAACAAAGACTCCCGCCAATAATCCCCAGTAAAAGTCATTAAAGTTCTTTGGATTCCCCAAGAAAATTCCTCAAGAAGTATATGGCATTACTCTCACAACGGAATCCTCAGTAGTCAAGGATTTATTTTCCCTGGCAGCAGTCAAGGATTTATTTTCCTCAGCAATACAACAAATCAGCTTACATGCGCATACATTACATCATAAACATGGATAAAACACATTTATTGCATCATACATTTCATGCAACATAACTTTGTGTTTCAGCTAACATTTTACCCTTTTCAGGATAAGATTAACAACTATCTTTAACAAATATTCAAAGTACTGATACAGTCCAGATACGCTCCAGACACGGAAGCCATTCTGTCGCTCATTCAGACTTAATACGTATATAGTCCAGATACACTCCATACACAGAAGTCATTCTGTCACTCATTCAGATTCCAAGTACTGATACAGTCCAGATACGCTCCAGACACGGAAGCCATTCTGTCACTCATTCAGACTTAATTTCGAGATACAATATAGATACACTCCAGACACGGAAGTCATTCTGTCATTATTACAGATTCGAATTCAGATACAGTCCAGATACGCTCCAGACATGGAAGCTATTATGTTACTCATTCAGACTTAAATTTAGTTACAGTACATATACACTCCAGACACAGAAGTCATTCTGTTACTCATTCAGACTTAAATTCAGATACAGTACAGATACACTCCAGACACGGAAGTCATTATGTTACTCATTCAGACTTAATTTCAAGATACAGTACAGATACACTCCAGACACGGAAGTCATTCTGTCACTCATTCAGATTTTAAGTACATATACAGTTCAGATACGTTCCAAATACGGACACCATTCTTATGCTTATTCTGTCGATTTACAACCAAACATTCTTGGATGGCATCTGCAAGCCCATCTCCAACAAGATTCTAACATATCTCTCCGAATGGAATCTTTAAGCCCATTCCCTCAATTACACTTCTGTCGAGCGCAAATTTATGGGCACTCTAGTGTCCAATCATCTTTTACCTTCGAGTCACAAACAACAAAACTCACTGATCTAACTCTTCAGGTTCAAGAAGATTGAACAGGGGCAGCTGTTGTACCCCAAAATTTCCCCTCCCATTTTTCACAGAAAGCACAACCCTATGGTTTCTCAGATATTCAAGTTGGCTCAGGAATCGATCAGACAAATTTTCTCATGTGGCAGTAAACCAGCAATTAGGGTTTTACTTGCAATTCTCAAAAGAAATGAATTCTCAAATATCCAATTGGCTTTCACACGTTTTCATGCTTTTTCAAGTTTACTGAAAGGTTACTGTTTATTCTCAAGGCATGTTCATTTGGGACAAGAGATGGGATCTAAGACTGTCATTTGGAACATTCACGTTTTGTTTGATCCAGATTAACCAGTTAATTTGCGTCTTTTAAAACATTTGCTTGTTTATGGAATAAACATTTGCTTGTTTATGGAATAAACATTTGTTTGTTTATGGAATACACAGTGCGTGTTTATTTGGAATGCAGTTGCAAGATTACATAATTATTGGATTACTTGGAGTTTAAGTTATCTTGATTGGAATTATTGGAATGCAGTTTCAATTATCTTGATCGGGAATCTTAAAGAATTAGTGAAGATGCAAAGAGAAAATTGTGAGTTATTGACAGTAATGGATTTTAACGGACATCAGATTATCTCGTAAGACTTTCTTCATTTATTTCAAAATAGTTGTTACAAAACAATTTATTATTCAAATGCTTTAGGTTTTACAACTTATCGTATTTGAAAAAATAAATTAATATAATTGATTGAAAATATCGCTAAATTACAAAGAAAGTGAATCTGTGCCTAAGGTTGACTGAGCTTCCATCGCTTCCATGCTTGCCACAAAGTCTCTTGCTTCCTCTTCTTTGTCACCATCCAGTTGTGCTCACATGAAAACAAAAGACAGAAAAATAATTAGTACAGTTAATTGGACATGAGTAAGAATTTTCAAAAGAAAAAAAGTTGTTCATCATTAAAGTTTGCAATTTGGAATCAGAAGGCTATTTTTTAATTCATCACGTTTTTATTTTTCTATTTGCAAATCACAAGAAGATTATTCTTCTTGGTTCACAAAAATAAAAATGAGAAGTGCAAGCAAATTGTCCAAATGCAACAAGGCTATCCAAACGAGAAATGCAAACAGCAGCCAAACAAATATAACAAACAATAACGCAAATTGTCCAAAAGAAAACAACAACATGTCCAAAACAAAATCGAAGCTAGGAAACAAACAACTAGGCTGTCCAAACAATGCAGCAAATTGGACAAAATACAAACAGCAAGAACGAGGCAGCATAGCAGTAGCAAACAAACAACATCAGCAAAAAGAAAATATAACATATGGTAAACTAAGTCACCAAGCAAGAGGCTTGTTCATAAGCCATTTCATCATCTTCCTCTTTTATTGTAAACTTTTCAGAAAAAAGGTAAGAAAAGCATTTGGCTTAGGGTCATTGAGAGAGAGAGAGAGAGAGGGAAGAAGTCACCTAGGGATGCTGCCTTGCTGTCACAATTGCACCAGAATTGCTAGAAAACAAAACTGCAAGGAAAAGAGCATAAGGAGAACATGCCCAAAGTATTCAAAATTTGGTGGTTTTCCCACCATTTTGAATAAGCTGTCAAACAAGAAACCACATGAATATAACAGTAGAGAAGGCTCAAGAGAAGCGAGAGAAAAAAATTATCAAACTCCAAAAATCTCAAACAGTCCATCCTGAAACTTCAAAACCAAAAGTCTCCACTGTCAACAAAATGCCAACCATCTCAAACTCATAAAGTTTTTTTTAAAACCAACAGTAACATACAAAATCATCAAACCATCATCCCTCAAACCATTTTTCAAACAAAAAAAATCCCAAACCATCCTCAAATCACAAAACTTCCAAAACTGTCAAAAAAAACATTCAAACTGTAGCAACCAACCTTCAAGCTGCCCAACCTCAAACAAACTGTTACAAACCATTTTCAAACCACAAAAAAGAACCAAACCTGCTAACTGTCAAATAGTTCAAACCAGAGAAAAAATATACTCAAAGCCAGACTGTAACTATATCCAATACAAACCATCAAAAACATTCAAATCCAAACAGTTCAAACTAAACTGTAACAAGTAAAAAAACCAGAAAAAAATATACTCAACCAAAACCTGTAAAACAGTTTAAGCCAAGTTTCCAAAACTGCCAAAACCATCCCAGCATCCCAACATTCCAAGAATCCATCAACATCATCAAATCATCAGCAAACAACATCCAACAAAGCACGAAAAAACCACAAAGTTAGAAGTACAACATCTTTCAAAGCTCAAAGGACAGAAAGAAGTTACCAGAAAAAGAAAGGCTTTCATTATCATCTCTTCCTTCTCGCCAAGTCCGCCACCAGGGAGCGCCTCTCTCCGCCTCATCATTCCTCTCCTTTTCACAGAGAAAATTCCACAAGTATGACTACTTTATCTCCCTCATAACACTTCCTGCATCTCAAAGCATAACACAATAGGTTAATAGAAAAAACATGAGCAATACAAAACAACAACAAAAATAGTTTAAAGCAACAAAGACAGAACTTAACCTCTTTCAAGAAGCAAAACCACTGAAAATCGTGAGGAGGTGAGAGAAAGAGAGCTCCGGTAACGGACGGTGAGAGGAAGATCAGATCAAAACAAATTCCAAAATTTTTAGACAAATCCATTTCAGAACCTAGGTGTGATCGGTGGGAATAGAACTGACTGTTTTTGGAATGCTGGTTCGCGTTTGCGTTTGTTTTCGCAAAATGTCGCGGTAAGCAAGAGTCACCACCGTCTTTTATTTTTTCCAACAAGGAAAGAACAAAAGCACATAAAAATTCCTTTTCGAGATATCTCTCGGGTTCGGGAGGTAGATTATAGAAAGGGAAGGTGTTAGCACCCTTTCTATCCGTGGTTATCCACGGGCTCTTAGGTACTTGCTCACTATGTTTTCAAAAGTTTGCTTTTCTTTGTGTTTGTGGGTTTTGAAAAGAGTTTTGTTTTTGAAGAAAGTGTAAGTGAGAAAAGTTTTTGTTTTGTTTTAAAAGGAGCAAGTACTTAAGAACCTCTACCTACTCAAAAAGGAATTAAATTGTGCAAATGTCCTTTAGACAGTGTTATCCCACTATTGAGGAGTAGGTAGAACCGTCGTTGGAGTTTTAGGGTCAATTCGGTTTAAGGGACGCGTGGTCACTAAAGCAATATTAGGATGCTTTAGTGGTAACCCTAATGTCTTAGATAATTTTTATCGAGGCAACCATTTCGAGGCAACTTTGATCTTTGGACAGGAGGGCGACCTCTAAGACTTCCTATACTTAATGACCACGTTCGAGGCAACCAAGTGAGGCGTACCCTAGGAGTGGCATGTGCAAGTGTGTTGTTTTTCAGTTATATTATCTTTGTACATTTAGGTGTTCTACCGTTTGTTTTCAGATCTTGTCATGCAATCCTAGTTAGCATACATCTAAACAGTTAATATATGTACAGGAATTTAAAGTGCGGGAATTGTAAATCCTACGCTATTACAAGGCTTCGGGGAGGGGGATTATTTACATGTCCAAAATTGGGGGAATAAAGCAGTAAAGTGTAAAAGTCTTAGTTAAGCTAATACATCCCAGTAGGCAGTTACAATAAAATAAACGCGTGCGAAAATTGAATCGAAATGTCCTTTAGGGTTTTGACCCTTTTATTGAATAAATCATATTTTTTTGTCATTTTTGATTTAAGAATTAAGCCTAACTAATGATTAATTAATTAAAAATAAAATATTTTTGAGTTTTATTTTAATTAAGGAAATAAAATGAGAAATATTAAAAAACCTAATTCTAAGTCAATTTTAATTTATTGCAAAATATGTTAAGATTAAACCTAATTAAAAACTAAGTTAATTTGCTGCAATTTATTTACAAAAATAATAAAATAATGAAATTAAAAACATATTTTTTTGGGGGGTTTTTTTGATTTTATGAAAAGTTAATTAGTTAATAATAACAAAATAAAAAAAAATAGAAAATAGAAAGTAGTGAAAATAAAATAAAATAAAATAAACAAACTCAGGGGGGGGGGGGTTGCTGGGCCTGAATTTGGTGTTTGGGAATTGACAGGGAAAGCTTTGATTGCAGGGAGAAGGGGGGCTTCGATTCAGAGGAAGAAGGCTGCCTTTCGATTCTATGAAGGGTGTTGCTGGAAAGGCCTGAAGGGTCACCTGTGGAGGCACTGCATCTGCAAAAATACGTTAGCAAAATAAAACGCATGACCTGGGTGTCGAAACCCAGGTCCTTCGATCCTGCGCTTGCTGGGTCTTTTCAGGCTATATCTGTAGCAAGTGTTAGCAACAAAAACATGACCTGGTGCCAAACCCAAGCCCTTTGATTCTGTATAGAATAACAATCGAATGAAACAACAAATATGGATATGTTATGTAAACACAAGATTTGACATTTTACCCTCTCTTACCAGTAGTTGGAACCTTCGATTTGGCACTTTCTGGATGTGAGTACCTTCGATCTGGGATTTCTGGGCGTGGAGATGTTTGCTGAATGGCTGCTTTGGCTTGGATCACTTCTGAAAATGCTGATGACCTTTGGCAGCGTATCTCTAAATCCTCCCTGTTTCTTTGTTTTTTCGTTTTCTGTTCTGTGTTTTTTTCTCCGTCCTGGATATGTATGTTGGCCCTTGTATTTATAGGGGTGTGGGGGTCTAGTAACGACAAGAGACAGCCAATTAAATAGGCCTTTAAGCCATGAGACAAAAATCAGACATATTAAAATATTTCCTTTCTTGAAATATTCATGTCTCTTTGGAATCTGGAATGAACCTGGACACTTTTGATTTTCGAATGCCTTCAGGCCCTGCTCTTCGATTAGTCTTGATTTGAACAGAATCACTCTGGTCGAATCAGCTCTTTAGGAACAGAAAAGGCAAGAATCTGGCCTGGACATGTTTTTTGGAGTGCCCTATTGATGGCCTCTTTCAAATGGCCTGGAAGGAGTTCTTCAAATGGCCCTGGTCCAAATATCAATCGAAGGGTACTAATTAAAATTCCAATCGAAAGGCTTTGTTAACAGGCCAATCGAAAGGTGCTGTTCATGCTAATTGAAGGACATGGTTAACATGCCTGTCGAAGCTGCCTTGACACAATGCTAAATCGAAGGATCCCTTGGCATGCCAATTAAAAGGCTTGGCCCAGGGTGCCAAATGAAAAGGTCTTTCAGAATTCTAATCGAAGGGCTTTGAAGTGCTTGTCCATAATTCCAATCGAAAGGCTCATTCAGAATACCAATCGAAGGGTCTTTCAGAATGCCAATCGAAGGCCTTGACATAATGCCAATCGAAGTGCTTGTCCATAATGCCAATCGAAAGGCTCATTCAGAATACCAATCGAATGGTCTTTCAGAATGCCAATCGAAAGGTACTTAAAGCACCACTAAAAAAATTTCTTTTTCCTTAGGCAAGAGTTTGTGATCAACCATGCAGGGGGAAGACTTTGGAAAACATGAGAGGGCAAATTTTGGGATACAACAGTTGCCCCTGTTCAATTTTCTTAAACCTGAGGATGTAGATTGGCTTGCGTGCCTTTCGTGATCCGAAGGTGGAAGATAATTAAACACTAAAGTGCCCAGAAATTTGCACTCGCATGGTGTAGTATCAACATTGTGATGTCGGGAATGGGCTTACAGATGCCATTTGGAGATTGTTGGTAGGAGATGGGCTTAAAGATGCCATCTGCAGGAGTGTCGATCGCATAAGAGATTCCTTAACGAGAACTTGCATACCTGTTGTTGTAGAAGATTTCGCTGGGGAAGTCTAACTTTGTTGAGATTTAGGAACCTGCCTATACTTCAACTGAGAGAATGCTTCAGCTGAGTTTTAAGAACCTGTTCATAATTTAATTGGGGGGAAACATCTTCATCAAGATCTAGGAACTGTCTTGTGCCCACCGGGAGTATACCGCTGAGGTTATAGAATTTGTCCACACTATGACGGAGGAGAACATCAAGATCTAGGAACTGACTCGTGCTCAATAGAGTATACTGTTGAGGTTATAGTATTTGTCCACACTATGACATAGGGAAACATCTTCATCAAGATCTAGGAACTGTCTCGTGAAGGGATCTGGAATAAATATCAGAATGTCAGCCATATTTGGATCACATTTGAACTGTCTCTAGAAGGAGTCTGGAATAAGTATCAGAATGTCAACCATATCTAGGTCGCATCTGAACTATCTCTAGAAGGAGTCTGGAATAAGTATCAGAATGTCAGCCATATCTAGATCGCATCTGAACTATCTCTAGAAGGAGTCTGGAATAAGTATCAGAATGTCAGCCATATCTGGATCGCATCTGAACTATCTTTAGAAGGAGTTTGGAATAAGTATCAGAATGTCAGCCATATCTGGGTCGCATCTGAATTATCTCTAGAAGGAGTCTAGAATAAGTATCAGAATATCAGCCATATCTGGGTCGCATCTGAACTATCTCTAGAAGGAGTCTGGAATAAGTATCAGAATGTCATCCATATTTGGGTCGCATCTGAACTATCTCTAGAAGGAGTCTAGAATAAGTATCAGAATGTCAGCCATATCTGGGTCACATCTGAACTATCTCTAGAAGGAGTCTGGAATAAGTATCAAAATGTCAGCCATATCTGGATCGCATCTGAACTATCTTTAGAAGGAGTCTGAAATAAGTATCAGAATGTCAGCCATATCTGGATCGCATCTGAACTATCTTTAGAAGGAGTCTTGAATAAGTATCAGAATGTCAGCCATATCTGGGTCGCATCTGAACTATCTCTAGAAGGAGTCTGGAATAAGTATCAGAACGTCAGCCATATCTGGGTCGCATCTGAACTATCTCTAGAAGGAGTCTGGAATAAGTATCAAAATGTCAGCCATATCTGGGTCGCATCTGAACTATCTCTAGAAGGAGTCTGGAATAAGTATCAGAATGACAGCCATATCTAGGTCGCATCTGAACTATCTCTAGAAGGAGTCTGGAATAAGTATCAGAATGTCAGCCATATCTGGATTGCATCTGAACTATCTTTAGAAGGAGTCTGGAATAAGTATCAGAATGTCAGCCATATCTGGGTCGCATCTGAACTATCTCTAGAAGGAGTCTGGAATAAGTATCAGAATGTCAGCCATATCTGTGTCGCATCTGAACTATCTCTAGAAGGAGTCTAGAATAAGTATCAGAATGACAGCCATATCTGGGTCGCATCTGAACTATCTCTAGAAGGAGTCTGGAATAAGTATCAGAATGTCAGCCATATCTGGGTCGCATCTGAACTGACTCTAGAAGGAGTCTCAGAAGATGATGATCTTTGCCTGTTGATTGATCTTTCCTGAAAAGGTAAAGAGTTAGTTGTATGCAATGTCATGATGTATGCATTGTCATGATGTATGCATTGTGTAATGATGTTCTCAAAATAAAATGAGATTTGTGTCATATGTATTTTGTATGCATATGTTATGAATGTTATTGAAGTGTAATTTTGTCTTGGACTTTGCTCAAAATGTTTCCACCGGGGATCCCTGCTTTGTTGTTTGAGGAGAACTCCGCTGGGGGATATTGAAAACTCTGTGGGGAGTATGTTTATTTCTGCTTGGGAAAAGAGTTTAGGAGTCTTAGTCATCCGTTTCTCTACTGGGGAGTCAAAGTTGAACTGATATCTGGTCGTGTCCAGGTTTCGCAGTAACTTGCTGGGGATTGTAGAGTAGTCTACTGGGGAAGAGGAGTTGTGGTCCTTTGATTTGTAGTAGTCGGAGAGGCAAACTCAAGCTGGGGAATCCTGGTGTTGTTGGGGAAATAAACCATGTCGTCAGTTCGCTAGAGAGGTGACATCTTCGTTGGGGGAAGTCCTCGAGGATTCTTGAGGTTGATTCAGCTGGGGAAAGGTTTTCAGAGATTAAACTCTTGATGGGGAATCATCCTATGAGAAGGATTTTGGGGAGATTTGTCACTGCCCCTAGCAGCGAGTGTTTGTGGCACTGCCTGGAAATGTTTGATTGTATGTAACCCTTCACTGAGATCGATGTTCAATGCCCCAAGCGACGAAGATGGAGACTTGCCCCTGGTTATTCTGCACTTCTTCAGAGATTTCTTGAAATCTTGACTGGACTGCCCCAGGTGTGCTGGATAGTGACATGTCATGCCCCCTTGTTGATGGGAGATTTGTCAATGGAAGTGTCATCCTTTTTGAAGTGATTTTGTTCACTGAGAGTGCTTTCGTTCATCGGATACTCGTTGTGTGAATTTCTCCACTGTCAAACAAATAGCCAAATGCAAACAGTGATATTCAAATAATGCAAAGTTTATGCTTGTCTCGAAGTTTTGAAAAATGCGTTTTTTAGCAGAAAACTTTTTATAAGACAAATTCAACACAAGATTTAGGGCAAAGCCTTACAGGAGTCAGGATACCTTTTGTAACAGTATGCTTTCGAACTAACCCATGCTTCAGTTAGGACTTTTGAAGGGTTGTAACGTGGCTTGGTTCACGGTTTAAGAAACAAAGGATAAAGGCTCAAAGTATATTTGTACCCACCCGCTCTTCGTGATGTTCTTCAATCCTAAACTCAGTTAATTGTGCGTCGAACTCTATTCGAATTTGGAATGACGTTTTGGTGATGGTTCGCAGAAGTTGGATTTTGGAAGGCAGTCATTATTTCATTTTTTTTGCAACATTTGTCATGTTGTCGAGGATTTGGAATGACCTCGTTCTTTTGATTTATTATCCCTAATTTTTGCCTGACTGTTCCTATTTTCGAGATTATAGTCAGTGGGATGCCCCAACTTTCTTAAGCCTCCTTTATAGGTTTTGGCTTAGTGGGCTTTTCTCTTTTGAGAGATTGACTGCCTATGAGATAAGGAACCACCACTGTCTTTGATTCTAGAGGAATGTTTTTGATGTCGTTCGTTGTATTATGAACTGAGAGTTTTGCGACTTCAATGCACATCTTTTGAATTAGCTGAGAGACTACCCTGCCCCAGGTTTTGATTAAAGGTTTCAATTTGTGTTAAAATAGAAAACTTATACTTCTTTGGCTAGAAGGTGTTGACTAGGGATTATCTTCCTTATAACTCCAGTGTTTAGGATTTGAAAGAAACACCTGTACATCGTCAGCAAGGTCTGTCCAAAAGCATACTGTATGAGATTATGGCATTGTTTCGTCATCCTCCCTCTAAAGGCTTCTAACTTTTAGCAAGAGTTGAATGTCATAAAGTGAGTAAAAAAAACATAGTTTAAATGTAATTAAAATGATTGGATCAAATCAAGACAAACATATGCAATGCATTAATGAAACAGAGTTTGACATTAATAGATAATTGTTCGAATAACAAAGAGATTACAACTTGAAAATCCTAATGAACAAAAGCCTTCAATGATTCGTCATAGGAGCAGTGATTATGTTTGGAGTCTCCAGAGGGTCAAACTTGATCTCCTTGGCATCAATCATGTCTTGGACCTTGTTGTTCAGAGCCCAACAGTTGTTTGTGTCATATCCTGGACTGTCAGAGTGGTATGCACACCTTTCATTGGGATGATAGGTAGGAGCAGAAGTATTTGGGTTCCGGAGAGGAACCTTTAACGTAATCAGCTCTTCCTTCAACATGTGTTGTAGCGCTTGAGCCAGTGACATGTTGATCTTAGTGAATTGTCTTTTAGGCGCGACCTCCTTACGCTAATGCCCCTGTCTTTGTTGAGCAGGCATAGGATTAGAGATCAAGATTTCTCCTACGTATTGGTCATGACGACCCTTTTGACCATACACAGCATTGGAATCTTTCTTCCCATTGTAGGGCTTTTTCTGAGCATCAAAAGGTGTAGCTTCTTGAATCTTCCCACTTTTGATGCCCGCTTCGACCCTTTCGCCGGTCAATATTAGCTCGATGAACCCGACTGAAGAGCTTCCGATCAAGTGGTTAAAGAATGGACCAGACAGGGTCCCCAAAAACATATCAACAAGTTCACGATCCGCTAAAGGTGGTTGCACCCTTCCGGCAAGGTCTCTCTCCATTTTTGAGCATACTCTTTAAATCCTTCACCCGCCCCTATTGACATACCCTGGAGTTGGGTACGCGTAGGAGCGAGGTCGGAGTTATACTGATACTGCCTATAGAACGCAGTAGCCAAATCCTCCCAGCTGCGGATACTGGCTCCGTCCAACTGATAGAACCACTCAAGCTGAGTCCCTGAAAGACTGTCTTGAAAGAAATGGATCCACAAGCTCTTATCAGCAGTGTGAGGTTGGATCTTCCTCACATATGACCAGAGGTGCAGCTTTGGACAGGAAGCTCCATCATACTTGGCAAAGGCAGGTGCCTTGAACTTATGGGGAATCACCACCCCAGATGATAGACCCAGATCTCCGAAGTCCAGACCGGGCACCTTCTGTATCTCTATAGCGCTCAAGCGGTCTTCTAGCTGTTTGTACTTATCCTCAGCAGGAGGATACTGTTCTTCATCATAGTCCGTCTCGTTGTCGGAGACCATAGGGCTAGGAGCCCTCCTTTCTTGTGGACTGTCTTTCCCTCCAGATGAGGTGGTCAGATCAACTTCATTCTGCAACCCGTTTCCAAACCTGCGTCCGGTGTTGAACATGATGGTCCTCTTTTTCCTCTTCTTTTTCTCCTTCAGAATCAAAGTCTTCAGGTCCTGCTGACCCTTAGCTAGATTCATGAACAACTCTTGAAATTGGGCATTCTGGGCCTGGAGGGCCTTGATAGCTTTCTCGGTTGAAGGTTCAGTAGACATGATGATTGCTGAAATAAACAACGAAGAAGATAAGAGACCTGCACTGGGAGACCTGTTATGCAATGATATGTATGATATATGTATGCAATGTTTTCAAGGATCTCGCGGGGTAAACAAGAAACTGTTAGAATCTGAATCTGGTAGCTTGATTGGAGGAACTTCATGTTGCTGAGAGTCTTTCTTCAAGAGTCAAGCTCACCATATCGAGTGGGTCATAGCCCCTGACTCAAGTTATCGTGTTTAGATTTCTAAACAACCTTGGCTAGAGGAAAATAAATCCCCTTTGCCCCTTGCTGGACATTTGATTTACCATAACCTGCATCACAAACCCTTGAGATCCTTGAAATGGTTAAGGAAATGTTAAGGCATGATGTTATGATGTGTATGCTATGCGTTTAAGCAAAAGTGTGAGGTGATGTAAGTAAGCCCTGCAATAAATCCAAATTATCGGATAAGGACTACAAACAAAACCTGCAAGGAACTCATGTTGTAAGATAACAAGAATGTGCAAGTAGTTCAAGTTTGAAAGCACACAAGTCACACAATAGCCCTTAAATTTCAAGCTTGCATGAGGTTCCATAGGTAAGTACCCTCTTGAGTTTAGTTGGCTCAAAACCTGTCCTATAAATAGTAACCGGGTTCTAAGGAGCTCAATATCATTGGATTGTTTTCTATGTTCATCGTTTTGGTTTAGCCACTGAACTAGCGTCCAAAATATTCCAAGAAAACAATCCTCAATGAGTGTAGTATCGAGTATCTACCAACTTCGGACTGCACCAAAGTCAGTCATCTCACTACCCCTAAAAAAGGCCAAGATGGTCAAGTAAGGTTCTAGTTCATTAATGCTTAGTGACATCACTCAGCGGCCCCGTATTCTCTTTGATTGACTCAAAGGCTACCAGTACTCACAAATATGTCGCACTAATATAGCTATTGCTTCAACCGTGTCGGTATACCCCACACAGTCTCCATAACATATTGCTATCTATGAATGTTTCCCAAATCCGGGTTAGGATCTATAGAACTCCGATACAAGCCCACAAAATTAGAAGCATACAAAGCAATACAATTGAAAACACAAGTGATCTAATCCTAAGGTACACCTCACTTATAAATTCCCCAGCAGAGTCACCAATTCTGTGATCGGTGGGAATAGAACTGATTATTTTTGGAATGCTGGTTCGTGTTTGCGTTTGTTTTCGCAAAATGTCGCGGTAAGCAAGAGTCGCCATTGTCTTTTATTTTATCCAACAAGGAAAGGACAAAAGCACAGAAAAATTCCTTTTCGAGATATCTCTCGGGTTCGGGAGGTAGATTATAGAAAGGGAAGGTGTTAGAACCCTTTCTATCTATGGTTATCCACGGGCTCTTAGGTACTTGCTCACTATGTTTTCAAAAGTTTGCTTTTCTTTGTGTTTGTGGGTTTTGAAAAGAGTTTTGTTTTTGAAGAAAGTGTAAGTGCGAAAAGTTTTTGTTTTGTTTTAAAAGGAGCAAGTACTTAAGAACCTCTACCTACTTAAAAAGGAATTAAATTGTGCAAATGTCCTTTAGACAGTGCTATCCCACTATTGAGGAGTAGGTAGCACCGTCGTTGGAGTTTTCGGGTCAATTCGGTTTAAGTGACGTGTGGTCACTAAAGCAATATTAGGATGCTTTAGTGGTAACCCTAATGTCTTAGGTCATTTTTATCGAGGCAACCATTTCGAGGCAACTTTGATCTTTGGACAGGAGGGTGACCTCTAAGACTTCCTATACTTAATGACCACATTCGAGGCAACCAAGTGAGGCGTACCCTAGGAGTGGCATGTGCAAGTGTGTTGTTTTTCAGTTATATTATCTTGTACATTTAGGTGTTCTACCGTTTGTTTTCAGATCTTGTCATGCAATCCTAGTTAGCATACATCTAAACAGTTAATATATGTACAAGAATTTAAAGTGCGAGAATTGTAAATCCTACGCTATTACAAGGCTTCGGGGAGGGGGATTATTTACATGTCCAAAATTGGGGGAATAAAGCAGTAAAGTGTAAAAGTCTTAGTTAAGCTAATACATCCCAGTAGGCAGTTACAATAAAATAAACGCGCGCGAAAATTGAATCGGAATGTCCTTTAGGGTTTTGACCCTTTTATTGAATAAAGCATATTTTTTGTCATTTTTGATTTAAGAATTAAGCCTAACTAATGATTAATTAATTAAAAATAAAATATTTTTGAGTTTTATTTTAATTAAGGAAATAAAATGAGAAATATTAAAAAACCTAATTCTAAGTCAATTTTAATTTATTGCAAAATATGTTAAGATTAAACCTAATTAAAAACTAAGTTAATTTGCTGCAATTTATTTACAAAAATAATAAAATAATGAAATTAAAAAAATATTTTTTTTGGGGGTTTTCTGATTTTATGAAAAGTTAATTAGTTAATAATAACAAAATAAAAAAATAGAAAATAGAAAGTAGTGAAAAAAAATAAAATAAAATAAACAAACTCAGGAGTGGGGGGGGGGGGGGTGGTGCTGGGCCTGAATTTGGTGTTTGGGAATTGACATGGAAAGCTTCGATTGCAGGGAGAAGGGGGCTTCGATTCAGAAGAAGAAGACTGCCTTTCGATTCTATGAAGGGTGTTGCTGGAAAGGCCTGAAGGGTCACTTGTGGAGGCACTGCATCTGCAAAAATACGTTAGCAAAATAAAACGCATGACCTGGGTGTCGAAACCCAGGTCCTTTGATCCTGCGCGCGCTGGGTCTTTTCAGGCTATATCTGTAGCAAGTGTTAGCAACAAAAACATGACCTGGTGCCAAACCCAAGCCCTTTGATTCTGTCTAGAATGACAATCGAATGAAACAACAAATATGGATATGTTATGTAAACACAAGATTTGACATTTTACCCTCTCTTACCAGTAGTTGGAACCTTCGATTTGGCACTTTCTAGATGTGAGTACCTTCGATCTGGGATTTCTGGGCGTGGAGATGTTGGCTGAATGGCTGCTTTAGCTTGGATCACTTCTGAAAATGCTGATGACCTTTGGCAGCGTATCTCCAAATCCTCCCTGTTTCTCTGTTTTTTCGTTTTCTGTTGTGTTTTTTCTCCGTCCTGGATATGTATGCTGGCCCTTGTATTTATAGGGGTGTGGGGGTCTAGTAACGGCAAGAGACAACCAATTAATCAGGCCTTTAAAGCCATGAGACAAAAATCAGACATATTAAAATATTTCCTTTTTTGAAATATTCATGTCTCTTTGGAATCTGGAATGAACCGGAACACTTTTGATTTTCGAATGCCTTCAGGCCCTGCTCTTCGATTGGTCTTGATTTGAACAGAATCACTCTGGTCGAATCAGCTCTTTAGGAACAGAAAAGGCAAGAATCTGGCCTGGACATGTTTTTTGGAGTGCCCTCTTGATGGCCTCTTTCAAATGGCCTGGAAGGAGTTCTTCAAATGTCCCTGGTCCAAATATTAATCGAAGGGTACTAATTAAAATTCCAATCGAAAGGCTTTGTTAACAGGCCAATCGAAAGGTGCTGTTCATACTAATCGAAGGACATGGTTAACATGCCTGTCGAAGCTGCTTGACACAATGCTAAATTGAAGGATCCCTTGGCATGCCAATTGAAAGGCTTGGCCCAGGGTGTCAAACAAAAAGGTCTTTCAGAATTCTAATCGAAGGGCTTTGAAGTGCTTGTCCATAATGCCAATCGAAAGGCTCATTCAGAATACCAATCAAAGGGTCTTTCAGAATGCCAATCGAAGGCCTTAACATAATGCCAATCGAAGTGCTTGTCCATAATGCCAATCGAAAGGCTCATTCAAAATACCAATCGAAGGGTCTTTCAGAATGGCAATCGAAGGCCTTGACATAATGCCAATCGAATTGCTTGTCCATAATGCCAATCGAAAGGCTCATTCAGAATACCAATCGAAGGGTCTTTCAGAATGCCAATCGAAAGGTACTTAAAGCACCACTAAAAAATTTCTTTTTCCTTAGGCAAGAGTTTGTGATCAACCATGCAGGGGGAAGACTTTGGAAAACATGAGAGGGCAAATTTTGGGGTACAACACTAGGGTTTCCAGAAAAAGCGCAAATCAGGTTGAATCAAAAGGGCCAAGGGGCGTTTTATTTACGAAATTAGGAAGAGAATAGAGACGTTTAGATGGAAAGATGAACGAGATTGGAAGAGAGATAACGAACGGCGCCGCTGTGAAAGGGGAACCACAAACCCTAAATCTTTGTTTCCCCTAATAAAAAATGTTAAACAAGAGTTAAAGAATTGGGCTCTTTTTGTTTACAAAACCTAAAGCCCATACGCGTTTGCTAGTAACCCACCCCCCTTTTGTGCCTTATTCTGTTTCAGCAAGATAACAATACCTTTGGGCCTCTCATCCAATCCCTTAAGCCCATTTTCACCTTTTGTTTTTTTTTAAATTTAATTTAATTTGTTTTATTTCTTTTTGTTAATAATATACTAATGATTTTTAAAACTTCATTTTATTAAATTAATTTAATTTTTTAGTAATTAGTGTTCTCTTACCATTTTCTCTTTTTCTTTTACAAAAAAAACTCTTTTTTTTTAATTGAAGGAGACGTCCCGTACACCGTTCTTCATCCAGACATGCCTACCTCTCTCGAAGACCTGCAGAAAGCCTGGATTCAGTTGAAGGAAGAGCGAGACACCTTTGAAACCCAGTACTACGCCAGTGAGAAGAAGGTTCTGGAGCTCACCAAGCTGCTTCATGAAGAGAAGAATCTGGATACTTACATTGCTCCAAAAAGGATGCGTTCGGTCTTTTTGTCTTGAGAATTTTGCTGTATTTTAGTTTCTTTCTTTGTAAGCCCGAGGAGACATGATGTATTCAAACTTGGTTTTATTTAATATGATGTGCGTTCTTTTTGGTTTGGGCAAATTTAAATCTTCTAAATTTCCTTGAAATCATTTGCATATCACATCTTCATTCATCATATGCATAAGCTGGTCTTCACACCAAGTTTCCTCATCCCTCTACTGTTTATTTCAGCAACATGGATCTTGAACAAACGGTTAAAGACTTACAAGATCAGAATGCACAATTTCAGCAACTACTCTTGACCTTGGCCAAGGAGCAGGAGGAGCTCAAGACTTTGCTAGAGAAGGAAAAAGAGAAAAAGAAGAAGAAGAGAGTTGGTGTGGCTATCTTAGGCAGAAGATTTGAAGGACAAGCCAGACGGACTTTGGATTTCCCCTCAACATCTGATGAAGGGGTAAGAAAGGGAAAAGAAACTGCAGTGCCATTTGATTATGAGGAAGAAGAAGAAGAAGAGGATGAAGACTATTCTGAACAGCAGTACCCTCCAGCCGATGACAAATACAAGAACTTGGAAGAACGTCTAGCTGCCATGGAGATACAGAGAGTGCCTGGGCTGGACTTTGAAGATTTAGGGTTGGTGTCTGGAATTGTAATCCCTCCTAAATTTAAAGTACCTCTGTTTGCTAAGTATGATGGGGTGTCTTGCCCAAAGATGCACCTACGATCTTATGTCAGGGAAATCCAACCATATTCTTCTGACAAAGACCTGTGGGTCCACTTCTTCCAGGACAATTTATCGGGGACGCAGTTGGATTGGTTCTACCAGTTAGAGAGGTCTGATGTGCACAATTGGGAGGATTTGGCAGCCTCCTTCTACAAGCAGTATCAATACAATACGGACTTAGCACCAACCCGTACTCAATTACAGAGTATGGGCATGGTCTCCAATGAAGGTTTCAAAGAGTATGCCCAGAAATGGAGAGACTTGGCAGGACGAGTAGAACCACCTCTATCTGAGAGGGAGTTAGTAGACATGTTCTTAGGGACTCTGTCAGGGCCTTTCTTTAATCAATTGATTAGAAGTTCATCTACGGGGTTCACTGAGTTAATTCTAACTGGTGAGAGAGTTGAAGCCGGAATCAAGAGCGGGAAAATTCAAAAAGATGCATCTGCTTCTGCTGCCATCAAAAAGCCTTTCCCAGCAAAGAAGGAAGTATCAGCTGTCTACTCTCAAAGAGGTCAAGGAAGGATTGAGCACCAGCCAGCGATGGGGGCTGTAATGATTCAGAAGTCTGCAGCTGATCAGCCCAGAAACAATCAACCCAGAACCAACCAAGCAAGGGTGGAAAGGCCTGTACGGCAATTCACCCAGATAAACATGACTCTTGCTCAGGTTCTACCCCATCTCTTGAAGTTAAACCTTGCCAGTCTAAAAGAGGCCCCGGAAAATCCGAATACTGCTTCTCCTTACTATCATTCGAATGCCAAGTGTGCTTATCATTCAAGGAGTATAGGGCACGACACCAACAATTGTTGGCCCCTAAAGAATAAGATTCAGGATTTGATAGACGCTAAAGAAGTGGAATTCGACGCCCCTGAAAAGCCGAATGTAATCTCTGCTCCAATGCCAAGGCATGGCCACAATGCCCATGCTGTTGAAGAGGATCTTTTTGTTGCTACTATTGATAATTTGATAACTCCGCTACCGATAATCAAGTTGAATTTGCTGAAGGCTGGGATTTTCCCAGGTTGTGAAGAAGATTGATGCCTTTGTTCATCCTTACCAACCGATTTTCCATTGTTGAAGATAGGCATCCAACGCCTAATTGATAATCAAGAGATCCTATTTGAGAAGTCTCCTGTTACACCGACTCCTGTCAATGATGTTTCAATAATAACCATATCCGCCAATCTTTCCAAGGTCTCCAAAAGACCTGTTAAGATTACATCCGCTCCGAAGACTGTACCTTTGAAGATAACCATGCCCGGGCCCGTCCCGTACAAGTCCGACAAATCAATACCGTGCAACTATGGTGGAGAAATCTACTACCACGGTATTAAACAAATTGAATCAACCGAAGAGAGTTATGATAAAGAGACTTCCGACATTGGAAATATTGTCGGAACGAGAAAAATCACCCGCAGTGGAAGAATTTTCTCTCCAGAGATTGCCCCTCCAAAGGTTACCCCTGCACCAGTAAACATATCTGCGAGAACTCCAATTATTGAAGAAGTTGTAACCCCCGTGGTTATCCCCTCTGCTGCTACTGATGTTCGAGGGAAAGTGATCTAAGAAGAGCCTGTCAGGATGAGGGCTCAGCCGTTGATTATCCCTGAGACCTCTAAAAAAGAAATGGAGGAGATTTTGAAAATAATCAAGAAAAGCGATTATGATGTTGTGGAACAGCTGGGGCAAACCCCCTCGAAGATCTCCATGTTGGCCCTGTTGCTTTGTTCCGAAGCTCAGGCTAAGGCTCTGATAAGATTTTTGAAGATGGCCCACGTGCCACAAGAAACCTCCGCGGATCAGTTCCAGGAATGTGTAGCTAGCTTAACAGCTGACAATGGTCTAGGATTCTCCGATGCCGATTTAACATCCAAAGGGAGAAAACATAATGATGCTTTGCATGTCTCAGTGAAATGCAGAGGGACAACCCTAGCACATGTACTGGTAGACACTGGTTCGTCTTTAAACGTCTTGCCGAAGAAGGCCTTGGATAGGTTGGATTGTGAAGGCCTAACCCTGAAACCCAGCAATATTATTGTCAGAGCCTTTGATGGTTCTAAAAGGATGGTTCACGGGGAGGTGGACATCCCGATTAAGGTGGGAACTGAAACCTTCAACTCCATATTCTATGTGATGGACATCCGTCCTTCCTATTCTTTCCTGTTGGGAAGACCTTGGATTCACAATGCTGGAGCCGCCACTTCTACTCTGCATCAAATGCTCAAGTACCCTGTCCAGGGGAAAATTATAATTGTTCATGTCGAAGAGGAATACATGATAAGCCATCTAAATTCTTTCCTCTATGTAGAATTGGATGGTGAATTCATCGAAACACCTTTTCAGCATTTTGAAGAGGTAGCTCAGGAGATTGCGGCAACCAAGACAATGTCTTCTGTACCCATGATTACAAGACCTCCGCCTCGGATGTCGTCTCTCAAAGATGCAAAGGTTGTGATTGAAGAAGGAGGAAGCAAAATCTGGGGGCAACTTCCAGACTTTCCTTTCAAATCAGATAAATTCGTCTTGGGGTTCACTTCTTCTACTCAGAAGGCCGTGCGCCGCACACGTGCCGGAGGACCACCTGTGAAGATCACCCCTCATGGAGTCAATGCTTTGGAGGATAGTGAAGAGGAGAGCAACTTGGAAGACTGGATTTTCCCAACTACTGACGAAGGACTGTGCAACTGGGAAGAAAAAGATTTTGTTCCGATTACTTTCATACCGCAGTAATTTATCTTTTCAATTTCTGTTGGATCTGTAATAATTCTTAAACAATTGGTACTCTTTTTTAACCTTGTGTCTTACCCGAGGCACAAAGATCCATTTGTAAGGGTTCTTATTTTCCATCTTCATATGCCATTTAATGAATCCTGGACGTTTTTCATACAAACTTTTGTGTTAATTGTCTTTCTTTTTTCATTTTATTTTTTTTAAGATGGCTATACCCTTACACACACCCACACTCACAAATGCAGACAGTCTTCCATTCCGGATCCCATGGGTAACGATATTGCTATAACCTTCAGTGACTCTGAAGATTTGGTCTACCAAGCTGAATACGAAGGTGAGGAAGATTGTGAGGTCCCAGGGGAATTGGCTAGACTTCTACAACAAAAAGAAAGGGCTATTCTGCCTCATGAAGAGCAGTTGGATACAATCAACTTGGGAACTAAGGAAGACAGAAAGGAAATCAGAGTGGGTGCCAATCTAGAGTCGAGTGTTAAGGAACATCTAATTCAACTGTTGCATGAGTATGTTGAGATCTTCGCCTGGTCATACGAAGACATTCCGGGACTTGATACAGACATTGTGGTACACCGTCTCCCCACAAGAGAAGACTGTCCACCAGTGAAGAAAAAAGTACACCGCATGAGACCTGACATGTCTGAAAAGATCAAATCCGAAGTTATGAAACAGTTCAATGCTGGATTTCTGGCTGTTACTTCCTATCCACAATGGGTTGCTAACATTGTGCCTGTGCCTAAGAAGGACGACAAAGTTCGGATGTGCGTGGATTATAGAGACTTAAACAGGGCCAACCCTAAAGATGACTTTCCACTTCTGCACATTGACATCCTGGTTGATAACACAGCTCAACACAAAGTGTTTTCTTTCATGGACGGATTCTCAAGTTACAACCAGATCAAAATGGCACCTGAAGACATGGAGAAAACTACTTTTGTTACACAGTGGGGTACGTTCTGCTATAAAGTGATGCCATTCGGACTGAAGAATGTCAGGGCAACCTATCAACGCGCCATGGTAACTTTGTTTCATGATATGATACATCATGAGATATAGGTCTACGTAGATGACATGATAGCCCGTTCACAAATGGAAGAAGAACACCTTAATCACTTGCAAAAGCTGTTTATCAGGTTGAAGGAGTACAAGCTAAGATTAAACCCTAAGAAGTGCACCTTCGGAGTCAGGTCCGGTAAACTCTTAGGTTTCATTGTCAGCAACAAAGGCATCGAGGTTGATCCTGCCAAAGTCAAATCTATACAAGAAATGCCCGCTCCTCGCACTGAGAAGGAGGTCAGAGGTTTCTTGGGACGCCTAAACTACATTTCTAGGTTCATTTCTCACCTAACATCTACTTGTGAACCAATCTTCAAGTTGTTGAAGAAAGATCCGGTAGTTAAATGGAATGATGACTGTCAAATTGCTTTCGATAAAATCAAGGAGTATTTGCTAGAACCTCCTATCTTGATGCCACCCGTCGAAGGAAGACCGCTAATTATGTATCTGACCATCCTAGAGAATACAATGGGGTGTATACTGGGGCAGCATGACGAGTTTGGCCAAAAAGAGCATGCCATTTATTACCTTAGCAAAAAGTTTACCGACTGTGAAACAAGATATTCACTGCTCTAGAAAACTTGCTGCGCTTTGGTATGGGCTGCTCACCGGCTAAGGCAATATATGTTGACTCATACCACTTTGCTGATATCTAAGATGGATCCGATCAAATACATCTTTGAGAAGCCTGCTTTGTCTGGAAGAATATCTAGATGGCAAATGATCCTCACAGAGTATGACATATAGTACACGACCCAAAAAGCTATAAAGGGGAGTGTGCTAGCTGATCATCTGGCTCATCAAGTTGTCGAAGATTACCAATCCATGAAGTTTGACTTCCTTGACGAAGACATCATGACATTGGACAACATTGAAGATCTCAGACCATATGACGAACCTGAACAAGGATCTCGATGGACCCTGTACTTTGATGGTGCTTCAAATGCACTTGGTAACGGTATCGGTGCAGTACTCATCTCCCCAGAGGGTTGCCATACTCCTTTCACAGCCAGACTTTACTTCAACTGCACCAACAACATGGCAGAGTATGAAGCTTGCATCTTTGGACTCAAGGCTGCCATAAACTTGGGAATCAAATCTTTGATTGTATTTGGGAACTCAGCTTTGATTATCAGTCAAATCAAAGGAGAGTGGGACACTAAACATCCCAACCTCATCCCTTACAAAGAACATGTCTTGACATTGCTACCACATTTCGAGCAGATTACCTTCGAGCACTTCCCGCGAGAAGAAAATCAGCTAACAGATGCTCTAGCTACAATGTCATCCATGTTTAAACTTAATTGGGACAACGAGGCTCCCCAGATCACCATTCAACAGATGGCGAACCTGCACACTGTCACGAGATTAATACAGAAGAAGTAGTGGACTGACCTTGGTTTCACGAAGTCAAAAGGTATCTCGAGGCTCAAGAATATCCTGAAGGAGCTTCAGTCAACGACAAAAAGTTCTTAAGGAGATTCTCAGCTAAGTTCTTCCTGAGCAATGGTATCCTATACAAGCGCAATCATGATTGCATTCTGCTTCGTTGTGTGGACAAGGTTGAAGCTGAACAGATCATGGCTGAACTGCACAATGGTACCTTTGGCACTCACTCTAGCGGCCATACGATGGCTAAGAAGATTCTAAGGGCAGGCTACTACTGGTCTACCATGGAAGCTGACTGCTATCAATATTCCAGAACTTGCCACAAATGTCAGATTTATGCGGACAAGGTACATATACCTCCAATTCTTCTCAATGTCTTAACAGCTCCTTGGCCATTCGCTATGTGGGGAATCAACATGATTGGAGAGATCAAGCCTACGACATCCAATGGACACCGCTTTATCCTAGTGGCCATTGATTACTTCACAAAATGGGTCGAAGCAGCTTCCTTCGCATCCGTCACAAAGAATGTTGTTGCCCGCTTCATCAAGCAAAATCTCATTTGCCGGAACGGTATCCCCGAAAGGATCATCACTGACAACGGTACGAACCTTAACAACACTATGATCACCGCCTTGTGCGAGTAGTTCCAGATTCAACATCATAATTAATCTCCCTATCGGCCAAAGATGAACGGTGCTATCGAAGCTGCGAACACAAATATCAAGAAGATCATACAAAAAATGATAGTCACCTACAAGGACTGGCATGAGATGCTACCGTTTGCTCTCCACGGGTACCGTACCACGACTCGTACTTCAACTGGGGAAACACCCTATTCCTTGGTATATGGCATGGAGGCTGTCTTACCTATCGAGTTTCAGATTCCCTCTTTGAGAATCATGAAAGATGCTGGTTTGAGTGAAGATGATTGGATCCAAACCTGACTTGATCAGTTAAACTATATTGACGAGAAGAGACTTACTGCTGTTTGCCATGGTCAGACGTATCATAAACGGATGATCAAAGCTTTCAACAAGAAAGTCAGGCACCAAGTGTATCAAGTTGGAGACCTTGTGATCAAGCGCATCATTTTGCCACAAAATGATCCCAGGGGAAAATGGAATCCTACCTACGAAGGACCATTTGTGATCAAGAACATCTTTTCTGGTGGGGCAATGATTTTAACCAC
This sequence comes from Vicia faba, assembly GCA_948472305.1. Taxonomy (NCBI): domain Eukaryota; kingdom Viridiplantae; phylum Streptophyta; class Magnoliopsida; order Fabales; family Fabaceae; genus Vicia; species Vicia faba. Next base: position 587,153,395 of record OX451736.1, on the reverse strand, counting down.
CATGGACGACGATGATCTTCCGCACCCTGCGAAAGCAGACATAGTCAAAAGATACTACGCATCAGAGACCCGCTAGGTTGATACACCTAGGCAAAACAAGGGCATCCCGGTGAATCGAAAACTCGAAAGGGAGGTTCAGGAAAAAATTAGGGATAAAACAAAAATGTGTACACCCAGCAAGTTGAAAACCTGAAAGGGCGACTTGGGAAAAAAAGGGTTTCCCGGTGGACTGAAAACCCGAAAGGGCGGTCCAGGAAAAAGTTAGGGAATTAAAGCGTATGACTATGTCTCGTCGGATCACTTTAAAGACAATTTCTTCACAGAAAAACTCTGAGGCTTCTGATCGATTCAATCATCTTCGGAGGAAGCAACGAATGGACAAGATATTCGGAGATACGGAGGCTATAGAAGAATGGGAACCCCATGGGATTTTTACACTTAGCCATCTTTCTTTGTATAAATTTTTCTCATTTTTTATGACACCATCCTCTTACTAGGATGTCTGTCTCCTTTGTACAAAACACTTATTCAAAGTAAATACAAAGATATCTCTTTCAAAGTACAGAAAACTATTTGCTTTTTTTTCTTTACACTTGTGTTTTTTATTTGCAAAAACGTCCAATGATTCATTAATGAACATATGCATTTGAACATAATTACCGTTTACAAATAAACAGGCTGAAAAAGAGTAATTACTGACAGGTAGAAAGATTAGGAAAACGTCTTTAGGCTATTCCATGAGCAATCTCTACAACACGTCATTAAGATCCCCCAGCGGAGCCAAAAATTTAAACTACAGATCCCTAGCAGAGCTCAAACTACCAACTACCAATCTCCAGCGGAGCTGAAACTTTCAACCCACAGCGGAAATTATCCAGTTTCTCCAGGTTTCCCCAGCAAGTTGTCTTGAAGCCTGAAAATCAACCAGTTAACGGTTAACTTTTTGTTTCTCCCCAACCTAGGGTAACTCCCCAGTAGATTTGCATACAACCAAACTCCTGAACTCCTTAGCGGAATTAAGCTTTTCCCCACAAAGTTTTCATTACAGGATAAACTTTTTCCCACAGAGTTTTATTGCTTCTCGACAGAACAAAGACTCTCGCCAGTAATCCCCAGTAAAATTCATTAAAATTCTCTGGATTCCCTAAGCAAATTCTTCAAGAAGTATATGGAATTACTCTCACAACGGAATCCTCAGCAGTCAAGGATTTATTTTCCCTGGCAGCAGTCAAGGATTTATTTTCCTCAGCAATACAACAAATCAGCTTACATGCGCATACATTACATCATAAACATGGATAAAACACATTTATTGCATCATACATTTCATGCAACATAACTTTGTGTTTCAGATAACATTTTACCCTTTTCAGGATAAGATTAACAACTATCTTTAACAAATATTCAAAGTACTAATACAGTCCAGATACGCTCCAGACACAGAAGCCATTCTGTCGCTCATTCAGACTTAATACTGATACAGTCCAGATACACTCCAGACACAGACGTCATTCTGTCACTCATTCAGATTCCAAGTACTGATACAATCCAGATACGCTCCAGACACGGAAGCCATTCTGTCACTCATTCAGACTTAATTTCGAGATACAATACAGATACACTCCAGACACGGAAGTCATTCTGTCATTTATCCAGTTTCGAATTAAGATACAGTCCAGATACGCTCCAGACACGGAAGCTATTCTGTTATTCATTCAGACTTAAATTCAGATATAGTATAGATACACTCCAGACACGGAAGTCATGCTGTTACTCATTCAGACCTAAATTCAGATACATTACAGATACACTCCAGACACAGAAGTCATTATGTTATTCATTCAGACTTAATTTCAAGATACAGTACAAATACACTCCAGACACGGAAGTCATTCTGTCACTCATTCAGATTTTAAGTACAGATACAGTTAAGATACGTTACAAATACGAACACCATTCTGAAGCTTATTCTGTCGATTTACAACCAAACATTCTTGGATGGCATCTGCAAGCCCATCTCCAACAAGATTCTAACATATCTCTCCGAATGGCATCTTTAAGCCCATTCCCTCAATTACACTTCTGTCGAGCACAAATTTATGGGCACTCTAGTGTCCAATCATCTTTTACCTTCGAGTCACGAACGACAAAACTCGCCGATCTAACTCTTCAGGTTCAAGAAGATTGAACAGGGGCAGCTGTTGTACCCAAAAATTTGCCCTCCCATTTTTCACAGAAAGCACAACCCTAGGGTTTCTCAGATATTCAAGTTGGCCCAGGAATCGATCAAACAGATTTTCTCCTGTGGCAGTAAACCAGCAATTAGGGTTTTACTTGCAATTCTCAAAAGAAATGAATTCTCAAAGATCCAATTGGCTTTCACACGTTTTCATGCTTTTTTAAGTTTACTGAAAGGTTACTGTTTGTTCTCAAGGCATGTTCATTTGGGACAAGAGATGGGATCTAAGACTGTCATTTGGAACATTCACGTTTTGTTTGATCCAGGTTAACCAGTTAATTTGCGTCTTTTAAAACATTTGCTTGTTTATGGAATAAACATTTGTTTATTTATGGAATACACAGTGCGTGTTTATTTAGAATGCAGTTGCAAGATTAAAGAATTATTGGATTAATTAGAGTTTAAGTTATCTTGATTGGAATTATTGGAATGCAGTTTCAGTTATCTTGATCGAGAATCTTAAAGAATTAGTGAAGATGCAAAGAGAAAATTGCGAGTTATTGAGAGTAATGGATTTTAATGGACATCAGATTATCTCGTAAGACTTTCTTCATTTATTTCAAAAAAGTTGTTACAAAACAATTTATTATTCAAATGCTTTAGGTTTTACAACTTATCGTATTTGAAAAAATAAATTAATACAATTGATTGAAAATCTTGCTAAATTACAAAGAAAGTGAATCTGTGCCTAAGGTTGACTGAGCTTTCATCGCTTCCATGCTTGCCACAAAGTCTCTTGCTTCCTCTGCTTTGTCACCATCCAGTTGTGCTCACATGAAAACAAAAGACAGAAAAATAATTAGTACAGTTAATTGGACATGAGTAAGAATTTTCAAGAGAAAAAAAGATGTTCATCATTAAAGTTTGCAATTTGGAATCAAAAGGCTATTTTTTAATTCATCACATTTTTATTTTTCTATTTGCAAATCACAAGAAGATTATTCTTCTTGGTTCACAAAAATAAAAATGAGAAGTGCAAGCAAATTGTCCAAATGCAACAAGGCTATCCAAACGAGAAATGCAAACAGCAGCTGTAATCGGTGGAAATAGAACTGGCTGTTTTTAGCTGGTTTCGCGAAATGTCGCGGTAAGCAAGAGTCGCCACCGTCTTTTATGTTCTCCAACATGGAAAGGACAAAAGCACAGCAAAATTCCTTATTCGAGAATGTTTCTCGGTTCGGGAGGTAGATTTATAGAAAGGGAAGGTGTTAGCACCCTTTCTATCCGTGGTTATCCACAGGCTCTTAGGTACTCGCTCTTATGTTTTCAAAAGATGTTTGCTTTTCAAGTGTGTGTGGGTTTTGAAAAAAGTTTCGTTTGAAAAATTTCTAAGTAACTCTTGTATCAGTCCTCAAGAGTGTGTGAAAAATTTGTTTGAAATCTTTTAGAAACTGTGGGTGCGAAAAGTTGTTTTTGTTTGTTTGAAAAGAGCAAGTACTTAAGAGAATCTACCTACTCTAAGGAATTAAGCTGTGTAAGAGTCCTTTAGATAGTGCTATCCCACCATTGAGAGGTAGGTAGCACCATCGTTGGAGGTGTTCGGGTCAATTCGATTATCGGGACAGTGCGGTCACCAAAGCAATGGTAGGACACCTTAGAAGTAACCCTAATGTCCTAGATCCTTTGTATCCGAGGCAACTGTTTCGAGGCAATTGGATCTTTTGGACAGAAGGGCGACCTCTAAGACACCCTATACTTGATGACCACGTTCGAGGCAACCAGTGAGGCGTACCCTAGAAGTGGCAGGTGCTTTGTGTGTTGCGTTTCAGTTAATGTTTGTTTTGTACATGTTATTTTGTAAGCTATGGATTAATTTTATTTACATACATTCTTTCATGCATTTAACAGTTAGGGGTGCGGAAAGTAAATTGCAGAAATGTAAATTCTAACTATTACAAGGCACGGGTCTATAAATCGCCAAAAATTACAAAGACCCGTTTTTGGTAAATAAGTACGGAAAGTAAATAAAAACAGTAAATTACTATTACATGTCTTGGAAGCAATTACATAATAATAGACTGTGCGCGAATAAAAAATTAAATCGTTCTAAGGGTGTTGACCCTTTTAAGAAAAGAAATTTATTTTTTTGTCTTTTTGTAATTAAAATGAAATTAAAAAAAAACTAATTGTTAAACTAATTAATTAATTTAATTAAAGAATTTTTTTTTTTTTGTGTTTTATGTTTTTTATGAAATAAAATAAAAATAAAAAAGAAACAAAATTAAAAGTTAACCTAAATCTAAGTTATTTTAGTTATTTTTAAAAAAAAGTTAAAATGGCCTAATTAAAACTAATTTATTTAAGATTTATTTACAAAAATAAAATAATAATAATAAAAATAATGTTAGTTCTATTTTTTTTTTGATTTTTTATGAAAATATGTTAATTATGTTAATTATTAAAAAAAAGATAAGGCAAATAAATAAAAGAAAAGAAAATGACAAAATATAAAAAAGGAAGAGTAAACCCAGGGGGGTGTGGGCTGAAATGGAGGTTTATTGCTGAAATGGTGGCCCATTGAACCTTCAGCTCATTGACTTTTCATGGCGGCCTATGCATGCGCTGACTCCAGAGTATGGTGTCCCTCACTTTTTGTCCTTTGGATCTGCATTGATGACACCTGGCTGCTTGGATCTGTGAGGCTCATGGTGTCCAGCGCTTGGAATGCTGCACAGGAAAGCAATTGAAAAAATAATATGGAAATTATAAGGGGACCTGGGAAGCAAACCCAGGTCCCAAGGATGCTTGGCCACGTCTCCAGCCACTGAAGCACTCATGCGCGTTTGTTAAATATTTACGCAACAAATATTATATATGAAAAAACAAAAACTATGTTGAGACGCAAAAAAAAAACGCGCTAAGATTTGAACTCTCCAATCACAGGATGCCACGCCTGTCTTCGTCTTCGTTTTCCTGCAATAACATGAACAAGATAGCGGGGGTTTTAAACCCCCACTAAGTGCAATAGTGAAAAATAGCGAATAGAAGAGGAGATAATATAAAAAAGGCGCGAGGGTCTTAATAGTTTCGTCTTGTCCAGCTGAATTCGTCCATGCCTGTTTGGAGGTTCAATTTTACAGTATATAAAAACCCCTAATTCGAAGCTCTGAAAAACCTAGAAATTGTCAATGGTGATTTTCGATTTAAAGCATCATTCTCAAATTAAAACACATGGAAAGCTTTGTAACAATGTCAGCAATGCAAATCGACCAAAAGAATGTATTAAAAACGCATGGAATGTGATATGTAAATTTGAGAATGTATGCAAACCGTATGAGTTGGTGGGGATGATTCCTTGAGGTTTTTGACTTGTTAATGATTGCAAATCGTCCCTGGCAATGCAAGGAGTGTATTTGGATTGAAATGGAAGCTTGAATTGTACTGCAACTAGGTTTTCAGTTTGTGATTTTTTTCTTCAAAATTTGGAAATGGCTTATGCTGTATGGGGCTCTCTAGGTTGTGTAATGTATTGGCCAAGCTTGCATATATGCTTTGTAATGTGTATCAATCAAAATAATGGACATTAAGCCTTTGCATTCATGTTTGAGATTTTGCCATAAACTCCATTGAAACAACTTGCCATTTTTGTGTCAAATTTGAATTTTTGCTTGGAATAGGCCCTTGCACGAATTTGGAAGGTGAATGATGGTGATTTAAAGCAATTCAACACAAAATATATCCCTCCATTAATTTTCTTGATTTTTATTTGAATTTTAAAGATTTAAAATGAATTAAATCAAATAAAATTAAATAAAAATGGAAAAATTAATTTTTAATTTTGAAATAAATTGTGGGACACATGGGAGGCATGGCCAAGCTTAAACAAGTGGAAAAAGTGGGCCCTCTTTGTCAAAAATGAAATTTCAAGGATAGTTGACTTTGGCCATTTCACAAAAATTTCCCAACTTCTCCAATGCATATCTTGCTCAAGCTTAAAGCTATGAACATGTTCTTGGACATTTTGGAAAGGTATTGAAGTCCTCTAACCAATGTCTTTGGTCCCATGTCATTTTGATTTACCAATATCAAGTTATGGTCTTTGACTTAAAGTCCCTTTTTGTTGACTTTTGAAAATGACCTATAATGTTGAAATTGATAACTTTTTGTGAGAGCATTTCTTGGACTTGGAATGTGAAGATGAGTTGTAGGAAATGTCCTCCCCTTCAAGATGAGCATTGGATGGGATTTTTCTGATGAACCATGAAAAAGTTATGCCTTGGTCAAGTTACAGTTGACTTTTCAGTTGTCCAAAAATAGAAACCTTTGCATCTTGATGATTTTTGAGCCATTGTTGTGAAATCATGGTCAAGACTTGACCAAATGATGATTGTGGCTTCAAAATAAGATGTTGACCAAAATTTTTGACTTTTGACTGCCGAATAACCATTTTGCCCCTACAGTTGACTGTGAAGCAATTAGGGTTTTTGACTGTGCAACTTGACCTTGTGAGCCTTGAAACTTGACATGTAGGTGCTTGACAATGTTTATGAGCATATGTGACTTGATTGAGCCCTTGAAAACCTCAACTTCCTTGCAGAAACCAAAACCCTAGTTTGACTGGCTTAGGAGGATGGTTGACTGTGTAGCCCTTGAGTAGACTTTGAACCCTTTGAGGTGATGCTTGTCAAAACTTTGAAGAATATGGGAGGGCAAATTTTGGGGTACAACAGTTGCCCCTGTTCAATCTTCTTAGACCTGAGGATGTAGATTGGCTGGCGTGCCTTTCGTGATCCGAAGGTGGAAGATGATTGAACACTAGAGTGCCCAGAAATTTTCACTCACATAGTTGAGTATCAGCAGTGTGATGTCGGGAATGGGCTTACAGATGCCATTTGGAGGGATGGTGGATAGGAGGATGGGCTTATAGATGCCATCTAGAGGTGTGACAGAACCTTGTCGGGAATGGGCTTATAGATGCCATTTGGAACTGTTGGTAAGTGGATAGGCTTATAGATGCCATCTAGGTGTCGATCGCGTAAGAGATTCCTTAGTGAGAAACTTGCGTACCTGAGAAAGAAAGATAATTACCTAGCCTGTTACAGGGGTTGATCTCCAAACTCTTCATGCAGACATGCCCTGGCTGGATACAGGTATCGAATCTACAATCTCTTCAGACTTACCCTGGCAGGATACAGGAATCGAGTCCGGAAAATAGTCGTCAACAGATACACCCTGGCAGGATACAGGAATCGGATCTTCAAACTCTTCAGACGTGCCCTGGCAGGATACAGGAATCGAGCCCGAAAAATAGTCGTTAACAGATACACCCTGGCAGGATACAAGAATCGGATCTTCAAACTCTTCAGACGTGCCCTGGCAAGATACAGGAATCGAGTCTAGAAAATAGTCGTTAACAGATACACCCTGGCAGGATACAGGAATCGGATCTTCAAACTCTTCAGACGTGCCCTGGCAGGATACAGGAATCGAGTCCGGAAAATAGTCGTCAACAGATGCACCTTGGCAGGATACAGGAATCGGATCTTCAAACTCTTCAGACGTGCCCTGGCAGGATACAGGAATCGAGTCCGGAAAATAGTCGTCAACAGATACACCCTGGCAGGATACAGGAATCGGATCTTCAAACTCTTCAGACGTGCCCTGGCAGGATACAGGAATCGAGTCCGAAAAATAGTCGTCAACAGATACACCCTGGCAGGATACAGGAATCGGATCTTCAAACTCTTCAAACGTGCCCTGGCAAGATACAGGAATCGAGTCCGGAAAATAGTCGTCAACAGATACACCCTGGCAGGATACAGGAATCAGATCTTCAAACTCTTCATACGTACCCTGGCAGGATACAGGAATCGAGTCTGGAATTAGTCGTCAACAGATACACCCTGGCAAGATACAGGAATCAGATCTTCAAACTCTTCAGACGTGCCCTGGCAAGATACAGGAATCGAGTCCGGAAAATAGTCGTCAACAGATACACCCTGGCAGGATACAGGAATCAGATCTTCAAACTCTTCAGACGTGCCCTGGCAAGATACAGGAATCGAGTCCGGAAACAATCGCTCACAGATATGCCCTGGCTAGATACAGGTATCGAATCTGGAATTTCGACAGTTGATAGTAATCATCTTTGTATTGATCTTGGTCTTGAAAAGACAAAACGTTAGTTGTATGCAATGTCATGATGTATGACATGTGTGATGTTCTCAAAATAAATGAGATTGTATGTTCATGATGCGTATGTGCGTGCTATAATGTATGAAGATGTGATATTTATGACTGTATTTTCGTCTAGGAAAATAAATCCTTGACGAATGTCGGGAAGTCAAATCCTGGGCTGATGTTTGAGTAGAGCTTTTTGTTTTCACTGGGGATGACGGTTTACAAGTATAAACCGGTAGGAGAAGATGACTCCGTTGAGGAATAAACTTTGCTGGAGAGATTATTCTGCGGGGAATTACTCTGCGGGGAAGAGATGCTTCGCTGAGATTTGAATGAGAACTCCGTTGGGGATACCGTTGATAAGTTTTGTTGGGAAATTTTGATGAACTCCACTGGGGGTAGGAAGAACTTTGCCGAGGACGATCTTTCCGTGGCAATTAGCTGAGGATAACCCAGTTATACCCTGGTGGGAAATAACCTTTGAATAAAGCCGGGGAGACGCGTTCGTACTCTGCAGGTGATAAGCTTCCAGAATCTACTGGGGATAAGCTTCCTGAATCTATTGGGGAGGATTGATTCAACTCTCCTGGGGAAACTTTTCAGATTGGACTGGGGAATGGCTCCACTAGTTGTCCGGTATTCCGCCGGGGAACAATCTTATATTAAGACTGCTGGGGATGCTTGTTAGGAATGTTTGTGTACTCTGCTGGAGAATATTGAGATCTTCTGGGGATACCCGACTTCCTTAGGGCTGACAGTAGCCTAACTCTGCTTGGGGAGAGTGTTGCTGACTTGCTAGAGATACTGTCCCCTTTCGGGGCTGCTGGGAGACCAACTCTTCTCGGAGAGAGTATTGCTGAGTCTTGCCTTACTCTACGGGGAGTGACGGTATCCTGGTTACGTTCTTCAGCCGAACATACCTTATACCTGGAGGACAGAGCAGCTTGTACAATTTGGACCATTCTGATTGCCCCAGCTTCTGTGGGAGAAGGTACCTGTGGAGGTGCTTGATGACTGCCGATTGACAAATCTTCTTCTGGTAAGCAAGTGACGAGATGATAGGACATAGTCGTACGCTTTGATCCCTAACTTTTGCCTGGACCGCCCTTTCGGGTTTTCAGTCCACCGGGATACCCTTTTTTGCCCAAGCCGCCTTTTCAGGTTTTCGACTTGCCGGGTGTACAGATTTTTTCATTTTCATCCCTTATTTTTGCCCGAACCCTTTTGGTTCGCCGGGAAGCCCTTATTTTTGCCTAGGTGTGTCAACCTAGCGGGTCTTTGATTATGCGCAGCATTTTTCCGACTATGTCCACGCTCTCAGAATGGAGGGAGATTGTCATTGTCAGTAGTATTGTGTTGTCATACCACAAGAAGATCTTCATTTGATCGTCCAATGCCCCAAGTGATCCAGATGGAGATTTTTCCTAAGCTGGTTGGCCTTTTGAGAGATTCTCTGAATCTTGACTTAACTTCCCCAGATGATAGACCATGATCATGCTGTGCCCCTTGATTGGAGGTGCTTTTGTTCATTAGACATTCGTCGTGCGAACCTCTATGCTGTTCAAACAAATAGTCATATGCAAGTAATTTTATATTAAAAATGCAAAGCTTATGTCTGTCTTGAAGTTTTTGAAAATGCATTTTTTTCATAAAAACAAGTGAATTTTTTTTTGTAAACTGTGATGTCAACTCGAGATTTTACAGCGAGCCTTAAGGAGTCAGGATACCTTTCGTAACAGTATGCTTTCGAACCAACCCATGCTTCAACTAGGACTTTTAAGGATTGTAACGTGGCCTGGTTCACGGTTTAAGAAACAAAGGATAAAGGCTCAAATTATTTGTACCCACCCGCTCTTCGTGATGTTCTTCAAACCTAAACTCAGCTGATCGTGCGTTAGACCTTGTTTGAGTCTTTGCTCTGATGTTCCAGTGATGGTTTAGACATTGACAGTTTATTCTGAATAGGCAGCCATTTCTTTTTTGGTTGAGGGTTTGTAGGACCTCCTTTTTTTTTGATTTTGTTATCCCTGTTTTTTGCCTGAACTGTTCCTTCTTGTGATTACAGTCAGCGGGATGCCCCAGTTTTTGTAAGTCTCCTTCATAGGTTTTGACTTGTTGGGCTTTTATTTTGAGAAATGATGACTGCCTGTCTTTATGATTATTCGGAACCATCACTGTCTTTGATTTTGACAGGACTCCTTTGGTGCCATTCGTTGTGCACTTGGATCAACTGCGAGAACTACCCTACCCCAGGTTATGATTAAGGGTTTTAATTTTTGAAAAGAAAAACTCCTACTTCTTTGGCTCGAAGGGGTTGACGAGGGATTATCTTCCTTATTACTCTAGTGTTTAGGAATTGAAACAATGCCTGTACCTCATCAGCGGGGTCTGTTCAAAAGCATACTGTAGATCGTGGTATCGTTTTCGTCATCCTCCCTCAAGAGGCTTTAGAATTTTAACCGAGCGTTGATCATCACACAAAAATATGAAAGCAATTTGCAATATGGTGAATACGAAATAATTACTTCAAAATAGACATGTGTAATGCATTAATGAAATAACAACTTTGATATGAATAAAATGTTTGAACAATCAAAGAAAAATACAACTTGAACATTCGAATGAACAAAAAATTTCTAATCCTAGCCATGTTTTGGCAAGGGGACAGTGATCATATTGGGAGTCTCTGGAGAGTCGAACTGGACTTCCTTTGCGTTGATCAGATCCTGAATCTTGTTTCTCAAAGTCCAACAATCATCTATAGCATGCCCCGGGCTGTCAGAATGATAAGCGCAACGAACGTTGGGGTTATACCTTGAAGGTGTCCTGTTGGGATTCTTAGGAGGGTCCCTTAGAGTTACCAACTTGGTCTCCAGCAGCTGTAGCAATATCTGGGACAAGGTCATGCCGAGGGGAGTGAATTGCCTTCTGGGCTCGCTCTGATCAAACCGTTGCTCCGGGCGAGGTTGTGGTTGGACCTGTGAAGTGGTAGCAATTTGGAGAGGTCTACTCTTCACCATACCAGACCCTTGTCCTCTTGGAAGCTGATCAATGACCTGGTCCCTGACTTGGACTGTTTGCTTCATGTTGTACCTGTCTTGATGAAACTGGTTGACCATGGCTTTCAACTCTTCTTGCTCCCGAGCCAAACTTTGGATAAGGGCCATATTCCCCAGCATCTGAGTCCTCATTGCATCTACCTCAGCTTGCAGACGTTTCAGCTGTTCGTCCTTATCATCTTCGGGACTTTTCTTGGCCAAGTTCCCCATGAGGAGTGTCCTCAACTCTTCCTGCCCCTTGGATAGGCTTAAAAAGATCTCCCTGAACTGAGTCTCTTGAGCATGAAGACCCTGGTTATCTTGTTGGGAAGCCATTGCTGAAATAAACAGCGGAGAAGGTAAGTATCCTGTAACAAGGGTACCTGTTATGCAATGATGTGTATGTATGCATGCAATGTTTTCAAGGATCTCGCGGGGTAAACAAGAAAATTGTTAGAATCTGAATCTGGTGGCTCGATTGAAGGAACTTTCTGTTGTTGAGAGTCCTTCTTCAAGAGTCAAGGCTCACCATATCGAGTGGGTCATAGCCCCTGACTCAAGCTGTTAAACTTGGCTAGAGGAAAATAAATCCCCTTTGCCCCTTGCTAGACATTTTGATTCATCATGACCTGCATCACAGACCCTAGAGATCCTTGAAATGGGTTAGTCCTTATGCAGGATGTATGCAATGGTATGATGGCATGATGTTATGCTATGCGTGGAGTAAGGTAGGTAAACCCTGTTATGAGTCCAGATTAAAGGACTGTACACAAAACCTGCAAGAAACTCAAGTGTCAGATAACAAGCATGCAAGTAGTCAAGTTTGAAGGCACACAAGTCACACAAGACAACCCTTAGAGTTTAGGCCAGCATGAAGTTTGGGGTACTACCCTCTTGAAGTTGGTGGGCTCAAAACACCTGTCCTATCAAAAGTAACCGGGTTCTAAGGAGCTCAATATCATTGGATTGTTTTCTGTGTTCATTGTTTCGATTTAGCCACTGAACTCGCGATCAAAATATCCCAAGAAAACAACCCTCAATGAGTGTAGTATCGAGTATCAACCAACTTCGGACTGCACCAAAGTCAGTTATCTCACTACCCTAAAGAGGCCAGGATGGTCAAGTAAGGTTCCTAAGGTCAGTTGATGCTTCACGACACCACGCGGCGGCCCCGTACTCTCCTTGACTTGACTCAAGGGTTACCGGTACTCACCAAAGTGCCACATCAACGTAGCAGACTGCTTCAACCGTGTCGGTATACCTGGCACAGTTCCCTCACAGTCTTGTTGCTACTTTCTAAGAAGGTATCCCCCAGATCCGGGTTAGGATCTATGAAACTCCCAAAACAGGCCCAATAATATTAAAGCACACAAATCAGGAAATTGAAAACATAAGTATAATCTATCCTAAGGTACACCTCACTTTAAAGATTCCCCAGCAGAGTCGCCAGTTCTGTGATCGGTGGAAATAGAACTGACTGTTTTTAGCTGGTTTCGCGAAATGTCGCGGTAAGCAAGAGTCGCCACCGTCTTTTATGTTCTCCAACATGGAAAGGACAGAAGCACATCAAAATTCCTTATTCGAGAATGTTTCTCGGTTCGGGAGGTAGATTTATAGAAAGGGAAGGTGTTAGCACCCTTTCTATCTGTGGTTATCCACGGGCTCTTAGGTACTTGCTCTAATGTTTTCAAAAGATGTTTGCTTTTCAAGTGTGTGTGGGTTTTGAAAAAAGTTTCGTTTGAAAAATTTCTAAGTAACTCTTGTATCAGTCCTCAAGAGTGTGTGAAAAATTTGTTTGAAATCTTTTAGAAAGTGTGGGTGCGAAAAGTTATTTTTTGTTTGTTTGAAAAGAGCAAGTACTTAAGAGAATCTACCTACTCTAAGGAATTAAGCTGTGTAAGAGTCCTTTAGATAGTGCTTTCCCACCATTGAGAGGTAGGTATCACCATCGTTGGAGGTGTTCGGGTCAATTCGATTATCGGGACAGTGCGGTCACCGAAGCAATGGTAGGACACCTTAGAAGTAACCCTAATGTCCTAGATCCTTTGTATCCGAGGCAACCGTTTCGAGGCAACTGGATCTTTTGGACAGAAGGGCGACCTCTAAGACACCTTATACTTGATGACCACGTTCGAGGCAACCAGTGAGGCGTACCCTAGAAGTGGCAGGTGCTTTGTGTGTTGTGTTTCAGTTAATGTTTGTTTTGTACATGTTATTTTGTGAGCTACGGATTAATTTTATTTACATATATTCTTTCATGCATTTAACAGTTAGGGGTGCGGAAAGTAAATTGTAGAAATGTAAATTCTAACTATTACAAGGCGCGGGTCTATACATCGCCAAAAATTACAAAGACCCGTTTTTGGTAAATAAGTACGAAAATAAATAAAAACAGTAAATTACTATTACATGTCTTGGAAGCAATTACATAATAATAGACTGTGCGCGAATAAAAAATTAAATCGGAATGTTCTAAGGGTGTTGACCCTTTTAAGAAAAGAAATTTATTTTTTTGTCTTTTTGTAATTAAAATGAAATTAAAAAAAAAACTAATTGTTAAACTAATTAATTAATTTAATTAAAGAATTTTTTTTTTTTGTGTTTTATGTTTTTTATGAAATAAAATAAAAATAAAAAAGAAACAAAATTAAAAGTTAACCTAAATCTAAGTTATTTTAGTTATTTTTAAAAAAAGTTAAAATGGCCTAATTAAAACTAATTTATTTAAGATTTATTTACAAAAATAAAATAATAATAATAAAAATAATGTTAGTTCTATTTTTTTTTTGATTTTTTATGAAAATATGTTAATTATGTTAATTATTAAAAAAAAGATAAGGCAAATAAATAAAAGAAAAGAAAATGACAAAATATAAAAAAGGAAGAGTAAACCCAGGGGGGTGTGGGCTGAAATGGAGGTTTATTGCTGAAATGGTGGCCCATTGAACCTTCAGCTCATTGACTTTTCATGGCAGCCTATGCATGCGCTGACTCCAGAGTATGGTGTCCCTCACTTTTTGTCCTTTGGATCTGCATTGATGACACCTGGCTGCTTGGATCTGTGAGGCTCATGGTGTCCAGCGCTTGGAATACTGCACAGGAAAGCAATTGAAAAAATAATATGGAAATTATAAGGGGACCTGGGAATCGAACCCAGGTCCCAAGGATGCTTGGCCACGTCTCCAGCCACTGAAGCACTCATGCGCGTTTGTTAAATATTTACACAACAAATATTATATATGAAAAAACAAAAACTATGCTGAGACGCAAAAAAAAACGCGCTAAGATTTGAACTCTCCAATCACAGGATGCCACGCCTGTCTTCGTCTTCGTTTTCCTGCAATAACATGAACAAGATAGCGGGGGTTTTAAACCCCCACTAAGTGCAATAGTGAAAAATAGCGAATAGAAGAGGAGATAATATAAAAAAGCCGCGAGGGTCTTAATAGTTTCGTCTTGTCCAGCTGAATTCGTCCATGCCTGTTTGGAGGTTCAATTTTACAGTATATAAAAACCCCTAATTCGAAGCTCTGAAAAACCTAGAAATTGTCAATGGTGATTTTCGATTTAAAGCATCATTCTCAAATTAAAACACATGGAAAGCTTTGTAACAATGTCAGCAATGCAAATCGACCAAAAGAATGTATTAAAAACGCATGGAATGTGATATATAAATTTTTGAGAATGTATGCAAACCGTATGAGTTGGTGGGGATGATTCCTTGAGGTTTTTGACTTGTTAATGATTGCAAATCGTCCCTGGCAATGCAAGGAGTGTATTTGGATTGAAATGGAAGCTTGAATTGTACTGCAACTAGGTTTTCAGTTTGTGATTTTTTTCTTCAAAATTTGGAAATGGCTTATGCTGTATGGGGCTGTCTAGGTCGTGTAATGTATTGGCCAAGCTTGCATATATGCTTTGTAATGTGTATCAATTAAAATAATGGACATTAAGCCTTTGCATTCATGTTTGAGATTTTACCATAAACTCCATTGAAACAACTTGCCATTTTTGTGTCAAATTTGAATTTTTGCTTGGAATAGGCCCTTGCACGAATTTGGAAGGTGAATGATGGTGATTCAAAGCAATTCAACACAAAATATATCCCTCCATTAATTTTCTTGATTTTTATTTGAATTTTAAAGATTTAAAATGAATTAAATCAAATAAAATTAAATAAAAATGGAAAAATTAATTTTTAATTTTGAAATAAATTGTGGGAGACGTGGGAGGCATGGCCAAGCTGAAACAAGTGGAAAAAGTGGGCCTCTTTGTCAAAAATGAAATTTCAAGGATAGTTGACTTTGGCCATTTCACAAAAATTTCCCAACTTCTCCAATGCATATCTTGCTCAATTTTAAAGCTATGAACATGTTCTTGGACATTTTGGAAAGGTATTGAAGTCCTCTAACCAATGTCTTTGGTCCCATGTCATTTTGAGTTACCAATCTCAAGTTATGGTCTTTGACTTAAAGTCCCTTTTGGTTGACTTTTGAAAATGACCTATAATGTTGAAATTGATAACTTTTTGTGAGAGCATTTCTTGGACTTGGAATGTGAAGATGAGTTGTAGGAAATGTCCTCCCCTTCAAGATGAGCATTGGATGGGATTTTTCTGATGAACCATGAAAAAGATATGCCTTGGTCAAGTTATAATTGACTTTTCAGTTGTCCAAAAATAGAAACCTTTGCATCTTGATGATTTTTGAGCCATTCTTGTGAAATCATGGTCAAGACTTGACCAAATGATGATTGTGGCTTCAAAATAAGATGTTGACCAAAAAATTTGACTTTTGACTGCCAAATGACCATTCTGCCCCTACAGTTGACTGTGAAGCAATTAGGGTTTTTGACTGTGCAACTTGACCTTGTGAGCCTTGAAACTTGACATGTAGGTGCTTGACAATGTTTATGAGCATATGTGACTTGATTGAGCCCTTGAAAACCTCAACTTCCTTGCAGAAACCAAAACCCTAGTTTGACTGGCTTAGGAGGATGGTTGACTGTGTAGCCCTTGAGTAGACTTTGAACCCTTTGAGGTGATGCTTGTCAAAACTTTGAAGAATATGGGAGGGCAAATTTTGGGGTACAACAGCAGCCAAACAAATATAACAAACAGCAGCGCAAATTGTCCAAAAGCAAACATCAGCATGGCCAAAACAAAATCCAAGCTAGGAAATAAACAACTAGGCTGTCCAAACAATGTAGCAAATTGGACAAAATACAAACATCAAGAATGAGGCACCATAGCAGTAGCAAACAAACAACATCAGCAAAAAGAAAATATAACATATGGTAAACTAAGTCAACAAGCAAGAGGCTTGTTCATAAGCCATTTCATCATCTTCCTCTTTTATTGCAAACTTTTCAGAAAAAAGGTAAGAAAAGCATTTTGCTTAGGGTCATTGAGAGAGAGAGAGAGAGGAAAGAAGTCACCTAGGGATGCTGCCTTGCTGTCACAATTGCACCAGAATTTCTAGAAAATAAAACTGCAAGGAAAAGAGCATAAGGAGAACATGTCCAAAGTATTCAAAATTTGGTGGTTTTCCCACCATTTTGAATAAGCTGTCAAACAAGAAACCACATGAATATAACAGTAGAGAAGGCTTAAGAGAAGGGAGAGAAAAAATTATCAAACTCCAAAAATCTCAAACAGTCCATCCCGAAACTTCAAAACCAAAAGTCTCCACTGTCAACAAAATGCCAACCATCTCAAACTCATAAAGTTTTTTTTAAAACAAACAGCAACATACAAAATCATCAAACCATCATCCCTCAAACCATTTTTCAAACAAAAAAAATCCCAAACCATCCTCAAATCACAAAACTCCCAAAACTGTAAAAAAAACATTCAAACTGTAACAACCAACCTTCAAGCTGCCTAACCTCAAACAAACTGTCACAAACCATTCAAATCCAAACAGTTCAAACTAGAGAAAAAACATACTCAAAGCCAAACTGTAACCATATCGAATACAAACCATCAAAAACATTCAAATCCAAACAGTTCAAACTAAAATGTAACAAGTAAAAAAACCAGAAAAAATATACTCAACCAAAACCTGTAAAACAGTTCAAGCCAAGTTTCTAAAACTGCCAAAACCATCCCAACATCCCAACATTCCAAGAATCCATCAACATCATCAAATCATCAGCAAACAACATCCAACAAAGCACGAAAAAATCACAAAGTCAGAAGTACAACATCTTTCAAATCTCAAAGGACAGAAAGAAGTTACCAGAAAAAGAAAGGCTTTCGTCATCATCTCTTCCTTCTCGCTAAGTCCGCCACCAGGGAGCGCCTCTCTTCGCCTCATCATTCCTCTCCTTTTCAAAGAGAAAATTCTACAGGTATGACTACTTTATCTCCCTCATAACACTTCCTGCATCTCTAAGCATAACACAATAGGTTAATAGAAAAAACATGAGCAATACAAAACAATAACAAAAATAGTTTAAAGCAACAAAGACAGAACTTAACCTCTTTCAAGAAGCAAAACCACTGAAAATCGTGAGGAGGTGAGAGAAAGAGATCTCCGGTAACGGACGGTGAGAGGAAGATCAGATCAAAACAAATTCCAAACTTTTTAGACCAATCCATTTCAGAACCTAGGGTTTCCAGAAAAAACGCAAATCAGGTTGAATCAAAAGGGCCAAGGGGCGTTTTATTCACGAAATTAGGAAGAGAATAAAGATGTTTAGATGGAAAGATGAACGAGATTGGAAGAGAGATAACGAACGGCGCCGCTGTGAAAGGGGAACCACAAACCCTAAATCTTTGTTTCCCCTAATAAAAAACGTTAAACAAGAGTTAAAGAATTAAGCTCTTTTTGTTTAAAAAATCTAAAGCCCATACGCGTTTGCTAGTAACCCACCCCCATTTTGTGCCTTATTCTGTTTCAGCAAGATAACAATACCTTTGGGCCTCTCATCCAATCCCTTAAGCCCATTTTCACCTTTTGTTTTTTTTTAATTTAATTTAATTTGTTTTATTTCTTTTTGTTAATAATATACTGATGATTTTTAAAACTTCATTTTATTAAATTAATTTAATTTTTTAGTAATTAGTGTTCTTTTACCATTTTCTCTTTTTTTTTAATAAAAAAAACACTTTTTTTATTAATTTCCTTACACTTAATAAAAACATTAAAATTTTTAATTTAATTTGTTTGATTTCTTTTTGTTAATAATATACTAATGATTTTTAAAACTTCATTTTATTAAATTAATTTAATTTTTTAGTAATTAGTGTTCTTTTACCATTTTCTCTTTTTTTATAAAAAAACTCTTTTTTTTTATTAATTTTCTTACACTTAATAAAAACATTAAAAATTTTAATTTAATTTGTTTTCCTTTCTTTAAACTTATTTATAATTAATAAAAATGTAGAGAATAATAGTAATAAAGATTATAATCAATTTCTTTTTTTAGAATAGGTTTTATTTTTCTTTTTCAAGTAAATACATTGCATTTCATACTTTATTGATTTCTTTATTTCATAAATTGTCATAGCTTTATATTAAATGGCGCAACAATTCGATTTAGTTGTATTGCTTGATATTTTGATTCATCCCCATTTGTAACAATTGTACCCCCATTCCCGGATACTTTTGTAATAGCTTAGAATTTCAATTCCCGCAATTTACTGTTTTCCATATACTGTATAGTAATTAGTCATGTATGGCAAGATTCAAAAATCAATCGCTAGATGACCTAATCAAAGAATAAATAACTTGAAACCAACACACTTTTTCACACGCGCACCTCTAGGGTAACCCCGCTCGTTGCCTCGGAAATACAATCATGTCCCTCGAATATGAGACACTTTAGCAATGACCCTTCGATAAACAAAGATCGCAGTCCCTCGATGACCCTCGATGTTGCCTTCGATAAAATGATCTCGTCCCGTACAAAAATTGCTAGAGCGTCTCACAAGTTGCCTTCAATGATTGTAAAATTGACCCGCGCCTGTCCCATTACATCCAATGGTGGGGCTTCTTACCAAATCAATGGTAAGATAGCACCATTAAAAGGAAGAAGAAAAGAACAACTTAAGACCATTCGAGTAGATAGATCCGCTCTTAGTTACTCGCTTGCTCACGACAAAAACTTTCACACCTACACTTCCATTTCAAAACATTTTCAAAAGATAAAACATTTTGTATACGTTCTTATAGAGACGAGAACCATTGCAAAACCTCTTTTCAAAACACTTTTCAAAACACGATTCACAAACACATCTTTGAATCATTTTTCGAAACAAAACTTTGTATACGATCTTATAGAGACGAGAACCATTACAAAGATATTTTCCAAAATAATTTCAAAACCCACACCACAAGCACACAATCAAACAAAAGCAAGTGATCTAAAACGAGTAACTAAGAGCCCATGGAAAACCATGGATGAAAAGGGTGCTAATACCTTCCCTTTTCATAATCTACCCCCCGAACCCGAGAAAATTCTCGAAAGGTCTTTCCTGTGCTTTTTTACCTTTCCTTTTAGATAAAAGAAAAGTCGGTGGCGACTCTTTCTAACTGCACAAGTGCGAACGAAACACAAAACTTCTAGTCAGTTCTCCCACCGTATCACACCACCCTATTGCTCATTATGCTTACCATTCAGAAAGTCCAGGCCATGATACCAACAACTGATGGTCTTTAAAAAGCAAGGTGCAAGACCTCCTCGAAGCAAAATAAATTGAATTTGATGCTTCTGAGATCCCAAATGTTATCACCGCTTCTATGCCCAAGCATGGCCGTGATGTTAACGCTGTTGAAGATGATATGTTTGTTACTGTTGTTGATGAAATTGTTACTCCTCTCCTGACTGTCAAGAGGAACCTGTTGAAGGCCAGTTTATTTTCGGGCTGTGGCGAATGCTGCCACCTCTGTTTAACGCTACCAACTGGTTGTCATTTATTGAAAGCAGGTATCCAACACCTAATGAATGAAAAAGATATTTATTTTGAGAAGACTCCCGTTCCAACCATTTCTTACAATGATGTTTCAATAGTAACCATTTCCGCCAATCCTTCCAGGGTCTCCACCAAAAGACCCGTTAGGATTACATCTGTTTCTAAGGTGACTCCACTGATAAT
This sequence comes from Vicia faba, assembly GCA_948472305.1. NCBI lineage: Eukaryota > Viridiplantae > Streptophyta > Magnoliopsida > Fabales > Fabaceae > Vicia > Vicia faba. The sequence goes on along the minus strand of OX451736.1, from coordinate 587,132,898 downwards.
TACTATGCCAGGGATGATCCCGTACTCTTCAGATAAAACTGTCCCCTGGAACTATGGGGGTGACGTCTACTATCACGGTGTCAAGCAGGATTGGCTGGCTGATGAAGACTCGATTTTTGAGAAGGATGACCCCGACATCGGCAACATTGCGGGAACCAGCAAAATAACCTGAAGTGGAAGAGTATTCTCCCCTAAGATTGTGGAAATGGATGGTGAATTCATTGAAACCCCGTTTCAGCATTTCGAGGAAGTCCCACAAACAGTGGCAATAACCAAAACTGTTTCCCAAGTCCCGAAGATTACCAGACCTCCACTAAATATGTCTTCTCTGAAAGATTCCAAGGCAGTGGTCGAAGAAGGTGGGTGTACTATTTGGGTCCAACTCTGGGATATCCCTTACAAATCTGACAAATTTTGTTTGGGTTTCACTTTAGGATCCCAGAAAGTTGTTCGTCGTGTTCGTGCTGGGGGACCACCTTTGAAGATCAACAACCATGGAGTCAACACAGTGGAGGATAATGATGACAACTGTGACCTGGAGGAATGGATTTTCCCAACTATCAACAGAGGACTCGCCAACTGGGAAGCAAAATATTTTGTCCCAATTACTTTTATCCAACAATAATTATCTTTAAATTTTTGCCGGACTTGTAATAATTAAACAATTCAGACTTTTAAAACCTTGTGTCTTACCCGAGGCACAATTGTCCATTTGTAAGGGTTGTTACTTCATTTTCATATGTCATCAATGAATCATGGACATTTTTGCATGAAAACTTTGTTCTCTTTGTCTTTATTTTTCTACATTTTTATTTCTTTCAAAAAATAGCTATGCTCTTACACACACTCATATATCAAAATGCAGATCTACATCTACTCATGATCCCATGGGTAACAATTCTGCTATGGCCTATTGTGACTTTGAAAACCTAATCTACCAAGCCGAAGACGAAGATAAGGAAGATTGTAAAGTACAGGGGGAACTACCCAGGTTACTACAATAGGAAGAAAGGACCATACAGCCCCACGAAGGACCAATGGACACATTTAACTTAGGTACCGAAGAGGACAAGAAAGAAGTCAAGGTAGGAGCTAATCTGGAATCTAGTATCAAGAAGCGCTTAATTCAGTTACTAAATAACTATGTTGAGGTCTTTTCCTGGTCATACAAAGACATGCCAGGACTTGATGCTGATATCGTGGTCCATTGTCTACCGACAAAAGAAGATTGCCCTCCGATAAAACAGAAAGTTCGTCGCATGCGGCCAGACATGTCAGAGAAGATCAAGGCTGAAGTCATGAAACAGTTCAACGCCGAATTCTTAGCTGTCACCTCCTATCCACAATGGGTCTCCAATGTTGTTCCAGTGCCTAAAAAGGACGGTAAAGTACACATGTGTATGGATTACCGAGATTTAAATAGGGCAAGCCTTAAGGATGATTTCCCACTTCCCCATATAAATATTTTGGTAGACAATACCGCACAACATAAAGTGTTCTCATTTATGGATAGTTTTTCAGGCTACAATCAAATTAAAATGGCACTTGAGGACATGGATAAAATGACCTTCGTCACACAGTGGGGCACATTATGTTACAAGGTTATGCCATTCGGGTTGAAGAACGTTGGGGCAACCTATCAGTACGCCATGGTAGCTCTATTTCATGACATTATCCATCATGAAATAGAGGTCTATGTGGATGACATGATAGCCAGATATCAAACTGAAGAGGAACATCTTGACCATTTGCAGAAACTGTTTGAAATGCTAAAGAAATACAAGATAAGGTTGAACCCGAATAAATGCACATTTGGGGTGAGGTCTAGTAAATTCTTGGGCTTCATCGTCAGCAGTAAAGGTATCGAAGTGGACCCTGCCAAGGTGAAAGTAATACAAGAAATTCCTGCTCCTCGCACCGAGAAGGAAGTCAGAGGAGTCTTAGGATGACTTAACTACATCGCCGAATTCATTTCTCACATAATTACTACTTGTGATCCAATCTTTAAATTACTGAAGAAAGATCAACTAGTCAAATGGAATGATGAATGCCAAGCTGCCTTCGATAAGATCAAGGAGTACCTTCAAGAGCCTCCTGTTTTGATGCCACCAGTCGAGGGAAGACAGTTGATCATGTATCTAACTGTTTTGGAAAATTCAATGGTGTGTGTGCTGGGGCAGCATGACGAGTCTGGCCGAAAAGAGCATGCTATTTACTACTTGAGCAAAAAGTTTACCGACTATGAAATAAGATATTCACTGATCGAGAAAACTTGCTGCGCTCTGACATGGGCTGCTCGCCGACTAAGACAGTATATGCTAACACATACTACCTTATTGATATCCAAGATGGATCCAATTAAATACATATTCGAGAAACCCGCCCTTTCGGGGAGAATAGCAAGATGGAAGATGATCCTGACTGAATACGACATTCAGTACACTACCCAAAAAGCAATAAAGGGCAGTGTGCTAGCCGATCACCTTTCTCATCAAGTTGTGGATGACTATCAGTCCATGAAATTTGAATTCCCAGATGAAGACATCATGATGGTAAACAATTGTGAAGAACTCAGACCATATGATGGACCTGAATCCTGATGGACCTTGGTTTTTGACGGAGCCTCCAACGCACTCGGCAATGGCATAGGTGCTGTAATATTATCCCCTGAAGGATGTCATACTCCCTTCACTGCAAGACTTTATTTCAACTGCACTAATAATATGGAAGAATACGAAGCGTGCATATTTGGTCTCAAAGCTTCCATAGATTTGGGAATCAAGTCCTTAAGTGTATTTGGAGATTCATCCTTAGTCATCAGTCAGATCAAAGGAGAATGGGACATAAAACACCCTAATCTCATCCCCTACAAAGAACATGTGTTGACATTAATCCCATATTTCGAGGAAATCACCTTTGAGCATTTTCCACGAGAGGAAAATCAACTAGCGGACGCGCTAGCCACTATGTCATCCATGTTTAAACTCAAGTGGGGTAACGAGGCTCCCCAGATCACCCTTGAGCGGAGGGACGAACCAACTTACTGTCACGAGATCGATACTGAAGAAGTAGTGGACCAACCTTGGTTCCATGAAGTTAAGAGGTATCTCGAGGCCCAAGAGTATCCAGAAGGAGCTTCAGTCAATGATAAGAAGTTCTTGAGAAGATTCTCTGCTAAGTTCTTCCTCAGTAATGGTATTCTCTACAAGCGCAACCACGACTCTGTTTTGCTTCGTTGCATAGACAAGGTTGAGGCAGAAAAGATCATGGCTGATCTACATGAAGGCACTTTTGGAACCCATTCCAGTGGGCATACGATGGCTAAAAAGATCCTACGGGTAGGGTATTACTGGTCTACCTTGGAAGCAGATTGCTATCAGCATTCTCGAACCTGTCACAAGTGTCAGATATATGCTGACAAAGTGCATGTGCCTCCAGTTCTTTAAACGTCCTGACTGCTCCCTGAACATTCACGATGTGGGGCATCGATATGATTGGAGAAGTCAAACCTACAACTTCTAATGGACACCGTTTCATCTTAGTGACCATTGACTATTTCACGAAGTGGGTAGAGGCAGCTTCTTTCGCTTCCGTTACCAAGAATGTTGTGGCCCGATTCATCAAACAGAATCTCATCTGTCGGTACGGCATCCCGGAGAGAATCATCACAAATAATGGTATGAATCTCAACAATACTATGATCAATGCACTGTGCGTGCAATTCAAGATCCAACACCATAATTCTTCCCCTTACCGGCCAAAGGTGAATGGTGCCGTCGAAGCCACAAATAAAAACATCAAAAAGATAATACAAAAAATGATAGTGACCTACAAGGGCTAGCATGAGATGCTACCATTTTCTCTCCATGGTTACCGTACCACGGCGTGCACATCAGCAGGAGCAACTCCCTTCTCCTTAGTATACGACATGGAAGCTGTTCTACCAATTGAAGTCCAAATACCTTCTCTGAGAATCATAAAGGATGCATGGATGAATGAAGATGAATGGATTCAAACTCGGCTTGACCAATTGAACTTAATTGATGAGAAGAGGCTTACGGCTGTCTGTCATGGCCAGATGTACCAAAAATGTATGATCAAAGCTTTTAACAAAAAGTTCAGACGTCTGGTATATCAGGTTGGTGATTTGGTAATCAAGCGTATCATATTGCCACAAGGTGATCCCAGAGGCAAATGGACTTCTGCATACGAGGGACCATTTATGATCAAAAGCATATTCTCTGGTGGAGCAATGATCTTAACTACTATGGATGGCGACAATTTTCTGCACCATGTGAACACGGACATAGTCAAAAGATACTACGCATAAGAGACTTGCTAGGTTGACACACCTAGGCAAAAAAAGGGCATCCCGACGAACCACAAAGGTTCGGGAAAAAATTAGGGATAAAATACCAAAAAAATCTGTACACCCGACAAGCTGAAAACCCGAAAGGGAGGCTTGGGCAAAAAAGGGTATCCCGGTGGACTGAAAACCTGAAAGGGCGGTCCAGGAAAAAGTTAGGGAATTAAAGCGTATGACTATGTCCCGTTGGATCATCTTGCAGACAACCTTCAACATCAACTGACAAGCTCAAACGGGTCTAATCAATCCAATCAACTTCGGACAAGGCAGCAAGTGGACAAGACGCTCAGAGACACGAAGGCTATAGCAGAATGGGAACCCCGTGGGATTATTTCACATAGCTATCTTTTCTTTGTATCAATTTTCATTTTTTACGACGATATTCTCTTACTAGAATGCTCGTCTCATTATACAAAAATACTTATTCAAATTAATACAAAGATATCCCTTTGAAAGTGCAAAACTATCTGTTTTTCTTTTTCCGTGTTTTGTTTGCGAAAACGTCCAATGATTATTTTTGAACATATGCATTTGAATATAACTACTGTTTACAAATGAACAAAAAAAGAGGAACAAAAATTAGAAAGACAATCACTAATGGCTTTAAGAAATAGGATAATATCTTTAGACTATTCCATAAAGTCCCCCGCAGATACTTTTCCAGCAAGAGCAGAAGAAGGGACATCCCACTACAGGATCGCTAACGTATCTCCAGTATGCAGCTTAATGATATCAAGCTCTCTCACATACCAGACAGAACAAAACTTCCAGTTACCGCTCCTAAGATTCCTCAGTAAAAGTCGCCCAATTTCTCAGGATTCCCCAACAGGATTTCACGAGGACCACAAGCAACCCGTGGCATTTTCCCTTACACAATAGAGTTTATTTCTCTAACGAATGGAAGCTCATCAACACTTCAACTTCAAAACATGAAGACTTATACTCAGCAGTACTCGAGGATTTATTTTCCCTGACTCTAGCAACATTGCGGCATAACGATTAACGTGTCCATACATTGCATCTATACGTCATAACATTGACAACACAAATACATACGACACAATCTCATTTATTTTGAGAACACTATTGCACCATGCATTTCATACATCATGACATTGCATGCAACTAACCTTTCATCTTTTTCAGGAAAGATCAATCAACATAAATTTATCGTCAAAATTTTCAATAAGTCAATTACAGATCAATTCCCAAGAAAGGACTGGTCAACCATCTACATAACTAATATTTCTTTCAGACCCCTGTCAGTTCAGTTTAAATCTCTCAACAGTTTATTCTGATTCTTTCCCACATACGTCTTCTCTGGTTCAGATAAATCTCTCAATGATTTGTTCTGATTCTTCTTTAGATCCCTGTCGGTTCAGCTTAAACCTCTCAACGGTTTACTCAGATTCTTTCCCGCAGACCCCTTCCGGTTCAGTTTAAATATCTCAACGGTTTATTATGATTCTTTCCCGCAGACATTTTCTCTGGTTCAGATAAATCTCTCAATAATTTGTTCTAATTCTTCTTCTGATCCCTTTGGGTTCAAATAAATCTCTCAACAGTTTATTCTGATTTTTTCTCGCAGACGCTTTCTCTAGTTCAGATAAATCACTCAAAGATTTACTCTGATTCTTTCTAGTTAAAGAATATTCAAGATCTCTTCTGGTTCAGTTTAAACCCTTCAATGGTTTATCCTGATACTTTCCAAAGGAACACTTCGGGTTCAGATAAATCTCTCAAAGGTTTATTCTGATTCTTTCCCGCAGACGCTTTCTCTGTTTCAGATAAATCACTCAAAGATTTACTCGGATTCTTTCTAGTTAAAGAATATTCAAGATCTCTCTTGGTTCAGTTTAAACCCCTCAACGATTTATCCTGATACTTTCTAAAGGAATACTTCGGGTTCAGATATATCTCTCAACCGTTTATTCTGATTCTTTCCCGCAGACGCTTTCTCTGGTTCAGATAAATCACTCAAAGATTTACTATGATTATTTCCAATCAAAGAATATTCAAGATCTCTTTTTTTCCAGTTTAAACCCCTCAATGGTTTATCCTGATACTTTCCAAAGGAACACTTCGGGTTCAGATAAATCTCACAATGGTTTATTCTGATTCTTTCCCGCAGACGCTTTCTCTAGTTCAGATAAATCACTCAAAGATTTACTCTGATTCTTTCCAGTTAAAGAATATTCAAGATCTATTTTTGTTCAGTTTAAACCCCTCAACGGTTTATCCTGATACTTTCCAAAGGAATATTTGGGGTTCAGATTAATCTCTCAACGATTTATTCTAATTCTTTCCCCAGTCACTTTCTCTGGTTCAGATAAATCACTCACAAATTTACTCTGATTCCTTCCAGTTAAAGAATATTCAAGATCTCTTTTGGTTCAGTTTAAATCCCTCAACGGTTTATCTTGATACTTTCCAAAGGAACACTTCTGGTTCAGATAAATTGCTCCAAGATTTATTCTGATTCTTCCCAGTCAAACAACATACAAGACTTCTTCTGGTTCAGATAAGTCGCTCCAAAGATTTGTTCTGATTCTTTTCCAGTTGAAATCAAATTCAGACTTAGTCCATTATCTATCAACAGTCACCCTTGGATGGCATCTACAAGACCATCTCCAACAAATCTCCATCATTCTTCCAAATGGCATCTATAAGCCCATTCCCATTTCATCTTCGAGTGCAAATTTCTGGGCACTCTAGTGTCCAATCATCTTCCACCTTTAAGTCACGAATGTCAGATCCTCCAATCTAACTCTTCAGGTTTAAGAAGATTGAACAGGGGCAGATGTTGTACCCCAAAATTTTCCCTCTCATTTATCAAATATTTTCTCATAAAATCTCCTTTGGTTCAAGACTGCACAAGGGTTGATCAGCTCAAGACACCTCCTTAAGCACTGATGACTGAAATTAGGGTTTGAGATTGAACAAGGATAATTGAACTTTTAATGCCTCATATGACTTTCATGGATCATCATGGACCCTCAAGATTGCTCATGTCAAGTTTCAAGTCTTGGATCACATTCTTGCCCAGTCAATTGAGTAGTTGACCTAAAAATCACCTATATTGGGGAAAAAGTCAACTGTGGCCAATTTGCAGTCAAAATTCATAATTTTTTATACATGTCAACTTGGTGAACTCATATATGTCATTTGATCAAGTTTGTACCATAATTCCTCAAGAAATTTGATCAGATCATCAAAAGGGAAAAATGGTCAAAATTAGTGTTTTTGACTGAGAAAGGGCAATTTCTGATTTTTAACCTAGCAAATGGTTAAATGGTTTGAGACATGATCTCAAGGATTCAATGGAATAATTTTTACCTAATGGCATGACTCAAAACATCCCTCAAGATCAATTGATTGATAGTTGATTTTCAGTCAACTGATCAAAAGTCAACTGTATACTGAAAAGTCAAACATTGACTTTTTGGTCAAAATCAAGTGTCAAAGATCACAATTCATCAAAAAATGTCAAAATATGAAACTTGTTCATCAAAAAATCAAAAAGTCAAGATTTCATTTTAAAAAGTCAAAGTTTCCAAACTTAGAAATTTTTCTAAGTGTTGAAAACTTCATATTTTTTCACAACTTTGAGCCAATTTTTCACCATGATGCAAGATGATTCAAAAGAAACTTTCAACATGAAAGTTGTAGATCTCCATGAGATATAAAACATTTATTTACAAAAATTCTACTAGAAATTCTTGGATCTCAAGTTATTAATCCATGAAGTCATGGTCATGAAACTAAAACACATAGTGAAATTTTGAGCATTTTTGGTCAGGATTTTGACCTAACTTCTGACCCAAGTTTCACATAGTTCCATTTGGATTTTGCAAAAGTGATTCAAATAGGGGTTTTATATAACATTACAAGCTTTCCAAAATGTCAAAGAACTCCTTGAGATCATTTGTGAGCAAGGAGAATCAAAGGTCAGAAGTTAGTGTTTCAAGTTGTTTTGCAAGGCAAAATTTGTAATGTAACATGAACCAAATCCATAGCCATGCTACGTAATATTCAATTTGCAGGCCACAAAATTGTTTGTCGCTCCTTAATTTAATGTTTACACAACTGATTGATCAATTGTTTAATTGATTCAAGCATTGTCCAAAGCATTTTGCCATTTTAGGGAGAAAGTCACCATTTCCATTCTTGTAAAGCAAGCTTTATGCACAAAGTCAGCTTCTTGATCTCCTAAGTTGTTCTCTTTGAGTACACTCTGTTGTACCCTAAAATTTTCCCTCCCATATTTCTCAAAACATTTCAAGAAAGATCCTTAAGGTGCTCAAGGAAGTCCAAAGGTTGACCAGACAAACTCTCTCCCAAGGAAGTCTACCTCAAATTAGGGTTTCATGTTGCATCAAGATACTTGAGCTCAATGGATCCCAAATGCTCACCACTGTCCTAATATGTTCTCAAGATCATCCATGTCAAGTTTCAAGCCTTGCAGAGGAAGTTTTCTCAGTCAATTGCTCAAAGGCCTGAAAATCGACTATGCTAGGGCAAAACTCAACTGTGGCCCATATACAGTCAAACCTCAAGATTTTTGGGCAAAATCCTCATTTTGAAATATTATTCATCATTTGATCAAGGGTTGATCATGATTCATCAAGGATTGCTCACAATTCATCAAAACCCAAAAGTTACTAAGTTAGGGTTTTGTAGGAAAAGTCAACTCAACTTTGACCAAGCATAACTTTCTCATACTTTATGATAAACGACCCATACAAAGCTCATTTCGAAGAGGATGCAATGCCCTGAAATTCATATTCATCTCCCAAGTTCAAAATATGTACTCACAAGAAGTTATGAATTTGGACATTATAGGCCATTTTAAAAAGTCAACAAAAACACCTTTTTTTTCAAAGCTTCATACACGAACATGGAAGACTAAATTGAGATGAGAACAAAAGGGTTGCTTAGAGGTCATCTCAAGATTTCTAAAAAGTCTAGGAACACCTTCAAAGAGTAAAAATTGAAGAAGTTATGCATTGGTGAAGTTGACCCTTTTTGCAAAATTCCCAAAAGTCAAAAGCGCCTCAAATTGCAATTTTTGTCAAATGGGCCCAACGTTTTGCACTTGTTTTGAGTTTGCAACATGGTCCACGAGCCCTAACTCTTCCCAGTTGCCTTTATTTTATTTTTGCCATTTATTTTGATTTTTTATTTCAATTAAATCAAATTAAATCAAAATAAATCATGAAAATATTAAAATCATTTAAATCTTGAGATTTGGTCCATATTTCAGGTCTCTTATACAGCTAGCAAGGGGATCAAATCGTACAAGGCATGGTTGTGCATAAAAAGATTGGTTTTTGGCTTATTTTGGAAAGATTTTCATGAAAATCAAATCATGATCAAAGACCATAATTGACAAAGATTGAATGCACTTTTGTAAACCTAATTTGATCATTGGTATATAATGGACAAATGCAGACCAAAAAGACAGGGTTTGGAGGCGTGCAAAGGAAGAACAAAACTTGAAAAACTCAAGAAAAGTGGTGATCTAATTCCATATTTCCAAGCAGTTTCAAGACTCCCAAGCCATCTCATTCGCTTCCTGGGAGTACAAGGAGGCTATACCAATCAAAAGCAAGCGTTTTTGTGCCCAGAAACGCAAGGTAAGAGCTTCACGACCTCCCTCTTTTTTTGAAATCAATTACCATTGTTTAAGCATTTGTAGCATGAATCATGTATATATTCTGAATCCTGGAAGCATTTGCAAGCTATTCATAACAGTTAATTGCATTTTTTCTAACCCTATAGAGAAACACCATTGCTAGGGTTTCTTGTTGCATTTTGGGATCTTTTTATACAGGTAAAAGTGGCCCGAAATAATGGCACCATGATGCTCACCAGACCAAGGCGAATTGGTTTATGGCTTCAGGTTCCATTTATCGTGCCTGTGGATGATTTTGGAAAATCGTTGGTTTGTACCTACGCTTCTGGTCCGTAGGTAAAAGTCATTGGACTTTTTAGCAACTGAGAGAAGTTAGGGACGATGGCGTGGCAAACCCTGATTGCTCCCTTTGAAAATTCACGCTCTATAATTCTTATTTTGCCTTTTTTTAATATATTGATTAATGGTTCTTTGATGTACAACAAGCGTGCGTGGCTCAGTTGGTATTGAGGCAGATGAAAAGTCCATAGAACCTGGGTTCGAATCCTAGGTCCCCCATGTATTTCATGTTATTTTTACTTGAATGATCAGGCGTGTACACAGGCGTGAAGACCACCATGTGCCCTCAAGGATCAACCATCCAGATGTCCAACCAATCTAATCCAACGCTTGGCATGGGAAGATCCATGATACGCCCTAGTCAAACATGCAGCACTGAATCATGGAAGTCAAACGTGGGTCAGAATTCTTGGGCCCAAAAGGCTGCTATTGGCACCCCTCCAATCTGCTGTTTACCAGGCCCAATGTCTTTTTCTTTTGTTCTTTTTATATTTTCTTTATTTAATTGATTTAAATTATTTTACTAACACAAATTAATTCTTTTTTTTAATCAAAAAATCATAAAAATAATTTTTCATCAAATTAGATTTAGTTTTTTTTAATTAATTAACTTAATTAGTTTATTTAATTTTAGGATAACTTTAATTGTCTTTGTAAATAAATTAAAACAAATTAGAAATTAGGGTTTTGTTTGAGTTAATTCTAATTTTCTTTTCTTAAAAATAACCAAAATATAAAAATAGGTCAAAATTAATTACCTTCCTTAATTTAATTTAATTAGTAATTAGGTTTGCTTGTATTTAATTTAAAAACCTTATTTTTTTTTAAAATAATCAAAAACAACAAAAAAATGATTTTTTCTTTTAATTAGGTTAGACGGGGTCAAAACCCTAATTTTGCTCGTCCTCGATTCATTGCGCGCGCTTACTTATTTTACAATATTTATGTAATTGCTCATGGGATGTAATAGATTAATTAGGACTTTCTTCGTTTATTTATCGTTTTGCGGGTTTTTTGGCTATGTAATTAATACCCAAAGCCTTGTAATAGCGTAGCTTTATTTTCTCGCACTTTAATTCTCGCAAATATTAACTGTTAGATGTACAATATTAGGATTGCATGACAAGAATGTATTTTAAAGTTAAAATGGTTAGCAAATCCTAAATGTGCAAAGATAATAATCTGAAATTGAATCACTCGCACATGCGCACTCCTAGGGTATACTCTCACTTTGGTTGCCTTCGGTAAACGATCATTAAGTATAGGGTGTTTTAGTGGTCTCTCTTTTGTCTAACACAAAGTTCAAAAGTCCCGTTCGGAAATGTTGCCTCGGAAAGGTTGCCTCAAAAATGTTGCCTCGAATATTGATCTTAAGACATTAGGGTTATTACTAAGACGTCCTAACATTGCTTTAGTGATCGTACGTCCCTTTCGAATTGACCCTTACAACTCCAACGACGATGCTACCTACTCACTAATAGTAGGATAGCATTGTCCAAAGGAAACAAGAACAAAAACATTCTTTTTTTAAGTAGGTAGATGCTAGTAGGTACTTGCTCAAAACAAACTTTTCCACACTTACACTCTTTTCAAACAAAGTTTATAAAAACACTTCGTAACACTCTTGAAGACAAAAGCAAGGGTTAAATCGAAGTAAAACAAAAACTTTTCGAAACACACAAACACATAAGCAATTTTAAAATGATGAGCAAGTACCTAAGAGCCCGCAGAAAACTACGGATAGAAAGGGTGCTAATACCTTCCCTTTCTATAATCTACCCCCGTACTCAAAATCTCGAAAAAAGGAATTTTTTTGTGCTTTTATCCTTTCCAGTCAGATAAAATAAAAGTCGGTGGCGACTCTTGCTTACTGCACATTTGCGAATACAAAAGGCAAACCAATATTAACAGTTCAGTTCTGCCACCGTATCACAGAACTGGCGACTCTGATGGGGAATTTATAAGTGGGGTATACCTTAGGATTAGTTCATCATATTTTGCTTCTATTGTTTGATTTGATTGCTTTATCTTTGAGGGCTTTGTATTGGGAGTTACTATAGATCCTAACCCGGATCCGGGGACACCTTTTAGGTAAGTAGTAATAAACTGCGAGGGAACTGTATGGCGTAGACCGATACGGTTGAAGCAGTAGCTACGTTGATGTGGCACATTGGTTGGTACCGGTATCCCTTGTGGAGAAACGAGGAGAATACGGGGCTGCTATATGTGTCGTTAAGTATCAACTGACCTTAGAACCTATAATTGACCAACTTGGCCATAGGAAGTAGTGAGATAGCCGGTCTCGGTGTAAAGCTGGGAACTGGTTGATACTCGATGCTACACTCAATGAGACCATACTCTCGAGATAGTTCCGGCCGCAAGAAAATATTGCGTGAGCTGAAACCATGACCGATTGAGGATGGTCAGTGATATTGAGAACCTCTAGAACCCGGTTACTATTATTAGGATAGGTTGAAACCAACTGAACTTTAAGAGGGTAGTACCTAGACCCCATGCAAGCCTGAAACTTAAGGGCTATTGTTTGACTTATTTTCCTTTACCATGTCTGTTATCTGCCATACCTGTTGTGCGTTTTATCATGACATCATGCATCATAACATAGCATGCATACTTCATTATACTAACCATTTCAAAGGCCGAGGGGATTTATCTTTGCTCTGTTTTGCAGATTATGGCTTCCATGCGCAGAAACACCATCCGAGTTAACTTTGTGTAAATACCTGCTCAACTCAAAGATTTAGCCTCAAGAGTTTCTGATACTTCCTCATTCATTAGAAGACATGGTCAACTTCTTAGTTTGGTTACCTCCAGGTTTGATGAGAAAATGATGAGTGTGTTGTTCTAGTTCTTCGATCCAGTGCATCATTGTTTCACTTTCCCGGACTATCAGCTAGTTCCCACTTTGGAAGAGTTTTCTCATTTATTGGGCATATCCATCCTTGAGCAGATGCCCTTCACAGGTTTGGAAGAGACTCCTAGGTCAGAGGACATTGCTTCTGCTTTACACTTGAAAAAGACTGATGTAGTATCTAATTGGGAGACACGAAGCGGGGTTAAAGGTTTCTTAGCCAAGTTTCTAATGGATCAGGCTCAACTGTTCTGGGATAAATTGGACTTCCAGGCTTTCGGAGACATCTTGGCTCTCCTTATCTATGGTTTGGTTCTCTTCCCGAATCCAGATTCCTTCATAGATGTGAATGCAGTTAAGATCTTCTTGCCTCGCAATCCTGTACCTACCCTTTTGGGTGATATCTTGCATGCCCTCTATACTCGTACCGTGCAAAGAAGATGGATCCTCATGTGTTGCATGCCATTGCTGGCGAGGTGGTTTATTTTTCACCTCCCCAAGTCCGTGTTGAAGAATGAGGAAGGCTTAGGATGGTCTTACAGGATAATGTCCCTTGCCCATACAGACATTCTTTAGAGTTCTAGGGATATGGAAGGTGTTGTTGTCATTGATAGATGTGGGGAATATCCTAATGTCCCGCTGCTCTGAATTAGAGGGGGAATAACCTACAGTCCTTGCTTGGCTTTATGACAGTTTGTTCGTGCTCGGAGAGACGGTCCTCATAAGCTACTTCTTACAGACATTGTCTTTGACTATAAGGAGGACGTTGAAGAGCATCGCCGAAGGTTTATACGAGCTTGGGGCATGGTGAACATGTCTGACCCTCAAGAGCTAGGACCAAAGAATTCTCTCCCTATGCAACCTTACCTCCAGTGGGTCCGAGCTCGGGCTCAGAAGCTTGGGATGTCTTATGAAGCTGTGTTGCCAGTGATTGTGGAGCATACTAATGAAGAGGGCGTTCCTTATACATTCCTTTATCCCTACATGCCTACTGATCTGGGGGAATTGAAGAGATCCTGGATTCAGCTAAAAGAGGAGAGGGATACTTACCCGGAGAAGTATCATGAGCAAGAGAGGAAGATCTCGAAGCTCACGAGACAACTTGAGAATGAAAGGACGATCAATGACTACGTCAGCACGAAGGGAAAGCGTCCATGGAATTTCTGATTTTTTGCTTTTTCTAGTATTATTTTCAGTCTATTTCTTTTGTAACGCCTTAAAGGCATTTATTGTACCCCAAAATTTTCCCTCTCATTTTATCAAGATTCTCCTCACAAGACTTCTTGGATTCAAGACCAGATTAGGGTTTGCTCTGCTCAAGACATCTCCTTGCACTGTTGACCTGAAATTAGGGTTTGAGTTTGCACAAGTATTTTTGGACTTCCAATGCCTCATGTGACTTTCATACTTCATGTTGGACTTATAAGATTGACCATACCTAGTTTCAAGCCCTGAATCAAATTTTTGCCTAGTCAATTGGACAGTTGACCTAAAAATCAGCTGTATTGGGGAAAAAGTCAAATATGGTCAATTTACAGTCAAACCTCATAATTTTTGATCCACATCAACATTATAGACTCATATGAAACATTTGATCAAGTTTGGACCACAACTCCTCAATAAATTTGATTAGATCATCAAAAGGGCAAAATGGTCATTTTTAGGGTTTTGACTGTAGAAGGGCAATTTCTGATTTTTCACCTAGCCAATGGCAAATTGGGTTCAAGCATGGTTTCAAGAACTCAATGGCATAATCTTGACCTAATCAAAAGGTTCAAAAGATCTCAAATGCATTGGATTGACAGATGAATTTTCCAGTCAACTGATCAACAATCAACTGTACACCGAAAAGTCAAACTTTGATTTTTTGGTCAAAATCAAATGCCAAGGGTAATTTTTCATCAAGATGTGTCAAAACATGAAACATTTTCACCAAGAAACCTAATTTTGGAAATTAGGGTTTAAAATGGAAAATTTTTATAACTTAGAAATTTTCTAAGTTATGAAAATTCCTTATTTTTTCCCAACTTTTTCACCATGATGCAATTGGATTCAAAGAAAACTTCCAACATGAAAGTTGTAGTACTCCATAAAATCTACAACTTTTATTCACAAAGTTTTCCAAAAATATGCTTGGATCTCAAGTTATGATTTTGTGAACAAGGGTCCATGAAACTTTTAACTTAGTGAAATTTTGCCCTAGTTTAGGCAGGATTTTGACCTATCTTCATGGCATATTTTCACATAGTTCCAAGTAAAATCTCAAAATACATTTCAAAGATGGATTGTAGATTATGTTACAAGCTTTCCAAAATTTCCTAGAACTCTCCAAAATCATTTATGGTTAGGGAGAATCGAAAGTTTGAAAATGGCAAATTATCACTTTTGGCCAAGGCATTTTGCACATTGCTACAACTTGCAAATCTGCCCAAAGCATGCTTGTAATTGTTTTATAGGTCTTAAACCTTTCCACACTCCTTAATTAAATTCAAATACAATGGATATTGGTCTTATTCCGATCTATGGAGCATTACACATTGATTTATTCCAAAAATGGCATAAATATTGCAATACAATTTCCATAAAGCATACTTTTTGCAATTTTGTATTTCTTGAGCCATGGACCTGATATCTTGATACAAACAACATCCACAAACATCAGGAAAAGCTCACCAACTCTCAGCAGGCCTCAAGCTAGCTTGTACAACCTTGGCTTTTGTCAACTCACCTTTTGCTTCAAAAACAAGAAACCCTACAAAAGGTTCACAACTCTTCCATTTGATAAGAACAAAGTTTTGTATCATTTCAAACAAGTTCAACACATTACACCAAGCCAAAAACACGAGCTCATAGCATCTCAAACACCCAAATACACCCAAAACTCCATTTCTGCCCAAAACAGGGCAAGCCCTGCAGAACCACTTCCAAAACATATTCCACTCGTGCGTTTTGCCTTGAACCACTTCAAACACATTGCATACATCCCAGTCAAGCTACCCAAGTCCCTGTCCAGCAACTGTAACTTCATTTTCAAGCTTCACCATTTTCAATTTCTGAGTTTGCAGGTTGAGTTCTATAGGGAGGTTCAGGCCATTTCAAAGCAAGCTAAGCATTGGGAAAGGTGAAGGGAACATCAAGCAAGTTCAGAAAACCTTAAGGCCTCACTCACAACTCCTACATTGCTATATTCGAACTTGAATGAAACATGTATTTCTCAAGATTCTAACTCCTTATTTAGGCATCATTAAGCTTAGGTTTGTGAAGCAAAAATGTAGTCTCTAAGTTGCTTTAGTTGTACATATACATAGCTTCCATTTATATTAACTGAGCTAGGAGAATTTAGATGATGAACATGCTGAAAAAACTAGGTCTGAATTTAGGGCCAATGAAATTCTCTCTGGTCTTTGAGAGTTAAATCAAGTTTTTTATATCATTAGAATCGTGTGATGATGAGCTATAACTTTCATGTTGCAAGATTTTGTTTTTAAGCACGTATGCAGGAGTTACAGTTTGAACAAGAAGCGCGCGTTTTTCTGTCTCAAGGACAGGGATGAAGGGAAATTGGGCTGGCCCTGGCTTTGTCTGACTTTTGACACCCCTTGCTTGCTTTCTGCACCCCCTTGGCCCATTTGTTATATTTTGTATATTTTCTCATTTTATTTATATTTTATGACTTTATTTATTTTTTCTAAATATTAAAAATCACCAAAAATATTTTCTTAATTTTTGCATTTTTATTTTATTATTTTTATTATTTTTTGGACATAAAAATAGTTTATTAAATAACAATACTTTTATTTTCTTAAATAAACTTATAAATAATATAAAAATATTATACATTTTATTTTTATACTTAACATATTATTTTCTCACAAATATTATTTTCTAAACATTTTTGTATATATTTTTATTTATTTTCTTGTACATAAATGAATAAATAATTAATATAAAGCATATTTCTTTAAAATAAAAAATTAGGGTTTCTTCACCCTTTCAAAAAATAACCATTTTTATTTTCTTATTTTTTAAAGACTTATATAAACTTATTTTACATACATAAAATTAATACAAAAGCATTTGTGCATATTTACATTTATTTGAATATTTAATTATTTGCTTGTTTATTTATTTGTACAAATAAATTCAATATGGTTGTAATAGTTTTAGGGCTTTATTTTGTGAAAATATCCCCTATTTCAAACTTGTATCCCCCTCCCCATAATAATGTTGTAATAGTCTTAGATTTACTTTTACGCATTTTATCGCTTTCATATACCAGGATAGTAAGATTAGGGTTTTGTATGCAAAGACCAAAAACAAACAAATAGTATATCTAAACACAAGACAAAAATGCATGAAAAATGACAACACAATGCACACAAGCACCCCTAGGGTTTCATCCACTTTGTTGCCTTAAAATGAACATGGTATGCATGTTAAGTATCTTGGCAAAATCAATCAAAAAACAAAAAGATCATAGTCCCTCGATGACGCTATCTTGGTTTCCTAAACAAAAATGATCTAGTCCCTCAAAAACTTGCTAAAGATACTTGGCAATATTGTTATCATGGTCATACGATGATTCACACCCGTCCCGTTTAACATCCAAATACAAGGTTGTTTACCAAATACAATGGTAAAACAACAATGTCAAAGGGTTAAAAATGTGTAGGAAAGATCTTTGAGTAGGGTAGACAACTCCTAGTTACTTGATCAATTTGCAAACATCCTTGCTAATTTCAAAACACAAACACAATTTCAAAAAAAATATTTCCAAACAAACTTTCAAACATTGAAACATTTTTCAAAAGACAAACACCTTTGTATATATTCAAACAAGAATCATTACAAAGGTTGCCTAGACAAAGGCCTCTTTTCAAAATACTTTCAAAACCACACAAAGAACCATTTCAAACAATTGAAAAGAAAAAGTAAGTGATCTAAACAAGTAACTAAGAGCCCATGGAAAACCATGGATGAAAAGGGTGCTAGTACCTTCTCTTTTCATAATCTACCCCCCTAACCCAAAAAACAATCTCAAAGGTCTTTCCTGTGCTTTTTGACCTTTTCTTTGGATAAAATAAAAAGTCGGTGGCGACTCTTGCTAAACCGAAACATTTGCAAACACAAACGCAAAACCTCAAGTCAGTTCTCCCACCGTATCACAGGACTGGCGACTCTGCTGAGGATAATAAAAGTGGGGTTACCTTAGGGTTTTAGATCACCTTTACATGCTTATCTTGCTTGACGTGATTGCTTTACATTTGGTTCTATTGTTTGGGTTTGAATCCTCTACCCGGATTTGGGAAACATTCATAGGTAAATAGCAATACATTGTGGAAACTGTGTGGGGTATACCAACATGGTTGAAGCAATAGCTATATTAGTGCGACATATTTGTAGGTACCGGTAGCCTTTGAGTTAATCAAAGAGAATACGGGGCCGCTGAGTGATGTCATGAAGCACTAATGGACTTTTAGAACCTTTACTAGACCAACTTGGCCTTTTTAGGGGTAGTGAGATGACCGGCTTTGGTCCAGTCCGAAGTTGGTAGATACTCGATACTACACTCATTGAGGGTTATTTTCTTGGAATGTTTCGGTCGCCAGTAAAGTGGCTAAACTGAAACAATGAACACAGAAAATAATCCAGTGATATTGAGCTCCTTAGAACCCGGTTACTATTTATAGGACATGTTTGAGCCAACTAAACTTCAAGAGGGTACTTACCTATGAAACCCCATCCAAGCCTGAAACTAGGAACTTGTGTGATTTGTTTGTACATATATACTTGTGCATAACATCATGGACATCATGAAGCATCATATGCATCCACTAACCATTTCAAGGATTTGGATTTTCATCTTTGTTCTTGTTTTGTAGGTAATGGATTCACTTCGCAGGAAAACTATCCAAGTCAACCTTGTGAGAATTCCTCCTCAACTCAAGGAGCTAGCTTCAAGGATTCCTGAGAATTCTGCATTCACTAAGAGACATGGTCGACTTCTCAACTTGGTCAACTTCAACACAGAGGAAGACATGGTGAAAGTTCTCTTCTAGTTCTTTGACCCCCTACACCACTGCTTCACATTTCCTGACTACCAGCTAGTGCCTACTTTGGAGGAATTTTCTCAACTCCTGAGGATTCCTATTCTCCACCAACTACCCTACAACGGTACGAAAAGAGATCCAAAGCCTGAAGATGTTGCTTAAGCCCTACACTTGCAACCATCTGATGTCATAGGCCATTGGGAAACCAGAAGTGGTGTCAATGGTTTCTTGGCAAAGTTTCTGTTTGAGAAAGCTCAAGAATGTTGGAGTTCTCTAGATCTAAAAGCTTTTGAGGAGATTGTAGCTCTTCTCATCTATGGGTTGGTCTTATTCCCAAACCCTGACCAGCTTATAGATGTCAATGCTATCAAAATCTTCATGGCTCGCAACCCGGTGCCTATATTGCTTGGGGATATCCTCCACTCATTTCACACTCGAACAATGAGGAAAAGAGGTGTTCTCATGTGTTGTACTCCTCTACTGGCAAGATGGTTTATTTCTCATCTTCCCCAATCAGTATTGAAGAATGAGCAAGGTTTGAGGTGGTCACAACGATTGATAACTTTTACACATTCAGACGTTCATTGGTGTTCTCGATCCCGAGAAAATGTTATCATCATTGATCATTGTGGGGAATTCCCTAATGTCCCTCTACTTGGCATTAGGGGAGGCATTACCTACAACCCCTGCTTGGCTCTGAGACAGTTTGGGTATGCCCGAAGGGATGGCCCACATGACATGCTGATTCCAGACTTGGTTTTCGACTTTGACAACGACGATCAAGGACTTCGACAAAGGTTTATCCGATCTTGGAGGATGCCTAACAAGGTGGACAATAAGACCTTGGGACACAAGAATTCCATCCCCCTTGAGCCTTACCTCAAGTGGGTACGAACCCGTGCCCAAAGTCTTATGATGCCTTACCCCTACATTCTCCCTGTGATCAAAGATCCTGTTATGGAAGGAGAGGTTCCATACACCCTCCTACATCCTGACATGCCAACATCACTAGAAGATTTACAAAGGAGTTGGATACAGCTCAAGGGAGAGCGCGATACTTTTGAAGCCTAATTCTACGCCAGTGAGAAGAAGGTTTTGGAACTTACTCGTCAACTTCACGAAGAGAAGACTCTTAACACCTACATTGCACCAAAGAGGATGCGCAATGTCTTTTTACATTAGAATTTTGTATTATTTTGCCCATGGGGCATTTATGTACTAACAAATTCTATCTTATTAATACAACGTGTGTTCCTTTTTTGTTTACAACAAATTTGAATTTCTGAATCCTTGAATGCATTACATGAATACATATCATTCATCATATGCATAAACAGTTCTTCACACCAAGTTTCCTCATCTCTCTGCTGTTTATTTCAGCAAGATGGATATAGAATAGACAGTTAAAGACTTGCAAGCGCAAAATTCACAGTTCCAGCAGCTACTCATGACCCTAGCCAAGGGGCAGGAGGAGCTCAAGACTCTACTGGAAAAGGAAAAAGAGAAAAAGAAGAAGAAGAGGGTTGGTGTGGCTACATTGGGTAGAAGATTTGAAGGTCAAACCAAAAGGGTCCTATATTTCCCATCAACCTCTGAGGAAGGAGAAGGAAAGGGTAAAGGAACTACAGTGGCATCTGATTTTGAGGCTGAAGAGGAAGTGGATGAGGACTATTCTGAATAGCAGTACCCTCCTGCAGATGACAAATACAAGAATCTGGAAGAACGTCTGGCAGCTATGGAAGTGCAAAGAGTACCTGGGCTGGACTTTGAAGAGCTAGGGTTGGTTTCTGGGATTGTAATCCCTCCCAAGTTCAAAGTACCTCTTTTTTCTAAGCACGATGGTTTGTCTTGTCCCAAGATGCACTTACGGTCTTATGTCAGGAAAATCCAACCACATTCTTCTGACAAGGATCTGTGGGTCCATTTCTTCCAGGACAATCTTTCGGGGACACAGTTAGATTGGTTCTACCAGCTAGAGAGGTATGATGTGCATAATTGGGAGGATTTGGCTGCTGCTTTCTACAAGCAGTATCAATACAATGCGGACTTAGCACCAACCCGTACTCAATTACAGAGTATGGGCATGGTCTCAAATGAAGGTTTCAAAGAGTATGCCCATAAATGGAGAGACTTGGCAGGACGAGTACAACCACCTCTATCTGAGAGAGAGCTACTTGATATGTTCTTGGGGACTCTGACAGGGCCTTTCTTTAATCACTTGATTGGAAGTTCCTCTGCGGGGTTCACTGAGTTGATTCTAACAGGTGAGAGAGTTGAAGCCGGAATCAAGAGCGGGAAAATTCAAAAAGATACATCTACTTCTGATGCCATCAAAAAGCCTTTTCCAGCAAAGAAAGAAGTATCAACTGTTTACTCCCAAAGAGGTCAAGGAAGAGTTGAGCGCCGGCCAGCGGTGGGGACCGTAATGATTCAGAAGTCTGCAGCTGATCAGCCCAGAAACAATCAACCCAGAACCAACCAAGCAAGGGTGGAAAGGCCTGGACGACAATACACCCGGATAAACATGACTCCCGCTCAGGTTCTACCCCATCTCTTGAAGTTAAACCTTGCAAGTTTGAAAGAGGCCCTGAAGAATCCAAATACATCTTCTCCGTTCTACCATGCGAATGCCAAGTGTGCTTATCATTCAGACAGCCTGGGGCACGACACCAACAATTGTTGGGCCCTCAAGAATAAGATTCAGGATTTAATAGACGCTAAAGAAGTTGAATTCAACGCCTCTGAAAAGCCGAATGTGATCTCTGCTCCAATGCCAAAGCATGGCCACAATGCCCATGCTGTTGAAGAAGATCTTTTTGTTGCTACTGTTGATGATTTGATGACTCCGCTACCGATAATCAAGTTGAATTTATTGAAGGCTGGGATTTTCCCAGGTTATGAAGAAGATTGCTGCATTTGTTCATCCTTACCAACCGACTGTCCATTGTTGAAGTTAGGCATCCAGCGCCTAATGGATAACCAATAAATCCTCTTTGAGAAGACTCCTGTTACACCGACTCCTGTCAATGATATTTCAATAATAACCATATCCGCCAATCTTTCCAAAGTCTCCAAAAGACCTGCTAAGATTACATCCGATCCGAAGATTACACCTTTGAAGATAACCATGTCGGGGCCTATCCCGTACAAGCCCAACAAATCAATATCGTGGAACTATGGTGGAGAGATCTTCTACCACGGTATTAAGCAAATTGAATTAACTGAAGAGAGTTCTGATGAAGAGACTTCCGACATTGGAAACATTACTGGAACGAGTAAAATCACCCGCAGTGGAAGATTTTTCTCTCCGGAGATTGCCCCTCCAAAGGCAATCTTCAGACCCTCAGCTGCTCCTAAGGTTACCCCTGTGCCGGTGAACATATCTGCAAGAACTCCAATTATTGAATAAATTGTAACTCCTGTGGTTGTCCCCTCTGCTGCTGATGATAGAGGGAAAGGGATCCAAGAAGAGCCCGTCAGGACGAGGGCTCAGCCATTGGTCATCCCTGAGACCTCTCAAAAAGAAATGGAAGAGATTTTGAAAATAATTAAGAAAAGCGATTATAATGTTGTGGAACAACTGGGGAAAACCCCTCAAAAATCTCTATGTTGGCCTTGCTGCTTTGTTCAGAAGCTCATGCTAAAGCTCTGATCATATTTTTGAAGATGGCCCATGTGCCCCAGGAAACCTCCGCGGATCAGTTCCAGGAATGTGTAGCTATCCTAACAGCTGACAATGGTCTAGGATTGTCCGATGCCAATTTGACATCTAAAGGGAGAAAACATAATGACGCTTTGCATGTCTCGATGGAATACAGAGGGACTACCCTAGCACACGTACTGGTGGACACTGGTTCTTTGCTAAATGTCTTGCCGAAGAAAGCCTTGGATAGACTGGATTGTGAAGGCCTAACCCTGAAACCCAGCAATTTCATTGTCAGACCCTTTGATGGTTCTAAAAGGATGGTCCACGGGGAGGTGGACATCCCGATTAAAGTGGGAACTGAAACCTTCAACTCCACATTCTATGTGATGGACATCCGTCCTTCGTATTCTTGCTTGTTGGGAAGAACCTGGATTCACCATGCTGGAGCAGACACTTCTACTCTGCATCAAAAGCTCAAGTACCCTGTCTAGGGGAAAATCGTAACTGTTCACGGCGAAGAGGAATACATGATAAGCCATCTAAATTCTTTCCGCTATGTAGAATTGGATGGTGAATTCATCGAAACCCCTTTCCAACACTTCGAGGAAGTTTCTGAAGAGATTGCAGCAACCAAGACAGTTTCTTCTGTACCCATGGTTACCAGAACTCTGCCTCGGATGTCGTCTCTCAAAGATGCAAAGGCCGTGATTGAAGAAGGAGGAAGCACAATCTGGGGGCAGCTTCCCGACTTTCCTTTCAAATCAGATGAATTTGGCTTGGGTTTCACTTCGGCTAGTCAGAAGGTTGTGCGTCGCTCCCGGGCTGGAGGACCACAAGTGAAGATCACCCATCATGGAATCAATGCTTTGGAGGATAGTGAAGAGGAGAGCAACTTGGAAGACTGGATTTTCCCTACTGTTGACGGAGGAATGAGAAATTGGGAGGCAAAAGACTTTGTTCCCATTACTTTCATAAATCAATAATTTATCTTTCAAACATTTCTGTTGGTTTGTAATAATTCTTAAACAGTTCGTACACTTTTTAACCTTGTGCCTTACCCGAGGCACATAGGTCCATTTGTAAGGGTTTGATTTTTCATCTTCATATGCCATTTTAATGAATCATGGACGTTTTCACATATAAACTTTTGTGTTCATTGTCTTTCTTTTTACATTCTATTTGTTTAAACGTGGCTATCCCTTACACACACCCACACTCATAAATGCAGGTACCCTTCCATTCTGGATTCCATGGGTAACAATTCTACTATGGCCTTCAGTGACTCTGAAGATCTGGTCTACCATGCTGAATACGAAGGTGATGAAGACTGTGAAGTGCCGGGAGAATTGGCTAGACTGCTACAACAGGAAGAAAGGGCTATTCTACCTCATGAGGAGCTGTTAGAGACAATCAACTTGGGTACTGACGAAGACAGAAAAGAAGTCAGAGTGGGTTCCAACCTAGAGCCAAGTGTCAAGGAGCGCTTAGTTCAACTGTTACATGAATATGTTGAGATCTTTGCTTGGTCATACAAAGACATGCTGGGACTCGATACAGATATTGTGGTTCACCGTCTGCCCACAAGAGAAGACTGTCCACCAGTTAAACAGAAAGTCCGCCGCATGAGGCCCGACATGTCTGAAAAGATCAAAGCCGAAGTTATGAAGCAGTTCAATGCTAGTTTTCTCGTTGTTACTTCCTATCCACAATGGGTTGATAACATTGTGCCCGTGCCGAAGAAGGACGACAAAGTGAGAATGTGCGTGGATTGCAGAGACTTAAACAGGGCCAGCCCTAAAGATGACTTTCCACTTCCGCACATTGGCATCTTGGTTGACAATACAACTCAACACAAGGTATTTACTTTCATGGACGGATTCTCAGGCTATAACCAGATCAAAATGGCCCCTGAGGACATGGAGAAAACTACTTTTGTTACACAGTGGGGTGTGTTCTGCTATAAAGTAATGCCATTCAGACTGAAGAATGCCGGGGCAACCTATCAACGCGCTATGGTAGCTTTGTTTCATGATATGATACATCATGAGATAGAGGTCTACATAGATGACATGATAGCCCGATCACAAACAGAAGAAGAACACCTCGACCATTTGCAAAAGCTGTTTGTCAGGTTGAAAGAGTACAAGCTCAGACTGAACCCTAACAAGTGCACTTTCGGAGTCAGGTCCAGTAAACTCTTGGGTTTCGTTGTCAGCAACAAGGGCATCGAGGTTGATCCTGCCAAAGTCAAAGCTATACGAGAAATTCCTGCCCCTCGCACTGAGAAGGAGGTCAAAGGTTTCTTGGGACGCCTGAACTACATTGCTAGGTTCATTTCTCACCTAACATCTACCTGTGAGCCAATCTTCAAGTTTTTGAAGAAAGATCAAGTGGTTAAATGGAATGATGACTGTCAAGTTGCTTTCGATAAAATCAAGAGGTATTTGCTAGAACCTCCTATCTTGATGCCACCCATCGAAGGAAGACCGTTAATCATGTATCTGACTGTCTTGGAGAATTCAATGGGGTGCGTACTAGGCCAACATAACGAGTCTGGCCGGAAAGAGCATGCCATTTATTACCTTAGCAAAAAGTTTACCGACTGTGAGACCCGATACTCACTGCTTGAGAAAACTTGCTGCGCTTTGGTATGGGCTGCTTTCCGGCTAAGGCAGTACATGTTGACTCATACCAATCTGCTGATATCTAAAATGGATCCGATCAAGTACATCTTTGAGAAGCCTGCTTTGTCCGAAAGAATCGCTAGATGGCAGATGATCCTGACCGAATACGATATACAATACACGACCCAAAAAGCTATAAAGGGGAGTGTGCTAGATGACCATCTGGCTCACCAAGCTGTCGAAGATTACCAATCCATGAGGTTCGACTTTCCCGACGAGGATATCATGACATTGGACAACATTGAAGAGAACAGACTATATAACAAACTTGAACAAGGATCCCGATGGACCCTGTACTTTGATGGTGCCTCCAATGCACTTGGAAACGGTATCGGCACAATACTTATCTCTCCAGAAGGTTGCCATACACCTTTCACTGGGCGACTTTGCTTTAGCTGCACCAACAACATGGCAGAGTATGAAGCTTGCATTTTTGGACTCAAGGCTGTAATAGACTTGGGAATCAAATCTTTAGTTGTGTTTGGAGACTCAGCTTTGGTCATCAGTCAAATTAAAGGAGAGTGGGATACTAAACATCCAAACCTCACCCCTTATAAAGAACATGTCTTGACATTGTTACCACATTTCGAGCATATTACCTTCGAGCACTTCCCGCGAGAAGAAAATTAGATAGCAGATGCTCTAGCTACAATGTCATCCATGTTTAAACTTAACTGGGATAATGAGGCTCCCCAAATCACCATTGAACGGATGGACGAACCTGCACATTGTCACGAGATTAATACCGAAGAAGTAGTGGACCGACCTTGGTTTCACGAAGTCAAAAGGTATCTCGAGGCGCAAGAATACCCTGACGGAGCTTCAGTCAACGACAAAAAGTTCTTAAGGAGATTCTCAGCCAAGTTCTTCCTGAGCAATGGTATCTTATACAAGCGCAATCATGATTGCATTCTGCTCCGTTGTGTGGACAAGGTTGAAGCTGAACAGATCATGGATGAACTGCACAATGGTACCTTTGACACTCACTCTAGCGGATATACGATGGCTAAGAAGATTCTACGAGCAGGCTATTACTGGTCTACCATGGAAGCTGACTGCCATCAAAATTCCAAGACTTGTCACAAATGTCAAATCTATGCGGACAAGGTACATATACCTCTAGTTCCTCTCAATGTCTTAACAGCTCCTTGGCCATTCGCTATGTGGGGAATCGACATGATTGGAGAGATCAAGCCTACAACATCCATAGGACACCGCTTCATCCTGGTGGCCATTGATTACTTCACCAAGTGGGTCGAAGCAGCTTCCTTCGCATCCGTCACAAAGAATGTGGTTGCCCGCTTCATCAAACAGAACCTTATTTGTCGGTACGACATCCCCGAAAGGATCATCACTGACAATGATACAAACCTTAACAATACTATGATAACCGCCTTGTGCAAGCAGTTCCAGATTCAACATCACAATTCATCTCCCTATCGGCCAAAGATGAACGGTGTTGTCGAAGCTGCAAATAAAAATATCAAGAAGATCATACAAAAGATGACAGTCACCTACAAGGACTGGCATGAAATTCTACCAATTTCTCTTCACGAGTACCGTACCACGGCGCGTGCATCAACTGGGGAAACACCTTATTCTTTGGTATATGGCATAGAAGCTGTTTTACCTATCGAGGTTCAGATTCCCTCCTTGAGAATCATGAAGGATGCTGGTTTGGGTGAAGACGATTGGATTCAAACCCGGCTTGATCAACTTAACTTGATTGATGAAAAGCGACTTACTGCTGTTTTTCATGGTCAGACGTATCAAAAATGGATGATCAAGGCATTCAACAAGAAAGTCAGGTGCTAGGTATATCAAGTCGGGGATCTTGTAATCAAGCGGATCATCTTACCGCAAAGTGATCCCAGGGGAAAATGGACTCCTACCTACGAAGGACCATTTGTGATCAAAAACATCTTTTCTAGAGGGGCAATGATATTAACCACCATGGACGGAGACGACCTGCCGCACCCTGCGAACACATACATAGTCAAAAAATACTACGCAGAAATGACCCGCTAGGTTGACACACCTAGGCAAAAAAAGGGCATCCCGGTGAATCGAAAACCCGAAAGGGCGGTTCAGGAAAAAGTTAGGGATAAACAAAAAATCTGTTCACCCGGCAAGTTGAAAACCCGAAAGGGCGACTTGGGCAAAAAATGGTTTCCCGGTGGATCGAAAACCCGAAAGGGCGGTCCAGGCAAAAGTTAGGTAATTAAAGCGTATGACTATGTCTCGTCGGATCACTTTAAGGACAATCTCTTCACAGACAAACTCCTGGCTTCTGATCAATTCAATCATCTTTGGACGAAGCAATGAATGGACAGGATATTCAGAGTTACAAAGACTATAGCAGAATGGGAACCCCATGGAATTTTTACACATATCCATCTTTCTTTGTATACATTTTTTCTCATTTTTACGACAACGTTCTCTTACTAGGATGTCTGTCTCCTTTGTACAAAATACTTACACAAAGTTAATACAAAGATACTTCAAAGTGCATAAAACTATTTGCCTTTTCTTTTTCTTTACACATATGTTTTATTTGAAAACGTCCAATGATTTATTAATGAGCATATGCATTTGAATATAATCAATGTTTACAAATGAACGAAATGGGAAAGAACAATTACTGACAGGTTGAAAGTATATGAAAACGTCTTTAGGCTATTCCAAGAGAAATCCCCTGCGGTATATCATCTAGATCGCCCAGCGGAGCTAAAACCTTGAAATACATATCCCCAGCGGAGTTAAATTTCGAAATCCCCATCAGAGCTACGTTTTCAAACTCTCAATCCCCAGTGGAGCCAAGAACTTTGAAATACAGATCCTCAACAAAGATGAAACTTTCTTCCCCAACGGAGTCCAAAACTTCAACCTTTAAACCCCGGTGGAAAACCATCCAGTTTCCTCCAATTCCCCAGAGAGTTGTCTTAAAACCAAATAATTCCCCTGCAAGTTATCTTAAAACCTGATAATTTCCTAGAAAGTTGCTTTGAAGCCTGACAGCTAACTAGACGACAACTTCGGATAATTCTCCAGTAGATTGGCATACAACCCAAACTCTTGAACTCTCTCCATAACAGGAATGAGCTGTTCCCCAGAGTCACCTAAAACTCTCCAGCAGTATAGCTATTCCCCAGAGTTTTTACTACTCTCCAACAGAATAAATGTTCTCCCCGCAGAGTTATTCTTATTTCCCAGTAGATTGAAGATTCTCAATCCCCAGCCACAGTCATCAAGGTTCTCGGGACTCCCTAAGCAGGTTTCTCAAGCAGCACTTGGCATTATTCTTACAACAGAATATCTATCATCTTCCAACTTCAAAGGACGTGAAGATTCTCATCCCCAGAGAAGTCAAGATTTATCTTCCCCAACAGCAGTCCAGGGTTTTGTTATCCCTAGCTGTCAAGGATTTATTTTCCTCAGCAATACGAAAAATCAGCTTACATGCGCATACATTACATTCATATATTGAACGTTGATAAAACACATGGCATACATCATGACATTACATAGGAATAACTCTTTACCTTTCAGGGAAAGATACAATCAAATTCTCACAAGCTCTCTGGTTCAGTCAAATCAATGCTCAGATTCCTGTTCCAGTTTAAGTCATGAAGCCCGAATTCGACCGGATAATATCTTGATTTTTTCTCCATCATACTCTGAAGCCTGGAGATCGACCGGAAAATAGTTGAATCCCCAGCAAATTACCGTGAAGCCTGGAATCGACCAAATAGCAGTATAAAGTACCATGAAGCCTGGACTCGACCAGATAGTGGTACACCTTAGATTCAAGTTATGAATCCCGGATTCGACCGGATAGTATCTTGATATCTCTAAATACCGTGAATCTTGGACACGACCAGATAATGGTAAAAGACACTGAAGCCTGGACTCGACCAGATAACAGTTTAAGACATTGCGAAGCTTGGATTTCGACCAAATAACAGTTTACTTGGCTAATTACTAAGAAGCCCGGAATCAAACGGATATTAGTGTGCCTTAAATTTAAGTTGAAGCCCAGAGGCGACCGGATAACAACTTAATTCCTTCTAAAGCCTGGAGTATGACCAGATAAGAATTGATAAATTGTGAAGCCTGGAGAATGACCAGATAGCAAGTTTAATCTCATCCCCCCAGTAAGTCACTATGAAGCCTGGAATCGACCAAATAACAGTCGGTCTTATTTTCCTCAGCAAACACTATAAAGCCTGGAGCACGACCAGATAGTAGTTCATTTTCACCACTTCAACCAAGAGATGATTCCCCAGTAGAATAACGGATGACTGAAGCTCCTAAAATTCTATTTCTACCACGACAAAGACCAGCATTCCCCGGTGTAGTCCTCCTCAACAACAGGTATACGGGCTCTCGCAAAGGAATCTCTTATGCGATCGATACTTCTTTGGATGGAATCTTTAAGTCCATCTTCAACAAGATTCTATCACATCTTTGGATGGCATTTTAAGCCCATTCCCTCAACTACATTTTGCCGAGTGCAAATTTACGGGCACTCTAGTGGGGAAGATGTTGTACCCCAAAATTTGCCCTCTCATTTTATCAAGATTCTCCTCACAAGACTTCTTGGATTCAAGACCAGATTAGGGTTTGCTCTGCTCAAGACATCTCCTTGCACTATTGACCTGAAATTAGGGTTTGAGTTTGCACAAGGATTTTTGGACTTACAATGCCTCATGTGACTTTAATACTTCATGTTGGACTTATAAGATTTCCCATACCAAGTTTCAAGCCTTGAATCAAATTTTTGCCCAGTCAATTGGACAGTTGACCTAAAAATCAACTGTATTGGGAAAAAGTCAACTGTGGCCAATTTACAGTCAAACCTCATAATTTTTGATCCACATAAATATTATAGACTCATATGAACCATTTGATCAAGTTTGGACCACAACTCCTCAAGAAATTTGATTAGATCATCAAAAGGGCAAAATGGTCATTTTTAGGGTTTTGACTGTAGAAGGGCAATTTCTGATTTTTCACCTAGCCAATGGCAAATTGGGTTCAAGCATGGTTTAAAGGACTCAATAGCATCATCTTTACCTAATCACAAGGTTCAAAAGATCTCAAATGCATTGGATTGACAGATGAATTTTCTAGTCAACTAATCAAAAATCAACTGTACACTGAAAAGTCAAACTTTGATTTTTTGGTCAAAATCAAATGCCAAGGGTCATTTTTCATCAAGATGTGTCAAAACATGAAAATTGTTCACCAAGAAACCTAATTTTGGAAATTAGGGTTTAAAATGGAAAATTTTCATAACTTAGAAATTTTCTAAGTTATGAAAATTTCTTATTTTTTCCCAAATTTTCCCAACTTTTTCACCATGATGCAATTGGATTCAAATAAAACTTCTAACATTAAAGTTGTAGTCCTCCACAAAATATACAACTTTGATTCACAAAGTTTTCCCAAAAGATGCTTGGATCTCACGTTATGATTTTGTGAACAAGGGTCCATGAAACTTTTAACTTAGTGAAATTTCGCCCTAGTTTAGGCAGGATTTTGACCTATCTTCATGGCATCTTTTCACATAATTCAAAGTAGAATCTCAAAATTAATTTTAAATATGGATTGTAGAGCATGTTACAAGCTTTCCAAAATGTCAAGGAACTCTCCAAAATCATTTATGGTTAGGGAGAATCGAAAGTTTGAAAATGGCAAATTATCACTTTTGGCCAAGGCATTTTGCACATTGCTACAACTTGCAAATCTGCCCAAAGCATGCTTGTACTTGTTTTACAGGTCTTAAACCTTTCCACACTCCTGAATTAAATGCAAATACAATGGATATTGGTCTTATTCTGAGCTATGGAGCATCACACATTGATTTATTCTAAAAATGGCATAAAGGTTGCAATACCATTTCCATAAAGCATACTTTTTGCAATTTTGTATTTATTGAGCCATGGACATGATATCTTAATACAAACAACATCCACAAATATCAGGAAAAGCTCACCAACTCTCAGCAGGCCTCAAGCTAGCTTGTACAACCTTGGCTTTTGTCAACTCACCTTTTGCTTCAAAAACAAGAAATCTTGCAAAAGGTTCACAACTCTTCCATCTGATAAGAACAATGTTTTGTATCATTTCAAATAAGTTCAGCATATTACACCAAGCCAAAAACACGAGCTCATAGCATCTCAAACACCCAAATACACCAAAAACTCCATTTCTGCCCAAAACAGGGCAAGCCCTACAGAACCACTTCCAAAACATATTCCACTCGTGTGTTTTGCCTTGAACCACTTCAAACACATTGCATACATCCCATCCAAGCTACCCAAGTCCCTGTCCAGCAACTGTAACTTCATTTTCAAGCTTCACCATTTTCAATTTCTGAGTTTGCAGGTTGAGTTCTATAGGGAGGTTCAGGCCATTTCAAAGCAAGCTAAGCATTGGGAAAGGTCAAGGGAACATCAAGCAAGTTCAGAAAACCTTCAGGCCTCACTCAAAACTCCTACATTACTATATTCGAACTTGACTGAAACATGTATTTCTCAAGATTCTAACTCCTTATTTAGGCATCATTAAGCTTAGGTTTGTGAAGCAAAAATGTAGTCTCTAAGTTGCTTGAGATGTACATATGCATAACTTCCATTTATATTAACTGAGCTAGGAGAATTTAGATGATGAACATGCTGAAAAAACTAGGTCAGAATTTAGGGCCAATGAAATTCTCTCTGGTCTTTGAGAGTTAGATCAAGTTTTTTATATCATTAGAATCGTGTGATGATGATCTATAACTTTCATGTTGCAAGATTTCGTTTTTAAGCACATATGCAGGAGTTACAATTTGAACAAGAAGCACACGTTTTTCTGTCTTAAGGACATGGATGAAGGGACATTTGGCTGGACTTGGCTTTGTCTGACTTTTGACACCCCCTGCTTGCTTTCTGCACCCCCTTGGCCCATTTGTTATATTTTCTATATTTTCTCATTTTATTTATATTTTCTGACTTTATTTATTTTTTCTAAATATTAAAATTCACCAAAAATATTTTCTTAATTTTTGCTTTTTTATTTTATTATTTTTATTATTTTTTGGACATAAAAATAGTTTATTAAATAACAATACTTTTATTTTCTTAAATAAACTTATAAGTAATATAAAAATATTATACATTTTATTTTTATACTTCAAATATTATTTTCTCACAAATATTATTTTTTAACATTTTTGTATATATTTTTATTTATTTTCTTGTACATAAATGAATAAATAATTAATATAAAGCATATTTTCTTTAAAACCAAAAATTAGGGTTTCTTCACCCTTTCAAAAAATAACCATTTTTATTTTCTTATTTTTTAAAGACTTAAATAAACTTATTTTACATACATAAAATTAATACAAAAGCATTTGTGCATATTTACATTTATTTGCATATTTAAATATTTGCTTGTTTATTTATTTGTACAAATAAATTCAATATGGTTGTAATAGTTTTAGGGCTTTATTTTGTGCAAATATCCCCTATTTTAAACTTGTATCCCCCTCCCCATAATAATGTTGTAATAGTCTTAGATTTACTTTTACGCATTTTATCGCTTTCATATACCATGATAGTAAGATTAGGGTTTTGTATGCAAAGACCAAAAACAAACAAATAGTATGACTAAACACAAGACAAAAATGCATGAAAAATGACAACACAATGCACACAAGCACCCCTAGGGTTTCACCCACTTTGTTGCCTTAAAATGGCCATGGTATGCATGTTAAGTATCTTGGCAAAATCAATTAAAAAACAAAAAGATCATAGTCCCTCGATGACACTATCTTGGTTGCCTAAACAAAAATGATCTAGTCCCTCAAAAACTTGCTAAAGATACTTGGCAATATTGTTATCATGGTCATACGATGACCCACGTCCGTCTCGTTTAACATCCAAATACAAGGTTGTTTACCAAATACAATGGTAAAACAACAATGTCAAAGGGTTAAAAATGTGCAGGAAAGATCTTTGAGTAGGGTAGACAACTCCTAGTTACTTGATCAATTTGCAAACATCCTTGCTAATTTCAAAACACACACACAATTTCAAAAAAAAAAATTCCAAACAAACTTTCAAACATTGAAACATTTTTCAAAAGACAAACACCTTTGTATATATTCAAACAAGAATCACTACAAAGGTTGCCTAGACAAAGGCCTCTTTTCAAAATACTTTCAAAACCACACAAAGCACCATTTCAAACAATTGAAAAGCAAAAGCAAGTGATCTAAATAAGTAACTAAGAGCCCATGGAAAACCATGGATGAAAAGGGTGCTATCACCTTCCCTTTTCATAATCTACCCCCCGGACCCAAAAAACAATCTCAAAGGTCTTTCCTGTGCTTTTTGACCTTTCCTTTGGACAAAATAAAAAGTTGGTGGCGACTCTTGCTAAACCGAAACATTTGCAAACACAAACGCAAAACCTCAAGTCAGTTCTCCCACCGTATCACAGCATTGTTAAACATTCTTACAAGTTTTAATCTAATAAAGTTTATTTCTTTCTTGGTTTGCAAATTTAAATCTCCCAAAGTCTTTGAAATCATTACATATGCATCCCATTATCATGCACATCGTTACAAGTACCATTACAGGTTTCTCATCTTCTTCGCTATTTATTTCAGCACAGAATGTCTTCTGAAATACCTACCGATCAAGCCATCAAAGCTCTTAAAGCACATAATGCTCAATTCAAAGAGATGTTCTTGAACTTGGCTAAAGGGAAAGAAGATTTGAAGAATCTCATCCTGAAGGAGAAGAAGAAGAAGAAGAAGAAGGTGGTTCTTCTGAATATGGGTCACAGATTTGGGAATAAATTGCGACAGGAAGCTGATCTGTCTCATTCGTCTAAAGGAGGAGAGAATCAAGAAGAAGAAAAGGGTCCTAGTCCTGTAGTCTCTGATAATGACACTGATTTTGATAAAGAACAGTATCCTCCTGCTGAGGATAGGTACAAACAACTTGAAGATCGTTTGAGTGCCATGGAGATTTAGAAGATACCTGGTTTGTACTTTGGAGATCTGGGACTAGCATCTGGGGTGGTGATCCCTCACAAGTTTAAAGCTCCTGTTTTTTTCTAAGTACGATGGGGTATCCTGTCCAAAGCTCCATCTCCGCTCGTATGTCAGAAAAATCCAACCTTACACTGCTGATATAAATCTATGGGTGCATTTCTTTCAAGATAGTCTGTCAGGGATTCAGCTTGAATGGTTTTATCAACTGGAAGGAGCTAACGTCCGCAACTGGGAGGACCTTGCTGCTGCTTTTTACAAGTAATACCAGTATAACACCGACCTTGCTCCCACGCGTACTCAACTTCATGGTATGTCTATGGGTGCAGGTGAAGGCTTTAAGGACTATGCTCAGAAGTGGAGAGATCTGGATGGAAGAGTCCAACCCCCTCTGTCTGATAGGGAGTTGGTGGATATGTTTCTTGGGACATTGTCGGGTCCATTTTTCAATCATTTGATCATTAGTTCTTCATCTGGGTTTACTGAATTGATCCTGACTGGGGAGAGAGTAGAAGCTAGTATCCGAAGTGGTAAGATACAGAAGTATACATCATCAAGTGCAGTAAAGAAGCCTTTCACTGGAAAGAAAGAAGCTAATGCAGTTTACAGCTCGAGGAGCCAAAACAGACCTGAACGCCGCCAAGCAGTAAATGCGGTAGTAATATCAAGACCACTGTTGCCCCACAACGCAACAATCAACAAAGAATGGAGAGACCGCAAAGACAGTACACTCGGCTCAGTATGACCTTATCTCAAATTTTACCACAATTGTTAAAGACCAACCTGGTAACTCTGAGGGAAGCCCCGAAGAATCCCAGCACCACATCTCCGCTGTATAACCCAAACGCCTGCTGTGCCTATCACTCTGATAGCCTAGGGCATGACACAAACAACTGCTAGGCCTTGAGAAATAAGGTGCAAGATTTGATTGAAGCTAAAGAAATTGAGTTTGACGCTCCGGAGAAACCCAACGTCATGACCGCTCCTATGCCCAAGCATGGCCATGGAGTAAATGTTGTGAACGATGATTCATTTGTGACCTCCGTGGAAGACATTTCTACCCCTTTGATGACAGTGAAGAAGAATCTATTATTGGCCGGTTTATTTCCTGGTTGTGGCGAAGGTTGCCACCTGTGTTCAATCCTGCCTGCTGGTTGCCATTTATTGAAATCAGGTGTTCAGCGCGTGATGGATAACAAAGAGATCCTGTTCGAGAAAACTTTGATTCCGTTGATTCCTGTTGAAGATGTTTCCATTATAACCATTTCCGCCAATCCTTCCAAGGCTTCCTCGAGAAAGCATGTTAGTATTACATCCATTCCAAGAGTTGCTCCATTAATCATTACTATTCCTGGTCCTATCCCATATACTTCGGATAAGGCTGTCCCTTGGCACTATGGGGCCGATGTGTATTATCATGGGGTCAAATAAGATTTGAAGGTTGAAGAATTTGATGCTGATGTCATCAATATTGTCGGGGCTAGCAAGGTCACCCGAAGTGGAAGGCTCATTTCTCCCGAGATTTCCCCTCCGACTGTTCAAAAGTCTGTTGCCATTCCATTTGTCAGTACATCAGCTACTGTCCCAGTTTATATTCCAGTTATCACCCCTGTCGCCGAGCCATCTAACACTCAGGGCAAAGAAGTCATAGGTGAGCCTGCCCGGATGGAGGCACCTAAGAAGATTGTTGTAGAAACCTCTAGGCAGGAGATGGAGGAAATTTTGAAGATTATCAAGAAGAGTGATTACAACGTAGTCGAGCAGCTGGGGCAGACCTCGTCCAAGATCTCCATGTTGTCCTTGTTATTGTGTTCGGAAGCCCATGCAAAGGCTTTAATTGCTTTCCTCAAAACTGCGCATGTGCCGCAGGAAACTTCTGCTGATCAATTCAAAGACTGTGTGGCTAGTTGACTGTCGATAACAGTTTGGGTTTCTCCGACGCAGATCTGACTGCTAAAGGAAGAAATCACAATGATGCTCCGCGCGTCTCGATCGAGTGCAGGGGAACTACTTAGGCCCATGTACTGGTGGATACTGGTTCCTCATTGAATGTTTTACCCAAGAAAGAATTAGATCGGCTGGACTATGAAGGTTTGGTTTAGAAGACGAGTAATATTGTGGTTAGGGCCTTTGACGGGTCAAAAAGGATTATGCGCGGGGAGGTGGACGTCCCTGTTAAAGTTGGCTCTCAGACTTTTGCATCTACATTCTATGTGATGAACATCCGACCATCCTATTCTTTCTTGCTGGGTCGCCCGTGGAATCGTAAGGCTAGGGCAGTGACTTCTACGCTCCATCAGATGTTGAAATATCCAGTAAAAGGGAAGATTGTTACGGTACGAGGAGAAGAGGAGTACATGGGGAGTCATCTCAACTCCTTTCGGTATATGGAGATGGATGGAGAGTTCATCGAAACCCCGTGTCAGAACTTTGAAGAGGTCACCCAGACTCTAGCGTCGACTGAAGTTGCTATTGAAGAACCTCCGATGAAGATGGCTTCCCTCAAGGATGCCAGGGCTGTAATTGAAAAAGAGGCTCAAAGGGCTGTTCGACACGCACGAATTGGAAGACCTCCCCTACACATCAGTAATCAGGGAGTGAATGCAATTAAGGATGATGAAGAAGAGTCAGATATTGACAACTGGATTTACCCGACCACCAACGGTGGATTGAACAATTGGACGGCGAAGGACTTTGTGCTCGTTTCTTTTATTACACAGTAATAGACTTTTGTTTTAAAATTTTTAACAAACAATTTGAAACTTTACGGCCCAGTGCCTTGCCCGAGGCACCTTGGCTTTGTTTGTGAGGGCTTAATATTTGTCATTTTCATATACCATCAATAAAGCATTGGACGTTTCTTGTATTACAAATTTTACGCTCCTCGTCTTTCTTTTCTATCTTGCACTTTATCAAAACAGCTATTGTCTTACACACACTCACATATCATAATGCAGATCCACATCCACTCTGGATCCCACTGATAACGAATCTGCTACTGCCAGTTATGACTTTGAAAATCCGATCAAACAAGCTGAGGACGAAGGTGAGGATGATTGTGAGGTGCCTGGGGAACTTACTAGACTGTTACTACAGGAAGAGAGGGCCATACATCCTCATGAACAGCCAGTGGAATCAACGAATTTGGGTACAGAAGAAGACAGGAAAGAAGTCAAGATAGGTGCGAATCTAGAGCCTAGTGTCAAGCAGCGGTTGATACAGATGTTACGCGACTATGTGGAGATCTTCTCTTGGTATTATGAAGATATGCCTGGTTTAGACGCCGATATTGTGGTACACCACCTGCCAACTAAAGAAGACTAGCCTCCGGTAAAGCAGAAGGTTCGCCGTATGCGCCCCGAGATGTCTGAGAAAATCAAAGCTGAGGTCATGAAACAATTTGACGCCGGGTTTCTAGCTGTTACTTCTTACCCACAGTGGATTGCCAACGTTGTTCCTATGCCTAAGAAGGATGGTAAGGTGCGGAAGTGTATGTACTATAGAGATCTGAATAGGGTGAGCCCCAAGGATGATTTCCCACTCCCTCATATCGATGTTCTGGTCGACAACACCACGCAACATAGGATCTTCTCCTTTATGAATGGTTTTTCTGTTTATAATCAGATTAAGATGGCTCCCGAAGACATGGAAAAGACGACCTTTGTTACGTAGTGGGGAACCTTTTGCTACAAGTTCATGCCTTCCGGATTGAAGAATGTTGGGGCAACGTATCAGCGCGCTATGGTCGCTTTGTTTCACGACATGATTCACCATGAGATTGAGGTCTACGTTGATGACATGATTGTAAGGTCCGAGACTGAAGAAGAACATCTTGACCATCTCCAGAAACTATTCGATAGGTTGAAGATGTACAAACTAAGGTTAAATCCGAACAAGTGCACCTTCGGGGTAAGGTCTGGTAAGCTGTTGGGTTTTGTTGTTAGTGATAAAGGTATTCAGGTGGATCCTGCAAAGGTGAAGGCTATACAAGAGATGCCAGCTCCCCGAACAGAAAAAGAAGTCAGAGGCTTTTTGGGACGTCTAAACTACATTGCCCGATTCATTTCACATCTGACTGCTACATGTGAGCCAATCTTCAAGCTGCTGAAGAAAGATTAGGTGGTAAAATGGAATGATGAATGTCATGCCGCTTTCAAAAGGATAAAATAATATCTCTAAGAGCCACCTATTCTAATGCCTCCAGTTGAAGGAAGGCCTTTGATCTTATACTTGACAGTACTGGATAATTCGATGGGGTGTGTGCTGGGGCAGCATGACGAGTCTGGCCGAAAAGAGCATGTTATTTACTACCTTAGCAAAAAGTTTACCGAATGTGAGACTCGATACTCACTGCTTGAAAAAACTTGCTGCGCTTTGGCATGGGCTGCTCGCCGGCTGAGACAGTATATGCTGACTCACACTACCCTATTAATATCAAAGATGGATCCAATCAAGTATATCTTCGAAAAGCCTACCTTGTCCGGAAGAATAGCAAGATGGCAGATAATGTTAACTGAGTATGACATCCAATACACAACCCAAAAGGCAATCAAGGGGAGTGTGTTGGCAGATCATTTGGCGCATCAGGCCGTGGATGATTACCAGTCTATGAATTTTGAGTTTCCGAATGAGAACATCATGTTGGTGACCGACTGTGCAAAACTTGGACCGGATGAAAGACCTGAGGAAGGATCCCGATGGTCTACGTATTTTGACGGAGCTTCAAACGCATTGGGTAATGGCATTGGAGCCGTGATTATATCTCCCGAGGGCAGTCATACTCCGTTCACCGCCCGATTATGTTTTAACTGCACCAACAATATGGCGGAGTATGAAGCATGTATCATGGGCCTTCGAGCAGCTATTGACCTGAGGATTAAATTCTTGAGTGTATTCGGAGATTCCGCTCTAGTGATCAGTCAGATCAAAGGCGAGTGGGATACAAAGCATCCAAATCCTATTCCTTACAAAGAGTACGTGTTGACATTGCTTCCGCACTTTGAGGAGATAACCTTTGAACACTTCCCAAGAGAGGAGAATCAGCTGGCAGACACGCTAGCTACCATGTATTCTATGTTCAAGGTCAGGTGGGACAATGAGGCTCCCCAGATTACCATCGAGAGGTTGGACGAACCCGCACATTGTTGTGACATCGAGATCGAGGAGGTAGCAGATAAACCCTGGTTTCATGAGGTAAAGAGGTATCTTGAGGCTCAAGAGTACCCCGAGGGTGAATCTATTAATGATAATAAGTTTCTGAGGAGATTCACTGCGAAGTTCTTCATCAGTAATGGTATCTGTGATCGGTGGAAATAGAACTGACTATTTTGAAATACTGGTTCGCGAAATGTCGCGGTAAGCAAGAGTCGCCACCGTCTTTTATGTTCTTCAACATGGAAAGGACAAAAGCACAACAAAATTCCTTTTCGAGATGTTTCTCGGTTCGGGAGGTAGATTTATAGAAAGGGAAGGTGTTAGCACCCTTTCTATCCATGGTTATCCACGGGCTCTTAGGTACTTGCTCACTATGTTTTCAAAAATGTTTGCTTTTCTTGTGTTTGTGGGTTTTGAAAAAGTTTGTTTTGAAAACTTCTAGGTAACTCTTGTATCAGTCCTCAAGAGTGTATGAAGTGTTTGTTTGAAAACTTTTTGAAAGTGTAGGTGCGAAAAGTTGTTTTTTGTTTTTGAAAGAGCAAGTACCCAGGAGAAATATACCTACTCTAAGGAATTAAGCTGTGTAAGAATCCTTTAGACAATACTATCCCACTATTGAGAAGTAGGTAGCACCGTCGTTGGAATTATTCAGGTCAATTCGATTATAGGGACATGTGTGGTCACCAAAGCAATAGTAGGACGCCTTAGCGGTAACCCTAATGTCCTAGATCCTTTTTTATCCGAGGAAACCGTTTCGGGGCAACTTATGATCTTTGGACAAGAGGGCGACCTCTAAAACTTCTTATACTCAATGACCACGTTCGAGGCAACCAAGTGAGGCGTACCCTAGGAATGGCATGTTATGGTGAGCTACGGTTGATTTTATTTTTCAGGAAAATCTTGTCATGCATAATTAACAGTTAATAGTTGTGCGGAAAATAAAGTGCGGAAAGTGAATCTACGCTATTACAAGGCGTCGGGTATTTACATCGCCAAAAACATAACCCTTTGGAAAATAAATGTGAGAAATTAAAAGAAAGCGATAAAGGTCCTAATTATCTATTACATTCTCGGAACAGATACATAAATATGACCAAAATAAATATGCGCGAAAAGAAATTAAATCAGGGACGTCCTTAGGGTTTTGACCCTTTTTGAGAAAAGAAAGAAATTTGTCCTTTTTGCATTTAATTCAAATTAAACCTAATAACTAATTAATTAAATAATTACAAGAAAAAGTATTTTTTATGTTTTTTATTGTTTTAATGAAAATAAAATAAAGTCAAAAGTTAGTAAAACCTAATTCTAATTTATTTTAAGTTATTGCAAAAATATTCAATATTAACACTAATTAAACTAAATCAATTTATTAGTATTTATTTACAAAAATAATAATTAATGGTGAAATTAATAAATAATAAAAATAAATAATATTTACGTTTTTAGTTATCTGAATTTATTATGAAAAATAATTATTTGAGTTAATTAAATAATAGTAATAATGATTAATAATAATAATTAGTAAAAGAAAATAAAAAGAAAATTATGAAAGAACCAGGGGGGTGATGGGCCAAATATGGAGGTTTGCTTGGCAATTCTGGCCCATTTGTTGGCCAGTCCGTTTGACTTTTCATGATTGGCTGCATGTTCATTGACCAGGAGTATGATGGTCTTCCAATCCAGGCCTTTGGATCTATGCTGGCAGCCACATGGCACTTGAGATGTGAGAGTGTACGGTGGAATGTTTTGAGAAGCCTTCACATAACCATGTTAAGAAAAATATGAAACAAATATTGGGTGGACCTGGGAATCGAACCCAGGTCCCAATGGTTAACGTCCACCTCACTAGCCACTCAGCCACTTGCCTGCGTTTGTCAATAAGATAAGCAATGAATATAATATATCAAGAATAATAATTATGCTGGACCCAACAAAAATACGCGCGCCATTTGAACTGTCCAATCATGAACCAACACGCAGTCATCTTCTTCGTTTCCCTGTAAAAAGAACAAATAGATAGCGGGGCTTTTTAACCCCCACAACCTGCATCCACGAATAATAGCGATTAGGCGTACGCTAAATATAAATATGGCGCGATGGTCTCAATGCATTTGTCTCGTCCTGACGGTCTCAACCATGGGTCTTAGAGGTCCCAATTTTGCCTGAGTAATAAAGCCCTAATTCAAGAACTCAAGAACCCTAAAACTCGTTAATGGCAATTCACAATTCTGTACATTATAATCCAATTAATTAATACCGATAGCTTTATATGGATGCAAGCAATATAAAACAAACCATAAATCACATCAAATGCTCATGAATCGTGAGTTTCGATTCTGAAAAAAAGTGGACAAACCGTGATTCTGTTTCTTAGGATTCCTTGAGTGTTAGCACTTGATTTTGATTGCAATGTGTCTCTGAGAGTTCCTGCAATATATTAGAAACAAGAAAAAGCTTTGAATCACGTTAAATTATGGAAAACAGTTTTCAAGTTTTTCTTGATTTTTTCAATGTTGCATATGGCTTTCTGCAGCAATTCTCACGTATCATGCATTAGGGTTAGGTTCTGTATATATAATGGACTGAATTTAGGTTAAATCTTTGACCAAAAATCCATGGAATTATGATTCAATATTTGATTGAAAATCAAATATTTTTCAATCTTTTTGATTGAAGAAAGTTGCTAAATTTGGAGTTTTTGACATCCTTGATTGGCACACGAAATCTCCAGCATATGTTGACCACTTTTGCTTCACAAAAAGATTGAGAAATCGTATATTTGAATTTCCTACAATTTAAATTAATTAAATGAATTAAAATCAATTAAAAATCCAATTAATTAATAAAAATAAGAAAATAAATTCAAATAATCCCAATGGGTCGTGCATAGGCCTTGGACAAAGTTTCAAGAAGGAATTTGAGGCCCATTAGCAAAAACATGGTATTTTGAGCAAAGTTGACTTTTGCAAATTCACAAAAATTTCCCAACTTCTCCAATGCATACCTTGCTCAATTTTGATCATATGAACATGTTCTTGGACATTTTGGAAAGGACTTGAAGTCCTCTAACCAATGCCTTTGGTCCCATGTCATTTGGATTCACCAATCTCAAATTATGTCCTTTGACTTAAAGTGCATTTTTGTTGACTTTTGAAATTGACCTATAATGTAGAAATTGATAACTTTTTGTGAGAGCATTTATTGGACTTGGAATGTGAATATGAGTTGTAGGAAATGTCATCCCCTTCAAAATGAGCATTGGATGGGATTTTTCGGATGAACCATGAAAAAGTTATGCCTTGGTCAAGATACAGTTGACTTTTCTGCTGTCCAAAAATAGTAACTTTTGCATCTTTGATGATTTTTGAGCCATGCTTGAGGAATCATGATCAAGACTTGATCAAATGATTATTGTGGACTCAAAATAAGATGTTGACCAAAATGTTTGACTTTTGACTGCAAAATTACCATTTTGCCCCTGCAGTTGTTTGTGAACCAAATAGGACTTTTGACTGTGCAATTTGCCACTGTGAGTCTTGAAACTTGTCATGTAGATGCTTGAAAATGTATATAGATCTATGGGACTTGATTGAGCCATTGAAAACCTCAAATTCATTGAAGGAACCAAAACCCTAATTTTGACTAGCTTAGGAGGCATTTGGACTGTGTAACCCTTGAGAAATCTTGAACCATTTGAGGATGATTCTTGACAAATCTTGGAGAATATGGGAGGGCAAATTTTGGGGTACAACAGTTGCCCCTGTTCAATCTTCTTAGACCTGAGGATATAGATTGGCTTTCGTGCCTTTCGTGATCCGAAGGTGGAAGATGATTGAACACTAAAGTGCCCAGAAATTTGCACTCACATAGTGTAGTATCAGCAATGTGATGGAGGGAATGGGCTTATAGATGCCATTTGGAGAGATGGTGGATAAGAGGATGGGCTTATAGATGCCATCTGGAGATGTGACAGAATCTTGTCGGGAATGGGCTTATAGATGCCATTTGGAAGTGTAATGGATAGTTGTGGAGATGGGCTTAAAGATGCCATCTGAAGGTGTCGATCGCGTAAGAGATTCCTTAGCGAGAACTTGCATACTTTGAGAAAGAAAGATGGTTCCCTGGCTTGTTACAGGGGTTGATCTTCAAACTTTTCATGCAGATATGCCCTGGCTAGATACAGGTATCGAATCTACAATCAATCGCTCACAAATATGCCCTGGCTAGATACAGGTATCGAATATGGAGTTAGTCGTCTACAGATATGCCCTGGCTAGATACAGGTATCGAATCTGGAATTAGTCATCTACAGATATGCCCTGGCTAGATACAGGTATCAAATCTGGAACTTCAAAAGGTTGGGAGAGATAGCTTTCCTGGCTGGATACAGGTGTAGATCCCTTCAGACTCTTCATGCAGATATGCCCTGGCTAGATACAGGTATCGAATCTACAATCAATCGCTCATAGATATGCCCTGGCTAGATACAGGTATCGAATCTGAATTAGTCGTCTACAGATATGCCCTGGCTAGATACAGGCATCGAATCTGGAATTAATCGTCTACAGATATGCCCTGGCTAGATACAGGTATCGAATCTGGAATTAGTCGCCCACAGATATGCCCTGGCTAGATACAGGTATCGAATCTAGAACTGCGAAAGTTGATGGTAATCGTCTTTTGATTGACCTTTTCCTGAAAAGGCAAAACATTAGTTGTATGCAATGTCATGATGTATGAAATGCATGATGTCATGATGTTCTCAAAAATAAATGAGATCGTGTCGTATGCACTTTATCATGTATGTAAGTAGGATGTATGAAATGTGAAATGTCTATGAATGTATTTTCGTATAGGAAAATAAATCCTTGACGAATGCCGGGAGTTTGTTGAATCATGGGCTGATGTTGAAGAGTAGAGTTC
Organism: Vicia faba; assembly: GCA_948472305.1. NCBI lineage: Eukaryota > Viridiplantae > Streptophyta > Magnoliopsida > Fabales > Fabaceae > Vicia > Vicia faba. The sequence continues at coordinate 587,088,183 of OX451736.1, read as the reverse complement.
TTCGTTTCCGCTGGGGATGATGATTGCAAGAATAAACCGGTAGGAGAAGATGACTCCGTTGGGGAATAAACATGGTGAAGAGATTACTCTGCGGGGAATTACTCTGTGGGAAGAGATACTTCGCTGAGGTTTTGATGATAACTCCGCTGGGGATTCCGTTGATAAGCTCCGTTGGGGATGATGAACTCCGTTGGGGATAGGAAGAATATTGCCGAGGACGATCTTTCCATTGTAATTTGCTGAGGATAACCCAGTTATAAGCTCTGGTGGGGGATAACCTTCTGAATAAAGCCGGGGAGATGCTTTTGCACTCTGCAGGGGATAAGTTTCTGGAATCTACTAGGGAGGACGATTCAACTCTCCTGGGGAAACTTTTGGACTGCACTGGGGAAATGGCTCCACTGGGGTGTCTGTATTTCGCCGGGGAACAATCTTATATTAAGACTGTCGGGGATGCTTGTTGAGGAATATCTATATACTCCGCTGGAGAATATTGAGATCTTCTGGGGATACCCAACTTCCTTAGGGCTGACAGTAGCCTAACTCTGCTTGGGGAGAGTGTCGCAGACTTGCTGGGGAATACTGTGCCTTTTTAGGGCTGTTGGGAGACCAACTCTGCTTGGGGAGAGTATTGCTGAATCCTGTCTTACTCTGCAGGGAGTGAAGGTATCTTGGTCATATTCTTAGCTGAATCTACCTTTGTACCTGGCGAGCAAAGCAGCTGTACAGCTTGGACAATTCTTATTGCCCCAGTTTCTGTGGGAGAAGGTACCTGTGGAGGTGCTTGATAATTGCCGATTTGACAAATCTTCTTCTGGTAGGTAGGTGTCGAGATGACGGGACATAGTCGTACGCTTTGATCCCTAACTTTTGCCTGGACCTCCCTTTCGGGTTTTCAGTCCACCGGGATACCCTTTTTTGCCCAAGCTGCCTTTTCAGGTTTTTGACTTGCCGGGTGTACATATTTTTTCATTTTCATCCCTTATTTTTGCCCGAACCCTTTTGGTTCGCTGGGAAGCCCTTATTTTTGCCTAGGCCAGTAGACCTAGCGGGTCTTTGATTATGCGTAGTATTTTTCGACTATGTCCATGCTCTCAGAATGTAGGGAGTTGTCATTGACGGTAGCATTGTGTTGCCATACTACCAGAAGATGTTTGATCGTGCAAGATTTATCACTGGAATTCATGCCCAATGCCCCAAGTGATTCAGGCGGAGATTTGCCCCAGGCTATTTGGCCTTTGAGAGATTCTCTGAACCTTGACTTGACTGCCCCAGATGATGGACGAGGGTCATGTATGCCCCTAGATTGGAAGTGTTTCTTCCACTTGAGATGACCTTTTGTGTTGAGAAGGTTCTTTGTTCACTAGATATTCGTCGTGCGAATTTCTCTGCTGTTGAACAAATAGTCATATGCAAACAATATTATTTTAAGAATGCAAAGCTTATGTCTGTCTTGAATTTTTTGTTTTGAAAATGCAGTTTTCAATAAAACAAGTGAATTTTTTTGTAAAATGTGATGTCAACTCAGGATTTTACAGCAAACCCTACATGAGTCAGGACACCTTTTGTAACAGTATGCTTTCGAACTAACCCATGCTTCAGCTAGGACTTTTAAGGGTTATAACGTGGCCTGGTTCACGGTTTAAGAAACAAAGGATAAAGGCTCAAATTTTATTTGTACCCACCCGTTCTTCGTGATGTTCTTCAAACCTAAACTCAGCTAATCGTGCGTTAGACCTTGTTTGAGTCTTTGCTCTGATATTCCAGTGATGGTTCGGATACTGATAGTTTATTTTGAATAGGCAGTCATTTCTTTTTGTTGAGGGTTTGTAGGACCTCTTTCTTTTTGATTTTATCATCCCTGTCTTTTTGCCTGAACTGTTTCTTTTGTGATTACAGTCAGCGGGATGCCCCAGTTTTTGTAAGTCTCCTTCATAGGTTTTGACTTATTGGGCTTTTGTTTTTGAAAGATAACGACTGCCTGTCTTGTAAATTATAGGGAACCATCACTGTCTTTTGTTTTGGAAGGACTCCTTTGATGCCATTCATTGTGCACCTGGATCAACTGAGAGAACTACCCTGCCCCAGGTTATAATTAAGGGTTTTAATTTTTGTGAAAAGAAAAAATCCAACTTCTTTGGCTCGAAGGGGTTGACGAGGGATTATCTTCCTTATAACTCCACTGTTTAGGATTTGAAACAACGCCTGTACATCGTCAGCGGGGTCTGTTTAAAAGCATACTGTAAAGATCGTGGTATCGTTTTCGTCATCCTCCCTCAAAAGGCTTAGAGTTTTTTAATCGAGAGTTGAACATAAAAAAAATGAAAGCAGTTTTAAGCATAGTGAACATAATTACTTCAAAACAGACACGTGTAATGCATTAATGAAATAACAACGTTTGACATGAATAAAATGTTTGAACAATCAAAGAAAAATACAACTTGAACATTCGAATGAACAAAAGTTTTTTCAATCCTAGCCATGTTTTGGCAAGGGAGTAGTGATCACATTGGGAGTCTCGGGCGCTTCGAACTCGACCTCCTTTGCATCGATTAGGTCCTGAACCTTGTTCCTCAAAGTCCAACAATCATCTGTAGCATGCCCCATGCTGTCAGAATGATAAGCGCAGCGGGCATTGGGATTGTACTTTGGAGAGGTTGTGTTCACTACCTTCAGAGCTTCTTTAACAGTTACCAGATTGGTTGACAGTAGTTGTGGCAATATTTGAGACAGGGTCATACTGAGCCGAGTGTACTGCCTTTTGGGTCTCTCACCCCTTGGTTGGTTGTATTGCTGAGGAGCAGCAGCAGGCGTTGAGATTACCACCGCGTTGACAGCTTGGCAGCGTTCCGGTTTGTTCTGTCTCCTTGAACCATAAACAACACTAGATTCTTTCTTGAAAGGCTTCTTTTCGGTACTCGAGGAGGCACCCTTTTGTATCTTCCCCGACTTGATACCAGCTTCTATCCTCTCACCAGTTAAGATCATATCTGTAAACCCAGCCGAAGAATTCCCAATCAGATGGTTGAAGAACGGACCAGACAGGGTCCCTAGGAACATATCAACGAGCTCACGGTCAGTCAAAGGTGGCTGCACCCTGCCAGCCAGATCTCTCCACTTATGAGCATATTCCTTGAATCCTTCACCCGTCCCTAGTGACATACCCTGGAGTTGGGTACGCGTGGGAGCGAGGTCGGAATTATACTGATACTGCTTATAAAACGCAGTAGCCAAGTCCTCCCAGTTACGAATACTGGCTCCATCCAGCTGATAGAACCATTCGAGTTGAGTCCCTGAAAGACTATCCTGGAAGAAATGGATCCATAAATTCTTGTCTGCAGTATAAGATTGGATCTTCCTTACATATGATCTGAGATGCAGCTTGGGACAGGAAGCCCCGTCGTACTTTGAAAAAGCAGGTGCTTTGAATTTGTGAGGGATCACCACCCTAGAAGATAAACCTAGGTCTCCGAAGTCCAACCCGGGCACATGCTGAATCTCCATAGCACTCAGACGGTCCCCTAGCTGTTTGTACCTGTCCTCAGCAGGTGGGTACTGTTCATCATTGTAATCTGTCTCGTTGTCAAAGTCCACGGGACTAGGAACCCTTCTCTCTTGGGGACTGCCTTTCCCTACCGAGGAAGTAGCCAGATCAGCCTCATTTTACAGTCCATTCCCGAATCTGCGTCCGGTGTTAACAACACAGTCCTCTTCTTCTTCTTCTTCTTCTTCTTCTTCAGAATCAGAGTCTTCAACTCCTGTTGACCCTGGGCTAAGCTCATGACCAGCTCTTGAAACTGGGCATTCTGGGCCTGGAGGGCCTTGATGGCTTGTTCAGTAGTAGGTTCAGAAGACATGATGATTGCTGAAATAAACAGCGAAGAAGATGAGTGACCTGTAGAAAGAGTACCTGTTATGCACATGATGCATGATATGCTATTTATGCAATGCATTCAAGGGTTCGAGAATTCAAATTCGTTGTAGACAAAAAGGAACACACGTTATATTAAGAAATAATCTGTTCAGTACATCAATGCCTCATGGGTTTAATATTACAAAATACTTAATCCCAAAAGATACTGCACATCCTCTTTGGAGCTATGTAAGTGTTGAGAGTCTTTTCCTCATGCAGTAGGCGGGTGAGCTCCAAGACCTTCTTCTCACTGGCATGTAGATTGGCTTCAAGAGAATTCCGCTCTTCCTTGAGTTGGATCCAGCTCGTTTGCATTTCTTCTCAAGATGTTGGCATGTCAGGATATTGAATGGTGTACGGGACCTCTCCTTCCATAACTGGCTCTTTGATCACGGGGAGAACATGAGGATATGGAATCACAAGTTTCTGGGAGCGGGCTCGTACCCACTTGAGATAAGGCTCAAGGGGGATGGAGTTCTTGTGCCCCAGTGTCTTACTATCCACCTTGTTAGGCATCCTCCAAGCTCTGATAAACCTCTGGCGAAGTCCTTGTGTATCATTGTCGAAGTCAAAAACTATGTCAGGAATAAACATGTCATGAGGGCCATCCCTCCAAGCATATCCAAACTGTCTCAAAGCCAGACAGGGGTTGTATGTAATGCCTCCTCTAATTCCAAGTAAAGGAACATTAGGAAATTCTCCGCAATGATCAATGATAGTGACATTTTCTCTGGACCGAGAACACCAATGTATATCAGCATGTGTAAGAGTCATTAATCATTGTGACCATCTCAAACCCCGCTCGTTCTTCAAAAATGATTGTGGAAGGTGCGAAATAAACCACCTTGCCAGGAGAGGAGTGCAGCACATGAGAACACCTCTTTTTCTCATGGTTCGAGTGTAACATGAGTGAAGGATGTCCCCAAGCAATGTAGGTATAGGATTCCTGGACATGAAAATCTTGACAGCATTGATATCTATAAGCTGATCCAGATTCGGGAACAACACCAACCCATAGACAAGGAGTGCCACAACTTCTTCAAAGGCTTGTAGGTCAAGGGAATTCCAACATTCTTGTGCTTTCTCAAACAGGAACTTTGCCAAGAATCCTTTGATACCACTTCTGATTTCCCAATGCCCCTTGATGTCAGATGGTTGCAGACGTAATGCTTTAGCAACCTCTTCCAGCTTGGGTTCCTTTTCCGTACCGTTGTAGGGTAGTTGACTAAGAATAGTAACCTTTAGAAGTTGAGAAAACTCTTCCAAAGTAGGCACCAATTGATAATCCGGGAAAGTAAAACAGTGGTGCAAAGGGTCAAAGAACTGGAAGAGAACTTTTATCATATCTTCTTCAATGTTGGTGCTGACCAAGCTGATGAGTCTACCATGCCTTTCACTGAAGTAAGAGTTTTCGGGAATCCTGGATGTAAGCTCCTTAAGCTGAGGAGGGATCCTTACAAGGTTGAACTGAATTGTCTTTCTACAGAGAGATTCCATATCCTACAAAACAAGAACAAAGATGAAGATTCGAACCCTTGAAGTGGTTAGTAGATGCATATGATGCTGTATGATGTTATGATAAAAACACACCACAAGTATCCACAAAAAGCAAACATGATAAGGCACACAAGTCACACCAGACAACCCTTATAGTTTAGGCCAGCATGAAGTTTAGGTACTACCCTCTTGAAGTTGGTGGGCTCAAAACCTGTCCTATCAAAAGTAACCGGGTTCTAAGGAGCTCAATATCATTGGGTTGTTTTCTATGTTCATTGTTTTGATTTAGCCACTGAACTGGCGATCAAAATATTCCAAGAAAACAACCCTCAATGAGTGTAGTATCGAGTATCTACCAACTTCGGACTGCACCAAAGTCGGTCACCTCACTACCCCTAAAGAGGCCAGGATGGTCAAGTAAGGTTCCTAAGGTCAGTTGATGCTTCACGACACCACGCGAAGGCCCCGTACTCTCCTTGACTTGACTCAAGGGTTACCGGTACTCACCAAAGTGCCACATCAATGTAGCAACTGCTTCAACTGTGTCGGTATACCCCACACAGTTCCCTCACAGTTTGTTTCTACTTCTAGAAGGTATTCTCCAGATCTGGGTTATGATCTATGAAACTCTAAGACAAGCCCACAATATTAAAGCAAACAAAGCAAGCAATTGAAAACAAGAGTGGTCTAATCCTAAGGTACACCTCACTTATTAAGTATATCCCCAGCAGAGTCGCCAATTCTGTGATCGGTGGAAATAGAACTGACTGTTTTGAAATGCTGGTTCGCGAAATGTCGCGGTAAGCAAGAGTCGCCACCGTCTTTTATGTTCTCCAACATGGAAAGGACAAAAGCACAACAAAATTCCTTTTCGAGATGTTTCTCGGTTCGGGAGGTAGATTTATAGAAAGGGAAGGTGTTAGCACCCTTTCTATCCGTGGTTATCCACGGGCTCTTAGGTACTTGCTCACTATGTTTTCAAAAATGTTTGCTTTTCTTGTGTTTGTGGGTTTTGAAAAAGTTTGTTTTGAAAACTTCTAGGTAACTCTTGTATCAGTCCTCAAGAGTGTATGAAGTGTTTGTTTGAAAACTTTTTGAAAGTGTAGGTGCGAAAAGTTGTTTTTTGTTTTTGAAAGAGCAAGTACCCAGGAGAAATCTACCTACTCTAAGGAATTAAGCTGTGTAAGAATCCTTTAGACAGTACTATCCCACTATTGAGAAGTAGGTAGCACCGTCGTTGGAGTTATTTGGGTCAATTCGATTATAGGGACATGTGTGGTCACCAAAGCAATAGTAGGACGCCTTAGCGGTAACCCTAATGTCCTAGATCCTTTTTTATCCGAGGCAACCGTTTCGAGGTAACTTATGATCTTTGGACAAGAGGGCGACCTCTAAAACTTCCTATACTCAATGACCACGTTCGAGGAAACCAAGTGAGGCGTACCCTAGGAGTGGCATGTGCAAATGTATCCATTTTCAGTTATGTTATCTTTTTACATGTTATGGTGAGCTACGGTTGATTTTATTTTTCAGGAAAATCTTGTCATGCATAATTAACAGTTAATAGTTGTGTGGAAAATAAAGTGCGGAAAGTGAATCTACGCTATTACAAGGCGTCGGGTATTTACATAGCCAAAAACATAACCCTTTGGAAAATAAATGCGAGAAATCAAAAGAAAGCGATAAAGGTCCTAATTATCTATTACATTCTCAAAACAGATACATAAATATGACCAAAATAAATATGCGCGAAAAGAAATTAAATCAGGGACGTCCTTAGGGTTTTGACCCTTTTTGAGAAAAGAAAGAAATTTGTCCTTTTTGCATTTAATTCAAATTAAACCTAATAACTAATTAATTAAATAATTACAAGAAAAAGTATTTTTTATGTTTTTTATTGTTTTAATGAAAATAAAATAAAATAAAATAAAGTCAAAAGTTAGTTAAACCTAATTCTAATTTATTTTGGGTTATTGCAAAAATATTCAATATTAGCCCTAATTAAACTAAATCAATTTATTAGTATTTATTTACAAAAATAATAATTAATGGTGAAATTAATAAATAATAAAAATAAATAATATTTACGTTTTTAGTTATCTGAATTTATTATGAAAAATAATTATTTGAGTTAATTAAATAATAGTAATAATGATTAATAATAATAATTAGTAAAAGAAAATAAAAAGAAAATTATGAAAGAACCAGGGGGGTGATGGGCCAAATATGGAGGTTTGCTTGGCAATTCTGGCCCATTTGTTGGCTAGTCCGTTTGACTTTTCCTGATTGGCTGCGTGTTCATTGACCAGGAGTATGATGGTCTTCCAATCCAGGCCTTTGGATCTATGCTGGCAGCCACATGGCACTTGAGATGTGAGAGTGTATGATGGAATGTTTTGAGAAGCCTGCACATAACCATGTTAAGAAAAATATGAAACAAATATTGGGTGGACCTGGGAATCGAACCCAGGTCCCAATGGTTAACGTCCACCTCACTAGCCACTCAGCCACTTGCCTGCGTTTGTCAATAAGATAAGCAATGAATATAATATATCAAGAATAATAATTATGCTGGACCCAACAAAAATACGCGCACCATTTGAATTGTCCAATCATGAACCAACACGCAGTCATCTTCTTCGTTTCCCTGTAAAAAGAACAAATAGATAGCGGGGGTTTTTAACCCCCACAACCTGCATCCACGAATACTAGCGATTAGGCGTATGCTAAATATAAATATGGCGCGATGGTCTCAATGCATTCGTCTCGTCCTGACGGTCTCAACCATGGGTCTTAGAGGTCCCAATTTTACCTGAGTAATAAAGCCCTAATTCAAGAACTCAAGAACCCTAAAACTCGTTAATGGAAATTCACAATTCTGTACATTATAATCCAATTAATTAATACCGATAGCTTTATATGGATGCAAGCAATATAAAACAAACCATAAATCACATCAAATGCTCATGAATCGTGAGTTTCGATTCTGAAAAAAAGTGGACAAACCGTGATTCTGTTTCTTAGGATTCCTTGAGTGTTAGCACTTGATTTTGATTGCAATGTGTCTCTGAGAGTTCCTGCAATATATTAGAAACAAGAAAAAGCTTTGAATCACGTTAAATTATGGAAAACAGTTTTCAAGTTTTTCTTGATTTTTTCAATGTTGCATATGGCTTTCTGCAGCAATTCTCACGTATCATGCATTAGGGTTAGGTTCTGTATATATAATGGACTGAATTTAGGTTAAATCTTTGACCAAAAATCCATGGAATTATGATTCAATATTTGATTGAAAATCAAATATTTTTCAATCTTTTTGATTGAAGAAAGTTGCTAAATTTGGAGTTTTTGACATCCTTGATTGGCACACGAAATCTCCAGCATATGTTGACCACTTTTGCTTCACAAAAAGATTGAGAAATCATATCTTTGAATTTCCTACAATTTAAATTAATTAAATGAATTAAAATCAATTAAAAATCCAATTAATTAATAAAAATAAGAAAATAAATTCAAATAATCTCAATGGGTCGTGCATAGGCCTTGGACAAAGTTTCAAGAAGGAATTTGAGGCCCATTAGCAAAAACATGGTATTTTGAGCAAAGTTGACTTTTGCAAATTCACAAAAATTTCCCAACTTCTCCAATGCATATCTTGCTCAATTTTGATCATATGAACATGTTCTTGGACATTTTGGAAAGGACTTGAAGTCCTCTAACCAATGCCATTGGTCCCATGTCATTTGGATTCACCAATCTCAAATTATGGCCTTTGACTTAAAGTGCATTTTTGTTGACTTTTGAAATTGACCTATAATGTAGAAATTGATAACTTTTTGTGAGAGCATTTATTGGACTTGGAATGTGAATATGAGTTGTAGGAAATGTCACCCCCTTCAAAATGAGCATTGGATGGGATTTTTCGGATGAACCATGAAAAAGTTATGCCTTGGTCAAGATACAGTTGACTTTTCTGCTGTCCAAAAATAGTAACTTTTGCATCTTTGATGATTTTTGAGCCATGCTTGAGGAATCATGATCAAGACTTGATCAAATGATGATTGTGGACTCAAAATAAGATGTTGACCAAAATGTTTGACTTTTGACTGCAAAATTACCATTTTGCCCCTGCAGTTGTTTGTGAACCAAATAGGACTTTTGACTGTGCAATTTGCCACTGTGAGTCTTGAAACTTGTCATGTAGATGCTTGACAATGTATATAGACCTATGGGACTTGATTGAGCCATTGAAAACCTCAAATTCATTGAAGGAACCAAAACCCTAATTTTGACTAGCTTAGGAGGCATTTGGACTATGCAACCCTTGTGAAATCTTGAACCATTTGAGGATGATTCTTGACAAATCTTGGAGAATATGGGAGGGCAAATTTTGGGGTACAACAGTTGCCCCTGTTCAATCTTCTTAGACCTGAGGATATAGATTGGCTTTCGTGCCTTTCGTGATCCGAAGGTGGAAGATGATTGAACACTAAAGTGCCCAGAAATTTGCACTCGCATAGTGTAGTATCAGCAATGTGATGGAGGGAATGGGATTATAGATGCCATTTGGAGAGATGGTGGATAAGAGGATGGGCTTATAGATGCCATCTGGAGATGTGACAGAATCTTGTCGGGAATGGGCTTATAGATGCCATTTGGAAGTGTAATGGATAGTTGTGGAGATGGGCTTAAAGATGCCATCTGAAGGTAATGGATAGTTGTGGAGATGGGCTTTGATTATGCGTAGTATTTTTCGACTATGTCCATGCTCTCAGAATGTAGGGAGTTGTCATTGACGGTAGCATTGTGTTGCCATACTACCAGAAGATGTTTGATCGTGCAAGATTTATCACTGGAATTCATGCCCAATGCCCCAAGTGATTCAGGCGGAGATTTGCCCCAGGCTATTTGGCCTTTGAGAGATTCTCTAAACCTTGACTTGACTGCCCCAGATGATGGACGAGGGTCATGTATGCCCCTAGATTGGAAGTGTTTCTTCCACTTGAGATGACCTTTTGTGTTGAGAAGGTTCTTTGTTCACTAGATATTCGTCGTGCGAATTTCTCTGCTGTTGAACAAATAGTCATATGCAAACAATATTATTTTAAGAATGCAAAGCTTATGTCTGTCTTGAATTTTTTTTTTTTTGAAAATGCAGTTTTCAATAAAACAAGTGAATTTTTTTGTAAAATGTGATGTCAACTCAGGATTTTACAGCAAACCCTACATGAGTCAGGACACCTTTTGTAACAGTATGCTTTCGAACTAACCCATGCTTCAGCTAGGACTTTTAAGGGTTATAACGTGGCCTGGTTCACAGTTTAAGAAACAAAGGATAAAGGCTCAAATTTTATTTGTACCCACCCGTTCTTCGTGATGTTCTTCAAACCTAAACTCAGCTAATCGTGCGTTAGACCTTGTTTGAGTCTTTGCTCTGATATTCCAGTGATGGTTCGGATACTGATAGTTTATTTTGAATAGGCAGTCATTTCTTTTTGTTGAGGGTTTGTAGGACCTCTTTCTTTTTGATTTTATCATCCCTGTCTTTTTGCCTGAACTGTTTCTTTTGTGATTACAGTCAGCGGGATGCCCCAGTTTTTGTAAGTCTCCTTCATAGGTTTTGACTTATTGGGCTTTTGTTTTTGAAAGATAACGACTGTCTGTCTTGACAATTATAGGGAACCATCACTGTCTTTTGTTTTGGAAGGACTCCTTTGATGCCATTCATTGTGCACCTGGATCAACTGAGAGAACTACCCTGCCCCAGGTTATAATTAAGGGTTTTAATTTTTGTGAAAAGAAAAACTCCAACTTCTTTGGCTCGAAGGGGTTGACGAGGGATTATCTTCCTTATAACTCCACTGTTTAGGATTTGAAACAACGCATGTACATCGTCAGCGGGGTCTGTTTAAAAGCATACTGTAAAGATCGTGGTATCGTTTTCGTCATCCTCCCTCAAAAGGCTTAGAGTTTTTTAATCGAGAGTTGAACATAAAAAAAATGAAAGCAGTTTTAAGCATAGTGAACATAATTACTTCAAAACAGACACGTGTAATGCATTAATGAAATAACAACGTTTGACATGAATAAAATGTTTGAACAATCAAAGAAAAATACAACTTGAACATTCGAATGAACAAAAGTTTTTTCAATCCTAGCCATGTTTTGGCAAGGGAACAGTGATCACATTGGGAGTCTCGGGCGCTTCGAACTCGACCTCCTTTGCATCGATTAGGTCCTGAACCTTGTTCCTCAAAGTCCAACAATCATCTGTAGCATGCCCCATGCTGTCATAATGATAAGCGCAGCGGGCATTGGGATTGTACTTTGGAGAGGTTGTGTTCACTACCTTCGGAGCTTCTTTAACAGTTACCAGATTGGTTGACAGTAGTTGTGGCAATATTTGAGACAGGGTCATACTGAGCCGAGTGTACTGCCTTTTGGGTCTCTCACCCCTTGGTTGGTTGTATTGCTGAGGAGCAGCAGCAGGCGTTGAGATTACCACCGCGTTGACAGCTTGGCAGCGTTCCGGTTTGTTCTGTCTCCTTGAACCATAAACAACACTAGATTCTTTCTTGAAAGGCTTCTTTTCGGTACTCGAGGAGGCACCCTTTTGTATCTTCCCCGACTTGATACCAACTTCTATCCTCTCACCAGTTAAGATCATATCTGTAAACCCAGCCGAAGAATTCCCAATCAGATGGTTGAAGAACGGACCAGACAGGGTCCCTAGGAACATATCAACGAGCTCACGGTCAGTCAAAGGTGGCTGCACCCTGCCAGCCAGATCTCTCCACTTCTGAGCATATTCCTTGAATCCTTCACCCGTCCCTAGTGACATACCCTGGAGTTGGGTACGCGTGGGAGCGAGGTCGGAATTATACTGATACTGCTTATAAAACGCAGTAGCCAAGTCCTCCCAGTTACGAATACTGGCTCCATCCAGCTGATAGAACCATTTGAGTTGAGTCCCTGAAAGACTATCCTGGAAGAAATGGATCCATAAATTCTTGTCTGCAGTATAAGGTTGGATCTTCCTTACATATGATCTGAGATGCAGCTTGGGACAGAAAGCCTCGTCGTACTTTGCAAAAGCAGGTGCTTTGAATTTGTGAGGGATCACCACCCTAGAAGATAAACCTAGGTCTCCGAAGTCCAACCCGGGAACATGCTGAATCTCCATAGCACTCAGACGGTCCTCTAGCTGTTTGTACCTGTCCTCAGCAGGTGGGTACTGTTCATCATTGTAATCTGTCTCGTTGTCAAAGTCCACGGGACTAGGAACCCTTCTCTCTTGGGGACTGCCTTTCCCTACCGAGGAAGTAGCCAGATCAGCCTCATTTTACAGTCCATTCCCGAATCTGCGTCCGGTGTTAACAACACAGTCCTCTTCTTCTTCTTCTTCTTCTTCTTCTTCTTCTTCAGAATCAGAGTCTTCAACTCCTGTTGACCCCGGGCTAAGCTCATGACCAGCTCTTGAAACTGGGCATTCTGGGCCTGGAGGGCCTTGATGGCTTGTTCAGTAGTAGGTTCAGAAGACATGATGATTGCTGAAATAAACAGCGAAGAAGATGAGTGACCTGTAGAAAGAGTACCTGTTATGCACATGATGCATGATATGCTATTTATGCAATGCATTCAAGGGTTCGAGAATTCAAATTCATTGTAGACAAAAAGGAACACACGTTATATTAAGAAATAATCTGTTCAGTACATCAATGCCTCATGGGTTTAATATTACAAAATACTTAATCCCAAAAGATACTGCACATCCTCTTTGGAGCTATGTAAGTGTTGAGAGTCTTTTCCTCATGCAGTAGGCGGGTGAGCTCCAAGACCTTCTTCTCACTGGCATGTAGATTGGCTTCAAGAGAATTCTGCTCTTCCTTGAGTTGGATCCAGCTCGTTTGCATTTCTTCTCAAGATGTTGGCATGTCAGGATATTGAATGGTGTACGGGACCTCTCCTTCCATAACTGGCTCTTTGATCACGGGGAGAACATGAGGATATGGCATCACAAGTTTCTGGGAGCGGGCTCGTACCCACTTGAGATAAGGCTCAAGGGGGATGGAGTTCTTGTGCCCCAGTGTCTTACTATCCACCTTGTTAGGCATCCTCCAAGCTCTGATAAACCTCTGGCGAAGTCCTTGCGTATCATTGTCGAAGTCAAAAACTATGTCAGGAATAAACATGTCATGAGGGCCATCCCTCCGAGCATATCCAAACTGTCTCAAAGCCAGACAGGGGTTATATGTAATGCCTCCTCTAATTCCAAGTAAAGGAACATTAGGAAATTCTCCGCAACAATCAATGATAGTGACATTTTCTCTGGACCGAGAACACCAATGTATATCAGCATGTGTAAGAGTCATTAATCGTTGTGACCATCTCAAACCCCGCTCGTTCTTCAAAATTGATTGTGGAAGGTGCGAAATAAACCACCTTGCCAGGAGAGGAGTGCAGCACATGAGAACACCTCTTTTTCTCATGGTTCGAGTGTAACATGAGTGAAGGATGTCCCCAAGCAATGTAGGTATAGGATTCCTGGACATGAAAATCTTGACAGCATTGATATCTATAAGCTGATCCAGATTCGGGAACAACACCAACCCATAGACAAGGAGTGCCACAACTTCTTCAAAGGCTTGTAGGTCAAGGGAATTCCAACATTCTTGTGCTTTCTCAAACAGGAACTTTGCCAAGAATCCTTTGATACCACTTCTGATTTCCCATGCCCCTTGATGTCAGATGGTTGCAGACGTAATGCTTTAGCAACCTCTTCCAGCTTGGGTTCCTTTTCCGTACCGTTGTAGGGTAGTTGACTAAGAATAGTAACCTTCAGAAGTTGAGAAAACTCTTCCAAAGTAGGCACCAATTGATAATCCGGGAAAGTAAAACAGTGGTGCAAAGGGTCAAAGAACTGGAAGAGAACTTTTATCATATCTTCTTCAATGTTGGTGCTGACCAAGCTGATGAGTCTACCATGCCTTTCACTGAAGTAAGAGTTCTCGGGAATCCTGGATGTAAGCTCCTTAAGCTGAGGAGGGATCCTTACAAGGTTGAACTGAATTGTCTTTCTATAGAGAGATTCCATATCCTACAAAACAAGAACAAAGATGAAGATTCGAACCCTTGAAGTGGTTAGTAGATGCATATGATGCTGTATGATGTTATGATAAAAACACACCACAAGTATCCACAAAAAGCAAACATGATAAGGCACACAAGTCACACCAGACAGCCCTTATAGTTTAGGCCAGTATGAAGTTTAGGTACTACCCTCTTGAAGTTGGTGGGCTCAAAACCTGTCCTATCAAAAGTAACCGGGTTCTAAGGAGCTCAATATCATTGGGTTGTTTTCTATGTTCATTGTTTTGATTTAGCCACTGAACTGGCGATCAAAATATTCCAAGAAAACAACCCTCGATGAGTGTAGTATCGAGTATCTACCAACTTCGGACTGCACCAAAGTCGGTCACCTCACTACCCCTAAAGAGGCCAGGATGGTCAAGTAAGGTTCCTAAGGTCAGTTGATGCTTCACGACACCACGCGAAGGCCCCGTACTCTCCTTGACTTGACTCAAGGGTTACCGGTACTCACCAAAGTGCCACATCAATGTAGCAACTGCTTCAACTGTGTCGGTATACCCCACACAGTTCCCTCACAGTTTGTTTCTACTTCTAGAAGGTATTCTCCAGATCCGGGTTATGATCTATGAAACTCCAAGACAAGCCCACAATATTAAAGCAAACAAAGCAAGCAATTGAAAACAAGATTGGTCTAATCCTAAGGTACACCTCACTTATTAAGTATATCCCCAGCAGAGTCGCCAATTCTGTGATCGGTGGAAATAGAACTGACTGTTTTGAAATGCTGGTTCGCGAAATGTCGCGGTAAGCAAGAGTCGCCACCGTCTTTTATGTTCTCCAAAATGGAAAGGACAAAAGCACAACAAAATTCCTTTTCGAGATGTTTCTCGGTTCGGGAGGTAGATTTATAGAAAGGGAAGGTGTTAGCACCCTTTCTATCCGTGGTTATCCACGGGCTCTTAGGTACTTGCTCACTATGTTTTCAAAAATGTTTGCTTTTCTTGTGTTTGTGGGTTTTGAAAAAGTTTGTTTTGAAAACTTCTAGGTAACTCTTGTATCAGTCCTCAAGAGTGTATGAAGTGTTTGTTTGAAAACTTTTTGAAAGTGTAGGTGCGAAAAGTTGTTTTTTGTTTTTGAAAGAGCAAGTACCCAGGAGAAATCTACCTACTCTAAGGAATTAAGCTGTGTAAGAATCCTTTAGACAGTACTATCCCACTATTGAGAAGTAGGTAGCACCGTCGTTGGAGTTATTTGGGTCAATTCGATTATAGGGACATGTGTGGTCACCAAAGCAATAGTAGGACGCCTTAGCGGTAACCCTAATGTCCTAGATCCTTTTTTATCCGAGGCAACCGTTTCGAGGCAACTTATGATCTTTGGACAAGAGGGCGACCTCTAAAACTTCCTATACTCAATGACCACGTTCGAGGAAACCAAGTGAGGCGTACCCTAGGAGTGGCATGTGCAAATGTATCCATTTTCAGTTATGTTATCTTTTTACATGTTATGGTGAGCTACGGTTGATTTTATTTTTCAGGCAAATCTTGTCATGCATAATTAACAGTTAATAGTTGTGTGGAAAATAAAGTGCGGAAAGTGAATCTACGCTATTACAAGGCGTCGGGTATTTACATAGCCAAAAACATAACCCTTTGGAAAATAAATGCGAGAAATCAAAAGAAAGCGATAAAGGTCCTAATTATCTATTACATTCTCAGAACATATACATAAATATGACCAAAATAAATATGCGCGAAAAGAAATTAAATCAGGGACGTCCTTAGGGTTTTGACCCTTTTTGAGAAAAGAAAGAAATTTGTCCTTTTTGCATTTAATTCAAATTAAACCTAATAACTAATTAATTAAATAATTACAAGAAAAAGTATTTTTTATGTTTTTTATTGTTTTAATGAAAATAAAATAAAATAAAATAAAGTCAAAAGTTAGTAAAACCTAATTCTAATTTATTTTGGGTTATTGCAAAAATATTCAATATTAGCCCTAATTAAACTAAATCAATTTATTAGTATTTATTTACAAAAATAATAATTAATGGTGAAATTAATAAATAATAAAAATAAATAATATTTACGTTTTTAGTTATCTGAATTTATTATGAAAAATAATTATTTGAGTTAATTAAATAATAGTAATAATGATTAATAATAATAATTAGTAAAAGAAAATAAAAAGAAAATTATGAAAGAACCAGGGGGGTGATGGGCCAAATATGGAGGTTTGCTTGGCAATTCTGGCCCATTTGTTGGCTAGTCCGTTTGACTTTTCCTGATTGGCTGCGTGTTCATTGACCAGGAGTATGATGGTCTTCCAATCCAGGCCTTTGGATCTATGCTGGCAGCCACATGGCACTTGAGATGTGAGAGTGTATGATGGAATGTTTTGAGAAGCCTGCACATAACCATGTTAAGAAAAATATGAAACAAATATTGGGTGGACCTGGGAATCGAACCCAGGTCCCAATGGTTAACGTCCACCTCACT
The DNA here is from genome assembly GCA_948472305.1 of Vicia faba. NCBI lineage: Eukaryota > Viridiplantae > Streptophyta > Magnoliopsida > Fabales > Fabaceae > Vicia > Vicia faba. The sequence continues at coordinate 587,071,182 of OX451736.1, read as the reverse complement.
AGCCACTCAGCCACTTGCCTGCGTTTGTCAATAAGATAAGCAATGAATATAATATATCAAGAATAATAATTATGCTGGACCCAACAAAAATACGCGCGCCATTTGAATTGTCCAATCATGAACCAACACGCAGTCATCTTCTTCGTTTCCCTGTAAAAAGAACAAATAGATAGCGGGGGTTTTTAACCCCCACAACCTGCATCCACGAATACTAGCGATTAGGCGTATGCTAAATATAAATATGGCGCGATGGTCTCAATGCATTCGTCTCGTCCTGACGGTCTCAACCATGGGTCTTAGAGGTCCCAATTTTACCTGAGTAATAAAGCCCTAATTCAAGAACTCAAGAACCCTAAAACTCGTTAATGGCAATTCACAATTCTGTACATTATAATCCAATTAATTAATACTGATAGCTTTATATGGATGCAAGCAATATAAAACAAACCATAAATCACATCAAATGCTCATGAATCGTGAGTTTCAATTCTGAAAAAAAGTGGACAAACCGTGATTCTGTTTCTTAGGATTCCTTGAGTGTTAGCACTTGATTTTGATTGCAATGTGTCTCTGAGAGTTCCTGCAATATATTAGAAACAAGAAAAAGCTTTGAATCACGTTAAATTATGGAAAACAGTTTTCAAGTTTTTCTTGATTTTTTCAATGTTGCATATGGCTTTCTGCAGCAATTCTCACGTATCATGCATTAGGGTTAGGTTCTGTATATATAATGGACTGAATTTAGGTTAAATCTTTGACCAAAAATCCATGGAATTATGATTCAATATTTGATTGAAAATCAAATATTTTTCAATCTTTTTGATTGAAGAAAGTTGCTAAATTTGGAGTTTTTGACATCCTTGATTGGCACACGAAATCTCCAGCATATGTTGACCACTTTTGCTTCACAAAAAGATTGAGAAATCATATCTTTGAATTTCCTACAATTTAAATTAATTAAATGAATTAAAATCAATTAAAAATCCAATTAATTAATAAAAATAAGAAAATAAATTCAAATAATCCCAATGGGTCGTGCATAGGCCTTGGACAAAGTTTCAAGAAGGAATTTGAGGCCCATTAGCAAAAACATGGTATTTTGAGCAAAGTTGACTTTTGCAAATTCACAAAAATTTCCCAACTTCTCCAATGCATATCTTGCTCAATTTTGATCATATGAACATGTTCTTGGACATTTTGGAAAGGACTTGAAGTCCTCTAACCAATGCCTTTGGTCCCATGTCATTTGGATTCACCAATCTCAAATTATGGCCTTTGACTTAAAGTGCATTTTTGTTGACTTTTGAAATTGACCTATAATGTAGAAATTGATAACTTTTTGTGAGAGCATTTATTGGACTTGGAATGTGAATATGAGTTGTAGGAAATGTCACCCCCTTCAAAATGAGCATTGGATGGGATTTTTCGGATGAACCATGAAAAAGTTATGCCTTGGTCAAGATACAGTTGACTTTTCTGCTGTCCAAAAATAGTAACTTTTGCATCTTTGATGATTTTTGAGCCATGCTTGAGGAATCATGATCAAGACTTGATCAAATGATGATTGTGGACTCAAAATAAGATGTTGACCAAAATGTTTGACTTTTGACTGCAAAATTACCATTTTGCCCCTACAGTTGTTTGTGAACCAAATAGGACTTTTGACTGTGCAATTTGCCACTGTGAGTCTTGAAACTTGTCATGTAGATGCTTGACAATGTATATAGACCTATGGGACTTGATTGAGCCATTGAAAACCTCAAATTCATTGAAGGAACCAAAACCCTAATTTTGACTAGCTTAGGAGGCATTTGGACTGTGCAACCCTTGAGAAATCTTGAACCATTTGAGGATGATTCTTGACAAATCTTGGAGAATATGGGAGGGCAAATTTTGGGGTACAACAGTTGCCCCTGTTCAATCTTCTTAGACCTGAGGATATAGATTGGCTTTCGTGCCTTTCGTGATCCGAAGGTGGAAGATGATTGAACACTAAAGTGCCCAGAAATTTGCACTCGCATAGTGTAGTATCAGCAATGTGATGGAGGGAATGGGATTATAGATGCCATTTGGAGAGATGGTGGATAAGAGGATGGGCTTATAGATGCCATCTGGAGATGTGACAGAATCTTGTCGGGAATGGGCTTATAGATGCCATTTGGAAGTGTAATGGATAGTTGTGGAGATGGGCTTAAAGATGCCATCTGAAGGTAATGGATAGTTGTGGAGATGGGCTTTGATTATGCGTAGTATTTTTCGACTATGTCCATGCTCTCAGAATGTAGGGAGTTGTCATTGACGGTAGCATTGTGTTGCCATACTACCAGAAGATGTTTGATCGTGCAAGATTTATCACTGGAATTCATGCCCAATGCCCCAAGTGATTCAGGCGGAGATTTTCCCCAGGCTATTTGGCCTTTGAGAGATTCTCTAAACCTTGACTTGACTGCCCCAGATGATGGACGAGGGTCATGTATGCCCCTAGATTGGAAGTGTTTCTTCCACTTGAGATGACCTTTTGTGTTGAGAAGGTTCTTTGTTCACTAGATATTCGTCGTGCGAATTTCTCTGCTGTTGAACAAATAGTCATATGCAAACAATATTATTTTAAGAATGCAAAGCTTATGTCTGTCTTGAATTTTTTTTTTTTTGAAAATGCAGTTTTCAATAAAACAAGTGAATTTTTTTGTAAAATGTGATGTCAACTCAGGATTTTACAGCAAACCCTACATGAGTCAGGACACCTTTTGTAACAGTATGCTTTCGAACTAACCCATGCTTCAGCTAGGACTTTTAAGGGTTATAACGTGGCCTGGTTCACGGTTTAAGAAACAAAGGATAAAGGCTCAAATTTTATTTGTACCCACCCGTTCTTCGTGATGTTCTTCAAACCTAAACTCAGCTAATCGTGCGTTAGACCTTGTTTGAGTCTTTGCTCTGATATTCCAGTGATGGTTCGGATACTGATAGTTTATTTTGAATAGGCAGTCATTTCTTTTTGTTGAGGGTTTGTAGGACCTCTTTCTTTTTGATTTTATCATCCCTGTCTTTTTGCCTGAACTGTTTATTTTGTGATTATAGTCAGCGGGATGCCCCAGTTTTTGTAAGTCTCCTTCATAGGTTTTGACTTATTGGGCTTTTGTTTTTGAAAGATAACGACTGCCTGTCTTGACAATTATAGGGAACCATCACTGTCTTTTGTTTTGGAAGGACTCCTTTGATGCCATTCATTGTGCACCTGGATCAACTGAGAGAACTACCCTGCCCCAGGTTATAATTAAGGGTTTTAATTTTTGTGAAAAGAAAAACTCCAACTTCTTTGGCTCGAAGGGGTTGACGAGGGATTATCTTCCTTATAACTCCACTGTTTAGGATTTGAAACAACGCCTGTACATCGTCAGCGGGGTCTGTTTAAAAGCATACTGTAAAGATCGTGGTATCGTTTTCGTCATCCTCCCTCAAAAGGCTTAGAGTTTTTTAATCGAGAGTTGAACATAAAAAAAATGAAAGCAGTTTTAAGCATAGTGAACATAATTACTTCAAAACAGACACGTGTAATGCATTAATGAAATAACAACGTTTGACATGAATAAAATGTTTGAACAATCAAAGAAAAATACAACTTGAACATTCGAATGAACAAAAGTATTTTCAATCCTAGCCATGTTTTGGCAAGGGAACAGTGATCACATTGGGAGTCTCGGGCGCTTCGAACTCGACCTCCTTTGCATCGATTAGGTCCTGAACCTTGTTCGTCAAAGTCCAACAATCATCTGTAGCATGCCCCATGCTGTCAGAATGATAAGCGCAGCGGGCATTGGGATTGTACTTTGGAGAGGTTGTGTTCACTACCTTCGGAGCTTCTTTAACAGTTACCAGATTGGTTGACAGTAGTTGTGGCAATATTTGAGACAGGGTCATACTGAGCCGAGTGTACTGCCTTTTGGGTCTCTCACCCTTTGGTTGGTTGTATTGCTGAGGAGCAGCAGCAGGCGTTGAGATTACCACCGCGTTGACAGCTTGGCAGCGTTCCGGTTTGTTCTGTCTCCTTGAACCATAAACAACACTAGATTCTTTCTTGAAAGGCCTCTTTTCGGTACTCGAGGAGGCACCCTTTTGTATCTTCCCCGACTTGATACCAGCTTCTATCCTCTCACCAGTTAAGATCATATCTGTAAACCCAGCCGAAGAATTCCCAATCAGATGGTTGAAGAACGGACCAGACAGGGTCCCTAGGAACATATCAACGAGCTCACGGTCAGTCAAAGGTGGCTGCACCCTGCCAGCCAGATCTCTCCACTTCTGAGCATATTCCTTGAATCCTTCACCCGTCCCTAGTGACATACCCTGGAGTTGGGTACGCGTGGGAGCGAGGTCGGAATTATACTGATACTGCTTATAAAACGCAGTAGCCAAGTCCTCCCAGTTACGAATACTGGCTCCATCCAACTGATAGAACCATTCGAGTTGAGTCCCTGAAAGACTATCCTGGAAGAAATGGATCCATAAATTCTTGTCTGCAGTATAAGGTTGGATCTTCCTTACATATGATCTGAGATGCAGCTTGGGACAGAAAGCCCCTTCGTACTTTGCAAAAGCAGGTGCTTTGAATTTGTGAGGGATCACCACCCTAGAAGATAAACCTAGGTCTCCGAAGTCCAACCCGGGCACATGCTGAATCTCCATAGCACTCAGACGGTCCTCTAGTTGTTTGTACCTGTCCTCAGCAGGTGGGTACTGTTCATCATTGTAATCTGTCTCGTTGTCAAAGTCCACGGGACTAGGAACCCTTCTCTCTTGGGGACTGCCTTTCCCTACCGAGGAAGTAGCCAGATCAGCCTCATTTTACAGTCCATTCCCGAATCTGCGTCCGGTGTTAACAACACAGTCCTCTTCTTCTTCTTCTTCTTCTTCTTCTTCTTCTTCTTCTTCAGAATCAGAGTCTTCAACTCCTGTTGACCCTGGGCTAAGCTCATGACCAGCTCTTGAAACTGGGCATTCTGGGCCTGGAGGGCCTTGATGGCTTGTTCAGTAGTAGGTTCAGAAGACATGATGATTGCTGAAATAAACAGCGAAGAAGATGAGTGACCTGTAGAAAGAGTACCTGTTATGCACATGATGCATGATATGCTATTTATGCAATGCATTCAAGGGTTCGAGAATTCAAATTCGTTGTAGACAAAAAGGAACACACGTTATATTAAGAAATAATCTGTTCAGTACATCAATGCCTCATGGGTTTAATATTACAAAATACTTAATCCCAAAAGATACTGCACATCCTCTTTGGAGCTATGTAAGTGTTGAGAGTCTTTTCCTCATGCAGTAGGCGGGTGAGCTCCAAGACCTTCTTCTCACTGGCATGTAGATTGGCTTCAAGAGAATTCCGCTCTTCCTTGAGTTGGATCCAGCTCGTTTGCATTTCTTCTCAAGATGTTGGCATGTCAGGATATTGAATGGTGTACGGGACCTCTCCTTCCATAACTGGCTCTTTGATCACGGGGAGAACATGAGGATATGGCATCACAAGTTTCTGGGAGCGGGCTCGTACCCACTTGAGATAAGGCTCAAGGGGGATGGAGTTCTTGTGCCCCAGTGTCTTACTATCCACCTTGTTAGGCATCCTCCAAGCTCTGATAAACCTCTGGCGAAGTCCTTGCGTATCATTGTCGAAGTCAAAAACTATGTCAGGAATAAACATGTCATGAGGGCCATCCCTCCGAGCATATCCAAACTGTCTCAAAGCCAGACAGGGGTTGTATGTAATGCCTCCTCTAATTCCAAGTAAAGGAACATTAGGAAATTCTCCGCAACGATCAATGATAGTGACATTTTCTCTGGACCGAGAACACCAATGTATATCAGCATGTGTAAGAGTCATTAATCGTTGTGACCATCTCAAACCCCACTCGTTCTTCAAAACTGATTGTGGAAGGTGCGAAATAAACCACCTTGCCAGGAGAGGAGTGAAGCACATGAGAACACCTCTTTTTCTCATGGTTCGAGTGTAACATGAGTGAAGGATGTCCCCAAGCAATGTAGGTATAGGATTCCTGGACATGAAAATCTTGACAGCATTGATATCTATAAGCTGATCCAGATTCGGGAACAACACCAACCCATAGACAAGGAGTGCCACAACTTCTTCAAAGGCTTGTAGGTCAAGGGAATTCCAACATTCTTGTGCTTTCTCAAACAAGAACTTTGCCAAGAATCCTTTGATACCACTTCTGATTTCCCAATGCCCCTTGATGTCAGATGGTTGCAGACGTAATGCTTTAGCAACCTCTTCCAGCTTGGGTTCCTTTTCCGTACCGTTGTAGGGTAGTTGACTAAGAATAGTAACCTTCAGAAGTTGAGAAAACTCTTCCAAAGTAGGCACCAATTGATAATCCGGGAAAGTAAAACAGTGGTGCAAAGGGTCAAAGAACTGGAAGAGAACTTTTATCATATCTTCTTCAATGTTGGTGCTGACCAAGCTGATGAGTCTACCATTCCTTTCACTGAAGTAAGAGTTCTCGGGAATCCTGGATGTAAGCTCCTTAAGCTGAGGAGGGATCCTTACAAGGTTGACCTGAATTGTCTTTCTACAGAGAGATTCCATATCCTACAAAACAAGAACAAAGATGAAGATTCTAACCCTTGAAGTGGTTAGTAGATGCATATGATGCTGTATGATGTTATGATAAAAACACACCACAAGTATCCACAAAAAGCAAACATGATAAGGCACACAAGTCACACCAGACAGCCCTTATAGTTTAGGCCAGCATGAAGTTTAGGTACTACCCTCTTGAAGTTGGTGGGCTCAAAACCTGTCCTATCAAAAGTAACCGGGTTCTAAGGAGCTCAATATCATTGGGTTGTTTTCTATGTTCATTGTTTTGATTTAGCCACTGAACTGGCGATCAAAATATTCCAAGAAAACAACCCTCAATGAGTGTAGTATCGAGTATCTACCAACTTCGGACTGCACCAAAGTCGGTCACCTCACTACCCCTAAAGAGGCCAGGATGGTCAAGTAAGGTTCCTAAGGTCAGTTGATGCTTCACGACACCACGCGAAGGCCCCGTACTCTCCTTGACTTGACTCAAGGGTTACCGGTACTCACCAAAGTGCCACATCAATGTAGCAACTGCTTCAACTGTGTCGGTATACCCCACACAGTTCCCTCACAGTTTGTTTCTACTTCTAGAAGGTATTCTCCAGATCCGGGTTATGATCTATGAAACTCCAAGACAAGCCCACAATATTAAAGCAAACAAAGCAAGCAATTGAAAACAAGAGTGGTCTAATCCTAAGGTACACCTCACTTATTAAGTATATCCCCAGCAGAGTCGCCAATTCTGTGATCGGTGGAAATAGAACTGACTGTTTTGAAATGCTGGTTCGCGAAATGTCGCGGTAAGCAAGAGTCGCCACCGTCTTTTATGTTCTCCAACATGGAAAGGACAAAAGCACAACAAAATTCCTTTTCGAGATGTTTCTCGGTTCGGGAGGTAGATTTATAGAAAGGGAAGGTGTTAGCACCCTTTCTATCCGTGGTTATCCACGGGCTCTTAGGTACTTGCTCACTATGTTTTCAAAAATGTTTGCTTTTCTTGTGTTTGTGGGTTTTGAAAAAGTTTGTTTTGAAAACTTCTAGGTAACTCTTGTATCAGTCCTCAAGAGTGTATGAAGTGTTTGTTTGAAAACTTTTTGAAAGTGTAGGTGCGAAAAGTTGTTTTTTGTTTTTGAAAGAGCAAGTACCCAGGAGAAATCTACCTACTCTAAGGAATTAAGCTGTGTAAGAATCCTTTAGACAGTACTATCCCACTATTGAGAAGTAGGTAGCACCGTCGTTGGAGTTATTTGGGTCAATTCGATTATAGGGACATGTGTGGTCACCAAAGCAATAGTAGGACGCCTTAGCGGTAACCCTAATGTCCTAGATCCTTTTTTATCCGAGGCAACCGTTTCGAGGCAACTTATGATCTTTGGACAAGAGGGCGACCTCTAAAACTTCCTATACTCAATGACCACGTTCGAGGAAACCAAGTGAGGCGTACCCTAGGAGTGGCATGTGCAAATGTATCCATTTTCAGTTATGTTATCTTTGTACATGTTATGGTGAGCTACGGTTGATTTTATTTTTCAGGCAAATCTTGTCATGCATAATTAACAGTTAATAGTTGTGCGGAAAATAAAGTGCGGAAAGTGAATCTACGCTATTACAAGGCGTCGGGTATTTACATAGCCAAAAACATAACCCTTTGGAAAATAAATGCGAGAAATCAAAAGAAAGCGATAAAGGTCCTAATTATCTATTACATTCTCAGAACAGATACATAAATATGACCAAAATAAATATGCGCGAAAAGAAATTAAATCAGGGACGTCCTTAGGGTTTTGACCCTTTTTGAGAAAAGAAAGAAATTTGTCCTTTTTGCATTTAATTCAAATTAAACCTAATAACTAATTAATTAAATAATTACAAGAAAAAGTATTTTTTATGTTTTTTATTGTTTTAATGAAAATAAAATAAAATAAAATAAAGTCAAAAGTTAGTAAAACCTAATTCTAATTTATTTTGGGTTATTGCAAAAATATTCAATATTAGCCCTAATTAAACTAAATCAATTTATTAGTATTTATTTACAAAAATAATAATTAATGGTGAAATTAATAAATAATAAAAATAAATAATATTTACGTTTTTAGTTATCTGAATTTATTATGAAAAATAATTATTTGAGTTAATTAAATAATAGTAATAATGATTAATAATAATAATTAGTAAAAGAAAATAAAAAGAAAATTATGAAAGAACCAGGGGGGTGATGGGCCAAATATGGAGGTTTGCTTGGCAATTTTGGCCCATTTGTTGGCTAGTCCGTTTGACTTTTCCTGATTGGCTGCGTGTTCATTGACCAGGAGTATGATGGTCTTCCAATCCAGGCCTTTGGATCTATGCTGGCAGCCACATGGCACTTGAGATGTGAGAGTGTATGATGGAATGTTTTGAGAAGCCTGCACATAACCATGTTAAGAAAAATATGAAACAAATATTGGGTGGACCTGGGAATCGAACCCAGGTCCCAATGGTTAACGTCCACCTCACTAGCCACTCAGCCACTTGCATGCATTTGTCAATAAGATAAGCAATGAATATAATATATCAAGAATAATAATTATGCTGGACCCAACAAAAATACGCGCGCCATTTGAATTGTCCAATCATGAACCAACACGCAGTCATCTTCTTCGTTTCCCTGTAAAAAGAACAAATAGATAGCGGGGGTTTTTAACCCCCACAACCTGCATCCACGAATACTAGCGATTAGGCGTATGCTAAATATAAATATGGCGCGATGGTCTCAATGCATTCGTCTCGTCCTGACGGTCTCAACCATGGGTCTTAGAGGTCCCAATTTTGCCTGAGTAATAAAGCCCTAATTCAAGAACTCAAGAACCCTAAAACTCGTTAATGGCAATTCACAATTCTGTACATTATAATCCAATTAATTAATACCGATAGCTTTATATGGATGCAAGCAATATAAAACAAACCATAAATCACATCAAATGCTCATGAATCGTGAGTTTCGATTCTGAAAAAAAGTGGACAAACCGTGATTCTGTTTCTTAGGATTCCTTGAGTGTTAGCACTTGATTTTGATTGCAATGTGTCTCTGAGAGTTCCTGCAATATATTAGAAACAAGAAAAAGCTTTGAATCACGTTAAATTATGGAAAACAGTTTTCAAGTTTTTCTTGATTTTTTCAATGTTGCATATGGCTTTCTGCAGCAATTCTCACGTATCATGCATTAGGGTTAGGTTCTGTATATATAATGGACTGAATTTAGGTTAAATCTTTGACCAAAAATCCATGGAATTATGATTCAATATTTGATTGAAAATCAAATATTTTTCAATCTTTTTGATTGAAGAAAGTTGCTAAATTTGGAGTTTTTGACATCCTTGATTGGCACACGAAATCTCCAGCATATGTTGACCACTTTTGCTTCACAAAAAGATTGAGAAATCATATCTTTGAATTTCCTACAATTTAAATTAATTAAATGAATTAAAATCAATTAAAAATCCAATTAATTAATAAAAATAAGAAAATAAATTCAAATAATCCCAATGGGTCGTGCATAGGCCTTGGACAAAGTTTCAAGAAGGAATTTGAGGCCCATTAGCAAAAACATGGTATTTTGAGCAAAGTTGACTTTTGCAAATTCACAAAAATTTCCCAACTTCTCCAATGCATATTTTGCTCAATTTTGATCATATGAACATGTTCTTGGACATTTTGGAAAGGACTTGAAGTCCTCTAACCAATGCCTTTGGTCCCATGTCATTTGGATTCACCAATCTCAAATTATGGCCTTTGACTTAAAGTGCATTTTTGTTGACTTTTGAAATTGACCTATAATGTAGAAATTGATAACTTTTTGTGAGAGCTTTTATTGGACTTGGAATGTGAATATGAGTTGTAGGAAATGTCATCCCCTTCAAAATGAGCATTGGATGGGATTTTTTGGATGAACCATGGAAAAGTTATGCCTTGGTCAAGATACAGTTGACTTTTCTACTGTCCAAAAATAGTAACTTTTGCATCTTTGATGATTTTTGAGCCATGCTTGAGGAATCATGATCAAGACTTGATCAAATGATGATTGTGGACTCAAAATAAGATGTTGACCAAAAATTTTGACTTTTGACTGCAAAATTACCATTTTTCCCCTGTAGTTGTTTGTGAACCAAATAGGACTTTTGACTGTGCAATTTGCCACTGTGAGTCTTGAAACTTGTCATATAGATGCTTGACAATGTATATAGACCTATGGGACTTGATTGAGCCATTGAAAACCTCAAATTCATTGAAGGAACCAAAACCCTAATTTTGACTAGCTTATGAGGCATTTGGACTGTGCAACCCTTGAGAAATCTTGAACCATTTGAGGATGATTCTTGACAAATCTTGGAGAATATGGGAGGGAAAATTTTGGGGTACAACAGTGTCCTCTACAAGCGTAACCATGACTCAACCTTACTGTGGTGTGTGGACAAAAGCGAGACAGAAAGGATCATGACAGAATTACATGAATGTACCTTCGGAACTCATTCCAGTGGACATACCATGGCCAAGAAGATCCTACGGGCATGGTACTATTAGTCTACTATGGAAGCCGATTGTTATCAATATTCTCAAACTTGTCATAAGTGCCAAGTCTATGCTGATAAGGTGCATATACCTCCAGGTCCTCTGAATGTCTTGACAGCTCCTTGGCATTTTGCATTGCGGGGCATCGATATGATTGGCGAGATCAGACCTACTGCGTCCAATGTGCATCGTTTCATTCTAGTAGCAATTGATTACTTTACGAAGTGGGTTGAGGCAGCTTCCTTTGCTACAGTAACCAAGAACATCGTGGTGCGGTTCATCCGACACAACTTGATCTGTCGATATGGTGTACCAGAGAGAATCATTACGGATAATGGTACAAATCTCAACAATACAATGATCACTGAGCTCTGCAAACAGTTTAAGATACAGCATCACAACTCTTCTCCTTACCGGCCGAAGATGAATGGGGCTATTGAAGCGACTAATAAGAACATCAAGAAGATTGTGCAGAAGATGACGGTGACATACAAAGACTGGCATGAGATGTTACCGTTCTCTCTTCACGGGTACCGTACCTCAGCACGGACTTCGACAGGGGCAACACCCTACCCTTTGGTGTATGATATGGAGGCGGTCTTACCCATTGAGGTCCAGATACCTTCTCTCCGAATTATGAAGGATGCAGGTATAAGCGAGGATGACTGGATCCAGACCGGCTTGATCAGCTGAACTTAATCGACAAAAAGAGACTTACTGCTATTTGTCATGGTCAGACGTATCAAAAGCGGATGATCAAGGCTTTTAACAAGAAAGTCAGACGACAAGAGTATCAAGTAGGGGATGTGGTGATCAAGCGCATCATATTACCGCAAGGTGATCCTAGGGGCAAATGGACCCCTACGTACGAAGGGCCATTTGTGGTTAAGAACATTTTCTCAGGAGGAGCTATGATTCTAACCACCATGGATGGTGACGACCTTCCTCACCCCGTCAATGTAGACATAGTGAAAAAATACTACGCATAATCAAAGACCCGCTAGGTCGACTGGCCTAGGAAAAAATAAGGGCTTCCCGACAAACCAAAAGGGTTCGGGCAAAAGTAAGGGATGAAAATGAAAAACTATACACCCAGCAAGTTGAAAACCTGAAAAGGCAGCTTGGGCAAAAAAGGGTATCCCGGTGGACTGAAAACCCGAAAGGGCGGTCCAGGAAAAAATTAAGGATTAAAGCATAACACTATGTCTCATTGGATCATCTTGCAACCAGACTTCGGTATCGACTATCAAGCTCGGACGGAACCAATTAATCTGATCTACCTTCAACCAAGTAGCAAAGTGATGAGATGCTCAAAGATATAAAGGCAATAGCAGAGTTGGAACCCAGTGGGATTGTTCACATAGCTGTTTTTCTTTGTTTTACACAAATTGTATAATTTTATCTTTCGACGGCGTTCTCTTACTAGGACGTCAACCTCTTGTACAAAAACGCCTATTTACAGGCCAACTTCAAAATTAATACAATTCATTTTCACAAAGAAATTTCAAATTGTTTTTCTTTTTTCTATTTTGTTTTGCGAGAACGTTCAATGGTTCATGTTTTATATATGCATTTGACAATAATTGCTGCACATAAATATTTACATGCGAAACAAAAGACGATTACTCGTAATATCAGGAACAGGGGCAAACAAGAAATGTCCAAACCTTACAGTTGCTCTGTCCACCAGGTATAGGGATAGACCTAGCTGGAGAATACGACCAAAGGTACATTCACTCCCCGCAGAGCAAAAGGTATCTAAAAACATTGATTCTCCCCAAGCAGAGTTTATCTATCAACAGCACTAGAAGATTATCCCTAGTAGAGTTTATTTCTTCCACAAGCAGAAACTTAATCCCCAACAGGGTTCATTATCGCCAACAACAGTAATTCATCCCCAACCAAGGTTTTTTCTCCAAATCAGCGGATCTTCAGACAGAGTATCTCTTCCCTACAGAGTCATTTTCTTGTCAGTTTATTCTCCAATAGGATTATTCTCACAATCACCTTCGGACGTTATCCCCAGCGAGAACGAAGAATTCAACTCTTTGCATTCTCCAGCAGCAGTCCGGGATTTATTTTCCCCAGTTACAGAATATCATAAAAACACTGCATATCCATACATCATGATATGTGCATACGCATCACACAACACAATCTCATTTATTTTGAGAACATCATTATTCGATACATATCATGCATCATGACATTACATATGACTAACTCTTTACCTTTCAGGGAGAGATACAATCAAATTCTCACAAGTTTTCTCTGGTTCAGTCAAATCAATGCTGAAGATTTATATTCCAGTTCAAGCTATGAAGCCCGGATCCGACCAGATAATATCTTCATTTCTACATCATATTGTGAAGCCCGAAGAACGAACGAATAACAGTATCAAACACCGCGAAGCCTGGAATCGACCAGATAGTGGTTTATCTTTAAGCTATGAAGCCCGGATTCGACCGGATAATAGTTTAATCCCCAGCAAGCCGTGAAGCCTGGATTACGACCGGATAACAGCTCAACAAGTAATTGTGAAGCCTGGATTACGACCAGATAGCAATACAAGTTACTATGAAGCCTGGATTACGACCAGATAGCAGTGCAAGACACCATGAAGCCTAGATTTGACCAGATAGTGGTATATCATAAACACAAGCCGTGAAGCCCGGATTACGACCGGATAACAGCTCAGCAAGCTCTTGCGAAGCCTGGATTATGACCAGATAGCAATACAAGTTACTGTGAAGCCTGGATTACGACCAGATAGCAGTACGAAGACACCATGAAGCCTGGATTACGACCAGATAGTGGTATATCTTAATGCAAGTTATGAAGCCCAGATTCGACCGGATAATATCTTGATTTCTCCAAACACCATGAAGCCTGGATTCGACCAGATAATGGTATGAGACATCGCGAAGCCTGGATTACGACCAGATAGAGGTGAAAGACACTGAAGCCTGGATTACAACCAGATAATAGTAAGGGACACTGTGAAGCTTAGATCACGACCAAATAGCAGTTTACCCGGCCAATTACTATGAAGCCCAGATTTGACCGGATATTAGTAGGCCTAAAAGTCAAATGGAAGCCCGGATGCGACTGGATAACCACTTGATTCCTTCTAAAGCCTGGATCACGACCAGAAAAGAAGTAAGGTATTATGAAGCCTGGATTATGACCAGATAGCAGTACAAGACACCATGAAGCCTGGATTTGACCAGATAATGGTATACAACATCGTGAAGCCTGGATTACGACCAGGTAACAATAAAAGGACTGAAGCCTGGATTATAACCAGATAACAGTAAGGGACACTGCGAAGCTTGGATTCCGACCAAATAGAAGTTTACCTAGACAATTACTAAGAAGCCCGGAGTCGACCGGATATTAGTGTGCCCTAAATTCAAGTTGAAGCCCGGATGCGACCGGATAATAACTTAATTCCTTCTAAAGCCTGGATTACGACCAGATAAGAATTGAGAAATTGCAAAGCCTGGATTACAACCAGATAGCAAGTTTAAATCTCATCTCCCCAGTAAGTCACTGTAAAGCCTGGAGCAAGACCGAATAGCAGTTGATCTTATCACTATGAAGCCTGGATTCGACCAGATAGTAGTTCATTTTCACCTCTTCGACTAAGAGACGATTTCCCAGTAGAATTACGGACGACCGAAGCTCCTAAAATCTAACTTTTTACCAAGACAGAGACCAACATTCCCCATCGTAGTCTTCCTCAACAACATGTTGTTTACCATGGTTATTGGTAAACAACCGCTGATCCTCCAAATGGTTACTTATTTGGTTACTCGCAGGATCGATCAGATTGATCCTAAGACATAGGTTGATTTTGAGGTTTTGATTAAGTTGGATAATGGTTAAATGACAATAAAATAAAGAGGCTTTAAGTAAATTGCATGAAGAAGTGGACTTTGATAAAATAAATGAAGGCTTGAAATAAAGGGCTTCGACAGGAAAAGTAAAGAAGAAAGCAAGTAAAGTTTCTGGAAAAGTAAATGACTTTGATTAATAAAAGTGGTGTTTCACACATACATTCTCAACAATTCTTTCTCACACGCTGGGTACTCGAATCTATATGAGTGACTTTGTATATATTTGTGAACACACGCGAGAAACTGCGTGAACTACTACTATTTATACTAAAACATCCCAAGTAACCGTCGGGCAGTTACACTGCTTCGAGATGACTCCACTTGGCACGTTCTCAGCGTTCGACGCTCCAGATCTTTGCACGTTGCACTTGGTAACCGCTGGAAACCGTTTTCCCTCCAAACGCTTGAATTTCAAACCGTTCCACTCTGAACCATCGAACATCTTCGTCGAGAAGCATCTTCGACGAGAAACACCTTCGACGTCGAAGGCAACCAACTTCTCCCTTGGAAGAAATCTTCTAAGTACATTGCCATCTTTCGATGGGCATTTCGACAGACCCAGCTGGTCGAAAACATCCTTCAGCTTTAATGACTGATATTAGTAAAACAAGGGTGTCGAATTTAGGAGCCAACACATGTATACAGGCTCTCGCAAAGGAATCTCTTATGCGATCGACATTTCTTCTGATGGAATCTTTAAGCCCATCTCCTGTCATCAATCACCAAATGACATCTTTAAGCCCATATTCAGTACGGCGTGCAGTGTGCCAAACGTCTTTTCACGAATCGTCATCATGAAAATTCCCAAAAACGAGGGCGCACGCTGCACCCTTCCATTTCTGCAGAACGGCTACAACAACAAGGAAACGCCACGTGTCCCACTACCTTCTGCAACATTAAATGGCATTTAATGTCCTCGAATTTGGGGATTTCCCCAACTACTATAAATAGCCGTAAGTACCCATTGTGAGACTTTTTACGCTACCTTGCTTTCAGAATTCCTCATTTGCATACAAACTCTTGTCAACTTTGCAAACCCCCTGTTCTTCACTTCGTCTTTAACCTTAGTACCAACAATGGCATCTGGTTCTTTCAACGCTCCTAGCGCCAACACTCCCTCTGGAAATGTCAAACCTAGGATTTTCTCCACCGCTCCCGTAGTGACTCCCACGGGTCAACGAAGGGTCCCTGAGCCTTTGGACATTGCTGTACGTGATGCTTATTCACGCCACCTCATGATTCCGGTTGGATATTCCAACCAAATCTTTGCTATGTCTGGCCCATTATACCCAAGCATTGCTGAGGCCATGAAGATCAAAAGTTACTTTCCGGTACTTGAGAGACTCAAACCGGTTGGATGCTCCAAGAAAGATGCAGAGGATAATGAGGATCCTGCTAAGGAGAAAATCGACCTCCGTTTCTTCAATAAAGGTGTTAGGGCTTTCAGGTCTGGCCCTAGCCTCACTCCTGATTATAGTGCTTGGCTGGAAAAAATGGAGAAACGCCAGGCTTCGATCTGGAAAGACATGGGGATATTCGACCTGGTTATGCTGTCGAAGACAGGTCTTAACTATTCCCCAGAGATGTTGATAGCTTCTTTACTCTTCTGGGATTACACCCATTTCACCTTCCATCTTCCCTGTGGAATGCTGACTCCCACGCTCTTCGACGTGGCCGCCATCACTGGCCTTCGACCCACTGGGGACTACTTCGACCCGGAGGAAATGTCGGAGGATCAGATTGGATTCTCTGCCACAAAACCAACCTACACCACCTTCATCAATCATTACCACGATAAGTCGACAGATGATGTATCGGATGTCGAACATATTGCATTTCTAGCCTTATGGCTGACACGCTTTGTGTTTTTCTCCAAGTCCTTACAGGTGACCAAGAAGATGGTCACTCTCTCCACTCAACTCCACCATGGCCAAAATATCTGTTTGGCAGAATTGATTTTGGCGAGTCTGTATGAGTCGATTAGAAACGGAGCGACTCTTCTGAAGATCATCGAGAACAGAGCCAGTCTGCTGCTTGCTGGACCTTTTTGGCTGCTTCAGCTGTGGCTCAATGCCACCTTCGAGTCTTTCTTGCCTAAGAAGATTCAAATAAATGAGAAGGCTCCAGAAATAGCAAACAGACGCGTCGAAGGCACCAGATTGGCTCTGTTGACTCCAACGGAAGATGGGCTGGAGCTTCAACAAACTTTTACAAACTTCGTCTTGATGTTTGCTAAAAGGAAAGAGTTTGCTTCGACCATGGCTCCGTTTGCTCGACGAAAGGTTGGCCCAGAGTGGTTCACAAGGCCACATCCTAGGACGTCGAGTGGTCCTCAGGTCGACGAACATACAACAGTGTGGGAGGCATTTCTCACACCAAGAATAATGCCCCTGCGATTCAAGAGCTCCAAGACTCACTTGAGTCTAATCGCGTATCAACCAAACCTGGTGTCTCGCCAGTTTGGTATTATCCAAACACTGCCTTCTCCAATTTTTCCCAGGGAGAAGTCTATGTTATACTTCTGCAACAACTACACTGAAGACGTTGCCACTAAGCATATTGGCAGATATGCTGGTCGAACAGTTCTTTCGTTGTTTGACTATCAGCTTAACTTTCTCTGCTCACCATCCTTCGAGGAGTGGTGGAAAAGTTACTACACTGAGGAGTTTTTCGACGAGAAGGACTTCGTGGAAGAACTTCAGAAGTCTTTTGTCCTTGTCTTGGACAAAATAAAGAAATGTAAGTTCATCCTTTCGAATTACTTTGTCTTTCCCTTCCGACTGGTAGCCTGTTAATTATTTTGTCTACTTTCAGTTATTCGAAAGCCTGCAGCCAAGAAGGCTGCAGAGGGCCAACAGGGAGGAGGCCCCTTAACAAAACCTCCACCACCGGTGAAGACTATAGCGCCGGCGAAGACCACAACAAACCAACAGGGGGAAGGCCCTTCGAAAAAGCCTTCTGCATCAGTAACCAGACTTTCATTATTTTTTCTGGCTTTAACTTTCTGACTTTCGATGCAACTGCTAAATCGAACTCCAATTGGTTTTTTAGGCACCTTCGCCCAAGAAACGGCCAGCACTGACGGTCGAATCCGGGAGTGACGAAGAAGATGATTCTCCCCCTGCCCCTCTAAAAAGGCGAAAGCTGAAGAAGGACGCTCCTCTCCCTGAAGCTCGAACAATCAGAATAAAGGTTGCTGGGAGAAAGCCCAGGCCACCTCCAGTAATCATTGAGGAGCCAACAGAGGAGGAATTAAATGTTCTTCTTAATAAACCTGTCGAGAGCGACAATTCCAGCCCTGGGGCTGAAGCTCCTATGCAGGTAATCTCCTCGATCCCTTTTTAACTCAGGTGTCGATACCCACGTTCGATTATGTCTCTTTCGAATTTAGAAGATTCTTCTTCTTCTCTTTTCAGGACACCACTGAAAGCTCAGCACCAAGGACTTCTGGAACATTGGATTCTGCTGAACTCAGCAGGCCACAAGAAAAAGACTTGGCGAACGATGAAGCCAATACTGAAACAAATGAAGCCAATGCTGAGACAGCAGAAAAACCAACAGAAGATCCACAAACAGAAGAGCAACAACCAAAAGAGATTCAGGTGGTGGATCTGTCGGAAGAAAATCGTGACGAAGGGGACCGCGGTGACGCTGGCGAAGAGGATCAAGGTGATGCTGGCAAAGGGAACCATGATGACGCTGGTACTGCCGCAGTCCGAGTCGAAGAGAGTCAAGTCGAGGCAAATGCTACTCAACAGCCTCAAACTCAAGACAACGCTGTTGCAAAGGCTGTCACCTCAACAAAGCATAGGTCGAAAGAAGACTTAGAACTCCTGAAGCAAACTGATCCTGTTGGCTATCTGAATGCCATCATCGAGAGCAAAAGTTCGTCTGATGTTAGTCAGGAGGCTCCTACTCTGTCGGGGAAGTCCACTGAAACTTCTCCTCTCGATGAGGCTTTGACGAAGGTTAAGGCTCGGTTTTTTAAGAAGGACTTGATGAAAGCTTTGGAGGGGGACCCTACTGCTCCATCATACTTGGGGGCTGTTTTGAATGCCGTAGACTTGTTAGCTGTGCCTCCAGAAGTTTCAGGCTTTATCATGGAGTTACACTCCATTATTGATCAAGTCTCAGCAGATTATCGGCGACAAAGGGGCTTTAATAGCCAGCTTGAAGTGTTATATGGAAAAAGCTCTTCTGCATGGACTGCTGTAGCAGAGACAACTTCTCGAATTGTGGAGTTGTCGAAGCAAAAAGCATCTAAACAAGAAGAAGTTGATGCCATCGATCGAGAGAATGCTTCCCTCCAGGCGCAAATCGAAGAAATAGAGGCTAAGATAAATGCCAATACTAAGCGCAAGGAGGAACTTCTCTCGACTGTTCCAGAAACCGAAAGTCAAGCTGAAATCACACAAGGCCTAGAATTTGCTGAGAAAATTCAAGCCTTCGACGATCAAATTGCCAAGCTTGCGCAGGCGAATGCCTTGTGCAACAAAAGATTGGAGCTGCAGCAAACCAAATACATTCGACTCAAGGACTCCATCCCCTTCTGATTGTTTCAGCCCTGTAACCATATATTGTAATATGTATTCGACAATATTGCCATTTTGGCTAATTTATAAAAAATTTCCATTTTGGCCTATTTATGGTTAATTTAGTCGTTACTTGTTATTTATTTTTATCTCTTGGAGTGTAGGTTTATACTTTTTCAAATATTTACCATTTACTCTCAAGAGCCTTTTATCTTCACCTAGCTCTTCGACTTCATAAGCTCCACCAGAAAAAGTCTGGATAACTCTGAATGGTCCTTCCCATTTGGGTGACCATTTTCCCATGCTTCGATCCCTTCGATCCATGGGAAGAATCACCTTCCAGACTAGTTCTCCAGGCGAAAATGCCTTAGGTTTCACCTTTTTATTATAAGAGTCTTCTACTCTTTTCTTCTGAAGCCTGAGTAGCTCAAGAGCGCGCAATCTTTCTTCGTCTAAATCCACTAGTTCGTCTAACATCATATCCCAATAAATTTCAGAGGGAATATCATAATGTCTCTGAACCCTTGCAGATTGAAGACAAATTTCTGCTGGCAACACTGCGTCATGGCCAAAAGTTAGCCTATATGGTGTTGTACCTATGGCTTCTTTTGGAGACGTTCGACAAGCCCACAAAATCTGGTCTAACATTTTATGCCAATTTTTGGGCTTCTTCCCAACATGCTTTTTTATCAAGCCAATCACTACTTTGTTCGCTGCTTCGACTTGACCATTTGCCTGTGCATAATAAGGCGTTTATGTTAGGAGTTTGAAACCTGTTTCTTGAGCGAATTCCTGCATCTTTCGACCGGTGAAAACTGATCCTTGATCAGTTGTTATAGTCTCAGGGATTCCATATCTAAAGATAATGTTCTTTTGAATAAATTCAATGACATTTTCTTGGTCCACATTGACTAAAGGGATAGCTTCGATCCACTTAGTAAAATAATCAATGCCTACCAATATATACTTCTGACTCTTTGATGATGCTGGTCGAATCTCTCCAATGAGGTCCAACGCCCATCCTCTAAAGGGCCAAGGTTTCACTATCGAGTGAAGTTCGCTTGCTGGTACATGTTGGATGCCTGTATGGACTTGACATTCTTGGCAACCTTTAGCGAACTCGACACAATCTTTCAGCATAGTGGGCCAGTATAGTCCTTGTCGAAACAACAACCATTTCATCTTATGGCCTACTTGGTGAGCCCCACATGCTCCAGCGTGCGTAGTCGAAATGGCTATGTATGCCTCAGTTTCACTTAAACATTTTAGCAATACCCCTTCAGGCGTCTTTTTAAATAACTCATTACCCATGAGTACATAACTCAACGCCCTGTACTTTGTTTTTCGTTCTGTCGAAGCTCCTGGATTTTGAAGATAATCCACAATGGGCTTCCTCCAATCTTGTTCTGACAAATTATCTATGAACGAAATTTCGAAGTTACTTTGATCAGCATATCCTAGTCTTGTCGATTCCAAGTCTGTTGGTGATAGACAAGTTGCTTTTATCTTTTCTCGAACTTCGATTGCTCTTTGCAATCTCGTTTTTGAAATCTTGTACCCAGATGCAATTTGTGCCAAGTCGTTGGCTATTTGATTTTCCAATCTGGGTATGTGTCGAATATTGACCATTTCAAATTTTTTCAATAAACGATTTGCTATCACAAAGTACATAATGAGATTTTCTCTTATGCATTTATATTCTTTTGTGACTTGCTTAATGACTAACTCTGAGTCTCCCATTATTTCGACTCGAGTTGCCCCCAATTCCAACAATATTTCAAGGCCAGTAATTAGAGCTTCATACTCAGCCTCATTGTTCGAACAAGAACCTGATATCTTGTACTTGAATGTTGTTGGAATTTTTTCTGGAGAAATAATCAAGACTCCTACTCATGTTCCATCTTTATGGCTGGAACCATGAAGTAGAATTTCCAAGGTTCTATCTCCACATAATTAATATCCTCAACTTGAATTGAGTGGTCGACTATAAAGTCTGCAACCACTTGTCCTTTCACTGCCTTAAGAGGCATAAAGGTCAAGGAGTATTCATTTAATGCTAGTGCCCACTTGCCAATTCGACTGTGCAAGATAGGTTTCGATAACATGTACTTGAAAACATCAAAATGAGACGAAACATACACATCAACTGGTTTTATATATTGCTTGAGTTTTGTACAAGAGAAATACAGACATAGACACAATTTTTCAACTTCACTATATCTAGTTTCTGCATCGTTCAAAACTCTACTAAGATAGTAGATGGGTCTTTCGACTCCATTCTCATCTTCTTGGGCTAACATGCTTCCCAAGGTTTTGTCGGATGCAGCTATGTACAATCTCATACTCCTATTGCTACAAGGAGGCACCAAAATAGGTGGCTTAGTGAGGTACCCTTTGATTTTGTCGAAGGCTTCTTGTTGCTCTTGCCCCCATTCGAACCCCTCTTTATTCAGTCGAAGTAAGGGTGAAAAGGCTTGAGCTTTCCCACTTAGGTTAGATATAAATCTCCTTAAGAAATTTATCTTGCCTAACAGAGATTGCAGTTCCTTCTTATTCGATGGCGCTTTCGCTTCCAGAATAGCCTTCGTCTTGTTCTGGTTGATTTCGATTCTTTTCTTGTGGACAACGAAGCCTAAGAAATCTCCAGCTTTAACACAGAATGCACACTTCAAAGGGTTCATCTTCAGACCATGTTCTCTCATTCTTTCGAATGATTGTCGAAGGTGGTCAATATGATTCTTCCTGGAAACAGATTTTATAACAATGTCATCAATATATACTTGCATAAAAGTGTTAATAAAATCATGGAAGATAGAATTCATTGCTCGCTGGTATGTTGCCCCAGCGTTCTTTAGGCCAAAAGGCATCACTACCCATTCGTAAGTGCCTAGAGCCCCAGGGCATCGAAAAGCTGTTTTCGACACATCCTCTTCAGCAATGAATATTTGATTATATCCTAAATAACCATCGAGCATACTCAGGTATTCATAGCCAGCGGCAGAATCGACTAGCATTTCCGCCACAGGCATAGGATATTCATCTTTGGGCGTAGCAGCATTCAAATCTCTGAAATCTATGCACACCCTCAATGTACCATTTTTCTTAATTACTGGCACAATGTTTGCAATCCATTCGACATACCTTGTAACGCGTATGAATTTGCACTTCAGCAGTCTTTCGACTTCCGTTTTGATCTTCGACAGTATTTCTGGAGCGAAGCGTCTTGGACTTTGCTTGATTGGCTTCTTCCCAGGTTTGATTGGCAACTGAAGTTCTACCAACCCTCTGTCGAGACCAGGCATTTCGTCGTAATCCCATGCAAAACAGTCCTTGAACTCTTTCAACAATTGGATTACTTCCAACCTAAGTTCTGGGTCAATTTTGGCGCTGATGTAAGTTGGCTTCTTCTCTGACCCTTCGCCTAAGTTGATTTCTTCTAAAGGATATTGCGCTAACATTTTAATGTTGTTCGCCAAGGGGTCCTTTTCGAAGCCCAAAGGCTCATCGTCATAGATGGCGTCGAGCCTCTGTTCCTGCATTCCTTCTGGCATGATATCAAGAGGTTCTGGATCGAAATCCTTTCCTGGACCTGCAGCAGATAACTGTTGATCATTGGCCTGTATGGCCATATACTTTACTTCGGCTTCGAGAGCCGTTATCATCTTTGTTTCGGCTACATAAGCCGAAATTCGCTTCAATGATTGTGACTCAGTCATTATCACTTAATTCACTTCCCCAACCAGTTGGTTGGATATTAGTTAACCCACTAAAGTCTATGTGGGACAAGTCTTCTCTGTCCCATTGAAAACCATGCTCTGGGTGCAGGTATATGGAACAAAAAGTATTTGGCGCTGGCGCCAAGTCGAAGTCAGGTGTTGGACATGGCCCTATGTGAGCCAAGTTCTTGTCGAAATCTGCCAGCCCTAGGTGATTCACTTCGCCCAGGTAATAGCTTTGATCTGCCTCTATGTTTTCGACCATCCCGTCTGGACGCCATAGCAGCAGCCTCTGGTGCATTGATGATGGCACAGCTCCAACACCATGAATCCATTCACGGCCCAACAAAAGATTGTAGTTAGGTTTGGCCGATATGACCATAAACATTGTTGGTCGAAGGATAGATCCTACCTTGATATCCAGTTGGATCACTCCCATAGTGGTCCCTATGCCGCCCTCATAGTTCGACAGGACCATGTTGTGAGGCTTGATGTCCTCATCCCTTTTGCCAACTTTCCTTAGCATAAAGTGAGGAATAATGTTGATGGTTGCCCCACAATCCACCAAGATTTTATTCACTGTAGTTTCTTCGAGTTTAGCCCTTATAAATAAAGGCTTGAGGTGATTTTTCATCGCCTCTGTAGGTGGTTCGAAGAACCCATTTTGTTCCTCAGTAGTGCCATTGTCCATGACGAAATAGAACACTGGCCTATGTTTGGCCATTTCTTGCTCCACTTCCCAATCACTTGTTTCGACTTCAACCTGTCGGTTGAACTCTCTGGGCAGCACTGAGACTATATTCACCATGATGTCCAAAGTATCATCAGACTCAGAACCATCTTCGTCCTCAATTTCACCTTGGTTAGGCCAAACTAGCCTATTGGTTACTGGCTCTCTTTCCAGAGGTTTCCTTTGCTTCCATAGAGGAACATTTGAACTGGTTTCTGCCTTTGGTTCATTGGCAGCCTCCCTCTCAGCTTTTCGTCTCCTTTGGTATCTCCTCCATTGAGATCGAGACATGGGATTTTTCCCTTTGTAGTTGCTTGACACTTGTGCAACTTTAGGTGCAGCAACTTGAGGCTCTTTCTTTTGTGTTAAAGATGAACCCCTTGGCACGTCGAAAGAGTGCCATCTCTCCTCGTTTGGCCTCTTTCGACCAGATGTTTTGTACCAGGTATCTACCGGCACATTAGTTGGAGGCCTGAAAGTCAATGGCCTCTTTTCTTGGTTTGAACCTCTTTGGGAGGCACTTCTGGGGTCATGTCGAAGATCAACATTTTCCCTTCTCTTATTTGCTGCTCTTACGCCTTGAATATGCTCAGCAACTTTTTTGTCAAAGATCGAACTGCATCTTAGACACAACATCACTTCTGACTTCTTTTTCTGGCATCTTTGCAGGAAATCTGCCAGATTTTCATTTTCCCGAGGGAAAGCAGTCTTGTTAGCTTGTTCTTGCCTCATGGCCTCCTCTGATGCTTTTGGGTCATAGACTTCGACCATGTTGACATTCATGGTATCTTTGTTGGCAAGAGTCAACTACTTCATTTGAATCTCCAAATCCTCCGTCTGGCCTTGAACTGTGGCCAAGTGAGAACTGGGTTTTGGTCCAGTTTTTTGGGCTTCAACGGTCTCCTGCTTTGGGCTTTCGACCGCTTTCTGAACCGCTTCAATTGTCTTTCTGGATAAATTCCCAGAAAAACTGCCAAAGATTGGCATGTTGATATGGTCCTTTGAGACTTCGACCATTGTGATTCCTGGCCTCTTCGACTGGCTCCTGGATGCCTCGATCACGTTCACCTCTGAAGGCTCAGCATAGTGGGCTTCAGCCTGCAACGAATTAGAGTCGACAGCCATGGGGGTCTTGTCAGCAAACTTCAACCTCCCTTCTTCGATAGCGTCTTGCACAAGATTCCTGAAAAGAAAACATTGAGAAGTTTTATGGCCCAAAAAATTATGATATTTGCAAAAGCCTCTCTTCTTTCTTTGATCAAGAGGAGGCACTTTTACCCCTGGGGGTACTATCATTTGGCCATCTTTTACAAGCAAGTCAAAGATCTCATCACATTTTGTAATGTCAAAACTATAAGTCTTTTTGGGGAACCTATCGTTGGTCCTTTCTGGACCAATGGGATTTTTCCCACTTGAGGGGACTAACAGTTTGCAAGAGTATGGTGGCCCTTGTTTTAGTTCCGCTAAATCGACTTCTCCTTCTTCGACAGTTATAGTATCGTCGAAGGGTTCTGGATCTTCGTCATCCATCTCAACATACGCTATCCTCTCTCTCTTATGAGTTTTCGTTGCCTTTGCCTTTTCAGCTTTAAGGCGTTCTACCTGTCGAACTCTATCGGCCAGTTGGGCCATGTCTCTCAGGTATTGAGTGTCTAACTTCTTCCTAATGGAATAATCTAAACCGCCTGCGGCTATTTTGACTAACTCATGTTCCGGCACTTGTGTAAAACATCTTGCTTTGAGCAACCTAAACCTATTTAGATATTCGTCTATAGGTTCAGTGAAACGTCTCTTTACACTGGCCAATTCTTTCAGGCTTATCTTGGTTTGCCCCATGTAGAATTGCTCGTGGAACAATCTTTCCAACTGGGTCCAATGATGGATCGAATTGGGGGGGGGGGGGGGGGAGAGTTGTAAACCAAGTAAAAGCGTTCTTTGTTAAAGAACTTGGGAAGTACTTAATCCTCAGGTTTTCGTTGTTCGAAATATCTCCTGCTTCGATCAAGTATCTCGCCACATGCTCGACAGTAGATTCTGTCGTGTCCCCAGAGAACTTAGTGAATTTGGGAACTTTACATCTAGGAGGTAAGTCTGTTTGTAACACGTATTCTGACAACGGGGATGTAAAGTTGGGCCTTCGAAAGCCCATGTTCATCCTATTTTGAGTCATGATCCTTTCGATCATGGTTGCCAGATTATTCTCCAGACCCATGTTTTGGTATTGGATATGCTGAACTACTTCGTCAGCATTTTGGTTTCTGTTAACTAACCTTACCTCTGGGGTTACTACCCTAGGTTCCTCGACAGGTTGCTCCAATCGTGCCTTAAAGTTTTCTTCGACAGGCTGTTGGACTTGGTTGATAGTGGTTTCTTTCTCTAAGAATACACCCTGGTTTCCCCTTATTTGCGCCCTTTGGGGCTGTCGAATAGGTTGGGGTACTCCAAAGAAATCAGCCAAACGTGTCATTTGCGCTGTCATCTGCTGATTCGATTGAGTAGTGTTTTGTATTAGAGGGTTCAGCACTGTACTTAAAGTTTGTGCCAACATTTGAACCATATCATGGTTGCTTTCGTCCATTTGTTGCCTCAAGACTGCTGTCGAGGCATTCGTAAGGCCATGTGC
This sequence comes from Vicia faba, assembly GCA_948472305.1. Classification (NCBI taxonomy): domain Eukaryota; kingdom Viridiplantae; phylum Streptophyta; class Magnoliopsida; order Fabales; family Fabaceae; genus Vicia; species Vicia faba. The sequence continues at coordinate 587,044,529 of OX451736.1, read as the reverse complement.
TACTTGGGACGTTCCTCCTAAGAGTTGGGTCCTATTTCTATTCGCCATACCTACTCCAGAACCTTGGAGTGGCGAAGAGGCACTCACTAAAGGGTCTGAAAAAGTGGACGCCGCATTCGTCAGGCTAGCCAAGTCAGAAGTTGGCATGCCATAGAGTGGTTCTCGATTATGACCGCCTGTCATAAATCCTGGGGGAACAAAAGGCCTTGTGCCTAAATTTCCCCTTGGTGGGGGAGTTCCCAAAGGCACTCTAGGGCCTGTGAACGGAGGTAATGGCCCCGTTGTTGTGACCGTTACTGCTGGTGTTGAACCAGCGGTTATCGCCTCACTTACGGTCGGGATAACCATTGCTCCCACATTCGTTTGTGGGATTTCGTTATTGTTTGGCGGATTCGCCATCTCTTCTCTTCTTCTGGCAGTATTGGTATCGTTAGTGTATATTCTACCACTTCTCAATAACATACAACACTCCTCGAAAAAGATGAGATTATGTTTAAAAGGTTAAACTTCAAAAATCAACACACAGTCCCATCACGTGTGCCAATTTGTTTACCGTGGTTATTGGTAAACAACCGCTGATCCTCCAAATGGTTACTTATTTGGTTACTCGCAGGATCGATCAGATTGATCCTAAGACATAGGTTGATTTTGAGGTTTTGATTAAGTTGGATAATGGTTAAATGACAATAAAATAAAGAGGCTTTAAGTAAATTGCATGAAGAAGTGGACTTTGATAAAATAAATGAAGGCTTGAAATAAAGGGCTTCGACAGGAAAAGTAAAGAAGAAAGCAAGTAAAGTTTCTGGAAAAGTAAATGACTTTGATTAATAAAAGTGGTGTTTCACACATACATTCTCAACAATTCTTTCTCACACGCTGGGTACTCGAATCTATATGAGTGACTTTGTATATATTTGTGAACACACGCGAGAAACTGCGTGAACTACTACTATTTATACTAAAACATCCCAAGTAACCGTCGGGCAGTTACACTGCTTCGAGATGACTCCACTTGGCACGTTCTCAGCGTTCGACGCTCCAGATCTTTGCACGTTGCACTTGGTAACCGCTGGAAACCGTTTTCCCTCCAAACGCTTGAATTTCAAACCGTTCCACTCTGAACCATCGAACATCTTCGTCGAGAAGCATCTTCGACGAGAAACACCTTCGACGTCGAAGGCAACCAACTTCTCCCTTGGAAGAAATCTTCTAAGTACATTGCCATCTTTCGATGGGCATTTCGACAGACCCAGCTGGTCGAAAACATCCTTCAGCTTTAATGACTGATATTAGTAAAACAAGGGTGTCGAATTTAGGAGCCAACACATGTATACAGGCTCTCGCAAAGGAATCTCTTATGCGATCGACATTTCTTCTGATGGCATCTTTAAGCCCATCTCCTGTCATCAATCACCAAATGACATCTATAAGCCCATTCCCAGCGTCACAAGGCAAGTACCACTTCATGCGAGTGCAAATTTCTGGGCACTCTGGTGTTCAATCATCTTCCACCTTCGGATCACGAAAGGCAGGCAAGCCAATCTACATCCCCAGGTTTAAGAAGATTGAACAAGGGCAGCTGTTTTACCCCAAAATTTTCCCTCCCATATTTCTCAAAACATTTCAAGAAAGATCCTCAAGGTGCTCAAGGAAGTCCAAGGGTTGACCAGACAAACTCTCTCCTAAGGCAGTCTACCTCAAATTAGGGTTTCATGTTGCATTAAGATACTTGAGCTCAAGGGATCCCAAATGATCACCATTGTCCTAATATTTTCTCGAGATCATCCATGTCAAGTTTTAAGCCTTACAGAGGAAGTTTGCTCAGTCAATTGCTCAAAGGCCTGAAAATCGACTGTGCTAGGGCAAAAGTCAATTGTGGCCCACATACAGTCAAACCTCAAGATTTTTGGGCAACATCCTAATTTTTAAATATTATTCATCATTTGATCAATGGTTGATCATGATTCATCAAGGATTGCTCACAATTCATCAAAACCCAAAAGTTGTTAAATTAGGGTTTTGTAGGAAAAGTCAACTCAACTTTGACCAAGCATAACTTTCTCATACTTTATGAGAAACGACCCATACAAAGCTAATTTTGAAGAGGATGCAATCCCCTACAATTCATCTTCAGCTCCCAAGTTCAAAATATACACTCACAAGAAGTTATGATATTGGACATTATAGGCCATTTTGAAAAGTCAACAAAAACACATTTTTTGTCAAAGCTTCATATGTGAACATGGAAGACTAAATTGAGATGAGACTAAAAGTATTTCTTAGAGGACATCTCAATATTTCTAAAAAGTCCAAGAACACCTTCAAAGAGTCAAAATTGAAGAAGTTGTGCATTGGTAAAGTTGACCCTTTTTGCAAAATTGCCAAAAGTTAAAGTGCCTCAAATTGCAATTTTTGTCAAATGGCCCCAACTTTTTGCACTTGTTTTGAGTTTCCAACATGGTCCACGAGCCCTAACTCTTCCCACTTGCCTTTATTTTATTTTTTCCATTTATTTTGATTTTTTATTTCAATTAAATAAAATTAAATCAAATTAAATCATGAAAATATCAAAATCATTTAAATCTTGAGATTTGGTGCATATTTCAGGTCTCTTATACATCTAGCAAGGGGATCAAATCTTACAAGGCATGGTTGTGCATAAAAAGATTGGTTTTTGGCTTATTTTGGAAAGATTTTTATGAAAATTAAATCATGAGATGTTACCGTTCTCTCTTCACGGGTACCGTACCTCAGCACGGACTTCGACAGGGGCAACACCCTACCCTTTGGTGTATGATATGGAGGCGGTCTTACCCATTGAGGTCCAGATACCTTCTCTCTGAATTATGAAGGATGCAGGTATAAGCGAGGATAACTGGATCCAGACCGGCTTGATCAGCTGAACTTAATCGACAAAAAGAGACTTACTGCTATTTGTCATGGTCAGACGTATCAAAAGCGGATGATCAAAGCTTTTAACAAGAAAGTCAGACGACAAGAGTATCAAGTAGGGGATGTGGTGATCAAGCGCATCATATTACCGCAAGGTGATCCTAGGGGCAAATGGACCCCTACGTACGAAGGGCCATTTGTGGTTAAGAACATTTTCTCAGGAGGAGCTATGATTCTAACCACCATGGATGGTGACGACCTTCCTCACCCCGTCAATGTAGACATAGTGAAAAAATACTACGCATAATCAAAGACCCGCTAGGTCGACTGGCCTAGGAAAAAATAAGGGCTTCCCGACAAACCAAAAGGGTTCGGGCAAAAGTAAGGGATGAAAATGAAAAACTATACACCCAGCAAGTTGAAAACCTGAAAAGGCAGCTTGGGCAAAAAAGGGTATCCCGGTGGACTGAAAACCCGAAAGGGCGGTCCAGGAAAAAATTAAGGATTAAAGCATAACACTATGTCTCATTGGATCATCTTGCAACCAGACTTCGGTATCGACTATCAAGCTCGGACGGAACCAATTAATCTGATCTACCTTCAACCAAGTAGCAAAGTGATGAGATGCTCAAAGATATAAAGGCAATAGCAGAGTTGGAACCCAGTGGGATTGTTCACATAGCTGTTTTTCTTTGTTTTACACAAATTGTATAATTTTATCTTTCGACGGCGTTCTCTTACTAGGACGTCAACCTCTTGTACAAAAACGCCTATTTACAGGCCAACTTCAAAATTAATACAATTCATTTTCACAAAGAAATTTCAAATTGTTTTTCTTTTTTCTATTTTGTTTTGCGAGAACGTTCAATGGTTCATGTTTTATATATGCATTTGACAATAATTGCTGCACATAAATATTTACATGCGAAACAAAAGACGATTACTCGTAATATCAGGAACAGGGGCAAACAAGAAATGTCCAAACCTTACAGTTGCTCTGTCCACCAGGTATAGGGATAGACCTAGCTGGAGAATACGACCAAAGGTACATTCACTCCCCGTAGAGCAAAAGGTATCTAAAAACATTGATTCTCCCCAAGCAGAGTTTATCTATCAACAGCACTAGAAGATTATCCCTAGTAGAGTTTATTTCTTCCACAAGCAGAAACTTAATCCCCAACAGGGTTCATTATCGCCAACAACAGTAATTCATCCCCAACCAAGGTTTTTTCTCCAAATCAGCGGATCTTCAGACAGAGTATCTCTTCCCTACAGAGTCATTTTCTTGTCAGTTTATTCTCCAATAGGATTATTCTCACAATCACCTTCGGACGTTATCCCCAGCGAGAACGAAGAATTCAACTCTTTGCATTCTCCAGCAGCAGTCCGGGATTTATTTTCCCCAGTTACAGAATATCATAAAAACACTGCATATCCATACATCATGATATGTGCATACGCATCACACAACACAATCTCATTTATTTTGAGAACATCATTATTCGATACATATCATGCATCATGACATTACATATGACTAACTCTTTACCTTTCAGGGAGAGATACAATCAAATTCTCACAAGTTTTCTCTGGTTCAGTCAAATCAATGCTGAAGATTTATATTCCAGTTCAAGCTATGAAGCCCGGATCCGACCGGATAATATCTTCATTTCTACATCATATTGTGAAGCCCGAAGAACGACCGAATAACAATATCAAACACCGCGAAGCCTGGAATCGACCAGATAGTGGTTTATCTTTAAGCTATGAAGCCCAGATTCGACCGGATAATAGTTTAATCCCCAGCAAGCCGTGAAGCCTGGATTACAACCGGATAACAGCTCAACAAGTAATTTTGAAGCCTGGATTACGACCAGATAGCAATACAAGTTACTATGAAGCCTGGATTACGACCAGATAGCAGTGCAAGACACCATGAAGCCTAGATTTGACCAGATAGTGGTATATCATAAACACAAGCCGTGAAGCCCGGATTACGACCGGATAACAGCTCAGCAAGCTCTTGCGAAGCCTGGATTATGACCAGATAGCAATACAAGTTACTGTGAAGCCTGGATTACGACCAGATAGCAGTACGAAGACACCATGAAGCCTGGATTACGACCAGATAGTGGTATATCTTAATGCAAGTTATGAAGCCCAGATTCGACCGGATAATATCTTGATTTCTCCAAACACCATGAAGCCTGGATTCGACCAGATAATGGTATGAGACATCGCGAAGCCTGGATTACGACCAGATAGAGGTGAAAGACACTGAAGCCTGGATTACAACCAGATAACAGTAAGGGACACTGTGAAGCTTAGATCACGACCAAATAGCAGTTTACCCGGCCAATTACTATGAAGCCCAGATTTGACCGGATATTAGTAGGCCTAAAAGTCAAATGGAAGCCCGGATGCGACTGGATAACCACTTGATTCCTTCTAAAGCCTGGATCACGACCAGATAAGAAGTAAGGTATTATGAAGCCTGGATTATGACCAGATAGCAGTACAGGACACCATGAAGCCTGGATTTGACCAGATAATGGTATACAACATCGTGAAGCCTGGATTACGACCAGGTAATAATAAAAGGACTGAAGCCTGGATTATGACCAGATAACAGTAAGGGACACTGCGAAGCTTGGATTCCGACCAAATAGAAGTTTACCTAGACAATTACTAAGAAGCCCGGAGTCGACCGGATATTAGTGTGCCCTAAATTCAAGTTGAAGCCCGGATGCGACCGGATAATAACTTAATTCCTTCTAAAGCCTGGATTACGACCAGATAAGAATTGAGAAATTGCAAAGCCTGGATTACAACCAGATAGCAAGTTTAAATCTCATCTCCCCAGTAAGTCACTGTAAAGCCTGGAGCAAGACCGAATAGCAGTTGATCTTATCACTATGAAGCCTGGATTCGACCAGATAGTAGTTCATTTTCACCTCTTCGACTAAGAGACGATTTCCCAGTAGAATTACGGACGACCGAAGCTCCTAAAATCTAACTTTTTACCAAGACAGAGACCAGCATTCCCCATCGTAGTCTTCCTCAACAACATGTTGTTTACCGTGGTTATTGGTAAACAACCGCTGATCCTCCAAATGGTTACTTATTTGGTTACTCGCAGGATCGATCAGATTGATCCTAAGACATAGGTTGATTTTGAGGTTTTGATTAAGTTGGATAATGGTTAAATGACAATAAAATAAAGAGGCTTTAAGTAAATTGCATGAAGAAGTGGACTTTGATAAAATAAATGAAGGCTTGAAATAAAGGGCTTCGACAGGAAAAGTAAAGAAGAAAGCAAGTAAAGTTTCTGGAAAAGTAAATGACTTTGATTAATAAAAGTGGTGTTTCACACATACATTCTCAACAATTCTTTCTCACACGCTGGGTACTCGAATCTATATGAGTGACTTTATATATATTTGTGAACACACGCGAGAAACTGCGTGAACTACTACTATTTATACTAAAACATCCCAAGTAACCGTCGGGCAGTTACACTGCTTCGAGATGACTCCACTTGGCACGTTCTCAGCGTTCGACGCTCCAGATCTTTGCACGTTGCACTTGGTAACCGCTGGAAACCGTTTTCCCTCCAAACGCTTGAATTTCAAACCGTTCCACTCCGAACCATCGAACATCTTCGTCGAGAAGCATCTTCGACGAGAAACACCTTCGACGTCGAAGGCAACCAACTTCTCCCTTGGAAGAAATCTTCTAAGTACATTGCCATCTTTCGATGGGCATTTCGACAGACCCAGCTGGTCGAAAACATCCTTCAGCTTTAATGACTGATATTAGTAAAACAAGGGTGTCGAATTTAGGAGCCGACACATGTATACAGGCTCTCGCAAAGGAATCTCTTATGCGATCGACATTTCTTCTGATGGCATCTTTAAGCCCATCTCCTTTCATCAATCACCAAATGACATCTATAAGCCCATTCCCAGCGTCACAAGGCAAGTACCACTTCATGCGAGTGCAAATTTCTGGGCACTCTGGTGTTCAATCATCTTCCACCTTCGGATCACGAAAGGCAGGCAAGCCAATCTACATCCCCAGGTTTAAGAAGATTGAACAAGGGCAGCTGTTTTACCCTAAAATTTTCCCTCCCATATTTCTCAAAACATTTCAAGAAAGATCCTCAAGGTGCTCAAGGAAGTCCAAGGGTTGACCAGACAAACTCTCTCCTAAGGCAGTCTACCTCAAATTAGGGTTTCATGTTGCATCAAGATACTTGAGCTCAAGGGATCCCAAATGATCACCATTGTCCTAATATTTTCTCGAGATCATCCATGTCAAGTTTTAAGCCTTGCAGAGGAAGTTTGCTCAGTCAATTGCTCAAAGGCCTGAAAATCGACTATGCTAGGGAAAAAGTCAATTGTGGCCCACATACAGTCAAACCTCAAGATTTTTGGGCAACATCCTAATTTTTAAATATTATTCATCATTTGATCAATGGTTGATCATGATTCATCAAGGATTGCTCACAATTCATCAAAACCCAAAAGTTGTTAAATTAGGGTTTTGTAGGAAAAGTCAACTCAACTTTGACCAAGCATAACTTTCTCATACTTTATGAGAAACGACCCATACAAAGCTCATTTTGAAGAGGATGCAATCCCCTACAATTCATCTTCAGTTCCCAAGTTCAAAATATACACTCACAAGAAGTTATGATATTGGACATTATAGGCCATTTTGAAAAGTCAACAAAAACACATTTTTTGTCAAAGCTTCATATGTGAACATGGAAGACTAAATTGAGATGAGACTAAAAGTATTTCTTAGAGGACATCTCAATATTTCTAAAAAGTCCAAGAACACCTTCAAAGAGTCAAAATTGAAGAAGTTATGCATTGGTAAAGTTGACCCTTTTTGCAAAATTGCCAAAAGTTAAAGTGCCTCAAATTGCAATTTTTGTCAAATGGCCCCAACTTTTTGCACTTGTTTTGAGTTTGCAACATGGTCCACGAGCCCTAACTCTTCCCACTTGCCTTTATTTTATTTTTTCCATTTATTTTGATTTTTTATTTCAATTAAATCAAATTAAATCAAAATAAATCATGAAAATATCAAAATCATTTAAATCTTGAGATTTGGTGCATATTTCAGGTCTCTTATACATCTAGCAAGGGGATCAAATCTTACAAGGCATGGTTGTGCATAAAAAGATTGGTTTTTGGCTTATTTTGGAAAGATTTTTATGAAAATTAAATCATGATCAAAGACCATAGTTGACAAAGATTGAATGCACTTTTGTAAACCTAATTTGATCATTGGTATATAGTGGACAAATGCAGACCAAAAAGACAGGGTTTGGAGGCATGCAAAGGAAGAACAAAACTTGAAAAAACTCAAGAAAAGTGGTGATCTGATTCCATATTTCGAAGCAGTTTCAAGACTCCCAAGCCATCTCCTTCGCTTCCTGGGAGTACAAGGAGGCTATACCAATCAAAAGCAAGCATTTTTGTGCCCAGAAACGCAAGGTAAGAGCTTCACGACCTCCCTCTTTTTTTGAAATCGAATACCATTGTTTAAGCATTTGTAGCATGAATCATGTATATATTCTGAATCTTGGAAGCATTTGCAAGCTATTCATAACAGTTAATTGCATTTTTGCTAACCCTATAGAGAAACACCATTGCTAGGGTTTCTTGTTGAGTTTTGGGATCTTTTTATACAGGTAAAATTGTCCCAAAATATGGGCACCATGATGCTCACCAGGCCAAGGCGAATTGGTTTATGGCTTCAAGTTCCATTTATCGTGCCTGTGGATGATTTTGGAAAATCGTTGGTTTGTACCTACGCTTCTGGTCCGTAGGTAAAAGTCATTGGAATTTTTAGCAACAGAGAGAGGTTAGGGACGATGGTGTGGCAAGCCCTGATTGCTCCGTTTGAAAATTCGCGCGCTATAATTCTTATTTTTCCTTTTTTTAATATACTGATTAATGGTTGTTTGATGTACAACAAGCGTGCGTGGCTCAGTTGGTATTGAGGCAGATGAAAAGGCCATAGGACCTGGGTTCGAATCCCAGGTCCCCCATGTATTTCATGTTATTTTTACTTGAATGATCAGGCGTGTACACAGGCGTGAAGACCACCATGTGCCCTCAAGGATCAACCATCCAGATGTCTAACCAATCTAATCCGACGCTTGGCATGGGAAGATCCATGATACGCCCTAGTCAAACATGCAACACTGAATCATGGAAGTCAAACATGAGTCCGAATTCTTGGGCCCAAAAGGATGCTATTGGCACCCCTCCAATCTGCTGTTTACCAGGCCCAATGTCTTTTTCTTTTGTTCTTTTATATTTTCTTTATTTAATTGATTTAAATTATTTTACTAACACAAATTAATTCTTTTTTTTATTATCAAAAAATCATAAAAATAATTTTCCATCAAATTAGATTTAGGTTTTTTATTTATTAATTAACTTAATTTGTTTATTTAATTTTAGGATAACTTTAATTGTCTTTGTAAATAAATTAAAACAAATTAGAAATTAGGGTTTTGTTTGAGTTAATTCTAATTTTCTTTTCTTAAAAATAACCAAAATATAAAAATAGGTCAAAATTAATTACTTTCCTTAATTTAATTTAATTAGTAATTAGGTTTGCTTGTATTTAATTTAAAAACCTTATTTTTTTTAAAATAATCAAAAACAACAAAAAATGATTTTTTCTTTTAATTAGGTTAGACGGGGTCAAAACCCTAATTTTGCTCGTCCTCGATTCATTGCGCGCGCTTACTTATTTTATAATATTGATGTAATTGCTCATGGGATGTAATAGATTAATTAGGACTTTCTTCGTTTATTTATCGTTTTGCGGGTTTTATTGGCTATGTAATTAATACCCGAAGCCTTGTAATAGCGTAGCTTTATTTTCTCGCACTTTAATTCTCGCAAATATTAACTGTTAGATGTATGATATTAGGATTGCATGACAAGAATGTATGTTAAAGTTAAAATGGTTAGCAAACCCTAAATGTGCAAAGATAATAATCTGAAATTGAATCACTCGCACATGCGCACTCCTAGGGTATACTCTCACTTCGGTTGCCTTTGGTAAATGATCATTAAGTATAGGGTATTTTAGTGGTCTCTCTTTTGTCTAACACAAAGATCAAAAGTCTCGTTCGGAAATGTTGCCTCGGAAAGGTTGCCTCGGAAATGTTGCCTCGAATATTGATCTTAAGACATCAGGGTTATTACTAAGACGTCCTAACATTGCTTTAGTGATCGTACGTCCCTTTCGAATTGACCCTTACAACTCCAACGACAGTGCTACCTACTCACTAATAGTAGGATAGCGTTGTCTAAAGGAAACAAGAACAGAAACATTCTTTTTTTTCGAGTAGGTAGATGCTAGTAGGTACTTGCTCAAAACAAAATTTTCCACACACACTTTTCAAACAAAGTTTTCAAAAACACTTCGTAACACTCTTGAAGACAGAAGCAAGGGTTAAATCGAAGTAAAACAAAATTTTTTTGAAACACACAAACACGGAATCAATTTTAAAATGATGAGCAAGTACCTAAGAGCCCGTAGAAAACTACGGATAGAAAGGGTGCTAATACATTCCCTTTCTATAATCTACCCCCCGTACTCAAAATCTCGAAAAAAGGAATTTTTCTGTGCTTTTGTCCTTTCCAGTCGGATAAAATAAAATTTGATGGTGACTCTTGCTTACTGCACATTTGCGAGTACAAAACGCAAAACAGTATTAACAGTCTGATTTTGCCACCGTATCACACACTCCATCCACAAAGTCAAAAACAAGTTTGTTTAAAGCAAAACCACTCTATCTTAGCAAGTACACAAGACTTTGAAACTTGGATTTCTCAAAAAAATCACATGTTATGCTTAAACTTGTGATTTTGAATTTTGGCTAACAACAAGCTTTTAAACTTGTTAATTATAAATAGAAGCACTATTTGTGAGCTAGAGGACGAGCTTAAACACCCTGAAACACACAAAAACTCCCTCAAGCCAGAATTTGCACAAGAAACTCCATTGATGCACAGTTCTGACCTTAAACTTATATCTCTCATTTCCCTCGTGCGTTTTCACTCCTAATCAATCACAAAGCTTTTAAACATCAAATACAACTCATCCCTGACCCTGTTTCATAACTGTAACACCTCCATTATCAAGTTCCATTTTCAAAAATAGAGCTCTGCAAGTTGACTTCTCCAGAACTCCTCAGCCACTTTCAGCTCAAGCCAAGCATCACATTAGCTTCCTGGGAACTTGAGGAAGCTAACCCAGTCATTGGAACTCATCAAAAGCTGCTCAAACTCAAAATACGATACCCTCTTGCAAGATGAGTTTTCTGACTTTTGAAATCTTCATATATGCATCATTAATGTTTAATTTGTGAATGAAAAATGTAGATATCATTGCCCTGAGGCTAACCATGTCTATAGTTTTCATTTATGTTGTTTGAGCTTAGAGAATTTTAAGATTGAAGTTTTTGAAAAAGTTAGGGTTCAAATTAGGGCCAATAAAATTCATGTTTATCTTTAATCTATAGTTATAATGCTTTACATTTCTGAAATCGTGAGAAAATTTGCCACAAGATTCATGTCCACACTTTTGCAAATGGATGAGAAATGAACAAGATGCAGGTGTTCTGGCTAGGTGCAAGGTTGAAGATGAAGTTGTCTTCAGGAAGCAGTTTCTAATATATATTTATGGTTTGATATAAGTAAACGGATGTATAGTCACCCAAGTGGTAGAAGCGCACGCCTTTCACCTTTAGGACTTGGGTTCGAGCCCCAGCGTCCGTTTTTTCATTTTTTCTTTCATTTTTTTGTTTCTTTTTGTCTTGCAGCCAGCGGGTTTGGGCCCTCTCCCTTGGGCCTGATTCATTTTACTCACTAATACCCCCCTGTTTTCTCATATCGCGCAACCCACGTAACTTTTTTTATTTATTCTGATTATACAAAAAAATGGCCTTGGGCCTAATTTCTCAAAAAAATTACTTTCTAACCCCTCTTCTAATTTTCAAACCCCTTACCTCTAACTTTTATTTTATTTTATTTTATTTTGTTTTCTTATTTTCTTTTATTATTACTATTTTTAATCAAAAATATCACAAATATTTTATTTAGACTAAAAATTGTTATATTTACTTTATTTTTCTTTTAAACAAAAGACCAAAAACATTTTCTTAAATTAAATTAATTTAGACTTAGTTTTGTTTTAATTTTCTTTTCTAATTAAATCAACTTAGAATTTAGGAATTTTAATTAATTAATTTCTTTCTTTTTAGTTTAATTAGGTTAACCTTAAAACCTTTCATATAATAACTCAAACAAAAAAATCTTCTTCTCTTTTACATTATCTTTATATTCTTGTACATTTTACATTCTACTATTCAATATGGTTGTAATAGTAATTAGGTCTTAATTGCTTTCTTCCCCATTTGTAATTTTTACACCCCCTCCCCTAATGATGTAATAGCTTAGTATTTTTATTTTCCGCAATTTAAATGCTTTATATACAAATGCTAGTAATTAGGGTTTGTATGGGAAGATAAAATCAATGCTTAGAAAACCCTAATCAAGACAAATAAAGCATGTAAACTAATACACTTGCACACTTACACCCTTAGGGTAAACCCACTTTGTTTCCTTACAAAAAATGGCCATATTATGCATATGAGATGTCTTAGCAAAAACAAATAAAATACAAGATCGTAGTCCCTCGATGACGCTATCAAAGTTGCCTTTCAAAAATGATCTTAGTCCCTTAAAGAAAATGCTAAGATATCTTACAACATTGTTAATCATGGCTATACGATGACCCTTTCCCGTCCCTTTTACATCCAAAGATAGGGTTACTTACCAAATAATGTTAAGATAACAATGTCAAAGGAAAGAGGAAATAAACATGAAAGACTTTTGAGTAGGTACAATGTTCCTAGTTGCTTACTCATTTTCAAACCAAAACATCCTTACTATTTTCAAAACAAACACCAACACTTTCAAAAAACATCTTTCAAACTTGAAAATATTTTCAAAAGATCAACACTTTGTATACATTCTTACGAACGAGAATCATTACAAAGTTTGCCTAAACGATGACACCCTTTTCAAAATACTTTCAAAAACCACACAAAGCACATTTTCAAACAAAAGAAAGTGATCTAGCAAGTAACTAAGATCCCGTAGATAACTATGGATGAAAAGGGTCCTAATACCTTCCCTTTTCATAATCTACCCCCCGAACTCAAGAAAACATCTCAAAGGTCTTTCCTGTTCTTTTTATTCTTTCCTTTTGGATAAAAGAAAAGTCGGTGGCGACTCTTGCTAACCGCAACATTTGCGATAAAACACAAAACAACCAAGTCAGTTCTCCCACCGTGTTACACTATCAATAATAAATTGAGTCTTTGTAAGTAGAATAAAAGAATAATTGCAAAGAATTGGATAAAAGCTCGAGCTTCATTGATAGAATGGTAGTCTGCAAATGGCGAGACTCCATAGATGATTACAAAGTTTGGAAAATGGTAATATATATTAAAAAAGATACATTGAAATACAATGACCACTATTCTCCCTAACAACTTTGAATTCCTGAGCAGTGACTTTTGTTGAAGTATGGTGAGAGTCCAAGAAGATTGTTGCTTCAATGATCAAATCTTGTCTGACGCAATTACTTGCCCTAACTTTTGCCTAAGTTACCCTTGCGGGTTTTCAACCTAGCAGGAGAATTTATTCTATTTATGTCTCTAATTTTTGCCTAGACTGCCCTTTCGGGTTTTCAGCCTACCGAGACGCTCCTTTTTGCCTAAGCTGCCCTTTCGGGTTTTCGACTTAGCGAGTTATTCTTTTATATATCTAAGCGAAGTATTTCTTGACTGAATCAGAATTTAGAGGACTTGGGAACTCCTCGCCATCCATAGTTTCAAGAATCGATGCACCACCAGAGAAGCTTTCTTGACAACATACGGACCTTCAAAATTGGGAGTCCACTTTCCCCTCGAATCAGCGTTAAAAGACATGATCTTCCTGAGTACGAGGTCACCTTCTCTGAATTCACGAGGCTTGACCTTCTTATCAAAATATTTATTCATTCTCTTCTGGTGCAACTGACCATGACATAAATCTGTCATTCTCTTTTCTTCAATCAAATTCAATTGGTCAAACATGTTCTGGACCCATTCATCCTCTGAAAACTTGGTTTCTATCATCACACGTAAAGAGGGAATCTCAACCTTAACGGGGAGCACTGCTTCCATTCCATACTGTTGTACCCCAAAATTTTCCATCTCATTTCATCAACATTTTCTCATCACAAGACTCTTGGAATTCAAGATCAAGTCAGGGTTTGCTTTGCTCAAGACCCCTCCTTGCACTGTTGACCCAAATTAGGGTTAGAGTTTGCATAAGGATATTTTGACCTACAATGCCCAAATTGACTTTCATACTTCATGTTGGGTTCACAAGTTTGCCCATACCAAGTTTCAAGCCTTGATTCAAATCTTTGCCCATTCAATTGAACAGTTGACCTAAAAATCAATTGTATTGGGGAAAAAGTCAACTGTGGCCAATTGACAGTCAAACCTCATGAAATTTGACCCGCATCAACATTATGAACTCATATGAACCATTTTATCAAGTTTGGATCACAATTCCACAAGAAATTTGATCAGATCACCCAAAGGGCAAAATGGTCATTTTTAGGGTTTTGACTGCACAAAGGCAATTTTTGACTGTTTGACCTAACCAATAGCAAACCAAGCTCACATATGGACTCAAGGACTCAATGACGTTGTCTTGACCCATTCAACAAGTTCAAAAGATCTCAAATGCATAGGATTGACAGATGAATTTTTCAGTCAACTGATCAAAAATTGACTGTACACTAAAATGTCAAACTTTGACTTTTTGGTCAAAATCAAATGCCAAGAGTTATTTTTCATCAAGACATGTCAAATTATGAAACTTGTTCATCAAGAAACCCAAAAATGAAAATTAGGGTTTAAAAGGGAAAATTTTCATAACTTAGAAATTTTCTAAGTTATGAAATTTTCTTATTTTTTTCTAACTTTGTCCCATTTTTTCACCAAGATGAAAATGGATTCAAACAAAACTTGAAATATGAAAGTTGTAGTACATCACAAAGTATACAACTTTGATTCACAAAGTTTTCTCAAAAGAAGCTTGTATCTCAAGTTATGATTTTTGGAACAAGGGTACCAAAAACTTTTAACTTAGAGAAAATTTACCCTAATCTAGACAGGATTTTCACCCATCTTCTTTACCATTTTTCATATGGTTCCACTTGGAGTTTCAATTTGCATTACAAAGATGGATTGTAGTACATGTTCCAAGATTTCCAAATTGTCCAAGAACTCCTCAAACACCCTTGTGGTTAGAGAGAATCGAATTCACAAAGTTGGCCAAAACTCACTTTTGCTCATGACCAACACATGTTCATAGCAAATTGCATTTTCAAATCAGCTTGGTTTATGCTAGCTTGCAGGCCTCAAAACCAACTTACACTTCATAATTTAATGCTTAACCATTGAATTAAGATGTTATCTTGGCCATTTGGGCATTACATGCAAAACTAATCCTTAATTAGAAAAAGCAAAGTTTCCATTTTTGCCTAAAGTTGCTTTATGTCAAATACTAAATCCTTGAGGCATGGGGCCAGATCTTAGAGGAAAATCAAATCCATAAATTCCAGTTACCAAGGGCCAAAGTTGCAGCATACTTGATGGCATTGTACAAGCCTGTATTGAAACTTACATTTTCTTTCTTCAAGTAGAAGAAACATTGCAAAACACATACCAACTCTCATTCCTGTCAACACAGCCAAAAAACAAACTTTGTGAACAAGTTCCATACACCAAAACAGACCTAAGGCACAACTCATTGATCCCTCATATCTACTAATACACAAAACCACTGTTTTGCTGCAAAACAGGGTACTCCCTGCAATTTGAGTTCCATAACACTATCCACTCGTGCGTTTTTGCCCAAGCCTGTTCAAATACCTTCTAATCAATCCACCTGAGCTATCCCGATCCTCCATTGCAAGCTGTAACACCTCTAACCTCACTTGCCATTTTCATTTCAAAGCTTTGCAGGTGGACTTCTACAGCACGATACAAGGTGTTTCAAAGCAAGCCATGTATTGGAGAAGCTTCCTTGGACCTCAAGCAAGCTCAACAGAAGCTCAAACTCCATTGAAGGTTGCTATATTGCTCTACTCGATTCAAGCTGAAACAGGTTTTTGTCCACTTCCTATCTCTCTATTTAGGAACATTTAGCTTTAGGTTTGTGAATGAAACATGTCCTACTCATAACCCTGAAGCCATACATGTGATCAGTTTTCATTTATGTTAAGCGTGTTATGAGAATTTCAGCCATAAACATGTGAAAAAAGTTAGGCTAAAAATGAGGGCCAGAGAAATTCTCTCTGGTCTTTGAGAGTTAATCCAAGTTTTTTACATGTTTGAATTCGTTATTTGATGCTCTACAATGTTTATGTTATGAGTTTTGTCAAAAAATCAAAGAATCAGGAGTTGGTATTTTGAACAAGAGGCGAACGCGTTTTGTTTCAAACAGAAGCTGGAGGTTGAAGATGATGGCTTGGTCTGGGCCTGAGTCATCCTTGCTTTTGGCACCCCTTTTTTCAATTTGAACCCCCTTGGCCCATTTGAATAAATATTTGTCATTTTTATGTTTTTCCTTTTTATTCTGACTTTATATTTTTTGTTCAAACATAAAAAATACCAAAACTAATTTTCCATATTTTTTTTCTTATTTATTTGATATTTATTTATCTTATTATGCATATATGTAAAAATAAACCTTTTCTTCTTTTAATAAAACTTAAAAATGATACAAAAAATATATTTATTTTTTATTTGTTATTTTTATTTACATTCAAAAACACTTTCTTGAAAAATATCCATTTTTGTAAATAATTAATATTTTATCTTTGTATATTTAATAGGTTTAATAAATATATATATATATATATATATATATATATATATATATATATATATATATATATATATATATATATACTTATATTTTATTAGATAATTAGGACAAAATAATACAAAATAATACATTTTTTATGTTTATTAATATTTGACACCAAAAATACTTTTCTTTTACAATATACTTTTTAGTTTTGTATAAATTAATATATATTGTATATAATTAATAAATACTACTATTTATTCAAAAATTAGGGTTTTTCCCTAAATGACCAAAATAATTAAAATTTGACTTATTTTTATTGTTTATACTTCAAACATAAAAAACCTTTTTCACATACATAAACAATCTTGTTTCTTTGCATAATACATTTTTATTTGATATTTATTTAATTGTATTTATTTGAATGATAAATATGAACTTGTACATTCGATATGGTTGTAATAACTTAGAATTTATTTCTTGTCAAATATCCCCAATTCAAAATTGTATCCCCATCCCCATAATCATGTTGTAATAGCCTAGAACTTTAAATTCTCGCACATTTAAAAGCTTTCAATTATGCCATGCTTATACCTAGGGTTTGTATGCAAAATTAATCAACAATTAGCTTGACCTAATCCAAAGATAAACATGCATGAAAAACAATCACAAGGCACACTTGCACCCCTAGGATTTCATCCACTGTTGCCTTCAAAAATGGGCCATGGTTGCATGTTGAGTACTTTGGCAAAACAAAAACAAACAAAATGATCATAGTCCCTCGATGACACTATCGGAGTTGTCTAAACAAAATGATCAAGTCCCTTATAATTGCCAAAGACACTTGACACTATTGCTTTCATGGTCTATACGATGACCCGCGTCTGTCCTGTTTACATCCTAACACAAGGTTGTTCACCAAATACAATGGTGAAACAACACTGTTAAAAGGGTTAAAAACATAAGAAAGATCTTTGAGTAAAATAGGGTAGACAACTATTAGTTACTTTATCAAACTTGCAAAAACATCCTTGTTACTTTTCAAAAACACACATCTCAACACAATTTCAAAACAAACTTTCAAAACATTGAAAACCTTTCAAAAAGACAAACACCTTTGTATACATTCAAACAAGAATCATTACAAAGGTTGCCACAACAAATGGCCTCTTTTCAAAACATCTTCAAAAAACCACACACAAAACACCATTTCAAACAATTGAAAATACAAAGCAAGTGATCTAAGCAAGTAACTAAGAGCCCATGGATAACCATGGATAGAAAGGGTGCTAATACTTTCCCTTTCTATAATCTACTCCCCGAACCCAAGAAAACATCTCAAAGGTCTTTCCTGTGCTTTTTGACCTTTCCTTAGGATAAAATAAAAATTCGGTGGTGACTCTTGCTAAACCGAAACATTTGCGAACACAAACGCAAAACCCAAGTCAGTTCTCCCACCGTATCGCCAGAACTGGCGACTCTGCTGGGGAAAAAACTTTAAAAGTGGAGTAACCTTAGGGCTTAGATCACCCTTTTGCATGATTAATTGTTTGCTTTGATTGATTTACATTTTGGTCCTCTTGTTTGGGCTTGAAATCCTCCACCCGGATTTGGGAAACATTCATAGATAGTAATACGTTGTGGAAACTATGCGGGGTATACCGACACGGTTGAAGCAATAGCTATATTAGTGCGACATATTTGTGAGTACCGGTAGCCTTTGAGTCAATCAAAGAGAATACGGGGCCGCTGAGTGATGTCACTAAGCACTAATGACCTAGAACCTTACTTGACCATCTTGGCCTTTTATTAGGGGTAGTGAGATGACCGGCTTTGGTGCAGTCCGAAGTTGGTAGATACTCGATACTACACTCATTGAGGGTTGTTTTCTTGGAATATTTTGGTCGCTAGTTAAGTGGCTAAACCAAAACAATGAACATAGAAAACAATCCAATGATATTGAGCTCCTTAGAACCCGGTTACTATTTATAGGACAGGTTTTGAGCCAACTAAACTCAAGAGGGTACTTACCTATGAAACCTCATGCAAGCCTGAAACTAGGGTTTTTGTGTGACTTGCTTGTACATGTGTTTATGCATACATCATGAACATCATAAAGCATCATATGCACCCACTAACCATTTCAAGGGTTTGGATCTTCATCTTTGTTCTTGTTTTGTAGGTCATGGAATCTCTTCGCAGGAAAACAATTCAAATCAACCTTGTGAGAATCCCTCCTCAACTCAAGGAGCTTACATCCAGAATTCCAGAAAATTCTCTCTTCAGTGAAAGACATGGTAGACTTCTCAACCTAGTCAACACCAGCATTGAAGAAGACATGGTGAAAGTGTTGTTCCAATTCTTTGACCCCCTTCACCACTGTTTCACATTCCCCGACTACCAATTGGTGCCTACTTTGGAGGAATTTTCTCAACTCCTGAGAATTCCTATTCTTAATCAACTACCCTACAACGGTACGGAAAAAGAACCAAAACCTGAAGATGTTGCTCAAGCATTACACTTGCAACCATCTGACATCAAGGGGCATTGGGAAACCAGAAGTGGTGTCAAGGGCTTCTTGGCAAAGTTCTTGTTTGAGAAGGCACAAGAGTGTTGGAATTCTTTGGATCTGCAAGCCTTTGAAGAGATTATGGCACTCCTTATTTATGGGTTGGTCTTGTTCCCAAACCCTGACCAACTTATAGATGTGAATGCTGTCAAGATTTTCATATCCAGGAATCCCATACCTACATTGCTTGGGGACATCCTCCACTCATTTTACACACGAACAATGAGGAAAAGAGGTGTTCTCATGTGTTGTACTCCTCTCCTAGCAAGGTGGTTTATTTATCACCTTCCACAATCAGTTTTGAAGAATGAGCAGGGTTCAAGGTGGTCACAATGATTGATGACCCTCACACATTCTGATGTACATTGGTGTTCTTGGTCCAGAGAAAATGTCATCATCATTGATTGTTGTGGTGAGTTCCCTAATGTCCCATTACTTGGCATTAGGGGAAGCATTACCTACAACCCCTGCCTAGCCTTGAGACAATTTGGATATGCTCGGAGGGATGGCCCTCATGACATGCTGAACCCTGACCTAGTTTTTGACTTCGACAACAATGCGCAAGGACTTCGCCAAAGATTCATCAGAGCTTGGAGGATGCCTAACATGGTGGATAGTAAGACACTGGGGCACAAGAACTCCATCCCTCTTGAGCCTTATCTCAAGTGGGTGCGAACCCGCTCCCATAATCTTATGATGCCATACCCTCACATTCTCCCCTTGATCAAAGAGCCTGTTAAGGAAGGAGAGGTTCCATACACCATCCTACATCCTGACATGCCAACATCATGGGAGGAAATGCAGAAGAGTTGGATCCAACTCAAAGAATAACGGAATACTTTTGAAGCCAGCTTCTATGCCAGTGAGAAGAAGGTTTTGGAGCTTACTCGCCAACTTCACGAGGAGGAGACCCTCAACACTTACATCGCACTAAAAAGGATGCGCAACGTCTTTTTACCTTAAGAAGCTTTGTAATATTTGGCCCATGGGGCATTTATGTACTGACAAAATTTCTTCTTATTAATATGACATGTGCTTTTTTTTGTCTGCAACAACTTTGAATTTCTAAATCCTTGAATGCATTACATGAATAAACATATCATTCATCATATGCATAAACAGGTCTTCACACCAGGTTTCCTTATCTTTCTGCTGTTTATTTCAGCAAGATGGATATTGAGCAGACGGTCAAAGATCTGCAAGCGCAGAATTCGCAATTTCAACAACTCCTCATGACCTTGGCAAAGGGTCTGGAGGATCTTAAAGCACTGTTAGAGAAGAAAGAGCAGGAAAAAGGAAAAAAATAAAAAGAAGAGAATTGGGGTAGCTACACTAGGAAGAAGATTTGAGAATGAAGCTAGGAGAGTTCTAGAATTCCCCTCAACGTCTAACGAAGGGACCGGCAAGGGAAAAGGAGCTACAATACCCTCTGAGTCTGAGGCTGAAGAGGAAGATGTTGAAGAAGATGAAGACTATTCTGAACAACAATACCCACCAGCGGACGACAAATATAAGAACCTGGAAGACAGATTGGCAGCTATGGAGTTGCAAAGGATTCCCGGGCTAGACTTTGAAGAGTTGGGATTGATTGCTGGGATTGTTATCCCTCCCAAGTTCAAGGTGCCGACTTTCGCCAAATACGACAGTCTGTCTTGTCCGAAGATGCACCTGAGGTCGTATGTCAGAAAAATTCAACCTCATTCATCCGATAGAAATCTCTGGGTACAATTTTTCCAAGACAGCTTATCTGGTACTCAGTTAGACTGGTTTTATCAGCTAGAGAGGTCAGAAGTTCATAATTGGGAAGACTTGGAAGCTGCTTTCTATCGCCAGTATCAGTACAACGCCGACTTGGCGCCTACCCGTACTCAGCTACAAAGTATGGGGATGGCCTCAAATGAGGGGTTTAAAGAGTACGCCCAGAAGTAGCGCGACCTGGCTGGAAGGGTGCAGCCACCGCTATCAGATAGGGAACTAGTTGACATGTTCTTGGGGACCCTATCTGGACCTTTCTTCAACCATCTAATTGGGAGCTCTTCTGCGGGATTTACTGAATTGATTCTGACTGGCGAAAGGGTGGAAGCCGGTATTAAGAGTGGAAAGATCCAAAAGGATGTCTATGCATCCACAGCTGTTAAAAAACCTTTCCCAGCCAAGAAAGAAGCATCCGCTATATACTCTCAGAAGGGATTGGGAAGAACTGAGCGCCGACCGACTGTAGGGGCCGTGATGATTCAAAATTTGTCAAATGATCAGCCTCATAACAATCAGTCGAGACCTAATCAACAACGGGTAGAACGGCCACAACGGCAGTTCACCCGCATCAACATGACGCCCGCACAAGTTCTTCCCCATTTGTTGAAGCTGAATCTGACCAGTTTGAGAGAGGCACCAAAGAGTGTGAATACCACCTCTCCATCTTACAATCCCAACGCCAAATGTGCTTATCATTCAGACAGCCTGGGGCACGACACCAACAATTGTTGGGCGCTCAAAAACAAAATTCAGGATTTGATAGACGCTAAAGAAGTTGAATTCGACGCCTCTGAAAAGCCGAATATAATCTCTGCTCCAATGCCAAAGCATGGCCACAATGACCATGTTGTTGAAGAGGATCTGTTTGTTGCTACTGTTGATGATTTGATAACTCCACTACTGATAATCAAGTTGAATTTGCTGAAGGCTGGGATTTTCCCAGGTTATGAAGAAGATTGTTGCCTTTGTTCATCCTTACCAACCGACTGTCCATTGTTTAAGTTAGGCATCCAACGCCTAATGGATAACCAAGAAATCCTTTTTGAAAAGACTCCTGTTACACCGACTCCTATCAATGATGTTTCAATAATAACCATATTCGCCAATCTTTCCAAGGTCTCCAAAAGACCTGTTAAGATTACATCCGCTCTGAAGACTGCACCTTTGAAGATAACCATGCCCGGGCCGTCCCGTACAAGTCCGACAAATCAATACCGTGGAACTATGGTGGAGAAATCTACTACCACGGTATTAAACAAATTGAATCAACTGAAGAGAGTTCTGATGAAGAGACTTCCGACATTGGAAACATTGCTAGAACGAGCAAAATCACCCGCAGTGGAAGAATTTTCTCTCTAGAGATTGCCCCTCCAAAGGCAATCTTTGGACCCTCAGCTGCTCCTAAGGTTACCGCTACACCGGTAAGCATATCTGCAAGAACTCCAATTATTGAAGAAGTTGTAACTCCTGTGGTTGTCCCTTCTGCTGCTGCTGATAATAGAGGGAAAGGGATCCAAGAAGAGCCCATCAGGACGAGGGCTCAGCCATTGGTCATCCCTGAAACCTCTCAAAAAGAAATGGAGGAGATTTTGAAAATAATCAAGAAAAGCGATTATGATGTCGTAGAACAACTGGGGCAAAACCCCTCAAAAATTTCAATGTTGGCCCTCCTGCTCTGTTCAGAGGCTCACGCTAAAGCTTTGATAAGATTTTTGAAGACAACCCATGTACCCCAAGAGACCTCGGCTGACCAATTTCAGGATTGTGTAGCCAGTCTTACTGCTGATAACGACCTGGGTTTTTCCGACGCTGACCTGACTCCTAAGGGAAGGAAGCACAATGATGCATTACATGTGTCGGTTGAATGCCGAGGAACCACTCTCGCCCATGTCTTGGTCGATACTGGTTCTTCCCTAAATGTGCTGCCTAAGAAAGCTCTGGACCGGTTGGATTGTGAAGGCTTAGAGCTGAAACCAAGTAGTATTATTGTCAGGGCCTTTGACGGGTCTAAAAGGATGGTGCATGGGGAGGTCGATATTCCCATCAAGGTAGGCACCGAAGTGTTCAACTCCACTTTCTACGTAATGGACATCCGCCCATCATACTCCTGCTTGCTAGGAAGACCGTGGATCTATTATGTTGGGGCAGTCACTTCCTCTTTACATCAGATGCTGAAATACCCTGTTAAGGGTAAAATCATAACTGTACACGGTGAGGAGGAATACATGATCAGTCATCTCAATTCCTTTCGGTATGTGGAAGTGGATGGCGAGTTCATCGAAACACCTTTCCAACATTTCGAGGAAGTTCCTCCCGAGGTGGCAGTAGCGAAGGCAGTGGTTGAGGTACCTATCGTTCCCAAGCAGGTGGCTAGGATGGCATCTCTCAAAGACGCAAAGGCTGTGATTAAGGAAGGAAAGAGCGCAGTATGGGGACAGTTGCCCGACTTCCCCTATAAGACAGACAAGTTTGGGTTAGGGTTTACGGCTGTGGGACAAAAGGCTATGCGTCGCTCCAAAATTGAAAAAACACCCGTCAAGATTTCTCATCATGGAATCAATGCTTTAGAAGATGATGATGAAGAGGGCAAATTTGAAGATTGGATCTTTCCAACCATTGAAGGAGGACTGAACAACTGGGAGGCGAAAGACTTTGTTCCCATTACTTTCATCAATTAGTAATTTATCTTTTGAACATTTCCTGTTTGGTCTGTAATAATTATTAAACAATTCGCACTATTTTTCACCGCATGCCTTGCCTGGGGCATGTAGGTCCATTTGTAAGGGCTTGATTCTCTTCATAATCATATGCCATGTTTTAATGAATCATTGGACGTTTTTCATTTATAAACTGCTGTATTCATTTTCTTTCCTTTTGCATTTTTGTTTGTTTAAGGATGGCTATCCCTTACACCCACCCACACTCATAAATGCAGGTACCTATCCACTCTGGATTCCATGGGTGACTATTCTGTTTTATCCTTCAATAAATCTGAAGATTTGGTCAATCAGGCTGAGTACGAAGTTGACGAAGATTGTGAAGTACCGGGAGAGTTAGCCAGACTTCTACAACAAGAAGAGAAGGCCATCTTGCCTCATGAAGAGTTGCTAGAAACCATCAACTTAGGGACAGAGGAAGATAGGAAGGAAGTAAAAGTGGGTGCCAATCTGGAACTAAGTGTCAAGGAGCGCTTAGTACAGTTATTGAATGAAAACGTTGAAATCTTCGCCTGGTCTTATGAAGACATGCCAGGGTTAGACACAGATATCGTGGTTCACCGTCTCCCTACAAGAGAAGATTGTCCACCGATCAAGCAAAAGGTCCGTCAAATGAGGCCTGACATGTCTGAGAAAATTAAGGCTGAAGTAATGAAGCAATTCAACACTGGCTTTCTGGCTGTTACATCTTATCCACAATGGGTTGCTAACATCGTGCCCGTACCTAAAAAAGATGGCAAAGTCAGAATGTGTGTGGACTATTGGGATTTGAACAGGGCTAGCCCTAAAGATGATTTTCTGCTGCCACATATCGACATCTTGGTTGACAACACAGTTCAGCACAAGGTTTTTTCCTTCATGGATGGATTCTCGGGCTACAACCAGATTAAAATGGCCCCCGAGGACATGGAGAAAACTACCTTTGTCACACAATGGGGTACCTTCTGCTACAAAGTGATGTCGTTCGGACTGAAGAACACAGGGGCAACCTATCAACGCGCCATGGTAGCTTTATTTCATGATATGATACATCACGAGATTGAAGTTTACGTAGGCGACATGATAGCTCGATCACAAACAGAAGAAGAACACCTTGAACATTTGCAAAAGTTGTTTTCCAGGTTGAAGGAATACAAACTCAGACTGAATCCAAGTAAGTGCACTTTTGGAGTTAGGTTTGGTAAACTTCTGGGATTTATTGTCAGCAACAAGGGTATTGAGGTTGATCCTGCTAAAGTGAAAGCTATACAAGAAATGCCTGCCCCCCCGTACTGAAAAGGAGGTTAGAGGATTCTTGGGACGATTGAACTATATTGCAAGGTTCATCTCTCACCTGACGTCTACCTGTGAGCCAATTTTCAAACTATTAAAGAAAGATCAGGTAGTTGAATGGAACGATGATTGTCAAGTTGCTTTTGATAAAATCAAGGAGTATTTGTTAGAACCTCCTATTCTGATGCCACCCGTCGAAGGAAGGCCGTTAATCATGTATCTGACTGTTTTGGATAACTCAATGGGGTGCGTACTAGGCCAACATGACGAGTTTGGTCGAAAAGAGTATGTCATTTATTACCTTAGCAAAAAGTTTACCGACTGTGAGACTCGCTACTCACTGCTCGAGAAAACTTGCTGCGCTTTGGTATGGGCTACTCATCGGCTAAGGCAGTATATGTTGACCCATACCACTTTGCTGATTTCCAAAATGGATCCAATCAAGTATATCTTCGAGAAGCCTGCTTTATCTAGAAGAATCGCTAGATGGCAGATGATCCTGACTGAGTATGACATCCAGTATACTACCCAAAAAGCTATAAAAGGGAGTTTACTAGCTGACCATCTAGGCCATCAAGCTGTCGAAGATTATCAGTCTATGAGATTCGACTTCCCAGACGAGGACATCATGACATTAGACAACGTCGAAGGTAATGGACCGTATGACGGACCTGAACAAGGATCCCGATGGACCCTGTACTTTGATGGTGCTTCAAATGCACTTGGCAACGGCATCAGCGCGGTACTCATTTCTCCAGAAGGTTGCCATACACCTTTCACTGCCCGACTTTGTTTCAGTTGTACCAACAACATGGCCGAATATGAAGCTTGCATCTTTGGTCTCAAACCTGCTATAGACCTAGGGATCAAATCTTTGGTCGTGTTTGGGGACTCGACTTTGGTTATTAGTCAAGTCAAAGGAGAATGGGACACCAAACATCCTAATCTTATCCCATACAAAGAACATGTCTTGACGTTGTTGCCTCATTTCGAGCAGATCACCTTCGAGCATTTCCCGCGAGAAGAAAATCAGCTAGCAGATGCTCTGGCTACGATGTCTTCCATGTTTAAACTCAACTGGGATAACGAGGCTCCCCAAATTACCATCGAGCGAATGGACGAACCTACGCATTGTCATGAGATTAATACTGAAGGAGTAGTGGAACAACCCTGGTTTCATGAAATCAAAAGGTATCTCCAGACTAGATAATATCCTGAAGGAGCTTCAGTCAATGACAGAAAGTTTTTAAGGAGATTTGCTGCCAAGTTCTTCCTAAGCAATCGCATCCTTTATAAACGCAACCATGGTTGTGTTTTACTTCGATGTGTAGATAAGGCTGAAGCAGAGTTGATCATGACTGAGATACACAGTGGCATATTTGGCACCCACTTGAGCGGACATACGATGGCTAAGAAGATTCTAAGGGCAGGCTACTACTGGTCTACCATGGAAGCTGATTGTCATCAACATTCCCGTACTTGCCACAAATGCCAAGTCTATGCCGACAAAGTATATATTCCTCCTGTTCCTCTCAACGTTCTGACAGCTCCTTGGCCATTCACAATGCGGGGCATTGACATGATTGGGGAAATCAAGCCCACGGCATCCAATGGACATCGCTTCATCTTGGTCGCTATTGACTATTTCACCAAGTGGGTCGAAGCAGCTTCTTTTGCCTCTGTTACGAAGAATGTGGTTGCCCGCTTCATCAAGCAGAACCTCATATGCCGGTATGGTGTCCCCGACAGGATCATCACAGACAAAGGTACAAATCTGAACAATATTATGATTACCGCTCTATGCGAACAGTTCAAGATTTATCATCACAATTCATCTCCTTATCGGCCGAAGATGAACGGTGTTGTTGAAGCTGCAAACAAAAACATCAAGAAGATCATTCAGAAAATGACAGTTACCTATAAGGACTGGCATGAGATGTTACCGTTTGCTCTGCATGGATATCGTACCACGGCACGTACTTCAACAGGGGCAACCCCATTTTCTTTGGTGTATGGCATGGAAGCTGTTCTACCCATGGAGGTTCAGATTCCTTCCTTAAGGATTATGAAAGACGCTGGTTTGAATGAAGACGATTGGATTCAGACCCGACTTGATCAACTCAATTTGATCAACGAGAAGCGACTCACTGCTGTTTGTCATGGTCAGACGTACCAAAAACGGATGATCAAGGCTTTCAACAAGAAGGTAAGACGTCAGGTATATCAAGTCGGAGATCTTGTAATCAAGCGGATCATCTTGCCGCAAAGTGATCCCAGGGGCAAATGGACTCCTACTTACGAAGGACCGTTTGTGATTAAGAGCATCTTTTCTGGTGGGACAATGATTTTGACCACCATGGACGGCTACGATTTGCCACACCCTGCGAACGCAGACATAGTCAAAAGATACTACGCATAAAACGACCCGACAAGTTGAAAACCCGAAAGGGCGACTTGGGCAAAAAAGGGTTTCCCGGTGGATCGAAAACCCGAAAGGGCAATTCAGGCAAAAGTTAGGGAATTAAAAGCGTATGACTGTGTCTCGTTGGATCACTTTAAAGAACAAACTCTTCATCAACAAGTCCGGAGCTTCTGATCGATCCAATCACCGGTGGACAAAGCAGTGAATGGGCAAGATATTCAGAGTTATGAAGGCTATAGCAGAATGGGAATCCCATGGAATTGTTACACATAGCCATCTTTCTTTTGTATAAATTTTTTTCAATGTTTACGACAACATTCTCTTACTAGGATGTCTGTCTCCTTTGTACAAAGATACTCATAAAAAGTTAAATAGAAATACCCTTCCAAGTGCAGAAATTTGCTTTGTCTTCCTTTTCTTTTTACACATGTTTTATTTGAAAAAACGTCCAATGTTTTGTTAAATAGGCATATGCATTTGAACATAATCATTGCTTACAAATAAATTTTTTTTTAAGAAAAGATGATTGCTGATAGGTTGAAGGTATAGGTAGATATCTTGATGCCCTTTCAGAAGAAATCTCCAGCAGAATTAAACTCCAAGTTCCTCAACAGAGTTAAAGTTCGGAATATATTTCCCCAACAGAGTCAAACTTCAGGATCCTCAGCAGAGCAAAAGCTTTCTAAAAGCTGAATTCCCCGGATAAAGAGCATTCCAGAGCTTAATTCCCCTCAGAGTCAAGTTTCAAGATCCCCAGTGGAGCTCAAAAAACCTAAAAATCCTATCCCCAGCGGAACCGGAATAGTGAACATTCTCCCCACAGAGATACTTCCCATCAGATTGAAGATTCTCAGTCTCACTTCTCCAGCATAAGTCTCCCAGGTTTTAACTTCCCAGTAGAGATTTTCAAAGTTTTCCTTATTCCCCAAGCAGTCAGCAGTCAGCAAGGTTTTCTCATCATCAGTAATCAAAGATCCTTGAAATCCCCAGCTTCGGTCATGGATTTATTTTCCCCGGCAGCAGTCAAAGATTCCGTTATCTCCAGCTACCAGGATTTATTTTCCACAGCAAGACGGCTACCCAGCTTACATACATAATCATTACATTCATACATCATCGATGAAATACAGTTCATTGCATCATACATATCATGCAACATAACTTTGTGTTCAGCTAACATTTTTACCCTTTTCAGGATAAGATTAAAAGGATATCATTAATGATTATTCAGATACAGTCCAAATACGCTCCAGACACGGTTGCCATTCTGTCACTTATTCAGATCCCAGTTACAGTCTCAGATACACTCCAGACACGGAAGTCATTCTATTACTCATACAGATCTCAACTTCAGATACAGTCCAGATACGCTCCAGACACGGTTGCCATTTTGTCACTTATTCAGATCCCAGTTACAGTCTCAGATACACTCCAGACACGGAAGTCATTCTGTTACTCATACAAATCTCAACTTCAGATACAGTCCAGATACGCTCCAGACACGGTTGCCATTCTATCACTTATTCAGATCCCAGTTACAGTCTCATATACACTCCAGACACGGAAGTCATTCTGTTACTCATAAAGATCTCAACTTTAGATACAGTCCAGATACGCTCCAGACACGGTTGCCATTCTGTCACTTATTCAGATCCCAGTTACAGTCTCAGATACACTCCAGACACGGAAGTCATTCTGCTACTCATACAGATCTCAACTTCAGATACAGTCCAGATACGCTCCAGACACGGTTTCCATTCTGCCACTTATTCAGATCCAAGTTACAGTTTCAGATACACTCCAGACATGAAAGTCATTCTGCTACTCATACAGATCTCAACCTCAGTTATAGTTTCAGATACACTCCAGACACGGAAGTCATCCTGCTACTCATACAGATCTCAACTTCAGATACATTCCAGATACGGTTGCCATTCTGTCACTCATTCAGAATTTGTTCCCAGCACACAGTTGCTCCATACACAGATATTTCTCTGTTACCCAGATACAATACAGGTACACTCCAGACACGACAGTCATTCTGATATTCATTCTACATTCAAACACAGTCACGACTCAGATACGCCCCAGACGCGGAGGCCATTCTTTTGCTCATACAAACTCAGTCTCCAGATACAGTTCAAATGCATTCTAGACACGGATACCATTTTGATCCTCATTCTTCTGACCTACCACATTGCAATTCAACAAAGATTCTTGGATGTCATCTTTAATCCCATCTCCAGCAAGATTCTACCATCTCCAAATGGCATCTTTAAGCCCATTCTCGCATCTATGTCTTGACGAGTGCAAATTTACGGGCACTCTAGTGTCCAATCCCCTTTTACCTTCGAGTCGCGAAAGGCAAACTTGCCAATCTAACTCTTCAGGTTCAAGAAGATTGAACAGGGGCAACTGTTGTACCCCAAAATTTGCCCTCTCATTTCATCAACATTTTCTCATCACAAGACTCTTGGAATTCAAGATCAAGTCAGGGTTTGCTCTGCTCAAGACCCCTCCTTGCACTGTTGACCCAAATTAGGGTTGCAGTTTGCATAAGGATATTTTGACCTACAATGCCCAAATTGACTTTCATACTTCATGTTGGGTTCACAAGTTTGCCCATACCAAGTTTCAAGCCTTGATTCAAATCTTTGCCCAGTCAATTGAACAGTTGACCTAAAAATCAACTGTATTGGGGAAAAAGTCAACTGTGGCCAATTGACAGTCAAACCTCATGAAATTTTACCCACATCAACATTATGAACTCATATGAACCATTTTATCAAGTTTGGGTCATAATTCCACAAGAAATTTGATCAGATCACCCAAAGGGCAAAATGGTCATTTTTAGGGTTTTGACTGCACAAAGGCAATTTTTGACTGTTTGACCTAACCAATGGCAAACCAAACTCACATATGGACTCAATGACATTATCTTGACCCATTCAACAAGTTCAAAAGATCTCAAATGCATAGGATTGACAGATGAATTTTTCAGTCAACTGATCAAAATTTGACTGTACACTGAAAAGTCAAACTTTGACTTTTTGGTCAAAATCAAATGCCAAGAGTTATTTTTCATCAAGACATGTCAAATTATGAAACTTGTTCATCAAGAAACCCAAAAATTCAAATTAGGGTTTAAAAGGGAAAATTTTCATAACTTAGAAATTTTCTAAGTTATGAAATTTTCTTATTTTTTTCTAACTTTGTCCCATTTTTCCACCAAGATGCAAATGGATTCAAAAAAACTTGAAACATGAAAGTTGTAGTCCATCACAAAGTCTACAACTTTGTTTCACAAAGTTTTCTCAAAAGAAGCTTGTATCTCAAGTTATGATTTTTGGAACAAGGGTACCAAAAACTTTTAACTTAGAGAAAATTTACCCTAATCTAGACAGGATTTTGACCCATCTTCTTGGCCATTTTTCATATGGTTCCACTTGGATTTTCAATTTTCATTACGAAGATGGATTGTAGTACATGTTCCAAGCTTTCCAAATTGTCCAAGAACTCCTCAAACACCCTTGTGGTTAGAGAGAATCGAATTCACAAAGTTGGCCAAAACTCACTTTTGTTCATGACCAACACATGTTCATAGCAAATTGCATTTTCAAATCATCTTGGTTTATGCTAGCTTGCAGGCCTCAAAACCAACTTACACTTCATAATTTAATGCTTAACCATTGAATTAAGATGTTATCTTGGCCATTTGGGCATTACATGCAAAACTAATCCTTAATTAGAAAAATCAAAGTTTCCATTTTTGCCTAAAGTTGCTTTATGTCAAATACTAAATCCTTGAGGCATGGGGCCAGATCTTAGAGGCAAATCAAATCCATAAATTCCAGTTACCAAGGGCCAAAGTTGTAGCATACTTGAGGGCATTGTACAGGCCTGTATTGAAACTTACATTTTCTTGCTTCAAGTAGAAGAAACATTGCAAAACACATACCAACTCTCATTCCTGTCAACACAGCCAAAAAACAAACTTTGTGAACAAGTTCCATACACCAAAACAGACCTAAGGCACGACTCATTAATCCCTCATATCTCCTAATACACAAAACCACGGTTTTACTGCAAAACAGGGCACTCCCTGCAATTTGAGTTCCATAACACTATCCACTCGTGCGTTTTTGCCCAAGCCTGTTCAAATACCTTCTAATCAATCCACCTGAGCTATCCTGATCATCCATTGCAAGCTGTAACACCTCTAACCTCACTTGCCATTTTCATTTCAAAGCTTTGCAGGTTGACTTCTACAGCACGATACAAGGTGTTTCAAAGCAAGCCAGGTATTGGAGAAGCTTCCTTGGACCTCAGGCAAGCTCAACAGAAGCTCAAACTCCATTGAAGGTTGCTACATTGCTCTACTCGATTCAAGCTGAAACAGGTTTTTGTCCACTTCCCATCTCTCTATTTAGGAACATTTAGCTTTAAGTTTGTGAATGAAACATGTCCTACTCATAGCCCTGAAGCCATACATGTGATCAGTTTTCATTTATGTTAAGCGTGCTATGAGAATTTCAGCCATGAACATGTGAAAAAAGTTAGGTTAAAAATTAGGGCCAGAGAAATTCTCTCTGGTCTTTGAGAGTTAATCCAAGTTTTTTGCATGTTTGAATTCGTTATTTGATGCTCTACAGTGTTTATGTTATGAGTTTTGTCAAAAAATCAAAGAATCAGGAGTTGGCATTTTGAACAAGAGGCGCGCGCATTTTGTTTCAAACAGAAGCTGGAGGTTGAAGATGATGGCTTGGGCTGGGCCTGAGTCATCCTTGCTTTTGGCACCCCTTTTTTCAATTTGAACCCCCCTGGCCCATTTGATTAAATATTTGTCATTTTTATGTTTTTCCTTTTTATTCTGACTTTATATTTTTTGTTCAAACATAAAAAATACCAAAAATAATTTTCCACATTTTTTTTCTTATTTATTTGATATTTATTTATCTTATTATGCATATATGTAAAAATAAACCTTTTCTTCTTTTAATAAAACTTAAAAATAATACAAAAAATATATTTATTTTTTATTTGTTATTTTTATTTACATTCAAAAACATTTTCTTGAAAAATATCCATTTTTGTAAATAATTAATATTTTATCTTTGTATATTTAATAGGTTTAATAAATATATATATATATATATATATATATATATATATATATATATATATATATATATATATATATATATATATATATATATATATATATATATATATATATATATATATATATATATATATATATATATATATATATATATATATATATATATATATATATATATATATATATATATATATATATATATATATATATATATATATATATATATATATATATATATATATATATACTTATATTTTATTAGATAATTAGGACAAAATAATACAAAATAATACATTTTTTATGTTTATTAATATTTGACACCAAAAATACTTTTCTTTTACAATATACTTTTTATTTTGTATAAATTAATATATATTGTATATAATTAATAAATACTACTATTTATTCAAAAATTAGGGTTTTACCCTAAATGACCAAAATAATTAAAATTTGACTTCTTTTTATTGTTTATACTTCAAACATAAAAAACCTTTTTCACATACATAAACAATCTTGTTTCTTTGCATAATACATTTTTATTTGATATTTATTTAATTGTATTTATTTGAATGATAAATATGAACTTGTACATTCGATATGGTTGTAATAACTTAGAATTTATTTCTTGTCAAATATCCCCAATTCAAAATTGTATCCCCATCCCCATAATCATGTTGTAATAGCCTAGAACTTTAAATTCTCGCACATTTAAAAGCTTTCAATTATGTCATGCTTAGACCTAGGGTTTGTATGCAAAATTAATCAACAATTAGCTTGACCTAATCCAAAGATAAACATGCATGAAAAACAATCACAAGGCACACTTGCACCCCTAGGGTTTCATCCACTTGTTGCCTTCAAAAATGGGCCATGGTTGCATGTTGAGTACTTTGGCAAAATAAAAACAAACAAAATGATCATAGTCCCTTGATGACGCTATCGGAGTTGCCTAAACAAAATGATCAAGTCCCTTACAATTGCCAAAGACACTTGACACTATTGCTTTCATGGTCTATAAGATGACTCGTGCCTTTCCTGTTTACATCCTAACATAAGGTTGTTCACCAAATACAATGGTGAAACAACACTGTTAAAAGGGTTAAAAACATAAGAAAGATCTTTGAGTAAAATAGGGTAGACAACTCTTAGTTACTTGATCAAACTTGCAAAAACATCCTTGCTACTTTTTAAAAACACACATCTCAACACAATTTCAAAACAAACTTTCAAAACATTGAAAACCTTTCAAAAAGACAAACACCTTTGTATACATTCAAACAAGAATCATTACAAAGGTTGCCACAACAAATGGCCTCTTTTTAAAACATCTTCAAAAAACCACACACAAAGCACCATTTCAAACAATTGAAAATACAAAGCAAGTGATTTAAGCAAGTAACTAAGAGCCAATGGATAACCATGGATAGAAAGGGTGCTAATACCTTCCCTTTCTATAATCTACTCCCCGAACCCAAGAAAACATCTCAAAGGTCTTTCCTGTGCTTTTTGACCTTTCCTTAGGATAAAATAAAAAGTCGGTGGCGAATCTTGCTAAACCGAAACATTTGCAAACACAAAAGAAAAACCCAAGTCAATTCTCCCACCGTATCACACATACACAATAGAGAACGGGGTTACTCATGTTGAAGTGCAGACGAATGTTCGATAATCGTGTAAAGGAAAAGGGAGCATTTCATGCCAATCTTTATAAGTAACAACCATATTTTGGATGATCTTCTTAATGCTCTTATTAGCAGCTTCAACAACCCCGTTCATCTTTGGCCTGTAAGGAGATGAATTGTGATGGACAATCTTAAATTCATCATAAAGTTCTTTCATTATTTTTTTATTCAGATTCGAGCTGTTATCGGTGATAATCCTGGTTGGCAAACCGTATTGACATATAAGACTGTTCTTGATAAAACACACTACCACCTGTTTAGTGACATTAGCATATGAAGTTGCTTCCACCCATTTGGTGAAGTAGTCAATTGCTACAAAGATAAAATGATGTCCATTCGATGCCTTGGGTTCAATCATTCCAATCATGTCAATACTCCATATAGAGAAAGGCCACAAAGAAGAAATAACATTGAGAAGTGTCGGAGGCACATGAATTTTGTCAGCATAAATATGACACTTATGACACTTCTTTGCAAATTTGTAACATTCAGATTCCATTGTCATCCAATAGTAACCTGCCCTAAGCATCTTCTTTGCCATTGAATATCCATTGGCATGGGTACCAAAGGAACCTTGAAGGATCTCATGCATCAACATGTCTGCTTCGTGTCTATCCACACATCTGAGCAAGACCATGTCATAATTTATTTTGTATAACACATTTTCATTGAGGAAAAATCCACCTGCCAACCTTCTCAATGTCTTTCTATCTTAATTTGACGCACCAGCCGGGTATTCCTGAGTCTGGAGAAAATGCTTGATATAATAATATTAAGGTTTGTCACCTGACATCTCCTCTGTTATAAACACATGAGCGGGTATATCCAAACATCACACTGACACGAGGCACATCATTCCAGGTATTTACTTGATACATAGAAGCCATAGTTGCCAAAGCATCTGCCATCTGATTTTCATCTCTGGGAATATGATGGAATTCAACTTTATTAAAGTAGGGTAATAATCTTCTAGCATAGTCTTTGTAAGGGATCAAGCCAGGGTGACGAGTATCCCATTCTCCTATAATCTGATTTATTACCAAAGCTGAATCGCCATACACATCTAGAACTTTGATTCTGAGATTAATAGCCTCCTTGAGACCCATGATACAAGCTTTATACTCTGCCCTATTATTAGTGCAATCAAATGCCAACCTTGCATTAAATGGGGTATGCGATCCATGAGGAGTGATAATCACAACACCAATTCATTTCTTATAAGCATTCACATCTCCATAAAATACCATACCCCACTGGGATTCAGGATCAGGACCTTCCCCAGGCAAAGGTTCATCACAATCTTTTACCTTCAAAAACATCACATCCTCATCAGGGAAATCATATTTAATCGACTGATAATCATCAACCAGTTGGTGAGCAAGATAATATGCCAACACACTGCTTTTTATAGCTTTCCGAGTATGGTATTCAATATCATATTCAGATAACAACATCTGCCAACGGGCAATTCTCCCATTGAGAGCAGGCTTCTCAAAAATATACTTAATTGGATTCATTTTAAAAATCCACCAAGTAGTATAATTCAACATATATTGCCGCAACCGCTTTGCCGCCCAGGCTAGAGCACAACATGTCTTTTCCAGCTTAGAATATCGTGACTCACATTCAGTAAACTTCTTGCTGAGATAATAAATGGCATATTCCTTATTCCCTATTTCATCTTTTTGTCCCAAAATACAGCCCATAGAATTATCTAACACTGTAAGATACATAATTAATGGTCTTCCTTCAATAGGAGGGAGCAAGATAGGAGGTTCAAGCAGATAATCTTTAATACTTTCAAATGCCCTTTGGAAATCATCTATCCGCACACAACCTTGATCTTTCTTTAACAACTTAAAGATCGGTTCACACGTTGCAATCATATGGGAGATAAATCTAGAAATGTAATTTAACATCCCAAGGAAACCTCTAACTTGTTTTTCAGTCCTTGGCACAAACATTTCTTTAATTGATTTGACTTTATCAGGATCAACTTCAATTCCTTTTTGGCTAACAATGAAACCTAACAATTTCCCTAATCAAACACCAAAGGTGCATTTGTTTGGATTCAAGCGGAGACAATACTTCCTCAAACGCTGAAACAATTTCAACAAATCCTCTATATGCCCTTCTTCAGTCTGGGATTTGGCAATCATATATGTGATACGGTGGAAGAACTGACTGTTATATACTGGTTTTGTGTTTTTTGTTCGCAAATGTCGCAGTAAGCAAGAGTCGCCACCGACTTTTCTTTTATCCAACAAAGGAAAGGGTGAAAAGAACAGAAAAAGACCTCTTTAGAGATTTTGAGTAAGGGGGTAGATTATGGAAAGGGAAGGTGTTAAAACCCTTTCCATCTGTGGTTTTCCACGGGCTCTTAGGTACTTGCTCATTTTTGAGAACTATTTGTGTTTGTGTGTTTTGAAAGATTTTTGTTTGCTTTATGGTAACTCTTGTATCAGTCCTCAAGAGTGTGATAAGGCATTTTTGAAAAGTGTGTAATTGTGAAAAATTTAGATTTGTGCAAGTATCTAACAATTATCTACCAACTCGGAAAAAAAAGATGCTCTTTTCCTCCTTTCCTTTAGTTAGTGTTATCCTACTATTAGTGAGTAGGTAGCCCTATTGTCGGATGTTGAAGGACAATCGAAGGGACGTTTTACAATCACGAAGGCAACTTGTGGAGACGCTTTAGCAATTTTCTTTTAGGGACTAGATCGTTTACTGAAAGGCAACTGTAGGGTCATCGAGGGACTATGATCTTTTTGGATTTATGGGTCTTTACTAAAGTGTTCCTGCCTCATGACTGTTTTATTTAAAGGCAACCAACGTGGGAGATACCTTAGAGGTGTGCATGTGCAAGTGTGTTGAGATTCGGTTATTTATCTTGAATTATTAAGTTTGCTAACGTTTTAATTTTCAGTCTTATCATGCACGCCTAGTTACTAACAGTTAATATTTATAGAAATTTAAAGTGCAAAAATTTAAATCCTAGGCTATTACAACGCTTTGGGACAATTACATAAAAAAGTGCAAGAAAATAAAATGCAGAATTTTAAATCTAGACTATTACATCCCATTATCAGTTACATTATTTATATAAAATGCGAGAATAAAAATAACGCACGCGAAATAAAACATACGTCTAAAAACCCTAAGAAAAATTCTAAGTAAACAAGAAAAATCTTTTTGGTTTTATTTTTATTTATTTCAAGAAAAATAATTAAACTAAATCTAAATTTAATTTAAGAAAAATAAATATTGAATGAAATTAATCTAATTCTAATATTTTTGCATTTTTATTAAGAATACATTTGAAACATAAATTAAATCCTAAATTCTAGTTCATTTTAAAATAAGAAAGTAGTTAAAATTTAATTAATTAATTAATTAAAGCATTTCATTATTTTGATTTAAAAAAAGTCTAAGCCTAATTTTTTTGTGAGTTTTTTTTTATTATTTGCTTAATTAAGTAAAGAAGATAAAAGAAATTAAAACATTACAAAAAAACTAGATGGGCCTGAGATAGTAAAAAAAGTGGGGGTGTGGTTGTTGAATTCGCTTGTTCATGAAGGAAGAGGCCTAGATTTGCTTCTGGATCCAATGTGGATTGGCCTTGATGGCACATGGTGAGCCTGCAGATGGAGTGCGCTAGATCTGATCAGATGGACATCTGATGGCACATGTCTGATGGTGTATAATGCACATCTAGCTATGAGGAACACCTGATCTGCATGAAACAAGTTAGAAAAATATAAAAATAGAGCTTACTGGGGCGTTTTATGATGTTTCAGGGCTTGGTAATGATTGCAAAAGTTTCAGGGAGCCTCCAGGAATGTATTTGATATTTTTTTTGGACTGAGAAAGGCTGGAACCTAAAATGCGAATTTTTACAACTTTGATAGTTTTTGCAAAATTTGTAGAGCTTTTCTAGGTTGTCTCTCATGTGTCTTGAATCTTGCCAATGTGTCCTTTATATAGAGAGGAGGGAGAAGACAAGAGAACAAAGGTAATAAAAACCATAAACATGTATTTTTAAAGCCATGAATGATGTTTTGTAACTTTGCCAAAGACATGGAATCTTGTCCTTTTTGAATTTGAATGAATGTGGAAATTTCTTGCACGACATTTTATGGGCCTAGGTTGTCCAAAACATCAACCCAAAGCCCAAATCTCATTTCCAATTATTTTATACATTTCATTTTATATTTATTTGAAATAAATTAAAATAAATATGAATAAAATAGTTAGCAAAGGCAAGGCATGGAAAGAATAATTTTAGAGGTCCTATATAGGCTTATGAAGATGTTTAAAGTCCAAGAAATTAAGCCATTGACCTAAAACTTCAAGTTTGCTCAATGCATAATTCTTGAAAATTCTCAAATTTTCCCAACTTGGGTAAGCCATAACTTGCTCAATTTTTATATCATGATAATGATCTTAGACTTTTTGGAAAGCCCAAGATGTCTAATTTAATCTCTCTTTTTATCAATTTTGCATTTGAAGATGTTATCTTGATGTTAAAGGTCTTGGGAAAAAGTGACTTTTATTGATTTTCTAAAAATGACCTGTAATGTATGAACTTGTATCTTTCAAATGGTGCAATTATTGAACTTTAGGGACGAAGATAAGTTGTATGGAATTGGATTCTCTTCAAAATGAGCTTTGTTTGGGAAAAAATGGATGAAGTATGAGAAAGTTATGCCTGGTCAAAGTTCAGTTGACTTTTCCTATAGAAACCCTACTTTGCCATTTTTGACTTCTGATGGGTTAGGAGAATTTATTGAGGAATCATAACCAACCCTTGATCAAATGATGGATATCACTTCAAAATGTTGATGTTGACCAAAAGTTGAATTTTGACTGTACATAGGCCACAATTGACTTTTGACCTAGTATAGTTGATTTTCCAATACTTGAGCAATTGACTGAGCAAACTTGTTGAGCAAGGCATGAAACTTGGCATGGATGATCTTGAGGACATATTAGGACAATGGGGGAACATTTGGTATCCTTGGAGCTCAACCATCTTGATGAAAATTGAAACCCTAGTTGGGGGCTCATTGCCTTAGGAGGAAAATTGTCTGGTCAAATCTTGGTCAGACTAGGACAATTGAGAACCTATAGGAGTATGTCTTATGTGAAAATGGGATGGAAAATTTTGTGGTACAACAGACACCCCTGTTCAATCTTCTTAAACCTGAAGATGTAGATTGGATGGTCTGCCTTTCGTGATCTGAAGGTGGAAGATGATTGAACACTAGAGTGCCCAGAAATTTGCACTCATCTGAAATGATACTTAACTGTGTAGGTAATATCAGGAACGGGATTATAGATGCCATTTGGAAAAGATGAAAGGAGACTGTCGGAGATGGGCTTAAAGATGGCATCCAAGGAGTATGACAGAGAGTCGTCGAAGATGGGCTTAAAGATGTCATCCAAAATAGATGCTGACTTCATAAGAATTCTCTTTGTGGGGATTCCTGTTCCTGCTCTCCGAGGAGGAGTATGCTGGGGAATGATTTTCAGGGTAATAGAGTCTAGGAGCTTCGGTTATCCATTACTCTACCGAGGAGTCATCTCTTGACTGAAGAGACGGAAGTGAACTGTTATCTGGTCAGGATCCAGGCTTCGTAGTGACTTGTTGAGGATGATAAGGCTAACTACTATCTGGTCGTATTCCAGGATTCACAGAAACTTACTGGGGAAATGAGATTAAACTGTTGTCTGGTCATACTCTAGGCTATGCAGTTTCTCAAACTGGAATAGAAATTAGAAAAATATTAGTGTCGATTTAACTAAAATAGAGAAAGGATCTACCGGAAAAGAATCAGTAACAAATTAATGGTCGATTCGAACTGAACCAACAGAGGTCTTAATTTATCTTTGACTGGATAAGAATCAGAAAAATCTTAGTGTCAATTTAACTGAACCAGAGAAAGGATCTACTGGAAAAGAATCAGTAAAAAATCAATGGTCGTTTCGAACTGAACCAGCAGAGGTCTTGATTTATCTTTGACTGGATAAGAATCAGAAAAATCTTAGTGTCGATTTAACTGGACCATAAAAAGGTCTTGGATTATCTTCAAACTAAATAAGAATCAGAGAGATCTTAGTATCGATCTAACTGAACCAGAGGAAAATCTGGAATTAATTTTGACTGGATAAGAATCAGAAAAATCTTAGTGTTGATTTAACTGAACCAGAAAAGTCTTGGATCATCTTCAACTGGAATAGAAATCAGAGAGATCTTAGTATCGATCTAATTGAACCAGAGGAAAATCTTAAATTAACTTTGACTGGATAGGAATCAGAAAAATCATAGTGTCCATTTAACTGAACCATAAAAAAGTCTTGGATTATCTTCAACTGGAATAGAAATCAGAGAGATCTTAGTGTCGATCTGACTGAACCAGAGAAGGTCTTGAATTAACTTTGACTGGATAAGAATTAGAAAAATCTTAGTGTCGATTTAACTGAACCAAAAAAAGGTCTTGGATTAACATTGATTGGAATAGAAATCAGAAAAATCTTAGGATTGATTCAACCGAACCAGACAAAAGTCTTGGGTCATCTTCAACTGGAATAGGAATCAGAGAGATCTTAGTGTCGATTAGACTGAACCAGAGAAGGTCTTGAATTAACTTTGACTGGAATGGAAATTAGAAGAATCTTAGGATCGATTCAACTGAACCAGACAAAAGTCTTGGAATATCTTCAACTGGAATAGGAATCAGAGAGATCTTAGTGTCGATCTGACTGAACCAAAGAAGGTCTTGAATTAACTTTGAGTGGAATAGAAATTAGAAGAATCTTAGGATCGATTCAACTGAACCAGAGAAAAGTATTGGAATATCTTCAACTGGAATATGAATCAGAGAGATCTTAGTGTCGATCTGACTGAACCAGAGAAGGTCTTTAATTAACTTTGATTGGAATAGAAATCAGAAGAATCTTAGGATCGATTCAACTGAACCAGAAAAAAGTCTTGGAATATCTTCAACTAGAATAGGAATCAGAGAGATCTTAGTGTCGACCTGACTAAACCAGAGAAGGTCTTGAATTAACTTTGACTGGAATGGAAATCAAAAGAATCTTAGGATCGATTCAACTGAACCAGACAAAAGTCTTGGAATATCTTCAACTGGAATAGGAATGAGAGAGATCTTAGTGTCGATATGACTGAACCAGAGAAGGTCTTGAATTAACTGTGACTATAATGGAAATCATAAGAATCTTAGGATCGATTCAACTGAACCAGACAGAAGTCTTGGAATATCTTCAACTGGAATAGGAATCAGAGAGATCTTAGTGTCGATCTGACTGAACCAGAGAAGGTCTTTAATTAACTTTGACTGGAATGGAAATCAGAAGAATCTTAGGATCGATTCAACTGAACCAGACAAAAGTCTTGGAATATCTTTAACTGGAATAGGAATCAGAGAGATCTTAGTGTCGATCTGACTGAACCAGAGAAGGTCTTAAATTAGCTTTGACTGGA
Organism: Vicia faba; assembly: GCA_948472305.1. Classification (NCBI taxonomy): domain Eukaryota; kingdom Viridiplantae; phylum Streptophyta; class Magnoliopsida; order Fabales; family Fabaceae; genus Vicia; species Vicia faba. The sequence goes on along the minus strand of OX451736.1, from coordinate 587,002,618 downwards.
ATAGAAATGAGAAGAATCTTAGGATCGATTCAACTGAAACAGACAAAAGTCTTGGAATATCTTCAACTAGAATAGGAATCAGAGAGATCTTAGTGTCGATCTAACTGAACCAAAGAAGGTCTTGAATTAACTTTGATTGGAATGGAAATCAGAAGAATCTTAGGATCGATTCAACTAAACCATACAAAAGTCTTGGAATATCTTCAACTGGAATAGGAATCAGAGGGATCTTAGTTTCGATCTGACCGTACCAGAGAAGGTCTTGTGAGGACATCTTTCTGAGGAAAATCCTGAAATAACCCTTCGTTAGACGTAGCTTTTGAGAAGACTACCAGGGCACATAAGTAGTCAACGGTGTTTGTTGATTTGATCTTTTCCCTAAAAAGGAAAAGAGTTAGTCATATGCAATGTCATGATGGATGAAATGCATTGTGGTGATGTTCTCAAAATAAATGAGGTTATGTTGTATGCAATGTGTATGCGCATGCCACGATGTATGAACATGGGATGCTATTGCGATATTTCCCAATCTGGGAAAATAAATCCCTAACTGCTGTTGGAGAGTATAAGGAGGATGAATCCTTCATTTCCACTGGGGATGAAGAATGGATATGATTTGCCAGGGATTTCCTCTTTCTGTTTGAGGATGTTCTATCGGGGATTGGCTCTGCTTGAGAATAGCTCTATGGAGGGAGATGCCTTATTGGAAGATTTTGCTGATGTAGAGAAATAAACTCTGTTGGGGAATGAACTTCTGCAGTCTAAGAAATAAACTCTAACCAGGAGGAGGTTTTATAAACTATTTAAGGTTATAAAGCTCGGCTGGGGAACACAGATTTCAACTCTCTGAAGGAACTTGGTTGGAGGAAGTAATTCCTGCTCGGGGAAAAAGAGTTCAAAACTTTGGTTGTTTCTACTCTGTAGGGAACATAAGTGTCACAGGGTCATATGTAGCGGTGACCTCGTCTCAGAATATCTCTTCCCCTGTACCTGCCGGAGAAAGTACCTATGGAGACTTTATGGATGGTTTGAGTGTCATCCCTACTCATGGGGTGCTTGGTAAATGCTAATCAAGATAACAAGTCTTCTACTGATAGACAAGTGACAAGATGACAGGACATAGTCGTACGCTTTAATCTCTAACTTTTTCCTGGACCGCCCTTTCGGGTTTTCAGTCCACCGAGATGCCGTTTTTTGCCCAAGCCACCTTTTCAGGTTTTCGACTTGTCGAGCGCATAATTTTTGTATATATCCCTAATTTTTGCCCGAATTCTTTTTGGATCGCTGGGATGCCCTTATTTTTCCTAGGCCTGTCAACCTAGCGGGTCTTTTTCATGCGTGGTCTTTTCTGACTATGTCCACGTTCACCGGGTGCGGAGAATTGTCAATGTCCTTAGTAGTAAGTGTTGTCACACTGCCAGAAGGTGTTTGTTTGATTGTATAGGATTTGTTTCTGGAATTCATGTCCAATTCCCCAAGTGATTCAGATGGAGTTCTGCCCCTGGCTACTTGGCATTTTTGAGAGATTCCTTGATTCTTGACTTGACTTCCCCAGATCAGCTGGACACCATGCTATGCCCCTTGATTATGAATGGCCTATCACTGGAATGTCTTCCCATTTGAGGTGATTCTATCCACTGAGAAGATTTTTGTTCATCGAATATCCATCATGTGAATTTCTCTGCTGTTGAACAAATAGTCATATGCAAATAATGGTATTTTAAAAATGCAAAGCTTATGTCTGTCTTGAAGTTTGAAAAATCATTTTTTAGTAAAACAATTTTTTTTTTAAAAGTGTGATGTCAACTCAGGATTTATAGCGAACCCTACAGGAGTCAGGATACCTTTTGTAACAGTATGCTTTCGAACTAACCCATGCTTCAGCTAGGACTTTTAAGGGTTATAACTTGGCCTGGTTCATGGTTTAATAAAAAAAGGGTAAAGGCTCAAAGTTTATTTGTACCCACCCGTTCTTCGTGATGTTCTTCTATCCTATGTTCAGTTAATTGTGTGTTCAGATCCCAATTGAGTTTGGCATCTTGTCCTTGATGTTCTAGTGATGGTTCAGATACTGAAAGTTTATTTTGAAGAGGCAGTCATTTTTGTAATCTTCTTTTTGTTGAGGATTTGTAGCGACCTCTTTTTTTTATTATCCCTGCTTTTTCCTGAACTGGTTCTTTTATGATTACAGTAAGCGGGATGCCCCAGTTTTTTCTTAAGTTTCCTTCATAGGTTTTGACTTAGCGGGCTTTTATTTTGAGAGATGATGACTGCCGACTTTAATAATTATGCGGAACCATCACCATCTTTTGATTTGGAAGGACGTCTTTGATGCCATTCATTGTGTACGAAATGAAAATTACGACTGAATGCGCATCTGAATTGACTGAGAAACTACCCTGCCCCAAGTTATAATTAAGGGTTTTAATTTGTGTGAAAAGAAAAACTCCTACTTCTTTGGCTCAAAGGGGTTGACTAGGGAGTATCTTCCTTATAAATCCATTGTTTAGGATTTGAAACAATGCTTGTACATCATAAGCGGGGTCTGTTCAAAAGCATATTGTTGAGATTATGGTATCATTTTCGTCATCCTCCCTCTAAAGGCCCAGAGTTTTTGATCGAGAGTTGAATATCACAAAAAGGAAAGCGGTTTAAATATAGTGAATATGAATGAATTGATTCAAAACAGAAATATACAATGCATTGATAAAGCAACAAAGTTTGACATGAATAAATGTTTGAACAATCAAAAGAAAATTACAAATTGAAAATTCTAATGAATAAAAGCTTCTTCGTCTAATCTTGTCACTTCAGATGGCGTGCCTTGGAGGGATGGCAGAAGAACTCAACCTGACCTTGTTGTGCAAACTCCAACACTCTTTCACCAATCAAGTTTTGAATTTTATATTTCAACATCCAACAATCGTCAGTATCATGCCCCATACTGTTGGAGTGATATGCACACCTTGCATCAAGATTGTAGTTAGGGGAAGAAGTCTTGGGATTCGGAGGAGGCCCTATCAACGTAACTAGATTCATCCTCAAAATGTGTTGTAAAGCTTGAGACAACGGCATGTTGAGTTTAGTAAACTGCCTCTTGGGTGTATCCGGCTTACTCTAATTAACCCGTTATTTTTGGCGAGGTTGTTGTTGGACCCGTGATGTGGTAGCAATTTGAAAAGGTCCACTCTTCACCAAACCAACCTCTTGTCTTCTTGGAGGTTGATCAATGACTTGGTCCTCAACCTCGACTGTTTGCTTCACACGGTTGCGTCCATCTTGATGAAGCTTGTTGACAATGCCTCTCAGCTCTTCTTGTACCCGGGCCAAGCCTTGGATAAGAGCCATCTTCCCCAACATCTGGGTTCTTATTGCTTCAACCTCAGCTTGCAGTTGTTCCAACCGTTCGTCCTTATTGTGTTCAGGATTTTTCTTGGCCAGGTTCCCAGCGAGGAGTGCTTTCAACTCTTCCTTCCCCTTGGATAGGTTTAGGAACATTTCCATGAACTGATCCTCTTGAATTTGGAGATCTCTGTTGTCTTGTTTGAGAGCCATTGCTGAAATAAACAGCGAGAACATGAGAGACCTGTTATGAAACCTGCTTATGCAATGATATGTATGATATATGTATGCAATGTTTTCAAGGATTTATAAGACTTAAAATTGCTTAAACAGAAAGAGAACAAACATTAATTGCATTAAGAAGTTTTATCGATCACAATGATTCCTCTTGGGCTTACAAAGGAGATAACAAAGCAAATAACTCTCTAAGCAAAGAGACTCAAGCTTCCCACCGGCGCATCCTCTTTGGTGCAATGTAAGCGTTTATACTCTTCTCCTCGTGAAGTAACCTGGTGAGCTCTAAAACCTTCTTACCACTGGCGTAGAATTGGGTTGCGAAAGTATCCTGTTCTTCTTTGAGTTGGATCCAGGATTTCCGTAGCTCCTCAAAGTCAGTTGGTATGTCAGGATGAAACACAATGTAAGGAGTGTCTCCCTCAATAATTGGCTCCATAATCACAGGTAAGATGGCGGGGTAAGGCATCATAATACATTGAGCACGAGCTCGCACCCATTTGAGGTAAGGCTCAAGAGGGATAGAATTCTTGTTCCCCAGTGTCTTGCTATCAACTCTATTTATCATGCCCCAAGCTCGAATAAACCTCTTGTAATAACCCTGAACATCATTTTCATAGTTAAATGTGATTAGTTGGACGAGTGTGTCGTGAGGACCATCCCTTCTAGCATAACCAAACTATCGCAATGCCAAACAATGATTATAAGTGATTCCTCCCCTAATGCCTAAGAGAGGGGCATTAGGGAATTCCCCACAGTGATCAATGATAGTGATACTCTCCAAGGATCGGGAACACCAATGAATATCTGAATGTGTAAGGGACATCAGCCTATGAGACCATCTTATACCCTGCTCATTCTTCAAAATAGACTGGGGTAGGTGCGAAATAAACCACCTAGACAATAGAGGAGTGCAACACAGAAGGGTCCCTCTTCTTTTTAGAGTGTGAGTATGCAAAGAGAATAGAATATCCCCAAGTAAAGTAGGTACCGAATTATGAGACAGAAAAATATTAACCGCATTCACATCTATGAGTTTGTCCGTGTTAGGGAATAGTACCATCCCATAGATGAGAAGGGCCAACACTTCTTCAAAAGCTTGTAAATCCAGGCTATCCAAAAAATGGCGAGCTTTCTCAAATAAAAACTTAGCTGGAAATCCTTGGACATTTCTTCTGGTTTCCCAATTTTCCACTACATCATACCGTTGTAAAGACAGAGCTTGAGCAATCTCTTCAGGCTTTGGGTCTCTTTCCATACCGTTGAATGGTGGCTGATTAAGGATAGGTACCCCCAATAACTGAGAAAACTCCTCCATAGTAGGAACGAACTGGTAATCCGGAAAAGTGAAACAGTGGTGCAACGGGTCAAAGAACCAAAAGAGCACCTTTAACATTTCTTCATCAGGGGTTGAAGTGACCAAGTTGAGAAGTCGAACATGTTTTTTAATGAAGGGAGAGCTTTCAGGAATCCTTGATGCTAATTCCTTGAGTTGATGAGGTATTTTCACAAGGTTGATTCTTCTCTGGTTCATTCAGATCGACACTGAGATCTCTCTGATTCCTATTCCAGTTGAAGATGATCCAAGACTTTTTTCTGGTTCAATTAAATCGACACTAAGATTTTTCTGATTCTTATCCAGTCAAAGTTAATTCAAGATTTTCCTCTTGTTCAGTTAGATCGATACTAAGATCTCTCTGATTCCTATTCCAGTTAAAGATGATCCACGACTTTTTTCTAGTTCAATTAAATCGACACTAAGATTTTTGTGATTCTTATCCAATCAAAGGTAAATCAAGACCTCTGCCGGTTCAGTTCGAACCGACCATTGATTTATTACCGGTTCTTTTCCGGTAGATCCTTTCTATGGTTAAGTTAAATCGACACTAAGGTTTTTCTGATTTCTATTCCAGTTGGAGAAATGGCAAAGCCTGGAGTATGACCAGATGACATTTTAATCTTATTTCCCTAGCAAGTCGCTGTGAAGCCTGGAATACGACCAGATAACAGTCAGCCTTATCATCCTCAACAAGTCATTGCGAAGCCTGGATCTTGACCAGATAGCAATTCAATTCCGTCTCTTCAGTCAAGGGATGACTCCCCAGTAGAGTAATGGACAACCAAAGCTCCTAGACTTTATTCCCCTAAAAAATATTCCCCAACGGACTCCTCCTCGGACAGCAGGAACAGGAATCCCCACAAAGAGACTCCTTATGAAGTCATCATCTATTTTGGATGGCATCTTTAAGCCCATCTCCGATAACTCTCTGTCATATTCCTTGGATGGCATCTTTAAACCCATATCTGACAGTCTTCTTTCATATTTTCCAAATGGCATCTGTAAGCACATTCCCGATATTATTCACCAACAGTCTCACTTTGGGCGAGTGCAAATTTCTGGGCGCTTTAGTGTTCAATCATCTTCCACCTTCAGGTCACGAAAGGCAAACAAGCCAATATAAATCTTCAGGTTTAAGAAGATTGAACAGGGGCAGCTGTTGTATCCAAAAAATTTCCCTCCAATTTTCACACAAGACATACTCCTAGAGGTTCTCAATTGCTCAAGGTTGACCAAGAATTGACCAGACAATTCTCCTCCTAAGGCAATGAACCCCCAACTAGGGTTTCAATTTTCATCAAGATAGTTGAGCTCAAAAAGTCTCAAATGCTTTCCATTGTCCTGATATATCCTCAAGATCATCCATGCCAAATTCCATGCCTTGAACAACAAGTTTTCTCAGTCAATTGCTCAAGTATTGGAAAATCAACTATGCTAGGTCAAAAGTCAATTGTGGCCCATGTACAGTCAAACTTCAATATTTTTGGTCAACATCAACATTTTGAAGTGATATCAATAATTTGATCAAGGGTTGATCATGATTCCTCAAGAAATGCTCCTAACCCATCGAAAGTCAAAAATGGAAAATTAGGGTTTCTATAAGAAAAGTCAACTGAAGTTTGACCAAGCATAACTTTCTCATACTTTATCAGAAATTTTCCAAACAAAGCTCATTTTGAAGAGAATCCAATTCCCTAAAACTTCTCTTCATCCTTCAAGTTGAAGAAATGCACCATTTGAAAGAAACAAGCTCATACATTACAGGTCATTTTCAGAAAGTCAACAAAAGCCACTTTTTTCTAAGACCATTTACATCAAGATAAAATCTTCAAATGCAAAATTGATCAAAAGAGGGATTGAATTAGACATCTTGGGATTTCCAAAAAGTCAAATATGATCATCATGAGATAAAAATTGATCAAGTTATGGCTTACCCAAGTTGGGAAAATTTGAGAATTTTCAAGAATTATGCATTGAGCAAACTTGAAGTTTTAGGTCAATGGATTGATTTCTTGGACTTCAAACATCTTCCTAAGCTTATAGAGGACCTCTAAAATTATTATTGCCATGCCTTTCATTTGCTAACTATTTTATTCATATTTATTTTAATTTATTTCAAATAAATATAAAATAAAATGTATAAAATAATTGGAAATGAGATTTGAGCTTTGGGTTGATGTTTTGGACAGCCCAGGCCCATAAAATTGCGTGCAAGCAATGTCCACATTCAATCAAATTCAAAAAGGACAAGATCCCATGTCTTTGGCAAAGTTACAAAACATCATTCATGGCTTTAAAAACACATGTTTATGGTTGTTATTACCTTTGTTCTCTTGTCTCCTCCCTCCTATCTATATAAAGGACACATTAGAAAGCTTCAAGACACATGAGATACAGCCTGGAAAAGCTCTACAAATTTTGCAAAAATCATCAAAGTTGTAAAAATTCGCATTTTAGGTTCCATCCTTTCTCAGTCCAAACAAAAGATCCAAATACATTCCTGGAGGCTCCCTAAAGCTTTTGCAATCATTACCAAGCCCTGAAACATCACAAAACGCCTCAGTAAGCTCCATTTTTATATTTTCTAACTTGTTTCATGCAGATCTGGTGCTCCTCATAGCTAGATATGCATTATACACCATCAGACATGTGCCATCAGATTCCCATCTGATAAGATCTATCGCACTCCATCTGCGGGCTCACCATGTGCCATCAAGACCAATCCACATTGGATCTAGAAGAAAATCTAGGCCTCTCCCTTCATAGGCCAGTGAATTCAACTACCACACCCCTACTTTTTTTTACTATCTCAGGCCCATCTAGTTTTTTTGTAATGTTTTAATTTCTTTTATCTTCTTTACTTAATTAAGCAAATAATAAAATAAAACTCACAAAAAAATTAGGCTTAGACTTTTTGTAAAATTAAAATAATGAAATGCTTTAATTAATTAAATTTTAACTACTTTCTTATTTTAAAATGAACTAGAATTTACGATTCAATTTATGTTTCAAATGTTTTCTTAATAAAAGATGCAAAAATATTAGAATTAGATTAATTTCATTCAATATTTATTTTCTTAAATTAAATTTAGATTTAGTTTAATTATTTTTCTTGAAATAAATAAAAATAAAACCAAAAAGATTTTTCTTGTTTACTTAGAATTTTTCTTAGGATTTTTAGACTTAATATTTATTTCGCGCGCGTTATTTTTATTCACGCATTTTATATAAATAATGTAACTGATTATGGTATATAATAGTATAGATTTAAAATTTTGCATTTTATTTTCTTTCACTTTTTTATATAATTGTCCCAAAGCGTTGTAACAGCCTAGGATTTAAATTTTCGCACTTTAAATTTCTGTAAATATTAATTGTTAGTAACTAGGCGTGCATGATAAGACTAATAATCAAACGTTAGTTAACCTAACAAAAAGACAAAAAATAACTGAATCTCAACACAGTTGTACATGCGCACCTCTAAGGTATCTCCCACTTTGGTTGCCTTTAAATAAAACAGTCATGAGGCAGGAACGCTTTAGTAAAGACCCATAAATAAAAAAAGATCATAGTCCCTCGATGAGTCTACAGTTACCTTTCGGTAAATGATCTAGTCCCTAAAAGAAAAATTGCTAAAGCATCTCCATAAATTGCCTTCGTGATTGTAAAATGTCTCTTCGATTGTCCCTTAACATCCGACGATAGGGCTACCTACTCACTAATAGTAGGATAGCACTATCTAAAGGAAAGGAGGAAAAGAACATTCTTTTTCGAGTAGGTAGGCTGTTCTTAAGTACTTGCTCAAATCTGAATTTTTCACACTTACATATTTTTCAAAAACTATTTTCAAAAACGCTTTATCACACTCTTGAGGATTGATACAAGAGTTACCATAAAGCAAACAAAAATATTTCAAAACGCACAAACACAAACATTTTTCAAAATATGAGCAAGTACCTAAGAGCCCGTGGAAAACCACAGATGGAAAGGGTGTTAATATCTCCCCTTTCCATAATCTACCCCTACTCAGAAAATATCGAAAAAGGTCTTTTTCTGTTCTTTTCACCCTTCCATTTGTTGGATAAAAGAAAAGTCGGTGGCGACTCTTGCTTACCGCACATTTGCGAATACAAAATGCAAACCAGTATATAACAGTCAATTCTTCCACCGTATCAAAGTAGGCACTAAAGGTTTGCAATCGCGGCGGGTGCAAAAATTGTAAAAAATACTTCTTTTCTCATCCCCACAATCTATTTTTGTATACAATATTTATATCCAAAAGACACAAATTTTCAAAGAGGTTCCTCTAGAGTACCGTAGATTTTTAGGGTGCTAATACATTCCCTTTGCATAACCAACCCCCGGACTTAGATTCTCTCCCCCTCTTTTTTGGTTATTAGTTCTTTTACCATTCCTCTAGAAACAATAAAGCGCGGTGGCGATTTTTATTTGATCTGTACGAGTCAAGTCAACCCAATGGCTTAGTCTCAACATTTCTACCGTTACACTTTCGAATAAAGATCATAGTCCCTCAGTGAGCCTCCGAATTATAAGCAAAATGATGACAATCCCTTTGATACAATTGCTAAAGTATCCTTACATGTTGACTTCGATGACCTTACACATGTCCCTTCACATCCAATAGATAGGATTACCTACCAAATAATGGTATTGTTAATATTATCTCCAAAGGAGAAGGAAAATAACAATAAATAATTTAGTGGGTAGAACTCTTGAATGCTTGCTCACAACCTTTTTCCACAAACAAATACATTTTTACACGTCACTTTCAAAACAAGATATTTTCAAAAAACACTTTATATACATTCTTGAGGACCGATACAAGAATTATTCCAAAGTTAGCCTTACATTGGCATTTTAAAATATTTTCAAACAAATCACACACACACAAAGCAAGTTTTAAAACTGAGCAAGCAATTAAGAGCCTGTAAATAACTACGGATGAAAAGGGTGCTAACTCCTTCCCTTTCCATAACTTACCCCCCAAAACTCAAAATATATCAAAGGTCTTTCCTGTTATTTTCACCTTTCCTAAATATTGGACAAAAGAAAAGTCGGCGGCGACTCTTGCTAACCGCAACATTTGCGATAAACCAAAAAAGTCAGTTCTCCCACTGTATTACAGAATTGGAGACTCTGCTAGAAAGAAATCTAAAAGAGGGGTTACCATTAGAGTTTAGATCACTTTACTTTCTTTTATTGTATGATTTGTCTCATTTACTTTAAGCGTTCATGCTTAGATATTATTGCTTGTGTGAAAGATCCTACACTCGGATCTAGTGATTCCTTAGGTAAGTAGCAATAGATCATAAAGACTGTATGATGTACACCGATATGGTTAACATGATATATACAGTAAGTGTGACACTTTGGTTTGTACTGATGTTCCTTGAGTCAGTCAAGGATAACATTAGGCTTCTGCGTGGTGTCGTTAACACTAACTTACTTTTAGAACCTTAATTGACCTTTCTTGGCCAATAGAAAGTAGTGAGATAGTCAGATTTAGTGCAGTCCAAAGTTGGTTAATACTCGAGGCTTCGCTCAGTGAGATTCTACTTTTGGGATATTTTGGTGGCAAGTCATTTGTCGTGATAAAATAAAGCATGTGGGAATGATCTGTGATATGAGATTCTTAGAACCCGGTTACTATTTTAGGACAGGTTGAGCCAACTTAACTTCAGTGGAGAAGGGTATTTACCTAGGGACTTTATGCAAGCCTTTAAACCTAATGCTCTTGTATGACTTGTTTATGTCTGCTACTTATTTAACATGAATATAACATCATAACATCATATCATCATAACATAACATTTTCACTAACCATTTCAAGGGCCTAGGGATTTATCTTTGTTCCTTGTTGTAGGTGATGGCCTCCGCTCGCATAAATACTATCTGAATCAACTTTGCAAGGGTACCTGTTATACCCTAAAATTTTCCCTCCCATACTTCTCAATACATTTCAAGTGAGATCCTCAAATTGCCCAAGGAAGTCCAGGAGTTGACCAGACAAACTCTCTCCTAAGGCAGTCTACCTCAAATCAGGGTTTTATGTTGCATCAAAATGCTTGAGTCCAAAAGGTCTCAAATGGTCACCATTGTCGTAATATGTTCTCAAGATCATCCATGTCAAGTTTCAAGCCTTGCAGAGAAAGTTTGCCCAGTCAATTGCTCAAGGGCCTGAAAATCGACTGTGTTAGGGCAAAAGTCAATTGTGGCCCACATACAGTCAAACTTCAAGATTTTTGGTCAACACCCTCATTTTTAAGTGTTATTCATCATTTGATCAAGGGTTGATCATGATTCTTCAAGGATTGCTCACAATTCATCAAAACCCAAAAGTTGCTAAATTAGGGTTTTGCAAGAAAAGTCAACTCAACTTTGACCAAGCATAACTTTCTCATACTTTATCAAGAATGACCCATCCAAATCTCATTTTTAAGAGTATGAAATGCCCTGCAATTCATCTTCATCTCCCAAGTTCAAAATATGTACTCACAAGAAGTTATGAATTTGGACATTATAGGTCACTTTGAAAAGTCAACAAAAACACCTTTTTTGTCAAAGCATCATACATGAACATGGAAGACTCAATTGAGATGAGACTAAAAGGGTTGCTTAGGGTACTTCTTGAGCTTTCTAAAAAGTCCAAGAACATATCTCTAGGGTCAAAATTGAGGAAGTTAGGCATTGGCAAAGTTGACCTTTTTTGCAAAATTGCCAAAAGTCAAATATGCCTCAAATTGCAATTTTTGTCAAATGGGCCTAACTTTTTGTGCTTATATTGAGTTGGTAACATGGTCCAAGACCCATGAGCCCTGCCACTTGTCATTATTTTATTTTTATCATTTATCTTGGTTCTATTTCATTTAAATCAAATAAAATCAATAATAAATAATGAAAATATCAAAAATCATTTAAACCTTGAGATTTTGTGCATATTTCAGGTCCATGAATAGCTGGCAATGAGATCAAATCGTGCAAGGCTTGTTTGTACATAAAAGGATTGGATTTTGGCTTGATTTGGAAAGATTTATATGAGAATCAAATCATGATCAATGATCATTATTGGAGAAGATTTGAAGCAAATTTGTAAACCTAATTCACTCAAGAGTACATATAGAACATTGTCAGATCAAAAGCAAAAGGGTTTTGAGGCGTGAGAAAGAAGAACGAAAGTCACAAAAATCACCAAAAAGTTCTGGATCAAATTACAAGTTAGAGGACGATTTACACCATTCCAAGGCTAGCAATCGATTCCCATCCATCTCTTGAAGCTAACCTGATCATAATCAAGCCTTGATTTTCCCAGAATCGGTCTCTACAACTCTCACAGTTTGTCAAATTTTCCAAAATCGTATCCATTCATTCTTGCATCTTCATCATGTTTAAATGATATATTTGTAATCCTTATCATATTTGCAAGCTAACAGTACAATTTAATTGCATTTTTTTAAGCCATATGTGTGGATGCCATTGTTAGGGTTTCTGAGATAGTTTTGGGGCTTTGCCACACAGGGAAAATTGGGCCACGATTGAGGTACCATGATGCTCATGAGGTTGTCACGAGTTGGTTGGTACCATTGTTATGTGTTTATCATGGTTGCAGTGAGTTTTGGAAAATCACAGGGGCTATACCTATGCCTTTTGTCCGTAGGTAAAAGTCTCCAAACTTTTAGCAACAGAAGGAGGTAGAAAATAATGGCGTGGCGTGGCGTGGCCTGACTGGCCCATTCAAAAGTTCGTGCGTTGTAATATATTACTTTGCTTTTTTCCAATATAATATTTGATGGTTATTCCATATACAAACATGCACGCTAGCCCAGTTGGTCAGGAGGCGTTGGAAATAGCCAAAGGGCCTGGGTTCGAATCCCAGGTCCCCCATATTATTTCATGGTTTTATTTCTTGCATAATCAGGCACATGTATAGGCAGGAAGACTATCATACGCCCTCAAGGAACAACAAACCAGATGTCCACAAGTTGGATCCAAAGGCCATCTTTTGGAGGTCTACAATGCACCCTAGTCAACTTGCAACATGAGATCTGAAAGGTCAACATGGGCCAAGGACTTTTGGGCTTAAAAATCAGATTAAAATCCCCTTCTTTCCACTAACACCAGACCCAATTCTCTCTTTTTCTTTTCTTTTATATATTTTCTTTTAATTATTTTGTTTTCTCACATAAATTTAATTCTTTTTTACAAAAAAATCATAAAATCAATTTTTCATCAAATTAGAATTTAGGATTTTTTATATATTTTGTCAAAATTAATTTAATATTAGCTTAATTTAATTTTAGGGCAACTTTAACCTTTTTGCAAATAATTTAAAATAAACTAGATAATTAGGGTTTTGCTTGATTTAATTTTTATTTTCTTTTCTTAAAATAACAAAAATATAAAAATAGGTCAAATTAATTATTTTTCTTAATTTAAATTAACTAGTAACTAGGTTTGTATTTATTCATTAAAACCTTATTTTCTTAGAATAATCAAAAACAAAAAAAATGATTTTTATTTTAATTAGGTCTAGACGGGGTCAAAACCCTAATTTTTCTCGGTCTTAATTTATCGCGCGCATTTATTATTTTTGTAAATATTAATGTAACTGCTCATGGGTTGTAATAGTTTAATTAGGACTTTTCGTTTATTTATCATTTTTACGGGTTTTTGGCTATGTAATTAATCCCCCTCCTCGAAGCCTTGCAATAGCGTAGTTTTATTTCTCGCATTTTAATTTTCGCAAATATTAACTGTTAGATGTATGATAATAGGATTGCATGACAAGAATGTATGTTAATTCTAAAATGGTTAGTGTGATACGGTGGGAGAACTGACTTGAGGTTTTGCGTTTGTGTTCGCAAATGTTTCGGTTTAGCAAGAGTCGCCACCGACTTTTTATTTTATCCTAAGGAAAGGTCAAAAAGCACAGGAAATACCTTTGAGATGTTTTCTTGGGTTCGGGGAGTAGATTATGAAAAGGGAAGGTGCAAGCACCCTTTTCATCCATGGTTATCCATGGGCTCTTAGTTACTTATTTAGATCCCTTGCTTTGCTTTTCCAATTGTTTGAAATGGTGCTTTGTGTGTGGTTTTGAAAGATGTTTTGAAAAGAGGCCATCGTTGTGGCGACCTTTGTAATGATTCTTGTTGGAATGTATACAAAGGTGTTTTTGTTTTTTGAAAAGATTTCAATGTTTGAAAGTTTGATTTGAAATTGTGTTTGTGAAGTGTATTTGAAAATAGCAAGGATGTTTTTTGAAAGCTTTTGATCAAGTAACTAAGAGCTATCTACCCTATTTTACTCAAAGATCCTTCCTAATGTTTTTAACCCTTTTGACAGTGTTGCTTCACCATTGCATTTGGTGAACAACCTTGTGTTAGGATGTTAAACGGGGCAGGCGCGGGTCATCGTATAGACCATGATAGCAATTGTGTTAAGTATTTTTGGAAATTTTCTTGAGGGACTTGATCATTTTTGTTTAGGCAACCAAGATAGCGTCATCGAGGGGACTATGATCATTTTTTTTGTTTTTGTTTTGCCAAAGTACCCAACATGCATACCATGGCCCATTTTTGAAGGCAACAAGTGGATTGTAACCCTAGGAGTGCAAGTGTGCATTGTGTTTGATTTTCATGCATTTTTGTCTTTGATTAGGTCAAACTATTTGTTGATTTGGATTTTTGCATACAAACCCTAATTCTCTAATCATGGCATAATTGAAAGCGTAAAGTGCGAGAATTTAAAATTCTAAGCTATTACAACATGATTATAGGGATGGGGGTACAATCTTTGAATGGGGGGTATTTGACAAGAAATATAAACCCTAATTTACTATTACATCCAAATTGAATCACAAATGCATTGATATTTGAATGGACAATATTTAAATAAACAAAAATAAATAAATATCAAATAATATGCATTATACAAAAAAGGTTTTTGTTTGTTTATATATGTAAAAGTATTTTTAATGTAAAAAAGTATAAAGAAATAAATAAAAGATTTATTTAATTGTTTAAGGGATGAAATCCTAATTTCTTTAAGAAAATAAATACACTATATTATTTATGTACAATAAAATATATTAATATATACAAAATAAAATATATTTAAAAAAAGTATTTTTAGTATAAATAATAATAATAAAAAATAAAAATGTAATATTTTATATTTTTATTCTAAAGTATTTAATGAAATAAAAGTATATATATGTATATTAAATATATTAAATATGTACAATATAAAATAAAATATATTTAGGAAAATATTTTTAATATGAATGAAAATAAGGAACAAAAATAAAAGTATAAATTGTAAATATTTTTCAAGTCTTAATAATATAAAAGAATATTTAAATGCTTTTAATGTTAGAGAAAATTAAAATAAAATGCCAAATAAATAAATAAAATTATGAGCATTATTATATTTGGAAATAAATAAACAAAATCAGAAAAGAAAATAAAAATGCAAAAATATAATTATTCAAGAAATTGGGCCAGGGGGTGCAAAAATGAAAAGAGGGGGTGTTAAGAGTAAGCCAGGCCAAGCCCAGCCCAAAGCTTCATCTTCAACCTCCAGCATTTGTAAAACGCGCGCGTCCCCTGTACAATTTTGGATATCCTGCATACGAGCTCCATTGCAAAAACACATAACACCAAACTTGTAGAGAATTTCAAGACGATTCCAACCATATAAAAAACTAATCCTAACTCTCAAAGACCAGAGAGAATTTCTCTGGCCCTAAAATCTGACCTAGTTTTTTCGGCATGTTCATGGATGAAATTCTCCTAGCACACTTAATATAAATTAAAACTGAGCATATGTACAGCTTCATGGCAATGAATACTACATTTTTTATTCACAAACCTAAGGCTAAATGTTCCTAAATAGAGAGATAAAAAGTGAAGAAAAACCTGTTTCAGTTAGATTCGTGTAGGGCAATGCATTGCTTCTCAACAAGTTTTGAGATGTCTGGTAGCTTGCTTGAACTTCACTTGACCTTTTCCAATAGCTAGCTTGCCTTGAATGTCCTTGAATCCACCTATAGAACTCAACCTGCACAAGCTTGAAATGGAAATGGTGAACACTGTAAATGGAGTTACAGTTGGCTTTTGGTGTTTGGGATAGCTTGAATGAGTTGAATGGAAGGTGTTTGAAGCAACTTGGGGCAAAAAGCACGAGCCAAATGAGCTGGGGAACTCAAGTTCCAGCACCTGCCCTGTTTTGCCAAAGAAATGTGATTTCTGGATATGGGGTGTTTTGGGGCTCAAGCGCTCGTGTTTCTAGCTCAAAGGGTTGTGAGAAATATGTTTGAAGTTTTTGTGTAAGTTGACATTGGCTGGTTTCCAAGTTCTTAGGATTTTGACAAGTTTCTTGTTTTTGAAGCAAGAATGGGAAGTTGTGATTACAGGAATGTACAAGCCATCAAATATGTTGCATACTTTGCTCTTGGCCCCTGCAATTTATGGATTTGATTTGGCTTCTGAGATATGGACCAATGCTCAAGGGATAGTGGTTTGACATAAAGCACACTTTTGCAAAAATGGAAATGTGCCTTTTTCTACTTAGGGCTTAATTTTGTGTACAATGTCCAAATGGCCAAAAAAAAAGCTTAGACTGATGGATTGGAATTTAATTAAGGAGTGTGAAGTGTTTTAGAGGCCTACAAACTAGTACAAGACATGCTGTTTTGAAAATGCAACTTGAGTGAACATGAATTTGCCATGGATACAAAGTGAGTTTTTGCCAACTTCAAGCATTCGATTCTCCCTAACCACAAATGTGTTTGAGGAGTTCTTGAACAATTTGGAAAGCTTGCAACATGCTATATAATCCATCTTTAAAATTAAACTTGATACTCCAAGTGGAACTATGTGAAAAATTCCCAAGAAGATAGGTCAAAATCCTGCCTAAACTAGGGCAAAATTTCTCTAAGTTAAAAGTTTTAGGGACCCTTGTTCCAAAAATCATAACTTGAGATCTAAGCTTCTTTTGAGAAAACTTTGTGAATAAAAGTTGTAGAATTTGTGGAGGACTACAACTTTCATGTTGTAAGTTTTGTTTCAATCCATTTGCATCATGGTGAAAATGTGGGTCAAAGTTAGGAAAAATTAAGAAATTTTCATAACTTAGAAAATTTCTAAGTTATGAAAATTTTCAATTTCAAACCCTAATTTGCAATTTTGGGTTTCTTGATGAACAAGTTTCATAATTTGACACATCTTGATGAAAAATGACCCTTGGCACTTGATTTTGACCAAAAAGTCAAAGTTTGACTTTTTCAGTGTACAGTCAAATTTTGATCAGTTGACTGAAAAATTCATCTGTCAATCCCATGCATTTGAGATCTTTTGAACTTGTTGAATAAGTCAATATGATGTAATTGAGTCTTTGAGTCCATGGTTGAACCTAATTTTCCATTGGCTAGGTCAAAAATTTAGAAATTGCCTCTGTACAGTCAAAACCCTAAAAATGACCATTTTTCCCTTTTGGTGATCTGATCAAATTTCTTGTGGAATTGTGGTCCAAACTTGATCAAATGGTTCATATGAGTTCATAATGTTGATGTGGGTCAAAATTCATGAGGTTTGATTGTAAATTGGCCACAGTTGACTTTTTCCTCAATATAGCTGATTTCTAGGTCAACTGTCCAATTGACTGGGCAAAAAATTGATTCAAGGCTTGAAACTTGGTATGGACAAACCTATGAGTCCAATATGAAGTGTGAAAGTCAATTTGAGCATTGAAGGTCCAAAAATCCTTGTGCAAACTCAAACCCTAATTTAGGTCATCAGTGCAAGGAGATGTCTTGAGCAGAGCAAACCATAGCTTGATCTTGAGTTCCAAGAGGCTTGTGATGAGAAATGTTGATAAAATGAGTGGGAAAATTTTTGGGTACAACAGTTGCCCATGTTCAATCTTCTTGAACCTGAAGAGTTAGATTGGCAAGTTTGCCTTTCGCGACTCGAAGGTAAAAGAGGATTGGACACTAGAGTGCCTGTAAATTTGCACTCGTTAAAAATATAGCTGAGGGAATGGGCTTAAAGATGCCATTTGGAGATGGTAGAATCTTGCTGGATATGGGCTTAGAGATGCCATCCGAAATTTGTTTGTTGAAAATCAGTAGAATGAACATAAGAATGGTATCCGTATTTGGAACGTATCTGAGTTGTATCTGGAGACTGGGTTTGTACGAGCAAGGGAATGGCATCTGTGTCTAGAGCCTATCTGAGCTGTAACTGTATTTGATTCTTGAATGAATATCAGAATGACTTTCGTGTCTGGAGTGTATCTGTATTTTGAATGGGTAACAGAGAAACATCTGTGTATGGAGCATCTATGTGCTGGGGATAAATTCCAAATGAGTGACAGAATGGCAACCGTATCTGGAGTGTATCTTGACTGTATCTGAAGTTGAGGTCTGTATGAGTAGCAGAATGACTTTCGTGTTTGGAGTGTATCCGCACTGTAACTGGGATCCGGACAAGTGACAGAATGACTTCCATGTCTGGAGTGTATCTGAACTTGAAGTTGATAGTTGAATCTGAACGAGAAATAGAATGGCTTCCGTGTCTGGAGCGTATCTAGTCTGTATCTGATTGCTGAAGTCTGAATGAGTAATAGAATGACCGCCGCGTCTGGGGTGTATCCATATTGTATCTTGACTTGAAATTCTGAATGAGTAATATAATGACCGCCGTGTCTGGGGTGTATCCATACTGTATCTGAAATCTCTGAATAGTTGTTAATGATAGCTTTTTAATCTTATCCTGAAAAGGGTAGAATGTTAGCTAAAGCACAAGGTTATGTTGCATGATATGTATGATGCAATAAAATATGTTCCATCAATGTTTATGATTATATGAATGTAATGGATGTGCATGTAAGCTGATTAGCTGTCTTGCTGAGGAAAGTAAATCCTTGATAGCTGGAGATAATGAAATCTTTGACTGCTGCCGGGGAAAGTAAATCCTTGACCGATGCTGGGGATTCCAAAAAATCTTTGATTGTTGAGAATGAGAAATCCTGGGACCACTGCTGGGGATTGAAAATCCTTGGTGACTTATGGGGATTAACAAGAGTTTTGACAACTTCTGCGGGGAATGAGAATCCTTCATGACTTTCCTGGGAAAATAAGGAAAAATCCGACGACCTCTACTGGGGAATTAAAACCTGGGAGGCTTCAAATGGAGAAACAGGAACTAGAATCTTCGTTCTGTTGGGAAATAAACTCTATGGGGAGAGTGCTTATTTTTCCGGGGAAATCAGGAGCTTGGGTTGTATGCCAATCTACTGGGGATTCCTTGTTTTGTGGAGAACTCTGCTAGTGATGAACGTTTAGAGTATTTGGGCTCCGCTGGGGATGAATAGTTTTTTAGAAACTTAAATCTGATGGGGATCTTGAAATTTAACTCTGTTGGGGATATATACTCCAAGGTTTTAGCTTTGTTAAGGATTTGAATGACATACTGTAGGGGATTTCTTCTGGAATAGCACAAGGTCATCTTCCTACACTTTCAACCTATCAGTAATTTTCCTTTCTCATTTCGTTTTATTTGTAAGCAGTGATTATATTCAAATGCATATGCTCATTTAACAAATCGTTGGACGTTTTCAAATAAAACATAATTTTAAAAAAGAAAGGAAAGGCAAGCAAATTTCTGCACTTTGAAGTATATTTGTATTAACTTTGTAAGTATTTTTGTACAAAGGAGACAATCATCCTAGTAAGAGGATGTTGTCGTAAAAATTGAGAAAAAATTTATACAAAAAGAAAGATGACTATGTGTAACAATTCCATGGGGTTCCCATTCTGCTATAGCCTTCACAACTCTGAGTATTTTGTCCATTCATGGCTTCGTCCGCAGATGATTTGTTAGACCAGAAGCTTGGAGCTTGTTGGTGAAGAGATCGTTCTTAAAGTGATCCGACGAGACATAGTCATACGCTTTAATTCCCTAACTTTTGCTTGGACCGCCCTTTCGGGTTTTCGATCCACCGGGAAACCCTTTTTTGCCCAAGTCGCCCTTTCGAGTTTTCAACTTGTCGGGTGTACAGATTTTTTTTTATCCCTAATTTTTGCCTGAACCGCCCTTTCGGGTTTTCGATTCACCGGGATGCCCATTTTTGCCCAAGTCGCCCTTTCGGGTTTTCAACTTGTCGGGTCGTTTTATGCGTAGTATCTTTTGACTATGTCTGCGTTCGCAGGGTGCGGCAAGTCGTCACCGTCCATGGTGGTCAGAATCATTTCCCCACCAGAAAAGATGTTCTTGATCACAAATGGTCCTTCGTAAGTAGGAGTCCACTTGCCCCTGGGATCACTTTGCGGCAAGATGATCCGCTTGATTACAAGATCTCCGACTTGATATACCTGACGCCTGACTTTCTTGTTGAAAGCTTTGATCATCCGTTTTTGATACGTCTGACCATGACAAACAGCAGTAAGTCGCTTCTCGTCGATCAAATTAAGTTGATCAAGCCGGGTCTGAATCCAACCGTCTTCATTTAAACCAACATCCTTCATAATCCTCAAAGAAAGAATCTGAACTTCCATAGGTAAAACAGCCTCCATGCCATATACCAAAGAAAAGGGGGTTGCCCTAGTTGAAGTACGCGCCGTGGTACGATATCCATGCAGAGCAAATGGTAACATCTCATGCCAGTCCTTGTAGGTGACGGTCATCTTTTGAATGATCTTCTTGATATTTTTGTTCGCGGCTTCAACAACACCGTTCATCTTTGGCCGATAGGGAGATGAATTGTGATGTTGAATCTTGAACTGCTCGCACAGAGCGGTGATCATAGTGTTATTCAGGTTCGTACCGTTGTCCGTAATGATCCTATCGGGGATACCATACCGGCATATGAGGTTCTGCTTGATGAAGTGGGCAACCACATTCTTTGTAACTGAGGCGAAGGAAGCTGCTTCAACCCACTTGGTAAAGTAATCAATTGCCACCATGATGAAGCGATGTCCATTGGATGTTGTAGGCTTGATCTCTCCAATCATATCAATACCCCACATCGCGAATGGCCAAGGAGATGTTAGAACGTTGAGAGGAACAGGAGGAATATGTACCTTGTCAGCATAGACTTGGCATTTGTGGCAAGTACGGGAATGTTGATGACAGTCAGCTTCCATGGTAGACCAGTAGTAGCCTGCCCTTAGAATCTTCTTAGCCATCGTATGTCCTCTCAAGTGGGTGCCAAATGTGCAACTATGTATTTCGGTCATGATCAACTTTGCTTCAACCTTGTCCATACAACGAAGTAGAACACAATCATGGTTGCGCTTATAAAGGATACCATTGCTCAGGAAGAACTTGGCAGCAAATCTCCTTAAGAACTTTTTATCATTGAATGAAGCTCCTTCAGGGTACTCTCGAGTCTAGAGATACCTTTTGATTTCATGAAACCAGGGTTGTTCCACTACTTCTTTGGTATTAATCTCATGACAGTGCGTAGGTTCGTCCATTCGCTTGATGGTGATTTGGGGAGCCTCATTATCCCAGTTGATTTTAAACATGGAAGACATTGTAGCCAGAGCATATGCTAGATGATTTTCTTCTCGTGGGAAGTGCTCAAAGGTAATCTGCTTGAAATGAGGCAACAATGTCAGGACATGTTCTTTGTATGGGATAAGATTAGGATGTTTAGTGTCCCACTCTCCTTTGATTTGACTGATAACCAAAACTGAGTCCCCAAATACGACCAAAGATTTGATTCCCAGGTCAATAGCAGCCTTGAGACCAAAGATACAAGCTTTATATTCGGCTATGTTGTTGGTGCAGCTGAAGTAGAGTCTAGCAGTGAAAGGCGTATGGCAACCTTCCGGAGAAATAAGTATCACACCGATACCGTTGCCAAGTGCATTTGAAGCACCATCAAAGTACAGGGTCCATAGGGATCCTTGTTCAGGTCCTTCATACGGTCTGTTACCTTCAATGTTGTCCAATGTCATGATGTCCTCGTCAGGGAAGTCGAATCTCATAGATTGGTAATCTTCGACGGCTTGATGAGCTAGATGGTCAGCTAGTACACTCCCCTTTATAGCTTTTTGGGTTGTGTATTGGATATCATACTCTGTCAAGATCATTTTCCATCTATCAATTCTTCCAGATAAAGCAGGCTTCTCGAAGATATACTTGATCGGATCCATTTTAGAAATCAACAAAGTGGTATGAGTCAACATATACTGCCTTAGCCGGCGAGCAGCCCATACCAAAGCGTAGCAAGTTTTCTCGAGCAGTGAGTAGCGAGTCTCACAGTCGGTAAACTTTTTGCTAAGGTAATAAAGGGCATGCTCTTTTCGGTCAAACTCGTCATGTTGGCCCAGTACACACCCCATTGAGTTATCCAAAACAGTCAGATACATGATTAACGGCCTTCCTTCGACGGGCGGCATCGGGATAGGAGGTTCCAGCAAATACTCCTTGATCTTATCAAAAGCAACTTGACAATCATTGTTCCATTCAACCACCTAATCTTTCTTCAACAGCTTGAAGATTGGCTCACAGGTAGTTGTTAGGTGAGAGATGAACCTCGCAATATAGTTTAAGCGTCCCAAGAAACCTCTAACCTCCTTTTCAGTGCGGGGGGCAGGTATTTCTTGTATAGCTTTGACTTTAGCAGGATCAACCTCAATGCCTTTGTTGTTGACGATAAATCCCAAAAGTTTATCAGACCTGACTCCAAAAGTGCACTTGCTTGGGTTCAGTATGAGCTTATACTCCTTCAATCTGACAAACAGCTTTTGCAGATGATCGAGGAGTTCTTCTTCTGTCTGTGAACGGGCTATCATGTCGTCTACGTAGACTTCGATCTCATGATGTATCATATCATGAAACAAAGCTACCATGGCTCGCTGATAGGTTTCCCCGACATTCTTCAGTCCGAATGGCATCACTTTATAGCAGAAGGTACCCCACTGCGTAAAAAAAGTAGTCTTCTCCATGTCTTCGGGGGCCATTTTGATCTGGTTGTATCCCGAGAATCCATCCATGAAAGAAAATACTTTATGTTGAGTTGTGTTGTCAACCAAGATGTCAATGCGTGGTAGTGGAAAATCATCTTTAGGGCTAGCCCTGTTTGGGTCTCTGTAATCCACACACATTCTGACTTTGCCGTCCTTCTTAGGCATGAGCACAATGTTAGCAACCTATTGTGGATAGGAAGTAACATCCAGAAAACCAACATTGAATTGATTCATTACCTCAGCTTTGATCTTTTCAGACATGTCGGGCCTCATTCGGCGGACCTTTGTTTGATTGGTGGACAGTCTTCTCTTGTAGGGAGACAGTGAACCATGATATCTGTGTCGAGTCCCGGCATGTCTTCGTAGGACCAGGCAAAGATCTCAACATACTCATTCAACAGCTGGATTAAGCTCTCTTTGACACTTGGCTCCAGGTTGGCACCCACTTTTACCTCTTTCTTGTCTTCCTCTGTTCCCAAATTGATGGTCTCTAGCAACTCTTCATGGGGTAGAATAGCCCTTTCCTCTTGTTGCAAAAGTCTGGCTAACTCTCCAGGCACTTCACAGTCTTCATCACCTTCGTACTCGGCATGATTGACCAAATCTTCAGAGTCACTGAAGGCCAAAGCAGAATAGCCACCCATGGAATCCGGAATGGATGGGTACCTACATTTTGTGAGTGTGGGTGTGTGTAAGGGATAGCCATCCTTAAACAAAACAAAATATAAAAGGAAAGAAAATGAACACAACAGTTTGTAGATGAAAACGTCCAATGATTCATTAAACATGGCATATGATAATGAAGAAATCAAGCCCTTACAAATGGACCCATATGCCCCAGGTAAGGCATAAGGTGAAAAGAGTGTGTACGAATTGTTTAATTATTACAGACCAAAATATGAAATTGTTCAAACATAAATTACTGGTTGATGAAAGTGATGGGAACAAAGTCTTTCGCTTCCCAGTTGCTTAATCCTCCTTTAACGGTTGGAAAGATCCAATCTTCAAAGTTGTCTTCTTCATCATCATCTTCTAAGGCATTAATTCCATGGTGAGTGATTTTTAAGGGTGGTCCTCCAGCCCGGGAGCGACGCACAGCTTTCTGGCCAGCAGCAGTAAAACCTAGTCCGAACTTGTCCGTCTTGTGAGGAAAATTAGGCAGTTTCCCCCACACAGTACTCCTTCCTTCTTTGATTACGGCCTCCGCATCTTTGAGGGATACCATCCTAAACACAAGCTTGGAAACGATAGGCACATCAGTCATTGTCTTTGCAACTGCGACTTTAGGAGAAACCTCTTCAAAATGTTGGAAAGACGTTTCTATGAACTCGCCATCCAACTCCACATAGCGGAAGGAGTTAAGATGACTTATCATATACTCTTCCTCCCCATGAACCGTTATAATCTTACCCTGAACTGGATACTTTAGCATTTGGTGCAGAGAGGAAGTGACTTCCCCAGCATTGTGGATCTATGGCCTTCCCAACAAGCATGAATATGAAGGACGGATGTCCATCACATAAAAGGTAGAGTTGAAAATTTATGTTCCCACCTTGATTGGAATGTCCACTTCTCCATGAACCATCCTCTTAGAACTGTCGAAGGCTCTAACAATGATGTTACTGGGATTTAGGTTCAAACCTTCACAGTCTAATATGTCCAACGCCTTCTTCGGTAGCACATTTAAAGATGAACCGGTGTCAACCAGAACATGGGCAAGTGTGGTCCCTCTGCATTCTACCGAGACATGCAGCGCGTCATTGTGCTTCCTTCCCTTAGGGGTCAAATCAGCATCAGAAAAACCAAGACCATTATTAGCTGTAAGGCTAGCCACGCACTCTTGAAACTGGTCAGCAGAAGTTTCTTGAGGCACGTGTGCCGTCTTTAAAAATTTGATCAAGGCCTTAGCATGAGCCTCAGAGCAGAGTAGGAGAGCCAGCATGGAGATTTTGGAAGGGGTCTGCCCTAGCTGCTCCACGACATCGTAGTCTCTCTTCTTGATTATCTTTAAGATTTCTGTCATCTCTTTTTGGGTGGTCTCGAGGATAACCACGGTCTGAGCCTTCGTCCTGACAGGCGCTTCTAGTATCCCCTTGCCTTTGGTAGTAACATCAGAGGGTCTAACTTCAGGAGCATCAAGTTCTTCAATTACTGGGCTTTGCACAGATGGCTTGACAAGCACAGAAACTCTCGAGGGTCCGAAGACAGCCCGTGGAGGAGCAATCTCCGGAGAGAAGATCCTTCCGCTGCGAGTTATCTTGCTCGTTCCCGCAATGTTCCCTATATCAGGGGTTTCATCATCAGAATTCTCTTGGACTGGTTCAATCTGTTTGACGCCATAGTAGAAGATTTCTCCTCCGTAATTCCATGGTATCGTCTTGTTAGATTTATACGGGACAGGCCCTGGCATGGTGATTTTCAGCGGCACAAACTTAGGATCAGGCGTAATCTTAACAGGCCTTTTGCAGGTCTTGGAAAGATCGTCGGAGATGGTTATTATAGCAATGTCATTGGTTGGAGTATCAAAGATAACAGGAGTAACATGAGTGATAGTATCAACAAGCGTCTTTTGAAAGAGGATCTCTTGGGTATCCATTAGGCGTTGGATGCCTGATTTCAATAGTGGGCAGTCAGCTTGCAAGTTTGAACAAAAGTAACAGTCCTTTCCACATCCTGGGAATATCCCGACTTTTATCAAATTCACTTTAATTATTGGTAACGGAGTCAAAAGGTCATCAATAGTAGTAACATGAAGATCTTCCATAACGGCATGGACATTATGACCGTGCTTGGGCATTGGGGCAGAAATCACATTCGGCTTTTCGGGCGCATCGAATTCTACCTCCTTGGCGTCTATCAAGTCTTGGATCTTGTTTTTAAGAGCCCAACAGTTGTTGGTATCATGCCCTACACTGTCCGAGTGGTATGCACACTTTGCACTGGAGTGATAATAAGGAGAAGAGGTATTAGGGTTTTTCGGCGCTTCTTTCAAGTTGGTAAGGTTTAGCTTTAACAGATGAGGGAGGACTTGAGCCGGTGTCATATTGATTCGGGTGAATTGCCATTGTGGCCTTTCTATCCTTTGCTGATTAGCTCTTGGTTGATTGTTGCGAGTTTGATCAGTTGAAGAGTTTTGGATCATCACAGCCCCTACCATTAGTCGGTGCTCCGTTCTTCCTTGATTTTTCTGGGAATAAACAGCAGAAGCTTCTTTCTTAGCTGGGAAGGTCTTCTTAATAGCAGTGGAAGCAGAGGCATCCTTCTGAATTTCACCACTTTTAATGCCATCTTCGACCCTTTCACCGGTCAGAATTAATTCGGTGAATCCTGCGGATGAACTCCCGATTAAATGATTGAAAAATAGACCTGACAGAGTCCCTAAAAACATGTCAACCAGCTCTCTATCCGAAATGGTGGCTGCACCCTTCCAGCCAAATCTCGCCACTTTTGGGCATACTCCTTGAATCCCTCATTGGAAGCCATACCCATACTCTGTAGTTGAGTACGAGTAGGCGCTAAATCTGCGTTGTATTGGTATTGTCGATAGAAAGCAGCAGCTAAATCTTCCTAGTTATGAGCATCTGATCTCTCAAGTTGATAGAACCAGTCCAATTGCGTACCCGATAAGCTATCTTGAAAAAAGTGGACCCATAGATCCTTATCAGAAGAGTGAGGTTGGATCTTTCTAACGTAGGATCTCAGATGCATCTTCGGACAGGACAAACCGTCATACTTAGCAAATGTAGGTACTTTGAACTTGGGAGGAATGACAATCCCATCAACCAACCCTAGTTCTTCGAAATCTAAACCAGGTACCCTTTTCAACTCTATGGCTGCCAACCGATCCTTGAGATTTTTATACTTATCATCCGCCAGGGGATATTGTTGTTCGGAGTAGTCTTCATCCTTTTCCTCTTCTTCTTCTTCAACTTCAGATTCAGAAGGCATCGCAACTCCTTTACCTTTACCAACCCCTTCATCAGACGTCGAAGGGAACTCGAGAACCTTTCTAGCCAGGTTTTCAAACCTTCTTCCCATAGTGGCCATACCGGTCGTTTTCTTCCTTTTCTCTTTATCTTTCTCCAACAGTGCTTTAAGGTCCTCTTGACCCTTTGCTAAGGTCATGAGGAGTTGCTGGAATTGCGAATTCTGTGCTTGCAGATCCTTAACCGTCTGCTCCAAATCCATCTTGTTGAAATAAACAGCAGAAAGATAAGGAAACCTGGTGTGAAGACATGTCTATGCATACGATGAATGATATGTTATTCATGTAATGCATTCAAGGATTTAGAAATTCAAATTTGTTGCAAACAAAAAAGAACACACGTCATATTAATGAGAAATTTGTTAGTACATAAATGCCCCATGGGCAAAATATTACAAAATTCTTAATGTAAAAAGACATTGCGCATCCTCTTTGGCGCAATGTAAGTGTTAAGAATCTCCTCTTCGTGAAGTCGACGAGTAAGCTCCAAAACCTTCTTCTCACTGGCATAGAAGCTGGATTCAAAAGTATTCCGTTCTTCCTTGAGTTGTATCCAACTCTTTTGTAATTCTTCCAATGATGTTGGCATGTCTGGATGTAGAAGGGTGTATGGAACCTCTCCTTCCATAACAGGCTCTTTGATCACCGGGAGAATGTGAGGGTATGGCATCATGAGACTCTGGGCGCGGGTTCGTACCCACTTGAGATAAGGTTCAAGGGGGATGGAATTCTTGTGCCCCAGTGTCTTACTATCCACTTTGTTGGGCATCCTCCAAGCTCGGATAAACCTTTGTCGAAGTCCTTGCGCATCGTTGTCGAAGTCAAAAACTAGGTCAGGAATCAGCATATCATGAGGGCCATCCCTTCGGGCATATCCAAACTGCCTTAGAGCTAAACAGGGGTTTTAGGTAATGCCTCCCCTAATTCCAAGTAGTGGGACATTAGGGAACTCTCCACAACGATCAATGATAATGACATTTTCTCTGGACCGAGAACACCAATGAACATCAGAACGTGTGAGGGTCATCAACCGTTGTGACCACCTTAAACCCTGCTCATTCTTCAAAACTGTCTGGGGAAGGTGAGAAATAAACCACCTTGCTAGAAGAGGAGTACAACACATGAGAACACCTCTTTTCCTCATTGTTCATGTGTAAAATGAGTGTAGGATGTCCCCAAGCAATGTAGGCATAGGGTTCTAGGATATGAAAATCTTGACAGCATTTACATCTATAAGTTGATCAGGGTTTGGGAACAAGACCAACCCATAGATGAGGAGTGCCACAATATCCTCAAAAGCTTATAGATCTAGAGAATTCTAGCAGTCTTGTGCCTTCTCAAACAGAAACTTTTCCAAGAAACCCTTGACACCACTTTTGGTTTCCCAATGACCTTTGATATCAGATGGTTGCAAGTGTAATGCTTGAGCAACATCTTCAGGCTTTGGCTCTCTTTCCATACCGTTGTAGGGTAGTTGATGAAGAATAGGAAGCCTCAGGAGTTGAGAAAATTCCTCCAAAGTAGGTACTAGTTGGTAATCAGAGAATGTGAAACAGTGGTGTAGGGGGTCAAAGAACTGGAAGAGAACTTTCACCATGTCTTCTTCAATGTTGGAGTTGACCAAGTTGAGAAGTCTACCATGTCTTTCACTGAAGGGAGAATTCTTTGGAATTTTGGAAGTAAGCTCCTTGAGTTGAGGAGGAATTCTCACAAGGTTGACTTGAATTGTTTTCCTGCGAAGAGATTCCATGACCTACAAAACAAGAACAAAGATGAAGATCCAAACCCTTGAAATGGTTAGTGGATGCATATAATGCTTTATGATGTTCATGATGTATGCACAAGCACATGTACAAGCAAATCACACAATATCCTAGTTTCGGGCTTGCATAAGGTCTCATAGGTAAGTACCCTCTTGAAGTTAGTTGGCTCAACCTATCCTATAAATAGTAACCGGGTTCTAAGGAGCTCAATATCACTGGATCATTTTCTATGTTCATTGTTTTGGTTTAGCCACTTAACTGGCGACCAAAATATTCCAAGAAAACAACCCTCAATGAGTGTAGTATCGAGTATCTACCAACTTCGGACTGCACCAAAGCCGGTCATCTCACTATCCCTAATAAGGCCAAGATGGTCAAGTAAGGTTCTAAGAGTTCATTAGTGCTTCATGACATCACTCTGCGGCCCCGTATTCTCTTTGATTGACTCAAAGGCTACCAGTACTCACAAATATGTCGCACTAATATATCTATTGCTTCAACCATGTTGGTATACCCCGCACAGTTTCCACAACGTATTGCTATTTACCTATGAATGTTTCCCAAATCCGGGTAGAGGATTTCAAGCCCAAACAAGAGAACCAAATGTAAAGAAATCAAAGCAATCAAAGAAATCAAGATAAGCATGAAAAGGTGATCTAAACCCTAAAGTTACTCCACTTTTAAAATTCATCCCCAGTAGAGTCGCCAGTTCTGTGATATGGTGGGAGAACTGGCTTGAGGTTTTGCGTTTGTGTTTGCAAATGTTTCAGTTTAGCAAGAGTCTCCACCGACTTTTATTTTATCCTAAGGAAAGGTCAAAAAGCACAGGAAAGACCTTTGAGATGTTTTCTTGGGTTAGGGGAGTAGATTATGAAAAGGGAAGGTGCAAGCACCCTTTTCATCCATGGTTATCCACAGGCTCTTAGTTACTTATTTAGATCCCTTGCTTTGCTTTTCCAATTGTTTGAAATGGTGCTTTGTGTATGGTTTTGAAAGATGTTTTGAAAAGAAGCCATCGTTGTGGCGACCTTTGTAATGATGCTTGTTGGAATGTATACAAAGGTGTTTTTGTTTTTTTGAAAAGATTTCAATGTTTGAAAGTTTGATTTGAAATTGTGTTTGTGAAGTGTATTTGAAAATAGCAAGGATGTTTTTTGCAAGCTTTTTATCAAGTAACTAAGAGCTATCTACCCTATTTTACTCAAAGATCCTTCCTAATGTTTTTAACCCTTTTGACATTGTTGCTTCACCATTTCATTTGGTGAACAACCTTGTGTTAGGATGTTAAACGGGGCAGGCGCGGGTCATCGTATAGACCATGATAGCAATTGTGTTAAGTATTTTTGGCAATTTTCTTGAGGGACTTGATCATTTTTGTTTAGGTAACCAAGATAGCGTCATCGAGGGAATATGATCATTTGTTTTGTTTTTGTTTTGCCAAAGTACCCAACATGCCTACCATGGCCCATTTTTGAAGGCAACAAGTGGATTGTAACCCTAGGGGTGCAAGTGTGCATTGTATTTGATTTTCATGCATTTTTGTCTTTGATTAGGTCAAACTATTTGTTGATTTGGATTTTTGCATACAAACCCTAATTCTCTAATCATGGCATAATTGAAAGCGTAAAGTACGAGAATTTAAAATTCTAAGCTATTACAACATGATTATAGGGATGGGGGTACAATCTTTGAATGGGGGGTATTTGACAAGAAATATAAACCCTAATTTACTATTACATCCAAATTGAATCACAAATGCATCAATATTTAAATGGACAATATTTAAATAAACAAAAATAAATAAATATCAAATAATATGCATTATGCAAAAAAGGTTTTTGTTTGTTTATGTATGTAAAGTATTTTTAATGTAAAAAAGTATAAAGAAATAAATAAAAGATTTATTTAATTGTTTAAGGGATGAAACCCTAATTTCTTTAAGAAAATAAATACACTATATTATTTATGTACAATAAAATATATTAATATATACAAAATAAAATATATTTAAAAAAAGTATTTTTAGTATAAATAATAATAATAATAAATAAAAATGTAAAATTTTATATTTTTATTCTAAAGTATTTAATGAAATAAAAGTATATATATGTATATTAAATATGTACAATATAAAATAAAATATGTACAAAAATAAAATATATTTAGGAAAATATTTTTAATATGAATGAAAATAAGGAACAAAAATAAAAGTATAAATTGTAAATATTTTTCAAGTCTTAATAATATAAAATGCCAAATAAATAAAAAAAATTATGAAAATATTTTTTGAGCATTTATTATATTTGGAAATAAATAAACAAAATCATAAAAGAAAATAAAAATGCAAAAATATAATTATTCAAGAAATTGGGCCAGTGGGTGGAAAAATGAAAAAAAGGGGGTGTTAAGAGTAAGCCAGGCCAAGCCCAGCCCAAAGCTTCATCTTCAACCTCCAGCATTTGTAAAATGCGCACGTCCCCTGTATAATTTTGGATATCCTGCATACGAGCTCCATTGCAAAAACACATAACACCAAACTTGTAGAGAATTTCAAGACGATTTCAACCATATAAAAAACTAATCCTAACTCTCAAAGACCAGAGAGAATTTCTCTGGCCCTAAAATCTGACCTAGTTTTTTCAGCATGTTCATGGATGAAATTCTCCTAACACACTTAATATAAATGAAAAATGAGCATATGTACAGCTTCATGGCAATGAATACTACATTTTTTATTCACAAACCTAAGGCTAAATGTTCCTAAATAGAGAGATAGAAAGTGAAGAAAAACCTGTTTCAGTTGGATTCATTTAGGGCAATGCAGTGCTTCTCAACAATTTTTGAGATGTCTGGTAGCTTGCTTGAACTTCACTTGACCTTTTCCAATAGCTAGCTTTCCTTGAATGTCCTTGAATCAGCATATAGAACTCAACCTGCACAAGCTTGAAATGAAAATGGTGAACACTGTAAATGGAGTTACAGTTGGCTTTTGGTGTTTGGGATAGCTTGAATGAGTTGAATGGAAGGTGTTTGAAGCAACTTGGGGCAAAACGCACGAGTCAAATGAGCTGGGGAACTCAAGTTGCAGCACCTGCCCTGTTTTGCCAAAGAAGTGTGATTTCTGGCTATGGGGTGTTTTGGGGCTCAAGCACTCATGTTTCTAGCTCAAAGGGTTGTGAGAAAGATGTTTGAAGTGTTTGTGTAAGTTGACATTGGCTGGTTTCCAAGTTCTTAGGACTTTGACAAGTTTCTTGTTTTTGAAGCAAGAATGGGAAGTTGTGATTACAGACATGTACAAGCCATCAAATATGCTGCATACTTTGCTCTTGGCCTCTGCAATTTATGGATTTTATTTGGCTTCTGAGATATGGACCAATGCTCAAGGGATAGTGGTTTGACATAAAGCACACTTTTGCAAAAATGGAAATGTGCCTTTTTCTACTTAGGGCTTAATTTTGTGTACAATGTCCAACTGGCCAAAACAAAAGCTTAGACTGATGGATTGGCATTTAATTAAGGAGTGTGAAGTGGTTTATAGGCCTGCAAACTAGTACAAGGCATGCTGTTTTGAAAATGCAACTTGAGTGAACATGAATTTGCCATGGATACAAAGTGAGTTTTTGCCAACTTCAAGCATTCTATTCTCCCTAACCACAAATGTGTTTGAGGAGTTCTTGGACAATTTGGAAAGCTTGCAACATTCTCTATAATCCATCTTTGAAATGCAACTTGAGACTCCAAGTGGAACTATGTGAAAAATGGCCAAGAAGATAGGTCAAAATCCTGCCTAAACTAGGGCAAAATTTCTCTAAGTTAAAAGTTTTAGGGACTCTGTGGAGGACTACAACTTTAATGTTGTAAGTTTTATTTGAATCCATTTGCATCATGGTGAAAATGTGGGGCAAAGTTAGAAAAAATTAAGAAAATTTCATAACTTAGAAAATTTCTAAGTTATGAAAATTTTCAATTTCAAACCCTAATTTGCAATTTTGGGTTTCTTGATGAACAAGTTTCATAATTTGACACATCTTGCTGAAAAATGACCCTTGTCACTTGATTTTGACCAAAAATTCAAAGTTTGACTTTTTCAGTGTACAGTCAAATTTTGATCAGTTGACTGAAAAATTCATCTGTCAATCCCATGCATTTGAGATCTTTTGAACTTGTTGAATAAGTCAATATGATGTCATTGAGTCTTTAAGTCCATGGTTGAACCTAATTTGCCATTGGCTAGGTCAAAAAGTCAGAAATTGCCTTTGTACAGTCAAAACCCTAAAAATGACCATTTTGCCCTTTTGGTGATCTGATCAAATTTCTTGTGGAATTATGGTCCAAACTTGATAAAATGGTTAATATGAGTTCATAATGTTGATGTGGGTCATAATTCATGAGGTTTGACTGTAAATTGGCCACAATTGACTTTTCCCCCAATATTGCTGATTTCTAGGTCAACTGTCCAATTGACTGGGCAAAAAATTGATTCAAGGCTTGAAACTTGGTATGGACAAACTTATAAGTCCAATATGAAGTGTGAAAGTCAATTTGAGCATTGAAGGTCCAAAAATCCTTGTGCAAACTCAAACCCTAATTTAGGTCATAAGTGCAAGGAGATGTCTTGAGCAGAGCAAACCCTAGCTTGATCTTGAGTTCCAAGAGCCTTGTGATGAGAAATGTTGATAAAATGAGAGGGAAAATTTTGGGGTACAACAGTTAGCAAACCCTAAATGTGCATGGATAATAACTTGGAATCAAATCACTCGCACATGCGCACTCCTAGGGTATACTCTCACTTCGGTTGCCTTCGGTAAACGATCATTAAGTATCGGGTGTTTTAGTGGTCGCTCTTTTGTCTAAACAAAGATCAAATCTCCCGTTTGGAAATGTTGCCTCAGAAAGGTTGCCTCAGAAATGTTGCCTCGAATATGATCTTAAGACATTAGGGTTATTACTAAGACGTCCTAACATTGCTTTAGTGATCGTACGTCCCTTTCGAATTGAACCTTACAACTCTAACGATGGTGCTACCTACTCATTAATAGTGGGATAGCGTTGTCTAAAGGAAATAAGAACGGAAACATTATTTTTTTGAGTAGGTAGATGCTAGTAGGTACTTGCTCAAAAACAAACTCTTTCACACTTACACTTTTCCAAACAAATTATTCAAAAAACACTTCGTAACACTCTTGAGGACTGACACAAGGGTTAAAACGAAGTAAAACAAAAACTTTTCAAAACAAACACACAAGCAGTTTTTAAATGATGAGCAAGTACCTAAGAGCCCGTAGAAAACTACAGATAGAAAGGGTGCTAATACCTTCCTTTTCTATAATCTACCCCCCGTACTCAAAATCTCGAAAAAAGGAATTTTTATGTGCTGTTTTCCTTTCCAGTTGGATAAAATAAAAGTCGGTGGCGACTCTTGCTTACCGCGACATTTTTCAAACACAAACGCAAAACGCAAACCAGCATTTTCCTAAAACAATCCGGTTCTGCCACCGTATCACAGAACTAGCGACTCTGCTGGGGAAGAAATAAGTGAGGTATACCTTAGGATTAGTTCATCATAAATTGCTTCTCTTGTTTGTTTTGGTTGCTTTAGTGTTAAAGGGTTTTGTATTGGGAGTTACTATAGATCCTACCCTGAATCTGGGGGACACCTTTTAGGTAAGTAGCAATAAACTGTGAGGGAACTGTACGGCGTAGATCAATATGGTTGAAGCAGTAGCTACGTTGATGTGGCACATTGGTTGGTACCGGTATCCCTTGTGGAGAAATAAGGAGAATATGGGGCTGCTATGTGTGTCGTTAAGCATCAACTGACCTTAGAACCTATAATTGACCAACTTGGCCATAGGAAGTAGTGAGATAGCCGGTCTCGGTGTAAAGCTGGGAACTAGTTGATACTCGATGCTACACTCATTGAGACCATACTCTCGAGATAGTTCCGGCCACAAGAAAAGATTGCGTGAGCTGAAACCATGACCGATGGAGGATGGTCAGTGATATTGAGAACCTCTAGAACCCAGTTTCTTTGCTAGGACAGGTTGAAACGAACTGAACTTCAAGAGGGTAATACCTAGACCCCATGGAAGCCTTAAACTTAAGGGCTTTTGTGTGACTTGTTTTCCTTTACCATGTCTGCTATCTGCTATACCTGTTGTGTGTTTTATCATGACATCATGCATCATAATATAGCATGCATACTTCATTATACTAACCATTTCAAAGACCGGGGGGATTTATCTTTGTTCTGTTTTTGCAGATTATGGCTTCCATGCGCAGAACCACCATCCGAGTTAACTTTGTGCAAATACCTGCTCAACTCAAAGATTTAGCCTCGAGAGTTTCTTATACTTCTTCATTCATTAGGAGACATGGTCAGCTTCTTAGCTTGGTTACCTCAAGGTTTGATGAGCAGATGATAAGTGTGCTCTTCCAGTTCTTCGATTCGGTGCATCATTGCTTCACTTTCCTGGATTATCAGCTAGTTCCTACTTTGGAGGAGTTTTCTCACTTATTGGGCATATCCATCCTCGAGCAGATGCCTTTCACAAGTTTGGAAAAGACTCCTAGACCAGAAGACATTGCTTCAGCTCTACATTTGAAAAGGGTTGGTGTAGTATCTAATTGGGAGACACGAAGCGGGGTTAAAGGTTTCTTAGCCAAGTTTTTGATGGATCAAGCTCAACTATTCTGGGATAACTTGGAATTTCAGGATTTTGAAGACATCTTGGCTCTCCTTATCTACGGTTTGGTTCTTTTCCCAAATCCAGATTCCTTTATAGATGTAAATGCGGTTAAGATCTTCCTGTCTCGCAATCCTGTGCCTACTCTTCTGGGTGATATCTTGCATGCCCTCTACACTCGTACCATGCGTAGAAGAGGGACCCTTATGTGTTGCATGTCGCTGCTGGCGAGGTGGTTTATTTTGCACCTCCCCAAGTCCGTGTTGAAGAATGAGGAAGGTTTAGGATGGTCTTACAGGATAATGTCCCTTGCCCATACAGACATTCTTTGTAGTTCTAAGGTTATGGAAAGCATTGCTGTCATTGATCGATGTGGGGGATACCCTAATGTCCCGTTGCTTGGAATCCGAGGAGGAATAACCTACAGTCCTTGCTTAGCTCTGCGACAACTCGGTCGCGCTCGGAGAGATGGTCCTCATGAGATACTTCTTACAGATATTGCCTTTGACTACAAGGAGGACGTTGACGAGGATCGCCGAAGGTTTATACGAGCTTGGGGCATGGTGAACAGGTCTGACCCTCAAGAGCTAGGACCAAGGACTTCTCTCCCTATGCAACCTTATCTCCAGTGGGTCCGAGCTCGAGCCCAGAAGCTTGGGATGCCTTATGAAGCTGTGTTGCCAGTAATTGTGGAGCCTACCAATGAAGAGGGCATTCCTTATACAGTCCTTTATCCCTACATGCCCACTGATATTGGGGCATTGAAGAGATCCTGGATTCAGTTGAAAGAGGAGAGGGATACCTACCGAGAAAAGTACCATGAGAAAGAAAGGAAGATCTTGAAGTTCACCAGGAAACTTGAGAATGAAAGAACGATTAATGACTATGTCAGCACGAAGGGGAAGCGTCCATGGGATTTCTGATTTTGCTTTTCCTAGTTTAGATTTGTTTCCCATTTATTTCTTTTTAAATGCCTTAAAGGCATTGTTGAACCTTTTTACAAGTTTAATCTAATAAAGTTTGTTTATTTCTTGGTTTGCAAATTTAAATCTCCCAAAGTCTTTGAAATCATTACATACGCATCCCATTATCATGCACATCATTACAGGTACCGTTACAGGTTTCTCATCTTCTTCACTGTTTATTTCAGCAGTTATGTCTTCTGATCAAGCTATCAAAGATCTTTAGGCGCAAAATGCCCAATTCCAAGAGATGTTCTTAAACTTGGCTAAAGGGCAAGAGGATTTGAAAGCTCTCATCCTGAAAGAGAAAGAGAAGGAGAAGAAGAAGAAGAAGAAGAAGAAGAAGAAGAAGAAGAAGGTTGTTCTTTTTAGCATGGGTAAAAGGTTTGGGGATAGGCTGAAACAAGTTGATCTGTCCATTTCATCCAAAGGAGAGGAGGACCAAGAAGAAGAAAAGGGCCCCAGTTCTGTAGTTTCTGATAATGATACAGATTATGATGAAGAATAGTATCCTCCTACTGAGGATAGGTACAAACAACTTGAAGACCGGTTGAGTGCTATGGAGTTTCAGAAGATCTCTGGTTTGGATTTTGGAGAGAGTGCTATGGAGTTTCAGAAGATCTCTGGTTTGGATTTTGGAGAGCTGGGATTGGTATCAGGAGTGGTGATTCCTCATAAGTTCAAAGCACCGATTTTTGCTAAGTACGATGGAGTGTCCTGTCCTAAACTCCATCTCCGCTTGTATGTCCGAAAAATTCAACCCCACGCCGCTGATAAAAATTTATGGGTACATTTCTTTCAAGATAGTCTGTCAGGGACTCAGCTTGAATGGTTTTATCAATTGGAAGAAGCTAATGTCCAAAACTGGGAGGACCTTGCTGCTGCTTTTTACAAGCAGTATCAGTATAATGCCGACCTTGCTCCCACTCATACTCAGCTTCAGGGTATGTCTATGGGTGCAAGTGAAGGTTTTAAGGACTATGCTCAAAAGTGGAGATATTTGGCTGGAAGAGTCCAACCCCCTCTGTCTGATAGGGAGTTGGTGGATATGTTTCTATGGATATTGTCTTGTCCATTTTTCAATCATCTGATCGGAAGTTCATCATTTGGGTTTACTGAATTGATCCTGACTGGGGAGAGAGTAGAAGCTGGTATCCGAAGTGGTAAGATACAGAAGGATACGTCGTCAAGTGCAGTAAAGAAGCCTTTCACCAGTAAGAAAGAAGCTAGTGCATTTTACAGTTCGAGGAGCCAAAACCGACGTGAACGACGTCAAGCAGTGAATGTGGTAGTAATATCAAGACCCATCGTTGCCCCACAACGCAACAATCAACAAAGAATGGAGAGACCGCAAAGACAGTACACTCGGCTTAATATTACCTTGTCTCAAATTCTACCATAATTATTGAAGACCAACCTGATAACTCTGAGGGAAGCCCCGAAGAATCCTAGCACCACATCTCCGCTATATAACCCAAATGCCCGCTGCACCTATCACTCTGATAGCCCAAGTCATGATAAAAACAATTGTTGGGCCTTGAAGAATAAGGTGCAAGACTTGATCGAAGCTAAATAAATTAAGTTTGACGCTCCAGAGAAACCCAACGTCATAACTGCTCCCATGCCCAAACATGGTCATGGAGCAAATGTTGTGGACGATGATTTATTTGTGACCTCTGTGGAAGAAGGCTCTACTCCTTTGATGACAGTTAAGAAGAATCTATTGTTGGTTGGTTTATTTTCGGGTTGTGGTGAAGGTTGCCACTTGTGTTCAAGGCTGCCTGCTGGTTGCCACTTATTGAAATCAGGTGTTCAGCGCCTGATGGATAACAAAAAGATCTCGTTCGAGAAGATTATAATTCTGTTAGTTCCAATTGAAGATGTTGCCATCATAACCATTTTCGCCAATCCTTCCAAGGCTTCCTCGAGAAAGCCTGTTAGGATTACATCTGTTCCAAGAATTGCTCCGTTAATCATTAATATCCCTGGTCCTATCCCATACACTTTAGATAAGGTTGTTCCTTGGCACTATGGGGCCGATGTGTATTACCATGGAGTTAAACAAGACTTGAAGATTGAAGAAGCGGATGCTGATGTCATTAATGTTGTCGGGGATAGCAAGGTCACCAGAAGTGGAAGACTCTTCTCTCTTGAGATTTCCCCTCCGACTATTCACAAACATGTTGTTATTCCATCTGCTAGTACATCAGCTACTGTCCCAGTACATATTCCAGTTATCACCCCTGTCGTCGAGCCATCTGACACTCGGGGCAAAGAAATCACAGGTGAGTCTGCCCGGATGGAGGCACCTAAGAGGATCAGTGTAGAAACCTCTAAGCAGGAGATAAAGGAAATTCTGAAAATTATCAAGAAGAGCGACTACAACGTAGTCGAGCAGCTGGGGCAGACCCCGTCGAAAATATCCATGTTATCCTTGTTATTTTGTTCGGAAGCCCATGCAAAGGCTTTAATTTCTTTCCTCAAAATTGCGCATATGCCGCAGGAAACTTCTGCCGATCAATTCAAAGACTGCATAGCTAGTTTGACTGCCGACAACGGGTTGGGTTTCTCAGACGCAGATCTGACTGCTAAAGGAAGAAATCACAATGATGCTCTACACGTCTCGGTCAAGTGCAGGGGCACTACTATGGCTCGTGTATTGGTGGATACTGGGCCCTCATTGAATGTTTTGCCAAAGAAAGCATTAGACTGTCTGGACTGTGAAGGTTTGATTCTAAAGCCAAGTAATATTGTGGACAGGGCTTTCGACGGGTCAAAAAGGATGGTGCACGGGGAGGTGGACGTCCCTGTTAAATTTGGCTCTCAGACTTTCGCATCTACTTTCTATGTGATGGATATCCGACCATCATATTCTTGCTTGCTGGGTTGCCCGTGGATTCATAAGGTTGGGGCAGTGACTTCTACGCTCCATCAAATGTTGAAATATCCAGTAAAGGGGAAGATTGTTACGGTGCAAGGTGAAGAGGAGTATATGGTGAGTCATCTTAATTCCTTTCGCTCTATGGAGATGGATGGGGAATTCATCGAAACCCCGTGTCAGAACTTTGAAGAGGTTCACCAGACTCTGGCATCGACTAAAGTTGTTGATGACAAACCTCCGATGAAGATGGCCTCCCTCAAGGATGCCAGGGCTGTAATTGAAAAAGGTGGGTGTGCAAATTGGGGTCAGCTCCCTGATTTCACACACAAGACTGAAAAGTTTGGTTTGGGCTTTACTGCAGAGACTCAAAGGGTTGTCTGGCGCGTGCAAATTGGAAGACCTCCCCTACACATCAGTAATCAGGGAGTGAATGCAATTGAGGATGATGAAGAAGAGTCAGATATCGACAACTGGATCTACCCGACTACCAACGGCGGATTGAACAACTGGACGGCGAAGGACTTCATGCCCGTTTCTTTTATTACACAGTAATAGACTTTTGTTTTGAGATTTGTAACAGACAGTTTAAAACTTTACGGCCCGGTGCCTTTCCCGAGGCACTTTGGCTTCGTTTGTGAGGGCTTACTATTTGTCATTTTCATATATCATCAATAAAGCATTGGACATTTTCTTGCATTACAAATTTTACGCTCCCTGTTTTTCTTTTCTATCTCGCACTTTATCAAAACAGCTATTGTCTTACATACACTCACATATCATAATGCATATCCACATCCACTCTGGATCCCGTTGATAACGACTCTGCTATTTCCGGTTATGACTTCAAAAATCCGATCAACCAAGTCGAGGACGAAGGTGAGGATGATTGTGAAGTGCCTGGGGAACTTGCTAGATTGTTACTACAGGAAGAGAGGGCCATACAGCCCCATGAAGAGCCAGTGGAATCAGTAAATTTGGGTACAGAGGAAGACAAGAAAGAGGTCAAGATAGGTGCGAATCTAGAGCCTAACGTCAAGCAACGGTTGATACAGATGCTACGTGTGATACGGTGGCCAGAACCGGGACTGTTTCTTTTTAGGAATTGCTGGTTTGCATTTTGCGTTTGTGTTTACAATATGTCGCGGTAAGCAAGAGTCGCCACCGTCTTTTATTTTATCCAACTAGGAAAGGAAAAAAGCACAGAAAAATTCCTTTTTTCGAGATATTTCTGAGTACGGGGGGTAGATTATAGAAAGGGAAGGTATTAGCACCCTTTCTATCCGTAGTTATCTACGGGCTCTTAGGTACTTGCTCATCATTTTCAAATTGCTTCTTTGTGTGTTTGTGTGATTTGAAAAATTTTGACTTCGATTTAACTCTTACTTCTGTCTTCAAGAGTGTTACGAAGTGTTTTTGAAAGCTTTGTTTGTAAAGGAGTGTAAGTTTGAAAAAGTTTGTTTGGATTGAGCAAGTATTTAAGAACTAATCTACCTACTAGAAAAAAAGAATTGTTCTATGTTTGTTTCCTTTAGACAGTGCTATCCCACTATTAGTGAGTAGGTAGCACCGTCGTTGGAGTTTTAAGGGTCAATTTGAAAGGGACGTACGGTCACTAAAGCAATGTTAGGACGTCTTAGTAATAACCCTAATGTCTTAGATCAATTATTCGAGGAAACAATTCCGAGGCAACCATTCCGAGGAAACTTTTCCGAATGGGACTTTGATCTTTGTTTAGACAAAAGGACGACCACTAAAGCATCCTATACTCAATGACCATTTATCGAAGGCAACCAAGTGGGAGTGTACCCTAGGAGTGCGCATGTGCGAGTGATTCAATTTCAGATTATTTATCTTTGCACATTTAGGGTTTGCTAACTGTTTTAAAGTTTACATACATTCTTGTCATGCGTCCTAATATCATACATCTAACAGTTTAATATTTTGCGGAATTTAAAGTGCAGAAATTTAAACTAAGCTATTACAAGGCTTCGGGTATTTACATAGCCAAAAACAAACCCTTAAAAAATAAAGCGGTAAATGAAAATAAAAGTCCTAATTAACTATTACAACTTGTGGGCAGTTACATCAATATGGTAAAAATAATAATAAAGCGCGCGCGATGAAATTAGAACGATAAGAAAAAATTAGGGTTTTGACCCTTTTTAACCTAGTTAAAAGAAAAATGTTTTTGCTGTTTTTACTATTTTTTTAAGAAAAGAATTAGGTTTTAAAATTAAATATACAATTTATTAGTTAATTAAATTAATTAGTGAAAATAATTATTTAACCTAATCTTGTGTTTTTTTGGTTATTTTTAAGAAAAGAAAATATAATTAAATTTAGACAAAACCCTAGTTTTCTAATTATTTTTAAGTTTATTTACAAAAAGAATTAAAGTTATCTAAAATTAACAACCTAATTAAGTTAATTTAATTTTTGTATAAAAAAATCCTAAATTTAATTGGATGAAAAGTATTTTTGTGATTTTTTGATAAAAAGAAAATAATTAATTTGGTTAGTAAAACGAATAAATAAATTAAATGAAATAAAATATAAAAGAAAAAAGGAAAGAGTTATTGGGCCTGAAAGTAATTTGGAGGGGTGCAGATAGCAAGCTTGGGCCAAACAATCTGAAGTCCACGTTGACTTCCTGGATTCAGTGTGTTGCGTTGACTAGGCCTCATGATGGTCTCTCACATGCTAGCCTTCAGATCTAGCTTCCAGGAGGTCCAATGGCTGGATGATGAAGATGTATGGTGGTCCCTAGGTCTTTAGTGTGCGCTGGATTACCTGAAAGGAAAAAATATGAAGAAATTGGGGGGACCTGGGATTCGAACCCAGGTCCTGAAGCGTTTTGCACCTACTCCACTACCATCTGCGTTGGCTGCTTTGTTTGTATACATAATAAGTAATAATGATAATATATGATAAAGCGCATTAGTGGAGAATAATAATAAAAATGCGCGCCAGAAGTTTGAATGGACCAATGGTTGCTTTCCAGCTAGTCGTCTTCAACCTTGTTCCGTTGGTAAAAGTCCCAGACTTTTACCTACGGATGTTCGTCCATAGCTATAGGTCCTGTAAATCTCAAAACTCAATGCAAGCGTGATAAATAAAAACGAAGGCCTTGGATAGCTTCGTCTGGACCTGCTAAGTTCAATGGTGGCCTTTTCATGGCCCAATTTTTCCTATACACGAAGATCCCAAATCTAAGCAAGAAACCCTAATAATGGTGAAATCCAATATAGGCCATGAAAACACAATTGAATATTACAGAAAGCTTGCAAATATGACGGTGAACAATAATATACAATTATTTTATGCTAGGGATGCCAAGATATTGAAATTCGAATTCAAGAAAGAATTCATGTCGTGACTGACTTACAGCGAGATATAGGGCCTGAAAGCGCTTGTTCTGGATTGGTTCTGCTTGCCTACACTCCCAGGAAGCGATTGGAATGGTCCAAGGGTCTTGAATTGGCCTGGAACTATGAATTCGAATTGCTACTTTTTATGGTTTTTTCCAAGTTTTGTTCTTGATGTTGAGCCTCTCTCTAGCCTCCCTTTGGGTCTGCACACCTTCTTTATGTACTGAGGAATGAATTAGGGTTGTCAATGTGATCATAATCTTCCTCTATTATTGAATTTGATTTTGATTTGATACACTTGAATATCATTCCAAAAATAGCCTAAAACCATTCTTTTTGTGCACCTCATGCCTTTACACGAATTTGATCTCATGCTAGCTGGAATTTCAGACCTGAAACAAGTACAAAATATTGTGTTTTCAATATTTTGGATTTTCTATGATTTGTTTTGATTTAAAATTATTTAATTCAAATAAAAATCAAAATAAATAATAAAAACAATATAATGATAGGTGGAAAAGGCTAGGGCTCGTGGACCATGTTGCCAACTTAAAACAAGTGAAAAAGATTGGGCCCATTTAGCAAAAAATGCATTTTTAGGCATAGTTGACTTTTGGCAATTTTGCAAAAAGGGTCAACTTCACCAATGCATAACTTCCTCAATTTTGACTCTTTGAAGGTGTTCTTAGACTTTTTAGAAAGCTTGAGATGTCCTATAAGCAAACCTTTTGGTCCCATATCAATTTGGTATTCCATGATCATGTATGAAGCTTTGACAAAAAATGTGTTTTTGTTGACTTTTCAAAATGACCTATAATGTCCAAATTCATAACCTCTTGTGAGTGCATATTTTGAACTTGGGAGATGAAGATGGATTGTATAGAATTGCATTCTATTCAAAATTAGCTTTGGATGGGTCATTTCTCATAAAGTATAAGAAAGTTATGCTTGGTCAAAGTTGACTTGACTTTTCCTACAAAACCCTAATTTAGCAACTTTTGGTTCTTAATGAATTATGAGCAATCTTTGATGAATCATGATCAACCCTTGATCAAATGATGAAATATATGTCAAAATAAGGATGTTGACCAAAAATCTTGAAGTTTGACTGTATGGGGGTCACAGTTGACTTTTGCCCTAGCACAGTCGATTTTCAGGCCTTTGAGCAATTGACAGAGCAAACTTTCTCTGT
This sequence comes from Vicia faba, assembly GCA_948472305.1. Lineage (NCBI taxonomy): Eukaryota > Viridiplantae > Streptophyta > Magnoliopsida > Fabales > Fabaceae > Vicia > Vicia faba. The sequence continues at coordinate 586,958,871 of OX451736.1, read as the reverse complement.
AGGGCTTGAAACTTGACATGGATGATCTTGAGAACATATTAGTACAATGGTGAGCATTTGGGATCCTTTAGACTCAAGTATCTTGATGCAACATGAAACCCTAATTTGAGGTAGACTGCCTTAGGAGAGAGCTTGTTTGGTCAACCCTTGGACTTCCTTGAGCAACTTGAGGATCTTTCTTGAAATGTTTTGAGAAATATGGGAGGGAAAATTTTTGGGTACAACACTACGCGACTATGTTGAGATCTTTTCTTGGTCCTATGAAGATATGCCTGGTTTGAACACTGATATTGTGGTACACCTCCTGCCAACTAAAGAAGATTGCCCTCTGAAGGAGTGTCGATCGCCTAAGAGATTCCTTAGCGAGAGCTTGTATACCTGTTGTTGAGGAAAATTCTGATGGGGAATGATGATCTATGTCTTGAGAGAAGTAGAATTTTAGGAGCTTCGGTCGTCCGTTATTCTACTGGGAATCATCTCTGTTTTGAGAAAGGTTAAATTTTAGGAACTTCGATCGTCCGTTATTCTTGTTGAGGAATCGTCTCTTCGTCGAAGAGGTGAAAATGAAATATTATCTGGTCATGATCCATGCTTCATAGTGATAAGACCGACTGCTATCTGGTCGTAATCCAGGCTTTACAGTGACTTGCTGGGGAGATGAGATTAAAGTTGTTATCCGATCGTAATCCGGGCTTCGCAATTTCTTGATTCTTATCTGGTCTTAATCCAGGCTTCAGAAGGAAATAAGTTGTTATCCGGTCACATCCGGGCTTCAACTTGAGTTTAGGGCACAATAATATCTGGTCGACTCCGGGCTTCTTAGCAACTGTCCAGGTAAACTGCTATTTGGTCGAAATCTAAGCTTCGCAGTGCCTTGTGCTGTTATCTGGTCGTAATCCAGGCTCTAGTCCTTTTATCGTTATCCAGTTGTAATCTAGGCTTCACGATGCTTTATACCATTATCTGGTCGAATCCAGGCTTCATGGTGTTCTGTACTGCTATCTGGTCGTAACCCAGGCTTCACAATACCTCACTTCTTATGTGGTCGTAATCCAAGCTTCAGAAGAGATCAAATGGTTATCTAGTCATAATCCGGGCTTCCCTTTTGCCTTTGGGCCTACTAATATCCAGTCGTAATTTGGGCTTCATAGTATCTGGCCGGGTGAACTGCTATTTGGTCGTAATCCAAGCTTTACAGTGTCCCTTATTGTTATCTGGTCGTAATCCAGGCTTCACAGTGTCTCTTACCGCTATCTGGTCGTGATCCAGGCTTCGTGATGTCTCATACCACTATCTGGTCGAAATCTAGGCTTCGTGGTGTTTAGAGGAAATCAAGATACTATCCGGTCGTAATCCGGGCTTTATAACTTGTGTTAAAAATATACCACTATCTGGTCGTAATCTAGGCTTCGTGGTGTCTTTGGCTGCTATCTGGTCGTAATCCAGGCTTCACAGTAACTGGCTGAGCTGTTATCCGGTTGTAATCCGGGCTTCACGACTTGCTGGGGATTAAACTATTATCGGTCATTCTCCAGGCTTCATAGCTTAAAGGTAAACCACTATTTGGTCGAATCCAGGCTTCGCGGTGTTCGATACTGCTATCCAGTCAAATCCGGGCTTCAGAATATGTTGTAGAAATCAAGATACTATCCGGTCGGATTCGGGCTTCATAGCTTGAACTTTTGTGAGAATTTGATTGTATCTTTCTTGAAAGGTAAAGGTTAATTGTATGTAATGCATGACATGTATCAAGCAATGATGTTCTCAAAATAAATGAGATTGTGTTGTATGATGCGTATGCGTATGTCATGATGTATGGACATGCAATGTTTTTATGATATCCTCTAGCTGGGGGAAATAAATCCTAGATTATTGCTGGAGAAAAGAGTTGAATTCTCCGTTTTCGCTGGGGATAGTGAATGAAGATGATTGTGAGAATAAACCTGCAGGAGAGGATAACTCTGATGGGGAATAAACTGACTAGGAAATGACTCTGTGGGAAGGATATACTTTGTCGGAGGATCTGTTGATTTGGAAGGATAACCTCAACTGGGGATGAATTACCGTTGCTGGCGATGATAAACTCTGTTGGGGATTGAGCTTCTGTTTGTGAAAGGAATGAACTCCGCTGGGGATGATTTTCCAGTGGCGACTTCACTAGGGATAATCTTTTAGACTCTACTGGGGACAATCCTCCAGACTCTACTTGGGATAATTCTCCAAACTCCACTGGGGATAATTTTCTAGTGCTGATGATAGTTAAACTCTGCTTGGGGAGAATCTTGCCGACTCATTTGCGGTTGCAAGCCTCAGCTGGGGAGAGTGGTGTCTTGTCTGGGACCGCTAGCATCACTGTCTTTTTCTTACTCTGCAGGGAGTGAATGTTCCTTCAATCGTTTTCTCCAACTGGATCTATCCCTATACCTGGCAGATAGAGCAACTGTACGGTTTGGACATTTCTTGTTTGCCCCTGTTTCTGATATTACGAATAATCATCTTTTGTTTCGCATGTGAATATTTATGAACAGTAATTATTGTCAAATGCATATATAAAAAATGAACCATTGGACGTTCTTGCAAAACAAAACAGAAAAAGAAAACAATTTGAAATTTCTTTGTGAAAATGAATTGTATTGATTTTGAGGTCGGCCTGTAGATAGGCATTTTTGTACAAGAGGATGACGTCCTAGTAAGAGAACACCGTCGAACAATAGAATTTATACAATTTGTGTAAAACAAAGAAAAACAACTATGTGAACAATCCCACTCGGTTCCAACTTTTCTATTGCCTTTATATCCTCGAGCATCTCATCACTTTGCTACTTGGTTGAAGGTAGATCAGATTGTTTAGTGTCGTCCGAGCTTGATAGTCGATACCGAAGTCTGATTGCAAGGTGATCCAATGAGACATAGTGTTACGCTTTAATCCCTAGTTTTTGCCTGGACCGCCCTTTCGGGTTTTCAGTCCACCGGGATACCCTTTTTTGCCCAAGCCGCCCTTTCAGGTTTTCAACTTGCGGGTGTACAGTTTTTTTTCATTTTCATCCCTTACTTTTTCCCGAACCCTTTTGGTTCGCCGGGAAGCCCTTATTTTTGCCTAGGCCAGTCAACCTAGCGGGTCTTTGATTATGCATAGTATTTTTTCACTATGTCTGCATTGACGGGGTGAGGAAGGTCGTCACCATCCATGGTGGTTAAAATCATAGCTCCTCCTGAGAAAATGTTCTTAACCACAAATGGCCCTTCATACGTAGGGGTCCATTTGCCCCTGGGATCACCTTGTGGCAGGATGATGCGCTTGATCACCAGATCCCCAACTTGATACTCTTGTCGTCTGACTTTCTTGTTAAATGCCTTGATCATTCGCTTTTGATACGTCTGACCATGAAAAATAGCAGCAAGTCTCTTTTCGTTGATTAAGTTCAGTTGATCAAGTCATGTCTGGATCCAGTCGTCCTCGCTCAAACCTGCATCCTTCATAATCCGAAGAGAGGGTATCTGGACCTCAATAGGTAAGACTGCTTCTATGCCATACACCAAAGAGTAGGGTGTTTCCCCTGTTGATGTCCGCACTGAGGTACGGTACCCATGAAGAGCAAACGGTAACATCTCGTGCCAATCTTTGTATGTCACCATCATCTTCTGCACAATCTTCTTAATGTTCTTATTAGCTGCTTCAACAGCCTCATTCATCTTCGGCCGGTAAGGAGAAGAGTTGTGATGTTGTATCTTAAACTGTTTGCAGAGTTCGGTAATCATTGTATTGTTGAGATTTGTACCATTGTCCGTAATGATCCTCTCTGGTACACCGTATTGACAGATCAGATTATGCCGAATAAACTGTGCCACGACGTTCTTGGTTATTGTAGCCAAGGAAGCTGCCTCAACCCACTTGGTAAAGTAATCAATATCTACCAGGATGAAATGATGCCCGTTGGATGCAGTAGGTCTGATCTCGCCGATCATGTCGATGCCCCACATTGCAAAAGGCCAAGGTGCCGTCAAAACGTTTAAAGGAACTGGAGGTACGTGCACCTTATCAGCATAGACTTGGTACTTATGACAGGACCGAGAATGCTGATAACAGTCGGCTTCCATGGTGGACCAATAATATCCTTCCCGTAGGATCTTCTTTGCCATGGTGTGTCCACTGGAATGAGTTCCGAAAGTACCTTCATGCAACTCTGCCATGATCCTTTCTGCCTCGCTTTTATCCACACATCACAGTAAGGTTGAATCATGGTTACGCTTGTAAAGGACACCGTTGCTGATGAAGAACTTCGCAGCGATCCTCCTCAGAAACTTTTTATCATTAACAGATGCACCCTCGGGGTACTCTTGAGCCTCAAGATACCTCTTTACCTCATGAAACCAGGGTTTATCTGCTACCTCTTCAGTGTCAATGTCACAGCAATGTGCGGGTTCGTCCAACCTTTCAATAGTAATCTGGGGGGCCTCATTGTCCCACCTGACCTTGAACATAGAAGACATAGTAGCTAGCGCGTCCGCTAACTGATTCTTCTCTCTGGGGAAGTGTTAAAAGGTTATCTCCTTGAAATGCGGGAGCAACGTCAGTATATACTCTTTGTAAGGAATAAGATTTGGGTGCTTCGCTCGCCTTTGATCTGACTGATCACGAGAGTGGAATCTCCGAATACACTTCAGAACTTAATCCTTAGGTTAATAGTTGCTCGAAGGCCCATAATGCACGCTTCATACTCCGCCATATTGTTGGTGCAGTTAAAACATAATCGGGCGATGAATGGAGTATGACAGCCTTCAGGAGATATGATCATGGTGCCAATGTTGTTACCCAAAGCGTTTGAAGCTCCATCAAAATACATAGACCATTAGGATCCTTCCTCAGGTCCTTCATCTAGTCCATGGATTTCATAGTCAGTCACCAACATGATGCTCTCATCCGGGAATTCGAAATTCATAGACTGGTAATCATCCATGGCCTGATGCGCCAAATGATCTGCCAACACACTCCCCTTGATTGCTTTTTGGGTTGTGTATTGGATGTCATACTCAGTTAAGATCATCTTCCATCTCGCTATTCTTCCGGACAAAGCAGGCTTTTCGAAGATATACTTGATTGGATCCATCTTTGATATCAATAGAGTAGTGTGAGTCACCATATACTGTCTCAGCCGGCGAGCAGCCCATGCCAAAGCGCAACAATTTTTCTCAAGCAGTGAGTATCGGGTCTCACAATTGGTAAACTTTTTGCTAAGGTAGTAAATAGCATGCTCTTTTCGGCCAGACTCGTCATGCTGCCCCAACACACACCCCATCGAATTGTCGAGTACTGTCAAGTATAAGATCAGAGGTCTCCCTTCAACTGGAGGCATCAGAATAGGTGGATCTTGGAGATATTCCTTGATCCTTTCAAAAGCGGCCTGAAATTCATCATTCCACCTTACCACTTGATCATTCTTCAATAGCTTGAAGATTGGTTCACAAGTAGCAGTCAAGTGCGAGATAAATCGGGCAATGTAATTCAGACGTCCCAAAAAGTCTCTGACTTCTTTTTCTGTTCGGGGAGCTGGCATTTCCTGTATAGTCTTCACCTTTGCAGGATCCACTTGAATACCTTTATCACTAACAATGAAACCTATCAGCTTACCATACCTTATTCCGAAGGTGCACTTGTTCGGGTTTAACCTCAGTTTGTACATCTTCAACCTGTCGAATAGGTTCTGGAGATGGTAGAGGTGCTCCTCTTCAGTTTGGGATCTTGCAATCATGTCGTCAACGTATACCTCAATCTCATGATGAATCATGTCGTGGAACAAAGCGACCATGGCGTGCTGATACGTTGCCCCAACATTCTTCAATCCGAACGGCATGAATTTATAGCAAAAGGTACCCCACTGCGTAACAAAGGTTGTCTTCTCCATGTCTTTGGGAGACATCTTAATCTGATTGTAACCGGAGAAACCTTCCATAAAGGATAAGACCTTATGATGTGCGGTGTTGTCAACCAAAACATCAATATGAGGCAGAGAGAAATCATCCTTGGGGCTTGCCATTTCCAGATCCCTATAGTCAACACACATCCGAACCTTACCATCTTTCTTCGGCACCGGAACCACGTTGGCAACCCACTGCGTGTAAGAAGTAACTTCTAGAAAACTGGCGTCAAACTGTTTCATGACCTCAGCTTTGATTTTCTCAGACATCTCTGGGCGCATTCAGCGAAATTTCTGTTTCGCTGGAGGACATTCTTCTTTAGTAGGCAAGCGGTGAACCACAATATCGGTATCCAACCCAGGCATATCTTCATAAGACCAGGCAAAGATCTCAACATAGTCACGCAGCATTTGTATCAACCGTTGCTTGATGCTAGACTCCAGATTTGCACCGATCTTAACCTCTTTCGTGTCCTCTTCCGTACCCAGATTCACTGATTATACTGTCTCTTCATGGGGCTGTATGGTTCTCTCTTCCTGTAGTAACAGTCTAGCAAGTTCCCCAGGAACTTCGCAATCATCCTCACCTTCGTCCTCGGCTTGGTTGATCGGACTTTCGAAGTCATAACTGGCAGTAGCAGAGTCGTTATTAGTGGGATCCAGAGTGGATGTGGACCTGTATTATGATATGTCAGTGTGTGTAAGACAATAGCTATTTTGCAAGATAGACAAGAAAAACAAGAAGTGCAAAATTTATAATGCAAGAAAACGTCCAATGCTTTATTGATGATATATGGATATGACAAATATAAAGCCCTCACAAACAAAGCCACAGTGTCTCGGGCAAGGCACCGGGCCGTAAAGTTTTAAACTGTTTGTTACAAAACTCAAAACAAAAGTCTTATTACTGTGTAATAAAAGAAATGGGCACGAAGTCCTTTGCCGTCCAATTGTTCAAGCCACCGTTGGTAGTCGGGTAAATCCAGCTGTCAAACTCAGACTCTTCATCATCATCCTCAATTGCATTCACTTCCGGATTACTGATACGCAGGGGAGGTCTTCCAATCCACGCACGCCGAACAGCCCTTTGAGCTTCTGCAGTAAAACCCAAACCAAACTTGTCAGTTTTGTGTGCGAAGTCGGGGAGTTGGCCCCAATTTGCACACCCACCTTTTTCAATAATAGCCCGGGCATCCTTGAGGGAAGCAATCTTCATCGGAGGATTTTCAGCAACAGTTTCAGTCGACGCCAGAGTCTGGGGGATTTCTTCAAAGTTTTGACACGAGGTTTCAATGAACTCCTCATCCATCTCCATATACCGAAAAGAGTTAAGGTGGCTCACCATGTACTCCTCTTCTCCTCGTACTGTAACAATTTTTCCCTTCACTGGATATTTCAACATATGATGGAGCGTGGAAGTCACTGCCCCAGCTTTATGAATCCACGGGCGACCCAACAAGCAAGAATAAGATGGTCGGATGTCCATCACATATAATGTAGATGCAAAAGTCTGGGAACCAACTTTAACATGGACATCCACCTCCCCGTGTACCATCCTTTTGGACCCATCAAAGGCCCTAACCACAATATTACTCGGTTTAAGAACCAACCCTTCACAGTCCAACCGATCTAACGCTTTCTTGGGTAAAACATTTAATGAGGACCCAGTATCCACCAGTACGTGAGCCAGAGTAGTGCCCCTGCACTCGATCGAAACATGCAGAGCATCATTGTGATTCTTTCCTTTAGCAGTCAGATCTGCGTCGGAGAAACCCAACCCGTTGTCAGCGGTCAAACTAGCCACACAATCTTTGAATTGATCAACAGATGTTTCCTGCGGCACATGTGCGGTTTTAAGGAAAGCAATTAAAGCCTTTGCATGGGCTTCTGAGCACAACAATAAAGATAGCATAGAGATCTTCGACGGGGTTTTCCCCAGCTGTTCGACTATGTTGTAGTCGCTTTTCTTGATGATTTTCAGAATTTCCTCTATCTCATGTCTAGAGGTCTCTACAATAATCTCCTTTGGTGCCTCCGTCCAGGCAGGCTCACTAGTGATCTCTTTGCCCCGAGCGTCAGATGAATCGGCGACGGGGGTAATGATTGGAACATGAGCAGGGACATTAGCAGATGTACTGGCAGGTGGAATAGCAACAAGTTTTCGAACAGTTGGTGGGGAAATATCAGGAGAGAAAAGTCTTCCGCTTAGGGTGACCTTGCTAGACCCGACGATATTGTTGACATCAGTATCAGCCTCTTCAACCTTCAAGTCTTGTCTGGTCCCATGATAATACACATCGTCCCCATAGTGCCACGGGGCAGCCTTATCCGAAGTGTACGGGATACGACCAGGGATAGTTATGATCAATGGAGCAACTCTTGTAACATGTTTAATCCTTACAGGCTTTCTCGAGGAATCCTTGGAAGGATTGGAGGAAATGGTTATTATGGAAACATCTTCAACAAGAATCAACGGAATCAAAGTTTTCTCGAACAAGATTTATTTGTTATCCATCAGGCATTGGACACCTGACCTCAACAAATGGCAACCAGCAGGCAGGATGGAACATAGGTGGCAACCTTCGCCATAGCCCGGAAATAAATCGGCTGATAATAGGTTCTTATTCACTGTCAATAATGGAGTAGAAACGTCTTCCACTGAGGTTACAAATGAATAATTATCCACAACATTTACTCCATGCTTGGGCATAGGAGCAGTCATGACATTAGGATTTTCTGGCGTGTCAAATTCAATCTCTTTAGATTCAATCAAATCTTGTACCTTATTCCTCAAGGCCCAGCAGTTGTTCGTATCATGCCCTGGGCTATCGAGTGATAAGCATAGCGGGCATTTGGATTATACAGCGGTGACGTGGTACTGGGATTCTTCGGAGCTTCCCTCAGAGTTACCAAGTTGGTCTTCAATAACTGCGGTAAAATTTGAGATAGGGTTATACCGAGCCAAGTATACTTCCTTTGCGGTCTCTATACTCTTTGCTGATTGTTGCATTGTGGGGTAACAATTGGTCTTGATATTACTACCACATTAACTGCTTGGTGGCGTTCAGGTCGGTTTTGGCTCCTCGAGCTGTATACTGCACTAGCTTCTTTCATGAAGGGCTTCTTTTCTGTACTTGACAAAGCACCTTTCTGTATCTTGCCACTTTTAATACAAGCTTCAACTCTCTCCCCAGTCAAAATCAATTCAGTGAACCCAGACGATGAACTTTCAATTAAATAGTTGAAATATGGACAAGACAAAGTCCCAAGAAACATATCCACCAACTCCCTATCAGACAGAGGGGGTTAGACTCTTCCAGCAAGATCTCTCCACTTTTAAGCGTAGTCCTTAAAGCCTTCGCCTGTACCCATAGACATACCATGAAGTTGGGTACACGTGGGAGCAAGGTCGGCATTATACTGGTATTGCTTGTAAAAAGCAGCAGCGAGGTCCTCCCAATTGCGGACGTTAGCTCCTTCCAGTTGATAGAACCATTCAAGTTGAGTTCCTGACAGACTATCTTGAAAGAAATAAACCTACAGGTTCCTATCAGCAGTATATGGTTGAATCTTTCTGACATACGAGCCGAGGTGTAGCTTCGGGCAGGATACCCCATCGTACTTAGCAAAGACAGGAGCTTTAAACTTTTGTGGGATCACCACCCCAGATGCCAAACCCAAATCTCCGAAGTCTAACCCAGGTATCTTCTGGATCTCCATTGCACTCAACCGGTCTTCAAGTTGCTTATACCTATCCTCGACGGGAGGATACTGGTCTTCATCAAAATCAATGTCATTATCGGAAACCACAAGACTAGGCCCCTTTCTTTCTTCTTGATTCTCTCCCCCTCCAGATGAATGGGACAAATCAGTTTCCTGTCGCAAATTGTTCCCGAATCTGCGACCCATATTCAGGAGGACCACCTTCTTCTTCTTCTTCTTCTTCTTCTTCTTCTTCTCCTTCAAGATGAGAGACTTCAAATCTTGCTGCCCTTTGGCCAAATTCAAGAATAGCTTCTGGAACTGAGCATTCTGAGCCTGAAGAGCCTTGATGGCTTGATCAGTAGGTGTTTCAGAAGACATGATTGTTGAAATAAACATCGAAGAAGATAAGAAACCTGTAATGGTACCTGTAATGAGGTGCATGGGAATGGAATGCGTATGAAATGATTTCGAAGACTTTGGGAGATTCAAATTTGTAAACCAAAATAAAACACACTTTTATTAGATAAAACTTGTAACAATGTTTAACAATGCCTCTAAGGCGTTACAAAAGAAATACTAAAAAGCAAATTTAAACTAGAAACAATAAAAGACATCAGAAATCCCATGGTCTCTTTCCCTTCGTGCTGACATAATCGTTGATTGTCCTTTCATTCTTAAGCTTCCTTGTAAGCTTCAAGATCTTCCTCTCATGTTCATGATACTTCTCCCTGTAGGTATCCCTTTCTTCCTTTAGCTGGATCCAAGATCTCTTCAATGCCCCAAGATCAGTAGGCATGTATGGATGGATGACCGTATAAGGAACACCTTCTTCATTAGTATGCTCTATAATCACCGGCAAAACAACTTCATATGGCATCCCCAGCTTTTGAGCACGGGCTCGAACCCACTGGAGATATGGTTGCATCGGGAGAGAAGTCTTCATTCCTAGCTCATGTGGGTCAGACCTGTTCACCATGCCCCAAGCTCATATAAACCTGCGGCGATGTCCCTCAACATCACCCTTGTAGTCAAAGACAATGCCCGTAAGCAGCAGCTCATGGGGACCATCTCTCCGAGCGCATCCAAACTGTCGTAAAGCCAAGCAAAGATTGTAGGTCATACCCCCTCGAATTCCAAGCAACAGAACATTAGGGTATTCCCCACATCGATCGATGACAGCTACCTCTTCCATATCCTTAGAACTCCAAAGGATGTCTGTATGAGCAAGGGACATGATCCTATAAGCCCAACCTACACCTTCCTCATTCTTCAAAACAGACTTGGGGAGGTGCTAAATAAACCACATCACCAGCAGTGGTGTACAACACATGAGAGTTCCCCTTCTCCGCACAGTACGGGTATAGAGAGCATGTAGAATATCACCTAGAAGAGTAGGCATTGGGTTACGAGACATGAAGATCTTGACCGCACTCACGTCTATGAAGGAATCTGGATTTGGGAAAAGAACCAAGTCGTAGATGAGGAGAGCCGAGATGTCTTCAAATGCTTGAAAATCTAAGTTATCCCAAAACAGTTGAGCTTGATCGATCAAAAACTTAGCCAAGAAACCTTTAACCCCACTCCGAGTCTCCCAGTTAGACACTATATCAGCCTTTGTCAAGTGTAAGGCTAAAGAAATGTCCTCAGGCCTAGGAACCTCCTCTAAACCAGTGAAGGGTGTCTGCTCGAGAATGGATATACCCAACAAATCAGAAAACTCCTCCAAAGTAGGGACTAGCTGATAATCCGGGAAGGTGAAACAATGATGCAATGGATCAAAGAACTGGAATAACACACTCATCATTTGCTCATCCAACTTTGAAGTGACCAAGCTAAGGAGGTGGCCATGTATTCTAACAAATGAAGAGGTATCAGGAAACCTTGAGAATAACTCTCTGAGCTGAGCAGGGATTTCCACGAAGTTGATTCAAATGGTATTTCTGTGCATAGAAGCCATGATCTGAAAAATAGAACAAAGATGAATCCCCTCGGTCTTTGAAATGGTTAGTCTAATGAAATATGCATGTTATGTCATGATGCATGATGTCATAATGAAAACACACAACATGTATCACAGATAGCAAACATGGTAAGGTCAAACAAGTCACACAATAACCCTTATGTTTCAGGCTTGCATGGAGTCTAGGTACTACCCTCTTGCAGTTTAGTTGGTTCAACCTGTCCTAATAATACTAACCGGGTTCTAAAGGTTCTCAATATCACTGACCATCCTCCATCGGTCATAGTTTTAGCTCATGCAATCTTTTCTTGCGGTCGGAACCATCTCGAGAGTATGGTCTCAATGAGTGTAGAATCTCACTACTTCCTATGGCCAAGTTGGTCAATTATAGGTTCTAAGTTCAGTTGATGCTTAATGACCCATTAGCAGCCCCATACTCTCCTTGTTGCTCCACAAGGCATATCGGTACCAACTAATGTGCCACATCAACATAGCTACTGCTTCAACCGTATCAGTCTACGTCGTACAGTTCCCTCACAGTCTATTGCTACTTACCTAAAAGGTGTCCCCCAGATTCGGGTTAGGATCTATAGTAACTCCGATACAAAGCCCACAAAGATAAAGCAATCAAATCAAACAATAGAAAACAATATGATGAACTAATCCTAAGGTACACCGCACTTATTAATTTCCCTAGCAGAGTCGCCAGTTCTTTGATACAGTGGCCAGAACCGAGACTGTTTCTTTTTAGGAATTGCTGGTTTGCGTTTTGCGTTTGTGTTTGCAAAATGTCGCGGTAAGCAAGAGTCGCCACCGTCTTTTATTTTATCCAACAAGGAAAGGAAAATGCACTGAAAAATTCTTTTTTCGAGATATTTCTGAGCACGGGGGGTAGATTATAGAAAGGGAAGATATTAGCACCCTTTCTATCCGTAGTTATCTACGGGCTCTTAGGTACTTGCTCATCATTTTCAAAATTACTTCTTTGTGAGTTTGTGTGATTTGAAAAAATTTGACTTCGATTTAACTCTTGCTTCTGTCTTCAAGAGTGTTACGAAGTGTTTTTGAAAGCTTTGTTTGTAAAGAAGTGTAAGTGTGAAAAAGTTTGTTTGGATTGAGCAAGTATTTAAGAACTAATCTACCTACTCGAAAAAAAAAGAATTGTTCTATGTTTGTTTCCTTTAGACCGTGCTATCCCACAATTAGTGAGTAGGTAGCATCGTCGTTGGAGTTTTAAGGGTCAATTCGAAAGGGACGTACGGTCACTAAAGCAATGTTAGGACGTCTTAGTAATAACCCTAATGTCTTAGATCAATTATTCGAGGGAACAATTCCGAGGCAACCATTCCGAGGCAACTTTTCTGAATGGGACTTTGATCTTTGTTTAGACAAAAGGACGACCACTAAAGCATCCTATACTCAATGACCATTTACCGAAGGTAACCAAGTGGGAGTGTATCCTAGGAGTGCGCATGTGCGAGTGATTCAATTTCAGATTATTTATCTTTGCACATTTAGGGTTTGCTAACTGTTTTAAAATTTACATACATTCTTGTCATGCGTCCTAATATCATACATCTAACAGTTTAATATTTTGCAGAATTTAAAGTGCGGAAATTTAAACTAAGCTATTACAAGGCTTAGGGTATTTACATAGCCAAAAACAAACCCTTAAAAAATAAAGCGGTAAATGAAAATAAAAGTCCTAATTAACTATTACAACTTGTGGGCAGTTACATCAATATGGTAAAAATAATAATAAAGCGTGCGCGATGAGATTAGAACGATAAGAAAAAATTAGGGTTTTGACCCTTTTTAACCTAGTTAAAAGAAAAATGTTTTTGTTGTTTTTACTATTTTTTTAAGAAAAGAATTAGGTTTTAAAATTAAATATACTATTTATTAGTTAATTAAATTAATTAGTGAAAATAATTATTTAACCTAATCTTGTGTTTTTTTGGTTATTTTTAAGAAAAGAAAATATAATTAAATTTAGACAAAACCCTAGTTTTCTAATTATTTTTAAGTTTATTTACAAAAAGAATTAAAGTTATCTAAAATTAACAACCTAATTAATGGTGGCCTTTTCATGGCCCAATTTTTCCTATACACGAAGATCCCAAATCTAAGCAAGAAACCCTAATAATGGTGAAATCCAATATAGGCCATGAAAACACAATTGAATATTACAGAAAGCTTGCAAATATGATGGTGAACAATAATATACAATTATTTTATGCTAGGGATGCCAAGATTTTGAAATTCGAATTCAAGAAAGAAGTCATGTCGTGACTGACTTACAGCGAGATATAGGGCCTGAAAGCGCTTGTTCTGGATTGGTTCTGCTTGCCTACACTCCCAGGAAGCGATTGGAATGGTCCAATGGTCTTGAGTTGGCTTGGAACTATGAATTAGAATTGCTAATTTTTATGGTTTTTTCCAAGTTTTGTTCTTGATGTTGCGCCTCTCTCTAGCCTCCCTTTGGGTCTGCACACCTTCTTTATGTACTGAGGAATGAATTAGGGTTGTCAATGTGATCATAATCTTCCTCCATTATTGAATTTGATTTTAATTTGATACACTTGAATATCATTCCAAAAATATCCTAAAACCAATCTTTGTGTGCACCTCATGCCTTTACACGAATTTGATCTCATGCTAGCTGGAATTTAAGACCTGAAACAAGTACAAAATCTTGTGTTTTCAATATTTTGGATTTTCTATGATTTGTTTTGATTTAAAATGATTTAATTCAAATAAAAATCAAAATAAATAATAAAAACAAGATAATGACAGGTGGCAAGGGCTAGGGCTCGTGGACCATGTTGCCAACTTAAAACAAGTGAAAAAGATTGGGCCCATTTAGCAAAAATTGCATTTTTAGGCATAGTTGACTTTTGGCAATTTTGCAAAAAGGGTCAAATTCACCAATGCATAACTTCCTCAATTTTGACTCTTTGAAGGTGTTCTTGGACGTTTTAGAAATCTTGAGATTTACTCTAAGCCACCCTTTTGGTCCCATCTCAATTTGGTACTCCATGCTCATGTATGAAGCTTTGACAAAAAAGGTGTTTTTGTTGACTTTTCAAAATGACCTATAATGTCCAAATTCATAACTTCTTGTGAGTGCATATTTTTAACTTGGGAGCTGAAGATGGATTGTATATAATTGCATCCTCTTAAAAATGAGCTTTGGATGGGTAATTTCTCATAAAGTATGAGAAAGTTATGCTTGGTCAAAGTTGAGTTGACTTTTCCTACAAAACCCTAATTTAGCAACTTTTGGTTCTTGATGAATTATGAGAAATATTTGATGAATCATGACCAACCCTTGATCAAATGATAAAATATACTTCAAAATGAGGATGTTGACCAAAAATATTGAAGTTTGACTGTATGGGGGTCACAGTTGACTTTTGTCCTATCATAGTCGATTTTCAGGCCTTTGAGCAATTGACTGAGCAAACTTTCTCTGTAGGGCTTGAAACTTGACATGGATGATCTTGAGAACATATTAGGACAATGATGAGCATTTGGGATCCTTTGGACTCAAGTATCTTGATGCAACATGAAACCCTAATTTGAGGTAGACTGCCTTAGGAGAGAGCTTGTCTGGTCAACCCTTGGACTTCCTTGAGCAACTTGAGGATCTTTCTTGAAATGTTTTAAGAAATATGGGAGGGAAAATTTTGGGGTACAACACTACGCGACTATGTTGAGATCTTAGCTTGTCCTATGAAGATATGCCTGGTTTGGACACTGATATTGTGGTACACCGCCTGCCAACTAAAGAAGACTGCCCTCTGGTGAAACAGAAGGTTCGCCGTATGCGCCCCGAGATGTCTGAGAAAATCAAAGCTGAAGTCATGAAATAGTTTGATGCAGGATTTCCTGCTGTCACTTCTTACCCGCAGTGGGTCTCCAACGTTGTTCCAGTGCCTAAGAAGGATGGTAAGGTACAGATGTGTGTGGACTATAGAGATATGAACAGGGAAAGCCCCAAGGATGATTTCCCACTTCCTCATATCGATGTTCTGGTCGACAACACCGCGCAGGTTAAGATCTTCTCCTTTATGGATGGTTTTTCCGGTTACAATCAGATTAAGATGGCTCCCGAAGACATGGAGAAGACGACCTTTGTTACGCAGTGGGGCACCTTTTTCTACAAAGTCATGCCGTTTGGATTGAAGAATGTTGGGGCAACCTATCAGCGCGCCATGGTCACTTTGTTCCATGACATGATTCACCATGAGATTGAGGTGTACGTTGATGACATGATTGCAAGGTCCTAGACTGAGGGAGAACACCTTGACCATCTCTAGAAACTGTTCGACAGGCTGAAGATGTATAAGCTAAGTTGAACCCGAACAAATGCACCTTTGGGGTAAGGTCTGGTAAGTTGCTGGGTTTCATCGTCAGTGATAAAGGTATTCAGGTGGACCCTGCAAAGGTGAAATCTATACAAGAAATTCCAGCTCCCCGCACAGAAAAGGAAGTCAGAGGCTTTTTGGGACGTCTGAACTACATCGCCTGATTCATTTCACATCTGACTGCTACTTGTGAGCCAATCTTCAAGTTGCTGAAGAAAGATTAAGTGGTAAAATGGAATGATAAATGTCAGACCGATTTCGAAAGGATTAAGGAATATCTCCAAGAGCCACCTATGTTGATGCCTCCGGTTGAAGGAAGACCTTTGATCTTATACTTGACAGTACTCGACAATTCAATAGGGTGCGTGTTGGGGCAGCATGACGAGTCCGGCCGAAAAGAGCATGCTATTTACTACCTTAGCAAATAGTTTACCGACTATGATACATATATGTTGACTCACACTACCCTATTGATGTCAAATATGGATCCAATCAAGTATATCTTCGAAAATTCTGCCTTGTCCAGAAGAATAACAAGATGGCAGATGATCTTAACCGAGTATGACATCCAATACACAACCTAAAAAGTAATCAAGGGGAGTGTGTTGGCAGATCATTTGGCGCATCAGGCCGTGGATGATTACCAGTCTATGAATTTTGAGTTTCCGGATGAGAACATCATGTTGGTGACCGAATGTGAAAAACCTGGACCGGATGAAGGACCTGAGGAAGGATCCCGATGGTCTATGTATTTTGATGGAGATTCAAACGTGTTGGGTAATGGCATTGGCATTGTGATCATATCTCCTGAGGGTTGTCATACTCCATTCACCGCCTGATTATGTTTTAACTGCACCAGTAATATGGCGGAGTATGAAGCATGCATCATGGGTCTTCGAGCTGCTATTGACTTGAGGATTAAGTTCTTAAGTGTATTCGGAGATTCCGCACTGGTGATCATTCAGATCAAAGGCGAGTGGGATACGAAGCACCCAAATCTTATTCCTTACAAAGAGTATGTATTGACATTTCTCCCACACTTCGAGGAGATAACCTTTGAACACTTCCCAAGAGAGGAGAATCAGTTGGCGGACGCGCTAGCTACCATGTCTTCTATGTTCAAGGTCAGGTGGGACAATGAAGCTCCCCATATTACCATCGAGAGGTTGGATGAACCTGCACATTGATGTGAGATCAAGACTGAAGAGGTAGCAGATAAACCCTGGTTTCACGAGGTGAAAAGGTATCTTGAGGCTCAAGAGTACCCCGAGGGTGCATCTATTAATGATAAGAAGTTTCTGAGGAGATTCGCTGCAAAGTTCTTCATCAGCAATGGCATTCTCTACAAGTGTAACCATGATTCAACCTTACTGCGATGTGTGGATAAAAGCGAGGCAGAAAGGATCATGGCAGAGTTACATGAAGGTACCTTCAGAACTCGTTCCAGTGGACATACCATGGCAAAGAAGATCCTACGGGCAGGATATTATTGGTCCACCATGGAAGCCGACTGTTATCAACATTCTCGAACCTATCACAAGTGCCAAGTCTATGTTGATAAGGTGCATGTACCTCCAGATCCTCTGAATGTTTTGACAGCACCTTGGCCTTTTGCAATGTGGGGCATCGACATGATTGGTGAGATCAGACCTACTGCATCCAACGGGTATCATTTCATTCTGGTAGCTATTGATTACTTTACAAAGTGGGTTGAAGCAGCTTCCTTTGCTACAGTGACCAAGAACATTGTGGAACGGTTTATCCGACACAATTTAATTTGTCGATATGGTATACCAGAGAGGAATATTACGGATAATGGTACAAATCTCAACAATACAATGATCACTGAGCTCTGCAAATAGTTCAAGATACATCATCCCAACTCTTCTCCTTATCGACCGAAGATGAATGGGGCTTTTGAAGCGGCTAATAAGAACATCAAGAAGATTGTGCAGAAGATGACGGTGACCTACAAAGACTGGCACGAGATGTTACCATTCGCTCTTCATGGGCATCGCACCTCAGCGCGGACGTCAACAGTGGAAACACCCTACTCTCTGGTGTATGGTATGGAAGCAGTCTTACCCATTGAGGTCCAGTTACCCTCTCTCCAGATTATGAATGATACAGATTTGAGCGAAGACGATTGGATCCAGACCCGGCTTGATCAGCTGAATCTAATCGATGAAAAGAGACTTACTGCTATTTGTCTTGGTCAGACGTATCAAAAGCGAATGATCAAGGCATTTAACAAGAAAGTCAGACGACAAGAATATCAAGTCGGGGATCTGGTGATCAAACGCATCATATTACCGCAAGGTGATCCCAGGGGAAAATGGACCCCTATGTACAAAGGGCCATTTGTGGTTAAGAATATTTTCTTGGGAGGAGCTATGATTCTAACCACCATGGATGGTGACGACCTTCCTCACCCCGTCAATGCAGACATAGTGAAAAATACTACGCATAATCAAAGACCCGCTAGGTCGACTGGCCTAGGAAAAAATAAGGGCTTCCCGGCGAACCAAAAGGGTTCGGGCAAAAGTAAGGGATGAAAATGAAAAAACTGTACACCCGGCAACTCAAAAACCTGAAAAGGCGGCTTGGGCAAAAAAGGGTATCCCGGTGGACTGAAAACCCGAAGAGGCGGTCCACGAAAAAGTTAGGGATTGAAGTGTAACACTATGTCCCATTGGATCATCTCGCAACCAGACTTCGGTATCGACTATCAAGCTCAGACGACGCCAATCAATCTAATCTACCTTCAACCAAGTAGCAAAGTGATTAGATGCTCGAAGATATAAAGGCAATAGCAGAGTTGGAACCCAATGGGATTGTTCACATAGCTGTTTTTCTTTGTTTTTAACAAATTGTATAATTTATATCTTTCAGAGGCGTTCTCTTACTAGGACGTCAGCCTCTTGTATAAAATGCCTATCACAGGATAATTTCAAAAATCAATACAATTCATTTTACAACAAAGTTCAAAATTGTTTTTCTTTTTCTGTTTTGTTTTGCGAGAACGTCCAATGATTCATTTTTTGATATATGCATTTGAAAATAATTGTTGCTCATAAATATTTACATGTGAAACAAAAGACAATTACTGGTAATTTCAGGAACAGGGGCAAACAAGAAATGTACAAACCTTACAGTTGCTCTACCCACCAGGTACAGGGATAAAGCCAGCTTGAGAAAATGACTAAAAGTACATACACTCCTAGCAGAGTAAAAGGTATCTAAAAACATTGATGTTAATGCTCCCCAAGCAGAGTTCATCTATCACCAACAATGGAAGACTATCCCCAGTGGAGTCTATTTCTTCCACAGCCAGAAACTCAATCCCCAACAGGGTTCATTATCACCAGCAACGGTAATTCATCCCCAGCCGAGGTTATTTCTCCAAATCAGTAGATCTTCTAGCAGAGTATCTCTCTTCCCCAAAGAGTCATTTTCTCGCCAGTTTACTCTCCAGCCGAGTTATTCTCCCGCTAATTTATTCTCAAATCATCTTCGGTCGTTATTCCCAGCGAGAACGAAGAATTCAACTCTTTATATTCTCCAGCAGCAGTCCGAGATTTATTTTCCCCAACTAGATAACATCATAAAAACATTGCATATCCATACATCATGCGCATACGCATCATATGGCACAATCTCATTTATTTTGAGAGCATCATTACTCAATACATTTCATACATCATGATATTACACATGACTAACCCTTTACCTTTCAGGAAAAGATACAATTAAATTCTCACAAGTTTTCTCTGGTTCAGTCAAATTGGTGCTAAGATTTCTATTCTAGTTCAAGCTATGAAGCCCGGATCCGAATGAATAATATCTTGATTTCTCCATCACGCTGTGAAGCCCGGAGAATGACCGGATAACAGTACCAAAATACTGTGAAGCCTGGAATCGACCAGATATTGGTTTATCTTAAATTCAAGCTATGAAGCCCAGAAATCAACTGGAAAATAGTTGAAACCCTAGCAAGTTATTGTGAAGCCTGGAGAATGACCAGATAGCAATGCAAGTTACTGTGAAGCCTGGACTACGACCAGATAACAATATAAAAAACCATGAAGCCTGGAATCGACCAGATAGTGGTATATCATAAACACAAGCGGTGAAGCCCGGAGATCGACCGGAAAACAACTTAATAAGGTATTGTGAAGCCTGGAGATCAACCAAATAGCAGTACAAGAACACCATGAGGCCTGGATTCAACCAGATAATGGTATAAGATATCGTGAAGCCTGGATTACGACCAGATAGCGGTAAAAGACACTGAAGCCTAGATTACGACCAGATAACAGTAAGGGACACTGCGAGCTTAGATTTCGACCAAATAGTTGTCTACCCGTGCAATTACTATGAAGCCCGGAAATCGACCGGATATTAGTAGGCCTAAAAATCAAATGGAAGCCCGGATGTGACTGAATAACCACTTGATTTCTTCTGAAGCCTGGAATACGACCAGATAATAAGTAAGGTATTGTGAAGCCTGGAATCGACCAGATAGCAGTACAGGACACCATGAAGCCTGGATTCGACCAGATAATGGTATGAAACATCGTGAAGCCTGGATTACGACCAGATAGCGATAAAGGACACTGAAGCCTGGGATTATGACCAGATAACAGTACAAGACACTGCCAAGCTTGGATTTCGACCAAATAACAGTTTACCTGGACAATTACTAAGAAGCCCAGAGTCGACCGGATATTAGTGTGCACTAAATTCAAGTTGAAGCCCGGATGCGACCGGATAACTACTTAATTCCTCCTGAAGCCTGGAGTACGACCAGATAAGAATTGAGAAATTGCAAAGCCTGGATTACGACCGGATAGCAAGTTTACTCTCATCTCCCCAGTAAGCCACTGTAAAGCCTGGAGCACGACGAGATAGCAGTCGATCTTATCACTATGAAGCCTGGATCACGACCAGATAGTATTTCATTTTCACCTCTTCGACTAAGAGACGATTTCCCAGTAGAATAACGGATGACCGGAACTCCTAAAATTCAACTTTTACCAAGACAGAGACTAACATTCCCCAGCAAAGTCCTCCTCAATAACAGGTATACGAGCTCTCACAAAGGAATCTCTTATACGATCGACACTCCTTCGGATGGCATCTTTAAGCCCATCCTCCGTCATCAATCTCCAAATGGCATCTATAAGCCCATTCTCGATATCACAAGACAAGTACCACCTCATGCGAGTGCAAATTTCTGGGCACTCTAGTGTTCAATCATCTTCTACCCTCGGATCACGAAAGGCAGACAAGCCAATCTACATCCTCAGGTTTAAGAAGATTGAACAGGGGCAGCTTTTGTACCCTAAAAGTTTCCCTCCCATACTTCTCAATACATTTCAGGTGAGATCCTCAAATTGCTCAAGGAAGTCTAAGAGGTGACCAGCAAAACTCTCTCTTAAGGCAGTCTACCTCAAATAAGGGTTTCATGTTGCATCAAGATACTTGAGTCCAAAGGGTCTCAAATTCTCACCATTGTCCTAATATGTTCTCAAGATCATCCATGTCAAGTTTCAAACCTTGCAGAGAAAGTTTGCTTAGTCAATTGCTCAAGGGCCTGAAAATCGACTATGCTAGGGCAAAAGTCAATTGTGGCCCACATATAATCAAACTTCAATATTTTTGGTCAACACCCTCATTTTTAAGTGTTATTCATCATTTGATCAAGGGTTGATCATGATTCTTCAAGGATTGCTCACAATTCATCAAAACCCAAAAGTTGCTAAATTAGGGTTTTGTAGGAAAAGTCAACTCAACTTTGACCAAGAATACCTTTCTCATACTTTATCAAGAATGACCCATCCAAAGCTCATTTTGAAGAGGATGAATTTCCCTACAATTCATCTTCATCTCCCAAGTTCAAAATATGTACTCACAAGAAGTTATGAATTTGGACATTATAGGTCACTTTGAAAAGTCAACAAAAACACCTTTTTTGTCAAAGCTTCATACATGAAAATGGAAGAATCAATTGAGATGATACCAAAATGGTTGCTTAGGGGAAATCTTGAGCTTTCTAAAAAGTCCAAGAACACATCTCTAGGGTCAAAATTGAGGAAGTTAGGCATTGGCAAAGTTGACCTTTTTTGCAAAATTGCCAAAAGTCAAATATGCCTCAAATTACAATTTTTGTCAAATGGGACTAACTTTTTGGGCTTATATTGAGTTGGTAACATGGTCCACGACCCATGAGCCCTGCCAATTGTCATTCTTTTATTTTTATCATTTATCTTAGTTTTATTTCATTTAAATAAAATAAAATCAATAATAAATAATGAAAATATCAAAAATCATTTAAACCTTGAGATTTTGTGCATATTTCAGGTCCATGAATAGCTGGCAATGAGATCAAATCGTGCAAGGCTTATTTGTAAACAAAAAGATTGGATTTTGGCTTGATTTGGAAAGATTTACATGAGAATAAAATCATGATCAATGATCATTATTGGAGAAGATTTTAAGCAAATTTGTAAACCTAATTCACTCAAGAGTACATATAGAACATTGGCAGACCAAAAGCAAAAGGGTTTTGAGGCGTGAGAGAGCAGAACGAAAGTCACAAAAATCACCAAAAAGTGCTGGATCAAATTACATGTTAGAGGACGATTTACACCATTCCAAGGCTAGCAATCGATTCCCAGCCATCTCCTGAAACTAACCTGATCATAGTCAAGCCTTGATTTGCCCAGAATCCGTCTCCACAACTCTCACAGTTTTTCAAATTTTCCAAAATCATATCCATTCATTCTTGCATCTTCATCATGTTTAAATGATATATTTGTAATCCTTATCATATTTGCAAGCTAACAGTACAATTTAATTTCATTTTTGGAAGCCATACGTGTGGATGCCATTGTTAGGGTTTCTGGGATAGTTTTGGGGCTTTGCCACACAGGGAAAATTGGGCCACGATTGAGGTACCATGATGCTCGTGAGGTTGTCACGAGTTGATTGGTACCATTGTTATGTGTTTATCATTCTTGCAGAGAGTTTTGGAAAATCACAGGGGCTATACCTACGCCTTTTGTCCGTAGGTAAAAGTCTCCAAACTTTTAGCAACGGAAGGAGGTATAAGATGGTGGTGTGGCGTGGCCTGACTGACCCATTCAAAAGTTCACGCGTTGTAATATATTACTTTGCTTTTTTCCAATATAATGTTTGATGGTTATTCCATATACAAACATGCACGCTAGCCCAGTTGGTCAGGAGGCGTTGGAAATAGCCAAAGGGCCTGGGTTCGAATCCCAGGTCCCCCCATATTATTTCATGGTTTTATTTCTTGCATAATCAGGCACATGTACAGGCAGGAAGACTACCATACACCCTTAAGGAACAGCCAACCAGATGTCCACAAGCTGGATCCAAAGGCCATCCTTTAGAGGTCTACAATGCACCCTAGTTAACTTGCAACATGGGATCTGAAAGGTCAACATGGGCCAAGGACTTTTGGGCTTAAAAATCATATTAACACCCCCTTCTTGCCACTAACACCAGGCCCAATTCTCTCTTTTTCTTTTCTTTTATATATTTTCTTTTAATTATTTTGATTAATTGTTTTCTCACATAAATTTAATTCTTTTTTACAAAAAAATTCATAAAATCAATTTTTCATCAAATTAGAATTTAGGATTTTTTATATTTTTGTCAAAATTAATTTAATATTAGCTTAATTTAATTTTAGGGCAACTTTAACCTTTTTGCAAATAATTTAAAATAAACTAGAGAATTAGGGTTTTGCTTGATTTAATTTTTATTTTCTTTTCTTAAAATAACACAAATGTAAAAATAGGTCAAATTAATTATTTTTCTTAATTTAAATTAACTAGTAACTAGGTTTGTATTTATTCATTAAAACCTTATTTTCTTAGAATAATAAAAAACAACAAAAAAATGATTTTTATTTTAATTAGGTCTAGACGGGGTCAAAACCCTAATTTTTCTCGATCTTAATTTATCGCGCGCGTTTATTATTTTTGTAAATATTAATGTAACTGCTCATGGGTTGTAATAGTTTAATTAGGAATTTTTGTTTATTTATCGTTTTTACGGGTTTTTGGCTATGTAATTAATCCCCCCCAAGCCTTGTAATAGCGTAGTTTTATTTCTCGCATTTTAATTTTCGCAAATATTAACTGTTAGATGTATGATAATAGGATTGCATGACAAGAATGTATGTTAATTCTAAAATGGTTAGCAAACCCTAAATGTGCAAAGATAATAACTTGATATCAAATCACTCGCACATGCGCACTCCTAGGGTATACTCTCACTTCGGTTGCCTTCGGTAAACGATTATTAAGTATAGGGTGTTTTAGTGGTCGCTCTTTTGTCTAAACAAAGATCAAATGTCCCGTTCAGAAATGTTTCCTCGGAAATGTTGCCTCGAATATGATCTTAAGACATTAGGGTTATTACTAAGACGTCCTAACATTGTTTTAGTGATTGTACGTCTCTTTCGAATTGACCCTTACAACTCCAACGAAATCTTAAGACATTAGGGTTATTACTAAGATGTCCTAACATTGCTTTAGTGATTGTACGTCCCTTTCGAATTGACCCTTACAACTCAAACGACGGTACTACCTACTCATTAATAGTGGGATAGCGCTATCTAAAGGAAACAAGAATGGAAACATTCTTTTTTTCGAGTAGGTAGATGCTAGTAGGTACTTGCTTAAAAACAAACTCTTTCACACTTACACTTTTCCAAACAAAGTGTTCAAAAAACACTTTGTAACACTCTTGAGGACTGATACAAGGGTTAAAACGAAGTAAAACAAAAACTTTTCAAAACAAACACACAAGCAATTTTTAAATGATGAGAAAGTACCTAAGAGCCCGTAGAAAAATACGGATAGAAAGGGTCCTAATACCTTCCCTTTCTATAATCCACCCCCGTACTAAAAATCTCGAAAAAAGGAATTTTTCTGTGCTTTTTTCCTTTCCAGTTGGATAAAATAAAAGTCGGTGGCGACTCTTGCTTACCGCGACATTTTTCGAACACAAACGCAAAACGCAAACCAGCATTTTACTAAAACTGTCTGGTTCTGCCCCCGTATCACAGTACCTTCCAAGCTTAAGAAGTTAGTCTCAAAGGTTCCCGGAAACTCTCAATTAACCAAGAGGCATGGTTATCTACTCAGCTTGGTCACCTCATATTTTGAAGAATACATGATGAGTGTTCTATTCCAATTCTTTGATCCTAAGCATCATTATTTTACCTTCCTATATTATCAGTTGGTACCCACAATAGAAGAGTTTTCTAAGATACTTGGAGTACCCATCCTTGATCGAACACCCTTTACCGGTTTAGAGAAAGTTCTAAAACTTGAAGTTATTGCAGCATCCTTACATCTGAAGCAGCCAGACATTGTATCTAATTGTGAAACAAGAAGTGGAGTTAAAGGTCTTCTTGCCAAATCTCTGATAGAGAAGGCTCAGTTGTTTCTAGATGCTATTAGTTTTCATGCTTTTGGGGAGATCTTGGCTTTGTTGGTCTATGGTTTGGTACTATTCCCTAATCTAGGCCAACTCATAGATGTGAACGCCATCAAAATATTTCTTACTTGTAATCCTGTGCCTACTTTGCTTGGAGATATTTTGCAATCTCTTCACACTCGTACTATGAGATAGAAAGGGACTCTCATGTGTTGCATACCTTTACTATCCAGGTGGTTTATTTTTCATGTTCCCCAATAAGTGATGAAGAATGAACAAGGTTTGAAGTGGTCTCGAAGAATGATGCCACTCTCTCATTCAGATATCTATTGGTGTTCCCGATCTCAAGAGGACATCACTATTATTGACTGTTGTAGGGAATTCCCTAATGTGCCACTCCTTGGCATAATGGGAGGTATTACTTACAACCCTTCTCTAGCTCTACATCAATTTGGTTATGCTCGAAGAGAAGGTCCTGATGATATGCTTATCCAGGGTATTGTATTCGATTACAAGAATGATCTTCAAGGTTATCGTTAAAAATTTATACGTGCTTAGGGCATGGTGGATAAGATTGATAGCAAGACTTTGGGATAAAAAAACTCCATCCCTTTGGAGCCCTACCTCAGATGGGTGCAATCTCGTACTCAAAATCTTATAATGCAATATCCTACTGTCCTACCAGTAATTGTGGAGCCTGTTGTTGAAGGAGATACTCCTCATACCATTTTTCAACCAAATATGCCTACTGACCTTGAAGAACTACAGAAGTCTTGGATTTAATTGAAAGAAGAAAGGGACACCTTTTAGACTTAGTTCTATGCTAGTGAGAAGAAAGTGTTGGATCTGACAAAACAACTTCACGAAGAGCATAGCCTTAATGCATATGTCAACACAAAGAGGAAGCGTCCATGGGAGACTTGAGTCATAATTTGTTTCCTTGTAACCCTTTTTGTTTTCATTGTAAGCCTAAGAGGCAGTTATAATTTGAACTTACTAATAAAAGTCTTTATTTCTTTTCCATTTTTTATTAACCAATTTAAATCCCACATGGTCCTTGAAAACATTGCATATGTATCTACATTCCATACATATCATTGCATAACAGGTTTCCATGACAGGTTTCTCATCTTGTTATTGTTTATTTCAGCAAAAATGGCTCTCGAACAAACAATTAAAGAACTCCATACTCTGAATGCTCAGTTCCAAGAGACGTTCCTAAGCTTAGCCTAGGGGGAAGAAGAACTGAAGGCACTCATCACCAAGAAGAAGAAGACGAAGAAACCAATTAGTATCCTTAACATGAGGAGAAAGTTCAGAGGTGAATTCAAGCGAGCTGCAGATCTTGATATCCTATTGGACGAAGATGACGAATGGGATGAAGATGGTAAAAGTGTTAAAACTGAATAAAGAAAACATGGTTCTGACAAATATTCTGATGAAGAGGAAGAGGATTATTTGAATGAATAATATCCCCCTGCTGGAGAGAAGTATAAGCTTTTAGAATAGTGTCTGAAAAACATGGAGATCTAGAAGGTGTCTGGCTTGAACTTTGAGGAATTGGGTTTAGTCTCAGAAGTCGTCATTCCTCCTAAATTCAAATCTCCTACCTTTGCTAAGTATGATGGCATTTCTTGTCCAAAGCTGCATTTGAGATCATATGTTCGGAAAATTCAACCACACACTGCTGACAATAGATTGTGGTTGCATTTCTTTCAAGAAAGTTTGTCTGAGACATAATTGGAATGGTATTATCAACTCGAAGGTACCAATATCAATACCCGGTAATATTTGGCTGCAGCTTTCCATAGACAGTATCAGTATAATTTTGATTTGGCACCAACCCACATGCAACTACAGAGTATGTCCATGGATTCTGAGGAAGGCTTTAAAGAGTACGCACAAAAATGGAGAGATCTTACAGGCAGAGTTCAACCTCCTTTGGCTGATAGGGAATTGGTTGACATGTTCACGAGTATGCTAACAGGTCCTTTTTATAATCACCTACTTGGAAGTTCTTCAGCTGATTTCACTGAATTGATATTGACAGGGGAACATGTTGAGAATGGATTCATAAGTGGTAAAATTTAGGTGGCTACATCTTCGAATACTACGAAGAAGTCATATAATGGTAAGAAAGAATCCAATGTTGTGTACAGCCAGAAGGGTCGTAATAAGAGTGATCGTAACCAATTTGTAGGGGAATTCCTGGTCTCTAATCATGCGCCAGTGTAACAACAATAACAAAATAATTAGTGTAGGCAAGTCGCACCCAAGAGACAATTCACAAAAATCAACATGTTGTTGTCTCAAGCATTGCAACACATGTTGAAGGCAAAGCTGATTACATTGAAGGATCCTTCTTAGAATCCTAATACTTCTTCTCTCAGTTACAATCCCAATGTAAGGTGTGTCTATCACTCCAACAGTCCTAGAAATGACACTAAAAGTTATTGGGCTATGAAAAATAAGATTCAAGATATGATTGACTCTGAGGAGATTGAATTTTATCCTCCTGAGACTCCAAATGTGATCACTATACCTATGCCTAATCATGACAAAGGCATTAATTCTATTGATGATGTTTCTTATGTTTCTGATGGGAGTAACTTGACTACTCCTTTGATGATGGTTAAGAACAAGATATTGCAAGCCGGTTTATTTCGGGTTGCATTGAAAACTTCTACTATTGTGCGTCTCAATCTAATGGTTGTATACTACTGAAAGAAGGTATGCAGCATTTGATGGATTAACTTGCAATTCTATTTGAGAAGACTTATTCTATGGAGAGATTATGTAAAAGTATGTCTCAAGGCCTGAAGCTTGAAGATGTGTCAATGATTAAAATTTATGGTACTCCTGTAAGAATCACTTATAAGGGTCCTGTGAAGATTACTACCGAGCCTAGGGTTACTCCTCTGATCATTAATGTGCCTGGGAAGATTTTGTATTCCTCTTACAAGGATATCCCTTGGAATTATGGAGATGATGTCTACTACCATGGCGTCAAAAAAGAACCATTGGCTGTCAAAGATGAAAATACTGAAGTTACTGATCCCAATGTTGGCAACATTGTTGGGACTAGTAAGGTTACCGAAGTGGAAGGGTTTTTTCTCCAGAGATCTCTCCAAAGGTTATTACTACACCAATTCGTATCCCTACTATTGAGTCAACTACTAAGACCCAAGGCAAATAATAGATGACTGAGTCTGCCCAGACTGAGGCACCGAGAGAGGTTACTGTTGAAGATACCTCCAAGCAAGAGATGGAGGAGGTACTGAAAATTATTTGAAAGAGTGACTGTAAGATTGTTGAACAGTTGAGGCAGACCCCCTCCAAAATATTTATGCTATCTCTGTTGTTGTGCTCTGAAGCCCATGCTCAGGATTTGGTAAAGTTCCAGATATTTTCTCATGTACCACAGGAAATCTCTGTTGATCAGTTCAAAAATTGTGTTGCTAGCCTGACAAATGATAATGGGCTAGGCTTTTCTAATGCTGATTTAATTCCGACAGGAAGGAACCATAATAAGGCCCTACATGTCTCTATTGAGTGTAGGGGCACTACCTTATCT
Source organism: Vicia faba (assembly GCA_948472305.1). Lineage (NCBI taxonomy): Eukaryota > Viridiplantae > Streptophyta > Magnoliopsida > Fabales > Fabaceae > Vicia > Vicia faba. The sequence continues at coordinate 586,929,870 of OX451736.1, read as the reverse complement.
CATGTGTTAATGGACACATGTTCCTCATTAAATGTATTTCCAAAAGCTATTTTAGACAAACTTAACTATGAAGGAGTTATACTAAAACCCAGTGACATTGTAGTGAAAGATTTTGATGGTTCAAAGAGAATGGTGCATGGAGAGGTTGATCTTCCAATCAAAGTGGGCTCCCAGGTCTTCGACTCTATTTTCTATGTGACGAACATTCGTCCAGCCTATTCCTGTTTGCCTGGACGCCCTTGGATTCATGGGGCAGACACTGTTACTTCCCGTTTACACCAAAATTTGAAGTATCTCGTGAAAGGGAAAATCATTACAGTTTGTGGCGAAGAAAAATACATGGTGAGCCATTTGAACTCCTTCAAGTATGTTGAGATGGATGGTGAATTACCCGAGACTCCTTGCTAGACCTTTGAATTTATTCCTCAGACAACCCATATTGCTAAAGCTGCTTCTATTGTCCCTAAGGTTACCAGGATTCCACCAAGAATGGCTTTTCTGAAAGACGCTAAGGTTGTGGTAGAAGAAGGTGGTGGCCTTATTTAAGGTTAGCTTCCCGACATTCCTTACAACTACGACAAATTTGGTTTGGGTTTTACCCTAGAGGCTCAGAGGGTTGTCCGTCGTGCTTGTGCTAATTCTGGGAAACCGCCATTCCGCATCCACAACAATGGAGTTCACAAAAATTAAGTCAACACTTTGGAAGACACTGATAGCGAGTATGACATAGATAGTTGGATTTTCCCTACTAACGACAGTGGGTTCAATAATTGGAAGGTTGAAGACTTAATACCAATCTCCTTTAGTCAGGAGTAAATTCTATTTTCTGTTTACTTGCTTTCAAGTTTTTGGTTATGTAATTTGAATAATAACTATAAGCCTTGTGCCTTTCTCGGGGCACGACGGTCCATTTGTTAGGGTTGTCATTTCTCATCCGCATATTTCCATTTAATAAATCATTGGACGTTTGCATTCAAATTTTGCGCTCTTTGTCTTTCTTTTACTTTATTGCTTTCAAAATAACTATGTGTTCTTACACACACCCACATAACAAATTGCAGATCCACATCCACCCTGAGTCCCATTGATAATAATTTTTCTATTTCCAATTATGACTTCGAAAATCCGATCTACTAAGCCGAGGAAGAAGGTGAGGAAGATTGTGAAGTACCTGGAAAGCTTGCTAGACTGTTAGAGCAGGAAGAAAGAGCCATACAACCGCATAAAGAGCCAGTCGAGGATATGAACTTTGGTACTGAAGAGGACAAGAAATAAATCAAGATATTTTCCGACCTAGAAGACAATGTCAAAAAGAGGTTAATCCAGATGTTACGTGACTATGTTGGGATCTTTGCTTGGTCTTATGAAGACATGTCAGGGCTTGATACTAACATTGTAGTTCATCGTCTACCGATGAAGGAAGGTTATCCTCCTATAAAGCAAAAGGTTCATCGTATGCATCTCGAGATATATGAAAAGATCAAAGTTGAGGTCATGAAGTAGTTCAATGCATGTTTCTTAGCTATTACATCCTATCTTCAGTTGGTTGCAAATGTGGTGCTGGTACCTAAGAAGGGTGGTAAGGTGCATATGTGTATAGAATACAAGGATTTGAATAGGGCAAGCCCCAAAGATGACTTTCTGCTTCCATATATTGATGTTCTGGTTGACAACACCGCTCAGCACAAAGTATTTTCCTTCATGGATGGTTTCTCTGGTTATAATCAAATCAAGATGGCACCTGAAGACATGGAGAAGACTACTTTTGTCACACAGTGGGGCACTTTCTGTTACAAAGTTATGCCTTTTGGTTTGAAGAATGCCGGTGCAACATATCAGCGTGCTATATGTTGTACCCCAAAATTTGCCCTCCCATATTTCTCAATACATGTCAAGTGAGGTCCTCAAATTTCTCAAGGAAGTCCAAGGTTGACCAGACAAACCCCCTCCTAAGGCAGTCTACCTCAAATTAGGGTTTCAGTTTGCATCAAGATGTTTGAATCCAAAGGGTCCCAAATGCTCACCATTGTCCTAATATGTTCATAAGATCATCCATGTCAAGTTTCAAGCCTTGCAGAGGAAGTTTGCTCAGTCAATTTCTCAAAGGCCTGAAAATCGACTGTGCTAGGGCAAAAGTCAACGGTATCCTACATACAGTCAAACTTCAAGATTTTTGGTCAACATCCTCATTTTGAAGTATTATTCATCATTTGATCAAGGGTTGGTCATGATTCCTCAAGGATTGCTCATAATTCATCAAAACCCAAAAGTTGCTAAATTAGGGTTTTGCAGGAAAAGTCAACTCAACTTTGACCAAGCATAATTTTCTCTGACATCTCAGGGCGCATACGGCGAACCTTCTGTTTCACCGGAGGGCAGTCTTCTTTAGTTGGCAGGCGGTGTACCACAATATCAATGTCCAAACCAGGCATATCTTCATAGGACCAAGCGAAGATCTCAACATAGTCGCGTAGTGTTGTACCCCAAAATTTTCCCTCCCATATTTCTCAAAACATTTCAAGAAATATCCTCAAGTTGCTCAAGGAAGTCCAAGGGTTGACCAGACAAGCTCTCTCCTAAGACAATCTACCTCAAATTAGGGTTTCATGTTGCATCAAGATACTTTAGTCCAAAGGATACCAAATTCTCACCATTGTCCTAATATGTTCTCAATATCATCCATGTCAAGTTTCAAGACCTGCAGAGAAAGTTTGCTCAGTCAATTGCTCAAAGGCCTGAAAATCGACTATGATAGGGCAAAAGTCAACTGTGACCCCCATACAGTCAAACTTCAAGATTTTTGGTCAACATCCTCATTTTGAAGTATATTTCATCATTTGATCAAGGGTTTATCATGATTCATCAAAGATTTGTCATAATTCATCAAGAACCAAAAGTTGCTAAATTAGGGTTTTGTAGGAAAAGTCAACTCAACTTTGACCAAGCATAACTTTATCATACTTTATCAAAAATGACTCATCCAAAGCTCATTTTTAAGAGGATGTAATTCTATGTAATTCATCTTCAGCTCCCAAGTTCAAAATATGCACTCACAAGAAGATATAAATTTGGACATTATAGGTCATTTTGAAAAGTCAACAAAAACACCTTTTTTGTCAAAGCTTCACACATTAACATGGAAGACTCAATTGAGATGAGACCAAAAGGGTTGCTTATAGGACATCTTAAGCTTTCTAAAAAGTCCAAGAACACATCTCTAGGGTCAAATTTAAGGAGTTATGCATTGGCAAAGTTGACCTTTTTTGCAAAATTGCCAAAAGTCAAATGTGTCTCAAATTGCAATTTTTGTCAAATGGGCCCAACTTTTTATGCTTGCATTGAGTTTTTAATATGATCCACGACCCATGATCCTTTCCATTTGTCATTATTTTATTTTTGTCATTCATTTTGATTTTATTTCAATTAAATCAAATAAAATCAAAATAAAATCATGAAAATATAGAAACTAATCAAAGCTTGAGATTTTGTGCATGTTTAGGCCTCTTATACAGCTGGAAAGAGAATCAAATCGTGAAAGCTTCAAATGGACACAAAAAGATTGGATTTTCTCAATTTGGAAAGATTTATACAAAGAATCAAATCTTGAATCAATGATCATAATTAGAGAAGATTTGAAACCAAATTGCAACCCTAATTCGTTCTAGGGTACATAAGGAACATGTGCAGACCAAAAGCAAAGAAATGGGAGGCATGAAAACAAGAGAACAAATCTCAAAATTTCAAAGAAAAGTTGCAATCCTATTTCCTAGTTCCAGGATTCCTTAAGACATTCCAGACACACCATTCATTTGCTGGACATCCAAGGATCACATTGCAACCCTTAGCAAGCTCCCTCAAGCCCAGAAACGCGTTGTAAGTATCCTACGACTTCCATGTTTTTTTGAAATCGTATATCATAATTCTGACATTGTTAGCATGTTTTATGGACATGTTCTTAATCCTTATGGTGTTTTCAAGCTAATGGTAATATCCAATTGTATTTTTATTGGCTATACAACAAGTTGCCATGTTTAGGGTTTTAGTTTCGTTTTTAGGGGTTTTGTGTGCAGGAAAAATTAGCCATGAAGAGTGATACCATGATGCTCGTGAGGTTGCAACGAGTTGATTGGTACCACTGGTATTGATTTATCATGAAGGGATAAGATTTTTGAGATGCATAGGTTTGTACCTACGCCCAGATGATTGTAGGTATAAGTCCAAAAACTTTTAGCAACGGAGGGAGGAAAAAGATGATAACGTGGCCTTCCCTGACTGGCCCATTCAAATTTCGCGCATTTTCAGAATTCACTTTTTGTCTTTATCATATAATGCTTGTTTATTATTATTCATACAAAAAACCAGCCATCTCAGATGGTCAGCGTGTGTTGTGAAAATGCCAAAGGGCCTGTGTTCGATCCCCAGGTCCCCATATTTGTTCAATGTTATTTTGCATTATATGATCAGATACATAGGCGTCCCATAAGTCCACCATGCACTATCAGCTTTCAGCCATCAAATCCCCAGCAAGCCAAATCCAAGGCTTCTCACATGAGGGCCTATCATGGGCATGAGTCAAGCCAACATACAGGATCTGGAAAGTCAACATGGGCTAGGCGTTTTTGGGCTCATAAAGTGCAATTCACACCCCCCTTCTTGTTACAAAACCAGGCCCATTCTATTTTCTTTTCTAATTTTTTTCTTTTTTATTTAATTTCTTTTATTTAATTTTTTTCTAACATAAATTAATTCCTTTTTTACAAAAAGATCATAAAATCAATTTCACAATTTAGAATTTAGGTTTTATTTTATTTTATCAAAATCAATTTTATATTAGTTTTAATTTAGGTTTAATTCTAACTTTTTTTGTAAATAATTAAAATCAAATTAGAAAATTAGGTTTGTTCTTGACTTAATTTTTATTTCTTTTAACAAAATCACAAAAATACAAAAATAGTTAATTTAATTATTTTTCTTAAATAAAATTAATTAGCCATTAGGTTTTCTTTATTTATTCAATTAAAATCTTATTTTCTTAAAACCATCAAAAACACAAAAGTGATTTTTCTTTCAATTAGGTTTAAGACGGGGTCAAAACCCTAATTTCTCTCGTTCTTAATTCATCGCGCACATTTATTATTTTTGTGGTATTAGTGTAACTGCTCATGGTATGTAATAGTTTAATTAGGATTTTCTTTTATTTATCATTTTACGGGTTTTTAACTATGTAATTAATCCCCCTCCCCGAAGCCTTGTAATAGCGTAGTTTTATTTCTCGCATTTTAATTCTCGCAAATATTAACTGTTAGATGTATGATAATAGGATTGTATGACAAGATTACATGACAATTTAAAATGGCTAGCAAACCCTAAATGTGCAAAGATAATAACTGAAATCAAATCACTCGCACATGTGCACTCCTAGGGTATACTCTCACTTCGGTTGCCTTCGGTAGATGATCATTAAGTATAGGATATTTTAGTGGTCGCCCTTCTGTCTAAACAAATATCAAATGTCCCGTTTGGAAATGTTGCCTCAGAAAGGTTGCCTCGGAAACGTCGCCTCGGAAATGTTGCCTCGAATATGATCTTAAGACATTAGGGTTATTACTAAGGCGTCCTAACATTGCTTTAGTGATTGTACGTCCCTTTCGAATTGACCCTTACAACTCCAATGGCGGTGCTACCTACTCTTTAATAGTGGGATAGCGCTGTCTAAAGGAAACAAGAACAAAAACATTCTTTTTTCGAGTAGGTAGATGCTAGTAGGTACTTGCTCAAAATCAAACTTTTTTTCACACTTACACTTTTTCAAACAAAGTTTTCAAAAACACTTCGTAACACTCTTGAGGACTGATACAAGGGTTAAAACGAAGTAAAACAAAAACTTTTCAAAACACACAAACACGGAAGCAATTTTTTAAAAATGATGAGCAAGTACCTAAGAGCCCATGGAAAACCATGGATAGAAAGGGTGCTAACACCTTCCCTTTCTATAATCTACCCCCCGTACTCATAAACATCTCGAAAAAGGTTTTTTCTGTTCTTTTTCCTTTCCTTTGTTAGATAAAATAAAAGTCGGTGGTGACTCTTGCTTACCGCGACATTTTGCGAACATAAAACGCAAAATGCAAACCAGCAATTTTCTCTAAACAGTCGGTTCTGCCACCGTATCACAGAACTGGAGACTATGCTGGGGAAATTAATAAGTGGGGTATACCTTAGGATTAGTTCATCATATTTGCTTCTCTTGTTTGTTTTGTTTGCTTTAATTTTAAGGGTTTTTGTTTGGGAGTTACTATAGATCCTAACTCAGATCTGGGGACACCTTTTAGGTAAGTAGCAATAAACTGTGAGGGAACTGTACAGCATAGACCGATACGGTTGAAGCAGTAGCTATGTTGATGTGGCACATTGGTTGGTACCGGTATCCCTTGTGGAGAAACGAGGAGAATACGGGGCCGCTGTGTATGTCGTTAAGCATCAACTGACCATAGAACCTTTAATCGACCAACTTGGCCATTAGGATGTAGCGAGATAGCTGGCCTCGGTGTAAAGCTGAGAACTGGTTGATACTCGATACTACACTCATTGAGACCATACTCTCGAGATAGTTCCGGCTGCAAGAAAAGATTGCGTGAGCTGAAACCATGACCGATGGAGGATAGTCAGTGATATTGAGAACCTCTAGAACCCAGTTACTTTTGGTAGGACGGGTTGAAACCAACTGAACTTCAAGAAGGTAATACCTTTGACCCCATGCAAGCCTCAAACTTAAGGGCTTTTGTGTGACTTGTTTGCCTTTGCCATGCCTGTTATCTGCTATATCTGTTGTTTGTTTTATCATGACGTCATGCATCATAACATATCATGCATACTTCATCGTACTAACCATTTTAAAGACCGAGGGGATTTATCTTTGTTCTGTTTTGCAGATTATGGCTTCCATGCGCAGAAACACCATCCGAGTTAACTTTGTGTAAATACCTGCTCAACTCAAAGAGTTAGCCTCGAGAGTTTCTGAGACTTCTTCCTTCATTAAGAGACATGGTCAGCTTCTTAGCTTGGTTACCTCAAAGTTTGATGAGCAGATGATGAGTGTGATTTTCCAGTTCTTCGATCATGTGCATCATTGCTTCACTTTCCCATATTATCAGCTAGTTCCCACTTTGGAAGAGTTTTCTCACTTACTAGGCATATCCATCCTTGAGCAGATGCCCTTCACAAGTATGGAAGAGACTCCTAGACCAGAAGACATTGCTTCACCTCTGCAGCTGAAACGGTCTGATGTAGTATCTAATTGGGAAACCCGAAGCGGGGTTGAAGGTTTCTTAGCCAAGTTTCTGATGGATCAAGCTCAGCTGTTCTGGGATAATTTAGATTTCCAGGCTTTCGAAGACATCTTGGCTCTCCTTATCTACGGTTTGGTTCTCTTTCCGAATCCAGATTCCTCTGCAGATGTGAATGCGGTTAAGATATTCCTGCCTCGCAATCCAGTGCCTACTCTATTGGGTGATATCTTGTATGCCCTATACACTCGCACTGTGCGTAGAAGAGGGACTCTCATGTGTTGCATGTTGTTGCTGGCAAGGTGGCTTATTTCGCACCTCCCCAAATCTGTGTTGAAGAACGAAGAAGGTTTGGGATGGTCTTACAGGATAATGTCTCTTGCCCATACAGACATTCTTTGGAGTTCTAAGGCTATGGAAAGCACTGTTGTCATTGATCGTTGTGGGGGATACCCTAATGTCCCATTGCTTGGAATCATAGGGGGTATAACCTACAACCCTTGTCTAGCTTTACAATAGTTTGGTCGTACTTGAAGAGACGTTCCTCATGAGTTACTTCTTACGGATATTGCATTTGACTACAAGGAGGACGTTGACGAGCATCGCCGGAAGTTTATACGAGCTTGGGGTATGTTAAATAGATCTTATCCCTAAGAGCTAGGACCATGGACTTCTCTCCCTATGTAGCCCTATCTCCAATGGGTCCGAGCTCGAGCCCGGAAGCTTGGGATGCCTTATGAAGATGTGTTGCCAATGATTGTGGAGCCCACCAATGAAGAAGGCATTCCTTATACAGTCCTTTATCCCTACACTCCCACTGATCTTGGGGCGTTGCAGAGATCCTGGATTCAGCTGAAAGAGGAGAGGGATACTTACCGGGAGAAGTATCATGAGCAAGAAAGGAAGATCTTGAAGCTCTCCAGGAAACTCGAGAATGAAAGAACAATCAATGACTACATCAGCACCAAGGGGAAGCGTCCATGGGATTTCTAATTTTGCTTTTTTCTAGTTTGAATTTGTTTTCCATTTATTTCTTTGTAACGCCTTAAAGGCATTGTTGAACATTTTTACAAGTTAATCTAATAAAGTCTGTTTTATTTTTGGTTTGCAAATTTAAAACTCCCAAAGTCTTTGAAATCATTACATACGCATCCCATTATCATGCACGCCATTACAGGTACCATTACAAGTTTCTCATCTTCTTAGTTGTTTATTTCAGCACGAAATGTCTTCCGATCAAGCTATCAAAGATCTTCAGGCACAAAATACCCAATTCCAAGAGATGTTCTTGAGCTTGGCTAAAGGGCAAGAGGATTTGAAAGCTCTCCTTCTGAAAGAGAAAGAGAAGAAGAAAAAGAAGAAGAAGGTCGTTCTTCCGAGTATGGGTAAAAGGTTTGGGGATAGGTTGAAACAACAAGCTGATCTGTCCCTTTCATCCAAGGAAGGGGAGAACCTAGAAGAAGAAAAGGGCCCCAGTCCTGCAATCTCTAATGATGATACAGATTATGATGAGGAGCAATATCCTCCTGCTGAGGATAGGTACAAACAACTAAAAGACCGTCTGAGTGCTATGGAGATTCAGAAGATCCCTGGTCTAGATTTTGGAGAGTTGGGACTGGTATCGAGAGTGGTGATCCCTCATAAGTTAAAAGCTCCGGTTTTTGCTAAATACGACGGGGTATCCTGTCCAAAACTCCACCTCTGCTCGTACGTTAGAAAAATCTAACCCCAGACTGTTGATAGGAATTTGTGGGTACATTTCTTTCAAGATAGTCTGTCAGGGACTCAACTTAAATGGTTTTATCAGTTGGAAGGAGCTAATGTCCGAAACTAGGAAGACCTTGTTGCTGCTTTTTACAAGCAGTATCAGTATAACGCCGACCTTGCTCCCACTCGTACTCAGCTTCAGGGTATGTCTATAGGTGAAAGTGAAGGTTTTAAGGACTATGCTCAAAAGTGGAGAGATTTGGCTGGAAGAGTCCAACCCCCTTTGTCTAATAGGGATTTAGTTGACATGTTTCTGGGGACACTATCTGGTCCGTTTTTCAATCATCTGATCGACAGTTCATCATCTGGGTTTATTGAGTTAATCTTGACGGGAGAGAGAGTAGAAGCTGGCATCTGAAGTGGTAAGATACAAAAGGATACTTCATCAAGTACAATAAAGAAGCCTTTCACTGGTAAGAAAGAGGCTAGTTCAGTCTATGGCTCGAGGGGCCAAAGCAGACCTGAACACCGTCAAGCAGTAAATACGATAGTGATATCAAGACCCATTGTTTCTCCACAATGCAACAATCAACAGAGGGTGGAAAGACCACAGAGATAGTACACCCGGCTCAATATTACCTTGTCTCAAATTCTACCATAGTTATTGAAGACCAACCTGGTAACTCTGAGGGAAGCCCCGAAGAACCCCAATACCACTTCTCCTTAATATAACCTGAATGCCCGCTGCGCCTATCACTCTGAAAGTCCAGGTCATAATACAAACAAATGTTGGGATTTGAAGAACAAGGTGTAAGACTTGATCGAAGCCAAAGAGATTGAGTTTGACGCTCCGGAGAAACCCAACGTCATAACTGCTCCCATGCCCAAACATGGTCATGGAGTAAATGTTGTGGATGATGATTTATTTGTGACCTCAGTGGAAGAAATTTCTACTCCTTTGATGATAGTTAAGAAGAATCTATTATTGGCCGGTTTATTTCCGGGTTGTGGCGAAGGTTTCCACATGTGTTCAATCCTGCCTGTTGGTTGCCACTTATTGAAATCATGTGTTCAGCGCCTGATGGATAACAAAGAGATCTTGTTCGAAAACACTTTGATTCTATTGGTTCCAATTGAAGATGTTGTCATCATAACCATTTTCGCCAATCCTTCCAAGGTTTCCTCGAGAAAGCCTGTTAGGATTACACCCGTTCCAAGAGTTGCTTCGTTAATAATTACTGTCCCTGGTCCTATCCCATACACTTCGAATAAGGCTATCCCTTGGCACTACGGTGCATATGTGTATTACCATGGAAATAAGCAAGAATTAAAAAGTGAGGAAGTTGACGCTGATGTCAGCAATATTGTCGAGGCTAGCAAGGTCACCAGAAGCGGAAGACTCTTTTCTCCCGAGATTTCCCCTCCGACTGTTCATAAACCTGTTGTCATTCCATATTCTAGTACATCAGCTACTGTCCCAGTGCCTATTCCAATTATCACCCCTGTCGCCGAGCCATCTGAGACTCGGGGCAAAGAAATCACAGGTGAGCCTGCCCGGACGGAGGCACCTAAGAAGATCGTTGTAGAAACCTCTAAGCAGGAGATGGAAGAAATTTTGAAGATTATCAAGAAGAGCGACTACAACGTAGTCGAGCAGCTGGGGCAGACCCCATCAAAAATCTCCATGTTGTCCTTATTATTGTGCTCTGAAGCCCATGAAAAGGCTTTAATTGCATTCCTCAAAACTTCACATGTGCCGCAGGAGACTTCAGCCGATCAATTCAAAGATTGTGTAGCTAGCTTGACTGCTGACAATGGGCTAGGTTTCTCAGACGCAGATCTGACTGTTAAAGGAAGAAATCACAATGACGCTTTGCACGTCTCGATCGAGTACATGGGCACTACTATGGCCCATGTACTAGTGGATACTGGATCCTCATTGAATGTTCTGCCAAAGAAAGTATTAGACCGTCTAGACTGCGAAGGTTTGATTCTAAAGCTGAGCAATATTATGGTCAGGGCTTTCGACGGGTCAAAAAAGATGGTGCACGGAGAGGTGGACGTCCCTGTTAAAGTTGGCTCTCAGACTGTTGCATCTACCTTTTATGTGATGGATATCAGGCCATCATATTCCTGCTTGCTGGGTCTCCCTTGGATTCATAAGGTCGGGGCAGTGACTTCTACGCTCCATCAAATGTTGAAATATCCGGTAAAAGGGAAGATTGTTACGGTACAAGGTGAAGAGGAGTATATGGTGAGTCATCTTAATTCTTTTCACTACGTGGAGATGGATGGGGAATTCATCGAAACCCCTTGTCAGAAGTTTGAAGAGGTCCCCAGACTTTGGCGTCAACTGAAGTTGCTACTGACGAACCTCCGATGAAGATGGCTTCCCTCAAGGATGCTAGGGCTGTAATTGAAAAAAGTGGGTGTGCAAATTGGGGTCAGCTCCCTGATTTCACACACAAAACTAACAAATTTGGTTTGGGCTTTACTATAGGGGCTCAAAGGGCTGTTAGGCGCGCACGGATTGGAAGACCTCCTCTGCACATCAGTAATCCGGGAGTTAATGCAGTGGAAGACAGTGAAGAAGATTCAGACATTGATAGCTGGATCTACCCTGCAACCAATGGTGGATTTAACAATTGGACGGCGAAAGACTTCATACATGTTTCCTTTATTTCACAGTAATTGACTTTTGTTTTGAAGTTTGTAATAAACAGTTTGAAACTTTTACGGCCCGGTGCCTTGCCCGAGGCACCTTGGCTTTGCTTCTGAGGGCTTATTATCTATCATTTTCATATATCATCAATAAAACATTGGATGTTTCTTGCATTACAAATTTTGCGCTCCTTGTTTTTCTTTTCTATCTCTCACTTTATCAAAATAGCTATTCTCTTACACACACTCACATATCATAATGTAGATCCACATCCGCTCTGGATCCCATTGATAACGACTCTGTTACTGCCAGTTATGACTTCGAAAATCCAATCAACCAAGCCGAGGACGAAGGTGAGGATGATTGTGAGGTACCTGGAGAACTTGCTAGACTGTTACTACAGGAAGAAAGGGCCATATATCCCCACGAAGAGCCAGTCGAATCGGTAAACTTGGGTATAGAGGAAGACAGGAAAGAGGTCAAGATAGGTGAGAATCTGTAGCTTAGTGTTAAACAACGGTTGATAAAGATGTTACGCGACTATGTTGAGATCTTTGCTTGGTCTTATGAAGACATCCCTGGGTTAGACACTGATATTTCGGTACACCGCCTGCCAACTAAAGAAGACTGTCCTCTGGTAAAGCAGAAAGTTCGTCGTATGCACCCTGAGATGTTCGAGAAAATCAAAGCTGAAGTCATGAAACAGTTCGATGCAGGATTTCTAGCTGTCACTTCTTACCCGCAGTGGGTCGCCAATGTGGTTCCGGTGCCTAAGAAAGATGGTAAGGTATGGATGTATGTGGACTATAGAGATCTGAACAAGGCGAGCCCCAAAGATGATTTTCCACTTCCTCATATTGATGTTCTAGTCGACAACACCGTGCAGCACAAGATCTTCTCCTTCATGAATGGTTTTTCTGATTACAATCAGATTAAGATGGATCCCGAGGGCATGGAGAAGACGACCTTCGTTACGCAGTGGGGCACCTTTTGCTACAAGGTCATGCCTTTCGGGTTGAAGAATGCTGGGGCAACTTATCAGCGCGCCATGGTCGCTTTGTTCCATGACATGATTCACCATGAGATTGAGGTTTATGTTGATGACATGATCGCAAGGTCCCAGACTGAGGAAGAACACCTTGACCATCTCCAGAAACTGTTCGACAGGTTGAAGACATACAAGCTGAGGTTAAACCCGAACAAGTGCACCTTCGGGGTAAGGTCTGGTAAGCTGCTGGGTTTCGTCGTCAGTGATAAAGGTATTCAGGTGGATCCTGCAAAGGTGAAGGCAATACAGGAGATTCCAGCTCCCCGCATAGAAAATAAGTCAGAGGCTTTTTGGGATGTCTGAACTACATCGCCCGATTCATTTCACATTTGACCGCTACTTGTGAGCCAATCTTCAAGCTGCTGAAGAAAGATCAAGTGGTAAAATGGAATGATGAATGTCAGACCGCTTTCGAAAGGATCAAGGAATACCTCTAAGAGCCACCTATTTTGATGCCTCCAGTTGAAGGAAGACCTTTGATCTTATACTTGACAGTGCTGGAAAACTCAATGGGGTGTGTGCTGGGGCAGCATGACGAGTCAGGTCGAAAAGAGCACGCTATTTACTATCTTAGCAAAAAGTTTACCGACTGTGAGACCCGATACTCACTGCTCGATAAAACTTGCGGCGCTTTGGCATGGGCTGCTCGCCGGCTGAGACAGTATATGCTGACTCACACCACTTTATTGATATCAAAGATGGACCCAATTAAGTATATTTTCGAAAAGCCTGCCTTATCTGGAAGAATAGTAAGATGTAAGATGATCTTAACTGAGTATTACATCTAGTACACAACCCAAAAAGCAATCAAGGGGAGTGTATTGGCGGATCATTTGGCACATCAGGCCGTGGATGACTACCAATCCATGAATTTCGAGTTCCCAGATGAGAACATCATATTGGTGACCGACTGTGAAGAACCCGGACCGAATGAAGGACCTGAGGTAGGATCCCGATGGTCTATGTATTTTGACGGAGCCTCAAACGCGTTGGGTAATGGCATTGGTGTTGTGATCATATCTCCTGAGGGTTGTCATACTCCGTTCATCGCCCAATTATGTTTTAACTGCACCAACAATATGGCGGAGTATGAAGCATGCATCATGGGTCTTAGAGCTGCCATGGACCCGAGGATTAAGTTCTTGAGTGTATTCGGAGATTCCGCTCTGGTGATCAGTCAAATCAAAGGCGAGTGGTATACGAAGCACCCAAATCTTATTCCTTACAAATAGTATGTAATGACATTGCTCCCACACTTCGAGGAGATAAACTTTGTGCACTTCCCAAGAGAAGAGAACCAGTTAGCGGACGCACTAGCTACCATGTATTCTGTGTTCAAGGTCAGATGGGACAATGAAGCTCCCCAGATCACCATCGAGAGGTTGGACGAACCCGTACATTGCTGTAACATTGAGACTGAAGAGGCAGCAGATAAATCCTAGTTTCACCAGGTAAAGAGGTATCTTGAGACTCAAGAATACCCCGAGGGTGCATCTGCTAATGATAAAAAGTTCTTGAGAAGGTTCACTGTGAAGTTCTTCATCAGCAATGGTATCCTTTATAAACGTAACTATGATTCAACCTTACTGCGATGTGTGGACAAAAGCGAGGCAGAAAGGATCATGGAAGAGTTACATGAAGGTAACTTTGGAACTCATTCCAGTAGACATACCATGGCAAAGAAGATTCTACAGGAAGGATATTATTGGTCCACTATGGAAGCCGATTGTTATCAGCACTCCCAGACCTGTCATAAGTGCCAAGTTTATGCCGATAAGGTGCACGTACCTCCAGTTCCTCTGAATGTTTTGACAGCTCCTTGGCCTTTTGCAATGTGGGGCATCGACATGATCGGCGAGATCAGACCTACTGCGTCTAACGGGCATCGTTTCATTCTGGTAGCTATTGATTATTTCACAAAGTGGGTTGAGGCAGCTTCCTTTGCTACGGTAACCAAGAACGTCGTGGCACGGTTTATCTGGCACAATTTGATATGTCGATACGGTGTACTAGAGAGGATCATTACATACAATGATACAAATCTCAACAATACAATGATCATTGAGTTGTGCAAACAGTTCAAGATACAGCATCATAACTCTTCTCCCTACAGGCCAAAGATGAATGGGGCCATTGAAGCAGCTAATAAGAACATCAAGAAGATTGTGCAGAAGATGACAGTGACATACAAAGAGTGGCATGAGATGTTACCATTCGCTCTTCATGGGTACCGCACCTCAGCACGAACGTCAATAGGGGAAACACCCTATTCTTTGGTATATGGCATGGAGGCAGTCCTACCCATCGAGGTTCAGATACCCTCTCTCCGAATTATGAAGGATGTAGGTTTGATCGAGAACGATTGGATCCAGACCTGACTTGATCAGTTGAACCTAATCGATGAGAAGAGACTTACTTCTATTTGTCATGGTCATACGTATCAAAAGCGAATGATCAAGGCTTTTAACAAGAAAATCAGACGTCAAGAATATCAAGTCGGGGATCTGGTGATCAAACGCATCATACTACTGCAAGGTGATCCCAGGGGAAAATGGACCCCTACGTACGAAGGGCCATTTGTGGTTAAGAGCATTTTCTCGGGAGGAGTTATGATTCTAACCACCATAGATGGTGACGGCCTTCCTCACCCCGTCAATGCAGACATAGTGAAAAAATACTATGCATAATCAAAGACCCGCTAGGTCGACTGGCCTAGGCAAAAATAAGGGCTTCCCGGCAAACTAAAAGGGTTCGGGCAAAATTAAGGGATGAAAATATAAAAAAAACCTATACACCCGGCAATTCAAAAACCTGAAAAGGCGGCTTGGGCAAAAAAAGGTATCCCGGTGGACTGAAAACCCGAAAGGGCAGGTCGGGCAAAAATTAGGGATCAAAGTGTAACACTATGTCTCATTGGATCATCTTACGACCAAACTTCGGTATCGACTATCAAGCTCGGACGACGCCAATCAATCTGATCTACCTTTGACCAAGTAGCAAAGTGATGAGACGCTCGAAGATATAAAGGCAATAGCATAGTTGGAACCCAGTGGGATTATTTCACATAGCTGTTTTTATTTCTTTTTCACAAAATGTATAATTCCCTCAGCGGCGTTCTCTTACTAGGACGTCAGCCTCTTGTCTAAAATTCCTATTACAGGCCAACAATTTCAAAATCAATACAATTTATTTTCACAAGAAATTTCAATTTGTTTTTCTTTTCCTGTTTTGTTTTGCAAGAACGTCCAATGAACCATTTTTTATATATGCATTTGACAATAATTGCTGCTCATAAATATTTACATACGAAATAAAAGACAATTACTCGTAATTCTAAGAACAGGGGCAAACGAGAAGTGTCTGAACCTTACAGTTGCTCTACCCACCAGGTACAGGGATAGAGCCAGCTTGAGAATATGACTAAAAGTATGTACACTCCCTGCAGAGTAGGAAGTATCCGAAGACAGTGGTGTTAATTCTCCCCAAGCAGAGTTTATCTATCACCAACAATAAAAGTTCACCATCAGTGGAGTTTATTTCTTCCACAGGAAGAAATTTAATCCCCGACAAGGTTCATTATCACCAGCAATGGTAATTCATCCTAGCTGAGGTTATTTCTCCAAATCAACAGATCTTTTAGCAGAGTATTTATATTCCCCATAGAGTCATTCTCTCGCCAATTTATTCTCCAACAGAGTCTCTCTTGGCGGGATATTCTCAAACAAAACGGATGCAAGTATCCAGCTAATCATCTTCAGTCGTTATCCCCAGCGAGAACGAAGAATTCAATTCCTTGTACTATCCAACAGCAGTCCAGGATTTATTCTCCCCAGCTGGAGAGTATCATAAGAGCATTGCATATCCATACATCATAGCATGCACATATGCTTCATACATCACAATCTCATTTATTTTGAGAATATCATTACTCAATATATTTTATACATCATGACATTGCATACGACTAACTCTTTACCTTTCAGGGAAAGATACAATCAAATTCTCATAAGTTTTCTCTAGTTCAGTCAAATCAAGGCTAAGATTTATGTTCCAGTTCAAGTTATGAAGCCCGGATTCGACCGGATAATATCTTGATTTCTCCAAAACACCATGAAGCATGGAATCGACCAGATAGTGGTATATCATAAATTCAAGCTATGAAGCCCGGACTCGACCGGATAATATCTTGATATCCCCAGAACACCATGAAGCCTAGAATCGACCAGATAGTGGTATATCTTTAATTTAAGCTATGAAGCCCGGACTTGACCGGATAATATCTTGATTTCTCCAAAACACCATGAAGCCTAGAATTGACCAGATAGTGGTATATCATAAATTCAAAGCTATGAAGCCCGGAAATCGACCGGAAAATAGTTGAATCCCCAACAAGGTATTGTGAAGCCTGGAGCACGACCAGATAGCAATACAAGATACCATGAAGCCTGGACTCGACCAGATAATGGTATAAGACACTGTGAAGCCTGGAGCACGACCAGATAGCAATACAAGATACCATGAAGCCTGGACTCGACCAGATAATGGTATAAGACATCGTGAAGCTTGGATCACGACAAGATAGTGGAAAAGGATACTGAAGCCTGGACACGACCAGATAACAGTATAAGGTACTGCGAAGCTTGGAATTTGACCAAATAGCAGTTTACTCGGCCAATTACTAAGAAGCCCGGAGTCGACCAGATATTAGTAAGCCTTAAATTTAAGTTGAAGCCCAGATGCAACCGGATAACAACTTAATTCCTTCTGAAGCCTGGAGCACGACTAGATAAGAAGTGAGAAATTGCGAAGCCTGGATTACAACCAGATAGCAAGTTTAATCTCATCCCCCCAGTAAGTCACTGTGAAGCCTGGAGCACGACCAGATAGCAGTCGATCTTATTTTTCCTCAGCAAATCACTGTGAAGCCTGGAGCATGACCAGATAGCAATTCGTTTTCACCTCCTCGACTAAGAGATGATTCCCCAATAGAGTAACAGACAACTGAAAGTTCCTAAAACTCTATCTCTCTCAAGACAAGAGACCAGCACTCCCCAGTGTAATCCTCCTCGACAACAGGTACGGGCTCTCGCAAAGGAATCTCTTATGCGACCGACACTTCTTCTGATGGCATCTTTAAGCCCATCTTCCGTCATCAATATCCAAATGGCATCTATAAGCCCATTCCCGATATCACAAATCAAGTATCACTTCATGCGAGTGCAAATTTCTAGGCACTCTAGTGTTCAATCATCTTCCACCTTCGGATCACGAAAAGAAGACAAGCCAATCTACATCCTCAGGTTTAAGAAGATTGAACAGGGGAAGCTGTTGTACCCCAAAATTTTCCCTCCCATATTTCTCAATACATGTCAAGTGAGGTCCTCAAATTTCTCAAGGAAGTCCAAGGGTTGACCAGACAAACCCCCTCCTAAGGCAGTCTACCTCAAATTAGGGTTTCAGTTTGCATCAAGATGTTTAAATCCAAAGGGTCCAAAATTCTCACCATTGTCCTAATATGTTCATAATATCGTCCATGTCAAGTTTCAATCCTTGCAGAGGAAGTTTGCTCAGTCAATTGCTCAAAGGCCTGAAAATCGACTGTGCTAGGGCAAAAGTCAACTGTGTCCTACATACAGTCAAACTTCAATATTTTTGGTCAACATCCTCATTTTGAAGTATTATTCATCATTTGATCAAGTTTTGATCATGATTCCTCAAGTATTTCTCACAATTCATCAAAACCCAAAAGTTGCTAAATTAGGGTTTTGTAGGAAAAGTCAACTCAACTTTGACCAAGCATAACTTTCTCATACTTTATAAAAAATGACCCATCCAAAGCTCATTTTGAAGAGGATGTAATTCTCTATAATTCATCTTCATCTCCCAAGTTCAAAATATGCACTCACAAGAAGATATAAATTTGGACATTATAGGTCATTTTGAAAAGTCAACAAAAACACATTTTTTGTCAAAGCTTCATACATTAACATGGAAGACTCAATTGATATGAGACCAAAAGGGTTGATTATAGGACATCTTAAGCTTTCTAAAAAGTCCAAGAACACATCTCTAGGGTCAAAATTGAAAGACTTATGCATTGGCAAAGTTGGCCTTTTTTGCAAAATTGCCAAAAGTCAAATGTGTCTCAAATTGCAATTTTTGTCAAATGGGCCCAACTTTTTATGCTTGCATTGAGTTTTTAACATGACCCACGACCCATGATCCTTTCCATTTGTCATTATTTTATTTTTGTCATTCATTTTGATTTTATTTCAATTAAATCAAATAAAATCAAAATAAAATCATGAAAATATCAAAACTAATCAAAGCTTGAGATTTTGTGCATGTTTAGGCCTCTTATACAGCTGGAAAGAGAATCAAATCGTGAAAGCTTCAAATGGACACAAAAAGATTGGATTTTCTCAATTTGGAAATATTTACACAAAGAATCAAATCTTGAATCAATGATCATAATTAGAGAAGATTTGAAACCAAATTGCAACCCTAATTCGTTCTAGGGTACATAAGGAACATGTGCAGACCAAAAGCAAAGAAATGGGAGGCATGAAAACAAGAGAACAAATCTCAAAATTTCAAAGAAAAGTTGCAATCTGATTTCCTAGTTCCAGGCTTCCTCAAGCCATTCCAGACACACCATTCATTTGCTGGACATCCAAGGATCACATTGCAACCCTCCTATGGTCTCCATTCCGCCTTATCTTTGCGCAAGCTCCCTCAAGCCCAGAAACGCGCTGTAAGTATCCTACGACTTCCATGTTTTTTTGAAATCGTATATCATAATTCTGACATTGTTAGCATGTTTTATGGACATATTCTTAATCCTTATGGTGTTTGCAAGCTAATGGTAATATCCAATTGTATTTTTATTGTATATACAACAAGTTGCCATGTTTAGGGTTTTAGTTTCGTTTTTAGGGGTTTTGCGTGCAGGAACAATTAGCCATGAAGAGTGGTACCATGATGTTCGTGAGGTTGCAACGAGTTGATTTGTACCACTGGTATTGATTTATCATGCAAGGATAAGATTTTGGATATGCATATGTTTGTACCTACGCCTAAATGACTGTAGGTATAAGTCCAAAAACTTTTAGCAACAGAGGGAGGAACAAGATGATAACATGGCCTTCCCTGACTGGCCCATTCAAATTTCGCGCATTTTCAGAATCCACTTTTTGTCTTTATCAAATAATGCTTGTTTATTATTATTCATACAAAAAACCAGCCAGCTCAGATGGTCAGCGTGTATTGTGAAAATGCCAAAGGGCTTGGGTTCGATCCCCAGGTCCCCATATTTGTTCAATGTTATTTTGCATTATATTATCAGGTACATAGGCGCCCCATAAGTCCACCAAGCGCTATCAACTTCCAGCCATCAGATCCCCAATAAGCCAAATCCAAGGCTTCTCACATGAGGGCCTATCATGGGCGTGAGTCAAGCCAACACACAGGATCTGGAAAGTCAACATGGCCTAGGCGCTTTTGGGCTCAGAAAGTGCAATTCACACCCATTTTCTTGCTACAAAACCAGACCCATTCTATTTTCTTTTCTATTTTTTTTTTCTTTTTTATTTAATTTCTTTTATTTAATTATTTTCAAACACAAATTAATTCCTTTTTTACAAAAAAATCATAAAATCATTTTCACCAATTTAGAATTTAGGTTTTATTTTATTTTATCAAAATCAATTTTATATTAGTTTTAATTTAGGTTTAATTCTAACTTTTTTTGCAAATAATTAAAATCAAATTGGAAAATTAGATTTGTTCTTGATTTAATTTTTATTTCTTTTAACAAAATAACAAAAATACAAAAATAGTTAATTTAATTATTTTTCTTAAATAAAATTAATTAGCCATTAGGTTTTCTTTATTTATTCAATTAAAATCTTATTTCTTGAAACCATGAAAAACACAAAAGTGATTTTTCTTTCAATTAGGTTTAAGACGGGGTCAAAACCCTAATTTCTCTCGTTCTTAATTCATCGCGCGCATTTATTATTTTTGTGGTACTAATGTAACTGATCATGGTATGTAATAGTTTAATTAGGATTTTCTTTTATTTATCGTTTTACGGGTTTTTGACTATGTAATTAATCCCCCTCCCCGAAACCTTGTAATAACGTAGTTTTATTTCTCGCATTTTAATTCTCGCAAATATTAATTGTTAGATGTATGATAATAGGATTGTATGACAAGATTACATGACAATTTAAAATGGCTAGCAAACCCTAAATGTGCAAAGATAATAACTGAAATCAAATCACTCACACATGCGCACTCTTAGGGTATACTCTCACTTCGGTTGCCTTCGGTAGACGATCATTAAGTATAGGATATTTTAGTGGTCGCCCTTCTGTCTAAATAAAGATCAAATGTCCCGTTCGGAAATGTTGCCTCGGAAAGGTTGCCTCGGAAACGTCACCTCGAAAATGTTGCCTCGAATATGATCTTAAGACATTAAGGTTATTACTAAGGTGTCCTAACATTACTTTAGTGATCGTACGTCCCTTTCGAATTAACCCTCACAACTCCAACGGTGGTGCTACCTACTCTTTAATAGTGGGATAGTGTTGTCTAAAGGAAACAAGAACATAAACATTCTTTTTTCGAGTAGGTAGATGCTAGTAGGTACTTGCTCAAAATCAAACTTTTTTTCACACTTACACTTTTTCAAACAAAGTTTTCAAAAACACTCCGTAACACTCTTGAGGACTGATACAAGGGTTAAAACAAAAAACTTTCAAAACACACAAACACGGAAGCAATTTTTTAAAAATGATGAGCAAGTACCTAAGAGCCCGTGGAAAACCACAGATAGAAAGGATGCTAATACCTTCCCTTTCTGTAATCTACCCCCGTACTCAAAATCTCAAAAAAGGAATTTTTCTGTGCTTTTGTCCTTTCCATTTGGATAAAATAAAAGTCGGTGGCGACTCTTGATTACCGCAACATTTTGCAAACACAAACGCAAAATGCAAACCAGCATTTTCTCTAAACAGTCAGTTCTGCCACCGTATCATAGAGACGACCCAAGAATCCTCTAACTTCCTTTTCAGAATGAGGGACCGACATTTCTTGGATGGCCTTTATCTTGGTAGGATCAACTTCAAAACCCTTATTACTGACAACAAAACCTAGAAGCTTTCTATATCATACTCCAAACGTGCACTTGTTAGGGTTTAACCTCAGCTTGTACTTCATTAGCCTCTCGAATAACTTGTACAGATGATCGAGATGTTCTTTTTCAGTTTGTGATATGGAAATCATATCATCCACATGTACCTCTATCTCATGATGAATCATGTCATGAAATAAAGCTACCATAGCCCTTTGATATCTTGCCCCTACATTCTTTAATCCGAACGACATGACCTTGTAGCAGAAGGTGTCCCATTGCGTAATGAAAGTAGTCTTCTTCATGTCTTTGGGAGCCATCCTTATTTGATTATAGCCTGAGAATCCATCCATGAAAGAGAAGACTTTATGCTGAGCAGTATTATCAACTAAGACGTCAATGTGTGGTAGAGGAAAGTCATCCTTGGGGCTTTCCCTATTCAGATCCCTATAGTCTACGCACATGTGAACCTTTTCGTCTTTCTTTGGCACTGGAACTACATTGGCAACCCATTGAGGATAGGATGTCACAGCTAGGAACCCTGCATCAAATTGTTTCATCACTTCAGCTTTGATCTTTTCAGACATATCAGGCCTCTTGCGATAAACCTTTTGTTTAATGGGAGGTCAGTCTTCTCTTGTCGGCAGACGATGAACTACGATGTCAGTATCCAACCCAGGCATATCTTCATAAGACCAAGCAAACACTTCCACATAATCATGCAACATTTGAACCAACATGCTCTTGATGCTGATTTCTAAATCAACGCTGATCCTGATTTCCTTCTTATCTGCCTCAGTACCCAGGTTGATAACTTCAACTGACTCTTCGTGCGGTTGAATAGCTTTTTCCTCTTGTAATAGAATTCTGGCTAGTTCTTCTGGTATGTCACAATCTTCCTCGCCTTTATCTTCGGCTTGGTTGATAGTACATTCAAATTCATAGTCGGCAATAGTAGAGTCATTGGCAATAAGATCCAGAGTGGATGTAGACCTGCATGAGTGTGTGTGTGTGTGTGTGTGTGTGTGTGCATGTAAGATACATGGCTATTTTTTTGAAAAATGTATTTGAAAGAAAGGAAAGACAATGAACACAAATATTTGAATGCAAAAGAGTCCAATGTACTGAATGCTCATATGATTAGATAAACATAAATAAAACCCTTGACAAATGGACCAAAGTGCCCCGGGCCAGGCATATGGCTGAAAAGTCATTGTTAAAATATTACAGATAATATGTTCTTGAATTGAAAGAAAAGCAATAACAAGTAGATTACTCCTCAATGAAATAGATGGGCACAAAGTTCTTTGCATGCCAATTCTTCAGCTTCGTTGTAGTTGGATACACCCAATCTTCAAATGCAGCTTCTTCATCAGAATCACCCATGGCGTTGACTTTATGGCTTCTAATGCGGAGAGGTGGCTTTCCAGCACGAGCACGCCCCACTTCCTTTTGAGCTTTGATGGTGAAGCCCAAACCAAACTTGTCTGCTTTAAATGGGATATCGAGGAGTTTCCCCCAAGTATCGCAGTTTCCTTCTTCAATTGCCGCACGGGCGTCTTTGATTGAAACCATCTTTGGTATGACTTTAACAGCTTCAGATTCATCAGCAGAACATTTGGTAGCAGCAATCATTGGTGGTATAACCTCAAAGGCTTGACACGGGGTCTCAATGAATTCTCCATCCATCTCTACGTACTTGAAAGAGTTAAGGTGGCTCACCATAAACTCTTCTTCTCCACAGACGGTGACTATTCTGCCCTTGACTGGATATTTGAGTTTTTGGTGGAGAGTTGAGGTTACTTCCCCATGAGAAGAATAGGCAGGATGAATATCCATAATGTAGAAGGTGGAGTTGAAGATTTGGGAACCCACTTTGATTGGAAGATCTACCTCCCCATGAACAGTCCTTTTTGATCCGTCAAATGCCCTTACAATGATATCGCTTGGCTTCAAGACTAAACCTTCACAGTCTAGATGGTCTAACGCCCCTTGGGTAATACATTAAGAGAAGAACCAGTGTCGACTAGAACATGTGCTAAGGTAGTCCCTTTGCACTCGACAGAAATATGTAAAACTTTATTGTGATTCTTCCCAAGAGGCGTTAAGTCAGCATCTGAAAATCCCAAGCCATTATCAGTTGTCAGGCTAGCCTCGCAATTCTCAAATTGGTCAGTTGTTGTCTCATGGGGGACATGAGCCTTTTTTAGGAACTTGATTAACGTCCGAGCATGGGCATCGGAACAAAGCAGCAATGACAACATTGAAATCTTAGAAGGGGTTTTCCCCAACTGTTCCACAATTTTGAAGTCGCTTCTTTTTATCATCTTCAAGATCTCGTCCATCTCACGGGCGGAGGGTTATTCATCAGCTACGTCCTTGGAGGGTACTTCAATCATATTAGGCTCAACAACCTTCTCCTTCACTATTCTATTAGTACTTGGCTTGGCAGTAGTAATGCGGATGGGCGTTCTTGTAACAACTGGTGGTGAGATATTGGGTGAAAATATTCTCCCAGTTCTAGTTACTTTGCTTGAATCATCTATGTTATCAACATTGTCATCTTTTTCTTCTTCGATCCAAGCGTCTTGTTTAATCCCATGATAGAACACCTCAGCATCATAATTCCATGGTACTGCCTTATTTGAAGAATAGGGAATCGGCCCGGAATTGGTAATTATTAAGGAAGATATAATGGGTTCATTTGAAATCCTAATAGGACCTTTGGAGTTGATCCTAAGAGGCTTGTTTGAGATGGTAATAATGGATAGGTCTTCACATTTGTTAATTGAACTTTTGGCAAGTGGGGTCTTCTCGAATAGAATTTTGTGGCTATCCATCAGGCGTTGTATGCCTTTCTTCAGCCTTTCACATCCATTGAGTTGTCTTGCACAGCACACACAATCCTTTACGCAGCCAGGGAAAATCCCGGCTTTCAACAGATTGTTTTTTATTATATTCAGCAAAGTAGTCAATTCTTCAATAGAGGCGACAAAAATTGTATCTTAAACAACATTAACACCTTTGTCATGCTTCGGCATTGGAGCGGTTATCACATTCGGTGTTAGAGGAGGATCAAACTCAATAGTTTTGTTATCAATTAAATCTTGGATTTTGTTCTTCAAGGCCCGACACTGGTCAGTCTCGTGCCCAGGGCTGCTTGAATGGTAAGCACACTTAGCATTCGGATTATACTTTGGTGACGAGGTATCAGGGTTGGTGGAAGGATCGCACAATGTCACTAAATTAACCTTGAGCAAATGTTGTAAGGCTTGAGACAATGACATGCCTAACCTCGTAAATTGTCTTCTTGGAGTTTCAAAACTTTGATGATTTGCAGATGGTCTTGGAGTAGGAGTTGGATTGGAGATTCGGACAGTATTGACAAACGGGATATCATTCTTCTTGGTATGGGACCTTGCCTCGTACACAACATTGACTTTCTTCTTTGCAGCAAAAGGTTTCTTGATAGGATTGGGAGTGGAGGTAGATGCCACAAAGATCTTCCCACTTTTGATGCCACTTTCAACTCTTTCACTGGTTAAGATTAATTCGGAGAAACCAGAAGAAGAGCAACCAACCAATAGATTAAAGAAGGGACCATACAAAGTGACCATGAACATGTCGATGTGCTCCCTATCAGTCAAGGGCGGTTGGACCCTACTAGCAAGGTCTCTCCATTTTTTCGCATATTCCTTAAATCCTTCATTCTTTCCCATGGTCATATCTTGTAATTGAACCCTCGTTGGCGCCAAGTCGGTGTTGTACTGATACTGATGGTAGAAGGCAATAGCTAAATCCTCCCAAGTATTGATACGAGAACCGTCTAACTGATAAAACCATTCAAGTTGCGTTCCATCCAATCTCTCTTGGAAAAAGTGATCCCAAAGCTTCTTATTAGAGGTGTGTGGATGTATCTTGTGCACATAAGACTTTAGGTGGAGTTTTGGACAAGAAATTCCATCATATTTTGCAAATACCGGTAATTTGAATTTGTGGGGGATGACTACCCCAAAGATCAAACCCAAATCATCAAAATCTAAACCAGGGACGGTTTGGATTTCAACAGCTTTCAATCTATCTTTTAACTGCTTATATTTGATATCGGCGGGTGGATACTACTTTTTGAAATAATCATCATCAGATACTTGATTATTAGCACAGTCAGCCTGAGTACTTTTGACCTCACCGATCTGGTTCTCGTCCTCTTCAGATGAGTCTCCTCCTATTGGGATTTGACGGACTATCTCCTTGAACCTTCTACCCATGTTTTGTAGAGCTTTCTTTTTTGGCTTCTTCTTAACAGCCAACAAAGTCATCATATCTTGCTTCCCCTTGGCTAGGGCTAGTAGAGTCTCCTGAAACTGAGAATTCTGGGCTTAGAGATCCTTCACTGTTTTCTCTAGATCCATCTTGCTGAAATAAACAGCAAAGAGATAAGGAAACCTGTTATGTAAAAACCTGTCATGTTATGATGCATGAATATTCATATGCAAATGATTTCAAGGATTAATGAGATTTAAATTTGTATAGACAAAAGAATGAACAAATGTTAATTTTCATTAAACAAAACAAGAAAGGTTACATCATGCCTCTTGGGCTTAAAATAACTTTCTAAGATAAAAAAGACTGAACGCATCCTCTTCGGTGTGAGATAGGAGTTCACACTTTGCTCTTCTTGTAGCTGCTTCTTAAGCTCCAACGCCCTCTTCTCACTGGCATAGAATTAAGCTTCGAAAGTATCCCGTTCTCCTTTAAGCGGAATCCAACCCTTTTGCAAGTCTTCGAGAGAGGTAGGCATGTCGGGATGGAGGATGGTGTACGGGACATCTCCTTCGGCCACAGGCTCCATGGTGACTGATAAGATGGAAGGATAAGGTATCACAAGTTTTTGAGCATGAGCTCGCACCCATTTAAGGTATGGCTCGAGGGGAATGGAGTTCTTGTGTCCTAACGTCTTACTATCCACCTTGTTCAACATCCTCCAGGATCGAATAAACCTCTGAAGGTAACTTCGATCGTTATTCTCGTAGTCAAATACCACTCCATGGATAAGCATCTCGTGGGGACCATCCCTCTGGGCGTAACCAAACTGTCATAGGGCTAAGCAGGGGTTGTAAGTGATACCTCCTCTAATTCCAAGCAAAGGGACATTGGGGAATTCTCCACAACGTTCGACAATAGTAACATTCTCTATGGATCGGGAACACCAACGAATGTCTAAATGTTTGAGCGTCATCAACCTATGGGACCACCTTGAACCATGCTCATTCTTCAATACAAATTGGGGAAGATGCAAAATAAACCATCTTTCCAAGATAGGAGTACAACACATAAGGATACCTCTGTTCCTTATAGTGCGAGTGTGAAAGGAATGTAGGATGTCCCCTAGCAAAGTAGGCACCGGGTTACGAGACATGAAGATTTTAACGGTGTTCACATCTATGAGTTGGTCAGGATTTGGAAACAAAACCATCCCATAGATGAGAATAGCCACAATTTCCTCAGAAGCTTGTAATTCCAAGGAGTTCCAACAATCTTGAGCTTTCTCAAACAAGAACTTGGCTACGAAACCTTTGACACCACTCCTTGTTTCCCAATTATATGTGAAATCAGATGGTTGCAAGTGTAGAGTTGAGCAATCTCTTCTGGCTTTGGATCTCTTTCTGTACCGTTGAAAGGTAGTTGATTGAGAATGGGAATCCTCAAGAGTTGGGAGAATTCTTCCAAAGTTGGCACAAGTTGATAATCGGGAAATATGAAGCAATGGTGTAGAGGATCAAAGAACTGGAAGAGTACCTTCATCGTGTCTTCATCAGTGTTGGAGGTAACCAAGTTTAGTAGGCGGCCATGTCTTTCGGTAAATGGAGAATTTTCAGGAATCCTTGATGCTAGCTCTTTAAGTTGATGAGGGATCCTTACGATATTGACTTGAATGGTTTTCCTGCGAACAGAATCCATGTCCTACAAAACAGAACAAAGATAAATCCCAAGATCCTTGAAATGGTTAGTGAATATGAGTATGATGTTTATGATGTTTATGATGTTATGTACAAGTAAATATATACAAACAAAGCAAACAAATCCTTAGTTTTAGGCTTGCATGGATTCTCATAGGTAAGTACCCTCTTGAAGTTTAGTTGGCTCAAACCTGTCCTAATAATAGTAATCGGGTTCTAAGGAGCTCAATATCACCGGTTTGTTTCTTCGGGCATTGTTTCAGCACAAGCCTCTTTAATGGCGACCAAAATATCCTAAAAACCAAACCTCAATGAGTGTAGTATCGAGTATCTACCAACTTCGTACTGCACCAAAGTCGTTCATCTCACTACGTCCTAAAGGCCAAGTTGGTCAAGTAAAGGTTCTAAAAGTTCATTAGTGCTTCATGACATCACTCAGCGGCCCCGTATTCTCCTTGACTACTCAAGGACTACCGGTACCCACAAATATGTCGCACTAATGTAGCTATTGCTTAGACCATGCTGGTATACCCTGCACAGTTTCCATAATGTATTGCTACTTACCTATAAGGTATCCCAAATCCGGGTAGAGGATTCAAACCCAAACAAAGAACCAAAATGTAAAGCAAACAAATCAAACAATGAAACAAGTAAATATGATCTAGCCCTAAGGTAATCCCACTTTTAAAAATATCCCCAGCAGAGTCTCCAGTTCTGTGATACGGTGGGAGAACTGACTTCGTGTTTGTTTTGCGTTTTATCGCAAATGTTGCGGTTTAACAAGAGTCGCCACCGACTTTTCTTTTATCCAAAAGGAAAGCTGAAAAATCACATAAAAGACATTTGATATTATTTCTTGAGTTCGGGGGTATATTATGAAAAGGGAAGGTATTAGCACCCTTTTCATCCATGGTTTCCCATGGGCTCTTAGTTACTTGCTAGATCACTTGCTTTTGTTTGAAAATGTGCTTTGTGTGGTTTTTGAAAGTATTTTAAAAAGGCGCCATTGTTTAGGAAAACTTTATAATGATTCTCGTTCATAAGAATATGTACAAAGTGTTGATCTTTTGAAAAAAATTTCAAGTTTGAAAGGTGTTTTGAAAATGTTGGTGTTTGTTTTGAAAATAGCAAGGATGTTTTTTATTATGAAATTGAGCAAGAAACTAGGAACAATCTACCTACTCAAAAGTCTTTCATGTTTATTTCCTCTTTCCTTTGACATTGTTATCTTACCATTTATTTTGGTAAGTAACCCTATCTTTGGATGTAAAAGGGACGGGAATGGGTCATCGTATAACCATGATTAGCAATGTTGCAAGGTATCTTAGCACTTTTTCATTAGGGACTAAGATCATTTTGAAAGGCAACTTTTGATAGCGTCATCTAGGGACTATGATCTTGTATTTTGCTTGTCTTTGCTAAGATACCTCACATGCGTAATATGGTCATTTTATAAGGCAACCAAGTGGATTTACCCTAAGGGTGCATATGTGAACAGTGTGTTTGATTGCATGCATTTAGTCTTCGATTTTCTGGGTTGTCTATTTGTGGTTTTTATCTTGCCATACACCTAATTACTAACAATATATGAAAGCAATAAAAGTGCGGAAAAGTAAAGATTCTACGCTATTACAATCATTAGGGGGATGGGGTGTACAAATTTACAAATGGGGATTGCAAGAAATTAAAGTCCTAATTATCTATTACAACCATATTTAAGTAGTGTACAAGAAATGCAAAAAATAGACTTGTTTTGTTGTAAGAAAAGAAATTAGTTTGCTTAAGAAAATATTTTTGATCTTTTGGTTCTAAAAGAAATAAAATAAAACATGTGAATATAAAATATTTTTGGTGTTTTTGGTTAATGAAAGCTAAAATAAGTTAAATAAGAGAAAAAAGAATTAGAACCAGCACATTGCTGAAACGAGAAGGAATCAGAAGTTCTGACTCTAATACGCTGCAAGAGAGAAAATGTTAGTAGGCAAGTAGAAGGTCAAAAGTTTTGGGCCTAGATATACCAAGTTTTGAGGTTGCTGGGAACAGATGAAAACCTACAAGCTCTGATTGTTGATGGGGTTTAGAAGCTGTAGTGTAGCTGGGAACCTAGAAGTTCATATATCTCTGGCAAGTCAGAAGTTCCGATTGTTTGAAAAAGTGAAGTGAGTATGCTGTTAGGTGAGGATATCTAGAAGTTCTGATTTAGGAATATTGTTTGACAAATAAATGGGTAAAAATGTAACTAAATAAACCTAAAAAAAATATGCTTCGGGGGCTAGAACCCAGGACCCTTAGCACTAATGTCTTATGCGCACGCTTTCTACCACTGGGGTGGTTGTACATCCGGTATTAAAAGCAAAAGCATAAACATATAACATAAAGTAAGTTCTAATGATGAACTTCACCTTTTTCTCCATGCTAATCAAAATATCTGCAGCTTAGTCAAATCTCAACAGAACAGAAAACACAGACATATCAATTATGACAGGTGTTCATCATGGTTTCAGAAACATAAAAATGTCAAGATTGTAAACCAGAAACAAGCAAGTATCTGCTAATCCTAGTTTCCTTAAGAAGTTCTGAACTGATGTTCTTCTTATTTAGGCAGGAAAATACCTGAAACCTCAGAATATGTACAACATCAAAATCAGGATGTCTACATTGTATTTTGAACATGCAAATCTAACAATGCCTAATATGATGAGGGACAGCAGAAACTTACCTTGCAACTGAAAATGTTCTGTGAGCTGGAGTCTGGTTCTGACTGCTTGGGATGTTCTGATCAGTTTCCTCATGTACTCGGCAGGCTGGAAACTTTCAACTTGGGCTATGAATGGTTGGAAAATTCTGGAACAGCCAAGGAGCAAAGTTCTGACTTTTTGAGGTGGAGGTTGATAGAGAGTGTGTTACAATATGAAAGCAGAAGTTATGATGGCTTCTAAATGTATATCAGAAACTGTATGGATGACTCGGTCAAGAGACACTTGGGGAAAAATGGAGTTTGAATGCAAGAATAAAAAACTAGTAGGTTTTGTATTTGTGTTTGCAGTTTCGGATTTCTGGATATTTTAGCAAGGTTTTAAAGCTTTTTCCTTTTGATTTTTCTGACCGGGGCCCCTTCATAGTTGCAAATGAAGTTCAATTTATAGGCAAGAGCCTTGCAGCTTGGAGAAGTCAAAAGTACCAACATCATGTTCGCGTGTTGGCTTGTTCTTGAAGCAAGATAAATAAGTATGGTGGTTAGAAGCTTTTAGCCATGCCTAAACTGGATTTGTAAGCATGAATTAAGGAAAAGTATCCTCAGAGGTAAAAGCAAAACAAGGGCCCAACATAAACTTGTACAAAAGTTTCTTTTCAAGGACAACAATGGTACTTCTATCTCACACGTGGGGAAATCCTTTGGATAAAAACTCAAAAGTGGTTATGAGCATTAAATGATGATGAGATTTATCAAACCAGAAATCATGCGCTATGAGATTATGCATCATAGCTTAGATCTGGGCCAGAAGTTCAGCATCAGCGCAACTTAGAACAAAACATCCAACTTCTGATCCTTTAATCTTTTCGCTCCAGCATGTTCTGAAGGAGCTCTCAGACTTTTCTGAAAGTTTGTAACACGCTGTGATACGGTGGCAGAACCGACTGTTTGAAAAAATGTTGGTTTGCGTTTTGCATTTTCATTCACAAAATGTCGCGGTAAGCAAGAGTCGTCACCGACTTTTATTTTATCCAACTGGAAAGGAAAAAAGCACAGAAAAATTCCTTTTTCGAGATTTTGAGTACGGGGGGTAGATTATAGAAAGGAAAGGTATTAGCACCCTTTCTATCCATGGTTTTCCATGGGCTCTTAGGTACTTGCTCATCTTTTGAAATTGCTTGTGTGTGTTTATTTTGAAAAGTTTTGTTTTACTTCGTTTTAACCCTTGTTTCTGTCCTCAAGAGTGTTACAAAGTGTTTTTTGAAAACTTTGTTCGAAAAGTGTTTGGTGTGAAAAGTTTGATGTTGAGCAAGTATCTACTAGCATATACCTACTCGAAAAAAGAATTTTTTATGTTCTTGTTTCCTTTAGACAATGCTATCCTACTATTGAGAAATAGGTAGCACCGTCGTTGGAGTTGTAAGGGTCAATTCGTAAGGGACGTGCGATCACTAAAGCAATGTTAGGACGTCTTAGTAATAACCCTAATGTCTTAAGATCATATTCGAGGCAACATTTCTGAGGCAACATTTACGAACGGGACATTTGATCTTTTGTTTAGACAAGAGGGTAACCACTAAGACACCCTATACTTAATGACCGTTTACCCAAGGCAACTGAAGTGAGAGTATACCCTAGGAGTGCGCATGTGCGAGTGATTTGATTTCAGTTATTATCTTTGCACATTAGGGTTTTCTAGCCATTTTAAATTATCATGCAATCTTGTCATACAATCCTATTATCATACATCTAACAGTTAATATTTACGAGAATTAAAATGCGAGAAATAAAACCAACGCTATTACAAGGCTTCAGGGTGGGGATTAATTACATAGCCAAAAACTCGTAAAACGA
Organism: Vicia faba; assembly: GCA_948472305.1. Lineage (NCBI taxonomy): Eukaryota > Viridiplantae > Streptophyta > Magnoliopsida > Fabales > Fabaceae > Vicia > Vicia faba. The sequence continues at coordinate 586,897,522 of OX451736.1, read as the reverse complement.
TAAAAGAAAAATCCTAATTTAGCTATTACATACCGTAAGCAGTTACATTAATATTGCAAAAATAGTAAACGCGTGCGATGAATCGAAGACGAGAGAATTAGGGTTTTGACCCCAACTACCTAATTGTTATTTAAAAAATCATTTTTTGGTTATTTTTGATTATTTTGAGAAAATAAAGTTTAATTGAATAAATAAAAAACATAATTTCTAATTAATTTAAATTTAAGAAAAATAATTAAATCGACCTATTTTTTGTACTTTTGTTTTATTTGAGAAAGAAATAAAAATTAAATCACATGCTAACCCTAATTTTTCCTAATTGATTTTAAATATATGAAAAAGTTAGAATTAATCCTAAATTAAATTATACTAATATTAAATTAAATTTGGTAAAATAAAATAAAATCTAATTCTAAATTTGTGAAAATTTATTTTATGATTTTTTTGTGAAAAAAGAAATTAATTTTGTTAGAAAATAAATTAAACAAATTAAATTAAAGAAAAGAAAAAAGAAAGAAATAAGAATGGGCTTGGTGTCTTTGTAAGAAGGGGGTATTGATGGCAATTTCTGGGCCCAAATGCTGATGGCCTTTGTTGACTTTTCCAATCTCATGCATGCGCTTGACTCATGCCCATGGTGGTCCCTCAAGGATAAGGCATTGGATCTGCATCCTGGATGATCTGATGGTGGGATATTGATGACGTATGGTGGGCACATGGGAGGCTAACGTACCTGATTATGCAAAGAAAAATAATAGAAAGCAAAGTTGGAACCTGGGGATCGAACCCAGGCCTTTAGGTATTCCCACGTTGCATGATGACCAACTGAGCTGGCTTGGTTATTTGTACAAGTAATAATAAACAAATATTATATGATAAAACAAAAAGCTAAACTCTGAAACGCGTGCAGATTCAAATGGACGAGTCATGGAGCGCCACGTTATCCTTCTTCTTCCTCCCACTGTCATATTAGCCCTATAAACTTTTACCCACGGCCATTTGAGTGTAGGTATAACCCTGGGCTTCTCCAAAACCCTGTGCAAGCATGATAAATCCCAACCAATGGTACCAATCAACTTGTTGCAACCTCACGAGCATCATGGTACCATTATCCATGGCCAATTGTTCCTGTACAGAAAAACCCTAAAAACGAAGCAAGAACCCTAACTATGGCATCTTGGTGTATAGTCAGTAAAAACGCAATTGGATATAATCAATAGCTTGCAAATAACTCAAGGATCATGAATGTACCAATCAAACACGCTAAATGTGCCAGAATTAACGTATTTGATTTCAAGAAAATATGGAATTCGTGTGAAACTTACAGCGTGTTTCAAGGCTTGAGGAAGCTTACTAATGGTTGCAATGTGATCCAGGGATATCCAGCAAGCGATTGGGATGCTTAGAATGGCTTGAGATAGCCTGAATCCTGAAAATCGATTTACAACTTTTCTTGAATTTTGCAACTTTGTTTTCTATTTTGCACGCATCCAGCCTCTTTGATTTTGGTCTGCAATTGTTCCTTATGTACCCTAGAATGAATTAGGGTTGCAAACTTGTATCAAATCTTTTCCAATTATGATCATTGATTCATGATTTGATCCTTTGTGCAAATCTTTCCAAATCAAGCAAATCCAATATTTTTGTGTCCATTTGAACCTTGCACGATTTGATCTCCCCTCCAGCTGTGTAATAGACCTAAACATGCACAAAATCTCAAGATTTAATTAGCTTTTGATATTTTCATGATTTTATTTTGATTTTATTTGATTAAATGAAATAAAAATCAAAATAAATGACAAAAAATAAAGAATGACAAGTGGAAAGGCTCATGGGTCGTGGGTCACATTACAAACTCAGTGCAAGCATAAAAAGTTGGGCCCATTCGACAAAAATGCAATTTTGGCCACATTTGACTTTTGGCAATTTTGCAAAAAGAGTCAACTTTGGCAATGGATAACTCCCTCAATATGAATACTAGAGAGGTGTTCTTTGACTTTTTAGAAAGCTTAAGATACCCTCTAGGCAACCCTTTTGGTCTCATATCAATTGACTCCTCCATGTTCATGTATGAAGCTTTGACCCAAAAGGTGTTTTTGTTGCCTTTTCAAAATGACCTATAATGTCCAAATTCATATCTTCTTGTGAGTGCATATTTTGAACTTGGGAGCTGAAGATGAATTGTAGGGAATTTCATCCTCTTCAAAATTAGCTTTGGATGGGTCATTTTTTATAAAGTATGAAAAAGTTATGCTTGGTCAAAGTTGAGTTGACTTTTCCTGCAAAACCCTAATTTAACAACTTTTGGGTTTTGATGAATTGTGAGAAATCCTTGAGAAATCATGATCAACCCTTGATCAAATAATGAATAATACTTCCAAATGAGAATGTTGACCAAAAATCTTGAAGTTTGACTGTATGTGGGCCACATTTGACTTTTGCCCTAACACATTCGATTTTCAGGCCTTTGAGCAATTGACTGAGCAAACTTCCTCTGCAAGGCTTGAAACTTGGCATGGATGATCTTGAGAACATATTAGGACAATAGTGATCATTTGGGATCCTTTGGACTCAAACATCTTGATGCAAACTGAAACCCTAATTTGAGGTAGACTGCCTTAGGAGAGAGTTTATCTGGTCAACTTTTGGACTTTCTTGAGCAGTTTGAGGACCTCACTTGACATGTATTGAGAAATATGGGAGGGAAAATTTTGGGGTACAACACACGCTTTGTAGACTTTCTTTGAATTACTTTTGCAAACTCTGGCTGAACGTTTGTGAAAACTGACCCATAAGTTCTAACCAAAATCTATCTTGAAAGTGTCCAGAAATTGCTGAGTGCTTCAGTTTAATGGACGTGTCTTTGAACATTTATAACTTGAAATTCCAGCATTTCCAGGAGAAGTTCTGTTATGAAATATTTTAGGTATTATTGAGATCTAAAACTCTTGTGTTAGAAATTCTTCCAGAATCAGCTTACATCATGGTGATAATCTGATTAGAAGTTCTGAGCTTGTCATGTTTCTTATACACTTAGAAAGATTCTAAGTATTTTAGAATTTTGATTTTCGAATTCCCTGATGAAACAAACTTCATATTTCAACGTGTCTTGATTAAATATGATTCTTAAAACTTGATTTTGATCAAAAGTTAAAGTTTGGCTTTTCAGTGTGCAAATGACCATTTTGCCCTTGTGTCAATTCCAAGTCTAAATTGATGTATCAGTACTGCAAACTTGACGTCATAGAAGACCTTGTGAGAGAATCCTTGAGAAATGACAGGGAAAATTTTGGGGTACGACACTCTTCTTCCTGGGAGAGGTTGAGACTGGTATAGGTTATCTCAGAGGATGCACTGCCAATCTGGACTTTCTTCGTTTCGTTATGAGGAGATAGACTTTCCCCTGACGAATCATCGCTCGGGTCTATATCAAACATGTTGACTTTAAGATTATTGGAATACTCGAGTATCCGAATTGGACCTTTTCTTTAACTTCAGACTGTCTTTGTAACATTTCCTTGCTAAACCTTGATCGTCCTTGACCATCCCAACCCAACCATCCCCTAGGAATTATTTCATAGTGAGGTATAAGGTGGAGAAAGCAACTTCTAAGGAATTAAATGATGTTCTTCCTACAATGATGTTATAGAGTGAAGCAGCATTGATAATCAGGTATCATACTCTGACCGTTTTGGCATTTGCACCGCTTCTGAAAGTAGTAAGTACCGAGAGGTGTCCCAATACTCGCACATGTTCTCCAGAGAATCTGACTAAGGTACCGTTAAAGGGTAATAGCTCGATCGTATCAAATTCCATTCCCTTGAAGGTGTCATAATAGAGCATGTTAATTGAACTCCTAGAATCCACCAACACTCTCTTCACGCTTCAATCTCTAATTTGTGCCTTAATGACCATTGGATCATTTTAGTGAGCCATAATTCCAACTGCATCCTTTTTAGAGAAGCTAACATGATTTAAATCCTACTCTCAGACTTTGGTTACGTCTTCAGACACATGCACCACGGCCCGGACATATTTCTTCCTGGCCGAGCTGGTCTCCCCACTACCATCAAATCTACCAGCAATAATGTTGAGCGTGTGGCGAGCTGTTTTAGTTTCATGTACTTCATCTGTACCCTTCCCCTTTTTCTTAGAGGGTCTCTCTGAGTCTGCATCCTCTCTCAGAGTATCTCTTTTCCCGGCTGAGGCTTTACCATACTTTACGTAAGTCAAAATATGTCCCCTATGTATCAATGCCTTGATTTCTTTTTTCAACTAATTACAATAATCAGTGTGGTGTCCTTGGAGCCTATGATAACTACACCAAGCCCCAATGTCTTTTCCCTTCACGGAATTGACCCTCTTCGAGCAGGGCGCTTCCGAGATTAGGTTCAGACGTCCAACTTCTTGCAAGATATCACCTCTTCTAGTGTTTAGCAGCGTCAAATCTTCATCTAGATCAAAGGGTTGTCGGCTTGGCCTTTGAGTTGTGCGCTTCCGGGGTCTGTCTCTCGGGGCAGCTTGGGAAGACTCTGGCCTCCTTCCCAACCCCTCTTATTTAGTCTTAGTTTTCTCAGAGGTGTCCTTGGATCGTTTCTCCCAGTGTCTTTCCTTACCTTTTATATAGCACTCGGCCCTGGTGATGATCTCATCCATGTTGGATGACAATTTCAATGCTAGGGACTCGTTGAATTTCCCGACTCGACAGTCGTGCTAAAGTTCCCCAATGAACAACTCTTGATTGGGATAAGAGACTTCTATGGTCTCTTTGTTGAACCGGGACAGGTATTCCCACAAAGGTTCTGCATGTCCTTGTCGGACATTGAACAAAGTAGTTGTTGAGACCTTACGGTGTCTATTGGTTGAGAAATGTTGAACCAACTTCTTTGTCAAATTCGAGTAGCTCTCTACGGATATCCGCGGTAGGCTCGTATACCATCTTACAGCTATATCTTTGAAGGTGCCAGCCATCAACTTACATTTCAGCGAGTCAGTAATGTCTATTATTTCCATTTGATTGTTGATGGTAATAACATGCTCCTGCGGATCAGTTTTATCGTCGTAAATTTCAAGCGATGGTGATTTAAAATTCCTTGGGACCTGGTCGTTCCATATGGCTTGAGACAATGGCTGAGGCTCTAGAAGCTTCACTTCTAATTGTTCATCTCTCAAGCTTTTGAGTTGTACGTCATCTACACTGTCTTGTAAAGTTTTGTTCTGCTGTCTGAGGGCCTTCACCAAGCCAACAACTGCGCCATGTAAGGAAGATCTCCTTCAGATAACATTCCGGTGAATACGTTTTGAGGTGTGGCCTAAGACAATTTTACTGAGGCCCCACGGTAGGCGCCAATGTTCTTGCGTTAGAACAATAAATGGTTGACTTTCTTATAGGAATAAGGAGAGCCTTAAAGGTAGATTTTTGTCAAATATGTGGGGATTTGGGAGTTATGCTAATAGTGTGTATTGCCTAAGAAAAGTGTCTTGCTTATCCCTCTTGCAGGAGCCCCTTATATAATCCTCTTCTAACGTCATTTAAGAGCCTCAATCATGGTGTGACCCTTGGATTTTGTAAATGTGTAACAGCCGCCGTCACCTTCAATGAAGGTGTTCAAAGCCATGTAACATTAGAGTAAATGTGTCGGCGGCCATTACAACCATTAGTGAGTCGGGTTGACAACCTACTATGGGTAAGTGGATCCCGGTTACGAGCAGTGCCTGGGTTGATGGTGCACATGGGTTGCTACCCAGAGGTATGGTGTCGTCCAACAACGTTAGCCGAGTTGCATCTCCTTCCGGTATCCTCTATTGTTAAGAGCCGATCACCAGCTTTGGTGTCCTCTCCACCGACTTCATGACCCAGTCGAGATCAATATATATATATATATATATATATATATATATATATATATATATATATATATATATATATATATATATATATATATATATATATATATATATATATTAATTTTTTGAATTTGACTCATTTCTTCTTCTCATCACTTGAAAAAGAATCAACATTAAAATCAATAGTTTGCGAAAATATTTTAAAAAATTAAAGAACATAATTTTCACTCCTCAATCTTGTTTTTGTATTCACTTGGTTAACTAACCAAGGTCCTATTTATTCAAGACAAGTTTTGGCCACTACAAATATTTGATTATAGTAATAATTTTGATTAATATATTTATATTATATTTGATTATAGTAATAATTTTGATTAATATATTTATATTAATTTCTATTTTTAAATACAATAACAATTATATATAGCTCAACTTGATCTTCTCAGGCTTTATTCAAAAAATCTCAATGTTAAGTTGGTACTCTTAAATACAACTTTTGTATTATATTCACTTCAAACTTCATTGATAAAACATATGCTTTATGTGTTGAGTTTCTAGTTCCAACCTTTATTTTCATCAAATATCATAACTTTGTTTTCTTTGGAGCATACGATTTCTATGCACTTGTATAATGATAGCCCATGAAGACCATTACTTTGCTTTAATCATCAGGTTTTCTTCTGATCTTCTATGGAATATGTCTAAAACATAGTTAAGCAAAAATCTTAAATGATCAATACTAGATTCTTGGTTAGACTTCTGTTTATGATGGGCACAATAGTTCAGACTACCTCACCCTAGAACTTATGCACCATTTTCTTTTACTTTAACATATTTCTGGCCATATTCAATATGATTATATGTTTCTTTCTCATATGCCATTATATTGTGGTGTATATGGTGCAATGACTTTGTTCTCTACTTTTTACCTCTCACAAAATTCTGCAAATTTCATAGAAATATATTCATCTCTACCCCATGCATGTCCTCAATTTTTTTAAGCTACATTCACTTTGTTTCTCAACATGTAGCTTAAATTTCTTGTACATTATAAACATAGGAGTTTCTTGCATAGTGGTCATACTTTTAACAATTGTAACATTGCACATCTTTCTTGTCAACTTTCTTCTTGAAGTTTTTGTTACAGGCAATGTTACTTTTGCTTAATTCCACAACATGATTCTTTATCATGGCCTACATAGCTTGCTCAATAATTTTATCTGAATTCCTTTGCTTTATTCTTAGCTTATTAACTTCTATGGAGGCTTGAAGATCTTCAATCTTTGTTGGAGTAAGGTCCTTTGATTCTTTCTACTGGACAAACAATGTAATTAAAGTTTGGAGTCAAGGTTCTCAAAACCTTCTCAAATTTCATCAACTTAATAATTCTTTCACCACATGCTTTCATTTGATTATTCAAAACCACTAATGTTGTGGTCGAGAAATCAAACCACTGATTATTTTTCATTCATTGTCAATTTTATATTGGTCTTTGAGTGCTTGAAACTTGAATATTTTGAGCAATTCATAACCACTATATGTTCTTAAGTGTGTCTCATGCATCCTTTTAGTTTCTTTTTCTCCAATTATATCTTTTTAAAGATAGTTGAATCCACACATTAATGAATTATGATTTGCGATGCAATGTTTTTTGCAAGCGTGTTGCATTATATTGTAATTTCATTATTCACAATTTCAAGAACATCTTGAAATTTGAATATCACCTTGATTTGTATACACCATCTATCATAATGACTTCTTTTGAATAATGACAAATTTGCAGGAAATTAATTTGAGGTATTCAAGTTTTCTATTAATCTTAATTAGAGACTGAAGGATGAAAAAAATCAGACTTGTTATTTCATTTTGTTGGAACAAATTGAGATTGATGCAATATGGAGGAAGAATAGTTAATTACTTGTAATTCAAGTAATAGCTATTAACAAATTGTGAAAATAAAATTTTATTTTTTGTAAAAAAAAAAGAGTTGGATTTCATTATATGATCAACCAACAAACTTCGTAATCAATGTTTGTTAACCAAAGTTTCTAAAATAGAACTACAACTAAAGACTTACGACAAAAAGCAAATACAAATGATTTATTCATTGGAATCAAGATACAAATGATAGAAGATGATAACATGTTAAGCATTTTTAAGAAACTCCATAACATACATATTGAAAGCACAACATGCAATTTGGAAACCTTGAAATCCAGCTCCCCTAGCCAAAGCCTCAAACTCTTTCTGTGTTCTTTCTTTTCCACCTGAGCTATGACACAACATGATAACATCCATTTGAAGCACATGTTTTGATGCTTGACTAGAGTTTGGAATTACTGGAACTATGGATTCAACTACTATTACCTTTCCAGTATCTGGAAGTGAAACATAACAATTCTTCAAAATTTTCAAACATTGCTCCTCACCTTCATGAAAATGGCATCAGCTTTTGGAACACTTACAAACATATCTCCTCCAACATGCTCGACACCTGCATGCATTATTCAATTTTAAAATAAAATAAAAAATGTTATTTCTCAAATTTGATTGTAAATAAAATAAGCACCTGGATAAGATGGAGCTTCGTTGATGACATGTGGCAAGTCAAAATTAATGGCTTTAATGTTGGGATATTTAGAGACAATCATGTAAGTAACAGTTCCAATCCCACCACCAACATCAACAACAGATTCAAGACCCTCAAAACCCGAATATGTCTCAAGAATTTTCATCATTATGAGACTAGAGGAATCAGACATACCCTTGTTGAAAAGGTTGTTAAACCTTGGATTTATGGCATGAAACTCAAAAACATTCATTCCAAAAGCATTATTAAATGGAAGTCCACCATCTTTAATTGAATCTGTTAAGTGGTACCTACAATTACAAAAATATAGTCATATAAAAAATATATTTTTCGTGTTGAATGTCCAATACTCTTGAGTTGATGCATACTTTATTATGGTCCTTCCTAATTGTCCAGACCCCGACATTAATCATAGACAAATTTCCCATGTATTCGCCCTAGCACCTAAAGAAATAAAAGAATAAAATTCTTAGGAAGAGCTATATTTTCAGATAATAAGTGGTTTTTGCATCGTTTTTATTAGAAGTTTTACTTTGTTACTTTATTTTTTTTTTCCGTTTTTCCTTCATTTTTGATATGATTTATACTTTGGTATTGTGTTTCTATTGTTTTCAGGACTTAACAAACATACTGGAAGTAAAGAAGATCAAATCAGATGAATTGTGAAGAAGATGCAGAAGTCGGAAATCTCCAGTACTAAAACCAGAGCTTTATTACGGGTGTCCGTAATACACGTTACAATCCGTAATAGAGCCCCAACTTATAGGCTCTTGATTTCACGTCCCAACACAAAAACACGTGGCCTGTTACGGGTTCCCGTAATACATTAATCTTAAACTTGCATCAAAAACTTTCATCAATAACTTGTATGCTCTCAATCGTAATTACATTCGATCATTCATTGCATTTGTTTTATTATCTAGTTTGGTGGTTATGGTGAAGAGATGTTTACTAGGTTTTGTCAAGCCTCTTGACGTTAGGTGAATTTCATTCTTCTTATCTAACTACCCTAAGAAGGCGGCCAAATGAGAATTGATACGGTTTTTTTCCCATTTTGCTTTGGTGGGAGATGTTTTTAATCTGCCTATGAGAGACAAAAGAGGTAGTAGGTTTGTGTTTGTTAAGTTTAAAGAGGTTTTGAATCTTGGGACTTCTTAAAGAGCTGTTGGAGAAGGTTCTGATGAGGGAATTTGACGAGGATTAACAGATCAAATTTTGAAAGTGTAGAAAGGGGGTGTTGAGAGGAGATTTAAGAAGCAAGGGAAGGGGAATATCTTAGTTGGAAAGGAAGAAGTGGTGAAGAGATGTTTACTAGGTTTTGTCAATCCTCTTGACGTTAGGTGAATTTCTTTCTTCTTATCTAACTACCTTGAGAAGGAAACCAAATGAGAATTGAGACGATTTTTTTTTCCCATTTTGCTTTGGTGGGAGATGTTTTTAATCTGCCTAGGAGAGACAAAAGAGGTAATAGGTTTGTGTTTGTTAAGTTTAAAGAGGTTTTGAATTTTGGGACTTCTTAAAGAGCTGTTGGAGAAGGTTCTGATGAAGGAATTTGATGAGGATTAACATACCAAATTTTGAAAGTGTAGAAAGCGGGTGTTTGGAGGAGATTTAGAAAGCAATGGAATGGGAATATCTTAGTTGGAAAGGAAGAAGTGAGTGGTGTTGGAATAATATAACAAGTGTGAGTAAGTGGGGAAATAGTCTCACATTGGATAGGGATGTGAAGACTTGATAATATATGAGAGAACCCACTCACCTATAACCTTAAGGTTTTAGGTGGATAAGTGGTGTATCTCTCACAAAGGTGTCTATTCCTACACTATGTATCAATGCTTCTAGTAACTTTCCCTAATAAAATGGTATCATGAGCAATTGGTTCGAGAAAGGGACTAGAAGGGACTTGTATCGAAATATGCTTAAGAAGTGGTGTTTCGTTGCAAGATGTCAATGGCGGTACAAGGAGGGAGCATTGTGGACTCGCACTTGAGGGAGGGTGTTGGAATAATATAGCAATTGTGAATAAGTGAGTAATAGTCCCACATTGATTAGGAATGTGGAGACTTAAGCATATATAAGTGAGAGAATCCACACAACTATCACCTTAAGGTTTTAGGTGGATAAGTGGTGTGTCTTAAGGTTTTAGGTGGATAAGTGGTGTGTCTCTCACAAAGGTGTCTATTCCTACACTATATATCGATGCTCCTAGTAACTCCTCCCAACATGATATCATGAGTCTTTGGTTCGAGAAAGAGACCAGAAGGGACTTGTCAACGATGATACAAGTGGGGAATAGTCCCACATTGGATAGGAATATGGAGACTTAAGCATATATAAGTGGGAGAACCCACTCACCTATCACCTTAAGGTTTTAGGTGGATAAGTGGCGTGTCTCTCACAAAGGTGTTGGGAGGAGATTTAACAAGCAAGGGAAAGGGGATATCTTAGTTGGAAAGGAAGAAGTGGGTGATGTTTCCTCAATAAAGTTATTATCTAAGGTGCTGAAAGGTGTCTCCTCCTGTGCTCGTGTTCATCCACTTAATTTACCTCCTCCTTTTCTTGGGAGAGTCTCCCTCTTTCCGACTAGAGTGCCCGAGCTCTCCTCATCCCAAAAACAAGTTTGTTTCATAGCCTCTTGTTTAGTGGGAATATTTAAATCTCTTATGAGATTTGAACGTGTGAGGGAATCACTTTGGAAAAATGGATGCTCGCATATCAAGCCTACTTCTATGGGAGGCTTTCAGATTCTCTTAAGTTCTTCTATGGAGGGAGCTCTTGCTTCCTTTCTAGCTAAAGATTGAGAGTGGTGGTCCCTTATTTTTGATCCAGTGAGTTTCTAGAAGGAAGATGGTTTGTATAGGGAAATGGTAGTTTGGTTGAGGATGGTTGGCGTTCCTCTTCATGTTGGGGGGAGACCATTTTTGAAAACTTGGTAGTTTGTTTGGTAATATGATTAAATTAGATTAGGGAACCTTAGCCTAATATTCATACACTTTTAGTAGAGTGAAGGTGACAGTATCTTCTTCATTCCTCATTAAGTGAAGTTGTTCAAATCAACTTGGGAATGCAAGCCTTTATCAATTTTTTCTTGAAGAAATGGAGGTATCAGTAGGTGTTGCTTAGTGAAGAAGGATATAAGCTTTTCCGGTCAGGTGTTGGCATCCTCCATTGGAGAAGGAGTTGGATGTGAATTTGAAATTTTAATAGAAAAGGAAGTTGTTCGTGTGTGGTAAGGAACAAGGAAAGGGAAAAAGTAGTTGTATGGGCTCAAATGGAGGGATGGATACTTGTGAGACAAATGAGGTTATACCTTTGGCTAATAGTTTTGAACTTTTGGAATGAGACTTTATTGGTGATACTCCCTCTATTTTAAAAAGAGTGTCATTTTAGCAAACAAAATTTATTTCAAAATGAATGTCATTCTTACTTTTCAATGTAGAAATGATTGCTATTTTTCAAATTATGCCTTTTAATTATTACTCTCTACACTACTTCCAACACATTTATAAGGTTAATATAGTAAAAATGCAATATCTTATGATACTATTATTACATTCTTTAATTTTTATATAAAAACCTTAAACGACGCTCATTTTAAAACGAAAGGAGTATAATTTAAGCTGGATTTAGAGTTAAAGATAGTAATGTCTCAATCAATGCGGGTTATGTGTCAGGAGTTAGGAGAAAATGCATCCTTACATGTTCTTTCTCTCTAATAGACATGCGACTGAAAATAAAAGAGGGTTCGAGGTTAGCGCCAATGTTAGAAGGCAATGACGTAGAGATGTCATTTGGCTTTTTTCCTGATGGGATTAATACGCGTGTACACTAAGCTTTTTCATTTTCTCCATCCAACTCAGGAATTTCCAGCAATAAGTTTTAGCTCTTGAGGCAAGTATCACGTACAGGATATGAAGGTGTTAATGGGTCAGATGTTTTCCCAACCAATGTGTCTACTTATGGTAAAAAGGCTTAGGTTGAATCAAAGTTTGGAATTGGTTGGTCCAGTTATTTTTCATGTGTATTTGGTTGCAATCACTTCTAATAACCAGGAAGTTTATTCTCCTAGTTTTCTTGGTGATGGTGTTTCCTCATGGTGGCTAAGAGGGTCAGTGGAGAATTCTTCCTCTTTCGAGATGGTTATGGTGTTCAAAGTCTCATATTTTTCTAACATTCTATGGTCGAACATATTTCTTATGAGAAATTTGAGGCGCGCAATATGGGGTGGGGGCTTCATCATTAGTGTAGTTCTACTTTGAGGATTGGGAAATAGATCTTCCTCAAGTGCTTGATGCAAGGGAGGCAGGTGAAGACAAATATTTCTCTTTATAAGACATGTTCATGTAAGCATATCTAGCTATCTTATAGTTTTTTTTATGCCCAGTGATGTAGTGTCTTTTGGTGATCCAGTTATAGAATTGGTTGAACTGATAGTGATGGAGCATACTCAGTTGCTTTTTATCTTGTCCATCCAATGATTTTTTCAAGATTTTGTGTTTTGTCTAGGGGTTCTTTGGGGTTGGTTCCAAACTATTAGAATGTTTCTTAGATGAATCCTAGATTCATAGGCTTGTTCAGTTGGAAGCAGCAACACACTTTAGGAAAGTCTTATAGGGATTCTGCTGGTTTCCAATTATTATTGACTCCTTCATTGTTAGGGGTCTTGGGGTAAGTATTAAGAAGAGGAAGGTGATGAATTTGATTAAGGACCTTCACCTAGATTTCTTAGTTATCATGAGGTTAAGTTAAGTTAGGTGGGGGAGTCTTTGTGCCATAGTCTCTACGAGAGCTTCTTTTGTTATTGGAGTTTTATTATTTTATAGGGTGCAAATGGGGGTTTCTATCTATTGGGTGCAATGTGAAAGAGATATTTATCTTCTCTTTCTCGGGTCTGGGTTATCTTGGGGTATATCCTGATTGGGAAAGGGGGGCTTGCTTTATGATGAATGTTTATGCTAAGTGTTCTTTGGAGCATAAGAGGTTGATGCGGGAGTAGTTGATACTCGTGCTAGGGTGGTTTAAGGGGTCGTATTGTATGTTCTAGGTGACTTTAATGCATTCATGATGTTGTTGTCTAGACATTTAACTTTTCCATCTCTTGAGGGCGAATTGGCTTAAAGAAGTAGGTGCAAACTCAGGGTATTTACATGCTTGCTTGAGGCAATGAGCTATGAGGAATAGCTTAACTGCTCTTTGGGTTAGGGAGAGGTGGGTGGATGAGGTGGTTTAAGGAAGACTTCACATTGGAGGAGATGAGTATCCAGTCTTGGTTATTCACTCAGTCATCAGTCATATTGGTTTACCTCTTCTTGTAATGTGGTTGGGGTGGTTTGAAAACCAGGTTCTAGCATGATATTTGGCGGGGTTGACCCGGCTGTGTGTTTCTTTTGAGAGACTTTTCCTCATCTCTGAGCAAAAGTATCTAGTTGTGGGTTCTATAGAGAACTGTGTAGGTGGTGTTTGGATTTAGGATCATAGGTGGAGACATTTACTCCTAGTCTGGGAGGAAGAGTTGTTGATAGAGTTACTTAGTTTGTTAGCTAGTGTAGTGATAACTCACTTTTTGTGAGGTATTATAAGCTACCAATATCTGGCGTGAAAAAACTCATCTCTTGTTGATTTAAGATTGCAAGAAGATGAATAAGTTACTCTTAAATTTTCATTTCTTTCATTATGTGTTTAAGAATGTTTAACTTAGGATATGATATTTATGTATGTACTAAGCTCGCCATGAGTTAAACTTCTTTATGTTAAGAAATGTGAAGTTAATATGACGTAGTCATTTTTGTTGAATGATGTGTTGTTAGTGCTTTATTTTATCATACATTATACTGCCATAAATTTGATTCTTTGACTGATCAACTTTAGAAAAGATACAAGCTTGTTGTTGTCAAGAATCTATCAACAAGTGGAACTCATAATAAATATGATTGAAAATAGTAGGATAGGAATATTCAATAGATTATATACTTTAGACATAAAGAACTAAAATCATAGAGGATATTTGGAATGAAACCAAGCATGCATTAAATTTACAAGGGAGACTTAGGAATTTGTCCCATTGATTTATTGTATATGTTTTTTATGTTGTAGGAATACACCATAAGATCACTTTATTACCTCTTATTGAACAACATAGCACATCATGTACACACAATAGACAAGTCATATTAACAAATCATTTCCCAACATTATATCCATTATTGATCTCATTTATTCTTGACAAAATATTTTTATCATTGTTTACTCTAAAAACTGAACATGTGACAACCATCAAATATTATTATTCTTGTTCATGCTCACTTACAAAAGAAAGTTTTACAAATAAATCTAAGTTATTACCACTCCCTAAGTTCTAATTCCTTACTAATTTATCACTTGCTACTTTAAAATAACATGTATACCTGCATGTGACACCACAATTTTAAAGCAACATGTATTTTAGCAGGGTCAGACGAATGTCTGGGTATGGTGAGGATGATAGGTTGGATTGAGAGGTCCCGGGTTTGTCTAGGGTCTAGAATAGCTAAGGCCTTCTAAAGTGGTGGTCGTTTCTTGGCAGTTGTGTCATGATAAATTGTTGCTCTAACAAAATATTGCTAGATGCTAGATTGTGTCTGTTGATAATGTAGTGGGGTGTGTCATTTGTTTAGGGTAGTTGGATTCAATGGATCACTTGTTTGTCCATCGTGAAGTGGTTTCCTCTCTCTCTTTCTCTCTGTCTCTCTGATATAAAGTGTTTAGGCGGGTAGGTATTCTGACTCCTCGCATGCGTTTGATCTTAGAGGTCTTCAAAGTTATCCATGGGTTTAGGAGGGATAAGAAGCCCCATTTTAAGTCTAGTTTTGATTTGGAATTCAATGGTTTGGGTGGTTTTGAAAATGCGAAATAAATTTATTTTTGGTCAAGAAAGAAGGGCAATAAATCCCTGGATGACTTTGACTATTAATTTGAGTTAGAAGTGGATTCATGCACACGTTGTGTGACCCGAATTTTCTTTGCTTGATTGAGAACTAGGCCCACTTTGGTGCCTACGTTTTTGGGTCGTATTGTGTGGCCAGCGGCCCTTCTATGGTGTCTTAGGTGGTCGTGTTTACTGTCTTTCAACTTGTTTTTCTGAGAATATTGTGTCTGGTGTCTCGGTGTAGGCTTCTCAATAGTGTGGGTGATTGATGTTGTTTTTGTTGAGAATATAACAAGTGTGGGGGTGGGGAAATAGTCCCACATTAAATATGAATGTGGTGACTTGAGCATTTATAAGTGGAAGAACCCACTCACCTATCACCTTAAGGTTTTAGGTGAACAAGTGGTGTGTCTCCCACAAAGGTGTGTTGCACAAAGGAAAGTCTCGAAAGTAGAATGTTCCTCGCTCGATCCTCCTCCAATTGTTACATTTACAAATCGAGAAAGAGACTGACTTACTTGTATCGAAAAATACTCCACATAAACAAAGATAAACGTCCCATATATTGGTAAAGAGTGTTCCGTTAAAAGAGTTCAAAAATAAAATGCACTCAACCCTCCCTGATTGTTGCGTTCAATTTGTAAGAAGATTTTATTATTGAATGTTCTTTTATTTTTCCTCTCTTGATGTTTGTTTTTTTGGATCCGTTACTGATTCACTTGACTGTTTTGTATTCTTCACACTTCTTATTTTATTTACATATATATTGCTATGCTGTCCAAATTTTTTTTTTCAAATCTATAAAAATTTATAGATTTGAAATATTATTTAATATTCTACCAAATCGGTTTATTTCAACGATAAATTATTTAAAATATATAAATATTAACAATTAGAATATAATACAGCTGATATTTAAATTGTTTAAAATTGTACTGTATATCTACGATCATCATAATAATATTAAATAATCCAATGATCAGATTGATTCTATATAATTTTTACAAAGATTTATTGAAGACTTAAATATATTAAGTTTCACATCTAGTATCGACCAACTTAATTATTTATATTAGATTTCATTATTTTTTTAATAGACCAATTTATTGCTCGAGAGATGTAAGTCAATATAGAGTAGCATAAAAAGACAAAGGGTTTTGAAAACGATAAAATAAAATAAAAAATGAAGAAATAGATTTTTTATAATCATGTCCTTTAAAAAACTGATTATACCTTAAAAATACTTAAATAAAATTTATGTAATCATATATTTAAGAAATGTTACTAAAAAAGGAATTAACATGGGTTAGAAAAATGAAATAGGCAAGAAAAAAGTAGTACATACCACATATCTTTAAGGACTATGTCGTGTTGCATGAGAAAGAAGGAACTCATGGAGGCACCATGTGCATCTTCATTATTACTTTTGACAAAGTATTTAGCTAAAGGGTGAAGACCATACAATCTTTCTTCATTAGAATCACCACTTTGATGTTGGATGGAGCAAGTAAGTATTTTGTAGCTAACCAAAAGACGCAACAAACGGTCCAACATAGAAGGTGCATCATCTGGATTTTTTATAGAAGGAATTTGAGAAGCAATTTGAGAAGATGAGAGGTAAGCATTAGGGCCAGATTTGGCTATGATTTCAATGATTCCAAGTTCCAATGCTGTTTTCAGAACCATTGGAACAGAAGAAGCAAATGATAGTTCCATGGCAAAAAGGAAAGCTTCTTCATCTGAGTTTTTCTCCATTATCTAAATCATATGCATATGCTATATACCACACTATGATGATGTGCTTTCTTATACATTCCATATATAGAAAGTAATCTCAATAGTCAAAATTTATATTATTCTACAATTATATATATATATATATATATATATAATATATATATATATATATATATATATATATATATATATATATATGGAAAGTGAAAAAAAGAGATCATGTATGTTAAAGAATAAAAGCTAAATAATTTTTTAATTATAGTTTTAGTAAAAATAATAAAGAATCAATAAAAAAGAAGAAGAAAAGTGGGTTGGTTAATATTGAAAACCCTACTTTACTTATTTTTGGGTAGTGGAAAAAATTATGTCAAAAACACAAAAAAGTAGACTCACCTTTATCCAAAACATGATGGACATCTTACCTACTACTACTAATAATAATAATAATAATAATAATAGATAGTGGAAAAAATTATGTCAAAAATACAAAAAAAAAAAAAAATGTAGACTCACTCTTACCTAAAACATGATCATTAGTGGAAAAAATTATGTCAAAAATACAAAAAAAGTAGACTCACTCTTACCTAAAACATGACCATTAGTGGAAAAAATTATGTCAAAAGTACAAAAAAAAGTAGACTCACTCTTACCTAAAACATGACCATTAGTGAAAAAAATTATGTCAAAAGTACAAAAAAAGTAGACTCACTCTTACCTAAAACATGACCATTAGTGGAAAAAATTATGTCAAAAATACAAAAAAAAAAAAGTAGACTCACTCTTACCTAAAACATGATAGACATCTTACCTACTCCTAATAATAATAATAATAATAAATAGAATGTCTAGACAAGATTGAGAGTGCTTTGGGGAAGCCAATAGTTACATATGAATGTACTGTTCAAAGATTGAGGGTGTCTTATGTGAGAATACTTGTGGAAGTGGACATCACACAAGAACCGCCAAAGGACATCACCATTAGGGATACAGAAGGGAACAAGATGAAATAAGTGGTGGAATAAGAATGAAAGCCCAAATATTGTGACAAATGTAAAAATTTTGGTCACAAATGTGAAAAGAACAATCAAGTAAAGAGTGCTAAGGTGTGGCAAACCTAAAGTTCAAGCTGACTTGCAAGCAGACCCTAGCACAAAGAATGTGGAGGAAATAGGGGAAAAGGAATACTTTGAAGAGAATTGGACTAAAGTGGTAAGTAGTGGTAAGCATAAAGGACCTGCAATGGCAGCTGATACAACTCAAATCACTTGCACCAATGGCTTTGGACCATTAGGGAGGGATTTTGAAGGATGTCCTTGTGGTGTAGGACAAGGTGTCATGATTGTTTCATGAAATATTACGGGACTAAATAAAGTAGGGAAGACTAGAGAGATTAGTTCCTGGTTCAAGAGTCTTAACCCTACAATTATTGTTCTACTTGAAACTAGAGTGAAGTGCAATAAGGCTAAAGCTATCAGAGAGAAAATGAATCTGAAGACCCAATACTATGACAACTATGAGAAATTAATAGTTGATAGCCCTATTTACTCCAAAATTAATAGAAATTTAGGGAATATTGACTGGTTGCAGAAGAACATTGACTCAACTCTAACTGTTATGGTTCCCAACGTGTCAGACCATGCCATGTTATGCTTGCAAGGAGATATTCAGAACACTCATAATAGGTACCACTTCAAGTACAGAAATTTCCTAGCCAAGCTTGATAATTTCCATTCTGCTGTTGAGAGAAATTGGAAGGAGGTGATGCATGGAAGTCATATGTTTGTGTTGTGGATGAAGCTCAAAATGCTTAAACCTGTCATGAAACAGATTAACATTCCTCTCAATGGTCTAAAGCATAATGTTGACAAGGCCATAAAGGAGTTACAGAATGCACAAAAAGACTTATGCAGGGATCGAATGAATAAGGAGAAGATTGAGAAAGTGAAAAACTAGACTGAACAGGTGACTTACTGGAATGAGATGGAGGAGTATGACCTAAGACAAAAAGCTAAGCTTGATTGACTGCCTCTAGGGGATGGGAATAATGGGTATTTTCATGCTTCCATAAAAGTTAGGCACAATCTGAAGAGTATTAGGACCCTGCAGAGGGAAGATGGTACTGTTGTGTGCACCCAAGAGAAGATAGAGCAGGAGACTTTGAAGTTCTATAGGGCATTTATGGGGGAGGCTGAGGAAAGACTTGAGGGTGTGGATATTCATGCCTTGAGAAATGGTACTCATCTGAACCAGGCCCAAAGAGAATTTCTTATTTCTCCTGTCGCTGATATGGAAATTTCTAAAACTCTAGGACGTAGATGTGAACAAAACTCCTGGTATAGATGGTTTTGGATCTGGATTTTTTAAGGAGGCTTGGAGTATTGTTGGTAAGGATGTGAAAGAGGCAGTTCAAGACTTTTTCATTCATGATATGCTGTATAAAGGTGTTAACTTTACTGTGGTTTCCCTTATCCCTAAGCATATTGAGGCTAAAGCTATCAAAGACTATCGCCCAATCTCTTGATGCACCACAATTTACAAGTTGATATCTAAAATCCTCACTAGTAGACTTGGAAAAGTGATTGGCTGCATTGTAGATAAAAACCAAGTTGCCTTTATCCCAGGGCAGCACCTGCGCATGATCATGTGTTAATGGCTTTTGAATTAATCAGGGGATATGAGAGGAAGCATGGTACTCCAAAATGTATGATGCAGGTTGATCTCCACAAGGCATACAATATGGTAGATTGGAATACTCTTGAGCAAATTCTTAAGGAGTTTGGCTTCCCTAACAAATTCATTGCTTGGGTTATGCTTAGAGTGAGGAGTGTGGCCTACAGATTTAATGTGAATGGCAGGTATACAAGCCTGATGACAACTACAAGAGGCATTAGACAGGAAGATCCTGTATCTCCTCTGCTTTTTTTCTTAGCAGCAAGTGCAGAGTGTGATAAAGCAAGAGGCCACTTTTAAAATGAAGTGTGTATACTTGGTTCTGCAGAATCACATGACAACAAGGTACCTTGAAGGAAGCTGTTCTACAACAACTTGGCTCGACCTAGAGCCCAATTTATGCTATGGCTTGCTTGCAATGATAGATTGGGAACAAAAGACAGGATGTTTAGATTTGGTATGCTGGATGATGACAAGTGCTTGTTCTGACATCATGTTGAAACTTGCAAGCATTTATTTTTTGGTTGCCAAGAATTGAAGGAAATCTTGCTGAAAGTTCTCCTGTGGCTGCAAGTGAGGCAGAACCCCGAGTGAATGGCATGAGGAGTTGAATTGTTTGATCCAAAAATCCAAAGGCTAAGGGTGGAGGGCTAGGTTGCTAAAGAGTGCTATTGCAGAAACCATTTAATCCATTTGGAAGTATATAAATGATATAATTTTTGGAAAAGGTTGTAAATAATAGGAATATAGATGAGTTGATTATTGATGCTATTGTCTATAGGAGCTGGACTAATAGGAACCTTAGGAAGCATGTAGCTGCTCTAATGCTTTAGGTTCCTTTGGTATGTTTTTCATTTGATTCTCTTGTGGATTGTTGGTTTTGTGAGGCTAGATTGTGAGAGGAACCTTAGGAAGCATGTAGCTGCTCTAATGCTTTAGGTTCCTTTGGTATGTTTTTCATTTGATTCTCTTGTGGATTGTTAGTTTTGTGAGGCTAGATTGTGAGAGATCGTCTTGTACATACTTAATAATAATAATAATAATAATAATAATAATAATAATAATAATAATAATAATAATAATAATAATAATAATAATAATAATAATAATAATAATAATAATAATAATAATAATAATAATAATAATAATAATAAATAAAATTATAGAAACCATTGTCTATAAAGGTTGGAGAAATACTAAGATTAGAAAACACATTGTTAAGATGATGATGCATTAGTACTTTTGGTTGGTTTGTCTGGTGTTTTGAGACCGGGGAAATACTAAGATTAGAAAACACATAGTTAAGATGATTATGCATTAGTACTTTTGGTTGGTTTGTCTGTTTGGTATTTTGAGGCTGGATCGTTTGTGATCGCATGTGTAATTAGTGTTTTTGAATTAATCAAATCTTTATTGATTAAAAATAATAATAATAATAATATTAATAATACAATAGAATAAAGTAAAGATGGTGCTTTTGGCAAATTTGTTCTTAAAAGCTCTTATCAATAAAGTAAAGATGTGTACCATTTTTTTCATCTACAACCACCTTTTTCCTCATCTCTAACTATTTTTACACATTGAAGCATGTCTTCAACAATGGTCATGGCGTTTTTTTTCTTCAAGAGCAACAAGATAGTGGGATGAAAAAAAGATATAGGGACGAAAAAGATACAAGGATAGAAAAACAAAATAGATGGATGATAGAGATAGATAGGCAGAAAAAGATATAGAGACGGAAAAAAAATCGTCAAATTACAGAGACAAATTGACTATTTAAGCATAATTGGATACATAAGCTTAATTGCATTATATTTGAATTGCATTATATTTGAAGTGTTTTGTCTTTAAATTGTGTATTATAGCAAAGTTGTAGAATTATATTCAACACAAATCAAAGATTTATAATGTTCAAATAGAACAGAAAACTAATCAAGTATTGTTAAAGCACTACATGAAAGTACCATTCCAAATATGAATGAACAAGTACAAAAGTAAAAATCACAAACTACAATAGAAATGGAAAAACTAACTTGTGTCCAACTACCTTCATTGCTAATATATTAGTTCTTTTCATGATCATATAAAGGAGATTGAAGATGGAGGTTGTGTTAGTGTGTGGGACACTTTTAGTGAGGAGAGAGAGAGAGAATAAGATTTTATTATTGAATTGAATTGTACAAACTGAATTACAAACTATGTCTATTTATATACAACTAACTTGTACGTTAAGTTGGCTAACAAACCCTAATTAGGTTTGAGCTTGGATTAATCAACTTGGATTATATCTTATATCTCAACATACTCTTATAACCCAAGTTGTCGAATCTACGCTAGTCATAGTCGATATAAACTATTCCTAATTTCTTTCTCAAATTCAAGAATTTATCGATCTTCAATCCTTTGGTGAAAATGTCAGCCAACTGTGCTTCACTTGAGAAATGCCTTACTTCAACTTCACCTTGATTTACCTTTTTCCTTAGGAAGTGAAATCTAGCTTCGATATGTTTACTCATTCTATGCAAAACTAGATTCTTTTCAAGATTAATGGTTGACTTGTTATCAATCTGCAACACTAGAGGTTTCTTCACTTCGACCTCGATCTTTTCTAACACATATCTGATCCAAATTGCTTGACATGCAATATATGATCCTTCTATATATTCAGCCTCACACAATGACAATGCCACCACACATTGCTTTCCCAAGCACCATGAGATTGGGGCAAAAAATACTTGAAAGAAATAACCAATTGTGTTTCTTAGATCTTCCTTATCTCCACACCAATCATCATAAAAAAACAAGTAAGAATAGCTTTTTTGCTTTCAGAATCTCATCGAAATAGAATTCCACAGTTTATTGATCATTTTAAGTATATCAAGGTTCTTCTTGCAGCCTTCATGTGGAAGATCCTTGGTTCACTCATGTATATGCGTATTAATCCAACTGTGAAACCTATATCATGTTGAATGTTGAACATATACCTCAAAGATTCCACAATTTGTTTGAACAAAGTAGCATCGACTTTGTCTTCCTCTCCATGCTTCTCGATCTTTAAATTTGGTTCGACAGATAAAGATGCAGGAGTCGAATCATCCATTTTGAATCTCTTGAGTATCTCTTTGACATAATTCATTTGATGTAGCATCATACCTTGTTTCAACATTTGAAATTCCATGCCTAGGAAATAAGACAATTTCCCATATTTGACATTTCAAATTCCCTAATCATCAGCTCTTTGAACTTCGAAAAGTTCTCTAAGCTATTTCCAGTTACCAGTAAGTCATCAACATATAAGCAGATGATTGTTATATCTCGTGCTACAACCTAAACATAGACACCATACTTAAACTCTCATTTTACAAATCCCAATTCAACTAAGTATGAGTCAATCTTCTTTTTCCATGCCCTAGGTGCCTGCTTGAGGCCATAGAGCGCTTTATGTAACTTATACACCTTACTCACTTCCTTATGAATCATAAACCCTGGAAGTTGTGTGACATAGACTTATTCATCTAAAGGACTATTCGAAAATGTTGATTTCACATCTAAATGAGATGTCGACCAACCTTGCTTACATGTCAAGGCTACCACTTGTCGAACAGTCTCTAATCTTGCTACTGGAGAAAATACTTCAGACTAGTCGAGTCCTGCTCTCTGAATAAATCCTCGAGCTACCAATCTTGCCTTATGTCTTGCCATCGAAGCATCAATATTGTGTTTCAAGTAGAACACTCACTTCACTTTGATAGCTTTTGTGTGTGCTGGAAATTCGACTAACTCCTATGTGTTGCTTATTTCAATTGATTGTAACTCTTCGACCATAGCTGACTTCCATTGTTTATTCTTTAAAACCTCGCTATATTTGATTGGTTAAACACCTGCAAGTAAAGCAAAATGAACTAATTCTCCTTCAGGTGTTACTTCATAATCACCAATCACTTTATAGTCTTGAAGTCTTGTTATACGAACTCTAGTTATTTGAGGTCTTTGGCTTGTGCTATCCACACCCTCTCCGACTTCAACTGCGTCGAGAATGTCAACAACTGCTTCGAATTCGACTGGAATACCAACAATTTCTTTGACTTTGACTTTGACTTTAACTTTGACTTTAACTTTGACTTTATCAATTTCTTCGTTGAAACCATAGCTCATCAATGGCTTGTTAATTACAACATTAGAAATTTAATCCCAGGAAGAATTTTCATCAATCACAATGTCTCGACTTATCACAATTTTCTCATTGATTGGATTGAATAACATGTATACATCAATTTTACAATATCCTACCATAATTATAGGTTTACTCTTGTCATCAAGCTTCCTTCTTCTTGCATCAAGAACATGCTTGTAACACATAGAGCCAAACACCTTCAGATGACTCACTGATGGTCGTTTTCCACTCCACACTTCTTCAGGAACCTTGCTCTTCAATTTCTTGGTAGAGAACTTGTTCAGAATATAAACTGCAGTCTAAACAACTTCACTCCATAAGGATTTTGGAAAATTCTTCAACTTCAGCATGCATCTCGCCATATCCAATGTGGTTATGTTTCTTCTTTCTGCAGTTCCATTATATTGAGGCGTTTAAGGGGAAGTTACCTCATGATCGGCAGCATGTTCTGCACATAAATATTCAAACATCTTGGATGTGTATTTGCCACCTCCATGTGTCCGTAGAGCTTTAATCTTCTTCTGATTCTGGTTTTTGACAAGTATCTTAAATCTCTTAAAGATTTTAAATACTTTGTCCTTTTGCTTGATCACATAGATCCATAGCTTTCAACTATACCCTTCGACAAATGAAACAAAATACATGTTTCCATTGATGGTTTGTTCTTCAAACGGGCCTCATACATATGAGTGTACAACTTTGAGTATGCAGGAGGATCTCATTGGCATGGTTGAAGCGAAAAAAAATTTGGATTGCTTTCTGACTAAACAACCTTCATAGAGTTTGTCGGGTATCTCAAGACTTGGTATGCAAATTACCATATCTTGAGTAATCAGTTGATTGAGTGATCGAAAGTTCAAGTGACTAAACCTCAAATGCCACAGCCAATTATCCTTGCGGTCGACAACTGTTTTCAAGCATTGTACCTCTGTCAAATTGATCATAGTCTTAAACGTCATATTCTTCGACAACGAAGATTTTAAGACCAAATTGTTTTGGGTGTTAAACAATTCTAAAAATCCATCTTTCATGATGACTGAGAAACCTTTTTTGACCAGTGTCTAACACTCTGTAGATTGCACTTCATGCTAGGTACATAAATTACATCTTTGATAAAGGCTTTAGCTTCATTTCTCCTTTGATAACAATGTCGCATGTACCTTGTGCTTGTAACGAGCTATTATCAACAAGTTTGACCTTGCTATTCTTCGACTCGTCAAAATCTCTAGCTACTCCTTTCGACCAGTCATGTGATTTGAGCAGCCAGAGTTGAGGAACCAGATCTTGATTCGACATGGTTAACAACAACTACAACCATAAACACCATATCATCTGAATCTTGACGTGAAAGGTTCGATCCTTTGTCCTTGCCTTTTATTGATCCTTTGTCTTTCCTGTACCAACAATGCTTGGCCAAGTGACCCCATTTTTCATAGTTATAACAATGCACACCTTTTTTTCTCTTCTTTGTCTTTCTGATAGGAATTTCCTTCTCCTCTTGTCAAGGATCCAGAAGCCCTATCATCAACCTTATTCTTGTGGGGATTCAACCAAGACTTATTTCCTTGAGTCTTATCTAATTTACCTTTGAATTTGTTGGAACCACCATTCTTTTTCCATGAATGATCCTACAGTGCTTGTATCAAATCATGAACTCCTTTCCTTTTCCTTTTGACAATCCTAATCTCACACGCTTCCAACGAACCAACCAAATCTTCAGTTTCAGGGTTTCAATTTTGTTGGATTCTTGAATAGCTATGATAACATGATCAGAGTGAGAGGTTGATGTATGCATTACCTTCTCAACTATCATCTTATCAGTTAGGGTTTCACCATAATTCTTCATGAGATGGATGAGTTTCTTCACCTTTGACACATAGCCTGCAATCTTTTCGTCTTCTCCCATCGACAACAATTCATATTATCGTCACAAGGTTTGCAACTTGGCAAAATTGACTTTCTCAGAAAAGATGGAGGTTTAAGATAGTGAATGGAGATGAAGAAAAAAAAATGAAGGTTGAAAATAAAAAAATGGAGGTTAAAAGTTGGAGATGAAAAAAAATGGAGGTTGAAAATTAAAAAATGGAGGTTGAAGGTTACAGATGAAAAATAAATAGAGGTTAGAGGTTCAAGATGAGAAAAAATGGAAGTTAGAGGTTGGAGACGGAAAGAAAAATAAAAGTTGAAGGTTGGAGATTGATTAAGAAAGAAGAAGATAAATTTGTACAATTAATGTTACATCACAAATGTTTGCCTCATTGCTTTTTTTTAACAGAAGGTTGACACCAGGGACGAAAACCAAATAGCTTTTAATATTTAAGTATTTTCATAAAACAAAGATACATGGACGAAAAACAAAAAACTCGCCAACTTACAGAGACAAATTTACTATTTAAGCCCTAAAATTATTTCCAAAATTGTCTTTCCTAAAATTTTAAAATTTTCAATTCTTAATTTTGTATATTAAATACATTTTAATTTTTAAGGTCGCTTTTTTTATGCTAACAAAGTTTTAATGATTTTAAAAAAAATAAAGAAATAAAATCTTTTAATGTTTCTAAAATCTCGAGTTTTTGGTTTTCTATGTTAAAAAGAGGAAACATGAGTTCTTAATGCAATTAAAATGGATTGAAAAAATGACACTCCTGATCAAATAGTTGTTGTTTTCATGAGGTACTACTCTCAAAATAATAACTAAGCCTTATCCCATTAGGTGAAGTCGGTTACATGGATCAACTTTCGTCATAATGCTCTATTAAAGACCATGCTTCTATCCAAATTATTAATTTCGAGATCTTTCTTAATGACTTCTCTTATAGTCTTTCTGGGTTTTTCTCTTCTTCGAATTGTTTGCCTTCTCCCCATCTGATATATTTTCCTTATTATGCCCAAATCCACTAAGTCTATTTCCACCATCTTCTATACTATAGGAGCTACCCCAACACTCTCTATGACAATTTTATTTTTAATTTTATCATGTCAAATCTTACCACACATTCACCGCAACATCCTCATCTCTTCTACACTTACTTTATTCTCATATTGATTCTTAACCGCCCAATATTTTTCCCCTATAAAATTGTGGGTCTTACCGTAGTCTGATAAAACTTTTTCTTCAGCATGAGTGGTACTTTTGCATCACATAAAATATCTGATGTCTTTCTCCATTTCAACCATCCATCTTGAATTCGATGTTTACATCCCCTTCTTTTTCTCCATCATTTTACACTATAGAACCAAGATATTTAAACCTTATAACTTGAAGGATAATATGGTCTCTAACTTTCACCTCTATGTTAGAAACACTTATTTTTTGTTGAATTTACATTCCATATACTCCGTCTTATTTCTACTTAGGCAAAAAAACATGTGTTTCTAAATCTTGTCTCCAAGTTTTCAACCTCTCATTTAAATCCTCCTTCGACCCTTCAAGAATGACTATATCATCAGCAAAGAGCATGCATCTCGGTGCTAGCTCTTGAATGTGTTATGTGAGTACATACAAAATTAAAGTAAAATCACTACTATAAAATATAACTTTGGTAACACCGTATTACTACGACCGTTTAAACAACCGTAATAATAACTCATTTTCACGCGCCTGAATTTTTTATTATTTTATTAAAAGACATTTCATCATGATCCATAAAAACAACATTTGTGATAGATTATAGGTTACATCCTTTGATTCCTAATACCAATAATTTTTTTTTCATTACAAAAATGGTTTTTCCTTATACTCTTATAAATATATTAAAATTAAAATACTTATTACCACAATTATTCCAAAAAACCGTTGTGAATAATACTTACATTTTATTATGATTTTTGTTAGCAGTTGCGGTGATAAGTTATATATATATATATATATATATATATATATATATATATATATATATATATATATATATATATATATATATATATATATATATATATATATATATATATATATATATATATATATATATATATATATAAAAGAAAAGTTATAAAGTTTCAGCATAGAATAGTCGTCACTCTCAAAACAAAACTCTAACATCTCTCTTCCACATGCAGTAAACTAGTTCTCATAAGCTTCTTCATACTAAAAGGTGATCAAGTTCTTACACTTTATCTTTCTTCTTCATAAGCTTTCTTCCATTTTTCTATGTATAGGTTCTTCCATTTTCTTTGTTTTTCATACACTTTCCTCTTTATCATTCCATTTGGTATTACAACGTTGGTTTCCTAAGTAGGATTCATGCCACTCATAGAGGCGATCAAAATGCTAGATTCCTAAGAAGGATCTCTACCGTCCATAAAGGCGATAAAAACGTTGGATTCCTATGGGATCCTTAGCGTCCTTAGAGGCGATCAAAACATTTAATCCATATGGGATCAATGCAGCCCATATAGGCGATCAGAATGTTAGACTCCTAAGTGGGATCCATGTTACCCATAAAAGCGATCAAAACACTAGATTTTTATGGGATCTTTGCCACCTGTTGTACCCCAAAATTTGCCCTCCCATATTCTTCAAGAAATTGCCAGATCAAGTCTCAAGATTCCCCAAGGGTTGCACAATGCAAAGGTCTCCTATACAGTCAAGATTAGGGTTTGTGTGCTGATCAAGAAAATGAAGTTTCCAAAGGTCCAACCAAGTCTCACATGCCTACAAATATGGTCAAGCATCCTCATATCAAGTTTCAAGGCATTCAGCACAAAATTGCACAGTCAAAACCCTAAATTGCACTACAGTCAACTATAGGGGTAAAATGGTCATTTGACAGTCAGAAGTTCAAATTTTTGGTCAACATATCATTTTGAAGCCACAAACATCATTTGATCAATGCTTGATCATGATTCTCAAAATTTGGCTCAGAAATCATCAAGATGCAAAAGTTTCCTTATTTGGACAGTTGAAAAAGTCAACTGAAATTGACCAGGGCATAACTTTCACATGGATTATCATAAAAATTCCATCCAAAGCTCATTTTGAAGAGAAAGACATTTCCTACAACTCATCTTCATACTTCAAGTCCAAGAAATGCTCTCACAAAAAGTTATCAATTTCAACATTATAGGTCATTTTCAAAAGTCAACAAAAAGGGACTTTAAGTCAAAGGCCATAACTTGAGATTGGTAAAACAAAATGACATGGGACCAAAGGTATTGGTTAGAGGACTCAAAGACCTTTCCAAAATGTCCAAGAACATGAGAAAAGCTTAAAAATTGAGCAAGTTATGCCTTGTGGAAGTTGGGAAATTTTTGGATATTTTGAAAAGTCAACATTGGTTCAAATGACCTAAAAATGCTAATGGGCCCATTTTTCTTCCATAATTCATCATCCATGACATATGCACGACCACTTGGCCCAAAGGGAAGTATTTTCTCATTTTTTATTTATTTATTTGAATTTTTATTTATATTAATTCATTTAAATCATTTAAATATATGAAAAATACTTAATTTAACCTAACAAATCTTTTTGCACATGTTTTAGACTCAATATTTCGTGCCTAGCTAAATAAGGAAATAATTGGACTGATTGATCATGATTGAGAACAAAGAACACATGGAAAAGATATGAAAAGATCCTTAGAAAATCAAATTTCCAAATCAATGAATGCAATGGATTTGATTGAGTTTTTTTGACCTAATGCACTCACTACATATGCTAGAACACAACCCTAATGCAAACAGACACAAAGCTGCGCAAAAGAGCACAAAGAAAACTTGGAATTTTTGTCTAAAAAGTCAATTCTGAAATCATCTTTAGAGGCGGATTCAAAGCACAATTCTCATTCCATTAGCTTCCTCAAGGTCCCCTGAACACATTCCAATCAAGAACAGCCATCCCAACGCAAGGAATTGGTATACAGAACCTGGAATACCTTGTGAAAAATTTGTGATCGTGTTTTAAAATTTATGCATCTTCATGACATATTATTCATTGATTCATATTCCTGATGAAGTTCTGAAGCTAACCAATATAGTTAATTGCTTTTTCATGTGCTACACGCGATTTCACCATGTTTGATATTTAGGGTTTGCAGGATGTTAAATTAGGGCTTTTGCGATAAGGCAAAATTAGAGGCTGAGACCAAGACCATTGGGTTCAACGCATGTGGACGAAGAAGAAGCACCCATCGCGCCTAATTTATGAACACCATAGGCCTAATCGCTATTTTCCCAAAAGCCACCTAACAAAACGCGTATAAAACCGTGGCCAATGAGTTCTTGTTTCAGAAAAATAAAAACACACGAAGAAGAAGGAGTCGTGGCAAGAGGTGATAGGCCGGTTTGAAATTCGCGCGCAGGATCCACTAACGCCTTTGTTTTTCTTTTTATTATTTATTCGTTATAATATGTTAACATGCGTTGTTTGGTTCAGTTGGCAAGCGAGGAGTGTATTAACGTCCAAGACCTGGGTTCGAGCCCCAGGTCTGTATAATTTCCCATATTATTTTGCTATATATGTTCACATGCAGTTTCAAAGGTGGAGCGCACCATACATCCTCCAGATCAAACCGCCCACGTGCTTAGTGGAATCAAACCAAAGGTTGAGATTGGGAGAGCACCATAAACCCTGGTCAAAGTGCTAACACGCTACTCAAAAAAGTCAAATGGACCCAGGTTTTTGGGCCAGGATTCTTGGATCTATACCTCCATATTGGGGCCTGAACCCCCCTGGTTTGCAATTCTCAACATTTTTCTTATATTTTATTTTCAATTACTATTTTATTTTATTTATTGTTTTGATTTAATTAATTATTTTTTTTACAAAATACAAAAACATCATAAAAAACAGAAAAGACAAAAAATATAATAAATATTTTATTTTAATTTTTCTTGTAAATAAATTTGCATATAATTAAATTTAGTTTTTTTTTAATTAGGTTAATTTTAATACTTTTAATAAAAAAATCTAAAAAGAAGTAGAATTAGGTTTAATTAATGTTTTTATCCCTTTTCAATTTTTCTTTCTTATAATAATATTTATTTATTTTATTTATTTTCATAATTAAAATTGTATATAAAAATTAGGTTTAATTTAGGTTAAATTCTAATATTTTCTTAATAAATTAAAATAAAGTAGAATTAGGGTTAGTAGTTAATTTTAATTAATTCTTTCTTTTTTTTCTTTTAAATCCTAAAATATTAAAAATACCAAAAAAAAAACAAAAACAATTTCTTTTCTTAATTAATTAATTCATGTAATTTTAATTTTTGCAAAAGGGTCCAACGCCCTCGTTCCGATTTAATTTCGCATATTTATTTTATTTTGCTTAAATAATTATGTACCTCTCCCGAAGCCTTGTAATTACTTCTCGCACTTTTAATTCTTTTACTTTCTTTATTTTCCGTCAAATCGGGTCCTGATTAATTTTGGCGATGTGGACCCGCGCCATTTGTAATAGCTTTAGATTTACTTTCCCACAAACTTTTAACTATTAAACAAAGCATGCAAGAATGAATGGCCTTAAATAAAATCAAGCGTAGAACACCAAAAAAACATGACAAGACAAATATCTGAAAACGACACACAAATCACACACCACCCCTAGGGTACGCCTCACTGTTGCCTTGCCTCGAAAGGTGATCGTCGAGTAGAGGATGTCTTAGTAAGTCCTCATGATCCGGGAACCTGGCATGAGGGTAGCTTCTAAGGTGTCTTCCCATTGCTCTGGTGATCACCATGTCCCGAACCTCGAATTGACCCGAACACCTCCAACGGTGGTGCTACCTACCTCTCAATGGTGGGATGGCACTACTTTAAAGGACATTTACACAGACGAATTCCTTAGGGTAGGTAGACGACTCTAGATACTTGCTCTGAATTTCAAAACAAAACAAAATACTTTTCACACCAACACATTTTCAAAAAGCTTTCGAAAGCAATTTTTCAAACACTCTTGAGGACTGATACAAGAGTCGAACTGGAATTTTCAAAGAAACTTTTTAAAAACCCACAGTTGAAAAGCAAACAAACCATTTTTGAAAACACAAATGAGCAAGTATCTAAGAGCCCATGGATAACCATGGATAGAAAGGGTGCTAACACCTTCCCTTTCTATAACCTACCTCCCGAACCGAGAGCAATCTCTATAAGGAATTTTTCTGTGCTTTTGTCCTTTCCAATTGGAGAAAATAAAAGACGGTGGCGACTCTTGCTTACCGCGACATTTCACAAACCAGCGTTAAACAGTCAGTTCCAGATCCACCGATCACAGAACTGGCGACTCTGCTGGGGAAGTATTATAAAGTGAGGTGTACCTTAGGGCTAGTTCATAACTATGTTTTCAATTGTTTTCCTTGTGTGCTTTAAATTGTGGGTTGCTTGGGAGTTCTATAGATCCTAACCCGGATCTGGGGGATACCTTCTTAGAAAGTAGCAACAAGGCTGTGAGGGAACTGTGCGGGGTATACCGACATGGTTGAAACAGTCTGCTACGTTGATGTGGCACTTTGGTGTGTACCGGTAACCCTTGAGTTCAGTCAAGGAGAGTACGGGGCCTCTGCGTGGTGTCGTGAAGCATCAACATACCTTAGGAACCTTAATTGAACTATCTTGGCCTCTTTAGGGTAGTGAGATAACTGACTTTGGTGCAGTCCGAGGTTGGTTGATACTCGATACTACACTCAATTGAGGATTGCTTTCCTGGAATATTTCGGTCGCCAGTTCAGTGGCTAAATCGAAACGATGAACAATGAAAGCAATCCCGTGATATTGGGAACCTTAGAACCCAGTTACTTTGATTAGGACAGGTTGAACCCACCAACTTCAAGAGGGTACTACCCAGACCCCATGTTGGCCTTAAACCTTAAGGGCTTGTCTTGTGTGCCTTGTGTGCCTTACATGTTTGTCTTTGTAAATATCTGTGGTGTATTTAATCATAGCATCATGACATCATCCAGCATCATATGCATTGACTAACCATTTCAGGGGTTCGAATTTTCATCTTTGTTCTTGTTTTATAGGACATGGAAACTGTTCGTAGAAAGACAATCCAAATCAGTCTTGTAAGGATCCCTCCTCAGCTTAAGGAGCTTATATCCAGGATTCCCGAGAACTCTTCATTCAGTGAAAGACATGGAAGCCTCATCAGCTTGGTCAACACCAACATTGAGGAAGATATGATAAAGGTCCTGTTCCAATTCTTTGACCCTCTGCATCATTGTTTCACCTTCTTGGATTATCAGTTGGTACCTACATTGGAGGAGTTCTCCCGGCTCCTGAAGATCCCTATCCTTGATCAGTTACCCTTCAACGGTACAGAAAAGGAACCTAAGCTTGAAAAGATTGCTAAAGCCTTGCACCTACAGTCATCTGACCTCAAGGGACATTAGGAAGTTAGAAGTGGTATCAAAGGGTTCTTAGCCAGGTTTCTGTTTGAAAAGGCCCATGAATGTTGGAACTCCCTTGACTTGCAAGCTTTTGAAGAGGTTGTGGCCCTCCTTGTTTATGGTTTGGTGTTGTTTCCTAACCCAGATCAGCTTATTGATATCAGTGCTGTCCAGATCTTTATGTCCAGGAATCCTATACCTACGTTGCTAGGGGACCTCCTTCACTCATGTTACACTCGAACCATGAGAAAAAGAGGTGTCCTTATGTGTTGCACTCCTCTCCTGGGAAGGTGGTTTATTTCGCACCTTCCACAATCAGTCCTGAAGAATGAGCGGGGTTTGAGATGGTCACAACGGTTGATGACTCTTACGCATGCAGATATACATTGGTGCCCTAGGTCCAGAGAAGATGTCACTATCATTGATCGTTGCGGGGAGTACCCTAATGTTCCTTTACTTGGAATCAGAGGAGGTATTACTTATAGCCCATGCCTGGCTTGGAGACAGTTTGGTTATGCTCGGAGGGATGGTCCTCATGACATGTTAATTCCTGACGTAGTTTTTGACTTCGACAACGATACTCAAGGACTTCGCCAGAGATTTATCAGAGCCTGGAGGAGGCCAAGTAGGATAGACAACAAGACACTGGGGCACAGGAACTCCATCCCTTTGGAGCCTTATCTCAAGTGGGTACGCACCCGCTCCCAGAAGTTAGTGATGCCTTATCCCCATATGCTCCCAGTAATCAAAGAACCAGTCCTGGAAGGGGAAGTGCCCTACACTATTCAGCACCCTGATATGCCCACATCCTGGGAAGAGATGCAGAAGAGCTGGATCCAGCTTAAGGAGGAAAGGAATTCTCTTGAGACTAGTCTACATGCCAGTGAAAAGAAGGTCTTGGAGCTCACCCGCCTGTTGCATGAGGAGAGGAATCTCAACACTTACATAGCTCCAAAGAGGATGCGCAGCATATTTTGGGATTGATTTGATTTTTGTACTTTGGCCCATGAGGCTTTGATGTATTAAACAATGATTTCTTTAATGATAACGTGTGTTCCTTTTTGTCTACAACAAAGTTGAATTTTCGAACCCTTGAATGCATTGCATAAACACATCTCATACATCATGTGCATAGCAGGTTTTTCCTCTTTTCAGGTTGCTTATAGTTCTTCGCTGTTTATTTCAGCATCATGAATCCCGAATCTGCATCAACTGAGACATCAATCAAGGCTCTTCAGGTGCAGAATGCACAATTCCAGGAATTAATCAAGGGATTGGCCCAGGGCCAAGAAGAACTGAAGGCTATGCTCCTGAAGAAAGAGAAGAAGAAGAAGAGAAGAACTGTTCTGTTCAACTCGGGCCGAAGGTTTAACAATAGTCTACAACAGGAAGAGGCTGGTTCTTCTGTTGATAAGAATTCTCCTCAGGCAGAAGCAAGGGTTCCTAGTCCGGTAGTCTCCGACAACGAGACAGATTTTAATGAAGAGCAGTACCCTCCTGCAGACGACAGATATAAGCAACTGGAGGACAGATTGAAGGCTATGGAGGTTCAGCAGGTACCTGGGCTGGATTTCGGAGATCTGGGTTTGTCAACTGGTGTGATCATCCCTCACAAGTTCAAAGCACCATCCTTCTCTAAGTATGACGGGGCGTCTTGTCCCAAGCTGCATTTGAGGTCCTATGTTTGGAAAATCCAACCGTACTCTGCGGATAAGAATTTATGGATCCACTTCTTCCAGGAGAGTCTTTCAGGGACTCATCTCGAATGGTTCTATCAGCTGGATGGGACCAAGGTTCGTAACTGGGAGGAGTTGGCTACTGCTTTCTACAAGCAGTATCAATATAATGCCGACCTTGCCCCCACACATACCCAACTCCAGGGTATGTCGTTAGGTGCAAGCGAAGGTTTTAAGGAGTACGCTCAGAAGTGGAGAGACCTGGCTGGCAGGGTGCAGCCACCATTGACTGATCGGGAGCTGGTAGACATGTTCTTGGGGACCCTATCTGGGCCATTTTTCAACCATCTCATTGGGAATTCTTCTGCTGGGTTCACTGATTTGATTCTAACTGGACAGAGAATTGAAGCTGGGTTAAAGTCGGGGAAGATTGCGAAGGGTGCATCGTCTAGTTCGGAAAAGAAACCATTCAAGAAGGAGTCTAGTGCCGTGTATGGTTCCCGGAAATCAGAGAGACCTGAGCGCCGCCAATCTGTCAGTGCGGTAATGATTGCTAAGCCTGCTGCCGCTCCTCGGCCAACCAATCCTCAAAGGGCTGAAAGACCCCGGAGGGAGTTCACTCGCTTAAGTATGACCTTGTCGCAGATCCTGCCACAGTTGCTATCCACCAATTTGGTGACTGTCAGGGAGGCTCCAAAGTTCCCAAATACTGCATCTCCTAAGTACAACCCGAATGCTCGTTGTGCTTATCATTCAGATAGCCCGGGGCACGCCACTGATGACTGCTGGGCGTTAAAGAACAAGCTGCAGGACTTTATCGACGCTAAGGAGGTACAGTTTGAGGCATCTGAGAAGCCTAATGTAGTGACAGCTCCCCTGCCTGCTCATGGAGTGAATGCTATTAGGGACGAAGACGAAGTGGACGATGCTGAGTTTGATAGCTGGATCTACCCGGCAACCGACGGCGGATCTAACAATTGGAGTGCAAAGGACAACTTATCTGTTTCTCTTGTTACTAAGTAATGAATTCCTATGTTTTTGGTATCTGTAATAAACAATAATAAACTCTTTGGCCCGGTGTCTTACCCGAGGCACCGTGGTTTCATTTGTGAGGGCATATAAATTGTCATTTCATATATCATAAATGAAAATCTTGGACGTTTTTTCGCATTGCAAATATTGTGCTCCTTTTCTATCTTTCTTTCCTTTTTCATATATTTCTAAAACAACTGTATTTACACACACACACTCACTCATACAGGTTTCAATCCACTCTGGATCTTACTGATAATAACTCTGCTACTGCCAATTATGACTTCGAAAATCCGATCAACTTAGCCGAAGACGAAGGTGAAGATAATTGCGAAGTGCCTGGCGAGCTTGCAAGACTGTTGCTTCAGGAAGAGAGGGCAATTCAACCCCATGAAGAGCCAGTGGAAACAATAAACTTGGGTACCGAGGCAGATAGGAAAGAGGTAAAGATTGGTGCCAACCTAGAGCTCAGCGTGAAGCAACGGTTGACTCAGATGCTGCATGATTATATGGAGATCTTTGCCTGGTCCTACGAAGACATGCCCGGGTTGGATACCGATATTGTGGTCCATCACTTGCCAACTAGGGAAGACTTCCCTCCAGTTAAGCAAAAGGTCCGTCGGATGCGTCCAGAGATGTCTGAGAAGATCAAAGCCGAGGTCATGAAACAGTTTGATGCTGGGTTCCTTGCAGTGACTTCTTACCCTCAGTGGGTTGCTAATGTGGTTCCGGTACCAAAGAAAGACGGTAAGGTCAGAATGTGTGTCGACTACAGGGATCTGAACAGGGCCAGCCCCAAGGATGACTTCCCCTTACCTCACATTGATGTCCTTGTTGATAATACAGCTCAGCATAAGGTGTTCTCTTTCATGGATGGTTTCTCAGGTTACAATCAGATCAAGATGGCACCTGAAGACATGGAGAAGACTACCTTTGTTACTCAGTGGGGCACCTTCTGTTACAAGGTCATGCCTTTTGGATTAAAGAACGCTGGGGCAACCTACCAACGTGCCATGGTTGCCTTATTTCATGATATGATCCATCATGAGATAGAAGTGTATGTGGATGACATGATCGCTAGGTCCCAGACTGAGGAAGAGCATCTAGATCATCTGCAGAAACTGTTTGACCGGTTAAAAAAGTACAAGCTGAGATTGAACCCGAACAAGTGCACCTTCGGGGTAAGATCTGGGAAGTTGCTAGGCTTCGTGGTCAGTGACAAGGGCATTCAAGTGGACCCTGCTAAGGTCAAAGCTATTCAAGAGATGCCAGTTCCTAGGACAGAGAAGGAAGTCAGAGGCTTTTTAGGGCGTCTGAATTACATCGCTCGATTCATCTCACATCTGACTGCTACCTGTGAGCCAATCTTCAAGCTGCTGAAGAAAGATCAGGTAGTACGTTGGAACGATGAATGTCAGGCTGCTTTTGACAGAATCAAAGAGTATATCCAAGAACCACCTATCCTTATGCCACCGGTTGAAGGGAGACCTCTGATACTATACCTGACAGTGCTTGATAACTCAATGGGGTGTGTGCTGGGGCAGCATGACGAGTCTGGCCGAAAAGAGCATGCCATTTATTACCTTAGCAAAAAGTTTACCGACTGTGAGACCCGATACTCACTGCTTGAGAAAACTTGCTGTGCTTTGGTATGGGCTGCTCGCCGGCTGAGACAGTATATGCCGACTCACACTACCTTGTTGATCTCAAAGATGGATCCTATAAAGTACATATTCGAAAAGCCTGCTCTGTCTGGGAGAATTGCAAGATGGCAAATGATCTTGACGGAATACGACATTCAGTATGCAACCCAGAAAGCCATCAAGGGAAGTGTATTGGCAGACCATTTGGCACATCAAGCTGTGGATGATTATCAGTCAATGAACTTCGAGTTTCCGGATGAAAGCATCATGATAGTAACTGACTGTGAAGTACCTGGACCGGATGAAGGACCTGAACCAGGATCCCGATGGTCTATGCACTTTGACGGAGCCTCCAACGCTTTGGGAAATGGTATCGGTGCCATTATCATATCTCCACAAGGTACTCATACTCCACTCACTGCCCGGCTATGTTTCAACTGTACCAACAACATGGCGGAGTATGAGGCGTGCATCATGGGTCTCCAAGCTGTGATCGACTTAAGGATCAAGTTTCTGAGTGTCTTCGGAGATTCCGCTCTTGTGATCAATCAAATCAAAGGAGAGTGGGATACGAAACATCCGAACCTAATTCCTTACAAAGAATGTGTGTTGACCTTGATCCCCCACTTCACAGAGATAACCTTTGAACACTTTCCAAGAGAAGAGAATCAGCTGGCGGACGCGTTAGCTACAATGTCTTCTATGTTTAAGGTCAAATGGGATAATGAGGCTCCCCGGATCATCATCTGGAAACTGGACGAACCGGCATACTGTTGTGATCTCGAGACTGAATTGGTGACTGAGAAGCCTTGGTACCATGAGGTGAAGAGATATCTAGAAGCTCAGGAATACCCTGAAGGTGCATCTGTCAATGATAAGAAGTTCCTGAGAAGGTTCGCAGCAAAGTTCTTCCTTAGCAACGGCATCTTGTATAAGCGGAACCATGATTCAACCTTACTGCGTTGTGTGGATAAGACTGAAGCAGAAAGGATCATGGAAGAGCTACATGAAGGGACCTTTGGTACGCATTCCAGTGGACACACTATGGCTAAGAAAATCCTACGGGCAGTATACTACTGGTCCACAATGGAAGCTGACTGCTACCAACATTCCAGGACATGCCATAAGTGCCAGATTTATGCAGACAAGGTGCATGTTCCTCCGGTTCCCCTGAATGTTCTGACTGCGCCTTGGCCGTTTGCAATGTGGGGCATAGACATGATCGGTGAGATAAAACCTACGGCATCTAATGGGCATCGCTTCATCCTAGTAGCGATCGATTACTTCACGAAGTGGGTCGAGGCAGCATCCTATGCTACGGTAACTAAGACTGTTGTGGCACGGTTCATTCGACACAACCTGATCTGTCGGTACGGCGTCCCAGAGAGGATTATTACAGACAACGGTACCAACCTGAATAATAAGATGATCGCTGAGCTCTGCGAACAGTTCAAAATACAGCACCACAATTCTTCTCCTTACAGACCGAAGATGAATGGGGCTGTAGAAGCAGCAAATAAGAACATCAAGAAAATCGTGCAGAAGATGACAGTAACTTATAAAGATTGGCACGAGATGTTACCGTTCGCTCTACATGGGTACCGTACCTCAGCTAGGACGTCAACCGGGGCAACTCCTTTCTCTCTGGTTTATGGCATGGAGGCAGTCTTACCGATCGAAGTGCAAATACCCTCTCTCCGGATAATGAAGGATGCGAATCTGAACGAAGATGATTGGATCCAGACACGACTTGATCAGCTCAACCTCATTGATGAAAAGAGGCTTGCTGCTATCTGTCATGGTCAGACGTATCAGAAACGGATGATCAGGGCATTTAACAAAAAGGTCAGACCACAGGAATATCGAGTTGGAAATCTGGTAATCAAGAGAATCATCCTTCCTCAGAGTGATCCAAGGGGCAAATGGACCCCTACGTACGAAGGGCCATTTGTGGTTAAGCATGTGTTCTCAGGAGGAGCAATGATGTTAACCAATATGGATGGTGACGACCTTCCTCACCCCGCCAATGCAGACATAGTAAAAAAATACTACGCATGAAAAAAGACCCGCTAGGCTGACATGCCTAGGCAAAAAT
The DNA here is from genome assembly GCA_948472305.1 of Vicia faba. Lineage (NCBI taxonomy): Eukaryota > Viridiplantae > Streptophyta > Magnoliopsida > Fabales > Fabaceae > Vicia > Vicia faba. The sequence goes on along the minus strand of OX451736.1, from coordinate 586,857,824 downwards.
TAGGGCTTCCCGTCGAACCAAAAGGGTTCGGGCAAAATGAAGGGATGAAATGAAAAAAAATCTGTACACCCGGCAAGTCGAAAACCTGAAAAGGCGGCTTGGGCAAAAATGGGTATCCCGGTGGACCGAAAACCCGAAAGGGCGGTCCAGGCAAAAATTAGGGATAAAGCGTAATACTATGTCTCATTGATCACTTTGCATCCAGAATCCGGTATCTACATCAAGTTCAGACGGCATCGATCAGTCAGCTTCACCTTCAACCAAGGTCATCAAGTGATGAGACGCTCGGAGCTATAAAGGCAATAGCAGAGTTGAAACCCATTGGGATCATTCATATTTCACACAGCTGTTTTACTTTTCTTTTGTACAAAACTTGTATAAACTCTTTTGTTCGGCGACGTTCTCTTACTAGGACGTCAGCTTCTTGTACACAAAACGCCTATTAACAGGCCATTCAAAATCAATACAAATATATTTTCAGTTAAACGTGCCAAGTGTTTTTCTTTTTCTGTTTTGTTTTGCGAAGAACGTCCAAGGTTCAATTTGTGATATATGCATTGACAATAATTTGCTAACTCATAAATATTTGCATACGAAACAAAGGAATTAATTGCAGGTGACACTAGAAACAGGGGCAATAAAGAGTTGTCTAAGCAATCTAATTGTTCTGTCCTCCAAGGTACCAAGGTAGGTTCAGCTAAAGAACATGATCAGTACATCTTAATCCCCCAGAGAGTGAGCAAGTCAGTACACTCTCTCCAAGCAGAATCACCAAATCTTAAGGAAATTGAGTATCCTCCAGTAGATCTCAATACTTCCCCAGCAGTATATATACTCATAACAAGCATCCCCGGCAGTCTTGATTTAAGATTGTTCCCCGGTGGCATATCAACATTCAAAGGAATCACTTCCCCTGCAATTCAAAAAAAACTTCCCCAAGAGAATCCAATCTAGTTCCCCAGGAAAGTTGGAATTCATCTCCCCAAACAGTAAGCTTATCCCCAGTAGATTCTGGAAGCTTATCCTCGCATAACACGAACGCGTCTCCCGGCTTTATTCAAAGAGTTATTTCCTTAACAGGATATAACTGGGTTATCCTCAGCCAAAAGCCACGGAAAGAGCGTCCTCGACAAAGTCTTCTTACCCCAGCGAAGTCCATCAACACTTCCAACAACAAGGGTATCCCCAGCAGATTATTATCAACACTCAGCAAAGCATCCCTCTTCCCACAGAGTATTGCTTCCCAGCATGGTCGCTAGAGTATCTTCTCTCCCCACAGAATCTTCCATTTGCCAAGTTTATTCCGCAACGGAGTCATCTTCTCCTACCGGTATTCTTGCAGTTATCATCCCCAGCGGAAGGAAAATCTATTCTTCAACATCAGCCCAGGATATGACTTCCCGGCACCCGTCAAAGATTTACTTTCCTAGACGAAAACATACATCCATAAAACATCACATACATCATTATAGCATGCATAGACGCATCATATCATACAAATCTCATTTATGTTGAGAACATCATTGCTTGATCCATATCATGCATTACATATGACTGACCTCTACCTTTCAGGAAAGATGCAGTTGAAATTCTCAAACATATTTCAAGGCCTTCTCTAGTCTAGCTAAATCGACTCCCAACAGATTTTTCTGATAAAGACTCAGTAGAAGTTATCCCAGATTATAAATTCCCTATGGTTCCCTCTCCGACGGTGAGTGAGGTGGTAAGTCCTTTTCAGATGTTTCCCTCTCCAACGGTGAGTGAGGTGATAATCTCCTATGGTTCCCTCTCCGACAGTGAGTGAGGTGGTAAGTCCTTTTCAGATGTTTCCCTCTCCGACGGTGAGTGAGGTGATAGTCTCCTATGGTTCCCTCTCCGACGGTGAGTGAGGTGGTAAGTCCTTTTCAGATGTTTCCCTCTCCAATGGTGAGTGAGGTGATAGTCTCCTATGGTTCCCTCTCCGACGGTGAGTGAGGTGGTAAGTCCTTTTCAGATGTTTCCCTCTCCAACGGTGAGTGAGGTGATAATCTCCTATGGTTCCCTCTCCGACGGTGAGTGAGGTGGTAAGTCCTTTTCAGATGTTTCCCTCTCCGACGGTGAGTGAGGTGATAGTCTCCTATGGTCCCCTCTCCGACAGTGCGTGAGGTGGTAAGTCCTTTTCAGATGTTTCCCTCTCCGACGGTGAGTGAGGTGATAGTCTCCTAACGGTTCCCTCTCCAACGGTGAGTGAGGTGGTAAGTCCTTTTCAGATGTTTCCCTCTCCGACGGTGAGTGAGGTGATAGTCTCCTAACGGTTCCCTCTCCAACGGTGAGTGAGGTGGTAAGTCCTTTTCAGATGTTTCCCTCTCCGACGGTGAGTGAGGTGATAGTCTCCTACGGTTCCCTCTCCGACGGTGAGTGAGGTGGTAAGTCCTTTTCAGATGTTTCCCTCTCCGACGGTGAGTGAGGTGATAGTCTCCTAACGGTTCCCTCTCCAACGGTGAGTGAGGTGGTAAGTCCTTTTCAGATGTTTCCCTCTCCGACGGTGAGTGAGGTGATAGTCTCCTAATGGTTCCCTCTCCAACGGTGAGTGAGGTGGTAAGTCCTTTTCAGATGTTTCCCTCTCCGACGGTGAGTGAGGTGATAGTCTCCTAACGGTTCCCTCTCCAACGATGAGTGAGGTGGTAAGTCCTTTTCAGATGTTTCCCTCTCCGACGGTGAGTGAGGTGATAGTCTCCTACGGTTCCCTCTCCGACGGTGAGTGAGGTGGTAAGTCCTTTTCAGATGTTTCCCTCTCCGACGGTGAGTGAGGTGATAGTCTCCTAACGGTTCCCTCTCCAACGGTGAGTGAGGTGGTAAGTCCTTTTCAGATGTTTCCCTCTCCGACGGTGAGTGAGGTGATAGTCTCCTATGGTCCCCTCTCCGACGGTGAGTGAGGTGGTAAGTCCTTTTCAGATGTTTCCCTCTCCGGCGGTGAGTGAGGTGATAGTCTCCTATGGTCCCCTCTCCGACAGTGCGTGAGGTGGTAAGTCCTTTTCAGATGTTTCCCTCTCTGGCGGTGAGTGAGGTGATAGTCTCCTATGGTCCCCTCTCCGACAGTGCGTGAGGTGGTAATTCCTTTTCAGATGTTTCCCTCTCCGACGGTGAGTGAGGTGATAATTCCTTTTCAGATAGTTCCCTCTCCGACGGTGAGTGAGGTGATCATTCCTTTTCAGATTATAATTTCCTAGAGTTCCCTCTCCGACGGTGAGTGAGGTAATTCCCTTTCAGATTATAATTTCCTTTGGTTCTCTTCCCGATACTGCAAAGACGGTAATTCCCACTAAGATTTTCTCAACGAGCGTTGTTGAAGATAAAGTCGCCCAAGGTTCTCTTACCGTTCATGCTAAGGTAGTAACCATCCCTGGTTCATTCATCATCTTGTGAAGCTCCAGACTCAGCTCCTGTAACCAGTCAGGACATATCTATACGAAGCATCTGAAATCAACTCCTGCAATGTGTCAGGTACTCATGTTTCTTTTGCAGGTATGCAGGTTCTCGCTAAGGAATCTCTTACGCGATCAACATCCAAATGGCATCTATAAGCCCATCATCCTATTCATCAATCCCCAAATGGCATATGTAAGCCCATTCCATCACCACTGCTACTATGTGAGCGCAAATTTCTGGGCACTCTAGTGTTCAATCATCTTCCACCTTCGGATTACGAAAGGCACGTCAGCCAATCTGCATCCTCAGGTCTAAGAAGATTGAACAGGGGCAACTGTTGTACCCCAAAATTTTCCCTCCCATATTCTTCAAGAAATTGCCAGATCAAGTCTCAAGATTCCCCAAGGGTTGCACAATGCAAAGGTCTCCTATACAGTCAAGATTAGGGTTTGTGTGCTGATCAAGAAAATGAAGTTTCCAAAGGTCCAACCAAGTCTCACATGCCTACAAATATGGTCAAGCATCCTCATATCAAGTTTCAAGGCATTCAGCACAAAATTGCACAGTCAAAACCCTAAATTGCACTACAGTCAACTGTAGGGGTAAAATGGTCATTTGACAGTCAGAAGTTCAAATTTTTGGTCAACATATCATTTTGAAGCCACAAACATCATTTGATCAATGCTTGATCATGATTCTCAAAATTTGGCTCAGAAATCATCAAGATGCAAAAGTTTCCTTATTTGGACAACTGAAAAAGTCAACTGAAATTGACCAGGGCATAACTTTCACATGGATTATCAGAAAAATTCCATCCAAAGCTCATTTTTAAGAGAAAGACATTTCCTACAACTCATCTTCATACTTCAAGTCCAAGAAATGCTCTCACAAAAAGTTATCAATTTCAACATTATAGGTCATTTTCAAAAGTCAACAAAAAGGGACTTTAAGTCAAAGGCCATAACTTGAGATTGGTAAAACAAAATGACATGGGACCAAAGGCATTGGTTAGAGGACTCAAATACCTTTCCAAAATGTCCAAGAACATGAGAAAAGCTTAAAAATTGAGCAAGTTATGCCTTGTGGAAGTTGGGAAAGTTTTGGATATTTTGAAAAGTCAACATTGGTTCAAATGACCTAAAAATGCTAATGGGCCCATTTTTATTCCATAATTCATCATCCATGACATATGCACGACCACTTGGCCCAAAGGGAAGTATTTTCTCATTTTTTATTTATTTATTTGAATTTTTATTTATATTAATTCATTTAAATCATTTAAATATATGAAAAATACTTAATTTAACCTAACAAATCTTTTTGCACATGTTTTAGACTCAATATTTCGTGCCTAGCTAAATAAGGAAAGAATTGGACTGATTGATCATGATTGAGAACAAAGAACACATGGAAAAGATATGAAAAGATCCTTAGAAAATCAAATTTCCAAATCAATGAATGCAATGGATTTGATTGAGTTTTTTTGACCTAATGCACTCACTACATATGCTAGAACACAACCCTAATGCAAACAGACACAAAGCTGCGCAAAAGAGCACAAAGAAAACTTGGAATTTTTGTCTAAAAAGTCAATTCTGAAATCATCTTTAGAGGCAGATTCAAAGCACAATTCTCATTCCATTAGCTTCCTCAAGGTCCCCTGAACACATTCCAATCAAGAACAACCATCCCAACGCAAGGAATTGGTATACAGAACCTGGAATACCTTGTGAAAAATTTGTGATCGTGTTTTAAAATTTATGCATCTTCATGACATATTATTCATTGATTCATATTCCTGATGAAGTTCTGAAGCTAACCAATATAGTTAATTGCTTTTTCATGTGCTACACGCGATTTCACCATGTTTGAGATTTAGGGTTTGCATGATGTTAAATTAGGGCTTTTGCGATAAGGAAAAATTAGAGGCTGAGACCAAGACCATTGGTTTCAACGCATGTGGACGAAGAAGAAGCACCCATCGCGCCTAATTTATGAACACCATAGGCCTAATCGCTATTTTCCCAAAAGCCACCTAACAAAACGCGTATAAAACCGTGGCCAATGAGTTCTTGTTTCAGAAAAATAAAAACACACGAAGAAGAAGGAGTCGTGGCAAGAGGTGATAGGCCGGTTTGAAATTCGCGCGCAGGATCCACTAACGCCTTTGTTTTTCTTTTTATTATTTATTCGTTATAATATGTTAACATGCGTTGTTTGGTTCAGTTGGCAAGCGAGGAGTGTATTAACGTCCAAGACCTGGGTTCGAGCCCCAGGTCTGTATAATTTCCCATATTATTTTGCTATATATGTTCACATGCAGTTTCAAAGGTGGAGCGCACCATACATCCTCCAGATCAAACCGCCCACGTGCTTAGTGGAATCAAACCAAAGGTTGAGATTGGGAGAGCACCATAAACCCTGGTCAAAGTGCTAACACGCTACTCAAAAAAGTCAAATGGACCCAGGTTTTTGGGCCAGGATTCTTGGATCTATACCTCCATATTGGGGTCTGAACCCCCCTGGTTTGCAATTCTCAACATTTTTCTTATATTTTATTTTCAATTACTATTTTATTTTCTTTATTGTTTTGATTTAATTAATTATTTTTTTAAAAAAATACAAAAACATCATAAAAAACAGAAAAGACAAAAAATATAATAAATATTTTATTTTAATTTTTCTTGTAAATAAATTTGCATATAATTAAATTTAGTTTTTTTTTAATTAGGTTAATTTTAATACTTTTAATAAAAAAATCTAAAAAGAAGTAGAATTAGGTTTAATTAATGTTTTTATCCCTTTTCAATTTTTCTTTCTTATAATAATATTTATTTATTTTATTTATTTTCATAATTAAAATTGTATATAAAAATTAGGTTTAATTTAGGTTAAATTCTAATATTTTCTTAATAAATTAAAATAAAGTAGAATTAGGGTTAGTAGTTAATTTTAATTAATTCTTTCTTTTTTTTCTTTTAAATCCTAAAATATTAAAAATACCAAAAAAAACAAAAACAATTTCTTTTCTTAATTAATTAATTCATGTAATTTTAATTTTTGCAAAAGGGTCCAACGCCCTCGTTCCGATTTAATTTCGCATATTTATTTTATTTTGCTTAAATAATTATGTACCTCTCCCGAAGCCTTGTAATTACTTCTCGCACTTTTAATTCTTTTACTTTCTTTATTTTCTGTCAAATCGGGTCCTGGTTAATTTTGGCGATGTGGACCCGTGCCATTTGTAATAGCTTTAGATTTACTTTCCCGCAAACTTTTAACTGTTAAACAAAGCATGCAAGAATGAATGGCCTTAAATAAAATCAAGCGTAGAACACCAAAAAAACATGACAAGACAAATATCTGAAAACGACACACAAATCACACACCACCCCTAGGGTACGCCTCACTGTTGCCTTGCCTCGAAAGGTGATCGTCGAGTAGAGGATGTCTTAGTAAGTCCTCATGATCCGGGAACCTGGCATGAGGGTAGCTTCTAAGGTGTCTTCCCATTGCTCTGGTGATCACCATGTCCCGAACCTCGAATTGACCCGAACACCTCCAACGGTGGTGCTACCTACCTCTCAATGGTGGGATGGCACTGCTTTAAAGGACATTTACACAGACGAATTCCTTAGGGTAGGTAGGTTCTCATAGATACTTGCTCTAAATCTCAAAATAATTCAAAAATACTTTTCACACCGACACCTTTTCAAAAAGCTTTCGAAAGCAATTTTTCAAACACTCTTGAGGACCGATACAAGAGTCAAACTGGAATTTTCAAAGAAACTTTTTAAAAACCCACAGTTGAAAAGCAAACAAACCATTTTTGAAAACACAAATGAGCAAGTATCTAAGAGCCCATGGATAACCATGGATAGAAAGGGTGCTAACACCTTCCCTTTCTATAACCTACCTCCCGAACCGAGAGCAATCTCTATAAGGAATTTTTCTGTGCTTTTGTCCTTTCCAATTGGAGAAAATAAAAGACGGTGGCGACTCTTGCTTACCGCGACATTTCGCAAACCAGCGTTAAACAGTCAGTTCCAGATCCACCGATCACACCACCCATATAGGCAATTAAAACGTCGGATCCCTAATTAGAATTCATACCACCCATAAAGACAATCAAAATGCTGGATCCATATGGAATCCTTACTGCCCATATAGGAAATCAGAATACTATATCCCTAAGTGGGATCCATGCCTCCTGTAGACGCGATTAGAACGTTGGATCCCTATGAGATCCTTGCCACATATAGAGACAATTAGAATATTGAATTCCTAAGTGGAATTTATGCCACCCATAGAGGCGGTCAAAATGCTAAATTCCTAAGAAGGATCCCTACCATTTATAAAGACGATCAAAACGTTGAATTCTATGGAATCTATATTTCTGTTCTTGGACTGAACAATTACTACTAATAACAACTTTAAGAGAGATAGCCATCCTAATTAGTTGACAAATGTCATAATTGATAGAATAAAATGTTTGCTTTATTGTATTGTATTGTTAAAAAAATTTGATTTTTTTTAAATTATTAAAATATTTTTTTACTTATGTACAAGCTTTTATTTTTTTACTCAAGACAGTTAAGACTTGTATTAATTTTTCTAAATTTTTTTTATTAAGATAAAATTTAGGTATAATTTTTAAGTGTGGTTCATACTATTTTCTAATAAAAATATGATAAGTGTATAATTTCATCTTATATAATTGCTTCTAGTTTCATTTCTTAAATGATATTTAAATATACTTGTCATATTTTTATTGGAAAATAGTAAGAATCACATTTAAAAAATTGTATCTAAGTTTTGTCTTTTTTATTATTAATTTTATATTAAATTTGAATTATAAATGATGTTAAAAATATCTAAATTATTTTTCATTTCAAAGAGTACTTGTTGTATGTGCCTATTTCATTTATATTTTTTCTTTCATATAATAAATGCAAAAAAGTTTTATTTTTTGGACAATATCAAAATTCCTTTCTTATAAAAAAAATATTAAGATAAAAACAGAAATATATTGTACCTTTTTTCACATATTTGAGAAAAATAGTATCTTTTAAGGTAAATAATGTTATGTTCATCAAGCAAAACAGGTTGATGAAGAAATTCAAAAGCAGAGTGATCTAATCAGCGAATATAATCCTTGTAAATGAATATCTTAGTTACACATTATATATAAATTAAGGCTAAAACATATTATTTGTAAATGAATATTTTAGTTATACAATTTATATAATGTAGACTTTAAGCATTGTATAAATAAATAAATAAATAAATAAACTCGATTGAATATGTCACATTTATGATTCACGTGTCCACATCTTTGTAAATGACTAAACTCATTCACCAAATGATTATTGAAGATATTAATTAAATAATCTTTGTTCAGAGAGAGTTCATCAAATAATTATATTGAAAATATTAATTAAATACTGAACAACGGTATCTTGATGAATTACAAACCAAAAAAAATTAGAAACCATAAAGTTAACAACTTGAGAACAGTGAGAGTCTTACAAGTGAGTATGTTTGAAAGAGATTTCATCTCTAAAGTTGAACAATACAGACTAAGTTTTAGGGTTTCAACCCCTCTCTGTATTGCTGAGGTGACAAGGTTGTTGACAATTTCGGGATCGGAACCCATAAAGCGGACTAATGGTATTGGCGATTTGATGTCACTAGATAGCATGGCTTGTATGGCTGAGCATACAACATTCTTTGGGTGAAAATCAAACATATCAAAAGTAGGGACAGAAAGCCATATTGTTTTCCACCTCCTTGAGAGGATGCTTGTGCGGACAGCTAATTTGGTTGAGAGATAAGAGAGAATGTGACACAGAATTGGGTCAGGAAGGTCATTAATCCTATCTTGAACTAGGGTTGGATTTGAAGATGACAATGGCTCTATCCGAAGGAGAGAGGTTACCCTATCTTTGGTTGAATTCGAACGCTTTCGCGAGGTTGACCTATCTTTTGTTGAAATCGAGGGTTGCCTGCTTAGCACAGTTGACCTATCTTTGGTTGAAATAGAGGGTTGCTTTCGCTTGGACATGGCAGTTGAAAAACCAATGAATTCTGATTTGGTTAAACAAGTACAAACAAATGGTGATAAAGTACTATTGACAGTAAAGTAAGTCAGGCCTTGTGTGAAAAAGGTATCTTAATGACCCAATAAGTTTTATGTATTGGGTTGGGTCGACACCATCTTCGCCTGAATCTTTCGACAGTTGCAATTTTGGTTCTGTAGGTATCAAAGTCGAGTTGTATTCTTCCATCTCAAATCTCTTGAGAATTTATCCTGTATATCTTCTTTGATGCATCGTCAACCTCTACTACTCTTGTAAAATTCTATGTCAAGAAAATATGAAATGACACCTAGATCTGACATTTCGAATTCCTTAATGAGATCACCATTAAAGTCTTTGATCTCTTTCTTGCAGCTACCTGTTATTAACAAATCGTCGATATAGAGACATAATATAAGCGATCACTATTTCTTCTTTGTACATATACTCCATGTTCAGTTCTGCACTTCACAAATTCTTTCTCCCTTAGAAAGCTATCTATTTTCTTATTCCAAGCTATTAGAGCTTGTTTCAATCCATACAAGGCTTTATGCAGTCTGTACACCTTTCTCTCTTTGCATGTTTCATAAACCCAACTGGTTATGCGACATAAACATCTTTGCCTAAGGGTCCATTCAGGAATGCCATATTTCATGTCCATCTGACATATGTGTCAACTGTTCATTTCTGCTAGACCAATAACCAACCTGATTGTTTCGATTCTAGCAACATGTGCAAAAACCTCATCGATGTTGATTCCTTCTTTCTTTAGAAATCCTTTCGCCACAAGTCTTGCCTTGTGACGAGTTACTTCCCTTTTGGGATTCAAATTCACCTTGTATACCCACTTTACATTGAATTTCTTCTTTCCTTAAGGAAATTCGACAAGTGACCAGGTGTTGTTGTCTTCGATGGACGCTACTTCTTCATTCATTGCTTTCACCCACTCTGAATCCTTCAACGCTTCAGTTGCATTGACTGGTTCAACATATGCATAAAAAGAATAATGTACCAGCTCATCTTCATCATCTGATGTAATCACACAATCTTGCAACCTTTTAGGCTTGTGTCTTATTCTCTGAGGTTTTCTTGTAATTGGTTGATCTCTAACTTCCTCTTGTCGAACTTCTCTTTTGACTTGAGTTTCTGGTTCTTCAAGTAAGATTCTCGCTGAATCTTTCTTGACATTTCCAGTTTAATCCCATTCTTTAAGCTCATCTATGATCACGTCCCTATTGATCACAATCTGCTTGTTCACTAGGTCGAACAACTTGTAACCTCCTGTCGAATGATATCCTACTAGGATCATTTGACTCGACTTGCCATTAAATTTTTTTCTCAATTGATCTGGCACATGTCTATGTGAAATAGATCCAAATACTTTCAGATGACTCAAGCTAGGCTTCATACCAGACTAACATTCTTCTAGAGTAATTATTTCTAGCTTCTTCGTCGGACATCTGTTCAAAATGTATGTTGCAGCCGACACAACTTCACCCCAAAACACTTTAGGTAAATGTTTGCATTTCAACAAACTTCTCACTATATTCATGATAGTTCAATTCTTCTTTTCTGCAGTTCCATTATGCTGTGAAGTGTTGGGTGGTACCACTTCATTCACAATCCCTTCTTTCCCACATAATTTATCAAAGTCTTTTTACACATACTCTCCTCCACCATCAGTTCTCAAAATTGTGATCTTTCGACCACTTTTCCTTTCGACCATAGATTTAAACTTGACAAATACCTCGATCACTTCACTTTTCTTCTTGATCAAGTAATTCCATAGTTTTCAACTGAAATCATCTATGAATGTGACAAAGTATTTGTTACATCCTATCAAATCCACCTGGATTGGTCCATATATATCAGAGTATATGACTTCAAGGATTGCCTTCGACTTGCTTCCTGCATCCTTGCTGAAGTTGTTCTTGTGATGCTCTCCTGTACATATTCCCCACACACCTCGTTTGGAATATCGATTTATGGTAATCCTGAAACCATATTTCTTCTCTTCAAATCTCTGATGTATCTGAAATTGAGATGGCCAAGTCAATAATGCCATATCTATTCATCTTTGCTAGCTGTAATTTCTAGGCATTTGTACTCCATCACATTTAGTTCAATCTTGAAAGTTTTATTCTGAGACATAGGAGCCTTCAAGATTAACCTTCCTCTTGCATCGACGACTCTCATCATCTTGTCTTTGATCGAAACTTTATAATTCTTTTCGACTAACTACCCTATGCTGAGCAAATTGATCTTCATGCCTGGTATGTACAACACATTGGAAATTACTGACCTTTTGCCATCTTTTCTCATTATCAGAACATCTCTAATACCTTCAGCTGCTAGAGTATTGTCATTTGAAAATTTCACCATGTTCTTCATTGAGGATTTTATGTTAACAAACCAAGATTTTCTTCCAAACATGTGTGATGAACATCCTTAATCCAAGTACTATTGGTCCTTGAATTTCTCTTCATATTTGGTTGCAACCATCAACACCATCTCCTCTACCAGTCTAATTGTTGTATCCTCCTCTACATTTGTTGTCGAACCACTTTCTTTTGCCTTTCTTATCTCTTGTTGAATGCGCCTGCAAAGCCATATCACTTTTCGACTTTCCTGCAGCTCTTTCAGCCATTCTTTGTTCATAACATTTAAGTGTCCCTTAAAGCTCTTCCTTTGACAAAGTTGACACGTCCTTCGACTCTTCTATGGACAATGCATGTTCGGATGATTCATTTCCATCGTTCTCACTTACCTTGAATCACTCAACTGGAGCTCTTGATACCAGTTTTGGAAATCCACCAAAACTTATGATGAATTTTTATCAATCTTGATGAACAGGATTATTATTACCACACAATGACAATAAAAAGAAAAGAAAATTAAAGAAGAAAAGAGATTAAGGGTTTCTATAGAGTAACTCTTGTTAGAACAAGATTTAGATTCTACAATTAATCTCTGAATTTTGATGATAAAAATACATATACTTTATATGTAAATGAATTTGTTTATAATAATTTCTTAAGTGTGCAGATTAGAAGTTCTAATTAATTCAGGACTGGTGTATGAAGAATCATCATAAATATACTAAGCACTCATCAAAAAGACTATTGCATGATCTTCCAAATAAGCATCATTAGTTCTGAAGAATGTTGAATGTTCTCTAAAAAAGTATCTCAACGTGTACTTCTCAATAAGTTGTTGCTTCATAAGTCACAAGTGTTTCTATAAGAAAGGATTTTTGGTAGAGCTTCTGCTCCAAGATCAGAAAATGATATTGCACTAAAGACAAGCTTTCACTTTAAAGATCAGAAGTATAGATTTGTTTGTCAGAGAAGTTGTTGCTTCTAACTCTAAACACAAATTCAAGATAAAGATCAGGATATCAAAAATCAAGATGTGGCTGATAAATATCAAGATTAGAAATCAAGATATCAGACATCAGATATGCATATCATAAGTCAAGACTCAAAGATCAAATATCAAGACTTGTGAATCATAAAAGCTTTCACCTATAGACAAAGACGTGTTCCTCAAATAAGTTATTGATTTTCTATATCTGAAGACATTGTTCTAATTCTTAAATATTCGGATACTAATGCAATGGAAGATCTTCTGGATTCATTCTCATTTCTAAGATTATATATCACATACACCTTCCAGATAAAGTTCAGTTCTAGATCAGAAGTCAAGCTTCGTATTTCAAAAAAGTTGTTGCTATCATTTATGAAAGACAAGATTCTGATTTTGACTACTCTAATGTTCTAATGCTATCATAACAAACTAGTTTCTGAACTACTCATCAGATAATTCATCAAAATAACTAAAACAAGAAGTTGATCTCTTCCAAGCTTACTACTTCAGATCAGAAGTACATTGTAACGCCCGTAATTTAATTAATTATTTAATTAAAATATTTTTGGATTATTTGTGAAGTTGTGTTATGATGATAGATGTTGTGTTGTGGTTATTTGAATTAATTTATTCGATTAAGTTGTAGAATAATATTAGAATAATACTATTATTTGATGTGGGCTTATTTTTAATGATTAGAAGTAGTAGAAAGGGGGTGTAGGAATTTAAGCCCATTAAGACATAATAAGAGTTATAATGTTATTATATTAGTTATTGAGAAATCTTAAGAAAAGGGAAGTAACGGTAAGAAGAAAAGAAAATAAGGGTTTGAAGAGATAGAGAACATGAAAGTTACCAAGAAGGAGGAAAAGAGGCAAAGTGGAATTCGATCGGAAAATTGTAGAGCAACCTTCAATCCAAGGTAAGGGTGGAGTTCTGACTCTATAATAAGGTTTGTGATGAGTAGTATATGGGATTGGATTTGAAAAAAAAATAAAAAAATAAATAAATATATATATATATATATATATATATATATATATATATATATATATATATATATATATATATATTGTTGTTGTTGTTTGATAAGGAATCAATGATTTAGAGATGAATAATGATGCCCAAATGATATATAATTGATGTAGAAATATAGGATTATTATAAGTGATGATTAACTATGATTAGATGATGTTTTAGGACCTAGGGCAGGGAGATCACAATGAAAACACAGAATAAATTCAGCACAGATCAGTACGAGTCGACCTCAAAGGCCATGCGTTGACACATGTAGGATTTAAGACTCAGGATGAGTCTATACGAAAGGATCATGCATCGACACATGCAGTATTTCAAACTCAGTATGAGTTGAAACAAGAGGTTACGCATCGACTCATGCAAGATTCCATACCCAGTACGCTTCGACTCAAAGAGGCACGCGTCGACTCATGCAGTCCAATTTTTGACAGATTTTTCCAAAGGCTGTAACTTGAGTTTCCGGACTCCGTTTGAGGTGCCGTTTGAAGCGTTGGATTGCTAACACGATGAAATTCATTCATAAGGATTAAAATGAAGGATAAGAAGAATAATCCTATTACCAAAATTAGGATAGAGTTAGCTTCACGCGTTAATCATTGTAATGATTTCGTGAAGTATAATGAGGATAAGATGATCTTAGATTATTGCTTGGTTCATAACAGTAAGATTAATAATGATAATGATGTAGTATTATAGTATAATAATATGTAGAGGTTTAGTAATTAGAGATAACCATTATATGAGTGATTAATCGACATAGTCGAGAATTATCCGAATATTTATGGACGATATCACGTTGTGGGCCTATGGCCAATGTTGAATGGTTGCTGACCTACTGTTGTGTTGTGGTTATGGTTGAGTTGCTGTGGATTTACGTGGATGAATTATGCTGATGATTTATGTTGATGAATTGTGTTTATGAATTATGATGATATGCCTCTAATTATTGGCAGCTATTGAGTTGTAGGCTTCTGGCCAATGATGATTCGTGTTGAGATGTTGTTAGTTGTGGCTGTTGTTACTACGTTCATGATTGTGTCACATACATTGCATATCAAGATGGATATGATGCTCTTTAAGATGTCCTGTATTGGCGAATATTAAGATGAAGGTTTATGCCTTGTTGATGCCTCTATTTATTGGCAATTATTTTAAGATGGGAGTTCTACTCCAATGGTACCATATGCATTTACATAATATTGAGTCGCATTACATGATTGCATAAGGAAGTTGTGTATTGATGCGGTAAATGTTGTATGTTGTTGATGTTCCCTTGCGATTATTGTTGTTTATAAGATGTGAAATGATATATTATATAATCTGATCTAATATATTATTTATCATACGTTTTATTATATTGTTAGATATATCACCCTGTTGTACCCCAAAATTTGCCCTCTCATTCTTCAAGGCCTTTCTCACAAGGATTCTCAAGGTTCAAGCTTGCACAGGTACTTTGGAATTTTCCAGTATCAAAATTAAAAGGAAACTGTCAAAAATGGAGAAAAAAAATAAAAATAACATTTTGACAAATTTGGAGGAAAATAGGCCTCCTTCGATCCAGCACCCTTCGACTGACTCTAAGCCTCCTTCGAATGCAAGTTTAGGTGCATCCTTCGTTTGGATTTGAAACTTCCTTCGATCCAGCACCCTTTGACTGACTCTAAGCCTCCTTCCAATGCAAGTTTAGGTGCATCCTTCGTTTGGATTTGAAGCCTCCTTCGAATGCAAGTTTAGGTGCATCCTTCGTTTGGATTTGAAACCTCCTTTGAATGCAACTTGGATTACATCCTTCATTTTGAGCAAGAGCCTCCTTCGAATGCAACTTGGATTACATCCTTCGTTTTAAGCAAGAGCCTCCTTCGAATGCAACTTGGGTACATCCTTCGTTTGGATTGGGAACCTCCTTCGAATGCAACTTGGGTACATCCTTCGTTTGGATTGGAAACCTCCTTCGAATGCAACTTGGGCATGTCTTTCATTTTGAACTTAAAGCCTCCTTTGAATGCAAGTTTAGGTACATCCTTCGTTTGGATTTGAAACCCCCTTCGATTAAGCCTTTCGATTGGACAAGTGTGCTGCCTACATGCTTGCAATCAAAGGCCATGACATGTTGGCCACACATACACCCTGCAAGGAAACCCTTTTCGATTCACCAAGCGTACTACCTACAAACCTGCTTCGATCTGGACAAGTTTACTGCCTACAAGCCTGCTTCGATCTGGACAAGTTTACTGCCTACAAGCCTGCTTCAACTGGACAAGTTTGCTGCCTGCATGCTTTCTTTGTTTGGACAAGTTTCGATGGGACAAGGTAACCATCTCTATGCATCCTTCGAATCCACTTGCACCAAGGGCCTCTTCCATACTTTACCTCTCATAAGTTTAGTTTGAGCCAAGAGATATCTTCATACAAGATTTGATTAAGTTCTTGCTCCCTTTGGAGGAACACCCTTCAATTAAGAAGCCAGGAACTTCCCTCGTGCTAAAAAGACAAAGGCAATGACTCCCTTTATGTTTGTTTCGATCCACATACTTCGATTGGGCAACATTGCTTACTTCGAACACGGGCTTTCGATTGAGCAATATGTTTGTTTCAAGATTCGATTGGGCATTAGCTTCCTTCGAGTAAGTTTGCTTCGACCACAAGCTTCGACTGAGGCAAAGGCTTCCTTCGAACCAGTGCGCTTCGATCTCATTCTTGCATTTGACTCAAAACCAAATCTCGTTTGCCAGGCTGTGTTGCATCCAAATCTTTACATAGTCAGAAGCTTGTACAAGGGTTTTAAACTTTGTCTTTTGGTTAATACTATTCTTGGTTAAAGGCTACATACTCTTTCTTTTCATAGAGAGTACTTTAGTCACAAAATCAGTTTTCAACCTGATTTTTGGTCTGAGCACAAGCAATGTCAGATCTTCTGCACCTCAACTGCCAACAGGCCCCCCACATGTACTTTCACGCCACATTATTTTATTATTCTTTGCAAGGCTGGCTATGGACGAACATGTCCATT
Organism: Vicia faba; assembly: GCA_948472305.1. NCBI lineage: Eukaryota > Viridiplantae > Streptophyta > Magnoliopsida > Fabales > Fabaceae > Vicia > Vicia faba. The sequence continues at coordinate 586,840,922 of OX451736.1, read as the reverse complement.
CTTTCTCTATAAATACAGGAACTTTTGCAAAGCTGAGGGAGGATCTTTGGACCAGAGGAACGAATCCCCCAAATTTTCTCAAACACAACAAAACTCTCAAGTTCATCAACACTTGAGAAATCAAAACCCAGAATCCCAAACACTCATCTCTTTCGATTCTGAAGAACACCCCACACATAGAAGTTTGTTCAAACTCAAAGACAACCTTCCAGTGACAACCCTTCGAACTAAAAGCAAACCCCCTGTGACTATTCTTCGAATTCCAGAAACGTCCAGGTAGCAGTTCAAGTTCGAATCCCACATCCATTCAAAGCCTGAAGCAAGGTAAGTTATTCTTACCTTTGAACTTTTCGTTTCATGACATAACATGTAAATAATCTTTTCGTTCGTTTCAAACATGTACATACCATTGTTCCTTTCGTTTCCACCCTTTTAACATGTTATTTTTCAGAGCTAACCCTTTCATTTTTTTTTGCTTTCTGTTTACCTGATCTTGCTTTAACTGTTAAACTGTTTACCAAACAAATACTAGCATGGCCTCAGGCCATGTTGCCATTTAATGCTTTAAATGAAAGAAACGGGAAACAGGAAATAGGAAACGAAGCTTCTGGCTTCTATCCTCTTTCTCTAGGTCGAACGAAAGAGACAACCAGGAGGAAACCATACACTGACTTCCAGGCCCCAGTCGAAGGATACAACTTGCTGCTGCCTTTGCCCAATCGAAGGACAGGACCTCGCCCCTGCCAAGGCCCAATCGAAAGACGTGACCTGACTGGTGCCAAAGCCCAATCGAAGGCCATGACCTCACTGGTGCGAACTCCCAATCGAAGGAAGCCTAGAAATGAAAATCGAAGGCTTCTCCTGCCCAAATCGAAAGAGCTCATTTTTCTTGCTTTTATTTTATTTTTTCCTTTATATTCTCATGCAATTAAATATGGTTGTAATAGTGTAGGATTTTATCTTTCTGCGCTTTATTACTTTTATATGCTTGCTAGTAAATAGGATATGTATGGAAAGATAAAATCAATAAGTAGATAATCACTAATAAAAACAAAAATGCATGAAAAACAATCCCAATGCACACATGCACCCCTAGGGTTTCATCCACTTGTTGCCTTCAAAAATGGGCCATGGTTGCATGTCAAGTACTTTGGCAAAACAAGAACAATCAAAATGATCATAGTCCCTCGATGACGCTATCGGAGTTGCCTAAACAAAATGATCAAGTCCCTCAAGAAAATTGCCAAAGATACTTGACACTATTGCTTTCATGGTCTATACGATGACCCGCGCCTGTCCCGTAAACATCCTAACGCAAGGTTGTTCACCAAACACAATGGTGAAACAACACTGTTAAAAGGGTTAAAAACATAAGAAAGATCTTTGAGTAAAATAGGGTAGACAACTCTTAGTTACTTGATCAAAAATATTGCAAAACATCCTTGCCATTTTTCAAAACACACTCCACAACACAACTTCAAAAAACAAACTTTCAAAAACATTGAAACATCTTTTCAAAAAGACAAACACCTTTGTAAAACATTCAAATAAGAATTGTTACAAAGGTTGCCTAGACAAGGCATCTTTTTCAAAACATTTTCAAAACCACACACACAAAGCACCATTTCAAACAATTGAAAAGCAAAGGCAAGTGATCTAAGCAAGTAACTAAGAGCCCATGGATAACCATGGATGAAAAGGGTGCTAGTACCTTCCCTTTTCATAATCTACCCCCCGAACCCACGAAAACATCTCAAAGGCCTTTCCTGTGCTTTTTGACCTTTCCTTAGGATAAAATAAAAAGTCGGTGGCAACTCTTGCTAAACTGAAACATTTGCGAACACAAACGCAAAATCCCAAGTCAGTTCTCCCACCGTATCACAGAACTGGCGACTCTGCTGGGGATTTTCTTCTAAAAGTGGGGTTACCTTAGGGTTTCTAGATCACCTTTACATGCTTATATTGTTTGCTTTGATTGCTTTACATTTTGGTTCTCTTGTTTGGGCTTGAAATCCTCTACCCGGATTTGGGGAAACATTCATAGGTAAATAGCAATACGTTGTGGAAACTGTGCAGGGTATACCGACACGGTTGAAGCAATAGCTATATTAGTGCGACATATTTGTGAGTACCGGTAGCCTTTGAGTCAATCAAAGAGAATACGGGGCCGCTGAGTGATGTCATGAAGCACTAATGAACTAGAACCTTACTTGACCATCTTGGCCTTTTGTTAGGGGTAGTGAGATGACCGACTTTCGTGCAGTCCGAAGTTGGTAGATACTCGATACTACACTCATTGAGGATTGTTTTCTTGGAATATTTTGGTCGCCAGTTAAGTGGCTAAACCAAAACAATGAACATAGAAAATAATCCAGTGATATTGAGCTCCTTAGAACCCGGTTTCTATTTTAGGACAGGTTGAGCCAACTAACTTCAAAAGGGTACTTACCTACAAACCCCATGCAAGCCTAAACCTGAGGACTTGTTTGCTTTGTGTGAATATGATTGCCTGTATATACACTTGCTTACTTTTGCATACATGTACATAACATCATAACATCATACCATAGCATTTTCAATAACCATTTCAAGGATCTCGAGGGTCTTTTGATACAGGGGCACGTTGAACCAGACAAAGGGCAAGAGGGTTCTCCTCTAAACAAACGCCGTCAAAGATCAAGTGCAACAACTTGAATCGGGGGCTATGACCCACTTGACATGGTGAGCTTGATTCTCGTGGAAAGACATCCACCAATACAAAGTTCTCCAATCAAGGATGCTCAATTTCTAACATTTTCTTGTGCTTACCCCGCGAGATCCTTGAAAACATGCATCCACATACCATGCATCATATCATGACAGGTTTCTCCCGTACAGGCCTCCTTATCTTCCTACTGTTTATTTCAGTAAGATGGAACAAACGGTGAAAGATCTCCAAGCTCAAAGCGCTCAATTCCAACAAATGCTTCTGGCTATGGGTAAAGGGCAAGAGGATCTGAAAGCTCTCCTTCTCAAAGACAAGAAGAAGAAGTCCAAGAAGGAAGCGGGAATCCTGAACTTGAGAAGAAGACCTAAAACCCTAGATCTTTCAACTCCATCCAACATAGGGGATAGTCTTGTAGAAGACCACAATTTGGAGATTGATGATGTTGAAGCTGACCACTCCGAGGAACAATATCCTCCCGCTGATGACAAATACAAATAGTTGGAGGATCGCCTCAGTGCTATGGAGATTCAACAAATACCTGGATTTGATTTAGGAGACATGGGTTTGGTTTCTGGATTGGTCATCCCGCCAAAGTTCAAAGTCCCTACGTTTTCCCTGTACGATGGAGTCTCTTGCCCTAAGATGCACTTAAAGTCTTATGTCCGCAAGATTCAACCGTACACAACTGATCCAAAGCTTTGGATCCATTTCTTCCAAGAAAGCCTGGTAGGGACCCAACTCGAGTGGTTTTATCAATTGGAGAGTTCTCGCATCCACACCTGGGAGGATTTAGCTGCTGCTTTTTACAAACAGTATCAGTACAACGCTGATCTTGCACCAACTCGTGTGCAATTGCAGAACATGACCATGGGTTCCAACGAGAGCTTCAAAGGATACGCCCAAAAGTGGAGAGATCTGACTGGTAGGGTGCGACCCCCTTTAACTGACAGGGAGCTGATTGACATCTTCATGGGAACTTTGTCAGGGCCTTTCTTCAAACACTTGATCGAAAGCTCTTCAGCCGGGTTCACCGAGCTAATACTGACCGGCGAAAGGGTCGAAGCTGGCATCAAAAGTGGGAAGATTCAAGAAGCTACACCTTCTGATGCTCAGAAAAAGCCTTACAATGGGAAGAAAGAAGCCAATGCTGTGCACGGCCAGAAGAGGCGTAGCCAGGCAGACTACCACCAATCTGTGGGGGCAGTGTTGATCTCTAATTCTGCATGCACACAATGACTACAACAACGAAATAATCAGCCAAAGGGGGAAAGACTTCAAAGGCAGTTCACCCAAATCAACATGCCATTGTCACAAGCATTGCAGCACATGTTGAAGATGAATCTGATTACAGTGATAAACCCTCATCCGAACCCTAAGACTTCTTCTCCTAACTACAACCCGGATGCAAGATGTGCTTATCATTCCGGTAGCCCGGGGCACGAAACTAATAATTGTTGGGCGCTGAAATACAAGATTCAGAATATGATTGACGCTAAGGAGATCGAATTCGACCCTCCTGAGACTCCCAATGTGATCACTGCTCCTACGCCAAATCATTGAGAATGTATTTGTTTCATTTGAATTTTCAAGTTGTAATTTCTTTTGTTATTTAAACAATTATCTATTAATGTCAAACTCTATTTCATTAATGCATTGCATATGTTTGTATTGAATTCATACCTTTGTTTTCACTATTCTTAAACTATGCTTCCTACTTTCTTTATGATTTTTAACTCTTGATAAAAAGCTACAAGCCTTTAGAGGGAGGATGACGAAACAATGCCATAATCTCATACAATATGCTTTTGGACAGACCTTGCTGACGATGTACAGGCATTCTTTCAAATCCTAAACACTGGAGTTATAAGGAAGATAATCCCTAGTCAACCCCTTCGAGCCAAAGAAGTAGAAGTTTTCTATTTTAACACAAATTGAAACCTTGAATCAAAACCTGGGGCAGGGTAGTCTCTCAGTTAATTCAAAAGATGCGCGTTGAAGTCGCAAACTCTTAGTTCGTAATACAACGAATGACATCCAAAACATTCCTCTGGAATCAAAAGACAGTGATGGTTCCTTATCTCATAGGCAGTCATTATCTCTCAAAAAAGAAAAGCCCACTAAGTCAAAACCTACAAAGGAGACTTAAGAAAACTGGGGCATTCCGCTGACTGTAGTCTCAAAACAAGAACAGTCAGGAAAAAATAAGGGATAATGAATCAAAAGAAAGAGGTCACTACAAATCCTCAAACAACATGAAAAATGTTACAAAAATGACTGCCTTCCAACAAATTCAACTTGTGTGAACCATCACCAAAATGTCTTTCCAGACTCAATTGGAGTTCAAACGCACAATTAACTGAGTTTAGGATTGAAGAACATCACGAAGAGCGGGTGGGTACAAATATACTTTGAGACTTTATCCTTTGTTTCTTAAACCGTGAACCAAGCTATGTTACAACCCTTCAAAATTCCTAATTGAAGCATGGGTTAGTTCGAAAGCATACTGTTACAAAAGGTATCCTGACTCCTGTAAGGCTATACTCAAAATCCTGAGTTGAATTTTTCTTACAAAACTTCTTTACTTTCTAAAAACGCATTTTTCAAAACTTCAAGACAAACATAAACTTCTCATTTCTTGAATATCACTGTTTGCATTTTGGCTATTTGTTTGACAGCGGAGAAATTCACACAACGAATATCCGATGAACGAAAGCCCTCTCAGTGAACAAAATCACTTCAAAAAGGATGACACTTCCATTGACAAATCTCCTATCAACAAGGGGGCATGACATGTCACTATCCAGCACACCTGGGGCAGTCCAGTCAAGATTCCAGAAAATCTCTCAAAGAAGTGCAGAGTAACCAGGGGCAGGTCTCCATCTCCGTCACTTGGGACATTGAGCGTCAATCCCAACAAAGGGTTGTGTACAATCAAACTTTTTGGCAATGCCACAAACATTTGCTACTAGGGGCAATGACAAGTCTCCCCAAAGTCCTTCTCATAGGATGATTCCCTAGAAAGAGTATAATCTCTGACCCCCTTTCCCCAACTAAATCAACCTCAAGAATCCTCGAGGACTTCCCCCAACGAAGATGTCACCTCTCTAGCGGACTGACGACATGGTTTATTTCCCCAACAACATCAGGATTCCCCAGCTTGAGTTTGCCTCTCTGACCACTACAAATCAAAGGACCACAACTCCTCTTCCTCAGTAGACTACTCTATAATCCCCAACAAGTTACTGCGAAACCTGGACCCGACCAGATATCAGTTCAACTTCGACTTCCCAGTAGAGCAACAGACAACCGAGACTCCTGAACTCTTTTCCCAAGCAAGAATAAACATTCTTCCCACAGAGTTTTCAACTTCCCCCAGCGGAGTTCTCCTCAAACAACAAAACAGGAATCCATTGGAAATATTCTAAGCAAAGTTTGAAGACACACATACTCTTCAACAGCAGTCCAGGATTTAATGACTCCCCAGCTTTTGTCAAGGATTTATTTTTCCAGACAAAAATACATTCATAAACATTTCACATTTCATACATCCTATTCTCATACATAATAAATGCATACGACACCATCTTATTTATTTTGAGAACATCATGACATCACGCATTTCATGCATCATGACATTGCATACAACTAACGTTCTACCTTTTTCAGGAAAGATACAATCAAATTCTTACGAAATTCAAGCTATGCAACCTTACCTAGGTTCCTTCTCTTTCCCGATGTAGTTTTACCTAGACTCATCCTGGAGCAACCTTACCTAGGTTCCTTCTCTTTCCCGATGTAGTTTTACCTAGACTCATCCTGGAGCAACCTTACCTAGGTTTCTTCTCAATTCAGATGTAGTTTTACCTAGACTCATCCTGGAGCAACCTTACCTAGGTTCCTTCTCAATTCAGATGTAGTTTTACCTAGACTCATCCTGGAGAAACCTTACCTAGGTTCCTTCTCAATTCAGATGTAGTTTTACCTAGACTCATCCTGGAGCAACCTTACCTAGGTTCCTTCTCAGTTCAGATGCAGTTTTACCTTAACTCCTCATGAAGCAGCCTTACCTAGGTTTCTTCCCGGTTCAGATGCAGTTTTACCTAAACTCCTCATGAAGCAGCCTTACCTAGGTTTCTTCCCGGTTCAGATGCAGTTTTACCTAAACCCATCATGGAGCAACCTTACCTAGGTTCCTTCTCAGTTCAGATATAGTTTTACCTAAACCCATCATGGAGCAACCTTACCTAGGTTCCTTCTCAGTTCAGGTGCATTCCAGATACGGATACCATTTTGATACTCATTCTTTTGACTTACAACTTACAAATAAACAAACATTCTTGGATGGCATCTTTAAGCCCATCTCCGACAAGATTCTGTCACATCTCCAAATGGCATCTGTAAGCCCATTCCCGACATCACAATGCTGATACTACACCACACGAGTGCAAATTTCTGGGCACTCTAGTGTTCAATCATCTTCCACCTTCGGATCACGAAAGGCACGCAAGCCAATCTACATCCTCAGGTTTAAGAAGTTTGAACAGGGGCAACTGTTGTACCCCAAAATTTGCCCTCTCATTCTTCAAGGCCTTTCTCACAAGGATTCTCAAGGTTCAAGCTTGCACAGGTACTTTGGAATTTTCCAGTACCAAAATTAAAAGGAAACTGTCAAAAATGGAGAAAACAGATAAAAATAACATTTTGACAAATTTGGAGGAAAATAGGTCTCCTTCGATCCAGCACCCTTCGACTGACTCTAAGACTCCTTCGAATGCAAGTTTAGGTGCATCCTTCGTTTGGATTTGAAACCTCCTTCGATCCAGCACCCTTCGACTGACTCTAAGCCTCCTTCGAATGCAAGTTTAGGTGCATCCTTCGTTTGGATTTGAAGCCTCCTTCGAATGCAAGTTTAGGTGCATCCTTCGTTTGGATTTGAAACCTCCTTCGAATGCAACTTGGATTACATCCTTCGTTTTGAGCAAGAGCCTCCTTCGAATGCAACTTGGATTACATCCTTCGTTTTGAGCAAGAGCCTCCTTCGAATGCAACTTGGGTACATCCTTCGTTTGGATTGGGAACCTCCTTCGAATGCAAGTTTAGGTACATCCTTCGTTTGGATTTGAAACCCCCTTCGATTCAGCCTTTCGATTGGACAAGTGTGCTGCCTACATGCTTGCAATCAAAGGCCATAACATGTTGGCCACACATACCCCCTGCAAGGAAACCCTTTTCGATTCACCAAGCGTACTGCCTACAAACCTGCTTCGATCTGGACAAGTTTACTGCCTACAAGCCTGGTTCGATCTGGACAAGTTTACTGCCTACAAGCCTGCTTCAACTGGACAAGTTTGCTGCCTGCATGCTTGCTTTGTTTGGACATGTTTCGATGGGACAAGGTAACCATCTCTATGCATCCTTCGAATCCACTTGCACCAAGGGCCTCTTGCAGACTTTATCTCTCATAAGTTTCGTTTGAGCCAAGAGATATCTTCATATAAGATTTGATTAAGTTCTTGCTCCCCTTGGAGGAACACCCTTCAATTAAGAAGCCAGGAACTTCCCTCGTGCTAAAAAGACAAAGGCAATGACTCCCTTTATGTTTGTTTCGATCCACATACTTCGATTGGGCAACATTGCTTCCTTCGAACACGGGCTTTCGATTGGGCAATATGTTTGTTTCAAGATTCGACCGGGCATTAGCTTCCTTCGAGTAAGTTTTCTTTGACCACAAGCTTCGACTGAGGCAAAGGCTTCCTTTGAACCAGTGCGCTTCGACCTCATTCTTGCATTTGACTCAAAACCAAATCTCGTTTTCCAGGCTGTGTTGTGTCCAAATCTTTACATAGTCAGAAGCTTGTACAAGGGTTTTAAACTTTGTCTTTTGGATAATACTATTCTTGGTTAAAGGCTACATACTCTTTCTTTTCATAGAGAGTACTTTAGTCACAAAATCAGTTTTCAACCTGAATTTTGGTCTGAGCACAAGCAATGTCAGATCTTCTGCACCTCAACTGCCAACAGGCCCCCCACATGTACTTTCATGCCACATTATTTTATTATTCTTTGCAAGGCTGGCTATGGACGAACATGTCCATTCTTTCTCTATAAATACAGGAACTTTTGCAAAGCTGAGGGAGGATCTTTGGACCAGAGGAACGAATCCCCCAAATTTTCTCAAACACAACAAAACTCTCAAGTTCATCAACACTTGAGAAATCAAAACCCAGAATCCCAAACACTCATCTCTTTTGATTCTGAAGAACACCCCACACATAGAAGTTTGTTCAAACTCAAAGACAACCTTCTATGACAATCCTTCGAACCAAAAGCAACCCCCCTGTGACTATTCTTCGAATTCCAGAAACGTCCAGGTAGCAGTTCAAGTTCGAATCCCACATCCATTCAAGGCCTGAAGCAAGGTAAGTTATTCTTACCTTTGAACTTTTCGTTTCATGACATAACATGTAAATAATCTTTTCGTTCGTTTCAAACATGTACATACCATTGTTCCTTTCGTTTCCACCCTTTTAACATGTTATTTTTCAGAGCTAACCCTTTCGTTTTTTTTGCTTTATGTTTACCTAAACTTGCTTTAACTGTTAAACTGTTTACCAAACAAATACTAGCATGGCCTCAGGCCATGTTGCCATTTAATGCTTTAAATGAAAGAAACAGGAAACAGGAAATAGGAAATGAAGCTTCTGGCTTCTATCCTCTTTCTCCAGGTCGAACGAAAGAGACAACTAGGAGGAAAACCATACACTGACTTCCAGGCCCCAGTCGAAGGATACAACTTGCTGCTGCCTTTGCCCAATCGAAGGACAGGACCTCGCCCCTGCCAAGGCCCAATCAAAAGACGTGACCTGACTGGTGCCAAAGCCCAATCGAAGGCAATGACCTCACTGGTGCGAACTCCCAATCGAAGGAAGCCTAGAAATGAAAATCGAAGGCTTCTCCTGCCCAAATCGAAAGAGCTCATTTTTCTTGCTTTTATTTTATTTTTTCCTTTATATTCTCATGCAATTCAATATGGTTGTAATAGTGTAGGATTTTATCTTTCTGCGCTTTATTACTTTTATATGCTTGCTAGTAAATAGGATATGTATGGCAAGATAAAATCAATAAGTAGACAATCACTAATAAAAACAAAAATGCATGAAAAACAATCACAATGCACACATGCACCCCTAGGGTTTCATCCACTTGTTGCCTTCAAAAATGGGCCATGGTTGCATGTCAAGTACTTTGGAAAAACAAGAACAATCAAAATGATCATAGTCCCTCGATGACGCTATCGGAGTTGCCTAAACAAAATGATCAAGTCCCTCAAGAAAATTGCCAAAGATACTTGACACTATTGCTTTCATGGTCTATACGATGACCCGCGCCTGTCCCGTAAACATCCTAACGCAAGGTTGTTCACCAAACACAATGGTGAAACAACACTATTAAAAGGGTTAAAAACATAAGAAAGATCTTTGAGTAAAATAGGGTAGATAACTCTTAGTTACTTGATCAAAAATATTGCAAAACATCCTTGCCATTTTTCAAAACACACTCCACAACACAACTTCAAAAAACAAAGTTTCAAAAACATTGAAACATCTTTTAAAAAAGACAAACACCTTTGTAAAACATTCAAATAAGAATTGTTACAAAGGTTTCCTAGACAAGGCATCTTTTTCAAAACATTTTAAAAACCACACACGCAAAGCACCATTTCAAACAATTAAAAAGCAAAGGCAAGTGATCTAAGCAAGTAACTAAGAGCCCATGGATAACCATGGATGAAAAGGGTGCTAGCACCTTCCCTTTTCATAATCTACCCCCCGAACCCACGAAAATATCTCAAAGGTCTTTCCTGTTCTTTTTGACCTTTCCTTAGGATAAAATAAAAAGTCAGTGGCGACTCTTGCTAAACCGAAACATTTGCGAACACAAATGAAAAATCCCAAGTCAGTTCTCCCACCGTATCACACACCCCTTCTGTTTGAATGTTACCCTTACGTTGGTAACGTGCAGGTAATCTAGAATGAAGGTGGTTTACCTTCAGTAGTTCGAGTTGATGTCATTGTTCTGATATGTAACACTCGGGGGATGAACGCTTGTTGCTTCTAGTTATTGTTATTCCAGCTGTTGAACTTTAATTTGATTGTTGCTAAGTATGTGTTATTTTGAAGTTGCTATAATGTTGGACAAGGATGTTATTATGATTCCGCTGCGTAGTTGTTCAAGATGTTGAATTAAGAGATTAATTTATTTTGTTGTTGGTCCATCCGAAGTTTTAAAGTGTTATGTATCCATGTTGAATGCAATGGTTTTTAAGTTGAATTTGTGGTATCCTGATTCAGTTTTATGAATTTTATAACTCTGACTTACATTTATAATTGCCGGGTAGAGTTGGGATGTTACAAAGTTGGTATCAGAGCAAGTCGGTCCGTCTGACCAAGTTGTCGAGTCGTAGTTTTATTTAACAACGAGTATTGTTAATTTGAGTTCTAACCGTTGTTTATGTTGTAGAAATAAGTTGAGATGGCTGGAAGGAATGATGCTGCACTTGTTGTTGCTTTAGAAGCAATGGCGCATGCGATGGAGAATCTACCAAATGCTGACAAAAATGCTAAATCTCGTAGTTTGACGACTTTCCAGAGAGAGAATCCGCCCACCTTCAAGGGCAATTATGATCCTGACAGAGCATTGAATTGGTTGAAAGAGATTGAGAGAATCTTCTGTGTGATGGACTGAACTCCAGCACATAAGGTTCGATATGGTACTCATATGCTAGCAGTAAAACTAATGACTGGTGGCTAGAGACGTGTCAGTTGTTGGAAGCTGCAGGTGAAAATGTCACTTGGGCTGTGTTCCGTAGGGAATTTATGAGGAAGTACTTTCCTGAAGACGTTCTTGGTAAGAAGGAGATTGAGTTCCTTGAGATGAAGCAAGGGACTATGTCGGTTGTAGAGTATGCTGCAAGGTTTGCTGAGTTAGCTAAGTTTTATCCGCACTACGGTGAGGCAAATGTTGAGTTTTTGAAATGCATCAAGTTTGAGAATGGGTTACACCCAGAGATCAAGAAGGCAGTTGGATACCAGAAGATCCGTGTCTTTGCCAATCTGATTGATAGTTGCAGAATTTGTGAAGAGGATGATAATTCTCATTACAAGATTATCAGTGAGAAGAAGGGTAAGCACCAACATAATTATGGTAAGCCTTATAATACCCCAGTTGTTAAAGGTCAACAGAAAGCTGCTCAGGGTCAGAGGACTAGTGGGGGAGATGCTCCTGCTGGTGTGGTTTGTTTCAAATGTGGAAAACCTGGACATAAGAGTAATGTATGTACTGTTGAGGTAAAGATGTGTTTCCGTTGTGGTAAGACTAGACATGTTGTATATGAGTGAAAGCATAAGGAGGTGATTTGTTTCAATTATGGTGAAGAAGGGCACATTGGTAGTCAGTGTCAGAAACCAAAGAGGGCGCAGACAAGTGGTAAAGTGTTTGCTTTGGTTGAGGATCAGGTGGCTGCTGAGGACAGACTTATCAGAGATACATGTTTCATTAATAGTACTCCTTTAATTACTATTATTGATACCAGTGCTACTCATTGCTTTTATGCTGCTGATTATGTTGAAGGATTGGGTCTTATGTTGTCTTTTATGAATGGAGAGATGGTCGTCGACACTCCAGCCAAGGGATTGGTGACTACTTCTTTTGTGTGTTTAAAGTGTCCTTGTCAATTTTTGATAAAGACTTTGCTGTTGATTTAGTTTGCTTTCCTTTAAAAGGGTTTGATGTGATTCTGGGTATGAACTGGTTAGAGCGTAACTATATTCATATTAACTTCTATAACAAGTCTGAGGTTTTCTACTCCTGAAGAAGAGGAAGATAGTCTGTTGTCTGCTAGACAGTTGCGATAGCTGATGATAGAAGAAGCACATATGTTCTCATTGATGGCGTCGCTATCTGTCGAGACTCAAGCTATAATTGAGGAATTGCAAGTGGTGCGTGAGTTTCCTGAAGTTTTCCATGATGAAATTCTTGATGTACCACTAGAGAGGGAAGTTGAATTTGCTATTGATCTTGTACCTGGTACCAGACCTGTGGCTATGGCACCATATAGGATGTCTGCATTTGAATTTTCATAGTTAAAGAAGCAATTAGAAGAGTTACTTGAAAATAAGTTTGTAAGACCAAGTGTATCGCCGTGGGGAGCTCCAGTGTTGCTAGTAAAGAAGAAAGATGGAAGTATGAGACTTTATGTTGATTATAGACAGTTGAATAAAGTGACGATTAAGAACAAGTATCCGCTTCCAAGAATAGATGACTTGATGGATCAATTGGTGGATTCTCGTGTGTTCAGTAAGATTGATTTAAGGCCGGGTTACCATCAGATTAAAGTGAAGAATGAAGATATCCAGAAGATGGCTTTCAGAACGCGTTATGGACATTATGAGTATTCGGTGATGCCTTTAGGTGTTACTAATGCGCCGAGAGTATTCATGGAATACATGAACCATATCTTTCATACTTATTTGGATCAGTTTGTAGTGGTGTTCATTGATGACATTTTGATTTACTCTAAGTCATAAGAAGTGCATGCAAAACACTTAAGAGTAGTATTGCAAGTTTTGAAAGAGAAGAGGTTGTATGCAAAGCTGTCTAAGTGTGAGTTCTGGTTAAAGGAGGTTAGTTTTCTTGGTCATGTGATCTCAGGTAGTGGCATTGTTGTAGATCCATCGAAGTTTGATGCTGTGTTGCAATGGGAAACTCTGAAGTCAACTACTGAGATTAGAAGCTTTTTGGGATTAGCTGGTTACCATAGAAGGTTTATCGAAGGTTTTTCTAAGTTGGAACTTCCATTGACTAAGTTGACTTGTAAAGGTAGAGCCTTTGTGTGGGATGTTCAGTGTGAAGAGAGTTTTGCAGAGTTGAAGAGGAGATTGACGTCAGTTCCGATTTTGACGTTACCTAATCTAGGAGAACCTTTTGTGGTATATTGTGATGCTTCTAAGATGGGTTTAGGAGGTGTGATTATGCATAATGATAAGGTAGTTGCTTATGCGGCAAGGCATTTGAGGACTCATGAGAAGAACTATCCTACACATGATTTAGAGCTTGCTGCAGTTGTTTTTGTGTTGAAAATTTGGAGGCATTATCTTTATGGTTCTAGATTTGAAGTGTTTAGTGACCATAAGAGCTTAAAGTATTTATTAGATCAGAAGGAGTTGAATATGAGGAAATGAAGATGGTTGGAATTGTTAAAGGATTATGATTTCGATTTGAATTATCATCCAGGAAAAGCGAATGTGGTAGCTGATGCGTTGAGTCGAAAGACTTTACATATGTCGGCAATGATGGTTAAAGAGTTAGAATTAATTAAACAGTTTAGGGATATGAGCTTAGTTTGCAAGGTGACACCGCGGAGTGTTATGTTGGGTATGTTAAAGATTAATAATGAATTTCTAGACAGTATAAGAGAAGCTTAGAAGTTGGATGTGAAACTAGTAGATTCGATGGTTGGGATCGATTGGTCTGAGAATAGTGATTTTAAGTTAGATGCGCAAGGTGTATTGAGATTTTGTAATCGGATTTGTATTCCTGATGATGCAGAGATGAAGAAAGCGATTCTTGAAGAGAGCCATAGAAGCAAGTTGAGTATTCATCCAGGAGCTACAAAGATGTATCAGGATTTGAAGAATTTGTTTTGGTGGCCTGGGATGAAGAGTGATATGGCTCAGTTTATGTATGCATGTTTGACTTGTCAGAAGTCAAAAGTTGAACATCAGAAGCCTGCAGGGTTGATGCAACCGTTAGAAGTTCCATAATGGAAATGGGATAGCATTTCTATGGACTTTGTAACGGGGTTACCTAATACTTTAAGAGGTCATGATTCGATTTGGGTGTTTGTTGATAGGCTTACAAATTCGCTCATTTTATTCCTATTAACATCAGTTTTCTAGTGACGAAGTTGGCTGAGATTTACACTAGTGTAATTGTGAAGCTGCATGGTGTTCCTTTGTGCATTGTGTCAGATAGAGATCCGAGGTTTACTTCTGATTTTTGGAAGAGTTTGCAAGAAGCGTTGGGTTCTAAGTTGAGGTTGAGTTTGGCGTATCATCCTCAGATGGATGGTCAAACTGAACGGACTATTCAATCGTTGGAAGATTTTTTGAGGGCACGTGTTCTTAAGCAGGGAGGTTCATGGGATACTTACCTCCCGTTGATAAAATTCACTTATAATAACAGTTACCATTCTAGTATTGGGATGGAACCTTTTGAAGCGTTGTATGGTCGAAGATGTAGAACTCCTTTATGTTGGCATGAATTTGGAGAAAGTATAGTACTTGGACTTGAACTTGTTCGTGAGACTACTGAGAAGGTGAAGTTGATTTGAGAAAAGATGAAAGCTTCCCAAAGTAGACATAAGAGTTATCATGACAAGCGAAGGAAGGACTTAGAATTTCAAGCAGGTGACCATGTGTTTTTGAGAGTTACACATGTGACTGGTATTGGACGAGCATTGAAGTCTAAGAAGCTCACTTCTCATTTTATTGGTCCATATTATATTTCAGAGAGAGTTGGGAATATTGCTTATAGAGTGGCTTTACCGCCTAATCTTTCAAATTTGCATGATGTGTTTCATGTGTCACAACTCTGAAAGTATATTCCCGATCCATCTCATGTGACTCATATGGATGATGTGCAAGTACAGATAACCTTACTGTGGAGACGATGCCTGTACGTATCTCAGATCGTGAAATAAAGACTATGAGGGGCAAAGAGATTGCTTTGGTGAAAGTGGTTTGGCTAGGAGCTGCCGGAGAAAGCATAACTTGGGAGTTGGAAAGCAATATGCGAGACTCCTATTCTGAGTTGTTTGATTAAGGTAAATTTTAGAGGACGAAAATATTCTAAGTGGGGGAGAGTTGTAACGCCCGTAATTTAATTAATTATTTAATTAAATTATTTTTGGATTATTTTTGAAGTTGTGTTATGATGATAGATGTTGTGTTGTGGTTATTTGAATTAATTTACTCGATTAAGTTGTAGAATAATATTAGAATAATACTATTATTTGATGTAGGCTTATTTTTAATGATTATAAGTAGTAGAAAGGGGGTGTAGGAACTTAAGCCCATTAAGATATAATAAGAGTTATAGTGTTGTTATATTAGTTATTGAGAAATATTAAGAAAAGGGAAGTAACAGTAAGAAGAAAAGAAAATAAGGGTTAGAAGAGAGATAGAGAACATGGAAGTTACCAAGAAGGAGGAAAAGAGGCAAAGTGGAATTCGATCGAAAAATTGCAGAGCAACCTTCAATCCAAGGTAAGGGCGGGGTTCTGACTCTATAATAAGGTTTGTGATGAGTAGTATATGAGATTGAATTTGAAAAAAAAATTGTTTTGTTTGTGATATATATATATATATATATATATATATATATATATATATATATATATATATATATATATATATATATATATATATATATATATATATTGTTTGATGAGGAATCATTGATTTAGAGATGAATAATGATTCCCAAATGATGTATAATTGATGTAGAAACATAGGATTATCATAAGTGATAGTTACCTATGATTAGATGATGTTTTTAGGACCTAGGGTGGGGAAATCGCAGTGAAAACACAGTGAAATCGCAGAATAAATTCAGCACATATCAGTATGAGTTGACCTCAAAGGCCATGCGTCGACACATGCATGATTTAAGACTCAGGATGAGTTGATACGAAAGGATCGTGCACCGGCACATGCAGTATTTCAGACTCAGTATGAGTCAACACAAGAGGTTACACATTGACTCATACAGGATTCCAGACCCAGTACGCGTCGACTCAAAGAGGCACGCGTCGACTCATGCAGTCCAATTTTTGACAAATTTTTCCAAAGGCTGTAACTTGAGTTTCCAGACTCTGTTTGAGGTGCCGTTTGAAGCGTTGGATAGCTAACGCGATGAAATTCATTCATAAGGATTAAAATGAAGGATAAGAAGAATAATCCTAGTACCCAAATTAGGATAGAGTTAGCTTCCCGCGTTAATCTCTATGATGATTTCGTGAAGTATGATGAGTGTTGTACCCCAAAATTTTCCCTCCCATTTTCACACAAGACATACTCCTAGAGGTCCTCAATGGCTCAAGTTGGCTAAGGATTGACCAGACAAACCCCCCTCTTAAGACAATAAGCCTCAAACTAGGGTTTCAATCCTTATCAAGATGTTTGAGTTCCAAGGGTCCTAAATGGTATCCATTTCCCTAATATGTCCTCAAGATCATCCATGCCAAGTTTCATGCCTTGCACAACAAGTTTGCTCAGTCAATTGCTCAAATGCCTGAAAATCAACTATACTAGGTCAAAAGTCAATTGTGGCCCAAATGCAGCCAAAATTCAAGATTTTTGGTCAACATCAACATTTTTAAGTGATATCCATCATTTGATCAAGGGTTGATCATGATTCCTCAAGAAATTCTCCTAATTCATCAAAAGTCAAAAGTTGCTAAATTAGGGTTTCTACAAGAAAAGTCAACCAAACTTTGACCAGGCATGACTTTCTCATACTTTATTAGAAATTTATCATCCAAGGCTCATTTTAAAGAGAATCCAATTCCCTAAATTCATCTTCAGCCCTCAAGTTCAATAAATGCACTCATGAAAAGATATAAAATTAGACATTATAGGTCCTTTTCAAAAGCCAACAAAAACATCTTTTGGGTCAAAGCTTCTTACATGAACATGGAAGATCCAATTGAGATGAAACCAAATAGGTTTCTTAGGGGACATCCTAAGCTTTCTAAAAAGTCCAAGAACACCCTCTTAGGGTCAAAATTGAGAGAGAGATATACATTGTCAAAGTTGGCCATTTTTGGAAATTTGCACAAAGTCAACCATGCCCAAAAATGCATTTTTCTTTAAATGGGCCTAACTTTTTATGCTTGCAACACACTCCTAACATGGTCCACGACCCATGAACCACTCCATGACTCATTCACTTATTTATTTAATTTATTTGGATTTTATTTATTTAAAATCAAATAAAATCAAATTAAATAAAAAATAAATCAAATAAATGGGATAAGATTTGTTTTGGCATTGATTGAATATCTCATGAGCTGTCAAATGAAGAAAAAAACCGTGCAAGCTCAAAACAAGAGGAAATCTTCAAATGTGGAAAGATTGGAATAAAAAATTCATGACCATTATATCTTGGATTCTTTCTATTTCTAATGACCTAGATTGATTCTACTACATATAACAAAGCATTTGCAACCCTAAGGACAACATTACATGTGCAGTGTGCCTCCCACAAAGGAAGAAGAGATTTCAAATTTTTTCAAAAAAATTGTTGATCACATATCCCTCCATAGGTTGTTTCAAGTAATTCCAAGGACACAACAACACTCCTGGACATTCACTGAAGCTATCCCACTCATCCCCAAGCCTGAAGCCATCGGAATCACGCCCACCATTCATCACAGTTTGTGTATTTCTTTCAAAATTGATTTCACTGATGCATCCATCATAAACATATTTTGTTTATATCTTTGCGTTTGGTATCATGTTTACAACGTGCTGGAATGGTTTAATTGGAGTTTGAGTGCAGGTACAGTCATTTTCCATAGTTAGGGTTCTAAAGCTTCAAATTGGGGAACCCTAGCTAGAGGCGAAATTAGGCCAAATTAAGGGCCTCTTCGTGTTCAGGGGATGATTTACAGTCGATCCATGTCTTTGGATGGAATTTATTCTACTTGAATTGTGTTTTAGATTTTTGCAGGTTTGTAGCTACAATAAAAAACCGTCACTATAGCCTATAGTGACGGATTGTACTGTAGGTAAAAGTGTTTGGTCTAAAACAACAGATTGTTGGAGAAGATGATGGCGTGGCTGGAGGAAGCTTGCTGATTGGCTCATTCAAACAGAAGGGACCCACCAAAAGGCACGTGCGTGACAGTTGGGCATAGTGCTCTGTTTACCTTATATTTATTTTGTTTAATTATGTATATGAATGATTAACCAACACAGATGGAAAAGGACAGGGCGTGTGAAGTGAAGGACCTGGGTTCGAATCCAGGTCTAGACATTTTATATTTTCTTAACATTTTCTGCAGGATTCAGTGCATTATCCTCCAGCGCGTCCATCCTACAGCCTAAGGTCTGGCCATTAGATTTATCCTCAAAGAAGATCCAGCGTCCCACAAACAAGTTCCATGGTGCACCTTCAAGCGCAACCATCACGGAATCCAAACAAATCAATTGGGCTCAGCAAAAGATGGGCTTAATACAAAAACAACTGCACCCCCCAGATTGCTACTCCTAGCAGACCCATTTTATTTTTTGCTTTAATTTCTTTATTATTTTCATTTATTATTTTAATTATTTATTTTATTTGTCTTTAAAAATCATTTTCTTAATTAAATAAAAAAAATCAAGAAATCACAAAAAAATGTAGAATTAGTTTTTTTATTTATTAAAATTAATTTTGAAAATAGATTAGTTTAATTAGGATAATTTGGTTTATTTTCATAATTAAAACTAGATATAAATTAGGTTTAATTCACAAATATTTAGTTTTCTCAATAAAAAAATCAAAAATATTTTCTCTTTAATTGATAAATTTTTTTAGGACTTAGACTTTATTCCCGTCTTAATTTTTTCACGCGCTTATTTATTTTCATTTTATTTTCCAATTAATGTAACTATTAATGGTTTGTAATAGTTGTGAATTAGGTTTTCATTTACTGTTTTTATTTACTGTTTAAATTCCCTAATTTTTGGTTATGTAACCCCCTCCCTCGAAGCCCTGTAATAACATAGATTTTCTTTTCCGCTTTTAATTTCTGCA
The DNA here is from genome assembly GCA_948472305.1 of Vicia faba. Taxonomy (NCBI): domain Eukaryota; kingdom Viridiplantae; phylum Streptophyta; class Magnoliopsida; order Fabales; family Fabaceae; genus Vicia; species Vicia faba. Next base: position 586,821,355 of record OX451736.1, on the reverse strand, counting down.
ATTGTTTAAACTGTTTAGATGTATGGATAATAGGATTGTATGCAAAAGATAAATCAAATGTTTAAAACAGTAGAACACCCTAACTGTGCAAAGATAAATAAACTGAAATCAAACACTTGCACATACTTATCCCTAGGGTATCTCCCACTTCGGTTGCCTCAGAAATACAGCCACTATTCTCGAACGTGAGAATTCTTAGTGATTGTCCTCTAATTCAGAGATCGCAAGTCCCCTTTGACGGTTGCCTCAGTAAAACAAGATGCGGTCTTAGAACTTTAGGATAATTACTAAGAGATCTTTCCCTGTTGCCTTAAGTGATCGTAATCGTCCCTTTCGATTGTCCCTCAAACTCCAACGATGGAGCTACCTACTCCTTAATAGTCGGATAGCACTATCTAAAGGAAATAAGAAAACGAACAATCTTTTTCGAGTAGGTAGAAACTCTTAAGTACTTGCTCAAAACAACCAGTTGTTTCACACTTACACTTTTCGAACAAAGTTTTCAAAAATGATTTATCACACTCTTGAGGACTGACACAAGGGTTACCATAAAGTGAAACGCCTCACTAAGGCATTTTCAAAGCTTTTCAAAACACACACAAAAGTAATTTCAAAATGAGCAAGTACTTAAGATCCCATGGAAAACCATGGATAGAAAGGGTGCTAACACCTTCCCTTTCTATAATCTACCCCCCGTACTCAGAAACATCTCGAAAAAGGTTTTTTTTTGTTCTTTTTCCCTTTTCCTTTGTTGGATAAAATAAAAGACGGTGGCGACTCTTGCTTACCGTATATTTGTGAACAAAAAAACACAAAACTAGTAGTAACAAAAAAAATAGTCAATTCTGTCACCGTATTACAATGAGGATAAGATGATCTTAGATTATTCCTTGGTCCATTACAATAAGATTGATAATAATAATAATGTAGTATTATAGTATAATAATATGTAGAGGTTTAATAATTAGATATAAGCATTAGATGAGTGATTAATCGACATAGTCAAGAATTGTCCGAATATTTATGGGCGATATCATGTTGTAGGCCTATGGCCAATGTTCAATGGTTGTTGACCTGCTGTTGTGTTGTGGTTATGGTTGAGTTGCTGTGGATTTACGTGGATGAATTATGCTGATGATTTATGTTGATGAATTGTGTTGATGAATTATGATGAGATACCTCTAATTATTGGAAGCTATTGAGTTGTAGGCTTCTGGCCGATGATGATTCGTGTTGAGATGTTGTTAGTTGTGGTTGTTGTTACTACATTCGTGATTGTGTCTCATACATTGTATATCAAGATGGAGCTGATGCTCGTTAAGATGGCCTGTATTGGCGAATATTGAGATGAAGGCTTATGCCTTATTGATGCCTCTATTTATTGGCAATTATTTTAAGGTGGGAGTTCTGCTCCAATGGTACCACATGCATTTGCGTAGTATTAAGTTGCATTACATGATTGCATAAGGAAGTTGTGTATTGATGCGGTAAATGTTGTATGTTGTTGATGTTCCCTAGCGATTATTGTTGTTTATAAGATGTGAAGTGGTGATATTATATGATATGATCTAATATATTATTTATCATATGTTTTATTATATTGTTAGATATATCACCCCTTCTGTTTGAATGTTACCCTTGCGTTGGTAACGTGTAGGTAATCCAGAGTGAAGGTGGTTTACCTTCAGTAGTTCGAGTCAGTGTCATTGCTCTGATACGTAATACTCAGGGGGATGAACGCTTGTTGCTTTTAGTTATTGTTATTCCAGCTGTTGAACTTTAATTTGATTGTTGCTAAGTATGTGTTATTTTGAAGTTGATGTAATGTTGGACAAGGATGTTATTATGATTCCGCTGCGTAGTTGTTCAAGTTTTTGAATTAAGAGATTAATTTATTTTGCTGTTGGTTCATCTGAAGTTTTAAAGTGTTATGTATCCATGTTGAATACAATGATTTTTAAGTTGAATTGGTGGCATCTTGATTCAGTTGTATGAATTTTATAACTCTGATTTACATTTATAATTGCCGGGTAGAATTGGGGTGTTACATACATCATTTAAAGATAAGATCAAGAAACTTGCTCAAGAAGAATACAATACAACAGTATACTATAAACTCCACTATGATGAAAGTGTTTGTACTATTCACAAAAGTTTTCTCCCATGACCTCATGATAACGTTGCAAGTAGCATGCAAAGGAAAGTGACATTTCGTACTATCCAACACCTACATTTGATACTATCCGTTGGGAAATAACCGTTGAAATTGGAAATGGCCTTACTATCCTTACAATGTCTCTTTTGAAGGCTATAAAATAAGATTAATGGATTCATTTCAAGTTGTTGATGTTGAACACGTTGAAGCCAACCACAATGAACAAAGAAAGAATAAAAAGAAGAGAAAGAAAAGAAATAAGAACTCTACAAGATGCTACAAAAATTCTGATCAAATACATCTTTGTATAACTATCTAAAAGCAAGGAGTTGTTGCTCATAACTTGCTTAACACTTGTGTTAACATCTCTTGTACTTAATATTTATGTAATTTGCTTGTAAGAAGCAATCTTGTAAACACAAAATCATTATTCAACTATAAGTTGATTATTCCTTGAGTGACTAAGGTATTAGTCTATAGACTCGAGAAGGTTTTGATAGGTTGTCATTATGGAAGAAATCTCCTTTAAGGGACCGGGTATGTCAGAATCTTTAAAGAGTCAACGATCGTTAAATCTCTTAGGGGACAAGGGAAGTCAGAATTCTTAAAAGATCACTAACAGATTGATCATTGCTTTGATTATTGGTCACCAGCAGATAGTCCGTGCAAATTTAATCTTTCATGATTAGTGTATTAAGTCCTTTTCTAAGGCAAAATTACCTTGGCGGGTGGACAAGAGTAGTATTTTCTAAGGTGAATTGTATAAACTGAATGTGTGACTTTTATTTTCATAGCATTCCATATCTTTCATCAATTTGAGTAAATAGTATTTTTAAAGGGAAATATTTTGAAAATCCAATTCAAACCCCTATTTCTTGGGTTTTTCTCTACCTTTAACTTTCTGTCCACAAACCGTGGAAAATCTTTATTCACTTGCTACTGCAAATTCTGTGAATACTCAATCTGAGTTGATTACAAAAATAGGGGTTACTCTCACTATTTATAGTTTAGGGTAGCTTTCCCTCTAAGCCAAAGCGTAAAACACAAAAACTCAAAACATCTATTTTGGATCTAAGTCGAAATCTTGTGGAAAGCAACCTGCTTCGACACTTCGACAACTAACACAACTTGACACACTTCGATACAGACTTATTTTGACACACCTTGTGTCGAGCAACAACCTGCTTCAACACAAAGAATTACACTTTCAACAATCATTGTCTATTAAAAATGAATAGTAATATTAATACAAAAAAATAATTTGTAAAAAAAAATAGGAAAGAAAAATTATTTTAAATATATTTTGCAATGAATTAAAAAAAATTGAATAAAAAGAACTGGGGTATTCTGCCGAAAATTTTCTCATTGTCACCCCTACTCTCTCTTATTATAAGCACTCATAATCTTTCTCACATATTTTTTTTTAAAATGTCAATAATTTAAAGAGATTAGTTATTTTACACTGTTAATGTAAAATACTTTATACAATCAGTACATCATAATCATTCATAGATAATACTTTATATGTGATTAAAATAAAAGTCAACAACTTATAAAAATTTAACATCTATATGATTAATTGATAGTATAAAATATCTTTACAAATTCGTAGAAGTATTCATTGGTTTGGATGAATTCGAACCAAACCGAACTCCAAACCAAACCATAGTGTTTGAGTAAGACGTTTTTTTAGTTAGGAAAAAAACGAACCAAACAAATGAAACCCGATATTAATTAGTTCGGGTAACGGGTTTCCAAAATTCTATCCATGAACCCGTCTACTTAATCCAACCATATTAATTCATATAATTTATATCATTATTATCATAGAAACTGATATTCAATTTCAAGAAGAAAAAATATGAAACATCATTTGTAACATTAACAAACTATACAAAAAAACATTAAGAATTTTATATTATTATATAAAATTAGTTGACGTAAATTAGATATTTTTTAAAAATATTTATGCACGTTTCTAATGTATCTGATCAATCCAATCCAAACCAATCCGTTATTTTTTTGTTTGGTTCGGTTTGAATTTTATTTATAAAAATAAAATGAAAATCTAATCCAAACCAATTCATTTATTTTTGATCAGTTTGAGTATTAGATTCTCTCAAAATTGAACCAAATCGGTCCGAAAACACCCTTACACATTCTGGTGCATGAGTATTATTCACTAAATTTAATAGATATGAAGATATAATTTGCATATTTTTAATATCAAATTAAAATATAACATAAAATATTATGATGTCTTGCCAACATAACTTAAAATTTATTTGCACTTTTTATAGAGTGAATTGATTAATTTATTTATCTTTCTCATAAATATTTAATTCGTAATAAAATATATTAAATGAAATTTATGCAATGCAAATGAATAGTATAAATTAAAAATTAAAAATATTTAATACTATATTAAATAAATTATTCATTTTAAATTTTTAAATAGAAGGCATTTATTTTATAATAAAGAGAAAATGTACTTTCTCTTATTATAAGTTTCTGAATCTTTTCACATATTAAAAAAAATTAATTATTTTATTTATTAATATTATAAAAATATCATTTGTTTATCAAATTTTATAATTTCATTTGCATATTTGTAAAACTAAATTTAAATACAACCTGAAATATTAAGTTGTCTTTCATTTTCATTTTTTAAGTCTTTTACAAATAATGTAGTTATTTTAGAATAACAACTTAAAAATATGCAAATCAAACTTATAATAAAAGAGAGAGAATATTTTTTTTAAATTGTGTTTATCAATAATTGATGAATTCTAGAAGAATTCAACATTCAAATATTCTTAAAGTTACATCTATAATATTATTGAATCCTAGAAGGATTGCATTCTTAATATTAATGAATCATAGAAGAATTTAATCCTTAACATTAATGAATCATGGAAGGATTACATTTATAAAATTAACGAATCCCAGAAGGATTATGTTGTACCCCAATTTTTGCCTCTAAGATCCCTTCATCACATCATATTGATTCAATCACAACAAGATCACATCAGAGTTCTTGATTCTCCTCCCTACCTTTAGCTTTGCTCTTTGAGGAATCACCAAGCACCTTGACTTGTTTTCTTTTGTGGTCATGAATATTTTGTCTTGATTTTTCCTTTTAATTAATAAAATGCAATGTTGGTTTGTCTTTCTTATTACTAATGTAGGTAAAGACAACGAGATTTAGCAAGTTGCTCCATGGGTTCATGAGTTTATTTCCATGCCCTAGTCAATAAAACTTGAGAAGTTCAAACCTCACCATTGGATTTATTTTAGAAGAAATGATATGGCAAGGTTATTTTGGTTCACCATATTTCAAGGTTATCAAATTTGATTCAAAAGTACAAGGGGTTGATTGAAGAAGTTGTCATGGTTAGACAAGGTCTTGTTCCTATTGATCACAAGTATATATTTCTCTCAATTCTCAAGATATGGAAGTGGTTTTGGTGGCTACGAGTTCTCATATTCACCCTCAACAACTTTTAGTTACAAAAAAATTGTGTTGGTACAAGAAGTTTGTTCAAAATTGTCAAAGTTCCTCAAAGCATTTTCTTGATCTAGGAGCTAGGGTTTTGAACTTCAAAGAAGTATATCTTGCTCATCTTTTGGTATTTTTGAGTGATTCCAAAAACATCCTTCTCTTCAAAGGGTTATCAACAAATCACTTCAAAAGTTTCAAGGAGTTTTCATGTGGAAGAAACTTGATGATGAAGAAAGATTACAAGTCTTCCAGATGAACCCCTAATTTCTCATGTGTGACTTTAAATGATCATAACTTGGTCAATTATTATCACCTTGAGCTCATTATTTTTCCATAATGATCTTGAGGGTGTGAAATTTATGCCTTATTTTATGTGCAAAGTGAGAAAATGGATGGAAGATGCCCTAAGGATACAAAAGATTATAGGTCATTTCATGATTTTTTTGCCAACTTCAACAACTCATAACTCTCTCAATATTTCGATATTTTGAATGGTTCAAGTTTCAAAATGTAATTCAAGAGGTCTATTTCATGCCATCTTTTTTGGTCGAGCAAATTTCAAGTAGAAGGCCATGTTTTGATGTAAAACATTATAGGTCACTTTTGAAGAAAAACTTAAAATATTTCTAAGTATGGAAAGTCAACTTCCTTTTCCCAACTTTGACTCAATGCAAATTTCATCTCAAGTATCCATTTGATTCCATTATTTTTCCATGGAAAAGCTTGTAACCTCATCTTTCTAAAGCATCAAGAATAAGGCCCTAAGACCCCTTGAGCTGAGAATTCCATTGATTTGAACTTGGTAACTTGGAACTGAAGTTTCTTCAAAAGTCAGAATTTGAAATCATTGGTTTAGCTTCTAAACACTTTGTTTCTGCGTGTTTTTGCCTCTAAACATGTTTAGTGAACTTCCATAAGTGATTAGCATAAAAAACGCGCGTTTTGGATGAGTTTTGATCAAATTAGAAGTGACACTTTTCTTGTTTGCAACTTCACACGATTTCCCTCTAAACTTCATCATTTCACACGCTTGGACATTCCATTTGATTCCCTATAAATAGAGGGTCATCCCTCATTCATTTCCTCAAGCTTGGATAGCCAAAATCACCCTGCCAAACTTGTTCCATAACTCAAAATTCTGCAACTTTGAAATAAGTTTTCAAGCCTTTTTCAATCCAATTTTTCTATCAATTTACCTTCCTTGATCTTCCCTGAAGCTAACCATATAATTACATTCAAGAATCTTGCCCTATATTTCTCCATAGAAGTCCAGTTTCAGAGCTTTGCAACTCAACTTCAATAAGTAGATTCCTTCATCAATTCTTCAAAACTTTGATATCATCGTGATGCTCTCATTTCCCTGGCTCTAGTCGCAACACTTACTTTTATCTGGAAACTTATTTTGACCATGAAATTTTAAATCCCTTTTCAAAACTTTCTTTTCAAATTGCTTGAGTTACAGTTTATATAAATTTATCGCGAAAGTGTGGTTGTCTTCGTCTTGAAGAGACGAAGCGAATGACATAAGTCTCGTGCTCTAATTTTACAGATTGAGTAACCTGGTTTTGGGACTGGCTGGAGGTTGAAGATGGCCAACATGTCATCCTTCAACCAATGAAACAACGCCATTTGAATTTCTGATTTACATTTGATTCAGTGCTTTACTCACTAATAACCATGATATGCACAGTGTGCCAGATCCTTTAGATTTGATTACTAACACGTTTTGACTCTCATCCAATGGTCCACATATTTTTGACACTATTTTTCTTTTCTGATTTTTATATTTAATTGTTTTAAATTTCAAAAAATTATAGAAAGTTCATTTTTAGTCAAAAAAATTTGAAAATACTATGAAAAACATTTTTGATTTTTCTCTATCTGATTTTTATTTTTTCACAATTTTATTTTGTGTTTTGATATTTTTTTTTTTATAAATTTCAACTTTATTTGAATTGTTTTAAATGTTTAAAAATACTTTTATGCATTTTTAAATTTTGGAAAAATTATAGAATGATCCAATGATATTGTGACAAATATTGGTGACCTCATTTATTTTTTATTTGACTTTGTTAGTTTTTATCATTTTTGGTTTATTCTACTCATTTCTTTTAATTTTAAAAATAGTTTTTGGATTTAAAAAAATTACCAAAATTTTTATAAAATCATTTTAGTTTATTTCTGATTTTTCTATGGTCTTACTTTTTATTTCTTGATTAATTTGAATATAGTTGATATTTTTCTATTTTATTTCTATTTTAAAATATTTTTAAAACCTTTTTTAATATATATTAAATGCAATATTATTTTGTGATTATTTTCTGGCTGATCTTGGATTGAATATTTGGTCATGAACTTTGATAACATCATTGGATCCATGGTGTTGAGTCTAACTCCACAAAAATGGATGAATTGTTTTAATAATAGTTTGATTTAAATTTAATTGAAATGTGGTTTGTATATTCTCTCCCACCCTCTTCATCTTGTCCCTTTCTCATTTCACTATGTGTTATTGGAGCATGATCTCTATATCATGTCTCAAAACAAATGGTGCATAGATTACTATTGACCGGCCTCAAAATAGGTGCGACTTCTATATAAGTCCACTTACGATTGCTTAACATAACACTAAATTTTATCCCGATTCGAATAAATGATCATTCGTGGCCCAAATCTATGTTTGCAAGCCCAAGTATGTTAATTTGATCTCTTTGATCCAATAACCTTGAGATTCATTGTGTGGAGGCTTTGGTTCTACCAATCCTCTAATGGATCTATAACACTTTTGGTCAACGCGGATCACTTAAACATCATTGATTATTAAATGGTACTTTTGAGGAATCCAAATGGATGATATGCTTGACAAAAAGAAAATGCAACTTGTTGCGTGGAGGCTTTGGTTCTACCAATCCTATAATAAGTTCCAAATGTGTGGAGGCTTTTCTCACTCGAGCCTTTTATTTTCTCTTCTAAGACGCCTTATAATCAACATGAACCATAAAAAACTTTATTGGTACTTAGACTATTTGGTTACTATCCTTGGCATTATAGAGTATTGGGTTTCTTGGACTTAGGATTAGAAACCTTGGCCTATGTTGGAGACCTTGTGACCTTAATTGATATTTTGTTTGGAGTTCTTGAGGTTTACCTCAAGACATTAGGTTTTTTGTTTGTTTTGTGTGCATGTTATTGTGATTATATTCTTTGTTTGTAATATGAAATTCACCCGTATACAGCCGTTACTCTGCCTAATTTTTATGAAGACTTAATACACTTGAAGTTTGGTTCTCACAAGAGGTCTAGTATCTTTGCTTGCTTGGTTTCAATCCAAAGAACGGGAATTCTATCTTGGCTCATAATGTCAAGTATTGGCTTCTTGTTGGTTAGATGGTTCTTATCCCTAGCTTTTACCTTATGCTTTAGGATAGCCTCTTCTTCTCCTCCCATCTTCTTAAATTTCAAGAAATCTTCTCCCTTCTTTAGAAAACTCTTTTTATTTTTAAAATTGAACTACTTTCATAATAAACTTGGACTTAGGTCCATGCATTTTCAAAAAATCTTTCACAAATAAACTTCAATCAACATTAATGAAACCTTGACATTTTTTTTGTGAGAAGACTAAAAATCAATCAATCTCATTCAAACCATTTCGCCATCTAGGATTTCATCTTAAACTTTTCTCAAAAGATTTGACTCTTGTCAATCCTTGTAGTGATGAAAACAATTATACTTCTATGATATGTAGTGAAGTGAGATATTTTCCACTTGGTTGTTGAGTGAGGCATTGTTGATTTTAAAATCTAAGCCATATCCTCCACTTTGAGATGATGCAAATTCTCCTTTCTCATGATTGTGAGTCGTAAGTATGTTTTTCCACACGGAAAATGTCGATGATGTCTTATCTCATAAAATTAACCAACACACTTGTGTTTTAAAACTTTTCAAAGGTGAACTACATGTACCCTGATCCCCTATTACACGAAAGGTGCTATGTAGGCACTAATGGTTCGCAACCGCGGAGGGTCCAAAAATAATAAAAAATATATTTCTTCTCTCTTCTCCACCATCTATTTTACATACAACATTTTATAACCAAAATATATAGATTTTACAAAGAGGTTCCTGCGGAGTACCATAGATGTTTAGGGTGCTAATACCTTCCCTTGGCATAACCAACCCCCTTACCTAGAATCTTTCCCCCTCTTTTGGGTTATTCTCTCTTTTCCCATTGCTTTGGAAACAATAAAGCGTGGTGGCGATTTTTATTTTGATTTGTACAAGTCTAATCAATCCAATGGCTTAGTCTTAAACATTTCTACCGCTACAGAAAAATGGCGACTTCACTGGGGAAAAATTGACCTTTTACTGGTCCATCCCTAAGTGGGTTGAGCCTATCTTTGTTTATATTTATATATGTGCTATCGTTGTTTATGTGGTATATGTTGTATATATGTTTATCTGGATTTTCCTGGTTCCCAGGGCGCTTGGTGATTACTTATAAGTCCTATACCCGGACTTGGGCAAACTTTAAGATAGGACGGGCGGTATAGTCATGTTAACTTTGAGGGAGTAATCCCAAAAAAGGAGGCATGAGATCCCCCACTCAGTGGAGGCCCCTTTGACTGTAGTGTTATTTATCGAGTAATCGAGAAGACGTAATACTTTCGACCTGGGAGCCTGGTGAAGCCAAGGACTGTATAATACCAAAACCATGTTGGCCTTTTAGGTGTAGTGCGGAAGCTATGACAGAGTAATTCGGAAATAGTTGTCACGCGATACTACGCTCAGACGAGTTTTTCTTGAGAATATTACTAATTACTGAGTTAATCGGGAAGTTGGTAATATCTGAAGGAAGGATGTAGACTCTGGAAACCTCTAGAACCTTGTTTGGCAGGTGATAACTTTTAGACCAATACCTTATGGGTAGTACCTTCGACCTCATGCTCGTTACGTTGAACTTATGAACCCTATATGTGTGATCTTGTGTGTGATTGTTGCATCATGCATCCATGCACTCATAAGCACATTTTGAAGAAATCTTATTTCAAGGGACTTAAAAGTTGACCATTTGTGAATATCTCAAGTACCTTTTAACCATGGATTATGGAAAAAGAAAGATCGGGAAGTACAGTTTCAAGGATTCCAAGATAGATGAGTTGATCAGTCTAATTCCTGAGATCGAATGTTCTGCAGATTTTTGGAAGAAGTATGGATCCATCATTCCTTTTATGAAGCTTAGGATGAAGGATGGTATTCTCTCGACCTTGGTCCAGTTCTATGATCCGATGTATCATTGCTTTAATTTTCCCGACTATTAGTTGATGCCTACACTAGAGGAGTATTCTTATCTGCTGGATTTACCTGTTACCGATCATGCTCCTTTTACTGGTTTGAAGGGTGAGCCAAAACCACATGAGATTGTTGCTTTGATCCATTTGGGGAAGTCTGAGGTGGAAGCCCATATGACTACTAAAGGAGGGATTAGAGGATTACCAGCCTAGTTCTTATTGGAGAAAGCTCGTTACTTTGCCAGGATGAAGAGTACAGTCGCTTTTGAGGCCATCTTTCTCTACTTTCTTACGGGATGTTCTTATTTCCTAATATGGACAAGTTTGTTGATATTAATGCTATGAGAATTTTCATGATTGGAAACCCAGTTCCTACGTTGTTGGATGATGCTTATTATTCTATTCATCTTCAAAATTCTTTTCATAGAGGGATGATTATCTGTTGTACGCCTTTGTTGTACCAGTGGTTTATCTCTCATATGCCTCAGTCTGATGCTTTCTGGGATGTCATTAAGGAACCCTGTTGGGCTCCTAAGATCATGGAACTTACTTACTCGGATATTGATTGGTATCATCGAGCTTACCAGGATATAGAGATTGTTGATAGTTGTGGTAGTTTCCCCAATGTACCTCTTCTTGGTACAAAGGGAGGAATTAACTATAACCATGTTCTTGCACGAAGACAACTTGGTTATCCGATGAGGGATAAACCAAATAGTATTCATTTGAGTAGTTTATTTCTGAAGGAGGGAGGAGACCATAAGGAAGCTAGGGAGCAGATTGCGAAGGCCTGACATCACATCCACAAGAAGAGGAGGAAAGACTTGGGACCTAGGGAGGCTTTTTCTTTGGAGATATATCTTCAGTGGGTCCAAGCGAAGGCTATTCAGTTGTAAATGCCGTATTCCAGGGAAACACATATGCCTGATTTGTTTGGAAAGACCACTCCTCCCTTATTGGATGATATGGAAGAGCTACAGCTTACTTTGGCCAGGATGCAGTAGGAAAAGGATGCTTGGAAGAATAAGTGTCAAACTTTAGAGATTTACTATAGAGCAGACTTGAAGGAGAGAGATGACTTGATTAAGATCCTTAAGAGTCGAGCGGTAGAGACTATAGAGAGGCAAGGGGATTTATTTTCTCCTAAGCCTCAGTCAGATGCTGATTACTCACTTCCTGATTTAGGTGATTGGAAGGAGATTGCCACCAGATATGCGGAAGAAAACCAGAGGTTGAAGGCTCAGATTTCCAAGCTTACAGGGAAGCACCAGCGTATAGAGTGATCTCCGACAACTTTACTTCTCAGGGTTTTAGACTTTATTTTCATCTTGTACTTGAGATTATTGAGACTTATAACCTATTTTGAAGTTATTAGAATAAAAATTTTCAGTATTTCAAATGCATTATTACTTTGATATTTGCAATGTGTCTATAAATCTTTAAATCCCTTGAAATATTAAATAAAATAATAAATCATGTGCATTGCATATCATGCATCATATTGGACATATTTCTTGCATTCGTTATGCATATCCAGGTGTCTCACCAAGCTTCTTTACTTCATTCAGCAAGCTGACTCACCACTACAACACTCGGGATAATTTCAGAAAGAAGATGGACAACTTAGAACAAGAGAAGCGCGAGCTGCGCGAGGAGGTTTATGCTTTGAAGGCTGGCATGACCAATCTTACTGCTCTGATGGAATATCTGGTGGCTGCTCAGAATCAGCCACCGAGTGTTCAACCTCAACCAACAAGGGCTACTGCTGAAGCTCTGATTGTTCCTGTGTCTACTACTTTAGCTGTTGTTCAGAATCAGAAGCCTCAAGGTTATCCATGAGGAATTCCAGAGAACTTTGCGCTTGGAGGATTCAATCTTGGTCCTCAAGATACTCCAGTTGTTTAGACTATTGTTACTCCTGCACCCCTGTGGTGCATGTTGCTCCTGCTGCACCTCCTTCGGTGAATATGGTTCCATTTGTTAATGATGATGTGTGTCGTCCTTTTCCTCCACCAAGTGAAGACTTGGGTCTCTATGACAAAATGGATGATTTTCAAGAGCAGTTTGACAAGATGCAAAGGGAGATGAAGGCCCTCAGGGGAAAAGAGTTATTCTGGCAGAATGTGAATGAATTATGCTTGCTCCCAAATGTTAAGATACCTGCAAAGTTTAAGGTCCCAGAGTTTGAGAAGTACAAGGGCAACACTTGCCCTCGTGCTCATCTGGTAATGTATGTAAGGAGAATGTCTACCCATACTGATGATCAACGTCTGTTGATTCACTTTTTTCAAGATAGTTTGATCGGTGTTGCACTGAAGTGGTATATGAGTTTGGACATCATCAATATCCATACTTTCAATGACTTAGGAGAAGCATTTATCAGACAATACAAGTATACCATGGATATGACGCCTGACCGTGATCAACTCAGGGCCATGGTTCCGAAAGACAGGGAATCATTCAAAGAATATGCACTGAGATGGCGTGAGGTAGCCGCCCAAGTGATTCCTCCCATGGAAGAGAAGGAGATGACTAAGATTTTCTTGAAGACTCTGGGTGCTTTCTACTATGAAAGGATGGTAGCAAGTGCGCCAAGTGACTTTACTGGAATGGTACGCATGTGTATCCGTTTAAAAGAGGCTGTAAGAGAGGACCGTTTAACGAAGAGTGAAGGATCTGGAGGTGCGAAGAAGCCATCTTATGGGTTTACTAAGAAGAAGGTAGGGGATGAAAATGTTGTTATACAAGAGATGAGGGTTAATCCTCCTAGAAGAAATTATCAGCGTCATCAGCAAGTCGCCTCAGTTACTCCAGATGTTGGTGTAGCTCCAACCACCGTTGCTTATCAGAGACCATCCCGGCAAGGGAATCAAGGGTATAATCAGAGAAGGGAGAGTTATGACCATATTCCTATGAGTTATACAAAGTTACTATCGACATTGATTTAGAAAAAGTTGGTTCAGACCCGACTACCTCCCGCTGTACCATCACCATTACCTTGGTATTACAAGGCAGACCAAACATGTGCTTTTCATCAGGGAGCACCAGGGCATAATATTGAGAATTGTTATCCTTTGAAGACTGAAGTGCAGAAATTGGTGAATTCTGGCATTCTATCTTTCAAGGATGTGGGTCCTAATGTGAAAGACAATCCTCTACCCAAGCATGGAGGAGAAAATGTTGTGAATATGGTGGCCGGTTGTCCAGGCAACTTCCGGATTTTTGATATTCATCTAGTTAGAGGAGATTTGGTGAAAATGCATGTAGACCTGTGAATTTAGCTACTATACGCATGACCATTCCGGTTGTGCTATTTGCAGTACATACATACAAGGTTGCGACAAGATAAAGGCTGATTTGCAGGAGATGATGGATGAAGGCCTCATCCACATAATTAGGCCTAGGGCAGAGTATGAAGAGAAGGTGAATATGGTTTCTGGATGTCCTGGAGAGTTTAGAATTTTTGATGTGGAGCATATGCATGAAGACCTTATGCATTTGTATGCTACTTTCTACCACTTGGCTGGTCAGGTGGAACATCAGTATGGATCTTTCCGAATTCGCTGGCGAGACTCCCGAGGATGTTCAATCGTGAAGAAAGATGTTCAGTTGTTGTTGGACAATGGAACTATCCAGGTTACAGGTCAAAGGGATGATTACCATGAAGTTAATATGATTGAGGTTTGTTTGGCTGAAGAAGAGTCGGATGATGCGTATGCCTCTGCAGATGAGTATTTCTCCTCAGATGAGGATTTGTTTTCCAGAGATGACTCAATAATGAATGATTATGTTGAAGAAGGGGTAAACTTCATTGTGCCTTGTTTTGGTGCACCCTCCCATTTTGAAGTTGAGTATTATAGCAAGCCAACTGTTACCCCATTGGTGATTAGTTTGCTGGGTCCTGTCCCCTACAAGTCAGATAAGGTTGTACCCTACAAATATAACGCTACAATCTTAGAGGATGGTATGGAAGTTCCCATCCAGCCAATGCCTGATGTTGGAAATATTGCTGAGACTAACAGAGTGACCCACAGCGGTCGTGTATTTGCACCAGTTGTTCGAGGAGATGTTAGCGCTGGAAAGAAAATTGCTGAGAATGTTGAACCCAAGAAGGTTACGGGTGAATCTAGTGGAGCTACATTAGAGAAAAAAGTGGATGATATTTTGAAGATAATCAAGATGGGCAACTACAAAATTGTAGATCAGCTATTACAGACTCCTTCAAAAATATCTATTTTGGCTTTATCGATGAACTCCTCTGCTCACAGAGAATCTCTGATGAGGGTATTGGATCAAGCTTTTGTGGAAAGTGACATGCCAATAGACCAATTCAGTAGTGTAGTAGGGAACATTATGTCATGTAATAACCCAAGTTTTTGCGACGATGAATTACCAGATGAAGGAAGGAATCACAACCTGGCCCTTCACATCTCTATGAACTGCAAGAATGATTCACTATCCAATGTACTGATTGGTAATGGATATGCATTGAACGTTATACCGAGGAGAACGCTTATGAAATTGAAATATCAGGGAACTCCCATGCGCCCAAGTTGCATTATTGTGAAAGCGTTTGATGGATCAAGGGAATGTATTATTGGTGAAGTGGACTTGCCTATTCATATAGGCCCACATTTGTTTCAGATTACTTTCCAGGTCATGGATATTTTACCTGCTTATAGATGTTTGTTAGGAAGACTGTGGATGCATGAGGCAGAGGCTGTCACTTCAACTTTACACCAAAAACTGAAGTTTGTACGTGAAGGAAAAGTGGTAATCATAAATGGAGAATAGGCATTATTGATATCTTATTTGTCTCTTTTAGCATTGTGGAGGCGAATGAAGCTGCTGTTGGAACCCAATTCCAAGCCTTATCCATTGATAATATAAGAGGAAACGAGAATTCCATGGTTTCTCTTAAGGATGTGCAACAAGTTGTGCGTAAGGGTCATAATGAAGTATGGGGAAAATTGTGGATCCACCTGTAAACAAGAACAAAGTCGGCTTGGGGTTCTCTCTGAAGAATGACAAAGGTAAGAACGTGAAGCCGAAGTTTGCGGAAGGCAAGTATCAAGACATCTTCTGTAGCGGGGGTTATCTTCATCCGACTATTTCCGGGATTAATGCCATTGTGGAAGATGAAGCAGAACCAGAAATGCCGAATTACGTGATGCACGGAGTTAGGGTTCAGAACTGGATCACCATTTATGTTCCCTCTTGCATACATGTTTCAAAGTAATTTGATTTATTAATATTTTTGAAAAGATTTCACTCTGCCCAAGGTGGAAGTATTAATATTGTATGGGCTTATCTGTTTGTTGTGACTTTTAAAATCAATAATAAAAGTTGTATTTGTTTCCCAAATTGTGTCTTTATTTTATGATTTTTCATGGAAAATAGTAATCAGAAAAAAAAAACTTTTAAAATAAATAATAACTGAACTTTAATCGCATGATCACTTGTTATATGTTCCAGTTTCTAAATGCAAGCATAAATCATATGTGCAAATTAATTAAAAAACCCGTTTAATACAATGACCCGACACCCTCTCCTAATTTTGAATGTCCTGTGTATGGGGCCGAAGAAGAAGGCTATGATGAGATATCAAAAGAGGTCTCATAGTTGCTTGAGCGCGAGGAAAATGTCATTCATCCATATAAAGAGCCGTTGGAAGTAATCAATTTGGGTTCAGAAGAAGAACCGAAAGAAGTCAAGAATGGAGCATTGCTGCATCCTAATGTGATGAGCAGGTTGATTGAGTTGTTGAAAGAGTATGTGGATATTTTTGCTTGGTCTTATCAAGATATGCCTGGTCTAGATACATATATTGTAGAGCACCGTTTGCCGTTGAAGCCAGAGTGTCCGCCAATCAAATAGAAGTTGAGAAGAACTCACCCAGATATGGGAGTAAAGATCAAAGAGGAGGTTCTAAAGAAGGTTAATGCCGGTTTTCTTGTGACGTCAGTGTACCCTCAATGGATTTCCAATATTGTCCCAGTACCGAAAAAGACGGAAACGTTTGCATGTGCGTAGATTACAGAGATCTAAATAAAGCTAGTCCAAAAGATGGTTTTCCATTGCCACACATTGACATGTTAGTGGGTAGCACAACAAAATTCAAAGTATTCTCGTTCATGGATGGATTTTCCTGGTATAATCAAATAAGAATGGCTCCAGAGGACATGGAAAAAACAACGTTTATCACACCTTGGGGAACATTCTGTTACAGAGTGATGCCTTTCGGGTTGAAGAACGCTGGTGCAACGTACCAGAGGGCTATGACAAACCTATTCCATGATCTGATGCCCAAGGAAATCGATGTATATGTTGATGATATGATTTCTAAATCCCAGACTGAAGAAGGGCATGTAGAAGATTTGTTGAAGTTGTTTCAGCATTTGAGGAAGTATCATCTCCGCTTGAATCCAAATAAATGTACCTTCAGTGTTCGATCAGGGAAGTTTTTGGGTTTCATTGTTAGCCAGAAAAGAATTAAAGTTGACCCTGATAAAGTCAAAGATATTCAAGATATGCCAGCACCGAGAACTGAAAAGAAAGTCAGAGGGTTCCTCGGGCGTTTGAATTATATTTCCAGATTCATTTCCCACATGACTGCAACATGAGAACCGATCTTTAAGTTGTTAAAGAAAGATCAAGGTTATGTATGGACGGATGAATGCCAAAGGGCATTTGAAAGTATTGAAGAATATCTGCTTAAACCTCCTATCTTGCTCCCTCCTGTCGAAGGAATACCGTTGATTATGTATCTGACAGTGTTAGATAAATCCATGGGTTGTATTTTGGGATAACAAGATGAAACGGGGAAGAAAGAATACACCATTTATCATATTAGCAAAAAGTTTACTGATTGTGAGTTGCGGTACTCCATGCTGGAAAAGACATGTTATGCTCTAGCCTGGGCGGCAAAACGTTTGCGGCAGTATATGTTGAATCACACCACTTGGTTGATCTCCAAAATGGATCCAATCAATTACATTTTTGAAAATCCTGCTCATACTCGGAGAATTGCTCGCTGGCAGATGCTGTTATCCGAATATGACATCGAATACCGCACTCAAAAAGCTATTAAAAGCAACGTGTTGGCATATTATCTTTCTCACCAACCAGTTGAGGATCATCAGTATGTGAAGTATGAATTTTCCGATGAGGATGTGATGTTTCTGAAAGTGAAATATTGTGATGAACCATTGCCCGAGGAAGGTACTGATCCTGAATCTCGTTGGAGTATGATATTTGATGGAGCTATGAATGCTTATGGTAAAGGAATTGGTGATGTGATTGTCACTCCACATGGATCGCACATTCCTTTTACTACAAGGTGTATATTTGATTGTACTAATAATATGGAAGAATATGAGGCTTGCATCATGGGTCTCGAGGAAGCTATTGATCTCAAAATTAAAATTCTAGATGTGTATGGTGATTCAGCTTTGGTCATAAACCAGATTAAAGGATAATGGAATACTCGTCACCCCAGATTGATCCCTTACAAAGATTATGCTAGAAGGTTGTTACCCTTCTTTAATAAAGTTGAATTCCATCACATTCCTAGACATGAAAATCAAATGGCGAACGCTCTGGAAACTCTGGCTTCTATGTATCAAGTGAACACTTGGAATGATATACCTCGAATTATGGTTCAGCGAGTGGATAGGCCCGCTCATGTGTTTACAACAGAAGAGGTAGCAGACGAGAAACCTTGGTATTATGATATAAATCATTTTCTCCAAACTCAGGAATACCCGGTTGGTGCATCAGATAAAGATAGAAAGACATTGAGAAGATTGGTTAGCAGTTTCTTCCTCAGTGAAAATGTGTTGTACAAGAGAAATTATGACATGGTCTTGCTCAGATGCGTGGATAGACACGAAGAAGACATGTTAATGCATGAGGTTCATGAAGGTTCATTTGGCACTCATGCCAATGGACATTCGATGGCTAAAAGGATGCTAAGGGCAGGTTACTATTGGCTAAAAATGGAATATGATTGTTACAAATTTGCAAAGAAATGTCATAAATGCCAGATTTATGCGGACAAGGTTCATGTGCCTCCGACACTTCTCAACGTGATCTCTTCCCCATGGCCTTTCTCTATGTGGGGTTATGACATGATTGGAATGATAGAACCTAAAGCTTCGAATGGACACCATTTTATCTTGGTAGCAATTGATTACTTCACCAAGTGGGTGGAGGCTGCTTCATATGCTAATGTTACTAAGCAAGTGGTTATGCGCTTCATTAAGAATAATCTTATATGTCGGTATGGTGTGCCAAACAGAATTATCACTGACAATGGCTCGAATCTGAACAACAAAATGATGACAGAACTGTGTGAAGAATTCAAGATTGTCCATCACAACTCATCTCCGTACAGGCCAAAGATGAATGGGGCTGTTGAAGCTGCTAATAAGAATATCAAGAAGATTATCCAGAAAATGGTTGTTACTTATAAGGATTGGCATGAAATGCTCCCTTTTTCTTTGCATGGATATCGAACATCTGTCCGCACTTCAACAAGAGCAACCCCGTTCTCCCTTGTGTATGGAATGGAAGATGTGCTCCCAATGGAGGTTGAGATTCCCTCTTTGCGTGTGATAATGGAAACCAAGTTGTCAGAGGCTAAATGGGTCCTGAACCGGTTTGACCAATTGAATTTAATCGAAGAGAAGAAAATGACAGCTTTATATCATGGACAGTTATATCAGAAAAGGATGAAGAAAGCTTTTGATAAGAAGGTCAAACCTCGTGAATTCAGAGAAGGCGACCTCGTGCTCAGGAAGATCATGTCTTTTAACGCTGATTCTAAGGGAAAGTGGACTCCCAATTTTGAAGGCCCATATGTTGTCAAGAAAACCTTCTCTGGAAGTGCATTAATTCTTGAAACTATGGATGGCGAGAAGTTCCCACATCCCATGAATACTGATGCAGTCAATAAATACTCCACCTAAAGAAATAAAAGAATAACTCGCTAAGTTGAAAACCCAAAAGGGCGGCTTAGGCAAAAAAGAGCGTCTCGGTGGGCCGAAAACCCGAAAGAGCGGTCTAGGCAAAAATTAGAGACATAAATAGAATAAATTTCCCGCTAAGTTGAAAACCTGCAAGGGCATCTTAGGCAAAAGTTAAGGACATTCTTGACAAGTAACTACATCAGACAAGACTTGATCATTGGAGCAACAATCTTCTCAGATCCTCATCATACTTCAACAGAAGCTGCTGCTCAGGATTTCAATAGTTGTTAGAGGGGATAGTATTCATTATATCTCAATGTATCTTTTTCATTATATGTTACCATTTTCCGAACTTTGTAATTATCCATGGAGTCTCGCCATTCATAGACTACCATTATATTAATGAAATTTGAGCTTTTATCCAATTCTTTATATTTATTATTTTATTTAGCTTGCAAAGACTCCATTTATTATTGATAATAACTATCAAAGCAAAAAGATTAACTAACAAAATTTATTTCTCAAAAATAATTTACAACTTGCCTTTACTTTTAAATTTGTGACGCAAGAGAGAAAAAACAACAAAAGTGGCGATCCGAGGAATGGACGAACTCCAGTTGCTTTTAAGAAGTTTTGTTTTCCGGAGAAGTTTTTCTCGAGATGTTTCGCCGTATAGGGATTGTAACTCTAGTATCCCCGGTCAAGTTTTGGTTCATTTCTCCTCTTTTCAGAGTTTGCATGATATGAAGATTCAATCCAAGATTTCTCCAATGAAGGTTTCGTTTGTTTAATAGAAGTTCTTTTTTCCAGAGAAGTTGGTACAATAATTACTCTCGAAGAACACGGGCCTCTGTTTTCCCCAGTGTGGCGGTAGAAATGTGCAAGACTAAGCCATTGGATTGACTAGACTTTATACAAATCAAAATAAAAATCACCACCGCGCTTTATTGTTTCCAAAGGAATGGGAAAAGAGAGAATAACCCAAAAAGAGGGGGAAAGATTCAAGGTAAGGGGGTTGGTTATGCAAAGGGAAGGTATTAGCACCCTAAACATCTACGGTACTCCGCAGGAACCTCTTTGAAAAATCTGTATATTTTGGCTATAAAAATGTGTTGTATATAAAATGGATGGTGGAGGTGAGAAAAGAAATATTTTTATGATTTTTGCACCCGCCGCGGTTGCAAACCTTTAGTGCCTACGTACCAACTTTCGTGCAATAGGGGATCAGGGTACACGTAGTTCCTCTTTTAAAAAATTGAAACACAAGTGTGTTGGTTGATTTTATGAGATAAGACATCATCGCAATTGTCCGTGTGAAAAACATACTTACTACCCACAATCATGAGAAAGGAGAATTTGCATCATCTCAAAGTGGAGGATATGGCTTGGATTTTAAAATCAACAATGCCTCACTCAACACCCAAGTGTAAAATATCTCACTTCACTACATATTGTAGAAGTATAGTTGTTTGCATCACTACAAGGATTGACAAGAGTCTAATCTTTTGAGAAAAGTTTAAAGATAAAAGCCAAAGTGGCAAAATGGTTTGAAATGAGATTGATTGACTTTTAGTCTTCTCATAAAAAAGGTCAAGGTATTATTAAATTGATTGAAATTTATTTATGAAAATGTTTCGAAGATGCATGGACCTAAGTCCAAGTTTATTATGAAAATGTTTCAAGTTTCAAAACAAGAAAAGTTTTTTTTAATGAGGGAGAAGATTTTTGAAATTAAAAAAGATGGGAGGAGAAGAAGAGGCTATCCTAAAGCATAAGGTAAAAGCTAGGGATAAGAACCATCTAACCAACAAGAAGCCAATACTTGACATTATGAGTCAATATAGAATTCCCATTCTTCGGATTGAAACCAAGCAAGCAAAGATACTAGACCTCTTGAGAGAACCAAACTTCAAGTGTTTTAAGTCTTCGCAAAAATTGGGCAGAGTAACGGCTGTATACGGGTGAATTCCAGATTATAAACAAAGATCGTAATCTCAATAACCTGCACACAAAATAAACAAACAACCCAATGTCTTGAGGTAAACCTCAAGAACTCCAGACAAAATATCAAATAAAGTCACAAAGTATCCAAGATAGGCCATGGTCTCTAATCCTAAGTCCAAGAAGTCCATCACTCCATAATGCAAAGGATAGTAACCATGTAGTCCAAGTATCATTAATGATTTTTATGGTTCATGTTGATTATTAGGTGTCTTTAAAAAGAAAGAAAAGCTCAAGTGAGCAAAATAAAAATGACATAAAAGTAAATGCTCAAGTGAGCAAAGATGAAAATAGCATGAAATGTAAAATGCTAAAAGTAAATGGTACATAAAGCATGAAAATAAAAGCGTAAAGTAAAGTTAATTGTTAGTAATTAGTGGTTAGTTGGATGACCATCTTGAAACTTGCATTTGGAACTCATTAGAGGATTGGTAGAACCAAAGCCTCCACACAACAAGTTGCATTTGCTTTTTATCAAGTATATCATCCATTTTGGAATTCTCACAAGGCAACATGTAATGATTAACGATGTTTAAGTGATCCGCGTTGACCAAAGGTGTTGTAGATCCATTAGAGGATTGGTAGAACCAAAGCCTCCACACAATGAATCTCAAGGTTATTGGATCAAAGAGATCAAATTAACATACTTGGGCTTGCAATCATAAGTTTGGGCCACGAATGATCATTTATTCGAATCGGGACAAAATTTAGCGCTATGTTAAGCAATCGTAAGTGGACTTATGTAGAAGTCACACCTATTTTGAGGCCGGTCAATAGCAATCTATGTACTTCATGTTTGGATAAATGATATAGAGATCACCATCCCTTAACATGTAGCACAGTTAAAAAAGAAAGGGATAAGATGAAGAGGGAGGGGAAAGATAAGCTAATTTGGATCACCATTTCAAAATTATTTCATCTTTAAATTCAACCACTCCTCTAGATGGATTAAAGCACTAAACATATCATTAATCCAAAGCACCAAAAATGAATTAAATAATTCACTCTTAGGTAGATTTGAATTGATGAACATTTATCCAACTTCATCTACATTACAAAGTCCATTGAGTTTAAAGACAAATTGGACATTTAAAATTGCAATCCAAACCAACAATCAAAAGGAGTGAGTAGAAAAAGCATTTTGGATCAAAGCTGCCCCAAAACAAGGCAAAAAAGTGCATTCTGTCCCTGTGTAAATCGATTGAACTATTGTGTAAATCGATTTACACAGTACAGTTTTCAAAAATCTGCGTGAAATTGCTTCTGTGTAATCGATTGCACTACAGTGCAAATCGATTGCACACAGTTACAGTAGCAAAAACAGCATTTTAAAAGGGCAATTTCTTGTTCAAACTTTCCATCAAACACCTTATGATCATGGATCCACTTGAGCACGAAAATTCCATCAAATTATGAGAAAATAACACCATTGAAATCACAAAATAATGCTCAAATAATCAATCCCAAAGATCACCAAGAGATCACATTGTGAAAGATGAATTATCCAACTTACCAAAGGTAGATCTAGAGAATTATCAAAACAACTTCAAGAATTTGCTTCAATTCAACCACAAGAATCAATTGACCAAGCTTGGATGTAGGGAATTGATGGAGAAAAAGTGTTTGGATGAAGGTTTAGCTCAAAGATTAGTAAGCTTCAATGCAAAGCTTACTAACTTTTTGAAAATAGAGCTTTGAGTGAATTTGGTAGATGGAGAGAATTGAGAGATTTTTTAGCAAGGTGGATTTGGCTATTAAAAGCTTGAAATTTGAATGAAATGAAAGCTCTATTTATAGAGTTTTAGGATTGGGATTAGTGGTAATTTGGTAATTGATTCTTGGAGCCAAAATTTGAATTAATGATAACTCTTTCAAAAATTAGAGCCAAAATTTGAATTAATGATAATTCTTTCAAATATTAGAGCCAAAATTTGAATTAATGATAATTCTTTTTAAAAATGAAATATTGGCACTAAAATTTGAATTAATGATACATCTTTCAAAAGTGAAGGAAAATTGGAGCCAAAATTTGACAAGTTTAAAATTGCTGATTTTTTTCAAATTTTCACGCTGTGCAATCGATTGCACTACAGTGCAAATCGATTTGCACAGTGTATTTTTTTTTCAAAAATGGCACAAAATGCACTATGTGCAATGGATTGCACCCTAAGAGCAATCGATTGCATAAGTGAAAAAAATGAATTTTTTAATTCTTTTTCTTTGAAAATAGAGATTTTAGGAAAATGATACCATAAATCCTTATTTGTCAGATGCTTCGACTCGGTACCTACAAAATAAAAATATACAAAGACAAAGACAAATATTTTTTTGTATTTTGATTAGAAGTTAGTCAACAACACATATACAAAATACACAACCAAGGTGCTTGGAGATTCCTCAAGAGCAAACTTAAAGATAGGAAAAAAGAGGAAGAACCAACCCTAATGTGATCTTGTTATGATCGAGTTGATATGATATGATAGAGGAATATTAGGGGCAAAAATTGGGGTACAACAGCTGCCCTTATTTAAGTGTCTTCTATCCGGAGATACGAAGGTTACAAATCTTCGTGTCGACGCGATTGAAAATACTTAAATATAAAACAAGCCCTATTTTTGTCTCTAAGATGCCATGCAATGCTTATGATTATGGATTCATATGAACAAAACAAAAGAGACGCAAAGTAACACTGGGGATGCCACAAAAATGAAGAAACAAAGGAGCAACCCCACCAGGAAAATAAATCACTGGTGAACAAAAGACATGACTCTATTGGTGTAAAACCCAAAGAAGAGATAAGGTAGCATCAACTCAAATATTGAGGAAAAAGTAAAGAATGATAACGATCGACAGATAACGATCGATAGATAACTGTGAACTACCAACTCAATGGATGAAGGTAGAAAAGTAATAAGATACCGCCTCATAGATGACGGTGAAATACCAACTCAATAGTTGAAGGTAGAAGATAAAAAGATATACCGACTCACAAATGACGGTGAAATACCAACTCAAAAGTTGAAGGTACAGGATCAAAAAGATACCGACTCACAGATGACGGTGAAATACCAACTCAATAGTTGAAGGTAGAAGATCAAAAAGATATACCGACTCACAGATGACGGTAAAATACCAACTCAATAGTTGAAGGTAGAAGATAAAGATATACCGACTCACTGATGACGGTGAAAAACCAACCCAAAAGTTGAAGGTACAGGATCAAAAAGATACCGACTTACAAATGACGGTGAAATACCAACTCAATAGTTGAAGGTAGAAGATCAAAAAGATATACCGACTCACAGATGACGGTAAAATACCAACTCAATAGTTGAAGGTAGAAGATAAAGATATACCGACTCATAGATGACGGTAAACTACCAACTCAATAGTTGAAGGTAAAGAGAAAAAGATATATCGACTCACAGATGACGGTGAACTACCAACTCAAAAGTTGAAGGTAGAAGATAAAGATATACCGACTCACAGATGAAGGTGAAATACCAACTCAATAGTTGAAGGTAAAGAGAAAAAGATATATCGACTCATAAATGACGGTAAAATACCAACTCAATAGTTGAAGGTAGAAGATAAAGATATACCGACTCACAGATGACGGTAAACTACCAACTCAATAGTTGAAGGTAGAGAGAAAAAGATATACCGACTTACAGATGACGGTGAACTACCAACTCAAAATTTAAAGGTAGAAGATAAAGATATACCGACTCACAGATGACGGTAAACTACCAACTCAATAGTTGAAGGTAAAGAGAAAAAGATATACCGACTCACAGATGACGGTGAACTACTAACTCAAAAGTTGAAGGTAGAAGATAAAGATATACCGACTCACAGATGAAGGTGAAATACCAACTCAATAGTTGAAGGTAAAGAGAAAAAGATATACCGACTCACAGATGACGGTAAACTACCAACATTCACTGAAGATTGCAAAAAAGATAAGAAACACCGACGTTCATTGCCGATGTACTACCAACGTTCACTGAAGGTAGATTTGAATATCATAAGTTTTCCCCAAAATTTTGGTATTTCACCTGGAACGGGTCTCAACTTCTTCTTTAACTAAGGTACTCTACCTGGAAAGGGTAATATGTAATCTGTCTCAAATAAAGAGACTTCCACTTATTATCAAGGGGAATTGCAAAGATAAATGACTTTTTGGGGATAACAATATGACTTCCTGGGGAAAGAAATATGGCTTCCTGGGGAAAGAGATATAACTTCCTGGGGAAAGAGATATGACTTCCTGGGGCTAGAGATATGACTTCCTGGGGAAATGCCACGTTATTCCTGCTGAGGAGATAAAGTCTTCTTGTGCCAAAATAAATGCACATTCTCAAACCAGGGCTCAAAGCTTGCAAAAATCCAAAGTAATAATATTGTTGGGGATCACAGATTCAAACCCGAAATGAACTGGAATGAAACAGGCAACCGTAATACATCCTTTGAGAAACAAACTCAAGAGGGAACATCAAATCCATCCAGACAAAGAGCTGTACAGGAAGGTTAAAGCAAAAATCTTCCACGAGGGATAACTCAGTGGGTAAGTTGAAAGAATGTATACTTTCTGCTTAAGGCCGACACTCTATTGGAGAGAGGACAACACAACTCTGTAAAACAGGGTAATATGTCAATAAAACTAATGAATGCAAATGAGCAATGATTTGCTAAATTTAACTATGTATTAATGTATGAGTGATATCGTGCATATGCTGGTAAAAGGATACATAATCAGACAAAACCGCCTTAGGTACCAACAACATAGGCTAAACTTCAACCAGAAAGATCAACCCAAGAAAGGTAAAAGCAACTGCGGAAACTAAACCTATTGCCTATCCTAACTTCACTTAGGAGAAACATAATCTGAATGTAGCCAAATCAAACAGATACTGGGATAAAACATCCTTCTTCCGGTTTCAACGGAGAAATCAGTTTTTCAAAAGCAACATACGCCTACTGGAGATTGCAAGACTGGCCTTAAATAAAGTAGACTGACGCCGAGACAATCAAACCTCACTAGGGAATTCAAGTCTACCTTCCTAGAGAAAAAACTGCGGATTGAAAACTTTTCATCATGAAAACCTATTCCGACAAAAGATGCCCTGGGATAGCCTTCCCGGGGAATAGCACACAGACTTCAAAAGTTTTCACAGTTCGCACTTCTACTGGATATTGCAAAACTGATCTTGAATAAGGCAGATGTAAACCAAATTGTCAAAACATTCACTGGAGAATTCAGGCCTACTTTGAAGGAAGAAAAACATACGGACTTCACTAAGGGAGACAATGCTTCAACATCGAGACATCTACTGGGGATTTCATGCTGACTTCAATGGGGAGGACAAAACCACATCATCAAGGGGAAACCAAGATACATGCTCCACTGGGGAAACCGGAGATACGTTCTTCACTGGGGAAACCAGAGATACATGCTCCACTGGGGAAACCGGAGATACGTTCTTCACTGGGGAAACCAGAGATACGTTCTTCACTGGAGAAACCAGAGACACGTTCTTCACTGGGGAAACCGGAGATACGTTCTTCAAGAGTAATTATTGCACCAACTTCTTTGGGGAGAAATGACTTCTATCAAATAAACGAGGCCTTCACTGGAGAATATTGGATTGAGTCTTCATATCATACAAACCTGTTCCAATAAAATATGCCCTGGTATAGTCTTCCTGGGAAATCAAGAAGTCAACACTAATGCCAATACTGTAAAAAGAGCGATATCTTAGCACACCGAGGGAATAAAAGCTTTCATCATATGAGGGAAAAATTCGCTGGGGAATCTGGGACAAAGGCTTATGACCATGCAAACCCAAAATCAAAAGCGAACGAGACTTGGCCGGGGATAATAGGATCACAAACCAAATACTGTACCTTGCACCCACTGGTATCATCTTCAACTATCCGAGAAACACACAAAGATTGCGCACATACCAACAAGATGAATTGAGAGAACCTTCCTGGGGAACCAAGAAGTTAACACTATAGTAAGAAGTAAAAATTATGGGGATTTTAAATCAAACTCAACACTTGGTGAGAAAAAACCCAAAAACTTGACAGTTGTCTCAACACCTCTTAGAAAATATACTGCCCTTGTCTAGCTACTTGGGAAGCACATAACAACAATAATGTCGTAACAAGAGAAAGCACTACTCTACAAGAGATTCCATATCAATAAAAAGGGAGAAAGAACTCCATCAAATAAACAAAGGCTTCATATCTCTTTTTAATCTCCGTTTGATCACCACCTGTCTGGGTAAAGAATCACACTCAGCTGGAGAAGTCTACAGCAAGACTAGAAAAAATAGGATTATGAACCCAACATCATAACACAACTTGAGGAAGGTTCTCATCTTGGGGTAGACATAGTAACTATCTTGATGAAATCTGGATATGCCCTTGGAAACCAATCTGGTGTCTCAAGCTTACCATGCTGATCAAAGTAACTTTCGTAACTTGCCCTTGGCTGCATGCTTTTAAGATAACCTTTCTGATCAAATGGCTTCCATATATTTGTCGAATCTTGACGTAACTGCCCTAGATTGGCTGAATGTTGCATCCTTTTTGCTCCACAACTCTTCCCGGCAACATGCCTTTTGCTGATACTCAAATGTAAACTTTCATGATATCAAGCAGTTGTTTTACAAGCAGAAAATATTTATTCTAAGAACGAAAAATCTAATGCAACAATTATGTAAGTCTTGAAGATTTTATTTGAAAAGATGTCACAAAACCCTGTGAATGAATCACTATCCAGGATGCGACATGGATTTTTGTACGAAAGATAACAAAAACAATATGATACCAATCACAATAATTTATCAAAATTAATTGGAGTCAGGAAACACTATTTCATTGGAGTATGCTTTCGAAATAAACCATGTTTCAATTAGGACTTTTGAGGGTTGTAACATGGCCTGGTTCACGGTTTTAGAAAAAAGATTTAAGGCTCAAAAATATTTGGTGCCCACCCCCTTCATGATGTTCTTCAGTCCTAAGTTCAGTTAACTTGACACGAACATTCATCTCTCAAAAGAAATTTCGAGATAGTTGAGGAATCAAACAAGGTTTTCTTTGGACATGCAAGTCACTCATTCCTGCTTCTTTTGGGTTTCTTGTCACGCAACTCTATTCTTTGCTGAGGATTTCACATTGTAATCCTTTATCGCATTTTAGGCTTTTCATTTCTTCCTTGCCTTCGGGACAAATTCCTTTTGACTTTGACTCTGAAGTGCACGGGATGCCCTGACTTTTGCCTAAGTGACTTTTTTTTTCAAGTTCCGACTTAGCGGGGCTTTTTGTCTCTTTCTTTTTCATCATCATTTTTTTTAATTCATATTTTCTCTTTTCTTTTGAACATGTCGCGTGACTTCGAGTCATTTGTGACTAGTTGGAAGAATTGTGACTGCCCTATTTCTGGGTAGATGTAAGATAACCATTTATTATATCGTCATCTGCTGTTCTCCTGGTGTGCGAGGGATAGCCATTAAAATATCGTCAATTGACACACCCTCCTGATAAGTGAAGATTAACCATTGTGGTTTTGACTTTCCTCAACCTTTTGAGGGATAACCATTGTTGTATCCTTAGATGCACACTCTTGATGAGATTCTGAATGCTCGATCAAATTTACTGAACACTACCCTGCCCCGGGTTAAAAATGAGGGTTTTTTCTGAATAGAAAAAGAAACTCATACTTCAAGGCTCAAAGGGGTTAACGAGGGATTAACTTCCTTATTTCTCCAGTGTTTGGGAGTTGAAACAATGCCTATATATCCTCAGCATGGTTTTATCCAAAAGCATACAACCAGAAAATTTGTGTTTTAATATCATCATCCTCCTCCCAATCTCTGCCTAGGCAAGAGAATGGGTAACAAGTTGGTATCATAAAGCAATTTAAAATTGAAAACAAATACGAGTGAAACGAATGAATTTCTTCAAGACAAACATACTCATCGTATTAAGATTAAACATTCAAATGTAAACAAGTCCTTACATGCAAACAGTGCAATGATAAACAAGAAAAATTACAAATGAGAAAGCAGCAAAAAAAGCTAATAAACTAAGATGACTTTCTTATCTGGACTTGCGCTGAAGGTAACATTTCCCAAGCTTTGGAACTATCAACAACAGAGATTCATTCATGCCCTGCTAACGAATTGTTTTGAACATTAGGGCCAATGTCTTTAAACGACAAGATACCGCATCGGACCAACCTCTGAACTTCGACCTTCAAAGCAAAGCAATCTTCTAAATCATGCCCGGGAGCATCCTGATGAAAGGCACAGGAAGCGTCAGCCTTATATCCTCTTGGCAGTTTTTCAGGAACAACTGGTCGAGCTCGAGTTTGAACCAAATTCTTCTTCAACAAAGAAGGATACAACTCTGTGTATGTCATTGGAATTAGATCAAAGCTCATTTTCCTCTGATGACATTGCCCTAGATTTCCTTGTTGAGGTGCTCTCTGATATGCAACAGCAGTCGGAGTCACATTGACGACCGGAGTCACAGAAGCAACTTGTTGATTCCTATTATGAGATCTCCCTTTCCTACCACGAAGTACAGCGTATGAGTCTTTCTCTTTCTCTTTGGAAGAACTATCATCATATTTCTTAGCACTATTTGACGAGTCCCCGTCTTTAGATAAACGACCTTCATAGATAGATTCCTCTAAACGGACACCCATGCTTACCATTCCGGTGAAATCAGTAGGAGCACTTGCAACCATCTTCTCATAGTAGAAGGAACTGAGAGTTTTCAGGAAGATCTTAGTTGTTTCTTTCTCTTCCATGGGAGGAATTACTTGTGAAGCCACTTCGCGCCATCTCTGCGCATACTCTTTGAACGATTCTCTGTCTTTCTGAACCATGGCCCTAAGTTGGTCACGGTCAGGCGCCATGTCCACATTGTACTTGTATTGTTTAATGAATGCTTCTCCCAAATCATTAAAAGTATGGATGTTGGCGCTGTCTAAACTCATGTACCATTTCAACGCTACGCCGGTCAGACTATCCTGAAAAAAGTGAATCAGTAGACGCTTATCACCTGCTGAACAAGGTTCTAGAGGTTCTCAGAGTCTACATCCTTCCTTCGGATATTACCAACTTCCCGATTAACTCGGTAATTAGTAATATTCTCAAGAAAGACTCATCCGAGCGTAGTATCGCATGACAACTACTTCCAGATTACTCTGTTATAGCTTCCGCACTACACCTAAAAGGCCAAGAGGGGTTAGGTAATCTACGGTCCTCAGCTTCGGCAGGCTCCCAGGTCGAAAGCAGTACGTCTTCCGATTACTCGGTAAACAATACTACAGTCAAAGGGGCCTCCACTGAGTGGGGGATCTCATGCCTCCTTTTTTGGGATTACTCCCTCAAAGTTAACATGACTATACCACCCGTCCTATCTTAAAGTTTGCCCAAGTCCGGGTATAGGACTTATGAGTAATCACCAAGCACCCTGTAAACCAGGAAAATCCAAAGAAACATATATACAAAATATAACACATAAACAACAATAGCACATATACAGATATAAACAAAGATAGGTTTAACCCACTTAGGGATGGACCAGCAAGAGGTCAATCTCTCCTCAGTGAAGTCGCCATTTTTCCTGTGGCGGTAGAAATGTGCAAGACTAAGCCATTGGATTGACTAGACTTTATACAAATCAAAATAAAAATCGCCACCACGCTTTATTGTTTCCAAAGGAATGGGAAAAGAGCGAATAACCCAAAAAGAGGGGGAAAGATTCAAGGTAAGGGGGTTAGTTATGCAAAGGAAAGGTATTAGCACCCTAAACATCTACGGTACTCCGCAGGAACCTCTTTGAAAAATCTGTATATTTTGGCTATAAAAATGTGTTGTATATAAAATGGATGGTGGAGGTGAGAAAAGAAATATTTTTATGATTTTTGCACCCTCCGCGGTTGCGAACCTTTAGTGCCTACGTACCACCTTTCATGCAATAGGGGATCAGGGTACACGTAGTTCCTCTTTTAAAAATTTGAAACACAAGTGTGTTGGTTGATTTTATGAGATAAGACATCATCGCAATTGTCCGTGTGAAAAACATACTTACTACCCACAATCATGAGAAAGGAGAATTTGCATCATCTCAAAGTGGAGGATATGGCTTGGATTTTAAAATCAATAATGCCTCACTCAACACCCAAGTCGAAAATATCTCACTTCACTACATATTGTAGAAGTATAGTTGTTTGCATCACTACAAGGATTGACAAGAGTCTAATCTTTTGAGAAAAGTTTAAAGATAAAAGCCAAAGTGGCAAAATGGTTTGAAATGAGATTGATTGACTTTTAGTCTTCTAACAAAAAAGGTCAAGGTATTATTAAATTGATTGAAATTTATTTATGAAAATGTTTCGAAGATGCATGGACCTAAGTCCAAGTTTATTATGAAAATGTTTCAAGTTTCAAAACAAGAAGAGTTTTTGTTTTAAGGAGGGAGAAGATTTTTGAAATTAAAGAAGATGGGAGGAGAAGAAGAGGCTATCCTAAAGCATAAGGTAAAAGCTAGGGATAAGAACCATCTAACCAACAAGAAGCCAATACTTGACATTATGAGTCAATATAGAATTCCCATTCTTCGGATTGAAACCAAGCAAGCAAAGATACTAGACCTCTTGAGAGAACCAAACTTCAAGTGTTTTAAGTCTTCGCAAAAATTGGGCAGAGTAACGGCTGTATACGGGTGAATTCCAGATTACAAACAAAGATCGTAATCTCAATAACCTGCACACAAAATAAACAAACAACCCAATGTCTTGAGGTAAACCTCAAGAACTCCAGACAAAATATCAAATAAAGTCACAAAGTCTCCAAGATAGGCCATGGTCTCTAATCCTAAGTCCAAGAAGTCCATCACTTTATAATGCAAAGGATAGTAACCATGTAGTCCAAGTATCATTAATGATTTTTATGGTTCATGTTGATTATTAGGTGTCTTTAAAAAGAAATAAAAGCTCAAGTGAGCAAAATAAAAATGACATAAAAGTAAATGCTCAAGTGAGCAAAGATGAAAATAGCATGAAATGTAAAATGCTAAAAGTAAATGGTACATAAAGCATGAAAATAAAAGTGTAAAGTAAAGTTAATTGTTAGTAATTAGTGGTTAGTTGGATGACCATCTTGAAACTTGCATTTGGAACTCATTAGAGGATTGGTAGAACCAAAGCCTCCACACAACAAGTTGCATTTGCTTTTTGTCCAGTATATCATCCATTTTGGAATTCTCACAAGGCAACATGTAATGATCAACGATGTTTAAGTGATCCGCGTTGACCAAGGGTGTTGTAGATCCATTAGAGGATTGGTAGAACCAAAGCCTCCACACAATGAATCTCAAGGTTATTGGATCAAAGAGATCAAATTAACATACTTGGGCTTGCAATCATAAGTTTGGGCCACGAATGATCATTTATTCGAATCGGGACAAAATTTAGCGCTATGTTAAGCAATCGTAAGTGGACTTATGTAGAAGTCACACCTATTTTGAGGCCGGTCAATAGCAATCTATGTACTTCATGTTTGGATAAATGATATAGAGATCACCATCCCTTAAGATGTAGCACAATTAAAAAAGAAAGGGATAATATGAAGAGGGAGGGGAATGATAAGCTAATTTGGATCACCATTTCAAAATTCTTTCATCTTTAAATTCAACCACTCCTCTAGATGGATTAAAGCGCTAAACATATCATTAATCCAAAGCACCAAAAATGAATTAAATAATTCACTCTTAGGTAGATTTGAATTGATGAACATTTATCCAACTTCATCTACATCACAAATTCCATTGAGTTTAAAGACAAATTGGACATTTAAAATTACAATCCAAACCAACAATCAAAAGGAGTGAGTAGAAAAAGCATTTTGGATCAAAGCTGCCCCAAAACAAGGCAAAAAAGTGCATTTTGTCCCTGTGTAAATCGATTGAACTATTGTGTAAATCGATTTACACAATACAGTTTTCAAAAATCTGCGTGGAATTGCTTCTGTGCAATCGATTGCACTACAGTGCAAATCGACTGCACACAGTTACAGTAGTAAAAACAACATTTTAAAAGGGCAATTTCTTGTTCAAACTTTCCATCAAACACCTTATGATCATGGATCCACTTGAGCACGAAAATTCCATCAAATTATGAGAAAATAACACCATTGAAATCACAAAATAATGCTCAAAGAATCAATCCCAAAGATCACCAAGAGATCA
Organism: Vicia faba; assembly: GCA_948472305.1. Lineage (NCBI taxonomy): Eukaryota > Viridiplantae > Streptophyta > Magnoliopsida > Fabales > Fabaceae > Vicia > Vicia faba. Next base: position 586,787,170 of record OX451736.1, on the reverse strand, counting down.
CATTGTGAAAGATGAATTATCCAACTTACCAAAGGTAGATCTAGAGAATTATCAAAACAACTTCAAGAATTTGCTTCAATTCAACCACAAGAATCAATTGACCAAGCTTGGATGTAGGGAATTGATGGAGAAAAAGTGTTTGGATGAAGGTTTATCTCAAAGATTAGTAAGCTTCAATGCAAAGCTTACTAACTTTTTGAAAATGGAGCTTTGAGTGAATTTGGTAGATGGAGAGAATTGAGAGATTTTTTAGCAAGGTGGATTTGGCTATTAAAAGCTTGAAATTTGAATGAAATGAGAGCTCTATTTATAGAGTTTTAGGATTGAAATTAGTGGTAATTTGGTAATTGATTCTTGGAGCCAAAATTTGAATTAATGATAACTCTTTCAAAAATTAGAGCCAAAATTTGAATTAATGATGATTCTTTCAAATATTAGAGCCAAAATTTGAATTAATTATAATTCTTTTTAAAAATGAAAGATTGGCACTAAAATTTGAATTAATGATACATCTTTCAAAAGTGAACGAAAATTCGAGCCAAAATTTGACAAGTTTAAAATTGCTGATTTTTTTCAAATTTTCACGCTGTGCAATCGATTGCACTACAATGCAAATCGATTTGCACAGTGTATTTTTTTCAAAAATGGCGCAAAATGCACTATCTGCAATCGATTGCACCCTAAGAGCAATCGATTGCATCAGTGAAAAAAATGAATTTTTTTAATTCTTTTTCTTTGAAAATAGAGATTTTAGGAAAATGATACTAGACATCCTTATTTGTCAAATGCTTCGATTCGGTACCTACAAAACAAAAATATACAAAGACAAAGACAAATATTTTTTTGTATTTTGATTAGAAGTTAGTCAACAACACATATACAAAATACACAACCAAGGTGCTTGGAGATTCCTCAAGAGCAAACTTAAAGATAGGAAAAAAGAGGAAGAACCAACCCTAATGTGATCTTGTTATGATCGAGTTGATATGATATGATAGAGGAATCTTAGGGGAAAAAATTGGGGTACAACACCCAGTGAAGAACATATATTGGTTTTCCCTTTGTCAATATGGTGTTGACCTCCCCAATGAAGTCGGCACGAATCCCCCAGTAAATGTTTTGATGATTTAATGTCTGTCTGCTCTACTTGAAATTGATTTGATATCCGTCTGAGTGCTATTCCCTGGTAAAGCATGGGAGAGGATGTTGTATCTCTATATTGGTACTGTTTGGTCGCTATGTTTTATTTACTTCCGAATTACATTTTCCCCAATAAAGTTAAACTAGGCAGTAGGTTTTGTTTCCTCAATTGGCGCTTACTTTTTCTTGGATTGTTTATCTTGGATGTAATTTAGCCGAGTGTTGATTGTGCTCGAGTTGGTTTTGCCTGTTTACTCCCAGTGTTATATATCTGTTTTGTCATTGCTCATTCACATTCGTTAATATTTTTGTTGACATATTTCCCTATTTTGCAGAGTTATGTTGTCCTCTCTCCAATAGAGTGTTGGCCTTAAGCATAAAGCTTATATTCTTTCAATTTCCCCACTGAGTTATCCCTCGTGGAAGATTTTTGCTTTAGCCTTCTTGTACAGCTCTTTGTCTGGATGATTTGGGTTTCCCTCTTGAGTTTATTTCTCAAAGGAAGTGTTTTGGACGACTGTCTCATTCTAGTTTATTTCTGGTTTGAATTTTTGATCCTCGGCAATATTATTACTTTGGATTTCTGCAAGCTTCGAGCATTGGTTTGAGAATGTGCATTTATTTTGCACGATAAAGCCTTTATCTTCTCAAGCAGGAATATGTTGGCATTTCCCCAGGAAGTCATATTGCTCTCCCCGAAAATCATTTAATTTTACAATCCTTCGTATAACAACAAGTAGCAGGTCTCTTTATTTGAGCAACATGTACTTCCCTGTAAAAGTCGATGTAACCTTTTTGCTATCTTCTATATGAATGGATAGTTTGAAGTCCATTGCCAAATTACTCCAGTGGATGGCAAGACTTTTAATATCGCAGAGACGATTCATTGTGAAATCTTTACAAGTGGTAGTCTCTTTATTTGAGACAACTTATATGTTACCCTTTCCAGGCGAAGTGCCTTGGTTAACGAAGAAGTTGAGACCCGTTCTAGGTGAAATGCCATAATTTTGGGGAAACTTGTTATCTTTTTGCTACCCTCAGTGAACGTTGGTAGTTCATCGTCAGTGAACTACGATGTTATGATATATTTTCTCTCTACCTTCAGTGAACGTTGGTAGGTCACCTTCAGTGAAAGTTAGTGATTGTTATCTTTTTGCTACCCTCAGTGAACATTGGCAATTCACCGTCAGTGAACGACGATGTTATGATATATTTTCTCTCTACCTTTAGTGAAAGATGGTAGGTCACCTTCAGTGAAAGTTGGTGATTGTTATCTTTTTGCTACCCTCAGTGAACGTTGGTAGTTCATCATCAGTGAACGGCGATGTTATGATATATTTTCTCTCTACCTTCAGTGAAAGTTGGTAGGTCACCTTCAGTGAAAGTTGGTGATTGTTATCTTTTTTCTACCCTTAGTGAACGTTGGTAGTTCATCGTCAGTGAACGCCGATGTTATGATATATTTTCTCTCTACCTTCAGTGAAAGTTGGTAGGCCACCTTTAGTGAAAGTTGGTGATTGTTATCTTTTTTCTACCCTCAGTGAATATTGGTAGTTCATCGTCAGTGAACGACGGTGTTATGATATATTTTCTCTCTACCATCAATGAAAGTTGGTAGGTAACCTTCATTGAAAGTTGGTGATTATTATCTTTTTGCTACCCTCAGTGAACGTTGGTAGTTCATCGTCAGTGAACGGCGATGCTATGATATTTTTTTTCCTTCTACCTTCAGTGAATGTTGGTAGCTCACCATCAGTGAACGTCAGTGTTGTTATTTCTTTCCTCTTTCTACCTTCAGTGAACGTTGGTAGTTTCGCCTTCAGTAGGAGTTGGTGTATCCTTTGACCATATTACCATCCTCTCTAAGTCGAGTCTTTTGATCCACCAATGATTTACTTTCTTGGTCGGGTTGCTCTCTTGTTTCTTTATTTTGTTACATCCCCAGTGGTGTTTTGCGTCCCTTTGGAGTTGTCCATGTGCACTCATATTCATAAGAATTGGATGGCATCTTAGGGCCAAAAATAGGGTTTGTTTTATATTTAAGTATCTTCGATCGCGTCGACACAAAGATTTTTAACCTTCGTATCTCCAGATAGAAGAAACTTAAATAAGGGCAGCTGTTGTACCCCAATTTTTTCCCCTAAGATCCCTTCATCACACCATATTTATTCAATCACAACAAGATCACATCAGAGTTCTTGATTCTCCTCCCCACCTTTAGCTTTTCTCTTTGAGGAATCACCAAGCACCTTGACTTGTTTTCTTTTGTGGTCATGAATATTTTGTCTTGATTTTTCCTTTTAATTAATAAAATGCAATGTTGGTTTGTCTTGCTTATTACTAATGTAGGTAAAGGCAATGAGATTTAGAAAGTGGCTCCATGGGTTCATGAGTTTATTTCCATTCCCTAGTCAATAAAGCTTGAGAAGTTCAAACCTCACCATTGGATTTGTTTTGGAAGAAATGGCATGGTAAGGTTATTTTGGTTCACCACATTTCAAGGTTATCAAATTTTATTCAAAAGTACAAGGGGTTGATTGAAGAAGTTGTCATGGTTGGACAAGGTCTTGTTCCCATTGATCACAAGTACACATTTCTCTAAATTCTCAAGATATGGAAATTGTTGTGGTGGCCATGAGTTCTCATTTTTATCCTCAACAACTTTTATTTACAAAGCAATTGTGTTGGTACAAGAAGTTTATTCAAAATTGTCAAAGTCCCTCAAAGCATTTTCTTGATCTAGGAGCTAGGGTTTTGAACTTCGAAGAAGTATATCTTGCTCATCTTTTGGTATTTTTTAGTGATTCCAAAAACATTCTTCTCTTCAAAGGGTTATCAACAAATCACTTCAAAATTTTCAAGGATTTTTCATGTGGAGGAAACTTGATGATGAAGAAAGATTACAAGTCCTCCAGATGAACCCCCAATTTCTCATGTGTGACTTCAAATGATCATAACTTGGTCAATTTTTATCACCTTGAGCCCATTATTTTTCCATAATTATCTTGAGGATGTGAACTTTATGCCTTCTTTTATGTGCAAAGTGAGAAAATGGATGGAAGATTCCCTAAGGATACACAAGATTATAGGTCATTTCATGATTTTTTGCCAACTTCAACAACTCATAACTATCTCAATCTTTGGATATTTTGAATGGTTCAAGTTTCAAAATGTCATTCAAGAGGTCTATTTCATGCCATCTTTTTTGGTCAAGAGCAAATTTCAAGTAGAAGGCCGTGTTTGGATGCAAAACATTATAGGTCATTTTTAAAGAAAAACTTGAAATATTTCTAAGTATGGAAAGTCAATTTCTTTTTCCCAACTTTGACTCAATGAAACTACCATCTCAAGCATCCATTTGACTCTATTCTTTTTCCATGGCAAAGCTTGTAACCTCGTCTTTTTAAAGCATCAAGAATCATGCCGTAAGACCCCTTCAACTGAGAATGCCATTGATTTGAACTTGGTAACTTGGAACTGAAGTTTCTTCAAAAGTCAGAATTTGAAATCATTGGTTTAGCTTCTAAATACTTTGTTTATGCGCGTTTTTGCCTCTAAACATGTTTAGTGAACTTCCAGAAGTGATTAGCACAACAAAACGCGCGTTTTGGATGAGTTTTGATCAAATTAGAAGTCACACTTTTTTTTTGTAACTTCACACGATTTCCCTCCAAACTTCATCATTTCACACGCTTGGACATTCCATTTGATTCCCTATAAATAGAGGGCCATCCCTCATTCATTTCCTCAAGCTTGGATAACCAGAATCACCCTGCCAAAACTGTTCCATAACTCAAAATTCTGCAACTTCTTAATCTATTTTCAAGCCTTTTTCAATCCAATTTTTCTATCAATTTACCTTCCTTGATCTTCCCTGAAGCTAACCATATAATTACATTCAAGAATCATGCCCTATATTGCTCCATAGAAGTCCAGTTTCAGAGCTCTGCAACTCAACTTCAATAGGTAGATTCCTTCATCAATTCTTCAAAACATTGATATTATTGTGATGCTCTCATTGCCATGGTTCTAGTCGCAACACTTTCTTTTATCTGGAAACTTGTCGTTATCATGAAATTTCAAATCTCTTTTCAAAACTTTCTTTCCAAATTGCTTGAGCTACAGTTTATATAAATTTATCGCGAAAGTGTTGTTGTCTTCGTCTTGAAGAGACGAAGCGAATATCATATGTCTCATGCTCTAATTTTACAGATTGAGCAACCTGGTTTTGGGACTGGCTGGAGGTTGAAGATGACCAACGAGTCATCCTTCAACCAATGAAACAACGCCATTTGGATTTTTTGAATTTCTGATTTACATTTGATTCAGTGCTTTATTCACTAATGACCATGATATGCACAGCGCGTCAGATCCCATGGATTTGATTACTAACGCGTTTTGACTCTCATCCCATGGTCCACATAATTTTTACTTTATTTTTCTTTTATGATTTTTATATTTAATTGTTTTAAATTTCAAAAAATCATAGAAAATTCATTTTTAGTCAAAAAAATCTGAAAAAATTATGAAAAGTATTTTTGATTTTTCTCGTTCTGATTTTTATATTTTCACAATTTTATTTTGTGTTTTGATTTTTTTTATATAGATTTCCACTTTATTTGAATTGTTTTAAATGTTTAAAAATACTTTTATGCATTTTTAAATTTTGGAAAAATTATAGAATGATCCAATGATATTGTGACAAATATTGATGACCTCATTTATTTTTTATTTCTGACTTTGTTATTTTTGTTAATCATTTTTGCTTTGTTCTACTCATTTCTTTTAATTTTAAAAATAGTTTATGGCTTTAAAAAAATTACCAAATTTTTTATAAAATCATTTCAATTCATTTCTGATTTTTCTATGGTCTTACTTTTTATTTCTTGATTATTTTGAATATAGTTGATATTTTTCTCTTTTATTTCTATTTTAAAACATTTTAAAAACCTTTTTTAATATATATTAAATATTATTTTTTGATTATTTTCTGGCTGATTTTGGATTGAATTTTTGGTCATGAACTATGTTAACATCATTGGATCCATGGCGTTGAGTCTAACTCCACAAAAATGGATGAATGATTTTAGTAATAGTTTGATATAAATTTAATTCAAATGTGGTTTGTATATTCTTTCCCACCCCTCTTCTTCTTGTCCCTTTCTCATTGCACTAAGTGTTATTGGAGAATGATCTCTATATCATGTCTCAAAATAAATGGTGCATAGATTGTGTAGCGATAAAAAATGTAGCGGGATAAATCGGAGATCGAGCTATTAATTAACTCGTCTCACAAAAGCTAGAGTCGCCATCGCGCTTTATTATTTCCAAGGGAAAAGGGAAAAGAGCGAAATAAAACCCTAAAATATGCAATGTAAAATAATACTTAAAAATAATGAAAATACAAGGCGTTTTGAAAAGAGATCTAGTGTTCGGGAGTTGGTTATACAATGGGAAGGTATTAGCACCCAATGTATCTATAGTATCCTATAGGAACCTTTTGAAATATCTGTTTATTAAAATTGTTTGTTTGATTAAAAGTAGCTTGTTTGGCCAAAAATGGGTATGGACGAGATTTTGAAGATACGACGACCTAACGTCGAAGTTTTGACTTAAAAGGTGTGAGTTTGAAAATTGAAAATTTTGGGAAAATTATCTTAAGTTTTTAACAAAATAATAAACGACAGATGAATGAGGGTATTCACACGATTATATGAGACGTGTTTGATGACATGGAGTCAACAAAATTAAAACAATTCCCTTGGATTTGAGACGGACGAAAAATATAAAGATTAACGATCGATTGTAAATTTAATTAAAATGACAATTGAACAATTAAATAATGAAAATTAAATTATACTAGCATGCATTTTAACGATTTAAATAAATAACCAAAAGTACATAAAGATTAAATTACAAAATCATGAATTTTTAATAATTAAACAAATAACAGAAATTAAATAATAAAAACTAACTTATGTATTTTTTGAATAATTAAATAAAAGATTAATAACAAAATTAAATAAAGATTAGATATGACAAAATTTAAATAAATGATAAATTTTAATTAAACATGTTTTTGTATTTTGATTAAATAATAATTATATAATAAAGTAAACTAATATAAAGAAAAGGGTTAAAGGAGCAAGCAAACAGAAAAAATGTGCCCAGCAGGAATCGAGCTTAGGTCTTAAGGGTAATGGGTAGTATGCTTTTCCAGTTGAGCTATATTGTTATTCATTTATTAACATAATATAACTAGAACATAAAGGAAAATTAGTAAGGATGCTGGACCAAACAGGCCCAATGGGCCGACCCGCTTTGAAAAGGACAAGGAGAAAAAAAAGAAAACCCTAATCTATATGTTGGGGCGCGGCGACTATCATTGAGAAAAGGAAACAATTAATTTAGTATTGTTATTGGGAAGAGAAAAAGCAGATTTTAATATTATTAATAAACAATTAAAGAAAAACTAAAATAAAAAAACACTCCTCTCTCTCTATATTCACGGATTCTCTTATCATCTTCCTCTCTCTGTTAAACTGAAACCTCACCGTCATTTTCCTCTTTCTCGTTTCAGTTAACAAAAACAAAAAAAAACTTTATCCTCTTATTTCTGCCAACCAAAACCCTCTTCCCTTTCCCGTCCAAACAACATCAACAACGAAAATGACTTCTCCATTCCAAAACAAGAATAACAGTCCGCTCCTCTGTTTCAATCCCCAACCGAAATAGTAAAAATGAAAACCTTATCGGCTTCTCCAAAATCTTACGGATTCGGCGACAATAACACAACAACAACTTGGATAAAAAACGAAGGGAAGAGAGCTACTAAGTTGGAGCTCTTCTGACGGGTTTTCGATTCTTCTCAGGTGAGTTGATCGGTTAGTGTTGGAGCGGGTAGATCTGTGGTTCGAAGGTGTTGTAACAGAGCGTCAGAGCGGCGACTGGATTTGTCGGAGTGAAGTGGCAAACTTTAGGATGCACTTGGTTTTTGATTCTCCACTTCTTCTTCTTTGTTCTTCTTTGTTATCTCTGTTGAGTTCGTTGTCAGATTGCTTCTGATTTGAATGGAAAAGATAGTTCATAGTTGTTGGTTTTCATTATTGAGATGTCATTGTAATTAATTAGTGAAAACATGTTATTGTTTGGCTTGTAATACCCAGGTTATGGAAGATTATGGAAAAGTGTTATCGGTTGAAGATGGTGGTTTACGTATTAGTGAAATCACGAAGACAAAATTTGTAAAAAGTGGCCAATGAGAGAAAATGGTTTAGAAAAAAAAAAGGATTTTGTACGGGTTTTTGTTCTTCCTCTGCGTTTTTTTAGTTTTGAATCTGTTTTGGTTTATATTCATGAAAACTCAGTGTACACTGTTGCGTTTTTCTGGGTGAATTTTGTATTTTGGTGTTGAGTGCTAAGGTTCTGTTTTTGCAGGTTTTATGCTGGTGAGAAAACATGGGATGGTGAGCGGTTTAAGGTTGTGTTTAACAGGTTGTTAACAAGCTTTTTTTTATAACAGGTTTTAGTACTTTTGACAGGTTTTAAGGTTTTTTAACAAGTTTTACTTATACCGGTTCTATGGTCTTGACAGGTTCTGTGTTTGGTACAGGTTAAGGTGTTTTACAAAATTCTATGGTTTTGGATATGGGTTGTTATGTTTTGGTAACAACAAGTTTTAGGTTTTGTAACAGGTTCTAAGGTTTGCAGGTTATATGCTTAACTGGTTTTATGGTTTTACAGGTTAAGGTTTTAAGCTGGTTCTATGGTTAACTGATCTTATATTTTGACAGGTTGAGTGTTAAGGCAAGGTAAGGTTTTAAGATGGTTTTATGGTTAACTGATCCTATATTTTGACAGGTTGAGTGTTAAGGCAAGGTAAGGTTTTAAGCTGGTTTTAACAGCAGGTTCCAAATTTTGTAACAGCAGGCTTTAGTGGTTTGGAACAAGTTCTAATGTTCTTAACAACTCCTATGCTGGTTTTGACAGCAACTTGTATTTTGTAACATGTTAAGTGTTTTGGAACAGCAGGTTCTACTGTTAACAGGCACGGCAAAAACAATTCCAAAAATCCAGCTCTGGTTTTCTTCTGTTTAGATTTCTATTCTCTTAATTAAGAATGAATTGCAGGTTGTTAGATACACGAAGAGGAAGAGATAGAAGTAGGGATTAAGGTTAGCAATTGTAAATGCAGAGACAACGACGACGATTTTCTTGCCAGAATTTGTATACTCCAAAAAAAGAAATTTGAAGGTGTGTGTTTTTTATCTCTGGATTTGTACATTTTTCTGTGTTATTATTATTTCTAAACATGCTTAAATGCCAACAAAATGCAGCCACTCGAATAAAATACAACAAAGAAAAGAATGATAAGGCAAACATTGCATGGCAAAGAAAAATGGTGCAGAAAGTGATTCAAACATGAATATATGCAGCAGTATATAGGGAGGAGGAAGAAAATAATACCTATCGGAGCCTCTCCGATGGGGCTTCTAAAACCGTAAGTTTTTTCCTCTTTTCCTGTTTTTCTTCTTGCTGAATTTTTAGAACAAAACTAATCTTTTTCTGTTTTCACTCTCTTGTTGAATAAAACTCTCTTTTCTGTTTTTCTCACTCTTGCTGAATTTTTTAGATTCCCTTCTTCTGCTGAATTTTTGACTTCTCTCCCCTCTTTTGTGTTGATGAAAGCCTTTATTTATAGTGAAATGTGTGGGGTTTTAGGGGGGAAAAACAGTAGAAATTTGAACAAATTCAGGCCCTGTTTTGATGTTTTATGGGATAGCTTTTTGAAGTATCCATTTTAGTGCAATATTTGGAGCTTTGCATACTGTTTTTGTAACAGCAAAATGTGCAGATTTTTGTCTTATGGGCTGCATTCTGGACTGTTTTGCAGGGCAGATTTGGACAGAAGCTTGGCATGGTCTTTGTTGACACAAGGTTGAAGAAAATGGACAACACTACACTCAAAAATAATGGACTGTTATGGATTAATATAGTGCTGAAAAAATGGGCAGCATTGGGACTGTTTTTGTAGTAAGAATAATAGTTGATTTTCATGTACAAAACTTGTATTTTATTTTGTAACTTTGTAACAATAAGTCCCAATAAATTGTAACATGAATAAACATGTATTCTTCAATATATTCTCAATTTCTTTTGTAGTTATAAATAAACTTGAATCTTCATATGATCATGGATCTTGATATGTCTTGATAAAATTCCAGGTCTTCCATTTGAATTGGGAAAGAATTGAATAATACTTGAATAAATTGTTGAATGATGAATAAATAATAATGCAAGTCTTAGACTTTAATCTTGCATTTTTGCAATAGAGATCCAAATAAATCACATGAATTAATTTTGTAATCAAATAGAATTCCTCATGTAATTAGTCTTATGATGACCGATTAATTGGATCGAATTCCTTTTCCCACTAACTTCTTGAATAAATGCTTCATGTAAGTCCACCAAAATAATCACAAAAATAATCTTGAATAAATATTCCATGCGATAAATGATTATTCTTGGATGAGATCTCTTGATAGCTCCTCTTTAATTATCACTTGAATAAAGAAAATTCCAAATATTCCGAATAAATTCTTCTAGAACGCTTTTGAATTTAATCATCCCATTTTGGCGAAATTCAACCCGCGTTATGAGAAAATTTGCAGATGACTTTGGTCAAAGAAATCGAAAATGACGGTGTAACTGGGTTTTTTAGAATAATGTGAAACACATACGAACCAAAAACAGTAGAACTTCGACTGTTCTTTCTGAAAAAAATATTCAGAGAAACCAGAGACCATCTGTTGGACATAGTGTGGAAATAAACGCATAATTCTCTGAAATTCTTTTGATGAATCAGCTTTTGGAAATTGACGATTGACCGCATTTCTGTTTCGAGACTCGAAACCCTAATCGATGTACGACGTCTGATGCTCTTCTTTCAGACCTATTTCCTGCACATGGAAACAAAACAACCAAAACATACACTTCGTGCTTGATTAGTGGTTAGTCATTCGTAAGATAAAATGCTCACAACACTCGATAATCTCTACACAGTCAAAGCTCGAAGGCGAAACGTTCGGAACTTACCATATTCTGTGACCTTGACGTATATATAAAATAATGCAGATGAAGCAGGGATCTTAGGTCAAAATCTGGGGTATGACAGCTGCCCCTATTTAAGTTTCTTCTATCCATAGATATGAAGATTAAAATCTTCGTCTCGACGAGATTGAAGGTACTTAAATACATAATACGCAATTTTTTTCCTAAGATACCGCCATTATGTTTATGATATGAATGTAGTATTTAAATTTATGGATAATGATACCATATGAGACAAAATAATGTTGGAGAAACCAAGCACAAATAACCCACAGGAACATAGATTATACACTACTGGGGAAATGAGCCATCGACTTCGAATGATAGCCTCTTAACGGAGAATAATATTTGAGAGAAGACAACTTCTGGCCCTAATAAAGAAGACGCCTTGCATAGGCCACGAAAAAACAGATTATTGACCCAAGATAATGGTGAGTTCACTACTCAAGGTCAAAGACAGACAAAAAACATATCAACTTTGCTGATAGCAAATTACCAACTTCTGAAGGTAGAGATTCACAACAAACTTCTCTATGGAATGTTTCCGGAGAGATAACATTTGATGCTGAAATAACATATGGTTGTAGATACACAAGCTGCTCAAATAAAGAAGCTGCCACTTGCTGTCTTCAAAGGATGTCTATAACATACAAGCTGCTCAAATAAAGAAGCCACCACTTGCTGTCTTCAAAGGATGTTTATAACATACAAGCTGCTCAAATAAAGAAGCCGCCACTTGCTGTCTTCCAAGGATGTCTATAACATACAAGCTGCTCAAATAAAGAAGCCGACACTTGTTGTCTTCCAAGGATGTCTATAACATACAAGCTGCTCAAATAAAGAAGCCGCCACTTGTTGTCTTCCAAGGATGTCTATAACATACAAGCTGCTCAAATAAAAAAGCCGCCACTTGCTGTCTTCCAAGGATGTTAATAACGTACAAGTTGCTCATGAAGAGACCGCTGCTTGTCGTTTTCCAAAGACGTTAATAACGCACAAGTTGCTCATGAAGAGACCGCCGCTTGTCGTTTTCCAAATATGTCAATAACGCACAAGTTGCTCATGAAGAGACCGCCGCTTGTCATTTTCCAAAGATGTTTCAGAAGAAAGTTGTGATAACACTGCCAGAGAATAAAATTCTTCTTAAAAGGGAACCATGAATAGATCCTTTCTAAGGAGATCGGATACTTAAATGCGCAAAATAAATGCACCACTCATCTAGGTTGCCTAGCCTGGAGAAAACCACGAGATAGCCTATGCAAGAGACAAAACTCAATCCAGGAATAAACCAGAGAGAAGACAGTCAAACAAGACTCCACCTAATGAGAAAATAACCCAATTGGGTATTCATCCTATCCAGAGATGGACAAGGAAGGCTAAATCAAAATTCATCCACGAGGATTAGCTCAGCTGGGGAATTAGAAAGGAAGCACATTTTGTTCCTAAGTTAACATTCTACTTGGAAAGAACATGTACGCTGTTTGAATAAACATAAACAAGGTATATGACCCAAAATCAACGACAAATGTGAATGTGCATGCGTGATATAAGTGTAAATGACTAAATGAATGTTATGCTGACAAAACAGATAGAGGAAATAACTTGAAGATGATAAGATATCACAAAATAAATAGATACTCGGCCAATCCTAAAGAGACGGAAGATAACTGGAATTGGAACCAAAAAGCAACGTCAGAGCGTATCATACTACAAGGCTCAAGTATTCCGGGGAGAAAAGTATTTAAATCCAATATTCTAACACCAATAGACCACTGATATGACGCAAAACGTACCACACTTCTGAAATTTGCTCAAATCAGAGATAACCGAAACAAAGCTTAACCGGAATTGCTGGGGAGTCACCAAGTTAGTAGTCTACTAGAAACACAAGTTTACACAACCAACACCTCGTGACGATTTCGAAAGAAAACGTGTTCATCATACAAGGATAAATTACGGTATTGTTTTGCATTTCATGGCTTAACCATCCTTGGAGCAACTATCAATATTCACGCACATTTCAAAATAGGAATGCGTTAATTAACTTTGTTTCAAATATTGCCATAAAAGCTAAAATTTTGCCCACAAAAAGATAAATGCTCAAATTTCATTAATAAGATGGTAGTTCACTAACAATGCGACTCCAATGGTTTACAAAAATTTAGGAAATAGTACATGAAAGAAAAAGGTTACACAAAAACAATGATCATTATTCTCCCTAACAACTTCGAATTCTGAGATGTACTCAAATGCCACGACTGGTCTGACCAAAAGCCTGCCTAAGCCGCCCCTTCGGGTTTTCAACTTAGCGAACTGTCAACTCAAACCTAGGCGAAATACTTCTCGACTGCATCAGCGTTCACGAAGCGCGGGAGTTCTTCACCATCCATATTTGTGAGAATCATGGCCCCTCCAGAGAAAACCTTCTTAATGACATACGGTCCTTCATAATTCGGAGCCCACTTGCCTCTAGAATCAGGTTGGAAAGATAATATCTTCTTGAGCACGAGGTCACCTTCTCTGAATTCGCGAGGTCGGACCTTCTTATCAAAAGCCTTATTCATTCTTTGCTGATATAGTTGACCGTGGTACAACGCTGTCAATCTCTTCTCTTCAATTAAATTCAACTGGTCAAATCTACTTTGACACCATTCAGCCTCAGAAAGTTTAGCTTCCATCAAAACTCTCATAGACGGGATCTCAACCTCCACGGGGAGTAATGCTTCCATGCCATATACTAGGGAAAATGGGGTTGCGCCTGTTGAATTTCGAACTGAAGTACGGTACCCATGCAGAGAAAACGGAAGCATTTCATGCCAATCTTTATAAGTTACCACCATCTTCTAGATAATCTTTTTGATGTTCTTATTAGCAGCTTCAACAACCCCATTCATCTTTGGCCTGTAGGGAGAAGAATTATGATGCTCAATCTTGAACTCTTCACAAAGCTCTTTCATCATTTTGTTATTCAAATTCGAACCATTATCGGTGATGATCTTGCTCAGGATGCCGTATCAACAAATGATCTGATTCTTGATAAATCTGACTACCACCTGTCTGGTTACATTAGCATAAGATGCTGCTTCCACCCATTTAGTAAAATAATCGATCGCCACCAAGATGAAACGATGACTATTTGAAGCTTTGGGTTCAATCATTCCAATCATATCAATGCCCCACATAGAGAAAGGCCAAGGTGAAGAGATAACATTGAGGAGGGTCGGTGGCACATGTATCTTGTCCGCATAAATTTGGCATTTATGAAATTTCTTCACATATTTGCAGCAATCAGATTCCATTGTCATCCAATAGTAACCAGCTCTCAACATCTTTTTAGCCATTGCATGTCCATTGGCATGAGTGACAAAGGATCCTTCATGTACTTCTTGCATCAACATGTCTGCTTCATGTTTGTCTACGCATCTGAGCAAGACCATGTCGTAATTCCTTTTATATAACACTTCTTCATTGAGGAAGAAACTACTTTCCAATCTCCTCAACGTCTTCCTATGTTCATTGGATGCCCCAGGCGGGTACTCTTGAGTTTGAAGAACACGTTTAATGTCATAGAACCACGGTTTATCGTCAATGACTTCCTCTGCTGAGAACACATGAGAAGGTCTGTCGAGGCACATAACTCTAATTGTAGGCACATCGTTCCAATCATTCACTTGGAACATTGAAGATAAAGTAGCTAAAGCATCAGCCATTTGGTTTTCATCTCTAGGGATATGATGTAATTCCACTTCGTTGAAGAAAGTTAACAATCTTCTAGCATAATCTCTGTAAGGGATCAAACCAGGATGACGAGTCTCCCATTCTCCTTTAATTTGATTAATTACCAATGCCGAGTCTCCATATATATCAAGAATCTTGATCCTTAGGTCCAATGCTTCTTCGAGACCCATAATACATGCTTCATATTCAACCATGTTGTTCGTATAGTCAAACTTCAATCTTGCCGTGAATGGGATATGAGCACCTCGGGGAGTGACGATGATTGCCCCAATTCTATTTCCATAAGCATTTATAGCTCCGTCAAATATCAAACCCCAACGGGATTCGAGATCAGGTCCTTCTTCAGGTAATGACTCTTCACAATCTTTAGCTTTCAAGTACATAACATCTTTATCTGGGAAGTCAAAATTGATGGATTGATAATCGTTAATTGGTTGGTGAGCCAAATGATCGGCTAAAATACTCCCTTTGATTGCTTTCTGAGTGTGATACTCAATGTCATATTCAGATAACAACATCTGCCAACGGGATATTCTTCCAGATAAGTCGGGCTTCTCGAAGATATACTTGATCGGATCCATTTTGGAGATCAACCAAGTGGTGTGGTTAATCATATATTGGCGCAGACGGCGAGCAGCCCAAGCTAAAGCACAGCAGGTTTTCTCAAGCATTGAGTATCGAGACTCACAGTCTGTGAATTTCTTACTCATATAATATATGGCATGTTCCTTTCTTCCAGTCTCATCTTGTTGACCAAGCACACATCCCATGGAATCTTCCAATATAGTCAGGTACATAATCAAAGGTCTTCCTTCCACTGGAGGGATAAATATGGGAGGTTCAAGTAAATATTCTTTGATTCTATCAAAAGCTTTCTGACAATCTTCTATCCACACACAACCTTGGTTCTTTCGGAGGAGCTTGAAAATCGGCCCACAGGTGGCAGTCATATGAGATATAAATTTAGAAATATAGTTCAGTCTTCCAAGGAAACCTCTTACTTGTTTTTACGTCTTGGGTGCGGGCATCTGCCGAATAGCTTTGACTTTATTAGGATCTACCTCAATACCTCGCTGGCTAACAATGAAACCCAGAAGTCTTCCAGAACGAACACCAAAAGTGCACTTGTTAGGATTCAGACGGAGTTTATACTTTCTTAAACGCTGGAATAATTTCAATAAATGTTCCAAATGATCTTCTTCAGTTTGTGATTTGGCAATCATGTAATCTACATAAACTTCTATCTCTTTATGCATCATATCATGGAACAAGGCAGTCATGGCCCTTTGGTACGTTGCACCAGCATTCTTCAAACCAAACGGCATAACCCGATAACAAAATGTTCCCCAAGGTGTAATGAAAGCTGCCTTCTCCATATCTTCTGGTGCCATCTTGATTTGATTGTAACCAGAGAAACCATCCATGAAAGAAAAGACTTTGAATTTTGCGGTGCTGTCGACCAATACGTCAATGTGTGGTAATGGAAAATAATCTTTTGCTCTAGCTCTATTCAGATCTCTATAGTATACACACATTCGAACTTTGCCATCCTTCTTAGCAACAGGCACTATATTGGCTTACCATTGAGGATAGACCGATGTAACAAGGAAACCTGCATTAATTTGTTTTTGAACTTCTTCTTTGATCTTGTCAGCCATATCGGGACGAGTCCTTCTCAACTTCTGCTTAATTGGAGGACATTCATGTCTCAACGGCAAACGATGCTCCACAATATTGTTATCCAAACTTGGCATATCTTGGTAGGACCAAGCAAACACATCCACATATTCTCTGAGAAGCTCCAACATTTTCTCTTTGACCTCTGGGATAAGAAACGCTCCGACCTTGACTTCCTTTTTGTCTATTTCATTACCCAAATTGATCATCTCTATAGGCTCTTCAAACGGCTGAATAGTCTTTTCATCGTGCTCAAGTAAACGAGAAATTTCATCAGGAATCTCTTCACTATATTCTTCCTCGGCTCTGAACACAGGGAATTCAAAGTTTGGAGGGGGCATAGGATCATTGTTTTCAATGGTTAAGTCATGGATTAATCTGCACATATGATTATGCTTTATTTTAGAAATCGATTAATGTGAATGTTGTACAGATATAAAAAAAAGTTATTATATTTTCCTATTACTACCAATTAATTTTCAATACCATTTTCCAGAAAAAGTGAAAAATAAAAACAGTAAAAGGGTTTGATCTGTATGAAGATGTAACTGCACATGGATGAAACAAATACTTTAATCGTCAGTTAGGTCCAACGTTTCCCATTCTTATTAAAGAGTTTTGGATTCATGCTACTTCATCCAACCACCAGGTCACATCATATGTTATGGGGAAGAAGATAGTGATTATAGAAGATTTGATTGGGAAACTCATTGGGTACAATGGCGGTGGAATCAGATGCATTGATATGGCTGATAAGTCTTCTGACCTAAAATCCATTGCTAGGGTAATTTTCACTTCTAGACATCCATCTAGCAAGATCAGAGACTTGAAAAATTATTACAGAATCTGGGCTAGGATCATTCTGGGATGTATCAATCACAGGAAGCCTACAAGCTCCCCTGATTACATCAACATTGATCAGTAGTTTCTGTTATACTTCATTGCAAAGAAGACCAAAATAAATCTTCCACATTTTCTCTTCAACCATCTGAGAATAAGTGTGAAAGAGACAAGAGAAGAAGAAATAACTAAGAGGGATTGGATTCCTTTGGGGAGATTGATTTCAGATATTCTGACGGAAAATAGGCTGATAGAACATCTGATAGAGGCTCAAGAGATCAGCACTCTGGAAGCAACTATTGGGAAACCACTGAATGCCAAGAATCTGAAGAAAATGAAGATTATTGAAAGCATTAAGAAGGAACCAACAATTGCTTCTCATGAGGTCATCACTTCTAGGAGAATCCCTCTGAAGGATTTTCCACTATTCTCTGAGATAGATGCTTCTCCAGAGGTTGTGGTTAGATACCTTGAAGCTTGCAAGGAAGATGGGACTATTCCAAATATCAACATCCGTGACCTGCACAAGCCAGCTCTAGAGGTTGTGCTAAAGAAATCCAGAAAGAGGAAGGCAGCAGGAGAAAGATCCTCTCAGAGGACACCCAAAGCTGCGAAAAAGAAAGGTAACACATCTTTTGTTTTTGTTGTAGAATCTATAGTT
This sequence comes from Vicia faba, assembly GCA_948472305.1. Lineage (NCBI taxonomy): Eukaryota > Viridiplantae > Streptophyta > Magnoliopsida > Fabales > Fabaceae > Vicia > Vicia faba. The sequence continues at coordinate 586,769,004 of OX451736.1, read as the reverse complement.
GTTCCAACATCTGAAACCATTCCTCCTCAACAAACAGAAAATCCCTCACCACAAACATTTGAGGATTTTGACATAGAGTTTGATCCATCTGTAACTCTTGGCAATTTCTTAAATGAACCTCACTCCCCCAATCCAAATCCAGAATAAAATCAACCAGAACTTACAAGAGTTCTCTCTGACATTGAACTGTTTGATCAAGACTTTCACTCACCAATCTCAGAAAATCCAAATATTCAGTTTCAACAACCAGAAAATCCACACCGACACTCTCTTCAACCAGAACATCAAAATCTCAACTCAACCCAACCAAAAAATGAAAACCCTCTCACTCCTAAATTTGAAAATCCACATTCTGAAACACCTGAACCAGAAAACCAACATGCTACCGCAAACCATACATAAGACTCCTTTACAGAATCTGATACCACTACCCCAATTCCTGAAATAATAGAACCTCTTATGGTTCGTTTACCTCTCTTCATACATGATATTCCACAAATACCTTCACCATATGATTCCACACCACCAAACACTCCTCACTCACCAATCCTGATTTCTGATTCTTATACTCCCTCACCAATTAACCGTCCAGTTGGTCATCTTAGAACTATCATTGATCTAGAAGCGCTGGACCATCTAGCTTCCATCTCTCATAAAATTACCGTTCCCAAACCCAAACCAACCTTAACCAAATCAGATGTTGGTAAGAACTTGTTGATTTTTGAAAAATAAATACAGGAATGGGTTACTTCTTTGAAGCAAGCAAGTCAAGAAAATTCTCATCCTGCTGCTTCTGATTCTCTGTGGTACATATTTATAAAATGGTTCAACTCTGAATCCTAGAGGCTGAAAGAATTGAGCTATGAGTTGGCTCAACAGAACTTCAGTGATCAGCTGAAAGCCTTCAAAGATCAAGTTCTAAGTCACTGGGACAAGAAATAAATTCTTCTGCTGGAAAATGCTCCCTGGAAAGAGCACCAACCTTCAGAAGCCACTGAACCAGATTCTGATAGTCACCCTCTGACTACTGCTCCAGAAAAGGAAATTGAAACATAAGAAGTTGTTCAATCAGAAGAGGCTGCAGAGTGTTATGAACGACATGCAACTTCTGAAGATACACCATCTTCGTCTCTAGTCATGTAAACTCTGGAAGAGTTGAAGAAGGATAATGCTTTAATCCACACAAGGTTGGATAAGCAAGAAGACACAAACAAAGAAATCAGGGATATTTTGGATAAACAAGAAGATATAACAAAAGAAATCAAAGATATTCTGGGAAAGCAGGAAGAATCAAGCACTCAGATTAAAAGCTTGCTGGAAGCGTTGTTCACACGATTTCCCCCTCCATCTTAGATTTTATTTAACTTATATTCTGTCTTCTTCATTTTATCCTCTATGTTTCTGAAAAATGTCATTACTATCTGTTTACAATACAAATCGTATTTTTGACTATAATGATATTGCTTTTTGATACCTGACAAAAAGGGGGAGAAGGTAGAATATTTTCAATAACAGTATACCTGGACAAAGTCTCAAACATTATGAGTATCTTAACTTCTATTTTTTTCTGAAAGCATGAACATGAACATATTCTGATAAGGTCAGAAGGAGATGCATCAAAAGCTCTGACGAGAAGGAACTTTAGGGAAGTAACTCATCTCTATCTGAGTACTCAACTCAGGGGGAGACTCTCTTAAGCATTTTGTTCTATAATTTTTTATTGAAAATCCTAGTTTTTGTCATCATAAAAAAGGGGGAGATTGTTAGAACATAGTTTGATTCTACAACCCTTATTAGAGTTTTGATGATAACAAACACAAAGAACAAATATGCACTCTAAATTTGTATTGGATATTATACAGAAGTTCTGACTGAAACGACATTAGAAGTTAAGCCACAAAAGCTTTCAAGCTGAGCAATCAGAATGTTCTGAAGAATGATGATCAGAATCTGCACTTAAAGTAAATGATACTCTGATTCTGAGCAGAAGTCTAACACGCCAACATATCCTCATATCTCTGAGTTATCAATGTTCTGAAGTAAAGCAGCATGTAAGATTCCCAAGTTCTGAGGCGTTACTTTTCAATTAAGACAATATCATATGCAACGACTTCATTCAGATCAGAATCTTCTTAGTATGGAAAGTGCATTGAGTGTTCATTATCACGTTTTATTTTGGACAAATTTCCATGTCTATATAAACAAGCTCAAAGGGTAAATCGTTTACGATTTCTCCAATGACTGCTCATACATCTCAAAAAGCTGCAAATATTCATATTCTTTCATATACTCAAATTGTGTAATACATCACAGTAGTGATACAGTTTTTTTACAAAAAACAAATAGTACACAATTAATTGTTCTTTGATTAAGATATTGTTCCTTGAGATAAACCGGGTTGTGATCATACTCAAGAAGACTTTGGCAGTTGTCAAAGTAGTTTTGTAATCTATTTGATTAGTGGATTAAGTCCTCGTTGGAGAGAGGCGAAATCACCTTGGTGGGTGGACTGGAGTAGTTTGAGATCAAGCGAACCAAGATAAAAATCTCGAGTCTATTGCATTTGATTTTTAAGTTTCAATTCAACCCCCCTTCTTGTGTTTTTCACTTCTTAAAAAATAGCTAACTCTCATCTCTCCAGTCCAGAGATAACTCCTCAGTAGAGCCATGGACAACTAAAGCTCCTAGACTCTAGTCCCCACAGATTTTTCCTCAAGCAAAATAACAGAAATCAACATTCCCCAGTGGACTCCTTCCCAAACAACAGGAACAAGAATCCCCACAAAGAGACCTCTTATGAAGTCAACATCTACATTATATGTCATCTTTAAGCCCATCTCCGACAACTCTCAGTCATCTTATCCAAATGGCATATGTAAGCCCATTCCTTATATCATCAAAACAAGAATAGTAAGGCAAAAATCAGGGATAAAAGATAAAAAAAAGAGGACACTACAAATCCTCAACAACATGGAAAATATGGCAAAAACAATTGCCTTCCAACAAACTTAACTTGTCTGAACCATCACCAAAACGCCATTCCAGACTCAATTGGAGTTCAAAAGCACAATTAACTAAGTTTAGGACTGAAGAACATCACAAAGAACGAATGGGTACAAATACACTTTGAGACTTATCCTTTGTTTCTTAAACCGTGAACCAGACCACGCTACAACCCTTTCAAAGTCCTAATTGAAGCACGAGTTAGTTCGAAAGAATAATGTTACAAAAGGTATCTTGACTCCTGTAAGGCTTACTCTAAATCCTGAATTGAATTTTCTTTAAAAAAATCTTTTATCTTGCTAAAATGAATTTCCAAAACTTCAAGACAAGCATAAACTTTGCATTATTTGAATATCGTTGTTTGCATATGGCTAATTGTTTGACAGTGGAGAAATTCACACGCTGAATATCCAGCAAACAAAAGCTCTCTCAGTGAACATAATCGCTTCAGATGGGATGACACTTCCAACGACAAATCTCCTATTAAGCAAGGGGGCATGAAATGTCACTGTCCAATTCATATGGGGATAGTCAAGTCAAGATTCCAAGAAATCTCCCAAGAAATGCTGAATAACCGGGGGCATTGAACGTGAATTCAAACAAAGGGTCACGTACGACCAAGCAAACACTTTCTGACAGTACTACAACACTTACTACTAGGGGAAGAGACAAATTCTCACAAATTCCTTTTCATAGGGTGATCCTCAGTCAAGTCCCCACAAAGTTGGATTCAGGCGATCCCTAGCCAGAGTTTCAATCTCTGAAAACTTCTCCCCAACTGAGTTTGATCTCAAGAAACCTCGAGGAGTTCTGCCAAAATAAAACACCTCTCCAGCAGATTGGCAACCAGGTTTATCTCCCCAACAAACTACAAATTCCACAGCTTGAGTTTGCCTCTCAGACTACTACAAATCAAGTGACCACAACTTCCTCTTCCCCAGTAGACTTTCCTACAATCCCCAGTAAGTTGCTGCAAAACCTAGAAGAAAACCAGATAACAATTAACTCCTTTATCCCCAACAATTTGTTAACTCCCTTTCTCTTCCATCAAGAGATAACTCCCAATAGAGAAACAGACAACTAAGACTCCTAAACTCTTTTACCCAAGCAGGAACCAACACTCTCCAAAGAGTTTTCCTCAAGCAAAATCAAAATTCCTGAGTGGAGTTCTCCTCAAACAACAAAACAGGAATCCCCAGCGGAAACTTTCTAAAAAAACATGGTCTGGAAAGGTATGCATACTCTTCATCCCCAACGGCTACCCGGGATTCAGCTTCCCAAAATTCCCCAACATTTGTCAAGGATTTATTTCCCAAGACAAAAATTACTTTCCAACAACATTTCAGGCATCATATTTACATATATGATAAATGCATACAACATAATCTCATTTATTTTGAGAACATCATTATATCATGCATTTCATACATGATGACATTGCATGCAGCTAACTCTTTACCTTTTTAGGAAATATCAATCAACAAATGACTATCAACCAACATTTTCAAGTTCTAGATTAATACATATAACAAGCTAGGAAAACCATCTGTGGATGACCGATTATAGATTAACACCTGTAACAAGCCAGGAAAACTATCTACATGAAGAGATTGAAGATTAATACCTGTAACAAGCCAGGAAAACTATCTTTCTTTCTCAGGTCAGAGATTAATACCTGAAACCAGACAGGACAACTATCTCAAGGACCAACCTTTTCAAGTTCTAGATTAATACCTGTAACAAGCCAGGAAAACTATCTGTGGACGACTGATTGTAGGTTAATACCTGTAACAAGCCAGGAAAACTATCTATATGTAGAGATTGAATATTAATACATGTAACAAGCCAGGAAAACTATCTTTCTTTCTCAGGTCAAAGATTAATACTTGAAAATAGACAGTACAACTATCTCAGTGACCAACATTTTCAAGTTCCAGATTAATACCTGTAACAAGCCAGGAAAACTATCTATGGACGACTGATTGTAGATTAACACCTGTAACAATCCAGGAAAACTATCTACATGAAGAGATTGAAGATTAATACTTGTAATAAGCCAGGAAAACTATCTTTCTTTCTCAAGTCAGAGATTAATACCTGAAACCAGACATGACAAATATCTCAACGACCGAAAAAAAAAAACAAGTTCCAGATTAATACCTGAAACCAGACAGGTAAACTATCCGCCAACGACTGTTTATAGATTAATACCTGTAACTAGCCAAAAAAACAATCTACATGAGAAGATTGAAGATTAATACCTGTAACAAGCCTGGAAAACTATCTTTCTTTCTGAGGTCAGAGGTTAAAACCTGAAACAAGACAGGACAACTATCTACTCGACCAGCTGAAGCAACCCTAGCCAGGTTCCTTCTCATTTCCAGATGCAGTTTTACACGAACTCATTATGAAGCAATCCTACACGGGCTCCTTCTCATACAACTTTCAGATACAATTCAGGTACGCTCCAGATATGGATGCCATTCTGATACTCATTCAGATTCAGCTTGAAGATACAATTCATATACGCTCCAGATATGGACGCCATTCTGATACTCATTCAGATTCATATTTCAGATATAGTTCAGATACGCTCCAGATACGGATGCCATTATGATAGTCATTCAGATTCAACTTTCAGATATAGTTCATATACGCTTTAGATACATATGTCATTCTGATACTCATTTAGATTCAACTTTCAGATACAGTTCAGATACAGTTCAGATACGCTCCAGATACAGATGTCATTCTGACGCCCATTCAGTACATCTTTCAGATACAAGTAAGACTTAATCCATTTATGGATATTATTCTGATACTCATCTCATTACATCTACTATTTCAGGATAAATCAACCCGAGATTTATATTGATACTTCTTCAAATTTTTGTCACCAATCACTTTTGGATGGCATCTGTAAGCCTATCTCCGACAACTCCCCATCATCTCTCCAAATGGCATCTTTAAGCCCATTCTTTACACAATCAACCATCACATCATTGCGTGCAAATTTCTGGGCACTCTAGTGTTCAATCATCTTCCACCTTCAAGTCACGAATGGCAGACTCACCAATCTAACTCTTCAGGTTTAAGAAGATTGAACAGGGGCAGCTGTTGTACCCCAAAATTTTCCCTCTCATTTCTCAAGGTATTTCTCACAAGGATTCTCAAAATTCAAGCTTGCACAAGTACAATTGGATTTTTCAGCATCAAATTAAAGAGGAAGCTGTTAAAAAAGGGGAAAGTAGATAAAAATAATATTTTTGACAAAATTGGAGAAAAATAAGTCTTCTTCGATTCTCCTCTTTCGATCGACCTTTTGGCCTCTTTCGATGCTTGCATCCTTCGACTGGGCGTTAGCCACTGACACGTTGGCTTTGATTTACAAGGCAGGAGCTTCCTGCATGCAACCTTAAATTGCATCATTAGCCTCACATGGTTCACAATATAATGGTGGCCTTCATACCTGCTTCAATTGGATATTTGATGCTTGCATACCTGTGTTGATTAGAAAAATAATTCCCTCAATGCTTGCTTTGATTCAGAAAGTTGATGGCTAGCTGCATATAACTTTCGATTGAGCCATAGCTTCCTTCTTGCACGCAAGAGGCACCCACCAGGCCAACAGGCACAAGGAAAAAGGCCTCCTGTAGCCTCCTACGATTCCAAGGCAAAAAGCCTCCTTTTGGCATCCTTCGATTTCATAATTTTCCCTCCCGCACGCCTCTTTCGTTTGGGAATGTGGACCCTTTTGTTGCAAGCTTCGTTTGGACATTTAGACCTCATGCAAGCATCTTTCGTCGGGGGTGTGTGACCTCCTTCAATGCAAGTTTTGGTTACACCCTTTGTTAAGGCATGTGGCTCCCTTCATGAAAGCTTTCGTTTGAGAAAAGACCTCTTGCTTGTTTGCTTGAAGCTACAAAGCAATGACCTCCTGTAGCTCTCCTTCGACTCATAAGCCATTGGTTTTCATGTTTCCTTTTGACACCACAAAGCCATGATTTCCTTCATGCTAGCGCCTCAAAGCAGAGACCTCTTGCATACACCCTTTCATTTGACCATGTGACCTCTGGCAGGAAAGCATTCTATTGGACAAGAGCCACCTTCACACAAGGCTTCGATTGGAATTTTGATTCCCTTCGAATCAGCATATTTCGAACCCATCTTTGGACCCTTCAAAGCAAGTTTGTTTGAGGAACTTTGAGAAACTCTCATAGCCTTATCCTCCAAATCCTACTTGTCAGGCTATGTTGCTTCTAAATCTTTACATAATCAGAGGGTTACATAAAGGTTTGAAGCTTTGTCTATTGGATAATACAATTCTTGGTTAAAATAGAAAAAGGCTACATATCCTTTTTTCATAAAGAGTACTTTTATCACAAAATCAGCTCCCAATCAGATTTGTGTCTGAACGAAGGCAGTGCCAAAGGCATATGTCCAATATCCTTCCAACAGGCCCCCCACTTGTATTTAAAACTTGGGATCAACGAAAAGGGACAAAACTTGTTTCATTTTCAACCAAACCATGGTTTGTATTCTCACAAACCTGGTTTCTTCAAGACACCTTCAACATTTTCTGTATAAATAGAGAAACATTTACCAGCTAAAGGGGACTTTTGGGTGGAACGAATCTTTAAGGAATCATCAAACTCTCAAAAACTCTTAAGATTCCCAAACATTAAACACCAACCCAGAATCTAAACATTTGCCTCTTTCGAATCTGAAACATCCCCACACTTTGTTTTCCTTCGAATCAATAGAAAGAAAATCACACTTGTTCTTCTCCTCCGAATCCAGCATTAGAAATGTCATCCTTGTTTCTTTCCATCAAATCCAGGGACATCCAAGGCAGCCACTCAAGGTCCAGCACACGTTCCGGCTTCAAACAAGGTAAGTCACTCTTAACTTTGAACCCTTCGTTTCTAACATAACATGTGAATAATCTTTCATTTCATTTCAAACATGTACATCACATTTATCTCCTTTTCGTTTCTACCCTTTTAATTTGTTTTCATTGCTAACCCTTTTAGTTTTGCTTCTTGTTTTATTAAACATGCTTTAAGAACTAACCTAGCCATAAGACCATGCTAGCATGGCCTCCGACCATGTTGTTATTTAAAATCCCAAACGAAAGAAACAAGAGGAAAGAAGTATGAAACAAAGCCTTAGGCTTCCACATTGACTTCTAGGTCCAAACGAAAGAGGCATCCAGAAGGATGGCCACACTTACTTCCAAGCCCCAGTCGAAGGAAGAAGAAAGTTAGGCTACACCTCACTACTTCCAGGCCCCAGTCGAAGGAAGCAGAAAGGCAAACCGCATCTCATGCTGATTCCATAACCAATCGAAAGGCAGACCCTCACTACTTCCAGGCCCCGGTCGAAGGAAGCAGAAAGGCAGACTACATCTCATGCTGATTCCAGGCCCAATCGAAAGGCACGCCCTCACTACTTTTAGGCCCTAGTCGAAGGAAGCAGAAAGGAAAACTGCATCTCATGCTGATTCCAGGCCCAATCGAAAGGAACACCCTCACTACTTCCAAGCCAAATCGAAGGGAGCCAGAGAAGCAGAATCGAAGGGTTCTTCTGCCCAAATCGAAAAGCCCATTTTCCTTTCTTTATTTTATTTTTGTATTTATATTTTCTTGCTATTCAATATGGTTGTAATAGTGTAGAATTTATTTTTCTGCATTTTTATTGCTTTTGTACAAATTTTAGTAACTAGGATGTGTGGCAAGATAAAAACCAACAAGTAGACAACCTAAAATTCAAAGAAAAAATGCATGCAATCAAATACACTATTCACACACATACACCCTTAAGGTAATCTCACTTGTTGCCTTGGAAAAATAGTCATGTCTCTCGAATTTGGGCGTTCTAGAAAAGACCCTCGATAAAAGATCGTAGTCCCTCGATGACCTTTAATGATGCCTTCGGTAAACGATCTAGTCCCTAAATGACATTGCTAAAACGTCCCATAGGTTGCCTTCTATGACTATACAAACGTCCCACGCCCATCCCTTCACATCGAATGATAGGGCTTCTTACCAAAACAATGGTAAGATATCAACATCTAAAGGAGGAGGAAAAGAACGTTAGACCTTTTGAGTAGGTAGGATGCTCTTAGTTGCTCGCTTGCTCATAACAAAAACCTTTTATACACAAACACTTTCATTTTGAAACATTTTCAAAAGACAAATATGTTTGTATGCATTCTTATAGAAACGAGGATCATTACAAAGACACTTTTTAAAATCACTTTGAAAAATACACTCCACAAAAACCTCTTTGAACTATTTTCGAAAACAACACTTTGTACGCGTTCTTATAGAAGCGAGAACCATTACAAAGACGTTTTTTTCAAAATACTTTCAAAACCCACACCACAAGCACATTTTTCTAACAAAAGCAAGTGATCTAGCAAGAAACTAAGATTGCTAACACCTTACCTTTTCATAACCTACCCCCCAAACTCAAGAAATAATCTCGAAAGGTCTTTCCTGTTCTTTTCAACCTTTCATTATTAGATAAAAGAAAAGTTGGTGGCGACTCTTGCTATCTACAACAATTGCGATCAAACACAAAACACCCGAGTCAGTTCTCTCACCGTGTTACAGAACTGGCGACTCTTCTAGGGAATGATACTTAAAAGTGGGGTTACCTTAGGTCTAGGTCACCTTTACTTTCTTTCCTTATTTGAATTGTTTGCTTTACATTATGGTTCCTTGTTTGGGTTTGTTTTGATCCTCTACCCAGATTTGGGGCACCTTTTAGGTAAGTAGCAATAGATTGTGGAAAATGTACGACATAGACCGATACGGTTGAAGCAATGGCTATGTTAGTGTGACGCATTTGTTGGTACCAGTATCCCTTGTGTTGAATCGAGGAGAATACGGGGCCGCTGAGCAGCGTCATGAAGAACTAACTGACTTTAGAACCTTAATTGAACAACTTGGCCATTAGGAAGTAGTGAGATAGCTTGCTTTGGTTCCAACCGAAGATTGGTTGATACTCGATGCTATGCTCATTGAGATTAGAATTTTGGGATATCTCGGCCGCAAGAAAAGATTGATTGAGCTGAGACAATGCCTAAAAGAAAGATCGATGATATTGAGATCCCTTAGAACCCGGTTACTTTCTAGGACAGGTTAAGCCAACTAAACTTCAAGAGGGTACTTACCTACGAACTACATGCAAGCCTGAACCTAAGGACTTGTCTACTTTGTATGGATATGACTATTTATACATAACAACTTGCTTGCTTTGCATACTTGTACATAATAGCATGACATCATATCATAAGCATTATCACTAACCATTTCAAGGATTTAGGAATTTATCTTTGCTTTGTTTTGTAGGCCATGAATCCCATCCGAAGGAATACCATCTGAATCAATTTCGTGAGAGCAAACCCTTAACTCCAAGAATTAGCATCAAGGGTGCCTGGAGAATATCCCTTCACCGAGAAATATGGTCGACTTCTCAGCTTGGCTACCTCCAATTTCCAAGAAGAAATGATGTGTGTACTCTTCCAATTGTTTGATCCCATGCATCATTGCTTCACCTTTCCTGACTATCAGTTGGTGCCTACATTAGAAGAGTTCTCTCAACTGTTAGGAGTGCCCGTGCTTGATCAAAAAAAGTTCACCGGTTTAGAGGAGACTCTAAAGCCTAAAGTCATTGCCGAAGCCCTGCATTTGAAGAGAGCCGACATTATAGCAAATTGGGAGACAAGAAGTAGAGTTAAGGGTTTCCTAGCGAAGTTTCTGTTGGAGAAGGCTCGTTCGTTCTGGAAAGATATGGATTTTCAAGCTTTTGAAGATGTCTTGGCCCTTCTAATCTATGGTTTAGTTCTATTTCCCAATCTGGACCATTTCATAGATGGGAATACCATCAAGGTCTTCCTCTCTCGTAATCCTATACCTACTTTGCTTGGAGACATTTTACATTGTTTCCACACTCGCACCATGAAGAAAAGAGGTACTCTCTTGTGTTACATTCCCCTACTCGCCAAGTGGTTTACTTTGCACCTACCTTGATCAACATGAAAGAACGAGCAAGGTTTGACATGGTCTCAAAGGATGATGTCCCTTACACACTCTGACACTTGTTGATGTTCTTGATCCTTGGAGGATACTACTATCGTTGACCATTGTGGGGAATTACCTAATGTCCCAATATTAGGCATTAAGGGAGGTATCACCTATAACCCTTCTCTTGCATTACGACAATTTGGGTATGCATGGAGAGATGGTCCTCATGATGCACTCATACAAGGTTTGGTATTCGACTATGAGGGCGAAAACCAAGGCTAGCGTCAAAGGTTCACACGAGCTTGGAGAATGGTAAACAAAGTGGATAGAAAGACATTGGGGCATAAGAACTCCATTCCTTTGGAGCCTTATCTTAACTGGGTACGAACTCGTGCTCAAAAACTCGGTATGCCATACCCTTCCATTTTTCCTATCATCACGGAGCCATTAGTTGAAGGAGATGTTCTATATTCTATCCTTCATCCTACCAGTCCCACTTCTCTTGAAGACTTATAAAGAACTTGGATCCAGCTGAAGGAAGAAAGAGTCACCTTCGAAGCCCAGTTCTACGCGAGTGAAAAGAAGGTTCTGGAGCTTACAAGACAACTTCATGAGGAGCGAAATCTGAAAGCCTACATTGCGCCAAAGAGGATGCATTTGACCTTTTTGTCTTAGGAGTTTATTTTGTTTACTTCCTCCATTGTAAGCTCAAGGGGCATGGTTGTAATCAATTTAAACTTATTAATATAATTGATGTTTTCTCCTTTCTTGTCTACAACAAATTTAAACCTTCTAAGTCCTTGAAAACATTGCATCCACATACCATGCATCATATCATGATAGGATTTTCCCATACAAGTCTCTCACCTGCTTACTCTTTATTTCAGTAGAGATGGCTCTAGAACAGGCTATCAAGGACATTCAGACTCAAAATGCTCAACTTCAGGAAATGTTCAAGAACCCATCCAAGGGGCAAGAAGAAGTGAAAGCACTCATCACTAGGGGCATGACCATGGAGAATCCCGAGGACGACAGGGATGACCAATTGGAGCGGCTACAAATTGAGATAGCCATAATGAAAGTCCAGATGATGGGACAAATGGTGGGCCAGATGGATCTTATCCAAAATTTAGCTCGGGGACAAGAGGAGATAAGGACCCTCGTCAATAAAATTCATCAAGACGGTTGCAACCGTGTGAAACAAATAGTCAAGATTGGGGATCAAGTAATTATTCAGCCTCCTATGAGACAAGAAGACGGTTTGAGGGTAGCAGACCTTTCCAAATTGCTGCTACATCACGAGCCCAACATCAACAGGGTAATCAGCGTAAATGGATTCCATCCGATAGGCAGTATACCAAACTCGATATGCCGATATCACAAGTCTTGCAATACATGTTGAAAATGAATTTGGTCACATTAAGGGATCCTCCTCAGAATCCTAATACTGCTTCTCCCCGTTACAATCATGGAGAAAGGTGTGCATATCACTCCAACAGTCCGGGGCATGATACTGATAGTTGTTGGACATTGAAAAACAAGATTCAAGACCTGATCGACGAAGGAGCGTTGGAGTTCACACAAGACGGTCAACTGGAGCTCTTCTACCACCCCTCAAGGGCATCCATATGAAGTGACCGTCTGGGCGAGGAAATTTTTTGTTTATTCGAATTTTCAGTTGTAATTGCTTTGTTTGCTTAAACACTTATCTTTATGTCAGACTTTGGTTACTCCCATTAATGCATTAAATATGTTTGTTTTTAATTAATCCATTCATTTTTACTCTATATAAACTATGATTTTTTACTCCCTTTATAATATTCAACTCTTGTTTCAAAAAGTTGCAAACCTTTAAAGGGAGGATGACGAAAACAATGCCATAATCTCATACAGTATGCTTTTGGACAGACCTTTCAGATGATGTACAAGCGTTATTTCAATTCCTAAACACTGGATTTATAAGGAGGATAATCCCTAGTCAACCCCTTTGAGCCTAAGAAGTAGGAGTTGTCTTTTTCACATAAATTGAAACCTTTAATCAAAACCTAGAGTAGGGTAGTTTCTCAGTTAATTCAAACGCGTGTTCAGTCGCAAACTTTCACTTCGTATACAATGAATGACATCAAAAACATTCCTCTGGAATCAAAAGACGGTGATGGTTCCCTACCAAATAGGAAGTCACTATCTCTTAAAAGAAAAGCCAACTAATTCAAAACCTACGAAGGAGACTTAAGAAAAATTGGGGCATCCCACTGACTGTAATCTCAAAACAAGAATAGTCAGGCAAAAATCAGGTATAGTAGATAAAAAAAAGAGGACACTACAAATCCTCAACAACATGGAAAATATGGCAAAAATAACTGCCTTCCAACAAACTTAACTTGTCTGAACCATCACCAAAACGTCATTCCAGACTCAATTGGAGTTCAAAAGCACAATTAACTAAGTTTAGGACTGAAGAACATCACGAAGAACGGGCGGGTACAAATACACTTTGAGCCTTATCCTTTGTTTCTTAAACCGTGAACCAGACCACGCTACAACTCTTTCAAAGTCCTAATTGAAGCACGAGTTAGTTCAAAAGCATACTGTTACAAAAGGTATCTTGACTCATGTAAGGCTTACTATAAATCCTAAATTGAATTTTCTTACAAAAAAAATTCTTTTATCTTGCTAAAATGAATTTTCAAAACTTCAAGACAAGCATAAACTTTGCATTATTTGAATATCGCTGTTTGCATATGGCTAATTGTTTGACAGCAGAGAAATTCACATGCCGAATATCCAGTGAACAAAAGCTCTCTCAGTGAACATAATCGCTTCAGATGAGATGACACTTCCAACGAAAAATATCCTATTAAGCAAGGGGGCATGAAATGTCACTGTCCAATTCATCTGGGGAGAGTCAAGTCAAGATTCCAAGAAATCTCCCAAGAAATGATGAATAACCGGGGGCATTGAACGTGAATTCAAACAAAGGGTCACATACGACCAAGCAAACACTTTCTGGAAGTACTACAACACTTACTACTAGGGGCATAGAAAAATTCTCACAAAGTCCTTTTCATAGGATGATCCTCAGTCAAGTCCCCACAAAGTTGGATTCAGGCGATCCCCAACCATAGTTTCAATCTCTGAAAACTTCTCCCCAACTGAGTTTGATCTCAAGAAACCTCGAGGAGTTCTTCCAAAAGAAAACACCTCTCCAGCAGATTGGAAACCAGATTTATCTCCCCAACAAACTACAAATTCCACAGCTTGAGTTTGCCTCTCATACTACTACAAATCAAGGGACCACAACTCCTCTTCCCCAGTAGACTTTCCTACAATCCCCAGTAAGTTGCTGCAAAACCTGGAAGACAACCAGATAACAGTTAACTCCTTTATCCCCAACAATTTGTTAACTCCCTTTCTCTTCCATTAAGAGATAACTCCCAATAGAGAAACAAACAACTAAAACTCCTAAACTCTTTTACCCAAGCAGGAACCAACACTCTCCAAAGAGTTTTCCTCAAGCAAAATCAACATTCCCCAGCGGAGTTCTCCTCAAACAACAAAACAGGAATCCCCAGCGGAAACTTTCTAAAAAAACATGGTCTGGAAAGTTATGCATACTCTTCATCCCCAACCGCTGTCCGGAATTCAGCTTCCCAAAACTCCCCAACATTTGTCAAGGATTTATTTTCCAAGACAAAAATAACTTTCCAACAACATTTCAGGCATCATATTTACATACATGATAAATGAATACAACATAATCTCATTTATTTTGAGAACATCATTCTATCATGCATTTCATACATCATGACATTGTATGTAGCTAACTCTTTACCTTTTCAGGAAAGATCAATCAACATATGACTATCAACCAACATTTTCAAGTTCCAGATTAATACCTGTAACAAGCTAGGAAAACTATTTGTGGACGACTAATTGTAGATTAACACCTATAACAAGCTAGGAAAACTATCTACATGAAGAGATTGAAGATTAATACATATAACAAGCTAGGAAAACTATCTTTCTTTCTCAGGTCAGAGATTAATACCTGAAACCAGACAGGACAACTATCTCAACGACCAACCTTTTCAAGTTCCAGATTAATACCTGTAACAAGCCAGGAAAACTATCTGTGGATGACTGATTGTAGGTTAATACCTATAACAAGCTATGAAAACTATATACATGAAGAGATTGAAGATTAATACCTGTAACAAGCTAGGAAAACTATCTTTCATTCTCAGGTCAGAGATTAATACCTGAAAATAGACAGGACAACTATCTCAGTGACCAACATTTTCAAGTTCCAGATTAATACCTGTAAAAAGCCAAGAAAAATATCTATGGACGACTGATTGTAGATTAACACCTGTAACAAGCCAGGAAAACTATCTATATGAAGAGATTGAAGATTAATACTTGTAACAAGCCAGGAAAACTATCTTTCTTTCTCAAGTGAGAGATTAATACCTGAAACCAGATAGGACAACTATCTCAACGACCGAAAAAAAACAATTTCCAGATTAATACCTGAAACCAGATAGGAAAGCTATCCACGAACGACTAATTATAGATTAATACCTATAACTAGCCATGAAAACTATCTATATAAGCAGATTGAAGATTAATACCTGTAACAAGCTAGGAAAACTATCTTTCTTTCTGAGGTCAGATATTAATACCTGAAACAAGACAGAACAACTATCTACTTGACCAGCTGAAGCAACCCTACCCAGGTTCCTTCTCATTTCCAGATGCAATTTTACACGAACTCATTATGAAGAATTCCTACACGGGCTCCTTCTCATACATCTTTCAGATACAGTTCAGATATGCTTCAGATACGAATTCCATTCGGATACTCATTCAGATTCAACTTGCAGATACAGTTCATATATAATCCAGATACGAACGCCATTCTGATACTCATTCAAATTCAGATTTCAGATACAGTTCAGATACACTCCAGATATGGATGCCATTCTGATACTCATTCAAATTCAGCTTTCAGATATAGTTCAGATACGCTCTAGATACGGATGCCATTATGATACTCATTCAGATTCAGCTTTCAGATACAGTTCAGATACACTCTAGATACAAATTTCATTCTGATGGCCGTTCAGTACATCTTTCAGATACGAGTCAGACACAATCCATTTATGGATATTATTCTGATACTCATCCCACTACATCTACTATTTCAGGATAAATCAACCCGAGATTTATTCTGATACTTCTTCAAATTTTTGTCACCAATCACTTTTGGATGGCATCTATAAGCCCATCTCCGACAATTATCCATCATCTCTCCAAATGGCATCTTTAAGCCCATTCCCTACACAATCAACCACCACATCATCGAGTGCAAATTTCTGGGAACTCTAGTGTTCAATCATCTTCCACCTTCAAGTCACAAATGGAAGACTCACCAATCTAAATCTTCAGGTTTAAGAAGATTGAATAGGGGCAGCTGTTGTACCCCAAAATTTTCCCTCTCATTCCTCAAGGTATTTCTCACAAGGATTCTCAAAATTCAAGTTTGCACAAGTATAATATGATTTTTCAGCATCAAATTAAAGAGGAAGCTATTAAAAAATGGGAAAGTAGATAAAAGTAATATTTTTGACAAAATTGGAGAAAAATAAGTCTTCTTCGATTCACCTCTTTCGATTGACCTTTTGGCCTCTTTCGATGCAAGATTGGCTTGCATCCTTTGACTAGGCATTGGCCTCTGACACGCTGGCTTTGATTTACAAGGCACAAGCTTCCTGCATGCAACCTTCGATTGCATCATTAGCCTCACATGGTTCATAATATAATGGTGGCCTTCATACCTGCTTCGATTGGACATTTGATGCTTGCATACCTGTGTTGATTAGACAAATAATTCCCTCTATGTTTGCTTTGATTCACAAAGTTGATGGCTAGCTGCATACAACTTTCGATTGAGCCATAGCTTCCTTCTTGCACGCAAGAGGCATCCACCAGGCCAGCAGGCACAAGGCAAAAAGCCTCTTGTAGCCTCCTTCGATTCCAAGGAAAAAGCCTCCTTTTGGCATCCTTCGATTGCACAATTTTGCCTCCTTCACGCCTCTTTCGTTTGGGCATGTGGACATTTTTGATGTAAGCTTCGTTCGGACATTTATACCTCATGCATGCATCTTTCGTCTGGGGTGTGTGACCTCCTTCAATGCAAGTTTTGGTTACACCCTTCGTTTAGGCATGTGGCTCCCTTCATGCAAGATTTCGTTTGAGCAAAGACCTCTTGCATGTTTGCTTGAAGATACAAAGCAATGACCTCCTGCAGTTCTCCTTCGACTCAGAATCCATTGATTTTCATGTTTCCCTTTGACACCACAAAGCCATGATTTCCTTCATGCTAGCGCCTCAAAGAAGAGACCTCCTGCATACACCCTTTCGTTTGACCATGTGACCTCTGGAAGGCAAGCCTTCTACTAGACAAGAGCCACCTTCACACAATGCTTCGATTGGAATATTGATTCCCTTCGAATCAGCATATTTCGAACCCAACTCTGGACCCTTCGAAACAAGTTTGTTTGAGGAACTTTGAGTAAATCTCATAGCCTTATCCTCTAAATCCTACTTGTCAGGCTATGTTGCTTCCAAATCTTTACATAATCAAAGGCTTACACAAAGGTTTGATGCTTTGTCTACTGCATAATAACATTCTTGGTTAAAATAGCAAAAGGCTACGTACCCTTTTTTCATAAAGAGTACTTTTATCATAAAATCAGCTCCCAATCTGATTTGTGTATGAACGAAGGCAGTGCCAAAGGCATATGTCCAATATCCTTCCAACATGCCCCCCACTTGTATTTAAAACTTGGGATCAACGAAAAGGGACAAAACTTGTTTCATTTTCAACCAAACCATGGTTTGTTATCCTACAAACCTGCTTACTTCAAGACACCTTCAACCTTTCTCTATAAATAGAGAAACATTTTCCAGCTAAAGGGGAATTTTGGGTGGAACGAATCTTCAAGGAATCATCAAACTCTCAAAAACTCTCAAAAACTCTTAAGATTCCCAAACATTAAACACTAACCCAGAATCTAAACATTTGCCTCTTTCGAATCTGAAACATCCACACACTTTGTTTTCCTTCGAATCAATAGAAAGAACATCACACTTGTTCTTCTCCTTCAAATCCAGCATTTGAAACGTCATCCTTGTTTCTTTCCATCAAATCCAGGGACATCCAAGGCAACCACTCAAGGTCAAACACACATTCCATCTCCAAACAAGGTAAGTCACTCTTAACTTTGAACCCTTCGTTTCTAACATAACATGTGAATAATATTTCCTTTCATTTCAAACATGTACATAACATTTATTTCCTTTTCGTTTCCATCCTATTAATTTGTTTTCATTTCTAACCCTTTTAGTTTTACTTATTGTTTTATTAAACATGCTTTAAGAACTAACCTAGCCATAAGACCATGCTAGCATGGCCTCAGACCATGTTGTTATTTAAAATACCAAATGAAAGAAACAGGAGGAAAGAAGTATGAAACGAAGCCTTAGGCTTCCACACTGACTTCCAGGTCCAAACGAAAGAGGCTTCCAGAAGGATAGCCACTCTGACTTCCAAGCCCTAGTCAAAGGAAGCAGAAAGTCAGGCTACACCTCACTACTTCCAGGCCCCAGTCAAAGGAAGCAGAAAGGTAGACTGAATCTCATGCTGATTCCAAGCCCAATCGAAAGGCACACCCTCACTACTTCCAGGCCCCAATCGAAGAAAGAAGAAAGGCAGACTGCATCTCATGCTGATTCCATGCCCAATCGAAAGGCACACTCTCACTACTTCCAGGCCCTAGTCGAAGGAAGCAGAAAGGAAGACTGCATCTCATGCTGATTCCAGGCCCAATCAAAAGGCACACCCTCACTACTTCCAGGCCATATTGAAGGGAGCCAGAGAAGCAGAATCGAAGGGTTTTGCTTCCCAAATCGAAAATCCCATTTTCCTTTCTTTATTTTATTTTTGTCTTTATATTTTCTTGCTATTCAATATGGTTGTGGTAGTGTAGGATTTATTTTTCTGCATTTTTATTGCTTTTGTACAAATTTTAGTAATTAGGATTTATGGAAAGATAAAACAACCAAGTAGACAGCCTAAAATTCAAAGACAAAATGAATGCAATCAAATACACTATTCACAAACGTGCACCCTTAAGGTAATCTCACTTGTTGCCTCGGAAAAATAGTCATATCCCTCGAATATGGGTGTTTTAGCAAAGACCCTAGATAAAAGATCGTAGTCCCTCGATGAACCTCAATGATGCCTTCGGTAAACGATCTAGTCCCTAAATGACATTGCTAAAACATCCCATAGGTTGCCTTCTATGACTATATAAATGTCCCACGCCCGTACCTTCACATTCAACGATGGGGCTTCTTACCAAAACAATGGTAAGATAGCAACATCTAAAGGAGGAGGAAAATAATGTTAGACCTGTTGAGTAGGTAGGATGCTCTTAGTTGCTCGCTTGCTCACAACAAAAACATTTTATACACCAACACTTTCATTTTGAAACATTTTTAAAAGACAAAGCTCTTTGTACACATTCTTATAGAAAGGAGGATCATTACAAAGACACTTTTCAAAATCACTTTCAAAAATACACTCCACAAACACCTCTTTGAACTATTTTTAAAAACAACACTTTGTACGCGTTCTTATAGAAGCGAGAACCATTACAAAGACGTTTTTTCAAAATACTTTCAAAACCCACACCACAAGCACATTTTTCAAACAAAAGCAAGTGATCTAGCAAGCAACTAAGAGCCCGTAGATAACTAAGGATGAAAAGGGTGCTAACACCTTCCCTTTTCATAAGCTACCCCCCAAACTCAAGAAATAATCCCGAAAGGTTTTTTCTGTTATTTTCAACCTTTCTTTATTGGATAAAAGAAACGTTGGTGGCAAATCTTGCTATCCGCAACAATTGCGATCAAATGCAAAACACCCGAGTCAGTTCTCCCACCGTGTTACAATTATCATTTTATTTTTATCAACGAATGGATAGCTGGCACAGTTGGTGTGGAAGATGCTCTGGAATGAGAAGGACTTGAGTTTGATACCAGGTCGTGTATTTTATTTTTCTAACATGTTTCTTGCAGATCCAACATGCTGTGATCCTATGGGTGCACCATGTACCATCAGATTAGCATCATCAAATCCATACATCATTAGATCCAGCGCCTTCAAACATGCAGCTTCATGATGGACTCAAGGGCTAGCAACATAGGATCCAACGCAGCTCCTGGGTTCTATTTGTTTGGGCCCAAACAAATTCCAGATCTCCCCTCTGTTACTTTTACTATCCTGGCCCATTTACTTTTTTATTTTGTTTCATTTATTTGCTTTTAATTGTTTTATTATTTTTTTAATAACATTATAAAAATCATCAAAAAAAAATCATAAAAAATATAGTTTTAGGTTTTTTTTATTATTAAACTATTTTTGTAAATTAATTGATTAATTATTTTAACCTTTTTTAATTTAAAATTAAATAGGTTTAGGATTTTAAATTAAATTTCTTTCCATGATCAAAAAACAAACAAAAAGATTTTTCCTTTTTATAAGTTTTAGACGTTATTTTTCATTTCGCACGCGTTATTTCCTTTCATTATTTTTCATATTATTGTAACTGCCTACTGGATGTAATAGCATAATTAAGAGTTTACTTTACTACCTTACTTCCCCCAAGTTTTTGGACATGTAATTAATCCCCCTCCCGGAAGCCTTGTAATAGTTTAGGATTTACATTTCTGCACTTTTAATTACTGTAAACTATTAATTATCTAGATACATGACTAATAGGACTGTATGGCAAGAACATAAATTCAAACGCTCGTAAACCTAACAGAAGACAAAAATAACTGAATACAACACACTCTCACATATACACCTCTAGGATATCCCACTTCGGTTGCCTTCGGAAAAACAGTCACATCTCTCGAAACGTGAGAGATTTTAGTGGTTGCCCTCCGGTTTAAAGATCATAAGTCCCTCGATGACTCTCTCGATGTTGCCTCGATAAAAATGATCTTAAAACCCTAGGGTAATTACTAAAGTTTCTTGCCCAATTGCCTTTGTGACTATATAAACGTCCCTTCAAATGTCCTTCAAATATCCAAAGACTAGGGATACCTACTCACTAATAGTAGGATATCACTGTCTAAAGGAAAAAAGGAAAAGAACAACCCTTTCGAGTAAAGTAGATAGTTCCTAGATGCTATGCTCAAACAACTTAAAACACTTTTTCACACCTCACACTTTCAAAAACATTTTCAAAATGCTTTATCAACACTCTTGAGGACTGATACAAGAGTTATCATAAAGCACGTTGCCTTACTATTAGCATTTCAAAAATACTTTTCAAAACACATAAAGCACAAGGTATTTCAAAATGAGCTAGGCATCTAAGAGCCCGTAGATAAATACGGATGGAAAGGGTGATAACACCTTCCCTTTCCATAATCTACCCCCCTTACTCAGAAAACTATCAAAAGGTCTTTTTCTGTTCTTTTCACCCTTTCCTTTGTTGGATAAAAGAAAAGTCGGTGGCAACTCTTGCTTACCACAACATTTGTGAATACAAACACAAAACCAGTATAATAGTCGATTCTACCATCGTATCACATAAACATAAATTGGAAACACATAAGCAATAAAACACAGATAGAAGCACAAAACAAACACCAGTAGTTGATACAGAACTACAAATAACTGGTGAAACAAACACACTACTGGTTATCTTTAGGAGTCCCTCACTTTTTACCCCTGTCAAATAACCTTCTACACTCCTTGATTTTGTCAAATGTTATACGAGATATAACGCTGAACTCTGACATGGATACACTATTAGATAACTAAACCATAAATTTTCCTTTGGATTCAACCTACTATGAATCAACACTCTTATCCTTCTTAGCTTCCAGAAAATGAAGCTTTATAACATCATCCAGGATTGGTTCCTCTTGAAACTTAGCCTGTAACAACTGATTCTTAAACAAAAAGAGAGATTACCTTGCTTGTAACGAATGTCCAGTCGATGAGAGAGTTTTTGAAGCATGTGTAGTTACTATTATCATCAGTGCACCAGTCACCACAGGAGAGAGACACTCTCTTTTTCTTCTTCTCTTCCAAGGCTTTGACTACTTGGAAATAAAACTCTAACTGACATAGTCTAGGCTAATGATAACCATAACTGATTGGACAATAAAGTTTGCATGCCTCCTATGATGTTATTGACCCAATAGCAGAACAAATTTCCCAATACACCCTCCAAGGTTTCAATCTAACTTGCATCCAAGGACTTACTAAATATGTCTTACAATATCTTCCCAGAGCTCACAAGCTAAGGAGAATACCCTTGCTTACAGCAAGATCATTGACAGAACTAACACCCGTATCAATGAGTTTTTTCAAGTCAAACTTAATTACATATACTGTAACCAACTTGCCATAGTTTAATATCATGACATCCTTTTTGATATTGCATGCAAAACACTAAAGAGAAATAATTTCCTTCAGCAATATACTTATCGTTAGTGAAGACTAAGATACAAACAAAACTTGGTTGATTCAGGAGACAAGATTGCTTCCCAAGGAAAATTATCCTTTATTATCACCAACATCATTAGATTTGTTCTTGAAACTCCTTAATGTTTCAATAACTTTATTCCAAACTACACCTATTAAGGTCTCCTTAAATTCTGAATGCATGATAAAAGCATATTTAGATTTTAAAAATTGGAGATCCCTTCAAAGACCAAACTCCATATTATCCAATCCTTAGGATAAAACTTATGAACTCTAGTTTACTTGAGAAATTTCTGATTCAATGCCTGCAACTATTGAGAGTCTTCTAATCTGGAGTATCACTTTCATGAGATGATGTTTCAACAGAAGAGGAAAATAGCTGTAACACCCCCTAAACCCCCGAGCAATAATATGGCATAATCAGAGTAAATTAACATGCATATCAAAATAGGGTGTCATATGTATTCCAAAAAAACCGACACAGATACCCTGATCATGCTCATAGAACGCATTTGAAATCATGTTCCATACACATATGCGTATCACAACGGAATAATTCTCTTTTCAAAACGATACCAATAATTGAATCTTATAATAAAAATAATGTATTAAAACATTAGGCACTAAAGGCCACTCATAATATAATCTCAAATACAATATAAAATAAAAGAGAGTGTATCAAACATCTCTTAAAACAACATGAGTTCAAATGCTTTCCTGTGTTACATAACCAAAGCATGACTCACTACCTAAATATGGATAACAAAGAACTAGCTCCTCCGACTACTCCTTGCAAGAAGCACTACTACATTCGGTACCTTAGTGATTCCGTATAAAACATCATTCAAATAGAAGGGTTAAAATTCACATCATTATAGAAATATATAATAATATGTAATGCATAACATACATACATCAATTGAATTAATCATATTTCACATATTCATATTTCAACATTATCCAATCTAACTCACATGTTTACGTATACAACATTGCTCAACAATCCATAATTCAAATGATAATCAATCACAAATACCACAAAATGCAACATTCACATTAATATCACATATTACACACCAATTCAACATTTCACATCGACACATGTGAATCAAATGCAACTCAATACGATGCAAGATGCATGTGGTGCTAATTGTTATCCTTACACAGTTTTTACGTTTAAACCGGGTCCATCTCCAAGACATATAACCACCAAAAAGCCCATCCTTTAAGCTACAAACCAATCCTCTAGGTTTGGGACAACTCACTAGCTTCCATGAAACAAGCAAATATTTCCTCTTGACAGCAAATGATGCATGTGAGGTCTCAACAATTATATACAATTAAGACCATCTCTTAATCTTAATTATACAAGCGTATATTACATAATTCACCACATTTGAATTATCTCACTGTTGTGCAAAAATATACCAACAATCATATGCAATTTAGACCATCTCCCAATCTTAATCATACAAGCATATATCTCATAATTCATCTCATTTTGAATGATCACACAATTGCACATACATACACATATTCTTGAATTATTCACATACATTTGACTTTCATAATATTCATCAATTCAATATCTCCCAATAGCATATAACAAGTAATATCAAAATGTATTACAATCCAACACCAATCACCAAAACACATAACACATATACATATCATTTTACATAACCACCCGATAATTAAATCACATACTGTGAACAAAACTATTTTTATTAAAAAGAATATCGCGCTAGCTTTCTAACGCTTTGAATGAGGACCCAAACAGAGGTACGATACAAAGTTATGAATTTTTGATGTTTTTAAAAAATAGTCGACATTGCAGAGTAACAGGTTACTTGAATCCAAGCAACCAGTTACTTCAGCCCAAAAGGCAAAATATGCAATTTTTTTCCTGAGGGAACCGGTTACTTGAAGTAACCGGTTACTTCAACCCAGAATCAGTTTTTCTGCTAGTTTAAGTACGAAAATCAGTCCTTTCAACCCCAAAATCCAATATTTGAAATCAACATCATATCCTTCAATTCCATAACTCATACATACATATTACACAACATTTTTATTCATTCTATAACACCAATTTCACCAATTTGAGTGTATACATATTCTAATTTCATCAACTCCAAAGAAATTATAAAAAATAACTAGAAATAGAAAGTATGAATCCCTAATCATGTTTGCTATCCATTACATACATTATATAATCCCATTATCAAGTGAAAACACACTCTTACCTTGATTTTTTGATGACCTCTTGAGATTCCTCCTTAGGTTTTCTTCTCCTCTTTCTCCCTTTTTTTTATTTTATCTAGGTTAGCCTCTTTTCTTCTTCCTCTCTTACTAACTCTATTTTTCTCTTTTTGTTAAACCCGTAACAAAACACTAACTCTAGTAATCACTTTTGGACTTACTAGCACCCCCCCCCCCCCACTTTACTCTTCCCTTTCTCACCCAATAGGCCCAATTACCTTTAGTCTATTATTTTCTGCAATTCCCACTAAATAAAATAATCATTTACTAACTGACACCAAAACTAACTATAACTCTATGGTTCTCCATTTCAACTCGAATAACCTGTCACATAGCATACAATAATTAATTCAAATAAATTAATAATTACAACATCAAATTATATATATATATATATATATATATATATATATATATATATATATATATATATATATATATATATATATATATATATATGTATATATATATATATATAATTACTAAAATTTGGGTGTTACAACTCTCCCCCACTTAAAAGATGTTCGTCCTAAAAAATTACCTCAAATAAACAACTCATGATAAGACTCAATCATCTGACTCTCGAGTTCCCAAGTAACGTTTCTACTCACCAGTCCTCTCCAAGCTACCTTCACCAAGGGAATCTCTTTACCATAAAGCTGCTTCAACTCTTGATCATCTATTCGCATAGGTGATGTCTCCATAGTCAGGTTATCTCTTACCTGGACATCATTTAATTGGACCACATGAGACAGATCCATAATGTATCTCCTCAACTGAGACACATGAAACATGTCATAGAGATTAGCAAGCGGCGGTGGCAAAGCAATTTGATAGGTCACTTCACATATCCTCTATGAAATATGATACGGATCAATAAAATGCAACTTCAAATTATGCGACTTCAATGCTCGACCAACACCTATTATCAGAGTAACTCAAAGAAACACATGATCTCCCTTCTCAAACTCGAGTTCTTTCATCCTCTTATCATGATAACTCTTCTGGCGACTCCGAGAAGCCTTCATCTTCTCATAAATCATCTTAGTCTTATCAGTAGTCTATTGAACTATCTCAGGTCCAACCACAATACTCTCTTCTGAGTCATACTAACACAAGGCATCCTACATCTTCTACCATACAAAGCTTCAAACAGTGTCATTCCAATACCTCAAGCCAGCCAGGAGAACTATCTGTGGATGACAGATTGTAGATTAACACATGAAACAAGCCAAAAGAACTATCTACATAAGCAGATTGAAGATTAATACCCGAAACCAGCCGGGGAAACTATCTTCCTTTCTCCAAGGTCAGAGACTAATACCTGAAACTAGACAGGACAACTATCTCAACGACCAACAAAAGAAATTTCCAGATTAATACCTGTAACAAGCCAGGACAACTATCTCAACGACCGACAATTTTCAAGTTCCAGATTAATACCTGAAACCAGCCAGGAGAACTATCTGCGGACAACAAACTGTGGATTAACACCTGTAACCAGCCAGGAGAACTATCTACATAAATAGATTGAAGATTAATACCTGTCACAAGTTAGGAAAACTATGTTTCTTTCTCAGGTAAGAGATTAATACCTGTAACGAGCCAGGATAATTATCTCAGCGACCGACAATTTTCAAGTTCCAAATTAATACCTGAAACCAGACAAGACAACTATCTGCGAACAACTGGTTTGTAGATTAATACCTAAAACCAGAGAAGAAAACTAATTACACTACCAGATGAAGCAATCTTACACGGGTTCCTTCTCATATATCTACGGATGCAGACTAACACAGACTCATCTTGGAACAGCCCTACATAGGCTCTTTCTAATATATTTTCAGATAACGGTTAACTCCATTATCCCCAACAAGTTACTGTGAAGCCCGGATTTCAACCAAAAAACAGCAAACTTTCATTTCTCCAGAGATAACTCTTTAGCAGAGCCTTGGAGAACTGAAGCTCCTAGACTCAATTCACCATAGAGTTTTCCTCAAGCAGGAGAACAACAGAAACTTACATTCCCCAACTGACTCCTCCTTAGACAGTAGGAACAAGAACTCCACATAAAGGAACCATGTGTGAAATCAACATCTACTTTGGATGCTTGCTTGATTCACAATGCAACGGTTACCTGCATGCATACTTCGATTGAGCAAGGGCCTGTTCAGGTTTGTCTTGATGACTACCTTCACGCAAGCTTGATTTCTGCTTCGATTGGGCATTTAATTTCTTTGGAGCAAGCTTGAGTCTTGTTTCGACTGGGAAGCATCTCCCTTGGGAAGTTTGTTTCGACACGCATAGTTTTTTACTTTGTTGGCCCATTCGAAGGAATTGCAAGTGATGCACATAAGTGATGCATATGGTCCCTTCAAAAGAGCATACACATTGGTTCAAAACGAAGGATACACATATTGTTGGCCAAAACGAAAGAGAAATATGCAAAGATGTTGGCTGGCCCAAAATCCCACATATTGCCATACTCAGGCTCCCTGCACAAGCATTCATACTGAAGGAAGCTTCGATTATCCTGGATAGAGTTTTCGTTGGGGTTAGCTGAGTAAAGTCTCAATCGAAGAGGCCCCAATGATGAGACTTGAGCCATTTGAAGGACACACCTTGCTGGCCAATCTGAAGAGGGCCCAAGCCATACATATGGACTATTCGAAAGACACTAAAAAAATACATTCGAAGGAGACATTCAAAAGACCCATCCTAAGGATATACAAGAGGTCAAATCGAAGGGTAGGGACTGAAGGTATTCGAAAGCCAAAGGTGTCCATATTAATTCAAATTCAAAGAGAGACTAGAATTTCATGTCTTTTGCCAAAATTCAAATTCTCATTCATGACCTTAAAGAACATGTTTATGGATGTTTACTACCTTGCTACATTGTCCCCTCCTTCCCTTCTACTTAAGGAGCACACTAGCAAGCTCCAAAGAGGCCTGGAGACAGCCTGAGAGAGTCACACGAAATTGCAAACACATTCTTGGAGGTCTCCTGAAGCTTTCCCAATCATCACCAGCCCCTAAGAAAGCACACGTCCAGAAGTGCCAAATCAAAGCAACCCTTAAACAAGGGTACCCACGCCTGAAGCCACAGATTCATCCATCACCGTTGGTAAAAATGGTAAAAATATCAAACTTCACATTTGAACTTGTACTTCATTCGATTTGTATTCAAGATTAAGGACCTGGGTTCGAAACCCAGGTATACATTTGTTTTGTTTATAACATTTGTTGCAGGTCCAACTTGAATAGACTAACGCGCGCAGGATCGAAAGACCTGGGTTCAATACCCAAGTGATGCATCTTTGTTTTGCTAACATATCTTTGCAGATTCAGTACCATCACAGGTGATCCATCAGGCCCTCTCAACAACACTCATAGGTCATAAAACAACCATCCTTCATTAGATCGAAGGTCACCTTTCTTCCTATGGGTCGGAAGCCACCTTCATCTGGATTGAAAGCCACCTTCCTCTAGATCGAATGACAACTGCTTTCACCAGATCGAAGGATAGCCACCCTCTTATGGATCAAAGCCCCCCATCTCTCCCTGTAATCGAAGGATTCCCCCCTTTTTATTTTTATTTTTTTCATTTCTTTATTGACCTTTTTTTTAAATTTAAATTAACCTTAAATCAAAAATCATAAAAAAGACATTAGGCTAATATTTTTTCTAATTAAGTTAATTTTGTAAACAAATTAATTAATCATTTTAACCTTTTCTTGGACTTAAAATTAAATAGACTTAGACTTTATTTTCTTTCATAAACAAAAACAACCAAAAAGATTTCTTTTCCTTAGGATTTGGACGTCCCTTTTAATTTGTTTGCGCATTTATGTATTTTCGCATTTTTTATCTTATTGTAATTGCTTCCCAGTTTGTAATAGTAACTAGGACTTTACTTTCCGAATTTCTATAATGTACCTCTCACAAATCCATGTAATAGCGTAGGATTTACATTCCCGCACTTCACATTTCTGCACTTTAAATTCCAATATATATATTAATTGCTAGTAACTAGGATTGCATAACAAGACTAATAACAAAATGTTAGCAAACCTAACACAAAAGATAAAAATAACTGAACATAACACACATTGCACATATACACCTCTAGGGTACCCCACTTCGGTTTCCTTTGAAAAACAAACACAATTATCGAAACGTAAGAAGTTTTAGTGACTATCCTCCATTTTAAAGATCACTAGTCCCTCGATGACCCTCTGGATGTTGCCTTGGTTAAAAGTGATCTCAGAACTTTAGGTGTGGTTACTAAGGCTTCTTTCCAAGTTTCCTTCGTGACTGTAACGTCCCTTTGATTGTCCCTCATACATCCAATGATCGGGCTTCTTATTAATCAATGGTAAGATAACAATATCTATAGGAGGAGGAAAAGAACAAATACCTTTTGAGTAGGTAGGACGCTCGTAGTTGCTTGCTTGCTCACAAAAAAAAACCATTTACACACCAACACTTTCAATTAAAACATTTTCAAAAGTCAAAGCCCTTTGTATGCATTCTTATAGAGACGAGAATCATTACAAAGGCACTTTTCAAAATCACCTTCACAAAATATCTTCCACAAATAAACACTTCTTTAAACTATTTTCAAAACCAACACTTTGTACGCATTCTTATAGAGATGAGAATCATTACAAAGACGTTTTCAAAATATTTTCAAACCCACACCACAAGCACATTTTCAAACAAAAGCAAGTGATCTAGCAAGCAATTAAGAGCCCGTAGATAACTATGGATGGAAAGGGTGCTAACACCTTCCCTTTCCATAATCTACCTCCCTTACTCAGAAAATCCTCGAAAAGGTCTTTTTCTGTTCTTTTCACCCTTTCCTTAATTTGGATAAAAGAATAGTCGGTGGCGACTCTTGCTTACTACAACATTTGAAAACACAAATGCAAAACCAATATTAACAGTCGGTTCTTCCACCATATCACAAAACTGGAGACTCTCTTGGGGATTATTAAAAAGTGGTGTTACCTTAGAGTTTAGTTCATTTTAAACTGCTTTACCTTGTATGCTTTGTCTGCTTTACTTTTGAGGGCTTGTTTGGGTTGTTACTATAGATCCTAAACCCGGATCTGGGGCACCTTTTAGGCAACTAGAAATAGATCGTGGGGAATGTGTGGGGTATACCGATACGGTTGAAGCGATAGCTACGTTGATGTGACACTTTGGTTGGTACCAGTAGCCCTTGAGTAGTCAAGGAGAATAGGGGGCCGATGCATGGTGTCGTGAAACATCAACTGCCCTTAGAACCTTTAATTGAACAACTTGGACATTAGGAAATAGTGAGATAGCCGTCTTTGGTGTAGTCCTATGTCGTTTGATACTCAATACTACACTCAATGAGATTTGACTCCCGAGTTTTGTTTGGTGGCAAGTCAGTTGTCGATCGGAACGAAACTTGTGGGAAAAATCAGTGATATTGAGATCCCTTAGAACCCTGTTACTATTACTAGGATAGGTTGATCCAACTAAACTTCAAGAGGATACTTACCTACAAACCCCATGCAAGCCTAAACTTAAGGCTGCTTGTGTGACTTGTTTGCTTTTAACTTGAAATACTTGCAAGGTTTTATTATCTAACAACATGATTTCCTTCCAGGATTTGTTTACAGTCATTATCCAATAACCTGGATTTCTTACAGGGTTTACTTGCTTACGCCACCTTAAACTTTTTCTTAATGCATAGTATACACATCATAACATTTCCTTAACCATTTCAAGGATCTCAAGGGCCTGTGGTGCAGGTTATGATAAACCAGACGTCTAGCAAGGGGCAAGGGGATTTATTTTCCTCTAGCTAATGCCGTCAAAAGATCAAAACATAACAACTTGAGTCAGGGGCTATGACTAACTCGACATGGTGAGCTTGAATCTCGTAGAAGGACCTTCCACGATATGAAGTTCTCCAATCAAAGCTGCAAAATTCAACTTCTGACATTTCCTTGTTTAACCTGCGAGATCCTTGAAAAAATTTATATATCATGCATGTCATTATATAACAGGTCCTCCAGTACATGTCTCTCATGTTCTTGCTGTTTATTTCAGCAAGGAAAATGGCTTTCAAATAGAACAACAGATATCTCCAAACTCAAGAGTCTCAGTTCATGGAAATGTTCCTTAACCTATCCAAGATACAGGAAGAATTGAAAACACTCCTCAACGGGAACCTGACCAAGAAACATCCTGAAAACAATAAGGATAACCAGTTGGAATAACTGCAAGCTGAGATGGAAGCAATGAGAATCTAGATGCTGGGGAAGATGGCTCTTATCCAAAATTTAGCTCGAGGACAAGAAGAGTTGAGAGCCTTTGTCAACAAGTTTCATCAAGATGGATGCAATCATATGAAGAAAACAACGAGAGTTAGGGATCGAGTCTTTAATCAGCCTCAGTTGAAGCAAGAGGATTTGGTTGAAAAAACACCTTTCAAAATGGCTGCTACGCCAAAGGTCCAACAACGACCTCGCCAACCAAAACGCGGTAATCAGCAAAGGCAAGACAAGCCCAAGAGGCAGTTTAACAAAATCAACATGCCATTGTCTTAGGCATTGCAACATATGTCGAGGATGAATTTGGTTACGTTGATAAGACCTCATCCAAACCACTACGCCAAAAACTGCTTTTGCCAGCGCCTCTACTAAAGCGCTTATTGAAAAAGCGCTGCCATAGCCTTCACAAAAAACAAAATTAAAAAAAAGGGAAACCTACGAAGGCGCTTTTTTAAAAGCGCTGGCATAGGTGGGGGATACGAAAGCGCTTATTGAAAAAGCGCTGCCATAGCCTTCACAAAAAACAAAATTAAAAAAAAGGGAAACCTACGAAGGCGCTTTTTTAAAAGCGCTGGCATAGGTGGGGGATACGAAAGCGCTTTTTTAAAAGCGCTGGCATAGGTGGGGGATATGAAGGCGCTTTTTAAAAAGCGCTGGCATAGGTGGGGGATACGAAAGCGCTTTTATAAAAGCGCTGGCATAGGTGGGGGATATGAAGGCGCTTTTTAAAAAGCGCTGGCATAGGTGGGGGATACGAAAGCGCTTGTTTAAAAGCGCTGGCATAGGTTAGTTAAATAATTTCTAAACCCCTAAATTTACAATCAGATTTCTAAACCCAGGTGATACAAAAAACGAAACCCAGTTGTTCATCTTCTTCTCCATTCGTCTGCTCCTATTCAAGCTCTCTTTATCCTTCGTCGTCCTCACTTTCATAACAACCTTTGAACCTTCATCGACCCTTCCCATCCACTGTTCATCCCTTCGTCGACCCTTCCCATCCACTGTTCATCCCTTCGTCGTCCTCTCACCATTACCCCCCGCCTCGCATCAACGACACAATCACCAACACCAGCAGCCTCCTCCGTTGTAACTCCAAACGCCTAGCACCATCACCTTCGAATCTTCGGCCCACGACTAATTCAAATTTTCAATCCAAGTAAGTGTTCCTATCATTAAAGCCTGTGCTTCTGTAATTGTTGTTTTTGGTGTACATCGTGACTAGAGTGTTTGATTCTACTGTGTTGTTTTTATGTTGTTGTTTTTATGTTGTTTTTATGGATTGGGGTTTTGATTCTTGCAATGAGAATGTTATGAAGCTATATTGCACTGGTGTTTCACTGTACTGTCCTGAGAATTGTTTTTGTTTTCTTCACTACAACAAGTGATTAAGCTTGTTTTGGGAATTATTAGTGTTGTTGTTGTTATTGTTTGTTGCTGTTGTATGTTCTATGAGAGATAGAGGATATCTAAAACGTTTACTATAACAACCTCGTTAGCACGAACCTCTAACCATAGTAAAATTCGTCTCCCAATAGTGGTAAAAAGTATATTTTGTAATAGTCTGGATAATATTCTTCATCCTTTCCTCTGTCATCTCTCTTGAGTTTTCAGAATCATTAATTACCTTATAGCATGACTTAATTGTAATAAAGTCCCTTGCATAGTTCGATATCCACACAAAATCATCCTTTTTCTCGGGACTTGGACGCAAAGAAAAAATTGCAATCCATTTGTTCTTGCAAAACCTTTATGTTCTTGCCATCTCTTAATTTACATGCTATGTTTTTTGTAAACCAGTTCATACCACCTACACAATCAACTCCAATAGATAGCAGATCCCTCTACATAGAGAATCTTTTCAGCCACACATAGCTTCATCACCATTTAAAATTTTCAAGTTTAGCCTTACTGATAGTCTATCATTTCCATTTGCATAATATAGCCTTGTTGAAAAACTTTATGCTCTTCACTCCTATATTCTTAATAATCAAATTCTAATGTGTGCTTCTAATTTGATTTGATCCTACTGGTTTCACCATAAATTTAAACGTGAGAAAAGTAGATGTTGCCTGCTTGAAGATATTACTAAAATTTATTCCATACAACTTTCTTTTGTAAAAGTTAAGTCGCAACCCTAAGACTAGTTCAAACCCACCTAGTACAATTTTGATGCTCCATAAATTTTTCCATGATCCCTTACCTACAAAGATAGTATCGTCTATAAATTGTAGAATTTCATAATTAACATTTTAATTAACTTTAAATACCATAAATTCTCCAATGTTAACAACATTACAAACCGGTCCTGTTGAACCTTAAGCTACGATCCAGAATAAAAAATGTGATAGTGGATCACATTGATTGAAATAGTAGTAGTTGAAAACTTTATAACTCCTACAACCATTACTTATAAGATTTCTGATAAATATACGATGACTCT
Organism: Vicia faba; assembly: GCA_948472305.1. NCBI lineage: Eukaryota > Viridiplantae > Streptophyta > Magnoliopsida > Fabales > Fabaceae > Vicia > Vicia faba. The sequence goes on along the minus strand of OX451736.1, from coordinate 586,735,386 downwards.
CTTACTTTGTGTATTTTGTGTGTTGCTCTTGACGTGGCATGGATGGTGATGATTCAACCAATAGAATAATATAATCTAGAAGAGATACTATGAACATAACACAATATTTCACAGGGAGAAAGAATTAGCTGCTGTTAAGATAAATCAGCCCACGTCTGAGTTTAGAAGGTTCAGCTCTTTGAGAATATGATATAGAACAGGAAACGCTGTTATTCCTAAGTACCCTGCTAAGATTAAAAGTGTTTTGATTTGGATGACCTAATCCTAGGTGTCATAGAGAATAAGATCTAGGTGACAACCTGTCAGAAATACTAGTATTAGGAGTAAACTAAGAAATAAAAGCATTAGTATGTGGATCTATACTTGGTCATGAGATCTGGAGTTTAATGTTGGAGAACTCATAAAGACCACTAAAGCATACTGATCATTGTAGGAGAAGAACATTAATGACTTGAAATTTAACAATACATTGATTAGGATAAAACATAGTAATGTGAATTATCCATTGCAAACTTTCTAACACAATCCAATTTTTTTTGTAACAAAATGGTCATAAAGTAATTCATCTAAAATTAGAGGTAAATGTCGTGTTACAAGAAAAGAGAAATGAGAGGAACCAAATAAAAGATTGGGCAAAACTTGCCCATTGACAATATAGGTATGCGTAAGCCCTTTGAAAGGTAGATGATGGTGAATATTTTTGAAGCTATTGATGGCATGGTACAAGACTATTGAGTTAGGGAACCATCTGGGATTAGGCAGGGAAGGAATGTTAATGAGTATAATACTAGGTGAGGGATAAGATGAGGATAAGAGGGATAGAGATAAACCTAATGATGAGTTTCATATGATTGTCTAGGTTGTAAATTTGGAAATCTATAAGGAGAAATGATTAGATGCAGTGGAATTAACATAAGGGGATCATTGAGATGTGAAATCTTATCCTACACGCAATATTAAGGAAAATCATATAGACCATAATTAGAGTTTACGCTAGAATTTACATATAACATAAACAAGTAAATGTAAAATTTAATTCAAAATGACAATAAGTGAGTACTTAAAAATTTGTGACAGGCTTTGTTTAGTAACATTTGGATGAAAAGGAATGCCAAGAACATCTGTTTATGCATTGTCCTCTAACACAGCAGGTTTGCTTCTCATCCCCACTTGGAATCCATCTTTAGACCTACTAACATTGTCCTAACATTTTAATGAAACTCTTTGATTTATCATTCATTTCATGGTTACAATTGTTTCCATGTACACGACTTCTTGTAACATTTTCTTGTTTTTTACAGAATAAAAGTCAAAGCATTTCATTGCTAATATGAGTAATACAACAAAAACATCTAATGAAAGTTACTGCAAGGAATATAATAGAGTTTGAGTAACACCATTAGCTTTTAACCTAGCAAATACAATCTTATAGTTGTCAATCTAATATTTTCTCAGACTCATGCTTTGTTTTCCAAATATATTATTGATTTTGAACAACAGTAGCAATTTAACATCACAGCAATATCAATGAAGACAGCCAAACAAGGAATGGTTTGATAGAACCAAACTACATAAACAAACGGCCATTGGACAGTTAAGAAAAAACACATGTTGTAGCCTCATTAAGGTCTAACTTTCATAACCCCTGATTATTACAAAACATCTTTCATACTTTAAGGCTTGAACTTCCTGTATGGTCTGCCGTTATCTTCATCTTGCATATGCTGTAATCATAAATTAAAAAAGTCATGTCTAGGTGCAAAGAAAATCAAGATGAATTGAAAACTATAGAGCGTCATTTAACAATTAACAATACATTGCTTTTAAAATTTGATTTGAACCTAACTAAGACTTGACAAAGCTAACTTGTAAGATAAGGACTGAATATAATTGTTTGAAATCCGACTTCACTATTGTTTGAATATAATTGTTATTACCTGTATCCAAGACTGAATCACTAGTATCCGACTTCACTAGTTAGTAATTAGTGATGAGTTGTTTAGCACATGCTTAAGGTGAGGCAAGAATAACTATGAATTTGATTACCTGATATGTTGAATTTCTTTACAGGTAATTAATTATTATTTTGCTATAGTTGCGTGACTAATTAGTTGCTATAGTCAAACCATGGATAAAAAATGGATGACTGCCAATCGATTGTCGAAAGAGTATGAGGATGGGGTATCAGAATTCGTTAAGTTTGCCGTTGCGCACGCCAGAGAACCCAATGGAATGATATGTCCTTGCTTGAGATGCTGTTATGGGAGACGGGTTGACGCGGTTCAGTTGGAATCGCATTTACTGATGCATGGAATTGATAGAAGTTATGCATGTTGGAATTTTCATGGTGAGAAAAGTAGCGGGAATGTTGAATCGAGTTATAATACGACGTATGCTTCAAATGAGGATTTCGCAGACGCATACGATTATGATCGAGTCGAAGAGATTGCAGAAGCGCTTGAAGAAGATCTTGAGGATTGTCCCAAAATGTTCGAGAGGTTGGTAAGCGATGCAGAGAAACCGTTGTATGATGGTTGTACAAAATTCACAAGATTGTCTGCGGTGTTAAAGTTGTACAACTTAAAGGCGGACAACGGATGGTCGGATAAAAGTTTCACACAGTTATTAGCCCTCGTGAAAGAAATGCTACCAGAGGATAATGTTCTTCCCAATCGAACGTATGAGGCCAAAAAGATGTTGTCCTCTATTGGCATGAGCTATGAAAAGATACATGCATGTCCAAAAGATTGCGTTTTATTTCGAAACGAGTACGCAGTGTTAAATGAGTGTCCTAAATGCGGTGCCCCTCGATATAAGGAAAAGTTGTCTCCGGAAAAGGTGTTATGGTATTTTCCTATAATTCCGAGATTTAGGCGCATGTATCGTAGTGAGACCGATTCAAGACACTTGACTTGGCATGCAGATGAAAGAATTATTGATGGGAAGTTGCGACATCCGGCAGACTCACCACAGTGGACGAAAGTTGATATTGATTATCCTGAATTTGGAAAAGAAGCAAGAAATCTTCGCTTGTCGTTGTCTACTGATGGAATGAACCCGCATGGTATTCAAAGTATCTCGCATAGCACCTGGCCTGTGATTCTTATGATATATAACCTACCTCCGTGGCTATGTATGAAGCGTAAGTACATGATGCTATCTATGTTAATTTCTGGGCCCAAACAACCAGGGAATGACATAGACGTGTACTTGACACCCTTAGTCGAAGATTTGAAGTTTTTGTGGGAGACCGGTGTGGAGGTTTACGATGGGTATAGGAAAGAAAGTTTCAACTTGAGGGCGATGTTGTTTGGAACAATTAATGATTTTCCGGCGTACGAAAATCTATCAGGGTACAGCATTAAGGGTCAAAAAGCGTGTCCTGTTTGTGAAGATGAAACCGATACGATGCGATTGAACTTTTGTCAGAAGAATGTTTTTCTCTGTCATCGTAGATTCTTAAATTCTAATCATCACTATCGTGGGTGGAGAAAGGCATTCAATGGAGAGGCAGAACACGGTAGAGCTCCACATATGTTGACAGGTGATCAGATTTTTGAAAAGGTGAAAGATGTGAGTACTGAGTTTGGCAAGCCTTTTACACATAGACTTGTCACGAGTGGGTGGAAGAAGAGGTCGATTTTTTTTGAACTTCCATATTGGAAGTCGTTGTACGTAAGACATTTCCTCGATGTTATGCATATTGAAAAAAATGTATTTGATAGTGTCATTGGTACGTTACTCAATATACAAGGAAAGTCTAAGGATGGCATTAACATAAGGAAGGACATGTTAAACATGGGAATTAGAACTGAATTGGCACCCGTGACGAAAGGAAGACGCACATATCTACCACCTGCTGTTTACACTCTATCTAGAAAGGAGAAGAAAATATTGTGTAAGTTCCTCAGTGAAGTTAAAGTTCCAGAAGGCTACTCATCAGATATTAGAAGACTTGTGTCAATGAAAGACCTAAAGTTAAAGAGTTTAAAGACTCATGATTGCCATGTTATAATGGAACATTTTCTACCAATAGGTATACGTTCTATTCTGCCAGAAAAAGTAAGGAGCGCAATAACTAAGTTGTGTTTTTTCTTCAAGTCAATATGCAGCAAGGTGATCGATCCTGCGATCTTACCAACATTGCAAAAAGAGGTGGTTGTTACTTTATGTGAGCTTGAAATGTATTTTCCTCCCTCGTTTTTTGACATAATGGTTCATCTAGTCGTTCATCTTGTCAAAGAGACACAGTTGTGCGGACCAGCTTATATGAGATGGATGTACCCTGCTGAACGTTATATGAAAATTTTAAAAGGGTACGTGAAAAACCGAAGTCGACCGGAGGGTTGTATTGGGGAACGATACATTGTTGAAGAAGCGGTTGAGTTTTGCACTGAATATCTGTCAAATGTTCAATCAATTGGACTCCCCAAATCTCATATTGTCGAGAAAAAAGAAGGAAAAAGACTAATTGGAAATAAAGTTGTGACAGTGTCAATGGTCGAACGGGATCAGGTGCATTTGTATGTTCTGCACAATGAGATTGAGGTTGAGCCGTATGCTGAAATGCACAAGGGTGTTCTTCGAGGTTTAAATCTGAATAGAAATGAGAATTGGATAGTACGAGAGCACAATCGAAGTTTCATACCGTGGTTTAAGGAACAAATTTATTCAAAGTATCGTTCGGATCCTGCTTCAGTAACAGAAAGGTTGAGATGTTTAGCATATGGTCCAAGTATGATTGTGTTTTCTTATAGCGCATACGCAATTAATGGATACACATTTTATACCAAAGAACAGGATGATAAAAGTACTATGCAGAATAGTGGTGTTACCTTGGTAGCTGAAGCGATGCACATATCAAGTGCGAATGACTTAAACCCGAAATTTGCAAATCTGTCATATTTTGGGGTTATCGAGCGCATTTTGTTGTTTGATTACGGGAAGTTTCAGATTCCTGTATTTGATTGCAAGTGGGTTGAAAATAATAATGGCGTACGAATGGATAAGTCAGGATTTTTGCAAGTGGATCTCAATAGGGTGGGGTACAAAGATGAACCTTTTATTCTAGCCTCTCAGGCTAAACAAGTGTTCTATGTCAATGATCCGACAAGTACGAAATGGTCTATAGTGCTTTTGTCTAACAAAGTAATTGATGAAAACATTGGAGATCAAGGTGATATTGGCGTTGGCATTGAATCTTGTACAAGAAACGATCAAAATGAGAATGAACCTTGTACTAGAGATGATCATAATGAGGGTATTTGGATCAATCCAACCATCCGAGTTGTTAACAGAAGCGTAAAATATATTGCTACCAAGAAAAGAAAGAGACGTTAGTGAAAAAGGTATTATTATAATTATAGCCTAATATTGTAAGTAATATGTGAATAATGTTTTGAATTTTTGGCATATCTTTTGAACCGTTTTGAATTTTTGCGAATGTGCTTGTGCTTAATTAGTAGAACAATGTTTCCGGAGCTGATGGTGAGGTTTATTTCTTGCAAGTTTGGTTTTTTAGCATTTTATTCAATTTTGAGTTCCTTTAGTGCTATTCATATCTTTTTCGACTATCCATTTACATGTAGTGTACTAATGTGCTTGTTTGACTTTTGTTACAGGTCTAATGGCTAGCAATGAAGAAAACCCGCAAGGAAACCAACAAGAAAATCCACCAGGAAACCAACAAGATCATGAAAACTCACAAGAAACAAATCATGCAGCGGATGATACTTCAGCAAATGATGTTGCACGAGGCATCACCATAATGCGCGAAATCATTCGTGCTAGAGATAAGGGAGTGAAATATAATGTAGATTGGAATCATTCAAATCAAGTAGTTGGGGTTAATGCTTCAAAATTCACAAGCTACGTTGGTACACTTGTTCGTATGCATGTGCCAATCTCCATATCTAGATGGAATGCGAAACAATGTGAAGCATTGAAGCAAGGAAAAGAAATGTTTTGGGAAGATGTTAAGGTATGTATGTTATATGGTTTATATGGTTATATGTTTATAAGTTTATAAGTTTATATGGTGTATATGGTTTTTAAACTACTTATATGTTTATATGGTTTATATGGTTTTTAAATTACTTATATGTTTATATGGTTTATACGCAGCGGTCTTTTAACGTTCCAGATGAGCGTAAAGGCTTCGTACTTGGGTTGGCCGGGAAAAGATTTAGAGGGTGGAAAAATCTGTTGACGAACACCTATCTTAAGGATGACAACGGAAAGGAAAGTAGCTGGAAGAGTTCCCGGCCGGAAGGCCAGAAAAGTATAATCTTTTCATTAAACAAGAAGATTGGACTGAGTTTATTAGACAAAGAGATGACGAATTCCGGCAAAAGAGTGCCAAAAATAGTGAGAGAGCATCAAAGCCCGCGTACCCATACAAAAAAGGGCGTTTGGGATATGCGCGCTTAGAGGAAAAAATTGTAAGTAATACATAGAAATGATATGTTCTTATTAATTGTCTAAATGTGTTGTATTTGACGATCTAACCGTTTGTTTCTATGCATAGTTAGAGGAGACGAAAAGTGATGAAACCTCACTTCCAGCACATTTGCTGTGGAAGGAAGCCCGTGTGGGCAAGAATCAAGCTGTTGATCCAAGTGTTCTAAGAATTTATGATGAATGCGTAAGTATAACATTGTGTCTTTAATTAAATCAAATTTTTATGACTATTTAATTGATTTTTTTATCTCCATTATTTTCAGGAGACATTGTCACAAACGGAGTCCACCGGTGACGACCAGGATACGAGGAGCGTACTTAGTAAAGCACTGAATGTTCCTGAGTATTCCGGTCGGGTTAGGGGTAAAGGTCACGGTGTGACTCCAACCTCTTTCTACCAGCATCATCGGAAAAGAAATCCTACCAATGCAGAAGTGATGAATGTACTTATGGAATTACAAGCAAAAGTCAATGCATTGGAAAGAGATAAAGAGGTATTAATGAGGGAAAAGGGCAATGCGGCAATGGCGAAAGAAACTAGTGACAACGCTAGTATCAACCATCAGAATAAATTTCCTGAGGTAATTATAAATATATTGATAAATCTCTATTGTTCAAGTTTCTCATTTTTATTCCACCTCTTTCTATTATTGAATTAAAAGTAATATGTATGCATATTGGTTTAGGGCATTTCATCTTGCCAACTATACGTAATGGCATCAGATTATCACCTTGTTGGCAAGGGAAAAGTGTACAACACTTTGGGAGATTTAATTCATAATACACCGATCCCGGCTGGACACCTGAGAGTATCAGTAGATTATCCTATTGATCCCGATGCGTTGGTACCGGTACCTGACGTGGCCTTGGATATAAGATCGGTGCGAGACGCGGTAGGGTCGTTTGTTGCATGGCCCTTGGACCTCATTTTCATTGATGATGAGGTAAGTTTAAAACCGTTAATATGAATCATTTAGATTTCAAATGTCAATTCTGAACCGTTAAGTTAATTATTTTTTAATATTAGCCTCCTACAAAACCCGCTAATAAGGGTAAGGAGATTTTGCAGCAAGGCGGCGAGTCTATGGCATCAATTCCAGAGGTACACTTAAATTGTTTATTATATGATATGAATTTAAAACTGAACAATTTTATAATTTACCTAAGTTATATGATTGTTAGGTATCTGCGAAAGTGTCACAACAAGTGACCCAGCCTGTTCGTAGCAGACCACCCCCGAAAAAGTCAATGCATAAGGGGGGAAGAGGCGGGGGAAGAGGCGTTTTTGTACCTCGATATCGGAATACACTTGGAGTACTTTTGGAAACCTCAGATTTGAAGTCAGGTGGTATTCGTACAATCCTTATGGATGCAGATATCTTTGGTCTGCCAAGAAACGATAGGATTGGACGAAATGACTGAGATTATGACGCATGGTGAATTAGGCATCGGCAATGTTCACGCATACATCCGGTATTCCGATAAATATATCATTTAATTAGTTGAACAATTTATTTACACATTTCAATGAAAATAGTCTAATGTTTATATGTTTTTATTTAAGGTTGTTGTACGATAAAAAAATGCGCGAGACTGTATTGGCAAGACGCTTCCATTTCTTGTCTGCCCATATTGTCAGCGGAGCGACAATTGTCAGGGAACCGGGTTCAGTTAGGGAGTACTTAGTGAATCGATACACGGCCTACGTCGGCAACCCAGATAGCTTGTTTATTTTTCCGTATAACACTGTTCCAGTGGGGTGAGTTTTTCATTTATTCTAATATATCTTTGTTTATTTTGCGTAGAAACTTTTCTTCTAAACTGTTGCTTAAATTTTTAGAAAACACTGGTTGTTGTTGGCTATCGATCCGATTAAAGAAGTTGTGTACTTTCTGAATTCGGTAGACGGGGAATGGACTAACTATCCCGCTATGAAGGAAACTGTTGATCAGTAAGTGAGATCGTTCTAACTATTCGTGTATATTTATATATTTAATTATTTCTGTGAGATTGATCTAAATATATGTTTTTATTTTCTTAGATCAATACAAATATTTCGTAGTCAAAGGGACGCACAGGTACCCCGGAGTAAATCATCAAATATTACTTGGATCAAAGTGCAGGTACAAAATTAGTTGCTTATAATAATAATGTTACTTGATAAAATTACACGACAACTATAAAATATATTCTGTTTTTCTATGCAGTGTCCGTTACAGAATAACGATGTAGATTGCGGATACTTTTGCTTGAGGTTTATGAAAGAAATTCTTCATAAAAATCAAGTAGAGATTCCAAGCACGGTATGGATTTATAACTTAGAATAATTTTGTATGATTTCTACATTTAATAACATCATGCATATACTGAAGTAATAATTTCTTATGTAGTACTTTGATGACCTCTATACTATGTCGTACACGAAAGTTCAAGTGGAAGAAGTCAAAGAGGAAATATGTCAATTTTATGTTGAAAACAGATTATTCTGATGGGTATGAATAAAATATTATTGTACGTGTTAGTTTGATTGTGTTGGAGCCTTTAATATTGTTTGTTTAATTGACCGTGTTGTTCATATTCATACTTTGCAGGATGACGACCGTGTCGGTGGAGCATTATTTTCGATGTAATTATATATGATTTAGTTACATATGTATATATATATGGTTACAAATTAACACGATACTTTGTATGTGATTTAGTTATGGTTACAAATGTATATATGGTTACAAATTTAGTTATATATGATTTAGTTACATATATATAGATAAGGAGTGAATATTATATGGTATACCGGTTTCTGTTAATATAATACCGGTTTCTGTGAATATTATAAGGATTGAATTACAGGTTAAATTATTGGACCAAAAAAAAATTACAGGCCGCACAGGGAACCTCAAATTATAGGTTTCACTTTAAAAAATTTGTATGAGCTACGAAAGCGCTTTTGGCTAAAAAGCGCTTTCGTAGGCAGGATAAATAAAAAAAAAATTAAATAGAAACCCCCTACCAAAGCGCTTTTTATGGAAAAAGCGCTGTGAAAGACCCCCCTATCAAAGCGCTTTTTCCATAAAGCGCTGTAAAAACCATGATAAATAAAAAAAAAAATTAAATAGAAACCCCCTATCAAAGCGCTTTTTATGGAAAAAGCGCTGTGAAAGACCCCCCTATCAAAGCGCTTTTTCCATAAAGCGCTGTAAAAGCCATGATAAATAAAAAAAAAAAATTAAATAGAAACCCCCTATCAAAGCGCTTTTTATGGAAAAAGCGCTGGGAAAGACCCCCCTATCAAAGCGCTTTTTCCATAAAAAGCGCTGTAAAAGGCCTGATAAATAAAAAAAAAAATTTTAAATAGCACACCTATCAAAGCGCTTTTCAAAAAGCGCTGGGAAAGACCCCCCTATCAAAGCGCTTTTTAAGGAAAAAGCGCTGTGATAGGTCCACCTACGACAGCGCTTTTGGCCAGAAAAAAGCGCTTTCGTAGCCTACGGCAGCGCTGGCTACGGCAGCGCTTTTAAGCGCTTTTAAAGGGCAAAAAAAAGCGCTGTGAAAGCCCATTTTCGTAGTAGTGAACCCTAAAACTTCTTCCCTTAACTACAATCCTGATGCAATATGTGCCTACCATTCCAATAGTCCTGGACATGATACGAATGGTTGTTGGGCATTGAAAAATAAGATTCAGGACTTGATCAACAAAGGAGTGCTGGAGTTCACACAAGATGGACAGACTGAATTCTTTTGCCATCCCTCAAAGGCACACCATCTGAAGTGACAAGTCCAATACAAAAAGGCTTTTATTCACTAGAATTTTCAAGTTGTAATTTTCTTTTGATTGTTTGAACATTTGTTTCGTGTCAAACTTTGTGATTTTTATCAATGCATTGCATATGTATGTTTTGAATCAATTCAATCGTATTCACTATATTTAAACTAATTTCCTACTTATTTTTGTGATATTCAACTCTTGATCAAAAACTCTAAGCCTTTAGAGGGAGGATGACGAAAACGATACCACAATCTCTACAATATGCTTTTTAACAGACCCCGCTGATGATGTACAGGCGTTGCTTAATCCCAAACAGTGGAGTTATAAGGAAGATAACCCTTAGTCAAACCCTTTGAGCCTAAGAAGTAGGAGTTTTTCTTTTCACACAAATTAAAACCCTTAACAATAACCTGGGGTAGGGTAATTTTCTTAGTTAATTCAGATGTGCATTCAATCACAAACTTTCCCCTTCATGCACGACAAATAGTGTAGAAGATGCTCCCCAAAAGATGGTGATTGGGTCCGCATAATCATCAAGGCAGGAAGTCATTGTCTCTCAAAAGAAAAGCTCGTTAAGTCAAAACCTATGAAGGAGACTTAAGTAAAAAAACTGGGGCATCGCGCTAACTATAATCGAAGGAAACAGTTCAGGCGAAAGTAGGGATAATAAAATCAAAAAAGAGGTCCTACAAATCCTCAACAACAAAAAGAAAAGAAAAAAAATAAAAGGTTACCAAAATGACCGCCTTCTCAAAAGAACGTTCAATTCTTGAACCATCACCAAGTATTAGAGCAAAAATTCCAGATTCGATCGGGATTTAAACGCAGAATTAACTGAGCACAGGACTGAAGAACATCGCGAAGAACGGGTTGGGTATAGATAAAATTTGAGACTTTATCCTTTGTTTATTAAACCGTGAACCAGGCCATGTTATAACCCTTAAAAGTCCTAGCTGAAGCATGGGTTAGTTCGAAAGCATACTGTTACAAAAGGTATCCTGACTCCTGTAGGGTTCCCTGTAAATCCTGAGCTGATATCACACTTTTACAAAATTTGTTTGTTTTACTAAAAAATGAATTTTCAAACTTCTAGACAAACATAAGCTTTGCATTCTTAAAATACCATTGTTTGCATATGACTATTTGTTCAACAACAGAGAAATTCACACGACGGATACTCGATAATAGAAATCCTCTCAATGGAAAGAATCACCTCAGACGGAAAGACATTCCAGTAATATGCCTTTCATAATCAAGGGGCATAGCATGGTGTCCAGCTGATCTTGGGCAATCAAGTCAAGGTTCAAGGAATCTCTCAAAAATTGCAAATAGCCAGGGGCAGATCTCCATCTGAATCACTTGGGGCATTGGACATGAATTCCAACAGCGAACCATATGCGATCAAACAAAGGCCTTCTGGAAGTGTGACAACACCTACTACTATGAACAATGACCATTCTCCGAACCCGGTGAATGTGGACATAGTCGGAAAATACTACACATGAACAAAGACCCGCTAGGTTGACTGGCCTAGGCAAAAATAAGGGAATCCCGGCGAACCAAAAAGGGTTCGGGTAAATATTTGGGATATATACAAAAATTGTACACCCGACAAGTCGAAAACCTGAAAAGGCGACTTGGGAAAAAAAGGGTATCCCGGTGGACTGAAAATATGAAAGGACAGTCCAGGAAAAAGTTAGGGATTAAAGCTTATGACTATGTCCGGTCATCTCGTCACTTGTCTATCAGTAGAATATTCCCTGATCAACATCTAATCAAAACCCTAGGAGTTGGGATGACACTCAAACCATCCACAAAATCTCCGCATATACTTTCTCCAGCAGGTATAGAGGAAAGGGCATCCTACTAAAAGTCACCACCATATCCTCAGCTTACAACCAAGTGATGTCAAGAGTTCTTTTATCCCCGGCAGATCAAGAATCTCCAATCACTACTCCGGCATCTTAAAGAATTCCCTAGCCTGGTTCACAAAATTTTCATGTTCCCTAATGGATTTCTTCTCAAAACAACAAAACAGGAATTCGCAGCGGAAACATTCTAAATAAAGCAGATTCTCTTTTAGAAACGGTTCAGGTACGATCTAGAGACGGATGCCATCCTGACATTTACTTCAGATTCTTATCTAGAAACGGTGTAGGTACGATCGAGAGACGGATGTCATCTTGACACTTATTCCATTCTCATCTAGAAACGGTCCAGGTACGATCAAGAGACGGATGTCATCCTGACACTTAATCAAGATTCTCATCTAGAAACGATGTATGTACGATCCAGAGACGGATGTCATCCTGATACTTATTCAATACATCTCCAACAGCTACTCCGACATTTGATAAAAATTCCCCAGTGAAATCGCCAAAGCTTCTCAGGATTCCCCAACAGGATTTCAACAAAATCCCCAAGCAGTGCATAAAGTTTTCCTTTCCCCAACAAAGTTTATTCCTCTAACGACGAGAATCTATCTCTCAGTGTGTCAACTTCAACAATATTTGAAGACCTACATTTCTTCATCCCCAACAACAATCATGGATTTATTTTCCCTGGTTCAATCAAGACTGCAGCAGAACAACTAACACGTTCATACATTGCATTCATACATCATTTTACAAACATCATGGCGTATGCAACACAAATGCATATATCACAATCTCATTTATTTTGAGAGCATCATGCAGATCATACATCATGACATTGCATGAAACTGATTTTACCTTTTCAGGCTAAATTAACAGACATACAAACATTATCAACTTATGCAGCAGGTCAAAGATTAATGCCCGAAATCAAACGGGGAAGCTATATACACGACCAAATGGTATGAATTCCCTAAGCAAGAGGAGTTTACCAGTAAATACAGCAGGCCACAGATTAATTCCCGAAACCAGACGGGGAAACTATCTATGTGCCCAACATTGCCAAGCTCCAGATTAATACCCGTAACAAGCCAGGAAAACTATCTGTGGACGAATGATTGTAGATTAATATCTGTAACAAGCCAGGAAAGCTATCTACATGAAGAGATTGAAGATTCATACCTGTAACAAGCCAGGAAAACTATATTTCTTTCTCATGTTAGAGATTAATACCTGTAACAAGCCAAGACAACTATCTCGACAACCGATAAAAACCAAGTTCCAGATTAATATTTGAAACCTGCCAGGAGAACTATATGCAGACGACCAATTATGGATTAACACCTGTAACCAGCCAGGAGAACCATCTACATAAAGAGATTGAAGATTAATATCTATAACAATCCAAGAAAACTATCTTTCTTTCTCAGGTCAGAGATTAATACCTGTAACAAGCCAGGACAACTATCTCGACGACCGATAAAAACCAAGTTCTAGATTAATACCTGAAGCCATCCAGGAGAACTATCTGTGCACAAAAGATTATAGATTAACACCTGAAACAAGCCAGGAAAAATATCTACATGAGCAGATTGAAGATTAATACCCGAAACCAGTAGGGAAAACTATCTTCCTTTCTCCAAGGTCAGAGACTAATACTTGAAACCAGACAGGACAACTATCTCAATGACCAACAAAAGCAATTTCCAGATTAATACTTGTAACAACCCAGGACAACTATCTCAGCGACCGACAATTTTCAAGTTCTAGATTAATACCTGAAACCATCCAGGGGAACTATCTGTGGATGACCAACTGTGGATTAACACCTGTAACCAGCCAGGAGAACTATCTACATAAAGATATTAAAGATTAATACTTGTAACAAGCCATGAAAACTATCTTTCTTTCTCAGGTCAGAGATTAATACCTATAACGAGCCAGGACAATTATCTCAGCGACCGCCAATTTTCAAGTTCCAGAAAAATACCTGAAACCAGACAGGATAACTATCTACAAACAAGTGATTTGTAGATTAATACCTGAAACTAGACAGGAAAACTATCTACATGACTTGATGAAGCAATCTTACACGGGTTCCTTCTCATATATCTCCGGGTGCAGACTAACACAGACTCATCCTGGAATAGCCTAACACATGCTCTTTCTAATATATTTTCAGATAACCGTTAATTCCATTATCCCTAGCAAGTTACTGTGAATCCTGGATTCAACCAGAAAACAACAAACTTTCATCTCTCCAGAGATAAATCTTCAGCAGAGCCTTGGACAACTGAAGCTCCTAAACTCTATTCCCCACAGAGTTTTCCTCAAGCAAGAGAACAACAGAAACTCATATTCCCCAGCGGACTCCTCCTCAGACAGCAGGAACAGGAATTCCCCACAAAGGAACCATGGGTGAAATTAGCATCTACTTTGGATGGCATCTTTAAGCCCATCTCCAATGACTCTCTGTAATCTTCTCTAAATGGCATCTATAAGCCCATTCCCGCCATCATCAACCATCAATGTTACTACATGCGAGTGCAAATTTCTGGGCACACTAGTGTTCAATCATCTTCCACCTTCAGATCACGAAAGGAAGATAAGCCAATCTAAATCTTCAGGTTTAAGAAGATTGAACAGGGGCAGCTGTTGTACCCCAAAATTTCCCTCCTATCTCTCAAATATTTTTCTCACAAAATTTCCACTAGGTCATGGCTGCACAAAATTTTCTTCGATTGAGCACATAACCTCCTTCAAGCTGGCTTTAAATTTCCAAGATTTGAATGAAGCCTTGGCCTATTTATTTTTTTCTATATACAAGCTTCGACTGGGCATTTGTTTCCTTTGAAACAACTTCCTTCAATTCAAAAGGGAAGGGCTTCTTGTGGATGCTCCTTCGATTCAGAAGTTAGTGGCTTCCTACTGGATTATTTTAATTCAAAGGGAGATGGCTTCTTACTGGTTTCTTTCGATTCAAAAGGTGTTCGCAATGGCCTCCTACAGCTTTCCTTCGATTCAGAAGAAAAGTGCCTTCTCTATGCTTGCCTTCAATTCACAAGGCAGGAACTTCCTTCATGCATGCAAGTAGAAGGCAATGGCCTCTTGCATACATCCTTCGATTACACCATTGGCTTTACATGCTTGCTTGATTCACAATGCAATGGTTACCTGCATGCCTGCTTCGATTGAGCAAGGGCCTCTGCAAGTTTGTCTTGATGACTACCTGCATGCAAGCATGATTCTTGCTTCGATTTGGCGTTTTATTTATTTGGAGCGAGCTTGATTCTTGTTTCGACTGGGCAGCATCTCCCTTGGGAAGTTCGTTTTGACACGCATAGTTTTTTACTTTGTTGGCCCATTCGAAGGAATTGCAAGTGATGCACACAAGTGATGCACGTGGTCCCTTCAAAAGATCACACACATTGGTTCAAAATGAAGGATACATATATTGCTGGCCAAAACAAAAGAGAAATATGCAAAGATGCTGGTTGGACTAAAATCCCATATATTGCCATACTCAGGCTCCCTGCACAAGCATTCACACTGAAGGAAGCTTCGATTAGCCTGGAAAGAGTTTTTGTTGGGGCTAGTAGAGTAGAGGTTCAATCGAAGAGGCCCCAATGATTATACTTGAGACATTCGAATGACACACCTTGGTGGCCCATTCGAAGAGGGCCCAAGGCATACATATGGACTATTCGAAAGACACTCAAAAAATCCATTCGAAGGAGACATTCAAAAGACTCATTCAAAGGATATACAAGAGGTCTAATCGAAGGGCAGGGACTGAAGGTATTCGAAAGCCAAAGGTGTCCACATTCATTCAAATTCAAAGAGAGACAGTAATTCCATGTCTTTTTCCAAAATTCAAATTTTCATTCATGGCCTTAAAGAACATGTTTATGGCTGTTTACTACCTTGATACCCTTTCCCCTCCTTCCCCTCTATATAAGGAGAAAACTAGCAAGCTCCAAAGAGGCCTGGAGACAGCTTGAGAGAGACACATGAAATTGCAAACACATTCTTGGAGGTCTCCCGAAGCTTTCCCAATCATCACCATCCCCTAAGCAAGCATACATCCAGAAGTTCCAAATCGAAGCAACCCTTAAACAAGGGTACCCACGACTGAAGCCAAAGATTCATCCATCACCGTTGGTAAAAATTGGTAAAAAGATCAAACTTTACATTTGAACTTGTAGTTCATTCGATTTGTATTCAAGATTAAGGACCTTGGTTCGACACCCAGGTCTGCATTTGTTTTGTTTGTAACATTTATTGCAGATCCAACCTGAATAGACTAACGCGCGCAAGACCGAAGGACCTGGGTTCAATACCCAGGTCCTGCATATTCGTTTTGCTAACATATCTTTGCAAATTCAGTACCCTCACAGGTGATCAATCAAGACCTCTCAACAACACTCCTGGGTCGGAAAACAACCATCTTTCATTGGATCGAAGGTCACCTTTCTTCCTATTGATCGAAAGCCACCTTCATCTAGATCGAAAGGCACCTTCCTCTGGATCGAATGAAAATTGCTTTCACCATATCGAAGGATAGCCACCCTCCTATGGATCGAAGCCCCCCATCTCTCCCTACAATCGAAGGATGCCCCATTTTGTATTTTTATTTTTTCCCAGTTCTTTATTGACATTTTTTTAATTTAAATTAACCTTAAATCAAAAATCACAAAAAAGACATTAGGCTAATATTTTTTCTAATTAAGTTAATTTTGTAATTAAATAAATTAATCATTTTAACCTTTGGTTGGACTTAGAATTAAATAGACTTAGACTTTATTTTCTTTCATAAACAAAAACAACCAAAAAGATTTATTTTCCTTAGGATTTAGACATCGCTTTTAATTTGTTTGCGCATTTATGTATTTTCACATTTTTCATCTTATTGTAATTGCTTCCCAGTTTGTAATAGTAACTAGGGATTTACTTTCCGCATTTCTATAATATACCTCTCATAAAGTTATGTAATAGCGTAGGATTTACATTCCCGCACTTTACATTTCTGCACTTTAAATTCCTGTATATATATTAACTGCTAGTAACTAGGATTGCATGACAAGACTAATAACAAAATGTTAGCAAACCTAACACAAAAGGTAAAAATAACTGAACATAACACACATTGCATATATACACCTCTAGGGTACCCCACTTCGGTTGCCTTCAGAAAACAGTCTCAATTCTCGAAACGTGAGAAGTTTTAGTGACTATCCTCCAGTTTAAAGATCACTAGTCCCTCGATGACAATCTCGATGTTGCCTCGGTTAAAAGTGATCTCAGAACTTTAGGGTGGTTACTAAGGCTTCTTGCCAAGTTTCCTTCGTGACTGTAACACCCCTTTAATTGTCCCTCATACATACAATAATGAGGCTTCTTATAAATCAATGGTAATATAGAAATATCTATAGGAGGAGGAAAATAACAAAGACCTTTTGAGTAGGTAGGACACTTGTAGTTGCTTGCTTGATCACAAAAAAAAATCCATTTACACACCAACACTTTCAATTGAAACATTTTCAAAAGTCAAATCCCTTTGTACGCATTCTTATAGCGACGAGAATCATTACAAACGTACATTTCAAAATCACTTTCAAAAAACATCTTCCACCAACAAACACTTCTTTAAACTATTTTCAAAACTAACACTTTGTACGCATTCTTATAGAGACGAGAATCATTACAAAGACGTTTTCAAAATATTTTCAAACCCACACCACAGGCACGTTTTCAAACAAAAGAAAGTGATCTAGAAAGCAACTAAGAGCCCGTAGATAAGTACGGATGGAAAGGGTGCTAACACCTTCCCTTTCCATAATCTACCCCCCTTACTCAGAAAATTCTCGAAAAGGTATTTTTCTGTTCTTTTCACCCTTTCCTTAATTTTGATAAAAGAAAAGTCGATGGTGACTCTTTCTTACCGCAACATTTGCAAACACAAACGCAAAACCAGTATTAACAGTCGGTTCTACCACCGTATCACAGTAGTCTTTTGAATATCTTTACCCTTCACATGAATCTGATGATACCCATACCTGAATACTATCTTACTGAACACACTTGCACCAACCAACTGATCCATCAAATTATCAATCCTCGAAAGTGGATACTTATTCTTGATAGTCACCTTGTTAAATTGTCTATAATTCACACATAACCGCATAATACCTTCTTTCTTCTTAACCATCAAAACGAGGTCACCCCACGGTGACACACTAGGACGAATGAATCTCTTCTCGAGCAAATTCTGAAGTTGAATCTTCAACTCTTTCAATTCAGATGCTGACATCGGATATGGAGCCACCGATATCGGACTAAATGCAGGAACTAAGTCAATCGTAAACTCCACCTCACGCTCCGACGATAAATCACTTACATCTTCAGGAAATACCTCAGGAAAATCATGAACGATTGGTAAATCACCCATCACTCTCTTCTCACAAATATTCAATATTGCCATTGAAGCCATCAACACAATAACATCCTACACATACTCATTCACTTTACATACTATCAATCTAGAAAGACAAGTCTATCCTATCCAATACAATCCCGTCTACTGTCAACAAGAGATTACGGGTGATCAGTTCCTCAATTTGTCAATAGGTAGTTGAAAACCATGATGGTGGCATAAACCATCATTACTCAACTGCAATAACGTCCTTTATCTTATGCTCAAATTTACCTAAGCATAATGTCGCACGTAACAACAACTTCTCCCCCACTTATTTCAATCTCTCTCCTGTAAATAAGTGATCAGAAAAACAAGAAAGTACCAACAGTGTTTCACACACATTTTTCATACTAAGGGAATAAACACATTAAAAACTTCACCAACAGGTCGGCCATGCTCTGATACCACTATGTAACACACTGTAATACGGTGGGAGAACTGACTTGTTTGGAATTTTATCGCAAATGTTGTGGATAGCTAGAGTCGCCACTGACTTTTCTTTTATCCAATAAGGAAAGGGTGAAAAGAACAGGAAAGACCTTGAAGATTTTGGGTTCGAGGGGTAAGTTATGAAAAGGGAAGGTGTTAGCACCCTTTTCATTTGTAGTTATCCACAGGATCTTAATAGCTAAGCTCACTTTGAAAATTTGCTTTTTTGTGTAAGTGTTTGAAAATATTTTGAAAAAATGCCATAGTGAGGCAGACTTTGTAATTATTCTTGTATCAGTCCTCAAGAATGCGTACAAAGTGTTTTAAAAATATTTGTTTTTTGAAAGCGTGATGTGAGAAATGTTTTGTTTTAGGAAAATTTTTGAGCAAGCGAATTAAAAGTATCTACCCACTCAAGGTCGTTCTTGTACTTTTCCTTCTCCTTTAGATAGTGTTATCCATGTTATTAGTTAGTAGGAAACCCTATATGTTTGATGTGGAGGGACAGGTGTAAGGTCACTATGGTCATTGAAGGAAACTTGTAAGGACGCTCTAGCAATTTTGTGAGGTACTAGATCATTTTTCGAAAGGCAACATCGAAGGGTCATCGAGGGACTATGATATTTTGTATCAAGGGTATTTTGCTAAAGCGTCCCCACTTTCGAGAGACATGACCGTTTAATCTGAAGGCAACAAAGAGAGATTACCCTAAAGGTGAAAGTGTGCAAATGCGTTAAATTTAGTTATTTATCTTTGAATTTAGGGTTTTCTAATGTTTGGTTTTAGTCTTTCCATAAAACCCCTAATTACTAAGTAGAAGCATAAAGAATATAGTAGTAGCAATATAAAGTGTGGAAAATAAAGGTCCTACGCTATTACATGGCTTTGGGGCAGTTATATAATAAAGATGCGGAAAATAAATCCTAATACTATTACATACTCTGAGCAATTACATAATATGGAAAAAGTGCAAAAAATAAAACTATGCTATTACAATCGAACGCGCCCTATACACTTCATCTAGGAAAATATATACGGATGAAAGAGATAAGGGAAAAGTGGTTTGAATGTTTGTAAGGGTTTTTGTGAAAAATGATTTATGATGATTAATTAAATAAACCTAAAAATCTAATTAATTTTAATTTGAAAAAAAATAGTTAATTAATTAAATTAAAGGGTTAATTAAAGAAAACATAAAAAATTAGGGTTTACAAAAAAAGGTATAAAAGATAAATTAGGGTTAGAAAATGATTAGGGTTAAAGAAATAAGGTTATGGAAGAAGAAAAACAAGGAAAAACAAGTTAGAAGCAAAAACAATGCAAAATGCTAGGGGTGGGTGTTGAACTCACGCCCTTTGCCCTTTCCATGCTTTGCCCCTGCGTCAGGCGCACGCCTGTGTTAGGAGAATGGAATCAGCGCAACATGTAATGAACCTGCAAGGATTGGAAAATATGAAAAAATAAAATGTCAAAAGACAGGGATCGAACCCACGCCCTAGTACACAAATGTTTTATTATGCCCGTCCTTGCCACTAGGGTGGTTGTTTCATCCGGTCATTCCATGGAAACAAACAATTGTATAATAAACAAAATTACTAGGCCGGAGAAGCGCCGAAGCCCTATTTCCGGTCATCTTCTCCGATGAGCTCTTCTTTTGTTCCTACAAAATAGCCAATGTTAGTGATTCAAAAGTACCCTACCCCCCTATTTTGGGCCTTGCGAGTTCAATGGTGCCATTTGTTTTGGCTAAATCATCTTGTATGATGAGATACAACATAAATAACATGGAACATAGCAAACATGGCAATACACGATTCAACCATTATGGGGGCCATACAGTGGTCCAATCCTACACATTAACATCTCAGAAGCATATTAATAAGGTTAGTATGCATTAAAACGACATGAAAATGACAGTATGAATTTTATAAAAAAAATAAGACCGGTGATTCATGTATGCTGGTTTTATGCCCTTTGGATCATCATACTCGATTCAATCTTACCCTATAGTGCTTCTAGAACTGAATGAGACAAGTATTTGGCCTTGATGGAGGCTTGAAGATAGGATTTCGATTTTCCCTTGCTTGGATAATTTTTGGAGTTTTTTGGAAGATGATCTTGCAAGGGTTTTTCGTGCATGTCTTGTCTGAAATATGTGGGATATATAGAGAAGAATTAGGTCAAACAAGTGTGGGCTTGGACCTTTGTATGAAAGCCTCTTATTTACTTAGTTTATTTTGAATTTTAAATAAATAAATAAAAATAAATGGAATAAAAATCCAAGGGGTGTATGAATAAGTTCATAGGTTCACATTGAAGTCTAATACACGCTTCAACCTTAAATAAGTACGAAGTGCGCCTAAGAGGGGGGGGGGGGTGAATTAGGTATTTTAAATTTTTTCTGGTTTTAGTGATGATGGATATTATTTTTTTGGTTTATGGTGAGTTTACAAATGTGTTTTTTTCTTTTCCGGTTTATGACTAGTGATGAAAGCGCTAAATGTGGAAAAGTAAAGAACACAAAGATGTATCCTGATTCCCCTCACAGTCCGAGAGTACTCCAGTCCCCTTTCATCATGGAAGAGATTTCCTTATTGTTAGATCTCTAGACAAGACACCCTAGTCCTTTTATACAAGACTCTAACCAATAAAACGACCAAGAAAAATCCTCTTGGATTTTCACTATGTCAACAATGAGAACAATCCTCTCAAGGTGACCTTACTTGTATCCAATAATCCTAGAAAAACAAGATTACAAAACCACTTGAACTTATTTTCAACAATCCTGAAAAATAAGAAAGTATATAGCAATATTTGATTTGAGTGAGTTTGTGTAGCAATGATCACTTTGAGTGATTTTATCAATGAATTGATCTTCTCTTCCAATGAAAATAGTATACAATGACTCAAGATATATAATTCTCAAAGTTTTCTGGTTGACAATATGTGAAAGTGTTCAGAAAACTTGTGTATGAAAGTGTATAAAAGCTTGAGTTTTATTTTTGAAAAATTTAGAAAATATGATTGGAAGAGGTACTTCAAATGATTTTGAAAATGAGTATTTATATGTTCATATCACCCTTTTGAAACAGCATAAAATTCTGCAAATGAATCATGAACAATTGCCAAGATTGAGTGAAAGGTTTCTATGAAATGGTGTTATGAACAGGCATGAGTAAAGCTGCTATTTTTCAAAGTCGTTCATCATACAATCGATTGCACCCTTGTGTAAATCGATTGCACGGGGTTTTAACAGCTAGAAATTCAAATATTTTGAGTGAGCAATCAATTGCACAAGTGTGTAAATCGATTGCACTTGAAGTCAGTAGCAAAAATTGATTGAGAGCAATTGATTGCACAAACATGCAAATCGATTGCACTTAGAAATAGTAGCAAATGCTTTGAAAAATTGAAGCATGCAATCGATTGCTCCAATATGCAAATCGATTGCACCCAAGTGAAAATTGAATTTTTGCTTAGAAAACTTGAGTAAAAGTTTGGACAAGATAAAATATTTCTTTTGACCATTGAGCATCTATGTCTTAAGTTCAAAGTAAGTATTGTCATTATACCTTGAAATTTTCTAAGTGCTTGAACCAAAGACTTTATCCATAGGTGCTTTTAGCTTGATCAATAATCTTTTCCTTCTTGTCAAAATGGTTTGACTTAATCAAAATAAAGTGTATTTGAGAAGCTTGATTTTATATTCTCCCCCTTTTTGATGATGACAAACGATCTTTCTTGTTGCGTTGTAATTTCCAGAAAGAAACTTCTCCCCCTAAGATCCATAACTCCCCCTTTGTATGAGAAGCTTTGAAATCATTTAGATTTGCTCATCTTGAAGGATTCTTTGTACCTTAAAATTTTAATACAAGGAAATACACAAGCATAAAGTGTAACATCCTTCTCCCCCTTTGACATTATCAAAAAGAAGGGAAAGATGCACAAAAAATGGAAAAAATACATATAATAATATTGAAAGCTTAACCATAGCCATATCACTTCATGATGCTTTTTCTCATCCTTTGATAAATGCACATAGTAGTTTTTTTCATCAAAACATAATGTTGAATATGCTTGACTCTTTTAGAGAGAATGAGAAACTCTTATGTGAATGCTCTCCCTATCTTTGATAAATTCATCTTGATCAAAGTTTTCCCTTGAATCATAGAGAATTTGCATCTTTCTTTGGGCTGCAATAGTTAGAGACAAGCATACACACACACACACACACACACACACACACACACACACACACACACACACACACACACACACACACACACACACACACACACACACACACACACACACACACACACACACACACACACATATATATATATATATATATATATATATATATATATATATATATATATATATATATATATATATATATATATATATATATATAATGAAATTATAATCATAAAAATAATTTTTACCTATGAGTTTTACCTCAAGAGTGACTTCATAAACCCTTCATCCTTGATGAATTTGAAGCCTTTTAAACAAAGTTGTCTTTTACTTAGAAGTTGTCTTTTGTTCTTCAACAAAAAGTACATCTACAATGGATATGAAAGTTAGTGTATTTATTACATCAAATGCTTAGAGCCACCACTTATCAAAACATCATAGATTTAAAGTGGTCCTCAAGCAAACCTACAAAACAAATTAAGTTTGATTTGGTGCCCAATTTGCTTTGGGTCCATCATAGTTAGTTCCCTTCTTAACCCACACATAGTACCCACTTGCTACACTAAAGTTTCTAACATAGCAAGTATTAGGTGTATGGCCAACAATATCACAATAAAAACAAGTAGGTTCAAAGTTACTTCTATATCTAGAAGGGTAAGATTTCTTCTTAGGAGATGTTTTCTTTTTAGGATAATGATGAACCACTTTAGGTTTGTTCACTTTCTCTTTGGATGATTGATCACTAGCCTTAACAAATATAGTTTTATTAGAACTTGGTTTTGAAAATTTTGAATATCCAAGTCCACTTTTATCATTGGAATATCTTTGTTGGCTAAGAACACCTTCCAATCCAATTTGACCTTTTTCATATCTCTCAATAACTCTTTTTAATTAGAAAATTTGGAAAGAGAGTGATTCACAATTTTTGCATACAAAATTCTGTTTTTGCTCACTAAATTTTTGTTTTTCATCTTTGAGATCTTTTTCCATAAACTCATATTTTTCTTCTAAAGATGAAATTTGTTTCTTTTGAGATGAAATAGTTTTGTATAAAATTCTGCATTCATTTAAGATTTCATCTATTGCACCTTGTACATCATTATCATAAAGATAAAATTCATTACTAACCTCGACATCTTCACTATCGGAATGGTGTGAGGCCATCAATGCAAGATTAACACGTTGATTGTTTTCGGAATCGGAAGATGAACTTTCCCATGCTATATATGCTTTCTTTGACTTCTTATCTTTATTTCTCTTGAAATATTTCTTCTTCTTTTCAAGTGTAGGATATTCACTTTTAACATGTCCCTTTTCTCCACATTCAAAGCATATGACCTTCCTTGTTGGTGCTTCCTGTTGTACCCCAAAATTTGCCCTCCCATATTCTTCAAAGTTTTGACAAGCATCATCTCAATTTGCTCAAGTCTACTCAAGGGTTGCACAGTTCAAAGGCCTCATAAGCCAGTCAAAATTAGGGTTTTGGTTCTTGCAAGGAAGTTGAGGTTTTTAAGGGCTCAATCAAGTCCCATATGCCCATACACATTGTCAAGCATCTACATGCCAAGTTTCAAGGCTCACAGCATCAAGTTGCACAGTCAAAAGCCCTAATTGCTCCACAATCAACTGCAGGGGCAAAATGGTCATTTGGCAGTCAAAAGTCAAAATTTTTGGTCAACATCTTATTTTGAAGCCACAATCATCATTTGATCAATTCTTGATCATGATTTCACAAGCATGGCTCAAAAATCATCAAGATGCAAAAGTTTCCATTTTTGGACAGCTGAAAAGTCAACTGTAACTTGACCAAGGCATAACTTTTTCATGGTTCATCATAAAAATCCCATACAATGCTCATTTTTAAGGGGATGACATTTCCTACAACTCATCTTCACATTCCAAGACCAAGAAATGCTCTCAAAAAAAGTTATCAATTTCAACATTATAGGTCATTTTCAAAAGTCAACAAAAAGGCATTTTAAGTCAAAGACCATAACTTGAGATTGGTAAATTCAAATGACATGGGACCAAAGGAATTGGTTAGAGGACTTCAATACCTTTCCAAAATGTCCAAGAACATATTCATAAGATCAAAATTGAGCAAGATATGCATTGGAGAAGTTGGGAAATGTTTGTGAAATGGCAAAAGTCAACTATCCTTGAAACTTCAATTTTTGACAAAAGGGCCCACTTTCTTCCACTTGATTCAGACTTGTCATGCCATACACGTGTCCCATGATTAATTTCAAGATTAAACATTAATTTTTCTATTTTATTTTATTTTTTATTGATTTAATTCATTTTAAATCCATAAAATTCAAATAAAATCACAAAAATTAATTAAATAAGATCTTTTGATTTGAATGGCTTTTATGTGACATGAGAAAGTTACCAAATTCGTGCCAAGCCATTTTGAGCACAAAATCATGGTTTTGCCTCAAACTTGGAATGTTCTTTAATGGTGATAAACCAAAATCCAAAAACTTAATTGCAATGGATCCCAAGCTCATAATGTGACCTATTCTCATTCATACCTACATATGCAAGTGTGACAAACCTCATTCACGACCTGAACATTGCACAAACGGCATAACCAAAAACCAAAAAAACAAGCAAAAGTTGAAAACTGAAATCCACCTTCAAGGCCAATTCAACACTTTTTATTGCTTCTAATACCTTGCTAACAGTCCCAGAAACGCATTGGAATAAAAATCAAGTGCTAACACTCCAGGAACACGCAAGAGCAATTCACGGTTTGACCATTTTTTTCCAGAAACGCATACCATTATTCATGCATTGTTAACATCTTTTGTGGATCATTTTGTGTTCATAGCACTCAGGTGAAGCTAATGGTATGGTTCAATTGCTTTGAGAGCCCCTGAAACGCAAACCACCATGGTTGAATCTTAGGGTTTTCAAGCTTTTGAATTGGGGCTTTCCCATACAGGAAAAATTAGGCTTCATAATGCCTATGGCTGAGATCGTGGAATCAAGACGAACCAATCCCAACCATCGCGCCCTTTTTATATAACGCACAAAGCTAATCGCTATTTTTGCATTTTGCAGTTTGTGGGGGTTTAAAACCCCCGCTATCTAACTTCTATTTTGCAAGAAACGCGAAGAAGATGATGGCGTGTTGATACATGGTTGGCTCATTCAAATGAAACACGCGCGTTTTTTTATTTCCAGGATACTGTTCATTTATTTCATATAATATTCTTTGTTTGTTATCATAACGAATAGAATGGCTTGGCTTAGTGGTTTGGACGAACATGCATAGACCCTTGGGACCTGGGTTCGATTCCCAGGTCCCCCAAAAGCTTGTTTCCATTTTTCTTAATATATTCATGTGCAGGTTTCTAAAGGTGACACACCATATGCCCTCACGCTTCAGTATGCCAAATGGCCACTACACCAATCTGATGGCCATGAGAGGATGACCATGATGATCCCTGGTCAATGTACGTGCAGGCAACTCCCCAAAGTCAAACAGGCTTGGCAACCAATGGGCCTGAAATTGCTGCCTAACACCTCCAATCTGGCCCAAACCCCCCTTGGTTCATTCTTTTTCCTTTTGTTTTATATTTTCTAATTTAGTTACTAATTATTTTTTTAATTATCATTATTACCACCAAAATTAACATAATTAATATTTTTCATAAAAAATAAAAAAAAACTAATATTATTATTATTTGTTAACTTATTTTGTAAATAAATGTAAATTAAATTAAATTAGTTTAATTAATTAACTTTAATACTTTTTTACAATAAATAAAATTAATTTAGAATTAGGTCTTTCTTTTGACAACTTTTAATTCCTTTTATTTTTTTTTCATTAAAAACATAAAAATACAAAAACATTTTTTTAATTAATTAATTAATTAGTAATTAGGCTTAATTTTTAATTAATTGCAAAAAGGGACAAAATTCAATGCTTTTCTAAAAAGGGGCCAAAACCCTAAGACGTTCCCGATTCAATCTTCTTTCGCGCTTTAATTTCTTTTGATTACATTTATGTATCTGTACAAAGTATGTAATAGTTAATTAGGATTTTATCGCCTTATTTAAATTCTCGCACTTTATTTTCCAAAACGGGTTTTTGTTTTTGGCGATGTATAGACCCGCGCCTTGTAATAGTTAGATTTACATTTCTGCAATTTATTTTCCGCACCCCTAACTGTTAATTATGCCTGAAAGAATGTATGAAAAATAAAATCAATCCGTAGCTCACAAATAACATGTACAAGATAAACAATAAACATGAAAACAACACACAAGCACATGCCACTCTTAGGGTACGCCTCACTAGTTGCCTCGAACGTGGTCATCAAGTATAGGGTGTCTTAGAGGTCGCCCTTCTGTCTAAAAGATCCAGTTGCCTCGAAACGGTTGCCTCGGATAAAAAGGATCTAGGACATTAGGGTTACTTCTAAGGTGTCTTACCATTGCTTTGGTGACCACACATGTCCCTTAATCGAATTGACCCGAATAACTCCAACGACGGTGCTACCTACTTCTCAATAGTGGGATAGTACTGTCTAAAGGACTCTTACACAGCCTAATTCCTTAGAGTAGGTAGATTTCTCCTGGATACTTGCTTTTTCAAAACAAACAAAAACAACTTTTCACACCTACACTTTCTAAAATTTTTCAAACAAATTTTTCATACACTCTTGAGGACTGATTTTTCATACACTCTAAAAGTTTTCAAAAACAAGAGTTACTTAGAAATTTTTCAAACGAAACTTTTTCAAAACCCACACACACTTGAAAAGCAAAAAATCTTTTGAAAACATAAGAGCAAGTACCTAAGAGCCCGTGGATAACCACTGATAGAAAGGGTGTTAATACCTTCCCTTTATATAAATCTACCTCCCGAACCGACAGACATCTCGAATAAGGAATTTTGTTATGCTTTTGTCCTTTCCATATTGGAGAATATAAAAGACGGTGGCGACTCTTGCTTACCGCGACATTTCGCGAAACCAGCTTAAAAAACAGTCAGTTCTATTTCCACCGATCACAGAACTGGCGACTCTGCTGGGGACAATTGTTAAGTGAGGTGTACCTTAGGATTAGACCACTCTTATGTTTTCAATTGCTTGCTTAGCTTGATTTAAAATTGTGGGCCTGTCTTGGGAGTTTCATAGATCCTAACCCGGATCTGGGGGATACCTTTTAGAAAGTAGCAACAAACTGTGAGGGAACTGTGCAGGGTATACCGACATGGTTGAAGCAGTTTGCTACGTTGATGTGGCACTTTGGTGAGTACCGGTAACCCTTGAGTCAAGTCAAGGAGAGTACGGGGCCGCCGCGTGGTGTCGTGAAGCATCAACTGACCTTAGGAACCTTAATTGAACCATCCTGGCCTCTTTAGGGGTAGTGAGATGACTGACTTTGGTGTAGTCCAAAGTTGGTTGATACTCGATACTACACTCATTGAGGATTGTTTTCTTGGAATATTTTGATCGCCAATTCAGTGGCTAAATCAAAACAATGAACATTGAAAACAACCCTATGATATTGAGCTCCTTAGAACCCGGTTACTTTTGATAGGACAGGTTTTGAGCCCACCAACTTCAAGAGGGTAGTACCCCAAACTTCATGTTGGCCTGAACTCTAAGGGCTGTCTGGTGTGACTTGTGTGCCTTATCATGTTTGCTTTCTGTGAATACTTGTGGTGTGTCCTTATCATAACATCATAGCATCATACAGCATCATATGCATTTACTAACCACTTCAAGGGTTCGAATCTTCATCTTTGTTCTTGTTTTGTAGGACATGGAATCTATCCGTAGAAAGACAATTCAGATCAACCTTGTAATGGTCCCTCCTCAGCTTAAGGAGCTTACATCCAGGATTCCCAAGAACTCTTCTTTCAGTGAAAGGCATGGTAGACTCATCAACTTGGTCAATACCAACATTGAAGAGGATATGGTGAAAGTGCTGTTCCAGTTCTTTGACCCTTTGCCCCACTGTTTTACTTTCCCGGATTATCAATTGGTGCTTACTTTGGAAGAGTTTTCTCAGCTTCTGAAGGTTCCCATTCTCAGTCAACTACCCTACAACGGTACGAAAAGGGAACCAAAACTTGAAAAGGTTGCTAAGGCATTACACCTACAACCATCTGACATCAAGGGACATTGGGAAGTTAGAAGTGGCATCAAAGGATTCTTGGAAAAATTCCTGTTTGAGAAAGCACAAGAATGTTGGAATTCCCTTGACCTACAAGCCTTTGAAGAAGTTGTGGCACTCCTTGTCTATGGGTTGGTATTGTTCCCGAATCCATATCAGCTTATAGATATCAATGCTGTCAAGATCTTCATGTCCATGAATCCCATACCTACGTTGCTTGGGGACATCCTCCACTCATGTTACACTCGAACCATGAGAAAAAGAGGTGTTCTCATGTGCTACACTCCTCTCCTGGCAAGGTGGTTTATTTCGCACCTTCCACAATCAGCTTTGAAGAACGAGCGGGGTTTGAGATGGTCACAATGATTAATGACTCTTACACATGCTGATATACATTGGTGTTCTCGATCCAGAGAAAATGTCACTATCCTTGATCGTTGCGGAGAGTATCCTAATGTTCCTTTACTTGGAATTAGAGGAGGTATTACTTACAACCCGTGCCTGGCTTTGAGACAGTTTGGATATGCTCGGAGGGATGGTCCTCATGATATGTTGATTCCTGACATAGTTTTTGACTTCGACAATGATGCACAAGGACTTCGCCAGAGGTTTATCAGAGCTTGGAGGATGCCTAACAAGGTAGATAGCAAGACACTGGGGCACAAGAACTCCATCCCTTGGAGCCTTATCTCAAGTGGGTACGAGCCCGCTCCCAGAAGCTGGTGATGCCATATCCTCATGTTCTCCCCGTGATCAAAGAGCCAGTTTTAGAAGGAGAGGTGTCCTACATCATCCAACATCCTGACATGCCAACATCTTAGGAAGAAATGAAAAAGAGCTGGATCCAACTCAAGGAAGAACGAAATTCTCTTGAAACCAGTCTACATGCCAGTGAGAAGAAGGTCTTGGAGCTCACCCGCCTACTGCACGAGGAAAAGACTCTCAACACTTACATTGCTCCAAAGAGGATGCGTAGTGTCTTTTGGGATTAAGTTTTGTAATGTTTTGCCCATGAGGCCCTGATGTACTGAACAAACTATTTCTTAATATAACGTGTGTTCCTTTTTGTCTACAATGAATTTGAACTTTCGAACCCTTGAATGCATTGCATAAATAGCATATCATGCATCATGTGCATAACAGGTACCCTTTTTCTACAGGTTGCTTAATCTTCTTCGCTGTTTATTTCAGCACTCAATCATCATGTCTTCCGAGCCAACTACCGAGCAAGCTATCAAGGCCCTCCAGGCCCAGAACGCCCAGTTTCAAGAGCTGGTCATGAGCTTAGCCCAAGGGCAACAGGTGTTGAAGGCTTTGCTCCTGAAGAAGAAGAAGAAGAAGAGGACTGTGTTGTTCAACACTGGACGCAGACTCGGGAATACACTGCAGAATGAAGCTGAGCTGACTACTCCATCTGTCGGGGAAGGCAGTCACCAAGGGAGAGAGGTTCCTAGTCCTGTGGTCTCCGACAGCGAGACAGATTTCAATGATAAACAGTACCCTCCTGCTGAGGACAGGTACAAACAGCTGGAGGACTGGTTAAATGCTATGGAGATTCAACGTGTGCCTGGGTTGGATTTTGGAGACTTGGGGTTATCTTCTGGGGTGGTGATCCCACACAAGTTCAAGGCACCTGCCTTTGTGAAGTACGACGGGGCTTCCTGTCCTAAACTGCACCTCCATTCTTATGTAAGGAAGATCCAACCTTACACTGCAGACAAGAACTTATGGATCCATTTCTTCCAGGAGAGCCTTTCAGGGGCTCAACTCGAATGGTTCTATCAGCTGGATGGAGCCAGTATTCGAAACTGGGAGGACTTGGCTACTACATTTTATAAGCAGTATCAGTATAATTCCGACCTCGCTCCCACGCGTACCCAACTCCAGGGTATGTCACTTGGGACGGGTGAAGGTTTTAAGGAGTACGCGCAGAAGTGGAGAGACCTGGCTGGCAGGGTGCAGCCACCGCTGACCGATCGTGAACTCGTGGACATGTTCTTGGGGACCCTGTCTGGTCTATTCTTTAATCACCTGATTGGTAATTCCTCTGCTGGGTTTATAGACCTGATTCTAACTGGTGAAAGGATAGAAGCCGGTATAAAGTCGGGGAAGATACAGAAAGGTGCCTCCTCGAGTACTGAAAAGAAGCCCTTCAAGAAGGAAGCTAGTGCTGTGTATGGTCCAAGGAGACAGAACAAACCAGAACACCGCCAAGCTGTCAACGCGGTGGTAATTTCTAAGCCTGCTGCTGCTCCTCAGCAATATAACCAGCCAAGGGGTGAGAGGCCCAAAAGACAGTACACTTGGCTCAGCATGACCCTCTCTCAGATTTTGCCGCAACTGCTGTCAACCAATCTGGTAACTGTCAAGGAAGCTCCAAAGGTTGTGAACACAATATCTCCAAAGTACAACCCCAACGCCCGCTGCGCTTATCACTCTGATAGCCCGGGACATAACACAGATGATTGTTGGGCTCTGAGGAATAAGGTTCAAGACCTTATTGATGCTAAAGAGGTACAGTTCGAGGCGCCCGAGAGGCCTAATGTGGTGACTGCTCCCATGCCTAACCATGGAGTAAATGCTATTGGGGATAATGGCGACGTGGAGGAATCTGAATTCAACGGCTGGATCTACCCAACGACCAACGATGGACCAAGCAACTGGACTGCCAAAGACTTTGCACCTATTACTTTTGTCACTCAGTAATGAACTCCTTTGTTTTGAATTTGTAACAAACAATAATTTGAAACTTTATGGCCCGGTGTCTTACCCGGGGCACCGTGGCTTCGTTTGTGAGGGCTTTGGTGTGTCACTCTCATATATCATTAATAAAAGCATTGGACGTTTTTTACATTTCAAATCTTGCGCTCCTTTTCTTTCTTTATATATTGCAAAAACTGCTATATTTACACACACTCACTTATACAGGTTCCAATCCACTCTGGATCTCACTGGTAACGACTCTGCTACTGCCAGTTATGACTTCGAAAATTCGATCAACTTAGCCGAAGACGAAGGTGAAGATGATTGCGAAGTGCCTGGTGAGCTTGCAAGACTGCTACTCCAAGAAGAGAGGGCCATTCAGCCACATGAAGAGCCAGTGGAAACGGTAAATCTGGGTACTGAGACAAACAGAAAGGAAGTCAAGATTGGTGCCAATCTAGAGTCTAGTGTGAAACAACGGTTGATTCAGATGTTGCATGATTATGTGGAAATCTTTGCCCGGTCTTACGAAGACATGCCTGGGTTGGATACTGACATTGTGGTTCATCATTTGCCTACCAAGGAAGAATACCCTCCGGTAAAACAGAAGGTCCGCCGTATGCTCCCAGAGATGTCCGAGAAAATTAAAGCTGAGGTTATGAAACAATTTGACGCCGGTTTTCTAGCAGTGAGCTCTTACCCTCAGTGGGTTGCCAACGTGGTCCTAGTGCCGAAGAAGGATGGTAAGGTCAGAATGTGTGTTGATTACAGGGACTTGAACAGGGAGAGCCCTAAGGATGACTTCCCTCTGCCTCATATCGATGTTCTGGTTGATAACACTTCCCAACACAAGGTATTCTCCTTCATGGATGGGTTCTCTGGTTATAATCAGATCAAGATGGCTCCTAAAGATATGGAGAAGACCACTTTTGTTACTCAGTGGGGCACCTTTTGCTACAAGGTCATGCCTTTTGGGTTGAAAAATGCTGGGGCCACCTACCAACGTGCCATGGTTGCTTTGTTTCATGATATGATCCACCATGAGATTGAAGTATATGTCGACGATATGATTGCAAGGTCCCAAACTGAGGAGGAACACCTTGACCATCTACAGAAGCTGTTTGACCGTCTGAAGTTATACAAGCTGAGGTTGAACCCGAACAAGTGCACCTTCGGGGTAAGATCTGGAAAACTGCTAGGCTTCGTCGTGAGCGACAAAGGTATTCAAGTGGACCCTGCCAAAGTGAAAGCCATACAAGAGATGCCAACTCCCAAAATAGAAAAAGAAGTCAGAGGCTTTCTAGGACGGCTGAACTACATTGCCCGATTCATCTCACATCTAACTGCTACCTGTGAACCAATCTTAAAATGCAGAAGAAAGATCAGGTAGTACGTTGGAATGACGAATGTCAGGCCGCTTTCGACAGAATCAAAGAGTATCTCCAAGAACCAACCATCCTTATGCCACCGGTTGAAGGGAGACCTATAATCTTATACTTGACAGTACTGGACAACTCAATGGGGTGTGTGCTGGGGCAGCATGACGAGTCTGGCCGAAAAGAGCATGCCATTTATTATCTTAGCAAAAAGTTTACCGACTGTGAGACCCGATACTCACTGCTCGAGAAAACTTGATGCGCTTTGGTATGGGCTGCTCGCCGGCTGAGACAGTATATGTTGACTCACACTACTCTGTTGATTTCAAAAATGGATCCGATCAAATACATATTCGAAAAGCCTGCCTTGTCCGGAAGAATAGCAAGATGGAAAATGATCTTGACCGAATATGACATCCAGTACACGACTCAAAAAGCAATCAAAGGAGGTGTATTGGCAGACCATTTGGCACACCAGGCAGTGGATGACTACCAATCTATGTACTTTAAATTTCCAGACGAGGATATCATGGTAGTAACTGATTGTGAAGTACCTGGACCGGATGAAGGACCTGAGGAAGGATCCTGATGGTCTATGCACTTTGACGGAGCCTCAAACGCTTTGGGTAACGGTGTCGGCGCTGTGATCATATCTCCAAAAGGCACTCATACTCCACTCACTGCCCGACTTTGTTTCAACTGCACCAACAACATGGCGGAGTATGAGGCATGCATCATGGGTCTTCAAGCTGCAATTGACTTAAGGATCAAGTTTCTGAGTGTCTTCGGAGATTCCTCTCTCGTGATCAATCAAATCAAAGGCGAGTGGGATACGATACACCCAAATCTTATTCCTTACAAAGAGTATGTGTTGACATTGATCCCCTATTTCGAGGAGATAACCTTTGAACACTTCCCAAGAGAGGAGAATCGGTTGGCGAACGCGCTGGCTACGATGTCTTCTATGTTCAAAGTCAAATGGGACAACGAGGCTCCCCGGATCATTATCTGGAAATTGGATGAACCTGCATATTGCTGTGATCTCGAGGCTGAAGAGGTAACTGAAAAACCTTGGTATCATGAAGTGAAAAGGTACTTAGAAGCTCAAGAATACCCCGAGGGTGCATCCGTTAACGACAAAAAGTTTCTGAGAAGATTCGCTGCAAAGTTATTCCTCAGCAATGGCATTCTATACAAGCGAAACCATGATTCGACCTTACTGCGTTGTGTGGATAAGACTGAAGCAGAAAGGATCATGGCAGAGCTACATGAAGGTACCTTCAGAACACATTCCAGTGGATATACCATGGCAAAGAAAATCCTTCGGGCAGGATATTTCTGGTCCACAATGGAAGTTGATTGTTACCAACATTCTCGGACGTGTCACAAATGCCAGATCTATGCTGATAAGGTGCACGTTCCTCCAGTTCCTCTGAACGTCTTGACATCACCTTGGCCTTTTGCAATGTGGGGGATTGATATGATCGGCGAGATCATACCTACGACATCCAACGGGTATCGCTTCATCCTGGTAGCAATTGATTACTTCACAAAGTGGGTTGAAGCAGCTTCCTACGCTAAGGTAACCAAGAACGTCATGGCACGGTTCATTCGGCATAACCTGATCTGTCGATACGGTGTACCTGAAAGGATCATTACAGACAATGGTACCAATCTTAACAACAAAATAATCACTGAGCTCTGCGAGCAATTCAAAATACAGCACCACAACTCTTCTCCCTACCAGCCGAAGATGAATGAGGCTGTCGAAGCGGCAAATAAGAACATCAAGAAAATTGTGCAGAAGATGATAGTGACCTACAAAGATTGGCACGAGATGTTACCGTTTGCTCTTCATGGGTACCGTACCTCAGCACGGACGTCAACAGGGGCAACTCCCTTTTCCTTGGTTTATGGCATGGAGGCAGTCTTGCCTATTGAAGTCCAGATACTCTCTCTCCGGATAATGAAGGATGCAGGTTTGAACGAAGATGACTGGATCCAGACTCGACTTGATCAATTAAACCTAATTGACGAAAAGAGACTCACTGCTATTTGTCATGGTCAAACGTACCAAAAACGGATGATCAGGGCATTTAACAAGAAAGTCAGACCACAAGAGTATCAAGTCAGAGACCTGGTAATCAAGCGCATCATTCTTCCTCAAAGTGATCCCAGGGGAAAATAGACCCCTACGTACGAAGGGCCATTTGTGGTTAAACATGTCTTCTCAGGAGGAGCCATGATTCTAACCACCATGGATGGTGACGACCTTCCTCACCCTGCCAATGCAGACATAGTAAAAAGATACTACGCATGATTAAAGACCCGCTAGGTTGACACACCTAGGAAAAAATAAGGGCTTCCCGGCGAACCAAAAGGGTTCGGGCAAAAATAAGGGATGAAATGAAAAAAAATCTGTACACCCGGCAAGTCGGAAACCTGAAAAGGCGGCTTGGGCAAAAATGGGTATCCCGGTGGACTGAAAACCCGAAAGGGCGGTCCAGGCAAAAGTTAGGGATAAGCGTAATACTATGTCTCATTGGATCACCTTGCATCCAGAATTCGGTATCAACTATCAGGTTCAGAACGACATCAATCAATCAGCTTCATCGTCAACTAAGCAGCCAAGTGATGAGACACTTGAAGACATAAAGGCGATAGCAGAGTTGGAACCCAGTGGGATTATTCTTTTCACATAGCTGTTTTGTTTTCCTTTTCACAAAATGTATAAACTCTGTTGTTCGGCGGCGTTCTCTTACTAGGACGTCAACCTCTTGTACATAAACGCCTATTTACAGGCAAATTTCTAAATCAATAACAAATTCACTTTTCCAGACAAATTGCCAATTGTTTTTCCTTTTTCTATTTTTGTTTTGCAAAGAACGTCCAATGTTCATTTTTGATATATGCATTTGACATTAATTGCTAACTCATAAATACTCGCATGCGAAACAAAGGATTAATTATAGGTGACATCAGAAACAGGGGCAATAAAGAGTTGTCTAAGCGATCTAGTTGCTCTGTCCACCAAGGTACCAAGGTAAGTTCAGCTGAAGAACGTAACTAGGATACCTTCACTCCCCGCAGAGTAAAACAAGAATCAGCAATACTCTCCCGAGCAGAGTTGGTCTCCAATCAGCCCCGGAAAGGCACAGTATCTCCGGCAAGTCCGCAACGCTCTCCCCGAGCAGAGTTATCCTACTGTCAGCCTCAAAGAAGTTGAGTATCCCCAGAAGATCTCAACATTCCCCAGCGGAGTATGCAGATATTCCTAAGAAAGCATCCCCGACAGTCTTAATATAAGATTGTTCCCCGGCGGAATACCAGACACCCCAGTGGAGCCACTTCCCCAGTACAGTCCAAAAGTTTCCCCAGGAGAGTTGAATCAATCTCCCCAGTAGATTCTGGAAGCTTATCCCTAGTAGATTTTGGAAGCTTATCACCTGTAGAGTACGAACGCTCTCCTCGGCTTTATTCAGAAGGTTATTCCCCACCAGAGCTTATAACTGGGTTATCCTCAGCTAATTACCACAGAAAGATCGTCCTCGGAAAAATTCTTCCTATCCCCAGCGGAGTTCATCAAATCTTACAACAAAGCTTATCAATGGTATTCCCAGCGGAGTTATCATCAAAACCTCAGCGAAGTATCTCTTCCCACAGAGCAATTCCCCGCAGAGTAATCTCTTCACCAAGTTTATGTCCCAACGGAGTCATCTTCTCCTACCGGTTTATTCTTGCAACCATTTCCCAGCGGAAACGAAGAACTCTACTCTTCATAACGTCAGCCCAGGATTCGACTTCCCGGAATCTGTCAAGGATTTATTTTCCTAGACGAAGATACATTCATAGACATTCCACATTTCATATCTCCTATTTACATACATGATAAAGTGCATACGCATCACATCACACAATTTTGAGAACATCATGACATCATGCATTTTCATACATCATGACATTGCATACAACTGATGTTTTGCCTTTTCAGGAAAAAGGTCAATCCAAAGATGTTTACTATCAACTTTCACAATTCTAGATTCGATTCCTGTATCCAGCCAGGGCATATCTGCGAGTAACTGATTGTAGATTCGACACCTGTATCTAGCCAGGGCATGTCTGCATGAAGAGTTTAGAGATTCGATTCCTGTATCCAGCCAGGGCATATCTGTAGACAACCAATTCCAGATTCGATTCCTGTATCTAGCCAGGGCATATCTGTGAGTAACTGATTGTAGATTCGACACCTGTATCTAGCCAGGGCATGTCTGCATGAAGAGTTTAGAGATTCGATTCCTGTATCCAGCCAGGGCATATCTGTAGACAACCAATTCCAGATTCGATTCCTGTATCTAGCCAGGGCATATCTGTGAGTAACTGATTGTAGATTCGATTCCTGTATCCAGCCAGGGCATGTCTGCATGAAGAGTTTAGAGATTCGATTCCTGTATCCAGCCAGGACACATCTGTAGACGACCAATTCCAGATTCGATTCCTGTATCTAGCCAGGGCATATCTGTGAGTAGCTGATTGTAGATTCGATTCCTGTATCCAGCCAGGGCATATTTACATGAAGAGTTTAGAGATTTGACTCCTGTATCCAGCCAGGGCACATCTGTAGACGACCAATTCCAGATTCGATTTCTGTATCCAGCCAGGGCATATCTGTGAGTAGCTGATTGTAGATTCGATTCCTGTATCCAGCCAGGGCATATCTGCATGAAAAGTTTAGAGATTTGATTCCTGTATCCAGCCAGGGCATATCTGTAGACGACAAATTCCAAATTCGATTCCTGTATCCAGCCAGGGCATATCTGTGAGTAGATTCGATTCCTATATCTAGCCAGGGCATGTCTGGATGAAGAGTTTAGAGATTTGATTCCTGTATCCAGCCAGGGCATATCTGTAGACGACTAATTCCAGATTCGATACTTGTATCTAGCCAGGGCATATCTGTGAGTAACTGATTGTAGATTCGATACATGTATCCAGCCAGGGCATGTCTGCATGAAGAGTTTAGAGATTCGATACCTGTATCCAGCCAGGGCACGTCTGTAAGCAACCTTTTGAAGTCCCGAATTCGATTCCTGTATCCAGCCAGGGCACATCTGTGAGCAATTGATTGTGGATTCGATTCCTGTATCCAGCCAGGGCATATCTACATGAAGAGATTGAAGATCAACACCTGTAACAGGCCAGGAAACCATCTTCCTTTCTCAAAGCATGCAAGTTCTCGCTAAGGAATCACTTACGCGATCGACAACCTCCCGATGGCATCTATAAGCCCATCTCCACAACTATACATTACATTTCCAAATGGCATCTGTAAGCCCATTCCCGACAAGGTTCTGTCACATCTCCAGATGGCATCTATAAGCCCATCCTCTTATCCACCATCTCTCCAAATGGCATCTGTAAGCCCATTCCCTCCATCACCGTGCTGATATTCCACTATGTGAGTGCAAATTTCTGGGCACTTTAGTGTTCAATCATCTTCCACCTTCGGATCACGAAAGGCACGCAAGCCAATCTACATCCTCAGGTTTAAGAAGATTGAACAGGGGCAACTGTTGTACCCCAAAATTTTCCCTCCCATATTCTTCAAAGTTTTGACAAGCATCATCTCAATTTGCTCAAGTCTACTCAAGGGTTGCACAGTTCAAAGGCCTCCTAAGCCAGTCAAAATTAGGGTTTTGGTTCTTGCAAGGAAGTTGAGGTTTTCAAGGGCTCAATCAAGTCCCATATGCCCATACACATTGTCAAGCATCTACATGCCAAGTTTCAAGGCTCACAGCATCAAGTTGCACAGTCAAAAGCCCTAATTGCTCCATAATCAACTACAGGGGTAAAATGGTCATTTGGCAGTCAAAAGTCAAAATTTTTTGTCAACATCTTATTTTGAAGCCACAATCATCATTTGATCAATTCTTGATCATGATTTCACAAGCATGGCTCAAAAATCATCAAGATGCAAAAGTTTCCATTTTTGGACAGCTGAAAAGTCAACTGTAACTTGACCAAGGCATAACTTTTTCATGGTTCATCAGAAAAATCCCATCCAATGCTAATTTTGAAGGGGATGACATTTCCTACAACTCATCTTCACATTCCAAGTCCAAGAAATGCTCTCACAAAAAGTTATCAATTTCAACATTATAGGTCATTTTCAAAAGTCAACAAAAAGGCATTTTAAGTCAAAGACCATAACTTGAGATTGGTAAATTCAAATGACATGGGACCAAAGGCATTGGTTATAGGACTTCAAGACCTTTCCATAATGTCCAATAACATGTTCATAAGATCAAAATTGAGCAAGATATGCATTGGAGAAGTTGGGAAATTTTTGTGAAATGGCAAACGTCAACTATCCTTGAAACTTCAATTTTTGACAAAAGGGCCCACTTTCTTCCACTTGATTCAGCCTTGTCATGCCATACACGTGTCCCATGATTAATTTCAAGATTAAACATTAATTTTTCTATTTTATTTTATTTTTTATTGATTTAATTCATTTTAAATCCATAAAATTCAAATAAAATCACAAAAATTAATTAAATAACATATTTTGATTTGAATGGCTTTTATGTGTCATGAGCAAGTTACCAAATTCGTGCCAAGCCATTTTGAGCACAAAATCATGGTTTTGCCTCAAACTTGGAATGTTCTTTAATGGTGATAAACCAAAATCCAAAAACTTAATTGCAATGGATCCCAAGCTCATAATGTGACCTATTCTCATTCATACCTACATATGCAAGTGTGACAAACCTCATTCACGACCTGAACATTGCACAAACGGAATAACCAAAAACCAAAAAAATCAAGCAAAAGTTGAAAACTGAAATCCACCTTCAAGGCCAATTCAACACTTTTTATTGCTTCTAATACCTTGCTAACAGTCCCAGAAACGCATTGGAATAAAAATAAAGTGCTAACACTCCAGGAACACGCAAGAGCAATTCACGGTTTGACCATTTTTTTCCAGAAACGCATACCATTATTCATGCATTGTTAACATCTTTTGTGGATCATTTTGTGTTCATAGCACTCAGGTGAAGCTAATGGTATGGTTCAATTGCTTTGAGAGCCCCTGAAACGCAAACCACCATGGTTGAATCTTAGGGTTTTCAAGCTTTTGAATTGGGGCTTTCCCATACAGGAAAAATTAGGCTTCATAATGCCTATGGCTGAGATCGTGGAATCAAGACGAACCAATCCCAACCATCGCGCCCTTTTTATATAACGCACAAAGCTAATCGCTATTTTTGCATTTTGCAGTTTGTGGGGGTTTAAAACCCCCGCTATCTAACTTCTATTTTGCAGGAAACGCGAAGAAGATGATGTCGTGTTGATACATGGTTGGCTCATTCAAATGAAACGCGCGCGTTTTTTTATTTCCAGGATACTGTTCATTTATTTCATATAATATTCTTTGTTTGTTATCATAACGAATAGAATGGCTTGGCTTAGTGGTTTGGACGAACGTGCATAGACCCTTGGGACTTGGGTTCGATTCCCAGGTCCCCCAAAAGCTTGTTTCCATTTTTCTTAATATATTCATGTGCAGGTTTCTAAAGGTGGCACACCATATGCCCTCACGCTTCAGTATGCCAAATGGCCACTACACCAATCTGATGGCCATGAGAGGATGACCATGATAATCCTTGGTCAATGTACGTGCAGGCAACTCCCCAAAGTCAAACAGGCTTGGCAACCAATGGGCCTGAAATTGCTGCCTAACACCTCTAATCTGGCCCAAACCCCCCTTGGTTCATTCTTTTTCCTTTTGTTTTATATTTTCTAATTTAGTTACTAATTATTTTTTTAATTATCGTTATTACCACCAAAATTAACATAATTAATATTTTTCATAAAAAACAAAAAAAAACTAATATTATTATTATTTGTTAACTTATTTTGTAAATAAATGTAAATTAAATTAAATTAGTTTAATTAATTAACTTTAATACTTTTTTACAATAAATAAAATTAATTTAGAATTAGGTCTTTCTTTTGACAACTTTTAATTCCTTTTATTTTTTTTTCATTAAAAACATAAAAATACAAAAACTTTTTTTTTAATTAATTAATTAATTAGTAATTAGGCTTAATTTTTAATTAATTGCAAAAAGGGACAAAATTCAATGCTTTTCTAAAAAGGGTCAAAACCCTAAGACGTTCCCGATTCAATCTTCTTTCGCGCTTTAATTTCTTTTGATTACATTTATGTATCTGTATAGAGTATGTAATAGTTAATTAGGATTTTATCGCCTTATTTAAATTCTCGCACTTTATTTTCCAAAACGGGTTTTTGTTTTTGGCGATGTATAAACCCGTGCCTTGTAATAGTTAGATTTACATTTCTGCAATTTATTTTCCGCACCCCTAACTGTTAATTATGCCTGAAAGAATGTATGAAAAATAAAACCAATCCGTAGCTCACAAATAACATGTACAAGATAAACAATAAACATGAAAACAACACACAAGCACATGCCACTCTTAGGGTACGCCTCACTGGTTGCCTCGAACGTGGTCATCAAGTATAGGGTGTCTTAGAGGTCGCCCTTCTGTCTAAAAGATCCAGTTGCCTCGAAACGGTTGCC
Source organism: Vicia faba (assembly GCA_948472305.1). Classification (NCBI taxonomy): domain Eukaryota; kingdom Viridiplantae; phylum Streptophyta; class Magnoliopsida; order Fabales; family Fabaceae; genus Vicia; species Vicia faba. Next base: position 586,693,363 of record OX451736.1, on the reverse strand, counting down.
TCGGATAAAAAGGATCTAGGACATTAGGGTTACTTCTAAGGTGTCTTACCATTGCTTTGGTGACCACACATGTCCCTTAATCGAATTGACCCGAATAACTCCAACGACGGTGCTACCTACTTCTCAATAGTGGGATAGTACTGTCTAAAGGACTCTTACACAGCCTAATTCCTTAGAGTAGGTAGATTTCCCCTGGATACTTGCTTTTTCAAAACAAACAAAAACAACTTTTCACACCTACACTTTCTAAAAGTTTTCAAACAAATTTTTCATACACTCTTGAGGACTGATACAAGAGTTACTTAGAAAATTTTCAAACGAAACTTTTTCAAAACCCACACACACTTGAAAAGCAAACAATCTTTTGAAAACATAAGAGAAAGTACCTAAGAGCCCGTGGATAACCACGGATAGAAAGGGTGCTAATACCTTCCCTTTCTATAAATCTACCTCCCGAACCGAGAGACATCTCGAATAAGGAATTTTGCTGTGCTTTTGTCCTTTCCATATTGGAGAACATAAAAGACGGTGGCGACTCTTGCTTACCGTGACATTTCGTGAAACCAACTTAAAAAACAGTCAGTTCTATTTCCACCGATCACACTTCCCTTTTTCTTTCTTTTCGTAGAACCTTTTTAATCTTCCTGATGAGATCACCATCTTCACCACTAGTGGATTCATCCTCTTGATTGCTATCATGATTTTTTATCCCTGTATTTAAAGCAATGTCTTTTGAATCTTTTACTTGGATTTCATGCTTTTCAAGTCTTGCAAGTTCCATCTCATATTCTTGAAGTTTTCCGAACAAAGTGGTGGAAGTCATTGTGGGTAGATTCTTCTTCTCAGATATTGCTGTCACTTTTGGATTCCATTCCATGGAAAAAGATCTAAGCATTTTAAGATTAAGTTCATCATTAGTTAAAGTCTTACTGAGTGCTTTCAAATGATTTGTCAAGTGCACAGATCTTTTCTGCAAGTCGAGGATTGATTCTCGGGGCTGCATTCTAAATAGTTCGTATTCTTGACTCAATGTATTTAATCTCGATCTTTTAACTTCAGCGGTTCCTTAATGTTTCTACCAAGGTATCCCATATTTCTTTTGTTGTTTTGCATACCGAGACACGGAATAATTCATCCATGCTAAGTGCACCTTGAAGAAGATTTATTGCCTTTTTATCATAGAGAACCTTCTTCTTATCGTCTTCGTCCCATGCAGCTTTAGCCTTTGATGAGCCAGCATCATTGATTACCGTTATAGGAATAAATGGACCATTCTCGATGACATCCCATATTTCTTCTCCTTGTGCTTCTAGATGTTCCTTCATGCGTATTTTCCAGAAGTCAAAATATTCACCACAAAATAGAGGAGGCTTGTTATTACTACCACCATCTCTGAAAACGGGATTTTGATTTGCAGAAGTCATTCTGGATCTTTTAGGAACAGGTTACCTATAACCTGCTCTGATACCAATTATAAGTACGAAGTGTGCCTAAGAAGAGGGGGGGGGGGGGTGAATTAGGTACTTTAAATTTTTTTGGGTTTTAGTGATGATGGATATTATTTTTCTGGTTTATGGTGAGTTTACAAATGTGTTTCTTTCTTTTCTGGTTAATGACTAGTGATGAAAGCGGTAAATGCGAAAAATTAAAGAACACAAGGATGTATCCTGGTTCCCCTCACAGTTCGAGATTACTCCAGTCCCTTTTCAACATGAAAGAGATTTCCTTATTGTTAGATCTCTAGACAAAACACCCTAGTCCTTCTATACAAGACTCTAACAAATAAAACCACAAGAACAATCCTCTTGGACCAAGAACAATCCTCTTGGATTTTCAATATGTTAACAATTAGAACAATCCTCTCAAGGTGACCTTACTTGTATCCAACAATCCTGGAAAAACAAGGTTACAAAACCACTTGAGCTTATTTTCAACAATCCTGAAAAATAAGCAATTATATAGAAATATTTCATTTGAGGGAGTTTGTGTAGCAATGATCAATTTGAGTATTTTATCAATGAATTGATCTTCTCTTCCAATGACAATAGTATTCAATGACTCAAGATATATAATGCTCAAAGTTTTCTGGTTGACAATATGTGAAAGTGTGTAGAAAACTTGTGTATGAAAGTGTATAAAAGCTTGAGTTTGATTTTTGAAAAATTCAGAAAATATGATTGGAAGAGGTACTTCAAATGATTTTGAAAATGAGTATTTATATGTTCATAGCACCCTTTTGAAACAACATAAAATTCTACAAATGAATCATGAATAATTGCCAAGATTGAGTGAAAGGTTTCTATGAAATGGTGTTATGAACAGGCATGAGTAAAGCTGTTGTTTTTCAAAATCGTTCAACATACAATCGATTGCACCCTTGTGTAAATTGATTGAACGGGGTTTTAACAGCTAGAAATTCAAATATTTTGAGTGAGAAATCAATTTCACAAGTGTGTAAATCGATTGCACTTGAAGTCAGTAGCAAAAATTGATTGAGAGCAATTGATTGCACAAACATACAAATTGATTGCACTTAGAAATAGTAGCAAATGCTTTGAAAAATTGAAGCATGCAATCGATTGCTCCAATATGCAAATCAATTGCACCCAAGTGAAACTTGAATTTTTGCTTATAAAACTTGAGTAAAAGTTTGGACAAGATAAAATATTTCTTTTGACCATTGAGCATCTATGTCTTAAGTTCAAAGTAAGTATTATCATTATACCTTGAAATTTGATAAGTGCTTGAACCAAAGACTTTATCCATAGATACTTTTAGCTTGATCAATAATCTTTTCTTTCTTGTCAAAATGGTTTGTCTTCATCAAAACAAAAGTGCATTTGAGAAGCTTGATTTTACAGAAAGGTAAGCCAATTAGCCCAAAAACTCAAGTTTGCTCAATTTATGTTTCATGCATTTTCTCAAAATTTCCCAACTTGCACCAATCATAACTCTCTCAATTTTTATCATATGAAGGTGATCTGGGAATTTTTGGAAACCTCAAGATATCCTCTACAATCTCTATGTTGATTATAATTTCATTTGAATACTTTATCTTGATTTAAGTTGCCTTGACAAAAAGTGTCTTTTTGTTGACTTTTGAAATGACCTATAATGTTTTGGCCCATATTTCCCAAATGAAGCATGTTTTGAACTTGGGCTTAGATAGAAAAAGTTGTAGAGAATTGAATTTCCTTCAACATGGGCTTTGGTTGAGAAAAATATGATGAAGCATGTGAAAGTTATGCTTGGTCAAAGTTCAGTTGACTTCTCCTTAAGAAAACCCTAATTTAGCAACTTTTGACTTTTGATGAATCTTGAGTATTCTTGATGAATCATTATTAAACCTTGATCAAATGATGAATATGACTTCAAAATCTTGATGATGACCAAAAATCTTGAAGTTTGATTTTGTGTTGACCATAATTGACTTTTTGTCCAATATTGTTGATTTTTAGTCATCTGAGCAATTGACTGAGCAAACTTCTAATGTAAGACTTGAAATTTGACATGAGCATTCCTTGAGACATATGAGGACCCATGAAATCCACTTGAGGCATTATAAGTTCAAATTTACTTGAGAAAAGTGAAACCCTAGTTGTAGGTCAACTGCTTAGGAGGAGAATTTTTCTGATCAAACCTTGAGTAGTCTTGAGCAATTGAAAACCCTAGGAGCATAACAGATATCTTGAAGAAAATGGGAGGGAAAATTTTGGGGTACAACAGCTGCCCCTGTTCAATCTTATTAAACCTGAAGAGTTAGATTGGCACATCCGTCATTCGTGATCTGAAGATGGAAAGGGATTGAACACTTAAGTATCCAGAAATTTTCACTCGCCGGTGCATGAATTAACATTGTTGGTTGGTAGTATTACTTGAATAGGCTTAAAGATGCCATTTGGAGAAATTATAGAATGCCTTCGTGGATGGGATTAAATATTTCATCCAAAGTGACTTTTGATAGGAGTATCAGAATGAATCCACGCTTGACTTGATCTGATGGAAAGACAATTTTTGAAGAAGAATGCTTTTCAGAACGAAGGTCCTGAAGGAGATTCTTTTCAGAATTCAGTCTCTGATGGGATATGCTTTTCAGAATTCAGTCTCTGAAGGGAGATGCTTTTCAGAATTCAGTCTCTGAGGTAAATCATTTGGTCATGCAAATAGTCGCCCTGTCCTGTTTCAGAAATTGATCTGAAATCTGTTCTTCATTGGTAAACTTGTCCTGTTTCGAGAATTCATACCACCTGGTCATATAGATAGTTGCCCCATCATGTTTCAGGAATTAACCTATGACCCGTTTGTGTTGGTAAACCCGTCCTGTTTCAGGAATTCATATCGCTTGGTCGTATAGATAGTTTCCCACATCTTGTTTCAGGAATTAATCGCTGACCCACTTTTTGTTGGTAAACCCATCCTGTTTCGGGAATTCATACCGCCTAGTCATATAGATAGTTGCCCCGTCCTGTTTCAAGAATTAATCTGTGACCCGTTTGAAAATTGTTGATGATATTTGTTTGTTTGAGAATTTTACCTGAGAAGACAAAATTAGCTTTATGTAATGTCGTGATGCATGTAATGGATCAATGATGCTCTAAATATAAATGGGAATGTTATATGTGTTTCGGCATGCATATGCTATGATGTATGAACGCAATATGTTGTTGAAGCGTATCGGTAGCTTTTGATAATGACTCTGGCTTGGGAAAATAGATCCCTGACTGTTGCTGGGAATGAAGAAAGTGTTCCTTCAATTTCTGTTGGGAATAATTTTGCTGGATATTCCTGCTTTTTGTTTGAGGATACTCCACTGGGGATCTTCGACTTCTTCTTGAGGATAGAGGCATTCAAGGAGAGTCGGTCGTTTTCCGATTTTACGTACTATTGTACCCCAAAATTTTCCCTCTCTTTTATCAAGACATTTTCTCACAAGGATTTTCAAAAGTTAAAGTTTGCATAAGTACAATTGGATTTTTGATGCCCCTTATAGTTTCCATGGATCATATTGGGTTTTCAAGCATCAAATCGAAGAAGAGCAAGCTTGCTTCAATTTCCCAAGCTTTGATTGGACTTTGGCCTCCTTCAAGCTTGCTTCGATTTTCCAAGCTTCGGTTGGACTTTGGCCTCCTTCAAACTTGCTTCGATTTCCCAAGCTTCAACTAGACTTTGACCTCCTTCAAGCTTACTTCGATTTCCCAAGCTTCGACTGGATTTTGGCTTCCTGCAAGTTTGCTTCAATTTCACAAAGCTTCGATTGAGCATTGGCTACTTCATGCTTGTTTTGATCCACACGGAAAGGGTTTCCATCATGCTAGCATGCACAGGGAAAGGGCTTCCCTCATTCTAGCATGCACAAGGCAATGGCTTCCCTCATAATTCAATTCACAAGGCAAGGGCTTCCCTCATGCTAGAAGGTACAAGGCAATGACTTCCTTCATACTAGCACCCACAAAGCAGTGGCATCTTTCCTGCTTGCTTCGATTCACAAGGCAAGGACTTCCCTCATTCTAGCATGCACAAGGCAATGAATCCCCTCATGCTTTCTTCGATTCCACCTTTAAACCCTTCAACACACATAGTTTCTACACTATGACACACAATTAGTGGATTCAAAAGACACATATTTGGTAGCCCATTCGAAGAACGTGAATTGGTGGATTCAAAGAACATATATTTGATACCATTTTAAGAACATCAATTTAGGTGGATTCGAAGAACCTACGATATGGTTCATTTGAAGGACATACAATATGGTCCATTCGAAGAACATTCAATTAGTCCATTCGAATGACATACAATGGGTCCATTCGAAGAACACACAATTGGTGGGAACAAGTATTATTTTTTCTTTTGATGAGTCTGGTCGAAGGCTGCTGAACAACGTCTTATATGCTGCCAAGCCCAAGTTTGTTGTACTGCTATGAAACAGTCTTGCACCAAGCTGCCACAACACTCCAAAACTGCTGCATAGCAGTCCTGCTATGTTGTTCCCATATTTGGACCAAATTGGCATACAAGAGCTGCACCTTGAAGGCTATGAAGACAACATACCCAATTTTTTAAAATTTTATTTGTTTCCCCCCCCAAATCTTAGCCAAACTCTTCTATAAATAAGATATTTCACAACACATCTAAAGGGGGATTTTTAGTGGCTGGAGAGAGATTTGTTGGCAAGGAAAATAAAGGAGAGAACAATTAACACACTCTCAAACCCAAAACAAAAAAACCCGCACCTTTGTTTCTGTTTTTTCGAATCCAGAACTAAAGAAACATAGCACTTGTTTCTTTTCCTTAGAATCCTAAACCAAAGAAACACAACTCTTCTTTTCTTTGCTTTCAAATCCAGAATCAAAGAAACACAATACCCCTATTTTTTTCTTTCAAATTCAAGGATATATAGGGAAATAACTCAAAGTCCAAAAGCACCAACTCCAAATTCAAGGTAAGTCTTCCTTACTTTAAACCTTTCGTTTCAAGCATGTAAATAACCTTTTGCTTATTTTTTGTTTCTACCCTTTAGTTTGTTTTCTTTTCTTGTTCAAATATATGTTAGAGACTAACCTATACAGACCATGAAACAATATTAGCATGGCTTCAACCCATACTGCTATCCAGTCCCAAACAAAAGAAAACAAAAAAGGTGTGTAAATCGAAGGATGTATGCTTCGATGCACACTGATTTACAGGAACAAACGAAAGGAAAGGGTGTGCAAATCGAAGGGTGTATGCTTCGATACACACTGACTTATAATCCCAAACGAGAGAAGGAAAATGGGTGTGAATCGAAGGACACAGGCTTCGATCCAAAATTTCTTTTCTTTCTCTCTTTTGCACTATTTTTGTCTTATATCTTTTCTATATATATTTCTTTCATTGCTATTCAATATGGTTATAATAATTAGGACATTTTATTGCTTTCCACCTCCCTTTTGTAAATTTGTATACCCCATCCCCAAAATATGTAATAGCGTAGGACATTTATTTTTCCGTAATTTGCCTCTTTTATATAAAATGCTAGTAATTAGGTTCTGTATGGCAAGAGATAAAATCAACAAGTAGACAACCCAAACTCAAGACTAAATGCATGCAATCAAACACACTATTCACACGTACACCTCTACGGTAACCACACTTGTTGCCTCCGAATATAGTCATGTTCCTCGAATATGGGCGTTCTAGCAAAGACCCTTGACAAAAAAAATCGTAGTCCCTCGATGTCCCTCAATGTTGCCTTCGGTAAACGATCTAGTCTCTTACGAAAATTGCTAAAATGTCTCATAAGTTGCCTTCTATGAATATACGATGACCCACGCCCGTCCCTTCACATCCAAAGATGGGGCTTTTTAACAAATCAATGGTAAGGTAGCAACATCTAAAGGAGGAGGAAAAGAACATATACCTTTTAAGTAGCTAGGACGCTCGTAATTGCTTGATCTCAAACTAAAACCATTTCCACACTTACACTTTCAAAACATCTTCAAAAACAAACATCTCTTTGAACTATTTTCAAAACCAACACTTTGTATGCATTCTTATAGAGACGTGAATCATTACAAATTTTTCCGCAACAAAGGCATTTTGCAAAATATTTTCAAACTTAACCCATCACAAAACACATTTTTCAAACAAAGCATTTTTTATCTAGCAAGCAACTAAGAGCCTATAGATAACTATGGATGAAAAGGGTGCTAACGCCTTCCCTTTTCATAATCTACCCCCTGAACTAAAGAAAATATCTCAAAGGTCTTTCCTGTTCTTTTCACCCTTTCCTTATTGGATAAAAGAAAAGTCGGTGGTGACCCTTCCTATCTGCAACAATGGCGATCAAACGCAAAACACCAAGTCAGTTCTCCCACCGTGTTACAGATTCAGTGAATTTGCTGGGGACATACTACAAAGTGGGGTTACCTTAAAGCTAGATCATATTTACTTGCTTTCCTTGTTTGACTTGCTTGCTTTACATTATGGGTCTTGTTTGGGTTTGGGTTTTGTTTTGATCCTACACCTGGATCTGGGGAACCTTTTAGGTAAGTAGAAATAGATTGTGGAAACTGTACGGCATAGACCGATATGGTTGAAGCAATGGCTACGTTAGTGTGACACATTTGTTGGTACCGGTATCCCTTGTGTAGAACCGAGGACAATACGAAGCCGCTGAGTGGTGTCATGAAGCACTAACTGACCATAGAACCTTAATTGAACAACTTGGACATTAGGAAGTAGTGAGATATCCGAATTTGGTGTAAAGCTGATGATTGGTTGATACTCGATGCTACACTCATTGAGATCATACTTTTGGGATATTTCGACTACAAGAAAAGATTGATTGTGCTGAGACAATGACTAAAAGAAAGATCAGTGATATTGAGATCCCCTAGAACCCGGTTAATTTCTAGGACAGGTTAAGCCAACTAAAATTCAAGAGGGTACTTACCTATAAAACTCCATCCAAGCCTAAACCCAAGGACTTGTCTGCTTTGTGAGTATATGATTATTTATACATAAAGACTTGTTTGCTTTGCTTACTTGTACATAACATCATACACTAGTGCATAAATGACTTTTTACATCGGGTGAAACTGACTTTTTACATCGGTTCTGGGTCTGATGTAAAGTCAGGCGATATAGTAAATCAGGTACTTTTTACATCGGTTCTGGGTCCGATGTAAAAAGTCCCTTTTTTACATCGGTTCTGGGTCCGATGTAAAAAGTCCCTTTTTTACATCGGTTGTGATCTAAGACTGATGTAAAAAACAATTATAACATTATTTTAAAAAAATTGACGCAACTTTTTACATCGGTTAAACGTGTGGACCGATGTAAAAAGTCCCTTTTTTACATCGGTTATGATCTAAGAATGACGTAAAAAACAATTATAACATTATTTTAAAAAAATTGACGCAACTTTTTACATCGGTTAAATGTGTGGATCGATGTAAAAAGTCCATTTTTTACATCGGTTATAATCTAAGCCCGATGTAATTTATACAGTTTTGAAAGTTTTTACATCAGCTGGGAGTAATAACCGATGTAAAATGTAAGAAATTTTTTTAGAATAAATTATTTATTTTATGGACTTTTCCCTGTACGAAAATAATTTGTACCCATTTTTTCATATTTTTCCAATATCACACAGACTATATTTATGTCGCTATATAGATTTCATAGCTTTCCAACATCACATAGACCACATCTAGGTCGATATTTTCATATTTTTCACAATAAACTTACAAATTGAACAATTGTATTGCAAACTTGTATTGTATCACAACAAACAAACTCACAACAAACTTACAATTACATATTCTTCACAAAACATACAAAAATATTCAACTATTTATAAGCCTTTTTTCCAAACCTGAATTACCAATATAAAATCCACAAGTAGATGAGTTATAGCTTCGGTAGACAACACCAAAATCACATTGCCTAACAATAAATAATAACAATTAACATCAGCAAAAAAATTAAGAAACTCAATACATGTGCAAAAACCACATGTAATGTACAAAAACTCAATAATAACAATTATGTGCAAAAACCACAACTTAGACAATTCTATAAAACTCACCAAGATAAACTTAATTTTTATATAACTCAAAGAAACATTTTTCCCAACGGAGTCGCAAATCATACAAATCATCTTGTGTTAATTCTGTTGGGTCATCAAATACCTATAATACATAAATATAATATAGAGTTATTTTTTAAAAATTCATATTAAGTCGAAAAACAAAAAGTAAATAACAAAGTAAATTTATTTTTAGTACCTGCATCCAAATCTCGATTATATTAGCAGAGACAATATCCAACATATTTTTCATCACATAGTATCCACAATCATTAGAGTTATGTTGTTTCTTTGTCTACAATTGAATGACATAATTAGTGAATATTTATCATAAATTTAACTATAGAATTACAATTTACATCACACTTACATTGCTATGTGTGATACGGTGGAAGAACTGACTTGAGGTTTTGCGTTTGTGTTCGCAAATGTTTCGGTCTAGCAAGAGTCGCCACCGACTTTTTATTTTATCCAAAGGAAAGGTCAAAAAGCACAGGAAAGACCTTTGAGATGTTTTCTTGGGTTCGGGGGGTAGATTATGAAAAGGGAAGGTGCAAGCACCCTTTTCATCCATGGTTATCCATGGGCTCTTAGTTACTTGTTTAGATCACTTTCTTTTGCTTTTCAATTGTTTGAAATGGTGCTTTGTGTGTGGTTTTGAAAATGTTTTGAAAAGAGGCCATCGTTGTGGCAACCTTTGTAATGATTCTTGTTTGAATATATACAAAGGTGTTTGTCTTTTGAAAAGATGTTTCAATGTTTGAAAGTTTGTTTTGGGAAATGTTTTGAAATTGTGTTGTGAGGTGTGTTTGAAAATAGCAAGGATGCTTTTGCAAATTTTGATCAAGTAACTAAGTGTTGTCTACCCTATCTACTCAAGAGTCTTTCCTACACATTTTTAACCCTTTTGACAGTGTTGTTTTACCATTGCATTTGGTAAACAACCTTGTATTTAGATGTTAAACGGGACAGGCGCGGGTCATCGTATTGACCATGATAGCAATTGTGCTAAGTATCTTTAGCAAATTTTTTAGGGACTAGATCATTTTGTATAGGCAACCAAGATAGCATCATCGAGGGACTAGATCTTTTTGTTTTGATTTTTGTTTTTCCAAGATACTCAACATGCATACCATGACCATTTTAAAGGCAACAAGTGGATGAAACCGTAGGGGTGCATGTGTGCATTATGTTGTCATTTTCATGCATTTAGGTCTTGTATTAGGTCTAGCTAATTGTTTTGATTTTGGATATTGCATACAAACCTTAATCTCTATCATGGCATGTTTGAAAGCATAAAGTGCGTAAAATAAACCTAAACTATTACAACATTGATATAGGGAGGGGGGATACAATTTTGAATGGGGAGTATTTGCAAGAAAATAAAATCCTAAGATTTAACTATTACATTCAAATTGAATTTCTCGTGCAAATAAATAAATAGGCAAATATTTGAATGGACAAATAAATAAATATGCAATATATTATAAATATGCAAAAATGTTTTTTGTATTATTTTTATGTGTGTAAAAATATAATATTTAATGTACAAAAAAGAAACAAAAAGTTATTTTTGTTAAGGGTAAAACCCTAATTTATTTTAAGAAAGTATATATATATATATATATATATATTAATTATATTATTTATGTACAATAAAATAATAAAATATATACAAATGTCAAAAAGTAAAAATATATTAGAAAAAATGTTATTTAAGTATGTAAATAATAAAAATAAAAATATAATATTTTTATGTATTATTTTCAAGTTTTTATTAAAGAAAATAAAAGTATGTTATTTAATAATTATTTTTATGTTAGAAAAAATAATAAAAAATACAAAATAAAATGTGAAAATTTATGAAAATGTTATTGATATTTTTTTATGTTTAGAAAATAATAAAATAAAATCAGAAATAAAAAGAAATAGAAAAATATAAAAATATAAAACAATGGGCCAAGTGGGTGCAGTCAGCAAGTTGGGGGTGTCAAAAGCAAGGAATAGGCAGGCCCAGCCCAACTACTTCATCTTCAACCTTCGTTCACACAAAACGCGCGTTCTGAGTTCAAATTCGTATCTCTTGTTTCAGTGCTTAAAAATAAAAACTTGTAACATGAAAGTTGTAGAGCATAATCACACGATTCCAACCATATAAAAAACTTAATCTAACTCTCAAAGACCAGAGAGAATTTCTCTTGCCCTAATTTCTAACCTAACTTTTTCAGAATGTTCATCAATCAAATTCTCTCACCATACTTAACTTAAATGAAATCTATGCATATGTACAGCTTAAGGGCTATGAGTACTACATTTTTTATTCACAAACCTAAGCCTAATGATTCCTAAATAGAGAGATAGAAAGTTCGAAAATACCTGTTTCAGTTGAACTCGTGTATGGCAATGTGGAGGTTTTCAATTAGGCCTGAGATGTTTGTGAGCTTGCCTGAACTTCCTCTGACCTTCCCCAATGCTTTGTTTGCTTTGAGCTTGCTTGAATAAGCCTGTAGAAGTCAACCTGCACAAGCTGAAATCAGAAATGGTGAAGCTTGCAAATGGAGTTACAGTCAATGGCCAATGGTTGGGATAGCTTAGGTGGGTTATATGGAAGGTATTGGAACTGATTTGGGACAAAACGCACGAGTGGTTGGTGAGATAGAAGTGGAACTGCAGAGAGTGCCCTGTTTTGCAAGAAGATGGTGTTTTTGTGTTTTAGAAGGCTTGAGGGTTGGATAGCTCATGCTTCTGGCTCAAGGCAATGTGCAAAAATTGTTTGGAATGCTTACAAACTTTGTTCTTTTCAGATTTCAAAGATATGGATCTTTTGCAAGTTTACTTGGTTTTGAAGTAAAAGTGTGAAGTGATACAAGACAGGCCTGTACAGGCTAGCTCTAATCCTGCATACATTTTGTGATCTTGGCCCCAAGTTTGTGGATTTTGTTTGCTATCCAAGATTTGGTTCAAGGCTCAAGGGATGCAATTTGACATAAAGCAAGTTTTGACAAAAATGGCAATGTTGCCTTTTTGCTATTTTAGGATTAATCCCTTGTGTAAACCTCTAATGATCAGAACAAAGCTTTAATCCATTGGGTTTTCATTTAATTCTTGAGTGTGGAAGGGTTTAGATACCTGTAAGCAAGTATAAACAATGCTGGATGGAAATTCCAACTTGTGTCAACATGAAACATGCCATGGATCAAAGTGAGTTTTTTCCAAATTCAAACCTTCGATTCTCCCTAACCATAAATTATTTTGGAGAGTTCTTGGACATTTTGGAAATATTGTAACATGATCTACAATCCATATTTGAAATGCATTTTTAGATTCCAAGTGGAACTAGGTGAAATATTTCCATGAAGATAGGTCAAAATCCTGCCTAAACTAGGGAAAAATTTCACTAAGTTAAAAGTTTCATGGACCCTTGTTCCAAAAATCATAACTTGAGATCCAAGCATCTTTTGGTAAAACTTTGTGAATAAAAGTTGTAGATTTTATGGAGTACTACAATTTTCATGTTGGAAGTTTTGTTTGAATCCAATTGCATCATGGTGAAAAAGTTGGGCAAAGTTGGGAAAAAATAAGAAAATTTCATAACTTAGAAAAATTCTAAGTTATGAAAATTTTCAATCTTAAACCCTAATTTGAAAAATTAGGTTTCTTGATGAACAAGTTTAATGTTTTGACACATCTTGATGAAAAATGACCCTTGGCACTTGATTTTGACCAAAAAGTCAAAGTTTGACTTTTCAGTGTATAGTTGATTTTTGATCAATTGACTGGAAAATTCACCTGTCAATCCAATGCAATTAAGATCTTTTGAACCTTGTAAATAGGTCAAGATGATGCCATTGAGTCATTGAATCCATGCTTGAACCCAATTTGCCATTGTCTAGGTTAAAAGTCAGAAATTGCCCTTCTGCAGTCAAAACCCTAAAAATAACCATTTTGCCCTTTTGATGATCTGATCAAATTTCTTGAGGAGTTATAATCCAAACTTGATAAAATGGTTCATATGAGCCTATAATATTGATGTGGATCAAAATTTATGAGGTTTGACTGTAAATTGACCATAGTTGACTTTTCCCCCAATACAATTGATTTTTAGGTCAACTGTCCAATTGACTGGGTAAAAATTCGATTCAAGGCTTGAAACTTGGTATGAGAAATCTTATAAGTCCAACATGAAGCATGAAAGTCACATTTAGCATTAGAAGTCCAAAATTCCTTGTGCAAACTCAAACCCTAATTTAGGTCAACAGTGCAAGGAGATGTCTTGAGCAGAGCAAACCCTAGCTTGGTCTTGAGTTCAAAGAGTCTTGTGAGGAGAAATATTGATAAAAGGAGAGGGAAAATTTTGGGGTACAACAGCTGCCCCTGTTCAATCTTCTTGAACCTGAAGAGTTAGATTGGCGAGTTTGCCTTTCGTGACTCAAAGGTAAAAGAGGATTGGACACTAGATTGCCCGTAAATATGCGCTCATCAGAGTATAGTTGAGGGAATGGGCTTAAAGATGCCATTTGGAAGATGTGAAAGAATATTGTCGGAGATGGGCTTAAAGATGCCATCCAAGAAAATTGATCGCATAAGAGATTCATTTGCAAGAGCCCGTATACCTGTTGTTGAGGAGGACTACACCGGGGAATGCTGGTCTCTATAGAAATAGAACTTTAGTCGTCCGTTATTCTACTGGGGAGTCATATCTTGGTTGAAGAGGTGAAAATGAACTGCTATCTGGTTGTGATCCAAGCTTTAGAAGGAATTAAATTGTTATCCGGTCACCTCCGGGCTTCAAAGTACTTGGCCGAGTAAACTGTTAATTGGTCAAAATCCAAGCTTCACATTATACCTTACTGATATCTAGTCAACGTATAGGCTTCACAGTATTGTATTGCTATCTGGTCAACATCCAAGCTTCACGATAATTTATTTCCTATCTGGTCAACATCCAGGCTTCAGAAGGAAATCAAATGGTTATTCGGTCGCCTCCGGTTTTCCCTTTGATTTTGGGGCCTACTAATATCCGGTTGAATCCGAGTTTCAAAGTAATTGGCCGAGTAAACTATTATTTGGTCAACTTCTAAGCTTCAAAGTATACCTTACTATTATCTGGTCAACATCCAGGCTTCACAGTATTGTATTGCTATCTGGTCAACATCCAGGATTCACGATACTTTATTTCCTATCTGGTCAACATCCAGGCTTCAGAAGGAAATCAAATGGTTATCCGGTCGCCTCCGGTTTTCCCTTTGATTTTGGGGCCTACTAATATTTGGTTGAATCGGGTTTCAAAGTAATTGTCCGAGTAAACTATTATTTGGTCAATGTCCAAGCTTCACAGTATACCTTACTGTTATCTGGTCAACGTCCAGGCTTCACAGTATTGTATTGCTATCTGGTCAACATCCAGGCTTCACGATACCTTATTTCCTATCTGGTCAACATCCAGGCTTCAGAAGGAAATCAAATGGTTATTCGGTCGCCTCCGGTTTTCCCTTTGATTTTGGGGCCTACTAATATCCGGTTGAATTCGGGTTTCAAAGTAATTGGCCGAGTAAACTGTTATTTGGTCAACGTCCAAGCTTCACAATATACCTTACTGTTATCTGGTCAACGTCCAGGCTTCACAGTATTGTATTGCTATCTGGTCAACATCTAGGCTTCACGATACCTTATTTCCTATCTGGTCAACATCCAGGCTTCCGAAGGAAATCAAATGGTTATCCGGTCGCCTCCGGTTTTCCCTTTGATTTTGGGGCCTACTAATATTCGGTTGAATCCGGGTTTCAAAGTAATTGGCCAAGTAAATTTTTATTTGGTCAGTGTCCAAGCTTCACAATATACCTTACTGTTATCTGGTCAATGTCCAGGCTTCACAATATTGTATTGCTATCTGGTTAACATCCAGGCTTCACAAAAACTCGCAGGGGATTCAACTATTTTCCGGTTGATCTCCGGGCTTCAGTATAGTCAAGATATTATCTGGTCGAATCCAGGCTTCATAATTGGAATAGGAATCTGCACATTGATTTGAATAAGCAGATAGGAAAGCATCCGTGTCTGGAGCATCTCTAAGTCGTTTTCTGAGCTTTGAATATTTGTTTTAGGTAGCTATCAATGTCATCCTGAAAAGGGTAGAATGTTAACTGAAACACAAAGTTATGTTGCATGAAATGTATGATGCAATAAGATGTGTTTTATCAATGTTTATGATATGTGAATGTAATGTATGCGCATATAAGCTGATTCACTATCTTGCTGAGGAAAATAGTTCCTTGACCGTTGGAGACAAAAAAAAAACTTTGACTGCTGCTGAGGAAAATAAATCCATGTCCGCTGTTGAAGATTCAAGATCTTTGACAACCTCTGTGGGGAGAAGATATAATGCTGGGGAGATCAGGAGTTTGGGTTGTATGCCAATCTACTGGGGACTTCAAGAATGAGAATTTCCATTCTGTTGGGGGTATCAGGGGAAAACTGAATGGTTTCCGCTGGGGATTGGTAGCTCAAAGTTTCATCTCCGCTGGGGATCTTAATGACGTGCTGATTTGATCGTGTATGGAAACTTGACTCCATTGAGGAAGAAGGTTTTAAAATAACTCTCTGGGGAATTATCTGTTTTTTAAAGCGACTCTCCGGGGAAATTGGAGGAAACTGGATGGTCTCCAATGATGTTCAAAGGTTGAAGGTTCGACTCCTTTTGGGGAAGAAAGTTTCATCTTCACTGAGGGTTTGTAGTTCAAAGTTTTGCTCCGCTGGGTGCCAAATGTACCATTGTGCAATTCAGCCATGATCTGCTCAGCTTCATCCTTGTCCACACAACGAAGCAGAACACAATCATGATTGCACTTGTAGAGGATACCATTGCTCAGAAAGAACTTGGCAGAGAATTTCCTCAAGAACTTTTTTTCGTTGACTGAAGCTCCTTCAGGGTATTCTCGAGTCTCGAGATACCTTTTGACTTCGTGAAACCAGGGTCAGTCTACTACTTCTTCGATGTTAATCTCGTGACAATGTGCAGGTTCTTCCATCCGCTCAATGGTGATTTGGGGAGCCTCATTATCCCAGTTAAGTTTAAACATGGATGACATTCTAGCTAGAGCATCCGCTAGCTGATTTTCTTCTCGCGGGAAGTGCTCGAAGGTAATCTACTTGAAATGAGGTAACAATGTCAGGACATGTTCTTTGTAAGGGATGAGATTGAGATGTTTAGTGTCCCACTCTCCTTAGATCTGACTGATGACCAAAGCGGAGTCTCCAAACACAACCAAAGATTTGATTCCCAAGTCAATAGCAGCCTTGAGACCAAAGATGCAAGCTTCATACTCGGCCATGTTGTTGGTGCAGCTGAAGCAGAGTCTAGCAGTGAAAGGTGTATGGCAACCTTCTGGAGAGATAAGTACCGCACTGATACTGTTGCCAAGTGCATTTGAAGCACCATCAAAGTAAAGGGTCCATCGGGATCCTTGTTCAGGTTCGTCATACGGTTCGTTACCTTCAATATTGTCCAATGTCATAATGTCTTCGTCGGGGAAGTCGAACTTCATGGATTGGTAATCTTCGACAGCTTGATGAGCTAGATGATCAGCTAGTACACTCCCCTTTATAGCTTTTTGGGTTGTGTACTGGATATCATACTCAGTCAGGATCATTTTCCATCTAGCGATTCTTCCAGATAAAGCAGGCTTTTCGAAGATGTACTTGATCGGATCCATTTTAGAAATCAGTAGAGTGGTATGTGTCAACATATACTGCCTTAGCCGGCGAGCAGCCCATACCAAAGCACAACAAGTTTTCTCGAGCAGTGAGTAGAGAGTCTCACAGTCGGTAAACTTTTTGCTAAGGTAATAAATGGCATGTTCTTTTCGGCCAGACTCGTCATGTTGGCCCAGTACGCACCCTATTGAATTCTCCAAAATAGTTAAATACATGATTAGCGGCCTTCCTTTGACGGGTGGCATCAAGATAGGAGGTTCTAGCAAATACTCCTTGATTTTATTGAAAGCAACTTGACAGTCATCATTCCATTTTACCACCTGATCTTTCTTCAATAGCTTGAAGATTGGCTCACAGGTAGATGTTAGGTGAGAAATGAACCTTGCAATGTAGTTTAGGCGTCCTAAGAAACCTCTGACCTCCTTTTCAATGCGAGGGGCATGCATTTCTTGTATAGCCTTGACTTTGGCAGGATCAACCTCGATGCCTTTGTTACTGACGACGAATCCCAAAAGTTTACCGAACCTGACTCCGAAAGTGCACTTGTTACGGTTCAGTCTGAGTTTGTACTCTTTCAATATGACAAACAGCTTTTGCAGATGGTCGAGGTGTTCTTCTTCTGTTTGCAAACAGGCTATCATGTCGTCTACGTAGACTTCAATCTCATGATGTATCATGTCATGAAACAAAGTTACCATGGCTCGCTGATAGGTTGTCCCGACATTCTTCAGTCTGAATGGCATTACTTTATAGCAGAAGGTACCCCACTGCGTAACAAAGGTAGTCTTCTCCATGTCCTCGGGGGCCATTTTGATCTGGTTGTACCCTGAAAATCCATCCATGAAGGAAAATACCTTATGATGAGCTGTATTGTCAACCAAGATGTCAATGTGCGGTGGTGGAAAGTCATCTTTAGGGCTAGCCCTGTTTAAGTCTCTGTAATCCATGCACATTCTGACTTTGCCGTCCTTCTTAGGCACGGGCACAATGTTAGCAACCCACTGTGGGTAGGAAGTAACAGCAAGAAACACGACATTGAACTACTTCATCACTTCGGCTTTGATCTTTTCAGACATATCGGGCCTCATTCGGCGGACTTTCTGTTTAACTGGTGGACAGTCTTCTCTTGTAGGGAGACGGTGAACCACAATATCTGTATCGAGTCCCGACATGTCTTCATAGGACCAGGCGAAGATCTCAACATATTCATTCAACAGCTGAACTAAGCGCTCTTTGACATTTGGCTTTAGGTTGGCACCCACTTTAACCTCTTTTCTGTCTTCGGCAGTACCCAAGTTGATAGTCTCTAACAGCTCTTCATGGGGCAGAATAGCCCTTTCTTCCTGTTGTAGAAGTCTAGCCAACTCTCCAGGCACTTCACAGTCTTCATCACCTTCGTATTCGGCATGATTGACCAGATCTTCTGAGTCACTGAAGGCCATAGCAGAATTATTTCCCATGGAATCCGGAATGGAAGGGTACCTGTAATTTGTGAGTGTGGGTGTGTGTAAGGGATAACCACCTTTAAACAAAATAAAATGTAAAAAGAAATAAAATGAACACAAAAGTTTATATGTGAAAACGTCCATGATTCATTAAAAATGGAATATGAAAATGAAGAATCAAAACCCCTTACAAATGGACCTATATACCCCGGGTAAGGCACAAGGAAAAAAGAGTGTACGAATTATTTAATAATTATTACAGACCAACAGAAATGTTCGAAAGATAAATTACTGATTGATGAAAGTAATGGGAACAAAGTCTTTCGCCTCCCAGTTGTTCAGCCCTCCTTCAATAGTCGGGAAAATCCAATCTTCAAAGCTGCTCTCATCTTCACCATCCTCCAAAGCATGAACTCCATGATGAGTGATCTTTAATGGTGGCCCTCCAGCCCAGGAGCGACGCACAACCTTTTGAGCAGAAGTGGTGAAACCCAAACCGAACTTATCTGTCTTGAAAGGAAAATCTGGTAGATGACCCCATACTGTACTTCCTCCTTCCTCGATCACAACCTTCGCATCTTTAAGGGATGAAATCCGCGACGCAGGCTTGGTAATGATGGGTACAGAAGTCATTGTCTTGGCTGCCATAACTTCAGGAGAAACCTCTTCAAAGTGTTGGAAAGGGGTTTCTATGAATTCACCATCTAACTCCACATAGCAAAAAGAATTAAGATGGCTTATCATATACTCCTCCTCGCCATGAACCGTTATGATCTTCCCCTGGATTGGGTATTTGAGCATTTGGTGTATAGAAGAAGTGACTGCCCCAGCTTTGTGGATCCAGGGTCTTCCCAACAAGCCAGAATATGAAGGACGGATGTCCATCACATAAAATGTAGAGTTGAAAATTTTCGTTCCCACTTTAATTGGGATGTCCACCTCCCTGTGGACCATCCTCTTAGAACCATCAAAGGCTCTAACAATTATATTGTTTGGCTTTAGGGTCAAACCTTCACAGTCCAATCTTTCCAATGCTTTCTTTGGCAGGACATTTAAAGACGACCCAGTATCAACCAGAACGTGAGCAAGAGTAGTCCCTCTGCATTCAACCGAGACATGCAGCGCGTTATTATGCTTTCTCCCCTTAGATGTAAGATCGGCATCGGAGAAGCCAAGACCATTTTCGGCGGTTAGGCTGGCTACACACTCTTGGAACTGGTCCGCGGAGGTTTCTTAAGGCACATGGGCCGTCTTCAGGAATTTGATCAAGGCTTTGGCATGAGCCTCGGAACAGAGCAATAGGGCCAGCATAGAGATTTTTGAAGGGGTTTGCTCGAGTTGTTCTACGACATCATAGTCGCTTTTCTTAATTATTTTTAAAATCTCCTCCATTTCCTTTTGAGTGGTCTCGGGGATGACCAAAGGCTGAGCCCTCATCCTGACGGGTGCTTCTTGGATCCCCTTACCTTTATCAGCAGCAACAGTAGAGGGTTCAACCGTGGGAGTAACAATTTCTTCAATCACTGGAGTTCGCGCAGATGTATTGACTGGCACATGAGTAACCTTAGGAGCATTTGAGGGTCCGAAGATTGCCCTTGGAGGAGAAATCTCCGGAGAGAAAATTCTTCCGTTGTAGATGATCTTACTCGTCCCCGTAATATTTCCTACGTCAGGAGTCTCTTCATCGGAATTTTCTTCAACTGATTCAATCTGCTTAACATCGTGGTAAAAGATCTCTCCTCCATAATTCCACGGTATTGTCTTGTTGGACTTGTATGGGATAGGCCCCGACATAGTTATCTTCAGAGGTACAAACTTTGGATCAAGTGTAATCTTAACAGGTCTTTTGGAGACCTTGGAAAGACTGGCGGAAATGGTAATGATAGCAACATCGTTGATAGGAGTCTGAGTAATAGGAGTAACAGGAGTTTTCTCGAAGAGGATTTCTTGATTATCCATTAGGCGTTGGATGCCTAACTTCAATAACGGACAGTCGAATTGTAAGGACGAACAAAGGTAACAATCTTTTTCACAACCCGAGAAAATCCCGGCTTTCAACAGATTCATCTTGATCATTGGTAATGGAGTCATTAAGTCATCAACAATAGCAACATAAAGATCTTTTACAACAACATGGACATTATGACCATATTTTGGCATTGGAGCGGATATCACATTAGGTTTTTCGGGGGCGTCAAACTCCACCTCCTTGGCATCTATTAAGTCCTGGATCTTGTTTTTGAGGGCCCAACAATTGTTGGTGTCGTGCCCTATACCGTCGGAATGATAAGCACATTTAGCGTTGGCATGGTAAAAAGGAGAAGTTGTATTCGGATTTTGTGGTGGCTCTCTCAAGGTTGTAAGGTTTAACTTCAAGAGATGGGGGAGAACCTGGGCAGGCGTCATGTTTATTTTGGTGAATTGCCTAGCAGGCCTTCCCACTCTATGTTGGTTGGTTCTGGGTTGATCGTTTCTAGGCTGATCAGCTGCAGTCTTTTGAATCATCACAGCCCCCACCGCTAGCCGGCGCTCCACTCTTCCTCGAACTCTTTGAGAGTAAACAAATGACACCTTTTTCTCTGCTGGAAAAGGTTTTTTAACGGCAGCGGAAACAAATGTATCTTTTTGAATTTTACCGCACTTGATGCCAGCTTCGACTCTTTCACCAGTCAGAATTAATTCGGTGAACCCTGTAGAAGAACTCCCTATCAGGTGATTAAAGAATGGACCTGACAGCGTCCCCAAAAACATATCAACAAGCTCTCTTTCAGACAATTGTGGCTGCACCCTTCCAGCCAAGTCCCTCCATTTCTGGGCATACTCCTTAAAGCCTTCATTAGAGACCATACCCATACTCTGTAGTTGAGTACGAGTAGGTGCTAAGTCTGCATTATATTGATATTGTCTGTAGAAGGCAGCAGCCAAATCCTCCCAATTGTGCATATCAGATCTCTCAAGCTGGTAGAACCAATCCAATTGCGTACCCGACAAACTATCTTGAAAAAAGTGGACCCATAGGTCCTTATCAGAAGAATGAGGTTGGATCTTTCTGACGTAAGACCGTAGGTGCATCTTCGGACAAGACAAACCATCGTATGTAGCAAATGTAGGCACCTTGAATTTAGGGGGAATCACAATCCCAGCAACCAACCCTAGCTCCTCGAAATCCAGCCCAGGAACTCTTTGTACCTCCATAGCTGCCAGCCGCTCTTCCAGATTCTTGTACTTGTCATCTGTAGGAGGGTATTGCTGCTCAGAGTAATCTTCATCCTCTTCTTCTTCTTCGTCAGCCTCAGACTCAGATGGTACTGCAACTCCCTTTCTTGTACCTATCCCTTCATCTAATGTTTAGGGGAAATCCAAGACCCTTCTAGCTTGGTTCTCAAATCTCCTACCCAGAGTAGCCACACCAACTCTTTTCTTTTTCTTTTTCTCTTTTTCCTTTTCCTTCTATAACAGTGCTTTAAGATCCTCCTGACCCTTTGCCAAGGTCATGAGGAGCTGTTGGAACTGTGAATTTTGCGCTTGTAAGTCTTTGACCGTCTGCTCTATATCCATCTTGCTGAAATAAACAACAGAGAGATAAGGAAACCTGGTGTGAAGACCTGTTTATGCATATGATGAATGATATGTATTCTTGTAATGCATTCAAGGATTCAGACATTCAAAGTTGTTGCAAATAAAAAGAACACACGTCGTATTAATAAGAAGAAATTTGTTAGTACATAAATGCCCCATGGGCAAAATATTACAAAATTCTAATGTAAAAAGACATTGCGCATCCTCTTTGATGCGATGTAGGTGTTGAGAGTCTGCTCTTTGTGGAGTTGACGAGTAAGTTCCAAAACCGTCTTCTCACTGGCGTAGAAGTTGGCTTCAAAAGTGTTCCGTTCTTCCTTGAGCTGTATCCAACTCTTTTGCAAATCTTCCAATGATGTTGGCATGTCAGGATGTAGGAGGGTGTATGGAACCTCTCCTTCCATAACATGCTCTTTGATCACAGGGAGAATGTAGGGGTAAGGCATCATAATACTCTGGGCGCGGGTTCGTACCCACTTGAGGTAAGGCTCAAGGGGG